>CM029664.1:28860553-31664826 GCA_017311315.1 Dendrocalamus latiflorus
ATGATGAAGAAGAATACCCTAAACCAAATTCTAAAGTTGACTGAAGATACCTAAAAATTTGCTTAACTACTTGACAATGTGAAGCACGTGGGGAAGCCTGAAAACGAGCACACAGATACACAACAAAGTGAATGTCTGGTCTCGAAGCAGTGAGATACCAAAGTGACCCAATCATGCTTTTGTATTATTTTTTATCAACAAGCTTTCCATCCTCGTCAGGGTCTAACACTATAGTGGATCCCATTGGTGTGGAGACTGGTTTGCTTGTCCCCATGTCGAAGCGACGAAGCAGATCCTTAGTGTACTTGGTTTGATGAACAAAAGTACCCAGCTTTAATTGCTTGATCTGAAAGCCTAGGAAGAACTTGAGTTCTCCCATTATGCTCATCTCAAATTTCCTACTTATAGTATCTGAAAACTTGAAAACAAGAGTATGAGAGGAACCAACAAAGATGATATCATCCACATAAATCTGTACGAGTAAAAGATCATTGTCATGCTTGAGAGTAAATAATGTTTTATCTACCTTGCCCATTTGAAAGTCATTGTTAAGCAAATATGATTTAAACCTATCATACCACGCTCTAGGTGCTTGTTTTAATTCATATAATGCTTTGGATAGTTTATAGACATGATCAAAAAATTTAGGATTTTCAAAACCAGGTGGTTATCTTACATAGACTTCTTCCTCAATATAGCTATTAAGAAAAGTGCTTTTAACATCCATTTGATACAACCTAAAACCCTTAGATGTAGCAAATGCTAAAAGAATTCTAATGGCATTTAATCGAGCAATAGGTACAAAAGTTTCACCAAAATCCAGTTCTTTTACCTAAGTAAATCCCTGAGCAATAAGGCTAGCCTTATTTCTAATAATAACACCATTCTCATTTTATTTATTCTCAAAAACCCATTTAGTTCCAATAAAATTATGACCATGATGAGGTGAAACTAAAGTCCAGACGTTATTATGCTCAAAATTTTCTAATTTCTCATACATGGCATTAATCCAAAACTCATCAGATAGAGCATGACTTACATCTTGGGGTTGAAAAGAACAAACAAAAGCAGCATGAGCATATGAGGCATCGGAGTTATACCTATTGAAAACAACTCTCATACCTAACTCACTAATCATTTATTCAGAGGGATGACATCATTGAATATGCAGGGGAGCCTATGGAGTCGTTGGTGATGTAGGTGTAGTAATAGTGGCCTCTACCTCATTGGAGGTAGGAGCAGAGCCATTAGTTGCAGACTCCATTGATGTAGATACGTGTATCAAATTGTGAATCGAGATTTTGCTTTCATTGTCGTCAAAGTCACAGAAGATGTCTTCGGGTGCGTCAGTTAACTGTATACCTACATTACCGAGTCTAGTACCAGGACTAACCTCATCAAAAGTGACATTGCAGGTCTCAATAATTTTGTTAGTTTCTAAGTTGAGTACATGATAACCTTGAGTGTGAGCTGCATATCTAAGAAAAATGCCATATGAGGATCTAAATTCAAATTTATATAGATTGTCACAAAATGAATATTAGGAGTATAACCAAAACGAATCTCATAAAAAGTTTTATGCAATTTAGCTCACAAAAATACTCTATTAGAAATATAGCAAATAGTAGAAATAGCTTAAGCCCAATACTTCCTAGGTGTAGCATGTTTATTTAACATTGTTCTAGCCATCTCAAGTAAAGTTCTATTTTTACGTTCTACAATACTGTTTTGTTGTGGCACACGAGCTGAAGAAAACTGATGATTTAAACCTTATCCAGCACGAAAAGAAGCGACTGATGTATTCTTGAATTCAGTTCCATTATCACTTCTAATTGCTCTATGTGCCCCTAGGAGTTCAGTGGCAAATCTAAGGGCAAGCTCTCTAAAGTGACCAAAAGCTTCATCCTTAGATGCCATAAAAAGACCCAAAAGCATCTAGAGTAATCATCAATAATAACAAGAATATACCATTTAGCTCTAGCTGACTGAACTCTAGTAGGATCTATAGTATCCATGTGCAATAATTGATCAGGTGCATCAGTCATAATAAGTGTGAGTGGAGGATGTGATGCAGAAATCATCTTACAGTGATGACAGGGTGAACAAACTAAATCCAATGATTTTTCAATTTTAAGATTAGGTATTCCTCTAACAAGATTCATATTACTGACATGAGTAAGATGATCAAAACTAATATGCCCTAACCTCTGGTGCCAGTGAAATAAATCCTTAGAATTGGATGAAACAAGGCACCTAAGATTAGAAGATGATGAATATAAAAAGTCACCCTTAAACAAATGGCCAACTCGAATAATTCAATACACTAGATCGTCAGATGAATCTAAAATACAACATGGATGCTTTTTAAAGCTTACCTCAAGATTATCGTTTATCAACTGTAAAACTGAAAGCAAACTATAACTCAACTTACTGACAAGAGTGACGTCTTCTAAAATGACTTTGTCATTGACGTGCACAATACCTCTTTCAAGAACTTATCCTTGAGCATTGTCCCCAAAAGTAATCATCTCATCACCAGTGGCACGACTGAGGAAGGAGAACCATCGTGAGTCTCTGGTCATGTGGCAAGAGCAACCGGAGTCAATGAACCATATGTTCACTTTCTGCTTGTGACGAGCCTACAAAGCACGAATAATCATCGATATCTTAGTACTAGGTTAGAAAATAAAGATTTAGGCAACCAGTACTAAAATACGCGATGAGTAGGCAGAGATAATGATCGAATAAACATTTTGGCAACCGGTGGCGGTTAGACCGCTCCACTAATGGCAGTTTGACCATCCGAGGCCGGTCTAACCACGTGGAAAACGCCGATCTGACTGGTACTATCACAAAAACTCTTGAACTAGTAGAAAATTTATTAGAGGGACCAAAGCAATGATAAGGAACTTGACCAAACTCCACTCTAGAACGAGAAATCTTTCTTAACTTGTCTTTCTTTTCTTTGTTTGTTTTTTGAAATCAAAATTGAACCAAATAATCCTCTCTACCACAATGAGTGCATTGATATTTGACTTGATGAGAAGTCGTATCTATTGCCTTCACAGCACCCACTTTGGTAATGAGTTATTTGCAATACCAGCAGATTTAAAATAATTTGTTTTGGTTTAGATTTTGCTTCAAAATTTTCAGGTTCAAGAAACTTAACAATCTTAGAAGGATTATTCTTGGCATGCTCAAGAAAATTAAACCCTAAACCATGATTTTTAACACTCACTTTTGATTTATCTAGAATCATATTCAAAATTTCTTGCCAAACAAAATCTCTCTAAAGTGCACTTAAGATACTCATTTTCTTTAGCCAATGAGGGGTAAGATGTGCACTTAACAAGTTTATTTGCTAAATTCTTAGAAGCACTAAATTGAGCCAATCTTTCTTTTTAGTAAAATCATTCACTTGCCTAGTTAAAGCATCAATTTCAATATTTAACTTATGACAATTTGAGCAGGACAGGTTTTCACAATAAAGCATTTGTTGAATAGATTCCTAAGATGCATTAAGTCTAGCTTCTAGCAATTCACAATTAGAATAAGCTTTAGAAGAATTAAACTTGATTTTTTCAATTTTATCATTAGCAAATTTTAATTTTTATCACACGAGTCATGTGCCAATCTTAAATCATCAAATTCATCATTTACATCTCTAAGTTAAACCAAGTTTGATGCATTAATTAATCTAACAGTCTCTAACTCAGATTGTAAAACTAGACAAGACACATGATTTATCATTATGAATAGAATCTCTAAGTCTATTAATCTCAGAATTCAAACTTTCAATAATAAAATTATTTTCTTTCAATTTCTTTTTGGTCTTTTTCAATTCAATAGTAAGTTTAATCAAACCATCTTTAAGGTCATCATATGACGATCTTAACTCATCGGGATCACTATCGTTGTCATCATTTCTTGCCATAAAGCACATGCCCATGAAGTTGTCATTCTTCTTTTTACTTTTAGAATTATCATCATCGTTGATGTCGTTGTCGCAACTCTCAAGGTCTTCACTCAAATCATGACACTCGATAGCGCATAGAACTTTTTCAAGAAACTTGCGACGAAAATTGTCACCCTTGGTGTTGTTGCTCTTGGATGGCCAATGACGATAATTCTTGTCTTTCTTGATCATCTTCCTCTTGAGCTTGGGGTAATCCATCTTAATGTGGCCTAACTCGCCATACTCATAACACCTAATCGAACTTGACATGCCACCACGCTTCCTCATCCTCGCATTGTTGAGTGCCTTCTATGCCTGTGAGGAGATCAACACCAAGTCCTTTTCAAGGAACTTCTCGAACTGTTCCTCTGAAAAAGTCAAAGTGGAAACACAAGACAAAGCACTCGATGAAGCAGCCTGTATGGGGTTAGTCACCAGTGCTAAAGGCGAAAATTTATCAAATTTAGATAGCAAAGCTTCCATCTCATAGGTTTTCAATTTAAAATAAAGATCATCTATGGTTAAAATAAAGACCACTAATAACCTAAAGATCTCAAAATTTTAGTTGCATTATCTTCATCGGCAGGAATAACATTAACACTACATAAATTACTCAATATTTTCTCAAAACGGGCAAAAAGATCATCAATATATTCACCAAACTTCGTAGCAAAATCAAAGTACTCTTTTTGATACAAATTCTTGCGCACTTTCTTTATTTTAGTGGTTCCTTCATGATAATTGCAAAGACTTTTCCAGATTAAGTGGCAAAATTAATCTGAGTTACACGATCAAATTATTTACAAGAAATCCCTTGAAATAACAAGTTATGAGCTTGAGCATTTAAATCAACATCTATTTTATTTAAATTAATAATAGTAGCAGGAACCTTATAAGGTCTAGAAACTTTATTCCAAACATCACTACCTTGATCCTAATATAAGTTTGCATACGACACTTCCAAAAAGCAAAATTAGTATTGTTGTGGCTACAGACCAAACAGAGAGAGAGAGAGAGAGAGTATGGTAGTGGAGAGTTAGGTGAGCAAGTACTTAGGGCTTCCCCATGGCTGGTATCACACACATATATATATATGTCCACATGGGGAGTGTTTTTACAGCAATACCCTTACATTTGAGTGTCCCTCTCAGGGGCACTTATGTCATTACACATATCCCATTTTGGGCCTTACAACTCTCTAGCAGGCTGGCTGGGCTTAGGTGGGGGCCACCCTACCACAGGAGCCTCTCATGGTGACGGGCTTCATGGGCCGAAGCCATGTTGCCAAGCCATTTGGCCCCCTCCGTCCCTGCGGCCTGTGAACTTCCGAATTGCTTGGTGGATTGCCTGCTTGCTATGATCTTTGTCTCTCCACGAGGGTGCGGTGTTGGGAGAATTATCGAGGTCGTCTTCACCCTCAGGGCCCCTTGGTAGCGAGGCCGAAGTCGAAGCCACGGCGAAGACGTGTGCTTGCTGCGGGCCCACCGACGATCACGTTCCTTGATCCCCGGGATCCGAACCGCTCGGCTTGGCTTGGTCGGGTCCTACCTCGGAGTCTTCGTGCGTACTTGGGGCCAGAAGACCAAGCAGTGCTTGGACGGCGCTTTGTCTCCGTATTTGGCCCGCTCTTCGTCGCGGGGCTGTGTCGGAGGTCCGGCTGGACCCCAACGTAGAGGCAGGGAAGGCGGCGGCCCGCCCTGGGCCGTCGAGGCCGAGGTGGTCTGCAGGCTTGCCGCCCGGGTCGATGGCGACTTGGCGAGGTGCCTCCTTCACGAGGCGGGGCCGGGGTAGAAGCCGGGGTCTCCCTGCTAAAGTGGAGACTCCAGCGTAACTGCTGTCGAAGTTGGCTGGCGGCCCTGAAAATCGTGCCGACATGTACTGGGAGGTACGCTACGCACCGCAACCTGTAATTGTTCCAGATGGTGCGGACACATGGCGGGAAGCTATTGGCACGTCGTGCGCTACCCGGCCGTTGTGCGACTACGATCGTGCGCGACGCACGCGGATGGTTGTGTCGCTTCGACTTCGGTCGTGGGGAGGTGAGCGGTTCGTCTCCCGTCGGTTACGCTCACCGGCTGTGCGGGAGATGAAGGGGCTTTAAATAGCCCCTATGTCACCGCGTCTGCCCCTCCTCTTCACGCCTTTTGGACCCTCTTTTTGTCTCCTACTCTTCTTGCCCCCTCTGCTGCCGCGCTGCCGCTGTCTAGGTTCCGGATAGCGATGGTGCGCGGTGAAGGACTCGTCCGGACGGTCGGCGATAACGCCGTCTCCCGCCGGTCGGCGCCGTTGGAGGTGGAGTACATGCTCGAGAAGCGCAGTTCGGCGGCGGTGGACAAATGGTTGGTGGCGACGGAGAAAGAGGGCTCGTGTTCCAGCGTCTTGGGTGCCACGCTCGTGACAGAGGAGACGATCCACGGGCTGCTGCACGAGGGGAAGCTATCTGACCGTCGGGAGGTACGGTTGCCCGCCAGTGACGAGGTGGAACCGCGACCCGAGAAGTCGGAGGCGATCGTCTTCGACGCCTATTTTGAAGCCGGGCTTTGCATCCGCCATGATTGTTGGCGACATGATGCGGACCTTCGGGATGGAGCTGGCACAGCTGACTCTGAACGCGCTGGCCCACCTTGCTGTGTACAGCTGGGCCTTGCGCACAGAGGCCTATTGGCCCAGCGCCTCGATGTTTGCGTTTCTTCATGACGCGTGCTACCAGCCGAAGGAGCGGAAAGACGGGACGTTCTCCAACTTTGGCAGCGTCAACTTCGTTATGCGGTCATCATGCGGGAAGATCTTCCCTGCCAACTCAACCCGGGTGAAGTGGGAGCCGAACTGGATGCGACGGTGGTTTACCACCGTGTGGCGAGCGGCAGTGGCCTCGAGTGCACGGGCCAACCCATGGCGTTCAACACCATGCCCGGCGTGTCGATCGACCAGGAGTACAGGCGAAGAGCACGAAGGCTCGTGGGGATCGCCACCCGCTACAACATGCGCGACCTCGCCGAGGAGTTTGTTATGTACGGCGTGGCGCCGCTTGCCCATGAGTGGCGCCTCGCTGTTGGGAAACTTCGAGATGACAATGTCCGCCCATCCGTGTCCTCGCTACCGGCGCCTTCCGACCCTCGTAAGTCTTGGTCAACACGTTGGCTTCCCTTCGTTCGTTGTGCTGTTTGTTAACCTCGACTCTTGTCGTTTATAGGGGTTAGTCTGGAGGAAGCGGAACGCGCAGTGAGCGTGTTCCTCGGGCCGTATACGGCCAGGGAGCATGGCTTCCGCACAGCTGCGACCTAGGAGGCGGAGCTGGGGCGGATAAACCGCAAGTGCGAGGCCCTGGGTCTTCGCGTGCCGGAGCGCGCCCCTCCGGTTCCGAGCCAACCTCGCCATCGGGATGATGGTGGCAAAGGGAAAACGGCGCCGTCCCGTAGGACTCGGACTTCTGCGGCCGCGCCCGGCGCGTTGGCCACCGTCACTCCCGTTGATGCGGCAGACCCTAGGTCTGATTCGGCGAAGTACGCCGATTCGGACCTGAAAACAGGCACGGGGGAGGAAGGCGAGGAGTTTTTGGGAGGTGCTGGGGACCAGGAGCGTGCCACGGACGATCAGGAGGGGCAAGCTTCGTCGCCCGCGGTGGGCGCTGAGGTGGGGCCAACGTCCGCTGGCCACACTGGGGCGGAGTCCTCGCCTGCGATGGTGACGGTGCCGGAGATGGCCTCCACAGGGGTTGGTGGAACGGAGCCTCCACCCCCGATGACTACCGAGGTGGGGCTGCCCCCTACGGAGGTTACTAGAGTGGAGCTCCCGCCCGCGAGCGTTCCTGCGGTGGAGCCCTACCCTATGGCAGTTCTCGAAGCAAGGTCCCCGCCCTGTTCCCCAAGGCGAAGATGCGACGCCTACGATCGCCTCCTTACCGGACGCCCAGGGGGTTCGCCGCGACGGGCCGCATCGGGAGCTTGTGGGACTCCGACTCCGACGCCGAAGCCCCTAGGCCTGACGTCCCCCTGGCTCCTGCCCAGGCCATGGCGGCGGGAGCTCAGGACCAGCTAGTGCTGGGCTCCGGCACGGAGGCTCCCCGGCCCCTAGGGCCGACGTCATCCAAAGGCGCTGGCGTCCTGATTGCTCCGCACGAGGCTGAGGGGATGTCTCGGCGAAGTCCACCAGCTGCCACCGAAGGTAAACTGTCTTAGCATAGCTTTGCGTAGCTCTCGTAGGACTGTAACCAGCACACCATCTTTCAGCAGCACTCATCCCGGAGGACGGGCGATCCTCGGGGCGCGGGGACATTCCTTTCAGGGGGGCGTCCAGCGCTCCCAGAACTGCCGCCGCGGACGCCACGCGCCTGAGCTTAGCGGACTTCACCCCTCAACCGAAGGTGCTGGGAGCATGGCGCGGGGTCGCGAGTGATGCGGCCGCAAGTATTGATCAGCGGGAGCTGCTGACCTACGGGGCGGAGCGCCTAGTAGACGCACTGGAGGTGTTGGGAGTGAGAGTGAGTATCTGGCCTTGTAACTATATGTGGCCTTTAGAGGTTTGCTGACCGCTTCGTCGTACAGATCCTTGTCCTGGCCCAGGCGTTGCAGGTGGCTTGCGCCCGCAAGCAGGGGGCGCTAGAGGGGCGGTTGCGGGCCACCGAAGAGGCTCTGCGCGCAACCGAGGGGACGCACTCCGCCAAGGACGACCGCATCTGCCGCTTGGAGGCAAAGTGCGTGGAGACAAAGTCGTGCACCGAAGCACTCGTGGCCACGGCGCGGCTATCAGCCACAGAGGTGGCGCAACAAGAGGCTGCGGTGGAGCGGAATGGCCTGCTCCAGCAGATCGCTGCCCTGGAGGAGAAGGGCCAACTTGCCGTGTCTCTTGCGGAGCGGGACCGGACTTTGGGTGATGCCTCAGTGGCTGCGTGGGATGCCATGCTAGCCTTGGAAGGCACCCTTGAAGACCTTATCGCCGAGGTGCCGCCTCGCGCCTTCGGGCCGGAAGAGCTGTCGCGGACGCTTCGGCAGATCGGGGATGCAGCCAACCTTGCACGCAACGTCGCGATGTCGTTCGGCAACCATTGCTCTTATGTGACATCGTGCATGGTGTGCGCTCTCTTGCAGCTCCAGGGCTGTCAACACGTCGACGGGCTGGCTAACGCCCAACTGGAGATGCCGACTGGGGCCGGAGTGATGTCCGGCGCCGTGCGTGCTGTGCGGTTTTTTCACGAGAGGATTTGGGAGTACATCGGGGAGGCCGCAGCAAAGGTCGAGCTACAGCAGACCATGCACGGTGAAGGGAACCTCGGCCTGTGGCTGGATGAAGTCCCTCGGCGTGACGGAGGCGGTGCCGAGGCGTTGGGAGGCAACGCGAACCCACATGTGTGACGTCGGGGTTCTTGTGCGTTGGCGTGCGTTGTAACATGAATATTTTTCTTATGAATAAAGTAGAACTTGACCTCACCATGTTCTGATTTGTGTACCTCTGTGCCTCGAGCAGCTACCCGACCGGGACCGACTGCTAGTTTCTGATCTTATGACCCGACGGCGCCTTCGACGCTGGCGAAGGGCCGAGGAGTCGCTGGATTTTTGGGCGAGCCGAGCTTCTTCGGTTGAAGTTCCGACGCGGGCGCGCGTTAAGGAGGAGCCTGCCGAGTAGCGGTTGTGCGCATCCGAGGATGCTTGTATACTCTCGCTGCGCCTCCTTGTAAACATCTTGTGACGAATATAGACTTCGTCATTCCTCAAGACCGCTCTATTCCGCGGTAGGCTCATGAGGCTATACTTCTGCGTTCGCCCGTACGTATGCACACTCCGTCCCCTAACCTTCGGAGTGGTGGCAGCGGAGCTGGCGCCTCGTCGAAGTAGATGCGCGAGCGCTCCGTCCCCTACCGTTCGAAGTGGTGGCAGCGGAGCTGGCACCTAGTCAAAGTAGACGCGCGAGCGCTCCGTCCCCTACCCTTCGAAGTGGTGGCAGCGGAGCTGACGCCTAGGCGAAGTAGACGCGCGAACGCTCCGTCCCCTACCTTTTGAAGTGGCGGCAGCGGAGCTGGCGCCTAGCTGACGTAGACGCACAAGCGCTCCGTCCCCTACCCTTTGAAGTGGTGGCAGCGGAGTTGGCGCGTAGTCGAAGTAGACGCGCGAACGCTTTGTCCCCTACCCTTCAAAGTGGTGGCAGCGGAGCTGGTGCCTAGTCGAAGTAGATGCTCTAGCGCTCCGTCCCCTACCCCTCGAAGTGGTGGCAGCGGAGCTGGTGCCTAGGCGAAGTAGACGCGCGAGCACTCTGTCCCCTACCCCTCGATGTGGTGGCAGCGGAGCTGGCGCCTAGGCGAAGTAGACGCGCGAACGCTCCGTCCCCTACCTTTCGAAGTGGTGGCAGCAGAGCTGGCGCCTAGTTGACGTAGACGCGCAAGCGCTCCATCCCCTTCCCTTCGATGTGGTGGCAGCGGAGCTGGCGCCTAGTCGAAGTAGACGCGTGAACGCTCCGTCCCCTACCCTTCGAAGTGGTGGCAGTGGAGCTGGCGCCTAGTCAAAGTGGACGCGCGAGCGCTCCGCAGGAGGCGCGTCGTGGTTAGCCTCTATTGAGGCTCGTCGGCGCTCCGTGGAGTGGTTGTGGAGGCAAGCCTCTGCTGCGTCTTGTGCCATGTTTGCGAGGCATACGAGGAGGTGAGCCTCTGCTGCGGCTCGTGCCAACTTCAAGGCGTACGTGGAAGCAGGCCTCCGCTGCGGCTTGTGCCGGCTCTGCGAGGCGGGTGCGGAGGCAAGCCTCTGCTGCATTTCGTGCCACGTCTGCGAGGCGTACGCGGAGGCGAGCCTCTGCTGTAGCTCGTGCCGGCTCTACGAGGCGGGCGTGGAGGCAAGCTTCTGCTGCGGCTCATGCCGCCTCTACGAAGCGCACAGGACCATGGACCACGCCTTACTTGTACTTGGTAAGGTGCGCACGGAGGTAAGCATCGACGCTGCGTCTTGTTCATACTCTGTAGCATGCGCGAGGAGGCAGACCTCGGCGCTACGCCTTATTTATACTCCGCAGAGTGTGTGCGGAGGCGGACCTCGGCGCTACGTCTTATTTATACTCCGTAGAGTGCGTGCGGAGGCGGACCTCGGCACTACGTCTTTTTTATACTCTGCAAAGTGCGTGCGTGCGGAGGCGGACCTCGGCGCTACGTCTTATTTATACTCCGCAGAGTGCGTGCGGAGGCAGACCTCGACGCTACGTCTTATTTATACTCCGCAGAGTGCGTGCGGAGGCAGACCTCGGCGCTACGTCTTATTTATACTCCGCAGAGTGCGTGCGGAGGCGGACCTCGGCGCTACGTCTTATTTATACTCCGCAGAGTGCATGCGAAGGCGGACCTCGGCGCTACGTCTTATTTATACTCCGTAGAGTGCGTGCGGAGGCGTCCCCCAGACGTCTTTGTTTATACTCATACCCGCGTGTTTGTTCACAGAGAGTGTGCGTGCGGACGCGTGACTTTGTTTATACTCATACCTGCATTTTTGTTCATGGAGAGTGCGCGCGCGAACACGTGATTTTGTTTATACTCATACCCGCGTTTTTGTTCGCAGAGAGTGTGCGCGCGGACGCGTGACTTTGTTTATACTCATACCCGTGTTTTTTTCGCAGAGAGTGGCGCGCGGACGGGTGACTTTGTTTATACTCATACCCGCGTTTTTGTTCGCAGAGAGTGCGCGCGCGGACGCGTGACTTTGTTTGTACTCATACCCGCATTTTTGTTCGCGAAGAGTGCGTGCACGGACGCGTGACTTTGCAAGAAATGAAGACGATTTTGCAAACGGTGAACTTTATTAAATTCCCGTTTGTGCGGGCGAGCGATTACAAAAGATGAGGTACTGACCGCTGGAGCCTCTGTTGCTGGAGCGACCCGCGTGGGAGCCCAGCGAGGTGCTTCTCGAAGCTGCAAGGATCCTCGCACTTGCGCGCCCGGTCTAGGTGTTCCGTTGGGCCTCCTGGTGTGGACCCCTGGTGCCGAGCTCTATGCGCCGAGCCATATCCTGGTCGCTGTGGACGGTGACGATTGCCCGTGGTCCGGGGAGCTTCATGCACAAGAAGCCGTGATGTGGAACTGCCCCGAAAGAGTTTAGGGTTGGTCGCCCCAATATGGCATTGTAAGGGTACGAGATGTCGACGACGTCGAAGGTGACATCCTCGCTCCTCACGTTGTTGCCTCGGCCAAAGGAGACCTGCAGTCATATCTGGCCCAGCGCTCGCAGGGGCTGACCTCCGAAACCTTGTAGTGGGATCCCGGAGGGGCCCAACCGACTCTGGGGGATCTCCATCTGGTCGAAGGCCGCTGCGAATAAGATGTTTGCGGAGCTTCCTCCGTCGACTAGGGCGCGCCTAACGTCGCATCCTGCGATGACGACCTGGACGACCAGGGGATCTTGGTGTGGAAATTCCACACCCTCGGCGTCGGCGGGAGTAAAGGTGATCTCATGCTGCACCCAGTCTGGCGGTGCCTGCGCCGGGTATGCCGCCACGTGATGTAGCCTCCTCGCATAGGCCTTCTGCTGCCGCGCTGAGGCGAACTCCAGCGAGGAGCCCCCGAAGATGACATTGATGAACCTACACTGGGCTCCCTCCAGGGCTTGCAGCTGCAGGAGGCCCTCCCGAGGTTGTTGTACGTGAGCCTGGATCCGCAGGGGCCCTCCTGGAGCTGCGTCCCTTGGTCCTGGATCTGCATGGGGATTTCCAATGGTTGTTGGACATGGGCTACAACGGGCGGATGCGCCTCAGGGTTCCTATCCCTGGTGACGCTCTGTCGAAGTGCCGCGATAGCGGTACAGGCGCGTGTGTCGTGGTTGCCACGACCATAGACCTCGCACCACTGGCCGTGGTGCTGATCGTCATACTCTCCGTGGCCTCTGTCATCGCGACCTCGACCGCGCCCCCTCCCCCGCCCCCGGCCCCGACGTCCTCTGCCGCCGCGACCAGTGGGGGTGCTATCTTCGGAGCCGCCTTCGATGTCAAAGATATAACGGGCTTTCCGAGACTTCTGCTGACCGCGTTTGGGTTTGTCGCCCGATGACTCGTGCTAGGCATCCTTGCGTCCGGAGGCGTCCTTCGACGGCTCCTGCTTGCGCTTGCCTTTTGAGGAGCCCTCCTTCGGCGAGCCTTCGTTCTTCGTTGAGTCCTCCGCCTGATTGGTGTCGGAGTCGTCACCCTGTCGACGCCGCGCGTCCTCTTCCGCTCTGGCGTACTCCTCCATCTTGTCGAAGAGCTTCGCCACCGTCTTGATTGGCTTCCGTGCGTTGTATTCGGCCAGCGGCCCCGGGCGAAGACCCTGTACTACTGCATTGATGATGGTTGTTTCGTTGACATCCTTGACCTGGCAGCGTACCTTCGCGAAGCGCTTGAAGTAGTCCCGGAGTTTCTCTGAGAGTTTTTGCTTGACCGCGAAGAGCTGATCCGCGTCAACGCGCTCGATGTAGTTCCCTTGGAAGTTGTTGTAGAGCTGGTCGCGGATCTGCTCCCATGCGTAGATGGAATTTGGCTCGATGGCGAAGAACCAAGAGAGCGCCACCCCCTGCAACGCGAGGGGGAGCCCCTTCGCCTTCGTATTGTCGTCCCCACCGGCGGCTTCGATGGCGGTCTCGTAGACGCGCACGAACTCCCGTGGGTCCGTGTCACCCTTGTACGGCTCGATGGCGCTCGGGAACTTGAAGTCCTCCGGCCACGCCACCTGCTACAAGCCTGCGGAGAGTGGGGATTCCGGGTCGACGCGCCGTAGCGGGACGCGACTAGACATGGGGGCGTCTCGGCTGTCCGCCCGCTCCGGCGTGGGCTCCGGCGCGACCGTTGGTGGAGTTTGCTAGCTCCGAGCCTCTTGCATATCCCGTACGGCCCCGTAGAGATTTGCTAACTCCCGCTGGAACGTGTTGAGGGCCGCCAGCAGAGCGTTCTCCACTGTAGTCGTAGCCGGAGCGCTTGATGTACCTGGCTGCATGGTCGGAACAGCGGGGATCACGGTCTGCACTCCAGGATTACCTGGCGTGGTGGACGTCGGAGTCGACGGCGAGGCCCATGCTGCCGCTGAGACTGCTCGCCGCCTCCGCACTGGGCGGGGGGACGACGGCCGCGCCAACATAGGCGCCAGCGCTGCCGCTCCCGGCCACTTGGTTGGCACTGTCGATGGTTGTCGCCGTGCCCGCGGTGGGACCTCCCACCGTACACGGGGCGGTGCCGACCGTCCTGGCGGCGGTGCCAGGTCGGTTGTCGTGACAATGGTGGCGGGGTCGATCGTCATGGTGTGCTCGCCGGTGTTCGTTGCCGACGGGCCCGCGTCACCATCCACGCCCACGGCTGCCGACGCCGAAGCCTTGGTGTTGACGCGAGACCCCGTCGCTCCTGCCTTCTTCTTCTTCGCCGCCGACACTGGAGCTTTCTTCGGTGCCATCCTTCTTCGGATCTTGAGGCTTGCTCTCCGTTCCTCCCCACGGACGGCGCCAACTGTTGTGGCTACAGACCAAACAGAGAGAGAGAGTATGGTAGTGGAGAGTTAGGTGAGCAAGTGCTTAGGGTTTACTGTTGGAAATATGCCCTAGAGGCAATCATAGAGATGATGATATTTCGTTGTATCCATGATTTAATAAATGTTCCTTGAATATTGCCTTTGTGTTGATTAACAAGTATGTGACTTGTTTGTGAAACTCTTTACTTATATGGTTATTCTAAAGTTGTCCCTAGTCGGAGTTCATGTGAGGACACACGTGAATAATGGATTAGCACATGTATCGGTTGATGACCATGTTTCACAGGTCATAGACATGGAGATGTCAAACCAATAATGTGGACACATGTTTAGAACATGGGGTTGGACCGACCCAACATGAGACATAACAATTATACTTATGGTTCTCTCTCTACACAATGTGTACGCCTTGTCCTTAGACCTGAGATTGTCGCATGTACTTGAGATGTGAATCGACCTACTTAGGGGCTATCAAACGCTACTCCGTAACTGGGTAGTTATAAAGGTAGTTTTCGGGTTTGTCATGAAGCATGCTACGAGGCATGGTCAGTCGAGATGGGATTTTCCCCTCTCTACCTGAGAGAGATATCTCTGGGCCCCTCGAGTGATCGGATCCAGAAATGCATGGCCATGCTACTTAAGGTTAAGAGTTAACCTAGTAAGGGATTCCGGATCACAGGATCGAGAAAGAGTGGTCAGCTTGGAGCTCGACCAAATATCGTGAGGCAAAGGGATTGGCATGTACATAAAGTTGTGATGGTTCGTTCGATATGATCTTTGTGTATGTTTAGGAGTTGGCACGTCTTGCTAGAGGCCGCTACCAACTATTGACCGAGTAGGTAAACTCGTGTCATGTCTAAACATACGTGAACCCATAGGGTCACACACTTAAGGGCTGAAGCCTAATTCGGATTGGATCCGGATTAGACTGGGTATTGAGTCCTAATGAGCCTCCATTCGCTGAAGCCCATTATAAGGACGTCTATAAAAGGAGGGCAAGGGCGCACAGGGTTGGGGGAGAAGTTTTTCGTGACCTCCTCAAACCCTGGCCGCCACCCCTCCCACGCCCTGGGCGCTCGCGCGGATCTAGTAATCCGGCGTGCGTCGCTTCCTCCCGTACGTGTGGATACCTTTTGGCGGCGCTGCATCTGTAGCGTTTGGACGAACCGTAATAGAGGAGTTGTACGTGGGACGCCGCGACGTGGACGAGGAAGTAGTACGACTACTCTGCCCCGACGTGCTGCATCGACGTAGTACGACTACTCTGCCCCGACGTGCTGCATCAATTCCGCACCTGCGCGTCTAGTGGTAATTCCGTGATCTATAACTGCAGTGATCTTGGTTTACGGGTAGAATTTTTTAATTTGCGCTAGCGTAGCCTACCCGTATCCCTTCATTTACCCCATGTCCTGTATCGTGTATATATATCCTCATGGGGAGTGTTTTTACAGTGATACCCTTACATCTGAACATCCCCCTCAGGGGCACTTATGTCATTATACATGTCCCATTTCGGGCCTTACAACCTCCTAACAGGCTTGCTGGGCTTAGGTGGGGGCCACCCCTACAACAAGTACCATCTAATATGGGTGGACGGTTCACATACCTCTCTGATGCCATAGCAACTGACTCTGATACCACTTGTATGATCGAACACAGCAATTAGAGGGAGTGAATGATTGTAGTCGTTATTCAGAACTCAAAAGTAACCTCACTTACCATATGTAGATTTTGATAGCTCGACGCTCGACTGCTCAACTGTCGTAACCTCTTACTAGCTGTAAATTTTGATGGTGGTTACAGCCGCTTGACGCTCAACCACTCAGCTATCGTAATCTCTTATTAGTCGTAAAGTTCGACCATGATTGGCAATCGTAAACTTCTTCTGTGCTCATAAGCTACGACTGCTTCGCACTCTTGATCTTCGACCAGTTAGCACTGGTAAGCTTCGATAGCTTTGCACATACTCGAACTTCGACTGATTTGCACGTACTCGAACTTCGACCGATTTGCACTGACTCGTAAGCTTCGACTACTTTGCACTGACTCATAACTTTGACTGGTTTATGCGTAGTCATAACTTCGGCCGCGGGAGCAAAAACCTCTCGATCACCTGCGCCTTGAAGGATGCAACGAGTACTCATATTTTCTCTATTTTTCGGCAATGATTCGGCACCTTTGCACGTAGTCGAAAGCTTCCTTCGCTCGAACGCTTCGACACCTGCAATCACCAGCACTTTCCGCAAATCAAGAACAAGATTGATTCAAATTGATGTTTGTTGCTGGATATTTATGGGTTTACAAAGTGCCTCAAAAGCACCCCTAAAAGTCTAGCCAAAACTAAAACCTTCTCAATGCTTTTCCAAAAACCCGTACGTTTACTATGCCCCTTCACCTCTATTTATATCCTCTGACACCTTAAGAATTCTCTCCAAGTGGATCACGAATTTGAGTCCTACTCCGACTCAACGTCTCTTACAAAACCTTCTCCTCTTTCTCAGGGTACACCTTCCATACTATAGACTATCCAATTTACAACTCGTCATTTGTTGAAGCCTCTAGGACCGCACCTCCCATTGCTTCTTCACGTATCATCCACCTTTGATCTCCACATGCCCAAGCATGAGCCCAACCATCTCGTGACATTCTCGACCATCTAAACCTCGGATCTCCCCATCCTACTCCCAGTCCACCTCGTCATCGACTATGATCACCTCTATACTCAACCTGAACATATAAAGACCGAAGAATGTTTTCCCAGTACAAATTCTCTCCAACTTGACCAGCATCAATCCACACACGCATAATACACCATAATTCACCCATAAACTCGAACCAAATCTTCTACGAGCTCAATTTCCACATTTTTCACAAATCAACTTGAGATCATCTTAAAAAACTGGTCTGACCACCATGTATGAGCTGATCAAACCGCTGGCTGATCAGACCTTCCATACATGGCAGTCCGACCTCCTAAATCTGAATATTTTGTCATTTTCAGTTTTACAATAGTGTCTTGTCCGAAACTTTCACAAACGTAAATTTTGATACAACCTAAAAGTCAATCATTCATCATCACTATCCTCATGACCTATCCATATGGTCTAACACATAAACACATCATTTGTTGGATAGACCTGCACATGTAAATTCAATAAACAAGAGGGATTGACTGGATATGCAAATACATCATTTTGAGTGACCAATACAAACAATCGTGGTTCAGTTGAGCTTGGAGGTGTAAAATTTCTTACACGTGTTGACAGCTAGGATCAGCTGAGGGAACAAGAGCGTGAAGTACAAGAGAACAAGAGATGTCAAATTAACATGTACAAGATCAAAGCATAAAATACCTAATTTGAAGAAAAAGAAGGATAACAAACTTGACGATTCTCTTGATTTTGACAAAATGGGAAACCAGCCTAAAATATAATAAATTGTGAAAATATCGAAGGGTACAGCTGAATACCATATCTGACCATTAACCATGAGAATCACACCGAAAGGCTGGAACTATTATTGACTTTCCGGACACGACCAAAAGAGAGAGCTTGATCTAAACTTGTGTTGCCTGGACTGGAACTGCCATTTGTTGCTTGCTTGCAGCTATTTGTTCTGTTCTCTTCGCCCAAAGAACACAATACAGACCTCCAACCATTATCACTCCACCTATTATACTGCAGGCAAAAAAAAACCAAATTCAGCGTCAAAATCACGAAGCTTTTTCATTGTTAATGAAAACATGACAGTGAGCTGGTCAGTAGAAAGAGACACCTTCCCAGGGTAACTGCTTCTCCTAAGAGAGAGGACAGCACTACTGTGACAAGCAGAGTTATGGGCATTGTCATGGACAAGAAAACCGGTCCGCTCTTGTCAATCACCCATACTTGCATGTAATATGCAACTCCAGAAACAAGTATGCCCTGCACTCAGTGTCCAGTAATCTCATTGTTACATTGGCAGTGTAAACACAGGGAAATGCAGGAACATGTGTTTTGATGATTGGTAGGAAAACAAAGGAAACTGTAATAACAAAGTGAAAAATGTAAGTACGATCTGAAACAAACGTCATTAGAATTCACTCTGAGCTTCAAGAAACCTAATATTAAACACGCTTTGACGTTTGAGGAATGTACAGTCCCAAACATGCCCTAAAAGATTTACAGGAACTCAGAGTCAGAGTTTAAGATGTCCTTTGCTGAAATGCAGTTTGGCACAATTGACATTACTTTTCTTCCATTTGAATCAACAGTGCAAGTGATCATTACCATTGGATGCATCGAGCAGAAAAATTCCTCTTGAAACTTTCTTAGTTGATAGTATTACCATGTATTATTTTTGACGACTTATTACCATGTATTTATTGACCTTGCACTGCTATTTTTTACTCAAGGGCCAGGATTCTGCCAGACATGTCATAAGAAAACACCCTTAAATAACCAAACAATCTGAGGAGATCAATGACTTACAGAGTAAAGCACAGCAATAAGACCTATATCTAGTCCCAGCTTCCATCGTGAAAAATCTCTCTCAACCGCTAAAGCGATGAAGAAACACTGAATAGTTCCAAAGATCAACTGGAGAGTTGTGTTGAGCAGTTTAGAGGGGTAAGCTTCCAACATAGGCCCCTGAGAAGTAGTACCATCAAGGTAAATAGCATGAACAAGCCCAGAGTACCATTTGATCCATTGTTAACATTTCAGAGTGGCTCTGAAAAGATTCATACCTGAAGTACTGTCCAAAGAGCCCAACATGTAGTAGATAAAGCCGTTAAGAAAATTCCTAATATCCAAGTCCTTGTAGGATGAGCAGTAACCCCAGCATGGGAGGTACTTATGTGATGAAAAAGATGGTGATGGTTGAAAGATTTCAATTCAGGTCCTTGGTAAAATGCAAGTACAATAACACCAGCAATGCAAAACACTACACCGGAAACTTTTGCAATCCCGTGGAACCTCTTCAAGTTCAAAGACTCCATCCTACCAGACAGTGAGGAATACCAAATTGAGAATTTTAATATAGCAAATCTCCTCAAGTTTGTGGAAAAATTGCACAAGGCTCCATAACTAATCTCTCTGATATAAATCACTCACAGGTTCACAAAATTTTGGCTCTAGATATTACAGTTTGGAGGTTCTTCCAAGTTATTTCTTTTCATCAATTTTTGTTTAATAATCACTTTATTATTCGTATATTACAATATTCTATAAAGAATGTATTTACGCACACATTGAGATCTATGCTTTTTGTTATTGTGTCGGGTGGTAATGATAAAATTCATTTCCATGCTATGATAGCTTATAAACTGTCCAATGCATATGTTCAGATCTACATTGGACTTCCTACAGATTGCATACCCATTTGGAACATGGGATTTTCTTCCCAATTTCTGCAGGTAACTGTTTATTGTAAAATTTATGCATTCCAAATCCAAACAGGGACTGCATATTATGTTCAGTTATAGTACATATTTGAATAGTGAGAAAATCCTATAGGAGCTTGTGTTACAGGGGATCAAGTTGGATTCCTTCACAATCATAACATGTGGCAACATGAATCTTGAAGCAGTGGTAGATAGACAGCTTTACTATTCATGTGTTACGTGTCATGATTTGGAAGGGGTCTAAATTGATCTCCTGTAAGACTAGGTCCTACAGTATACTATGTAAAAGGAAAGCAACGGACAATTAGCTTAGTCTGTGCCTTATCTGGTTTAGTACAAAATTTATCATCCTAGCAAAACAAGACAATCATGAGTATATTATTCCTATCTTTCTAGGAAGGAATGCAAGCATAAAACGAAAACCCTTACCCCAACAGAACAGCCAAAAAGAAAGCCACCACTGGTAGAAGGTTAAATATTGCAGATGATGATGTTGCTGAAGCATAACTGAGGCCAAGGCTAAATATGTTTATTGCGCCAGAAATTCTAATAAAAAGGAAAATAGACATAAAATGATTAATGACTGTGCTGCAAGTAGAATAAATGGCACAAATTGACAACACAACTAATTCACAAAATTAACAATTATGAAGAGAGCAATTCAATAGAGCTACTTAAATAAATATTCGACAACATCTGCACAGATGTACCACTGTCAGTTGGAAAATCTGTATGAAATTTTACATAAATTGATCTGTTCTTCGGAACATCTTAACGCTGGACTGTCAGTTGTGAAGCTAATTAAGTGTATAGTTCTTTGAAGGAAATTAATTATATATTTCAATATAACCTAGAAAAGAGAGGGAAGAACAATATGTACTGCACTATGACCAAGAAAAGAGAGAAAAGAACAATATATACTGCCCTTTAACCCAAGAAAAATGAGAAGTGCACAAATGACTGAACGGGAAAACTGAAGAGCTTTGCACAGAAGTGCAAAAGGATCAAAAGAACTACAAACATAGAATGGTCAGACAGGAACTTCCAAATGAAGATTGTGAAACACATCCAGTTTAATATGAAGATTATGAAAACTAGTGCTGCTTTTTTGCAAGCAACGATTTGGCTTGATAGCCAAGATGTTTCAGGTCAATACCAATCAGACGGAGAAGAATGAAAACAAGTAAAGCATATAAATAACACTTTGACTTACCCGTATAACGCATGCACAAATAGTTTCAGAGAGACTTTGTATGACAGTGGTGGAGCGGTTTTTCTGCACCAAGAAACCTCAATGCATGCTTCCATGGTGACATCCAGGCAAATAAGTAAAAAAACTTCATTACCTTTCAAGCACAAAAGCAATGGGCACTAAGAACAGAATAGCAATTGCATGCCTGTAGAAAACAAATACAGACGTGCTCATGCCTTCATTAAACGCATCTTTGGTTATTATCTGCATGCCTCCATATATGGACCTTATGAGGAACGCAACCACAAAAGCTGCTCTATTGCCCATTAGAATGGTCTGTTCGAATTTCTATAGATGATCGTTTAAATAGGAGGGCCGATTCTGGCAATATGAGATGTCTTTACTTTAGCATCAGCATACTTCATTGTCAAACTGTCATTGAGTTGATTCCAAGGATATAAATCTCGGGACCAGAGAAGTTCCCGCCCAGTGGCCGGTAACGGTAACTGGAAAAATGGAAAAAAATCGGTTAAAATTTGAACATTAAAATTTGAATTTGGGATGTTTTAAAACCGGTAACCGGAACAGTTACCGTGCAAAAACCGGAAAAACCGCTATCAAAACCGGAAAAAGTAAGAGAAAACCGGTTATAGGTAATTAACAATTGGAATAATGCAAATATTAGTTAAAAAGTGTTTAATGAAATAAAAAGCCTGATACATAAGGAGCTTGATGTCTAATTAGAAATTTGTAAGGAGCTTAATGTTGTACATAAAAAATCCTCCTTAGTAGTTGACTATCTAGTGAATCCCTCTCCTCCAAGTGATACATAAGGATTTTGATGTGTGGGTTTGGGAGCACTTCTGCTTTGGCTTTGGCTTGCATTGCTACAGTACTACGGTGCGTTTTTTCAAAGCGGGTCCACAAGTAGATTGTACTAGACACTGTACTGAGTTCAGCTATACCAGCAAAAATCACATGCGACTATTTCTCTCTGCGTACTGCCTCTCACGAATAGTCAAAATTCAAAAACTAAAGGCCTAAACCAATTTAGGAAGTGCATTATGCAATCATAAATTTAAATTTAATTTGAAAAATTCGGACGGTTTTTTCTCCCAGTTCTCAGCGGTTTTTCTAGTAACCGCCAGTTTTTTCCCTGGTTGATTCAGATAGTAGGGCCCTCTGATGTGATCCACTTAATTAGGCAATGCATATTTCACCTTGTACAGAAGACGCAGGTTACGCAACCTAATTACAGATTAAACAGAAGAAATTATAAAATGTACAGATTGATGATTGGCATGGTCGTAAGTATTGTTGCAAGTTGCAAACAAGTAAATTTACAAGCTTTCATTAGATTCCAACAGATAGCAGCACAGTTGCCAGAAATTTCAATTGAAAGCTTGAGCATCTACTTTTAAAAAGTGTATTTTACTGCGGAACATCCACTAACCAGCACTCCCAAAAGTGGCTGTCCAGAAATATAAATCATCATCAATCATTGTTCAGAGTTCGATCCTCTTAAGTTTTAGGTTTATAATCAAGAATGGCGAATTATAGATTAAGTTGCATAGTTACAAATAAGAGCTATGATAAACGAAGAGTCGATGCACTGTTTTTGCAAATTAGCCCAAAACTCTTTGCTTACAGTGGATACACATACACTAGATCATTTTCACAGATTAAACCGGGCAACAAACTCATCAGACAACACAGAATATTCATTAAAGCAAACATGATAATAACTAACTTGAAGTATGTACCCATGACTAAATAGATAATACAATTAAGCGAGATTAAGCAAAATAAATTCGGTGGGTCAAACATGAGATTAAGCAAGCAAGGATACATATTTTACAATCACATCTACCTTGTAGGATTTATTTGCACATATCAGGTTAGCAAATATAGAAAATAAAGAACAACAGATAAATAAGGAAATACTACTGCAGACCTTCGTCAGAATGAGACTTCATATTTTCACCGTACTAACAAAACGAGGCACAATAAAGGAAATATTCATCAACATTTGTATGGGAGGAAAAGAAAGAAACAGAAATATGAGACAGTTTTATTGACAGATTAACTACATTGTTTTTGTGCAGCTGAGTAGTGAGTAGTTGGCGTCTAATGTTTATTGTCACAGGACATAGCTTTTGAAAAAAAAATACCTGATGTATACTGGCAGCTCAGAAAGAATGGATGAGAGAGCATTCGGCATTTCTTTTGACCCATGTATACTGGCATTTGTTCTGACCCATGTATACGGCACTGATATCAACCATCCATAGTGAGAGAAGTACGTATAGCACCTGACGCATCACTTTGGGAGATCCTGACTCCCCTAACATTGAGCCATTCATGTGCAATGCCGCAGGAAAGCAAAAAGTGCAGATTTTGTTATGTAACCTCTTGTTGCATTTAATCCTTTTTTAAATGGACGAATAATCCAGGCCTGAATTGGAAGCAGGGAAAGGTCTTCAAAAATCTACAACCCAAAGGAACCCTTCGGTACATACACATACTTCACACACCTTGCAGGCTTGCAGCAACCATGTAGCATATATAGTTAAACAAACACATTTTGCTTCATATGCAGACCAATATGCTCATGACTTTCGGCCTGGTTACATCCCCTAATAACATGAACCTGAACTTGGACCTTGTTATTATGTATTTAATTTAATATTTTTTTCTGAATCACGATACTTCCAAATTACAAGCAGAAATCATAAGCCTGATGCTTCACCAGAAACTCTAGAAGATTTCCTCGAAATGAAGAGAAATACAAGACAAGAAACTGCAGAAGATCAAGAAGCTAGCACTGATATGTTTAATAATAATAATAATAATAATAATAATAATAATAATAATAATAATAATAATAATAATAATAATAATAATAATAATAATCTTTACTATTATAAAAGTGTGAGTTGGTGGTTGATCCATTCTCCCTCCTCTCTTCTCAGCCATCCGATTTGATCTGGACCATTCGTCTCTCTTCTTCTCTCTCTCTCTCTCTCAGGATACATCCACCCACCTCTTCCATTTTCCCCATCTCCTCGCGCATTCTGGCCACCCTTCTTTCTCTATCCTTGATCTCTAATGTTTGATGTGTGAAATTGGCCAGACAGTAAGTTCCGTCTCATTATTTTTATGATTTCGTTGCAACGCACGGCTCTAACTAGTAATAATAAAGAAGCGCTGATTAAACCGGTCGTACCTCGGCGTAGCCGTGGTGGTGGTGGTCTCCGTGGGAGGAGAAGCGGTGGCGACCACCGTCATTCGGAGGGCTCCGGCCGGCGCTCGCCACGGACAACATCTTCTTCTATCGCACCGTCACCATACTCGCCACCGGCGTTGGCGCTGCGGGGGCCATCGAGGTGTTGGCTACGGCGGAGCGCCCGATGTCCGGCTCGCCGTGCAATTGCAAACCAGGTGTTGTGGTAGGGGCATTTTGGCATTACAGAGAAAATAATTCGTACAGACCAAAACTTGACTATGAACTTGATTTTCTATCTTACAATATTGGTTAAAGCTCTGCAGGTCCTCATTCCCTATTCCATTTTCTTGGCACAGAGATAAAAATTTCCTCTTCTTGAGTGGGATGGTGCCAATGAGAATATGAGCCTTATAGGAATTGTGCACAAACTTGTTCCAACTGACAGCTTGTATGTTAGCATAAGCGGCGATGAAGACATCCCACCATTTTGAAACTGATCCGTTTAGCTGATGAGAAACGAACAAAACTCTTTCCTGATCACTACATTAGATAATATCCAATTTCCTTCCAATAGCTCTAAGCCAATCATCTATGTCCATGGGTCAGTGTTATTGAAGAAGATCGAGGGACGTACCCTCATAAATTCTGACAGTAGTCTTGATTATATGAAGCTTGGGCTGGTACTAGTGGAGCAAGTTGTGCAGGGTTGTTAATGGTCTACACTAGTAGTTGAATAAGTTGATTATGGTTTGCCATCATCTGAGCCCAATCAGGTCCATTAGCAGGAGGTGGCAGAGGAATAGGAATGGACCGACTTCCTTGTGTTCCATTGTTATTGTCGTTGCTATTGTGGTTGTTGCCATTGTTGGTATTCCTTATGTTCACCATCTACTCGTTGCCTTTAAGAATTAGAAAAGAGGAGACTCAGGGCAAAGGGGGAATAGGGGATGGATTGCACAACTCAAAGCAAATTACTAACTTAGCAAAACCATTATTAAGCAAATAACAATTAATAGTTACGGCTGCCGACAAAAGAGGTAACCGACAGCTCATAACAACATCTAATAGCTAGCTTAACAACTTATCCTAAAGGGGCAAGGGTTGTCTTGGTGTGATCTTCTGTGGTTCTCGAGGCACGAGTTAAAGTGACGGCATGTCCGAGCTGCCTCCCTAGCATTTGGGTATAAATAGCCAGCCGCCCCTCTTATTTTCCCATCCTGAGCTTCCGCCACCCTCGTCGCCATAGCCGCTTCTCTGCCGTCGACGTCTTCAACGTCGGTGTCCGCCGTCGTCTTCGTCTTCCGTCGAGCTTTGCCTTCGATACACTGCTTCTTCCTCACCATTCCGCCACCACCGGTGAGTCACCGTGTGTAGAACCGAAATGGCGACAGAGGGGGGGTGAATGTCGATCTCTAAAAATCGCCCCTAACAAATATCTTCTTCTCCAATAGCTATGAGAGCTATGAGGGTAGAAGACAAGTACTTACAGGAAGAACAACAGCAGAGAAAAACCAGATCCAGAAAGAATCAAACAAAAAAAACAAATTCAGCGCAAGTCTGGCTGCAAGCGGTAGTACCGCTGAGACGAGCGGTAGTACCTTTGAGCGGTAGTACCTCTCGAGGAGCGGTAGTACCTCTGAGCGGTGGTACCTCTCGAGGAGCGGTAGTACCGCACGAAGATCGAACTTGTCCGAACGATTTGACGCTGCCGATCAGACTGGTCCGAACATAACCGGTAGTACCGCTAGGACAAGCGGTAGTACCTCTGAGCGGTAGTACCTCTCGAGGAGCGATAGTACCTCT
Organism: Dendrocalamus latiflorus; assembly: GCA_017311315.1. NCBI lineage: Eukaryota > Viridiplantae > Streptophyta > Magnoliopsida > Poales > Poaceae > Dendrocalamus > Dendrocalamus latiflorus. The sequence continues at coordinate 28,886,569 of CM029664.1, forward strand.
GAGCGGTAGTACCTCTCCAGGAGCGGTAGTACCTCTCGAGAAAAACAGCAAACAGGATTTTCAGGCTGGAACTTTGAGACTTCGGATTTTTGGCTAAAAAGAAGGTTTGCTCTCAATCTTTTTGATCCAAGGCCTTACTACAACATACTAAATAGTAAGGGGACCTTGGGAAACAAGAGAATCAAACCAAGAAGCAAGAATTTCAGATTATGGGTAAAAATCTGAATTTTTGCACAACCCGAGCCAAAATCAAATTGCTTCCAAACCTTTGATCCTATGGCTAAGAGACTTTGCAGATATGTTAGCAATAGCCATAGGACTCTCCAAGCCAAATCTCAGCCCATCTTGCAAAGGGAAACAAGAAAAGCTCAAAAACCCTAGAGGGGCTAAAGAAGAGCAGAGAAACCCAAAATGCCAAAACTGAGATTAAAAGAGGTTTGCTCTTGGGAAACTTGATCAAATGATCTTGAGGCACTATCCCATCAAAGAGCAACCCATTTTGGGCTTTCCCAGCAATCAAGAACTCAAAACACCGAAAATCAAGAAATCATGCAAATGAAGAACGAAGAACAGACAGAGCACGGGAAGCAAACTTCAGATTTCATTCAACTATTCAGGGATTACAACTGAGCTACATCCCCATACCCCGATTGATACAAGAGGAATGATTACAAGACTCTCAATCCCTCATCTCCCTCTCAATCCTCAAGAACACCAAGAATCTCACCACTTCTTGGGAGGAAGAACACACACAGAGAGGAGACTCACATAGAAGCCATCGTAGAGACACAGAGGGAGCACACTTTGCCTCTACCACCAACTCACACCAACTAAAGAGCTAAAGGAAACAACCTTCCTAAAGCCTCTTTTGACTCTAAAACCCTAATTCTACACAAGTGCTCAAGTGGGCATGCAGCCCCTCAATCCTATTTATAGCCTTGGCTAACGGGTCTCCGCCCCGTTACGCCTGCTAAATCCAACGGCGCCCGCTCCCGCTTGTGCAGCCTCGCGAATTTCCCGATTCGCCCCTCCTGCACCTTCCGGGAAGCTTCTGCGCTCCTTGCCTCGCACGCCTCGCAACCACCTCGAGTCTACGTCGTCTTCGACACATCCCGACCGTTCTGACCTCAGCGCCACCTGCGCCTAGTCCGGTCCACGTGTCTCGCCACGACTCCACCCGATGTCCTGCAGTCACACAGACAAGAAAACACGTCAAATAGCACCGCTCGACACATGAAAGCGTAAATACCATCACACTTACCACAGACGAAGTCCAAACCTGTCGAAACATTAGAATATACATCCTAAGCCCAAATGACCAAGTTTGACCAAAGTCCGACCGAGCCCGATTGCGCCACGCAACGCCTCGACTCCGAACCACTCAAACCAAACTCGACTATCCTAAACCTTTGTCAATTACTCATCATTCACATGGAGTCACAACCACCTGGTCTCTCAATCTCCCCCTTGATGAGTATATTGACAAACTCAGAAAAAGCATGAAGTTGAGTTTGATTTTGAAGAATCCAACATGGTCCAAAGAAGAGAATGAAGCTAATGACCATGTCGACAGAAGGAACACTAGAGCAACAACTGAAAGAGCAAATTGATCTCCAAAACTCTAAACTGTTCTCAACAGACTTTTTCTTCTCTATTCTCCCCCTTTTGGCAATAAACACATCAAGATGCAATAGAGAGAATATGACATGTCAATGGATGAATATGGCTGAAGTTTGTTTATTTAAGCATTTAGAGCCATGAGAATTATCCATATTGACCATAATGTAATACACCAAGCCATAACTAAAAAAAATGCTATCTAGATCATGACAACATATATATAAACCAGCTAGAGCACAAAGATGACAATCTGAAATGTAATGCATTTAGTGAGCAAGTCAAGTCATCAATGAGCAAAGTCTAACTAGAGATATCTAAGAATGACTCAGGCCATGTCAATAAGCTAAGCGGAAACAAGAAGCTAGTGTTGAGTCAATTAGAGTGCTACAAGCTCAAGAGTTTATCATTTGGTTAAGCACTTTTCATCTTTAGGTGATTAAGCAAATCTTGCACATTTGACATATTTTCTTTTAAAGCTTATAGCTGTTTCCAACCAAAAATTTTATCATGTGCTAGATCTCAAGCCTTATGCGACTATTCCAAGTGAGAAGCTTAAGAAGATAGTCCAGGTCATCCAAAACTCCCCCTGAGTTCATGCCTAGTGCAATGGCAAGCCGTCTCATGAGAAAGAATTGGTGAAATCAGTTTTTTCGCACATAAAAAGAGATCCTTTTGCTTTTTAACAGATTGTGCTAACTCATGATGTATCAAGATGCTAAAATAGCTCAATCTAAGATTCAACCTAGATTCAAGACTCAACTCAGCCTATTTGACATGGCATGAATCATAAAGGGATAGCTCAAGCAAGACTAATCTCGAGTGCTAACATGACAAATTTTAATTTAAGTTGAGCAATTTTAATTAACTTATCATGGCAGAAAGCTAGTCTACACATATGAACTCATGATAAATCTAGCAAGCTAAGCACAAGTCATGGCAAGGTGTAAAGCATTGAAGCATGTCATAACAGGATAATAATCAAGGCTCAATGCAGATTGATTATAATGCTAGAATGCTGAAAATGCAAGAAAGTCCAGCTCCCCCTCAGCATTAGATGCAACTTTTAGTTCAAGTTGAGTTATGTCAAAATTAAGCTTCAGAAGCTCCCAAATGAACTCCCCCTGAACCAAAGCAATAAAATCGAGAAGCTGGCAAAGAAAACCAAACAGGCAGTCCTTAAAGCATAGAAAAGATATAGAAGCAACTATGGCTTAAACTGACTCTCATCTACCCCAAATGACTCCAGGATTAACAGCTGATCGTCGAACACACACTAGAGAGCAAACACGTACCCTGTCTACCCGAGGGTGGCCCAACCCTCGCTAGAACCTACAAGAAGTGAGTGAGCTCAACCTAGTGAGATAAGAAATAGCTACTCCTGGAAGCACAAGATAAGAGTAAGAAGTCTAAGCAACTCAACACAAGAAACACTCTAACCTATGCTAGAAGGACTTAACCCAATGCACCTGCAAATGCAATGCAACAGAAATGAGACAGAAGCATAATTAATATAATAAAGCAGTAAAGCCCAAGCTCCCCCTCACTACAGTCCGTAAGGACAAACCACCCCAAGCTCTCCCCGCAGAGCTGAAAACCTCGAACTGTCCAAAGGCTTGGTGAAGATATCAGCCAACTGGTGGTCACTCTCCACAAACTGGAGCACTATGTCACCCTTCTCTACATGGTCTCTAAGGAAGTGGAAGCGAATATCAATATGCTTGGTCCGAGAGTGCTGCACTGGGTTCTTAGCAATGTTGATAGCAGACGTGTTATCACAAAAGAGTGGAACACTGTCTAAGGCTAACCCAAAGTCCCGCAGGGTCGAAACCATCTAAAGTACCTGGCTGCAGCAACTGGCAGCAGCAATGTACTCGGCCTCTGCAGTGGACTGTGCAACACCGGACTGCTTCCTCGAAGACCAGGAAACGAGAGAAGTGCCAATGAACTGGCAGGTGCCGGAAGTGCTCTTCCTATCTATCCTACAGCCAGCAAAGTCTGCATCCGAAAAGGCTCTCAAGGAAAGACAGGATGAGGAAGAGAACCAGATACCATAGTCAATGGTAGCTCGAAGGTACCGAAAGATACGCTTCACCGCCTGGCGGTGAGATACGCGAGGAGAAGCCTGAAAACGAGCACACAGACACACGGAGAAGTGTATGTCTGGTCTCGAGGCAGTGAGGTAAAGAAGGGAGCCGATCATACTTCTGAACTCTTTCTGATCAACTAGCTCACCATCCTCATCTGGGTCAAGATAGGCTGTAGAAGCCATGGGAGTCGACACAGGCTTACCATCGCTCATGTCGAAGCGTCTCAGGAGGTCACGAGTGTACTTTCCTTGATGAAGAAATGTACCCTCCTGAGACTGCTTGATTTGGAAGCCCAGGAAAAAGGTCAACTCCCCCATCATACTCATCTCAAACTCGGTGCTCATGACATCCGAGAACTGTGAAACCAGAGTATGGGAAGAGCCGCCAAAGATAATGTCATCGACATAGATTTGGACGAGCAGAAAGTCAATGCCATGCCGGCGGATGAACAAGGTCTTGTCAACTTTACCCATCTCAAAACCATGACTTAACAAGTAGGACTTAAGCCTCTCATACCAAGCTCTAGGGGCTTGCTTAAGTCCATACAAAGCTTTGGAAAGCTTGAAGACATGGTTTGGGTATTTGTGGTTTTCAAAACCAGGAGGCTGTCGGACGTAGACCTCTTCCTCAATAAAGCCATTGAGAAAGGCACTCTTAACGTCCATCTGTTAAAGCTTGAAACCTTTAGAAGCTGCAAAGGCAAGCAGGATTCTAATGGCTTCAAGTCTAGCTACAGGGGCAAAGGTCTCCTCGAAATCTAGACCCTCAATCTGGGAGAACCCCTGAGCTACCAGTCTAGCCTTGTTTCGAATAACCACTCCATCCTCGCTCTGCTTGTTCTTGAACACCCACTTAGTCCCAATAATATTGTGACCTCGCGGGGGCTCGACAAGCGACCAGACCTTGTTCCTCTCGAAGTTTTCTAGCTCCTCATGCATGGCATTGACCCAAGACTCATCAGATAAAGCATGAGAAACATCTTTGGGCTCAAAGGAGGCAATGAAAGCAGAATGGAGACAGAATTGAGATAAGCCAGATTTTGAGCGGGTAACACGCTCGAAAAGGTCTCCAATGATCTGCTTTGAAGGATGAGCTTTCTGAATATGTCTAGGAGGTCCAGGATGAGATGAAGAAGTGGCCTCTACCTCGTGAGCAGACGAGGTAGGAACAGAGCCATTAGCTCCAGAAGAAGCAGAAGGCATGGGCTGATCACCTCGAGGTGCGGTGGAAGACGCACCTCAGGGGGTGGATGAGGGACAGGATCAGGTAGACAACCATCGTCTCCATCGTCCTCATCATCCACAAAGATGGTCTCGGACTGCTCTAAAGAACCTGAGATATCAGGCCTAGTCCCCGGACTGGCCTCGTCGAAGGTCACCTCACAGGTCTCTACCATTTTGCTAAACTCGCAGTTCCAGACCCTATAAGCCCGCGAAGAAGTCGAGTAGCCTAGAAAGATCCCATCACAAGAACGTGACTCGAACTTATCTAGGTTCCCAGACTTCAAAACAAAGCACTTGCAACCAAACACACGAAAATGAGAAACACTGGGCTTTTGCCCATATCTCAGCTCATAAGAAGTGCGGTGCAAGTGTGCCCTCAGAAAAACACGATTTGAGACATGGCACGCGGTGGCTATAGCCTCAGCCCAAAACTTCCGCGGTGTAGAGTACTCATCAAGCATCGTCTTGGCCATCTCGACCAAGGTACGGTTCTTCCTCTCCACAACGCCATTCTGCTGAGGGACGTATGGAGAAGAGAACTGGTGCTCTACACCTGTCTCACCACAGAAACTCTCAAAGTAGGAATTCTTGAACTCCGTGCCATTGTCACTGCGGATCGCTCGTAAGGCACCTGGAAGCTCAACAGAAAGCCTACTAAAAAGACCTCGGAAATGCGAAAACATCTCTTCCTTCGAGGCTAAGAAAAACACCCAAGAATACCTCGAGAAGTCATCGACCACGACAAGAACATACCACTTCCCTCCTGCTGACTGCACTCGAGCTGGTCCAACTGTGTCCATGTGGAGCAGTTGTCCCGGTGCATCGGTCATAGTAACTGTGACCGGAGGGTGAGAAGCAGCAACCATCTTGCCGTGCCGGCATGGAGCGCAAACAAGATCTTTGACCATCTTGAGTTTCGGCAGACCACGAATGAGATCGTGGCCGCTAACTCGGGTCAAATGGTCAAATCCAATATGACCAAGTCTCCTATGCCAGAAGGAAAGGTCGCGGGACTCAGAAGCAACTAAACACCTGAGAGGATCACCAGAAGACTCAGAAAAATCAGCACGAAAGATCCTCCCATAACGAGAAATCCCGCAAACCAGACTACTCGAAGAATCAAGAATTTTGCAAGCATTTTTCTTAAAGCTCACCTCGAAACCGTCATCGGTAAGCTGAGAGACTGAAAGAAAATTATATTGCAGCTTATTAACCAAAGCTACATCTTTCAAAATGAAAGAATCATTAATGCGCACCGTACCTTTGGCGATGACGCGCCCAGATGAAGCATCTCCGAAGGTGATCGTCTCATCACCTGGAGCACGGGCAAGGGAAGAAAACCAACGGGAGTCTCCGGTCATGTGTCGTGAACACCCGGAGTCTACAAGCCAAACCTTTCCCTTCCCTGCCCGGCGAACCTGAGTCAAACAGAGAGTAAAGTATCAGTACTGGGGTAAATCAAGAGTGATTTTGGCACCCAATACTGAACAACACGTCGAGCAGATGAAGTCGTCAAGCACGACTGACCTCTATCTACCCTACGCTCTCTGTGACTCAAAGAAGCAGAAGGTCTATGAGCAGACCTGAAGCTGTTGCGGGGTCCGACTGCTACGGGAGAGCGAGTCGGAACACCAGCAACACGCTGATCACGCCGCGGGTAGCTATCTCGATGGAAGAAACGAGATCTATCCTCAGGACGGCGGAAGACGCGATCAGAGGCAGCATGAGGATGGAAAACAGAAAACTCGGAAAAACCAAGTCCTCTATGCTGTCTAAACTCCGCAACAGGAGCAAACCTAGACCTCGTGTTGGTCTTAGGTGTACTCAGAATCTGGGGCTGACCCTGAATACCCCTAAGAGACTCAACACGGTCTCTACGCGCGATCTTGGCGCGCCTAAAGCATCTCTCGATCGAGTGCCCATCCTTTTGACAGAAGGTATAGTGGTACTTCACCTTCTGAGAGGTGGGAGTAGCACGAAGAGGCTTTGCCTTCTGAGAGGCCGAAGCAACATGTGGAATTACCTTGCTGTCAGAGATCCCTTGGACAAAGCCCGCTGATTTGAATTTAACCTCGTCAGACCTGGGCTCAACCTCGATCACACCTCCTAAGATAGGTCGGAGAATAGCAGGAGGATGCTTCCTCATATCATCATATAAATCATATCCTAGACCTTGATTGAACTTGCAAATCTTGGATTGGTCTAGAATAAGATTAAGCTTCTTCTTGCCGCCTACAAATCTCTCGAGAGTGTTCATAAGGTACTGACACTCCCGAAAGAGAGAGGTGCAAGAGGAGCAGGGGGAAGAGGGAACAACAGGAGGTAAGGGAGCAGATGAAGAACCAATAGCAGAGGGAAGAATGGCTTGTGCACGCACAGCCGACTCTGAATGGGCAGTCCTACTGCTAGCCAGTTGGTTCACGTTCCTAGGCGTCTCCACCTTACCCTGGGGCTTCTCCCCCTTCTCAGCACAGACAATACAAGCAGAAGGTTGCTTCTCTAATAAGTCCTTAGTTAGCTTCACACATTTTTCATCCAATGCAATTAAGTCAATTTTTAGTTTATCACAATTTTTGCATGGTGAGCTAACAGGATCCTTAGAAGCATACTGAGCCAACTTCCTATTATGATCAATCATATCTTGAAACTGTTTGGAGACAGCTTCAAGTTCAGCAGTTAATTTAGGACAGTTTAAGCATGAATCAATCGGCTCAAGTAAAGAAGCTTGTAGTTCAGCAATTTTATGATCTGCCCGTTTTAAATTCATCTTCAAGTTATAGCAAGTTTCACAAGACTCGGGCAGATCAAGGAGCATGGCATAAGGTCCTCTAGCAGCAATGTCCTTATCCTCACATGAGGTGGGAGAAGTAGTCTCATCAGTAGTAAGTAGGGTAACAACCATCCTACTCAACTCTAAATCAGCAAGCAGACTAACATTCTCCACCTTAATAATATCAAGCTCGGAGGACACCCTATCATGCGAGGTCCTTAATTTCTCCATATCAGCCAGCAAAGCAGAGCATGCATCACAGTCGTCACGGGAGGGAGCAGATATAAGAGAAGTAAGCTCCCGTGACAGTCTATCTACTTCCTTCTCCAACTCGCTACACTTAGCCCTAGCTCTAGCATGAAAGCCACCTAGCTTAAGGAAAGCATGATTAAGCTGGTCGTAAGTGGGGCATACCTCGTCCAAGTCGGAGTACAGCTCGCTGTCGCTAAGTTCGCCCTCGAGGGCCATGAAGCACATGCCGGAGAAGTCGTCGCCGCTCTTGGGATCTTGGTCACCTGTCCCGTCGTCGTCGCTCCATCCCTCCACCTCGCTGAGGTCGAGGTCGTCGAAGGCGGTGAGGACGCGGTGAAACAGCTTCTTGGCCTTCCCGAAGTCGCGGAACTTCTTCTTTCCCGGCGTCTGAGCTGGAGGCTTCTTGTTGCGGTTCTTGTCGGTGTAGTCGATCTTGCCCGAACCGCCGTAGTCGTTCTTGCCCTTCTCCAGCTTGGGGCAGTTTGCCCGAATGTGGTTGGGGCCACCACACTCGAAGCAAATCACGGGTCCTCCTCTCTTTCTGTCCCTCCTCCCCTTGTAAGCATGGGAGAATCTTCGAGCAAGGAGGGCTAGCTGATCATCCGCAAGCTGCTCTAACTGATCATCAGTTATGTCACAGAGAGCAGCAAGGGAGAAACCGCAAGAAGAATCAGAAGAGGGACCAGAAGCCGAGCTGGGATCTGTGACTAGAGCCATCGACTGTGACTTCGACTTGCGAGAGACAATGTCAATCTCGTGAGTCTTGAGACGCGAGTACAGCGCATCAAGAGTCAAAGTCGAGAGGTCCGTAGTGTCCTTGATGGTAGTCACCTTCATCTCCCAAACATGAAGGTCGAGTGCAGCGAGCATTTGTCGAGCGTTATCCGAGTCGGGGTATGTGAGACCGACCGCTCGGAGGTTGCTCAGAATCTTGTGAAAGCGCGCAAAACACTCATCAAGGGACTCGCCAGCGAGCATTTCAAACTTGTTGTAATCTCGCTTGAACTGGTCCTGTCTCACCGTCTTTATCTGGGTGGTGCCCTCATGGTAAGCATCAAGGGTCTCCCAAATATCGAAGGCGGACGAAAGATGAGATATGCGGTCAAACTCGCTACGACTCAAGCCCTGGATTATGATGTTCCTTTCCTTAGCGTTTGCCTCAACATCATGCATATTTCCAGCATTAATGTTCTCATCGGCAGGAACAACAAATCTGACCTTCACCTTCCGCCAAATGGCATACCCCTGAGCCTGGATGTATGTTTCCATTCGGCTCTTCCAGAAGGGGTAATCCAGGCCATCAAAGACGGGAGGCTTGGTCGAGTACTTGTCCGTCGCCATGGCTCTTGAGACCGGTTAAGATCTATTGAAAAGAGCTAACCGGCTCTGATACCAATTGTAGAACCGAAATGGCGACAGAGGGGGGGGGGTGAATGTCGATCTCTAAAAATCGCCCCCAACAAATATCTTCTTCTCCAATAGCTATGGGAGCTATGAGGGTAGAAGACAAGTACTTACAGGAAGAACAACAGCAGAGAAAAACCAGATCCAGAAAGAATCAAACAAGAAAAACAAATTCAGCGCAAGTCTGGCTGCAAGCGGTAGTACCGCTGAGACGAGCGGTAGTACCTCTGAGCGGTAGTACCTCTCGAGGAGCGGTAGTACCTCTGAGCGGTAGTACCTCTCGAGGAGCGGTAGTACCGCACGAAGATCGGACTTGTCCGAACGATTTGACGCTGCCGATCAGACTGGTCCGAACATAACCGGTAGTACCGCTAGGACAAGCGGTAGTACCTCTGAGCGGTAGTACCTCTCGAGGAGCGATAGTACCTCTGAGCGGTAGTACCTCTCCAGGAGCGGTAGTACCTCTCGAGAAAAACAGCAAACAGGATTTTCAGGCTAGAACTTTGAGACTTCGGATTTTTGGCTAAAAAGAAGGTTTGCTCTCAATCTTTTTGATCCAAGGCCTTACTACAACATACTAAATAGTAAGGGGACCTTGGGAAACAAGAGAATCAAACCAAGAAGCAAGAATTTCAGATTATGGGTAAAAATCTGAATTTTTGCACAACCCGAGCTAAAATCAAATTGCTTCCAAACCTTTGATCCTATGGCTAAGAGACTTTGCAGATATGTTAGCAATAGCCATAGGACTCTCCAAGCCAAATCTCAGCCCATCTTGCAAAGGGAAACAAGAAAAGCTCAAAAACCCTAGAGGGGCTAAAGAAGAGCAGAGAAACCCAAAATGCCAAAACTGAGATTAAAAGAGGTTTGCTCTTGGGAAACTTGATCAAATGATCTTGAGGCACTATGCCATCAAAGAGCAACCCATTTTGGGCCTTCCCAGCAATCAAGAACTCAAAACACCGAAAATCAAGAAATCATGCAAATGAAGAACGAAGAACAGACAGAGCACGGGAAGCAAACTTCAGATTTCATTCAACTATTCAGGGATTACAACTGAGCTACGTCCCCATACCCCGATTGATACAAGAGGAATGATTACAAGACTCTCAATCCCTCATCTCCCTCTCAATCCTCAAGAACACCAAGAATCTCACCACTTCTTGGGAGGAAGAACACACACAGAGAGGAGACTCACATAGAAGCCATCGTAGAGACACAGAGGGAGCACACTCTGCCTCTACCACCAACTCACACCAACTAAAGAGCTAAAGGAAACAACCTTCCTAAAGCCTCTTTTGGCTCTAAAACCCTAATTCTACACAAGTGCTCAAGTGGGCATGCAGCCCCTCAATCCTATTTATAGCCTTGGCTAACGGGTCTCCGCCCCGTTACGCCTGCTAAATCCAACGGCGCCCGCTCCCGCTTGTGCAGCCTCGCGAATTTCCCGATTAGCCCCTCATGCACCTTCCGGGAAGCTTCTGCGCTCCTTGCCTCGCACGCCTCGCAACCACCTCGAGTCTACGTCATCTTCGACACATCCCGACCGTTCTGACCTTAGCGCCACCTGCGCCTAGTCCGGTCCACGTGTCTCGCCACGACTCCACCCGATGTCCTGCAGTCACACAGACAAGAAAACACGTCAAATAGCACCGCTCGACACATGAAAGCGTAAATACCATCACACTTACCACAGACGAAGTCCAAACCTGTCGAAACATTAGAATATACATCCTAAGCCCAAATGACCAAGTTTGACCAAAGTCCGACCGAGCCCGGTTGCGCCACGCAACGGCTCGACTCCGAACCACTCAAACCAAACTCGACTATCCTAAACCTTTGTCAATTACTCATCATTCACATGGAGTCACGACCACCTGGTCTCTCACCGTGCAAGCCATCGCCTCCCTCCCATTCGGCTAGCCGCCGCTGTCTCTTCAACTAGTCTGCCGCCGCCCGCTCGTTCGCCTTGCCTGCTCGCTCTCCCAAGACACGCCTTGGTTCGTGCGCCGCCGCATCACACCGCACCCACGCCCGTGCGCCCCTTTGTCTCCTCCGAGGATGTGGTCTGTCGTGCACCGAGCCACTGACATGTCGGCCTCACATGTCAGGACACCTATTCTGTAGACCCGTGAGCCAATCCAGCTGAGTCAGCAACCACGCCAATAGCCGTGTCAGCCCTAAAGCCCAGTCAGCCGCCGCGTCAGCAACCGAGTCACACCATGCACTGTTCCGTGAGCCGGGTTCATAGTAGACCTACCTTTCCAAGCACCAGGTTCATAGTATAGTAGATTTTCCAATTTTCAACCTTTTCCTTTAGATTAGATTTTTTGAGAGCCGTTCTTCTCCGTCCTAGATCTGTTTGATCCGATTCTTTTTTCTAAATTCATCTAAAACTGAGCTCTATATTTTGGTTCTAGTTTTTAAGTTTTTGGAGTTCATTTGAATTTTATTTGAATTAGTTTTGTGTTTTGTTTCATTTTCTCTCTCGTTAAATCACGCCTTCGAAGGAGCTGAAGCAAGATTTGAAGATCAAGAGCCATTAACTGAGCAAGGCAAGTCATATCCTTTGATCATGTTGAACCTAGTTTTAATATCTATTATGCACTATTTTGTTTTAAATTACCATGCATCGCTATTTTATTATAAAATCTTTGTGTTGGTAGTTAATGACCTATTTGATTAATTCCTCATTGATAATTTGAATGTTATGATTCTATTGTCACCATAGGATGGGTAATTATTTAGTGATGCAATATTAGTTGTCACATGGGTTGTACGATTATTAAGCTTAGCCATGATTATAGTAACATTAGGTTATCATCACATGTGATTAATTAATTAATTTTGACTTAATGATATATTGGAACATGGTGGTTAGCCACAATTATAAAATTTGTACACCTTGACATGCGTAATGTCATTGGTGTTGGTTATACAAAATGGTTTTCACTTGGGCGAATGATTGTGTAGTAAAGGGGGAGGTGTGGTCAGCACTTTAGGGATATGGATGTTTCACTTGGGTAATGTTTAAGGACTTAACTTTGTGGCTTTATTGTGCAAACCACATGTCTAGTATGGGATAGACCTGGCATAATAATTTGTGAAGTCTCAACTTTGATTTCGCTACTGATGTTGTATTGGTGCAAGAGGGGGCAATTATCGACTAGGTGGTTATCCTTCTCGATGGCGAAACCTTAGCAAGCGAGATCGGGTTGAGATGGAGCATTGTAAAAGCCTTGTTGTGATTTTATTTAACGTGAGGATTATCACATCGTGTGGGTACAGTTGTGAAACCTCTGCAGAGTGTAAAACTATTCAAATAGCCGTGTCTTCAGTCATGGATAATGCTCGGTGATTTCACACAAGGGGTAGATATTTCATAAAATCTAGTTGGGTTAAGTTTGGGGAAGTGAATGGTTAGTTCACTGGTGGTTCTTTACGTGAATGGTTAGACTGAAGTGTTGCAACCTAAACCTCTGGGATCAATCATTGAAGCCACATGTGACGTAGTTGTAGTCTCCTCCTGCGGCTTCATATTTCTCTGAGGTAATTTTGTGAATTGCAAGGGTGAGTACATGGAGTACTCTGCAAGTCTTGGGAAAAATACAATTATATGTAAAGCTTAACAAAGGAAGGATATATGGTTCTTTTGCACAAAGCAATATTTTTAGTTCAGTTACCATTATATATTTTCAAAAGCATCAATTCAACAAAGTAATTTACAGTAAATGAAACTAATATAAATTTTCTAGTGAAGTTTCTAACTGCCAACACTAGTAATAAGGCTCTACCTGATTGGCGCTAGCTACCAGAGCACACATGAGAGCTCTAACCTTTCCCAGACTTTCCAAAACTTATTTAAAAATAAAACCATAAATCTACTATGTACCTGTGGGAACGGCTATTCGAATAGTTTTGCACTTTGCAGAGGTGGTACAAATTTACCAACAAGAGATAATCAACTTATGCTGTCGACAACTACACGCTTCCTTGGGTGTACGACAAAGTAATTATCACAAGACCTTTACAATGTTCAACCTCAACTTAATTCCGCTTGGTAAGGTTTCACCGCTGAATAGGGTAAATCCCCCCAAGTCAGAAGCCCTCTCTTGTGCCTAGTGAAAATGTCTGACTGACACCCACTGTCATCTCAATGATAGAATTAAAGTTGAAATATCACATATTAGTTAGCCTGGTCTTCCCCATTTAGACTTGTGATTGTACGGTAGTGCTCAGTTTGGACAATCACAAGCATCAGTCCTTAATTGGCTAGGGTGGTACTTTCACTATACAAGTTCTCGTGCTAAATCCGCATTGATCTAATTTTACCATCTGCCCAAGTCTAAAACCAATTTTTCACCATTTTATTTTATTTTACAAACCAATGGCAGCACCTATTGCCTAACACATGATAAAAATAATTATTTAGAGATTTGATAACATTATTCCCACCCATAGGGTTATAGCGACCGAATAGCTTGTTTAAGAAGTTACTACTGTTCTAAAGTTAACAAATAGTATAATAATCTCAATACTAAGGCAACAGAATCCTAAGGTGACAAAGGTATAGGGATTAAAACATTAAATAAGGGTGTAACAATGTCGGTATAACTAATGATCTTAAGACAAGTATCATTTCATGTGAAATAGCAATGCATATAGATTTCAAAAAACTTAGATTAATATGTTCAAGGAAGACTTGCCTTCTATGGCTAGGGTCTTTTCTCGTTGGTTGGAAACTTTTTTCGACGACGTCGAGTGCTACGCGCAAAACAAGAAAGCTCAATAAATAAATAAATAAATAAGAATAAAATAAAAAATATATATATATAATATAAACTAAAAGGAAGATTAGGATTTTAGATGAATTTAGAAACTTGAATCACTAGATTTGGAGTTTAGATGACGGAGAACGAGCGATTGGAAGATTGAATGAAATGGAAATTCCAGAAAATTCACAAATGAGGTATATTCCCTGGTATCTTATTTTTGTTGGATTTGGGGATTGAGAGTATGATGAGTGGGTCCCGCTTGTCATTGGCTCAAGGAAAAATTAATAGGAGAATACACAATGCATGTGATCTATGAGAATTCAACCAAAGACCTAAAGGCAATGGATAACTATCTTTACTCACCTAACTGAGTCAAAGTGCACTTGTGCCATATGCTCAAAACAAAATAATTGAAGCACTGATCAGATGGCTATTTCTAGGGAAAGATAGAGAGTAGAATTGGCAGCGACAGGCGCACAGACATGGGCAAGGCGCTAGCGAGGTGAGGGGTAGGAGGCTCGACCAAGTAGCAAAATAGGTTGCTGGTACCCGAGGAAGGTATGGGAGGTGACGACGCAGTCTAAGATGTGGCACGATGATGGCAGTGGTGCTCAGGGTGCGACCAAGTGCGGGCTCGCGTGGGCGATGGCATTCCAATGGAGAACGTGGGCTAGAACGCGGCATAGTGAAGTTAGGAAAATGCTCGGCATAGTGTAGTGATGATGAAACCGAGTCTCCATCAGATAATGTCTTATATGCTAAAAGTGGGGATAGTTGTTCACCTACTAATGACGATGGTGAGAAAACATCACTCATGCAACACAGGATGCCGACCATGGGGCCCATGACCCAACGAGAGTCAGATCAAGCCAACAAGGAAGTAAAGATGTCATAATAAAACAAGAGGTTCTCCTGCGGATGCTTCTTCGTCTCAAGGATCGTATAACATTTTTCAGGGATCTTTGGTGATCGGTTCGGCTTAAAAGCTCATGGCTTATGGCTGAAAACACTGTAGCTGACAGAGCCTTATTTAGCATAATTAAATTTAAAAAAATTCAAAAATATAAAAAATATGTTAGCCCATTACGTATAATACAAACAAATACGGAAAAAAGAACCGGCAAAAAAGCTCAACAAAAAGCCAAAAGTTCAGAAAAAGACGAAATTTATGAATAGTGAAAAATAAGCCAGAAGTCAGAAGCTGAAGCCGAATTGATCAGGGTTATGATGTTCCTCACATAGCTGGACTTATAATGACCCTACTGGTATGGCCCCTCAAGCACACTATATGTCTATATATACTGGCCAGAGTTACAGGATAAAATGGGACACCGTGATACCTCCCTGCGTCAAGGTTATAGGGTAATTCATTACACTTGCCCTTAGTACATACCGTACTACCAATAATGGATTAAACAATATTCTATGATCAGTTGGAAAGAATACAAAGCAAATGGCTCTTCAATACCAAGGGATCACGATTGTAGGCGAAAATAGTTCCTACCATCAACCTTCCCAGCACTCCACCGCCATATAGGTATTAAACTAGCATCATAAACTCACAGGAACACGTACATTTGTATTCAAAATATATTGAAGGTGTTGCTTGTGCTTATGGGTGAAGGCATGCAGTTGTACGCCAAGTGGCCAATTTCCATTCCTTTCCTCTTCCAATGTTTGTAGAGAATTCAACTAAAATTTCCTTTTTATTTATGAGTTGTTCTTGTACTCTATAGCAAGTTGAACCTATCTACATAATGTTGTACCAAATGGAACTCATATCTATGTAATAACTAGCTGAATGCACGTGTGTTGCTACAAATAAAAGGCATATTTAAAAAGGTTATGCAAATTTGTGAAAGACATAGTTAACCAATTAGCAGACAGGCAAAAGGTCGTGTCTACTGTTGTGCTAATTAGAAGGTATGAGTCATGAACAGATATAGTACATTTATGAAAATATAGGCAGTCAGTGTATTATCACGTTTACTGGTGGTGGCAATGAGACATGCAGAGCATTCATCCCTATATCGCTAAAAAAAATCAGTTGTTGAAAGCCTTATGGCAAGCATTGATCTTTGAGACATGGACATCGTTTTTCTTTCACCGGCTTGTGTTCAAGACCTTTTAATTTCTTGTGTAGCCCTGTAGGATCGGATATGGCAACAGAAGGGGGGTGAATGGTGCCCTTTTTAAATTTCCCCCCTCAAAAGTATCCACACAAAAGAGTCTCCTCTCCGATAGCTACGAAAAACTATGAAGAGGTATTTTCATGCTCTCTGGAACTCTAGAACACACAAGAAAAGAAAGCAAGACGAAAGACAAACCGAAAGAACAGCGCAAGCAATAGGGGGCCGGTCAGACCGCAATCACTGGGCCGGTCAGACCGCCGGCTTAAAGCCGGTCTGACCGCCCTTGCTGGTTCGGTCTGACCGCCCCATATACTTCGATCTGACTGCTCGGTGAACACCGGTCTGACCGCCCTTGTCCGAGCATTCTGACCGCCATGGATAAACCGGTCAGACCAGCCTTCGGGATCAGCAGGCTGAAACTGAACAGCAGAAGCTGAACTTTGCTAAAATCAAATGGAATTGAGAAATTTTTCTGAACCTTTCAGGCCAACAGAGTAGAAACTTAAATTAAATAGCTGCAGGACCTAAGAAATCATAAGAACTCATGAAGAGAGCAAGAATTCAAGATTTGAGCAAAAATCTGAAAAGTGAGTTGAGTATGGACAGATTTCCAAATTGCTCACAAATCTTGAATCTTTTGCTCATGAGCTTTTGCATTCAACTTAGCAATGATCTCAGGACTTCTAACCCCAAACCTCAAGCCATCTTTTGAAGGGAATGAGGACAATCCATCATCCCCTGACATGAAACCTTAATTTTGCACAAACAGAGGAAATTGGGTATGAGCTGAAAAGAGTGATTTTTGATTCTTCCATTAGGCTCTTGGAAATCTATTTGACCAAATGGTCTTGAGGCATATTCCCATCACAGAGCAACCCAAAAACCATCTCTCCAAACAAGATTTACTCAAACTCAAAAGAATCAACCGAGAGGAGCTAAAAATAGAAACAACACTGAAACAGGAGATAACTCAAATGGATTCATTTGCAAAGAGATGAATACTCACTACGTCCCCATACGCAGTTGATAAAGAGGGGAACACACTACAGGCTTCACTCTTGTGAAGAACACACACACACGGGAGGTGAAACCCTAGTTTCAACTCAACATCCAGGGCACACAACCAACTCCCAAACTGCTGCACACTAGCTTAAAATGCTGCCTCCTCCTCACCACCTTGGCTAAATAGAGGAGCTCACACACACAAGAGGAAATTCAAGAAGTGGCATACAACAACCACTCCCCCACCTCACACGCCAAATGAGGCAAGAAAGTCAACAACCAGATTTTGGAGGGAAATCCACCCACTCCACTCATTTTCTTGAGTCAATTTACCAAATTGCCCTCAAGCAGCTTCCCGGAAGCTTCCCGCGTCCGGTACCCTGTCCGTCTGGACCTCGACTCCTCCCTGAGTCTAGTCCTGGTATGTTCTGTCGCGCACAACCGCAACCGACACCCAATCGTCTGGACCTCTGGCTCCTCCCTGAGCCTAGTCCCGGTTCGCTCGTCGTTGCCCATCGTGTCCGTCATCGGTAGCTCCAGCCCCGGTTCCTCATCTCCCGACTCGCAACCATCTCACCAGTCTCGATCATCTTTGGTATCACCAACCGTCTGGACCTCAACACCTCCTGTGCCTAGTCCCGGTCCACCTCGCCTCACCATGACCTAGCTCCGAAGTCCTGTAGTCACACAGACAAGCAAACCGTCACATAGCACCACACGAAACAGTATATCAACAATAGTACAAATGAAAGGTACTCAAACCTAGAAAACCCAAAATAAACTCAAACTCACTAACACAACTGTCAATTACTCATCACCAACATGGGGATACCTCCACATGGTCTCTCAAGCTCTCGACTGCCACAAGCGTCCTTCAGACTGCTTGCACACATCACGTCTATTGTCCCTCCCTAGCAATGTTTTAAATAGTGGGTAGCAGAAGCATAGTTGTGAACTATTTTTTATAGTGGATAGCGTATATCAGAGATATAGCGGGTGCTACATGCAGAGCTATAAAACACATAAAATATAAAGATACTTGAACTATAAGTCCCAACCATAATTTCCATAAAATGTCCAAAATATAAAATTTGATAGGTTTATATCTGACATAACATCAAAATTATGAAGTCATGAAGTATTTTGTTGATTAATCTTCATCCTACAATGAAAAAAAATGGGAAATCAACATTAACTTTGTTCCTTGTTTTTTTATCCACATGAAGAATTTGTGCTTCCTGCTTAGTTTCTCATTATCCTTTGATAACACATGCTTGCCTTGTTTGGTAAATCATAGAAGAAAATATATCAAGAATTAGGCTTACCTTGTTTGAGGTCTTAAGTATGCATAGACCCTTCCCTCCTATTCTAATGAGAAAATTTTTCAATGGGTAGAGGAAGAGATGGAATGTTATTAACTAAGAAAACCAAGGATTGTAGGAATATAGAAGGTTAATTAATTAGATTAAGTGAGAATATGGAAGTCCATTCAATGGAAATGCTAGTATTAGTGAAATTAACAAATCAAGAGATTCATCCCTATATCAAATGTAGTTAAAACGTTCTTGGATAGTACCACTGATATAGCTTGTAGCGAACAACATGTGTATCAATATGATATATCAACGATATTGCACCAAACCGCAACAACAATCGATATATAGCGCTTGGGTACCTTGACTTCTATAGCGGTGCTATAGCGTGGTATTTAAAACAATGCTCCCTAGCCATGGACAAGTGTCCACCCATGGTGGTGTTCAAGAGCTGAAGTGTTGTCGTAGAAGCAAAATAAAGGCAAGATGGGAAATTGCATCTCCATCTCTGTTATGTTCACCTCCTTGATGGCAAGCTTCTTATCCCAAGGCAGGTGGCCAGGCTCTTGTTTGGCTGGGGCTTTATAAAAAAAATACCTAATTACGTACAAATATAAGAATCTAACATCCACTAACCTAGTAATAGTGATAATGCTCAACTAAAACACACAATCCAAATTAGAAATCCATCAATAGGCACCCTAATACCCTACCGAATCCATGAACATAAAACACAACTCAGAAGATATACCAATAAATATTTCATCAAACGTTTTCAGTATTAAGTAATGTTAGCTTGCTAGGATCAACCTTCATGAGTCTCCGCATTCTACTTGCTCCCTCTGCCCGGGCACCAACCGCTTGTCTGCTGCGTGTTTCATCAAACGCTTACACCCATGCCATGCCCCATGCACTAAATCAAATCATACCCCCACCATGGGTTAATGAATTAATGTCACATTAGCTTTTGTATCATTTCAATCCAAATTGGAAGCAAATGCACAACAATCGTGGGAGCTAGTGAAATTAACAACTCCTAATTTTTCAAAACGAGCCTATTGAGAGCTAACCCGAGTTACCCGACTAAATCACAAACATCACATGCCCACGCAAAGGTAAAGATAGGGCAGGGGAGTGAGAACCATATCTCACTGTAATAGTGATAACGCTCAACTAAAATACACAATCCAAATTAGAAATCCATCAATAGGCACCCTAGTACCCTACCAAATCCATGAACATGAAACACAACTCATAAGATATACCAATAAATATTTCATCAAACACTTTTAGTACTAAGTAATGTTAGCTTGCTGGGATCAAACTTCATGAGTCTCCGCATTCTACTTACTCCCTCTGCCCAGGCACCAACCACTTGTCTGCTGCATGTTGCATCAAACGCTTACACCCATGCCATGCCCCATGCACTAAATCAAATCATACCCCCACCATGGGTTAATGAATTAATTTCACGTTAGCTTTTGTATCGTTTCAATCCAAATTGGAAGCAAATGCAGAACAATCGTGGGAGCTAGTGAAATTAACAACTCCAGAACGAGCCTATTGAGAGCTAACCCGGGTTACTCGACTGAATCACAAACATCATATGCTCACGCAAAGGCAAAGACAGGGTGGGGGAGCGAGAGCCATATCTTACTATAGGCATGTCAGCAGCGCCTACCCTCGACCAGTCGCGCCTGCTCCACGCGCACACCCAACCAACCGCATGTAACAGCCCAGCTGTTTATTTCAAAATTTTCAGTAAAAAAATTAAAAAAATAAAATCAAGTGTTCTTTGGTTGCTTGAATTTCTGAGATTTTATTTTGCCTGTTTTCAGCTTTTAAAAAAATCTTCTTAAAAGTAATTTAATCGTAAACTTAAAAATATTATTAAATAAAGGGTATTTCGAATTTCTATAAAATCCTAGTTCAAATTAATTATTTTAAACAAATTGGCTTTTATTTGGTTTTTCTGTGCTTTGCTTAATTTTAAAAATCAATTTCAAAGCTAAAAAGTATTTTTGTAAAAATTAAAAGACCAACTTTAAGTTGCAAATATTTTTCCTAAGTCTAAAATGTCTCCAGGATTTTCTGTGAATTTTTCTAGAATTCATAGACTTTATTTCCTATTTTCTAAGTATTTTTAAGCCTTCCTAATGTTCCTGGAAATTTAAATCAAATTTAATCCTCAACCTCTCTCTTCGGCCAACACGTGTCGCTCCCTGATTCAATCCATCCTCGCCCGGTTTAATCTCAGCCACTCGCCTTCACTTACCCCTTTATTTCAATCCAGTGGCACTGATTTCTTTCTCGCCTCGTGGCATTCATTCGACCGTCCGCTCTTTCTCCTCTCTTTTCTCTCTCGCCGACAGCCCAACCCCGCCTGCCAGCTTCTTCTTTCTCCTTGCCTTCTTCAACCTTCCACCGCCGCCATTGATGCCCCGCCCGAGCTCTTAAATTTGGTATTTGATTCTCATTAGCCCAAGCATTTGCTACAATAGAAAGCCTAATCACTCCCGCATTCAACCTCCACCATTTCCCCACCTTAAAGCCCGCTTACCTTCCTCTTTACTCGCCTTTGCGCCAACCTTAACTTCGGTGTAACCGACAGCCGTTCGTCGCCTCAACCTTTTGCCAGGCCCGTGCGCGCATTCCTCGCCCTCCACCGAAGAGCCCCGCCACCAACGCCCTCACTCCGCCGCCCCTGCATCCTCGTCACCGGCCAGTACCAAGCATTCTCGAGCATCGCGCCAAGGTGCACTGAACTCCCCGTGTCCTCCTCCCTCTCGTGCTCCCCTCGCCAACCCAGCAGCGCTGCATCCGCTGATGCCCTTAGTCCCCGTGTGCCACCTCAGCATCAAGTGCCACGCCAGCCAAGTGTGCCACCTTAGCGTTTTCTTTGGTCCATGGACCCAGTCCACAAAATCCGATCCCACCTATTAGTGAATAAAACCCTTTTTCTGTTGAAAAATAATTCGACCAGAAAATCAAAATCTTTGCTGATGTCACCCTATCATCATAAATTCCTTTTTCCACAAAAAAAATATTCCTCTGAAAATCATTTCCCTTGATGACATCATAATCTGGTTTTTCAGTTCAAAAATAATTCCAGAAAATCAGTTTATTCTTTTTCTCTCCTTTCAAACTTCCAAAAGATCTTTTTCTTCATTTTAATTCCGATTGAGCCCATTTAAATTTATAAATTCATTTAAAATTCCAATCTATCCATTTCTATCCTCTTTTCAAATTTTTGATTTTTCTAAATTTATTTGGATTAAATTAAACCTTAGAAAGTAAAAATATTTTAAATGGTTAAAATATACTTCAAAAAAATCGAAATTATTTTATTTAATCTTTTTGTTTTCCAAGGATTTTTTTGAAATTTTCTTGATTTTTTAATTTATTTTACTTTTTTATTTTTGGAAAAAATATATTATTTTTTATTCCTGTTTTCTCTCTCCTGCCTTCTTCTTCCAAGCGAAACGTTACGTGCAGAGCAATGGCCGCCGCCATGAATGACATTGGAAGCTCTTCAATCCTTCGTTTTCTTCACGATTTTTCGTGCAATCAAGTGCATTCACTTCCTCTCCTCAAGACTCCTCCATTCCCAATCGTCGGTTGATCTCCCTCTCCCGTCCACCTCGGCCCCTATAAAAGGGAGCACTAGGTGCCCCTCCTCACCCTTAGTCATCCCTAAAAGTTTCATGTCCTCTCTGCCTTCCTTCTCTCCGCAATCGCCATTTTTCTTTTGTCAACCGAACGGCGTTCATCGGCCGTTTGCGTCTCCTACAGTGGAGTTTCGCCACTTTTGACCACATCACCGGCTTTGTCTTTGCGCGTTCTATGCGGTGCTTCCCTCGCCTTCACCGGAGCTTTGCCGGACCACCGTGGCCAAACCGCGCCGTCGCTTCTTTCCTCGCTGCGAGACGACCATGCATGTTCCACCATAACCGAGGTGAGCATTGTGTTCCCCGCATTCTCCTCTTCGTTTCGCCACAAACCTCACCTGCTAACTCCTCTCCGTTTGGCCGGAACGCCGATGTCAACCCAACGATCGCAAAAAGTCTTCTCCGCCGTGTTCTGCTACCATCCGATGTCCTTTGGCCGAGCCGTTTGCACCGTTGAGTTTGCCTCGACGCATTCTACGTCGTGCTTCCATCGCCATCACCAAAAGATTCCCCGAGTCTTCGTCAACCTTGTCGAGCCAGACACTAAAATTGTGCCTTTGCGCATACACCACTTTTCGGTAAGCGCTTTGATTTTTGTTCACCTCATATTGTGTCCTAGCCTCTAAGAAATTTTTCTACCATTTTATTTAATTTTTCGTGGAGCCAATTGTCAGGAATTGAGCTTTCCGCGAAAATGGTCGTTTTTTACTCCCGACGTCGATTCATCGCCTCCGGTAAGCTTTAGCCCATGCCGTAATTTTTCTTAGACTTGCCTCATTGCGTTCTACGCCATGCTCCCTTTTTTTCCCCAAAAAGCCTCCACAAATTTTCGCCTTCGACACCTCGCCATCGCCACCAATGGCATCTCGTGTCCCCTTCTATCCGTTGGTGTTTTCCCCAATCCGTTCACGTCATATCGTGCCAAACCATCCCAGGAATCTACCTTCCAAATGGTTTTAAATTCGCTTCACCGAGCACCAAGATATCAAGTTTTTCCTTTTGTCTCTACCATCGTCGTTCAAACGTCGATTGTAACGTCTCCATTGAATTTTCAGCTTAGCCAATAATTTTCCTAGCCTCACCATACTGTGTTCTACCCCATGCTCTTCTGACATCTCGACATTTCATATCCGGTACTATCTCTCTCCAACCTGTCGTTGTCGCTACCATTTTGTCACTGCCGTTTTCCCTCACCGGCGGTGATTGCCGCCGTTCCTCGCTGCCGTACCCATGTCACCACCTTTGCCTCATCGCCAGGATTCCATTTTGCCCGTTCTCCAACCACCTCACAGCCTACCGACATAGTACAATTCAAAAAGTAATTCTCGGACGTTGTTATCATTTCTTGTGATGTCCAAAACTTCCAGATATTCGTTCTCCCTCATACAAACTCCGAATCCATTGATTCTTTCTCCTAAATTCATCTAAAATCATAATCTATCTCCCAATGTATATTTTATAATTTTTGAATTTTATTTAGATTTTATTTGAATTTATTTTGTTTGGTTCTTCGTGTGTAGACTACGACTATTCCGGAGAGTTCAATTTTGACGATTCGCAGCATCAAGTCTTCGAGCAAGGCAAGTTACACCTTTGATCATGTTGCTCCCAGTGATTCAAATTATTTATGTTGTTTTTAAAATTATTATTATGCATGCGTACGTTTATTGAAATCTAGTTTAAATTCGATTTGGATTCTAGTTATACCCAATTCCTTTGTTTGTGGCCAAATTTGACATTAAACTTTCTATGCCTTGTCACCCTAGATGAAAACCTAGTTAGTACATTAGTATTAACTGGGAATTTTATGGAATTGCCTAGCCATGCTTAGAATAATTCGGGTGGGAAGAATTGTTTCACATAAAATGATAAAGTTTTTGAATGTATTCTTGACTTTGGTGAGTCAAGAATGATTATGAAATGTTTCCAAAAATATATAAAAACTTGGTTTAGACTTAGGCAAATGGTTAGAGTGGTGGGTGCTTGCTGGCATGCATTGTTGTTCGGTGACACAATGTTGATTGCCAGGCACAAGGGGTATGCGGGTGGTGCCTAAGTTAGTTAAGGACCGGTCTGTGAGCTACTATTGCAAAGCCCTATCGTACTACCACAAGTCTGGTATGGGACAGACCTGGCCGAATAATTTGTAAAGTTCCAACTTAATCTCGCTATAGGCTAAATGTAAGCACGGCGTAGGCCGTGAGAAGTCTCACATGGCACAAGAGGGGGCTCCAACATGTGGATTCATGTTGTGGTGAAACCTTAGTGGCGGCGTGATTATGTTGACAACGGATCATTGTAAAGGTCTTGTCATGATCTCCTGGCCGCATACCTAAGGAAGTGTGTTAATCAGGTGGCAAAAAGGGATGATCATGTCTTGTGGGTAAAGCTGTACAACCTCTGCAGAGTGTATAATCTATCCTGGATAGCCGTGCCCACGGTCATGGGCAAGCTGAGTAAAGTTTTTCACAGATTAGACTTTGTTTTTCAAAATGGTTTTACAAACTGCTTATGGATGGATGGAATCCATATGAGATCTTTTTGGGAAAGATGGTCCGGGTGGGATGCCCGTGGATAGGTTGGTGTTTGGTCGGAGCCTGCACTAACAATATTATTTTGTTAAAATCTTGTTTCTATCTATTGTATTAAATTCAGCTTTTGAATCTACTTACAGTATTTACTTCAATTTCTCTTTATGCTCAACTAACCTTATTATGCCTTCCTTTGTCAATCCATATGCATGCATTAACTCTGTTAAACCTCCTGGTGTAACTTGTGGAGTACTTTATATGCTCACGTTGCTCAATTCATTATTTTTCAGAGGATAGCTTCGACTTCGGTTAGGATCCGAACGTATAGGCCGTATCTTACTGTCGTTTGCCTGTGGGCAGGCTCAGTGGGCTTCTTCCGCTTTGGTTTATTTCTTCCACTGCTTGTATTTAATTTTGGCTTATGTGCTGTTGATGTAAACTTTGGCCATCAGGCCCATTTTTAGTTAAATAAAGTTTGTCATTGTGCTTGGTATATATCCCTGTTATCACTGTGTGCACTAGTTGATCCTGGACTAGTGCGATTTACACAGAGGGTTTCAGAGTTGTTGCTTCGGGTCCCGACACCGCACCAGCCCTCGACCTACTGTGCTTGCACCGCATGGGGCAATCGCCTTTGGCCAGCCATGTCTGTGCCTCAGGTCCCTCACCCCTTAGTCTGCCTACTACCGCCATCGCGCCGCTCCTGCTTGACCGCTGCATGCTTGTTGCCATTGTGAGAAAGAAGAGATCAAGAGTGAGATTAGATGTCGAGGAGAGGTGAGAGCGATCAGATAAGAAAATATTGTGAGATTGTTAGGGTTCAAAATGATTTGAGAGAGAATAGAAGGGGAATAGAGGTGCATAGGTAAGCAGGTAGAGTTAGCAGGAGCAGAAAATGTGCAAGAAAGGAATCGTGTGAGTGGCATAACCCACATGCCAGCTAAGCACATCCCATTTAGGCACAGCTGGGTTAGCTAGGCCCACGAGCTCATCCTCCAATCTGGCCGCACGGTGAGGACATAGAGGCGGTAGGGAGAGAGGAACCAAGGAGGGGAGGACATGGTAGTTGGCGAGGATGGGAGGGGCGCCTGGGCATGAGGGAGGGAGACAAGCTGATGGGGAGGGGAACGGCAGCTAGACATGGCCAAATGGGTAGCCTAGCATGGCCCAACACTAGTTTCGGCTAAGCATGGCCCGACTAGACCGGCTAACCAAAAGGGTCATGCTGTGCCGGCGCATAGGCTTAGCCTCGGATTCAGGCACAGTCGGAGGAGGTCATAGGCCATGCTATGCCAGCCCAGGCACGTTAAGCCAGATGGGTTGTGGCTGTCCCATTTAGCCTAGTAGACCTCGGTAGCCAGTAGCGGTGGTGCGGACGAGGATGGCCAACGACGCGGACAAGGACCAGATCTGGTCAACAGGGAAGATGAGGACCATATTCCACTGGCACTGGCAATAGGGAGGCTCAAACTTGCTGGCAACGCATACAAGGACTTCATCTTGCTCGTGTGGATGATGCCCAACATGGCTGAGGGCTAGATCTGGCCGGTGACATAGACTAGGAGCCTACAATTGGATCCCGACAGTGCCAAAGAGGGCAAACCCTAGATCCAGCTAGCGGTGAGGACATCGAGAGAGAGAAGACGGTGAAGAGGGGAGAAGATGGTGATCGGCGAGGGCGACCGGGCACAGGGAAGGGGAGGAGGGACGGGCTGATAGGGGAGGGGAGCATGTAGCATCTAGCCCCTAAAAATTGATTTTGGTAATTAATGATAATAATGCTTAAGCGATTAACATGTTTGTCAAGATGATTAAAAAGTTTAGTCTTGGATTTTTATGACATCATGGAAAAGACATGCAAAGATGACTAAGGGTTGACATGGCTCATGGCAAAGGTATAATTTAGTCTAGGACCACTTTTATAGTTTTTTTGGTCTTATCATTTGGTGGGTAAAAACTGGATTGGTAGACTAGATGTTGTACTATTAAGAGGAGTCATGGCTAATAGCTTGAAGATAATCTTGTGCCACATTGATCAAACCTAGTACATGCATGCATTTGGAAATTCTTTTTGCAACACTCTTTGAATTTTTTTGGAAATCGGTATGACCGCCATTGTATCAACAATAGTACTGCTGCATTGATACTACCTGACTTATCATGCACAACTACAAAACAAGCTATACTGGACGTCTTACCACCGACGGTTCATGTGGAACCATCTCTGAAACTATCACAGATGATTAGGTTTAAAAGTTATCTGTGATATACACATTATCATAGATGGTTTGTAATTAGAATTGTCTATGAAACTATCACAGACAGTTTTTATTTACAACTGTCTGTGTTTTGTCCTTTGTCGTATGAACTACAGAAGCTACTGAGACAAGAGACAAATTCAAGGCAAATTTATTACAAAATTCTGAAAAAAGAGATTCCTATATTTTAGTCTTCTGGGCTTCATATGCTTCTTGTTTCAGCCAAACAACTTCTAATGAATAGATGAGAGGAAGGAGATCAAAAGAATATTAGATGCCATTGTTGAGAAATCTAGTGAAAAAGATAAGGGAGAGGATAGTTTAGAAGAGCTGCATTAGGGCGCGCATATTTAAGAGTTATCACAGATGGTTCATATACCAAACCGTCTCTGATATTAATATCACAGACGGTTTGTATACCAAACTGTCTCTGATATTAATATCACAGACAACGTATACCAAACTGTCTCTGATATGTGCATTATCACAGATGGTTCGTATAACAAACCATCTCTGATATTCATTATGACAGATGGTTCATATAACAAACCGTCTCTGATAATGACACGTCACCGATCCGTGTCGTATCCCCAGGATTTCAATCATACCCATCCATTCTCTCTACATCGAATGGCAGGCACCGGTTCGTCCCACCGGTCGGTCCTTCTTAATTACTCCCCATCTACCTTTCCACCGGCAGTCATGTGTGAGTTAATCTACTAGCTAGCTTCTTGCATCCTCCCCTCGATGACGCCGACTACCACCATGAGTTAGCTCCTCCGTTGTGACACCACGGTCGACTGCATAACACACTCTTGTCATAAGTGTCGTAAGAGTGTCTTATGCAGTCTCACCGTCGTGCCACAAAGGTGGCGGTACCGCCATCTGATGCATCCAGCTTGCTCCTCGATAACGCCAATTATTGCCATGAGCTAGCACCTCCATTGTGGCACCACGGTAGACTGCACAACACACTCTTATTGTAAGTGCCATAAGTGTGTCTTGTCCAGTTTCACTGTTGTGCCACAAAGGTGGCGCTACCGCCATCCGATGCATCCAGCTTGTTCCTCGACGATGCCAACTACCGCCGTGAGCTAGCGCCTCCGTTGTGGCACCATGGTAGACTGCACAACACACTGTTGTCGTAAATATCGTAAGTGTGTCTTGTTCAGTCCCACTGTCGTGCCACAAAGGTGTCGCTACCGCCACCTCTCCATTGCCGGTGATATCCGGCCGCCATCCGATGCCCTCCCCTCTCTTCCTTGATGGCGAGGATCTCTGCTTCTTATATGCTCTTTCCGTGTTAAAGAGTTGGGTTCGTTATCTTGTTATCCTGTAATAGAATGTGATGTTGTGTTTGCCACTGTGTTTGTTTGTTTTCAAAGGGCATGGGTAACATTATTTCCTAAGGCTAGCCAAAAAACAGAAAAAATTTTATGTATAGAATGAACTATCGCAAACGGTTTGTGCTATAAACCATCTATGAAGGACTATCATAGATGGTTCTATATACCAACCGTCTGTGATACTCGCCAATCATAGACGGTTGGTAACTAGAACTGTCAGTGATGTGTGAGTATCATAGATGGTTTTTGGTTCAAGCTGTCTGTAATAGTTTTCTTCATAGACGGTTCTAGTTACAAACCATCTGTATTGTCTTTATCACAGACGGCTCACAAACTGTTTGTGATAACCTCTGATTATCACTGACACATAAATACAAGCGGTTCAGAATATCGTCTGTGATGACAGTTTCGAACCGTCTATGATGACCCTTTTTGTAGTAGTGATGTTAGCGTGTTATTTTTATAGAGGTGTACTTTTGGACTTCACCTGAAACAGTACTACCGCTATTCTTGGCTAGTAGTACTGTAATGGTATGACTGCAGCACCTATCCGGCACTACCGTAGTGCAATTTGACCATATTTTAGTTGGCGATAGCTAATTTCTAGAGAGATACAATTTTGGGAGATTTTCTCTCCTCTGGAAATCGGCACTACCGCAGCTGAATTTTGGTACCACCTCAGAATCGGTACAACCAAACAATGTGAGTGTGCTACTACTGATATTTGTGTTAACGGGTAGTTTATATGCATTTAATGAACCCTCAGTAGCCATTGAATAATGAGTGTAGTAGTACAGGCCAATACATGGCAGTAGTACCACTCCACCTGATTTTTGGGGATTTCACCCCAACGGTTATTCTAATGGGTGGAGGCTATAAATACCTCCCCACCAACAGCAGGTAAGTACTCTTGAGCTCTTGCACCCCCTCTCATCAACTCTTGTGCATTATTTCTTATTTTGAGGTTGTTGAGAGCATTTAACTATATACATCATCTAGTTGATCCTTGTGACACTTGAAACCTTCAAGTAAGCATCATTGGCTTATTAATCTTGGTGGTTGCCGACACCTAGATAGCTTGGAGGAGTTGGTACGGTGATCTCTTAAAAAAAGGTTATGAAGAGCCCAGTGTGATTGTGAACATCAGAGCTCACCTCCCAATGTGTGAAAGAGCTACCAATAGTGGATTGAGTGAGAGACCATGTGGTGGTATCCCCATGTTTGTGATGAGTAATTGACGGTTGGTTTGGAGAGTTTGAGTTTGTTTTGTGTATTCTAGGGTTGAGTACCTTTACTTAAGCTATTGTTGATATGCTGTTTCGTGCGGTGCTATGTGACGGTTTGCTTGTCTGTGTGACTGCAGGACTTCGGAGCTAGGTCATGGTGAGGCGAGGAGGACCGGGACTAGGCACAGGAGGTGTTGAGGTCCAGACAGTCGGTGATGCCGAAGATGATCGAGACTGGTGAGGTGGTTGTGAGTCGGTAGATGAGGAACCGGAGCTGGAGCTACTGGTGCAGGACACGACGGGCGACGACGAGAGAACCGGGACTAGGCTCAGGGAGGAGTCGGAGGTCCAGACGGTTGGAGGTCGGTTGCGGTCGTGTGCGACAGAACAGACCAGGACTAGACTCAGGTGGAGTCAGAGGTCTCGGTCGGTGTCGGGTGGACACAACGGGTAGCGGCGAGTGGATCGGGACTAGGCTTAGGGAGGAGCTGAGGTCCAGACGGTCAGGATGCCGGGTGCGGTCGTGTGCAGCAGAGCGGGCCGGACTAGACTCAGGAAGGAGTCGAGGTCCAGACGGTCAAGGTACCGGTTGTGGGAAGCTTCCGGGAAGGCGCTTGAGGGGAAAATTGGAGATTTGATTCAAGCCATGAGTTGGAGGCCGGTTTTTCCCTCCAAATTGAGTGCTTTGACTTTCTTGCCTCATGGGTGTGAGAGGTGGAAAGTGGAGAGTGTATGACACTTCTTGATTTCCTTCTTTGCGGATGAGCCTGTTGTTAAAAGGAGAAGGAAGTGAGTGAGCTACTATGCATTCCAGTTGAGAGAGCTTAGTGTGTAGGAGTGAGCAGAGGTAGTGCTCTCGTGTGAGTGTAAGCATGTAGTGATTTCCCCTCTCAAGCATGTAGTGAGTGGGGTGTGTCTCTTTATGTAATCATTCCTCTGTAAGCAAGCATTCATGGGAATGAATCCATTTAAGAATTTCACTCTTGCTTGTCATTCTCTGTTGGATTTCAATTTCAGTCATCTCTCTACCTCCATTTGATTTGAGTTGATCTCTTGAGAGAATAGGTTTGATTTCTGGCTTTGTGATGGGATTTGATCTCAAAACCATTTGGTCAGTTGATTCCCAAAGAGCCAAATGAAAGAATCAAGAATATCTCAATTTTTATTCATGGGCTGCCACTACTCTGTTTTTCACTATAGCTAGGGTTTATACCCAAAGCATATTTGAAATTGGTGGTTTCCCTTCAAAAGGATGTGACTAGGTGTGGTGTTTTAGGTCCTCTTGTCATTGCTAAGCTTTTCTCAAGAGTTCATGAGCAAGAGATGTGAGAACAATGAGTTATTTGAAAATTAGGTCATTTTCAGTCAGTTTACAGTCTTGAGCTCAAAAAGTTGAATTCTTGCTTTTCTGGGTGATTGCTTTAAGTTCTTAGGTCCCCTTGCTATTTAGGTTTAAGCCTCCTTCTTTTGGTCTGAAAAGAACTACAGAAATCCATCAATTTCTCTGTTCTCTGAAGATCTGCAAAATTCAGCCCTGATTTCAGCCGAGGAATCTGAATTCTAGGGTTTAGGCCGGTCTGACCGGTCTGTGCATTGCGGTCAGACTGGCCAACTCATGGCGGTCCGACTGGAGTTACCTGGGCGGTCTGACCGGCCCCTGACCGGGGGTCAGACCGGTGTGGCCTGGGTGGTCTGACCAGCGGCCAGGCAGCAGTCTGACCGGCCCAACACCACCGGTCTGACTGGCCCCCCTGCAGGCTATGCTGTTCTTTGCCTTTCTCTGCTGATTCTCTTGTTTAGTTCTGTTCTTGCTTGTCTTCCTTTTGTTGTTGTCCAGTATGGATTTCTAGAGAGCTTGAACCTTTGACTTCATAGCTTTTATAGCTATTGGTGAGAAGTGTTTTTGAGTGGATATTTGGGGGCGATTTTAAAAAGCACCATCCACCCCCCCCCTCTGTTGCCATTTCCGATCCTACATTGAGGAAAGGCTCAAGTTGTGCAAGGAGCTGGCTTGATTAGTTCAATCTCCCTCAACATGGATTAGAGAAGACTAGCAAGTCTTCGAGACCACACGAAAATTCTTGTGTCATTTGTGTGGTTTAATTCTCTTGCCCTTTACTTTTCGCACTTACATTTACTAGTAATAAATTGCTTAACTTGTTTAGCTAGAATTTTATATTGCCTAGACATAAGTTTGTGGTTGCATTGCAAGACATAGAGTTTCTAGGCCTTAAATTGTGTAAAACAATTTTATTTGTTCATCCTCGCTCTAAAATTGTATTTTAGCTAAACAAATGTAAAAACCTCATACTTACCCTCTCTAGTTGATTATTTTTTATTGTACAAGTGGTATCAGAGCTTGATCTCCCTTTATTAGGCTTTACCACCTAGAGAGAAAGGATGGCTAGTGAGGGTATCTTCCTAGGAAAGGCACCTCTATTTGGTGGCTCAAATTATGCATATTGAAACATTTGAATGACTATTTATTTGAAGGCTATGAGCCAGAGTATATGGAGAATTGTTACTGAAGATTTTGTTATAGGTCTTAATCCTACACATCCCACGGATCTTGAGGAATTAAATTCTTGCTACCATGCTCAAGCTATGAATGCACTTTTTGGAGCTTTGAACGAGGATGAGTCCAATCGAGTGAGCAATTTGAAAATGGCTCATGAGATTTAAACTACGCTCTCAAAAATTCATGAGGGCACATCTACGGTCAAAGAGGCTAAATTGTATAGACTCCGAACCAAATAAAAGACATTCACGATGTTGTCGCATGAAAACATCAACAAGATGTACTCACGGCTCAACAACATTGTGAATGAACTCATGAGCCTAGGTACTACACTAACGCATGTTGATATTATTCAAAAAATGCTAAGGGCCTTGCTAAAGAAATATGAGATATTTGTGACATTGTTCCTTAACTCATCTGAGATGTCAAAAATGATGCATACCAGCCTCTTAGACAATCTCATCACAAATGAGTTGTACAAAAAGGACAAGGAGGAATGGTTAGAGCAAAAATCTTCCAAGAAGAATATTACCGCTTTCAAGGTGAAAACGGAATCAAATGATGAGACGGAGGATGATGAAGATGACTCTAAAGAGGAGATGGCTCTTCTTGTAAGGAGAATAAAGATATTCATGAAGAGGCACTCAAACCAAAGCACTAGCTATGACAAGGGAAAAAAGGGGTAATCCTCAAACAACAAGCACTATAACAACTTCGTTGTTATGAGTGTAATGATAAGGGCCATATTTCCTCTCATTGCCCAACCAAAAAGAATGACAAGGCTAAGTCATCCAAGAAGGAGTTCAATGGCAAGAAGAAGCTTTTCAAGAAGCTTCACAAGTATGGCAAGGGTGAGGCTCACATTAGAGAGTGGAACTCTGATGTTGAGTACTCTGACCTCAAGTCTGATGATGATGGGTCCTCTAAGAAGGGACTTGTTAGGATCGCCATCAAGGAGGCTCCATCACTCTTCTGTACACCCACTTGTCTAATGACAAAAGGAGATAAGATAAAAATCAATGAGGATGATGATCTTACTTATGATGAGTTAATGGATATGATTGAAGACTTGAATGGGTATCTTAGGAAGGAGAAATCAAAATTTGAAGTCTTGAAGAAAGAATTTCTTTCTCTCAAGGACTCTTATGAGGAGCTAAAGGAAGCTCATGATTATCTTCTTCTCAAGGATCTCACTAAGTCACATGTGGATGTTGGCATTACGTGCAAAATTATTGACGACATGGCTAGTTTAGATATTGCTCCTTGCATAGTATATAAAACTAGTACATCCACTTCACTCGATGACTTGCTTACTATGCCATGCTATTCTAAAGTAGATTCTAGCTCTTGTGAGAGTAATTCATGTGAGCTCAAAGTGCAAGTCAACAAGCTATGTAAGAGGTTGGAGAGATCTTTTAAGGGCAAGGCAACCCTTGACAAAATCTTAAGTGAGTAAAGGTGCTCATTTAACAAGAAATGCCTTGGGTTTATTCCCAAGAAGAGTAAGAAACTAATTCACAACCTTGGAGGTTGTGAAGGAAAATGACAATTTTCCACAAATTTCATGGTGTGGGGCATATGTCTAATTCTTACCCCCGTTGGTAAGACTCCCTCTCTCGGTGTATATGATTCCTGCTATATACTTAGAAAATCTGAGGGTAGAGTAGTAGCGAGATTTATTGGCATATCTATACTTGACATTAAAAAGAATATCATTTGGATGCCCAAAGCCTTGGTTATTAACCTCCGAGGACCCAAACAAATTTGGTTACCTAAAAGAATTTAATCATCTTTTATAGGAGAACTACAAAACCGGTGGAATTTATTGGGTGCTTGATAGTGGGTGCACCCAACACATAACTAGAGACCAAAAGATATTAACCACATTTTAAAGTTGGGAGTGGAGGTAACAACAAGATCATTTTTCATGACAATAGCAAGGGAAAGGTAATTGGATTGGGTAAAATTGTTATCTCAAATAAATTTTTCATTTCAAATGTATCTTGTGTTGAAACATTAAATTTCAACTTGCTATCGGTTGCCCAATTATGTTACCTTGGCCTCACTTGCATATTTTTCTAAAGATGGTTTTGTGATTTCAAAAGAAAAAGAAAGTGAGTTAATTTTCAAAGGCTTTTGATTTGCAATTCTTTATTTAGTGGATTTCACTTCAAATGAGCCTTGTTTAAAAACTTGTTTAATTGTAAAAAACTCTTTGGATTGGCTTTGGCATAGAAGGCTAGCTCACATGAGGATGATTCAACTCAAAAGCTTTTCAAACATGATTTAGTTGTGGCCTTAAAAGATGTGAAGTTTTAAAAGAACAGGCTATGTACCGTTTGCCAAGCTAAAAAGCAAGTAGCAAATTCTTATCCATCCAAAAATATCATGTCCACATCTAGGGCATTCGAGATCTTAATATGAATTTGTTTAGACAAACAACCTATAAGAGCATTGGGGACAATAGTTATTGTTTAGTAATTATGGATGACTACTCCAGGTACATTTGGATTTTCTTTCTACATGACAAAGCCAAAGCCACTGGTATTTTCAATAGTTTTGCCAAAAAAGCCCCAAAATGAATTTGATTTTAAAATAAAGAAAATCCATAGTGATAATAGTTCTAAGTTCGAGAACACTAAAATCAAAGTTTTTCTTGTGATGAACATGGAATAAAACATGAACTTTCCACAACCTACACTTCGGAGCAAAATAGAGTTGTAGAGAGGAAAAATCGAACATTAATTGAAATAGCAAGGACAATGCTTGATGAATATAACACTTTTAATATTTTTTTTCTTGAAAGCAATCAATGCCACTTATCATGCCACAAATCAACTTTACTTGCATCATTTTTTGAAAAAGACTTATTATGAGCTTCTCTTTAGAAGAAACCAAGCACCTCCCATTTTTGAGTTTTTGATTGCAAGTGTTGTATTTTGAGAAAGGGTGTTCGTCTTACAAAATTTCAAAGACGGTGTGACATGGGCTTCCTACTTGGTTATTCATCTAATAGCAAAGCTTATTGTGCATTCAACAAAAACTTCGATTTAGGTGAGGAGACGTGTAATGTTCAATTTAATGAAACTAATGGCTTTCAAGAAGTGCAAGAAAATTTGGATGATGTAGGTGATGGGGGCTTGATACAAGCAATGGAGAACATGCAAATTGAAGGCATCAAGCCAAAAGAAGACTCAAATGATCAATCTTTATCCATTCAAATTTAACCTTCTACTTCCATTATAACAAACCAAATTCAAATAGATGAAGTAGATGACAAGGAAGATCGTCAACTCTCAAACATACCACCAAGAATTCAAAATGCAATTGCCAAGGACCATCCAATTGACCAAATTTTGGGTGATGTTAGTTAGAGTGTCCAAACTCAATCTCATGTTATTTCATATTGTGAACATTACACTTTTGTTTCCTTTTTTGAGCCTAAGTATGTAGATGAAGCACTTACTGATCTGGATTGGGTAATTTCCATGTGCGAAGAACTGAATAACTTCGCCCGGAATGACGTTTGGACATTGATGGAAAGACCCAATGAACACAATGTGATTGACACAAAATGGGTCTCTAGGAACAAGCAAGATGAGAGTGGAATTTTTGTAAGAAACAAGGCGAGATTGGTCGCTCAAATCTACATGCAAGTTGAAGGTTTAGATTTTAGTGAAACTTTCACACTCGTAGCTATATTAAAGTCTATTCGTATATTGCTTGCATTTGCACATGTTAAGAGTACATTTCTCAACGGTAAAATTGCCGAACTTGTGTTTATTAAGTGATTGTCCCATTTTGAGGATCCGGAGAACACAATCATGCGTATAAACTTCCAATGTGATATATGGTCTCAAACAAAATTCTGGAGCACGGTATGAGCATCTTTGAAATTTTCTACTCTCACAAAGATTCAAAATTGACAAGGTTGTGTAACATCCCAAAAATCCGCTTTCTTTAAAAATTTAATGTTGAATTAATTATTTAAAAGTGTCTAGATTTTATTTGGATTAGTTGTGTAATACTGGAAGAAAATATCAAAAATTCTGATTCCAGTCTGAATTCCCAAATTCAAATTTCAATTCTAAAAACTGAAATTCAAATATCAAAAATTCAAAATCATCAGAAAAATATCCAATCCATTTTTTTGGATCGAACTCATTTTTCTTGGCCCATCTCTCTTTTCCCTTTTTCCCTTTCGTTTCTTTTTTCTTTCCTCCCTTCCTTCTTCTCTTTTTCTCCCTTTCCTTTATTTCCCTTGTTGGTTCGGCTGTACTCTGCCTCTATCCTACTTGTCTCTCTCCTCCCATCTCTTCTTTCTCAACTGAGCACCCACAAGCATTGCCATTGAAGCCAAAATCAATTCCCATCCATTAAAGAAATTAAAGGCAACAAGAAACGTCCTCATTCACTGCTTGGAATCAACTCCTTTTCAATTTCCTGGCCATTTGTTCATTAGATTTTAGTTTCTAAGCTTTCAAGTTGAAAACTGACATTAGATTCAATGCAGGTGAATCAATCCTATTTTCCTCATTCTTGCTCGAAAAATAGGAGCTCTACCTCGTGTTCTACCCCTGTGCAAACCATTAGCCATTCCCTCTCACCACGCAAAGCACTGGAGAAGCATCAGACCAAACTTAGCATCGGTTAACTTCTTCAAGTTTGGTTCATGTCATATCATTTTCTAGCAACCAAGCAACTCCTCCACCAGTTTAATTTGATTTTTGTGTAGCCAATTGATGGGAATCAAGCTTTTCCTAAAACTAGCCGTTTTTGACTCCCACCATCGATTCATCGTCTTCGATGAGCCGTTCTCGATTCCTCATTTCCACGCCATCACCAACACCTCCTCTACCTATCCCAAGTCTCACTTTGACTAGTGATTTTCCGTAGAAGGTCACCACCATCATCGCCACCATGTCAGCTGATGTCATCGTTGCCTCGCTTCTCCAACCAAGCCGAGCTCACCTATGCATTCCTTGGGCCGAGGCTGTGCCCGTGCTCATGCTAATTCCCTGTGTTCTCCACTGAAATGCCATCACCCACACGAGCTCATCCGTAGCCGTGCCCCAAGTGATGCCCCAATAGCTACGCTGCTTCTCCGGCCATGCTGCCACCACCCATGGGTTCCTCGATCCTCAGTGTTCCATTTTGCTAGTTAGCTCCACCTCCCATGACACACCTTGCTAGCACCAAGCCCCTCTCCATGCACTAATCCATCTCCATGAAGCTCCTTTGTTTCTTTTGTTTCATCCCACACTCTCTGTTCTTTCCTTCAAATATATTGTTTTGAGTATTTGTTTGTAACATCCCAAAAGGGGAACTATTGTAATTGTGAAAAACATAAAATCTTTTAATTGTTTTTCTAGTGTATCTCAAGAATTTCAGCGTTATTTGAATTTCATAGTTTGGTTTCTCGCCAAAAAGCCCGAATAATAAAAACCCAAACCTTGGAATCAAAAACCAAAATTTAAAGTTTAAAATTGAGAAAATCCAAATCTCCTTGGAAGTTTTAATTTCAAATTTAAACTGAAATCCGGGTACTCAAAACCAAGAATGGAAGTTCAAAATCAACATAAAATCTCTCCCATCCCATTTGCGTATCTAAAAATTCAAATTCGGAAAATTAAGAATTATTTCTCAAAACTCAAAAATATCAAAATTCAATTGCTGAATCCCAAAATCTGAACGTAGCTTTAAAATTCAAAAATTCTAATTACAAAACCCAAGTCTGAAATCCCAAAATTCAGAAAATCTTAAAATCTCCGAAATCACTCTTGGGCCGGCCAATTTCTTTTCTTCCCCCCGGCCCATTTTTCTTCCCCAGCCCGCACGGCCTCTTCCTTTCTCTGGCTTTCGACCCAGCCGACGCATGCGTCTTCCTCCTCTGCTTTCTTCCTTCTCCTCCCCCGGTTCCTAGCGCTCGCCGGCCCGGCCCCGTGCGTCAGCCGCGCCACCATGTACAGCCGCACCGCCCGCCCCTGGTTTCCCTGTCACCTCCGCGCTGCCCCATACCGCTGGACTCACCCTACCGGCAGTATTCCTCGCCCATGCCTGACGTACTCCCAGCCCATGCCGTTGCCCATGCCTCGGCTCAACTCCATCGAGCGCATGCACACCTATAAGATGGCTTAACCCTTCTGGCACCTTCCCTTGCCCCCCTTCTCCTCCCTCAAACCAGGCTCGCTCGAGCAGTGCCCCTACGCTCGCGCTAGCCACCGCCATTTCATGCCATCCTGCCGCTCCGCCCATTCCCTCCACAAATTGATCACGCCACAGCGTGCCCCCGGTCATCCTCTACCTCTCCGCTTGGCTAATCGAAGAATCATTACCCAAGCACGCCGCGCACACTCCTTCCCCACTTCCGGCCGGCCATCGCCATCTTCACCGCCGTCTCCTGTCAGTTAGCCTCAGCTCGATTCCTCGCGGTGAGAGCATCTCCTCGGTGCACTAGAGCTCACCCTACTACCGGCCGACGCCCTCCGCCACCCGAACAAATGTTCTACAAATATTTCCAAGGATGACTTATTTCTCCATGGAGGGGGTACCCTCATATTTATAGGGTTACATGGCTTGAGGGCTAAGAAAGAAATGATATAAGCGCTTACATCATGGTGCATGATCTTCTATGGTATACAATCTTCTGTGGCTATGATGACATATGCAGTTACATCACACTCATGATGATTTTCTGTGGCTTCATGATCTTCTATACTTGGCATATGTCAGCTCTTTCAAAGGTAAAACGCAGTTTGGTCTCCATGGTCATGCTCTCATATTCTTTCTCTTAGATCAAGCTCTCCTTAGCCTCAAATGCTTCTTCCTTTTCAAATCTAATAATACATAGAGCATATGCATTAGGTAGTAGCCAATTCTTATGTAAATTATTCCTTAACTCAGTTAGAAGAGGATTCACCTGTTGATTCGGTATTTTAGCTCTATCTCTTGTGATTGATCCAATGGAAGTTTGCATATTTGGAAAAACATTTGCTTGCATGCTTCGTGTTATACTTGACGAAGGAGAAAATGGGTTAGTGCTAGAGTTATCCGCATTAGTCCCACCTGCGTGGAGTTTCCACTGCTGCATTTTATTGCTTTCGGCCCAATCGACCCATGAGTAAGTATTACTGTATTATTTACACTTCCGCATGATATGTTTTTGATATACAGTAATGTATCTGTACTATCTACTGATCCAGGAATAGTGCGGTGGAATCACAGAGGATCTGGGTTTGCTAACCCGAGGTTCGATAGAGCTGGTATAAGAGCATATTGACTGTAGGTCGTAACCTTAGTTAGCATGGCCGCTAGTTTTATGGCTAGGATTATTTCTTCAAAATGTAATTGCAAAATATAAGTAGTATTGCTATTCTCATCTCCCTTGAATGATTCCCTCTCGTCTACATGCTGCCCTGGCCATCTTTAATTCTGCAGATCTCTTATCTCGAATTCAGACTAACGAGGGTCCGAGACTCCTTTCAAAAAATCTTCTAAAAACCTACATTGGGCCAAAATTATAAAATCCAGCGCGAAAGCTTATTTGCAAAAGTTGTTCATCCTTGGAAGATCAAATTATCAAAATTATTTATGAAGCTCGTTTCAAACTCATTTTAATGAACTTGAACTTCTGAGGAAAAAATTTCAAAGATTTAACTTCCAACCAAACTTATTCCTAAAATTCATTTTGGTTTCTCAGATATATATAAATCTTGGTGGATTTGTAGGAGAGAATCAATGATGTGAATTTCTGGATGAAAAATAAGCAAATCAATTTGAATGACACTACTGGATTCCGACCCTAAATTAGTTGCAATAGGTATGTACTATTGCAACGTTTTGCCAAAATCGCGGCGATATGTGCACAGTATTGCCTCTAAAATATTGCGTTGCGATAGTCATTGAATTCGTTGTAATAAGGTGGCTTTATCGCCACCATTTAGAAAATGGTTGCGAGTAGTATGACTTTATTGCCACGGTTGTCTTGCGTTGTGATAATATTGATTTTTGTTGCAATAGTTAGGAGGTATTGCCACCTTATAGAATTTCGTTGCGAGTGGGTGGCAATATTGCCACAATTTTATTGCGTTGTCATAGTCATCAATTGCGTTGCAAAAGGTTCCTATACAATGCGTATGAAATGAGTTTGTATTGCCATGAAATAAATTTTTTGCTATATATGATGATTGTTCGTGGCAATAATCTGTTATTGCAACGCTTTGTTTTCGTGGGCCTAACTGCTCAACGCAAGGGCCGAATTGGTGTGGAGGAATTATATTATCTATAGTTATTAATTGCTAGAGGAGATAAAAAAATTGAAAAGTGACAACTAAAACGCAGTTGAGGAGGTCTCACTTGTCAAAACAGAAGAGGATAAAAATTAGAATAGAAAAAATAATAACAAAAACCATGGGGTGTGGAGGAATCGAACCAACAACCTCCTAGCTCGGAGGCCAAGGCGTTTACCACCAGACTATTGTACCCCACTGTCAATTATAATTGTAAATTTCTATTTATCTAAGCATGGTAAGCACCTGTCATATAAAACCTTAGGCACCTCCCACCGCACGCCCAGCAGTCACCCCGCCTCCACCATCCGCGGCCACCGCGCAAACGCCGCTACCTAGCAGTTGCCCCGCCTCCACAGATGACGCGGATACGCTCATGTCTTTCACTTCTCAGTTAAATATATTATTTAACTGGAAGAAATTATTGAGCCACATTAAATATTATCATGTGAACTCTAATTTAATTGGGTCTTTAATTATTATATTTAGAGATATAGAGTTACTACTATTTTATTTAATT
The DNA here is from genome assembly GCA_017311315.1 of Dendrocalamus latiflorus. Lineage (NCBI taxonomy): Eukaryota > Viridiplantae > Streptophyta > Magnoliopsida > Poales > Poaceae > Dendrocalamus > Dendrocalamus latiflorus. Next base: position 28,927,502 of record CM029664.1, read on the forward strand.
ATATACAGGCCTATACTCGATCTGTACAAGCCTAAAGTGAAGATGCGTTTAGAAGGTCTCGTCGACATTAGTCCATTGTCCATCATTTCGAGTGTACATGATAATGAGGACATTCTAATCGGACCGATTATGCGAGCACGAGCTAAAAAGATTAATCAACAGGTGAACTCGCTCCTAATTAAATTTAGCTTAAATTTACATGAGAATTGGCTACTACCTAATGTTAGTATTTTAATTGGTCACAGGTTTGTGCATGAGGAGATGTTGAGATGCCAAAGCCAGAAGAAATCAGCCGAGTAAGAAAATCATGCATGTGCATGTGAGCCATAAAAAAAAGGAAGAAGAAATGCACATATGTCACAAAGGAGATGGAAGAAGCTTCATACGGGACTAGCAAAGAGAAAAGAAATGCATGTATGCATGTTTCATACGTGACTCGCTAGAAAAAATGCTTCATGCATTACACGAGTATTACACGTTATGTTTTCGAGACGGACATTAGTATTACACGTTTTGGCCGAGTTAGTCACGTATAATGGAAAGAGAACTTTTCTAGCCAAGTACTACTTGAACTTCTTTTCTAAGATGAAGTCGACCGAGTTAGTCACGTATTGTGTTTTTTTTATTTGAGTCCGACACGTGGAAGACTGAAAAAATCGGAAGCATAAAAAGAATTTAAAAACCCATGTTATGAAGGATTAGGATTTTAAATAGAGATTGAATAGGAGAGGGAGTTGGTTGTATAAAAAAGATAGAGACGCGTGTGCTGTGTTGGCCGTTTTTTGAGTGAGGAAAAAAAACAGAAAGCGGCGGCTTGTACGTGAAAAATACGGGTGTGCGACGGCTAACTCGTCATACGAGAGAAAAATTAGAGCGACGGCCGTGTTTTTGGTTGAAGATTCGATGATGCATGGTTGATGGATACTTCATAGTCTTGCATGCATGTTTACGTGGATGATTGGCCTAATGGATAGTCAGGTCTGCATTGATACATACATCCATTGAAGGGTGTTCCTCTATGCAAAAGTCTTTGGGAAGTGAGGAATCTTGTAGTTTCCCATAAATTTTCTGGAGAGTATTGGAAAATAGGAGTTAGGAGCTATGTTTAATTCAATTTTGTACCATCAATCTTACTATCAAGTTCTAGTGTTAGTGATCCTGACAACAAATTTAATGTCGCATAGCAACAAACAAATTCAGTGGGACTCATGGTGCAGCTAATGTACATGAACATAACAAGACATACACAAGTTGTGAACATAAGATTAAATAAATTCAGAAAATGAGGCCGATCTATACTGAAACATAATCAAGACACCTGAACCTCCTTTCCAATTGCTATCACTTTGCTGTTTTCATCAGAGAGCATAGCACCCTTTTGGGCCTCCTAACAATAAAACAAAGCCATGAAAAATTGGTACTGTTAACATTGTCAAGACACCTGAACCTCCTTTCCATGTTGCTTGTCTTCGTACTCCTCCTATACTACCTTGCACATGTTGGCATTGTCAACACTTATGATCCTTCCAAGAATTTTAACTCCATTCAAATTATCTGCAACACAAAGAGCAACATAATTATTTACCATTCCAAAAGAATTACATTAACCCATGTTCATTTAAATATAATTGGACATATAGACTACTTGAATTTAAAAAACATGCATATACATATACTCATAAGCTTCATTTTATCAATTGAAGTAGTCACAAACATATAGACATTCCATTGTATCGCCTGGTTTTCAACCATCCGCTGCAAGCATCTCCTTGCAAATTTCTACACATTTATCACACTCTGTGATGAATGTTCCCGAAACCTTCATACCCAAACACCAAAGCAAAAAATTACACTTCCAGTTGAGCTAATTCAATTAACAAGCCACACATCCTTGCTCCTTATTTCACTCACCAAATTACATGAAAATAAATGCCTTCAATGAATTTTTTTAACTATGTCATATTGGAGTATCTTAGCATTAGTATTTAAATATACCAAAAGTAATAAAAAGGTATAGCATATTTGTTTAAGTGGTATATTGGAATTGAGAATATGTCCTCGTATGAGCACAGGTACTACACGTTCTGAACCAGCAAATGGAACAACTTCGTCAAGTCCCTAGATTAAAGTGCAGTCTCTAGATTTCTAGTCTAAAACCATGAAGCAAGATATACTTTATGACCTATACATGTAGGTAAAGACAGAATTTGTGACACTTTTCTTAACCATAGGTATTGCAACGAAACCACAATCCGTTGCACAATCTTTTAAGCACGCAAGTACTTGCTACGCTTGCCAACGGAAGTGATGTGTTGCAATAGGTACATATTGCATCTATTTTGGCCCTATTGCAACGATTTCGCTCCGTTGTCCTAGACCTGAAAACTAGTAGTGTGATTGAATTGGCTAAATAAGTGGACCGATGGAATTTTAGAAACGTGGGAAGTGAAATAACAATTGTTGGTCTATAGCTTTAACAAACAGTATAGCTTCCGGTGAATGTTTACACTGGTGGGATAATAGAATATAGCTGACTACGGGGTGTGTTGTAGGGGTGGCCCCCACCTAAGCCCAGCAGGCCTGTTAGAGGTATGTAAGGTCCGAAATGGGACATATGTAATGACATGAGTGCCCCTGAGGGGAATACTCACATGTAAGGGTATAATTGTACAAGCGCTCATCGTTTGGATATATATATATATATATATATATATATATATATATATATATATATATATATATATATGGCATAGGCCACGGGGAAGAACCCGAAGCCATTCACTTACTCAACTCTCCACTACCACACTCTCTCTCTGTTTGGTCCATAACCACAACAGTTGGCGCCGTCCGTGGGGGAGGACAAGAGCAAGCCTCCAGGTCTGAAGGAGGATGGCACCAAAGAAAGCTTCACCGTCGGCGGCGAAGAAGAAGAAGGCGGAGGTGGCGAAATCTCGCGTCAATACCAAGGCTTCGACCTTAGTAGCTACAGGTACGGATGGCGGCGCGGATGTGATGACCGTGAGCACCGGCGTCCACGACGCGATGCCCAACCCCGCCACCACTACCCCGACCACCAACCCCAGCGGTGACAACGCAGGCGCGTCCACTTCTTTACTCGGCGCGGGAGCGGTGGGCGGTCCCGGCGACGACGCGAGCTTCGTCTCCAGCTCCGGGGTCCTCCGCGCCAGCGCTGCGGGCAGATCGGGCGCACAGACCGTGGCCGCCGCCGTCCCGGTCGCATCGCCAAGCGTGCCGGCGGCCCCAACCACGCCCACGGTGGAGACAGCCCTGCTGGCGGCCCACAGCGCATGCCAACGGGAGCTGTCAGACCTCCGCGGAGCCGTGCGAGGCATACAAGAGGCTCGGAGCCGACGCACAACACCAGTGGCGGCGTCTCAGCCCACCTCGGAGAGGGCGAATAGCCGTGATGCTATTACGCCCAGTCGTGTTCCCCTACGGCGCATAGACCCGGAGTCCCTGCTCTTCGTGGACTTGCAGCAAGCGATGTGGTCCGAGGACTTCAAGTTCCCGAGCGTCATCAAAGTGTACAAGGGTGATTCCGACCCACGCGAGTTCGTATGCGTGTACGAGACCGCCATCGAAGCCGTTGGCGGAGACGACTCTATGAAGGCAAAGGGACTCCCCCTCGCGTTACAAGGAGCGGCGCTATCCTGGTTCTTCACCATCGAACCACAGTCCATCCACGCGTGGGAACAGATCCGCGATCGGCTCTATAACAACTTCCAGGGAAGCTACGTCGAGCGTATCGATGCGGACCAGCTCTTCGCAGTTAAACAGAAACTCGAGGAGGGGCTCCGGACTTACTTTAAATGCTTCGCCAAGGTACGTTGCCAAGTCAGGGATGTTAGCGAGGCAACCGTTATCAACGCAGCGATACAAGGTCTCCGCCCGGGACCGCTCGCTGAGTATAGCGCGCGGAAGCCACTCAAGTCGGAGGCAGAGCTCTTCGACAAAATGGAAGCGTACACTCGAGCCAAGGAGGACGCGCGAGGGAGCAACAGCACCGACTCCGACGTCGGGCAAACGAAGGACTTGTCGCAAAAAAGCAGCACAAGAGACAACCTGAGGACGAAGCACAGGAAAGTGTCTGTGGGCGACACTCGTGAGCCCGTCGACGAAGCACAGGCATCAGCCCCGGCGTAACCGGCGAAGACCCCACAAGGCCCACCACGTCCTCGCTGCGCAAGGCGTCCCCCAGGAAGCTGCGCTAATCTCGCGCGTCGGGGGGGGCGCGAAGGAGCCCGCGATGAGAAGCCGCGTGCGGAGCAAGAACTCCTAGAATACGGCAGATGGTGCGAGGTGCACGGTTACAGGGGCCACTTCACGCGGACGTGCACCAAGGTTGCGGCGTTACGGCAAGCGGTGGCCCATGTACGGGCCTCAGAGACACGGAGCCCCGCAATAGCCCACGTACAGCGTACGCAAGACAGTCCCTTGCGTGCTGGGTCCCCCGGAGAGACCCAGTGCCGTGGTATTAATATCATCGCTGGAGGCTCTTCGTCGAGCACTTCGCCGACGCAACTACCTTTGCGGGCGTCCCATTGCAGCATCACCTTCACGTCAGCCGATGCCCAGGGTGTGGAATTCCCCCACCAAGATCCTTTGGTCATCCAGGCCGGCATTGCAGGTTGCGACGTCAAGCGTATCCTCATTGACGGAGGGAGCTCCGCAAACATCTTGTTCGCGGAGGCCCTTGATCGTATGGGAATACCTCGTAGCCTGTTAAAAGCTTCGGAAGCCCCCCTCTAGGGTCTCAGAGGGCAGCCTCTGAAGGCTCTGGGTCAGATTCGCCTCCAAGTCTCCTTGTGCCAGGCCGACAACGCCAGGACTGAAGATGTCGTCTTCGACGTCGTGGACGTCTCGTATCCGTACAATGCCATCCTGGGCCGGCCTGCCATCAACTCCTTCGAAGCGGTCCCACACTACGCATTCTTATGCATGAAGCTCCCAGGACGACGGGGCATTATCACCCTCTTCGGCGATCAGGATATGGCTCAGAGCATCAAAACCGAAGCTGGACGCTTGCATCGCAAGGTGCACGCCCTCACCGACAAATACCAGGCGGACACGCCATCCGCTCCAGGATGGACATCCAAGCCCCACCCGGAGGGAGGTGTGAAGAGGGTGCCGCTCCAAGCGGAGGGGCAGTTCGTATCCATAGGCGAGGGCCTCCCTCCGGACGTAGAGCAAGACTTGCTCCGAGTCCTCCAGGCCAACATAGACGTCTTCGCGTGGTCCCTGGAAGATATCAAAGGAGTGGACCGCGCCCTCATCGAACATAACCTCGCGATCCGCTCTGACGCCAAGCACGTCAAGTAGAAACTTCGCCGTATGTCCATCGACCGGCAGCAAGCGGCCAAGGTGGAGGTGGCAAAGCTCCTTCGAGCGGGGGTTATCCGCGAGGTTCAACATCCGGACTGGCTCACCAATCCGGTGCTGGTCAAAAAGGCCAGCGGCGCTTGACGCATGTTCATCGACTTTACCGCCCTCAACAAGGTATGCCCGAAGGACGATTACCCTCTGCCGCGCATAGATCAACTGGTCGATGCTACCGCCGGATGAGAGCTCATGAGCTTCTTGGATGCCTACTCCGGCTACCATCAGGTCTACATGGCCAAGGATGACGAGGATAAAACCAGCTTCATTACGCCGGTGGGGACCTTTTGCTTCGTAAGGATGCCCTTCGGCCTGAAGAACGCGGGCGCAACCTTCACCCGCCTCGTCGCGCTGGCCCTGGCCGTCCAGCTAGGAAGGAATGTGGAGGCCTACGTGGACGACGTGGTAGTAAAAACCAGGCAGCTCGCCTCCCATGGTCGGGATCTTCAGGAGACTTTCGATAACCTCAGGAAGGCGGGCATTAAGCTCAATCCGGACAAATGTGTCTTCGGTGTACAGGCGGGCAAGCTCTTGGGCTTCCTCGTATCCGGGCGAGGCATTCAAGCGAACCCCGACAAGGTTGACGCTATCCTGGGCATGGAACCTCCCAAGACGATGCGGGAGGTCCATAGGCTGGCAGGCCGCATGGCGGCCTTGAGCTGTTTCCTCTCCAGAGCGGCGGAGCGGGGCTTACCATTTTTCAAGACTCTCCGCGGTAGTGATGGGTTTCATTGGGACGACGACTGCGCAAAGGCCTTCGACGACCTCAAGAAACACCTCGCAACCCTTCCCACTCTGGTGGCCCCAGCACCAGAGGCTCCCCTCCTACTCTACCTCGCTGCCTCGGCAACGACGGTCAGCGCCGTCCTCGTCCTTGAAGAGGGCGCGCTCCAGCGGCCAGTGTAATATGTCTCCGAAGCCCTCCAGGGCGCCAAAACGCGATATACCGAGCTCGAGAAGCTTGCTTACGCGCTGGTCATGGCTTCAAGAAAACTTCGGCATTACTTCCTAGCGCACCCGATAACGGTGCCATCCTCGTTCCCTCTGGCGGAGATGCTGCACAACAAGGAGTCCACGGGGCGAATTGGTAAATGGGCGACCGAGCTGGCCCCATTCTCCCTAACATACGCCTCTCGAACGGCGATCAAGTCTCAGGTTCTGGCGGACTTCCTCGCGGAATGGACCCCTCCAGCTCAGCCCGCCCTCCAGGTCGAAGACCCGGTGTGGACGCTTAACACCGACGGAGCGTACGGTGTTGCGGGCGCAGGGGTGGGCGCCTTTATCACCACACCTGAGGGGCAGCGCCTGTTGTACTCGGCGCGCCTAGCGTTTCCAGCTACGAACAACATGGCCGAATACGAGGTGTTACTCTTCGGCCTCGGGAAGCTCAAAGCGATGGGAGCAAGGCGAGTCCTCATCCGCACTGATTCCCGGTTAGTGGTGGGCCATGTGGACAAGTCATACCAGGCCAAGGACCCGGAGCTAGCCAAGTACCTAGCAGTAGTACGACCAAAGGAACGGCACTTTTTGGGTGTCACGGTGAAGGCCATCCCTCGAGCAGACAACGAGCAAGCTGACGTCCTAGCCAAGGCCGCCAGTCAGCAGCTCCCAATTCCCGAAGGGGCATTTTACGAAATCCTGCCAGCGGCGGCCATAGCGCAGGATAATCGGGATGCGGCCCTCGTCCACCAGATCACCCAGCAGGGTGAGTGGCGGGAACCCCTTTTCGCTTTTCTGCAGGGCATCGCGGAACCGGATGACCCCTCCGAGCTCTGGCGTTTGCAACACCGCGCTAGGTCCTTCCAGGTGCTCGACGGGGTGCTCTACAAGAAGGGGGTCTGCGCACCGCTCCTACGGTGCCTCCCACGTGAAAAAGGAAAGCGCCTCCTCGCAGAAATTCATGCGGGTCTCTGCGGCTCGCACCTCCAACCAAGGTCTCTGGTGGGCAAGGCATTCAGGCAGGGTTTTTATTGGCCAACAGCTGTCGCGGATGCCAAGGATCTTGTGCGCCGTTGTCAAGGTTGCCAATGGATGGGAAGGGCTATCCACAGGCCCCCAACAAGCCTCCATCCCATACCCCCGGTATGTCCGCTGGCGCGGTGGGGCATCGACGTCGCGGGACCGCTTCCTAGGGCCCCAGGAGACCTGCGATTCGTCGCGGTTGCTCTGGAGTACTTCTCCAGGTGGCCGGAGGCGGTAGCTCTGGCTAAGATTACCTCGGCAGCTCTGCAGCGCTTCCTCTGGCAGAACATCATATGTCGATTCGGCGTGCCTAGGGAGATCACCGTCGACAACGATCTGCAATTCGATGCAGCCCCATTCAAAGAATTATGCGGTAACGTGGGCATCACCCTCCGGTTCGCTTCGGTCGGACACCCACAGTCCAACGGGGCGGTGGAGCGGGCAAACGGCGCTATCTCTGCCGCAATCAAGAAGCGCCTCGTTGGGCTACCAAAGGGGAAGTGGCCGGGCGAGCTCCACAGCGTCCTCTGGTCCCTTCGCACAACAGTCACACGCCCAACGGGGTTCACGCCATTCAAGCTCCTCTTCGGTGACGAGGCGGTCACACTTGAAGAAATAAAGGCTGGCTCGCGGCGGGTCCTCGTCCAAGCACCAGACGAGGAATGCCAATTGTCTGTGGATCTCCTTGATGGAGACCGGGCAAGCGCAGCACAACACGTCATAAAATACGCACGACAGATGGTGCGCGGTCGCAATCGTTCGCTGTACCCGCGCGAATTCAGACCAGGAGACCTCGTCCTTAAGATGGCACTCCACGCGGAGACGGTAGGCAAGCTCGAGTCCAAATGGGAAGGCCCGTACATCGTCGCAGAGGCCCTGCAGAAGGGAGCGTATCGCTTAGCCACCTTGGAGGGCACACGCTCCGCCACACGTGGAATGCGGACATGCTGCGGCGGTATTACGCCTAAGTCTAGCACACGAGGGCAAGGGCCTTCCACGGCTTCGACGGATGTAAGCGGCTAGCGGTTAGTGCCTTAACCCTTGTAACCGCTCACCCGCGCAAACGGGAATTTAATAAAGTGCATCGTTCATGCAAATTCTCCCGTTTTCATACCAAAAGCGCGCGAAGGATCACCTTCGTGTGCACTGTACATAAGCATGAATAAAGACGCGTGGGGGGACGCCTCCGCGCGCAGTCTACGGACTCTAAATAAGACGTAGCGTCGAGGTCCGCCTCCGCACGCACTCTACAGAGTATAAATAAGACGTAGTGACGAGGTTCACCTCCGCACGCAATTTCACCACCATTAACGCGCGGAGGCTCGCCTCTGCGCGCAGTCTACGGACTCTAAATAAGATGTAGCGTCGAGGTCCACCTCCGCACGCACTCTACGGAGTATAAATAAGACGTAGCGACGAGGTTCGCCTCCGCACGCAATTTCACCGCCCGCAATGCGCGGAGGCTCGCCTCTGCGCGTAGTCGATGGACTCTAAATAAGACGTAGCGTCGAGGTCCGCCTCCACACGCACTCTACAGAGTATAAATAAGACGTAGCGACGAGGTTCGCCTCCGCACGCAATTTCACCACCCGCAACGCGCGGAGGCTCGCCTCCGCGCGCAGTCTACGGACTCTAAATAAGACGTAGCGTCGAGGTCCACCTCCGCACGCACTCTACGGAGTATAAATAAGACGTAGCGATGAGGTTCGCCTCCGCACGCAATTTCACCGCCCGCAACGCGCGGAGGCTCGCCTCTGCGCGCAATCTACGGACTCTAAATAAGACGTAGCGTCGAGGTCCGCCTCCACACGCACTCTCCGGAGTATAAAAAAGACGTGAATGCTATCCCTGCGCACTCTACGGAGTATAAACAAGACACGAACCCCGCGCACGCATGGGCGTTGCCCCAGCGCGTACTCTTTGGAGTACAAATAAGATGTGGATGTCGACCTCACGCACTCTTCGGAGTATAAAAAAGACACGGATGCTATCCCTGCGCACTCTACGGACTATAAACAAGACGCGAACCCCACGCACGCATGGGCGTTGCCCAGTGCGTACTCCCCAGAGTATAAATAAGATGTGGTCGAAGCTCCCACGCATGCAGTGACTAGGCGTCAGCTCCGCTGCCACCACTTCGAAGGGTAGGGGACGGAGCGCTCGCGCGTCTAGTTCGACTAGGCGCCAGCTCCGCTGCCACCACTTCGAAGGGTAGGGGACGGAGCGTTCGCGCGTCTACCTCGACTAGGCGTCAGCTCCGCTGCCACCACTTCGAAGGGTAGGGGACGGAGTGCTCGCGCGTCTACCTCGACTAGGCGCCAGCTCCGCTGCCACCACTTCGAAGGGTAGGGGACGGAGCGCTCGCGCGTCTACGTCGACTAGGCGCCAGCTCCGCTGCCACCACTTCGAAGGGTAGGGGACGGAGCGCTCGCGCGTCTACCTCAACTATGCGCCAGCTCCGCTACCACCACTTCGAAGGGTAGGGGACGGAGCACTCGCGCGTCTACCTCAACTATGCGCCAGCTCCGCTGCCACCACTTTGAAAGGTAGGGGACGGAGCGCTCGCGCGTCTACCTCAACTATGCGTCAGCTCCGCTGCCACCACTTCGAAGCCTGGGGTCTGAGGTGCAAAGCGTTTGCAAGCCTGCTTGCTACTATCAGAGCGAGGGGTGACATCAAGACTGGATACCCGTGCTTTACATGACCCCCAGCTCACAGCATATTACATAACAAAAAGAGCACGGGAGAGTTCTCGCTTAGCCCAAGTAAGACAGTTGCATTACAGAAGCAGACATACGCACGGCGCGGAATGCGCCAAAACCTGGAATTATTCCTATGAGTCTGCGCCATCTTCGCCGCGACGAGTGCCCGCACCGCCTTCGCTGCGCTGAGGGACCACTTCGAGCCAGCGAAGCACGTCCCCCTTGTTCCGCAGCGTCCGCTGTAAAGCAACCATGGCGGCGCCCTCCCCGATGTAATTCCAAATCCGGTCATGGAAGTTTCAGGTGGCGGGCTGGGCGGCGCGAACGGCATCAGATATCACCCCGGGCTGGGTAGGCAAGTCAAGCTAAGGGTTCGCCAGCTCATTGACATGCTCACACCCACCGGCGTGCAGCAAGGCGAAGGCAAGGCCAACACTCATGTAGCTGCAATGGGTGCCGAAAGCCTTGGTGCCGGAAAGGGCGACGCTCGAGCCCTCCTCGATTCGCCCAAGCGTCTCCATCAGGTCTTGGCGGCTATGAGTGGCGTCCTCCACGTGAACGGAAAGCCCCCGGAGGGCCCGCTCCAAAGATTCCATCGCACTCCACGCGGAGGCACACACGTTGTCCCAGGATAACGCCTTCTCAGCAACGGAGGCAATAAGATGTTCCTTCTCCGCCTCTAGCGCGGAGATTTGCTGAAGAAGGGCGGTCTGCTCCTCTGTCGCAACGCGCTGAGCCTCCTCCATCGCGCGTTGTGCGGCCAGTGCCGCGTTCTTTGCGTTCGCGCCCACCAGCTGGTCCTCCTTGGCGGCGTTGGCGTCGTCCTCGTCCCGCTCCGCCATCAGCACCCGAATGTGCTCGTCCTTGGTGGCGTTGGCGTCGTCCGCGACGCGCAGCTGGTCCTCTAGTGCCCTCCGCTCACGCGCGCGAATTTCCTCTAGGGCTTTGCTAATTGCAAGCGTCTACATGAGCGTAACAACAAAGGTTATCCATCAGATAAGCAAAGGATATGCAGCGAGAACAGAGAACGTTACCCTCATTTCTGAGGCACCCAGCGCGAGCGCAAAAAGGTCACCCCCACAGGACTGTAGCGCCTATCGATCTAGGTGGCTGCCAGCATACTCTGCCACCTCGCTCTAGGCGCGAAGCGTCTCCCACCGAGGGACGAAGTCGGAGACGCTAAGCCCTACAGCCCCCGCCTCAGCGCCTTCGGCAGTAGGTGGGGCGCACACAGTCCCCTGCTCAATCAGGCTGGTGACATCGCGGGCACCCCCATTGCTTGATTCTTGTCCTCGTCGGGGAGACCTTGTCTCGCCTGATGTCGACGGAATAAGCGAGCAAATCGGGGAGAGTTTTGCGAAGTCGCGGGAGGAAAACGAACTACACCTACCTCCAGTACCCTCTACCGCGGCCTCCACCTGGGTCATGATCACTCCGTTGGCCTGAGGAGCGACAACCCTCCCGGCTTCAGGAGCATCCCCGCTAGGTGTCAGGACCTCAGTCACTAGGCCTGCCATGCTGAACCGGCCCCTTGAAGATGGCGGCGACTGCACCCAAGGCCATTTCGCCTTCGGAGTCGCAGGTGAAGCCTCCGTGGTTACCTTGGCAGCCGCGGAAGCCGTCGTCAGAGACAACGCTGCGGTTGCCGCTGGAGGTGATGAGGCGTCATCTTCAAGAACAACGAGGCGTGTGCCCGTCGCCTCGCCACCATATAAGGCCTTGTCGGGAGTTACGTGCCTCCCCGAACCGGTCGATCCGAGCTCAGCGCCCGTCTCGCCCCCCCCCCCCCCATCCTCACGCTCTCGATCGGCAGCACGACCGGCGAGCTGAAGGCAATGGTCTCCGATTGGACCTCGCATCGAGACGATGGCGCCACCGCCATCGCGCCGCTCGACGATTCCGCAGGCACCGGGTGCTCCGAAACGGGAATTTCCAAAACCTCGCATACCCGATTAATCCGCCCTTGCTTTGCCAAGGAAGTTGCGGACTCACGGGCCTTGTGCTCCTTCGCCGTGTACGGCCCAAGAACCACAACCACGGCGCACACCGCATCTTCTAACCGGCGTACTGCGCGCACAAGCGAAATATCACACCTAAAGGTTTGCAACCACCCAGGTGGTAATTGGCCTATGGCAGGGATACTTACAGGGCGTGGAGGGCCTATGGAGCGAAGACACCCCCGGGTGGATGCCGTCCTTCCGGTCGGGCCCCCGCCGCTCGTACTTCCAGTTACAAGAAAGCGGGGATATCCCTGTAGGAACGCGCGTAGGCTACGATAGCAGAAAATAAAAAATTTCTACCGCGCACACCAGGACATCATGCTAAGAAGGGATCATAGATCGTTACCACTAGACGCGCAGCGCAGCGGAAGAAGAGTTGGAGAAGCCGATCCAACCACGCGCGTCGAGGTAGTAGTGGAAGTAGCCGATCGTCCCGAACAGATCGTCTCCTCCACGCGATCAACCACACCACGAGCAGATCCAATCTGTAGATTGTTGATGCCAATCAACGCCGCAACGAGCAGCGCCTCCACCGGTATCCACACGTCCGGGGCTGGAACGCCGATCGCGAGTGTACCAGCACTCGCGAGCGGCTAGGGTTTGGCTTGGGAGGTGGCGGCTAGGGTTTTGCTCGGGAGGAACAGAAGCGTACATCCCTCAGCCCCCCGCCTCCAAATATATAGACCTCCTCACTTGGGCCTCGTGGACCGAGGCCCAATAGGAGTCTATCCGGATCTCTATCCGAATTGAGCCCACATCCGAATCACATTCGAATTAGTGTTCCAACCCGTTAAGTGTGCGACCCTGTAGGTTCACGTATACTTGGTCGCGACCCAGAAACACCTTTCCGGTCACCCTGTTAATAGCGGTCTCTAGCAAGACATATTAACCCCAAAGTATACGTAAAGATCATATCGGCTGAACCTGTAATGTTCTCATGTACGAATCCCTTTGCCTCACGATATAGATTAAGCTCAAGGCGAGACCTGTGTCATCCTCTTAATAGCTCAATCACTCTCTCGATTCCGTGATGGATTATAAACTTGTGATTGACTCCTCAATCACATTGGCATGGCCATGCACTTTCATAATCCATTACATCGAGGGGCCCAGAGATATCTCTCCCATAAGGAGGGGCAAATTCTATCTTGATCATTCACATCCCACTACATGTTTCATAGCAAACCCGAAGACTACTTAAATGACTACCCAGTTACGGAGTAGTGGTTAGTAGTCCCAAAATAGGCCACTACGCATGTTGGGAACCATGATGATCTCAAGTCTAAGGATTCTACATAAACACTACTTGAAACCAACTAATGACACATGGAATCTCTGCAGTGTCTCATGGCGGGTCTATCCAACATATGTTCACTAACACATGTCCATATTATTGATTTGGTATCTCCATACCATGATCCATGAGACATGATCATCAATCAATACATATGCTGATCTTTGAATCATATTTGTTCCTCATATGATATATGATCAGGGATCATTTAGAAATAGCAACATTTTGGCATTAAGAGTCTCATGAATAAGTCACATACTCATTGATCAATAATGATAATGTCTATTTCAAGGAACAAAGCAATGTATCATAAACATAGTATGTGATATATTCAACATCTCCATGTTGCCTCTAGGGCATATCACCAACAATCCCGTACATGGTGAACTCCTCGGCAAGGTCACACATGTTGAACTGGAGTGCGACCCCAGCAAGTCTCTGCACCTGTTGCTCGTCGCTGGGCCGAGGCGTCACATCCGGACAGCGGTCGAACGATATCGTCTCTCCCCGACTTCGGAGGCCGCTCGTGCTCGTCACGAGGTAGTAGAACCACCGCCGTGTCCAACCGGACTCCCACTTTTCCCGCGTAGCCAACGCGGGAAACAAGTGCGAGCACTCCGGCCTCAGCACGAAGTCCACGCTGCCGAAGTTCGAGTAAGCCCCCCCTTCCACTTTCTTCGGTTGGCACCGTGCGTCATGCAGGATGGCGAACAACTCGGCGCTGGGACGGGTACTCTCCATCCGCATCGCCCAAGTAAAGATGGCTAATCGAACGATCGCGGTCGGAGTCAGCTGCGCCAGCTCCAACCCATATGCTCGCAGCACTTCGCGAACAAAGTATGTCACCGGGATTCGAAGCCCGGCGTCGAAGAACGCCACAAAGACGATCACCTCCGACTCTCCCGGGTTCGGCTCTGTTTCGTCAGGCCCGGGCAAACGAGCCCCGACGGTTCCTCCAGCTTCTTCTCCCGAAGAAGGGTTTGGAGGGTCTCCTCCGTGACGCGGCTCCGCCCCAGCACACGGGAGCAGCGACCCTTTGACCTCTTCATGGCATCCCAGCGATGGATGGTTTGCTTCCTATCGTGCGGAACCAGGCGGTACTCCGCCGGGGGTGGCGTAAGGCAGCGCTGGCTCGACGAGGCGCTCTCGCTAAGGCGACGCGCATGATCGTCAAGGGCGGCACCCCTGTTAGCTGGGAGGTCATCACGCGCAGCCATTCCTCTCTCCCCACTGCGGCGACGGGCAGGCACGGATGCGAGAGTAGCAGCAGGATGCGCAGGAAAAGCGGGAAGGAACGCACAAGCAAGCAAGCAGCCAAGGGGAACGGTTGCATGCCCACAGTGGCGACTTATAAAGCCCCCCGTCTCCCCCGCAGGCAGAAGATCGAGCGACAGAATTACAGCGGTTCGGCTACCCATGATCGGGCAGTGCAACCGCTGGCAACCGCGGCAGGCGGCGGTAGGTGGGCGATCAGCGCGTAATGCGCTGATGCATTCCTGCCGTGTGGCCACTTTCCCTGGGGAAGAGGTGAACGGCCGTGATCGTAGGATCGCTGGCATCCCACGACGCTCCAATTACAGCCGGCCGTGTGCCCCCACCAAGTGCAGGGCAGACGGAGCAGCCGCGACAGCCTGCCCCTGACAGGGGCCGGCGCGATTCCAGGCGTCATTAAAGCGCACTCCCAGGCCACGCAACTGTCTCCCCGCGCTGGCGCTACATCATGCGGAGCATACCCCGAGACTCGGATGCCCGGGGCAGCCGACCAAGTTCGCCTCGCGCCCACAAATATCCGAAGCGCGAAGTAGGGCACGCCCGGACCCGCGCCCACAAATATCCAGAGCGCGAAGTAGGGCACGCCCAGACCTCGGCCCCGTCGAGGCCTTCGGCCTCGAGGCCGCGCAAGCTCTGGTTGCGGAAGACAACCCTCGCACAAGCACGAACGGAAGTGCGAACGCAAATGTATCTAGGTCATCGAGGATCACAGAACGATGGGACAGAGGGGGCCAAAGGGCCTTGATGGGAACGGGGTCCCGATCTTCCAACAGGTTCTGGATATGTTCGATTTGGTGGAGGCACGACACAAATCGATCCGGCTTCCGAACGACACGTTCCGAACCCCGCAATCGCAGCACCACGTCTCCTCAGGTTATCAACCGTGCGTGGCCCGGTTGACCTCGCCAAGAAGGCTAATCCTCTCCTGCGAATCGAAGAACACAAGCAAGAACAAGGAAGAACACAACTGAATTGCGGATGTATTGATGTAGCACTCGAAAGTTGGGGTCTCACAAACCGATGAACGACGAAACTGTTCAAGACAGAATTAATCTAAGCAAAACCCAACCCTAATGGTGGGGGTGGCGGCTGGATATAAAGGAGTTAGGGGTGTGCAAAACCCCTGGACGCGCCCCTAATGGGCTCCAACACGATACAAAGCCGAACGGCCCAAAGACGGTGGCGCAGCACCCTGACAGATTCTGAATGCCCACTTGTTTCGACGATTCCTGTTGACTCAGAAGGCATTTTGACATGGTACCAGAGCCATTGGAAAGGTAGTCTTCTCAGCTTTCCATACATATGTGGAACGTCCAAAACGGAGTCCAGATGCGATCTGGGCGTCCGTTTTAGTGCGGCCTGGTCCTGGACTCCGAATTGGATTCGAAGTCGGCTTGAGTTGGACCTCCATCATGATTCGACCACCCTTGCTGGACTTGTGCGCCTCGTAGCCCTTCTCCAAGTACTTCTAGGTCCTCTCCATGGTTCCTAATCATAATTAAATCATTAGGTAGCAATTGATTCTCAAATGAACAAAAAGAAGTACTTAGGAACGAGCTCACCTGTAAATTCAATTGTCGGGCGCGAGCTCTAGTGATTGGTCCTTGAATGTCAAGTGGAGGAGTGTTGTGTGTATCTGACGAAGTGATGTCCTCATCATCCTCCCCCTCTTGAAGCGGAGTTGTCCTCAACTCGGCCTCATCTTCCTCTCCCAAGTATGGCTTCAAATCTGAAATGTTAAAGGTGGGACTAACCCCAAACTCGGGAGGCAACTCAAGTTTATATGCATTATCATTTATCTTCCCAACTATCTTAAAAGGACCAGCAGCTCTAGGCATCAATTTTGACTTTCTTAACTCAGGAAATCTATCCTTTCTCAAGTACAACCAAACAAAATCACCCGGTTCAAGTTTAACTTCCTTTCTACCTTTACTACCAGTAATCCTATATTTTTCATTCATCTTTTCAATGTTTGCCTTAGTAGTCTCATGCATTTTGACAATAAAATCAGCACGCTCCTTAGCATCATTATGAACTCTCTCACTAGTAGGCAAAGGCAAAATATCAATAGGGGCACGGGGATTGAATCCATACACTACCTGAAAAGGACTTACCTTGGTGGTGGAGTGTTCCGCTCGATTATATGCGAACTCAACATGCGGCAAACACTCTTCCCACAGCTTCAAATTATTCTTCAAAACAGCTCTCAACATGGTAGACAATGTGCGGTTCACCACCTCGGTTTGGCCATCAGTTTGTGGGTGACATGTTGTAGAGAACAACAACTTTGTACCCAACTTGTTCCATAGAGTACGCCAAAAGTGACTCAAGAACTTGGCATCACGATCTGAAACAATAGTAGAAGGCATACCATGCAAACGAACTATCTCTTTGAAAAAGAGGTCAGCAATATGAACGGCATCATCGGTTTTATGACATGGTATAAAATGAGCCATCTTAGAAAAGCGATCCACAACAACAAAAATGCTATCCCTCCCCCTCTTAGTCCTAGGCAATCCTATAACACCGCTGCCATGGGCTTGGTCATGATCGGAATGAATGACAAATTCTTTAGGCCATAAATAGTGTTGCCACGTCTCTAAAGAACGAACAAGAGCATACAATTCTTTATCATACGTGGAATAATTAAGAGAAGGACCATTCAATTTTTCACTAAAGTAGGCAACAGGTTTGCCTTCTTGCATCAAAACACCACCAATATCAATTCCGCTAGCATCACATTCCAGCTCAAAAGTCTTACCAAAATCCGGAAGTTGGAGCAATGGTGCGTGTGTAAGCTTGTCCTTCAAAAGATTAAAGGACTCCTCTTGTGATGGCCCCCAATGGAACACGACGGCCTTCTTTGTCAACTCAATCAACGGTGTCGCAATGGTGCTGAATTCCTTGACAAAGCGGCGATAAAATCTGGCAAGGCCAAGAAAACTCCTTACTTGGGAGACCGTCGTGGGCGTGGGCCAACTCCATATCGCTTCCACCTTGGCTTTATCAACCTCAATTCCCTGTGGAGTCACAACATAGCCAAGAAAAGAGACTCGATCCGTGCAAAAGGTGCACTTCTCAAGGTTACCAAACAAACGTGCATCTCTCAAAGCATTAAAAACAGCACGTAAGTGATTCAAATGTTCATCCATGGACTTGCTATAAATCAAGATATCATCAAAGTAAACGACCACAAATTTGCCAATGAAAGGACGTAAAACCTCGTTCATTAATCTCGTGAAAGTGCTAGGTGCATTAGTTAAACCAAAAGGCATGACTAACCACTCATACAAGCCGAACTTAGCTTTAAAAGCAGTTTTCCATTCATCGCCAAGTTTCATTCTTATTTGGTGGTATCCACTACGCAAGTCAATCTTTGTGAAAATTATAGCACCACACAACTCATCAAGCATGTCGTCTAGCCTAGGAATAGGATGACGATACCTTATAGTAATGTTATTAATGGCTCTACAATCTACACACATACGCCAAGAACCATCTTTTTTGGGAACCAAAAGAACAGGAACAACACAAGGACTAAGGCTCTCACGTACGTACCCACGGTCCAAAAGGTCTTGGACTTGTCGCTGAATCTCCTTAGTCTCTTCAGGATTGGTCCTGTACACCGCACGGTTTGGCAAGCTCGCTCCAAGAATCAAGTCAATCTGGTGCTCATTCCCTCGAAGGGGTGGAAGTCCTGGAGGAAGCTCATCAGGAAAAACATCTCTAAACTCCTGCAAAAGGTTAGTGATAGGAGCAGGCAAAGTGCAAGGCATATTATCAAGAGAAAATAAAGCATCTTTGCACACAAAAACATAGCATATATCATTAACATCATCAATTTCAGCAAGGTCTGATTTGGTGGCAAGCATAATAGAATTGTTCAAATGGAGTACTTGCTGTTTTTCAGATTTATCATGTTTATTTGGATCATTAGTAGCAGCAGCTCGCTCCCTATCGGCCTCTATAATCTCAGCTGGAGTCAAAGGCAGTAAAGTAACTTTCTTTCCCTTATGCATAAAAGTGTATTTGTTACTACTACCATGGTGTAAAGCATCATTATCAAATTCCCAAGGTCGACCCAATAAAAGAGAGCATGCTTGCATAGGAACCACATCACAATCAACATGATCAACATAACCACCAATGGAAAAATGGACTCGACATGTTTGTGTTACCTTAGCTTTTCCAGAGTCATTTAACCATTGAATATGGTATGGATGTGGATGCGGTCGCGTGGTCAAGCCAAGCTTCTTGACCAAATCAGAACTTACCAAGTTGTTACAACTTCCTCCATCAATGATGACACGTGCGCGACGGTTCTTGATTGCGAAGAAAGTCTGAAACAAATTATGGCGTTGAAGCTTATCGGGTTGTTGTACCTGTGTGCTGAGGACTCGCTGCACAATGATGCTCCGTAGCGTCGCTGTGGACGCCCCACCAAGGACCAAGTCGTCATCACCACCACCATTGTCGTTCGAGGCAGCAGCAACAGCATCATCATCCTCCTCGACATCCGAAGTGCTGATGTAACCTCCATCTTCTGTAGCGATGCACGCCCGTTGGCTAGGGCAATTCTTCTGCACATGACCAAGCCCATGGCAGCGGTGGCACTGAATGTCGGAGGAGCGGCCCGTTGAAGCCACGGAAGAAGAACTCTTGGCTGGAACCTGCAAGGAATTTTTCGAAGCATCTGCAAAGCGTGACGTGGAAGGTGGCTTCGGTGGCGCTGCTGCAATCTTGTTCACAGGTGGTGGAGGAGAACGAAAACTCGAAGAAGACTTGGGCAGTCCCGTCGATGTAGTCGTGCGCGGCGTGTAGAAGGGTCGTCCGGTGCTTGCCTTCGCTGATTCCTTGCGTCCCTGCAATTCTTTTTCTGCAAGCATAGCAAGCTGGAACAACTGGTTGATAGTAGTAAATTCTTTATAATCAACAATGTCCTGAATTTCACGCCGTAACCCCCCGTAGAAACGACAAATCTTATCATCCGTGTCCTCAACAACCCCACAACGCATCATACCCTTTTGAAGCTCAGCATAATAGTCCTGAACAGAACGATCACCTTGTTCTAAGCGCTGCAATTTTTTTCTCAAATCAAGTTTATATGTGGGAGGAACAAAACGATTACGCATATCTTCTTTTAACCGTTCCCATGTATCAGGTTGTAAGCGCATGTTACTTAGTTCATTCCACCAGATAATAGCAAAGTCCTTAAACTCACTAGTAGCTTGTCTAACTCTATGTTGTTCAGGAACCAAGTGAGAATTAAATTTCTGCTCTACCGTCATCTCCCAATCAAGATATATATCAGCATCGTAAAGACCAGCAAAAGATGGAATGGTAAACTTGACTTTAGCAAAAGGGTCATCGTTACCATGACGGTTCTGGTTATTACCTCCCATACCCTGTCGGTTTTGCTGAAGACGCCGACGTAGTCGTGCATCTTGTGTCGCTCGCCGATCAATGTTGCCATCTGCATCATACACGGCGTCTTCATCAGGATGATGGCCATCATTGACAGGTGGCAGGCGTGTCTCCAATGTGTCCATCCGACCAGTGAGGTCAGCCAACCGCCGCTCCACCCGCTCAATGCCTTCCGTGGTGTTCAACTTGGCAATGGCGGCGATGATGGTGTCCATTCTCGCGCCGAGATCAGTGATTGAAGCATTTTGTTTGTCAAGTGCAGCTTGTAGCTGGCCGCGACTAACACACTCGTTGAAATCGACCGGTGTCCCGTCTCCTTCGTCTCCTGCCATGGTTAGTGGAAACACAGGGAAAACAAAAGGATTATCCCTATCAACTACAAATGAAGGGCAGGGGGAACGCGCAACGGAAGTGGCTTACCAAGCTCTTACAAGTGTTCTTACCACAGCAGCAGGTGGTACAACCGGTGGCTGGTTCGTGAAACCATGTCGAGCGTGGGTACGATTGCAAGGGTCAAAACGGTGCTATCCAGAAGTAGATATATGGAGCTTGGCAGGCCAAATATGTCAGTGGAACACAAATCAATAACAGATAGGAATGCTGAATAAATGTCCAAAGCACTGGTCCTAGTTAGGAGTCAAGACCAGAATAGTAAGGCAAAGACAGCAACAAAGATGGCCAGGCACTGAGAGACTTAATGCAGCATAAGCACAAAACAAATGAATTTCTGTCACCTAAAACTGTGCTCTTTTTTTTCTTTTTTTTTAGGCACAGAACTCAGGTGCCTTTGCTCTCAGGCAAAACCCGGTGCCGAAATTTTTCTTTTTTGTTTCTTTTTTCTGTTATTTTTTTCACAAAGCAGAGCACAGAAATAGGAACCACACAAAGTTTCACCTCAATCTAATGTAAGGTGTGGCCTACAGAAAATGATGAATGTGCTGTAAATTTGGTGATGAAAGTTCGGAGCTCGAGTACTGCACTTTCCAGGCCGAATTTGGGCAAAATAAATTCGCCGAAACCCGACCAAGTCGGTCGGTTTCGGATGCAAAATTTAATTTCACCCAATTTCAAAAAAAATCGCCTGATTTCGAGTCCGTATGCAAAAGTTATGGCCGTTTGAAGATGGGACTCCGAGTTATGGTTTCTGTGGAGGCCGAAACGAAATCGGGTGGAGGGAATTGGTGGAAATTGGTGGCGGAAGCTCGGGGAATGGTGGGGGATGATACTGTGTGATCACGAGACGCGAAGGATGACTCAAACAGAGGGTGGGATATGGGTGGGAAAACAAAAACAGAGGGTGGAATACGCGATGGATGACGGCTAGGGTTTGTATGGGATGAAGCGGAAGCAAGACAACCCGAAATAAAACACAATCTAAACCAGCAACACAACTCGACTAAGGACACAAACTCAACACTACGGACTCTGGAATCAAATTGTGCAAAGGCTAAACGAGATCTAGGACAGGAAACAACCTATGACTACAATTGTTTTTTGTAGGGCTTTTTCATGGACTCTAGGATGAAACCGAAAACAACAAAGGAGGGTAACGCGAACCTGAAGGAACACCTGAAGCTCTGATTACCACTTGATGGGAACGGGGTCCCGATCTTCCAACAGGTTCTGGATATGTTCGATTTGGTGGAGGCACGACACAAATCGATCCGGCTTCCGAACGACACGTTCCGAACCCCGCAATCGCAGCACCACGTCTCCTCAGGTTATCAACCGTGCGCGGCCCGGTTGACCTCGCCAAGAAGGCTAATCCTCGCCTGCGAATCGAAGAACACAAGCAAGAACAAGGAAGAACACAACTGAATTGCGGATGTATTGATGTAGCACTCGAAAGTTGGGGTCTCACAAACCGATGAACGACGAAACTGTTCAAGACAGAATTAATCTAAGCAAAACCCAACCATAATGGTGGGGGTGGCGGCTGGATATAAAGGAGTTAGGGGCATGCAAAACCCCTGGACGCGCCCCTAATGGGCTCCAACACGATACAAAGCCGAACGGCCCAAAGACGGTGGCGCAGCACCCTGACAGATTCTGAATGCCCACTGGTTTCGACGATTCCTGTTGACTCAGAAGGAATTTTGACATGATACCAGAGCCATTGGAAAGGTAGGCTTCTCAGCTTTCCATACATATGTGGAACGTCCAAAACGGAGTCCGGATGCGATCTGGGCGTCCGTTTTAGTGCGGCCTGGTCCTGGACTCCGAATTGGATTCGAAGTCGGCTTGAGTTGGACCTCCATCATGATTCGACCACCCTTGCTGGACTTGTGCGCCTCGTAGCCCTTCTCCAAGTACTTCTAGGTCCTCTCCATGGTTCCTAATCATAATTAAATCATTAGGTAGCAATCGATTCTCAAATGAACAAAAAGAAGTACTTAGGAACGAGCTCACCTGTAAATTCAATTGTCGGGCGCGAGCTCTAGTGATTGGTCCTTGAATGTCAAGTGGAGGAGTGTTGTGTGTATCTGACGAAGTGATGTCCTCATCCGGGCTCACCGGCATGGCTTCGGCCCGTGAAGCCCTTCACCATGAGAGGCTCCTGTTGTAGGGGTGGCCCCCACCTAAGCCCAGAAGGCCTGTTAGAGGGATGTAAGGTCCGAAATGGGACATATGTAATGACATGAGTGCCCCTGAGGGGAATACTCACATGTAAGGGTATAACTGTACAAGCGCTCATCGTTTGGATATATATATATATATATATATATATATATATATATATATATATATATATATATATATATATATGGCAAAGGCCACGGGGAAGAACCCGAAGCCATTCACTTACTCAACTCTCCACTACCACACTTTCTCTCTCTCTGTTTGGTCCGTAACCACAACAGGGTGGATTATTGGAAATCCTGAGAAAATTGAAGAAGTAATAATAGCCCTTGAATTATAGATTTGAGTAGTAACATTATTCCTGGTGGGCGTTTATGACAATGAAGTCTTTTGGAAGAAAATTGTGGGTTGTGAGATTAATTACTTGATAGAAAGATTATGAATATACATCAGTGGTGGAAAAGGTTGGGTTATAATACAAGTGATACTGGTGGGTTTAAAATGTAAAAGATGATGAATGGTACTGGTGGATTTAAAAATATAGAAATATTAAAACTATAGTACAAACAGGTATGGGTGGATTTAAAGGTAAATAATTTGGAGTAATGCTCAGGTAAATAGTTGAATGGGATTGTTGAATAATGAACCCAAGACTAGATTTATGAACTTATGCAGGGATTTGAGATTCATGTGAGGAATAGGTAACCCTGATTAGTGAATGAAGCTATAGATGATACCATGGAAGTTATATGATCTGTGGATCGAATAAATAATAACACTCACTGTTTGGAGTAATAGAGAACAGTCATGTTGATACTAAGTAATAAAGGGAGTTACCTTTAGATTCAATCAAGTAGAAGCAGACTTTACAAGGCCTCAAATTAAAAAGCCTACGAATAGAAAGATTGTGGGAGTGAATTAGTCGGTTGATATTGCGATGTTAGGATACCTTTGCAAAAAAGGGGGGGTATTCTAAAAGTTCAAGTATTTCAAAACCATTTCTGAAAAATCAATCTTGTTATGGAACTCTATATCAAAAAGTATATCGTATATCTTCCTTGCAAAAAGGGTTTGATTTCAAGTTACTTCGAAACTTGGCCCTAGTATTTGAAAACCCAAAAGCTTAATTCCCAAGAGCTTGCTTTTAAAACCAAAACTTGAGAATCTACTTGCTCTAGAAATTATTAACGGGGTTATCTTGGAAAAGCAAATGTTTTCAACCTTAAGTATTTCTGAAAACTGTTTTTTTCTAAAAAGCTCTGTTGTCAAAATAATAATAAGAAGCATGAGCTTCGCCGCCAGAACACTTATTAACCCTTTCCTTCCTCTACTTCCGTCAACAAAAAGGAAATTTAGTTTTCCCCTTCCCCCTCCCTTCAAAAATTTAAGTTTGAAGGTGTCAAGGATGCTCGTGAAGATTTGGTGGCCTCGCTTCAGCAAACCTAGTGTTCAGAACCCTATGCCTTCTTGTGTGTGTCTCCACGCATAGACGTTGCTTGGTAAAAAAGATTTTATTGGCCCTGTGCACTGCCTTCTTGCCCTCGGGCGTTGTATTTCGTAGTCACAGGAAAAGTTTATTTTCAAAAGCTTGGTTTTTCTGTGTGGCTTGTGTACTACCCTAGCTTCTGGGTGTGCACTTCTTAGAATGGGTTAGAATATCTCATCTCCATGATCCTTTACGCGTCTCATGCTATTTCCCCCTCACCTTTATTGCTGAAAACCTCGTCAGGTCTGCAGGCAAGATGTAGCAGGCAGCCAAGTCAAGACACTCAAAGCTCTGAAGTTGAAAGAGGCAACATCTTTGAAAAGGACAACAACTAGGAGCCCTTAGTTGCAAAAAGATCAAGACTCAAGTCTCCATCTCACAGTAGACTCACTGTCTCAAGACATCATCAATGGCCAAAATCAAGGCTGGAAACAAGAAAAGGGAGCCAGCAGTTTCTACTCGCTTCAATCCTCACCACATGCACAAGCCAACACTCAGATCTACTCTGCAAAGACTACTTAGAAAGAGCCTTCACATGATGAACAACCATGCCACTATATCAGGCGGACCCCGAAAGAACACCATTTGCTTTTATTGCGGAAGGGAGGGAAATGACGTTCGTAGGTGCCCTGAGAAAAGGAACGGTAAGGGTGCTTATCCCCTTTCCAGCAACAAAGGACACTGCATGATTGAATGTCCCCAATGGGATCTAGAAGGATTAGCCTGGGATGCTGCCCCCACTAACCTTAGCTTCAGCACAGAAGAACTCGTCGACTCCAAGTACCCCAACAAGGAAAGGGCAGCCTGTGTCAGGATTCAACTATCCGGTCCAGAAGCTTTGCCAACTACTACATGTGCTGAATGTGGCAAGACAGGACATGATGCCCAATCATGCCCTCCACTACGACAGGTTACATGTTTTGCCTGTGGTCAAACAGGACACTACAGCTACAATTGCCTAGTTCCCTACTGCTACTACTGCAAGGAACGCCATCTACCAGAAGGTTGTCTCAAGAACCTAGTGGCATGTACACGTTGTGGAGAAAAGGGACATCAGGCAGACCAATGCACTGCAAGCTGCCCCAACTGTGATGAAGACCATCAACCTGAAGAATGCCCAATGAGCAAGGTCACATGTTTTCTCTGTGAAGGACAAGATCCTTGCCCCAAGGATTGTTCCATGAACCTGGTGCTGACTAAGGCTGCCGAAATACAAAGACTGAGCCTTCAAGCTGCCATCAAACTCGTCATGCCGAGAGCTGACAAGAACAACTAGTATTGGTCACTCATCAAATTAAGGGGGGTAGCCAGAATAAACAAGGAGTGTCAGAGCACCACAATGAAAGGCAACTGCCACCACTCCAGTGTAAAGGAAAGTCAGCAATCAGCATTGGAGAACAGCAAGCCCCAGAAAATATCAAGCAGTGAAGTGAAGCCAGCTGCAATCTATCTAGAAGAACAAGGATTCTCCTGGTGTTAACCCACATTTGTGCGGATATCCTCTCTTCAGATGGCTCCAAGAAAAGAGGCGTAGTATCAAGCAATACCCTAGAACCTATTGCTAGCCAGCTTGTTCCCACCTCCATCTTTCTACTCTACCCGAATATCGAGGACGAGATTCCTTTTAAGGGGGTAGGATCTGTAACATCCCAAAAGGGGAACTATTGTAATTGTGAAAATTATAAAATCTCTTAATCGTCTTTCTAGTGCATCTCAAGATTTCGGTGTTATTCGAATTTCTTAGTTTGGTAAAGCCCAATTAATAAAAATCCAAACCTTGGAATCAAGAACCAAAATTTAAAGTTTAAAATTGAGAAAATCCAAATCTCCTTGGAAGTTTTAATTTCAAATTTAAATTGAAATCCGGTTACTCAAAACCAAGAATGGAAGTTTAAAATCAACATAAAATCTTTCCCATCCAATTTACAAATCTAAAAAATTCAAATTCAGAAAATTAAGAATTATTTTCCAAAACTCGAAAATATCAAAATTCAATTGTTGAATCCCAAAATTTGAACCAAGCTTTCAAATTCAAAAATTCCAATTACAAAACCCAAGTCTGAAATCCCAAAATTCAGAAAATCTTAAAATCACTAAAATCTCTCTTGGGCAGGCCCATTTCTTTTTTTCCCCCGCCCCATTTTTCTTCCCCGGCCCGCACGGCCTCTTCCTTTCTCTGGCTTTTGGCCCAGCCGACGCATGCGTCTTCCTTCCTCCTCTGCTTTCTTCCTTCTCCTCCCCTGGTGCCTGGCACACACCGGTCCGGCCCCGTGCATCGGCCGCGCCCACCAGCTATAGCCGCGCCACTCCGCCTCCGGTTTCGCTCGCTCCACCCCTGGTTTCGCCAGCCCCACCCCTGGTTTCCCTGTCACCTCCGCGCTGCCCCATACTGCCGGACTCGCCCATACCGGTAGCACTCCTCGCCCATGCCCGGCGTACTCCCAGCCCACGCCCCGGCTCAACTCCATCGAGCGCGCGCTCACCTATAAGATGGCTTAACCCTTCCGGAACCTTCCCTTGCCCCCCTTCTCCTCCCCCAAATCGGGCTCGCTCGAGTAGTACCCCTACGCTCACGCCGGCCGCCGCCATTTCGTGCCATCCCGCTGCTCCGGCCATTCCCTCCACAAATTCATCGTGTCACAGCGTGGCCCCGATCATCCTCTACCTCTCCGCTTGGCTAATCGAAGAATCATCGCCTGAGCACACCGCGCACACTCCTTCCCCGCTATCGGCCGGCCACCGCCATCTTCTCCGCCGTCTCCTCGCCGGTCAGCCTCAGCCCGATTCCTCATGGTGAGAGCATATCCTCGGTGCACTAGAGCTCACCCTACTGTCGATCGATGCCCTCCACCACCCGAACTCTCCCACCATGGTGACCTGACCACGCCGCCACCTGAGCACGTCGCCGGCTCACCTCAGCCTCTCTCCGGTCAGTTCAACCGCTCAGGTGAGCTCCTGGTACTCCACTCGTGCTCATGCGTGCCTCATCTCATTCCCTCTCTCGTTCGACTGCCGATGCCGCATTTCTTCCTCACCATCGGCCACCTAGGTCCGCCGCCGGCTCGCCTTGGCACCTCTCCAGCCGAAGCCACTGCCTCCCCGAGCTTCCTCGTCACTTGGGTAGCCCATTTTGCCGGTCGCCATCGCCTCCCCGTCCGTTCCCCACTGGAGACATTGCATGGCTCTGCTGCCGCCTGGCCTCCCCTATTTTCCACCGCTTCTGGCCTCTGCTCTGTTTCAGCAGGCCGAGCAACCTTTTCCTCTGCGTCCTTGTATGACAAGTGGGCCGATTTGGATAAATCGTGCTTAAGAAATATTCATGTATGAATTCTAATAAAATAATTTGGGAATAATAATAAGAATGAGAAATTTACTTATGAGTTCATAATGAAAAGATTTCTGCAATTAAATTAAAAACTTAACATGAGTGTATATGCCAATTGAGATTAATATATTAATCCTCATGTAAAACTTAGACAAGTTTATGCATGATCAATTTCTAGACGGCAAATAATGGACTTGAATTCAATGGATATGGATGTTAAAATTCAGATAGGTGAAACTAATTAAAAGTTTCTCTTTTATAAACCAAGAGTACCAAAAGTCTAATCCCAAATAATTAAAGTCTCATGGTTGAAGCCTTATAAAGATAATTTTAACGCTTCCAAATTCTACCCTGGAAACTCGAATAATAATTTTAAAATCCTATCAAAAGCTCGAGTGATCTAAATTATATCTTCCATCTCTCGACCTAAATCCAATAATGCGAACTAAGTAAATTAATTTAGCAAGATTGTGTCACATGAAATATTAACCATAAATTGCTCATCTCTAAAATCAGGAAAACTATCTTTTCAAAAGTGCTTAAAATAATTATACTAAAGATTTCAGCAGTTATCTTAAAATGCTAAGATTTAAAATAACGGGTGTCTATGATTAAGAATTCTTAAACAAGAAAGAGCAATACTTAATCTTTGTCTCACACCCAAATCTCCAATCATTATCTCAGGATTTAAATTTAATGGTCGAGAAAAATTAATAGTGAAAGAAATAGCCTTATCAAGAAGATCCCTGTTAATTTGTGACTCACTCATCCAATAAAAGACAGACCGTTAATAATAAGTTGGTTAATCAATAAAATAATCGATCGTGTCTGTAATGATAAATGGTTAAATGATTAACTACATAGTTTAATTAAGTTATTAAAAGTAATGGTTCATTAAATTGGCAGTTGCAATCTCATATAAGTATTGCCTCGTGAAATATCAAAGTAACATCAAGTAATTAAAATTATGCTCATCTCATATAAAACCTCCGCATCCTAAACATCACAAAGTTTTGTTCCTCTTTACTATCTTCATTAACCTCTTTTGTCTGTCCATAAGTCCTGCCTGACTCATGGAACCTCCTTGATAAATGTGACTCCATAAAAAGAGAAGTCATCGATTAAAAGGATTGAGCCTTGCCTTTCCCCAATCAGCCACGTTTGGCCACTTTCTTTTCCAAAGTTGATGATCCCTGTAGATACTCCTTCACCTCGGATCCCTTCTTATCCTAATTTTCTCTCACAGTAAAGCTACTCAGCCACCTCATTCCTTCGCCCAATTCATCTACCGTGTGTTCACGGCGCACTAACTCGAATTATCTTTCTATTCTCAAATCGTAATAAATTTATAATTGAGCATTTAAAGTGTTTGGATTTATTTGGTCTTTCTTTTCTTTGCTGCGTATTAGAATCTGAAGACTTGACGAAGCAACACATTCAAACAGGCTCAAGACTTGGGTAAAAGCAAAGACCAGGAATTTAAAAATCATTAACTGAGAAGGCTTTGAATTAGAGCAATCAAGGCCGTGGTACACCAAGCAAGGCAAGTCATCACTTTGACCATATTGATCCTACGTTTTATGCAAAATTATGTTCCTTTAAATTATCAACTTGCATGCCTAATTAAGTATGCAAACGTATGTCAAAGCTTAAGGTAGCTACATGCCAACTTGATGTCGTATTAAATTTAATATGCCATTCCTTGCCACTTGAATCACCTGATCCTTGTCACCATAGATATTAATGATAACTTTACTAGCTATAAGTCATATTAAGTGCCATGCTAGTCTTGTCAAGTCCAGGGCGCTAGTTGCCCTGATCATCAATCTTTAAAAACATAATAACTTATTTTGGGACAGTCACAGGATGTACGTGGCTGAATATTTTGTGACAACTTATTTTATGCTTCTCAAAACCCTCAAAACCTCTATACCTGTTTGGGCGGGTGGTAAGAATGGTGGGTGCAGATGTAGCATGAGAATATGTGGTTTGAACCACCCGGACGTATTAAGGACTTAATCCTATGATGACCTCTCCGTGTAAAACAGTACAACCACAAGTCTACAAATTGCAACTTGGCTAAGTAAATCTATCGAACCCCCGTACTCATCTCACTGGTAGTGGAAAGGAGTGGAATGCTACAAGGGCAAGGGGGCCTAAAGGGACACCAAGAGGAGGGTGACATTTCCAGCCGTGCTATCATTGTGGAGAGTGGAGTCTGGATTCGCTAGTTTCTGTGGTCACATCCTGAGCAACTTATGGGACCCACCGCAAGTGGGAGCAGCCCGTAGGGTGAGATGACAAAAGGGTCAGATATTTTGAAAAGTTACTGTGATGATCTACTCAATAACATGACTAAGGGATCGTGTGGACCAACAAGCGAATCATCTCTTGTGGTGAGAGTGTACAAACTCTGCAGAGTATACAACTATTCGTACAGTCGTGCCCACGGTCAAGGGCGAACATGGGAACTTCTCGAGTTAGTTCTATTTCAAAAACCTTTGTAGGTGGGACAAAAACCTATCAGAGGGATGTACTCTGATTTTGAATTTTCCTGGAGGGATGTACTCCAGCGTGGTTGATAAGATGGAAGTAAGCTAATGATCAAAAGCTAGCATAGGTGGATGGAACCATGTAATCGGTGGATAGAACCTACACCGCTATAAATATTGTACAACTTCAAACTCTTTAAAGCATATTTGTAAAATGCTAAGTCATAGGAATTTCAATTATTGCAAATGTTGCATTAAGCAAATAAAAGAACCTCAAGCCTCATTTGACAGCCTTGCATCTATGATTATTGCATCCTATGTGGTGGCTTGCTGAGTACTGCCATGCTCACTCTTGCTTAATTACCATCATTCAGTCAGAAAGGAAGTAAAGTCAAGGCCTACGATGCTTAAAAAGGGGTCGACAAAGCTGGAAGACGAAAAGGCCATGGACTAGGATGCGCACCCCAGTTGGCTGCCTGTGGGCAAGTCCTGAGGGTTCCACCTACGTGGAGTTTCCGCTACTGCATTTTATTGCTTTCGGGCCAATCGGCCCATGAGTAAGTATTACTGTATTATTTATGCTTCCGTATGATATATTTTTGATATACAGTAATATATCTGTGAGAACTATCTACTGATCCAGGGAATAGTGCGGTGGAATCACAGAGGATCTGGGTTTGCTAACCAGAGGTCCGACATTGTTACAAAAGGCAAGTAACTTAGAGACAAGCATAAGCTCCTAACGTAGAGTTCTTGGGTTCAAAACACTCCAACCGCATACATTGTGTGGTTTTCCAATTAGTCCTTCCTAGCCAATGACAAGTGGGCCCCACCTGTCATAGACTAGCAAAATTCCAACAAAAATAAGATTCCATGGAAGATTCTCTCGTCTTCTAATTTTCTAGAATTTCCATGCCATTCGATCGTCTGAACTCCGAATCCAATGATTCAAATTTCTAAACTCGATTAAAATCCTAATCTTTCTTCCTAATCTAGAACCTGACGTCACCAAAGAAAATTCTTGACCCGTAGTAAGAAGGTCCAGTCAATATCCAAGAAGGCAAGTCTCCTTCGATCAGTTTGTACCTATGTTTATCAAAATCATTTTAATATTTCAAATTTAATTGTATTGCTATGTTACATAAAATATTAATTTCTATCTTAAGGTTATTAGTTAATTCGATAATTGTTATACCCTCAATTGATGTTGACATCCACATACCTTTGTCACCTTAGGATGCCTTTGTCTTAGTATTGAGATTATATAACTATTTGATAATTTTAGAATGGTAGTAATTTTTTAGACAAACTATTCGGTCATCATAACCCTATGGGTGGGAATAATATTATCGAATCTCTAAACAATTGTTTTTATCAAGTGTTTGGCAATATGTGTTACCATTAATTTATAAAAAAAATGGTGAAATTTTGTTTTAGACATGGGCGGATGGCAATATTAGATTGGTGCAAATTTAGCATGAGAATTTGTATTGTGAATTAGATATCACAAATGGTAAGTGGGTACCAGGGTTTACTAGTTTTACTCACAGTGAGGCACTGGGATTTACTATACTCATAGGCGCAAGAGTGGGCTTCTGACTGTGGTGAATGTAACCCTTCAGCAGGGAAACCTCATTGGGTGGTGTCTAGCTAAATTGGAGTGAAGTAAAAGCTTTGTGATAAATTATATGGGTCCCATGCCTAAGGAAGCATGTTGGCTATTAAGATGACTTATCTCTTGTGGGTAAAATTGTATAATCTCTGTAGAGTGTAAAACTATTCGAATAGCCATGCATATGGTCAAGGGCAAGCAAGGTACGCTTTCACATGATAGATCTTTGGTTTTTGTTTCAAGATTAAAATCTTTTGGGAACTCGGGAGTGGATAGAACTCTCGGGTGTATGTCCTGGCGGATAGAGCCGGTGTGGGTGAATAGAATATGTATTCTTGAACCTTGGTAGATAGAGCCTTAATACTAATGTTGGTGGCTACAACCTTCACTAGAAAATTATGATAGTTTCAATTATTGCAATTACTTTGTTAAATTGATGCTTTCAAAAATATATAATGATAATTGAAATAAAATACTGCTTTGTGCAAAAGAACCATATTATCCCTCCTTTGTTAAGCCTTGCCTATAATTGCATTTTCTCAAGACTTGCAGAGTACTTTATGTACTCACATGCTACACTCAAACAAATCTCAAAGGATTATAAAGATCAAGGAGACTACGACTACTTTGTGTGTGGATTCAACAAAGGCTTTCTGGAATACTAGGTTGTGCTTCTCCAGTCAATTGCCAGTAGCGTATCGATGGGTCATCATCAGAGTTTCATTTTTCTTCTGCTGTGTTTTGTAAGTTTGACAGGTATTATAACCTCAGTTGTAATAAGTGGCCATAAGGGACGTACTCTCTATTATTGTAATAAAGCGTTATTGGCTATATAATCATCACTATTTGACTGTGTCCATATCTTTGACCTGGAACTAGTGTGGTAATGTACAGACTGTTTGAATTCAAAAATCCAATCCCAACAGGTTGACACTACCTTGCTCACTAAAATCATTGATGATAATTTCTTTGTTTGATAAATTGATGTTGATGACATCATTTTTCGGTCTATTAACCAAGATTTTTGTAAAGAATTTGGTGAGATGGTATCTATGGAATTTGGTATGTCTATGATTGAAGAACTTAGCTATTTTCTTAGACTCCAAACCAAACAACTCAAGGTGGGATATTTATACGCTAATCCAATACATAATGGATCTACTCAATAGGTTTGGTATGGAGGACACAAATCCCATCAAGACTCACATGGCTACTAATGGTCACCTTGACTTTAATGTGGGAGGGAAACTGATTGACTTAATACTTTATAGATTGATGATTGGTAGCTTCCTTTATCTTATCGCATATAGGCCCAGTATCATGTTTACTGTTACATATGTGCACGTGTTTTAGTCGAAGCTGTGGTTGAAGTAGAGATGGCAATGGGTACCCGATACCCGAATACCCGACGGGTTTTACCCGATAAAGAGACGGGTATGGAAAATTTTATGTACCCATGGGTACGTTATTGGGCGAAATCCTCTACCCGCCGGGTAGGCGGGTACGGGTGTGGGTATATACTACCCATACCCGCCTACCCGCGGGTAATGAATACCCGCATTAGACAACTAGACATCCCACTCAAATGTTAATTTTATTATCTACTTGTTGTTGATTGTTTATTTGTTTGTCATATGTTGATATGGTCATGTCAAGTATGTTTATGTGATGTACTAATTTTGATCATTAGACGCTTTTGTGCTTGGCATGTATGATTAATGAATGTCTAAATTGATGATATTCTTATGTGTTGAACCGGGTATGCTTGCGGTACGGGTTACCCGTTGGGTAGTAATACCCACGCGGGTACGGGTATGGGTAAATTTTCCTACCCGCGTGCGGATACGGGTAACCCGACGGGTAAATTTACACCTAGCGGGTATGGGTATGGAATGGCAATACCCGATGGGTATTTACCCGTTGCCATCTCTAGATTGAAGTGCCTTGATCGAACCTTCATGCTGGTCGAAGGGCGGTTGTCAAAGCGTCGTAGTCGAAGCGTTGTGGTCGAAACGTGCCCCAGCGCGTGCGTGCGTGGAACGGGGGCCCACCCGGGAGCTACAGTGATCGAAGCCGTGGTCAAATCTATGGTTGTGCCTTGGTCGAAGCTCCGTGATCAAAATGCCACTACTACAAAAGAGGTTAAACTGGACGTTTACATCATAGATGGTTTCTAGGAACCATCTGTGCTGTAAGTATCATAGACGGTTTATACGAACAACCGTCTGTGGTATTTTTACAGACAGTTATTTATATGAACCGTTTGTGATAATACAAGACATCATAGACAGTTCTTATCAAGAACCATATGTAAATTATCGCAGACGGTTCTTATCGACGGTTCTTGATAAGAACCGTCTGTGATAATAGCGGACATCACAGATGGTTTTTATTTAAACCGTTTGTGACAGATGGTTTATATTAAAAACCATCTGTGATAATGAAGTTATTACAGACGGTTTGTATTAAAAAAACCGTCTGTAATATGTTTCGTGCCTTCTAATCTCCCAAAATTTCATAATCTCCCGCCTGAGTCCGAGTAGGATTTAGTTTTGAGACATCTTCAGTAAAATGGGCATAACATTTGCATTCGGTGTCCATTTTCGACGTTTTTGTACTCGTTGGAAAGCTAATGACGAGCCCAATCCAAAAAAATGACCAGCTTGCACCCATCACCCTCTAAGACCCCCAAAATCGGCTATCTTTAGCCTTAAATTTGTGTTTTAAGTTTTAAGTTTTTGTTTTTGCCAAAATTTTTGATCTTCTCTTTGGAATTTGGGTTTTGCCTCAACTGCAAAGTTGTAGATCTCATCGAAATTTTTCAAACGAGTATATATAAGCCATATAAAATTTTTGTTATTTTACCTTTTGAGAGTAGCTATTTATATTGTACCGATATATTGTCTTTGTGACGCCATTATCACCAATTGTTTTTGTTATGAACCATCTGTGATATCTCATGTTATCATAGACGGTTTTTGTTATGAATCATCTGTAATGTCTCTATCATTGATGATTTGTAATCTGAACCGTCTGTGATGTCCCGCCACGTCATCGATCCACGGCATATCTCCCAGGATCCCGATCTCACCTGTCCAATCTCTCTGCATCGAACGGCAAGCACCGTTCTCCTTCCTACCTCTTACTCCTTATTAACCCCCTCTCCCTACTTGAAGAACCAATACTACCAGTACTACTCCAACTCGCTTGTGCGCGGCAAGGGTGGGAAGGGGTTCGGTGAGGGCAACTGAAATTTCACTTGAACCAAGATGGAAAGGAAGAAGGCAATGGTGTTCATTATTAACCCCCTCTCTCTACTCGAAGAAGGCTAGCATTGATTTTGTCATAGAAGCTGAAAATGATGTTCATTGCCTTTTTGTTTCTACTATTTGAAAATTTTCCCGCACCACTTGTTTTAGATTATAGTTTAATGAAGGATGTGTAAGTCTAATTTACATTAGCTTGAAGTTTCTTATAGTGTAAGCATTTTTCTGAATTTGTAGCCGTGAAGCTTATCTTTGTAAAATTGTAAGTATGCAGTGCTATGGGTAACCTACTCGATATCTTGTGATATTGTAATGGTGGATTCTAATCTGAATGAAAATAGAATGTGTTGCTGTATTTGCTTGTTTTGAGATGATATAGTTAACATTTCCTGAGGCTAGCCGAAAAAGAGAAAAAAAAATATAGGCATAGAATGAACTATCACAGACGATTTTGTGGTATAAACCGTCTGTGAAGAATTATCACAGACGGCTCAAACCAGAAACCGTCTGTGATGGGGAAGTATCACAGACGGTTCTATATAACAACCGTCTGTGATACTCACACATCACATACGGTTAGTAGTTAGAACCATCTATGATGTGTGAGTATCACAGATGGTTGGTAGCTAGAACTGTCTGTGATGTGTGAGTATCACAGACGGTTGGTAGTTAGAACCGTCTATGATAGTGTTCTTCACAGACGGTTCTAGTTATAAACCGTCTGTGATGTATTTATCACAGATGGCTTACAAATCGTCTATGCTAATCTTTGATTATCACTAATACAAAAATTCAGACGGTTCAAAAAACCGTCTGTGATGATAGTTTTGAACCGTCTGTGATGATGATCGAAGCGCCGTGGTTGAAGTGCGCATCAAAGAAGACAAAAGCCTGCGCTCCCCCTGCTGCTGCTCTGCGCCTCCTGGCCGTGGAATTGCCACGCATCGGCGACGGTGGTTCCGGTCAGAACGGGGCCAATTATGCAAAAACACGTCCTTCAGTGCCATATCTGCAAAAAGACGGTCCCCAGGGCCAGATGGGCAAAAGAACTCGCAAATAGTAAGAGCACGTAAGAGCATACACAGTATGATATTTTTGGTCTCCCAAAGGAGACGCGCACAGATCAGCAACCTGATGATCACCCGGGCATGCGCGATGCGGACAGTCGCCGGTTGAACCCCGGGCCCGACTATCGAGGCCCGCGAAGGCGACACGCTGCTGGTCCACGCGGTCAACCGGTCACCTTACAATATTTCGATCCACTGGTCGGTAACGAATCAATCACCAGTGTCCTGAGCAAGCTCTCCAGTAATGGACAATGGTGGGTTTGTCGGAGGTTGCATTTGCATTCGCAGGCACGGCGTGTTCCAGCGGCTGAGCTGCTGGGCCGACGGCGTTACCATGGTGACGCAGTGCCCCATACGGCCCGGCCGGAGCTACACCTACCATTTCGACTTCACCGGGCCGGAGGGCACATTGTGGTGGCACGCCCACGTCTCCTGATGAAGTTAATCTTGTTATCTTGCTTGGTCTATTCAGTTCTGAGTGCCCAGTTTGATGTTCTGAATAAATGTTGCTGGAGGAAGGCACATGGCCGAGAGACAGACAGTAGAGTAAGTTCGGAGTCTGGTTTTTGGGTTCAGTCGGAGTCTGGTTTTTGGGTTCAGTCGGAGTCGGTTTTTCAGTCAGCGCTAGGCTCTGAAGTTCAGTCTTCCAGTTGCCGAGTCGTCAGTTTTGTAAGCCTGGTCCATGATCCGAATTGTTAGGGACGTGGCCGAGTCTTGGGTATTATTTTGCTTGTTTTTCGTAGTTTTTAGTTAGCGCAAAACTGTGTGGTTTAGTCGCAGAGTCATCAGTTTTTGCTGTGGGTTGTAGTCAAGAACTGTAGCCCATCTATTATCAGAGAAATGCAGAAAACCGTGCGCAGGCTGTTTTAGCGCAACCACTTGAGTTTTTTTCCTCTGTGATTCTCCAATCTGTGTTTGTGTGAGTTTCTATCCCTCTCTGTCCCAACATTTGGTATCAGAGCTTCGTTCGTCGAGGGCGATGTCAAGCGATAGGACGCCGGAGGGCTCGCCGCCGAGAGCTCCACTGACGGCTTCTGGGGCATTGTCTTCCAGGAAGGCATCGATCAGAAGCGCAGCGGTGCCAATTCAATATTCGATGCTCAATGACTCAAACTACGGCGTGTGGGCCGTGCAGATGAAGATCCTCTTGTGCTCGTTGGGAGTGTGGGCAGCGATTGAGGGCAATGCTGCGGTCGAAGAGGAGAAAGACCAAGGAGCCCTAGCTGCAATTTCTCAAGCAGTGCCCGATACCGTGATGATGGCCATCGCGGAGAAAGAAACGGCGAAGGAGGCTTGGGAAGCAATCAAGCATATGCGAGCTGGTGAGGATCGAGTCAAACAAGCAAGAGTGCAAGCATTGAAGAGGCAATTTGACCGGCTATATATGGATGACAACGAAACCATCAGTGGTTTCTCGCAGAGACTCACCACCATAGTTGGTGAGATGCGGTCATTAGGAGGTGAAGTCAAGGAAGGCACTGTAGTTGAGAAGTTATTCAGCACAGTCCCAGACAAATTTCTTCCCATCATAAGTACCATTGAGCAGTGGGGAGATTTGTCTTCTATGTCAACGACGGAAGCCATTGCAAGCAATCACATGACAGGGTGTGAGGAAGTGTTCGTCAGTATTGATAAGGAGGTAAAGGGATCGGTCAAGTTCGGCGACGGTTCAGTGGTTGAAATCTGCGGCAAAGGTGCAGTGTTGCTAAAGGGAACAAATGAAGAACACAAGGTTCTCACCGGAGTGTACTTCATCCCAGACCTCAGGAACAACATTATCAGTCTAGGCCAACTTGATGAATCCGGCTACAAGACTGTCCTTGAAGACGGATTATTGAGCATCTATGATCAGGAGAGAAGGCTTCTGGCAAGGGTTAAGAAGTTTTGGAACAGGCTGTACGTTCTGCACCTGAACCGAACCGGGCCAATCTGTCTTATGGCAAAATATGATCAGAAGGAGTGGCTGTGGCATGCCAGGTATGGGCATATCAACTTCAGAATGTTGAAGGAGCTGGGTCAAAGGGGAATGGTAGAAGGACTGCCTCATGTGGATCATATTGAACAATTATGTGAGGCATGCCTAGCAGGGAAGCTCCACCGGAATCCATTCCCTAGAACGTCTTCATACCGGGCTGGAAAATCTTTGGAACGGTTGCATGCAGACCTTTGTGGACCAATCAGCCCGCCCACTCCTGGAGGTAATCGATATTTCCTACTAGTTGTTGATGACTACTCCCGGTTCAGGTGGTGTGCCCTGATCAAGAGTAAAGATGAAGCTTTTGCTGTGTTCAAAGGAATCAAGAAGAAGTTAGAAGTTCAGACAGGCACCAAAGTGAAGGCTTTGCGAACTGATCGTGGTGGAGAGTTCGTGTCGAAGGAGTTCATGATGTTCTGTGAAGAGCAAGGTGTGCAAAGGTTCCTAACTGCACCATATAGTCCACAACAAAACGGCGTTGCCGAACGTCGAAATCGGACTATTGTTGGCACTGCTAGGAGTTTGCTGAAGAACAAACAGGTTCCAGGGAGGTTTTGGGGAGAAGCTGTAAGTACTGTTGTATACCTCCTGAATCGAGCTTTGACACGAAGCCTGAGTGGTATGACTCCATATGAAGCGTATTACCAGAGAAAGCCGAAGGTGTATCACCTGCGTGTATTTGGATGTGTTGCTCATGTGAAGGTACCACACCCACATCTGCATAAACTTGATGATCGCAGCACTCCATGTGTTTTCATAGGCTATGAACAAGGCTCAAAAGCTTACAGATTCTATAGTCCTAGCACAAGAAAGGTGATAGTGAGCCGAGATCAGTGTTTGATGAAGAGCTTGGAATTGGCCACATTCTGAAGAAGAAGAAGGTGGACCGGCTGGTGCATTTGTGGTGAATTGGGAGACCAACATAGCAGTGACTGATGGCACAGGTCAGGATGGAGGACTGCAAGATGAGTCTGCCGTGGCAGGAGAATTACCCGCCGTGGTAGCTTCTGCAGGTGACGCGGCAGAAGAAACAGATGCAAACCTCTCGTCTTCTCCGGCCGCAGTGGAGCCTGGAGTCCCTGCTGCAACTGCATATTCCTCAAGTCCACCCATGTTGTCGCCAGCCCATTTGGAGAACTCTGCAGCGACAACAACCTCCCAAACTCCATCTCCTGAAGGAATGACAAGGTACCGAACCATCCAAGACCTATATGACAACACAAAGGAGGTGGAGATCGAATATTCTCACTTGTGCATGCTAGCTATGGAGGAGCCAGTGAATTTTCAGGAAGCACTAAAGGAAATTCACTAGAGGACAGCCATGAAAGAGGAGATGGACTCCATAGTAGGGAACAAAACATGGGAGATCTCACAATTGCCAGCAGGCCATAAGGCAATTGGGTTGAAGTGGGTGTTCAAATTGAAGAAGGATGCAGCAGGCCAGGTGGTGAAGCATAAAGCCCGCCTTGTCGCAAAGGGCTACTCACAGAAGCAAGGAGTTGATTTTGAGGAGGTGTTTGCGCCAGTTGCAAGGATTGAAACCGTGAGATTGATTCTTGCACTTGCTGCTCATGAGAGTTGGGAAATACACCACATGGACATCAAATCCGCTTTTCTGAACGGAGAATGAGTGAAGAAGTGTATGCACCCAACCGCCCGGTTTTGTTGATGACAAGAGGCCGAATATGGTGCTGAAACTGAAGAAGGCCCTTTATAGGTTGAGGCAAGCCCCGAGGGCGTGGAATTTCAAGTTGGACAAGACACTTCTCTCATTAGGATTTGAGAAGAGCCCTCACAATCATGCAGTCTACAAGAGAATGCGTGACAAGTCAGTGTTGCTTGTGGGGGTTTATGTCGATGACTTGATTATCACTGGGTCAACTACAAGTGACATTGAAGTGTTCAAGAGCCAAATGAAGGAAAAGTTCAATAAAATGAATTGTTCCATTTGCAGCTTCTGCGTGGTTCTTTTATGTTCAGTAAAAGATGAACAGTACACATAGCAACAAATTTGTTGAATAGTTGGTGTAATTTGTTAGCATCTCAAGATAACAAATTTCCACCTGGCAATTGAGTTTACCTTGGGATTAGAATTCAATTTATTTTGTTGACTCCGTGTTGTTTTTTTCCCTGTAGTACTTTCTGTTGTTTACTAAGAGCAAGTACAATAATGGTCTTATAGCCAAGCTAGTCAGCATTTTTGCTGATGTGGAGGAGAGAAGAGAGGAGAGAGATGAGAGCTTGACTCTCATGCAAGCAACAAGCTGGGCACGGGAGCCTATGCAGTGGTGGACCTAGATAATAAATGTATGTGAGGAGGAATAGGAAAGAGGATGTGAGACATGGTACCACATAATAATAAAAAACTTTTTGTAGACAAATTATTGTATAACTTGGCTCTTATAACTTGATTTATAGCCAAACAATTGGCTCTATTATTGGACTTGCTCTAATCGGTGATTGTTAATTACGCCATGTAGGAACCTACGATCTTCTGTCTATAGTATAAATGATGGTGTTTCTGAAAAGCAGTTCCCTGAATTCAATAAGGCTCGATGTCTCTCTCTCGTCCAATTCTTATCTTAGTTTTTTTTTTCTCTGTAGACTGAATGATTGCGATTCTTCTTTTTTTTTTGTAATTTTTAGCAATCACAGTTAAGCCATTATTGAATTGACATATTGTATGACTGAATCTGTGTGCACCGTTGAAGTGTGGATTGCGTGGCTTGTACCAATTTATGGAGCTTAAATCATATAAATCTGTTCCCTGTGACATGAAAAATGCTGCAATGGATGACCAACCTGAACAACTTTTTGCTCCCATTAACTAATATATTGGCATTCTGTTATAAGCATTTATCAATTAACATTGGGGTAGCTCAACCTAAATGACCTTCCAAATGGGAATGCAATCATTCATTTCTTACTATTCTGGCACCTTTCCTTTTAAAATTCTATTAAAAGCTTAACATTGGTCTACCACATGCTGCTGAACTTCTTAGGTTTTTTTTCCTTCTGCCATTTACTACAGGAGGATACTATATCTATTAACCATAATTGGTTCAATGCCTACAACCTTCATTGGGTGGTGAGTACATGTGTATTTTATCAACTTAATTTCAAGAACTATAACATTATATTTTTGCTAATACTGTGCACATTCACAGTGGAACTTGCTTCATGAAGACTACAAAGTTGCAAAAGAATATATTGAAGACATTCGAGATATATGTGATGATTTTGAGGGGTTTTGTCAGTTCAACTTGGCAGCAAATACAGGTAATGTTCTAGTATGTTGATTAATCACATGAACGACAAGCAAATGACCTGTTTACCTTCGCTGTAACATCCTGTTGATTCTCTTTT
The DNA here is from genome assembly GCA_017311315.1 of Dendrocalamus latiflorus. Taxonomy (NCBI): domain Eukaryota; kingdom Viridiplantae; phylum Streptophyta; class Magnoliopsida; order Poales; family Poaceae; genus Dendrocalamus; species Dendrocalamus latiflorus. The sequence goes on from CM029664.1 coordinate 28,968,722, forward strand.
CAGGCATGAACTTCTATGATTTCTTCATCTTCATAACACTATTTGCTTTAGCCAATGTAATTGAGCTTTACCATATTCAAAAGCCAGACGTTGCTATCTTCAATTCAGCAGAAACCACTCACCATTTGGTCTATAACCTTATGTCAATTCGTAATGTTGCATCTAAAATGATATCTACAGAGGCTTTCAGTAATGAGAATCTTTGTAGTATCTCAGAAGAAAACCGCAGTGCTTTCTTAGATATCATAAAAATATTAAAAGAGGAGAGTTTCAGAAGGCTATCTATGGCATTGTCAAAGGCATATGAAAACATAGACAGAGGGCAAATAAATTGTCACAAAATGAGGGCTTCAAATCAGAAGGGCTGTTTGCTGGTGATGTGTTTGAAATCTGATTGTAATGTTGTTGATCACATTACCTCTTTGCTGTGTGAAATTCATGGACCTGAGGATTAGGTGAGGCTAATTGATAGTGCTATACCTGATGGGTAGTTGTAACTTGTAAGTGCATCGGGCATTGCAATCTTGTGCTAGCATGAATCCTGATTCCTGAGGTATCCTGGACACTTGACCATTGTTGAATTATGCATGGCATTCCCATTGGTTGATTTTGCAGTTCTTACATTTGGTGATGCAACCGTCCAACCTTGAAGTTTGCTTATTTTACATTGTGCATAACAAGGGAAGGTCAAAATATTGTACCATTTGATGGCGATCAGATGGTGGAAATCTTCCATAAGAACAACCTGCTACTTAAGGAGCTAACTATTGGTCAATTACTCATCTTCCTTATATGTCCATTTCAAGGTGGATGGACAAAGTTGACACCGCTAATCCATTTCAAATGATGGCTTCTAATCTTTCACTACATTCAACCAGTTATTAACGGTAAGGCTACAAAAGATAGCACGTATTAGTTTTGTTAATCATAGTTGCTATGGATGATTTCATTTGCAATTCAGTGCTCTTTTGTTTGCCTTCTTTTCTTCCAGCAAATGGGTGGAAGTTCTTGAGAAAATAGAGTTAAGAGCAGATGTGTACCAGTCAAGGCTTCACACAATGTTAGTTTGTTTGCAAGATGTATGGGCTAATAATCTGATGAGAAGTTTCGTACGTGAACTATTTTTTTGACATGCAGCTGATAGCCAAGAATTCCATTGTTCCCTTGACCGTCTGTGTTATAAATGTTTAACTCATGCCAAATTTGTTTATCCTAAGAGAAGACCAATATGGACAGCAAATCTTGTGAACAGAACTACTGGTTTTGCTACCCACAAGAAGATTCCATCCGTACTATGGATGTCGCGGCGTCGCCAAGTCGTCGCCTTAGCGTCACGGTGGTGCAGGGGCGCCACGCCTTGGCAACTTAGGCCGCTCACCCGCCTGAGGTGCCGTTGCTGCAAGGACACGCTCGACATCCTGCGCCGCCGCCTGCCTCTGCAGCCTGATGACGCGCAGGCGCAGCACTTCCTGGAGCTCCGGCCGTACAACCGCTACCAGCCTCCGGCGCCGCCTTCCTAGTCGAGGCGCATCGTGCCTGTGCGCCATGGGCAGGGCGAGGGGAACGTGGACGAGGGCGTGTACACGCGCGTGCCGAACCCGCAGATCGGGCTGACGGCCAAGCGGTGGCGCGACGCCGAGGAGTTGGTGTCGTCGGACGACCAGGGCGACGGCGAGGACTGGAAGGTGTACTTCTACGTGTCCCCGTACCGGCGCACGCATGAGACGCCATGTCGGCTGGGCGCGCCTTCGAGGCCCACCGCATCGCCGGCGTCTGCGAGGAGCCACGCCTTTGCGAGCAAGACTTTGGTGCGTGCGTCGCTACCCTCACATGCCATGGATTGCCTTATCTTCTTCCCTGAGCCTCGTAGCTAGTGGGCCCGCATGTTTGACTCACATACCTTAATGGGCCTAGCGACGGATGACGATTTGCGCCCAACAATATCCTTTAGTTTTTGCTGTGCTTCACTGCTGTTTGAAATCTTTTTTTTTTTTTGCCCAACAAAATCCTTTTGCTTTTGCCGCCTAGACGCTATGGCGCCTCTCAGTCGCCGTTGTCGCCAAGTCCTACGCTGTGACAAACATGATCTGGGCTTTGGCTTGTGGTTATCTTGCAATATTTGCTCTAAAGTGCTTTACAATAGTTTTGTCCGTTCAAAATATTATATATTTATGTAAACATCAGATCGCTCAAGAAAACTAGGATATTAGATCAGTTATGGTCCAAATCAGAATTCTCTCAGAACTCTGTTAAAAGAACTAAGGTAGTAATGATGAGCCCAAGAATAGTGCAGATGCATTTTTTTTCTTTATTGTGTTAACAAACCAGAAGGACAAAATGCTAAAAGTCTTAAGCCAAAAATCAAGTGAAAACTATAGGTTGCTCTATTTTCTATCAAGATATTATGCTATTGATTGGATTAGTAAGATCACACTACTCGAGTGAAAACAATTATGAACAAAACTACAATAAAAACAACTTTAACCAAATTAGCATGGCCATTCCTTTTCACGTAATTGTAAGCTGCAGCTTGATGGCCGCATACCAAATCCACTGTGTCATCAAAATCCTTTGTTGTCTCCTGATGTTATGTTAGGTTTGAGGCAAGGTAGATTGACGCTGACAACCTTAATAATGGCCTTATTTGGGTAAGGACTAATGCCTTAGGTGATGCTAATGAATATGCATCGCGCAAATTCCAAATTGAGCAGCTCACGTGAGGCAAAAGAAATTTGAGGTGATGTGAGGTGGGTTAGACTAAGGCAAATTTGTAACACCCCACCCACCTGCCAGGGGGATGTGGCAGCCTCAGGCCTGTCCTAGGCGTGCATGCATGCCACCTGTGCCTTGCTTCCTGCAGAAGCCAACACCCCCCCCCCCATTTTAGCACCTCTGCCACAGCTCAACCCACCATATGCTTCTCCTCTTCTTCTCCACCGAACCATCCCCCATAGCCACACCCCCTTCATCGTCCAAGCCATCTCCCGGGTAGGTCTCCTCACCGTAGCTTTTAGAGAAGAGAGAGGGAGGGTGTACCTTATGCAAGCCGAGGAGGGTGGTGGCGCAGGCCGGAGCCGAGGACGAAGGCTAGGCGGCTGGCCGAGCCGACCGGGCGGCGGCGCCCCAGCGCCCCACCGCCGCACGCGCAAGGGGAGGCGTGGATCCGGTCGGGGCCGGCCGGATCTGAGGCGGGGAAGAAGGGGGCGAGCGGGGGAAGCCGGCGGCGACAGGCTGCGGGCCGGCGACGCTGCGCCGCTGGAGGGACGCCGAGCGCCGCGCGGGCGCGCGAGAGAGAGAGAGAGAGAGAGAGGGAGGCGGGAGAGGAGAAGGCAGGGGGCGACGGGAAGGCCGCCGGCGACGCCGTGCCGTGTCGGCCGCGCGCGCCGCCGCGCCGCCCCGGGCGAAGGAGGCGAGGGGTGGAGGCCGATTCGGCCGGAAGAAGTTGGGGAGAGAGAGATGGGTGAGGGAGGAAAAGAAGAGGGGGTCGGCCGGGTAAGAGAGGAAGGAAAAGAAGAAAAAAAAAGAAGAAAAGAAGAGGAGAGAAAAGAAAAGAGGAGAAAAAGAAAAGAAAAGGAAAAGAAAAAGAAAAAAAAGGGGTTTTAGTGCCGCTCGGCAGATCCCTGAAAACCCACGCGTTTTACGCCCGAACCAGTTTATGCATAAGTATCATCGTCGCTCGTTTAATCACTGGTTTCGTAAGATGCGTTAAATCGGAGTGTTTGCTTGTCCAGGTGGAGGTCCCGAGCCGGCGCCGTCCGCACGACGCTCCACTTCGTTTGGTTAACAGGCAAGTACATGGTAGAGCGGTAGACCAAGGGTTATGAATATGCGATGTTTATTTGGTATGATGATATCTATGTAGAAATGCGTTGATTACATGATATCTATGTGGAAATATGATATTTACCTGACATAAGGTTGCATGGTAAATGATGGCAATGATGATGGAGGTAGGCAAAGATGCTTGTCTACTAGTAATGCTAGTGATAAGCGTGAATATGATCATGGGCATGTGCATTTGCATGAGGAGCACTCAAGAGTGAGGGCGGTGAGAAAGTCCCTAGCTATGAGTAAAGCTAGTGGACTAATCCGGAGTGCTCTTGAGTAAGACCTACTTCGGTAGGCCTCCACGGGAGTGGAGGGGCCCCGTGCCTATGAGGGCGGGCCCACGATGGGTGAACATCGACGGGTGTTCACTCGGCAGTACCGGTACTTGCAAAGTGAAGAGCATATGAGCATGAAGAGTAATGAGACATGGCATTGATGGCATTGCATTGCTTGGCTATGAGAATGATGTTATGAACATGATGATATATGTGCACTATGATTATATGCTTACTTATGTTGGTAGTGTCTATTGTTCTATTATGTACTTGTTGAGTCTTCAGACTCACCCTTGCTTTGTTGATGTTTTTAGGTGACCGTTGAGGATGTCTGGCTCGGGCGGGAGTAGCACATGAAAAAATCAACACGACCCAGCAGCACTTTTGTATCACTTTTGCCAGTTACTTTAGCTTTTACTAGGCTAGAGTAATTGTTAAGGATGTTATGTGGTATCTGAACGTAGCCGTTCAAGTATCTTTCAGAGTTGATTTAAATTCTTCTAGTGTTGATAATGGTATGAGTATGCAGTGGTGGTAGCATCCTGGCCCAGTGGGCGGGCGGGGTGTTACAGTTGGTATCAGAGCGGGCGTTAGGTCCGTGGTAGGGAAATTTGATAACTTAGATTTCTAATTCAACTAAAATTTGACTTAGGCCAACAATTAAATTAAAATTTGACACACTGGTGCACCATAGGATGGGGAGTGGGTCTTGCATTGCTTTTACGCTTTCGTTAGCATTGATGTTGATGTGTGTGGTTGAATGAGTGCTTATTGGGCTTGTTGAGTGATTGGCTATCTGTCCTGATCAGATATGCCGAGAGCGAGAGGACGCGGGCGTGGCCGTGGAGGTCGCGGCCGTGGTCGTGGCCGTGCCCAATCGGAGCCAGCGCTTGAGGTTCAGGAGGAGGCACCTGATGCAGAAGTTGCTTCCGCTGAGCAGTCCGTAGCCAGAGATCCGGCAAGGTCTTCAGCCTTGCTGCAGGAGTTCTTAGAGGAAGTCCGTGCGCTTCGCCGTCAAGGGCCGGCAGCCGCTGCTGCTGCCGTTCCCGCTGTTGCCCCTGTTGCTGTTCCGGCCGTACCAGAGGCAAGAATGGGCCTTCGTGAGTGGTTAGCCTTGCGGTTAGATACCTTTGATGGTTCGGGCACACCAGTCCAGGCTGCGGATTGGTTGCGCTACATGGAGAGGCAATTCGAAGCCCTTGAGATGAGCTCGCAGTTGAAAGCTCGTTTCGTGGCTTTTCAATTGAAGGGTCAGGCAGACATTTGGTGGGAAGGGGTTCTCTCAGCCAAGACTCCTGCCCAGGGTCCCGCTACCTGGGAAATCTTTGCCGAGCAGTTCAAGGCGAAGTATTACCCAGATTCATTTGTGGAGAGTATGGAGGTTGCCCTGACGACCTTCGTACAGGGAAAGATGACCGTGGCTGAGTACGAGGCGGCATTCAATAATCTGGTCCGTTTCGTGCCATCGGTCGCGAACAATGACCTTGAGAAGGCCAAAAGGTTCCGCCGAGGGCTCAACTCTGAGTTCCGGCATGTCATGGGAGCTACTGCGCCACGTAACTTTCGATCTGTGGTAGAGCAGGCCAGGGGGATGGAGATGGAGATGCAGCTCACTAAAGGGCTGCAACCCTCTGGTGGTTCGAGCGCTTCTGGTGGTGACCAGAAGAGAAGCTTCACTGAAGGGGGTGGGTCATCTCAGCGGCCCGCTCCTAAGAAGTCCAAGTGGGGCCAGCATCCCCCACAATCATCCAAGTCCAAAACTTCGAGGCCGTCGTCTTCAGCGCCACGTACTTCATCGACGACCCCAGCCTTGCGTCCTGTTCCGGGGCAGGGCATGATTTGTTTCAAGTGTGGAGGTGGGCACCGTGCCGCTGAGTGCTCCTGGACGGGGGAGTGTCGGCATTGCGGCCGATCAGGCCACATGGAGCGGGTTTGTCGTCAGAACCCCTCCAGCATTCTTAAGTGGGAGCCTGTATCTTCTTCGTCGTCGAATTCTTCACCTCGGGGGTCAGTCCAGATGATGGCGGCTGCCCCTGCTTTGCAGCCTCCACTTTCCTGGGCTCCACCCGCCGGGTATTACTGGCATCCTGCACCGACTCCTCCATTTCAGCATGCTACACCACCTCCAATCCCTTTGCCGCCACAGCAGAGCGTCGGGGCTCTCGCCGCCCTGACACCACCCGGAGTTTACTCATTGCCTGCTGCTGAGTCCGCAGTTCGTCCTGACGTGATGACAGGTACCTTGTTAGTGGACTCATGTGAAGCCTTTGTTCTTTTCGACTCTGGTGCTACTTATTCCTTTGTGTCCCGGGAGTTTGTTAGAAAGGCCAAGTTGGGTGTCCAGCAAATTTCTCAATCGGTTGTTGTTAGTACTCCAAGGGGTATCATTGCTAGCTCCGTAGTATGCCCTGGCTGTGTGGTTGCAATAGATGGCGAGGAATTTGTTGCCAACCTTATGGTGATTCAGTTAGAGCCATTTGATGTTATCCTGGGCATGGATTGGTTGCATCGCTACCAAGCCGTGATTTCCTGCTTCTGGAGGACAGTCACTTTGCAAGCTCCTTCGGGGAAGGAGATAATCTTTCAGGGGAATGCACCCTCGTGTTCCCTCTTCGTGTTGGCCAGCCTGTTCCCTGGCCGACGTACAATGAAGTCTGGGCTACTTCTAGCCCTTACGGAGAAGCCAAGTGCGCCGTTACACATTGAGGACATTCCTGTGGTGCGGGAGTATCCCGATGTGTTTCCTGAAGAGCTTCCGGGTATGCCACCCAAGCGGGATGTGGAGTTCAGAATTGATCTTGTTCCTGGCACAAGACCTATCTCCACGTCTCCCTACCGTTTGGCACGACCCTTGCAAGAGGAGCTGAAAAAGCAGTTGGACGAGTTGTTGTCCAAAGGCTTGATTCGTCGCAGTGTGTCACCTTGGGGAGCCCCTGTCCTATTCACCGAAAAAAAGGATGGGAGTTGGCGCATGTGTATAGATTACCGTGCTCTCAATCAGGTGACCATCAAGAATAAATACCCATTGCCTCGCATCGAGGACCTGTTTGATCAATTGAAAGGGGCCAAGGTGTTCTCCAAAATTGATCTGCAGTCTGGGTATAATCAAATCCGAGTTCGCGAGCAAGACATCGAAAAGACAGCTTTCTCCACAAGATATGGGCACTATGAGTTTACAGTTATGTCCTTTGGACTGACGAATGCCCCTGCTGTCTTCATGGAGACGATGAACAGTATGCTACACAAGTATCTGGATGACTTTGTTGTGGTGTTCATCGATGATATCTTGATTTATTCCAAGACGGAGGAAGAGCATGAGCAGCATCTGAGGCTTGTGCTTGAGACTCTGAGGAAGAATCAATTCTTTGCCAAACTGAAGAAGTGCGAGTTTTGGATTTCTGAAGTGAGCTTCCTGGGACATGTGATTAACCAGGAAGGCGTTTCAGTTGATCCAAGCAAGATTTCCACTGTCGTGGAATGGAAGAGGCCATCTAGTGTTAAAGAAGTGAGAAGTTTTCTTGGCCTAGCTGGTTACTACCGGCGTTTCGTAAAAGACTTCTCACTCATTGCCAAGCCAATGTCTCAACTCACACGGAAGGGTGTGAAATTCCAGTGGACCGATGAATGTGAGCGCAGTTTCAACACTCTGAAGGAGAAGTTGGTAACCGCTCCTGTGCTTACACTTCCTGAGCCAGGGAAGCGTTACACGGTCTACTCAGATGCATCTCGAGTGGGTCTGGGTTGTGTGCTTATGCAAGATAATAAAGTGATCGCATATGCCTCGCGACAGTTGAAGAAGCATGAGCAGAACTACCCTACCCATGACTTAGAGCTTGCCGCAGTAGTTTTTGCTCTAAAGATTTGGAGGCATTACTTGTATGGAGAGACTTGTGATATTTTCACTGACCACAAAAGCCTCAAATATATTTTCACTCAGAAGGAGCTGAATTTAAGGCAGCGAAGGTGGTTGGAGTTGATTAAAGACTATGATCTCACTCTGCAGTACCATCCGGGCAAGGCAAATGTGGTTGCTGATGCCCTTAGTCGTAAAATGACACCACCCACTCTGGGATGTCTCGTTGCTGACTTTGAACGGATGAGAATTTCCTACTGTTTCGCTGGTACAGCACAGGCTGAGATGCAGCTGTCGCTGGAATCAGCAATCCCAGAGCGAGTAAAGGAGGCGCAACAGCATGATCAGTTGCTTCAGAAAGTGAGGAAGCGACTTGATGAAGGTAAAATGGGGGATTTCAGTCTTGATGATTCAGGTGCTTTGCGATTTAAAGGCCGCCTTTGCGTGCCGCAAAAGGCTCAAGTCAAGGATGATATATTGAGGGAAGCTCATCGTACCCCCTACTCGGTGCATCCTGGTGAGACTAAGATGTACCGTGATCTCAAGAAGAGCTTCTGGTGGAAGAGGATGAAAGTGGATATCGCCAAGTATGTGGCATCTTGCGGGGTTTGCCAGCAAGTGAAGGCTGAGCACAAGCGTCCCGCTGGGCTATTGCAGCCTTTGGAGGTTCCTCAGTGGCCATGGGATGATATCACCATGGACTTCGTAGTCGGCTTACCTCGTACCCAGCGAGGTAAGGATGCGATTTGGGTAGTGGTGGACCGGTTAAGTAAGTCCGCGCACTTCATCCCCATTCGCACCACGAACTCAGCGAGTGAGTTGGCACCCATCTATGTGCGAGAAATTGTGAGGTTGCATGGTGTTCCCAAGTCGATAGTTTCGGACAGAGACGCTAAGTTTGTCTCCAAGTTTTGGGAGAGCTTACAGGGCGCTCTGGGCACGAAGCTCCAGTTTAGTACTGCCTTCCACCCGCAAACGGATGGACAGTCCGAACGCACCATTCGGACACTAGAGGACATGTTGAGATCCTGTGTTTTGTCCTGGAAGGGTAGCTGGGAGGATCATTTGGCACTTGCAGAGTTTGCTTATAACAACAGCTACCACTCCAGTGTTCGAGCAGCGCCATTCGAGGTTTTGTATGGGCGAAAATGTAGATCACCATTGTGTTGGGATGCAGTGGGCGAGAAGGCAGTGTTGGGACCAGACTGGGTCCAGCAAACAGTAGAACGAGTGGCGGAAATTAGACAGAATCTGCTAGCTGCCCAGAGTAGGCAGAAGAGCTACGCCGATGTTAGAAGGCGAGAGCTACAGTTCGAAGTGGGGGATCGTGTGCTCCTGAGAGTATCTCCCACTAAAGGCATAGTGCGATTTGGTACCAAAGGGAAGCTTAGCCCAAGGTACATTGGGCCATTTCGAATTCTGGAACGGATTGGAAAGCTGGCGTACCGTTTGGAACTCCCTGACTCCATGCGAGGAGTGCATAATGTGTTCCATGTGTCAATGTTGAGAAAGTTCTTGCGAGACCCAGAGCATGAGATTGTGTTAGAACCAGTGTCCTTAAAACAAGACCTCACTTTTGAGTCCCGTCCAGTTCGGATTCTGGAGGAATCAGAGAAGGTGTTGAGGAATAAAACGATAAAGTATATTAAAGTGCTTTGGTCGCATCAGACTGAGCGAGAAGCGACATGGGAGTTGGAGTCTCGCATGCGCGAGAAGTACCCAGAGTTGTTCTCTTCGGGTACGAGTTAATGTTATGTCAAGAGCAGTTATGTTTATTTTGTTCTTTCGTGCGGATTGCTGAATGCCAGAATTCGGGGTCGAATTCTGTTAAGGGGGGTAGAATGTAACACCCCACCCACCTGCCAGGGGGATGTGGCAGCCTCAGGCCTGTCCTAGGCGTGCATGCATGCCACCTGTGCCTTGCTTCCTGCAGAAGCCAACACCCCCCCCCATTTTAGCACCTCTGCCACAGCTCAACCCACCATATGCTTCTCCTCTTCTTCTCCACCGAACCATCCCCCATAGCCACACCCCCTTCATCGTCCAAGCCATCTCCCGGGTAGGTCTCCTCACCGTAGCTTTTAGAGAAGAGAGAGGGAGGGTGTACCTTATGCAAGCCGAGGAGGGTGGTGGCGCAGGCCGGAGCCGAGGACGAAGGCTAGGCGGCTGGCCGAGCCGACCGGGCGGCGGCGCCCCAGCGCCCCACCGCCGCACGCGCAAGGGGAGGCGTGGATCCGGTCGGGGCCGGCCGGATCTGAGGCGGGGAAGAAGGGGGCGAGCGGGGGAAGCCGGCGGCGACAGGCTGCGGGCCGGCGACGCTGCGCCGCTGGAGGGACGCCGAGCGCCGCGCGGGCGCGCGAGAGAGAGAGAGAGAGAGGGAGGCGGGAGAGGAGAAGGCAGGGGGCGACGGGAAGGCCGCCGGCGACGCCGTGCCGTGTCGGCCGCGCGCGCCGCCGCGCCGCCCCGGGCGAAGGAGGCGAGGGGTGGAGGCCGATTCGGCCGGAAGAAGTTGGGGAGAGAGAGATGGGTGAGGGAGGAAAAGAAGAGGGGGTCGGCCGGGTAAGAGAGGAAGGAAAAGAAGAAAAAAAAAGAAGAAAAGAAGAGGAGAGAAAAGAAAAGAGGAGAAAAAGAAAAGAAAAGGAAAAGAAAAAGAAAAAAAAGGGGTTTTAGTGCCGCTCGGCAGATCCCTGAAAACCCACGCGTTTTACGCCCGAACCAGTTTATGCATAAGTATCATCGTCGCTCGTTTAATCACTGGTTTCGTAAGATGCGTTAAATCGGAGTGTTTGCTTGTCCAGGTGGAGGTCCCGAGCCGGCGCCGTCCGCACGACGCTCCACTTCGTTTGGTTAACAGGCAAGTACATGGTAGAGCGGTAGACCAAGGGTTATGAATATGCGATGTTTATTTGGTATGATGATATCTATGTAGAAATGCGTTGATTACATGATATCTATGTGGAAATATGATATTTACCTGACATAAGGTTGCATGGTAAATGATGGCAATGATGATGGAGGTAGGCAAAGATGCTTGTCTACTAGTAATGCTAGTGATAAGCGTGAATATGATCATGGGCATGTGCATTTGCATGAGGAGCACTCAAGAGTGAGGGCGGTGAGAAAGTCCCTAGCTATGAGTAAAGCTAGTGGACTAATCCGGAGTGCTCTTGAGTAAGACCTACTTCGGTAGGCCTCCACGGGAGTGGAGGGGCCCCGTGCCTATGAGGGCGGGCCCACGATGGGTGAACATCGACGGGTGTTCACTCGGCAGTACCGGTACTTGCAAAGTGAAGAGCATATGAGCATGAAGAGTAATGAGACATGGCATTGATGGCATTGCATTGCTTGGCTATGAGAATGATGTTATGAACATGATGATATATGTGCACTATGATTATATGCTTACTTATGTTGGTAGTGTCTATTGTTCTATTATGTACTTGTTGAGTCTTCAGACTCACCCTTGCTTTGTTGATGTTTTTAGGTGACCGTTGAGGATGTCTGGCTCGGGCGGGAGTAGCACATGAAAAAATCAACACGACCCAGCAGCACTTTTGTATCACTTTTGCCAGTTACTTTAGCTTTTACTAGGCTAGAGTAATTGTTAAGGATGTTATGTGGTATCTGAACGTAGCCGTTCAAGTATCTTTCAGAGTTGATTTAAATTCTTCTAGTGTTGATAATGGTATGAGTATGCAGTGGTGGTAGCATCCTGGCCCAGTGGGCGGGCGGGGTGTTACAAAATTAAGGGTGAGTGTTGACCAAATGCTTCTGAATTTTCATGAGGCAAAGCAATCATCAACCAGATAGACAGGAAGAATACTGACGCCACAATGGTCGAAATGAACATTACTGCCTTGGTAGGTAACCAAAACCTCATTCTGCTGTTAGACAGGAAGGTTAAAGTAGTGTTGTTCTGTGAGGGAAGGCAGCAGAGAAGTTTGTCTGCCTCCGCAGCCTACATATTCACGATCCAGTCATGCTGAGTTGAAGGTTCTATTTGCTTACAAAGTCTATTGCTCAAGTGTAACAGAATTTTTACCTTAATAAGAGGTGCTCAGGAGTCTTATTAACCATTTTGTTTTGGTGTGAAGAACTTTTTTAGATTGATATACGATAAAAGGCAATCTGACTGATGGGCGTGGAGCAATTTTTTATCTCTTTGATCTTTGTGTGTGTGTGTGTGTGTGTGTGTGTGTGTGTGTGTGTGTGTGTGTGTGTGTGTGTGTGTGTGTGTGTGTGTGTGTGTGTGTGTGTGTGTGTGATTTGTCTTTTCCCTTGGTGGTGGAATCTGTTTCCATCGTTTTATGAGAGAGTCATTTGCAAGTTTTATAATCCATGGCATTACTTGCAAGTTTCTAACTACACGGTTTTATTAGAATGAGTTATATAAATTACATGGTTTGTACTCTTCTCATATCAGAGCCTAAGAAACAGACCAAATGTAAAAAGGAAGATGTTTTGTAATTTATATCCATGTTTATCTGCACGTAGACCGGCCTTCAGGATGTGAATCTCTGAAGGCAACAGCTTGCTGTCATTTGGTAGATTACTTTGAAAAATGGGGGTCCTAAACCCGCTAGATTCATTCTCTCTCTTTTTTTTTTATACACACATGCATTAGTGTAAGTTGTTCCATATTGGATTGGAATGTTGCTCTTGGCTTGGTCTGGCCTGTACCTCAAAGAAATATTGTCCGGAGAGGTAGCACGGGAGGCCTGGACCGCTGATTGTACTGCACTGGTGCGCAGCAAATTATTGTTTTGTCAGGTCTATCTGGGGACTAAGTAGCAGCAGGGGCATATGAAACGACCATCATTTTTACTGGACTTAAATATTATATTTAAACTTTACTAAGAATTAATTAACAAACTACGTAATTACAAGAATGATCTAAAGATGGGGAAAAACTCCAAACATTCAAGTACTAATAGAGCACAAAGTGACAAGGTCAAATCCTAATACAAGGTTGTTAATTACATCATCATAATAATTAAAACATAAGAATACAACGTTTACCATCATACATCGTATATTCTCGAATACATACAAAACACATTGTAGTTACAATTTTGATTGGCAAAGTAAACCATAGATGTCGCGAGAAGTGAGTCAATGCTGAGGTCCTGCGTTGGTCAAATAAACTAAAAATCCGGGACACAACCATCCAAAAAGAAAATTAAGAGAGGAAGAAGAAGATTGTCGTCAAAATCTGTTCAAGTTAGAATATCGAATTGTAGTGCCCATTGAGATACCAGAACCGTCTGGGATTAGTCGGTATCTCTTGTTGTAATGAGCTTCACCATCCAGCAAAAACCATGCCAACACCCACTTAAAATTTTACCGCATTTACCTTCATAAAAGAGAAACTGGGCTACAATGCCAAAATACCCTAAGGACCTTTGGTCCATAAGAGTAACCGACGTTTCTACCACGCATAGTGAAACGTGAGAGGGAGGGTGATAAGAAAGAAGCCAGGCACCTGAGTGAGAGAGAGAGAGAGAGCATTCCATCCAATATCCCAAAGCCACTAGATAAAGAGAGAGAGCTCACCAAGGAGGAGGAGGTCAACTACTGAGAGAGCACATGCGAGAGGACCACCGTCACCAACCCATTCTTGACCCGACCAAATCAAGTAGAATACCCCCACAAGCCTTGTCCCTTTTATTTCCCCCAAATCTCAACGAAAAGCACCGCATCATGGATGACCTCAGCAACTGGGTAGAGAGAATAGCAAGGGAAAGGGAGCTAGTCCTCACCTTAGCTGGCTCACGGCGGCTAGGGTCGAACCACAGATAGCCACCATGCGCACCAAAATACAATACAACCATTAAATCAATGCCAACAAAATTAAAATCTCAACTGAGAACTCAATACAATAATATAATGCGACTGTCTCTTTAATTATATTTCATAAACTATAAAATGCGCTATGTAATACAGAGGACGAACTGGGGCAAGAATAGGAATTTGTATAAGGCACGGTTGAGGCTAAGGCATTTTACGCTTACCAAGACAAGCAGACCTTTGATCATTTTGAATGGAGTAAATTCGTGTGAAAATCATTTTTATACTATATTAATATCATTTTCTACAAAAAATGAATTTTTACAAGAAATCATGTGCTTGATGTTAATGATGATGAATGTGCTGGATGTTAATGATGAGGAATATGTGCTTGATGTTAATGATAATGAATATGGAAGTGTAGGCAGTTGAAAGAGCCACTATCCTACAGATAAATAATAAGAGGGGTGGAGTATGCCTAGAAAAGGAAAGATAGTGATAGAGGTAGGGCCCTCTACATATAGTTATAATATAATGACTAAACAAGCAAAAAATGCTACCATACAATGTTATTATATTCTCCATATGGATAAGTAGTATAATTAGGTGGAAGAAGCTAGAACTTGTATAGAGCCCACAAGTGGTGGATCCAAAGCAGGCAGACCTAGAACTAGTATAAAGCATGGAAGTGGTGAGTCTGGTGCATATATTTACCGTTGTGTGGTGTCGGGTGAGGGTAATAGATCTCCTCGGACCAATGATTATTTTCACAATTGGGTGAGGTATCGGGTGAGGGTAAGAGACCACCCCCGAGCAACCGACTATGGTTAGCTAAGTGGAGATATAATAACGGAACTAGGAAAAATGTTTTGTACTCTAACTTACATATAAGGAAATGCAAATGGTCTAGTTGCAAATAGTTTAGAGTAGCTATGGGCAAAGTGACACAAGTCTACGTAGTGTTTAATCAAATCATAAATTCATGTTTGTTTCCTGGATTAGAGGCTACAGAGACCGACCCGGGGTTCTTTCTTTTATTAGATCCTAGTCTGGCTGAGAATTACCTCACGTTGGACATGGGGTTTATAGGCTTAGAGGATGCCATATGGGATGAGGGTGAACATATCGAGGACCAGGACAAGATGGACACCCTATTCGGCAGTTGAGACGAGTAGGCGACCTGTAGTGCTTCATCTCAGAGAGTTGGAGTATATAAATAATCTACATCTCTTTATGTATCTGATACTTGTATAATTATTGTCTACGATAGAGCTTCTGTAATAGTTTTGTAGGATTATTGTTAATCAGGAAGCAGTGTATTAAAGACTTTAACCCTACGTAGTTAGTTATTGTAATACTGTAAAAACTCTAACTATTATTCTGGTGTGTACGTCCAATATAGTTTACTATTTGATAAGACAATATTTTTATAAAATAATAATATATTATCTGGTATTATGTTCTGACGATAATGGGACGGACGTCACAGCATACAACTAAACAAACGACCACAGCAGCAACAGCGAGTCTACTTGTTTTTGTTTCCACCGTAAACTGCTGCTGTTGAAAATATAGGCAATATTTTAATTCCAAATTTTATTAGGAGACAGAAATAATAAACTAATGATGCAAAACTCACAACTAACAGCAAGCTATTCACCATACTTCAGATTTTGCACAAGAAAACAACACAGAGACAAAGTCGAACGTGCGCACGAACGACTTACTTGTTAGTCTGATGAAGAATAGGAAGCCGCGCAGGCTTGACGCAGTGCAGAACGAAGGTGTCGCAGTGCAGTGAGCGGTCGCGCAGTTGCGCTGCCCAGAAACCTTATTGCCGCCCCCGTGCAGGTCTTCACGACAGCAAAGGTCCGGAGATACCGCTCCTCTTCTTCACGGTGCACGCCGGGAAGAAGAGTCGACGAAGTTCTTGCAGCACAATACCACAGCACAAGATCGCAGAGCAGAAAGTAGAGACAGAATGGAGGTGCAAAAATTCTCTCTTTTTCCTGGACGTCTCCAGGCCCTTTTAAGGGCGCTGCTGTTACTACTCACTAGTAACTGCTGCGTTTAAACAGAATTATGCACTGGTAACTGCCTCATCAAATCACAAATTAAGCAGTGCAAATTGACTAGTAACTGCCTCATTCAACTGTTTGAATCTCATTCAATCAGAGAGATAGTGGTGCGCGCAGAGTTTAGCAAAAATAAAGATGGACTTGGTCTGCCACGCGGCGCGCCACGTCACGACACGGTCGCGCGTCGCAAGTCACAAGTCACGCGATTTTCACGCGAAAATACGCGAGTACGCGCGCGCGCGTGCGTGCGCGTGTGTGTGACTAGACAGAGCCATCCTCATACCATCTCTTTCCATATTCAAGGAGTGGGGAGGACTCCACCTTATAAATTGGTCTTCCTCCCCCTACCTTAGCAATATGGTACTAACCATGCATGCTTTGGGATTCACGAAAATGGGCCTCGCTCATTGGGCCATTTTCTAACAATCCCCCACCAATTCCAAAGCAGAATTAGAAGTCAAAGATATTGTGCTAAAGTACTGTTAATATACCAGTCTTTTAGTGTAAGTCCCGTACGGGTTGAACTTGCACCTAGAATGACAAGATTCATCTTCTCACAACTGATGAATGGACTATGCCTTGAATTCATAGCTTTTTGTGATCAGATTTCACTTGAAATCTCAACTAGTACTAGGCTGCCAATGAACCACGCCTAAACGGAGCGTTATATGGTCATGCTCCCTTATCTGCTCATGAGCTTTCTAGAGAATGCCCCGTTCTCGTGAACTGCGACCACACAGTTAGGCTCAAGTAGGTGTATTCTTTCTAGGTATCCTGCAGGCTAATACCTTTTCCTTATTTGGACAACAGAATACATTAAGGTTTTATGCCAACCTTCCATACAGTCGAAAGTACATTGTTTATTAGGACATGGGTACAATAAATATGTACTCTCTTGTTACAACATCAATTTGTTTTTCCCATTGCCTAAGTCACGGGATCTCCGATCAAGAAGGTATGGGTTACCATTGTGATGTAATTTAAATGGGCCTCATTCCCATGTCCATAGATGCAACGGAAATCGCTTTCCGTGCTAACCCCTTTGTAAAAGGGTCTGCCAGATTTTTCTCAGTGTGAATATAGTTCACAGCAATCACTCCGGAGTTTCTTAGTTTTCTGACAGATTTAAGCCTACGCTTCACATGTCTAGAGGACTTCATATTATCCTTTGTACTTGTGACTTTGGCCAACACTGTTTGATTATCACAGTACATCAGGATTGCAGGTATTGGTTTCTCAACCAATGGCAAGTCCAATAGAAGTTCTCTCAGCCATTCAGCCTCAACTGTGGCTGTATCAAGTGCTACTAGTTCTGCTTCCATGGTTGACCTCGTCAATATGGTCTGTTTGCAAGATCTCCATGAAACTGCAGCACCAGCTAAAGTGAATACATAACCACTTGTAGCTTTGATCTCATCCGCATCAGAGATCCAATTGGAGTCACTGTATCCTTCTAATACAGAAGGGTGTCCAGTATAATGTATTCCAAAAGATGTTGTGCCTCTCAAGTAACGCAACACTCTTTCAAGTGCCTCCCAGTGATCATCTCCTGGGTTAGAAGTAAACCGACTTAATTTGCTCACAGCAAATGAAATGTCAGGTCTTGTGGCACCAGCTAAATACATTAGTGACCCAATAATTTGTGAATATCTTAATTGATCTTTTCCTAACCCCTGGTTCTTTCGAAGCTTAATGCTCGCATCATAGGGTGTTGGTGAAACTTTACAGTTTTCAAAACCAAACCGGCTTAATATTTTCTCAGCATAATGGGATTGATTCAAAGTAATCCCATCCTTGCTTTTGATCAATTTAATATTCAGAATAACATCTGCCTCTCCCAAGTCTTTCATATCAAAACACCGAGATAAGAAAGATTTGACCTCGTCAATTAAGGCAGTATTTGTTCCAAATATAAGTATGTCATCTACATACAGACATAAGATAACTCCTTGACCCCCACCATAACGATAATACACACATTTATCAGCTTCATTCACAACAAAGCCAGCGGATGTTAAAGTTTTATCAAACTTTTCGTGCCATTGTTTTGGTGCTTGTTTTAGACCATACAAAGATTTCAATAATCTGCATACTTTATTTTCCTGTCCAGAAATCACAAAACCATCCGGTTGATCCATATAGATTTCTTCCTCCAACTCTCCATTAAGGAAAGCTGTCTTCACGTCCATTTGATGAACATGTAGACCATAGGAAGATGCTAACGCAAGGAGCACTCTGATGGTAGTTAGTCTGGCGACAGGAGAATAGGTATCAAAGAAATCTTCTCCCTCTTTCTGGGTGTAACCCTTGGCCACAAGTCTTGCCTTGTACTTCTCAATTGTTCCATCAGGCCTTAGTTTCTTTTTAAAGATCCACTTACATCCTACAGGTTTACACCCGATAGGACGATCCGTGATCTCCCAAGTCCCATTAGCCATGATAGAGTCCATCTCGCTACGGACTGCCTCTTTCCAATACTCAGCATCAGGAGATGCATAAGCCTCTGAAAGAGTCTTTGGCACATCATCCACGAGGTATACAATAAAGTCGTCACCAAAGGTTTTCTCAACCTTTTGTCTCTTGCTCCTGCGAGGAGCTTCTGCGACTAGATTGTTATCCTCCTCAGGGATATCACATATTGGTTCAGAAATGGTGGGAAGTTCAGAAGTTTGATTATTCTCATTTTCAATATTATCAGTTTGAACATTCTCTGTTCGTGAAGTACTGCCTGCTGTTTTCATAGGAAAGATATTCTCAAAGAATGAAGCATCTCTAGACTCCATTATTGTATTAGCAATAATCTCAGGAGTTTCTGATTTAACTACTAAAAATCTATAGGCCGTGCTATTTTGTGCATATCCTAGAAAAATACAATCGACTGTTTTTGGTCCAAGTTTTCTCTTTTTCTGCAATGGTATATTGACTTTTGCCAAACACCCCCAAGTTCGCAGAAAATTAATATTAGGTTTTCTCCCCTTCCATCCCTCATACGGAGTAATCTCACTCTTTTTAGTGATTACTCTGTTTAGGACGAAAGTTGCTGTTAGAATAGCTTCCCCCCACCATGCCTTAGGCATACCGGCACTCTCTAACATGGCATTAACCAAGTCTGTTAGTGTCCGGTTTTTCCTCTCAGCTACCCCGTTTGATTGGGGTGAATATGGTGGAGTAAATTCATGGACTATTCCATGCTCAGAACAGAATTGAGAGAATTCATGAGAGACATACTCTCCTCCACGATCAGACCTCAATCTTTTTATTTTCTTTTCTAGTTGGTTCTCAACCTCGGCCTTATAAGTTTTAAAGTAGTTTAAAGCTTCATCCTTAGTTTTCAGCAAATACACATAGCAGTAGCGTGTTGCATCATCAATAAAAGTTAGAAAGTATCTTTTGCCTCCTTTTGTCAATAATCCATTCATTTCACACAAATCTGAATGAATAAGATCTAAAGGTGCCAAGTTCTTTTCATCCTCTAATCCCTTAAAGGGTTTTCGAGGTTGCTTTGCTTGCACACATGACTGGCACTTTGATCTTTTGACAATTTCACATCTTGGAATTAAATCTAATCTGGACATTCTAGCAATACTATCAAAACCAATATGACAGAAACGAGAATGCCAAATATTTGCCTCACATTTATTTGAACCAGTTGCAATATTCAAATTATAACAAGACTCTAAGATACTTAGGCGGAACAAGCCTCCGCTCTCATAGCCTTTACCAACAAATTTTCCGAACTTAGACATTACAATTTTATTTGACTCAAAAACTAGCTTATAACCATCCCTGCATAGGAGAGAACCACTAGCGAGGTTCTTCTTTATTGTAGGCGCATGCTGTACGTTCTTCAAGTGGACAATCTTCCCTGAAGTAAGCTTCAGATCCACCGTGCCAACACCAAGAACAGAAGCATGCGACCCGTTTCCCATTAGGACGGAGGAAGCCCCTGCTGCCTGATAAGAGGAAAACAAGGAAATATCAGAACATACGTGAACATTAGCTCCAGTATCAACCCACCAATCAGTGGATTGACAAGCTGAAAAGACAACAGGTGAATTACCATACCCTCCTGAAGTCGAGGCCTCGCCTATGGTCACGTTAACAGCCTTCTTCTTAGGCTGTTCACCATCTCTGATTTTGCGGAAACGACAGTCCTTCGCCATATGACCGTCTTTACCGCACACAAAGCAGGTGATGTCCTTCAAATCCTTTTTCTCAGTTTTCTTCTTAAAACTAGTTGTCTTGTTCGGTTTGTTGGATTTGTACTTCTTAGCAACAGTCTTTCTCTGTATGACATTTGCATTGTTCTGGCCAGATGTGCTAGGTGCATCTTTTGCTCTTGCTTTTTCTTCCACATCGAGGGCTGCAATGAGATCCTCAACAGAAATCTCTTCCCTCTTATGTTTCAAGCTAGTAGCAAAATCCCGCCAAGAGGCAGGGAGTTTAGCAACAATGCCCGCAGCCACAAACTTTGGAGGCAACACACAGCCCAAGTGCGCAATTTCACCAACTAGTAGCTGGAGGTCATGAGCTTGTCCGACTATGGACTTAGCCTCATCCATGCTAAAGTCGAAAAACTGCTCACATATGTAGAGCCAGCGACCTGCCTCTGCCTCTGCATATTTGAGCTCTAGTGCATCCCACAACTCTGTGGCGGACTTGAAGTCCATGTACACATCATATAGTTGATCTGCCAGAACAGTTAGAATGCAGCCAAGGGCAGTATTGTTCGCAGTCTCGAACTGCATGTACTGCTCAATCGTAAATGGATACTGCGGGTGGATAACCCACCACAGTCCCAAAGACATGAGCCAAAACTTGACTCTAGTCTGCCATCTACGAAAGTTCTGACCAGAAAACCTCTCAGGTTTCATCGCATCAGAAGCATTAGCCATTTCTGTATTGCAACAAAATTCACAATAAGGTTTCTGGAATGTTGAAAATATAGGCAATATTTTAATTCCAAATTTTATTAGGAGACAGAAATAATAAACTAATGATGCAAAACTCACAACTAACAGCAAGCTATTCACCATACTTCAGATTTTGCACAAGAAAACAACACAGAGACAAAGTCGAACGTGCGCACGAACGACTTACTTGTTAGTCTGATGAAGAATAGGAAGCCGCGCAGGCTTGACGCAGTGCAGAACGAAGGTGTCGCAGTGCAGTGAGCGGTCGCGCAGTTGCGCTGCCCAGAAACCTTATTGCCGCCCCCGTGCAGGTCTTCACGACAGCAAAGGTCCGGAGATACCGCTCCTCTTCTTCACGGTGCACGCCGGGAAGAAGAGTCGACGAAGTTCTTGCAGCACAATACCACAGCACAAGATCGCAGAGCAGAAAGTAGAGACAGAATGGAGGTGCAAAAATTCTCTCTTTTTCCTGGACGTCTCCAGGCCCTTTTAAGGGCGCTGCTGTTACTACTCACTAGTAACTGCTGCGTTTAAACAGAATTATGCACTGGTAACTGCCTCATCAAATCACAAATTAAGCAGTGCAAATTGACTAGTAACTGCCTCATTCAACTGTTTGAATCTCATTCAATCAGAGAGATAGTGGTGCGCGCAGAGTTTAGCAAAAATAAAGATGGACTTGGTCTGCCACGCGGCGCGCCACGTCACGACACGGTCGCGCGTCGCAAGTCACAAGTCACGCGATTTTCACGCGAAAATACGCGAGTACGCGCGCGCGCGTGCGTGCGCGTGTGTGTGACTAGACAGAGCCATCCTCATACCATCTCTTTCCATATTCAAGGAGTGGGGAGGACTCCACCTTATAAATTGGTCTTCCTCCCCCTACCTTAGCAATATGGTACTAACCATGCATGCTTTGGGATTCACGAAAATGGGCCTCGCTCATTGGGCCATTTTCTAACAATCCCCCACCAATTCCAAAGCAGAATTAGAAGTCAAAGATATTGTGCTAAAGTACTGTTAATATACCAGTCTTTTAGTGTAAGTCCCGTACGGGTTGAACTTGCACCTAGAATGACAAGATTCATCTTCTCACAACTGATGAATGGACTATGCCTTGAATTCATAGCTTTTTGTGATCAGATTTCACTTGAAATCTCAACTAGTACTAGGCTGCCAATGAACCACGCCTAAACGGAGCGTTATATGGTCATGCTCCCTTATCTGCTCATGAGCTTTCTAGAGAATGCCCCGTTCTCGTGAACTGCGACCACACAGTTAGGCTCAAGTAGGTGTATTCTTTCTAGGTATCCTGCAGGCTAATACCTTTTCCTTATTTGGACAACAGAATACATTAAGGTTTTATGCCAACCTTCCATACAGTCGAAAGTACATTGTTTATTAGGACATGGGTACAATAAATATGTACTCTCTTGTTACAACATCAATTTGTTTTTCCCATTGCCTAAGTCACGGGATCTCCGATCAAGAAGGTATGGGTTACCATTGTGATGTAATTTAAATGGGCCTCATTCCCATGTCCATAGATGCAACGGAAATCGCTTTCCGTGCTAACCCCTTTGTAAAAGGGTCTGCCAGATTTTTCTCAGTGTGAATATAGTTCACAGCAATCACTCCGGAGTTTCTTAGTTTTCTGACAGATTTAAGCCTACGCTTCACATGTCTAGAGGACTTCATATTATCCTTTGTACTTGTGACTTTGGCCAACACTGTTTGATTATCACAGTACATCAGGATTGCAGGTATTGGTTTCTCAACCAATGGCAAGTCCAATAGAAGTTCTCTCAGCCATTCAGCCTCAACTGTGGCTGTATCAAGTGCTACTAGTTCTGCTTCCATGGTTGACCTCGTCAATATGGTCTGTTTGCAAGATCTCCATGAAACTGCAGCACCAGCTAAAGTGAATACATAACCACTTGTAGCTTTGATCTCATCCGCATCAGAGATCCAATTGGAGTCACTGTATCCTTCTAATACAGAAGGGTGTCCAGTATAATGTATTCCAAAAGATGTTGTGCCTCTCAAGTAACGCAACACTCTTTCAAGTGCCTCCCAGTGATCATCTCCTGGGTTAGAAGTAAACCGACTTAATTTGCTCACAGCAAATGAAATGTCAGGTCTTGTGGCACCAGCTAAATACATTAGTGACCCAATAATTTGTGAATATCTTAATTGATCTTTTCCTAACCCCTGGTTCTTTCGAAGCTTAATGCTCGCATCATAGGGTGTTGGTGAAACTTTACAGTTTTCAAAACCAAACCGGCTTAATATTTTCTCAGCATAATGGGATTGATTCAAAGTAATCCCATCCTTGCTTTTGATCAATTTAATATTCAGAATAACATCTGCCTCTCCCAAGTCTTTCATATCAAAACACCGAGATAAGAAAGATTTGACCTCGTCAATTAAGGCAGTATTTGTTCCAAATATAAGTATGTCATCTACATACAGACATAAGATAACTCCTTGACCCCCACCATAACGATAATACACACATTTATCAGCTTCATTCACAACAAAGCCAGCGGATGTTAAAGTTTTATCAAACTTTTCGTGCCATTGTTTTGGTGCTTGTTTTAGACCATACAAAGATTTCAATAATCTGCATACTTTATTTTCCTGTCCAGAAATCACAAAACCATCCGGTTGATCCATATAGATTTCTTCCTCCAACTCTCCATTAAGGAAAGCTGTCTTCACGTCCATTTGATGAACATGTAGACCATAGGAAGATGCTAACGCAAGGAGCACTCTGATGGTAGTTAGTCTGGCGACAGGAGAATAGGTATCAAAGAAATCTTCTCCCTCTTTCTGGGTGTAACCCTTGGCCACAAGTCTTGCCTTGTACTTCTCAATTGTTCCATCAGGCCTTAGTTTCTTTTTAAAGATCCACTTACATCCTACAGGTTTACACCCGATAGGACGATCCGTGATCTCCCAAGTCCCATTAGCCATGATAGAGTCCATCTCGCTACGGACTGCCTCTTTCCAATACTCAGCATCAGGAGATGCATAAGCCTCTGAAAGAGTCTTTGGCACATCATCCACGAGGTATACAATAAAGTCGTCACCAAAGGTTTTCTCAACCTTTTGTCTCTTGCTCCTGCGAGGAGCTTCTGCGACTAGATTGTTATCCTCCTCAGGGATATCACATATTGGTTCAGAAATGGTGGGAAGTTCAGAAGTTTGATTATTCTCATTTTCAATATTATCAGTTTGAACATTCTCTGTTCGTGAAGTACTGCCTGCTGTTTTCATAGGAAAGATATTCTCAAAGAATGAAGCATCTCTAGACTCCATTATTGTATTAGCAATAATCTCAGGAGTTTCTGATTTAACTACTAAAAATCTATAGGCCGTGCTATTTTGTGCATATCCTAGAAAAATACAATCGACTGTTTTTGGTCCAAGTTTTCTCTTTTTCTGCAATGGTATATTGACTTTTGCCAAACACCCCCAAGTTCGCAGAAAATTAATATTAGGTTTTCTCCCCTTCCATCCCTCATACGGAGTAATCTCACTCTTTTTAGTGATTACTCTGTTTAGGACGAAAGTTGCTGTTAGAATAGCTTCCCCCCACCATGCCTTAGGCATACCGGCACTCTCTAACATGGCATTAACCAAGTCTGTTAGTGTCCGGTTTTTCCTCTCAGCTACCCCGTTTGATTGGGGTGAATATGGTGGAGTAAATTCATGGACTATTCCATGCTCAGAACAGAATTGAGAGAATTCATGAGAGACATACTCTCCTCCACGATCAGACCTCAATCTTTTTATTTTCTTTTCTAGTTGGTTCTCAACCTCGGCCTTATAAGTTTTAAAGTAGTTTAAAGCTTCATCCTTAGTTTTCAGCAAATACACATAGCAGTAGCGTGTTGCATCATCAATAAAAGTTAGAAAGTATCTTTTGCCTCCTTTTGTCAATAATCCATTCATTTCACACAAATCTGAATGAATAAGATCTAAAGGTGCCAAGTTCTTTTCATCCTCTAATCCCTTAAAGGGTTTTCGAGGTTGCTTTGCTTGCACACATGACTGGCACTTTGATCTTTTGACAATTTCACATCTTGGAATTAAATCTAATCTGGACATTCTAGCAATACTATCAAAACCAATATGACAGAAACGAGAATGCCAAATATTTGCCTCACATTTATTTGAACCAGTTGCAATATTCAAATTATAACAAGACTCTAAGATACTTAGGCGGAACAAGCCTCCGCTCTCATAGCCTTTACCAACAAATTTTCCGAACTTAGACATTACAATTTTATTTGACTCAAAAACTAGCTTATAACCATCCCTGCATAGGAGAGAACCACTAGCGAGGTTCTTCTTTATTGTAGGCGCATGCTGTACGTTCTTCAAGTGGACAATCTTCCCTGAAGTAAGCTTCAGATCCACCGTGCCAACACCAAGAACAGAAGCATGCGACCCGTTTCCCATTAGGACGGAGGAAGCCCCTGCTGCCTGATAAGAGGAAAACAAGGAAATATCAGAACATACGTGAACATTAGCTCCAGTATCAACCCACCAATCAGTGGATTGACAAGCTGAAAAGACAACAGGTGAATTACCATACCCTCCTGAAGTCGAGGCCTCGCCTATGGTCACGTTAACAGCCTTCTTCTTAGGCTGTTCACCATCTCTGATTTTGCGGAAACGACAGTCCTTCGCCATATGACCGTCTTTACCGCACACAAAGCAGGTGATGTCCTTCAAATCCTTTTTCTCAGTTTTCTTCTTAAAACTAGTTGTCTTGTTCGGTTTGTTGGATTTGTACTTCTTAGCAACAGTCTTTCTCTGTATGACATTTGCATTGTTCTGGCCAGATGTGCTAGGTGCATCTTTTGCTCTTGCTTTTTCTTCCACATCGAGGGCTGCAATGAGATCCTCAACAGAAATCTCTTCCCTCTTATGTTTCAAGCTAGTAGCAAAATCCCGCCAAGAGGCAGGGAGTTTAGCAACAATGCCCGCAGCCACAAACTTTGGAGGCAACACACAGCCCAAGTGCGCAATTTCACCAACTAGTAGCTGGAGGTCATGAGCTTGTCCGACTATGGACTTAGCCTCATCCATGCTAAAGTCGAAAAACTGCTCACATATGTAGAGCCAGCGACCTGCCTCTGCCTCTGCATATTTGAGCTCTAGTGCATCCCACAACTCTGTGGCGGACTTGAAGTCCATGTACACATCATATAGTTGATCTGCCAGAACAGTTAGAATGCAGCCAAGGGCAGTATTGTTCGCAGTCTCGAACTGCATGTACTGCTCAATCGTAAATGGATACTGCGGGTGGATAACCCACCACAGTCCCAAAGACATGAGCCAAAACTTGACTCTAGTCTGCCATCTACGAAAGTTCTGACCAGAAAACCTCTCAGGTTTCATCGCATCAGAAGCATTAGCCATTTCTGTATTGCAACAAAATTCACAATAAGGTTTCTGGAATGTTGAAAATATAGGCAATATTTTAATTCCAAATTTTATTAGGAGACAGAAATAATAAACTAATGATGCAAAACTCACAACTAACAGCAAGCTATTCACCATACTTCAGATTTTGCACAAGAAAACAACACAGAGACAAAGTCGAACGTGCGCACGAACGACTTACTTGTTAGTCTGATGAAGAATAGGAAGCCGCGCAGGCTTGACGCAGTGCAGAACGAAGGTGTCGCAGTGCAGTGAGCGGTCGCGCAGTTGCGCTGCCCAGAAACCTTATTGCCGCCCCCGTGCAGGTCTTCACGACAGCAAAGGTCCGGAGATACCGCTCCTCTTCTTCACGGTGCACGCCGGGAAGAAGAGTCGACGAAGTTCTTGCAGCACAATACCACAGCACAAGATCGCAGAGCAGAAAGTAGAGACAGAATGGAGGTGCAAAAATTCTCTCTTTTTCCTGGACGTCTCCAGGCCCTTTTAAGGGCGCTGCTGTTACTACTCACTAGTAACTGCTGCGTTTAAACAGAATTATGCACTGGTAACTGCCTCATCAAATCACAAATTAAGCAGTGCAAATTGACTAGTAACTGCCTCATTCAACTGTTTGAATCTCATTCAATCAGAGAGATAGTGGTGCGCGCAGAGTTTAGCAAAAATAAAGATGGACTTGGTCTGCCACGCGGCGCGCCACGTCACGACACGGTCGCGCGTCGCAAGTCACAAGTCACGCGATTTTCACGCGAAAATACGCGAGTACGCGCGCGCGCGTGCGTGCGCGTGTGTGTGACTAGACAGAGCCATCCTCATACCATCTCTTTCCATATTCAAGGAGTGGGGAGGACTCCACCTTATAAATTGGTCTTCCTCCCCCTACCTTAGCAATATGGTACTAACCATGCATGCTTTGGGATTCACGAAAATGGGCCTCGCTCATTGGGCCATTTTCTAACAATCCCCCACCAATTCCAAAGCAGAATTAGAAGTCAAAGATATTGTGCTAAAGTACTGTTAATATACCAGTCTTTTAGTGTAAGTCCCGTACGGGTTGAACTTGCACCTAGAATGACAAGATTCATCTTCTCACAACTGATGAATGGACTATGCCTTGAATTCATAGCTTTTTGTGATCAGATTTCACTTGAAATCTCAACTAGTACTAGGCTGCCAATGAACCACGCCTAAACGGAGCGTTATATGGTCATGCTCCCTTATCTGCTCATGAGCTTTCTAGAGAATGCCCCGTTCTCGTGAACTGCGACCACACAGTTAGGCTCAAGTAGGTGTATTCTTTCTAGGTATCCTGCAGGCTAATACCTTTTCCTTATTTGGACAACAGAATACATTAAGGTTTTATGCCAACCTTCCATACAGTCGAAAGTACATTGTTTATTAGGACATGGGTACAATAAATATGTACTCTCTTGTTACAACATCAATTTGTTTTTCCCATTGCCTAAGTCACGGGATCTCCGATCAAGAAGGTATGGGTTACCATTGTGATGTAATTTAAATGGGCCTCATTCCCATGTCCATAGATGCAACGGAAATCGCTTTCCGTGCTAACCCCTTTGTAAAAGGGTCTGCCAGATTTTTCTCAGTGTGAATATAGTTCACAGCAATCACTCCGGAGTTTCTTAGTTTTCTGACAGATTTAAGCCTACGCTTCACATGTCTAGAGGACTTCATATTATCCTTTGTACTTGTGACTTTGGCCAACACTGTTTGATTATCACAGTACATCAGGATTGCAGGTATTGGTTTCTCAACCAATGGCAAGTCCAATAGAAGTTCTCTCAGCCATTCAGCCTCAACTGTGGCTGTATCAAGTGCTACTAGTTCTGCTTCCATGGTTGACCTCGTCAATATGGTCTGTTTGCAAGATCTCCATGAAACTGCAGCACCAGCTAAAGTGAATACATAACCACTTGTAGCTTTGATCTCATCCGCATCAGAGATCCAATTGGAGTCACTGTATCCTTCTAATACAGAAGGGTGTCCAGTATAATGTATTCCAAAAGATGTTGTGCCTCTCAAGTAACGCAACACTCTTTCAAGTGCCTCCCAGTGATCATCTCCTGGGTTAGAAGTAAACCGACTTAATTTGCTCACAGCAAATGAAATGTCAGGTCTTGTGGCACCAGCTAAATACATTAGTGACCCAATAATTTGTGAATATCTTAATTGATCTTTTCCTAACCCCTGGTTCTTTCGAAGCTTAATGCTCGCATCATAGGGTGTTGGTGAAACTTTACAGTTTTCAAAACCAAACCGGCTTAATATTTTCTCAGCATAATGGGATTGATTCAAAGTAATCCCATCCTTGCTTTTGATCAATTTAATATTCAGAATAACATCTGCCTCTCCCAAGTCTTTCATATCAAAACACCGAGATAAGAAAGATTTGACCTCGTCAATTAAGGCAGTATTTGTTCCAAATATAAGTATGTCATCTACATACAGACATAAGATAACTCCTTGACCCCCACCATAACGATAATACACACATTTATCAGCTTCATTCACAACAAAGCCAGCGGATGTTAAAGTTTTATCAAACTTTTCGTGCCATTGTTTTGGTGCTTGTTTTAGACCATACAAAGATTTCAATAATCTGCATACTTTATTTTCCTGTCCAGAAATCACAAAACCATCCGGTTGATCCATATAGATTTCTTCCTCCAACTCTCCATTAAGGAAAGCTGTCTTCACGTCCATTTGATGAACATGTAGACCATAGGAAGATGCTAACGCAAGGAGCACTCTGATGGTAGTTAGTCTGGCGACAGGAGAATAGGTATCAAAGAAATCTTCTCCCTCTTTCTGGGTGTAACCCTTGGCCACAAGTCTTGCCTTGTACTTCTCAATTGTTCCATCAGGCCTTAGTTTCTTTTTAAAGATCCACTTACATCCTACAGGTTTACACCCGATAGGACGATCCGTGATCTCCCAAGTCCCATTAGCCATGATAGAGTCCATCTCGCTACGGACTGCCTCTTTCCAATACTCAGCATCAGGAGATGCATAAGCCTCTGAAAGAGTCTTTGGCACATCATCCACGAGGTATACAATAAAGTCGTCACCAAAGGTTTTCTCAACCTTTTGTCTCTTGCTCCTGCGAGGAGCTTCTGCGACTAGATTGTTATCCTCCTCAGGGATATCACATATTGGTTCAGAAATGGTGGGAAGTTCAGAAGTTTGATTATTCTCATTTTCAATATTATCAGTTTGAACATTCTCTGTTCGTGAAGTACTGCCTGCTGTTTTCATAGGAAAGATATTCTCAAAGAATGAAGCATCTCTAGACTCCATTATTGTATTAGCAATAATCTCAGGAGTTTCTGATTTAACTACTAAAAATCTATAGGCCGTGCTATTTTGTGCATATCCTAGAAAAATACAATCGACTGTTTTTGGTCCAAGTTTTCTCTTTTTCTGCAATGGTATATTGACTTTTGCCAAACACCCCCAAGTTCGCAGAAAATTAATATTAGGTTTTCTCCCCTTCCATCCCTCATACGGAGTAATCTCACTCTTTTTAGTGATTACTCTGTTTAGGACGAAAGTTGCTGTTAGAATAGCTTCCCCCCACCATGCCTTAGGCATACCGGCACTCTCTAACATGGCATTAACCAAGTCTGTTAGTGTCCGGTTTTTCCTCTCAGCTACCCCGTTTGATTGGGGTGAATATGGTGGAGTAAATTCATGGACTATTCCATGCTCAGAACAGAATTGAGAGAATTCATGAGAGACATACTCTCCTCCACGATCAGACCTCAATCTTTTTATTTTCTTTTCTAGTTGGTTCTCAACCTCGGCCTTATAAGTTTTAAAGTAGTTTAAAGCTTCATCCTTAGTTTTCAGCAAATACACATAGCAGTAGCGTGTTGCATCATCAATAAAAGTTAGAAAGTATCTTTTGCCTCCTTTTGTCAATAATCCATTCATTTCACACAAATCTGAATGAATAAGATCTAAAGGTGCCAAGTTCTTTTCATCCTCTAATCCCTTAAAGGGTTTTCGAGGTTGCTTTGCTTGCACACATGACTGGCACTTTGATCTTTTGACAATTTCACATCTTGGAATTAAATCTAATCTGGACATTCTAGCAATACTATCAAAACCAATATGACAGAAACGAGAATGCCAAATATTTGCCTCACATTTATTTGAACCAGTTGCAATATTCAAATTATAACAAGACTCTAAGATACTTAGGCGGAACAAGCCTCCGCTCTCATAGCCTTTACCAACAAATTTTCCGAACTTAGACATTACAATTTTATTTGACTCAAAAACTAGCTTATAACCATCCCTGCATAGGAGAGAACCACTAGCGAGGTTCTTCTTTATTGTAGGCGCATGCTGTACGTTCTTCAAGTGGACAATCTTCCCTGAAGTAAGCTTCAGATCCACCGTGCCAACACCAAGAACAGAAGCATGCGACCCGTTTCCCATTAGGACGGAGGAAGCCCCTGCTGCCTGATAAGAGGAAAACAAGGAAATATCAGAACATACGTGAACATTAGCTCCAGTATCAACCCACCAATCAGTGGATTGACAAGCTGAAAAGACAACAGGTGAATTACCATACCCTCCTGAAGTCGAGGCCTCGCCTATGGTCACGTTAACAGCCTTCTTCTTAGGCTGTTCACCATCTCTGATTTTGCGGAAACGACAGTCCTTCGCCATATGACCGTCTTTACCGCACACAAAGCAGGTGATGTCCTTCAAATCCTTTTTCTCAGTTTTCTTCTTAAAACTAGTTGTCTTGTTCGGTTTGTTGGATTTGTACTTCTTAGCAACAGTCTTTCTCTGTATGACATTTGCATTGTTCTGGCCAGATGTGCTAGGTGCATCTTTTGCTCTTGCTTTTTCTTCCACATCGAGGGCTGCAATGAGATCCTCAACAGAAATCTCTTCCCTCTTATGTTTCAAGCTAGTAGCAAAATCCCGCCAAGAGGCAGGGAGTTTAGCAACAATGCCCGCAGCCACAAACTTTGGAGGCAACACACAGCCCAAGTGCGCAATTTCACCAACTAGTAGCTGGAGGTCATGAGCTTGTCCGACTATGGACTTAGCCTCATCCATGCTAAAGTCGAAAAACTGCTCACATATGTAGAGCCAGCGACCTGCCTCTGCCTCTGCATATTTGAGCTCTAGTGCATCCCACAACTCTGTGGCGGACTTGAAGTCCATGTACACATCATATAGTTGATCTGCCAGAACAGTTAGAATGCAGCCAAGGGCAGTATTGTTCGCAGTCTCGAACTGCATGTACTGCTCAATCGTAAATGGATACTGCGGGTGGATAACCCACCACAGTCCCAAAGACATGAGCCAAAACTTGACTCTAGTCTGCCATCTACGAAAGTTCTGACCAGAAAACCTCTCAGGTTTCATCGCATCAGAAGCATTAGCCATTTCTGTATTGCAACAAAATTCACAATAAGGTTTCTGGAATGTTGAAAATATAGGCAATATTTTAATTCCAAATTTTATTAGGAGACAGAAATAATAAACTAATGATGCAAAACTCACAACTAACAGCAAGCTATTCACCATACTTCAGATTTTGCACAAGAAAACAACACAGAGACAAAGTCGAACGTGCGCACGAACGACTTACTTGTTAGTCTGATGAAGAATAGGAAGCCGCGCAGGCTTGACGCAGTGCAGAACGAAGGTGTCGCAGTGCAGTGAGCGGTCGCGCAGTTGCGCTGCCCAGAAACCTTATTGCCGCCCCCGTGCAGGTCTTCACGACAGCAAAGGTCCGGAGATACCGCTCCTCTTCTTCACGGTGCACGCCGGGAAGAAGAGTCGACGAAGTTCTTGCAGCACAATACCACAGCACAAGATCGCAGAGCAGAAAGTAGAGACAGAATGGAGGTGCAAAAATTCTCTCTTTTTCCTGGACGTCTCCAGGCCCTTTTAAGGGCGCTGCTGTTACTACTCACTAGTAACTGCTGCGTTTAAACAGAATTATGCACTGGTAACTGCCTCATCAAATCACAAATTAAGCAGTGCAAATTGACTAGTAACTGCCTCATTCAACTGTTTGAATCTCATTCAATCAGAGAGATAGTGGTGCGCGCAGAGTTTAGCAAAAATAAAGATGGACTTGGTCTGCCACGCGGCGCGCCACGTCACGACACGGTCGCGCGTCGCAAGTCACAAGTCACGCGATTTTCACGCGAAAATACGCGAGTACGCGCGCGCGCGTGCGTGCGCGTGTGTGTGACTAGACAGAGCCATCCTCATACCATCTCTTTCCATATTCAAGGAGTGGGGAGGACTCCACCTTATAAATTGGTCTTCCTCCCCCTACCTTAGCAATATGGTACTAACCATGCATGCTTTGGGATTCACGAAAATGGGCCTCGCTCATTGGGCCATTTTCTAACAATCCCCCACCAATTCCAAAGCAGAATTAGAAGTCAAAGATATTGTGCTAAAGTACTGTTAATATACCAGTCTTTTAGTGTAAGTCCCGTACGGGTTGAACTTGCACCTAGAATGACAAGATTCATCTTCTCACAACTGATGAATGGACTATGCCTTGAATTCATAGCTTTTTGTGATCAGATTTCACTTGAAATCTCAACTAGTACTAGGCTGCCAATGAACCACGCCTAAACGGAGCGTTATATGGTCATGCTCCCTTATCTGCTCATGAGCTTTCTAGAGAATGCCCCGTTCTCGTGAACTGCGACCACACAGTTAGGCTCAAGTAGGTGTATTCTTTCTAGGTATCCTGCAGGCTAATACCTTTTCCTTATTTGGACAACAGAATACATTAAGGTTTTATGCCAACCTTCCATACAGTCGAAAGTACATTGTTTATTAGGACATGGGTACAATAAATATGTACTCTCTTGTTACAACATCAATTTGTTTTTCCCATTGCCTAAGTCACGGGATCTCCGATCAAGAAGGTATGGGTTACCATTGTGATGTAATTTAAATGGGCCTCATTCCCATGTCCATAGATGCAACGGAAATCGCTTTCCGTGCTAACCCCTTTGTAAAAGGGTCTGCCAGATTTTTCTCAGTGTGAATATAGTTCACAGCAATCACTCCGGAGTTTCTTAGTTTTCTGACAGATTTAAGCCTACGCTTCACATGTCTAGAGGACTTCATATTATCCTTTGTACTTGTGACTTTGGCCAACACTGTTTGATTATCACAGTACATCAGGATTGCAGGTATTGGTTTCTCAACCAATGGCAAGTCCAATAGAAGTTCTCTCAGCCATTCAGCCTCAACTGTGGCTGTATCAAGTGCTACTAGTTCTGCTTCCATGGTTGACCTCGTCAATATGGTCTGTTTGCAAGATCTCCATGAAACTGCAGCACCAGCTAAAGTGAATACATAACCACTTGTAGCTTTGATCTCATCCGCATCAGAGATCCAATTGGAGTCACTGTATCCTTCTAATACAGAAGGGTGTCCAGTATAATGTATTCCAAAAGATGTTGTGCCTCTCAAGTAACGCAACACTCTTTCAAGTGCCTCCCAGTGATCATCTCCTGGGTTAGAAGTAAACCGACTTAATTTGCTCACAGCAAATGAAATGTCAGGTCTTGTGGCACCAGCTAAATACATTAGTGACCCAATAATTTGTGAATATCTTAATTGATCTTTTCCTAACCCCTGGTTCTTTCGAAGCTTAATGCTCGCATCATAGGGTGTTGGTGAAACTTTACAGTTTTCAAAACCAAACCGGCTTAATATTTTCTCAGCATAATGGGATTGATTCAAAGTAATCCCATCCTTGCTTTTGATCAATTTAATATTCAGAATAACATCTGCCTCTCCCAAGTCTTTCATATCAAAACACCGAGATAAGAAAGATTTGACCTCGTCAATTAAGGCAGTATTTGTTCCAAATATAAGTATGTCATCTACATACAGACATAAGATAACTCCTTGACCCCCACCATAACGATAATACACACATTTATCAGCTTCATTCACAACAAAGCCAGCGGATGTTAAAGTTTTATCAAACTTTTCGTGCCATTGTTTTGGTGCTTGTTTTAGACCATACAAAGATTTCAATAATCTGCATACTTTATTTTCCTGTCCAGAAATCACAAAACCATCCGGTTGATCCATATAGATTTCTTCCTCCAACTCTCCATTAAGGAAAGCTGTCTTCACGTCCATTTGATGAACATGTAGACCATAGGAAGATGCTAACGCAAGGAGCACTCTGATGGTAGTTAGTCTGGCGACAGGAGAATAGGTATCAAAGAAATCTTCTCCCTCTTTCTGGGTGTAACCCTTGGCCACAAGTCTTGCCTTGTACTTCTCAATTGTTCCATCAGGCCTTAGTTTCTTTTTAAAGATCCACTTACATCCTACAGGTTTACACCCGATAGGACGATCCGTGATCTCCCAAGTCCCATTAGCCATGATAGAGTCCATCTCGCTACGGACTGCCTCTTTCCAATACTCAGCATCAGGAGATGCATAAGCCTCTGAAAGAGTCTTTGGCACATCATCCACGAGGTATACAATAAAGTCGTCACCAAAGGTTTTCTCAACCTTTTGTCTCTTGCTCCTGCGAGGAGCTTCTGCGACTAGATTGTTATCCTCCTCAGGGATATCACATATTGGTTCAGAAATGGTGGGAAGTTCAGAAGTTTGATTATTCTCATTTTCAATATTATCAGTTTGAACATTCTCTGTTCGTGAAGTACTGCCTGCTGTTTTCATAGGAAAGATATTCTCAAAGAATGAAGCATCTCTAGACTCCATTATTGTATTAGCAATAATCTCAGGAGTTTCTGATTTAACTACTAAAAATCTATAGGCCGTGCTATTTTGTGCATATCCTAGAAAAATACAATCGACTGTTTTTGGTCCAAGTTTTCTCTTTTTCTGCAATGGTATATTGACTTTTGCCAAACACCCCCAAGTTCGCAGAAAATTAATATTAGGTTTTCTCCCCTTCCATCCCTCATACGGAGTAATCTCACTCTTTTTAGTGATTACTCTGTTTAGGACGAAAGTTGCTGTTAGAATAGCTTCCCCCCACCATGCCTTAGGCATACCGGCACTCTCTAACATGGCATTAACCAAGTCTGTTAGTGTCCGGTTTTTCCTCTCAGCTACCCCGTTTGATTGGGGTGAATATGGTGGAGTAAATTCATGGACTATTCCATGCTCAGAACAGAATTGAGAGAATTCATGAGAGACATACTCTCCTCCACGATCAGACCTCAATCTTTTTATTTTCTTTTCTAGTTGGTTCTCAACCTCGGCCTTATAAGTTTTAAAGTAGTTTAAAGCTTCATCCTTAGTTTTCAGCAAATACACATAGCAGTAGCGTGTTGCATCATCAATAAAAGTTAGAAAGTATCTTTTGCCTCCTTTTGTCAATAATCCATTCATTTCACACAAATCTGAATGAATAAGATCTAAAGGTGCCAAGTTCTTTTCATCCTCTAATCCCTTAAAGGGTTTTCGAGGTTGCTTTGCTTGCACACATGACTGGCACTTTGATCTTTTGACAATTTCACATCTTGGAATTAAATCTAATCTGGACATTCTAGCAATACTATCAAAACCAATATGACAGAAACGAGAATGCCAAATATTTGCCTCACATTTATTTGAACCAGTTGCAATATTCAAATTATAACAAGACTCTAAGATACTTAGGCGGAACAAGCCTCCGCTCTCATAGCCTTTACCAACAAATTTTCCGAACTTAGACATTACAATTTTATTTGACTCAAAAACTAGCTTATAACCATCCCTGCATAGGAGAGAACCACTAGCGAGGTTCTTCTTTATTGTAGGCGCATGCTGTACGTTCTTCAAGTGGACAATCTTCCCTGAAGTAAGCTTCAGATCCACCGTGCCAACACCAAGAACAGAAGCATGCGACCCGTTTCCCATTAGGACGGAGGAAGCCCCTGCTGCCTGATAAGAGGAAAACAAGGAAATATCAGAACATACGTGAACATTAGCTCCAGTATCAACCCACCAATCAGTGGATTGACAAGCTGAAAAGACAACAGGTGAATTACCATACCCTCCTGAAGTCGAGGCCTCGCCTATGGTCACGTTAACAGCCTTCTTCTTAGGCTGTTCACCATCTCTGATTTTGCGGAAACGACAGTCCTTCGCCATATGACCGTCTTTACCGCACACAAAGCAGGTGATGTCCTTCAAATCCTTTTTCTCAGTTTTCTTCTTAAAACTAGTTGTCTTGTTCGGTTTGTTGGATTTGTACTTCTTAGCAACAGTCTTTCTCTGTATGACATTTGCATTGTTCTGGCCAGATGTGCTAGGTGCATCTTTTGCTCTTGCTTTTTCTTCCACATCGAGGGCTGCAATGAGATCCTCAACAGAAATCTCTTCCCTCTTATGTTTCAAGCTAGTAGCAAAATCCCGCCAAGAGGCAGGGAGTTTAGCAACAATGCCCGCAGCCACAAACTTTGGAGGCAACACACAGCCCAAGTGCGCAATTTCACCAACTAGTAGCTGGAGGTCATGAGCTTGTCCGACTATGGACTTAGCCTCATCCATGCTAAAGTCGAAAAACTGCTCACATATGTAGAGCCAGCGACCTGCCTCTGCCTCTGCATATTTGAGCTCTAGTGCATCCCACAACTCTGTGGCGGACTTGAAGTCCATGTACACATCATATAGTTGATCTGCCAGAACAGTTAGAATGCAGCCAAGGGCAGTATTGTTCGCAGTCTCGAACTGCATGTACTGCTCAATCGTAAATGGATACTGCGGGTGGATAACCCACCACAGTCCCAAAGACATGAGCCAAAACTTGACTCTAGTCTGCCATCTACGAAAGTTCTGACCAGAAAACCTCTCAGGTTTCATCGCATCAGAAGCATTAGCCATTTCTGTATTGCAACAAAATTCACAATAAGGTTTCTGGAATGTTGAAAATATAGGCAATATTTTAATTCCAAATTTTATTAGGAGACAGAAATAATAAACTAATGATGCAAAACTCACAACTAACAGCAAGCTATTCACCATACTTCAGATTTTGCACAAGAAAACAACACAGAGACAAAGTCGAACGTGCGCACGAACGACTTACTTGTTAGTCTGATGAAGAATAGGAAGCCGCGCAGGCTTGACGCAGTGCAGAACGAAGGTGTCGCAGTGCAGTGAGCGGTCGCGCAGTTGCGCTGCCCAGAAACCTTATTGCCGCCCCCGTGCAGGTCTTCACGACAGCAAAGGTCCGGAGATACCGCTCCTCTTCTTCACGGTGCACGCCGGGAAGAAGAGTCGACGAAGTTCTTGCAGCACAATACCACAGCACAAGATCGCAGAGCAGAAAGTAGAGACAGAATGGAGGTGCAAAAATTCTCTCTTTTTCCTGGACGTCTCCAGGCCCTTTTAAGGGCGCTGCTGTTACTACTCACTAGTAACTGCTGCGTTTAAACAGAATTATGCACTGGTAACTGCCTCATCAAATCACAAATTAAGCAGTGCAAATTGACTAGTAACTGCCTCATTCAACTGTTTGAATCTCATTCAATCAGAGAGATAGTGGTGCGCGCAGAGTTTAGCAAAAATAAAGATGGACTTGGTCTGCCACGCGGCGCGCCACGTCACGACACGGTCGCGCGTCGCAAGTCACAAGTCACGCGATTTTCACGCGAAAATACGCGAGTACGCGCGCGCGCGTGCGTGCGCGTGTGTGTGACTAGACAGAGCCATCCTCATACCATCTCTTTCCATATTCAAGGAGTGGGGAGGACTCCACCTTATAAATTGGTCTTCCTCCCCCTACCTTAGCAATATGGTACTAACCATGCATGCTTTGGGATTCACGAAAATGGGCCTCGCTCATTGGGCCATTTTCTAACAGCTGCTTCTGTCTCCTCTTTGCACTGCCGTCTTGTTCAGCTTTCCAGTGCCACATTATGCCTTTGTCTACTAGATTGTGAGCCGTTGCAGGAGCCTATCATGCAAACTGTTCTCTTTTTCCAAACATTCTGAAGCAGAATAACAAGAAGCACCGAGAGATCTCAACTTCTCAAGTGTTCTCTTCATGCCTTCCAGTGGTATTGAACTGAGGGCTTCTCGGTTTCGCCGACAGGTTAGCTTAATCTGCATACTAATGTTTATGTCATATTCTCGTAATATTATTGTTGTTGCGCGTAATCTAAGATCGCGTGCTCTAATTAAGTTGCGATGTCTTCTGTAGCTCCGTCGGTTTATGTCATAATAATATTGTTGGTGCATGTAACCTAATGACGCGGGCTCTAATACTCCAATTAAGTTGTGCTGTCTTCCGATCTCTATCTTCTGCTCTTGTCTAGCTTTAACCAGAGCTTTCTCCTTTGACAGGCAGGAGTTGTTGAAATGTTATTGCCTGCAATCACAACAGTGCTGAATGTCACTCACACATCACATGCTCCCACCAGGAAGGGACCTATGGTTGTGCTGCAACCGCCTGAGATTGTGTCCGGAAGCAGAGGAAGCTATGAAGATCAAAGCAGTTCAGATTAAATGGCTCTCACTTCTTGGTGGCCTCGGGCTTGCAACAAGCACACTTGGCCGTGCAGATGCAACTGCATCTCCCTCTTTTCTGCTTTCCGTGGCCATGTTTCTTCGCCTGGAGCGAGTCTGTAGTAGTAAACTGGAGCAATGGTCTAAGTGAAGGCTGGAAAATGGATGGACTATAATAGATGCTTCTGCTTTACTGCAATGCAACATGGATGAGGCTTGGGCGTGAAGGAAGGGACAAATGCCTTGGGGGCAAAAAGAGGAAGAAAAACATACACTCCCTACAGTTCTAGAGAGATAGCTAGCAAAGTGTTTCTACTGATTCCATCGTTTGATGCATTTGCAGCTAATTTCTCCTCACTTTCTGTGGGGCGCAATTGATAGTTTCCCGAGGTGGTATTTGGTTGCTTCCTTCTTCAAATGTTGGCGCAAATTTTCTTACAGATCGATGCGCGAGGGTTGCGCTATTGCTTA
Source organism: Dendrocalamus latiflorus (assembly GCA_017311315.1). NCBI lineage: Eukaryota > Viridiplantae > Streptophyta > Magnoliopsida > Poales > Poaceae > Dendrocalamus > Dendrocalamus latiflorus. The sequence continues at coordinate 29,007,888 of CM029664.1, forward strand.
ACGTTGAAGCGCCATACATGTTTTCTCTCTCTCTCTCTCCCCCCTTTCTTCTCCCCTCAGTCCCCTGTTCTAATGATGTACCCCTTTTTTTTCGTCTGAACCGTTTGTGTCAGACCCAAGGAAGAACATGAGTACGAGTAAGCTGGAAGCACAGTAAGCCCTTACAGCCGCTACTACAATAATGCGTGTATACACTACTGACTAGCTACCTAGAGAGAGAGAGAGAGGAGGAGGAGGAGGAGGAAGAAGAAGTGAAAAGAAAACAACATGATTCTCCCTTTGAGAAATTAACCTTTGGAAAAAGACCAATAAAGATTTTAAAAAAGAAGAAAAAAAAATTATGATCCTCCTCCTTGATCTCCATCTGTCTAGGACTCTAGGTGCATCTGACATTCCTGCCTGGCCCTCCGTAGTAGAAGTAGTTGCCCCAGACGGTGTTGACTCCGCCCTGGATGTCGTAGCAGTTGGGGTGGTCGGCGGTGACGTGGAAGCTGGGCGGCGGGATGAGGCTATTGTCCCAGTCGACCACCTCGAGGTTGCGGAAGTAGGACGCCCTCCCGAACCCTTCCCCGGCGAAGTGGCCGCTGCCCATCTGCGTCGCCGTGTGCGACCCGTCGGCGCGCGTGTTCACCACCTCGCCGCCGAACTGCACCATGCTCGCGTGCGACGCCAGGTGGCTGAACAGGAACGACGGCCAGTAGCCCACCAGCTCCCCCGATCCGAACTCCAGCCACCAGTTGCCGTGGTTAGGGTCCTGAGTTTGGAAATGTCAGTAGGTGGACTGACCGTCGAGTTTCATGCACCCATCAGTTCAATGTAACGCTTAACTGTTCAGTTTTTTTACTGTACTAACGAGTTCATCGAAAAGCTTAAACCGTTTGAGTTATGTGTACGGTTTGCCTAAAAGCTTAGGTCGTTGAGGGGAAAAGTACAATGTACTCGTTTTCGATGGTGGCCTTTGTTGATACGAATTGTCTGACGTACATGTGTGCCGTAGGTTTCTAGGACGGATTGTACACTGTGCCTGACGAAATCATGCTTCCAAGTTTCTACTCTTTCACATTTAGCTGTTGCGAAATGCAAGAACTGGGGAGTGATGAGGCCAGTGAGGAGGACCATGACCTGCTACGATGTTTTGAGTGTTTGGTTGGTGATGTCTCCCTGCCACAATGGTCCTGGGGCATCTCACATTATTTCCAGTCCCTGTCAACAGTTTCTAGATGCATGTTTGCTGGCTGGTCATCACTCCTCTACTAAACATGTCTATCTAGGTAGATGATCAAGATTTGCTTCCTAGTCATAGCTAGCATCCGGGTTCCTTGTTCTAACAAGGTACACGGTACAAAATGTCACTGTTGCTCTTGATCTGAGATGAGAAAAGCAATGCATGCGCCTTAAAAGTGTCAAGAACAGGACAGTGCAATGATGGGTATTGTGTGCTGCTGCTGCTGCTGGGCACAGCAGCAGATGCAATGCAATGGCCTGGTCAAGAAAGCCTACCCTGTTTGGGGAGTTACTCAGGTAGGTGGGTGAAACGAGCACAGCTAGCTCAGAGACTTTAAGGTTCTGATATGGAAATGGAGAGAAAATTTGGCTGTACAAACTGTTGATGCGTGCTTAATTACCTTCCAGACTAGCAGGCTGATGTCGAACTGCCCCCCTTTGTAGCCGGACGTCGGCGAGATGGCCGCCCCCATGGCGATCCTGCTGTTTGTCTGCACGAACCCCGAGCAGAGGAGGTTGTAGCACCCAGTCGTCTGGTACGCGTCCATCTGCTCACAGAAATTGAACATGGTATCAGAGCTCCGTTAGAATCGGAAGGCTTGATTTGAGTCGAATTCATACGATTCGGTGGAACATTTGTGCTTACCGTCCAGTAAGTGAAGAACCTGGGAGAGTTGTCCCCATACAGCTGCGGGCTCACCTGTGGATGACAACGACCGTTAGCTGCCGCTGCTTTCTTTCTCCTGGAATGGAAGCAGAGAGCAGAGCAATGGACGAATCCGGACCTGCCAGCCGGCCTCGATGGTGTTGAGATCGTTACCGAAGGAGCCGGCGATGACCCAAATCTGCGACAGGCTGAACTCCGACGGCGTGCTCACCTTGGGCGCCCACACGTTGATGCTCGCCTTCGCGCCGTAGTATTCGTCGCCGGCCACGTACCCCACCGCGTGCTGCAACATGTCATCATGTCCCTCCCATGAGCTACTACAACTCTACAGTCGTTGCTAACACTAAAGCTACCCCATTAATCTGCCCCGAACTACTACAGGCAGCTAACTTGCTGGAGACATTCGGATCAATGCTCTTTGCAGCTCAAGAGGTAAATCAATGGCGACGAACCAATCAATCAAAACGAGCCGAATCCTTGAGGATAAAAAGTATGTCCTTGCAATGGATGCCACTGGTAGAGTGGACGTTTTTAGCTGAGTGACATGACACTTTTCGGAGCCTACTTGTGGGGTGCTCTGTTACGGAAGAAGTACCAACCGAAACAGCTTCACCAACCAGGATACTAGCGAAGCGGCAAATCTTTGTTCATTGAGCAAAGCGAACTGTTTCAAATTTCTTCAAGGATCGAGAACTAGTATGCTTGTGCTTACAGGTTGCAATGCCATGGCAAGATGAGAGGAGAATCGAAAATTTTTAGGGAGGTACTGACCTCGTGGCCGCCGGCGACGGAATCGCGCCGTATCCTCGCCGTGGGCGCTCTGCCGAATCTCCTCACGGAGCTGGCGCGGAGGACGTCCGCCTCCGTGATCCTCCTTATCGGTACGGACCCCTCCGGGCACGACTCGCCGGACACCGCCCACAGCTGCACACCGGCATCCGCCGTGCCATTGGGGCGGCGGTGGTTCCCCCTCGGCCTCGCCGGCGGGTCCTGCAAGAATCGAAGCAGAACTAATGGTTACTTCATCCAAATGCAGGCGCAAAGCCTGGAGAACAGAGCAGCCGATGAGTGCGCATTACCAGTGGCCTCTGCCCGCGCAGCCTCGGGTGGTCGAACGCCGGCTGCAGGTGCGCCGGCACGCAGTCGATGAGGTCGCCGTCGGGGCTCTGCCATGAACGATCAACCGCACGCACACTGTTAGTTACGCTCAGCCACAACGGGCACCGCAACAAGACTGACAGCGACCGACACATGCCTGAATTGTCCGGAGAGACGGCTTGTTCAGCCTCCTGAGGAGCGCCTGGACCCTCCTGTACCTCCGGAGCTCCTCCCCTGGCCGGAACGACGTCTCGTTCGCCGCCGCCGCCGCAGCGGCACAGTTGCCAAGAAGCGCAAGAAGAAGCAGCAGCAGCACAAGGACAGTGGAATAAGGAGAGGATGAGGAAGACAACGCCATCAGTGTGGGATTCTGGGCTTGTGAAACTTCCCGCACGGTGGCTGCTTCTTCTCGCCGCTCCTGTTCGAAGAATACATTGGCCGGCCGGTTGGTGCCTGCCGCCGCTTGCTTGGGAGTTGGGACTCGCCGCAAATCTGGCTTGCACCGGCAGCTCAGATATCTCTCGTTTCTTTGCCCAAAGAAGAAGCGCTAATCCTCCATCTAAGCAAAGATCTCTCCTTCCAAGGCTCTGCAAGGTGAGTCCACCGGGAGCTATATATCTCTCTAGTTCACTACTAGGTGACGTGTGCTTAAGGTTAGGGGGGAGAGATTAACTAGGGGCCTGGGCCGACAAAGCATGAGGCTTTGCAGCATGAGGCAATTGAGGGGAGGGGAATAATTTACTTGGGGGGGTGCTTTTGGGAAAGGGGCACCCTGCCCAAGTGACCATGCCATGCAATGGAGTGTTGCTGGGCTGTGTAATGAGTAGAGGAGCGGGCGGCTGCCGGGGAGCTTATGTGTGAGTCTATTTCGTATTAGTTTCAGAGAACTCAGAAGTTAATATAAATATTTAATTTTTAAAATGGTTTTTTTATTTCTATCATACTTGTTTTGTGCACGTATCTTTTCTTTACTTTTCGTACCGTTCACATTCTCTTTCTAATCATCACTTCTTTCAGCTACTATTACTCATTCTCTTTCAGCTACTATTATTCATTTTCAGTCAAAAGCTATTAGCTACAGTATATATGAACATGCCCGCAAGGAAAAGACAAACCATGGACTCAACTCACTCATGTGTTGCACTTTTCTGTAAAGCAGTGTACAACATACAGATGAGTATGTATGCTAAAGAGGCATACATACCTCTTGAGTATTTTTTGCATTTTTGTACTCCTTTGACTGGGTGGTAGATCGACATGAATGGATCATGGATGTAGTAAAGTTTGGTAAGGTTGTCTCTTACAAGGTTGTCTTTTGTAATGCAAGCTTGCGAACTCAGAGTCTGAGCCATCTGATTAACATAGGTGGACCAAACATGTTATACAGTGAGTTCTCAAGTAACGACAACTTTCTCATCCAAGATAATTGGACTACTCAGATGGTTAGTTCTCGAATTCACATTCTAGAAGAAATGAACAAGGAAATTGCTAAGCTGGCTTAGCAAGGACCAATGCTTAGATAAAGTGAGAAACAGACAACACATCCATTTCTTCTTCCATTTTCTTGACCATTTTAAACCTGGTCAATTGTCAGCTATGGGTGTTACTGGAGGGGTGGTGCTCTCAAGGGGTAATGAGGTCCAGTGGCTTTGGGATGGGCGGTTGGGCCCCCTTTTCCTTCTTCTCTTCTTTTGATCTCCTTCCTTTATTTCTTTCTTTCCGCCCTTTCCTTCATTGGGTTTTGCAGGAGCATGCTTGCTTGCTCCTAATTCCTATAGCTACTACTCCACTTACTCTGCTGCTGTTTGGTCCTCTACAATGGAGGTATGGCATGGTATTAGAGACTGAAGGATTTGTGGTCTCTGTGGTCCTCCATGTCCTTGCTTTCACTGCTTCCCAGGACCTCTACAACGCATTCTACAAGTCACTTGTTTTTTACATGGGAAAAGGGCTTCCATGGGGCTTGTGTGCAGACAAAACAATTTCACCTCCTCCTTGCCAACTAGTCACTTTTTGTGCCTTCTCGCGGCAAATGTGTTTCTGGAATGAACATGAACAGTAAGTAACTCCCTTAGGAACCAACTTCGCGGAGAAAATGCAAAGCACCCACACCGCAATTTGAAAGTACAGGTGGTAATTGCCACGCCCAGCCTCTCGAATAATAGTTGACATTTGCACTCGGTATATATCTTGGACCATCCTAAAACCTTACCTGTCCTGAAACATTGTGAACCCTCCAGGGCCCAAATTTTGGAACAAATTTTGAAAACTTTTCCATGTGCAGCCGATATTGAAGAACAGTTTTGTTCAATAAATATTGAAGAACAGTTCCTAAACAATCTTTCTACTGTGCCGGTGATCATGTACACTGATAGCTGGAATCCAGTAGATTTTGTACAGAGCTCTCTCTGACTCTGAACCTTGGTACAGAAGAACATGATGTGCCTGCAACTCAATACACGCATGAACAGAGAGGCTAGTGCTTCTCTCGGTTTCATTCCAATTTCAGTCTGTCAGATCTGAACCGTATCAAGCCAACTGAGCTCCTGCTTGCTTCTTTCTTGTATGTAAGTGTGCCACGAACTTTACTACTAGGAACGATCAGAGTATTTTACTTTCATCTTTTGATAATGCCCTCTTAGCTGTGGCTGTGAGTGAGTACACTAACTAGGACTAATCATATCTTGTTGCCCTGCAAAACCCTTTTTAAAGCTCTTTGAGCGGCTAATGTGGGCCCAACCGTATCTCATTGTCCAGGATTTTGAGAGAATTTGGTTTCTTTTGTTTCTTTTATTACAACTCCAGTGTTGTTGAGCTTTGTCTGGATTCATAGCAAAGGAACAGGGCATTATTAAGCTTAGGCTATGTTACTATTTATTTTTTAGGCTTCTGTTTAGGAAAGCTAAAAACTAGTATGAATATTCGGCTTTTCGAAGCGATTTCTTCGCTCCGTCTCGCTCTGAGAATAAGGCAGGGGATCACAGACGCATCACATTACGCACCCTATTTCTCACGATCTCGTCTCGTGCACACATCTCTCTCACTTTCCCTATCACTCGCGCTCTTGTTTTTAAAGTCACTTCTTTTAGCTATTACAATTTATTTTTAGTTAAAAATCATTGGTCATAGCAAATAGGAATGCCCCTTAAGTTTACTTATGCGCATGGCTGCCGCTTTCAACCGTGTAATCTATGTGTCCATCGATCTCATGTTAACTACAGTATGCAGCGTGCAGGCATGTGGTGGTAATGATGCACTCACACCCTAAAAACAAGGGGAGCCAGCCATCATGTACTACAGTGCTAGTTAATAAGAGATAATTGGGCCTATTCATATTGGCTTTTACTGATGGCTTTTGGGTACAGCTGATGAATATTAGTGATTAATGGAAGTAGTTGATAAATAGTAGTATATTATATAAAAAGATGGTGCAACAAAAGACACTATAATATTCAGACTACCATATGATTTACGGAATTGTGATATAACAAAATACAAAATACGTTACAATATGTGAAAGCGAAAAGTAGTAACTGATGAATAGTAGTAGCTGATAGAAATGGTTTATAGATGTTGGGGGTGATCGTATTGGATTCTGCTTCCAGAAGCAGAAGCCAATATGAACAGGCCTAACTAAGTGGATATTGCATTTGTTTTTGTTTTGGGCCACCCATGTAGCATTCATAGAATAGGGTCCATTTCAGTTGTTATTTTTTTCAACGATAAGGTATGATCTTTACCACTTTTCTTAAAGGGGAAAGGGCAAGTGCAAGGTATTAATAGGGAAGAGAGAGGAAGAACAGAACTAGAAGGTCGTCGCTATTTAGGGGTGTTTGGTATAGCTCCTATTTCTAGCTTCTCCTTGGATCTCATGGAGTTGTGTCAAATACTCAACTTCCTAAAATCATGGATTCTAATTCTCGCAAGGAGCAAAGTTGAAAAAATAAACTAGTAAGGAGAACAACCTTGGGGTGGATTCTGGTGGGGAGTTGTTCACACGATTACGAATGCCCTCGAGAGTTCAAGGAAATTACCCACCAAATACCATCCATATACCCTATCCCACCCCAACTCTGTCGTACCTCTTCGAGCTCATTTCTTCCTCACGTCAGGTAGAGAAGAGGGCAAGTAGGAGGACGATGCACAAGCAACCACAACTCCAACCGGCTTCCTCTGCGACTCCGTCAAGCATTGGCAACCTCAGCAACTCCGTCGAGCACAGATGGCCTCGGCGACCGCCCCGCCCTTCTCTCCTCCCTTGAAAGTTAGCACTGACCTAAGTTGTTTAGGTCACATCTTTGTGGATAGAATATCTTATAGGGCTTGTGGAGCCTTTAGAAGTCTTACTTTGAAAGCATGCAAATGTGTTAGTGTAAAACCTGTTTATGTGTGGGTTACCAGGTTTTTCCATATGTAAGTGGTGTGATCCACTAAGGAATGGCTGGTTGATGTGAGGTGGTAGTCTTCACTATATTAAGACTTGTTTTAAGTCTTGTGAGAGACTTGAGATTGAATAGAGTTAGGATTTTCTTGTGTGTGTGTGTGCATGCTTTAGGCTTGGAGCTCTGCTATTCCGAGGGATTGGCTGTAAAATATTTCTCTCAAGTAAAATGAACACCCAAAGTTTGCCCAAGTGAGTTGTGCTATGGATCATCTCATGTGCTTTTGTTTTTTTAGCTTTTTTGTTTAGAGTTATCTTCTCTTGAGTTTTTCTGGTGCCAAGAACATGTAGAAAGTGGAGATGTCTCCTGGAGACATGATTTGCTTGGTTTTTCTCAAGAGAGATGTGATTTTTGGTTTTTGCTCTTGTGGATGTTTGGGTTGAATTCATGATGTGTTCTAATTTGTTATAACATATGAGAACCCATCCTATGTCACCTAAATCACCTAAATCATTCAGGACTTACGAGTAAGAGTAGATTGAAGTTTTCCTTTTTTACCTAGTTCTGACCTTTGATCCACATTCTCTACGATGTCAGAACTTTGACAACAATTTTTTTTATCATTAATTAGAATAGGTTCCTAACATCGTAGAGAAGGTGCATGCAAAGTTTTGTCATTTGGATGAAATGATCAAAAGTTCATGGTTTTCGGACTTGAAATAACGCTGAAATTACTATTCATCCCCTGATTTTACTATTCATTCTAGTCTGACTGCCATTGAGCTAGAGGTCTAACCGCCATTAAGCAAGAGGTTTGATTGGTTGGTATTTTTGGTTTGACCAGTTGGTAATTTCAATCTGACTAGTGCAGGCTGAGATTTTGGGAGGGTTTTGCTTCCTTGGCTTAGAGCTTTGATGAGGTTATAAATTTGGTTTTCCGTTGTGATTGTTGTTGATATTTCGGAAATATTTTAAAAGAGTCATTCATCTTTCTTTGACTTGTCATACTGTTAGTGATATTTTTAGAGGCAATTATGGAGATGATTATATCACTTCTATGTTTATGATCTTTTGCATAATATGTTATTTTGCCCCTTGAATAAATATCTTTTCATATTGATCAATAAGTATGTAACTTGTTCATGGAACTATTTATTCATGTTTTGATGTTATTCTAAATTATCTTTGATCTTATATTATTATGTGGGACAATTATGATTTATAGATCAGCACATATATTATTTGATGATCACGTTTTATGGATCATGGATATGAGATATCAAATCAATAATATGGACAAATTTAGAAAAATGATACTGGATTAACCCCCCACGGGACACTACGGAAATTGCTATATTCTTAAGTGTCATTAGTTGGTCTCATACATAGTGTATGTAGGATCCTTAGACCTGAGATCATCATTGTTTCTTACATGTGTAATAGTTTACTTAGGGGTTACCAAATACTATTCCGTGATTAGGTGGTTATAAAGGTAGCTTTTGGATTTACTATGAAACATGCTGAGGAATATGAGCGATCGAGATGGAATTTGCCCCTCCTATATAACAGAAGAGATATCTCTGGGCCTCTCGATGTGATTGGATTAAGAAAGTGTATGGCCATGCCGAATGTAGTTGAAGAGTCAATCACAACTGAGTAATCCACTACAGGTTCGAGTGAAGGATCGAGCTATCATAGGATGGCACGCTTCTCGCCTTGAGATCGATTGGGTATTATGAGGCAAAGGGATTGGTACATAAGCATTATATAGGTTCGTTCAATATGATCTTTATGTATGTTTGGGAGTCGTTATGTCCTGCTAGGGACCGCTACCAACTTATGGGCCGAAAAAGAGTTTTTGGCCTGTAGCCAAATACAGATGAACCTATAAGGTCACACACTTAATAGGTTGAAATGATAAGGGCCGGATGATAGTTTCCGAATAGGATTCAATCTCTACCTGTATCGGATATAGAGCTGATTGGAGGCTATATAAGGAGAGGTGTGGGGGCTGAGGATAGCATCCCAAAACACACCCATCGAAACCCTAGCCGCCACTTCTCATATCCCCTGATGTTAGGAATGGCAACGGGTTGGATATCTCCGGGTTCTGCTCTTTCCCCCCCGAATCCAAAACCCGAAAATACTATCCAAACCCAAACCCGAAATAACTTTCGGGGCGAATAGGAGCCCCGAACCCGAAACCCGCGGATACCCGATATCCAATGGATATCCAAAAAACAGGACAAAAATCAACTTATCAAGCATTCAAGCAGGCAATTAAGCAATTAATACATCACAATACCAAACTGTAGCACAAGTATTCTTATTACAGCCTTACAGGACATAGCACATACTACTCATCAAAGTTTAAAGTTCACATCACAACTTAAAGTCTTAGATAAAGTACATCAAGGCATACATCACAACTTAAAGTCTTAGATAAAGTACATCAAGGCATACATAAGTGACAACATCAAGCATACATAATGTCTCCATTTGCTCATCTCATGCATCTCTGTCTCCATTTGCAAGCACTTATGCATCAGTGACAATGGAGTCATCATCCTAGAAATGAAAAGCATAAGAATTAAAGTGCAAGTCAAAAATTGATTAATGGACATACAAAACTGAAATGTGTACCATAGCTTCTTCTTCAGCCTGCATCCAACCTTCATAAGCAAAGAAGTTGGAATTGATGTCTCCTATTATTATAGAGTAATAATCAGTTAGTTTGGAAAAGTGATTAGAACTTAAGTGCATAAACAAAATACAAGATTAGAGCAGTAAATTACCTAACATGTCTGCACGAGACCAAGCTTGCATGCACATAAGGGCTTCAGCCATTTTTGGTGCAAGTCGGCTACGGTGTGGACTAAGAATTCGCCCACTAGTACTGAAGGCTGATTCAGATGCAACAGTTGTTATAGGGATAGCCAAAATATCATGAGCAATCTTTTGTAGAGTAAATCTTTTGCAAGTCGGCTACTGTTGCTAGATTGCCATTTCCTAATTGCTAAGCGTATGCCACAGATTTTGGGAAAGAACAGGTTGGCTGTAACATATCTAGTGCTCGAAAATAACTCTGTTAAATCATAGAACATCTTTAGCCTATCACAAACCTCCTTAGCAAAAACCCAATCCTCTGTTTCAGGACAAGTAAATCCTGTTTCACGTAGTGCTAGACGATCAAAAACATCTTTGTATTGTATTGCAATGCTTAGCATTATGTATGTTGAATTCCATCTAGTTTTGCAATCAAGAGACAGCCTTCTAGTACACTCAACATTCATAAGACGACACATCTTATCGAACCTCTCATGTCTTTTGGGCGTGGCCGACCAAAATGCCACACTATCTCGAATCCTTTCAATACGCTTTTCTAGAATATCTAGACCATCTTTCACAATCAGATTCAATATATGTGCACAACATCGCATATGTAAGTAGGAACCTTGAGACATAAGAGAATTTTTGTCCAACTTATCTTTCAAAAGACCGACAAGACCGTCATTGGTGGAGCAATTGTCCAAAGTCAATGTGGATATCTTCCTCTCAAGGAGCCAATCAACAAGACATTCATATAGAGCATCACATATAACTGCACCTGTGTGTGGAGTTGGCACATAAATTCATTCCAAACAGCAGATCTAAGTTTTCTCTTAGAACCAGCATGAGCAGGCTCAGCATCTACCTCTTCCTCTACTGCTATTGGTTCAGACTCGGTACCTTGTGATGATAGTTGTTCAGCTGTGTTTGGAGCCAAAATGGAATTTGGTCCTGCCTGTGATGAACTGTTGCCCGGAGTAGACATCCCACTGGAGCTACGATTGTTTTGCCTGTGTAAAAAAAATCAACAGTAAAAAATCACCAAATGAATGTCCAAAATCATGACCAAATGCAAGACAAAAATCACCTTCGTGAACCACTGCGTGTCATCTTCGATCTGCGAGTTCGGAGGCCGGAGAAGGGGGTGGCCGGCAGTGGGGAAGGCCGGCAGGGGGTGGCCGCGTGGGGATGGACGGCAGGGGACGGCCGGCAGTGGAGCCAGGCGCCGACGCCGCGTGGGGATGGACGGCAGGGGACGGCCGGCAGGGCGTGCGCGCGGCCCAGGCGGAAGGGGACGGCGTGGGCGGCGCAAGGGGGACGGCGTGGGCGGCGCAGGGGGACGGCGTGGGCGGCGGCGGCGCAAGGGGGACGGCGTGGGCGGCGGTGGCGCAAGGAGACGGCATGGGCGGCGGCGGCGCAAGGGGGACGGCGTGGGCGGCGCAGGGGGACGGCGTGGGCGGCGGCGGCGCAAGGGGGACGGCGTGGGCGGCGCAGGGGGACGGCGTGGGCGGCGGCGGCGCAAGGGGACGGCGTGGGTGGGGAGAACCGAAGAAGGATGCACGGGCGCTGTGGTTGGGAGCCTGGGACGCTGGGTGGGCCGGTGGGCGCTGGTTGTGGCGGCTGGGGTGGGTGGGATTGGGTGGGTTAGGGTTTCACTCACCCTCATTTTTACTTATATACTAGGTGGAAGGGCCCACATGTCATACACACTTCGGGTATCCATGGATATCCATGGGTAGGGTTTGCCCTCCAAATCCAACCCGAACTCTTATCGGGTACCCGCCTCGAACTATCCATGGATAGAAAATGCCATCCAAACCCACTATTTTCGGGTTGGATACCCGCGGATACCCGGCTCCACGGATAATTTTGCCATCCCTATCTGATGTGCGCGTTGGTGCTAGCACACCGACGTACGGTGCTCCAACCCTGGACATATGGACCTCGGTAGAGGCGCTGCTCCAACTGACCAGGATGATCACGAGGAAGAGACGGTTGGCCGGAGGACGATCGACTACCACCACTACACCAACGCGCTCTTCGTTGAATCGGCTGCTTCAATTCTATGTCCGCTGCACTAGTAGTAACGATCCATGATCTTTTATTCGCACGGCTTCTTGATTTGCGCGATAAAAATTTTTAATCTGCGCTAGTGTAGCCTACCTATATTCTAACTCATACTCGATCCTATAGTTGTAGTTTGTCAAAGTGAACACTCTAGACCCTTTCTCAATTGCGTAGGAGCATAACAGGCATAGGTGCCATATAGCCCCAGCTGGGCCTGTTTTTTTGGTTGCGGCTTATGCCTTTTGGCTGTGGCTTGTGGCTTGTGGCTTTTAGGTTGTTCGTGCGAGAGATTACAGAGTAACAAAAACTCACATGCGGTTTTTGCAAATATAAATGAAGTCAGTACAATATGTACTACAATTAACTAGTAAATCCTGTTTTGAAAAAAATACTTCGTTTAAAAGCTAATTACTATAGAAAAGCTAAAAAACAGCTTTTAGAAACTGAAAAGAACAGGCCTATATGTTTCTTGAGTGTATCTTTGAGTAAGCAATATTTAGGTATAGCTCCGTGGTTAAGTTGTGTTTTGGCATAGTTCCTTTTGTTTCATAGGTAGTTTATACATTTATCTCGCTCTTCCATTGTATGATGTGACTCAAATGTGGACATGATTAATCTATGATTCCACAATGGCGATAAATTTTACCATATCGTAGAAGTATCATTTAGCATTTGAATCTTACGGATTTGCGTTGGACTTTGGCCCTCAGATTTGACTCAAGCTCCGGCACTGCTGACTGCTGAGCCAAACATTTGGCGGACCAGAATGCGTGCTCCAAGTGCATGCCGAGTGTTTATCTGAGGACGATTCGAGACGTGGCTTTTTAAAAAAAAAAACAAGTTAACTCATGTGTTTCCATTTGTCACTCGAGGGATAGATCCATAAAAATTAAAGAACTTCCTCGCAAAAAAAAAAAAGAAGTAAAGAACTCAAGGGTCAGACAACATGTACATATACTTGTGCGTGCAATGGCTACATGTACACAACCGCAGCTAATCTGAGCGCAGCATTTCACATAGGCGAGGTGTCATGAATTTTGTATAACGGCTTATGTTTAATTTATGATTTCTTTCGAATAAATAAGTAGGATAATTTTTTTATCTTTTTTTTGAAATAATTTATTGGGACAGTTTTTTCAATCGACTTATCGACATTCAGTTTATTTATATAAATACTCGGCTAAAACCAAATGTCATCTAGCATATCTGAAAAATAACACACTCAACATCAAAGAAGCTTGCCATTGCCAATGTAGGCACGTGGGAATGCATTCTTCAGCCTTCTGCCCTCCTCAACGTAGCAGTAACCGGCTGCAGGACACAAAATATTCTTTACTTGAGCAGGGCTGGTCTCTCGTCGTCCAAACATCAAATTTACATCCCCCAGATCGGTAAGCAAAGCATCCATGCCTGACACCAGCTTTTGGTTGGTTTCGTTGCTTTCTTTGGTCGTCGGCGGCTGGTAGATCAATTCATATGAGTCAGTCCATGGTTTGCTACGTATAAGGCTGGCTGTCGATTTTGCTTTCTAGATGATGCATAGGGGTGCCCAGATAGGAAAGCGGGTCCCATTTTAGTGTTGTAAAATCCAGGGGAAATTCCCCTTTTGCCCTCCCATATGCAACATTCAGGACAGCTGTCTACCCAAGGGCATCCATAGTGAAGCTGTCTACCTTAAATGGTGATCTCATGAGAGATAATGATGTCATGTCAGCTGAAGATACTATATACAATTTTATCCTTTCACAATGCATATAACCTTAAATGGTAGCTTCAACTATTTACAATTAATAAAGTGCTACAGTGAAAATTTACTCTATCTCTCCTCTCACCTCTAGATCACAACCTCTCACCTCAAGCTACCGCTCCTTCTGCAGGCTACCTGACACTACCGTAGGCCACTACATTTACTCTCTCTTCCCTTCATGCTGGCACATGTGGCTTGAGGCCACCAACCAACTGGAGCACTGTGTATGCTCTAACGTGCTCGTGTTCTTCTTTGAGATAAATTAAGGGGAAATTACTTGTGACTCCTCAATTTTTACCTCAAATCAACAACACTCACTGCTTACATTTTGCTAAAAGTCGCAATGAGTCAAGTTAATTTAGACAGTGTATTGTGCAATTTACCTATCTTTCTTATTTTTTAATCTTGGTACTGTGTATATGACATTCAACTTTTCGTTTCAAGAAGTTTATTTGATTTTTGGACCATTAGATCTAATCATCCAGCAAGTCTCCTCCCCCTTCCCCCAGATGCATTCACCTCTAGCTTGCCACCTCCCACATTTGCCACCTCACTTGCATTTGGCTCGGCACCGACCCAGCTGCTTCTTATAACAATGATACAGAGGGATGCCAAGCGCCAATGACAACTCAAAAATCTTAACGTATCTGGGGAGGGGGTGATTCTAATGCAAGGCATTGTTATGGAACGGGTAGGCTAGGCTAGCCGAAAATTGAAATTTCTACCACAAAATTCAAAAATCTATGTAAATAAGAGGTCATAAATCGTTACCACTAGACACGCAGTGCAATGGAAGAAGAGTTGGAGTAGCCATCCAACGAAACACGTCAACGTAATCGATCAATCTAGCCGACCATCTCCTCCTATGGCAGTGACTTGCTCGACCTGATTAGCACCATAGTAGTAGTAGTAGTAGCACCTCTACTGGCATCCACACGTCGGTGTGCTAGCACTAACACATACAACTAGGTTTCTTAGGTGGAGGTGGCGGCAAGGATTTCTCGATGTTACACATGTCTCACGTGTGTTTCATGTAAAGCTCTCATACCCTGTATGTTCACCATGCCTCCCTTTATATAGAGACTCCAATTTGATTCTTATCCAATACGAGTAAAGATCGTATCCCACCTGGACTCTTACAGATCCTATCTGTAATCAACTCTTATTATTTCAACTCATTAAGTGTGTGACTTGTAGGTCATGCATGTTTGGCCACAACCTGAAAAACCTTCGGTAGCTATCCCTAGCAGGACATAACGACCCTCCGAGCATGCATCAAATTGGATGAATCTTATGCAATATGATCTGTGATTAGGTCCTAGTCACTCGCACTAGCTTGTAACTCTTTACAAGTCCATATCTAGTCATGACCAGGTAGTAACCTTTTCCAACTGGTTGGGACATATGTTGACTAGCTCAAGATCATTTAGACCGAGCGACCTGTTTGCATACTCTCCTTTTGCCTCAAGACATTTGATTGAATGCTAGGTGAGACACGTGTCATCTTTGGGCTATTTAATTTTTTCTTGATCTAGTGATGAATAACTATGTGTGGTCAATTTCTTGACCACTTGTGGTATGGCCGTGCACTTTCTATATCTGACCACATCGAGGAGCTTAGAGACATTTCTCCAGTTACGTACAAGGGGCAAATCCCATCTCTAAGTAGTCACATTCTTCCATATGTTTCATAGTATATCCGAAAGCTATTTTTACAACTACCCAATTACAGAGTAGAGATATGTAAGAAACCATGCTGATCTCAGGTCTAAAGATTATGCATCATCATTACTTGAGACCAACTGATGACACGTAGAAACATAACAATCTTGACAGTATCTCAAAGTGGGTCAATCTAACTTCATGTTCTCTAACATGAGACCACATTATTGAGTCAATATCCCTATATCTATAACCGGTGAAATATGGTCATCAATCAATACATGTGCCGGCCTTCAAGTCACTAGAGTCCTGATCAGTGACACCTGACCAAGGAACCTTCTAGAATGGTAACACATAAATAAAGAGCTTCATTAATAAATCACGTACTTGCTAATATTTATTATGACAATACATTCCAAGAACAAATAACATATTTATTCATAAGTTTATAGATATAAAGAGTGATACAATTATCCTCATGATTACCTTTAGATCATATTACTAACAGGCATTAGGTGCCATCGCTGCATGGCCCTCGAAGCAAATTCGAAGATGAGAAAGTTCCACCGATTTCCCAAGAATTTTTGGTCGAGCGATGTATAGCACACAAACCCGTTTTTCTTTCACAAGGGAGAATTTTATTATTTTTTTAGTAACTGCCTAAGATTCCTTGCATTGTGCTTCAAAATTTACTCCCGCTTTTCCTTTTCGCCCTCCAAAAGTAGGGAGTGGTAGTCTTTTGTGCGATATACAATCGATTGCGTCATCAATGTGTTGGGTAAGCATGCATGGCTAGCTGTCCGAACCCTGAAGAGGCCAAATGATGGGCATAGAAATGGCCTTGTGAACCCTGGCCATACACTGTTGCAGGAAGGAAGAAAAGAACCTTGATCTTGGTGAAACATCTCGTCGACAAAGGAATTGCATCTTCACTCGAGATCGGCCTCGATCGGGTGAGTGAGAACCTAATGGGGTTCGAAGAGGATTCGTTAGTACTGGCGTGTCATATCACACATGTATGCATGGAGTGAGAATGGTCACCAACATTAGTTTCTTCAGGGCGTCCTGCCTTTCTTGCGGCTCTCTTTTCACAAGATTCAACGAGCCTTCCTGCATCTTTCTCAATACTGTTCGAGTCGCCGATCGATCGATCGCTTTAGAATTCACAGGGACCAATGGTCGAATGGTAGGGCCGGGTGACAACGTCTGAATCTGCCCACTTTTAGGAACATTTTAATCTAGGGATTAGAAGTTTCAAACTCACCCTCTGGTTGTGGTTGAATTGATCGTGTAGGATCGAATACAACAATTAGATAGGAGTGAATGATTGTTGCCGCTTTTTGGAATCTCTTGTGCTTGATGAAGGTTTAGATCGCTCAGCGTTCAATCGCTTAGCCTTACCAGTCATAAACTTTGATGATGGTTTCGACTACTCAGTGTTCGACCGCTCGTTCTATCGCTTAGCTGTCGAAAGCTCCTTACCAGTCGTGAACTATGACCTTTCAAACTTTGATCTTCAACCAGTTTGCACATACTCCAAAACATCGACACAAGGAGTAGAACATCTCGATCACTTGCGCCTTTGAGAAATCAGCAGACGTATTCTGGTCCGCTCTTCCTACCGATGCTGTTGGTGACGACCGAGTGGACAACTCGGCATGCGATCAAGTTGACGGAGGGCCGTTGTCTTGCCACTCGCAACTCTACTTAGAACAAGAACAAGTCAAAGACAACGCTCATAAAAACACGCCGTCAGAGTCGACCAGCTTTTCTGGCATAAATTTGATCTTTTATTTCTAAAAATATATTCTATGGCTACAAAGTGCCCTCACGGCACCCCTCAAACCCTAGCACAAAAGCTTTTTCTCCAAAGCTGTCTCAAAGCCCCAAGGTTATCTCCTAACCTCTCCTCCTTTTATATGCTAGAGCCCTAAACCATATCCTCATCAACTCGGACATGAATTCCTATCACTTCCAAAAATTAAGAGATCCGAAACCCTTCCAAATATGGGTTTTACACAACCTCTAAACCATCCCAGTTATGGACTCATTCGATAACTCCTAACTCATCACATGTCGAAGCCTCCAGGACCGCACCTCCCGTAGATTCTCCACGCATAATCCTCACGTGTTGAAGCCTTTAGGACCACACCTCCCTTAGCTTCTCCGCGCATCATCCGCCTCTAATCTCCAAGTGGTCCAGCATGAACCCGACCACATCATGACATGCTTGACCGCCTGGACCACAGATTTTCCCCTCCTACTCCCGGTTCTCCTCGTCACTGACCATGATCGTCCCTGTGCCCACCTGCACATGCAAAGACCAAAGACCGCACAGCTTCTCCACGCATCACCCATCTTTGATCTCCACGTGCTTCAGCGTGAGCCCAACCACCTTGTGACATCATCGACCTCCTGGATCTTAGATTTCCCCCTCCTAGTCCCGGCCCTACTCGTCATTGAACTTGATTGTCTCTATGCCTACCTGCACATGCAAAGACCAAAGACTGCACAACTTTTTCCCTGACAGAACTTCATTCCAACTTTACCGTCAATACACGTAAACCACACCCTTAACCATTAGTAAATACAAAACAGATCATCCACGATCTCAACTTCCGTGCTTTCCACAAACCAACTTCAGATCCCCAGTATGACCATTCTGACCGCCATGCATAGGCCAGTCAGACTGATGTCCCATTAGACATGAGTACTCAGAGTACATGAAGATCACAAGTATTGAAGCACTCGATTCTTATGAGTATAGATCGTGAAGCCTACGACAACCAATCGCAAAGCCTACGACTACTGATCGTGAGGTCTATTACACCCGATCACAAAGTTTAAGGCAACATATCGCGAAGTCTATGACTATCGATCACAAAGTCTACAGCTACTAATCACCGACCAGGCCCTGTAGCTTATAGCTACCAACCGGTTACTATAGCTTCTGAATATCGACCAGTTATGGTTCTACGACTACCAACTAGTTATTGTAGCTTACACTATCGATCACAGATTGCGGATGACGCCTCCAATTGTCGACCATGGTCATAGTCTGCCAATCGAACAACCCAACACAAGGCTACAACTATCGACTGGTTCACTGTAGCTATTCGATTGATTCACTGTAGCTTATGACTAGTTTCTAATTGAGGTCGTTCTGCCGTGGTCGACACGCTGTGGCCGTTCTACCGTGGTCGACATGCTGTGGTCATTCAGACGTGGTCGACACCCACCGATCAGACCTACCGATCAGGCCATCCACCACAAGGCTGATCAAACTACCAATCATCGAACATGGTCGAATCCTGACGATTGTCAACCGTGGTCGATTGAAACTTTCACAACACAATTTTTAATACAACCCAAAAATAAATTATTCATTATCACTATATTCACTACCTCCACATGGTCTAACAATCTACCTCTTGATGAATACATTGACAACACTTCAAAATCTCTTGAATGAGTTGAGTTTTCAAAGAAAAGTAAAATTTGTGAAAAGAAAGTTTCAAAGCTGCAGAGAAAAGAATTTGACAAACCAGCAAATTCTCAACAAAACTCATAAAACTCCACCTTAACACAAGAGAAGCAATTTTAGCAAATTTCTCTTATTTTTCTCTGCACTCTCTCCAATTCCCCCCTTGGCAATGTAATCACCAAGAACTCCAGAGAAGGAAAAATTTTAAGAAGGAGCAATGAGAGTAAACATTTAGAAGCTTTGTAGATTATTCAAGTCACTTTGCATTGATTTAAAAATTTATTCAAGCCACCTTTTTCAGTAGAGCTACCTAGATCATTTAAAATCATATATTATATAGCAACGTCAAAACAAGTTTTGCAACATGATTAATCGATTTTTATCTATAGGTTCGACTACTGTAATCAGAGGGGGTGAATGGTTGTCGCCCCTTTTTCAAAGTCTCTAGACAATTGGTGATACTTTTAACTGCTTGATGATCAATTGCTTGATCAAACATCCAGCGCACGACTGCTTGATCAAATGCTCTACTTGACCGCTCACTTCACCACCTTTGAAATGGTCGTATGCTTCAACCCAACCGTAATCACCAGAAATCTTCAACAAATCACAAACCAAATTGATTCAAGATAATCTTTATTGTTGGAATTTTGTGGATTTATAAAGTTTCTTCACAAGCACCTCTAAAAACCTTCTCGACGAAACCCCTCTCAAAACCGTACTAAAAACTTTCTCCCAAAAGCCACACATTAGCCCTTAGTATCTCCCTGCTTTTATAGGCTAATGTCCCAAACCATATTCAACTCAAGCACGAACACAACACTTTATCTCTTATGAAAACCAAGGAACCCGAAACCCTTCCGAACATGGGTTTTATTCAAACTCTCAATCTTCTCAGTTATGGACTCCATCCACAACTAACTCACCACGTGACAAAGTCTCTATGACAGCACCTCCTATATCTTCAACACACACCATCACCTTCCATACGGAAGCCTCCTAGACCGCACCACCCATAGCTTCTTTACGAATCTCTACGTGCTCCAACGTGAGCCTGACCACCTCGTGTGACATCCTTCGAAGCCTGGACCACATATTTCCTCATCCTAGTCCCGGTCCTCCTCGTACCTGACTATGATTGTCTTCACGCTCACCTGCATATGCAAAGACTAAAGAAACTTTTTCCCCAGGCACAAGTTCTTCACAACTTGACTGACATTAATCTACACACATAAACCACACCTTTGATCATCCATTAAGATCAAATAGATTAGCCATGACCACAAACTCCATCGCTTTCCACAAATCAGTCTTAGACTACTCATTATGACCGGTTATACTGTCTATGCAAAGTCCAGTCACTAGCTCATCGAGTACTAGAAAACACAAGTACTCGAGAAATACTATCACTCCACTCAAAACACTTAGGAATAATAAGCACCACTTCCAATCATAACTCCATAGAGTACTAACCACTAGGTACCGACTGGGTACCATATCATCAACCATCGTGTACCCACCTGGTACCGTAGCATCGACCTCTCAGCAAGACCAGCTTGACTGCCATGCACAGGCCAGACTGACTGCTGACCCAACAGACATGAGTACTCAAGGTACTCAAATATCATAGAGTTGAAGCACTCGTATCGACCTTGAAGTCTACGAGTACCGATCATGAAGCCTACAGCAACCAATGGCAAAAGCCTAAGACTACTGACCAGCAAAGTCTATGACTATCGATTAGTAAAGTCAACAAACATTGATCAGCACTATAGCTACGATCATCAAAAAGGTATTATAGCTAAGACATGTTCACTATAGCTCATGACCGATGCAGTGTTGCATACGATCGGTTCACTGTTGCATACGACCAGTTCACTGTTGCATACGATCGGTTCACTGATCATTGTTGAAGCCAATCGATTACCCGCCATGGTCAAAATGCCATGGTCGATCTTCCATAGTTATTTTGCAGTGATGAACACAAATGCTGTGGTCGACATGCTATAGTCGATTTGTCGTGGTTGTTCGCCATCCAGAAAACTCAAGCACAAAAGTGCATCGACCAGAACTTCCCCAAACGCAAATTTCAAAGGAACCCAAATGTCGATTCATCATCACTAAATATATGACCACTACATGGTCTAACAATCTTACCCTTGAAGAATAATTTACAACACCTCAAAAACTCTTGAATGAGATAATTTGCGAAAGGAACATACCACAGCCAAAGGAGAGCACAGACCACAGTCGAAAGCACATAAAAGCTCAAAAAACTCTAGAGAGCGATTTTGATTTAATTTTGAGTGTGTTTTTAATTTTTCTTCTCCCCAAACTCTCAAAAAATTCTTCCCTTTCTCTAAATTCTCCAATCTCCAATTTCTCTAATTTCTCCCCCTTTGGCAATGAAATCATCAAAAGCTCCATAGAGAAGATAATTCTAAATAGGAGCAAAAGAGAGTAAATATCCAGAAGCTTTATAGATTAACCAATTCACTTTGATCCCTAGATCATATAAAATCATATATCGTATACCAACTCTAAACATGTCTTTAGCATAATTAAGCAAATTAGATTAATGACAAGCATCTTGACCGTAACCAAACCAATCTATGAAGAGCACAAAGGGATATGACAGCAAAAAGAGTAAGCCTAAAAGGGAAGGAAACTTTAAATTTAGACAAGCTAGCAATCTCATACAGCATCCTATTGCTGCACACTCACTTCTTATACTTCTTTTCATGATGCCATCTCTGTAGCAATTTTTTATAAAATGGTGGCATGCTTAAAGCATACTTCTTTTTATTCGAGTACGTTTTATGTTTTTTTTCTTCTGTTTAACCATGGCATGCTTGAAGCATACATCTTTTCGATCTTCTCTTTCTCATTTTCTATTAATTTTTATCATAACACATCAACTTGAGTGACATTAAAAGATTGTAATATAAAACATACGAGCCTGATGACCACGATTTAAAAGTGGACTCACAATCAAGCTCATCCTTTTCTATGAACATCACAAAGTGCTATCTACAATCACTCCAGTTAAAGTCTTTAGCCATGTCATGCTTTAGTTCAAGTATAGTAAATTGATTATGCCTGTTATGACTATGCCTATAAAGTAAAAGAGTAAATATGATAAAGACAACTCTACAACTTATTATTTGATTTCAAGGATTGGACTTGATGTATTATTTGACAAGTATAATAAACAAAAATTCCTAAACATTTAAACACAAAGCTCCCCCTCAAAATGATCGCATAGGATGCAACACACCTAACTTGCTTCTCAACCAAGCAAAATTAGCAGTATCCAGCAGTTTGGTAAAAATATCAGCAACTTGAGAATAAGAATCTATGAAATGCAAGACAACATCCCCCTTTTTCACATAGTTTCTAAGAAAATGATGACGAATATCAATGTGTTTGGTTCTTGAATGTTGCACAGAATTTTTGGCAGTACTAATCGCACTAGTGTTATCATAATAAAGTAGAACACTATCCAAATTAAGCCAAAATTCTTAAGAGTAGCAATCATCCAAAGCAATTAAGAGCAACAAGAAGCAATAGCTACATATTCAGCCTCAACAGTGAAAAGTGCAACAGATACATATTTCCTAGAAGCTCATGAAACAAGAGATGTGCCTACAAAGTGACATGTGCCAGAAGTACTCTTCATATTAATTCGACAACCCCAAAATCCGCATCTAAATAAATTCTAAGGGTAAGACAAGAAGAAGAAGAAGAGTACCATAAGCCAAATTCTAAAGTTGACTGAAGATACCTAAAAATTTGCTTTACTGCTTGACAATGTGAAGCACGTAGGGAAACTTGAAAGCGAGCACACAAACACACAACAAAGTGTATGCCTGGCTTTAAAGTAGAGAGATACAAAAGAGCCAATTATGCTTCTGTATTCCTTTTGATAAACACGCTCTCCATCTTCGTTAGGATCTAACACAGTTGTAGATCCCATGAGTGTGGATATTGGTTTGGTTGTCCCTATGTCAAAGCGACGAAGTAGATCCTTGGTGTACTTATTTTGATGAACAAAAGTACCCAATTTCAATTGCCTGATCTAAAAGCTTAGGGAGAATCTGAGCTCTCCCATCATGCTCATTTCAAATTCCCTGGTCATAATATCTGAAAACTTGAAAACAAGAGTACGAGAAAAACTACCAAAGATGTATCATCTACATAAATCTGAATGAGTAAAAGATCATTGCCATGCTTGAGAGTAAATAAAGCCTTATCTACCTTGCCCATTTGAAAGTTGTTTTTTAGCAAATATGATTTAAACCTATCATACCATGCCCTGGGTGCTTATTTTAGACATATAAAGCTTTGGAAAATTTGTAGATATGATCAGGAAACTTAGGATTCTCAAAACCAAGCGGTTGTCTAACATAAACCTCCTCCTCAATACAGCCATTTAGAAAAGCACTTTTCACATCCATTTGGTATAGTCTAAAGCCCTTTGATGCAGCAAATGCTAACACAATTTTCATGGCTTCTAACCGAGCAACAAGAGGAAATGTTTTACCAAAGCTAAGACTTCTATCTGGGTGTATCCTGAGCTATAAATCTAGTCTTATTTTGAACAACAACACCATCCTTACTTTATTTGTTCTTAAAGACCCATTTAGTTCTGATCACATTATGACCATGAGGAGATGCAACCAAATACTAGACTTTATTATGCTTAAAGTTTTCTAATTCCTTATGTATGGCATTAATCCAAGACTCATCAGATAAACGTGATTTACATCTTGAGGTTCAAAAGGGGAGATGAAGGTAGAATGAGCATATGAGGCATTGGAGTTATACTTGTTGTGCAGAACTCTCTCATTTAACTAACCGATCACTTGTTCAGGAGGATGACTTCGTTGAATATGTAAATGAGCCTGTGAAGTGGTTGTTTGAGTGGTTATAGATGTAGTCAAAGAGGTCGTAGTGGTCGTAGGCAGTCGTAGGAGTACCACTTGAAGGGATAGTCATAGAAGTGGTTGTAGGTGTTATAGTGTGACCCGAGAACTCTTTGTTGTTGTTGTCGGAGATGTAGAAGATGTCCTCGAGTGCATCCAAAACCTGTATACCTACATTATCAGGTCTAGTACTTGGATGAGCCTCATCAAAAGTGACCTCGCAGGTCTCAATGACTTTGTTAGTTTCTAAGTTGAGTACACGATAGCCTCGAGTGTGAACTGCATAACCAGGAAAGATGCCATTTGAAGATCTAGATTCAAATTTATCAAGATTTCCATATTTAAGTATGAAGCATCAATATCTAAACACCCTCAAGTAAGAGATATTAGGAAAATGACCAAATTGAAGCTCACAGGAGGTCTTGTGCAGTTTAATTCACAGGAATACTCTATTTGAAATGTAACATGTAGTCGAAATAGTTTCAGCCCAAAACTTCCTAGGAGTAGCATATTCATTTAACATTATTCTAGCCATTTTGAGCAGGGTTCTATTCTTTCGTTCGACCATACCGTTCTATAGAGGTACTCGAGCTGATGAAAATTGATGGTCTAAACCCTTTTCGGCACAAAAAGAAGCAAATAATGTGTTCTTGAATTCAGTTTTATTATCATTTCTAATTGCTCTAAGTGCTCCTAGAAGTTCATTAGCAAGTCTAAGGGCCAGCTTTTCAAAGCGACCGAAGGCTTCATCCTTAGAGGCCATAAAATATACCCAAGAGTATCTAAAGTAATCATCAATAATAATAAGAACATACCGTTTACCTCCAACCGATTGAACCCTAGCAGAACCTACTATGTCCATATGCAACAATTGACAAGGAGAATCAGTCATCACAAGGGTGAGTGGAGGATGAGATGATGAGACCATCTTACCATGTCGATAAGGTGAACAAATTAAATCCATTAACTTTTCAATCTTAAGACTAGGAATTCATCTAATCAGATTCATATTACAAAGCTGAGCAAGATGATCAAACCCAATATGACCTAATCTATGGTGTTAGAAGGACAAATCTTTAGAGTCCAAAGAAATAAGACACCTAAGATCAGAAGAAGCTAAATATGAAAAGTCACCTTTAAACAAGCGGCCAACTCAACTAATTTTGCATACAAGATCACCAGGTGAATCCAAAATATAGCATGAATGCTTTTTAAAGTTCACCTCAATATTATCGTCTACTAACTGTGAAACCAAAAGCAAGTTATAGCTCAACTTACTGACAAGAGCGATGTCCTTTAGGATGAACTTATCGTTGACGCGTACGGTGCCTTTAGCAAGAATTCATCCTTGATAGTTATCCCCAAAAGTTATCATCTCATCACTAGAGGCATGAGTGAGGAAGGAGAACCATCATGGGTCTTCGATCATGTGGTGAGAGCAACCAGAGTCAATGAACCAAATGTTCTCCTTCCTCTTGCGACGAGCCTACAGAGCACGAATAATCATCGGTACCTTAGTACTGGGGTTAGACAGTAAAGATTTAGGTATCTAGTAGTGACATGCTTGATGAACTGGAGAAAAAACATGCATTGGTAAATATTTCAATGAAGTATTTGACATATTTTGAGCAGACAATGGATGAGTCGCCGGTGACCACGAGGCAATCCGACCTCCTCGGTAGAGCTGATCTAACAGTCGACCAGTTTAAACAAGTAGTAAAAGCTAGTAAAAAAATGATCTAACCCCTTACGTAAAGCTGGTCTAACTCCCGACTAGTCTAATCGGGCAGTGAATGTTGCTCGAAAGTCTCCTAAGAAGTTGGTCCGACCGCGAGAAACAATTGGTCAAAAATCTTTGTTCGACCATGTTGGTTTGACCATGTGAGACAACTGGTCGAATGTTTGGTCCAGCCTTGCTTGTTCGACCACGAAAAACAGCTGGTCTTATCCTATCCTTCTTCTCTTTCTTTGCTTTTCTAAAGCAAAATTGAACCAAATAAGCATATTTACCATAGTAAGTGCACTGATACTTGACTTGATGATTGGTCATATTAGTTGATACAACACTCAGTTTGATAGAGAACTCTTCTGTAATACTAGCAAATCTAAAGACATTTTGTTTTGGTTCAGATTTTACTTCAAACTTTCCTAGTTCGAGTACCTTGACAACTTCAGGGGATTGTTCTTGGTATGCCAATAAAATTAAATCCTAGATCATGATTATTCACACTGGTTCTTGACTTGTCTAGAATCATGTTCAAATTTTTCTTACCAAAAGAGAATCTCTCTAAAGTGTTCTTAAGGTACTTTTTTATTTGCACATCGAGGAACATGATAAGCACTTAACAGATTCATGAGCGAGACCCATAGAAGCACTAGACTATGCCAATCTCTCATTTTAGAAAAGTCATTAAGTTGCCTACTCGATGCTTCTATTTTAGCATTAATCTTAGGACAGTTAGAGCAAGAAAGAGTCCCATGATACAACATTTGTTGAATTGATTCCTAAGATGAATTAAGTCTAGCTTGCAACAAATCACAGTTAGAACATGCTTTGGAAGAATAAGACTTAAGCTTTTCAATTTTATCATTAGCAAGTTTAAGTTTTCCATCACAAGACTCATGTGCCAAATTTAATTCTTCAAGTTTAGCAGTTACATCTCAAAGTTGAACTATATTTGTTGCATTAACTGATCTAGCAGACTCTAACTCAGCATGTAGGATTGACAAGCTTCACAAGAATTATCCTTAGGAATAGATACTCTAAGTCCGTGATTAATCTCATAATTCAAGCTTTCGACTACAAAATTGTTTTCTTTCAATTCTTTTGTCTTTTTCAATTCAACAACAAGTTTAATAAAACCATCTTCAATCTGATTATACGATGGTGTTACCTCATCTGGATCACTGTAGTTGTCTTCGCTATTGTTGCTTGCCATAAAGCACATGTCCGTGAAGTCGTTAGTGTTCTTCTTCTTACCTTTGACATCATCTTTGTCTTGGTCGTCATTGTCGCATCTCTCGAAATTGCTATCACTTAGATCAAGGCGCTTGATAGTACATAAGACTTTTTCAACAACCTTGTGATGGAAATTGCCACCCTTGGTGTTATTTTTGGATGGTCGACGATGATAATTCTGGTCTTCCTTGACCACCTTCCCTTTGAACTTGGGGTAATCCATCTTAATGTGGCCTGGCTCACTACACTCAAAGCACTTGATTGAATTTGGAGTTCCACCTCACTTTCTCATTCTCATATTGTTGAGTGCCTTGTATGCCCGTGAAGAAATCAACACTAGGTCCTCTTCAGGTAGCTGCTCGAACTGTTCTTCTTAAAAAGAA
Organism: Dendrocalamus latiflorus; assembly: GCA_017311315.1. Lineage (NCBI taxonomy): Eukaryota > Viridiplantae > Streptophyta > Magnoliopsida > Poales > Poaceae > Dendrocalamus > Dendrocalamus latiflorus. The sequence goes on from CM029664.1 coordinate 29,035,315, forward strand.
GTCAAAGTAAACAAGGAAACACAAGATAATGTACTCAACAAAGCAGTCTGCATGGGGTTAGTCACAAGTGCTAGAGATGAAGATTTATCAGTCTTAGATGGCAAAGCTTCCATCTCATAGGTTTTCAATCTAGAATACAGATCATCCATGGTTAGAATATCTAGATCGACAGTTTGATTAATCGTCATGAAGACCATCAACCACTCGGAACCTAAATACCTCAAAATTTTAGTTGCGTTATTTCCATCAGTAGGAATAACACTAACTCCACACAAGTTACTCAAAATCTTCTCAAAATGAGCAAAAAGATCATCTATAGATTCACCAAATTTTATAACAAAATCTGAGTACTCATTTTGATAAAGATTCTTATGTACTTTTTTAATCTTAGTCACTCCTTCATGATAATCACAAAGAGATTTCCAAATTAAGTGGGCAGAAGCAATATAAGCTACTAGATCAAATTCTTTGTGAGAAATCCCATAAAAACAAGTTACGATCACGAGCATTCAAATCAACATCTATTTCATTTTCGGTCGTAACATCAGTGGGAACAACATAAGGTTGAGAAACTTTTTTCCAGACATCACTACCTTGAGCCTCAATGTTAGCTTACATATGACACTTCTAAAAAGCAAAATCATTTCCATCTAGCATGGGGGGACGATTCACATACCTCTCTGAGTCCAGCATTACCTGCTCTGATACCATCACTACCTACTCCGATACCACTTGTAGGATTGACCACTCCAATCAGAGGGGGTGAATAATTGTCATTGCTTTTTCGATGTCTCTAGACAATCGGTGATGCTTTCGACCACTCGATGATCAATCGCTTGATCAAACATTCAGCGTATGACCGCATGATCAAATACTCTACTTGATCACTCGCATCACCACCTTAAATGTGGTCGTATGCTTCAACCCAACTGTAATCACTAGCAATCTTTAATAAATCATGAATCAGATTGATTTAAGACAATCTTTATTGCTGGAATTTTGTGGATTTACAAAGTGCCCTCATAAGCACCCCTAAAAACCTTCTCGACAAAAGCCCTCTAAAACTGCACTAAAAACTTTCTCCGAAAAGCCACACATTAGCCCTAGCCTCTCCCTGTTTTTATAGGCTAATGTCCTAAATCGTGTCCAACTCAAGTACGAACACAACACTTTATCTCTTCCGAAAACCAAGGGACCCAAACCCTTCCAAACACGGGTTTTATTCAAACTCTCAATCTTCTCAGTTATGGATTCCATCTACATCTAACTCACCACGTGACGAAGCCTCCAAGACAGCACCTCCTGTATCTTCATCACGAACCATCACCTTCCCTATCGTAGCCTCTTAGGCCGTATGGCTGTCGCTAGCTCATCGAGTACTAGAAAACATAAGTACTCGGGAAATACATCACTCTGCTCAAAACACTTAGGAATAATAAGCATCACTTCCAACCATAACTCCATTGAATACTGATCACCGGGTAGTAATCGGGTACCATATCATCAACCATCGAGTACCTACCTAGTACTGTTGCAATGACCTCTCAGCAAGACCAGCCTGACTGCCATGCATAGGACAAACAGACTACTGGCCCAACAGACACGAGTACTCGAGGTACTCAAAGATCACAGAGTTGAAGCACTCATATCGACCTTGAAGTCTATGAGTACCGACTGTGAAGCCTACGACAACCGATCATAAAAGCCTAAGACTACCAACTAGCAAAGTCTGCAACTATCGATCAATAAAGTCTATGACAATTGATCAGGAATGTCTACAACTATCGATCAGTAAAGTCTATGACTGTCATTAGTACTGTAGCTACGACCATCAAAAAGGTACTATTGCTAAGACATGTTCACTATAGCTCATGACTGGTTCACTGTCGTATACGATTAGTTCACTGTTGCATACAACTAGTTCATTGTTGCATACGACCGGTTCAATGGTATGGTTGAAGCCAACTGATTACCTACTGTGGTCGAAATACCATGGTCAATATTCTGTAGTCGTTCTGTAGTGATAGACGCAAATGCTGTGGTTGACATGCTATGGTCGATGTGCCGTGGTTGTTCGCCATCCTGAAAACTCAAGCACAAAAGCGCATCAATCAGAACTTCCCCAAACGCAAATTTCAAAGGAACCCAAATGTTAATTATTTACTAGCTGAATGCCCGTGCGTTGCTACGGATTTTTAAAATTTATCATATTACATGTTTTAAAACTCACGAGTGGTAAAAAATTTTAGAATATGCATACAAACATGTTCTAAAAGTTTTTAAATCCGTCAAGTAATCGAAAGCCATCGATCACACCTCGTGGTTATAAGCTGGAAAACATCGACCACACCTTGTGGTCATAGGTCGAGAGCCCATCAGCACACCCGTCGTCATAAGTCGGAAGCCATCGACCATTGCGTGTGATCGTAGGTCGGGAGCGGTTGACCATCGCTGGTGGTCGTAAGTTGGCAGCGGTCGATGATTAATCGTGTTCCTAAATCGGGAGCCTTCGACAATGGCTAATGGTCATACATCGGAAGTCGACGACCATCGTTTATGGTTGTAAGTCGGAAGCCATCGAGGATACCTCATGGTCGTAAGTTGGAACACATCGACCAACGCTCATAGTCGTAAGTCGGAAGACATCGACCACACCTCGTGGTCGTAAGTCAAAACACATCGATCAGTGCTCATGGTCGTAAATCGGAAGCCATCAATCACACCTCGTAGTCGTAAGTTAGAAGCACCGACCATTGTGCATGATTGTAGGTCGGGAGCGGTCGACCATCGCTGGTGGTCGTACGTTGGTAGGCCTTAGGTGCACTTGTGCCCTATTGCTCAACTGCCGATGCCAGCCTACTCTGCCCCGACTTTGACCACGGCCCTTCGATATTGACCACGGCCCTTCGATATTGACCACGGCCCCCTTCGACCATAGCGTCGACTTTGACCACGGCGTCGACTTCTACCACGGTGTTGACTTTGACCACGCCCCAGACTTTGACCATTGCCCCCTTTGACTTCGAACAGTGCCCCCTTCGACTTCGACCATTGCCCTCTTCAACCACTGTCCCTTTCAACACGTCGACCACTTCCCCCTTCGACCACGGCCCCCTTCAGCCATGGCTTCGACTTCGACCACAGATCTTTGACTTCGTCCAGCGCTCGTGGTTGTAAGTTTGAAGACATTGACCACACCTCGTGGTCATAAGTCAGAACATATCAACCAGTGCTCGCAGTCATAAATCGGAATCCGTCGATTACACCTCATAGTCAAAAGCATGTAACAATCCATGCAGAGTATGAGACCTTGTGGGTCTTGCCGTCAAGGGTGGGGAGCTCGATATTGGGGGGTGACTTGGGGGTAGGAGACGGGGATGTTCAACTGGAGGGGAACTTGTAGAGATGGAGGTTGTAGACGGAACCAGCAGGTGCCCTCCGGGTTGGCGCTACGACTACGACCATGACCGCTACAACCACGTCCATGGGCGCTACGACTACGACCATGACTGCGACTTCGAGCACTGCCCCATTCGACTTCGAGCACTGCCCCTTCAACCACTGTCCCCGTAGACTACGGCCCTTCGACGTCGACCACTTCCCCTTTCGACTATGACTTCGACAATGACCACGGATCTTCGACTTTGACCACTACCACCCTTGACCACTGTCCCCTTTGACCATGGCCCTTCGACGACCATGGCCTTATGACGCTGACCACTTTCCCCTTCGACCACAGCCCCCTTCGACCATGGCTTCGGCTTCGACCAAGGATCTTCGACTTTGACCACGGATCTTCGACTTCGATCACTACCTCCTTCGACCGCTGTTCCCTTCGACCATGGCCCTTTGATGTCAACCACTTTCCCCTTCGACCATGGCCCCCTTCGACCACGGCTTCGACTTTGACCATGGATCTTCGACTTCAACCATGGATCTGCAACTTTGACCACTGTCCCCTTTGACCACTATCCCCTTCGACCATGGCCCTTCGACTACCATGGTCCTTCGACGTCAACCACTTCCCCCTTCGACCACCGCCCCCTTCGATCACTATCCCCTTTGACCACGGCCCTTCGACGTCGACCACTTCACCTTTCAACAAAGGCCCCTTCGACAATGGCTTCGACTTCGACCACGAATCTTTGACTTTGACCACAGATCTTCCACTTTGACCACGGATTTTTGACTTTGACCACGGATCATCGACTTTGACCACTACCCCCTTTGACCACTATCCCCTTTGACCATGGCCCTTCGACGACCACGACCCTTCGACATCGACCACTTCCTCCTTTGACCACCATCCCCTTCGACCACTGTCCCTTTGACCATGGCCCTTTGACACCGACCGCTGTCTCCTTTGACCATGGCAATGTCGACCATGACTTTGACTTTGACTACTATCCCCTTCGACGACCACGGCCCTTCGACGTCGACCACTTCTCCCTTCGACCACCACCATCTTCGACCACAGCATCGACTTCGACCACGGATCTTCGACTTTGGCCACGGCCCCTCAACCACGGCTCCCTTCGACCACGACCCCGAAGTCCACCACGGTCCCCTTCGACCACTACCCTGACATTGACCACAACCCTTTGACTTCGACCATGGACCGACTTCGGCCACAACCCTTCAACTTCGGCCACTGGCTCTTCGACCACTATCCCCATAGACTATGGCTTAGACTTCGACCACGGCCCTTTGACTTGGACCACAGACCAACTTTGTCCATAGCCCATCGATTTCGACAACTGCCCCCTTCGACCACTGTCCCCTTCGACCACGGTTTGGACTTCGACCATGACCCTTCAAATTCGATCATGGCCTGACTTCGACCATAACCCTTTGACTTCGATCGCAGACCAACTTCATGCATGGCCCTTCGACTTCGACCGTGGACTGACTTCGTCCACGCCTTCGACTTTGACTGTGGACCAACTTCGTCCATGGCCCTTCGACTTTGACCACTGCCTCCTTCGACCACTCTCCCCTTCGACCACGGCTTGGACTTTGACCACGGTCCTTGGACTTCGACCACGACCTGACTTCGACCGCGGCCCTTCGACTTCGACTGTTGCCCCCTATGACTATTGTCCCCTTTGACCACAGCTTGGACATCGACCATAGCCCTTCGACTTCGACCACAGCCTCACTTTGACCACAGCCCTTTGACTTCAACCATCGCCCCTTTGACCATAGTTTCGATTTCAACCACGGCCCCCTTCAACCATGGCTTCGACCATGGCCCCTCGACTTCGGCCATGGCCCCTCGACCATGGCCCCATTTGACCACATCACCGACTTCGACGACCAGCTTGGGAGACCAAAATCGCCAGACAGTGCGACAGGCTCTGTGTGAAGAGTAGGAGGAGGTAGAGAGGCTCACCCGGTGAGCGACCTCTAGGTGGGAAAACCGCCATCACCGAGCGCCCTTCTCTCTGATCCACCGGCCGCTCTCGTCGAGTATCATTCTCTCCGATCCACTGGCCGTTGTCGCTTAGCGTCGGGCCACTGGTTGGAGGGGTGATGGGAGATGGAATTAGTGGTGGTGTTGAGGAGGAGGAGGAGGTGCGGTACGAGGGTTCAGGGAGGGAAGGAGGTGGCAGTTGCGGGCGGTGGAGGTGGGGAGGTGGCGGCGGGCAAATGGGGAGAGGAGGCAGTGGGCGAATGCGTCGAGGAGGCGGCGACGGGGGTATGCAGCGCTGCTAGGGGAAGTTGGAGAACTGTGACCAGATGCTGCCAAGCAACGAAGGAATTGGTGGCAGCACCAAGGAGGAGGAGGAGGCGCGGCACGAAGGTTCGGGGGAGAGAAGGAGGCGGCGGTTGCGGGAGGTGGAGGTGGGGAAGCGGCGACGGGCAGATGGGAAGAGGAGGCGGCGGGTGAATGTGTTGGGGAGGCGGCGATGGGGGGATGCGGTGCTGCTGTGGGAAGTTGGGGGACTGCGACTAGATGCTGCCGAGTGGGGAAGGAATTGGCGACGGCGCTGAGTAGGAGGAGGCACGACAGGAGGGTTCGGGGGAGAGAAGGAGACGGCGGTTGCGGGAGGTGGAGTGGTTGCGGCAGGCGAAGGATGTGGGGAAAGAGAAGAGGAGGAGCGTGGCCCACGCGTCTCTCGACCTATTCTACGAGGAGCGGAAGAACTATCAACATGCGGATTTGGACAGCTGTTCTTTGATCGGACATCTGAGAAGAGAGGAGGGAGAATGGACCGACAACCACCAACTCAGATTTTTTAGGAGTAGAGATTATCACTAAATGCACGACGACCACATGGTCTAACAGTATCATGACAGGCATCTCAACAATGGCTAAATCAATTATAAAGAGCGCAATGAGATATCACAATGAAAAGTCAAATCCAAAAAGTGAAGCAAACTTTAAGTGTAGATGAGCTAGTAGTCTCATATAACAACATATTGCTTCACACTCCATTCTTAGGCATGTGGCATGCTTGTAGGATACTTTTTTTTCATGATGCCATGTTTATAGTAAACTTCTTTTAAATGGTGACATGCTTGAAGCATACTTCTTTTTATTTATGCACTTTTTGTGTTTTTCTTTTGTTTAACCATGGCATGCTTGAAGCATACATCTTTTCAATCTACTCTTTCTCAAACATTGTTTATAACATGCCAATTTGAGTAAACATAAAAAGAATGCAATATGAAAGATACGAGCCTCATAGCTAAGATTTACAATAAGAGTCACAATAAAGCTAGTCTTTTTAGATGAACATCACAAAGTGCTATCTATAATTAATCTAGTCAAAGTATTCCGCTATGTCATATTTTAGTTCAAGTGTAACAAAATAATTATGACCATTCATGATCAAAACTACATAGTATATGAATAAATATGATAAAGAAAGCTCTATAACTCATTTGATTTCAATGGTTTAGACTTAATGAATTATTTGACAAGTATAATAAACAAAACTTCTGAAACAACTTCAAACAACAAGCTCCCTCTTAGAAAAATCTCAAAAGATGTAACACACTCAAATCACTTTGCAAAAGAACAAAATGAGATAAATAAAACATATTGAGATAATATCAACAATATGAAAATGAAACTCAACAATGTGTAGAACAACATCACCCTTTCCACATGGTCTCTCAGAAGGTGAAATCTCATCGATGCCATAAAAAAGGTGAAGAATCATCAAGTGTTCCAGTCAAGTCAATGAGGTAAAAGACCAAAACACAATCAAGCACGTGTTCTCCATCCCGCGTTAGCTCATCTTACATCACAAAAATCATAGTACTGGGGTTAGTGAAATAAGTTTTAGGAATCAAACACTGAGATACATGATGAACAATAGGTAACGATAAAGATTTAAGTGAAAAATTAGCCACTGTCTCATTCCAGTTAGACCATCATTGAAAAGCCGATCTGATCGCAGAGTGGTTTGACCGCCTTGGCAGTGCTTGTTTGACCACCCATGATCGGTCTAATTGAGTAGAAGACGCTGGTGATATGCCGGTCCGACCACGGGACGATCTGACCACTGACACATGGCTAGTCTAACTGTAGACCAAGTGGAAAATGCTTATCCGACCGCAGAGCGATTTGGTTGCCTCAGCAAGGCTAGTCTGATCATCGATCAGTCTAATCACATGAAAGACGTTGGTCTGACTGTTCCTGTTGTAAAAACTCCTGAACTTGTAGAAGATTGATTAGAGGAAGCAAAGTGATAGCCTGCAGAAAATTGATTAGAGGGAGCAAAAGCAATAATAAGGAGCTTACACAGACTCCACTCGAGAATGTTTTCTTAACCTGTCTTTCTTCTCTTTCTTTGCTTTTCAAAAGTAAAATTGAACCAAATGACTATCTCTACAACAATGAGTGCACTGATACTTGGCTTGATGAGAAGTCGTGTCTATTGCCTTCATAACACACACTTTGGTAGAGGTATGTATCCTTTGCAATACCAACATATTTAAAGATAATTTATTTTGGTTTAGATTTTACGTCAAATTTTCTATGTTTGAGAAGCTTAACAATCTTAGGAGGATTATTCTTTCCATGCTCAATAAAATTAAATCCTAGACCTTGATTTTTCACACTTGTTTTTGACTTGTCTAGGATCATATTCAGATATTTCTTGCCAAAAGAAAACCTCTCTAAAGTGTCCTTAAGGTACTCATTTTTTTAGTTAAAGCAGGATAGGTTGTTTATTTAACAGGCTCATTCACTAAATTCTTGGAAGAACTAGATTGAGCCAATCTCCTTCTTTTTGGCAAACTCATTCAATTATCTAGTTAGAGCATCAATTTTAATATTTAACTTAGGACAATTTGAGCAAGACAGGTTTTCATGATAAAACATTTGTTGAATAGATTCCTGATATGCATTAAGTCTACCTTGTAGCAAATCACAATTAGAGGAAGATTTAGATTGAGCATTTGAGATACTTGACTCTAAACATGTAGAAGAACTAGACTTGAGCTTTTCAATTTTATTATTTACATGTTTTAATTTTTCACCACAAGAATCATGTGCCAATTTTAATTCATCAAGTTTAGCAGTTATATCACTCAGTTGAACCAACTTTGATGCATTAATTGATCTAGCAGTCTCTAACTCAGAATATAAAACTTGACATGACTCACATGATTCATCATTAGGAATAGAGAATAGAAACTCTAAGTCTATTAATCTCAGAATTCAAGTTTTCAATAATAAAATTATTTTCTTTTAATTTCTTTTTTGGTCTTTTTCAATTCAATAGCAAGTTTAATTAAAGCATCTTCAAGCTCATCATATGGTGGTCTTACCTCATGGAGATCACTGTAGTTGTCATCATTGTTCTTGCTTGCCATGTAACACATACCCATGAAGTCATCGTTCTTCTTTTTACCAAGACCAAAAACTAGACACAACAGTCTCTCTGATGCCATAGCAACCCACTCTGATACCACTTGTAGGATCAAATACAGCAATCAGAGGGGGTGAACAATTGTCACCGCTTCTTGGAATCTCTTAGTGCTCGATGAAGGTTTTGATCGCTCGATGCTCAACCGCTTAGCCTTATCGGTCGTAAACTTTGATGATGGTTTTGACCGCTCACTCGATCGCTCAGTTGTCAAAAGCTCCTTACTAGTCGTAAACTACGACCACTTCAGACTTTGATCTTCGACCAGTTTGTACATACTCCAAAACTTCGACGCAATGAGCAAAACCTCTCGATCACTTGTGCCTTCAAGAAATCAGCAGACGTACGCTGGTCTGCTCTCCCTACCAATGCTATTGGCGACAATTGAGTGGATGATTCAGTGTGCGATCAAGTCAATGGAGGGATGCTATCTCACCACGGGCAACTCTGCTTGGAACAAGAACAAGTCAAAGACAACGCCCAGAAAAACACGCCACCAATGCCGACTAACTTTTCTGGAGTAGATCTGATCTTCTATTTCTAAAATATGTTCCGTGGCTACAAAGTACCCTCACGGCACCCCTCAAACCCTAGCACAAAAGTTTTCTCTCCAAAGCCATCTCAAAGCCCCTAGGTTATCTCCTAACCTCTCCTCCTTTTATTTGCTAGAACCCTAAACCATGTCCTCATCAACCCGGACACGAATTCCTATCACTTCCAAAAATCAAGGGACCCGAAACAATTCTAGACATGGGTACACAATCTCTAAACCTTCTCAGTTATGGATTCCTTCCATAACTCCTAACTTATCATGTGTCGAAGCCTTCAGGACCGCACTATTAAGGACAATATGCGGATGATATGCTCATTACTAGTGATGATTTTTCATTCATCACATACATGAAGAAGCATCTCAGTGAGCAATTTCTGATGACTGATTTTGGTTTGCTTACATACTTCCTTGGGATTGAGGTTTTTTCCATGCCTAAGGGTTACTACCTCTCCCAACAGAAGTATATCTAAGATCTTCTTGATTGATCTGGTCTGACTGACACTCACACTGCTGAGACTCTGATGGAGCTCTCTCTTCAGCTTTGTTATCGCCATCTTGTCGAGAGTCTGGTATATCTTGTGAGCACTCACCCTGATATTTCTCATGTTGTTCATATCTTGAGTCAGTTCATGGCTAGTCCTACTCATCTTCACTATAGTCACCTCCTTCGTGTTCTTCGCTATTTGTGTGAGACAATCTCTTGTCGCTTGTTTTTCCCTAGCTCCACCTCACTGCAGCTTCAGGCGTACTCTGATGCGACCTGAGCTAGTGATCCTTCTTATCGTCATTCTGTTTCTGCTTACTGTGTTTTTCTTGGCTCCTCCTTGATTGCTTGGAAGAGAAAGAAGCAGACAACAGTTTCCCGTTCGAGTGCAGAGGCTAAGTTGAGAGCTATGGCAGCAATGACAACAGAGATTACTTGGTTGAGGTGGCTACTTGCAGACTTTGGAGTACCTATGAGGGGACCTACGACAATTATGTCTGATAGTACAGGTGCTATTAGTGTTGCTAATGATTCAGTGAAGCATGAGCTCGCCAAGCACATTGGTGTGGATGCTTCATACACTCGCTCACAAGTGCAAGAGGGAGTACTTGCTCTACAGTTTATGCCATCAGAGTTACAGCTTACTGACTTCTTCAGAAGCCACAAACTAGAGCACAACATTTGTATTTTCTTTCCAAACTTAGTATGCGTGATCCACAATTTCAACTTCCACGCTTGCCACAACCAACTTCAAACCCCCCCAGTAAGATTAGTATGACCACTATGCACTGGTCGGTCAAACCGATGGCCTATCAGACATGAGTACTCAGGGTACTCGAAAATCATAAGTATTGACGCACTCGAAGCCTATGAGTATCGACTGTGAAGCTTACGGCAACCGATCGTAAAGCCTACAACTACCGATCGTGAGGTCTATGACACCCAATCACAAAGTCTAAGACAACAGATCACGAAGTCTATGACTATCGATCACAAAGTCTACAGCTACCAATCACCAACCAGGCACTGTACCACCGACTATTGAGTACCGACCAAGTATTGTAACTTACGACTACCGACCTGTTACTATAACTTCCAAGTAACGATCGGTTACTGTTCTACGACCATTAGCAAATCACTATAGCTACAACTATCAACAAGGTAGTATAGCTACGACCACCGATTGGTTACTGTAACTCACACTATCGATCACCGATCGCGAGCGACGCCTTCGACTGCTGACCATGGTTGTAGTCTACCAATTGAACAGCCCAACACAAGGCTACAACTATCGACCGGTTCACTGTAGCTCTTCATCCAATTCACTGTAGCTTACGACCGGTTCTCTGACCATAACAAGTCGGTAGTCGTAAGCTACAATACTTGGTAGGTACTCGATAGTCGGTGGTACAGTGCCTGATCGGACTAACAATCACCGAATATGGTTGAAGCCTGCTGATCGTCAATTTTGGTCGACTGAAACTTTCACAAACGTAAATTTCAATATAACCCAAAAGTTAATTATTCATCATCATTATATTCATTGCCTCCACATGGTCTAACAGATTGATATACTACACGAGTAACAATATAAGATCACGCATGAAAACTTGGAGAAAGAAGATTTATAAGAAGGGAAAAGTTTAAGCTTTACAATGTATTTGAAGGGTAAAACATATTCGGCCGAGACATTTTGATCCTTACATTAGAATATCGGCCAGGTAGGTCTCCAACTTGCTTGACTGTGCTAGATATGCACATCCATGATCCATCACTTAAGTCATAGAGAACTGATGTGACATGCCGTAACATTTCCTTTACCATCAATCATTGATGGTTGAACCAAAATGGCACAAGTAAAAAGTATAGCGACCAACCAAATTGTTGGAAGTTCATAGATCTTTTTTTTCTTCAAAAACACGAGTTTTTGGACGAATTAGTCAGTACATGAAGTTTAATTTGGTATTAAAGCAAAAGGTTCCGAGTTTGAAATCTAGCGGACATGATTTTCAGATTAAAAAATTATGGCCCACTTTGATTCCATATTAGAAGCTTTATTGTGACTAAACATTTCAAGGGGTGTTGAAGTATGAATATATTGCTCACCTTTCTTATCAGTTTATATAGGTTTTTGAGTAGACCAATTGATACATGAAACTTAGTACACACTAAAATTCAATCTTCCATGTTTCTTATTTTTTTTCACAGAATGTGCTCTGCCTCTGTGCATTTATCAAGAAAGATCTTGACATCAAACCCGGTTTTCGTGATTGAACCCAATACATCCACCGAAAACGAGTCTAGACATACATTCCTTGTCCAAATACCCATCCAACATGCAAGAAGACACAATCATAACACCCCCTGAATAATACCACCTCACACATGAATAGTACACCTACTTAATGATGATTTACATGGCATAATCCATCTGTAAAGCTAGGAGCTAGCTAATGGGGGTCAAGGCATGCATGCAGTTGCAGAATTAGTACTTGGTAGTGGGTAGGCAGGCAACAATTAGAATGTTTTGTGGGGCTAAGCAAGAGAAAAGCCTATCTGGTCCCTTCAGTGCCAAACAAGGCATCTTCTAGACAGATAGATAGATAGGCAGGCATGTATGTGTGAGTGCAGATGCAATTCTTGATTAGTTGAATGACTGAAGGGATCCTAAAGGAGAGGACGAGGAAGAAGAGAGGCATCTGCCGGACGGACAAACTTGCCCTTTTTCCACCAAAGATGTTCCCCACACCCTTTGCAACTCGGCGCAGCTGGCCCCCACACCTCATCGATCGAATGTAAGATTAGTGCATAAATGGTGCGTTGGTGCGTCGTCATGACCAGGATATGCTGTGTCCTGTGTCGTTCGAGCTTTAAAACTTTCAAATTAAGGTTGTCAGAAACTTGATTTTGCCGTACGATCTTAAAACTTTAAGATTCAATATTAACTACACCGATCCGATTTTATAGTAGAATTTTAATATGATAAAATATTAATGTTTTTATGATTCTATCTAAACTTTTGTAATTATGATCAAAATTTTCATACAATTCTACTTGATTATGTCGATTCTATTGTTTTATTATAAATAATTACTTTTATACTTCTTTTTAATTAAAATTTTTAACATTAAAATTATCATAAAATAACGCATGATCTTATATTTACTCTACGATTTGTAAAGAAAAGTTCAAAAGACATAATTTTAAAAATACAGTAGTGTTATAATACATTATAGATTTTTTAAAATATTTTTTTGGTAGAATCAGGTAAGATATTATATTCTACATCGATCCTACGATTTGCGATTCTACCAAAGAACCTCTGATTAGATTCAAGATCACGATTCCAACAACCTTGTTTCAAACACAACATCCCTTTCAATCTGAATCCATGGTCAAGAACAATTAGAATTTCTCAAGAAGAAAAAGATCATGAGATCCTACTTCGGAGCCGGTGGTATGAATTGGTACATGGAAAATTTTGTTTGTGGTATTAATTGGTACGGATAAAATCTGGTTACGGATGTAGAATTTTTTATTGTTTCCTATTTGAGTAAATTATAGAAAAGCATATGTATTTGTGCACCAGCTACAGATAGTTGAAAAAATGTCACTTTATTCTAGGTATTTGTGCAAAAAAAAATTCACTTAGCTTCCCACCATCTACGAGGGCTTCCACGTAAAGAGGGAATGACATGTTGGGCCCATTGGTCTAATGTGGCGCATCCCACATCCACATGCGTGTTGACGTGCTCACTTTAAGCAAGTACCTAGAAACAATTTGGCACAAATATCTGGGCTTAAGTGACACTAGCAAATATATGGGTCCTCCTCTGCAACTGGTACACAGACATCTAGTAGTTAATGTGATTTGTTCTTTCTAATCTGGAGAATTGGGGCCAAGCTCTAGCCATCTATTTCACTATACATAGAGAACAGGAATTTGCATCCCCTTCAAATGATGAAAACTAGGAGAATCCTTACTGCTTTCAAAACGCAAACTAATTTGCACGCTATTTTCTTTCTTTACGGGCAACTGTAGAACAGAAGTCCCCTCTATGATCAGATGAGTTCAGACGATTGATCTACACACACACACACTTGCAGTTTCCATTTCCATTTCATTTCAGAAGCATGTAGTCATCGTTTATTTACATCTGATAGGCTGAAGGAGATGTAGATGCAACGCCACCAACAGTATCGTTTCCTTTTATGTAATTGCAAATGAAAATAGTAAGTACACTGGTAATCTCCTAAGTGAGTACTATCACGGAGAAACAAGTGCTATTTATAAGCAAATGAATGATAGTTGGAGCCTTCAGCTGCTGCTTGTCATGGCCGGAACCCTTGCAGCCGTGCGCATGAACGTGGCCTAGTTTGGCTTGGAAAAATGTATCGGCCGGTTAACCAGCCTTACTGGTGAGTCCCGGTATAGTACCATACCGACTAAAATCTTCGGTTTAATTTGAATTTGAAACGAATAAAACCAGCCGTGAGCCTCAAATTATACACGAAACACCAACTCAGTGGTAAGGCCTCAATTTGTGGATTCAAATCCTTGGTTAGCCTACATTTCCCCCTATTTCTTCCTTTGACATACAGGTCCCGCAGCTACAATTAAACGTGCCACACACATGGGTGGCTTCATCCCAGGTAGTTGCATGGTTTTGTTCAGATTATAGTTGCGGATGCTTTAATCGTTGTATTCAATCTTCAAATTCAAACCAAAAGTTTTGGGTGGCGACAAAAAAATGGTTGTGCCTGTGGTGGCTCAATTGGTTTCGAGCTTGCGGCCTCTCGCTCTGTGTGGTGTGTGTGTGTTTGCCCCAGGGAAAATTGCACCGGCAAAATTTCACCGGTAACCGGCGGTTACCGGCTTTAGCGGTGAAGACCAATAAAATTTTATATCGGACAAAAAATTTCAGATTTAACAAAATTCATCTAAAAAATTCAAGATTTCAAATTTCAATTCAAAAATATCGACTGAAAAATTCTGAAATTTCCGGTAACCAGCGGTTACCAGTCATATCACTGCCCTTCAATAAAATTTTTGCTCCGATATAATTTTCCCTGGTTTGCCCTTCCTCAATGATCAAGGAGTGCATAAAAAACTGTGGTGAAATGTTGCAAAATTCAAATTTATGGATGTCTTATTGATGATAAAGTGGCATATCTTTGAATTCAATGGTGCATGAGTTTACAGTGCTTGCTATGCCACTATGGGGTGTTTGTATTGGTTTTTACTTCTGACTTTTGCTTGGAGAAGTCATAAGCTAATATAAACACCTGGCTTCTCGAAATGGTTTCTCCACTCCTTCCACAAACACCTGACTTCTCGAAATGGTTTCTCCACTCCTTCCACTCCCATCTCGCTCTAAGGATAAGGTAGGATGTCACAGGTGCATCACACACCCCACTCATCTCTCTCCCTTCTCACTCACACATCTCTTTATCACTTTTTCCACTATTCAAATCTCTTTCTAAAAGCTATTTCTTTTAGTCATCACTATTTATTTTCAATTAAAAGCCATCAACTGTAGCAAATACGAATACCCCCTATGTCTATTAAGATCTTTAGCCTGAGTAGCATGGCCAACATTTATGCTGCTATGTCTACCCGCATTACACATGCTATTTTTTATTGTTGAACCATGGTGTTTCTTTTGCACTCTGCTTTAAAAATAATCGTAGGATTTAGAATTGTTACACTTTGTTACTCATTCTTATGCGCAGTAGCTCTCGGATTAGATTCGAGTTTGTGAGATATAACACAAGCATTTACGGTATCAAGAACGAAGAAAATGAATCTCATAGAGAGAACCAAAATAACGACATTGAAGCAACAATGACGCGAGAAAAAATATTTGGCAAAGCCAACCGTAAATTCTTTAAGCACAACCTAAAAAAGTACAAGGGATTGTTGCTTACTTATAACCCTCTTGAATCTTTTATGACTTTCGAATCCTTATTCTATATAAGAATCTAGTACTAAAGAATATTTTACAATATAATCCTCTCGTGGGCCCTTTATCTTTGGATGAGTAGGCTTGATTGCTTCTCCATTGTCACCCCCATGGTTTATATATTTTCTCCTAGGGCCCTTCTTCAATTTAGAGTAGAAATTCTAATCCAAATAGAAATAGAAATCCTAATCCTAGTAGGATTCATCTAGAACTCTTTATAGCACACATTTTTAAATCTTAAAACACTAGATATGAGTCACCCTAACGCAACAATCTCCACCTTGACTCTTATCTGTTGAAGTCACTGTGCTTCTCTAAGAACTAGCACCATTTTTGTTTCTTTATTTTTTTTATTTTTGTCCCAACTTTGAGAGTGCTCCACCATAGGGGCTCATCTACACCACCATAATGTGTGTGTTAGTGTACATATCCAGGCTAGTCTGTTTGGACCATCCACTTGAGAGCTTCTTCGTTATATAGTTTGGTTAACTGCACCTCCTCTTCCTGTAGCCTTCCATGCCATAGGTTTGTACCGCATCCGAGCACCACCTACTCCCTGGCACCATGTGGTTGGTTCTATCACATCTTCCTTCCTCCAATAGCTTGTACTTGTGCTTTTGCGCCTGCTAGATTTTGCACCCGTCTTTGCCGTTCCGTACATAACCGTAGATTTGCTTTTGCGTCTACTAGATTTTGCACATGTCTTTGCAGTTCAGTACATAACTGTAGATGAGACCTGAGTACCTACCATTGATGACACGGTTTCCTTCTCCTAACTAAGATTTTTGTCATACCTCTTATTGGTTGCTCTACCTTTAATATTACCCTTTAATTGGTGTACTCCATTGGTATAGATACTTTTCATGATTGCTTGCCCTTTGCAAGTAACTCACATAACTCCACCTTAAAGCAAGATCTCACAAACTTTGAGTTCAAGTGACCTTACAAATATTTTATTTTTCTTTAAGATGGGAACAAAATGAACTCTTGTCAATGCGCGATATTCTCCATCATACATCTCTAATATAATCATCCCCGTCATAGTAATTGCATACTCTTTACAATCCGCTAAGTGAATAGTTCTACATGCCAAGCGTAGAGATCACTCGTCAAACAACTCCCTTGCTGAACATATATGAAAATAACAATCTAAATATAATATCCATTCACAAGAAGTACCTAATTGACTGATGACTAGTACGTCAGAATTATCCTTTGCTACCGCCATGAGCATGCAACTTGGACAATCTTTTATCATGTGACCTTCTTCATTACATAGATAACATACATGTGTGCCTTTAGTCTTGCTTTTCTTATTTCTATGACCTTTGCTTCTACCTATAATACCTACAGCAGCCAATGCTTGATTACTCGGGGATGAGGATTCTGATGGTTTTTTCGAGGACTACACCTCCAATAGATAAGTAACTGCCTTATTAAAGTTGAGAGTTGTTTTACTTATGAGAATATTGAGCACTAATTACTCCTATGATGGTGGTAGAGATGATACCAGTATGACGACCTCGTCATTCTACTCAATTTTTTCATCTACAATAGTTAGCTACATGATAAGCTTGTTGAAGATATTGAGATCGTCAACAAACCATGTACCTTTTCTATGCGCAATCTATACACAGTTGTCGCTTCAGTACCCATCGGTTTGTCAGCGACTTTGCCATATACAATTCTTCTAAGTCCTTCCATAATATCTTCAGTGAATTCTCCTCGATCAGCGAGTATTTTATCTCATCAAAGAGACATAGACGGATTGTGCTAATAGCCTTTCGCTCCATCACCTTCCAGTCTTCATCGAATATCTTTTCTGGTTTGTCCTCTTCAAGATCATTGATTAGCCCCTACTGGATAAGGACATTCTTCACCACGCATTGCCACACACTAAAACTTCCCACATCGTCAAATCTCTATTTGATTCCATATTGGTGACATCAATCTTTATTTTATGCCACCTGATACTTTATTGATCTTCTCACAAATTATATTAATCTGGCCTTGACTCTAATACCACTTGTTACACTTTGACACCCCTTCTTATGTGCAGCAGCTTCTGGATCAGATCAAAATTTGTGAGATACAATACGAGTGTGTACGGTATCAAGAACAAAGAAGATGAATCTTATAGAGAGAATCAAAATACGGCATTAAAGCAACCACGACCAGAGAGAAAAGATTTGGTGAAACCTTAGCTCTAATAACACTTGTTACACTTTGATACCCCTTCTTATACACAGTAACCCCCGATCGGATCAAAATTTATAAAATACGGCACGAGCTTGTGTATGGTATCAAGAACAAAAAGATGAATCTCGTAGAGAGAACCAAAATAACGATATTGAAGTAACCACAACGAGAGATAAAAAATTTGGCGAAGCCGATTGCAAATTCTTGAAGCACAATCTTAGAAGAGTATAAGAGATTATCGCTCACTTACAACTCTTTCGAATCTTTTAAGACTATCGGATCATTGTCCTATACAAGAATCTAGTGTTAAAAAATATCCTAATATTTAATCCTCTCGTGTGTCCTCTATCTTTGGATGAGTAGGCTTGATTGCTTCTTCATAATCACCCCCATGGTTTATATAGTCCCTTCTAGCCCTTTTCCAATTTAGAGTGAAAATTTTAATCTAAATAGGAGTATGAATCCTCATCTTAGTAGGATTCATCTAGAACTCTCGGACCTTTTTAAATTCTACAAGACTAGATAAGAGTCATCTTAACTCAACAAGAACTATTACAAAAAAGTAAAATACCATTCAAGTTGCAAACATTCCACTCGCCTTACTCTTCTTTGGAAAGGGGGGATTTGGGTCCAAATCCTCAGAATTCAGTCCAAATCTGAACTAAATCGTAAAAATTCCTAGTTACCATATTCCAAACAGGGCAGCAACTCCAACCGGTTCTTTATCCTGCTCTTCATTGTATATTTACCTAATATGACTCAAGAAATGGACTCCAACCGGTTCTTTATCCTCCTCTTCATTTTTATCGAGTCGCTATTTTCTCCCGGCCGCTAGCTAGATTTGGCGAGCGCCTCCTCACTTGCTTCTCAAATAGCTAGGCCATTGGAATGCTAACTCAAATAGAGAGCTGAAAATAATAGCTAGCCTCTTCATCCTAGGAAATAGAGAGGGAGAAATGACTAATGGGATGGAGTTGCTCGGGTGGTACATTCTGTAGATACTCTCTACTCTCCTCGCATAGTCTCATAGCAGCTTACCGAAAAAGAAATGAAATAAAAAGTTCATATATGATCCGAACCACTGAATGATTTCAAGGGCAATACCCAACTGATATTGTAGGGTCAAAATCTTAAATCACAAATAGGTGACGTCCTATGTTTTCAAGACAATATGCTCAGGCCATCTTTGGAAGCCCTACTCTCGTTTAATGCATACTCAGTTGCATAAGGCCATTAACCAGTCCGCTCACTGATTCGTAGGGGGTCAAATTTAACGAGAAGATGCAGCAAGAGAAAATTTTAGTCATCTTCAATCAGATGTGACGAACCAACTGCATATATAACAATGGAGAACTCCAAACGGCCAATGGTGCCCTGTCCACTCAGATGTATATACATGTCAGATTTAGAGGCTGCTTCAGATAGAATTGGGTGTACAACACATTGGAGATCTGCATCTTTGTTACAGTTTCCGACGAGGAAACGGCCTATGAAGAGAAGTAAATCTTCCGGTGTGAGCCCGAGACCGAAAAACTAAGATCATATGGGGAGAGAGACGACCTCGTGAAAACCTCAGCAATTTTCAGAGATGGTGCTTTCTCTTTAATTGGAGACTGCCACAAAATTGCACCTGCAAGTACGTAAGACACAAGCTACACCATTCCTCAGACGAATAACATTGTACTCGAATACCCTTAATTCAAATTAAGTATAACTGTAATACCACTAAAATGCAAAGGGTGAATAAAAGGAAAGAGAGTAGAATTTTGCCGTTAGATCCATCGGCTTTTAGAAGCCAAATAAAAGTAGCGCTCATAAAGGTTCCCAGACCGTCCGGGGCCGATCGGCGCCTCTCGCTATTGTGGGCTTTACCATTCAGAAGAGAATTTAGCCAACGTCCACTTTTACCGACTTACCTGCCGCAGTAGAAAAGGCCAACAGTACAGAGCCCCTTGGACCAAAATGCCCTTGGGCAGTTAGGTATATGGGAGAGGAATGGGAGTTGGGTGAGGGCATGCCGATCATTTCACAAAGCCAGAGGCTGCCCAACCATGCTCTTATATGCTAGGACAGAACAAGCAAGCCCATTTCTTTCCCCCAACCGAAAAACCAAGCATCATTTCACCATTCCTTCCTCAACTGAGAGTAAGCCAACCAGCAAACCAACACAAAGCCCCATTCTCATTTCTCCTCCCTAGCTGAGAACTCAACCAGAGAGCAAAACCTTTCTCATTAGAGCAACATAGAGACAGTGAGGAAGAGCAAACTAGAGGAAACAAGGGGGAAGAGGAAGACAAAGACGAGGAGCGAGGGACGTGAATGGTGTCCCTGTGCTAACCACGACAGCAAGATGACGCCGTCAACAGCAACCAGAGGAGGCCATCCACAACCATCGGGAACCCCGACCATCGTCAACGACTGCCTTCATTCCTAGCCTTTATCAAGTAGGCTCCCAACTCTTACCCTCCCTACTCATGGCACGGGGCAAGCGGTGAGCCCAAAGGGGGCGCCGTGTGCCCTTGGTCGAGGGGCATGCTCCTCGGCACATGTCCTCGCTAAGTCCCGTCGCGGCGACCGCCCGTAGGTTTTCCCTAAACTGTGAGTGCACCCGAGTGTAGAGGCAAGCAAAATGAAGAAACAAAGTGAGAGTAGAAAGGGGGAGGGAAGAGGATTGTCCTGGTGGTAAGGGGTGGCCGGCCGGTTACAGGCCGTGGCCGGCGAGCTCAAACCCGTAGGGAGTGGCCAAAGTCGGGGGGCGACGGTTGACGGTGACGGGCGAGGGGTGCAAGCGACCGAGGGCGGAGGCGCAGGAGGCTGTGGCCAGAGCCGAGGATAGTGGCCGTTGGCCGTGCCGACTGAGCGGCGGCGTCTAGCGGCCCACCGCCGCCCGTGCACTAGGGAGGCAGCGGATCTGGTCCTGATTGGCCGGATCCGACGCAAAGAACGAGGGGAGGGGCGGAGTGGCCGGAGGGGAAGCCGACGACGACAGGGGGGCGACCAGATCTGGCCCCAGTCGACCGGTTTGGGAGGAGCCGTCGGCGGCATGCTCCGGATCCATGGGCCAAAACCCCTCCGCGTTGCAAACCGCCAATAGAGAGAGTGAGGGGGAGCCATGGAGGAGGAGAGGCCGACGGCGGCCCGACAACCGGTGGCGAGGGAGGTCCGGCGCACCCGTGCACCGCCGCGTCACCTGGGAGGTTCGGTTGTTCGGTCGAGTACGCGAAGTGGAGAGGCAGGAGGAAAAAATGAGGAGGCCGATTCGGCCGCAATAGATGAAGGGAAAAAAGAAAGGGAAAAGAAAAAAACGAGAGGGAAAGAAACGAAAAGGAAGAGGAAAGAAAAGAAAGAGGAGAAAAAGAAAAAAAATAGGGGTTTGGTACCTGCGCGACAGGTCCTTAAAAACCCGTGTGTTTTATGCCAAAAATCGAGTTATGAGCTTAGAGTCGTCGTTGCTCGTTTAAGCTCTGGTTTTGATATGGTGTTAAGACAGGTTGACGTCTATACAGGTGAAGGTTCCGGGTCAGAGCCATCCATGTATCGTCCCCGAGGCTAACCAGGCAAGTGCATGGTAAAGCGGGTAGATTCAGGTAGTGATTTTCTGTTAGATGAATGATGGTGCATTGTTTATCATGTTGTGGAAAGTTAATTATTTCTGGATGCATAATGAGAAATGATGAATGATGAATGTTGAGATATGACATATTGATATGCATAAATGGAGAAATTGCATTGCATGCATGTTATGAAAAAGAGATAGTGTTGGTCCACTTTGTGTGGACGTTCCACGGGAGTGGAGATTGAGGTCTCCGTATGAAAATAACGGGCTATTGTGGTCCCCGTATGAAAAAGGATGGGCTTGTGATTCCCGCATGGAAACAGGGCGGGCTTGGGTGAGCATCAGCCGGTGCTTGCTCTGCTATACCAGTATAGGCGAAAGAGATAAGAGAGAAATGCATGTGCATATGCATGATGAATAGTTCATCGGAACTTAAAGCGATTAAATGGTAAAAGTGGTTAATGAAACTATGATGAATATGGACTAATTTGTGAACCTGTTATTTACTGTTTTACTTTGTACTTGTTAAGTCTTATGACTCACCCTTGCTTCGTTGTTTTTTTAGGTGGCTATTGAGAACGTCTTGCACGGGCGGGAGTAGCACATGAATAATTTACACGAACCAGCAGCACTCATTGTACCGCTTTTTGTCAGTATATTTTAGACTCTACTAACATGCTAGAGTAAACGCTAAAAATGGTATGATATATCTGGTAACAGCAATATAAATAAATTAGTGATGGCTTAAAATCTTCTAGTTGTTGATGAAATGATAAGAGTATGTGATAGTGGTAACATTCTGAACCCAAAGGACAGGCGGGATGTTACAATAACCTCATGGAGGTGAAACAAAAGAAAGATAAAAAAGACCAACTTCCTAAAGGATTCGCCTCCTCTACCGCACAGCTCATACAGCACATGCCATTCAGAGCCCCTCGTTTGCTTGATCGGAAACCGATGATGGGGATTCTGAAGATAAGACTGCAGCTCAATTTCTTGCCTTCCCTTGTCGCAGCCTTCTGATCTCTAAACGGAAAGCATAGGCTCTTCAAACAGCAAAACTGTGAAGTCTGAACTGACGGCAGAGAATAGGAATCCACTTACAGAACTGAAGAACAACGAGGCTAGGATGTAGTCCAATGAGGTTGCAGGAATCCAGGCTCCCTACTAATTTGTACAAGTCACTGGTTACTCATCCGCGCTCAGCTTCTCTGCAGCAGAAAGCAGCAAGTCCACAGCCGCATAGTTCCTACTTTGCAGCCTGGCATCATCCCTCCTGTGAAGTTTCAGCAATCTTTTCTCATACTGTCTCATCCCCTCCTTTGCTCTCTCCACGTTACACGATGAGCAATACCACTTCCCCTTGGGTATTGAAGTGCGGCGAGGTGTTATGCAGTAGAGATGATAAGCTTCATCACAGCCATCGCACAGAATGGTCAGGTCATCATCTTTGTCCGAAAGACAAACTCGGCAAAGGCAAGATGGACAGTACCAGCACGGTTTGTTCCGCTGCGCATCACTAGCGATCTGCTTGGACTTCAGGCACTGAATGTGGTAGTACTTATATAGACAGTGGATGTGACCACATATCAAGAATCTCTTGTCATCCTCTTCAGGATCCCCACACATCTTGCATGAGCCACCGACATCAATATTCGACGGTTCCAGACTCTCAGTGACACTGGAAATCACAATTGCTCTTGAGTTATCAACAGGTGTCCCTTCGCTGACAGTTTCTTTGCATTCTGGATGCCTGCACACCTCAAGTCCCTTGCATACGACACAATTTCCATGCAAGCAATTCGGTTGGTAATGGGCTAAGACCATGCCACCTTTAGCTGATTCGTTGGAGGTGGTGCTGCAGCTTTTACAAGACCAGCTTCCAGTTGAAATGGATGGCACAGGAGGCTCAATGCATGAAATGTGCCAAACTAACATGCATCTATTACATGTGAGGACACTGACATCTCTCGCCTCTTGGCCACATCGGTTGCAGGTACTACCCTTTTGTACATCAGAAGCATCTATTGGATCTGGTTGGTCCAACTGGTTGAAGCCCTGTGAGGTTGAGAGTACCAATGCATTTGATTCAACCAAGTTCTTGAGTTCAGAGCTGGCCACCACAGCTTCCTGAAACAGTGGTGGCATAATATTGAGCAACGCAAGTACGGGCATCATGGAAACAGGAAAGTTTGCAAAGCAATAAGCAATCAACAGAACAGTCACCTTGAGCTTCTCTTCACCATCATCTGATCCTCTCATTCTTCCAACCTAAACAATGTAATACCAGATTTCAATGCAAAGATACAATCAGGTAGACAGAAATGAACCACCTAAAAGCAAATGTATCCAAATATCAAGAGAATCCTAATATCCTATCCTAATTGAATCAAACAAAAAAAATAGAGAGCATTCAAAAAACTTAAAACTAAAACCAAAAGAAGAGAGTCCAACAAATCCAACCATCAAATACTTGCCTGCTTTGTGTAGGAGGCTTCTGTGAGGCTTGAAAGACTATTTGCTAGGTCAATGATATCTTGACCAGCCATTTTAAGATCTTCCCACAACTGCAAAAATATCAAAACTGTTAATCACCATTTACCACCAAAAAAGATGTTATTAAATATATGCCTTCAAAATAAAATGTATACTCAACTTCAGCTTAGCTAAAAAGCACTGATTAACACAGAGTGCTTACGAAGACTGAAAAAAAAATATGATATGTTGGAACTTTTAGTCCTCCAACTATGTCTTGTGCCCATTTTCGCTCCTTAACTATGAAATTGGTCAAATCGATCCCGAAACTATGCATTCTAGCTCATTTTTGTCTGTCTGCCTATTTTGCATCACGTGTACATGCTGAGTCAACAGTGGAAGGGCTTTGCCTAGTCAGTACACATGAAAAGACCAAATTTCTCCTTCCCAAGACAGTACAGTATATTCCCAAGGGGGATGGCCCGATTGAGTTGAACCCTTGAAATCATGACACGCATATTCTACACACGAACAAGAAATCAGAATAATGTAATGGAGCTAGATGGTCTTTTTCAATTGTGTTGACAAAGCAAAACTCTTCCACTGCTGAATCATCATGTTCATGTGAGGATGACAATTGGGCACAGGGACAAAAACGACCCAAAATGTAATGTTTGGGGAGTGGGGACTGATTAGACAAATTCAATAATTAAGGGATGAAAACAGCCACGGGCCATAGTTGAGGGACCAAAAGTGCTTTTAACCTTACAAACATATAGCACAGATAACTGTGGTTTAATGCACGAGCTAGGTATTGAGCTTGTAAGACTCCATTCTGGTAGGTAGGATAGGGCAAGGATAGAAAAACCAGTCCGGGGAACTTCCTGCCCGGTGGCTGGTAACAGTAACCGGCCAGTTACCGGAAAACCCGGTTGAAATTTAAATATCAAAATTTGAATTCGGGCTGTTTTCAAAGGAAAAACCGTTAAAAACCGGAAAACCGCTAAAAAACAGAAAAACTGATAAAAACTTGAGATTGATGCATATTTAGTCATATAATAGGTAATCTAGCACAAAAAAGCCTAAACCAAATCAAGATATGCATTATGCAGTCATAAATGTAAATTTACATTTGAAAGTTCTGGCCTTTTTTTTCCAGTTACGACCGGTTTTCCCAGTTACCAGTCAGTTTTTCTATCCCTAGGATAGGGTAGTTAATCTAGTGTTCATGTGAGTACGAACTGGATATAACAAAGTTGGTCCAGCCAGTATTATTTTTTTGTTTTGATGGATCATGAATTCATGATTCACATTATGATCATGACCATATAATTGTTATTACTGGTGATGACTTGGCCAAATGAACATAATACTGTTTTGCTATTCGATGGAGAAAACTCAAGTTATGGAATGCTAAAAGAACATTTTGTGTCTATAGAAGCCTGTGCTGGTGGTGCACACAAAGAATACAGGGAGCAAGTCAATGGGATTAAAAGGAATTTTCACTAAACTTGTAATATGTTAGCAACATGTTAAAAGGATTATACATGTTTGCACATTGTCAAAGCATGCCATACAAGAAAATTTCCACATGCGTAACACAAAACTAGAAGAAATAGTGAAATACTAAAGAGATGACAAGTTGTAAAGTTTTTACCAGCTTTAAATCATGTTTGAATAATCCGGGTGCACGCCCATAATCTCCATTTTTCATCCTTGAGTCAATCACACCAAAATCAAAATATCTAGTCCTTCCCTCATCTTGATGCACAGTTCTGCAAAGCACGTTGCACAACAAGGCAAAATCCTTCGATCTTAAAACGTCCACAAAAACATTCTGACACTCGGCAATATTCACATTACTCGACACTGTTCTGTCTGAATCCATTTCCACTTCGTCTCCGACCTAATATAATCAAGGAAAAGATTATTGGAATCTGACAACGCAATGATTTATCCCCTAAATAGATTATTGCAATAGTAGCATTTCCATGATTCAAAGAACTACAGAAAAAGAATAGCAAGAATAGAGTGGTTTTATAACCTAATGTTCCATCCAAAGAGCATGCTCTCAAGGATTCAAACTTGACAAGTTTGCAGCCAAGTAATAATATAGGTTAATAAATACAAGTATAAAAACAACAATACATGACATCTGTGGTTTTGCAGTGATCATCAGTCTTCCCACTTACCGTTCCAAATTCAGAGCAGCCGTAAAGGAGGACGTCACGGATGCAACTCTGAATGCCAGCACTATCTTGTGTGCCTGGCAAATGCATCAATAGGTCCAAAACATATCTCCAGTGACTCCAACAGTCACTTCTTCCAGTTTGCTTCTCAGATTTGTTTGTGTTACTACATAATCCATTTTCATGAGGCCCCTCGATGATTGGCTGCATGATAAACCACTTCAATTAGTACTTAACAGATTAATCCAGAGGAAATATTGCAAAAGAGAGGTAATTTTAACATTTGACTCATTTTACAAGAAAATAATTCTTTTAGTAAAGAGATAATGGCAGTTAGTCAGTGCCAGATTACCATGTTTTGTACAGTCTTGACCAGGGATGAAAAAACCGGAACCGGGACAAATCCCGGCCGCCGGGCGGTACCGGTTACCGGCCGGTTACCGCCCGGTAACCGGTAAAACCGGATTTGCAACCGGTCAAATTTCATCAAATGCATTTTTTTTGCGGGGCGGGAGCGGACCGGTAACCGGTCCGGTTACCGGGCGGGAACCGGTTTTACCGGTGAAAAAACCGGTAAAACCGGTGGAATGAGGAGGGTTGGGCTAAATATTTGGATCCAATTTCTCAACCCTAAATTGAAGTATTTTGTTGCCCTAAATTGGAGCTCCACTACATCAAACTAATCCATTGTAAAAAAGTTCCATCAAACTACATGAAACTACCCCAAAAGCTTCACTTTTGTTGCCCTAAATTGAAATATTTTGTTGTAACTATGAGACCAAAAGTAATTGAGATGTTTCGACATATAACAAAACCTTGTAAATTGCCATATCTCCTCTTCTCCTCTACCATTTTGCTGCAACTACTTGACTTCTCTCTCGCGTGCTACAGCTAGTCCCTTCTCCCCAGGATGCTGATTTCTTCTCCCAATCTAATGTGCCAACTGTTGCTGCCCTTTCTTTAGTGCTAAAGTGCTGCAAAACACTCTCAAAGACAAGTATCCAATGCCCTTTCCAGCACAATGGACCCAACATGTTTGCCAACACCACTACTAACTGCCTATCACAATAATTCACCCTTTTTTTACTTCCAACAATAGCTAATCAACCTAATATATCAAAAACAATACCCAAACTAATATACCCACTACATTAGCAAGTCAAAAATTCAAATCTTCAATTCAAAAATTTCCGGCCGGTATTTTAAATCCCGGTTGCGACCGGTATATCCGGTTACCGGCGGTTACCGGCCGGTAACCGCCGGTTTTTTCAACCCTGGTCTTGACTCTCAGCTAGTATATAAATTTCCAGCCTAATGCTAGTAGGTTTTGTACAAGCGAAGAATCCAGCTAGAACTGATAATAAGTTCCAGAACAATGCATCGCTGCTATAACCACGAAGGTGCATTAATGCTAGTCCTAAATTCTTAGTAGAGGGGCAAGGATCTTTATTGCCTCCATCTGAAGGCATACAAATCTACAAAACTGCATGTAGTCCACTAATCTGTTGCATTATTGAGGTACATGTACCAGCCAGTTCACCTAAAGGCATAAACTGATGAGGAAAGATGGACAATTCACTTATATTTCAACACTCCCCCTCACGTGTAAACTCTCTTAGGCCTAAAACATGGATAGAAGTAGGATGCAATTGTTTTTTTAATTGCACAAGTCAGGTCTTGAACTCGGGACCTCTTGACTCTAATACCATATTGAGTTGTATGTATCAGCCAGTTCACCCAAAAGGTTAAACTAATGAGAAAAGACGGACAATTCACTTATACTTCAACGGCCGTCAGTAATGTTCCAGTTCTAACACAGTGCAGGAAAAGGCTAGTAACAAACAACAAGGACACACCTGAGGATCGGCATACTTCTGTGATGGAATAGTATTGGATAATGTGTCACATGATTTTGATGTTCCATTGGCTTGATCAAAAGGTTGGAAAGAACTACTGTCCTGCATTGCTATAGTGAAATGTTCTTGATCACATTGTGAACCCTTAGAAGGGCACAACATGTCACAATGGTCAATACCGTCAAGTGGACCTGATCTTCTTGCTTTTTGCTTCTCCCTTGAAACCATTCGATCCCTTATCTTTTTAGCAGCATTTTCTGGAATTTTTTGGCATTGAGGACGACTGTGCCAGCCAACGAGATGCCACTTCAATCTAGTTATGCCATGATAACCCTCTAAACTGCACCACTTGCACTTCCAATGTCCTTTTTCTCTGTCATGAATCAGTGAATGCTCCCATGCATTGTCCCTTAGCCTTGTCGGGTAATTGGAGCGTACCTACAAATTAATACAGCATGTCGCTTAAATATGAATTTAAATCGTGGCATGCATGTACAAAGTGAAATCATGCCATGCCTAACATCCAATAAGAACTGCAAACAGAACACATTACACATTTGATGAAAGAACTGTGGAATAAATAAATAACAATTCTAGAAGTAAAAAAAAAGATAGCATTTCAATCAAGAGAGCGAATAAAATTGGAGTGAAAGTTGGACAAAGCACACTTAAAATTTTGTCCTACGGTCATAGGCGGGCATCGGAACTTACTCGAGTTAGTATCTATTTCTAAAATTTTGTGGGTGGGATGAAAACTCGTCAGGTGGATGTAATCCTGGTTTTGGTTTGTCCTGGGTGGATGTAACCCAGCGAGTATAATGGGTGGACGTAACCGTAGTAGCAAAATCTAGCATATGGTGGATGGAACCATGTAACAAGTGGATGGGACCTGAATTGCTGTTAATATTGCATACTTTTGCTCTCTTAAATCAAACATGGTTTAATTAAAATGCTAAGTTATAGAAATTTTCTATTTATTGTAGTTTTCAAATGATGCCTTTAGCAAATAAAACAACCCAAGCCTACCTTTGTTGAACCTTGCATGGATAATACTGCATTCAGTGTGTTGGCTCATGGAGCACTATTGGTTGTGCTCACCCTCACTCACTAAATACCTCAGAACTTGCGGATCAAAGTCACTACGCGTACAACCTACGGATCAAAGTCACTACACGTACTACGACACCCCAGACGCTGATGGAGAAGAAAATAGAGGAGATTAGGATAGCCTCTAGTAGTCTAAGCTCTTACCCCAGTCAGTCGTTTGCCTGTGACAAGTTATGCCCTCCCCTTTGCTACCGCTTCCGCTTTATGCAATGTACCTGTTTGGCCCGATCGGTTCTTATTGTAAATTTAACCTAATGCGGTCTATTGAAACTTTGATCTGTAATATTAATATATGGTATGGTTTACATTACATATGAAATGATTCGGTGATGTATCTGTAAGCACTATCTACTGATCTAGGGAAAGTAGTTTCACAAAGGATGCCTATGCACATAATTTCTTTTTTTATCATTCAAAACTTTGTTGATATTCAAATCAAAATAGTGATATCTCATAGGTAGTTCGTAGGATAATCAACAAACCATGTACATTTATTTGATGGCCTGAAAAATATCAATATTAGAACAAATCATATAGAAATGTCCCTAACCACTGCACAAACTGGCTGAAGCTCTTAAAGCCCCTTGTATGGCTACTTAGCAAACCTGACATCAATCCCCTGTTGTTGCCCTTTTGTTTTCTTAAAATAGAGGACCTGTACTTTTATATTTCTTTCATTGTTCGAAACAAAGCTATGGATCATTTCAAGATCAAATTTCCAAAGGGCCACATGTTTTTGGTTGGTTCTTGGCAATTCCTAGTTGGGAAGGGTTTTATCCTAACATCTAAACTCAACCATGTAATTGGCTAGACCATGTTGGTTATGCCGAGTTACCTGTTTGTTATATTTTCAAATAACATGATAAAAAAACATGCTGTTGCAGAACAACTCAATAGGTAGACAAAATCAGTGAGAATTAGCTATAAGTCACTGTAATTCAGGGAGATTATAGCTTCAATCAACAAAATCCCAGAACCAAACTATTTGATGTAGCACTAATCAAAT
Organism: Dendrocalamus latiflorus; assembly: GCA_017311315.1. NCBI lineage: Eukaryota > Viridiplantae > Streptophyta > Magnoliopsida > Poales > Poaceae > Dendrocalamus > Dendrocalamus latiflorus. The sequence continues at coordinate 29,065,585 of CM029664.1, forward strand.
TTACCTTTTTCCAATTCTATACACCATTGTTTATACATTTGATACCTATCTCTTTCAATAGTTAGGGATAGAATTTTATCTATTAGAAATGTTATCTTTATAGTTGGAAAGATTAGATTGGATTGTTAGGTGTCCAACACTATATGAGCACAACATTGTCATCCTTTCTCGTTAAGCAATGAATAAATAAATAAGTCTCTAGTCTCCCTCTTCTAAAACCAGGCCTTAGAGCCTCTCTACCACGTCATGGAAGAGCCCTGCCGGCGGCTAGATGAGGGCGAGCACCCTACCCTCGGTCCTCGGACCTTCACAACATTTGGTATCAGAGCCACTCACCATGCCTTCTACTGCTAATCATGTGACTGCCATGAAGGTCTCATTCACCAACCTTAAGACCAATCTCAGCAACATGATGACCATTTGCTAGGAAATGATGGTGATGGCCGAGCTAAAGGAGCAGGAGGAGGCATCGCATGCCATTGCAATGGCGGTGTTGCCATCACCTTCCCCATCACCATCGTCAGCGTTGGTCACATTACCCCCCTCACCATCGACACCTCCAGGCTTTGCTGCCCTTGGTGGCACCATTCATGCCTTCGCCGAGGAAGAAGATTGCCGCTGTCCAGCGGCCATCTTGTCCACGTGGCCGGCCGACACCATGCTTTCGAAGGTGCGGTGCGCACCGACTGCCATGTGGTTGTCAGCAATGTTGTCACATCCCTTCCTTAACCTTTCCATCCTAGGGTGAGAAGGATGTTGTTGCTACCCCATGCTGGCTGCCTATGCCAGCGACTCCCTCGATGTCAAGCCACGCGGAGAGACGCAAATTAGCATTATCGTCCACAAAACCTTCACTAATCCTCTTCCACCCAACATGATGTCATTGTGCCCTCTTGTCGACATGGGGACGTGAAAGTCTTCAACCTTGGTCACACACCTGACAGCTCAAGAATGAGCCGTTTCATCACAAGGGGTGTAATGTTATGGTCTAAGATCCCGACGAGGCACATTAGCAAACACGTAAGCAATACCGTGGGTACTATAGCAACAAGTGAACAATAGTTATGCTATCTACTTTCCTAGATGGTTTGATTAGTTTCCTAGGATAAAGATTAGTTTACTTAGCTATCAAGTTATTATTAGGAATAGGATCTTATTTATTAGGAAGGTTATCTTTTATAGTTGAAAAGATTAGATTGGATTGTTAGGTGGCTAGCACTATATAAGCACGACATTGTCATCCTTTCTCGTTAAGGAATGAATAAACAAACAAGTCACTAGTCTCCCTCCTCTTCTAAAACCAAGTCTCATGGCCTCTCTATCATGTTTGGGAAGAACCCTACTGATGGTTAGATGAGAACGAACGCCTTACCCTTGGTCCTCGGACCCGTACCCAATCGACGCTCACAACAGAAAATAATATAAAGTAGATAAATATTAAGAGTTCTTCTAAAGTTAGGTATAAATCTATCATTGACTCAAAGGTTGTTTTTTGCTTTCCATTGACAGTTTCCTTAAAGAAGTTGACTATTAAATGGAGAGTAAACATGGTACAATCCCTAAAATGCAACACATATACTACAGCTTTATCGGGAACCCATCCACACTGTTGATCATATTACCCTCGGTAAGCCAGAATTGCCAATAAAAGCCTCAATTACTAGCACATGATTAATCCAATTTTAATTGTGGAAGAAAGTCTCACAAGCACCAACTATAAATCTAATGCCTAAACCTGCCAATTTATCACATCTCTATAACCAACAGATGAAGCATCAGGAGCTTGAGCACTTCGGTTCATCCCAATTTCCAACCAAACTTACATTTAGAATCAACACAGGCATGTCTTAACATTATGCAGTATATGAACGGATAAATACGGCCTCACAGGAACAAAACAAGAAAGGATACCTCACTAGATTCATTATTTATTGACAGTTGAGGAGGATTGCCAGATGCTGGATTGTTATTCTGCAGTTGTTCACTGGATTGCCCAAGAACGTGTGTCCCTGAAGGAGCTTGTTGCCCAGCCTTTTTCATTTTGAGTCTTCTCTTTATCAGAATATGGTGTCTTGCATTTGCAAAAACTTCTCTAGGAACACTTGGGCACTTAGGATGACGAAAGGCACCAGCAAGATGATAATGGAGCCTGGACGTTTTACCATACCCATCCATACCACAGTATCTGCACCTCCAATGCCTCGCAATTTCATCAACGATTACTATATGCTTCCTTGTGTTAAACCTAGTTTTCTGAGGGTGTTTCAAGATCTACAAATAAGTGTATAAGCTCAGAACAGATCATAATTTTTTTTAGCAAAAAAGAAGCATGGCATATTTGCATATGTTATTTAGTAAAAACTAGAAAAAGTACATGTTAAAATACAGTAGAAAAAAACATACAGGAGAATACTTCTCTTGTACTGTCTGTTGTTTATCATTGGCATATTATCTTTTCGCATTTTAGTTTCTGGAGTAACTCGTACAGAATAAAGTGTATGATGACTATTTTTTTATGAGAACATTTGGGGAGGACCCTCCTGGAAGTAAATATGTTAAAAACAATATATTAATAATAGATACAACAATCTATACAGAGGAGCTCACAGGGATCTAATTCCGCTCAACTCAGACCAGAAGAACAGAAAAACAACAAAAAGAATAGATGTCCACATAAGTAATCTTAGTTAACTACTAACCAAATGAAGACACTTCCAAAAACAGATGGCTAGCCCAGCCAACTTGAAATTGCCTCTATCATGCATTGAGGAGCCCTTTCCTTTAAAAGTTAAAAGTAAAGTTCTAAGTCCTGAAACAGGAACTTCTTCCACCTAAATTTATAGGGAGGGACTCTGTAAAATTTTTATTGTTCCTTTGCAACCAAATATGCCAACATTCAAGTGTGGCCAATTCCTTAAAAGAACAATTTAGAACAGATGCTTGTTGTCTAGCAATTTCCAACATAGCAAAAATTTCCAGAGTTGCATCCCATGCCAATTAGATTCCAACAGTTCTTGCTAAAGTCACAAGTAAAGAAAAGGTGCTTCCAGTCTTCTAATAAATCCTGATGGCATAACACATAAAATTCAGACTCCACAAAAAAAATTATTTCTCATCATAAACCTTGTATTGAGTTATGGCACTAATTTGAACTTCTGCAAGAATCCAGAGAAGCCGATAAAATTCTTACCCATTATAACAATTCCGTAAGTAGTATTCATACTTTTTATTTCAACACTAGTGAGGTCAAAACTAACCAATAACTCAATAGCACAAACAAAACCAACACCTTTATCCAGGACAGTGGAATTTTTGTTTGATCTCAGGCTTATGAAGGAGAACTACCTCTTTGTTTTGTGAATGCTCAGTGTTCCTGTCCACAATCTGGTGCTCATTGTTGAGTACTTGGTGCCTGCCATGCTCCATTGCCCACTGCTCCTCTGGCTGATCACCATTTTTCTTTGACTGTTCACAATGCTCAACTAGTCGGCCACTATGTTCTGCATCCCATTGGTTGCTTCCAGCTGTCACCTTCTCAAAGAAAATGAACAAAAATATATGGGTTAGTTCCAATGCTAGAATAGTTTATCCAAAGAACTAAGATTGGTTACAAATGAAAAAAGAGGATATATCTGGTGGTGTAAACCCCATTCTCAGTGTTAACTTGTGTGAACTTTGTGTGCATGTTTCCAAAAAATCACAAAAATTTACTAGATGTAGGGGGAGGGATTTTCTATGGCCCTGAAGCAAGATCAAACTCGATTGCAGTTTCAAGACATTAAAAGTAAATATCGTGTAACAGTGATTTTCACTGTTTTGGCACCATTTCGTTTGCTGCTTGTCATTTTCATATCTTTCAGATGCTAAGTTCACACAAGTTAACACCCAGAAGGGGGTTTGCACTGGATATTTCCCCCAAAAAGTAATATGACATTGGGAGTGGTTAGATACTTCACATGCCAATTTCCCAACTTGTCAGCTCATGGGTCCCCTAAAAAAAGTCAATTTATGGGTCACGACTCATGACAATCCTAACTGACTCAAGATTGGATGTTTGCATTATGAATGGATACTTGACTACTTGAGTAAACATGTGGTAATCACTAACCTTGGACTACAATGATCTACCCAGGAATCGTCCTACAAAATCTTACAACTTAATTTAAATTGAAAGGATGGCATCTGATGCACACAATAATCGAAATCACCACCCCTCAGACACGCACAAACACTCAACACCCACTCAGAAAAGAGAAACAAAAAACAGTCCATGCCTGCACCCTGCCTTTTTTTTCTTTCCTTTACTTTTTTCATGAAAGCGTCACTTCACAAACTACCAATGATATGATAAGCTTGTACTGCCTCCATCATCTTTTACTTGTTTCAGACATCAATGCGGTCTCGAATACACACCTTTGTCCATTACTTTTTTCCAATTATATGTTAGTAAAAATATAAAAAATATAATGATATGAAAGTACTTTTGATGACAAATCTACTAATATAAGTTCCATGTGACAAATATAAATACTTTTGTGCATATTAGTGGTCAAAGTTTAAAAGTTTTGACTTCACGCACTATAAAATGACATCTATCTGAAAACGGAGGGAGTAAGGTGTAAAGATAAGGAAATGAATCAGCAAGAACTAAGTTAACAGATTGGAATACCTCATTAATATCACACTTCTCTGATGCTTGCATATGCACAGTCTTTCCTGAAGGTTGTTGACCGTTCTTACATGGTACAGTCCCTTCCTCATGAATTTGTGAGTCAAAAAGTTGATCCTCGTCAATTGTGAAGTCAAAAGGATACCTTGTATTGCTATTAAAAAGATGGCGTGCTGCTCTTTTCTCTTCAATGAAGTTCAATACTTCTTTTGACATTTCCTTTGGAATTTTTGGGCAGCTGTTATCAGTAAGATGAGCCTTCAATGTAGTTACACCACCACTTCGACACAAATCACACCACTTGCACTGCCACCGTCTTTTATTTCCATCAAGATCCACCGCATGCTCCCACCCAATATCCCTTACCCCTCGTAACAAGGGAGCCTGCAAAGCAATGTAAAATTTGGATCAATACAAGGTTATTGGTAATGCTCAGCAGAAACAAAAATATAATTTTTCCCTTCAGTGCTAGTCTTCAAGGATAAAGTTTAGAGAAATTAAAAATATCAAAGTTATGAAATCATGCTTTATTGACACCGTTGTTTTCACATATGATGTTTTTATAGTTGTTTGGCCAAATTGAATCACCTTTGATTAATTCTTTTTTTAAGGGTTAAATCACTTTGCTAAGGTAGCTGCATATTAGTAGATTTGAACTGAGATAAGTTAGTTTGTGTTGTAGCACATACGTTCCAAGTCCACAGGTGTATTACGCTAAGTACCCCCCCCCCCCCCCCACCCATCTTAAATTGGGTATGTCGCAATGAATAGAAAATAAATTAGAGAGCAATAAGTAAACTTTATCCCTTTGTATACCCTGGGAAAAGGAGGCTCCTGATGATCCTTGTTTGTCTGGTTAGTGACTTCCTCAAGAACATAAGTGTCTATTCCAGTCGGCACCTCCGAATCAACAGGTGAAGGGTCCTTCTCAGCCTTGGCATCATCAGAAGAGCTCCTGGCCTTCACACTGTTGCCACCATTTTGTTCAGCTCGCTTCTTTCGTCTCTCTCTTTTCTTCCGCAAATGCTCCCTTATTTTTTCAGAGACGTCTGCGGGAACCTTTGGGCACATTTTGACATCCAAATCACCAGCAAGATGTCGCTTGAGTCTAGACACACCACCACCATATCTAGTTAGGTGACAATACATACACTTCCAGTGTTGTCTGTTTTCATCAATCATTATGCCATGCTTCCATCCAATATCCCTACTTTTCCAAAAAGTTTCTGTAACCTGCAGAATTATAAAGTTTTAAATAATGGTACTGAAGTGGTGAGATCACATTTTTGCATTATATATCCGAATTTGTAGATCAGCCAAGCCATAATAACTGAATGCCCTGAAATAGAATGTATAGGTCAAGGGCAACGGCAATTGTTGAAGAAAAGTTTAACATCTGACGAGGTAAATGGCATGCTTCAAATGCTCTATTTGAACAAAGGAAAATTGCCTAGATGGCACTCTTTTTCGCCCAAAACCCGATTGGCAAACATACCACCCAAGTTTTTGACATGGCAAAATCAAATATGCCACTGTCAAATTTCACCGTTAGCAAAGTATTCCAAGGGTGCAAAAGCAAAGTGTCCCCCCAGCAAAATGCCAGGTGAGTAGAAGACATGCTGTAACTAAAAACTTGCATGCCATAGTCCAGAAGGTGTGTGGAAGGCTCACATAAGACATTTGCCTCTTGGCTTGGAGCACTTTTTTTCTTCATGATGCTAATGAAGTTAATGCAATTGCAACCTGATGACATAGTTAGCCTGTAAATATAATCATGAGAAACTTCCTTCTGTCCATGCAGCCAACTATGACCCAAAACTAGAACTTAATATGACAGAAGGCTAGGAAGCAACGTAGTTCTCGAAGAAAATAAGGGAAATTCTCCCAAAATAATTAACTTTCTCAAGCAAATTAGTCCTATTGGAATCCAACAATCCACAATTGCATCAAAGAAGGTGAAACCCATAGGACTTACTGATCAGCAGAATCCTACGAAAATTTGGTAAATGGTAAACTGTATTAATAAACAGAACTAACAGGTTCTAAACAGAAGCACTCCATGTTTACTCCACACTTCCACAGTATACCTTTCTTAAAGAGAGACAGAGAGAGTATGTATCCTCCATAATATTCAGTTCTGTTTGATTTATAATATGTTGATCAGAGTTGAATGTACAAAGTACCAACATGAGTGATAAACTGATAATACAACGCTAATGGCAAAATAATCACAGAAGGAACAAATATACTGAACGTCATCTAGATTAACTCACTAATTCATTAACATAATTTGAGCAGAACATATTGGCCACTAAATAACAAGCTCTTGTTCTACATACTCATCAATTATTCATCATTTTGATCACCTTATTTCAAGTGGCAATCCTGGCAAGTTAAGGTTTTTGCAAAAATGCATATTACTGGCAGCCTTTCATTTTCATGCACCTACAAGATCCTAATCTCCTAACCACACATCACCAGGTGCAGAATCAGTCCATTCCAAGCATGCACCATTTCCATGTCATTTTTCTCCATTCTAGCAGACGAAATTAGAAACCTTGGCTAGTGTACAAACTACAAGTACTAATATCTAGCATGGTCCAGGACTCCAGGTTACTCCAACACTACCTGTACCACATTGCAACTGCAATTTCTTCTTAGTGCAAAATAGGGGATTATAGATTTCTTGTAAAGATTATACCTGCTGCGCCAGCACATCTACGGGCTTGGGCTCTGGCTCCGGCCCCAGCCCCGGCCCCGTCTCCGGCTGCCGGCGCCTCTTGTAGATGCGCAGAGCCTCCTGGGACGACGAATCCCTCAAATGCACCTTCTCATTCCCTTTGCCCTTCTCATCATCCATCTTCCACCGCCAGGGTTTCGGTCAAGAAACCGAGGAATCCTGCATAGAACACAACCAAAATCCTCACTACGAAGCATCCGAAAGAATACAACAAACAAGAACCTACTCCTGCAATTCCCAGGCCAAGAAGCCCGACCAGAAAGATTCCACCTCTTCCCCCCTCCAAAATAACCACCAAGAAAGTTCAAACGTTCGGGGGGAAAAAACGCGGTCAAAACCGTAAGAAGCAGCGGAAAACATGGTCTCGAAGCGTACCGGAACCTACCGACGCCGCGGGGACAGTTGATGCGGAGCTGGATTTGGGGGGCAAACGGGGGAGGAGCTCGGAATTCAGGCAAGGGAAGGGAAGCGAGAGGGGGACAGAGAGGGAGATGTGAAATGAAACTGCTACAAGAGAGAGGCTGCTGTATTGGATACAGAGCAAGGAGGGGGGAGGAGACTTGACAAAAATCCGGCACCACCTGGGTGAGAGTTTACTGCCTTGCCTTCACTTTTTTGAGCCCTGCCTTTTCTATTGTAGCACCTTTATTCATTTCAGTTTCTCTTGAGATGTTCTCCCCCCTTAGAAAATATTAAATCATTTTGTTCATGCATTTAATCTTTGGTTTCATGTGCTTGATTTAGCTTTTGAGAAGTCTAGGTGTTTCGCAAGAGAAATAAAGATGTCGAATGCTGGTGTAGGTGATGATGCATGCACTGCCTTTGGAGCTCTGGAGTTTGTCTCTACCCCGGATTTATGTGCATTTGGTCATGGTTCCAGGCTTCCACCACATTCATAACAGATACAGTGATACAATATTTTGTCTTTCCATATATTATCTGCGCGGTAATTTTCAGGGTATCAAAATAGTTTGATGATTTTGCTTAAACTTTTAGGAAACAAAAAGGTTAGGGTTCCTGAGTTATAAACAGCCTGTGTCATGGAATGGAGAGCACTACTGCATTAGTAGTAGAGGTTAGCTAATCAAAAGGTCAGTACTAGTTTTCTTACAAGAAGATTCCCAGTGCTCGTGTTGGTTTTTCTTACAAGAAGATTCCCAGTGCTCGTGTTGGTTTTTCTTACAAGAAGATTCCCAGTGCTCGTGTTGGTTCTTGGTGCCTCATCCCCATCGATGTATGTGACCACCTAGACTTGAAACGGCAAGGTGAGAAAAACTAATCTTTCTTGACCAAAATAAATCGAAACAAAAGGCAGCAGCAAACCTCTGCCATTGAATTCAAGAGCTGTGCATCTCTTTATGGCTACCCTCATATACCTACTTCTTCATCTTGGATGGGATTGTTTTTCTTATTGGCATTCTCTTCATTTCGCTTCAGAAATTCCTGCCATCTTATGTGATGGCCTATGCAATCTGACCTTTGGCTATCTCATTTGGACATCAACATATTCAGACGAGTTTTTTGCTATTATGGTACCCTTTAAGTTGGGCTTCGCTGAAACGATACTTATACCGTGGGATTCTCCCAAATAGTACCCTTGTTGTTAACACCTCTCCAAAATAGTATTCTTAGGGATTTGAACTAATTTTCATTTGATTTTTGAATTTTAACTCCTTCATATGACTAAACTGCTCCTGCTCATTTTGTTTCTTCCAGTTCCAGTAGCACGAACGAACTCTTCCATTTCTTTTTGTCTGGCGGCAGCTCCTCCATCCTCACGGCGTGTGGTCCGATCACACCTGCCGCGTACGTGGTCCGGTTGCCCCTGCCGGCGTGCGACCGTCCCTGGCTGGCGTGCGATCTTCTGTGGCCTGGGGTGCGCGCACTCCCGTGCGATCCTTGCCGCGCTCTCGCCTGGCGTTGACGGCGCCGCGCCGAGTATTCCGATCGGCCAGTCGGCGTGCCGCCGTCGCCAATGAAACCCAAACGATGTGAAAAGAAGAAAATAAAAGTGATTAGGGTTAAACAAAATGAGCATGGGCAGTTCAGTCAATTGGGGGAGTACAAATTCGAAAATCAAATTATTTGAGTTAAAATCTCTGAGATTACTATTTGAGAGAAGTCTTAAGTACAAGAGTACTATTTTAGAGAAGCCCACGACGTAGATACCGTTTCGTCGAAACCCAACATAGAGGGTACCATAATAGCAAAAAACTCTATTCAGACTGCAGACCAAATGTCTCCAGTTTAGCAGCTTCGGTTTATTCTTTGTTGCAGCACTAACTAGGACAAGTTAAAAAATAACTTTTTTTTGCTTATTGCCGGGCCTGATATGTAATACGTAGCAAAATCTGAGCTTTGTGTCACCTAGTGACATATTGGGAAATTCTTGCTGGTTCAGTTAATTTGTGGCCACAATTTCCTGAAAGCCAAAGATGCTCCTAAGCAGGTGCATTTCATGGTCAACATAGAATCCTACAAGAGATATTTTTACCTGAGATGGCTTAAAAGCCTCCTTTTCCCTCCGATTCTTACCCTTTGAGGGAGCCCCCCTTCTCAATCTTTTTTTGGGGGGGGGGGGGGGGGGGCGCAAAAGTAAAAGTAATTAGTGTGGACAAAACCGAAGTCGCTAGCTTGTTGGGCTGGATGTGCCCAAATGGTTTGTGAGAGGTAATTGGCAGGAAGCCAGGAAGTCAGGGGCGGATCCAGCGGTGGGTCGGGGGGCTCGAGCCCTCCTACCGCTATCGGACCCTTGAAGCCCCCCCTAAATTTTTAGCCATGGATGTATAATGTAGAAGGGGCTGAGGTCGAGCTGAAGGTACTTCAGCCCTTCCAAAAAATTTTCCTGGATCCGTCACTGCAGGAAGTAACATTTAGATTAGTATAAAACAGTGTGCAAATCCTAACTTCATTCACATAATTAAGGCAGTTTGCATACAAGCTAAAAGAACAGTGCAAAACAGAATGGCTAACAGGACAGTGCGGGGTGAAAACAGCAAGAGTATCTCGGAACATGTGAGCCTGTGCGGTTCTTCCTCGAGTAATTTATCTTAGTTTTTCCTCATTTTCCTTCTTTTTTCTGTCCTTTTGGAAAGTGTTGAGTTGGTAGGTGTGTTATTGCAAGTTCAGACAAGGAAATTCAATCTTCGCAAGAAATTCCTGTTACCAGAGGCAGGACAAACAAGGATAGGGCTCAAAAGAGCAGCATGTCAGTATTCAGGAGCTGTTGAAAAGTGGATTATTTCCTTTGACAAGTTCTGAAGTCATAGCACAGTCAGTAGATTAATTTAGATCGAAGAAATGCTTCAAAAAAAATCCCGCTGTTACCGATTTCCCCGTCCACAGCCTAAGAGCAATTACTACTTCCTTGATGAGCGATTAGCAAAATTTCGTCCAGAGATTTTGGTAAATGGATGCAAATCCCAAGTGATGGTTCAATTCGACTGATGATCTGCTGGTGAAAATTTGCCATCTCGAGAGATAGAATGCAGGTTCAGTTCACACTACAGTTAACAGTTAGCAGGGTTGAGGTGATCGAGCAGCAGCTTGCATGCAGTATCACAAATGTATCAACTCATAAACTCCATTTTCTTCCCCCTTTTTGCTGAAATCAAAGGGAAACTGCAAGCAAGATGATGATACTTTTCATTTCTCTGATAAAACCGCAAAATAAATTTGCAAGATGAAATGTCACGTAGCCATTACCATCGGTTTTCGTAATTATGAAACATTACCTTCAGTTTTTCGTTTTTGAACATTTCAGGTGGCTTTTGTGCAATCAGAAAGGAGTTGTTTATTTAGAAATGCCAGCTTACTAAGAGAAACTCATGGTCCCATATGTAAGCACTATAGCATCTTTAGGCTAAAAATGCTTCTCTCTCATCTCATCTGCACTGCACAGAAACCTCTACATCTAGGGACCGGATCCGGTTAGGGATGGGAAACGGTAAAGGATAATCCATTTTATCTGATATTTGTATCGAGAAAACGCGAATGTGGTAAGTAAAATTCATATTCAAGAATGTTCGTATTCGTATCTGAGAATGTTCGTATTCGTATTCAAGAATGTTTATATTCGTATTTGAAACTATTCAATTCGTATTCGATCCATTTCCATTCCTGGTGATCTCTCTGAGAATGATTGTAGGAAGCACATTTCTAATGAACCAATGTTTACATACAAGAAGTGAAAATTACTTTGCATAATTTTCAATTCTATATGCTACATTGCTAGCTAGTGTAGACGTATAGTCATGTTACATAAATTTATTCTACCGAGATTTGTTACAAAAGTTTTAGGATATTCGCATTCGACCGAATTAAGTATATATTCGATTCAAATTCATATTCGCTACGACATTCGATTTGTATTCGTATTAGAGAATGTTCGAATTCATATTCATTTTAAAAATATGAATTCACATTCATATCTATATTCATTTTAAAAATATGGATTTGTATTCGTAATTGAAACTATTCAATTCGTATTCGATCCGTTTCCATCCCTAGATTGCTATCATCACATATTTTGGGATTTTTTTTTCGTAATGTAGGCGTAATAGCATGCAGAGAATGAAAAAAATAGTGCCATTGCAATATGAAAAAAATGGTGCCATGGCAACTGACAGAGATGAAAACTATGCCCAGTGCCAGCAAAACTGAAAAAAGGCACCGACGTGCAACAAGCAAATGCAGTAATGCTGGTTGCCTGCTCATATGATAGGATATAAAATATTGCTTTTGTTGCACTTCGACTACTCTACAGTCGTTACGACCACGCTAAGCCGATTTACGACCACTTTATAGATGGCTACGACCATGTGAAAGTTACGACCACACAAAGAGTAGTTACGACCACTTGTGTTTGCTCCGACCATACTCGTAACTTCTTCTGACGAGAGTTACAACCACATTCACACTGCACTGCACGTTCTCGTAACTGAGCTACAACCACTCCGGTTTACGAGAACTCGAGACTTCGACTGCAGACCCTTCCCCTTCGACTATGGAGTAAACTTGATCATAGTAGTCATAACACGATTACAACCACATTGAAGACTCGATCGCCATGGTCCTAAAGTGTTTACGACCACGTCTTCAGCTTCACGAACACCTCTGATTTCCCGAAGCCAAAACCGCTTCTTCTCTTCTTTATTTCTCTCCCTCTCGTTCGATCACACCGATCGCTTCGTTCCCTTCTCGTTACATTGCTCTACCTTTTATACCCAACTCTACGACTACGACACGGAGACAACTACGACTCCGAGATGGACTCGAAAACTGACTCGTATACAGAAACAAACTTGTACATGACTCAAACAAATATAATACAGCAAAACTGACTCGAATACAACCAAACAAGATTACTAACTCTAACAATCACCTTCTTAATCTTTGTTTCTCCATTTTGATCACGTCGATCTTCTCTCTTGCTTCATCTTGCTTCCTTTTATCTGCACTCCCATGTGCCTGAGCCGTCACCGCCCTACCGCCTACGGTTACTCCATTCTGAGCCTCGCACAATCCAATGCTTCCTGCGTTCCCTTTGCAAAACAACAAAAGACTGCACCAACCTATACTCCAAATCTTCATCTTAGACCTTGTGCACTTTTTCTATCACCTTGACTTCCTGTGTTAGCCGCACCTGCATGTGCACCACATGCGCCTCCGGAGGTGTCGCCCACAGCTACATGCATGCCTACATTATGAGGCACACTACCTTGACCCGAGTCATCACATTATGTGCCGTCGCCTAGCTCCTCCAGGCTGCTCTTTAGACAAATCAATTTACAAGTTTTTAAAGGAATCTTGTACAACCGACTTGGAGATCTTTTCACCTTCATTAATAAATCTTTGTTCTTATCGTACACACACAAGAACTCATCCTGCAGCATCACCCTGCACCCTTTTTCTATCATCTGCCCGAGACTAAGTATGTTGTTGCACAGACTTGGTATATAGTAAATCCCTGTCAACAACTTCTTATCTCCGTTCTTTACATTGCAACATCATTGTCCCTTTGCCTCTTATCTCTATTGTGGAGTCGTCGCCAAACTTGACCTTGCCCCAAATCTTCTCATTGAGCTCATGAAACATGGAGTGATCTCTTGTCATGTGATTGCTTGCTCTATTATCCAAGTACCATTGATCCGTGTGATCGTGGCTGCCTTCCTTTGTGCGTAGTTTTGGAATTACATTCTCCTCATTTAGTATCACCATGACGGTGCCTTTTCAACATATGAGGAGAGAAGTAGTCCCGGTTCTTCATCTTCTTCGTCTTGGGCGAGGTTCATCTCCCTGTTCTTCTTCTTTCTTCAATAATCCGACGCATAGTGCTCGTACTCGTTATAGTTGAAACACTTTATGTGGCTGTAGCATTCTGACGTATAGTACTCGTATTTGCTACATTCAAAGCACTTGACATGTGAGTTATCACGGGATCTGTCACCACTGCCTTGCCCAGCCTTGTCTCCATGGCCACCTTTGCTGCCTTGACCGCTCTGGCCACCTCGACCGCGCCACCTCCCGCGGTTGTTTGATGAGTCACGACCGTCTCTTGGATCTTCCTTTACTAGCAATGCCTACTCATTATGAGTCTGGGATCCCTGCTCGTTACGTGACTGAAACCCCTTCAGTAACTCTTCATGCGCCTTGAGAGAACTGGTGATCTTCTCTATCTTTTTCTTGTCTAGATCGGAGAAGTACATAAGTGTGGTGACAATAGGTATGTACTTCTCCGGAAGCACATGCAGATATTTCTTCACCGCCACAGATTCTTCCATCTTGTCGCTAAGAGAGTTAATCTGATTGTACAATGAAGTCAGCTTACCGGCGAACTCGTCCACCGACTGGGTCTCTCCCATCTTGAAATTTTTGAACTCGCTTCGCAAATTCTGGACCTGCACCTCCTTCACATGATCAATGTCCCCGTGCATTGTCTGAAGCATCTCCCACGCTTCTCGTGCCGTCTCCTTGCCGATGATCTGATGCATCATCATATCTGGCACCACCTGGTAGATGATGGTCAAAGCTGCCTGATCCACCTTGTCGTCCACCTCCTTGTCCTTCCTCTTCGGATCGATTGCACCCCAGACTCCCTAGGCATGCATGTTCGCCTTCATCTTCATTGCCCACATCGGGTAATTGTCAGTCGTCAGAAGAGAGTACTGGAGAGAGATCAGCCCACTCCGAGCACTCGAAGTCAACGCTTCTCCCATGTTCTTCAGGTACCACCAAGATTAACAGGCTCTGATACCACTTGTTGCACTTCGACTACTCTATAGTTGTTACAACCACGCTAAGTCGATTTACGACCACTTCACAGATGGCTACGACCAGGTGAAAGTTATGATCACACAGAGTAGTTATGATCACTTGTGTTTGCTCCGACCACGCTACGTGCTCGTAACTTCTGCTGACGAGAGTTATGACCACATTCACACTGCACTGCACATTCTTGTAACCGAGCTATGACCACTCCAGTTTACGAGAACTCGAGACTTCGACTGCAGACCCTACTCCTTCGACCACATAGTAGACTTGATCACAGTAATCGTAACTCGATTACGACCACATTGAAGACTTGATCGCCGTTGTCGTAAAATGTTTATGACCACGTCTTCAGATTCACGAACACCTCCGATTTTCCGGAGCCAAAACCGCACCTTCTTTTCTTCTTTATTTCTCTCCCTCTCGTTCGATCACTTCGTTCCCCTCTCGTTACATTACTCTGCCTTTTATACTCAACTTTACATCTACGACACAGAGATAACTACGACTTCGAGATGGACTCGAAAACTGACTCGTACGCGGAAACAAACTCGTTCACGACTCGAACACATATAATACAGCAAAACTGACTCGAATACGACAAAACAAAATTACTAATTCTAACAGCTTTGGACATTTTTCCCATTGACCTGTGACAGAGATCAGGTCTTATGGGATTTAGCTCCCAACGATATGAAAACACAATCATTTTCTCTTCCATTTGCACCTTTAGATGGCAAATTGACATCCCTAGCTGCCACCCGCCCGGTGGGTCCTACCAGGAAGGGGGTACCACTTCACTTCGGGGCTACTCTCCATGGCCGCAGGGGAGGGTGGAGAAGGAGCAGACTTGGACCAGAGTCCATGACGGCAAGGTCTGCTAGAGGCTCAAGGTCAATAAGGAGACACTAACGTTGGAGTCGATTTGTCTTGGGAGATATGAAATATTTTTATAGATTTGTGCACATCTTTGTCCCTTAGATAACCTTGTCGGATGCTGCTTGATTTGTCAGGTTTCGCACAGCCTCAAGGATGATGGACAGGTCTATCATTAGATTCCATTCCCACAAGCTGTGCATGTGAGATTTATAACCGTACGGAAAAATGCTCCTCAATTCACATCTCAATAAACATGCTGCAATCTCGATTAGTTTCTAAATTCCGGTAGCATTGCCTTGGGACTTGTGTGCTTGCTGTTGCCCCCTTCATCACGATCACTTGGTCTGTTTACTACCGTGTCTTCTACTTGCTCTCCGTTACACTGGTCAAAAGATACAATTATCTTTATTTTCTCTTTCTGGCTGTCTGGCATGGTTGGTTACACAGAAGGGTTGGTAAAGACTGATTCAAGAGATGGGTATGTTGTGTGGATATGAAAGTAATCTCAGTGTTTCTGAATGAACTGACGGCACTAGATTCGACCACATTTTGTGGTTGTTGATGTAACGTACTGTATACTGTTCTGTTGTGCAGTTGATAGTCGGCCCCTCCGACGACCGCCGTTGCTAATCACCATCTCAATTGCACGTAACAACTTACGTAAATGCTGGCAACGGAGTTTCTTTCCTACCGCCTTTTCTGTTTTTTGATTTATCAAAAAGTGCATACGCTGCACGGCAAGCGTACAATTCAAATCAACGTGCTTCTTGCTTGCTGTCTGGGAAAACTTTGTGGGTATATGCATGGCAATGAGTTCGTTGAGATTATTCTGGACATGGGGAATCAGAGGTCTGCATCTCTCTTATCCTGTCTTTGCTAATTTCTTCTTTGTTGGTTTAGACTACGCTCTACGCCGCATCCATTTTTAGTGATCCTTGTGTCAAGTGTTTATGAAGCACCAAACTGTCCCATGACTAGAGCGAGAGTCAAGCTTATAGATAAACAGGTAAATTTGTTTTTTAATGAATTTCCTTCTATTAATAAGAGCAATATACTATCTCATACCAATTTCTTGTACATTGTTAGATTTGAACAACTTGAAGATTTTGGAGCCAAAGCATGGAAGAGCACGAGATGACGCAACCCCATTCGGCCGAGCCCATGGGCATCAAGAGTTCAAAAAATCCATCCGGCTACTACCCAAGACGTCATGTATGGAAGGTTGAGGAAAATAAGGAAGGAGGGAATTGGTTGCTGCTGCCTTTGGAAAGAAAACAAAGTAGGATCCGAATAAAAAGGAAACATCGTTCTAGATTAGGAGATAAGGCATGCGTGCCTAATATTTGGCCGAACATAGGTGTTCAGTTTGTAGCTATTTTCTTGATAAAATAGAATAGGAATTGACCCTTAGGCCCACGCGTGATGTTGGGACGCCATATATGGCCGCACGTCTTCATCAGAAAACTTCAGACTACTTATTTTTAAGATAATATATTACTTTGTTTGAGAGTTCTTCTATGGTGACCGAATTCATCATTAGAGAAAATTGAGAGTTCATTGAAATCAAGATCATTTAACCTTTCCGTTAGGAATTGAAAGCACAATAGACTTCGTTGGATGGTCGTGAAGTCTAGCATGTGTGATCTTGCGAATTAAAGAGCGTTCATTCTTACATTGGCATGAAGAATCTCTACGATTCAAGAAAGAGTACATGAGTATCTTGATCCTATGTCAAGAAGATCGAACGACCTCGTATCATGTTCCCTTCTAGGTTCACCTAAGTGAAGCTCGTGCTCTTTATTTTAGAAAAGTGGAAATGGTTTTGTTATAAAATGCACGACAAAACGAGAGACATAGATTTAACGTGGAAATCTCTTACAGGAAAGACCACGGACGCACGAAGGTGGAAATCGGTGTTTCTCAACCCTGTGACTCTTTCTTGCACTTTAAATTATTCATCTTGAACTCATATTTGGAGCACAACCTTCACTAATGAATAAGAAATTCTGGAGAATATTATGTTAGTTATCATTAGGGTGTTATCAAATGGTGAATTAATTGTCCCCTCAACTAACATTGATTTTGTGTGTTTGTTTCAAAGTTACCTCGATCAAATGTAGCCTAAATTATGTTGAAAATATCCAACTTCACCTTAAACTCTATATGTGTGGATCTTGTTGAAGAACCACTGATGATTAATCCTACATGGATGCCACCGATAATAGGCACAACAACTCGAATTGTAATAAAATCCACCTCCAAGAAAAAACATGCAGAGCTGATAACACAACTTTTTGGTGGAAGATGACGATCGACTAAGTCAGAAGATTTTCATGGTGCAGTATGATGCCAGGGCATAGCGTCGAGTGGCGTGGACAATGGTGTTGGCAAACTTGGCGTTGGAACAATCGCTGGGGTAGAGCACCAGTTGATGCTCGATATGGTGTGAATAGGCGCCAAGTCAAAGTCGAGATGCAGAATAGAGTTAAGGCAAGTCAAAATCACAAAGTTGAGATTGCTGTTCTTTGTGCGCGAATAGATAAAGGAGAGACTCTCTTGGGCACTTCTGGTGTGCACGTAGCAAAAGTAGTTGTAATCCTCCCGGTACACTTGCGTGTGCATGTAGCAAAACTGATTTAATTTGGAGTTGATGACTCTTGGGTTTGATGTCAAAGCCTACTCCTTGCGATGACTTTATCCACAGTGATAGGGCTAGTTGAATTTGCTATGGACTTGATAGCTTTTTTGCCACAGACTCGGCACTACAGTGATGGAAGATCTAATTTGGATTCGATGAGTCCTCGTGGGAACACGTGGCGAGTCTGCAGAATGATGACTTGATGGCAACGATTCTAAAATTGCTAAGATTTCATGATAGCCTTGGTGCCGCAAGATGTCACCATGGATCCAATGTGGTGCGACGCGCTGGCTGCCCTAGGAGCCGAGATTGCTAGGCAACAGCTTTTGATCTCAAACCTAGAGCTCTGATAGCGCTTGTTATAAAATGCACATCAAAAATAGATGATCGATAGAACGGGAGACACAAATTTAACGTGCAAAACTCTTTGCGAGAAAAACCATGGATGCACGAAGGTAGAAATCACTATAGAGGAGAAATTACAAGCACGAAGAACTTCGACGTATCTTAACCATATAACTACTAGGGTACATTTATAGGCTAAGAAACAATAGTCCTAAGAGATTATGAAATCGAGACAAGATCAGCATATGTGTCCGCTTGGACACGTACACATATTTGTATCACACTTTAATAGGTACTGAATTGTTGCATTCAGATTGTATGAGATAGTGGCACATTATCCCTCAGCCTGGTTTTGGACTACAGGTAAGGAATGTGGCCATAATTTGCTAAGTTGTCTTTCATTTGCTTTGACATAATTATACACATTTTCTCTTCCAAGAGTTAATAATTCTTCATTCAGAGTTTTTCCACCAAGAGATGTCTACTTGCTTGAAGCACTATATTCCAATTCTGAAGCAATGGTTGCCAGTTAAATAGGGAAAATGTATGCCACGTATCCACATCACCCTAATTAAACATGCCAGCAATTATTAGAATAAAGAGGCTAATACACTATGTCCTGACTAAAAATTGCAAGCTCCACATACATATTAATGAGCAAGAACTCATGAATAGTAAAAACTACAGCAAAAAAGATGTATCAGAAATGAAAGAACAATGGAAGACACCAAAATTATTCGTCTACATGTACTCACCAGAAAAACTCATCCAATTCACAAGTCATGTAATTGAATGATAAATGATGATGACCTTGCTAAAAATTTCAAATAACAGTCTAATTACTTGCATGCATACCTCGACAAAAATCTATGACTTCCAAGTTGATTAATTATTCTGCAATCTGAAATTTCTTTTGTATGAAACAAATCTATAAAGGAAACCTAATCTGCACGTGACAGAAACCATGCTAAAAATTTCAAATGACCATCAAAGAATATTTGCATGTATACCTCGACAAAAATCTATGACTTTCATGTTGATCTAGTGTTCTGCAACATGAAATATCTACAATAATTAAAACGGAAGAAGCGTTAACTGATGAGAGCAGAAGTGTAGGTACTCAGAAGAGAAGAGCCATGGATGACAAACCGATAGTATCATCTACAATAACTCACCTTCCTGATGACAAACAACCAAATGTTATAAATACTAACAACCTTTTAGCATGCTGGAAGTTTTGGATGATACAAATGTGCAAAGAAAATTGATGAAACAAATGATCACCAAGAAGAACAAAACTTATTTTTTATTGAGATAAGAACCGAACTGACTCTATTATTCTCACCCCTATTGTGATGGAGCAATGAAGCAAATGCCAAGTCTGTTTCTCTCTTGACTTATATAGCATGAGTGCATGACATTGCTTGAGTGCAACAAAAAATCTTTTCAGTTAGGATAAACATAAAATATTTTCAGTTGGGATATTAGTAACAATAACAACGATAGCAGCAAAACCATAGAGGAAGATTAGCTTACCATTTAACAAAATCCATTTTAGTTGGGCCCATGCGTGGCTATGGGAGGCACCGTGCTGCAAGGTGGGCACGCAATGGAGCTCAACATCATGTGTCCTGCTGGACCATGTCGTCATGGGCATTGGGCAGCTCCTCATTGCCAAGTGCAAGCTTGACGAGGGGGGAGGCTGGCCTGCTCATCATGTCAACGAGCGTCCACCTCGGTCATAGGGCCTAACGAGGGCACACCATCGACATAGTCATTTCGTTGAACATTTGGCGAGCGACGGCGAGAGCCAGAACGGAGCTGAGCTGCTTGCACACTAGAGGCAATGAGTGTGGCCCTGAGAGGGGAGCAGGGGCTTGCTCTGGTAGGCACATGCATGGTAGTGGCATGCGTAGGTAAGGGTGTGTGGATGGGGTTGGGCCAATGGTCTCGCTTAAATGGGCATGCGCGCGAGCACGGCAATGGCGTGAAGGAGTGAAGGTATGAGGGGATCAGGGGAATGTAGGGCGGTGGCGTGAAGGAGCGAAGGTGAGATGGAGGACGTGTGCGGATGTGTGATGGGAGTGTAGGAGTAGAGGGAGGGCGGGACTGAGTGACGCACGGGGTGAGAGATGGGCGAGGAAAAATTGCTCGGTTTACCACAATCGGTGTGGCTGAGGAGGACATCAAGGCAGCGGTGAGAAGATGCCTAGGTTGGCCACGAGGAGGTTGGCCAGGTTGGGGAGGACGTTGGGGCCAGATCAGGTGATCACTGGCGGTTAGATCTGGACTGGATAGGATTGTGTGGGGCTAGAGGTAGGCAACTCAGGATGAAGGAGCGAGACAGGGTGGAGATCGAGGAATGTGGGGTGTGTGGAGCGGATGGACAAAGGCGCTGAGGAAGGGGTGCCATAGGAGACGCCTCATCACAGACGGTTTTGTGAAACCGTCTCTGATGAACACTATTATAGACGGTTGTAATTAGGAGGCCATCTGTGGTATTTGTGGCGGGAAAATGGATTATCACAGGCGGTTATTACCTAAGTATCACAGACGGTCTGTATTAAAAACCGTCTGTGATAATCCCAGATTATCACAGACGGTTTTTAATAAAAAATCGTCTGTGATAAGCTAGTTATCACAGACGGTTTATTATTAAAAACCGTCTGTGATAATTCACAGACGGTTTTTAGTTAAAAACCGTCTGTGATAATGGCTAAGGCATTTATTGCGCTGCTCAGACCGCATCTGTCTTCATTTCGATCCACAATCTAGCTGGTTGCTTTACTCTTTCGCTCTGGAGGCAAGCTTGGCGATTTCAGGCCACTTAATTTGGTGGGAGGAGGCAGATATTGAGCTTTGAAGCTACTTATATTTTCCCGGTTGCTCTAGATATGGTTAGTAATGAATTTCATTTTTTCTTTGCATGCATTACAAATTTGCTCTAGATTTGGTTAGTAATGAATTTCATGCTCTAGATATAAGTAATTGGTGAGTGTTATTAATTGAAGATAGTTTGCAATAATAGTTGTTGTGTTTATAATATGAATTGAGCTAGCAAATTAATAAGCCTCAATATAATACATGTGGCCGATATATATGTAGTAATAATTAGTTAATTTAATTTGTAATACTAAGTTGTTATATATGTACGTAACGTAGGACCGAAGCTGGATGTATGCCGCTAGCCGTGGTAGTGAAGAGTACATTAATGGCGTGTCTGATTTTACAAGAGCTGCCGAGGAGGATATGTTGAATAAGGGGGTGGAATATATGTACTGTCCATGCACTGACTGCGAGAATTTAAAGATGTTTAAGAACCGAGGGCAAATTGAAGCGCACTTGATTCGGAGGGGTTTCAAAAAGGGTTATACGTGTTGGACCAGTCATGGCGAAGTCAACGATCATATGCCGCCGGATGATATTGCCGGTGAAGTTAATGAAATGCCGCCGGATGACATCGCCGGTGAAGTGAATGAAATGCCGCCGGACGACATCGCCGGTGAAGTGAATGATATGCTGCCGGATGATGTCGATTGTTGTGCGAATTCAGATAGGTTGCACGACGACAATCTGGATCAGATGCTTCGCGATGTAGAAGAGAACTATGATGAGAGAGAGTATGTTAAATTCCGGGGCTTGATGGAGGACTCGGAGAAACCTTTGTTCACGTGCTGCAGGTCAAAGTACACGCGGTTGTCGGCCGTGCTTGAACTGTTGAAATTGAAGGCAAGCAACGGTTGGTCCGACAAGAGTTTCACAGCACTGCTAGGTCTTTTAGCCGACATGCTTCCGGAGGGAAATGAGTTGCCAAAAACCACGTATAAAGCCAAGAAGGTTCTTTGTCCATTGGGAATGGAAATAGAAAGAATGCATGCATGTCCGAACGACTGTATCCTCTACCGTAAAGAGTATGCAGACATGCATGTATGTCCGGTGTACAACGCATCCCGATACAAACGTAACAATCAATCAGATGACAGCGAGGGAACAGAGGCGAAGAAAGGACCGCCTGCTAAGGTGGCATGGTATTTTCCTATAATTCCCCGTTTGAAAAGGTTTTTTGCAAATCCAAAGGAGGCAAAACTACTGCGTTGGCACTCGGAGGAGCGGAAGAAGGATGGAATGCTAAGACACCTTGCGGATTCTGCCCAGTGGAGAAACATCGATAGGAGTTTTGCAGACTTCGGTGCAGAACCAAGGAATATTAGGTTTGGACTGAGTACAGATGGAATGAATCCTTTCAGTAGCATGAGCAGCAGACATAGCACATGGCCCGTGACTCTCTGCATGTATAACCTTCCTCCTTGGTTGTGTATGAAGCGAAAGTATATCTTGTTGTCGATACTTATCCAAGGGCCGAAGCAACCTGGGAATGATATCGATGTGTACCTAGCACCATTGGTGGAAGATCTAAAAGTACTGTGGAACGAAGGGGTACAGGTATGGGATGCATACAAACGAGAGAACTTCACTTTGCGCACCTTATTGTTCTGCACCATAAATGATTATCCTGCCCTTGGTAACCTATCAGGACAGAGTACTAAAGGTGCGAAAGCTTGTACCCACTGTTTAGATGGTACCGAGAGTGTGTGGCTGAGACACTCACGCAAAACTGTCTACATGCGTCACCGCCGGTTCCTTCGGAGGGCTTACCCATACCGCAAGATGAAGAAACAATTTGATGGAGAGAAGGAAGACGGTTCAGCTCCAAGGCATTTAAGGGGAAACGAGGTTTATGATATGGTTAAGGATTTAGATGTTATCCTCGGAAAGGGACGTAAATTGAGGGCTCATGAGAAGAACACTAGCTGGAAGAAGAGATCAATATTTTGGGACTTACCTTATTGGAAGTACCTAGATGTTCGACACTGCATCGACGTCATGCACGTAGAAAAGAATGTATGTGACAGCTTGATTGGTCTCTTACTGAACATTCCTCATAAAACAAAGGACAGCGTCAACGCACGGCTTGACTTGGCTGATATGGACATCAGGCCTGAGTTAGCACCGACAACAGATAATGGACGAACGTACCTTCCCCCTGCGTGTTACACTCTGTCCAAGGCCGAGAAAACAGAACTGTGCCAGTGCTTGCATGGTGTCAAAGTTCCGTCTGGTTACTCCGGCAACGTGAGGAAACTTGTTTCGATGCAAGATTTGAAGTTAAATGGCATGAAGTCTCATGATTGTCATGTGCTGATGACACAGATGCTCCCTATTGCAATTAGAAATATTTTGCCGATCAAAGTTCGAGAGACAGTCATGAGGCTATGTTATTTCTTTAACACAATTGCTCAGAAAGTCATTGATCCCGAAGGACTAGATGCTTTGCAGGACGAGGTGGTGATGACTCTATGTCATCTTGAAATGTATTTCCCTCCTTCGTTTTTCGACATCATGGTCCATCTCATTGTTCATGTTGTGTGGGAGATAAAAATGTGCGGGCCCGTATTCCTACGTAGCATGTACCCATTTGAGAGGTTCATGGGAATTCTCAAGTCTTACATACGGAATCGATCTCGGCCGGAAGGCAGCATCGTCGAAGGTTATGCAAGCGAAGAGGTTATTGAGTTTTGTGTCGATTATATGGCACAGATTCAACCGATAGGTGTGCCTCGATCTCGTCATGAGGGGAGACTGAAAGGTATCGGAACTATCGGAAGGAAAGCAATCACTGCAGATATAGACACGTATACTCAAGCCCATTTCACGGTCTTGCAACACATGACTGAAGTGGCGCCTTATGTCGACCAGCACAAGGATGTGCTTCGGCAACAGAATCCGGAGCGGCCAGATGTTTGGATCATGAGACAACACAACAGTCGGTTCAACCAATGGTTGAAGGAGGAAATCGCTAGGAGCTCGCCAAGTGAGACGATGACATGGTTGGCAAAAGGGCCAACATTTACAGTTGTGACATGGCAAGGATATGACATAAATTGGTACACATTTTATACACAGTCTCAGGATGTTAAGAGCACTAACCAGAACAGCGGTGTCCGCATAGATGCGTTCAGTACCGATGGGTCGAGAAACTCGTACTATGGGTTTATAGAAGAGATTTGGGAGCTCGACTACGTGTTGTTCAAGATCCCCTTATTTCGCTGCCGTTGGGTGCATCTCCCACAGGTGAAGGTTGACAAGTACGGTGTCACTACCGTGGACCTGCAACGTGTCGGGTACAAAGACGAACCATTCGCACTCGCCAACCAAGTTGTTCAAGTTTTCTATGTAACCGACCCGGCAAATAAGAGACGTCATGTAGTTCTTCATGGAAAAAGGAGAATTGTCGGAGTAGAGAATGTAGTGGATGAGGAAGAATACAATCAATTTGACGAGTTACCTCCTTTTGGAAAAGGCATAAGGGTCGACGACGAACAACGTGACGAAACTAGTTACGTACGCATTGATCATCATGAAGGGCTAATTTTTAAAGGAAATAAGCAAGTAGAATGATGTATATGTCTTATGTATATGTGAATTGGCATATTTGTATACAATAATGCATGTGTGTGATGTATGTGGCAAATGTGTCAAGAAATACATTGTGTTATATGTTGCCAAGGAAATAAGCAAGTAGAATGATGTATATGTGTTATGTATATGTGAATTGGCATATTTGTATACAACAATGCATGTGTGTGATGTATGTGGCAAATGTGTGAAGAAATATATTGTGTTGTATGTTGGCATTTAAGCTGGTTGGTGTTGTAATGCAGCTGGTAGGTGCGGGTGTAAATGATTATCACAGACGGTTCCACACTTTAGAACCGTCTGTGATATTAATATCACAGACGGTTCCACATTTAGAACCGTCTGTGATAATAATTTCACAGACGGTTCTAAATGTGGAACCGTCTGTGCTAATCCCGCTATATATTCGCTCTGGCTAGGGTTTTCCGCTGCAGTGATATACATCTAATTAAACTCGCGGCTCTCCCGCTCCTCCTCCTCCGTCGCCGCTGTAGGCCTCCTCCTCCGTCGCCGCCGCCATCCCCGAGCCCCCGAGCCCGTCGCCGCCGCCATCCCCGAGCCCCCGAGCCCGTCGCCGCCGCCTCCTCTCCTCCTCCGTCGTCGCCTCCTCGGACGAAGACGTCGCCGCAGCCTCCTCCTCCTCCGTTGCCGCCTCCTCCTCCTCCGCCTCCTACTGTGAGTGCATTCAATCCTCCGTCGCCGCCTCCTCCTGCTCTGTGATGATAATATCGAAAACAGAAATAATCTGGTTGAGTTAGATTTGAGCTCCTTGGTATTTCGGCTATACTGTTAGACCTTATTTCGGCTGGGCATATAAGTTTACATCTTTTGAGATCTGTTTGTGATGCAGTATTATATTAATCTTGTGATGCAGTATTAATCTTGTGTAGAACAGATCCTTTTATTCAATTGATCTATTTGTGATGCAGTATTAATCTTGTCTAGACATGTATTTTTGTGAGCTCAAATCTTTAATAATCAGATTATTGATGATGAGTGTCGATATTAGCATGAGATGGCCAAGATTTTCAATCTTGCGCAACTCTGTACTGAGAGCAAATCTAAAACAATTAATTTGTGTAATGCTGGATTTAATTGTTTATTTGCTTAGAAGACAGATTGTCATGTTATTTCAGCATGTTGGTGTTTATATTCATTGAATATTTACATGGTTATGAATGGCAAGATAGAATTATATGTTTACATGCAATTTATGTCATTCATGTTATGTTGGAAATATAAATTGAATTTAGTTGGAATTAAATATGGAACTAAGATAGGCACATTACCTCCTCTCTCTGTCCACATCACCCCCTCCCTTCTCCCCTCCCCTCTACTCCTCTCCTCTCTTCATATCATTGAGCATCATGTTTCCTCATCCTGTCCTAATAGAGCAACATGTCTTCCACTCATTCTTCACCATCTTCGCCGGAGGAGTCCGCTCCAAAAGCAAAACGCCAAGGAAGAGGGCTATCGAAGAAGCCTGAGGGCCGATTTATCATCACACAGGTCAATGTATCTGGGGTGCCTCTCATTCCTAAGAAAACAGTAAGCGCATGGAGAAGAATGATCGGCATAGTTGCACGAGAACGAATTGAGATCACATTCAATTCGTGGAAGGACGTGCCTCCGACTCGGAAAAGCGAGCTGTGGACAGAAATTTTGGCGTCGTTTGAGATCCCAGAAGAACATCAAGACGCCGTGCAACGACAAACCTTACTAGCGGCGTGCAAAGCATGGAAGAACTTCAAGAGCACGCTTGTCAAGAAATATGTGGAGACAGACGAAACGCCTTATCATAAATACCCATTCTTGGAATCACAATGGGAACAGTTCAAGGCGATGAAGATTACCGACGAGTTCAAAAGTACAAGTGCGGCGCACAAGGCCCTCCAGGCAAAAAACACCCACCCCCACAGACTTGGCACAGCTGGGTATGCGGGTAAAATCCTGCAGTGGACGAGGGAGGATGAACTGGCAGCCCAGCAGGACATCGCCCCGCCATTTTCAAATATCCCGGATGACCGCGCTCGAAATTGGATTAGAGCAAGGTCATCTACAACGACATCGGGGGACGTCTCCTTTCGAAACCCTGCAGACCAGCAAGTGTCCCAGCGCCTGGTAAGATATCGAACGAACTACGTAGCTTGTAATTACTCCACAACCTCCTACGAAGTAAAATGACATGTCGTGTTCTTGCAGGAAGAGCTGAGTTTTGAATCTACGCTGGGATCATTCCAGGGACGAAGGGAGAATGATATGCTCTCCGCTGCCCTGGGAAACAAGGAGCACCCAGGCCGTACGAGAGGCCTTGGGCTTTATGTTCCTTGGAAACATGGTTTCCAAGATGACTCTGACCAGTATCGGCGTAGGAAGAGAAGCAAAGCCGATCGCGAGGCACAGCTACGAGAAGAGATCAAGGCATCTCTTAGAGAGGAGCTTGCTGATTATGTTAGAGATGAGGTGCGGAGAATTACAGAAAATCAGCAGGCCGCCGCCGCCGCTACTGGTCTAGCTAGCCCGCGCAACCATCCGAGTAGTTGTGCGTCCAATCCGGCGCAAAGCGAGGGCAGATTTCCGGTGGACGACATCCTGGTAATAATTATTATCTCTCGAATGCTTGCTCCATTGATATGCCTATTAATTGAGTAGCTAATTTTGTATCGTTATGTAGGAGCCTACGAAGTGCACGCTCCAAGTAAGATATGCCTCCGTTGCGTTGAGCGCTGCGTGGGGCATGGCATATCCGTCTGGTATCGAGGCCAGGGTGCACAGTCAACCTTTAGCAACAGGCTTCGCAAAAGTGTCAGTAGATGGGGTAAACACCAATTTTGAGGTCGTCCCACTACCGAAGCCCACCAACGACGAGCTCGTGACTTTAGGGCAAGCCATTGGATCCTTCATCCAGTGGCCCAAAAGTGATATCTGCCTGGAGGCTTATTCACCGGTGGCAGATCAGCAATGTGCACTGGTGCCTTCTCCACAAGGGCAACCGGAACCGGACCCGCTACCTGAACAAGTGCAACCTCCACCACCGGTGCTACCTGTAAAGTCGACCAACAGTCGGGGCAGCAAGGGCAGCAAGGGCAAAAGCAAAGCAAAGACCAATGATGAAATCTCGTACAAGCCATTAGCTCGCAAATTCGTGCTTGGCGAGCCGTTGCTCGAGGAAAAGGCCCTCCAACGCCTAGCATATAGTTGCGTGCAATTGCACATGTGGTACATGCAACAGTCCAATAAACCAGAGCAAGAGCGGATCTCAAGTATCTCTATCAAATTCTTGCCGAGTGATTTACATCACAATATGCAAAACGGTGTCTTCGTAGTCACCTTTGATGATTTATTCGATCTTTACACGCTCAACACTCTGGACGTCTCTCTCATGCGATGCTGGACGCTGTAAGTGTGTACAATCACAGTCTCAGTTCATGTCATACCGATAAATTTCGTATAATTTGTTGATTTCTTGTGTATATATGTAGCCACATGCTGAGTAAAACTAGGGCATCCAAAGCATCGGTTGGTTTATTGGACCCACACATGGTCGCCAAGTATACCATCGACGAGGATAGACCCTTCGTCCAGAGGTACATTGCAGCTGGACTGCTGGATTACCGCACTGATGAATACGTACTTATGCCCTACAACCAGAGCTATCATTGGATTTTAATAGTGATTGTACCAAAATGGAACATGGTATATTACCTTGATTCCCTAAGTAAGAATAAAATGGACTTCACACTTATCAGCCAAGTAATCGATGCGTAAGTACATTTTCTCCATACATACCTATATTGTACTCTTTCTTTCCTTCCGAATGACTAAGGTTAATCTTTTCGAATCACGTAGGGCGTTCGAGATGTACGTTGCAAAGGGAGGTGACTCCAAGCCAGGGGCCAAAGGCCTGACACATGCTCGAGATTTTAAAGTATTCGCTATTACACATTAATTAATCCTATGCAACAGTTTGTAGTAATTAATGCCTCTTGAATTGACACATTCTATTTTTTGCAGTGCCACCAGCAGCCGCCGGGCAACACATGTGGCTACTAAGTTTGCCACCATATGGAACTACTCCTCGATTCCTCGAGGATTACCAATCCCAAGGTTTGTCAATCTTCCCATAATTACTTCATACTTATCATGTTATATATACGCACATTGATATTCCTATCGACAGGCTGCATTTATCCCGTCATCTGCATTGAAACAGCCTGACCTTGGCCGAATTCGATCAGAGTTAGCGTACTTTTTGCTGACTCAAGTTATAAAGCCAGAAGGACGGTTCCACTGCGCACCATGAGTTTTTATTGCTCTTATCACTCCGGATTTGTAATTGTATATTTCTAAATGGATATTTTATTTCAATTATTTGCTTTGTGAAATGGATGTTTTATGTTTGTCAAATGAGTGAGATGTGAAGTGCATGTTTTATGTTTGTGAAATGAATTGAGATGTGAATTGGATGTTTTATGTATGTGAAATGATTTCCCATGTGAATTGTATGTATATATCTGCTTGTTTCAGAGGGCATGGCTAGCATTTCCTGAGGCTAGCCATTTAAACAGAAATAGATTTAGGGGTAGAAATCAATATCACAGACGGTTTTTAAGTAAAAACCGTCTTCGATATATCAATATCACAGACGGTTTGAAATCAAAAACCGTCTGCGATGTATCAATATCACAGACGGTTTGGAATAAAAACCGTCTGTGATATATTAATATCACAGACGGTTTTTTATTAAAAACCGTCTGTGATATCGATACATCGCAGACGGTTTTTGATTCCAAACCGTCTGTGATATGTACACCACAGACGGTTCAAAAACCGTCTGTGATAACCTTCGACTATCACTGACCCATAAATTCAGACGGTTCATATAACCGTCTGTGATGACGTTTTTCAACCGTCTGTGATGATGATTTCTGTAGTAGTGGGTCTCCATTGCCACAGGGATCGTGCATACGAGAGAGAGCAGCCTGGTCCCACCAGTCGGCACGATTTTGTTCGTAAGGAAAGAAAGGGGCAGATGAACGGCCACTACCAGCAGCTCTCTCTTTTAAGTAGTACTAGTAAGGTGCCCGTGCGTTGCAACGGATCTTATACAAACAATGTCACAAGTGCTAAACTGTGCCAATGTTAAGACAAATTATATTAACAATGGCTTGTATTTTTACGTATTTGGAAACATGTAGGGCTGCTTCCAACCTTTGTTTCTCAACCTACCTTTATCACTATTTAATCTAGTGCTACCAAATAGAGAGAAAAAAACATATCCACTCACTACTTAATCTATTTTATTTGCATCATGTGCACCAAAGATAATTGGCATCCAGATATTTATCAGTTTATAGAAGATCTTCAATCAATAATTTTTCTCAAATATGCAAAATTCAGTAAATATAGTCAGAAACTGAAACCATAGTGACACAAGCCATTTTCCTTTCCACATCATTGCCAACTATAACATTTCTCAGGCTACATAAAACAGAAAAAATCATGAAGCAAGATAAAGGGAAAAAAATACTTGCAATAAGAGTGAAATGTGACAAATATTCTGCACGAGATATATGTGGCCTTGTAATTATCTGCAAAGCATTCTCTATTGTCTGGTTCTCCATGAATAAGAGTGAAATGTGACAAATATTCTGCATGAGACATATGTGGCCTTGTAATTATCTGCAAAGCATTCTCTACTGTCTGATTCTCCATGAATTCCCAAAACTTTAACATACTTGGACAATTCAGAAGATTGACGTATTTAGCTTTTAGGGATTTCTTTAGGAATTACTGGGACCACCGACCACCAAGCATTTACAATTCCCTTCTGTCAATTGTAGCAATTTGGTTTCTTGCGGCCGAAATTGTTGCATAATTGCCACAACTCACAAAGATAAAAGAAGTCACCGATTTGGCAATCGCACTAAAAATAATAGCATAACTCTCAAAATCTTATTCCATATTGATATTTCATATTGCAGAGCGGTGCAATGCAATGCAAGAAAGAAAAACTTAGTCCGATATTATATAAGCACAGAGTATTCTGAACTAAAAGTCAAAGGAAGCACCTACATTGATCCGAGAAAGGGTAAAATCAATTATGGAGACGTTCAAACCAAAAGTTCTACTACACATCCTGTTTCCTTGAAGAGTGAAGCTAATTGTCTGATTTTTGTCTGGCGTTTCATCTCAAGCCAAACGAATGTTACCCCTGCCATGCACCTTATGGTGGTAAGTAACAATTAATAACTAAACTGAGAAGTAATACTATAGAATAACATATCACCATCAGGCTTTCAGCAACTGGGGTAGGGTTCCCAACAGGAAACTTTAGAACAAGTCCCATTCTTAGCCCCAATTCAAATATATTAAGGATTTTTCTACCCACCTTCTCTATCAAACTCCACATGAACTTGTGCAGTTGTACTTGAAAAAAAGAGAAACTTTCAACATTTTACATAGCACTAAGTAGTGAAAGTTAATGCTACAACTGTTTAATAAATATGATGTGTGTTGTCTTGATCTAAGTAAAACATGATCCTGTTTTCGTTATAAAATTGAATCGGATCGGATTATGTCAGGGAAATCATATAAAGCAACATAAATTGCATCATTTATACACCAGGGCACAAATCATTGGCCCTTTTTCCATCCAATACACCCCACACAATAAAAGTAAAACCAAGGATACGAATGGAAAGCAGTGTTGAAAGGACAAACCAGTGCAAATATCGATGTTCAAATTCACATGCGCTTTCAGCTACAGCTAAAGAGGCAGCAACCTGCATCAATAGTATGGTATATAATTATCCTAACAACTTCGTAGTTGAGGTAAAATTCAAATAAGCTTAGGAAATGCCAGGTGCATATTTGAACCAGTAAACTGCGAGCCTCATTGTAGTCAAGAAAATGTTTCAAAATCTCTCCCACCACCATCTATAAATCAATTCTTTATTTGACATATGAAAGGACTTTCAAAAGCACCATCTATGATAGAACTGGAAGATACCATCTAGAGCCAACAAACACCAGGAAATGGCCATAGATTGCTTACACAGTAGAAGCAAGCATCATACAGGACATAACGTGAAACACCCCTAGTTTCCCTTAGCATTTTGCAATCCTAAGTTCCATGAAAACTATCAGACATGAGCATTAAAATCCTTGCTGATAGAATTTGGAAACTGAGACATTCCAAAAAGAATCCAAAATCCACAACTGCATGCACCAAAAAAAAGTAAAATATATATGTTTAGGAATTTTCATATGTGCATACATGGCAACCACATCTATTATAGCATTATATGAAAGTTCAACTCTGCACATATGGATCTGTAAATAGTAATATGATTTCTCAAAGACTGGAATAGCTAAATGCTTTTATCAAACAGTGAGATATTCCTACTTTGTGCCTTCACAACTTAAATCCAAAGTAAAATTAGGTCCTAACAAAGCATTTTATAGGAAAAGAGAATAGAGCAAAAATTGGGAATGGCATGCGGGTTACTAAAATAAATAACTGAAAGATAAAAATGCCCATCTGACAACATATACTATATCTTAAACCACATATCCTTGTATGAGAAAACTTATACAGAAACATGGCTATCTGTTCTAAATGGTAACTTAATGAATAAGTAAAGTTTTTTATACACAGAACCTTTTCAGTTATGGGAAATAGGCCATCTTTGCAAGTGAAAGAGCCAGCTGTTATAACAGCCAACAAAAGGCTATGATGTTTGTTGAGCTGGTAAATTAAAATAAAGTTCATGCATCGCCTAACCTTTGTGAAAGATTGAAGCACAAAGCTCAGTCGTATGTCTGATGCCAGCAGGAAACATGGTAATAATCACAATTTGGTAATCAACGAAAAACCTTTTATGGCTGGCTACAATTTTTTTAATTAGAAGCACCGAATCATCTAGAGGGAGGATCATCTAAATCTGCAGCCTCAAGGTCCTCCGGAACATCCTCCCATCCTAAAAACAGGGAACAGCGAATCCAACTCTAGAAATCGAAAGGAAATCAGGAGTTTGTCATATCAGATAAGCAATGCAATAATACAAATTGGCTTTGCATGTCCCAAAAGCTAATACTGCCCCCCTCAAGTTTTGCTTATATGGCTTACGACAGTAGTAGCAACAAGCAATTAGTATCTTTGAAAACTTGACATCCAGAAAAACAAGACACAATCCTAGGAATCTCTCCAGAGATTTGAAGCAAAATGTCAATGTCTTGGTGCCCAAGAGCACAACACTCTTACAGAAACAAGTTCAATCACACAAGAACCTATATGTCCATGATATATATTGTACCTGTTGCCCACTTGTCAGCCGGGGAATCCGATGATGCAGTTCACAGCGAGAGGGTGAAGATAGATCAACATCTTCTCCTTGACCCTGCATCTGCCTCTCTGGACCTTTGACATTGCCTTGCTTATAGTTGAACTCATTGTCCAGGTCATCAACATCTTCCTCCTGCTCATCTCCCTGAACTCGGGGGCATCAAACACAAAATAAGTACCGCATGCATCAATCATCAGCAATTACAAAAAAGAGATAAGGTTTAATATTAGATGTCAAGCAATTAGCATCATCCAGTACATTGCAATTTTGGTTAATACAAAGCAAGGACGAAATGCAGTTTGTATACTATTATCATGCAGATTACATATGCAATCAAGAAGTTTTTATAGAAAGTAACCTTCGTGCCTCTTGGATCTAGTCTTGCACTGAGGGCAGCATTGGTTCCCTTCCTTGCGCTCGTACCCATTGCACCGGATCTCTGAAATTCCTCAGTACGTCGACAATTCCTTAGATGAGCAGAACATTCCTAGTGGGCAGGGGAAATGCGGTGAATCTAGGGACCTAACGCATGAACAACCCACGAAAACAAATGGAATCGGGGAAAATTCAAGAGGTGAACCTAGCATCGCAGCAGCCCAGATCCACCGACAAAAGCATGCACCCACGCACCACGTAGCATGAGCTGCCACAGACAGAACTGGAATTACGGTGCAGGCATCGAGAGAGAGAGAGAAAGAGAGAGGGAGAGGGAGAGGGAGAGGAACACGTACCGCGGCAACGCGGCGGGCGCGTCACCATCGTGGTAGATCATGACGAACTCGTTGCGGTTGTGCAAGCCCGCCACCATCCCCACGTTCATCGCCATCTCCACTCACCTCCACACCCCATCGACAAAGACGACGAGCAAGACGAAACAGCCCGAGGCGGAGAGAGATCCGCGCCGCCTCTAGATCTGAGAGGGAGAAGCAGCGGCGGTCACCACCTCCATTCCCTGCTCAGATCACGCGAGCTGGCCCGTTCGCTGCAATGCCGCCGTCGCTGCTCCCCCCCCCCTCTCTGCTCATCGCACTCCTACCTCTCCTTACAAGGAGGTGGTTTAGATCTGAGGTTTGGTGGGGCGGCGTCGCCGAGGGAGGGGCGGCGGAGAGAAGGCAGGGAGACGATGCAGTGGAGAGGAGAGGCGAGGCGGTGGAGGAGATTTAGATCTGGGGGCGGTTGCGTAGGGGAAGGGGAGGCGTGCTGCTGCGTGGGAGTCCGGAGAACTGCGGAGGAGGAGGCGGCGGAGCGGGGGAGGAGGCGGCGGCGACAGTGTGGGGTGGGAGGAGGAGGCGGCGGCGGAGCAGGGGAGGAGGCGGCGGCGGCAGTGCGGAGTGGAGAGGCGGAGCGGAGATGAACGGTTTCTGCGGAGGCGAGGGCGGAACTGGTTTTGCGGAGGCGTCGTGGAGACTCTGGCCCACATGTCAGTGCAATGAAAACTGAGGAGAAAGCCTGTGGAGAACGGACGGACTGCCACCAACTCCAATATTTAAGTAGTAGAGATATATATGTATATATATAGATACATATATATATATATATATATATATATATATATATATGCATATATATATATATATATGTATGTATGCATATATATATATATATATATATGCATATGTATATACATAGGTATATATATGTATATGCATATGTTGCATATATGTATGTATGTGTATATATAGATATACACACACACATGTATATGTATATATATATATATGTGTGTGTATGTGTATATATATATGTACATATGTATGTATATATATGTATATCTCTACTCCTTAAAAATACAAGTTAGTGGTCGTCGGTGCGTTCTCTCTCACCTCTTTGTAGCCATCTAATTTAATCACAAAGAATCTAAGCCATCCTTCCTACTCGTGCAGCTAGCCGTACTACTCACGATCCCATGTTTGCCCACCCTAACCACACTACATTCTCTTCCTATGATAAAGCCATGATTTGTTCATTGTCTGGTTCGAACATGCGCGAGTCCCAGCCCACAATGCCTCCCACTTCTTGCAACTGCTCCACCATTGGTCTTCCCCATGATTTCCCCCTACCTTCCCGTCACAAGGGACCTCCTCCTCCCTATGTTGTTCTGATCTCGCACGTTACTCTCCAACTGATTTCTTCCCCTTCCTTGCATCGCATGGGGAATGGGTAGATGCTAGGGTTCGAGCGTGTGAGTTAGGTGCAGCCTCTGTGATGGCTGCCTTCTCACCATCATTTTCGAGTCGGCTCAACGCTGCCTCATTTGCCCTTAGTCACATCATCGTCGGACATGTCAGTGAGTTCCTTTTGGATCTCTAGCCTCCAACCTTCACTTCTCCCAATGCCTCCTCTCCCTCTTCCCTCTCCACACTCTCTTCTCCCTCGTGTCATTGCCAAGTAGGCCCCACCATGTAGTAGCTGCCTCCCCTCGCCCCTGCCTTGACATTGCTCATGTCGCGCGTGCACACGGCGATCCACTCCACTACCGCCAGTGCCAAGCACGTGCTTACCAACATCGAGGCTGACCTCCAAGGTACACACGCCCTCATGTGTCCACTCTGTTCGGTTTGGGGTTCTAATATGATGAGATCTGGTTCGAATTGGTTACGGCACTTGCAGAAGCGGACGGATCTGGCAAGCACAGGGTGCCATTCCCAAGGACGTCGCTGGATCAGTAGGTCGCCATGGGATAGATGCCAGACATGAGGTCACCACGTGATGAGGTACGCATCTTTTGGCATTCCCATCGAACTGGCCATTGCTTCATGTGTGGAATTTTTGCCCTCATGGTGGTGAGGTGAAAGTGAGAGGTGCGTGGTGAGATGGATGATACATGGTGACTAATGAGATAGTTGATTCGTTGTGTTAGGGTGGTGAATTGGTATGCAAGTGTTGTTATTTCCCTACTATTGGTAAATTCAGGTTAGTACGGGTGACTCTGTTCGGGTGATTGCACCTAGCATCGATAGTGAGGTTTTGAGTTGGACAAGATCATGGATGGGGGGTAGAAGAAATTCAGAACTTTTAGTTGGTACCAGTGACTTGTTTGATTGGGCTATTAAGTTAAGCTTAGTTTGGTATGTGCAGTGACTTGTTTGAATCTTTAAGCTCTTTTCATATATTAGGATTTTAGTAACTGATCATGGTGGGGGTGGAAGTTTACATTTTGGTGAATTGAACTAAAGCTTGAGTTTGTGGGAGTAGTGTGCGACTAATAGGACTGTGCAATCGGTTTTTTTGATTTAATTGGTTCGATATATACGGTATATAAAGTAAAGTAAATACGGTGTTTGTAGTTCGGTAATATACAATATTTTTAGAAGTACGGTTCGATATCGGTAAATCCCAATTTATTTTGGCGCAGTATTGGTAAATACCATATTTACCAAAGTTGACACGAATTGCAAATGATATAGCGGCTAGCGAGACGAGTAGGCGATAATACATATACTACTGGCAATAGAATTAGAATTTTAGAAACACTCTAATGGAGTATGGAGATTCGATGACATATGCATAAAATAATAAAGCATAATAATTAATGATGTTCTCTACCCATTAGAAACATCTGTCTTAGTCTTATTCTGTTTGAAGTGAGCTATAACTTGAAGTAGAGAAAACCAGAGCTTTTATGTACATATGTAATATATACATTGAGGTGGACAACATAGCTAGCCTAGCTCAGTTGGTAGAGACTAGAGACAACATGGGCCATGGGGGCATTCGGACCTTTGGTCGTGGGTTCGAAACCCATTGGCAGCACACTGTGCATTACTATTTTTCGGTATTTTTGGTTTTTAACTGGTTTTTCCCGAAAAACCGAATGCCAAAAACCCAAAATTTGAAAACCGTACCAAATACCAAAAACTGGTCAAACCGAGTTGACTAGTTCTGTTCGGTTTTTTCGGTTCGGTTGAAAAATGCACAGCCCTAGCGACTAATATGCATGATTCTTTAATTAGCAATTGAGTACCCAAACAGTTTTTCTAATCCATCTAGAAGGCCTCTTTGTTGAATCCTTGCCAGTCCATTTTGTGATGTTTCTCATTATAAAGGCAATTAGATGTTGAAATAGCTGCATCATCACATAAGCTAAAAAAAATATTCTTGCTTCCAGTTCTCAGAAATAATACCCTCCGTAGATGAGGATGGCTCAAACGTAGAACCTAAGTTAACTTCTTCAACAAATCTGACCTTTCCTCCATCTTCAATGGTGAAATAATTGGTTGCTGCCATTGAATAAGTTTGTGTTCCAAGCCTAGTTATTGTTATGTAGGTTTTTTATTATATCAGCTTTTAGCAATATATACTATTCTAAAGCAAAAGATAGGTTAGCCCAAAATGGCAAAACCATCTCATAATTCAACCATTATGAGAATTTTATCTATCCACCTTATTTCTAGAGTGCAAAATCTGCATTCAATGCTGCAACAAGAGAAGCATCTTATTGCATTTTACACTTTGAAACTCCTTTTTTTATATGTTAATTGCTTTTTTTGGATTACTCTTAGACTATGTGTGCGAGAACTACACTAACAATATTTCGTGTGGTCTCGTGCAAATGGTAAAAATTTCAAGTCATTGAACAATATTAGGCCCAATGGACATCAATTTCTAAAAGAGAAGGAGCTCGAGTTTGTCTATTGTTAAATCACTTGTTGGCTGTGAAAAGGATAGATCGAGTTCTGAATTTGTTGGTGATAAAAACACGATCTTTGATGTACTTATTGTTCAAACTAGGTATGCTTTCACTTGATGTGCTCTCTGTGTGTTTTGCATTGCTATTTCGGCTATTTTTGGCATATCTTATTGCACTATGATACATACTTATCTTTTTAGAGAAGCAGTTACTCGATGACGGCAATCAATGCAGCTCAAAATTGCTTCATTCAACATCTTTGTCAAAGGATCTCCATGGTGCTCCACCTGGAAGTTTTGTTCTGAGTGGTATATATTTCACTACATGTTTGTAAGATAAAATTGATTCTCATGGTACAATTTGGGATCATGTTTAATTGTATGTGTAATCTTCTTTTGAGACTTCGTTGCAACGCACGTGCACCGTACTAGTATATATGTATGTATGTATGTATGTATGTATGTATGTATGTATGTATGTATGTATGTATGTATGTATGTATGTATGTATGTATGTATGTATGTATGTATGTATGTATGTATGTATGTATGTATGTATGTATGTATGTATGTATGTATGTATGTATGTATGTATGTATGTATGTATGTATGTATGTATACAGGAAGGTAGTTATAACATCGTCGAGGAAGATAATGATGTACTAGTTGTGGATTGTGCTTTCAATGAGGATAGGTCATACGATGACAATCTGGATCAGATGCTATGCGATGCAAAAGGAAACTATAGTGAGAGAGAGTTTGGTAAATTCGAGGGCTTGATTGAGGACTCGGATAAACCTTTGTTCCCGAGCTGCAAGCTACAATACACAAGGTTGTCATCCGTTCTTGAACTACTAAAATTGAAGGCAAGTAATAGTTGATCCTACAAGAGTTTCACGACATTGTTAGGTCTCCTAACGAACATCCTTCCAGAGAAAAATGTGTTGCCGAGAACTACCTATCAAGCTAAGAAGGTTCTTTGTCCATTGGGAATG
The DNA here is from genome assembly GCA_017311315.1 of Dendrocalamus latiflorus. Classification (NCBI taxonomy): domain Eukaryota; kingdom Viridiplantae; phylum Streptophyta; class Magnoliopsida; order Poales; family Poaceae; genus Dendrocalamus; species Dendrocalamus latiflorus. Next base: position 29,104,574 of record CM029664.1, read on the forward strand.
AAAATAGAAAGAATACATGCATGTCCGAATGATTATGTCCTCTACCATAAAAAGTATACAAACTTACATGTTTATTCGGTGGGCAAATTACCTGATACAAGCGTAAGAATGACTCTGATGATGGCGAGAGCATCGAGGTGAAGCATGGACCTCCTACTAAGATATTGTGGTGTCTATCTATAAATTTTCATTTAAAGCATTAATTTGCAAACCGAAAGAATGCAAGATTACTGTGTTGGCACTCCTAGGAGCGTAACAAAGATGGAATGATAAGACATGCCATTGATTCTGCCAGTGAAGGAACATTGATAGGATGTTTGTAGACTTTGGTGCGGAACTGAGGAATATAATGTTTGGATTGAGTACTGATGAAATGATCCTTTCGGTAACATGAGCAGACGATATAGCACCTAGCCCGTGAATGTATGTATGTACAACCTTCCTCCTTAGTTGTGTATGAAGCAAAAGTACATTTTGATATCACTACTTATCCAAGGGCTGAAGAAACCTGAAAACGATATTGATGTGTACCTAGCACTATTGGTGAAAGATCTTATGACACTGTGGAACGTAGGAGTACAGGTATGGAATGCGAACAAACGAGAGAACTTCACTCTGCATGCCATGTTGTTATGCACCATCAATGATTTTGCTGCCCTTGGTAACTTGTCAAGGTTGTGTACAAAAGGAGCCAAAGTCTGTTCGCACTGCTTAGATTATATCGAGAGTGTGTGGTTGAACAACTCGTGCAAAGCTGTGTACGTGCGTCATCGTAGGATCCTTCTAAGGTATCACCCATATCGCAAGATGAAAAAACAATTTGATGAAAAAAAAGAGAATGATTCAGCACCAAGACATTTTAGCAGGAAAGAGGTCTATGATATGGTCAAGGATATCGATATTGTGCTTGAAAAGGGACGTAAGTTGAGGACCTATCAGAAGAACATGTGGAAGAAGAGGTCAATATTTTAGGACTTGCCTTATTGGGAGCACATAGAAGTTCACAATTGCATCGACGTCATGCACATAGAGAAGAATGCATATGATAACTTGATTGGTCTTTTACCAAATATTCATGACAAAACAAAGGATGGTGTTAATGCATGGCGCGACTTGGTCTCTATGAACATTAGGACTAAGTTAGCACCAAGAGAGATAGATAAAGGCTAGATGTACCTTCCCTCAGCTTGTTACACTCTGTCTAAGTCCAAAAGAACTGAACTGTGCTAGTACTTACATGGTGTGAAAGTTCCATCCTGTCACTCCGCCAGCATGAAGAAACTTGTTTCTATAGAAGATTTGAAATTAATTGACATGAAGTCTCATGACTATCATGTGCTAATTAATGACACAATTGCTTCCTGTTGCAATTAGAAGTATTTTACCGAACAAGATTCAAGTGATAATCATGAGGCTATGTTATTTCTTTAACGTAATTACTCAAAAGATCGTCTATCTCAATGGACTAGATGCTCTGCAGGTCGAGATGGTAAGAATTCTGTGTCATCTTGAGATATATTTCCCTCTGTCATTTGTTGATATAATGGTCCATCTCATTGTCCATCGTATAAAATAGATAAAGATATGCGACCCCGTATTTCTATGTCATATATACCCGTTTGAGAGGTACATGGGAATTCTCAAGTCCTATATACAGAATTGATCTCGGCTGGAGGACAGCATCATTGAAGGTTATGCAATCAAAGATGTCATTGAGTTATGCATTGATTACATGGCTCAGGTTAAACCAATAGGTGTGCCTCTATCTCATCACGAGGAGGGCTAGAGGGTATCAGGACCATTGGAAGGAAAACAATAACTCCTAATCTGGATACGTACTCTCAAGCCTATTTCACAGTCTTGCAACACATGACTAAATTATCCTCATATATTGGGTCTATTCTTTTTGGCTGCGGCTTATGGCTTTTGGCTGCGGCTTGTGGCTTTTGGGCTATTTGTGTGAGAGATTACAGAGTAACAGAAACTCACGTGCAATTTTTATAGATATAAATGAAGTCGGTACAGTATGTATACAATTAACTAGTAGACCCTATTATGAAAAAATACTCTATTTAAAAGCTAGTTACTGTAGAAAAGCTGAAAACAGCTTTTAGAAGCTGAAAAGAACAGGACCATTGAAGAGCATAAGGACATGCTACGTCAAGAGAATATAGGCCGATCGAAGGTTGGATCATGAGACAACACAACTGTCAATTCAACGAATGGTTGAAAGTGCGATTCACTAGGAGGTCATCAAGTGAAACGTGTAATGGTTGGCAAAAGGGCCAGAATTTACAATTGTGACATGGCAAATATACGACATTAATAGGTACACATTTCATAAAATAGATCAGGATAGAAAAAGCACAGTCTACAACTGAGGTGTCCGCATAGATGCATTTCGTGAGTATTTAGTACTGCTGGCCCAAGCTCCTACTATGGGCATGTAGAGGAGATTTAGGAGTTCAACTATGTAATTTTCAAGATCCCTCTATTTGAGCGCCGTTGGGTCCAACTCCCACAGGATGTAAAGGTCGTAAGTACGACATCACCACTGTGGACCTCGAACGTGTAGGATACAAAGATGAACAATTCGTACTTGCGAAGCAAATTGTTAAAGTTTTTCATGTAACCGACATGTCAAATAAGAAGCGACACATAGTTCTTCATGGGAAAATAAGGATTATCAGAGTTGAAAATGTCGTCGATGAGGAAAAGTACAATTAATTTAACAAATTACCTCCATGCGGAGCTGGCTTCAGGCTCGAGGAAAAATCAAGTGATGAAGCAAGCTATATGCATGTCGATCATTGTGAAATGATTTATTTAAAAGGAAATATCCAAGTGGAATGATCCTACAAGGCGCACACATATTTGGAAACTATTCCAATGTAATTAAGATACTAGGCATGTAATTAAGAAATTATTCCATTGTAATTAATTCAATAATTTAGCAATAATTACATTTACGAACTATCACAGGCGGTTTAATGGCACAAATCATCTATGATATATGTATCACAGATGGTTCCATACTAGAACCATCTGTGTTATACCTACATCACAGATAGTTCCATAATAGAACTGTCTATAATATGCTATCACATCACAGATGGTTCTATTATGGACCCGTATGTGATATTAATATCATAGGCAGTTCTTTAATAGAACTGTCCATGATAGTTCTTTTATAAGTATGCCCTCTATTAGGGTTTACGCTCTTGCTCCTCACTCGCATACCCCTCCGTCTCGTCATCCCCCCTCTGGCACCACTGTTGCAACTGCAGAACCCCGTTGTCTCTCCTCCTGAAGGTATGGATCCCAAATCTCATTTCTTTATCTCATTTGTGATAGATTCGTCTATATCTGTTAGTGTGTGTTGGAACCGAAGTTCAATGTGTTCATGAGTTCTCTCCTCCCCGTCGCCTCTACTCCCAAAGGTATAGATCCTAAATCTCACTTTTTCACCTCATGTGTGTTACATCGGTCCATACCTATTAATGTCTTTTTAATGTGGAACCCAAAAAGGAATGGGGAAATGGATGTGGGAGGGAAGGTAGGCCTACTTGTGTCGAGCTGGAAGTTGTAAGGTTGTTCGGGGGTGGTCTCGGTGTGGTCCCCATGGTCGGCCTTCTGGGTTCTCGGTGGTGAATGAGCTATCAGCACCATAGTGAGCTAAGGAACCTATTGGAGAAGGCCCTAGTTTTTCGAGATGACATTTTAATTTTGGATCCCCTCTTGGCTCAAACGAACGACCCAAGAACCAGAAGCCCAAACAAATAATGACAAAGAGAACAGTAGAAGAAAGGAGAAAGATGGACTCCCCTCATCTGACTCTCCTCTCCTTACTTCTATGGGTGGGCTACTGGTTTTGGGATGAGACTCTCTGGCCTTCGACTGAGAGCTAAAACGCTAGGTACTTATAAAAAAAGAGCATTATCTCGTTAGTCAAGTAAAAAAAGGCATGAAACACTGTGAGTTAGAGTAGCAATTGTATAAGAGGAACATTACAACACCGTACACTTGTGCTTCAAAAGGCATGAAGCAAATTTGCTTCATGCCTTTTCAAGCCCAAGTGTATGGTGTCTTAATGTTCGTCTTTTAGTTGTTGAGAAATACATTAAGAACATTAAAGTACATAAAATCAATCATGTGCCAATGATTATGCTCACAGCTCATTGTAATTATGCGTGACAGTGGAATATTGAAAAGGACAGAGGGCCGAATGACCATCACGAAGATCTCTCTGGATGGGGTCCTTTTGCAACCGAAGAAAGCAGCAGCATCATTCTAGACTACCTATGGGATACTTGGAAGGGAACGGGTCTCCATCACTATAGTGAACTAGAAGTCTTTGATAGATGCAGAGAAAAATCAACAGTGGGTGGATATTTCAAACTCGTTTGTGATCCCAGCAAAAGTCTAGGGACTTCTGTAATAGCAAGCATTCCTCACGATGGGAAAAGCATGAAAGTCCTTCAAGAGCATGCTTGTCATGCGGTATGTGAACAAGGAATGGACGCCCTTCATGAGATATCATTTCTTGTCACTGGAAACATGGGAGGACTTTGCACGGATGAAGACAATGGCCGAATTTCAATAGCAAAGTACGACACACAAGGCTCTCCAAGCACAAAACACTCACCCCCGCAGACTCAGCACCGTTGGATACATAGGTAAAATCCCGCAATGGAGGATGGAGGTCGAGGTCGCAATCTGATCGGAAGCCTCCTCGCCATTTGCCAGGATCACAAACGAGCACGCCCAAAACTAGTTAAGAGCAAGATTATCAATCACATCTTTGAGTGTCGCCACTTTCAAAAACCTTGCAGACGAGAAAGTGTACCAACACCTGGTAAGATATGTTACACTACTTAGTTATTAATAGGTCCATAACTTCATGGAGTCTAAAATAACATATTGCCTCTTGCATTAAGCATTGACTACCAAACTTCCCAAGGCTCCTTCGAAGCACACAGGGAGAGGGATATACTATCCATGGCCCTAGGAAACAAGGAGCACCTGGGTCGCACACGAGGCCTAGTGGTTTATGGACCTTGGAGGCACAAAGTCCCAAACAACTCTGAGACTTATAGGAGTAGGAAGAGATCCAAGGCTATGCGTGTAGAATAGATGAAACAAGAGCTTCATGTACAACTTGAGGAAGAGCTATCTGTCTCACTTCGAGAGAAGATAACTATCTCACTTCAAGGAGAAATAGATTTATTGAGGGAAGAACTGAGAGAAGTCCTCAACCACTAGCAAGCCACCCCCGTTGTTGAGGTACCTAGTCCCCTTCAACATCGGAGTAGCTACGCATCCATGCCACTTTCTAAACATAGTGATGCCCACTTACCTAATGATGACATCTGGATAATATACCTCTCTAGAATGCTACACAGATAGATCTAGTGAACGACTTAGCTCATCGTGTATCGTTATGTAGGAGCCCACTCTGTACATCCTTAGAGTTAGGGTTGGCTCTATTCCTGTTGACACGTGGTGGGGGATGGTATTTTCATGCCTATCAGGGATGCAGGTGCATGGTACCCAGCTAGGGACCGGTTTCATGAAGGTCAAGGTGGACATGATTAATGACGTTTTTAGGGCTGTTCCGCTGGAGAAGCTCCCAAACGAAGAGATCATGACACTAGGGGATGCTATCCACACATTCGTCTAGTGGCCCAAGAGGGACATCGCCCTGGACCCTTCATGTAACAATCTCCACATGACCATGCTTGTCAAGCAAAACCCTTTATGACTCCACCTCAAGCTCCGCTTCAAAAAGCCATAGCATCGGCTCCCGTGGAGATGACGCTGAAGATGTATCATAAGCGGGCCGCTAAGGCCCAACTGAAGAAGATTAAGGCGCCTCCCAAGCCTTGAAGTACAAACTTAGAGTGTTGTTGGACTGGTTTACAGGACTTTGTATGTCTGGTATATGCAGAGGTCCATATAGGAAGCCAAACTGGCAATGTGGATTCACCGTGAGATACACGAAAGTGCATTTCCTCCACAACTCAGGCTACTTCACCATGACCTTCGAAGACTTATTCTCACTATTCAACCTCGACAAACCTGATGCCTCACTTCTACGATGCTGGACACTGTAGGTATACTATACAATCAGGTTCTACATTAGTAATTCTAAATGTCATAACTCATTGCTTATATATAGATCCATGATCCAACAAGTCTGGCGACGGCGAGAACGGATGGGTTTCCTTGACCCACACTTAATCTCTCAGAAATCCATCAAGGAAAATGCATCCTTCGTCAAAGATTACATACCGACGGGATTGCCTACTTAGAGTGACAAGTACTACATCCTGGTACCATTCAACTAGGGGTAAGTGCTTCACTAGTTGTCATACAAGTTTTATTTGTACTTTATATGCAACATGAATTTAGAATTAATCACTATGGCAACATACATGACTTGGTCTCACTAGATTCTGATTGTGATTGTACCAAAGTGGAGCAAGGTAATATATCTCAATTCCCTACTTAGGAATAATCACGACTTCACCCGTGTGCAATAAGCAATTGACAGATGAACTCATTTCCTCCATACATAACTCTATTGTAGTCTTCCCTTTGTTTCCAATAGCCAAGGCTAACTTTTTAAAATCATGTAGGTCGTTCAGTACTTACCTTGCCCGGGGAGAGAGACACAAGGAATTTAGCACCACACTGTGACACAAGACGTAATTTTGGGTACCCGCTACAACACAACAATCCTATATCACACTTCGTAATAACGCCTCTAGAACTGACAATACCTATGTATGTAATTCTATTTTTGTAGTTCCACCAGTAACCACAGGGCAATGTATGTGGATTTTATGTTTGCAGACATATGCAGGAAATCATAGGCACTAAGACAAAAGATCTAGAGGTTTGTCAACCTACCAATATTTATTTCATGATTATCAATTTATATTTATATATATTCTAATGGCTTTAACACTCCTAGCGACAGGGTGTGGAATTCGACCCAAGCGCATTTGATCTTGATAAACTCGCTGAAGTTCAAGGAAAACTCTTCAAATTCTTGATGGTGGAGGTCATTCACCCGATTGGAGAGTTCTACCCCAGCGATGATGATTAGATATTCAAACATTTAATTCAATTGCAATGTACTCAGTTGTGCTTAATCAAATAATTAATTCAATTGTACTTCATTTAGTTGTTTAATTCATTTATGAGATCTGTGTAATGATTGTCATGTGCTATATATGTGATGTGCTTACTTATTTTTATAGGGCATGTCTAGCATTTCCTAATGCTAGCTTAAAAAAAGAAAATAATTTAGCTATTCAAATAGCTATCATAGATGGTTTGTAACACCAAACCATCTGTGATATGTCAGAAATCACAGACGGTTATTGGTATTAGTTATCTATGATATGTAAGATATAACAGACTACTATATTTAAGAATTGTCTGTGATATATGACATATCATAGATGGTTTTTGGTATTAGCCATCGGTGATATATCAGAAATCACATATGGCTATGTTTAAGAACCGTCTATGATATATGACATATCACAGATGATTTTTGGAATTAGCCATCTCTGATATGTCAGATATCACAGACGGTTATGTTTAAAAATCATATGTGATATCTGACATATCATTGTTGTAACTTATCATAGACGGTTTGAGAGTCGTCTAAGATAACCATTTATTATCATAGACACATAAATTCAGACAGGGTCAGAAATCATCTGTGATGACAGTTTTGAACCGTTTGTGATGACCCTTTCTGTGGTAGTGCATATTATTCATACTATTGGTAAAATCAAGCGATTGTCATCGTCCAGTGTAGTGCTAGTATATTTTTGGTAAAATGGAGCCTAGGGCGATGGTGTTGATCCTCATCTAAAGCATATAAGGACTAGAATTTTGTCCTATGAGAAGAGCATAGTATCATCCATCCATGGGATCGAGATATTGGACTTGGCATGTATAATGTTCTTGTTGAGTGAATGTTTGTACAGGCCTCACCAGGCACGTTTCGAATCTCTATGTGAATCCATAGCCTAAAATCGTGTGATGGATGTGGACTTGAGAGTCACTTGCCGGGCACCACAAATAGTAGGGCCCATGTAACATTGAAAGTGTGTAGTCGCTAGCTACCCGATGGTTACTATGAATTCTTACCCTATTTGGGCGAACATTTGCAAGGCATAGCAGAAATACTACCTTGTTATCCCAACTTTGATCAAGTTGTGGATATCGTGTGGGTAAAGCTAAGCAACATTTGTAGATTTATTAAAGTGTTGATACGCCATGCTCCCGGTATATGGAACTATGTTTCCAGGTGATTGCAACTTCAAAGCATAAGTAGTTGTTTTGAATTGATGAATTGTTAATAGTGGAGGTTATTGATCTATGTTGACAACACTATGTTAATTAAAACCATTTTGAAAACCCATTTTCTTTTAAATCAAAAACTTATATTTGTCCAAAAAAAACTATTGTATGCTAAGTATCAACCTAGAGCCCAATTTCTTTGAAATCCCTGCATTATATATACATACACACACACTAATTAGTGCGCAGGTGTAAATGCGTGTCGGAAAGTAACCATCAATTGTGAACGAAGTTACTATCGGTAGCAAGTGAAGTACTACCGAACACTCACAATATACAGCGAATAGTAACTCTCCTCTTAATAGGTAATAACTTTCCGGTGTGAAACTGGCGTGCACGGAACGGCAAGTGCTCGTTAGCACAACCGTGTGTGTGTAGAGAGAGAGAGAGAGAGAGATTTCCTACATGTCTTGCTAAGTACCAAAAGTAATTATTCTTATTCACCGTGTGTGTGTAGAGAGAGAGAGAGAGAGATTTCCCACATGTCTTGCTAAGTACCAAAAGTAATTATTCTTATTCAAATCTTCAGTAGGCAAATTGGAAGAAGATGAATTCCTCGACTGAGACAAGTACGAGGCGTCTACGCTCAAGCAATGCATGTGGAGTTTTGCTGGATCTATTGTAATGTATAAATTCGACCAGAGGCCTACCCCTATGTAGAACTTGGTAGCTAGACCATATTTTTGTAATAAAATATAAAACCTATATCATGTTTATCGGAATTTGTGTAATGTACTATTATGTGCGCAACTGAAAATCCCAGACATCATCATCAAGTTGGAGTTTTCGAAAAGTCCTCAAATGTTTCTTTTTTTAGAAAATCCTCTTATTTATATTAATAACTCAACGAGTAAAGTACATAGTACTTGACTTTTACATCGAAGATTGTAGACAAAAAAATATGTCACCATCAAGTCCTTGAGTCGATGAATGTACTAGACTTCTTTATCTTTCTCGTCATTAACTTTGTATCTTGCAATGGTGCCCTGATTACCGACAAACATGGCAATGGAAAGTAGATTGTCGATGGTCTCTATTGATGTGTAGGATCTACGCCTCGGTATTGGTGTTGTTTGCCAGAAGAAAATCAGGGGTGATTTATTTGCACCCTTCTCAATCCGGTGTCGATTTCTGACGTAGGCATCGTCATCGTCGTCTAGGTGAGTCGGTCCGATAAAATCCATCGCGGGTAAATAAAATCTAACTAAGAACTCGCCAAAAAAGAACAAAACTAGAAATTTTTAATCTATGAAGAAAAGCAGAAGAAACTAAAAAATACTAAAGTTACTTTTGGAAAAATTAACTGTTCCTCCACCCACTCAACTTCGGCAAGAATATCGAAGAAGAGAGGAGAGGGACCGACGGAGGGACGACGGAGTTGTGGCCGACAGTTAGGATTCCTGGCGTCGGCTCAAGTCCCGTGTGTCTTTCCTCATGGATTTCTTAAGAGGGAATGACAAACCCGGTTCATTTTAGGCTGAGCTAGCAAGAAGCCCAATTCATTTCGGACTGGTTCTTGCTGCCTATGCATGACCTATAAGGTACTAATGGCTTGTCAAGCTAGGCCAGGCAGGTCATATCTTTTCACGTTGAAAAATAAATAAATAAATTCGTCGGGCTAGGGTGAAATGTTTTTTAGTTGAAACATAAAGAAATAAATAAATGCGCATGGTTGGGCTGAAATGTTTTCTAGCTGCCACTTTTCTAGCTAAGCCAGGCTTGCTCAGGTATTAGCATTATCCAACATCCACTTCCACACTCAAGTGACTGACGGAGTCAGGTTGGTTTAGGGCGAGGAGAAGAGAAATACGAAGCGTCCGTTAATATTATTTTTTGGTTTTTGTTTTTGGCTTTGGTTTATAAATAGTAATAATTTGTAGAGAAATTTGTAGGGAGAGAGAAACACACGTGTAATTTTAGCTGATATAAATAAAGTCACTATAATGTGTATTATAATTGATTGGTAGAATTTATCTTAAAAAGACATTCCATTTGAAAACTAGGTACTATAAAAAAATTATCTACTATAGAAAAACGGCTTGTAGAATGAGCTTCGGCGACTTCGGGTGCAGCTGTTAGGCCTATCATACGGTTAGTCTTGGCCAAACCCCTACACACTATATTTACCAATTTTGGAAATGCGGTTTTGAAAACTTAGCGCAATGCAACACACCTTAAACTATGAAACTAATCCGTTAGGGAGAGCTTTAACTTGTTAAACCAATAACAACAAGGGAAACGATGTGTATCTTATTTAAAAATTATTATACGACGAAGTGTAATTTCCTTTCTAATCTTGCCTAAATGCGAGGCAAAGATTCATTGGAGATCCAAGTAATTTCGCATTTCGTCAGCACCCAATCATTGGGCGAGAGCAATCATGTAGCGCATATGCAAACCACGTACACTGCCCGGCCGAGATGCCCTGGGGTTAACCGCGCTGCAACGCGGGGAGACGAGCGCAACCCCTGGGCCTCCCGGAGGGCAAGCTAAGCTAGGCGCGCCCCCACCCCGGGTACGTGGGGCCCTGAGGGCCCACCAGAGACGCTGAGCTGGTGGTTCTGCGCGGGCCTGGGCCCACCGACCGTGCCCGCCGGTCGCCTCGCCTGGTGTCACCGGTGGCCCTGCGTGGCGACGTTAATTAAGGGAAGGGAGCTTGGATTAGCTCCGAGACGCAGACTAATGGAGCAACGCGAGAAATCGGCCGCTAGTTTCAGTATTAATTACTTTAGGGTTTCACAAGGGAGGGTTCTAGAAGATAAGGCTATATATTCTTTTGATTTTTGATTTCAACTTCTCTGGAAGCCCAAAAAAATATGACAGTTTCTCTAAGCGATTTTTGAAAGCCGTTTCTTCAAATGGCTTTATAAGCCCACCGATGTATGTGTCATCTGTCTCCGTCTCAAAAAGCATAACAAAAAGCCACCAATCGTAGCCTAAAATAACATAACCATATTTGTTATTGGTTGATGAATTAGCTTGCCATTGGTTCATTTGATCAAGTTGGATGGTGTATGGTTTAGCTAGCATATGAGATGGCATGTGTTCTTTGGTATGATGATGTTAGGGCATTGATGATATAGTGAGTTGATTCTTGCAAGCTTATTGTTGTTTTGTGAAGGTTTGGATAGCTTGGATTGTGTATTTAAAGCCAAGGTGCTGTTTGTTACATGTATGCAAGGTGTTCGATGAAATGCTTGTAAGCAATTAGCTTCTAATCTTGTTACTTCCGATGCCCCCTCTGCGATCACATCGTGCTAAGTACCCAGTCTTAACCCTAACCTTTTCTAGCAACCTTATTTATCAATTCCATGTCGTAGCCACCACGTTGCATGTAGACCTGCACCGCCCCTAACCATTTTTCTCAGTGTCATCTGCCATCTTGTTTTTCCTTGCCTCGTCCACAGGGGTGGACCCCATTGGGTTCATGGGTGTTCAGCTGAATACCTAAATTTTTTAACAAAAAATCTATTATATATTGAATATATTACATATGTATATGCTTTGGTATTCTTATTCTTAGATTATCATACTGCAATGCAGCTAAAATCGTCTCCTGAGCCACTCGTAACACGCATTCCCACCTGGGACTAGCCACAATCATGGCCCGCACTCACACGGTCTAGTCCAATAGTTCACAGCACTACACCAGTCACCAGCTGCACCCGATGGCACATGCCCACTGAGCCCACTCCACCAGGTCATCAGCCATCAGGCAGTCACAGCTAGGGTTCAGGCGGGCAGGCAGTGCCGCAGCGGGCATTCAGCTTCATGCCTTCACAGGTCCGACCGCCAGCTCGGCTAGGCATAGCACGGAGCAGTGGCCAGTGGAGCATAGTGGCAGCCGGCGACCAGCAGGCGGCAGCAGCCAGCGGCAACATCACAGCGCAGCAAGCAGCGAAAGGCGGTGTAGCACCACGAGCCATGGGCCAGGGGCCATGCCAGCAGCTAGCAAGAGCAGGGAAGTAAGTAGCGATTTGTCGATTTCAGATTTGCCTTCAGGAAGTTCAGGTTGTTGTGCTTGATTCATTGATTGCTTCATTATTTGCATATGCCATATAGTTTTTTCTCAATTTCTTGTCAAATTACTCTCACATATAGTCATATTCGGTTCATTTGTTGTTATGTTGTAGACTTGTAGTGTTGTTAAATGTTCATCGGTTCATGACTATTGACTAATGACTATAAGGAAGATTTTTCATTAGGTTATTCGTGGACAATAGTTTCAATAATCTCCATAAGACATAGGTGTCAGAAACTAAGGATTGAGGAATATATATATTTTTTTTATACTTTGATTCTTCCCCCAAATATGTTCCTGGGGAGGTGCATTCTAGTAATAATGCACACTTCGTGTGGCTAATAGAAATCCTAATATTCCCAGTTTAGACCAAGGTGCCACATCACCTAAAGAATTCTAGGAATAAAAGTGAATGGCAAATCAAGAAAAGGAGGCCAAGGCAGATCAAGAAGAGGAGGCCAATTATTACAGTTAAATAGGGAAACAGAAAGTCATTAATGAATCTGAATTCATTCAATTGTAAAGATTATAGAGGATGTGCATAAAGTTCTGGATCACATAGTATGCTAAATTTAATTGGGTTGTTTAAATTAGCCTTTCTCTTACCAGCGATTGGGAGGATGGCTATTGTTCCAATTCAAACTAATCAATTAGACAATGCACAATCTGCACTCTAAGGCTAGAATGAATCATTGAACTGTGATAGGTCGATGACTCGATGTAGACTTTTGTTGGTTGTTGCTACTTGCTAGAATGAACTCTAAAGTGTCTGTTTCCTTTATTGCTACATATGTTTAGACTGTTCAAATAAAGAACCTTCATTATCAAATTGTTTACAAGCTTCTCAAATTGATACTAATTCTTCCCGTTGCAACTGCAAGTGTTGAGAGAGTCTTTTCGTTAATGAATTATATCAAGAATAAGCTAAGAAATAGAATGAGAGAGCGATACTTGAATGATTGTTGGTTACCTTTCTTGAGAGATAATTTTTCTTACAAGGATGATGATATCATATCTCGCTTTCAAATCATGAAGCATCGTCGAGTTAGATTATAATTCTCTTAATTATTTTGTAATTTCTCTATATTATTCGAGATATTTTCTCTACTACGAACAATTTGTACTTTAATTTATGCTACATAGATCTTTATGTTTTCTATTAATCAAAATTTTTATAACTCTGAACACTTATCTTGAAAATCCTGTTTTTGCCACTACTAGTCTGACTGCATACACACTGCCAGGCAACAACGCCACTAGTGCACCACCTACGTGAGCTTTGGTTGTGCTACAAGGTGCGTTGCTGCTATCAACGCCTAGCTGCTGCCTTGGCCGGCTGTGCAGTGTTGCAGATGGAACGGTAGTACCCCAACTTGTTTTATTAGAGAAGCAGCAGCCATGACCGATTCGGTCGCTCCAGCCAGAACCGGCTCGGGCCGACGCCAATAAAGGGGAGGTGCCACGCCTCTGCTTGCCACGCCATCGCCCAAGCCCAAGCCACGCATCGCTCCAACCTTTGCCCTATCGCTGCATGCTGCTAGCTTGCCCGAGCGTAGCTGTTGCTGCGCCGTGCCTTTGTTGCCCTGCTACTGCCTTTGCCATCTTCTTCTCCCTTGCAGGCACGCATAAGCCGCCGCTGCATCCTTCCTTTCGCTGTCCTGCATGCTTGCCCAGCTACACCGCTGCACGATCTCCATTCAATTGCATCTACAAGTGCTACTACTGCGGCCGGCTGCGGCTATCGCCTGATGGCCGTAGATGCTGCGGTGGTTATGAAAGTCGGTCAAAAATCATAGAAAATCGCCGAGAATCGGTTTTACTGGTCATCTTCGGTTAGACTACAAATCGGTCTTAAATATTTCGTTTTACACCGATTTAATCCAAGTTACTCCGATTTATGACTTATTTACTTTGATTTATGACCGATTTACTCCGATTTATAACTGATTTTATTTGAAAATTGAATTTTCATTTGAAATTTTTGACCCAAAAATAGCCAAACTTTTTTTGAAAATCAGTCCGGTAAAAATTTCAAATCAGCTATACTAGTATGAGGTTGAAAGGTGTGTACAGATATGGCATTTGCATTGCATTAATAAAAAAAGAAGAGATGGGCCGGCCGCAGCTATCGCCTGATGGCCGCAGATGCTGCCATGGTGATGAAAACCGGTCTATAACTAATGTGCGTGTTTGTTATTTTATGATGTACTTATTGAATTTTAAACTTATCCTTGCTATGCTGTTATTTATAGGTGAACGTTGATGGTGATATGTATGGTATTTCATAAACAGACGAGAGAGAGTTTATTAGGGGTTCAACACAGCGGAACATTGGCCTTGCAGAGTTGCAGCTCCCATGTGAGACCGAAAGAATCTACCTAGCATACTGTAGCAACTCATCATGTCTGTCCGCGTTAGATCCAACGGCTGAGAAGAGGCAAACGCAGGAACACTTACTCTGTACTCCGCCGTTGCTGATACAATTCCCTGTGCGACTGTGCCCAACCAACCCTATTGGGCCTATCGGGTCAGCCGGCGAATGAACTGTGACAGTTGCTTAATCCGTACGGAAATTTTGCTTTGCAAACAGACCCTTGCCTAAACCAGTTGGCAGTGATTGTACGTGTGGTCTGTTCTTCCTAGGTTACAATTTTTGGCTTTTGACTGTTTACGAAAGAAAGTACGGAAAGATAAAGACCTATGCATAATTTTAGCCAATATAAATGAAGTCGTTACAGTATGTACTACAATTGATTTATAGACCCGCATTAAAAATACTCTGATTAAAAAGCTAGTTAACGTAAAAAAGCACTTTATTGTAAAGAAACGTCTTTTAAAAACTAAAAAGAAGAGGGCCATTGTACCTACTACTCCCCTCGAAATATAACAAGTTTAAATGATTAGACCCAAATAAATATCTATAACTATATTGAATTAGGAACACCACAATCCCCATTCCACACATATGTAGATACTAGTAAGTGTACACATGAAATCCATGTTAAAGCAATTAATTTCAACAAAAATCGTATCCAATATTGAAGGTCCAATATATGCCAAACATATATTCCCTCCGTCCAAGTTTGTAGGACATATTTTTTTGAATGATCTTGTTTATAAAATATAAGGCATATTTCATGTTCCATGCAAAATTAATGTGATGTTCTCTTTATACCTCTAATAGATATACAGTTTTATTTGCTATTCTCTACATACATGTATGAATATATTGCTTAGAGATAATAATTAGAGGTAATCTAACTATTTTTATTATCTTATTGCTCTATATACCAAGAGGAAATACACTTTATAAATTTAGACGGAGTGAGTAGAAATAACAGAATCAAGAATTAGTAACTATGGCCCAAGAACTACCATTAATTTGCAATAACATCGATGCAATCTTATTTCGAAAGAAATATTCGCTAACCACAGAATAACATGTTTAAAACTCGCACTCCTCTCCAAAAAATGAATTCATTACGACAACGGCGTCATTGTGATTCTAGTTGTGGCTTGGCCCAACTTTAGCGAATAGAAAGGGATTCATGTTGCAACAAATCGCACACAGTAAATCTATTCAGCAATTCAGAAATAACAGCAATTTATTAAACTAATAAGTCACAATCAAAAACCATAAGCCACAGGCCAAAAGAACACATTGTAATCTACCATGATGCCAAACATACTCCCCACCAGCAAGTTTCCCCTCATGTTTCTTCTTCCACCACCACATCTGCATCGCATGTCCCTTCCATTCTGAAATAACCCAGAATTCAAAGTGAAGTTGAATTTCTTTGAATTTCAGTTTCAATCGAATCTTAATCCAAATTGGCACTTCTCCCAACCATTCACACTTCCCTTCCTTGGTTAAGCCATCTCCCCCGACCAATTTCGTAAACCACCGACTGCCCAGCACTATTCCTCGTCTAACAAAACAACGTAGCTCCTTTTGCCGCTACAGTTCTCCAGTTATCGCCGCAACACTCAATTCAACCCGTCGTACACCTCGTTTTTGGAGCCTCTAACACCACCTGCCAATGAGCCTCCTGACAATCTTTAACTGCTCCCTGACATGCGCTGGACAAGCCACGACTAGACTCCCCATCGCCGATGCCCCCTCCCACAGCCGACCTGACCGCCCACTTCTTTTGACCACCACACCTCATCAATTGAGGAAGCATCGGACCCGAGATGCCACCAGTTCATGCCGACCTCCCTGTCACCCCATCGAACCAAACCGAAGACTCCCGCACCTCCTCGCCCCAGTCACGTGACACCTCCTAAGCAAAGGCCACAATGTGCCGAACCGCCATAGCATGGCTATAAAAAGCCATGAGCCTCCTCTGTGAACTACATTGACACCAATAACCTCCCAAGCCACCCCACTCCCCTCACTGGCCAGAGAAACACCATCGCCATCAGAATTTCCTCGGTGAGCCCAATTTTCAATTCCAGATGATTACTCTCATGTTCCCTAATTGATTTTGCCCATAGCTCCCTTATGGTACATGAATCATACCGGAGCCATGCCCTAGTCTCTCCAAGATCCTACCTCATTGGCAACTTTCTTCCTCCCAAGACCAAGGCACCACGCTGTGGGCAAGCCACCACTGACCACCACAACCTGAGCCAATTGTGTCATCGTCATCCCCTTGTCCCGAGAATGCTTGAACCACCATACAATTGCCCTATTAGCCTTCCTATAACATCTATGCCATGGTATTTATCTGAGGAAACCCACCCACCATTGGCCATCTACAATGCTCCACGGTCATGGCCATGCCCTAAAATGGAACCCACTTGACCTCAGGAACCAATCCATGCCCTTAGCTACTCTTGGGAACCTTCACAGTGCCGCAAATGGCTCACCCTAGAAATGCTCTATTCGGCCACTACAGTGCTGGCTGAAGGAAGATGGAGCACTGTTCACCTGGGCTGGGCAAACAGTAAAGCCCAAGTCCTTAGACCGGATCAGGCTGACCCATTACTGTTTGTTACTATTCACAAGGGATTTAACTGACACTGTATCACTCAGATCCACCATAAATAGTGAACCCTAACCCGGTACTATAACATCAAACCCGCAGTGAATAGTGCACACCTGTAATTGTTCACCCAAAAACCCAAAATACATATTTATGTCCGTTTAGACCATTTTGACCCCCCACGAAGCCCATTTTCAACTCTATTTAGCCTAAAGAGACTTCAATAAAACTCTAGCCAGCCCAGATGCCATTCCAAACCTATATCCAGTACTGTTCTAGCCGTTATTATTTACCAAAAGCCATATAACACATATATAGCCATTTCAACCGTCTTGAGCCCACCTAGCTCCTTTCCAGCTCCATTCAGCCAAATCACACACCACCTAAACCCTGACCAACCAAACCTATTCTATTTGTGTCTTTTGTTTATTTTACTGTATTTTGTTTCTAGTTTGCATTTTACAAAGTAAGAACTTATTTGATTTCGTTCTTTTACATTAGCATTTGGATTCAGCTAGCTAGTCAACGGAAGAGCTAAATAAGCCATCAAGTAGTTGATATAAGCCTCTAGGCTACAGTAAAATAATCAGACTATGGATGAAGAGGCAAGTCACGTGGTTTTGATCATATTGAACCTACATCCTTTAATTATTTAATTATCAATACTTTCATTATTATTTATTTATGCAAGGTTGTTTATTTAAAAATAATTGTTCAAAATAACATGATTATTAGTTATATCCTACCACCGAAAAATGCTATATTTAATTTGAGGCCATATTCACCTTGACAATCTTAGTAATATTTAATTACTGTATAATTAACTATAAAATAGTTGAACCAAAATATTTATACTACTAAGTGATATTGGCATTTTGCTGATAGATTTATTTAAACAGTCTAGGGCTAAGGATGAATCATGGAAAGCCACTAGTTGGTTGGAGTCTACGACCTACCCTAGGGAGGTGGCTGGGACTGGATTGGTGGCAGTGTCGTAGAGCACTGGGTGAATGGGTTGTAGATGACTGTCTCGTGGTGAAAAATAAGGACTAAAAGCTTATGCTAAGTAAAGGACACAGAAATCGCTCACCCACAAGTGTTGACTTATTAAGCTTTATCTAGTAGCTGCTCCAATCAATTGAATATCTATAGGGTATTAGTATTCCAGAAGTGGAATGGCCTGTGTGTGAAGGGGGTGGTATAGGAGCGATAAAACCATACCTAAAAATGGTATGAGCACACAAAGTCGGGAAGCCCTTTCCTCATTGGCCAGTGGAATGCCGATTTTGTGTGTGGCTCTGGCCCTACCGGCTAGAGACTAGAAAGTGGAGAGTAGTGAAATACCTTATTTTCTCAACTCATTTACACGTTACCTACTACGTGCCTAGACATTGAGAGTTTGAGAAATCATATGGATAAAGTTGGGCAATTCTGTAGAGTATAACAACTGGTATTCGAATACACTGTGCTCCCGGTTAATGGAGTTGTGTTTCATGGGTAATTTCAATAGCAAGACATAAGTAGAATTTGATAATGGAAAGTATGGTTAACATGCCCTTTTTCTTTTAATTAAATATGATTTTACTATTTTAAAAATATAAAGTTCTTTACAATAAAATTGCATCCACAATATAATAATAATGAACCCAATTCATTTCATCTTTTGGAACACTAGCAATTAGTTAAATAGCATATCCCTATATGGCTTGTTAAGTAGCTAGTGTACTCAATCTTGCTTAATTCCATCAGAATAGATACCAGAAAATGAAAGGATACTTCAAGTTTTCGTGTTAGAATTATGACCGCACTCAAGCATTTCTGTGGAGATTTCTTTGGTTCTTCTTAATGTAAATTACGTTTTGGGCTCAGCTACTCATATTGTTACTAAAGTTAACCATTAGGTCTTATTTTTAATCAAGTTAATCCTTTAAAATGTTTGTGAGTAAATGTGATACTTGTTCTGTCCGCAACTGAACTTCTGAGCAGTTGAGAGTTGTACAACGACCCTATTCCTAAAAATGGAGCTGTTACACATTCTTTCTTCCTCTTCCCTCAAATAACTTCCTCTCTTCTCCCGATTCGACCACCACTTGCCTCCTCCTCACCTCACCGTCACCACTGCAAGCACCAAGAAGGTGCACAGATCCATTACCGCTATTGTGGACAACAAGCAGATAAGAAGGTGCATGGATACCGCTGCCCCGGTCTCTCTGTACCTTGGCCTTCACCGGTGGCTTGGTGGAGGCATCAGCGCACAATTGCCATGCTTGCGGCTTGATTTTTTCTTGGAGTTTTTATCATGCGGAAGTTCATAAACTTAGTTTTGCAAGTTGAAAGTTTTGAAATTTGATAGAAAAGTTTGAAATTTTAATTTGAAATTTTGAAATCATGGATCAAAAGTTGAAATTTCGATTGAAAGTGTTACCCTTTCAATCGAAACCTCAATTTGAAAACATTGTGGCTGCGGCAGCCGCCGCCGATGAGGCGCCAAAGGTGGTGGAGTGCCAAGGAGAAAGGGAAGAAGGCGGTGGAAGGACGCGGGAGGCTGGACGCATTTGTCTACGTCGTTCTATGGAGCATCATCCGCCTAAGCCAAACCAAGTTGCACGCTAGTTTCTTTCCTTGGCGGCAACAGTAGAATAGTTTTCTAATATCCATTTTTATTCAAAAATACAGAAATACATCTGCGTTTTAATTTTTTTTACAGAAATAGCCTCCAGTGGTCCAATCGTTGGGCGACTGAAGCCGTAGCTCTACCGTTGGGCGACAAAGATGCAGTCGCCCAATGGTCGGATGATAGGTGTACGTGGTCAACACATGGTCAAAGCAATGTAGTTGATCAGTATGGTCGAAACAATATAGTCGATACAATGTGGTCAAAGAGTAGTGAGTGGTCGAAGAGAACAATGAGGTCGAATCAACGTGGTCAAAATATCATGATCTAAATATCATGGTCGAAGATTAGTGAGTGGTCAAAGTGAACAACATGATCGAAGATTAGTAATTGGTGACTTAAAGGTGATGTCGTCCAATCGTGGTTGGGCGACATCATCTATCGTCCAGCCGTTGGGCGACTGGCCTCCGTGCCCCTCGGCCATTGGGCGAAAGAGTCAAGTCGCTCAACGGTTGAGCGACAGACGATTACTTTTATAAAAAAAATTAATACATAGGTATAATTTTGTGTTTCTAAATAAAAAATTATTTTTTAGAAAATTTACAATAAACAGAATTCCCCTCTGATCTATCGATGCGCGTGTGAAGCAGCTGGTAAAAATATTTCAGCTTATGCTGTTCGGACCCAGAGGCTGAAGCTATCACGTTTGCTTTCTGCTCAAATAATCAGATCGAGTTGAGACGATTGAGATCCCATATATACACACAAACTTGCAGTTTCCATTTCCATTCATTTTAGAAGCATGTAATCATCCTTATTTACATCGTCATCGTTGTCCTCATCGTCATCATCGACGATGGTCGCCGTCGTTGGGCCGCAGAGCATGCCCCCGGAGCGTGGGAAGTGGATGAGCGCGACAGGGAGCGTGCAGAGGAGGCTAGCGAGGCCGGTGAAGGAGATGGCCTCCTCCACCGTGTATCTCGAGCTGCTGAAAAAGAGACGGTTCGTCACGATCGCGCCCACCGCGCCGCCGCTTGCCGTCATGCCGGACACCACGCCCAGCGACCTGCACCGATCAGACACATATTACGTCAGAACGAACATGCATATGTACGTACATGTGAGAGTTACTGTCAGTTATATAGAGTTATGAATGACAATAACTTTACATATATTAGATAATAACAACTTTATTTACGCATAATAGTAATTTTTTTTGACACGCATTCTATATATACATGCAGAATAGTTATTATATATATAGAGAGAGGGGGTTGTTTCAAGGTGCCACTTAAAACTTGTCACTCCGTGGTTAAACTAGCCAAGCTGAATTATCTCAGTCTGGCTCTGTTTTGACTTTGGACACGTCTTGATTTTCCTAAAACCTACCGATCACTAACATATATGTTGCCTTCCACATGTCAGATCGTCACTAGCAAATAATTTTCTGTCACTATTTGTAAAACATTTGCCATGCACAATCCGTAGTTCTATTCCTGGCTAATTAGAACGTACAGCAATATATGCACCACCGATTACATAACAAAACATTACGCCTCGCTCCCTTTTTAAATGATTTTTCTTTGTTAAGAACTGAATAATTGCATCCAATTTTACCATGAATCCCTACCTGTTCATTTCGTGAATAAATGCAAGAAAACAATGTCGACGTCGAAGACACTACCTAAGGATTCTGTTTAGATTCTTTTAGATCCTACGAAGCTTGTCGTTGTCCGTCCTTGTTGTTGGGTAGTATCAGGTGCGTTTTTTAGGTGCATTTTATGCTTTTTAATCCTATCATAAGTGTTTATATGAATAGATCAAATATTGATAAACTGTATTAAAAATATTATATCGATAAGCTATTTTGAAACGATGGCGATGAAACTAATCTATTTATTTATTTGAGGAAAATTATAAGACATATGCTAGTTCTATTTATTTGTTTAAGGCCAGTCTCAGTGGGGGTTTCATAGAGTCTCATAGGTATTAAATACGCTGACATGACACTGTATTGATGAAGAGAGAGATGATAAAAGTTTCATGGGAGTAGAGAGAGTTTCATGGGGATGAAACTCTTCTGCAAAATATGGGTTGTTGGAAACTGGGACATGAAACCTCCACTGAGACAGGTAAGAAACACTATAGGGCATAAGCTAAAAAGGGCGAGACATTAAATTCTACTTTAATTTACTCATCACGTTTATATATCTAAAAACAATATATTCTTCTACTTTTTACTCTCTTGCCTGCGTGTCTATAAACAATATTCTTCTAGCTCTACAGCTCCAAATTTCCTCAGCTATGCTTCCATGTTTAAAAGAGCTGCATGGGGGCAGGAGTG
Source organism: Dendrocalamus latiflorus (assembly GCA_017311315.1). Lineage (NCBI taxonomy): Eukaryota > Viridiplantae > Streptophyta > Magnoliopsida > Poales > Poaceae > Dendrocalamus > Dendrocalamus latiflorus. Next base: position 29,126,923 of record CM029664.1, read on the forward strand.
AAAGCTCTCTGTTTCTAAAAGAAATGTTAATCATATATATGCAACCCAAAAAGAATTAAAAATCAATCTAAATAATTAAACAAACAAGGAAGCTAATTAGAGAAACGAATTCTCTACCTCTTGGAGACGAAGGGAACGATGCCGAAGGTGAGCCCGGACGCGGCCTGAACGAACGCGGCGCACGCCACCATCACGGCCACCGTCGCCGCCAGCGACGGTGCCTCCCCGGCGCCCATCCTGCCGACCAGCACGCAGAGCACGGCGCCGGCGCTCTGCACTGCCCAGAGCGCCCACAGCCTCCCGCACATCCCGAACCGCCTCCCGACCGCATCAGACGCCACCCCTCCCGCCGGCCGCGCCACCGCGTTCATCGCTCCGAAGCACGCCGCCGCGGCGCCTGCCGCCTCCATGGGCAGCCGGAACCGTTTCCGGAAGAAGTCGGTGGCGACGTTCTCCATGATCAGCTCGACGCCGTAGCAGTAGCCATAGGTGAGCCCCAGCACCCACGCCCGGTAGTTCCCCACCCCTCCTCGCACCACCTTCCAGAAGCTTTTCTTCGAGCCGGCGGCGCCGCTGCCGCCGCGCGGGAGGTCGTAGGGGAAGGCGAGGACGGCGAGGCCGGTGGTGATGAGCATGGCGCACGGGAGGAGGTAGGCGACGCGCCACGCTACTGTGATGGGGACGCCGAGGCGGAGGATGACGTGCTCGTAGGCGAGCGGCATGAAGACCTGCGCGGTCGCGCTGCCAACGTTGGCCCAGCCGGCGGCCACGGCGTTGGCGAGGCCGACGGCGGAGGGTGCGAAGATGCGCGACATCCAGTGCTGGTTGGCTACGAAGTTGGCGAGGGAGAGCCCGGCCACGAACCGCAGCGCGACGAAGCCCGCGGGGGACGACACGGTCACGGCGGCGAGCGCCAGCGCGAGCGCGCTGGCGAGGCTGGCGGCCCCGGAGGCGCGGCGCGGGCCGAGGAGGTCGCATGCGGGTCCCATGGCGAGCCGGCCCACGAGCGTGGCCGCCAGCGAGCCGACGGCTGCGGCGGAGGAGTCGGATGGCGCGAGGACGAGCGCCGGGCGCAGCACCGGGAGGATGGGCGGCGCGGCGAAGGCGGCAAAGAAGCATGCGAAGAGGGAGAGCCAGGCGAGGTGGAACGCCTGCGTGTGCGACCGCGACAGCGCCAGCGGCCGCAGCTCCGTGGCGCGGCCCTCGGCGTCGATGCTGTCGTCGTCGGCACAGTCCACACTGTAGTAGTAATCTTCTTCGGCCATCTTCTGCTTCCCCATGGTGACCATAGCTAGCAAGCTAGATCGAGACAGTGATCGAGCAGCGTGTGATCTATGGGCGGCCTTGCAGTAGGTAGCTAGCTAGCCAATTAGGTGAGAGGTTTAGATACGGGTGAATCGATGAGAGGGTGGTATAAATACGGGGAGGGGAGGGAGCAGGAGAGGCCACGATGAGAGGGGTGGGTGGCGGTGTTTGGCAGGTGGTGGCCGCTTGCATGCATGCAGGCCGCCGCATGCACGGGGGAGTGGCTTTATACGACCGTCGCCTTTGGCTCCCTGGTGGCTTGAAAAGGTTTACTTCACAAATCGCAATCGAATTAACAGGCTACGGAATGACGATCCATAATCACAGAAACTAATTGCTGTACAATGCTTGTCTCAGCACCCTTGATGTGTAGCGCGCGTGCACCGTCCATACGTGTACGTCTACGTGGACCCCCTCACACACACACAAGAAAAGGAAATTGTTAAGAGTAATTAGGTGTTTCCTCACCTTGCCAGTACTCGAATTTTCCATCCTCTGATTTGTCTTGAGATTTGTGCTTCTGGTGGTTTCTCCGATGACCAGCCAATGGTAGAACTCCGGCGACAAACTCCGGCAAGTTAGGTTTAGGGTTTGAATTAGGATTAGATTCACCGGAGCTCCCTAGGTATAGAGGGAGCGGTGGACCAACGGTGGCAGATCCGGTGGCTACCGTCACCGGAGACGAGGAAGAAGGGTGACAACAGGGGATCTAGCCCAAGAGGAGGCGGCGCGGGAGGGTGCTTGGGGCAGATGGAGGAAGACAAGAGTGGGGGAGCGGCGGTGGCAGCAATTCGCTGGCGGGCGACGGAGGTGCAGCGATGGTGGGGTAGGAAGGTGGCTAGGGTTTGAGGAGGGGACGTAAAGGAGAGAATTTATATGGTTTGTGGGAGGAATGCGATTATTTGAATCTAGATCTAATAGTTTAAATTTTGAGTACCACACTACTACAAAAAGAGTCATTCTGGACACCTCATCATAGACAGTTCAACACAAACAGTTAGTAATAAAATTACCACAGATGATTTTACAAGATAGACTGTCTAAGTTCACTGCAATAAAAAGAATCGTCTATAATAATATTTCTACTTACCTACTCTCGCCGAATTTAAAATTTTCGCTCATCTCGCTAGATTTGTTCTTTAAAATAGAATGCTTGGATATTCTTTTCCTCATCTCCTCATCTCTCTTCTTCTCTACTCCTCTCCTCATCTTCTCTTCTCATAATCTCGTCTTCTATCTTCTCACTTCTCCTCGCCAAATTTTCCTGTAAAAATAGAAGGCTCGGTCGGCTTTTCTTCTCCTCATCTACTCTTCTCTCTTCTCACTTCTCCTCTACTCCTGTCCTTTCCCCTACCTCTTCTTCAATCTCATCCATCCGATTTTGCTATATCTTGGATGCACAACAATTTGGCTAAGTCTAGATTTTTACTGTGGCTTAGATGCTCAAATTTTAGCTAAGTCTGGATTTTTACCATGGTTTGGATGCCTAAAAATTTGGCTAAGTCTTAATTTACTGCGGTTTGGATTTTGCTATGACTTGGAATTTCAAAATTTTGGGCATCCAGTCATTTTACCAAGGGTAGGAAATTATCAACGGCGCTAATGGCTCTACTTTGTATGCAGAAGATTGGTTGGTGCACCGTCACCGTAAACCAAATTGGCTTAGTAAGCTTAGCTTCTAGAACCCTCCCTTGTCAAACCCAAAAGTAATTAATACGGACAAACTAGCAGCCGATTTGTGGCGTTGTTCGATTAGTCTCGGTCTCGGTCTCTTCCCTCAACTAACGCCGCCACGCAGGGCCACCGGTCACACGAGGCGGGCGCGGTCGGTGGGCCCAGGAGCGCGCGGAGCCACCAGCTCGGCATCGGTGGTGGGGCCCACGTACCGGGGATTGGGGGAGCCTAGTGGTGCTAAGAGCAAGTCCAATAATAGAGTCAAGTATTTGGCTATAAGCCAAGTTATAAGAGCCAAGTTATACAATAATCTGTCTTCTATTTGTCTACAAAAGATTTTTTTATTATTATGTGGTACCATGTCTCACATTCTCTTTCCTACTCCTCCTCACATACATTTATTATCTGGACCCACCACTGCATAGGCTCCCGTGTGCAGCTTGTTGCTTGCATTAGAGCCAAGCTCTCCTCTCTCTCCTCTCTTCTCTCCTCCACATCAGCAAAAATGCTGACTAGCTTGGCTATAAAACCATTGTTGTACTTGCTCTAAAAGGGTTTTTTTGAGTGCCTCATGACTGAAAAGCACTGTAGCTGACTGAAATTATACTATAATTGATAGTGACTTATTTAGCGTAATTAAATTTAAAAAAATTTTAAAATAGAAAAAACAGGTTAACCCATCACGTACAATATAAACGAATACGGAAAAAAAGAACAGACAAAAAAGCTAAAAAAACCAAAAATAAAAAAAGATGAAATTGTTAAATAGTGAAAAATAAACCAGAAGTTAGAAGTCTACCAACTCCAGATGTCCGCATGTATCTAGGGCCTGTTTGGCAGAGCTCCATCAACTCCAGATCCACCAAAAACAGCTCCACTCCACGAATTTTTACCCAAACGCTCCAGCTCCACGAAATCTGGATCCACCAAAATACTGAATCTAGCTCCAGATTCATGAAATCCATGGAGCACCTCAAGGGGTGCTCCACGAAACCTTGTTTTGTACCTACTCGTGGAGTTGGGTGGTAATTACCTACCTTTTGCCACTGGTTACACACCCCATCCCATACCACCATAAAACCCATGGGCAAAACAGGTCATTCCCATCAAAAACTCAGTTTCGTGGATCTGGAGCTGGTGTGCAAGCCAAATAGTTTTGTCTAGCTCCATGGTGGGATCCCAGATTCACGGTGAAGCTGTTTTTGATGGATCTGCTGCTTCAGATTTATTTTTTTAGTGGTGGAGCTCTGCCAAACAGGCCAAGCTGTTTTGAACGGGGTCTAGCTTAGCTTGCCCTCCGGGAGGCCCAGGCGTTGCGCTCGTCTCCCCGCGTCACAGCGCGGTTAACCCCAGCGCATCTCGGCCGGGCAGTGTACGTGGTGCATATGCGCTGCATGATTGTTCTCGCCCAATGATTGGGTGCTGACGAAATAAGAGATTCCTTGGATCTCCAATGAATCTTTGCCTCGCATTTATGCAAGATTAGAAAGGAAATTACATTTCGTCGTATAGTAATTTTTAAAATAGATACACATCGCTTCCCTTGTTGTTATTGGTTTAACAAGTTACAGCTCTTCTTAACTGATTGGTTTCATAGTCTAAGGTACGCCGCATTGCGCTAATTTTTCAAAACTGCATTTCCAAAATTGGTAAATATAGTGTGTATGGATTTGGCCAAGATAACCGTACGACGGACCTAACCGCTGCACCCTGAGTCGCGGAAGCTCCATACTTCATCTTTCTCTTTTCCTCGTCCTAAACCTGTCTCCGTCAATCTCTTGAGCGGAAGTGGATGTTGGATATGCTATAACCTAAGCAAGCCTGGCACAGCTAGAACAGTGGCAGCTAGAAAATATTTCAACCCAACCAGGTGCATTTATTTATTTATATTTTAACTAAAAACATTTCATCCTAGCCCGACAAATTCATTTATTTATTTTTCAACGTGAAAACATATGGCACGCCTGACCTGGCTCGACAAGCCATTAGTACCTTATAGGTCGTGCATAGGCAGCAAAAACCAGTCCAAAATGAATTGGGTTTTTTTTGCTAGCTCAACCCAAAATGAACTGGGTTTGTCATTCCCCCTTAAGAAATCCACGATGAAAGACAGATGGGACCTGAGCCGACGCCAGGAACCCTAGTCACCGGCCGCAACTTCGTCATCCCTCCATCCCTCCATCGGTCCCTCTTCTCTGGCATTCTTGCCGGTGTTAAGTGGGTGAGGGAACAGTTGATTTTTCCAGAAATAACTTTAGATTTCTTTAATTTCTTCTGTTTTTCTTCCTAGGTTAAATTTTTTAGTTTTATTCTTCTTTGGCGAATTCTTAGTTGGATTTTATTTACCCACGATGGGTTTCATTGGATCAATTCATTTGGACGATGATGACGACACCTATACTGGAAATCGACACTGGATTGAGAAGGGTGCAAATAAATCACCTCTTATTTTCTTCTAACATCTAACACTGTTACCGAGGCATAGGTCCTACACATCAATGGAGATCATTGATAATCTACTTCCCACTGTTGGGTTTAGTGGCAATCAAGATAACATTGCAAGATACGAAATCAATGGCGAGGAAGATAAAGAACTCCAGTACATTCATCTACTCAAGGACTTGACAGTGACATGTTGTTGGTCTACAATATTCAATTTGTTAGACCATATGGATGGTCGTAAATAAAGCGATGATGAATAATTGACATTTGGATTGCTTTATATTTTGTGTTTGTGAAAGTTTTGGTCAATCGCAGTTGAAGGTTTTGAGTTCAAGTAGTTTCAGTCTTCTCTGAGTGGTTTGGCTTGCTTCGAGTGGTTTTGGTCTTCTCGAAGTGGGTTTGGTTGCTCCGAGTGGTTTTGGTATGCTCCGAGTGTTTTTGCTCGGCTCCGAGTGCTTTTGCTCGACCCGAGTGGTTTCAGTCGGCTCCCAGTGGTTTTGGTCGTTCGAGTGGTTTCGGACAATCCGAGAGTTTTCGGACGGGTCTGAGAGGATTTGGCTAGGTCCAAGTGGTATCAAACGGCCTTAGAGTGCCTTTGGAGTATCAGATGGCTTATGAGTGCCGTTGCAGTATTGATGGCTTTTGAGTGCCATCGGAACATCTGACGGCACTCGAGTGGCATCGGAGGATCGCACGGTTGAACAACCACTGTACTTCAACAATGGAATTTTTGACTACCACCCCAACTGACTACGACCACATCCTACTTCGACCACATCCGACTACAACCACATCCTACTTCAACCACGTCTAGCTTCGACCATGGTATTTTGACCACAGAACATCGACTACGGTAGAACAACCATACCTGGTCGAAGATGGTAAGTTATACTACTTTTGATGATTGTAACTACAATACTTTTCGATGATCGTACCTATAGTACTTTGTCTATGGTCATAGCTACAGTAATTGGTCGATAGCCATAAACTTCACTGGTCGATACTCGATAGTCGTAGATTTTACTGGTCATACTCAATAGTCATAGATTTTTTTTATCAGTAGTCGTAGACTTTACTGGTCGGTGGTCATAGACTTTGTGATCGGTAGTCGTAAATTTTGCGATCGGAAGTCGAAGACTTAGTGATCGGTTGCCTTATGCTTCATGCTCTATACTCGTAGACTTTATGGTTGGTATGAGTGCTTTAATTCTTGCTATCTTCGAGTACTTTGAGTACTCGTGTTAGGTCAGCGGTTGGACTGGCTGGCGATGAGCGGTGAATAGTGTTTGAAGGAATGGTACTCGTAGTCGGAAGGACTTGGTACTCGGCAGGGTTGTCGGTAGTATTCGAAATTTGGTGATCGATGTTGCCGTGATTGGTTGGTATTCATATTAATAGTGATCAATACTCGGTAGTTGGTACTCAATGGTTTTGGTCGGTAACGATACATGGTATTCCTGATGGTTTGGAGCTGAGCGATGGTGATTCCCAAGTACTTTTCTAGTACTCATTGAGCCAGTGGTCGTATTGAGTGATCTAAGGTTAATTTGCAGAAAGCGATGAAATTGTTGGTCATAGACGACCTGATTGATGGTCGTGGTTAGTTTGGTTCTTGTTTATGGATGGACAAGGGTGGCGTCAGTGTGTGTGCTTATGACGGTCAAGTTGTGAAGAACTTGTTTCGAGAAACATTTCTTTGGTCTTTGCATGTGCAGGATGGCGTGAAGACGATCTTGGTCAGTGATGAGGAGAACCGGGGCTAGGATATGGAGATCTGAGGTCCATATGGTTGAGGATGTCAAGCGAGATGGTCGGGCTAACACTGGAGTACATGAAGATCTAAGGTGGTGATGCATGGAGAAGCTACAGGCAGTGCGGTCCTGGAGGCTTCTCCATGAAGATTGATGATGCGAGATGGAGTTATAGGAGGTGCATTCCTGGAGGCTTCATCATGTGATGAGATTGAAAACGTTATGGAAGGAGTCTGTAACAGGAAGGTTTATAGAAATGGTAAAACCTGTGTTTGGAAGAATTTCGGGTCCCTTGATTTGAGGAAGAGAAAGGATTGCGTGTCCAGGGGATAAGGACATAGTTTGAGATGTCTGTGTTTAAGGAGATCATGGTTTAATGCTCTAGCATATAAAAGCAAAGAGAGGCCAAGTGTTTTGTCTGTGGATTTGAGGAAGCTTTTTGTGCTAAGATTTTTAGGAATGCCTATGAGGGCACTTTGTAAATCTATGAAAATCCAGCAATAAAGAACATCTTGAGTCAATTTTGATTGTGATTTCTGGAGATTGCTTTTTGGGCGAAGCGCACGACTACGAGCAGAGTTGAGGATCAAGTGTTCATTCGAGCGGTCAAATTCATCATCGACTACGTAAAGATTTTAAGAAGCGAAGGCAATAATGCACCCTCCTCTGATTGCACCATACGATCCTACAAGTGGTATCAGAGCTAAGTTGCAATGGCATCAGATCCGGATCAGTTCTCTGGTGAGCCACCATTTTTCGATGGAATAGATTATCTCTACTGGAAAACATGCATGGAGGTCTTTCTACAAGCGCAAGGTAATACTATTTGGCAAATAGTTGAAAATATGTATGAAGTGCCTTCTGTCATTACCATTAAAAAAAATTGTTAATGTAGAAACGAATGTTAAGACTAGAAATATTTTATTGCAAGGTTTAAGTAGAAACCAGTTCGTTAGAATTGCTCATTTTAAATCTGCAAATAAAGTTTGGACTACTCTAACCGATTACCATGAAGGATCAACGTTTGTTAAAGGTGTGAGTCAGAATCAGAAGATGTTCTAAACTTGAGATGAAAACTGGAGAATTAGTAGATGTTCTTTTTTATCGCTTCAATAAGATTATCAGTGATTTGCAATCTGTTGACATCACATATACTGATACTGACAATGCTCGATAAATTTTGAATTCTTTGGATATGTCTATTTGGAATGTTTTAGTCACTACCATCAATCATTCTATAAGCATAGAAATACTTACCTTGAATGATCTTTATTACAAAATGAAAACACACGAAATTGATATTTTGGCCTAGATAAACTAGACTAATTCTTTGGGCTTAATGATTAACCGAGCTGACATTTCATCTAGTTCTTCTAGTGCCTCTTTGTCTGCTTTGTGCATGATTTCAGATGAATAGTTAGAGGAGATTCCAAAAAAGCAGCTTGTACTTCTCTCCAACCGGGTGACCAAGGCATCAGAATAAGGAGGAGAGGAGGTCCTATCAGATGCTGTGAATGTGGTGAGCTCAATCACATTAAGTTCAATTGCCCCAAACTGAAGAGCAAGGAAGTCAACGATGACAAGGCACCAACTCATCAATTTCGGTTCAAGACTGCTTCAAGCAAGAAGTACAACTATCACAAGGTGATTAACAAGGTACACTTGAGGAGATTCATTTAAGTAATGTCGAATATGCAAGTGATGAGGACAATGGCAAGAAGGCAATGGTGGCAGACTGCACAGGGATGTGCTTTGTGGCAAATAGTGACGATTTTGACAATGATGACCTCTGTAGTGATCCGGATGAGGTAAAACTCTCTTACACCGATTTATCTTGTGTTGTGCTTAGATTAACAAAGGAGCTCAAGAAATACAAAAAGAAAATTAAAAAACATGATCTTGTTGTTGAGAACTTAAACTTTGAAATTCATAGATTTAGGCCTTCTCTCCATGATGATGAATCTTCTGAGTCTTGTCAAGTTTTACATTTTGAATTAGAGTCTGCAAGAAAAATTAATTCATCAACCTTGGTTAAATTTAGTGATGTAACTGCTATACTTGATAAATTAAAATTGGCACACGACTCTTATGATGAGAAGCTAAAACTTGCAAAAGGCGAAATGGAAAAGCTCAAGTCTAGTTCTTCTACGCAATCTAAATCTTGCTCTAAGCGTGATTTGCTTCAGGCTAGGCTTAATTCATCTTAGGAGTGAATTCAACAAATGTTTTATTATGAGACTGTTTCTTGTTCTAACTGTCTGAAGCTCAACACTAAGATAGAAGTGTTGACTAGACAACTTAATGATTTTGGTAAAAAGGAGAAATTAGTTCAGTCTAGTGCTTATAAGGAGATTGCACATAAATCTATAAAATTCTCATCATGTTCCACACTGTCTAAAGAAAACGAGTATCTTAAGAATACTTTAGAGATGTTTTCTTTTGGAAAAAGAATTTGAATGTGATTCTACATCAATCAAAAACAAGCATGAAGAAACATGGTCTAAGATTTAATTTTGTTGAGCATGCTAAGAATAATCCTCCTAAAATTGTCAAGGTAATCAAATCAGGAAAATTCGAAGTAGAGTCTAAACTAAAACAAGTTGTTTTCAGATCTGCTGGTTTTACAAAAGAGTTTTCTACCAAACCGAGTGCTGTTAAGTCGGTTGGTATGACCACTCATCAAGTCAAGTATCAATGCACTCATTGCGGAAAACACAGTCACTTGGTTCAATTCTACTTTAGAAAAGCGAAGAAAGAAAAGAAAGATAGGATAAATAAGTGTTTTCGACCAGCTGTTTCCCTTGGTCGAAATAGTGTGGTGGGACTAGGTGCTTGACCTGCTGGTTCACATGATCAGACCAGTTACGACTACGTGATCATAGAAGATTTTACGACCATAGAGTAGTTGTAGAAAGACTAATGACTACGTGGTCATAGAAGATCCTACGACCATAGAGTAGTCATAGGACTGGAATTTTTGGTAAAAAAACTAAAACAAGTAAGCTTTGTACCGAGGTTGAATAAAAGGCCAAAATGATTGCAGAACTAACTAGTATCAAAAAAAAGAAAAGGGTGAAAGAATAAAGCTGCTAGTGAAGACAATCCTCTATGACAACATTGGTAAAACATAAGGCTAGCGCTAGATCGATCATGACTATGACTGCTTTGAATCAGAGGCAGTGCATCTAATCGAGGAAGTATAACCTTTTGGCTGAAAGGTCACAGAGGAGATACAACTCAACTGTCCCTCTTCAGAATAGTTTATAAATGATAACTTTGTAAAGACTTACCTTTGGATGATGAAAGACCTCTTCCTTTTCCTGCAATTTGTCTCATTGAGTAGTTAGTGCTCGTAAGATAAAAAAGAAAATGAAAGAGAACAAATCTACGGCTAAGAAATAAAGTTATGTTGATAACTCTATCCTATCTATCCTAGCCCTCGACTATTTACTTAGTTTATGTGAATAAACGAAGTAAATAGTATAGAATGAAGTATGCAGAGAGCAGAGTGATTCATCTGACCATCGTTATTGAATTTGATTACATGTACTGGCAGTAAAAAAGAAGAATGAGTCGACGCTAGGAATTTCCTTCTAGTGCGTAGGACCACGTGCAGAAAGGAAAGACTTTGACTAGGTATCGTTACTTCTCTTTGACCAGGTGAATGAAATCAAAGACAAGAACGATAAAAGGATAAATACCCATATTTCCTTCTCGTATATTCATTCAACGTTTTCGTAGACAACACAATTATTGTATGCTGGTAGCAAGAGTTAGAAACGGACTGACACTAGGAGGAGAGACTTCAACTAGTGGTGTAAGAGTTAGGAACAGACTAACACTAGGAGGAGAGACTTTGACTAGTGGTGTTCCCTTCTCCGACCAATTAAACAAATTGGATGTGCTTGAAGTAGTCGAACAAACAAACAAGAAGCTTTACTGAACATACAACAATGAAGACTTGCACAAACTGAAATCTTTAGTGAAAAAGGAAGAAATGTTTACACATAGAATTGGCGTAGTTGGTCAATATTCCAAGAGTTTGAGAGAATTTGGCCGTCTTCCATAGTGAGTCGTATAGAACCGGGGCGTGTGACTTCGACCACTGTGTAAGGACCTTTCCACTTGGGGGAAAGCTTATTCTAATTAGACTAGGATTGGATTTTCCTTAATACCAAGTCACCTACAGCAAGGCTACAAGGCTTGACCTTACGATCGTAGTAATTATGCATGGCTTGCTGATAGACTGCAGATCGGATTAAGGCTTGATTTCTTTTCTCTTTGAGCAGGTTTATATTGTCTACTCGAAGCTGCTCTTGGCTAGAGTCACTGAATCTCTTGACCCTTGTCGATCGGATCTTTAGTTCTGGAGAAAGCATGGCCTCAGCTCCAAAAAGTAGGAAAAAAGGAGTTTCTCCGATCGCTCGACTAGGAATCATGTGAATTTCCTATAATACTAAAGGTAATTCTTGAACCCAAGCCCCCGAGCGCTTTACAAGCCAGTTGAAGATCAAGTTTTAATTCCTTACATTATTTTCCCATTCACGCACTCAACTACCCCATTGCTCTGAGGATGGTTGATTGAAGAAAACATAGTTTGGTACTTAATTCATCACAAAATTCTTGGAATTTTGTGCTAAAAAATTATCTATAATTAATTGACATAGGACTCCAAATCGAGTAATTACGCTTCTCATCATGAACCTTTTTGTAGCTTTCGTTGTTATCCTAGCTACTGGTTCGGCTTTGATCCACTTCGTGAACGTATCAATAACTATGAAGAGGAACTCGAAATCCCCTGGCACTCTTAGGAATGGCCATAGGATGTTGAAACCCCAGATTGCAAAAGGCTAAGATAGAGGAATTGTCTAAAGAACCTAGGCTGGTTGGTGTATTTGCTGGCTATGAAACTAGCATTGTACATATTTCGTAATTAGATCCTTGGCATTATTGAGGGCTGTTAGCCAATAGAAACCTTGTCGAAAAGCCTTACCTACAAGCATTCTGTAGGAAGCATGTGCTCCACAGATGCCCCCATGTATGTCATTAAAAAGTTTTAATTCTTCTTTCTATGATATACACCGCATGACAACTCCCTGAGTACTCTGTTTATAGAGTACTCCATCGACCAAGGTATACATCCTAACCTTGCGGGTAAGATGATCTGCTTCTAGATCGTCCTCAGGTATTGAACCTCTCTGAAGGTAATTATAGATGAGAGCTATCCACGTCTCTTCATAATCTAAAGAGGTTGTCTCATTAGGAGTTGTTTCTGGTGCTTTGACCAAAGATGGCTTCTGGAGCTGCTCCAAGAAGACTACTGACGGTACTTGTGATCAGGAGGAAACTATCCGAGCCAACTGGTCTACGAGAAAGTTATCTTTTCGAGGGACATACTGTAACTCAAAACTGAAAAGTGCTTTTCAAGCTTCTGTACTTCTGACAAGTACTGAGACATGGTTGTACTCGAGCATCAATACTCTTTTTTGACCTGATTTGCAACTAGTTGAGAGTATCCTCTCATGAGAAGTCGGTGAATCCCGACCGCTTTAGCGGCTCGTATGCCAGCCAACAAATCTTCATACTCAACCACATTGTTAGTGGCTAGAAAGAGCAATTGGATGATATACTTTAAGGTCTCTCTCTTCGAAGATTCCAAGACCACCCCTGCCCCTGAGTCACTTAGTGTAAGTGGCCCGTTGAAGTACATCGTCCACTCATCGTGGGTAGTGTACTGTTGGGGATTCTGAATAGGTTCAAGATTTATCCATTCGGAGATAAAGTCTGCCAAGATCTGGGATTTAATGGCCGTTCGGGACATGAAATAGAGGTCGAACGCCCCAAGTTCAACCATCCATTTGAGCCATGTGTCCCGCTATTTCCTTGTACTAGAGGACCTCTCCTAAGGAAAACTCAGGTGGCACAACAATTTCGTGCACCTGAAAACAATGCCTTAGGCTCCTCGAAGACATGAGGAGGGCATATGATTGCTTTTGGACCTGAGGAAAGCGCTCCATTGTCCCATGTAAGACTTTGCTTACATATTTGACCAATCATTAGATCGAACATATCAGGCAAAAAAACTTGGCCACGGGCTTGGCTGAAGATCCTGGTACGATCCCATGAAATGAATATCGTACTAGTTTTATTCTGGTATGAGGAACTTACATCTCGTCCAGAGCACCTGCAAGCAAGATATTTAATGAACTACCACCCACAATCAATACTTGATTTACTCGACAGTTGTTGATAGTAGGTTCGAGCACGATCGAAAACTGGCCAGGTTGAGTTGAAGGGGTTGAATAGTTGACTTTCTCAAAAGAGGTAGTAATTTTTGACCACCTCGGAAGATAATTGACAAGGGAAGGATCCAGTCTATCTAATGTCTTTTTCAGAAGCTAGAGAAAATGCATCTCAAGTACACCAATTATTAGGTATGAGAGGATTAATGGCAGATCCTCAAGGACAAATGATTGATTTACGTATTCAAAGCAATTTACGCGAGGGACTTTCTTACCTCACGTTGGAGTTTACCTCATGCCCGATAGTTTTATATTGTCGTTTTGACTCATACGCTAAAGATACTCCATAGATGTGCCCAACGGTATGCTGCGGATCCTAGAATAACATCTCCTTGTCATCTTCAAAGTGCTTTCGACCACTCATTTGCCCTGACTAATCGAGTATAGGGAACGGCCCTTTGCGAAGTAATAATCCTTGAGTTTTTGTCGCAAAACTCGGCAATTGTGAAGGTTGTGCCCTTCTCTCTTGTGGAAAGGGCACCACCTAGGCTTGTTGTCCTTTCGATCGGAGCATTGTTTTGGGTTCCAAGGCTTTTCATCGCCTACGACCAAGACTTCCTTCAAGGTCTCGACCTGAGGCTGCGAACCTTTGGCCTTGCTCTTGGACTTCCTGGCCTTCCTCTTTCTCCTACTGCCTTCACCTTCCTCTTCGAAACTTCGGTTGACCCGATCGATGGTTTTAGTCCCTTCAACTGCCTTAGTAGCAGTCGTGTAGCGATCGACCATCTTAAGGAACTCGACGATGGTAGTCAAAGGATTCAAGGCGACATCCTCTATGAACCTTCGATTGCGGACACCATGCTTTAATGCCCTAATGACAGAAATGTTAGATACCTCTGGAATTGAATTATGGACATGACTGAAATGCCTGATGAATTGTTGTAGGGTCTCATTACTATTTTGCTGCATTCGGTGCAGATCGTCCTCTTTCCTAAGGTAATGGTAGGACCCCTAGAAGTTGGCCAACAGAAGATCGCAGAGATGCTACCACGAATGGGTTGACTTGAATGGTTGATTGAGCAACCACAATCAAGAGTACAATTGGTAGATAGTTTGCCATAGTGTACTCTCCACCTCCCGCTACTCGAACCGCAGTCATGTAGATCTAAAGGAACTCGATGGGGTTTTGGGACCCATCAAATCTCTCCAGGTTTTCTGGTCTAAACTGTGGTGGCCAGCACACCACAGTGAGTTCAGGTGTGAACCTGTCGAATCGCAGGAAAGGGTACTCTGGGTTATAACTATCTCCGGTTGGATGAGTACTCTGTGAAGGGACAAGGAAACTCATAGGAAGCCTAGCCACTTTCTTTGCAGGTTTTACCGGAGAGTTACGACCATTAGTCGATGACAAATTCCCAGAATTATAGATTCCAGAGCTTGCTAAAACTACTCGAGCGGTCACCGGGGGACTCGAACACTTGAGGGCAAACCCATTGTCATGTTGTGAGTCATGTTCGTGGTCAAATTGACCCTTGCCATCAGGGGAAACTGTAACACCCCAGCCAAACAATGACCTGGAATGCTACTAAACTAACAACATATTAAGGAAGAACATATATTCACCTTACAAAATTTCGGCAGAACCTCCTTTGTTTAATGAGTAAATCAAAGGTTTCAACATGCATAGACAAATGATCTGAATAATAGTAAACAATAAATATCCAATTCTAAACAACTGAATTATGTTTGCCATCACAATCATAACCACAATACTTAAATAAAAAACGTAAGCAATGTAAAAGTTCTAAACCTTTATTACATTCTAAACATGGTGATCTTTAATCAGTTACCACTTAAGCTATTCAACAAATAATGTTTAAGGTTCTTTATTTCTTCCAAGGTGAATGGACCGTGCAAGTACAACAAAGCTAATCCATCTTTATCCCCATGCATGCCGGTCTCATGAAGGTACCTAAAAAAACATCCAACAACAAGGGTGAGTCCAAAGACTCAGCAAGTATAATAAATGGTAACAACAGCATATAAGTATGAAACCCATCAATTGCACTTCACAAATCCATTCACCAAATACATTACATACACATGATATGCAACAAGCTCAATATGCTCAATATTCTCAAGGTGCTCTTTGTCTTTATCTTTGTCTTTTTGCATTTTACCGGTAATGCAAAGTGCGCATCCGTCGATGCACACCCATGTCTATGCCATCTGGCACAGGGACCATTGCCCATACTCTGCAAGTATGGGGACCTAAGCCCATGCTCTTCAAGCATGGGGACCTTTAGCCCGTCATAAACATGACGGGGATCTCAAGAATTGCTTGGTCGTCACAGGACCAAGACTTCAATAAGCCAACATGATGCATATGTATGAAATCTCAAATTAATACAACATGCATCCGCATCAACATTGCATATGAATAACATATTCATACTACAAAAGCTCATATTCATAGACTTCATAACTTTCAAACATCCGTGATTAACACATAACTCATAGCATTAGCAACCATGAACATTACCAATCATATCACCATAACAATCATGAACAACTCAAATTCTCATAGAATTTATCAAACTATACCATTCGATAATATCTATTATATCCATAAATATACTTGCCTTAACCACGAGAAAACGGGGAATGAGCAGAAGGTGCGGCTCCTGGAATCCGTCCTCCTCCTGAACAATAATTATAATAATTGCTAAGGCAACAGTAACGAGTCTTTATATTAAAAAAAACACCCCCAAACTAATCCAACATGTTTAACTTGACTCAAAACCCCAAATCTTTTCGGACACCCTGTCCCCCTCTACAGACAGTCAACTTCAAAAATTCTTATCTAATGGTACAGAAGTCCGAACAGGGCGTTCTCCGATTTTCTGGAAAGATAATTAAATTATCTAACTAAATATAGTTGGTGAGTCTCCCTGATTCGGCCAACTTCTACCCGCACCATCTAACTTCCTAGAACATCAATTCTGTAATGAGTTCTCTGGACAGCGCACTAAAGTTGTCATAACTTTCACCCCGAGAGTCGGAATCAGGATTTCTTGATCTTTCTGGAAATCTAAGGAAAATATCTGAAACTTTCATAATATGGAGATCCTTTGATTCGCCTGATTTCTAATCGCCCAAACCCATCTACCGAAACCTGACAGAAATTTCCCCGATCTACAGGACAGTCCGACTAGAAACATCATAACTTTTTCTACAGAGGTCCGAATGATGCGTTCTAGCACTGCATGGAAAGCTAAAGATGTCCTCTACAAATCTCTAGGAGAAGACCAGACCTGAATCCCCACGAATCTATATCAAAAATACCGTCTAACAGAGGCTGTCCTGAGCAGATCCGAAAACCGACATTGATAACGCAATTAGAATTTACATCTACTAGGGGAAGAACATGGATTACCCTTGACGAACACTGAAGAATACCATGAACACCCCACGAATCTCTCCTTTCCTTCTTTTCCTCTTTGCCCCTTCTTCTTCCCTTCCTCCGAGTCCAATCGCCTAGCTGCGAATTATTCCTTTCCCCCGATCATTCGGCATCAATTGGAGGTCTTGATCACCGGCAATGGAGGAGAGGGGAGGAGGAGGCGCTGCTGGATGGCGCAAGGCAGAGGGGAGGGGCGCACAAGGGGAGGAGAGGGGGAGGCGCAAGGGGGGAGAGGGGGAGGGGCGGCTAGGGTTGGAGGGGGGAAGGTGGCGCCCCCCTTTGCTGGCCGAAATCCCCACCTGGGCCAAGGCCCAGGCCCAGGTTGCCAGGGAAAATTAGAAAAAAAACCCCCTCTAAACTTGATATTTTATTCTTCCCTTTAAGGTCCTTTACTCCGATTAAACGATTAACGGTCGAAACTCTTCCGGGATATTACAGAAACTGGTTCGTCCGTCTGGCATATTGCTGCGGAGAATGAGGATACTCCTTCAGCCTTTTCTACAGTGCGGTCTCTAAGATACCGAGATGGATCTCCCGAGATGGCCTCACCGTCGGAAGCAAGCATCGTCTGCTCATAGTCATAGCAGGCCGCAATGTCAATACTCGTGTAGTCAGTTTAGTCGAACTAGTTCTCCTCGTTCGATTCATCTACCATGAGGACATTACCGGAGGATCTGATGACAAGCAATTACTGGAGTCTTCAACGAAGGTCTCAAAAAATTCCCACGGACGGTGCCAACTGTTGATGTTTTAATATCAATCTTATGTACAATTTGTTTGGATTCAGGGATTCTCTCAATAGACCTAGAGTACGCACATGCAGAGTAAAGACATAGGAATCTTTATCCAAGTTTGGGCCTTCTCTTGAGAGAATAATAACCCTACGTCCTGTGTCATTGCTAATAACCAGAAAAAGAATTACAATAGAGAATCATGCAAATGGCTAGCCCTCTCCTTTCCCTCTCCGACGTCAACCTTTATATAGCTGGTGTAGCGATGGCCATTGTCCCGCGCTAGAAGATGCCTTAACGCTTCGGGTGATAACTGTCTGATGGAAGTTATTGTCAAAGAGACATAGTGGTCATTCACTGTGTGGCGGTTGTTTTCAGAGAGAGATTGTATGCGGTTATTGGATAAATGCACATTCTAACTGCCTTGTCAGATGAATCAACGATGTAGTTGGTCATCGTAGACAAGTTGGTCAAAGATAGGTTAGTCACAGGAAGGTCCATGACCATAAGGAGGTCACATGACAACTTATGACTATGTGGTTGTAGGAGAACTTACGACCATGTAGTCGTAGCAAGACTGACGACTTTATGGTCATAAAAGAGCTTATGACTAGGTGATAGTAGAAGAGCTTACGACTATATGGTCATAGTAGAACTTAAAACCATGTGGTCGTAGTAAGACTTATGACCATGCGGTCGTAACAGAGCTTACGACTATGTGGTCGTAAAAGAGCTTACGACCAGGCGGTCATAGTAAGAGTTACGACCATATGGTCGTAGTAAGACTTACGACCATGTGGTCGTAGCAGAGCTTATGACTATTATATATAACTTTTTTCTTACCGATAAGGGGTATATTAAAGGAATATGATAACGTAATAATTTGAGGATTATTCTATCCTTGACACTTTGTTTATTATACTTGTCATATAATATATCAAGTTTATGTCTTTGAAATCAGATGAGAAGTAGAGCTATCTTTATCATGTTTATCCATATGCTATGTAGCTTTGATCATGAACAGTTGTAATTAAATATTGTCAACTTGAACAAACAACATGACAAGGCTGAATTCTTTGGATAAGTTTTGATTAAAGTGATTACGTTTGAGATCTATCATGTTTAAATACCTAGTTAAATCCTGATTCTAGGTCAAGTCTAAGTTTGAGCCATTCCAATTCCTTCTTGAATCACTTTTAGCTTATCTAGAAATACATGTGCAAATTGTGGTGAAATTGCTAATTTTGTATGCATCTCAATAATTCTCTCTCATGAGACAGCTTGACATTGCATCAGGCATGAACTTGGAGGTGTTTCATATGATCGAGATCATGAAACCTTAAGCTTTTTGCTTGGCATGATCAATTAGATAAGGCTTGAGATGCTACACCTAATGAAATGTAAATCAAGTTGGCTCAAAAAGACCATTTTAAATGTGCTAAAATTAATATGGGCTGAAGCTTAGGAGGCGGTTGTAGATGGCTCCCAGTCTAGGATATGCTTTACTGACATAAGCCATAATCAAGTGTCAATGCTATTTGTTGAGTTATGTAAATCTATGTTAAGATTTGTGCTTCAGTTTGGCACTTGTTGCTCACTTAGCGTGTGATCCTAGCATCTATATTTAAATCTGTATTTTTTGATGGCTATCTTCTTGAGTAAGATCTTTAGCTTGATTAGTTATTTTTTATGAGGGTCTATCATGTACGTTAATTTGCTTAATCATGTTAAAGACTAGTTTTGACAGTGCTATATGATATATGAGTTTATATGATCTAGGGAGCTCTACACAAAAAGAGGACTTGCTTAAATTATTAAATCAATGCAAAGTGACATGGATAATCCTCAAAGCTTCTGAATGTTTACTCTCTTTGCACCTTTGTAGACTTATCCTCTCTTTGCAACCCTTGATGATTTCATTGCCAAAGGGGGGAGAAATTAGAAAAAAAGGGGAGAAAAATCGACAAAGGGGGAGGAAACTAGAAGAATTTGGAAAAAAATGGGAGTTTTCTAAGAAATTTGTTTCTCTTGTGTTGAGGGGGAGTTTGTCTAAGCTTTTGAGTGCCTTTGGGACTTGTCTGGGCTTTCAAGTTTGTTCGCTGTAGCTATGAAACTTTCTTTTTGCAAATTTTGTTTTGTGTTGTCAATGTATTCATCAAGAAGGAGATTGTTGGACCATGTTGATGGTCATGAATAAAGTTATAATGAATAATTGATATTTGGATTGCTTTGGATTTTGTGTTTGTGAAAGTTTTAGTCGATCGCGGTTAAAGGTTTCAAGTTCGAGTAGTTTCAGTCTTGTCCAAGTGGTTTTGGTTACTCCAAGTGGTTTTTGTCTTCTCCAAGTGGTTTTGGTTGTTTCGAGTAGTTTTGTTCTACTTTGAGTGGTTTTGCATAGCTCCAAGTGGTTTTAGTCAGCTTTGAGTGGTTTTGGTTGTCTGAGTGGTTTCGGATAGGTTGAGTAGCTATAGTACCTTGTCCATGGTGTAGCTATAGTAATTGGTCGATAGTCGTAGACTTCACCGGTCGATACTCGATTGTCATAGATTTTACTAGTTGTACTTGATAGCTTAGATTTTCTGGTCGGTAGTCATAGACTTTACTGGTCGATGGTCTTAGACTTTGTGATCGGTAGTCGTAGACTTTGCGATCGAAAGGCCAAGACCTTGTGATCGGTAGTCGTAGACTTTGCGATCGAATGGCCAAGACTTTGTGATCGGTTGCCGTAGGCTTCACGGTCTGTACTCATAGACTTCATGGTTGTTACGAGTGCTTTAACTCTTGCTATCTTCGATTACTTTGAGTACTCAGTTAGACCAGTAGTAGGATTGGCTGGTGGTGATCGGTGAACAGTGTTTGGAGGAACAGTACTCGTAGTCGGAAGGACTCGGTACTCGGTAGCGGTTGTCGGTGATATTCGGAATTTGGTGATCGATGTTGTAGTGATTGGTTTGTAGTCGTATTAATAGCGCTTGGTACTCAGTAGTTGGTACTCGATGGTTTTGGACGGTAGCGATGCATGGTATTCATGAGTGTTTGGAGCGGAGCGATGATAATTCCTGAGTACTTGTGGTTTTCGAGTACTCGTTGAGCTAACAGAAAGTGTATTGAGTGATCTAAGGCTGATTTGCAGAAAGTGATGGAATTGGTGGTCGTAGACAACCTGGTTGATGGTCATGGTTGGTTTGGTTCTTGTTTATGGATGGACAAGGGTGGTGCGAGTGTGTGTGCTGATGACAGTCAAGTTGTGGAGAACTTGTGCCAGAAAATATTTCTTTGGTTTTTGCATGTGCAGGATTGCGTGGAGACGAACATGACCGGTGACAAGGAGGACCAGGACTAGGATAGAGAGATATGAGGTCCAGACAGTTAAGGATGTCACACGAGATGGTCAGGCTAACGTTGGAGTACATGGAGATCAAAGGTGGTGATGCGTAGAGAAGCTACAGGTGGTGCGACCCTGGAGGTTTCTACACAGAGGTTGATGATGTGAAATAGAGCTACAGGAGATGCGTTCCTGGAGGCTTCATCACATGGTGAGATTAAAAACGTTATGGAAGGAGTCCATAGCAGGAAGGTTTAGAGATATGGTAAAATCCGTGTTTGGAAGGGTTTCGAGTCTCTTGATTTGAGGAAGAGATAGGATTGCGTGTCCAGGGGATACACGATTTAAGATGCCCGTGTTTGAGGTGATCATGGTTTAATGCTCTAGCATATAAAAACAAGGAGAATCCAAGTATTTTGGCCGTGGCTTTGAGGAAGCTTTTTGTGCTAGGGTTTTTAGGGGTGCTTGTGAGGGCACTTTGTAAATCCATGAAAATCTAGTAATAAAGAACATCTTGAGTCAATTTTGTTTGTGATTCCTGGTGAATGCTTTTTGGGTGAAATGTACGACTACGAGTAGAGCTGAAGATCAAGTGTTCTTTCGAGCGGTCGAATTCATCTTTGACTACATAAAGATTTTAAGAAGCGGAGGCAATCATTCACCCCCTCTGATTGCATCATATGATCCTACACAATGTAAAAGTCAGGTACTATGTACTTTACTTATTAAGTTATTAATATAAATAAGAGGTTTTTTTCCTAAAAAAGAAAGCTATGAGGACATTTCCAAAACTCCAACTTGATGATGATATCCAAGATTATAGTTGTGCAAATAATAGTACATTGCACAAGTTTCGATAAACATGATATATGTTTTATATTTTATTACAAAAATAAGGTCTAGCTACCGAGTTGTACATAGGGGTAGGCCTTTGGCCGAATTTATACATTACAAAAGATCTAGCAAAACTCCACATACATTGCTTGAGCATAGATGCCTCGTACTTCTCTCAGTCGAGGAGCTCAGCTTCTTCCAATCCACCTACTAAAGATTTGAGCAAGAATAAGTACTTTTGGTACTCAGCAAGCCATGTAGGAAATGCATATATATCAAATGCAGGGATTTCAAAGGAATTGGGCTCTAGGTTGACACTTAGTATACAATTATTTTATTGGACAAAAAGTAAGTTTTTGATTTTGAAGAAAATGGCTTTTCAAAATGGTTGTAATTAACATAGTGTTGTCATTGAAGATCAATAACCTCCACTATTACCAATTCATCAATTCAAAACAACTACTTATGCTTTGAAGTTGCAATCACCCAGAAACATAGCTCCATATACTAGAAGCACAATGTATCGACACTTTAATAACTCTGTAGAGGTTGTTCAGCTTTATGCATAAGAAATCCGCAACTTGATCAGAATTAGGATAACAAGGTATCTGCTATGCCTTGCAAATGTTCGTCCAAATAGGGTAAGCATCCATTGTAACCATTAGGTAGCCAGCAACTATACACTTCCGATGTTACATAGGCCCTGTTGTTTGTGGTGCCTGACAAGGTGAACAAGGTGTGAATAATATAGTAATACCCTATCATCTAACCTAAGGTATAATTTTGTTGTGGTGGATATGGTATGGCACTCAAATAGAGTTTTACCAATAGTAATTATAGGATAATAACTATCATCTAATTAATTATGCAACATATTAACTATAAAAATAGGATCAACATGATCAAATATGTGATTTGCCTTCTTGTTCAGAGTCATCATACCAATCTACGAGCTCTTCATCTTGAAAATCTAGTCATGGATGTCTCCTCCTATTCCAAGATTGACCATGTCGTATTCTAAGGCGAAACAAATAAAAGCAATAAAAATCCAATAGAAATGCGAGTTGACAACAATCTGAAAATAAATTGAGTAGAATATTTAAAAAGAAAAGGAAGTTGCACAGTGTTGGGGAAAAACTAGGGTTTTAGGATTTTAATTTTTGGGAAAAGAAAAGAATTTTTCAGTAGAGAATTAAATCAGGAGAATCCAAGTAAATAGCAGAAAAATAGAAAAATTCAGGATAAATACCAGAAAATTAAGGAAAATTATATGGAGTGGTTTTTTTTATATTTGGTTTAAAAATTTTGCAAATTTGGGCCGTTACAGCTAGCAAGAAGGTACAGAAATTAGAGCTCACTATATAATAGACTGGTAACCCTTATTTAGCATATGGTAACACAATTATTAGTTGCAGGCTTATAGTCCCATTTGTGCATTCTTGTGAAAATCCATCAATTTTGCATCCCTTCCCTGCACTCGAGTTATTACTTGTGTCTTTTCTTTTCTTCTGTTCTTGTGAAGATTGTGCCTTGATCTTATATTAATTATTTGTTAAATGAAAATTGCAGCACAGATCGGCGATGTGTTTCGATGCGGTACTTGCCCATATGTACGGAGGCCTCCCACCATTCAAATTGGGTGAGAAGGTGATTACCAATCAGTTCGCTCACATAATGTTCGTAGGAAAATTACATTTGAAGGAGTCCCTGCCAACTTATAAATGCCCTTCTGGTTTCCAGGTTCTATAATGTGTTTTTATCTAGGACTACTTGTGGTCCTAGAGAAAAATGTTGCTTTCCTATCGTTCTCTTAAGCTAATCAATAGAAAAAGTCGAGACAGAGAGAGATTTTATGAAAAGAGTTTTCTTTTATCTTTGCCTAATCTATAATATTGAGAGACCATGTGGTCTAAATCCCGTGTTGGTGATGAGTAATTGACTCGTGGTTTGGTTAGAGTGAGTTTAGTTTGAGTGATTCATGCCTTTTTGGCATTTGGCGAGGTCGGGTCGTGACTAGACAAATTTGACGCGTGGGCGTCGTCCCGGTTGGCCACGTGGGTCATTTCTCGCTTGAGTAGGATTTGTAGGTGCTAACCATGTTTACATGTTTTGTACCGTGCTATGCGATGTGTTTCTTGTCTGTGTTGGCTGCAGGACATCGAGACAGAGTCGTGGTGAGACACGGAGGACCGGACTAGGCGCAGGTGGCGTTGAGGTCAGAACGGTCGGGATGTGTCGAAGACGACGTGGACTCGAGGTGGAGTCGTAGCGAGGCACGGTGGACCGGACTAGGCGCAGGTGGCGCTGAGGTCAGAACGGTCGAGGTGTGCTGAAGACGGCGAAGCTGCGTGGCTTGCGAGGCAAGGGATGAGGAAGCTTCCTGGAAGGTGCGCGAGGGGCGTTTCGGTAAAAACGCAGGGCTGCACAAAAGGAAGCGGGTTTGGATAAAGCGCAAAGTTGTTGAAGGCCTAATGGGTAAAGCATGGTGCAAAACCCATTAGTGGAGGCTATAAATAGAGAGGGAGATGTGTGCTGAAATTTTTGAGAGAGTGTGTATAAAAGTTAGGGTTCCATTTGGGTCTCTCCATATGTGTGTGTTCCTCCCAAGAAGCATGTGTAGCTCTTGGTGTTCTTGAGGATTGAGAGGGAGAGGATGGATTGAGAGTTTTGTAATCATCCCTCTATATGTAATCGGGGTATCGTGACTCCTCTTTTGATTTGGAATGAAAGGTTGAAGTTTAATTCCCAGTTTGTGCTCTCTGTTTCTTGTTTGTTCCTCTGATTTTTGGCATCAAGTGTATGTGTTCTACATGGCATACTCTTGGCCGAATGAATCATTTATTTGAGGAATAGACTGCATGTTCTCTCGGATGGGTGCATAGTCCAATCCTTCTTTTTCTTTTCATTTGCATCCACAATCTCTTTGCTGCATTCTCTTCTTGGTCAATTAATGTCCTTGTACTTGCTGTTGGGAGTCAAGTCATAATTTGGCCAGCACTTTGAGTTCACCCGAATTCTTCTGTCCATTCAAGATTTCGGCCATGCAGCTCTTTACTTTTTTTCTTTCCTGTTGGCCGACAAGCTCAATGAAAGGACTGCATGCATGTACTTTCGGCTAGCAATTCTATTGCTTATTTTGATCCTTTCGGCTGGCCCTCTATTGCTGCATTTCATGGCATTAATTGCTCACTGTTTTTTGCTTCGGCTGGGAGTGGTTTACTCGGTCAAATTCTATTGTTTGTCCTGGTTCTCGGCACCTGCAGTTGGGTACTGCTTTCGGTTGGTGAGGCATCAGTTAAAGATCACGACTGCAGTTTTATCTTTGATTGTCCCTTTCTTTTTGACTGCCTCTTTAGTGCATCTTTGGTTAGGCAGCAAGTAGCAATTCCTATTCTTCCCTGGTTCAGGTTCTTTTGGGTGCTCTTTTTGGTAGGTAGCAGTGTTCCTTGTTTTAGTTAGCAAATATTATTATTCTCTGTTTTAAGTCTCCAGTAAATTTTCCTCTGTCACTTCATAGCATTGGTTGCCTTCTGAGAAACTACCTGTTAGTACTTGTTGGGGATTTTTTTTTGAGACGACATTCACCCCCCTCTGTCGCCATTTCGGTCCTACAATTGGTATCAGAGCCGGTTAGCTCTTTTCAATAGATCTTAACCGGTCTCAAGAGCCATGGCGACGGACAAGTACTCGACCAAGCCGCCCGTTTTCGATGGCATCGACTACCCCTTCTGGAAGAGCCGAATGGAGACATACATCCAGGCTCAGGGGTACGCTATCTGGCGCAAGGTCAAGGTCCGGTTTGTTGTTCCTGCCGATGAGAACATCAATGCTGGGAATATATGCATGATGTTGAGGCAAACGCTAAGGCAAGGAACATCATTATCCAGGGCCTGAGTCGTAGCGAGTTTGACCGCATCTCTCATCTTTCGTCCGCCTTCGATATCTGGGTGACCCTCGACGCTGACCATGAGGGCACCACCCAGATTAAGACGGTGCGACAGGACCAGTTCAAGCGGGACTACAACAAGTTCGAGATGCTTGCTGGTGAATCCTTGGATGAGTGTTTTGCGCGTTTTCACAAGATTTTGAGCAACCTCCGAGCGGTCGGTCTCACATACCCCGACTCGGACAACGCTCGTCAAATGCTTGCTGCACTCGACCTTCGTGTTTGGGAGATGAAGGTGACTACCATCAAGGACACCACCGACCTCTCGACTTTGACGCTTGACGCGCTGTACTCGCGCCTCAAGACGCACGAGATTGACATTGTCTCTCGTAAGTCGAAGTTGCAGTCGATGGCTCTAGTCACCGATCCCAGTTCGGCTTCTGGTGTTTCTGCCGATTCGCTCTGTGGGTTCTCCCTAGCTGCTCTCTGTGACGTAACTGATGATCAGTTAGAGCAGCTAGAGGATGAACAGCTGGCCCTCCTAGCTCGGAAGTTCTCCCATGCTTACAAGAGGAGGAGGGACAGAAAGAGGGGAGGACCCGTGATTTGCTTCGAGTGTGGTGGCCCCAACCACATTCGGGCAAACTGCCCCAAACTGGAGAAAGGGAAAGCTGACTATGGCGGTTCAGGCAAGATCGACTACACCGACAAGAACCGCAACAAGAAGCCTCCAGTCCATGCCCAAGGCAAGAAGAAGTTCCGCGACTTTGGGAAGGCCAAGAAACTCTTCCACCGCGTCCTCACCGCGTTCGACGACCTCGACCTCAGCGAGGTGGAGGGATGGAGCGACGACGACGGGACGGGTGACCAAGTCCCCAAGAGCGGCGGCGACGACTTCTCCGGCATGTGCTTCATGGCCCTCGAGGGCGAACTGAGCGACAGCGAGCTGTACTCCGACTCGGACGAGGTATGCCCCACCTACGACCAGCTCAATCATGCTTTTCTTAAGCTAGGTGGTTTTCATGCTAGAGCTAGGGCTAGGTGTACTGAGTTAGAGAAGGAAGTAGATAGACTATCACGGGAGCTTACTTCACTTACATCTGCTCCCTCCCGTGAAGATTGTGATACATGCTGTGCTCTGTTGGGTGACATGGAGAAACTAAGGACCTCGCATGATAGTGTGTCCTCCGAGCTTGATATTGTTAAGGTGGAGAATGTTAGTCTGCTTGCTGAGTTAGAGTTGAGTAGGATGACTGTTACCCTACTTACTACTGATGAGACTACTTCTCCCACCTCATGTGAGGTTAAGGACATTGCTGCTAGAGGACCTTATGCCATGCTCCTTGATCTGCCCGAGTCTTGTGAAAATTGCAATAACTTAAAGATGAACTTAAAACGGGCAGATCATAAAATTGCTGAACTACAAGCTTCTCTACTTGAGCCGATTGATTCATGCTTGAACT
This sequence comes from Dendrocalamus latiflorus, assembly GCA_017311315.1. Lineage (NCBI taxonomy): Eukaryota > Viridiplantae > Streptophyta > Magnoliopsida > Poales > Poaceae > Dendrocalamus > Dendrocalamus latiflorus. The sequence continues at coordinate 29,154,039 of CM029664.1, forward strand.
GTCCTAAATTAACTGCTGAACTTGAAGCTGTCTCCAAACAGTTTCAAGATATGATTGATCATGATAGGAAGTTGGCTCAGTTTGCTTCTAAGGACCCTGTTAGCTCACCATGCATTAACTGTAATAAATTAAAATCTGATTTGATTGCATTGGATGAGAGATGTGTGAAGCTGACTAAGGACCTACTAGAGAAGCAACCTTCTGCTTGTATTGTATGTGCTGAGAAGGGGGAGAAGCCCCAGGGTAAGGTGGAGACGCTTAGCGACGTGAACCAACCGGCTAGCATTAGGACTGTCCCTTCAGAGTCGGCTGTGCGTGCACAAGCCATTCTTCCCTCTGCTGTTGGTTCTTCCTCTGCTCCCTTACCTCCTGCTGTTCCCTCTTCCCCCTGCTCTTCTTGCACCTCTCTCTTTCGGGAGTGTCAGTACCTTATGAACACTCTCGAGAGATTTGTAGGCGGCAAAAAGAAGCTTAATCTTATTCTAGACCAATCCAAGATATGCAAGTTCAATCAAGGTCTAGGATATGATTTCTATGAGGATATGAGAAAGCATCCACCTGCTATTCTCCGACCCATCGTAGGAGGTGTGATCGAGGTCGAGCCCAGATCTGATGAGGTTAAATTCAAATCAGCGGGTTTTGTCCAAGGGATCTCTGACAGCAAGGTGATTCCACTTGTTGCTTCGGCCTCTCAGAAGGCGAAGCCTCTTCGTGCTACTCTCACCTCTCAGAAGGTGAAGTACCACTGCACCTTCTGTCAGAAGGATGGGCACTCGATCGAGAGATGCTTCAGGCGCACCAGGATTGCGCAAAGAGACCGTGCAGAGTCACTTAGGCGTATTCAGGGTCAGCCCCAGATCCTGAGTGCACCTAAGACTAGCACGAGGTCCAGGTTTGCTTCTGATGGGTTTGGGCAGCATCGAGGACTTGGTTTTTCTGAGTCTTCTGGTTTTCGTCCTCATGCTGCTCTTGGTCGTGACTTCCGCCGTCCTGAGGATACTTCTCGTTTCCCCCGTCGAGACAGCTACCCGCGGTGTGTTCAGCCTGTTGCCGGTGCTCCGACTCGCTTGCCTGTAGCAGCCGGACCCAGCAACAGTTCTAGGTCTACTCGTAGACCATCTGCTTTTCTGGGTGACAGAGAGCGTAGGGTAGATAGAGGTCAGTCGTGCTTGACTACTTCATCTGCTCGACGTGTTGTTCAGTATTGGGTGCCAAAATCACTCTTGATTTACCCCAGTACTGAGACTTTACTCTCTGTTTGACTCAGGCTCGCCGGGCTGGGAAGGGAGATGTTTGGCTTGTAGACTCCGGGTGTTCACGACACATGACCGGAGACTCCCGTTGGTTCTCTTCCCTAGCCCGTGCTCCAGGTGATGAGATGATCACCTTCGGAGATGCTTCATCTGGGCGCGTCATCGCCAAAGGTACAGTGCGCGTTAATGATTCGTTTCTTTTGAGAGATGTTGCCTTGGTTAGTAAGCTGCGTTATAATTTGCTTTCGGTTTCTCAGCTCACCGATGACGGTTATGAGGTGAGCTTTAAGAAAAATGCTTGCAAAATTCTTGACTCTTCGGGTAGTCTGGTTTGCGGGATTTCACGTTATGGGAGGATCTTTCGTGCTGATTTTTCTGAGTCTTCTGGTGATCCTCTCCGGTGTTTGGTTGCTTCGGAGTCCCGCGATCTGACTTTCTGGCATAGGAGACTTGGTCATATCGGATTTGACCATTTGACCCGAGTTAGCGGCCACGATCTCATTCGTGGTTTGCCGAAACTCAAATTGGTCAAAGATCTTGTTTGCGCTCCGTGCCGACACGGCAAGATGGTTGCCGCTTCTCACCCTCCGGTCACAGTTACTTTGACCGATGCACCGGGACAGCTGCTCCACATGGATACAGTGGGACCAGCTCGAGTGCAGTCAGCAGGAGGGAAGTGGTATGTCCTTGTCGTGGTCGATGACTTCTCGAGGTACTCTTGGGTGTTTTTCTTAGCCTCGAAGGATGAGACATTTTCACATTTCCGAGGTCTTTTCGGTAGGCTTTCTGTTGAGCTCCCGGGTGCCTTACGAGCGATCCGCAGTGACAATGGCACGGAGTTCAAGAATTCCTACTTCGAGAGTTTCTGTGGTGAGACAGGTGTAGAGCACCAGTTCTCTTCTCCGCACGTCCCGCAGCAAAATGGCGTTGTGGAGAGGAAGAACCGTACCTTGGTCGAGATGGCCAGGACGATGCTTGATGAGTACTCTACACCGCGGAAGTTTTGGGCTGAGGCTATAGCCACCGCGTGCCATGTCTCAAATCGAGTTTTTCTTCGGGCACACTTGCACCGCACTTCTTATGAGTTGAGATACGGGCAAAAGCCCAACGTCTCTCATTTTCGTGTGTTTGGTTGCAAGTGCTTTATTCTGAAGTCCGGGAACCTAGATAAGTTCGAGTCACGTTCTTGTGATGGGATCTTTCTAGGTTACTCGCCTTCTTCGCGGGCTTATAGGGTCTGGAACTGCGAGTCTAGCAAAATGGTAGAGACCTGTGAGGTGACCTTTGACGAGGCCAGTCCGGGGACTAGGCCTGATATCTCAGGTTCTTTAGAGCAGTCCGAGACCATCTTCGTAGATGACGAGGACGATGGAGATGAGGGTTGTCTACCCGATCCAGTCCCTTATCCACCCCTTGAGGTGCCGTCTTCTACCGCACCTCCAGGTGATCAGCCCATGCCTTCTGCTTCCTCTGGAGCTAGTGGCTCTGTTCCTATCTCGTCAGCTCACGAGGTAGAGGCCACTTCTTCATCTCATCCTGGACCTCCCCGACATATCCAGAAAAGGCATCCTTCTGAGCAGATGATTGGAGACCTGTTCGAGCGTGTTACTCGCTCAAAATCTGGCTTATCTCAATTCTGTCTCCACTCTGCTTTCATTGCCTCCTTTGAGCCCAAGGATATTTCTCATGCTCTTTCCGATGAGTCTTGGGTCAATGCCATGCATGAGGAGTTAGAAAATTTCGAGAGGAACAAGGTCTGGTCGCTTGTCGAGCCCCCGCGAGGTCACAATATTATTGGGACTAAGTGGGTGTTCAAGAACAAGCAGAGCGAGGATGGAGTGGTTATTCGAAACAAGGCTAGACTGGTAGCTCAGGGGTTTTCCCAGGTTGAGGGTCTAGACTTCGAGGAGACCTTTGCCCCTGTAGCTCGACTTGAGGCCATTAGAATCCTGCTTGCCTTTGCAGCTTCTAAGGGTTTCAAGCTCTACCAGATGGACGTCAAGAGTGCCTTCCTTAATGGAGTCATTGAGGAAGAAGTTTACGTCAGACAGCCTCCAGGTTTCGAGAACCCCAAATACCCACACCATGTCTTCAAGCTTTCCAAAGCGTTGTATGGACTTAAGCAGGCCCCCAGAGCTTGGTATGAGAGGCTTAAGTCCTACTTGTTGAGTCATGGGTTTGACATGGGTAAAGTAGACAAGACCTTGTTCATCCGCCGTCATGGCAATGACCTTCTGCTCGTCCAGATCTATGTCGATGACATCATCTTTGGCGGCTCTTCCCATACTCTGGTTTCTCAGTTCTCGGATGTCATGAGCACCGAGTTTGAGATGAGCATGATGGGTGAGTTGACTTTCTTCCTTGGCTTCCAAATCAAGCAGTCTCGGGAGGGTACCTTTCTACATCAGGGCAAGTACACTCGTGACCTCCTGAGACGCTTCGATATGAGTGATGGGAAGCCTGTGTCAACTCCGATGGCTTCTACGGCCTATCTTGACCCAGATGAGGATGGCGAGCCAGTTGATCAGAAAGAATTCAGAAGTATGATCGGCTCCCTGCTTTACCTCACTGCCTCGAGACCAGACATACACTTCTCTGTGTGTCTGTGTGCTCGTTTTCAGGCTTCTCCTCGCGTATCTCACCGCCAGGCGGTGAAGCGCATCTTTCGGTACCTTCGAGCTACCATTGACTATGGTATCTGGTACTCTTCCTCATCCTGTCTTTCCTTGAGAGCCTTTTCGGATGCAGACTTTGCTGGCTGTAGGATAGATAGGAAGAGCACTTCCGGCACCTGCCAGTTCATTGGCACTTCTCTCGTTTCCTGGTCTTCGAGGAAGCAGTCTGGTGTTGCACAGTCCACTGCAGAGGCCGAGTACGTTGCTACTGCCAGTTGCTGCAGCCAGGTACTTTGGATGGTTTCGACCCTGCGGGACTTTGGGTTAGCCTTAGACAGTGTTCCACTCTTTTGTGATAACACGTCTGCTATCAACATTGCTAAGAACCCAGTGCAGCACTCTCGGACCAAGCATATTGATATTCGCTTCCACTTCCTTAGAGACCATGTAGAGAAAGGTGACATAGTGCTTCAGTTTGTCGAGAGTGACCACCAGTTGGCTGATATCTTCACCAAGCCTTTGGATAGTTCGAGGTTTTCAGCTCTGCGGGGAGAGCTTGGGGTGGTGTGTTCTTACGGATTGTAGTGAGGGAGAGCTTTGGGGTTTACTGCTTTACTATATTGATTATGCTTCTGTCTCATTTCTGTTGCATTGCACTCGGGTGCATTTGGGTTTAGTCCTTCCAGCTTAGGTTAGAGTGCTTCTCTTGCCGAGATGCTTAGACTTCTAACTCTTATCTTGTGCTTCCAGGATTAGCTGCTTCTTATCTCACTAGGTCGAGCTCACTCACTTCTTGTAGGTTCTAGCGAGGGTTGGGCCACCCTCGGGTAGACAGGGTACGTGTTTGCTCTCTAGTGTGTGATTTACTGTCAGCTGATTGTCCTGGAGTCATATGGGGTAGATGAGAGTCAGTCTGAGCCATAGTTGCCTCTATATCTTTTCTATGCTTTAAGGACTGCTTGTTTGCTGTTTTCTTTCCCAGCTTCTCGATTCTTTTGCTTTGGTTCAGGGGGAGTTCAATTGGGAGCTTCTGGAGCTTAATTCTGACATAACTCAACTTGAACTAAAAGTTGCATCTAATGTTGAGGGGGAACTGGTCTTTCGTGCATTTTCAGCATTCTAGTATTATAATCAATCTGCATTGAGCCTTGATTATTATCCTGTTATGACATGCTTCAGTGCTTTACACCTTGCCATGACTTGTGCTTAGCTTGCTAAATTTATCATGACTTCATATGTGTAGACTAGCGTTTGCCATGATAAGTTAAGTAAAATTGATCAACCTAAACTAAAATTGTCATGCTAGCATTTGATTTTAGTCTTTCTTGAGGTATCCTTTTATGATTCATGCTATGTCAAATAGGCTGAGTAGAGCGTTGAATCTATATTGAGCCTTAGTTTGAGCTGTTTTAGTCTCCTGATGATACATGAGTTAGTAAAATGTGTTAAAAAGCAAAAAAGATCTCTTTTGTGCGAAAAAACTGATCTCACCAATTCTTTCCTATGAGACGGCTTGCCATTGCACTTGGCATGAACTTAGGGGGAGTTTTGGATGACCTAGACTATCTTCTTAAGCTTCTTGCTTGGAGTAGTCGCATAAGGCTTGAGATCTAGCACATGATAAAACAAAATGTTGGTTGACAACCACCATATTTGTGCGAAAAAACTGATTTCACCAATTCTTTCTCATGAGACAGCTTGCCATTGCACTAGGCATGAACTCAGTGGGAGTTTTGGATGACCTAGACTATCTTCTTAAGCTTATTGCTTGGAGTAGTCGCATAAGGCTTGAGATCTAGCACATAAACAAAAAAATTGGGTTGAAAACAACCATATGCTTTCAAAAGACAATGTTTAATGTGCTCAATTTGCTTAATCTACAATCAGAACCAAGTACTTTAACCAATGTTTCAATCTTGAGCTTATATCACTCTATTTGAACTCAATGTTAGCTTCTTTGTTCCGCTTAGCTTATTGACATGGCCTGCATCATCCTTGGATGTCTCTAGCTAGACTTTACTCATTGATGACGTGACTTGCTCACAAAATGCATTACATTTTAGATTGTCATCTATGTGTTCTAGCTGGCTTATATATATGTTGTCATGATCTAGATAGCGTTTTATTGAGCTATGGCTTGGTGTATTACATTATGGTCATTATGGATAATTCTCATGGCTCTAAATGCTTAAATAAACAAACTTCAGCCATATTCATCCATTGACATGTCATATTCTCTCTATTGCATCTTGATGTGTTTATTGCCAAAAGGGGGAGAATAGAGAAGAAAAAGTCTGTTGGGATCATTTTAGAGCTTTGGAGATCAATTTGCTCTTTCAGTTGTTGCTCTAGTGGTTCCTTCTGTCGACATGGTCATAAGCTTCATTCCCTTCTTTGGACCATGTTGGATTCTTCAAACTCAAACTCATCTTCGTGCTTTTTCTGAGTTTGTCAATATACTCATCAAGGGGGAGATTGAGAGACCATGTGGTCTAAATCCCGTGTTGGTGATGAGTAATTGACTCGTGGTTTGGTTAGAGTGAGTTTAGTTTGAGTGATTCGTGCCTTTTTGGCATTTGGCGAGGTCGGGTCGTGACTAGACAAATTTGACGCGTGGGCGTCGTCCCGGTTGGCCACGTGGGTCATTTCTCGCTTGAGTAGGATTTGTAGGTCCTAACCATGTTTACATGTTTTGTACCGTGCTATGCGATGTGTTTCTTGTCTGTGTTGGCTGCAGGACATCGAGACAGAGTCGTGGTGAGACACGGAGGACCGGACTAGGCGCAGGTGGCGTTGAGGTCAGAACGGTCGGGATGTGTCGAAGACGACGTGGACTCGAGGTGGAGTCGTAGCGAGGCACGGTGGACCGGACTAGGCGCAGGTGGCGCTGAGGTCAGAACGGTCGAGGTGTGCTGAAGACGGCGAAGCTGCGTGGCTTGCGAGGCAAGGGATGAGGAAGCTTCCTGGAAGGTGCGCGAGGGGCGTTTCGGTAAAAACGCAGGGCTGCACAAAAGGAAGCGGGTTTGGATAAAGCGCAAAGTTGTTGAAGGCCTAATGGGTAAAGCATGGTGCAAAACCCATTAGTGGAGGCTATAAATAGAGAGGGAGATGTGTGCTGAAATTTTTGAGAGAGTGTGTATAAAAGTTAGGGTTCCATTTGGGTCTCTCCATATGTGTGTGTTCCTCCCAAGAAGCATGTGTAGCTCTTGGTGTTCTTGAGGATTGAGAGGGAGAGGATGGATTGAGAGTTTTGTAATCATCCCTCTATATGTAATCGGGGTATCGTGACTCCTCTTTTGATTTGGAATGAAAGGTTGAAGTTTAATTCCCAGTTTGTGCTCTCTGTTTCTTGTTTGTTCCTCTGATTTTTGGCATCAAGTGTATGTGTTCTACATGGCATACTCTTGGCCGAATGAATCATTTATTTGAGGAATAGACTGCATGTTCTCTCGGATGGGTGCATAGTCCAATCCTTCTTTTTCTTTTCATTTGCATCCACAATCTCTTTGCTGCATTCTCTTCTTGGTCAATTAATGTCCTTGTACTTGCTGTTGGGAGTCAAGTCATAATTTGGCCAGCACTTTGAGTTCACCCGAATTCTTCTGTCCATTCAAGATTTCGGCCATGCAGCTCTTTACTTTTTTTCTTTCCTGTTGGCCGACAAGCTCAATGAAAGGACTGCATGCATGTACTTTCGGCTAGCAATTCTATTGCTTATTTTGATCCTTTCGGCTGGCCCTCTATTGCTGCATTTCATGGCATTAATTGCTCACTGTTTTTTGCTTCGGCTGGGAGTGGTTTACTCGGTCAAATTCTATTGTTTGTCCTGGTTCTCGGCAGCTGCAGTTGGGTACTGCTTTCGGTTGGTGAGGCATCAGTTAAAGATCACGACTGCAGTTTTATCTTTGATTGTCCCTTTCTTTTTGACTGCCTCTTTAGTGCATCTTTGGTTAGGCAGCAAGTAGCAATTCCTATTCTTCCCTGGTTCAGGTTCTTTTGGGTGCTCTTTTTGGTAGGTAGCAGTGTTCCTTGTTTTAGTTAGCAAATATTATTATTCTCTGTTTTAAGTCTCCAGTAAATTTTCCTCTGTCACTTCATAGCATTGGTTGCCTTCTGAGAAACTACCTGTTAGTACTTGTTGGGGATTTTTTTTTGAGACGATATTCACCCCCCTCTGTCGCCATTTCGGTCCTACAAATATGAATTCAGGTCAACCACTTGGGACTCCGAAGTCCCCACCACCAAGAACACATCTATGTGGTATGCCTACTTTTGAATGTGGTATATCCACTTTTGAAGAGCAAAAGATATCAAGGAATACAATTACATCCAATGTCGCAAAAAAAGTTTTACCGTTCTGGAGATCGATGACAACACGATTCAATCTGAGGACCAATATTGCAAAAGTTTTAATAAATTGAGATCAATCGCACCCACTATTCTGTGGTCTGCCCTGTCTGGATTTATCAAAACATCACGAACAAGCTGTGTTCATAGCGCCTCTCTAATCACCGCTGAACTGTGAGTACGATCCGGAGACCTCGCAGGAAGGGTTGCAGGACAGAAGCTTCGACGCCTCACCTCCTCCTCCGACGTCGACGACAGGGTCCACCTCGAAGTACGGTGGGGCGCTTAGGACGAGCCCTGCGTAGCTGTCGAGCGTTCGACCTCGATTCCTTAGGAGCTCCACCACCTTCGACATGGCCGGCCTCTCGCCGGGATTTGCTTGTGTGCACAGCAGCCCGACCTGCATGACTCGCATCATCTCCTCCCCGGCGGCCTCCTCATACACTCTCTCGTCGATGACCTTTAGTAACGAATTGGCCTTGTAATTATGCCAAACCTGCAACAATCCACAAGAGTATTATGCAATATATATTGTGCAAATTGGTAATGCATACCTGAATTTTGCTATCTGTGATTTACATACACTTCTGCATAGGTGTCAGATGTGTGGAGACTGGAGACACATGATCACAAATGTGTTCTTTCTTTTGGTAGTTGTGATCATAATTGTCCAATGACCATATTTTAGTAAATACTATCTCAGAGTGAAATGGAGATATGTTTGGTGTGTAAATATGTAGCGTTAGCATGCAACATGGGAGATGCAGAAATAGTACTAGCTCGTGCTAAAACAAGGTAAAAATGAAGTAGGATTTGCCCTCCAAAAGGAAAAGAATGAACTGAATAGTATCAAACAATAATATACATAAGCAAATAGGATTATCAGAACTCAAGGTACCTTAGTCGCTCTAGAGGTCTAGATAAGTCCACAATAATACTTAAATAAGAAAAAACAAAATTCCCAAAAATTCTCTTATTAATCGGGATAAAAAAGAGAAAATCTACACCACTTATTTCGGTGGGGGTAAGATTACAATGATACAGATTAATCATGTATAGATATTACAACTATTAGTTGTATAACAAATACAACTATATTTTTTTGAATGCATTAGAGTTCCATAACAAAAACAACATATCGCAATATCTAGTTGCATAATTGCATGGGATTTTCGCTACTTAGGAACAAATTTTAAATTTGCTGTCAACAATTATCACTTACATTATTAAAGCAATAGAAAATGAAGCCACCATGTTCGCTCTCAAGGGCTAAAATTTCTACATTAATCAGTGAAAAAGAGAAAGATCAACGCCATGGATTGTGATAGGTCTAAAATATAACGGTCTAGAGAAAAATAAAAAGAGTCCATATCAAGTACAATCCAGAAAATAACTAAAATTTAGAATAAACATAAAATAAAATTAGCAATTTGATTTTCATATAATTCAGAATAGATTTAAACAAAAATTAGTAAATGGGTTTGCATATGAATTCAAAAAATTAAATAATTGAAATTAAATAAAAAATTAGAAATTATATTTTATACTATTCAAACAAAAAATAATTGAAATTCAGAATAAAAAATAAAAGAAAAATTGTAATTTGATTTCCATACACTTTCCAAAGTAAAATACTTAAATAATTATAATTTAGAATAAAATTAAACAAAAATTAGTAATTGGATTTGTATAGAATTTCTAATACAAAAATTAATTTTGGAATAAAAATTAAAATTAGCCATTTGATTTTGACAAGGATTCTGAAGTAAAATCCCAAAATGACTGGAATTCCGAATAAAATCAAAGATAAATTAGCAATTGGATTTGTATATGAATGCTAACAAAAGCAATTAAAATTCTGAATGAAATGTAAAATAAAATTATAATTTGATTTTGATACGAATTCTAAAGTAAAATACACAAATAACTGTAATTTGTAATAAAAATTAAATACAAATTAGCAATTAGATTTTATACTAATTCTAACAAAAATAATTGAAATTCAGAGTAAAAATATAAAAGGAAATTTGCAATTTGATTTCCACACAATTTCCAAAGTAAAGTATCTAAATAACTTGAATTTAGAATAAATATAATAAAGTTAGCTTTGGTTTCTATGTGAATTCTAATTAAAAAATAATTCAAATTCGGTATAAGAAATAAAAGAAAATTTGCAACTTGATTTTCATATGTATTCTAAAATAAAGTTCCCAAATAACTAAATTTTAGAATAAATTAAATAAAATTAGTAATTTGATTTGTATACGAACTCTAATAAAGGATAACTAAAATTTTGAATAAAAATAAAAGTTATATTGAGGAAAGCACGAATGGTATTTTAGGAGACTACGAAAGAGTCCATTGGCGTCGATCTATTCTACAAGAAGACATTGACTCACAGGGAAGCGAAGAGCCAAAGCGGCAGTGACAGAGATATGGACAATGTTGTGTTTTTCACCTTAAGCAATAATTAGAGCCGTTCGACGAGGACAATGTTTATGATGTCTTCAAATCTAGATAGCCTACAATATACGTAAATATATTATGAAGCATCTAAGTTATATTATTTGATAATACAAGCTTTGAAACAAATCTAGCCATACAAATACTTGGGCTATGCTGCTAATTAAATTTCACAAGGACATAAATCAACATTAGGTTTGTTGAATTAACTGAATGGCTTCGTACCATCAAAAGTTAGGGAGAAGAGGCATACTACAGTACTACCAAAGGACTAACTGACTACAATTTGCACAAATACTAAAGAAATCTAGAATTTCGCCAAAACATATCAGTAGCTCGAAATTTTAGCGGCCTAAGACACAAACAGCCAAATCTCCATGTAAATTAGAATCGAAAAACTATTTTACTATGTTCCCAGAAACTCAAGAAAATCATAGCGTGCATGAAACCTCTGTTAACAGGGAATGGCCAGAATGAGATCCCGCGGACCCGCCACACCGTTTCCCAGTGACGATCTCGACAACCAGCACGCCGAAGCTGTAGACATCCGCCTTCTCCGTAAGGTGTCCATGCACAACATATTCCGGAGCCATGTAACCCCTACAGTCAGCCATCTTGTTGAGATCTTGAGCAAGACCCTTTCAGAAAGGTAGAACTAACTTCTTTTTTTGAGAAAAAAAAGGTAGTACTAACTAAAGAGAACATCATGTATGGAAGATAATATTGTTCTTACTAACAAAGAGAACATCATGTATGGAAGATAATATTGTTCTTACTAACAAAGAGAACATCATGTACGGAAGATAATATTGTTCTTACTTACACTGTCCCGGCAATTCCTGTTGTAATATGAGTTCTGTCAGCGCAGAGGACCCGCGCAAGGCCAAAGTCGGTTATTTTCGGCTTTAGCTTCTGATCCAACAAAACGTTGCTGGCTTTGATGTCCCGGTGAATAATCCGAGTTTCTGATTCTTCGTGGAGGTAGCATAGACCCTCTGCTATGCCTTGAATGATATCAAACCTCTGCTGCCAATCCAAATGCATATTCTGGTCATCAGCTGCACGAGAAAAAGAACCAATGACCTGTTGTTACTTCTCTGACATAGAGAATACGAATGTGGTGATGGGATATCACCAAAGAGTCCGTGATGAAGGTTCTAAAGGGAGCACTATATATGGGAATTTATGAACAACTAGCATGGTGGCCCGTGTACATACGCGGGCATTATTTTTAGAGCACATTTAATTTAGTTAGTGCTACATACATGATGATAATAAAGGAATTACATGCAAAAAATAAAGAGTTGTAAATCATATAAAAGAATCAAATATTAAAATTTTAGAATGTTGTCAATTCATTTTGGTTTCCATGTTTGTAGAATTGATTTCATTTGTAATATGAATGTATAGTAGTATATATTAAAACAAACAATATAGATTATATCTTTGGGAGAAAATACTTGCTCTTTATAATAACCAACAGAGATCTCCAATAATAGAGATAACAATTGTATTTATAATAATATAATTAAAAGAATGCAAATTATGATGGTATTGTTGGTAAGTTTGTCTCTATGCTTGGATCACTTGAGTTCAATTCTATCTTAAGTATCTCATATCTTAATTTCATATAAGAGTTCTTCAACTATACGTGCAGGCATATCATGATACAAATTAACTTCGTGTGCACTGTCATAGATCAAGAAAAACCATTGGTTATGATTTATTAATCATAAAAAGGGTCCACCTAATATGATTTTCTTTTTTAAGAATTTCTAGCAATTATTCTCATTTATCAGGTAACATCAATCAGTTATGGCTTACTAAACATAATTAGGGTCCACCGAATTAAGGGTCACATTTTTTATTTTTGGGAGAGTTTCAACAATATTTCTCTTTTCTCTCAGTTGATGTAATCAATTCACTTAAGTTTTTTTATTGTATGATAGATAACATCTAACGGTTGATATAATTCAACTTTAATTAGAATCCATCATATTGATAACGATTCTAGAAAAAAGCTTAAAGTTGTAAAACATACATTATTGGGAAACATGTAGGTAGAATAAATCTTGTCTTTTTTAGTTTCTTTTTTTTCTTGCTGAGTGCCACTTTTTTTTTTTGCCTTGTTCATGGCTTTTACTCATTTATTTTGCACATTCATATCCTTCTTTTACTCTCGTACATGGATTTTAGGGTGGGCTCTAAAGGATTCTTTTCATTTATTGGGTTCATCTATAAGCTACAATGGGTAAACTTGTCTTATAAGATTTCGTGTTTTATTTAAGATATCCACTGGTCATCGTTTACTGACTATAATAAGGGCCTAAATTGAGGGACGGATGTTTTTCTTTTTATGAGAATTTCTAGCTCATTTGTCTTTTTTTAGCAACTATAAAACTCATGTGATTGACTTTTAGTATATAATACATAGCTCATTTCCTGAATTTTATTTATTTTGGATTGTACTCGACATGGACTCTTTTTTTAATTGCTAATTTTCATTTAATTATTATTTTGAATTTTAGTTATTTATGGATGTTACTTTAGATGTCATATGTTAATCAAATTGCTATTTTTTTGTTATTTTTATATCAAATTTTATTTAATTTGGATTATACTTGACATGTGATTCTTTCTTTTAATCTGAGCTATTCTAACTTAGGTCCGTGAGAAAGATGATTAGATTTTTCTAGTTAATACGGGAGCTTCCTCGAATGTCTAATTAGTATAGGTTTATAAATTTTAATATTTTTAGAATGTAGTTTTTAAATTCATTTATAAATCAAATATCTAATCATTCTTTATTTTTATTCCAAATTTGCATGTTTTTGGATCGTACTTGCTATAGATTTCTTTTTTACTTTTATGCTAGAATTCGTATAAAAAAATCAATTTCTATTTTATTTTAATTATTATTTTGAATTTATTTTTTGGGGTTTTACTTTGAAATTCATATGAAAATCAAATTGCTAGTTTTATTTTATTTATATTCTGAATTTTAGTTCATTTGGATTGTACTTGAACTCTTTCTTTTAATTTGCTAATTTTTGTTTAGTTATTATTGCAAATTTTAGTTATTTATGGATGGTACTTTGGAAGTCATATGGAAATCAAATTGCTATTTTTTATTTTAATTCTGAATATCTCCTAATTTGGATTGTACTTGACAAGTACTCTTTCTTTTAATCTGAACCGTTATAATTCGGGTCCACCAAATTATGGTCTAGATGTTTTGCTCTCTTTTTTTTGACAATTTATAGCATATTACTCTGTTTTCTCAGCAACTCTAAAAGACCTGTCATCTACTTTTAGTATATATTAGATGCTGCTACACACTGTTTTGGAGAAAATTAGCCAAAAACTGAATAGGGTTGCAGCTCGTCATCACCAAAAACAATGCTGCTCATCAAAATCCTGTCCATGCAGCTGCATCGCAAAAGGAAACTATTGTGCTCTATTCTTTCTGAAACTAGAAAAAGGAAACATTGTGCTGATATGGGCCACTAATATTGTTTCATAAATGTTTAAATAGGTTGTTTCAGTCAGCTGGTGAGAACTACAAATTGTTTCATCGCATCACGTTTAAATTAGGCTGCACTCAAGTTTTAATTGACGAAATTGAAATTCATGCAGTATCTGTTTTAACTCATGCAGTATATGGAGAGTATGGACTAATAAATGAGGTGAGACTAGCTTTACCGAATATGAACAGATCTAAGCTCCTATTGAAATGGTATTCATATATCAGGAAGCTCTCAGCGCCATCCACACTGCACCCAAGCAACTTCACCAAGTTCTTGTGACGCACTTGGCTTAGCACATAAACCTCACTGAAGAACCGATCGATGCATTGTTTTGTGTTCAGAAATAATCTCTTTGCAGCAACTTCATTCCCACCAGGAAGAACGGCCTGTGAAATAAACGATTATGACTTACGAGTGACAGCCCCTTAATACCTACTTGAATAATATGACTTTCTTATAACAACATGGTACTAAATTGCAGAATTTTACCCCCTTTTATGTACCTTGTACACAGTCCCGTTGCTCCCTTGGCCAAGTTTGTTTGACAAACTGAACCCACCAGTTGCTTTCTTTAAGTCCTTATAACTAAAATTCAGGCTTGACTGAGAAATCCTTGCAGGAAGTGTTGATCCATACAAATCTGCAGTTACTCAAGTAGGTTACAAACAAGCATAAAGGATGGGTTCAGCAAATTCAATACTAACCTCTCAATGATCTATCTCTGGCAAAACGAGCCTTCTTCTTCCATGCCAATACTGCAGCGACAAATAAAAGAACAACACCAACACAGGAACCCACGACCGTCCAAAGAATAATTCGTTTCCTTGTGCTGGAGCTTGACGCAGAATCCATCGAGTTCCAGAAAGGTGCAGGTGAGTATCTGATGTAGCAGCCAGCAAAGAGCGCACGGCCTTCTTCTGATGGTGCACATTTCTCCACGGATGCAGCCGCTGCGTTGAGGCACCTTTCGCAGCTTGATGTGTTCAAGTTCTGCCAGCACTGAGCAAGTGCATAAGCGGCTACTTTCGATGATTTAATGGCTGAACTAACAGCAAACCCTTTGTTGCTCTTGACAGCCAAGGAAGTCACGTTACTCAGTACAGTATTCACAACTGAACTAAAGCCCTGCCAGTCTGAGCTGTGGTTACTGGAGGAGCACACACTTGTATCCAGTGAGTCCATGACCTCGTCAAAGAAAGAGTAATTTGCATACCTCATAAAGCATCCATCGAGATATATCCGGCCCCCAATGAAAGGATAGCATTTGGGAAGAAGAGACCTTATTTCTGAATAGCACAGCGTACAGTCGACTTCGCTGAGATCTTCCTGGCATTGCACCAGCCCGTAGTAGGTAATGGGATCTTTCCCAACAGAAGTCATCCCATATCCCTTTTGCACAAGATCTGAGTTTACGTTGTCAAAGGCGACGACAAAGTTGTTGGCCCAAACCGCTGCAGAACCAGCAGCTCGGGTGGTGTTGCAGAATTCACGAACCACCGATGCCCGAGGGTCAGCCAAGGTAGTGGTGGTTGTCAAGAAGGACAAATAAGCAGTGATGACAAGAGCAAAAAGAAACGAACAGAAGTCTTTCATTCTGCAACCAGCCAACCACAACCTATTTTCTGGTTCTTCTCAGAACTTCATGGCACAACTATGGAACAAGCAAAATAAAGGCAATCAAGGCAAAGATTGAGAGGAAATTAAGGTAACAAGACTACATCAGTAAGAACCAGTCTGCACTAAACAAACATAACTCATCATGCATAAGAGTAAGAACTTAAACTTGAGAGCTCATGGCTGAAAAAAATTAAACCTGTAAAGCGAAGAAATATGAGCTATCGATGTGCTTAGATGAATCGCGAGAATAAGGAGGAAAACTAAAGGCCATAAGAAAAGATACCTTCAGTTGCTGGTCCTCCATTGAGTGATTGAGTCCCTGACTTCTTGTAAACCTTTGTGAGGTAATATTGACAGAGAGAGGAAGGAATTTTTGCGGTTGACTCTGCCATGCTGTCCAATGTCCATGTATCCATATGAAGAACTGCACTAGCATTTTCAATATTGCAGACACTAGTATTTGGAATAACAATTGGCAGGGAAACCCTAATTTTATTAGGCAAGAACTGTCAATCAATTTAACCATGACATCACAGCTCATTCTAATTATGCGCAGTCCAAATGGATGCATTGAACATCAATTAACTATGTGTGGAATCATTTATCCATTTTGACAAGTACATAGTTCTCCAAGTCATCAGCACATTTGAAAAAAGAAGTAGCATTGATAAGGACATTTGATAGATATTTTAGTGATAGTGACAGCTTACTGAGCGGAAGATAGCCTGTCCATCATGCTTATCAAACAAACCAAGAGAAATTCTAAGCTGTTGAGTAGTTTGTTGGATTCTTCCCAAAAAAGGAGAGAACTAGTCTTAGTACTTACTAATCAGTTTGTTTGTGGGCATAATTATTTGCCTCGAATGCATAGCAGCTTGGCCTATCCAGTAGAGTAGTAGTATCTAATATGGTAGAGATCACTTTGGTAAATCCATAGCTGAAATCACTTTGACTTCAACACGGCATCTTCCTTGACCAGATGATCCTAATAGTAATATAGAACAAGGAACACTGTTGATGTAGCTGCTTCCAATGGACAATATAGTAAACTTTTTCTTTTCTATAATATGATCTTTGTTATGCGTGATGTTCCAGTTTTTTAGTATATATACAATAGAATGGACATTTTAGTATCTCCATAACAACACTACGTAATTACAAATCTGCATTCATCAAAACAGATTCCTCCATTTCAATCAAAATGTCAATGTTCTTCACCGTGACCAAATCATTTGTTAAGTGTAAGCAACTACTAAAATGGTCATTGCAAAATGCATATACCTTGCTCTGATCTGGAAACTTCAGGAGGGCTCAAATACCTTGCTCTGATCTGGAAAGTTCAGGAAGGCCCTTTTGATCCGAATAACTATTGTAAGATGTTCAGCTTTACTCACTTTAGCCTACGATGACATGTTCATGTGATCAACATCAAATACCCCATTTAATGATTATCTATTTAATTTTATCTGTTTATTTAACTTCCAGTGTGAACCATGCTCTTGACAGAATGCAACCAGAGAAAAAAAATCAATTTTTTTATATACAAATTTTACAGGGTCAGAACAGATTTGGATACAACACAGGATAGTCTGTTTAGAATTTACTATGAATTGAATATTTTATTCTCCTTCTAAGAAGGGATTTTTATGGTACATTATACTGGTAGTAGAAAGATAGTATTAGAAATAAAATCTGACTGTTGATTTGTGAGGGTATTATAGACTTTTGTTTTTCAAGTCAGGCAAGCTCCTAGAGCAGATGCGCCTTCACCTCGCCACCGACGCCGGTAAGGAGCTCGCCGAGAAGATCGGCTTCTTCTACCAGCTCAACATCTCCCCCAAGGTAATCCATTCCGTCAAAAATAGCATCCGTCTGTTTCTTTCCTAGACTGTGTGGGCAATCTCCCCGGCCCAGAGATTAACTACGTGCAGTGCTGCCCTTACGATTCTCTCAGAAGCTCAGTGTCGACGAGGAGGTCTTCGTCGGCAACCTCAAGAAAGGTGTCGTCTTCAAAGGTCTAGTTTCCTTGTCGATTCGTCTCATTCGCTTCTTAATCTTTTTGGTTTCTTGGTTTATCATCGTAAAGAGATTTCTTCTCTTTTGGTTTTGTCAGTTAGGGCCATGCGAGGGTGTAGGATCGTCGATAACAATCAAAGAAGGGTGAATAATTTTAATCAGCAACGGAATCTTTTCTCCAATTTTATTGTCTTTTGATTTCCAACCTGCCGCACAAAAATAAGAAAACAAAAATAGCAATATATATTTATATTACCAACGGATGGATCGCTTTGCTCTGCTGGATGGGTCACTTCGCTCACAAGAACCGAGGCGAGCAATGACGTGGGAACTGTGTTCACGCCGTGTGATCGAAGAAAAAGTGCCCGGTGTTGCTGTGTTGTAGTGAACGGATCTGCTGTTCGCTTGGACGCAACGCAACTGGTTTCATCGTTCGTGAACCGAGGCGCGCTCAATGAAACAAAGACGACGTCGGCTAAGGGTTAGTTTTGAGTTGTGGTTTCTGAAAAAGCTGTTGTGAGTTGTGGGCTGTGGAAAAATTGTTGTAGGTTGTGGGCTGTGAAAAAGCTGTAAACTGTTTGGTTCAAACAAGTATAAAACTTACCTCCTATCTCTATTTTCCTTGAAACAACTGGGAAACAGCTCTCTATTTTCACCATTTCAAAAAGCAGAAAGCCAAAAGCCAAAATCAAGGTCCAAAGTGCTTTCAAAACTGTACTACCCAAAAGTAGCTGCTTCTGAAAAAGTAGATTCTGGTTTTCACCCCTTTGATTGACTTTTGACTTTTTAGAAGCAAAAATAGTTCCCAAAAACTCAACCAAAGACACCCGAACACTATAACGAGAAAAGCGCCGCCATAATTTTCCTCCGATCAATACGAGTCGCCGCTCCCAACTTCCATCAGCCAATGCATGCATCGTATTGTTATGCCTTGATATAAGTCACTTAGCAATTATCCATCAGACTCCCCTCGTATGCATGCAAACACAACTTCCATCAGATATAAAAAACCGTGCCCTTCTAATTGTTTGTTTTTGCTATCTCTCGCTATTCTTTTTGTTCACTCAAATCGGTCGGCGCACAATTTTTTTATCAGCTCCTCTACAACACCTATTCAATCTCTACTTAAAATCCTAATACAACTCGTCCAACTAAACTTTTAGCCCACTAATTTTTAAGGAACCTGAAATCATTTCTAACACGGGTTTTCCAAAATTCCAACTTTCCTAACGCATCATGTGTCGAAGCCTCCAGGACCGTACCTCCCGTAGCTTCTCCACGCATCATCCATCACGTGTCATAGCCTTCGGACTGCACCTCCGTAACTCCAACGTATATCATCCATCCATATCTGATCTCCATGCGCCCCAAGTATGAGCCCGATCATTTCGTGACCTTGTTTACCGTTCGAACTTCGGATCTCCCCATCCTAATCTCGGTCCACCACGTCACCGACCATAATCGCCTCCATGCTCAACATGCACATGCAAAGACCAAAGAACATTTTTTCTAGTACAAGTTCATCCCAACTTGACCATGATCAGTCCACACACGCCACACATCTCGCATAACATCGATAAACAATATTATCAAATATTCATCATCATAAATTAACTATTGTCAATTATTTATCACCAAAATATTCTCGATCTAGCCACATGGTCTAACAGAGAGGAAGCCAGATGCAACCTTCTTCTTCGCGGATGACAACTTTCTTGCGATCTCCAGCGGTAGGCTCAACCCTCAGATGGCGTTTATACGACGAGATGACAAGAACTACACACTTTTCCATAATTCAGAGTTTTTCTAAGCGATTCTGATGATAACATGATATCGAGTGTATGTGTGTTTGCAGGGGTAAATTGAAGATCAAGGGGGAGCATAAACGCCGCGCAGAAGTTCACACTGGACATCTTCCCAAAGTCGTCCAAACTGTAGTGTGTTTGAGTATGTACGGTACCATGATTGAATTGCCATGCCATTGCCGTTGCTTAAGAGTTTAGAGATGAATTGTTGCTTTACCCACCCAAGGTCGACCTGGTCTAGCGAGCTCTTCGCGCTGAGCTACGACATCGCCAGGAAGCCATACCGCCGTGGCTATCAGTGAACACCCACCATTGGATGCTGTCCCAGTCGTAGGTGATCCCCGGCGGGTCCTGCATGATCTCCAGTGAGATTGGGCACGTGAAGTCATGAAAATTAATTGTATGCCACTTGTTTCGTTTACAATTTTACCTTCTTAAAGATTCTACTATTAGTAATGTGAATGGTAGTATAACTAAATCCTAACTAATCTGAACTATTAGATCGCAAAGATTGGGCAACTTATATTCATTTTAAAGTACCATAAAAGAGCTCTTTAAGAAATAACAAAAATAATTTAAGTAAAATTGAAGGTTGAATCAGGTATTCTATCCTGAATTCCATTGCTGATATGATTTATTTCATGACACGGTACCCCACTTGCGCAATGCACAAAACAGAAGACTGCTAAATTCATTTATTGGGTTCTCACTTCTCAGCTTCATTCATTATATCTACAAATATCGTTAGTGAAAACATAGGCACTCGTCTGTATTTATGTCGGGACCCTGGATTTCCGAGCTCGGACCCTCTGTGTATTACAGCACTAGTCTCAGATCAAAGCTAGTGCACACACTTAAACAGAAATGATTACATAACCAACAACGTCTTATTACAATATTAAAAAGTACTGACCGAAAGGTCTCATTATTACAAATGAGGTTTCAAGACCTCGCACATATGAAACACTGCGGAAGCAAAATAAATTCAGCGGAGACCCATCAATACACCACAAGCAATTGACTGGGGAAGCGCGACCTAGAACTCCTGAAATCCTTCGTCGAATCCACCTGCGAAGTAGTCGTAGTCTCCCTCTTGAGCGTCGTATTCCTCTGAGTATTATTTTTGAGTGCAGCATGTGAATACATAAAGTACTCCGCAAGTCTTGGGAAAAATACAATAGATGCAAGGCTTAACAAAGGAAGGTTATATGGTTCTTTTGCACAAAGCAATATTTTTTTTATTTCAATTACTACTAAATATTTTCGAAGGCATTGATTTAACAAGGTAAATTGCTTAACCGAAATTAATAAACTTTTTATAGTGAAGGTTCCATCCATCAACACTACATAACCAATAAAGTTTAAAACTGCGGGTTACATCCACCCTCTCTGGCTCCAACCGCCAGGACATCCTTCCGAGAGTTCCCTCCACTCTCGGAATACCAAAACTTTGATTTTTAAAACCAAAACCAAGAATCTACCATGTGAATGCATTCCTTGCCCGCCCTTGACCGTGGGCACGGCTATTCGAATAGTTTGACACTCTGCAGAGGTTGTACAACTTTACCCCCAAGAGATAAATTATCTTAATAGTCACCACGCTTCCTTTGGCATGAGACACAGATAAAATATCACAAAGCCTTTTTATCTCACTCTAGTCTAGCTAGACACCACCCGCTGAGGTTTCACCGCAGAAGGGTTAAATCCACCCAGTCCGAAGCCCCCTCTTGCGTCATATGAGTACAGTACATTCCTGTCCCTCACTATGAATAACCAGTACATCCCTGGCATCCACGTTCCATTGGTGGCATCTAAACTAGACTATTGTAAGTTAATCAGCTAGGTCGTACCCATATAGACTCGGGGTTGTACAGTAATGCTCAGTCTGGACAATCACAAGCGTCGGTCCTTAATCGACTAGGGTGGAACATTCACTTTACAAGATCTCGTGCTTTCCGCACCAATCCCAACCAATCATCCACCCCAGTCTAAACCAACTTTCACATTTTATTTTAGTTTGAAAAACACAGTGGCAACACCTGTCACCAATTATTTCTAAATACAAATACCAGTTGAATGACATATGATTTTCCCATTTCAAGATTACCAAAGAATTAATCGACTAGCGATGCATATAAATTTAAAATAATTTAAAAACATTTCACAAACATGGGTTCAAAATGGTCAAAGGAGACTTGCCTTCTTGCACGCTCTCTGGGTCCTCTTGCTGCGGAGTGGAGAGATATTCGACAACGGTGGAATCTACGCGCGAAAAAGACGAAGCAAACAAAGCAAATAAATACAAAAAAATTCAAATAAAATCAAAAATTCAAATAGAGGCCATATTGGGATAGATTATGATTTTAGAAGAATTTAGAAATTTGAATGGCTCAATTTGGAGTTAAAATGAGAAAGTTATGCTTATTTAAAGATTTCAGTTTGAATAAATCCAGAAATTGTTAAACTTCTGACAGGTGGGACCCACTGGCAGTATTTAATTTTTAATCTTTTATTTTATTTTTTTACTATGACTCTATGACAGGTGGGACCCACATGTCAGTGAGACTCACTGAGCTCCAACTCTGACAAGTGGGACCCCTCTGTCAGTGGCCACAGGCTGACGGCCACTGACAGGTGGGACCCTTCAGCTCTGGGCCCACGTGCCAGCGGGAGTACTGACCGGCGGGGCCCAGCTGTCAGCCGGCCCACAGACCGACAACAGCTGACGGACAGGGCCCGTATGTCAGTGCGGGTTTTAAAAGAAATGGCTCAACCTCAGCGTGCGGAGCCGGGGGCTCGAACGCGCGCCGAGGGAGCCGGGGGGAAAGAGATAGCGCTGCTAGCCAGTCGGTCGTTGAGGCGTTGCCTACCCCTACAGGGTAAGTAACCCCTTTGAGGTACCTGCTGGAGGGGACCGGGCAGCAGTGGACGAAGGCGACGGTGCCGGCGGCGAGGGGTGGCCAGAGTGGTTCGGGGAAGTCCAAAAACGGGGTCCTGGTGCGGAGGAGATGCCATCGGCGAGGTCGGTGGGGTTCGGCGACGAGCGGAGGCGACCGGCGGCGAGGAAACGGCGGTGAGGGCTCAGGTGCTTCGGTGCGACGGTGCTCCGGTGGCGGGGAGGCTCGGCCGAGGGGCGCACGATGATCGCCGGAGGTCGGGGAAGGTGGGGGTGGCGTCTGCGAGGCGCGAGAGGGCTCGGGTTAGCCGCAATTGCTCACCGGAGAGCGGCGGAGCTCGGGGAGAGGGAGAGTATGGTGGCGGGGCACTGCGGAGCTCGGGATGGGCAGAGGGAAGTGGAGGGAGGTTGTGCGGAGGGAAGCGGAGCCTAGGGGGCCTTTTATAGGGGCAGAGGGGGAGCACGGGAGCGGCAATCCCTCGCCGGAGATGGCGGCCGGAAAATGGAAGGGAGAGGGGAGGGAAGATAAGAGGGGGCGCGGAAGGAAAGGGGGCGCGGGGTTTGGGGGATGCGGTCACACGGGGTTTCCAAACCGGAGAGTCGGGGAAGGGAAGGCGGGATCCGCGGGGACTCGGTCGCCGGCGCAAGAAAGGAAAGAAAGGGGAGAAAAAGGAAGGTGGCACGGGGTAGATGACGGGTCTGACAGGCGGGACCCGCGCGCAGTGAGAGAGAGGAGGGAGGGAGCGGGCGGCAGGGATCGCAGCCATGTGGCCCGGAGGCGGATCGGGCGGCGGGTGCGGTTAAGGGGGAGAGCGGCCGGATTGGGCCGAGCGGCGACGTGGGCGGATCTGGGCCGTCCACCCGTCGGCCGGAGGTGGAGGGGAGGGATTTTTAATTTTATAATTTGATTTTTATTTTCAGAAAAGGCTAGGAAATTATTTAGGCCTTAGAAAAATATGAAAATACCTCCAAAAATTCCAGAAAAATTCACAGAAGCTCCTGGAGATATTTTGGACTTAATAAAATTATTTCCAACTAATGTTGGTATTAAATTTTCATATTTTAAAATCCTTTTTAAATTTTAAAAATAGGTTTTAAACTCCAAAAAATTCAGAAAATCAAATAAAAGCCAAATGAAGTCCAAATATTTTAAAATAATTAATTTGAAATTAAATTTTTTCAGAAAGAAAATTTTGAGATGTTACAATTTACTTACAAGTGTGGCAATTGAAACATTTTGAAGAATATATCCACTACCACAACAATTTCACATCACACAAAACTGTAAGTCGTCAACATATTTGTCTTAGGAATTAAAGGAAAAATAGATACTGGGCTTAGCTCTCGCTGAAGTAAGGGCGAGATGACCCTGGAAGTGAAGGAGCAGAATGTGTGGACAGCAATCGTGACTTTTTGCCTTCTTTGATATCCTCAACGGCCTAAACATTCAAAAATGGAGGATCACTCAAGACAATCTCGACATCATGCCTGTGGCTTCTCAGCAACGCCACAACATTCGTCATTGTAGGCCTGTCGCCAGGGTTTGCTTTGGTGCATGGCAGTCCAATCACGCAGGATATGTGTGAGACTATGTGGAGATCACCCAATGGTTATAATGAGTAACTAACTTTTGGTTCAGAGAGTTTGTGAAGTTTGAGTTCGATTTTTGAAAGTTTGAAAAATTTTCAGTTGTTTTTGTTGCTAGCGGTTAGACTGATGCTAGAGTGGTGGTCAAACTAGCATGGGAGCCGCGGTATGACCGGCTGGGTGCGGTAGAACCGGACTTGACTAGCGGTCAGACCAGGGTGCGGTATGACCAGATTCTAGTTGGTGGTAGCTTTTTTCAGTAAGCTTGTTTTGGGGTGATCTCAAGCAGTCATATCGGGCTTTGTACTATGTAGTACTAGGGCAGTACTTCCGACGTTGTACTAGTGGTACTACTGGCGTTAGGCAGTATGACTGGCCTTTGGTTGGCGGCCATACCATACGAGATGCTGCTTGTGGCCTTGTTAGTTTGAGTTGAGTTGATTCAGTGCGGACACGGCATGGGTGTCGTTGCTTGTGTGCACAGAGGTTTAATGTTTGGTCTTAGGTTTAGGATCAGTGGTTTGGTTGCATACATTTTGCATGGTGCATTGTATGGATTAATTGTATCAATTAATGACTTTGTGTATTGTGCGGTGCTACGCGATGGTTTTCTTGTTTGTATTCGTTGTAGGACTCTAAAGCTATGTCATGGTGAGGCAGATGGGACCGAGACTAAGCTAGAAGAGGTTAAGTCTAAAGCAGTCAAGGGATCGGGACCACCTCAGGAGGAGTTGAGGTCCCAACGATCAAGAAACCATCGAGATGACCAAGACTTGCAAGGTGGTTGCAAGCTTGGACGACGAGGAACCGGAGTAGGAGCTACCGGTGTGGACACAATGGGTAATGGCAAGTTGGATCAGGACTAAGCTCAGGAAGGAGCTGAGGTCCAGAGCAGTCAAGGAAACCAGGTGGTGTCATATGCGAGGAAAAGCATGTGGTACGCTAATTAACTTGGGTCATTTGCAAGCGTGGACGGTTTGGTAGGATTCGGACCCTTGAGAGACTTGCAGCAAGTTATTGAGGCCACATAAAAGATAGCGAAGTATGGACGATGCTTCGTAGCAAAGAAAGCAAGAAACTTTGTGGAAGGCGATAGAGGGGTATTTTGGTAAATTGCCCATTACGAAAAAGTGGTGGTGTGAAGTTGCGGCATTGGCCTAAGTGGTTTAGGTCTTGTATGTGCTGAAAATATAAAGTGGATCAAGTTTTGATTCAGTGATGGATTAATGGGTGTAAATACTTTGAGAATCGTGCATGTGTAAGTGTAAAACTCGATATAGTGTTGGATTAACGAGTTAGCCCATATAACTAGATGAAATCCAACTAGAGGTGTTGGTTATGGTTTCTCTTGTAAGACTCCATATATAAGAAGAGAGAGATGGTTAGGTTAAGCTTTTGGGGGAGTTTAGTCCGAGTCTTTGAGAAAAAAGTTAGGCTTCATGGAGAGAACTTTGTGGGAGATGTGAGAGGCTCTTGTGGCTGAGCTTTTTGTCATCCTTAGGCTTTGTGTTGGCTAGGGAGCTATAAATATTCATCTTCAAGTATCAATAGAGATTAAAATTTGTCTAAGTATTTCCCTTTGCTCTTGTGATGAAATCTTGATTTAGTTTGGTTTTTGATGTTTCCACTTCTCTCCTTGATCTTGCTATGTGCCAAGGATATGTAAGTGATGAAAATATGTCTTAGATATCAAATCTCATCCATTTAGGCAATTATATTTGTATGTTCGTGTTTTTGCCCGGATTTGGCTCCAGAAGGGGTGATTTTGGGGTTTTGCTCTTATAGGGTTTTAGCTTGAATTCATGCTGTGATTTAGTTTACTATGCCATATGAGAACCCATCTAAGATCATCTAAATCATCTAAGACTCACGACTAAGAGAAGATCAAGATTTTCCCCTTTTGCCATGTTTTGGTGCTTCCTCCACTCAAATAGAAATGGGTCAAAACTTTGGCAACGATTATCTCGGTCATTGATTAGAATAGGTTCCTGACATCCTATAGAAGGTGCCAATTTTCATGTCATTTGGATTTACGGATCGAAATTTCATCGATTTTAGTTTTTGGAATCACGCTGATTTTACTGTAGCAATGGCACCACCGGGTACTGCAGCAGCAATATTGATTTTACTGTAGCAAGCGGTAATCCCGTAGTACTGTAGTAGTACTACCAAAATTACTACTCGTTCCTTGGATTTTCAGCCTCTTGTTTTGCTAGGTTATTTGTTGGCTTTGAATCTTAATCTTCTTAGCTTGTAATTATTAGAGTGAAGGATTGGTAAATACTTAGGAGAAAATTTTGATGCACCATTTACCCTCACTCTATTGCCATTTGTGGTCCTACAATATGCATGACCTCATTCTTCATATGTTGAAATTCCCTTCCGTGATCCTTCACTGCTCTGTCCAGAGACTCCTGCTAACCTCATCTTTTCATGTGACGCGTCTTTGAGGGACCTGCTATCCCAGCCGACATGACTCACCGACACGACCCTCCTGGTCGCTTATGTTGTATTGCCCTCTGGACAATACGAAGCAGCACACTGCCTTCTTTACGTGATGCAATGAACAAAATAGCCAAGACAATCAAGAATGCACAGAACACTTTTGCTATCTCCTCTCTTCTCTTTATTACTTCCTACTCTCTTAGCTTTCTCCGATCACACCGATCGCTTCTTCTCTCGTTCCCATGTTACATGCCAACCTTTTCTACTTATATACTACACCAGTTGACAAGAATAGCTTAGAAACAGAAACGGACACCTATTACTCAGATACGTATACACGGTAAGAGGACTCGTATACGTATTCTACCTTCATACGTGTCAGACCCAAATTTTATAATCTAGAATCCTCTATGATTCCACCACACTATTCCCTGGATTAGTAAATAGTGCTCACAGATGCAGTACTGAACATCAAAATACATATCATACGAAAGCGTAAATATAATAGTAGATTTACTCATGGGCCGATCAGGCCAAAATCAATAGAACACAACAGCAGAAACAAAGCACATAGGTGGGACCCTCAGGACGTGCCCACAGGCAGCCGAGTGGGGTTAACGACCTAATTCTTGACCTCTTTATTTTCTTCACCATCATGACCAGGTGTATTGTTGAAGCGTAGTGATCTGACTCTTGATTCTGGATTAATTGAGTGAGCGAGGGTGAGCACAAACCACCATGCTGAAAGCATCTAGGCCTCTAAAATTGGTTTCGGTAATTAATGAATTTATGTGAATATGGGACTAACATGTTTAATGAGTATGTAAAGGTTAAGTCCATATGGTGGTGACAAGATGCAAGCCAAAGGATAAATGTGAAGATCAAAAATGGCTCAAGACAAATGTATATTTAGAATAGGATCCCTTTTATTTTTACCGGTCTTAAGGAGAAAAGGTGGAAGACCATATTATAGGGTAGATAATCGTACCATAAAGAGGGATCATGGCAAGTAGCTTAATAGCAAAAATTATATGCCATTTGGATCAAATTAGAAGCATGCATTCATCAAGAATCAGATTTAAAACCAAAACTGTGCTCTGTCTGGAAGAGCGGTAGTACCGCAGTTTTCAACGTCAGAACTACCGCAGGGCGGTAGTTCCGTTGGTAAAATCGATACTACCGGCGACCGGAAGCTCCGGAACCCGAGCGGAGCCTTTTTTCCAGAGTGCACCCTCCAGACGCAATCTGAGATTTCGCAGAGCGGAAATACCGGCGATTTCAACGCCGGAACTACCGCAGGGTGTAGTAGTTCCGCTATCTAGAGCGGTACTTCCGAAGCCCGGAAGCTCCGGAGGGGAAGCGGAGCCTTTTTTCCAGAGAACGCTAAGTTTGGGACTTTTGGAAGTTCGGCTCAAGCGGTAGTACCGCGCCGACTTTGCGAAACTACCGACGAGCGGTAGTACCGGAGTTTTCAACGATGGTAGTACCGCGCCGACATTCCAATGGTCACTGCAGAGCTTTGACATAGCCGTTCTGCTGCGCCAGAAATAGGAGCGGTAATACCGGCCCCATAACGGCGGTAGTTCCGCTCACCCTGAATTTTTCTGGAATTTGTTCCAAACAGCTAGTTTTGGTTGGTGGAGAGTATAAATACCCGTACCACTGCTCAAGGACAGTAAGAAGAGACCCATTGAACATTTCTTGAGCATAGAGCATTCACTCCACCCCTAGTTTACACATTGAGTATTAAATTTGAGGTGGTTAAGCAATTTAGTGCATTGCATTCATTAGTTGATCCTTGGCACTCAAATTGCAATCAAGTGAAGCCCAGATCTTTTACTCTTGGTGCTTGCTGGCATCTGGATAATTTGGAGAAGGGTTGATCGGTGATCTTCCCAAAGGAGATTGTGAGAAGACCCAACATTCGTGTAAAGGTTGGAGCTCACCTACCCGAAGCGGGGAAGAGCTATCACTAGTGATCGAGGTGCTTCGGCTTAATTCGTGGAGCCGGTCCAATTCGTTTGGGCTAACCTCAATGTGGATTAGGGGAAACCGGCAAGTTTCTGAACACCACGGTAAAAACATCGATTGTGTACATCTCTCTCTTGCTTTCTTCTAGCTCTTACTCATTTACATTATTGTGATCATTTGCTTGATTTAGAGCTAGAATTGTTGCTTGCTTGACTAGAATTGTGTAGGTTTAATTACTTTATATTCTTGCTATTAAAAGTGTAAAGAATTAATTAAGTAGACAAGAAAATTTTAAAAACCTCCTATTCACCCCCCTCTAGTCGGTATCCTTGATCCTACAAGTGCTCCACAAGCCAATACATAGGATGCAAATGAATAACATGCATGGCTTATCAAGGAAAGGCTCAGGTAATTTTATTTGCCATAAATTGTTTTTAAAATATGATACATAGGAATTTCATGAGACCTAGTAATTTTGACTAAAACAGATTTCATCAATGCATGAAAGAATGCAATAATAATAGCGATCCAGATTCCATCTACTGTTACATGGTTTCTGCACCATATGCTAACCTTTAACCGTTATAATTGATTACCTTATCACTGGGGCAACACCCAGGAGAACACAAATCAGGGCTTTTTACTGCCCACCACTTTTCCAATTCCATCCACAAAGTTTTTTTTGAAATAGAACTATATCTGGTTATGTTCCTATGTCTGCCCATGACTGTGGGCACAGCTATTCAAATAGTTTTCACTCTGTAGAGTTTGTACACTTTACCCACAAGAGACAATCCGCTCGTTGCTCCACACGATTCTTTAGTCATATGGTTGAGTAGATCATCACAGTAACTTTTTAAAATATCTGGCCCTTTTTGTCATCTCACCCTATGGGCTGCTCCCACTTGCGGTGGGTCCCATATGTTGCGCGAGATGTTAACCGCTAATACTAGCGCATTCTCACTCCACTCTCCACAACGCTAGCACGACAGGAAAACTTCACCCTCCACTCGGTATCCCTTTAGGCCTCCCCTTACCCTTACAATATTCCATTCCTTTCCACTACCGGTGAGATGAATCTGGAGGTTCGATAGATTTACTTAACCAAGTTACAATTTGCAGACTTGTGGTTGTACTGTTTTACATAGGAAGTCATGACAAAATTCAGTCCTTAGGGTTATCTGGGCGGTTCTACCACAATCCACACCTCGTGTTTCCACTGCACCACACCCCTGTACCACCCACCCAGATATTTAAGCAAGTTGGAGTTTTTGGGAGCATAAAATAATCATGTCAAAATATACCAGTCATTTCCATCCATGACTTCCTAAATCAGTTTCTCATGATTAAAAGTGATACTTGGGGCATTTTAGTGCCCCCGAATATCTAAGCAGTACTAAGCATGGCGTATAATTATAGACTTATTTTTGAAAGTTTTACCTTTATAATTTTGCTAGGGTGACAAGGCTCAAATAATCAAGTGTTCCAAAAGAGTATAATACTAATGAGTTAAATAATAGGCATGTAACTAGAATTCTTAAAACAAATATACATTTGCACATGAAATAATAGCATGCAATTTGATAATTTAAAATGAAAATAATTTGCAGAAAATGTAGGTTCAACATGATCAAAGTATTGACTCGCCTTGCACGGTTTACCGCGGTCTTGAGCTTACTCAAAGCTTTCTCATTTGAGGGTCTTAAGCTGCTGGCCTTCATCTTTATCTCGATCTTGGTCTTGCATGATTCATTTATTCTTCAGGACTCCAATTTCTAATTACGCGCTAAATAACTAAATCCAAATAAAGATAAATAACTCAAAAGATCCAAATAAATCCAATTGAACTTGGTTTTTTATTACGATTAAATGGGTGATTTGAGGTTGGGTTGATTGGGTACGAGTATTGATGGAGTCAAACAGGGTTAGAGCAAAGCGATGATTAGTAGAAGGAAATCCGCTGAGATGGATGCCAAGGAGGGTTCATGATAAAGGAATATTCATGAGAATATTCCGCTTAGAACTCAGAGATGGCTTGGCATAGCTGATGGCAGAATATCATCACTAGGCCTCTAGTTTAATAACTTCTTTTACTATTTTATATTTATCAAGGAAGTCCCATGAGTCATGTCAGACCTACGGATAGGTGCATGAGTTTAGTTGGGTATTAAGTATTATATTGGTCGAGTGTTGCCATTTATGAATTAGGGTAGGGGTTCCATAGATGATGTGTACAACTTTTAGTTTATCGAATTAATTAATATTGCTAGTAATTTGATATGTAGCATTTTATACTGTCCTAATTATCAATTAATTGTATAATTGGTTAAATATTTATTTTCGAATATATATTCGTGAGATCATTTCAATGTCTGATGACCTAGGGCTACTATATTTTAGTACCTATACACTAATATGACCTTTTAATTGGAGGCACTATGAGAATCAACTGACACTGATATTTTATCCTTTTACTTAGCATTTGGCATAATTTAATCTTAACTAAAATTTATTTACATAGGGCTGGACTTGCTATACACAACTATATTTCACTATCTTTATTAACTAGATTTACCGTTAAGATTTATTTATCAACGATGTGCTAATGGCGAGGATTATATTTTAAATTATGATTTTCTAATTTAAATGTGTATTTCACTTTAAATGGTTACGGCATATCGATTAATTAATTTTATGAAGTAGCTTGATTTGTCATTCACCTTGTTACCTTCGGGTTGGGATTTTTATTAAATTTGGACATTTCACCAAATAATCACACCACATTAGTTACTCATATATGATGACTAAATCAATAGTAAATCTTAAATAATCTTATTTACGTCCTAATCAAATTTATTAGCTTTCATGGATTATTTTCTAGTTTTCCTTAATTGAAATGGACCAAAGAAAAATAAAAATACAAAGTGTGGAAAATGGGATTCGAACTTTGGACCTCGTGTGCACGAGAGGCTCGGCTGACCAACTAGGTGGTTGCCCTTCTGTGATTCGGGGGGGGGGGGTTAACACACAAGAGACGAGGGGTGACTGGAGCCAAATAGAGGAGGCAGCCGGCCGAAACAGGGGAAAGCGGGCAATGCCGTGGGGTGAGCTTGCTGGCGGTGACTGATGAGCCACGACCATCTCTCGGATCTCCATTTACTAGCAATGCCTGCTCGTTATGAGTCTGGGATCCCTACTCGTTACGTGACTGAAACCCCTTCAGTAACTCCTCATGCGCCTTGAGGGAGCCGGTGACCTCCTCTATCTTTTCTTATCCAGATCGGAGGAGTACATAAGTGTGGTGACAATAGGTATGTACTTCTCCGGAAACACGCGTAGATATTTCTTCACCGCCATAGATTCCTCCATCTTGTCACTAAGAGAGTTGATCTGATTGTACAACAAAGTCAGCTTGCCGGTGAACTTGTCCACCGACTGGGTCTCTCCTATCTTGAGATTCTCGAACTTGCTCCGCAAATTCTGAAGCCGCACCTCCTTCACATGATCAACTCCCTCGTGTATCATCTGAAGTGTCTCCCACGCTTCCCGTGCCGTATCCTTGCCGATGAGCTGATGTATCATTGAATTTGGCACCGCTTGGTAAATGATAGCCAAAGCTACCTGATCCACCTTGTTGTCCACCTCCTTGTCTTTTCCCTTCGGATTGACTACACCCCAGACTCCCTAGGTGCGCATAGTTGCCTTCATTTTCATTGTCCATATTGGGTAATTGTCGGTTATTAGGAGAGGGTATTGGAGAGTGATTAGCCCACCCTGGACCTTTGCCTTATCGTCCATGATCTTCAAAAATCGCCAAGATCAACAGGATCTGGGTGGTGATCAGTTGGACTTTTTTTTGGTGGCTTATGGCTGTAAGCACTATAGCTGGCTGAAAAAAAATATTGTAGCTGACAGAGGCTTATTTAGCATAATTAAATTTAAAAAAATTAAAAAATATAAAAAATATGTTAGCCTATTACGTATAATACAAATAAATATGGGAAAAAAAGAACCGGAAAAAAAGCACAAAAAAAGCCAAAAATTCAGAAAAAGACGAAATTTATAAATAGTAAAAAATAAGTCAGAAATCAGAAACTTAAGCATCATAGCCGCTAGTTGAAATTCCCTTCCGCGATCTTTCACTACTCGGTCTAGAGACTCCTGCCAACCTCGTGTTTTTGTGTGATGCGTCTCAGAGGGACCTGCTGTCCCAGCCGACATGACTCGTAGACACGACCCTCCTGGTCACTTCCGTCGTACGTGCCCTCTGGACAATACGAAGCAGCACACTGCCTTCTTCATGTGATGCAATGAACAAAACAGCCAAGACAATCAAGAACGCATAGAACATTTTTGTTATCTCCTCTCTTCTCTTTATTACTTCCTGCTCTCTTAGCTTCCTTCGATCACACTGATCGTCTCTTCTCTCGTTCCCATGTTACATGCCAACCTTGCAATAGCTTAGAAACGGAAACGGACACCTATTACTCGGATACATATATACGGCAAGAGGACTCGTATACGTATTCTACCTTCATACGTTGCACACTTGGACTCAGTAAGCAAAGGACACGAAACAAGATTAGACTCTAACATCATAGATGTCTCTCTACTGTATTGTCTTTGTAGTGGTTCCACATCTTGAATGTGAAAGAAGTTATTTAAATTAAACATATTATAAGATAGTAACTTGGTGATTGAGTTAAACTTGACAAAGTCAAGTCAAAGGTCTGCAACACTATGTGCTATGCTACAATGTTGTACAATTCTGAGTAGATATCAATTTTCTTTGCCCATCTATGACCATGTTATTATCGAGTCAAATAAGCAACTTTTCAAAATAGATGTGCTTTCATCATTGACCTAATCCTTTGAATAGCCATATAAAAAAAGGAAGGGCGTTCAATGGCAGTTATCCATGAATGAGTGATTGGATCAAGAAAGCTTTGCAACTGGTCAGCACGAGTGATTGCTGCTTGGTGCTAGTGGTCAGCATGTACTGTGTACCTTCATTTCCTTCTTGTCTTGAGATTTATTTGGGGTTTAACTTTTATTTCTTCTAGTGTAGTTGATCCATTTGTTTTTAAGGGTTACTACAGTTTATGGATCGCGTTTGTAATACTCTTTTTGGGGGGGGGGGGGGGGGTGAGTTCAGGTTTGCAGTTTTTTAGAGTAGTGCACTTCCATCTTGAAATCCATGTTTAACAAAATATTATATTTGAGTACCAGCATGTTTTCAAAAACTTGCAGACCCCCAGACCAGAAAATGATGTCAAGAAATTTCAAGAGTGAGATCAATAACATCACAGTAGTACCTTTGTTAACTTTTTTTTTTAAAAAAAAGTAGTACCTTTGTTAACAACACCGTACCTGCCCTCCGTTTGAACCAATTGAGCCGCTACATTTTTGTCCTGTTACAATCTCGAGAACTAGAACGCCATAGCTGAAGACATCAGCCTTGTTTGTAAGATGGCCATGCACCACATATTCAGGAGCCACGTAGCCTCTGCAATAAACTTATTGAATGAGCGTAAAACCTCCAAATTCCACAGTTGCCATTTGGCATGACACTGAATTATCAATCATCCGGCAACGCCACTGGTAAAGAATATGAAATTTCGATCTTACAATGTTCCGGCAACAGCAGTGGTAAGATGAGATATGTCCTCTGCAAAAGCTCTCGCTAGGCCAAACTCTGATATTTTGGGCTTAAACTTGTCATCCAATAAAATATTACTAGCTTTGATGCCTCGGTGCATAATCCGGGGTTTCCGACTCTTCGTGGAGATAAGAAAGTCCCTCCGCAATGCATTGAATGATATCAACCCTCCGATCCCAGGTTAAATTTCTGCTACGAGTTGTATCTGGTAGGAAACTATAAGAAAATTTGTTATCGTGATTTACAAGATATCCATACGAATTTTCAGTAAAAAAATTGCAGTGACAGAAGAGCGGGGAATCTTTTAAAATAATCTATTTTTTATTTTGAATTACAGTAATATACAATAATAGCTATCTGTCACCTTATAGTTGGATAACATGGGCAAATTAGCCAACCGTTGGGCGACAAGTGGCTAAGTCGATCAACCAAATTGGACGACATGGGTAAGTCACCCAACGGTTGGGCGATATGGGCAAGTCACCTAACGATTGGGCGACTTGCCTATGTCGCCTAACCATGGGGCGACTAGTGTTTAGTCGCTTAATTTGGTTGATCGACTTAGCCCTAGTCGCCCGACGGTCAGGTGATTTAAAATAACAATAATTTTATTTTATTAAGTCGATGGAAAAAATTGTGGGGGGAGTAAATGGCAATTTTTTATGTAATACATTTAGCAAATTTTATTTATAGGTTGTTACCTTTTTTGAAATAAAAGTGCAAACAATGTCGGTTGATCCGTTTATGATTTTCATAGATTCTGAATGGTACGAAATCTGTTAGACTCGCAATAACATTTTATAATTGTTGTATGTTGTTGTAGTGCGGTAAATTTTTGAAGAATTTTATAAGGATGATTGAGCTAGCAATGATTTATAAGTTGGAACGTAAGTGATATTACGATGCAACAGGAAATTCATATACAGATGATAACTTCGGATAAATGGCATAAGAAAAATAACACGAAAGTTGATCCAACAAGGTGGGTTACATGGTATGCAGGCTAATGAACCAAGGATGGTCATGCATGCGTTTAGGGAATTAAAAATATATAGGATATATGGACGAAGAGGGTTGAACTACTGCGTGAAATGTGGCCATTTGCCCTTCCTTCTGAGGTCGGCGTTGTAGTCCTCGCTGGCGACCCTAGCCTTGGACACCAGTTCGCGCTTTCTCTCACGCTCCTCCTCACGATTCTACGTCTGCACGCCTCCAGGTGAGCTTGCATCTCCTGTAGGATACGCTTGTTTCAATCTTCGTGGCACTGCCACTCCTCCATCCTCTTGCATGCCGTCTAGGCGTTCCACACCTCGCAGTCCAGAGTCCACTGGTTGTGCGGGTGGATTTTTCAGTCGATCCAATTGCGATAGGCACATAGCGGATCTGGAGATTACCGGAAGATGAGAGAGCTTGTTAGTGTGTGCCATACAAGAGAACTGGTAGAGGAATATACTGTAACCCATTCTTACTAAATGCTAGTAGCGAGCTATCTCCCATGTCGGTCGGGACAGTCCTAGGCATAGTTACCGCAACCCCAGTAATGCATGCCTAAGCTCAACTGTTCCTTGAACTTGAAGAACTTGTATGTGTCTTTGCACCAGCAGGGAGGGGGCGTCTCCCCCACGGGCGAGTCTTGTGGCGAATGCTCCATGGGAACATTGAGGTATGGGTTGGGCTTTGGGGAAGTGGCCTCCTGGTATGCTCTACTTGTTCATCCTGGGCTGCAACAGCCCTTGCGAGTCGGGTGATCTCCTCCCATTGCTTCTTCATACTAATGATGTAGTGTTGCAGTCGTGGTGCAAGAAAACATGCTGCGAAAGGGGTAGTACTTATAGGCTAAGTCAACACGGCGTACATTTGAAAAGTCCAATTTAGTTTGGGCAAATTCGTGTCCGCGAGGCAGCAACACACCGAATGATTCGTGAACCAGTGTAGCATCACATCGCTGCAAAACAGCCTCGTTTGGTCTTATCAGTCCGTAAGGCTATCTCGTTTGGTCTTATCACTACGCAAGGCTGTCTCGTTTGGTCTTATCACTACGCAAGGCTGTCTCGTTTGGTCTTGTCACTATGCAAGGCTGTCTCGTTTTGTCTTGTCACTGCACAAGGCTATCTCGTTTGGTCGGGCTAGGACGCCGCGCAAAAGTTGTCTTGTTTGGTCTTGTCACTACGCAAGGCTGGCAAATAAAGTTAAAGTTTGCAAATGAAGTTACAACCTGATAGCACACATAAGAAGTGGTGCTGCACTTCATGGATTGACTCTACAAATGAATTTAAAGTTTGCAAATAAAATTATAGCATGATAGCATTTTTACTCTTAATATCACTACACACACAACAAGAAGTGGTCTTGCACTTCACGTCGGTGTTCCTGCTTGTCGGCAGGTGCCTTGCATCTTCTCACAGTGTGACCTTCCTAGCCACAGCAACCACAATGTTTACCCATCGCTCCAGCTTCCCCTTCATCCATATTGTTCCTAATGCGATGACACTGCCGACGGCCCTTCCCACCCTTCAAAAGGTTCAGATCTGGAATCCAAGCCCTCTGTGCAATATCCAACGTGGCAAAGTTACCCATAACCCTGAAGCCTCTTAGCTCGCCCCACTATGCCTGCAAGACCCTCTCTTTCATGAAGTACTCCAACATGAAGTTCGATGGGTCCATGTTCATAGTCCCACAAGTGGTCGGGACATGAGAACATAGCTTTTGAAGGAGCTTTGGCTTGTTGCATGTGTAGCTAGGTTCATTCACATGATCTCTAAGGCATACCTCGTGGATAACAAGAGAGCAAGAAGTCCCAAATCCGACTCTGTCATGAAGCAACACATCAAAATGATGCTCCATATTGCCCATCACGAAGATTGTGTGCAATTGACCCTTCTCGATCTTGGCCTACATGTACACCGTGATCTTTGAGTACTACGATGTATGTGGGTTGGCTGCATGAAGTGCTACATTTGTATGCCTTTCCCTGAAATATTCAATTGTACCTTGTAGAATGCCTTCGATGATAGCGATGAGGGGTTGAGAACGAACACCCCTAAGAACCCAATTGTACATTTCCCCAAGGTCAGTGATCATTATGCCATACCTCACACCGTCTGTGTCGTGCAACAAGGATCACTTCTCCAATGGCTCGGCCTCAATCCAATGGGAGAAGCACTTGATATTCCTCGAGGTCCTCCATGTCACACCAGGAGGGTCAAGCTCTAGTAATGGTGTAAGTTCAGGTTGCACCGCCCCAGGAATGGCTGACCGCTTGTTCCTCTCGACGACGTGCTTCCTGGTGTGCTCCTCTAATATTTTCCACAGCGCATCGAATTTATGCTGTTGGTTCTATGTAGCCAGCCTCTTGAACAACTTCATCAATGGTTGCTGTGGGAACTACTTGAAGAAGTTGGCCCCCAGATGGCGAATGAACCATCTGTTCCTCATGTCTGGCCAAGGGAATGCTCCTTCGGGTCTTGCTGAAGTTTTCTTATAGCCTTCATCATCCTAGGGTGGCAATTATGGATTATACAGACATCAAGACATGCCCCAGCTACTCCCTCCTTTATATATTGAAGGAACCACAATCAGCTATCGAAATTCTCACTTTCGACAAATGCGATAGCCAAGGATAGAATCTGATTATTGCCATCAACGCCAATTGCTGTCAGAATCTGCTCCTTATATTTCCCTATTAGAAACGTCCCATCGACTGAGATCACTGGTAACATGTGCCTGAAAGCGTTGATGTAGGCACCAAAGGCTAAGAAATCCCTCTACAAAACTAGATAACCGGGCGGTCTTCTGGATGGCTTATCCTTCACTATAATGTATGTGCCCGGATTCCTGTCCTGTAACACCTCGAACATACAAGAAAGGTTATTGTAAGCCACCTTTAAATAACTGAACCTCCTTTTCAAAGCCTTCTGCTTCGCATGCTACGCCTTAGCGTAGCTAATCTTGTACTTGAATATTTGCTTAATAAGCCACTATGATGTGCTTGGCCTCCAAGTCCTTCTTCTTCACTGTTTCACTGTATATGAGATTGGCTATGACGGTGGACATCAGGCTCCAATGCTTTGGCAAAACACTACTGAGCACGCAGGAGTGCGGCTCCATCTTCAAGACAATCCAGTGAGTCTCGTACTTAGGTCTGCATGCGTGCACACGCCAAGGATAGCTAACCTGTTCGCTGACCATGGTGTACTACTCCTGGTTGGAGTTTAGGACCCAAAATATCCACTATATGGACAAGGCCCACAGCTTAATGGCATTCTAAAGTGATCCCTTGTCAGCAAATATTGCATGAAGCCAAACTTCTGTACCATTGTACTCCCACGGAGATTTATGCTCGTCATGCACAGAAAGACCCTCAACATCCACCCAGTTCCTTGCCTGCAACATGGGACCTTCATTTTCATTAGAAGAGTCATCGACGTCCTCTTCTAAAGCTTCCTCCTCGGCCCAGGCCATCCGATCATCGATCTCCATCTAATGCACTATGCTGTCGACATACTCCCCTGCGTCCGCTCGGCCCAGGCCATCCGATCATCAATCTCCATCTAATGCACTATGCTATCGACATACTCTCCTGCGTCCGCTTGTCTAGTGGGCTCAGCTTGCATAGTGTGATCTTCCTGATCTGCCTTAGAAACATCTACATCCGCCTATCAGGTGGGCTCAGTGCGCAGTGTGCAATATTTTGGTTCTGTCTCCGCAACATCGCTCACCGTGTCCTCTTGATGAACCACACGATGCGCGCCCAAGCTACTCCCACCAACCAGACCTCCTATGACTCCTTTCGGACATGATTCTATGAGTAGCACACACTCATGACCACATCACTAGTAGCCTTCAACAAAGCTCTTCCATACAACCGTGTGCAGTAGTCTCCTCAACTCCCACCGAATGTCTATGGTAGACCGACTCCAAAGCCCATGTAGGACGACACTGCACATCTCAAGGTCCAAGGAAAAGCTGTGTGTGAGCCAGTATAGGATATTTCCGATGAGAGCATTCTCTGCGTCCAGGTGTATCATACTAACTTGCGGGAAACCGCTCAGGTCAACACCGTATGGACCTTCATGAATAGTACCAACACAGTAATGGACACTCAATGTTGTGGGTTTCGACATGACTGATTTATCACTGCAAATATTACCATTTGTCAACATGCATTCACTAAATATATGCTAAACAAATACATAGCTACATGTTGCCTACATTTAAATGAGAACAAAAATGGATAAGGCTATTACCTTTACGCGAAGACATTTTCTTCTTATCAATGAGTTTCCTTCGTCTTCCTCTCTAAGCTCACAAGCCCTCCTCTTCTTCTCTCCTTCTCCCAAGCTCCTCTCCTCTCCTTTACTCCCTCTTCCGAGCTCCTCTCCTTCACTCCCTGTCTCGAGCTCCCCTACTTCTCTTCCTCTCCTTCTCTTCCTCTCCCGAGCTTCTTTGCTTATCCTCCTCTTGTGACCTTCTCCCCCTCTTCACTTTCTCTCTCCTTCTCTCCCCTTTTTTTCTCCTCTCTCAAGCTCCTCTCGTTTTCTTATGAGAGAAATAGTGAGAGAGCCTATGAGGGGTCGGGTTATCCACCGTTGGACGATTAGTACTAGTTGTCCAACGGTTGGGCGGCATGGGCAAGTCGCCCAACCATGGGCGACTTGACCACTTGTCGCCTAACGGTTGGGTGACTTGCCCATATCGTCCAACCGTGGAGCGACAGATGGTCAGTACTGTAAAATAAAAAATATGGGTACATTACTGTAATTTAAAATAAAAAAAGATTATTTAAAAAAATTCTAGAACTTTAATATAGAAGTGTTTACACAAGATATATGAAACAAAATGAATAGGATTATACAACTATGCAGCCTAAATAATAGCCAACTAGGCATCTCACAGAAACTATCTTACACAAAAAGGCTAGTTGTTTTTCATTCATAATGTGAACTTTTTTTGAGGAATATCACCGAAAGTAAATAAAAGGAAACAAGAATTACACCAGATAGCATCAGACAAGGGGCTTACCAAATAAGAAGAGATCAAGACTCTTGTTGAAGTAGTATTCATAAACAAGCAAGCTCTCTCGGCCATTCACGCTACAGCAAAGTGTCATATCCTATGATATTCCACTCAATTTGATACAAGAATTCAACAAGTAATTGCAAGAGGTTGGGGAAAGGACTTGGGAAGAATAGAGAGAAGAGAGAGACAAGGATAACAGAATTCACTTTTCTCTTGATGTCATATCTCGTTACAACTATGTAACTTATATGCAACGCCACTGCGGCCCACATGGCCCACTGATGTCACTTCGCGTCAATCCTTATCTTCCTTCGCACCTTCTTTGCCTTACCCTTGCCCAGCTCTGGTCAAGCCTGTCCAATGGCTGCCTGTAACATCCTAAATTTCAAGTATTCGAAAATGTGGAATTTTTAAAACTTTTCTTGCATTTTGCTCGTATCCAAATTTCTTCCGAATATTTATTTGAGATTGTTCTTACGAGTTTCATGCTGTGCAAGTTAATAACTCAAGAATAATTCCAAGTGCAAATAATAAAAATAGAAAATGACATTACATATCATAAATCTAAAATACCAAAATCCTGAATTCAAATTCAAGTCAATAAAATGAACCAAAAAGAATATTAAAATATATATCTAAATGATTAACCCAAAAATCCCTTCTTTTAATTCAACTAGCATACAAAACCCCAAGGCTGAATATTCAAATTTTAATTATATAATTTAAAACAAAGTGATATCAAAGTCAAAATTTAGAACAACATAAAATTCCCAATGGGAAAATGTTAGTTTTTGTATTTAAATACTTGAACCAATCTTTGCACTAAAAATCCAAATTCAGATATTAATAAAAGTTTCCCATTTTTCTCACATTCTTTCTCCCCTTTTTGCCACCTTTGTTGTCACTGCACATGGGCCCGGCTCCCCCTTCTCTTCTCTCTCTTTCTCCTCCACCCATTCTCCCTTTTCTTCCCTAGCGCCATGTCGTCCTCTGCAGCTTCGTCAGCCGGCCCCGCAGCACCTGTGCGCACGTCGCCGCACCTGCGCCGCGCCACGCTCCTGCGTCACGCACCTGCTCCCGTCGCGTCGCCACTCCTCACCCCGCCCTGTGCCGCACGTCTCCTGGCCATGTCGCCGTCCCCTCCGCCCATGCCCTGCGGCCAACTCCCGCACATCGCTGCCGGTTTCACCGCCTATAAAACCCGACCGGGACACCCAATCGCGCCAACCACGTCCACTCTTCCTTCCCCCGAAAGGGATTGGCCTCCCGGCGCCTCTAGCTCCGCCGACGGCCCTCCTCTCCCAACTCCGGCCGGCGAAGAATCGGCCGATTGAAGGCGTCTCCAGTCGATTCCGCCGCCCTGGAGCTGCACCGTGGCCCCGCCAACCCTTCCCCACCGTCGCTCGGGCCTCCCAACGCCGGTACCTCGCCATCACCGTGAGCCCCTCTACGCCGCCGCCCACACCCGTCGCCGGCCATCCTGGGCCCTCCTCCGGCCCGGAAAATGGCATGGTAAGCATCTATTGATCCATCTCTAGCTCGTGCTCGCCCCGAATTCGTTCCCCCACGTCAGCGCCGCCGTTTCCCCCTTTTCCCCTCCATGGCCGTCCGCCACACACCGCTGCCGCCCCCTTGCCGGCGCCACTCCGGCCAATGCGCCAACGCCTCTAGCTTCCCTACCTCCCGAGCAACACGTTTTAGTGATCCCCAGTGCCACCCTGGCCGCCACCCGCCGGCGACGCCGTCGGCCGTGCACCGCCCCAATTTGCTCTGTATTGCCCCGGGCATCCCTCACCACTTCACATTTATTTTTCTGTTGTTATCACCAAAGGGGCAATAGCCCAGTGGCTAGCCGAGCGAGGCATTGAGGTGCAGGCCTGGAATCGAGTCTCATACTCTCCCCCTTACACACTCTTTTATTTTTATCCGTTTCAGTTAGCAAAATTTGTCAAGCAAACTTGGGAAAATCAGAAATTGTTCATGGAAACTGATAAACTCAATTAGGACATAAATAAGATTGTTTAAAGAATTAATCTTAGATTGATCATCATATAGCTAATGTGCCCTGATTAATGGTTTTAAATCTAATTTTAATTAAGAAGCATGAGTAAAAGATGGTCCTACTTAGTGTCTAAATTTAATCAGGATCCGAATTAAAAATACATTCAAGGCTAGGATCAAGAAAATAAATTGAATAGTGTGTTACCTACAAAAGCGAGTCTTTAAATTAAAAAGATTAACCTTATTTGTAATTAAATGATATGCCAAAGCCATTTAAAATGAAATATTTATTTAAACTGGAAAGTCATGATTTATAAACCCCACCATTAGTACATCGCCGATAAATAATTCTCAAACACTAAATTTAATTAATAATGACAGTTGGTGCTTAGGATTAGTGCTTCACATAAAATAACCCTAGAATGTGTTGTATAAACTACTTGCACAACAAAAGTATCAAATAAACAAGTGGTACACCATTTAACCATCTAAAGTATGACTGTCGCTCCTATGTCTTTAAAAGGTATATAAATTGATAGCAACCTTTAATCAATAGGGCCTCTTCAAGTAGGAGTGTCTTGTTAGAAAGATATATATGTATATATGCGGCAATTATAATAAAGTAACCCTAGGTCATCAAATGTTAAAAGTAATCTACCTAATGTAGCGATGTGAATAGTAGTCATCCCTAGCGTGTCATCGACAAATAAATCTCACCCGTAGATTCAGTGAAATATTGATAGTAAAGTATAACCTGGTATAGCATGCTCGGTCCTAGATAAATAAATTTAAATAACAATAACAATAATAATATACATAGAATATCTACGATGCCTAAACCGAAGAGCCTCTTTAATGAAGAAAAGTTTTGTTGGCGTATCTACTAAAATCCTACGTCATCGGTAGTTAAGATAATTTTACCACCTTGCATTTTAGTGAACAAGGTAGTATTAGCACAACAAAAAAATAATACATCTTGAATTGCTAAAAATATAAGATACAAAATTAATTCGACAAACCAGAAGTTATACACATCGCTATATATAACATATGCCCTGAAGATTAACGTTCGACAAAAACAAAGCTCAGCTAAAACTCGTACACCGAATCCTACGTCTAACCTAGCTCATGGAACTTCCTTGATAAATATAAAAATAATAAAAAGAAGTTATTAAATAAAATAGAGTAAGCCATAGTATTCAATGGCCGGCTCCACCTAGCCCTCCTCAAATCTAAAGCAAGATAATCTCATCAATATTTCTGTGTCATAAACCCTCCTTCATTGAATGTCCTTCCACCAATCATTGCTTCGTTCCAACTAGTTCGGCTCCGACAATACTCCGCGTCCAATCAGCCTCGTCTCAAATCATCTATTTAATCATAATAAAAATTAATCAAGTTCAATTGGGTTTATTTGGATCTCTTGAGTTATTTGTTTTTATTTGGATTCAGTCGCTTATCGCATAGTTAGAAACTGGAGTTCCGAGGAGTCGATGGATCAAGCGAGATCAAGATCAAGGAGAAGATAAAGACCAGAAGCCCAAGACCATCAAATGAGATAGCTTCGAGTGAGCTCAAGACCGCGGTAAACCGCGCAAGGCGAGTCAATACTTTGATCATGTTGATCCTACATTTTCTGCAAATTATTTTTGTTCAAATTATCAAATTGCATGCTGTTATTTTATATGCAAATACATGCTTAATTTAATATTCTAGTATATGCCCATTGTTTACCTTGATTAATATTACACCTCCCTTTGGAATATTTGAATTGTGAACCTTGTCGCCCTAGCAAAACTTATAATAGTAACCTTTCGAAAATAAGTCCGTAATTATATGCCATGCTTAGTATTGCTTAGATACTCATAGGCGCGAGAGCGCCCAAGCATCACTTTTAATCCTGAGAAAAATTGGTTGGGCAGTCATGGTGGTAATGACTGGTGTATGTTAGATATGGTTATTTTTCCCAAAAATCTCAAATTGCTTATTTGTCTGGGCGGATGGTTCGGGGGTATGGTGCAGGTGTGCACGAGAGTGTGGTTTGTGGTAGAACCGCCCAGATAACCCTAAGGACTGAATCTTGTCATGACCTCCCCTGTAAAACAAGTGCAACCACAAGTCTGTAAAGTACAACTTGGCTAAGTAAATTTATCGAAACCCCCGGACTCATCTCACTGGTAGTGGATGGAAGTGGATACGCAAAGGGCAATGGGAGGCCTAAAGGGACACCGAGTTGGAGGGTGAGGTAACTAGCCGTACTAGCGTTGCTGGAAGTGGAGCCTGTGTCTTCGCTAGTAGACGTGGTTACATCCCGTGCATAGATGGGACCCACCGCAAGTGGGCAGGTTCCCATAAGGTGAGATGAC
Source organism: Dendrocalamus latiflorus (assembly GCA_017311315.1). Classification (NCBI taxonomy): domain Eukaryota; kingdom Viridiplantae; phylum Streptophyta; class Magnoliopsida; order Poales; family Poaceae; genus Dendrocalamus; species Dendrocalamus latiflorus. The sequence continues at coordinate 29,198,625 of CM029664.1, forward strand.
AAAAGGAGCTAGATACTTTGAAAAGTCACTGTGATGGTCAACTCAACCACGTGGCTAAGGAATCATGTGGGGCAACGAGCAGATTGTCTCTTGTGGGTAAAGTGTGCAAACTCTGCAGAGTCAAAACTATTCGAATAGCCGTGCCCACGGTCAAGGGCGGACATGGGAACTTAACTAGATATAGTTCTATTTCAAAAACTTTGTGGGTGGGAATGGAAAAGTGGAGGGCAGCGGAAAGCCCTGATTTGAGTTGTCCTGGGTGTCGTCCCAGTGGTAAGTTAAGCGGCTATAACGCTGAAAGATGTTATACGGTGTGATGCCGTATGTATGGAAAAATTATGGTGATATTAGGCATATGGTGTGATGCCATATGTATGGAAAATCATGTTAATATTCCTTGAACATTATGTTTTGTTCCAAAGCTGCTAGGTCTCAGGAAATTTTATGTATTGTATTTCAAATAGTGGCATTTCTATTCCTACAAAATAAAATATGGAAAGAATAAGCAGGGTCGTGAGTAAAAGAAATAGATGTTTGTAGTGTACACATAAAGGTATTGGTGGATTCATGTCGATCATAAATAGGAAATGATAGTGTGGGTTGTAGGAGAAAAAAATTGGTGGAGTCTAGCTGAATAGATAGGCTAAATAGATGATCTAATTGAATTTTCGGGAATTTGGAGGAGTAATACAAGTATTGGATTATAGTTCCTGATTAGTGATTTACTTGGTGGGAGAATACTAGTGGATCGTAGAATTAATCAATGATATTCTTGGTGGATATATAATGATGAATCGTAGAATTGATCAATGATATTCTTGGTGGATATATAATATTGAATCGTAGGCTTGATCAATGATATTCTTGGTGGATTTGAATCAATAAGAAAAAGGATTGGATTATTAGAAAATCTTAATGAGAATGTCCGGTGGATTAATTAGGTGATGTCACTCGCTGTTTGGAGATTAGACAGCAATCAATTTAGAAAGAGTATGTTTGGTGGAATATCTAAATAATGTCACACGCTATTTGAAGTTTTAGACAGCAATCAATATAGAAAGTATACGATCGGTGGATTAATTAAATGATGTCAGTCGATGTTTGTAGTCTTAGACAGCAATCAGTATCGAAAGTGTACCATTGGTGGATTAAGTCAATTATGGCAATTGCCGTGTGGAGTATAGGTAGCAACAATAACACGGTGATTAAATAATAGCAATGCTACTAAAGCGATTTTTGGCAAATAAAATAACCCGAGCCTCTCCTTTGTTAAACCATGCATACTATTTATTTGCATTCTGTGTATTGGCTCGCGGAGCACGGGGTCGGAGTGCTCACGCTCGCTTTTGCGACAAAATTCAGAATCAAGAATCAGATCACCTCGCCTCAGCATCAAGATTGGACAAGCTGGCAGAGAAGATGAAAATGTCAAGGGCTAGGTCGCGAACCTCCAGTTGGCTGCCTGTGGGCATGTCCTGAAGGTCCCACCTGTGTGCTTCGTTCTTCCGCTGCTGCAATTTATTGATTTCGGCCTAATCGGCCCATGAGTAAGTCTACCATTATATTTACGCTTCCGCTTGATATGTACTTTTGATATTCAGAACTGTAATCTGTGAGCACTATCTACTGATCCAGGGAATAGTGCGGTGGAATCACAGAGGATTCCAGATTGTATAATCTGGGCTCCGACACTGCCAGCAGAGGAGCATCCTTCAAGGCGCCCAACTCCTTAGGGAAGGGATCATATGGCGGGTGGGCAATGGAAAGTCTCTGGATATTTGGGCTGATCCATGGATTCCACTTGGGACGACTCGTCAGCTGGCCACCCCGAGAGGCACGTCTTTGCTGACTAAAGTTGCTGAACTTATCAACCCGGTTACTGGCACTTGGGATGAAGATTTGGTAAAGGATACTTTTTGGCAGAGGGATGCAGATATGATCTTGTCAATGGCAACGGATGATAATACTGATGATTGGCCAGCTTGGCATTACAATCCAAAAGGGGAATTTACTGTTAAATCTGCATACAAGGTGGCTGTAAAGCGGAGAGAGCATGAAAGAGGAAGAGATGCGTCAGTTTCAGAAATGGAGGGACATAGCCAGAAAGTCTTTGACTGGAAGAAACTCTGGAGCTTACCGCTACCAAACAAAGTCAAGATGTTCTTATGGCGGTTTGCTCATAATAGCTTGGCAGTCCGAACGAACATAGCTCGAAGAGGAGTGAAGCGTGATACAGTCTGCCCTATGTGTCACAGGATGGATGAAGACTGCGGTCATCTTTTTTTCAAATGCAATGGGGTGAAAGAAATTTGGCGGCTAATGGACCTTGAACAAATCAGATTGAAGCTCGCAGAGTGCAAATCAAGAAAGGAAGCAATCATGGAAAATTGGAAGATGGAGGATGCTACACAACAGAAAGTTTGGGTACTACTATGGAGATGGTGGTCGGCCAGAAACAAAACAAATGTGGGGGAAAAAAGAATGTCTGCAGCAGAATTGTGCTCAATGGTGAATTATTATGTGACAGACTTTGAGAAGCTGAAGAAGAGGGAAGGAGAGAAAAAACAAAAAAAGAACAGAAATGGGAGCCACCACACCCTGACTGCTACAAGATCAATGTTGATGCATCCTATCGGGCTTCAACGGGGTCAGGTGGTTGGGGATTTGTTGCTCGCAACAGCAACGGCGAGTTCCTAGAGGGGGGATGTGGACGTTTAGAGCGGCTCACAAATCCCATACATGCTGAAGCACTTGCAGCGTTGAGGAGTCTTAAGAGGATGGCACAGCTGGGAATGACCAGAATTATTCTTGAGACTGATGCAACAAATCTGGAGAAGGTGTTGAGGTCTGATTCAATGGACAGAAGTCCAGAAGGATGCATCTTTCGGAGCATCAAGGACCTTATGAATGAATTCTTTATTCACTGTGAGGTCCGATCATGCCCGAGAGTTTGCAACAAAGTGGCTGATAGCCTTGCTGCTCATGGGGCAAGCGTTGTGCGCTATGGTTCTGAGGTGTTCTTGGACCAGGTCCCCGAATTTGTGACCAGTTTGGTCTCTGACGATATACCCAAAGTCACTGGTTAGTGGAAACCTTTGTGTTCCAGTTCAAAAAAAAATGGCTGCCAGCAGAGCTGTGACACTGTCGCCCCCTTGAGAGCCAGCTTGTCCGCAAGCTGGGGCTAAAGGAAACCTCTCGAGGAGCACATCATAATCTTCCCATGTTGCTGATGATGCCAGTAGAGAGGAACAAACCTAGAAAGACTCTGGTGATGGATAGAGGCGGATGCGCCGCCACTTGATCAGCACTTGAAGATGAGCAGCATTCCCTTTTTTTACTAGTCTTCGGTCCAAAATTTCTTCAGGGAAGACATCTTCAGAAGTTAGGTCTGCTGGATCTAGTATAGAAGAGAATACCATTCTGAAGGTCTGCTGGATCTAGTATAGAAGAGAATACCAGAGAGTGATCTGGAATATGCTGCTTTAGTGGGACACATGGCATACTAGATGCACCAAACTGCCTGCAGGAAGTTGCAATTTGCAAGTGGTAGAACCAATTTTCTGTAAAATCTTGTAAGGTCCAAAGTACTTGAAGGACAATTTGGGATATGGTATGTTGACTACAAAAGATCGAATGTAGGGCTGTAACTTTAGATACACCTGTTCTCCAACTATAAACTCTCTAGGTGATCTACCCTTATCAGCCCTATGCTTCATTCTCAACTTTGCCTTGGTGAGATGTTGCTTCAAATATTCAGTGAAAGTGTTGCCGTTCCAGTAATAGTTCAGCTACTGAACCTCATACTGCTGCCGTTGACCGAGGCATCTGTCCATAATGTGGCTTTGTAAAGCCTTGTAAGGAGAACACCCTAATGATGTATGATAATTGGTGTTATACCAATATTCCACTAAAGCCAACCATTTAAACCATTTAGTAGGTGTCTCCTGCACAGCACAACGAAGGTACATTTCAAAGCACTGATTGACATGTTCACTTTGGCCATCCGTTTGTGGGTGATATGCAGTACTCATCTGTAATTTGGTGTCCCATTGCTTAAACAATTCTTTCCATAAGGAACTCGTGAATATTTTGTCTCTGTCAGAGATAATAAAGAGAGGAACTTCATGTAATTTGACTATCCATAACCCTGAACAAACTCCCTATAATAGCCTGTAAGGCCAAGGAATCCCCTTAATTCAGTTACAGAGGTAGGAGCGGGCCATTGTAACATTGCTTTTGTCTTCTCTGGGTCAGTGGCTACTCCTCTATCTAAAACAATGTGACACAAGTATTCTAACTGATGTTGTGAAAAAGAACACTTCTCTTGGCGTATTACTGATGCTGTCTCAGAACTTGAAAGATTAAACCCAAGTGCTTCGCATGTTCATCTAGGTTCTTACTATAAACTAAAATATCATCCATAAAGACTGAAACGAACTTTCTTGTATAAGTAGCAAGCACTGAATTCATTAGACACTGGAAAGTGGCTGGTGCATTAGTCAATCCAAATGGCATGACCCTGAATTGGAATTGCCCATGATGTGTCTTAAATGTAGTTTTTATATTCATCTTGTTCCACCATTCTTATTTGATGATAGCCAGTTTTTAGATCTAGTTTGGAAAAAAAAATATGGTGTCGACTAGCTCATCTAATAATTCATCTACCTCAGGCATAGGAAACTTATTTTTGACTGTAATGGCATTAAGTTTTCTATAATCACACAGAAACACCAAATGCCGTCCTTCTTTTTGACTTGCAGAACTGGTGATGCAAATGGGCTCATACTAGGAGTGATAATGCCAGATTCAATCCAATTCCACAGAAAGGGTCATCACAGGTGGTTCAAAACCGTCATCACAGACGGTTTTCGAACCATCTGAATTTATGCGGTTTTTGAACCGTCTGAATTTATATATCTGTGATAACATGTGGTTATCACAGACGACTCTCAAACCGTCTGTGATAAGCTACAACACAGATACAACTGTTTGTGATATGCTAGATATCACATTCTTAAACATAGCCACCTATGATATCTAACATATCACAGATGGTTAATACTAAAAACCGTCTGTGATATATCATATATCATAGACGGTTCTTAAACATAGCCGTCTGTGATATCTTGCATACCACAGACGATTAATACTAATAATCGTCTATAATTTCTGACATATCACAAACGATTCGGTGTTACGAATCATCAGTGATAGCTATTTAATAGCTAAATTATTTTCTGTTTTTTGGCTAGCCTCAGGAAATGCTAGCCATGCCCTCTGAAAACAAGTAAACAGATCACATATATAGCACACAACAATCATTACAAAGATCTCACAAATGAGTTAAACAATTGAATGAAGTACAATTGAATTAATTGTTTGATTAAGCACAACTGAGTGAATTACAATTGAATCAAATATTTGAACATCTAATCATCATCGCCAGGGTTGAACTGTCCATGCGACTGAATAACCTCCGCCATCAAGAATTCGAAGAGCTTTCCTTCGAAATTCGGTGACTTTGTCAAGAACGAATGCACTTGAGTCGAATTCCATGCCTTGTCGCTCGGAGTTTTAAAGTCATTAGAATATATATATATATATATATATATACACACACACACACACACACACACACACACACACACACACACACACACACACACATACATACATACATACATACATACATACATACATACATACATACATACATACATACATACATACATACATACATACATACATAAATTGATAATCACAAAACAAATATTGGCAGGTTGACAAACCTCTAGATCTTTCATCTTAGTGCCCATGATTTTCTGCATATGTCTGCAAACGTAGAATCCACATACATTACCTTGTAGTTGCTGGTGGCACTTCAAAAATAGAATTACATACATAGGTATTATCAGTTCTAGAGGCATTATTACGAAGTGTGATATAGGATTATTGTGTTGCAGCGTGTACCGAAAATTGCATCCTGTGTCACAATGTGGCGCTGGATTCCTTGTGTCTCCGTCCCCGGGCAATGTAAGCACTGAACAAGCTACGTGATTCCAAAAAGTTAGCCTCGGCCATTACAAATGAAGGAAAGACTACAATAAAGTTATGTGTGGAGGAAATGAGTTTACCTATCAATTGCTTGTTGCGCATATGTGAAGTCATGGTTGTTTCTAAGTAGAGAATCAAGGTATATTATCTTACTTCACTTTGGTACAATCACAATCAGAATCTAGTGAGACATAATCATGTATGACACATAGTGATTAATACTAATTTCATGTTACGTATAAAGTACAAATAAAACTTGTATAACAACTAGTGAAGCACTTACTCCTGATTGAAGGGTACCAGGATGTCCATGTCACTCTGAGTAAGCAATCATGTCGTTATGTAATCTTTGACAAAGGATGTGTTTTTCTTGATGGATTGTTCAAAGACCAAGTGTGGGTCGAGGAAACCCACCAGTTCTCGTCATCACCGGACTTGTTGGATCATAGATCTATACATAAGTAATAATTTATGACATTATCAATATTACGTGAATGTAGAACTTGATTTTATAGTACACTTATAGTGTCCATCACTGTAGAAATGAGGCATCGAGTTCATCAAGATTGAATAGTAAGAATAAGTTTTTGAAGTTGCCCGGGTCGTGGAGAAAATGCTCCTCCATGTATATCACGGTGAATCCACTTTGCTAGTTTGGCTTCCTGTTGGACCTCTACATGTACAAGGCATGCAAAGTCCTGCAAACTAGTCCAAGGTTAAGTAATTGTAACTGGGGAAAAATGACAGTCTGAGCTTGTACTTTCGGGGCCCGGGAGGTGCCTTAATCTTCTTTAGTTGGGCCTTAGTATCTCGCTTGCGATACATCTTTGATGTCATCTCCACGGGAGCCTATGCAATGGCCTTCTAAAGTGGAACTTGAGGTGAAGTCATAGAGGGTTCTATTTACCAGGCATGGTCTTGTGGAGATTGCGGCATGGAAGGGTCCAAGCGATGTCCCTCTTGGGCCACTAGACGAATGTGTGGACGGCATCCCTTGGTGTCATGATCTCTTCGTTTAGGGGCTACTCAAGTGTGCCGACCCTGAAAACATCATTAATCATATTCATCTGGATCTTTGTGAAATCGGTCCCTAGCTGGGCACCGTGGACCCGCGTCATGCAGGCATGGAAACGCCACCCCCTGCCCAGCGTCAACAGGAATGGAACCAACAAACCTGACTCTGAGAATGCACGGCGTAGGCTTCTACATAACAATACACGATGAGCTAAGGCGTCCACCAGGTTTATCTATATAGCATTCTAGAGAGATACATTATTTGGATGTTGTCGACATGTAAGTGGGTGTTGCTATGTTCAGAAAATGGTGCGAACACACAGTTACTCCGATGTTGAGGGGATTGGGTACCATAATAACGGTGGTGGCTTGCGAGTTGTTGCGGACTTACCTTAGTTCTTCTCTCAATGAATCTGTCTCTCCTCGAAGTGAGGCAGTTATCTTTTCACGAAGTGAGGTAGATAGCTCTTCTTCAAGTTGTTTAGGAAGCTCCTATTTCATTTGTTCATCACACTTAGCATTGGATCTCTTTCTACTCCTATATACCTCGGAGTTGTTTAGGAATCCGTGCCTCCAAGGTACATAAACCCGCAGGCCTTGCATGTGACCTTGGTGCTCCTTATTTCCCAGGGTTGTAGATAGTATATCCTTCTCACTGATTGCTTCAAAGGAGCCTTGGAAAGATTTGGTAATCAACGTTTGCTACAAAAGGCAATCATGTTATTTTAGATCCCATGAAGTTATGGACTTATTAACAACTAGGTAGTTTAATATATCTTACTAGGCATTGAGACAATTCCTCATCTACAAGGTTTTTGAAAGAGGAGACGTCCGAAGACGTGGTTGATGACCTCGCTCTTAACCAGTTTCGAGCGTGCTCATTTACGATCTTGGTAAATGGCGGAGAGGTCTCCAATCGGATTGCGATCTCATCTTACATCCTACATTGCGGGATTTTACCTGTGTACCCAGCGGTGCCGAGGAGTGAGTGTTTTGTGCATGGAGAGCCTTATGCGTCGCACTTTACTGTTGAAATTCAATCGTTGTCTTCATCCACACAAAGGCCTCCCATGTTTCTAGTGACAAGAAAGAATACCTCATAAAGGATGTGCGATCCTTGATCACATATTATGTGAAAAGCATACTGGGAGACCATGTGGATGTGACCCATGTTTGTGATGAGTAATTGACACATGTTCTGGAAAGTTTGAGTTTGATTTTGTGAGTTCGCGCCAAGTCGGCGCATGGTGCAGTCGAGTTTGGTTAGACGTACTTGACGCTTGTTCTTCTTCCTGATCAGACGTTTGGGCAATTTCGTGCTTGAGTATGTTTCGCTGTTGCTAATGTTGATTATATTATTTCGAGCGATGCTATGTGATGTTTTCTTGTCTATGACAACTGCAGGACCTTGAGGCGGAGTCGTGGCGAGGCATGAGATGGCCGGACTAGGCAAAGGTGGTGCTGAGGTCAAAGCGGTCGGGAGATGCCGAAGACAACGAGGACTTGAGGTGGTTGCGAGGCTTGGACGGCAAGAAATGAGGAAGCTTCCCGGAAGGTGCAGGAGTGGCATTTTGGTAAATGCGCAAGGCTGCAGAGCGGAAGCGGTTTCGATTTTAAGTTAAAGGGTAAAGGGTTAAGTTGTAATGGGCAAAGCAATTTGAACCCGCTAACTTTAGGCTATATATAGAGGGTTGTTTCCTTGGTGGCACTAAGGCTTTTGAGGGGTTAGTTTTGCTTTTCTGATGTACTGTTGAGGAGTTGGTGAGGAGAGCAGAAGTGGTTTTGCTTTCTGTCTCCATGTTTCCTGCGTGAGTTCTTGTTTACTCTTCTTTGAGTGTGTTGCTCAGGATGTGAATCCATGTATGAATTGGCTGTAGAACTCCTTATCAATGCAATCATTCATATCTCTTCATCTAGCTCTGAGCTGTTCTCTCTGTGATATGATGTGGGCTTTGATTTTGTTTTTGCTGCCCTCTGTTCCTTTCAGTTTCTTCTCTTTCTCTGCTCTCGGTTCATTTCAGTTTTCTTGATTTTGAGTTGAAATTTTGTTTAAGAAGCTGCAAAATGGATTTGCTTTGAACTAAGAATCGTCACAAAGCCATTTGGCTACCATATTCCTGAAAGCAATCTTTTCACTAGACGATTGCTTTCCAAGAAAAGAACTGAATGTGCTTCCTCTGTTTGCGCCTCTTCTAGGGTTTGAAGGCAGGGGATATCTATGCTCATGATTGTGCTAACTAAAAGCCTTTTGAGTTGTGGGATCCTTTGATCTGAAATCATTCCCTGTTGAAATCTCTTGTCTCATAAGCAGAAAGTTGGTGAGAATACAGAGGGAGTTTTGAAGGCACCATTCATCCCGCCCTCTGTTGCCATTTCGGTCCTACACATGCTTTTGAAGGTCTTCCACGCTTCTCCCATTGTGAGGAGCACCTGCCATCACACGAGTCCTTGGACTTCTTCTAGGATCTCGAATGAGTTTGAAATTTCCATCCACCGCTGCTTTTTCTCTCCATCTGTCAAATCTTTCTTGCTTGCTGCGGTAATGGGGACTCGTTGCCTTCCAAGTATCCTGCATGTAGTCCCGAATGCTACTGTTACTTTCTTTGGTTGCAGAGGGACCCCATTCAGATAGACCTCTGTGATGGCCATTCGACCCTTTAGCCTTTTTGATACTCCTCTGCCACACTTAGTTTCCCCAATCTTTGAAGCGTTAGATTCATTCGGTGATGTTGATGGTGATGACGATGACGTTGTCTCTCTTACAAGAAAAAACTAATTACAGTGAGCGATGAGTGTAAACATTGGCACATGGTTGATCTTACAAGAAGTAAGAACATTCGACAATGTATATTATTGCTACAAGGTCACTTTGCAATACTAACACCCCAAATCACACAGCCTAGTGTCTCAATTTCTACACAGTAAGTTATGGCTGGAGTCTCTTCCTCATCATCATTCTGTGTGTTGGACTTGGTTGTTGTCTTAGGCATAAAAAACCTTTAGACTGTTGCACCCTTCATTTACAAATAAATGGTGTGCGGCAGCCCAAAGGTTCTTTTATGTCTAAGATAGCAACCAAGCCTAACACACATCATGATAAGAAGGAAGAAACAACAGCCATAACTTACTTTGTAAAACATGATACACTGAAATGTGTGATTTGCCATTTCAAATAGATCTTGTAGCAATAACAAAGTGAATCACAGAGTACACTAGAGTGTGTGATTTGCTTCATGCCCTTTGAATGTCTCTTTGGCATATATTATCGCTACAAGGCATCTTTGGAACATTAACATGTTATTCCAAATAGATCTTGTAGCAATAACACAACCCACCCTTAAAATTGTCTCTAAGAACTCCAACTCACTTAGAAACAATAACTCCAACAATTTATCTCTAAAATCATTCCCTAACTATTTTTATTATTTTCACAACAACTTCCATCCTATACACCCTCACTATTTGTTTCTCTCCAACTAGGATTTTGAGTGATGTGACATGTATTTCTCAACAAGTACAAACTAACTCACAATGTTTCATGCTCTTTTTTTCTTGAACTAGCAGCCCACCCATAGAAGGAGAGAGGAGTTAGAGGAGGAGACACAAGAATGTAGTGGAAATCAGGACCCAGAAGGCTGACCATGAGGACCACATGAAGGTGACATCTTCAGCGATGACAAGGGACCACCATCCACATCTTCATCCACGTGAGACCACACCAAGACCACCCCCAACAACCTTACCACTTCTAGTCCGACACAAGTAGGCCCACCTTCTCTCCCGCATCCATTTTCCCATAATTTTTTGGGTTCCATATCAAAAAGATACTAATAGATATGGACAGATTTAACACACATGAGGTAAAAAGTGGGGATCCATACCTTTAGGAGGAGAGGCGATGGGAAGGAGAGAACTCATGAACACATTGAACTTTGGTTCCAATACACATTAACAGATATGGACAGATTTATCACACATGAGGTAAAGAAGTGGGATTTGAGATCCATACATTCGAGAGGAGAGGCGATAGGGAGGAGAGGCGGCATCAAGAGGAGAGGCGACGTCGGGAGGAGAGGCGGCGTCGGGAGGAGAGGCAATGCTGGGAGGAGAGGCGCCATCGGGAGGAAAAGCATCGTCGGGAGGAGGGCGACAGGACCACCACATCAAGTAAGGAAGGAGAGGATGGAGACGTCAAATCCTGTGACAGCGGTGGGGGGACGAGGAGATGGAGGGGATGCGCCAGTGAGTAAGGGTGTAAACCGTAGCAAGCGCCCTACTTATAGAATAACTATCACGGATGATTTTATTAAAGAATCGTCTATGGTATTTATATTTGAGCTATGCTCGATCGAATAGACCTTGAAAAAGAAACAAATTAATGTCAGTTATGGGGACAACTGAATTTGGTATTTTGTTCACCATTTAGATATGTTGCAATTTGGATCACTTGCATGACCATTATGAACACTTTGGCAACATCAATTATCAAGAATTTGATGACACTCTAGTTGTAGTTAGTATGATACTCTTTGGAGCTATAATAGCCCAATTTTGGCTTCACAATAAACCATGCATGATTTTCATGATTTTTTAAAAAAAAATTGGTGCATTTGTAAATTTTCATAAAGCCTTGCTGGAGTTTAAGATTTTTAAAATAATTTCCTCAATCCAAAAATGTGATTTCAAATTTTCTAAAAGTCAATTGGATATTGAGGATTTTTCCTAAAACTTGTGTGTGCAAATACCTCTTCAAATTCAAATTACAAATTCAAACTCAATTCAAAACCAAAATTAAAGTTTAAATCATTAAATCTTTCCCTCCTTCGCTTTGAGCCGAATCCAACCAACCGACACAACCCATCTTCTCTTCTCTTTCCCCGCCAGCCCGCGTGTCGCACCAGACAAGCCTCTCACCATGGCCCAGCCAAGCTAGCCTGCTCCCGTGTGCTTGATGCCCATCCCACCATCTCACTCTCTCTCGTCACCACTGACATGTGGGCCTCAGATCCACCCATTAGCCAACCACTATGCATCTTCCTCCTCTCTTCTCTCTTGCGCGCCTAAGCCCTCTCTCCTCTCACATGTGTTCGCATGAATTAGTGAATTGAATACATTTGCCACTCGAGCCTTGCGCGTCGTGACATTATCCTGTCGCTGCAACCTTGTTATGTCACCAGCTTGCCCTCTCTCTCCCTCTCGCATGCTATCTCCCATGCTCCCAAAGCCAAGCCATGGTAGTCATGCCCTAACTTGCAACTCGACCCTATTTAAGCCATCCCATGTGTGCCAAAACCTTTGTGCTCACTCACTTGTTGCTTTCCCTGAGCTCATGTGCCCCCTTCAACTCAAAAAGGAAGAATTTTCTTTCTTCCCCAAGTTCAGCCATGAGCTCTGCCACTCAATTCCTCGTCATTCAATGAGTCTCCGATGACGCCATCATGAGTGTTGAGTTTATCTCATCACCCTCTACCTCGTGCTCAACTCCCCTTGCCCGTTTGCCCTCTGGAAGCCCAAAGCCAATGCTCTCATTGCCATACATGCGCCACTACTGATCTTGCCGCCCAATCCCTTCACTCAGGTGTGCTCCTGCCATGGCCCTCATGCCCTTCTTGTTCATCTCAACTTCCACATACTAATGTGCCACTTTTATTACCTTGTCGTGCCCCAGAGCCACCCGGATGTGATCATCTTCCCTAACACCAACCAAGCTCATCACCACTGCTATTCTTGTGCCTCACCCAAGATCTCGGTAAGCCCTTTTCCCCCATGCAATTCAATTGAAAGCCAAACTTAAAGGCTAGCTAATGAACCCTAGACCTAGCCACAATGCCCTGGCCACGTTCACCCTTCCTCGCCACTACCGGCCACCTTGGATAGCACACCACGCCATGCAAAAACCCAGAAGCATTGCTCCATTATCTTCGCCTTAGCTTGTAGATCATGGAACCACCTCTAATTTGAAGAATCTAGATAGAAAATCCAAAGTTCGCTATCACCGGCCATGTCACCTTAGCTGATTAGGTTTCCTTATTCGTTATAGACTCATGTTCCCTAGACTATATATGTGCCCCTGTAGTCGTACGGTTAAGATATGCTGAAGTTTCCTATGCTTGTAATCTCTTCTCATATAATGAATTCCACCTTCCTATGTCCGTGGTTTTTCCTGCAAGGATTTTTCACATTAAATCCTTATCTCTTGTTCTTTTGATCGTCTACTTTTGCCATGTGTTTTATAACATAAACATATAAGATTTTCTACCATGGACTTGACAGGGGTGATATGTAGATTATTCAAGCCTATGCACATAGGGACATTATTGATGGTACCATTGAGAAAAGTAACAAATGATTTGGTCAAAACGGATACAAAGCTAGTTAGTCTTTTGCCAGTTTTCACAACCTTACATTCCTTACATCATAGATAGCAAAGCAAAACCTCTTTGGTTTGGGCATTCTTGTTTCCTGCACTCAGTTAACAAAGTGAGCTTTGCCAAATGACAACACAAGACTAAACTTCAGGTAGCAGTTCTTTTACTAACTTTCAACGATCAGGAGGTGAAAATAGCCATAACTAGGTAGCATTGAATTGGACTAAGCAATGCTCCTAAGTGAAGATTCGAATCCCCCTGGACCCCCACCCCTAAGACTAAGAACATTTAATAATGGTGTTTCCAAATTCGAATTGCACACCTGATGAGCCTGACCCCATAGTGGCGTTCAAATTCTAGAAGAGCCATGTGGAGTAGTGGAGGTAGCAGCCAGAGTAGAGTGCACACAGGCTCTACCAACACTTCACAAGCGCAAACATTGTGGTGCCGCCGACCGCCATGGACCCCACCGCATACCCGTCGTTGTGCACTGTGGCCACGGTCATGTTCACCAGTGCATCCCTCACCACGTCCACAAACCCACACGGGTTGGCGGTGTAGTTACCCCCGAGCCACAGACAACAGCATCCGCGGGCCCGACGGTTTCAGTGAATAAGTAGTTGACGTAGCAGCTGAAGCAGCCATCGAGGTAGAGCCTCCTGCTGATGGGCAAGTAGCACTTAGGGAGCAGTGACCTGACCTTAGCGAAGCAGAGTTTGTAGTCAACAGGGGAGAGGTCGTGGAGGCACTGGCTGAGGCTGAAGATGGAGTTGGGCCCAGTCCCCACGATGGAGGTGCTGAAGCTGTTGGCGCTGATGTGGGTGTTGAGGTTGTCCATGGCGGGCACGAAGTTAACTGCAAGGGCGGGGCTAGAGACGACCGCGCCTGACCCATAGGACTGGCCCGCCACCAGCGCGCGTGGTCCCCTGCTGCGATGCCACAGAGCTTGCACGTAGGCAAGACAAAGAGGGTAGATCACGATCAATCACAACAATAGTTGCAAGTAACAAAGACAAAGACCAAAATATTCCCTCCTCGATCTCTCTCCCATGTTCGACCGAGGAGGGTAGACAGTGAGCCAACGAAGGTAGGTGACTCTCTCCCCCTCCTCCTTCACCTTCAGCGTCTCCCATCTACCTCCTCATTCATCTCCAATGCTATCCTCCCCCTCCTCCTTCATCTCTGGTTCTGGATCTAGCGATGGCACGTCTTGGGATGCATGGATCTAGCGATGGTGTGACTTAGGACGGCCGGATCTGGCAGCGGTGTGGCGTAGAGCTTGGACCAAAGCCAAGAAGAGAGAGAGAGAGAGAGAGAGAGAGAGAGAGAGAGATGGAGTCTCAGTGTGGATCTTGGTCACAGAGCTAGTGGCGGTGTGTGCAGTAGTCGACTTTATGGTGGTAGCTGTGGTTGGGCCAGAGCTACAGAAGACGGTGCATCAGCAGTGGATAGTGTCAAGTGGCTCTATGGCTGTGTAGTAGCGCCATCATAGCTAGGTGAGCTCATCGAAACTAGCCAAAACTCATCGAAGATTCTTCAAAATATGGTTAGAATTTGTTGAAACCTATTGAAACTTTTGGTTGAAACTTATTAAAATTTGTTGAAACTCTTCGATTGAAGCTTGCTGAAACTTGAGTTCCAAAATTTGAAACTCATTAAAACCTGGCTTTAAAACTTTCTTACAAATCTTCTAGAAGCACACAAAACTCATTCAAACATGAAACCTTTCAAACATTTTCACGAAACTGTATGAAACCTATGGCTATACCATTGTCTAGTCATTTCCTTTTTTTAAGAGAAGATAGATCTAGTCGCTTCCTACAGTTAATGCTCCAAGGATACATATATACAAATATACATACGTACGTACATACATACATATATTGTCTTTGTTATTTGCAGCTATTTTTGTGATCGATTGTGATTGTGTTATTATAGTTGTTGATGTAGAACGTGTTGAGACCCGAATATACAAATCCGGACTCTCCTGTGTAATCCGCACTAGTCTAAGATCACGCTAGTGCACACAGTATAAACAAAGATGAAATACCAACCATATCACAATTTACTAAGAAAAGACTTAAATATTATTAATAATTATCAGAGTTGCGACCTTATGACCAAGCTTACAAATAATAGCCTGAATGGCTTAAGAAACTTGCAGCGGAAAAACAAAAATAAGCATAGCAACCACTCAACAAGCCACAGGCAACCAATTGGGGAGCGAAGTCCTAATCTGTAAAGTTGTCAAAGTATTCTCCATCTGGTACCACCTGTTGATCTAGTCCTTCTTCCTCAACTGAGCAAATATGGATGAAACCATGAGTACATAGAGTACTTAGCAAGTCATTTATAACAAAAATGCAATATAATATGCAAGGCTTACCAATGGACGACTAAAAGGTTAATTTTGTAGAAAGCAACAATTTAAAGTAAATACAATAAATAGATTAAAAAGCGAACTTTGAAAATGATAATAAATAAGTAATCAAAGGAATTGATTCAAACCGTAAGTGAACTGACCATTCACTCCAATGAATCACCCATAAACCAAGAGTCACGTGACGAACCACTAGTGAACTAACCATTCACTTCCCAACCTAAACCATCCAAATTTTTATGAAAACTCTACCCCTCTTGTGAAATCATCGAGCATTGTCCATAACCAAGGACACGGCTATTCGAATAGTTTTATATTCTGCAGAGGTTGCACAACTGTACCCACACAATGTGATAATCCTCACGTTAAAGAAAATCATAACAAGGCTTTTACAATGCTCCATCTCAACCCGATCTCGCTCACTAAGATTTCACCGTCGAGTAGGCTGACCACCTAGTCGATAATTGCCCCTCCTTGCGCCAAAACAACATCAGTAGTGAAACTAAAGTTGAGAGTTCACAAATTATTATGCCAGGTCTATCCCATACTACACATGTGGTTTGTGCGGTAAGGCTCAGATCAATAGCGCACAAAGTTAAGTCCTTAGATTTAACCAAACAAAACATCCGCATCCCAATGTGCAAATTGCACCCCCTTTACTGCACGATCATTTGACTGGGTGAAAACCATTTTTATATAACCCACACCAATAACACTACCCATGTCATGATACTCAAATGTTATAACTGTGGCTGACCACCACGTTCCAATATATCATTAAGTCAAAGTTAATTATTCACATGTAATGATAACCCAACGTACTACAAGCATGGCTAAGCAGTGTAAGCATACACCCATGTGATATCTAATATTGCATCACTAGATAATTATCCATCCTATGGTGACATTAGAATCATGGCATTCAAATTATCAAGGAGGAATTAATCAATTTGAACAATAACTACTAATACAAGGGTTTATAATAAAATAGCAATGAATGATAATTTAAAACAAAATATTACATAATAGATTTGAAAACTAAGTTCAACATGATCAAAAGACACGACTTGCCTTGGCCTTGCTCAGTTAACGGCTCTTGATCTTCAAATCTTGCTTCAGCTCTTTCGAAAGAATGATCTAACGAGAGAGAAAACGAAATAGAACACAAAACAAATTCAAATAAAATTCAAATGAACTCCAAAAACTTCAAAACTAGAACCAAAAGATACAGCTCAATTTTAGATGAATTTAGAAAAAAGAATCGTCCCACCTCTCAGTGGCACAAAGGGATGGGCGGTTGAGATGCAACACGGATGAAGCGACCGCACGGATGCGCAACGGAAAATCAAATGAGCTCTAGAAAATAACAAATAAATCCAAATAAATCACATAAAATTCCTTGAGACACAAGGAACCCAAATAAAATATTTTTAGCAAATGTTAATATTTAATTTAATCATATTCAATCCTTTTAATTAATAAAAATTTAATTTAAGCTTTAATTAATTCCAGAAAATTCAACTAGTGAATTTTATTTTTAAAAGCTTCAAAAAGGCTCTAAAATTAGAATATTACAAGTCTATGGCGGAGATCAAAGGGGGTGAATGAAATTTTCCTCTTTTTCAACTTCAACAAAATCAAACCTCTTTGAATACAAAAGGTTCTTCACTTTAATAGCTATAAAGAGCTAAGAAGATCATATGCATAGCGGAACACAACCATCAAACAGAAACTAGATAGCCAAGGGAACAAAAGAAGCAATGAATGGGCTAGAACATCAAATGGCTAGTCTAACCACATGCATTACACTTGTCTAATCAAGCCTGGGTGGTCTGACCGCACACCATTCCAGAACAAAAAAATAGCCCACCACCAAGAACTCAAATAGGCATAACTTCTAATCTACTCAACCAAATGACATGAAACTTGAAACATAGCTTTCTTAGAGTCTTATGAACCTATTCCATTAGTGGATCAATAAGCTACTCAACAAAAGTTTGACCTTTACCCAAAACAAGGCAGATTACATCAAAACCAGACAAACCGAGGCAAACACTAAGAACTTGCTATAGAGTTGCCTATATGGATGGGATCTAGCCTCTACGAGATTATTCCATCATCCACACATCCTTAGGAACCAACAAGATCAAGGAGATATAAAATTCAACAAGAAAACCAAGCAAATCAAAATCACAAAAAGAAATCTTTGGCAAAACTCACTTGAAAAAAATTTGGATCTTTATTTCACTTAAAGATAAATGTTTACAGTCCCTTCACTATTTGAGGATAGAGCTCTCTCTCACTCTATGGAGTGCACACACAAAATTTCTCTCAAGAAATCCTAACCCTAACTCTCCCAAAGGCTTCTCTTTAAAGCTAACTCCTCTCTCCTTATATATGGAGACTCACAGCATAAAACCCTCACCAACCTCACTAGTTGGGTTTTGTCTACTTACAAAGGCCAACCCATTAACCCAACACCATACCAGATTTTACACACTCACGTACACTTTTCAAAGCGTTTACAAGACTCAACACGCTAAAGCATGTGTGCCTGAAGAAAGAAGGGAAAATTGAGTGAGGGGAAAGTTAGAGGGAAGCTCCGAACACGATTTGACATGAGAGGAATGGTGAGGAGCTCACCGGTACCACACACTGCACTAAGACCACACACACATAACACCACACGCCTAGCACACACACAACACGGCACCACACACACTACACCCTACACACATGCACACAACACGGCACCACACACACTGCACCGCATAGCACGCCACACCCCCTACCTCTCCTCTAGTCCATCTCTCTGGTGTCAATCTCCTTTCCAGCTCTCTTGATTTCTCTCACTGATTCTGGCCCCCTTTGGTCCCAGTTGGCCTTGGCTAGTTCTAGGCGGCTCTTGGCTCTTAGGCCGTCGTGGTTGTGGTCCTTTCCCCTTCGGTCTTTCCTAACTCCTCTAGATGCCTCCTCCTCCCTAGCTCCTCTCTCTCTGGTCTTGCTATCGCCTATCGAGCTACTCCTCACCTCCTTCCTTTTAGTTGGCTTGGTGGATTTGGGGGAATAAACTGGATCTGGGGAAATGGACTGGATTTGGGGAAATGGAGTGGAGAAATGGGATGAGTTGTGAGAGGAATCGACGGTTTCAGGGGAGAAACTGGGCTGCGCGTTGGAGATGGACGATGGACAAACTTGTGCAGAGAAGAGAAAGGACGTAGGAGCGAAGAGAAGAGCGTAGAAGGCCCACATGTCAATGTGACCTTTTCTATGAGAAGGGGAAAAGGATGGACGACCACCAAATGGTTCTTTCATAATAGTAAAGATCATGGTCCTTGTACTCCATTGCATGGACCAATCTCTAGACCACACGATGAGACCAATTGGCTCAAGTGCTCCACCTCTGTCCCCAAGGGAAAGCCACATCCTCTCGTTCCCCACCCAAAAATGGCCCTGCCTAAACCACCTTCTCCTCCTTCCTTAGATCCGGCCCTCCTCCCTGGTGAGCTCACCAGGGTCGAGCGAGAGAGATCCCACCCCTTCTCTTCCTTGTATATACCTAGCTGTAGTCTCCTTCCCCTCCTCCAACGATTCTTCTTCGGTTCAGTCGGTTGCTTGCTCTAACCTCCTCTCAGAGTGAATCTTGACATTTCTTCGCTATAGAGTTGCCCTTTGGCCGTCGCAAGTAGCCTCTCGATTGATCTAGGCCTAACCATCTGGATCCACTCAAATCTTGACCTAACGTAGCCCGTTTGTCACTGGTGATTTTTTTTCTTCAGCTTAGTGATCTAAACACGAATCTACTCGACCGTATACAAGTAACGGGTGCTCCTACTTGTTAGCCGGTTATCTATATAATCAAGCTAGTTAATCACATAATATACCGATAATATCGTATAATCACTACTAGGTTAGGTGACCAGTCGAGTACTGATTACTGATTTTTAGAACCTTCTTCAGCTCGACGTTTTCCTCCACTGTCTACCTCTTCCGTCAGTGATCCCCATGACACCGTCCGTTGTCCTCTTTTCGGCGATGGTTGCAACGCCCCCATTTTTTGGGGATGGTACGGAACATCATAACCGTACAAAATGAACAGTTATGACGTTCATGATTACGAGCGATCATCATAACAGCATAAGCTCACAATAAAGATCCAACTTTATCACAACATATGGTTATTACCAGTTTACATAGCAGGCGTGTCAGCCCACAAACCATAGTACATCACAAAAGGATCCGAAACGGCCTGAGTGCGGCTAAACCCTAAGATCAATTCTCCTCAGAGTAGACTGATTCTTCAGGAACTTCCTCCTGGTAGGCTCTTCTTGACAATATTGACTTTCTGTTAAAATTGTGTTTAGCAAGTAATGAGTACCACCGTACCCAGCAAGTTACAAGGGTAATCCTGACCTACTACTTGCAAGGAATAATCAAGGATGGGAATATATTGGGTTTATTACATTGAGTGGATGCAGTTTTATTTGCAAACAAATAAAATTTAAAACATTTGCTCCTTAAGATCAGGGGGTTTTGTTAACAGATAAAGTTCATCATTAACCAGATTAAAATCTTCCTGAATCCTACTTATGCCTCATTGTTGGAATCACCCAATTAACACAGCTTCATTAACCGGAAGCACGGCGTATTCGAATACCATTTATTTCACTCTGCGGAGTTGCTCAACTTTACCCACATGATTTCTTAACCCTCATGACTGAGTTAAGAAAGCCAGGTCAGTTCACTGCTCAATTCTCTGAATAGGCTCTACCCGATAGCATCACTCAGTCACGGCCACAAATAAAAAAAAACAACAAACTCCTCTGCCGTTTTAAGTGAACACTACCGTTGTTAGGTATCCAACGGCATACCTAACTCCCCGTCATCCTGTCATCTCAGCCTGTAGAGTTTCAATCGAACTGAGCAGCTACTAAACCCGTGTTGACAAATCAACTCATGTGGTTTGAGCGATCACTATGTCTGTTATTTGGCACAAGGTTCTTGTCCTTATATTTTTCACCTGAGGCACTCAACCACAACTTCCTCTGTGCTCAACAGCACTCACCACCACCAACCAAACCAGCCTCCATCCTCGGGTAAAGCGATGGGCTAACTCCGTTACCCGGAGTACCACACCCCTCTACCCGAAGTCCACCCCCAGGATAAAGCGTTGGGCTAAATCCGCAACTCGGAAACCCCAACCTCTTTACCCTAGGTTCTGTGCGCGCCGGCTCTAAGATACGGTGTCCCATTCCACCCTACCCTAGTTCCGGGTTTTCCAAATCTACCGGCCCGCAGCCAAAGTCACTTATTAGTGTACAATGTTGAATGAGATGATTCTATACTATTTATACCATAGTTTATTTCTTACTATGGTTGTCAAGGTGAATATGGCCATCAATCAAAACAGGGCATATTTCAGTGGTAGGATTATCTAAATAGCATGCCATTCTAAACATTTTATTGTACACAAATAACATTTCACAACTATCCATAATGAAAATACATTAAATAAATAATATAAAGGTCATGGGATTCAATATGATCAAAAACATGTAACTTGCCTTGCTGATTAGGAATTTCAATTATGTCGTATATTTGAATGACTGGCTCCGGGACTGCGACTTCGGCGACTTCGAAAGCTAGCGCAAACACATAAAATAACAACATAAGTCCAAACTTGATTCTAATCAAGCTAGGGAAAATAATCTAATTAAAAAGGAGTAAATTGCATAAAATCTCAAATAAAAATTTAAGAGATATTAGGAAGTGATTTTGGTGGAAGGGGATAATTGGAATTTGTGGAATTTGAATTTATGGAGACTTGGAATTTAATAAGCTAATTGTATGGAAGAAGAGGAAATTTAAATTTTGAGAAATGGAGTTTATATTTGGATTCAGAATATTGAATTGATCAAGATGGGCTATTTTGGTATTTTTTTATTTTTCTAGGATTTTTGGAGACTTTTCTGGATTTTTCGGAATTTTTAAAATGATATGAACAGTAGCGCACAGTATTGGGCTCGGCCCGAGCAACAGTGCGGCCCAGCCCCATCTCTCCCGCGTGGTAAACCGACCGGCGGCCCGGTCCCGCCTTCGGCCGAGCAGACCGCGGCCCATGCACGCGAGGCCGTGAGGCCCGGCACAAGCGCGGACGGCCCGACGGAGCAAATGGAGCGGACGCGAACGCTCGGATGGAGGGAGGCGCAGGCGTCGGCGGCTGAGATTCAAACCGATCAACGCCCAGATGGAACGAGATCGACGGCGGGGAGCCATCGTCTTCCTCCCGACTCCTGGCTCTGGCGTCAAAACAGAGTCTGCCGCCATCGATGGTGCGGCGAGGGCAAGAACGCCCGTGGGGATTGGTCTTGACCAAGAGGTGCGGCTAGAGGTAGGCTTTCCATTTTAGGGCTTTTGGAGAGGAGAGGGTGAACGTAGATGGTCGCCGGCCGCCGGGAAGACAGTGGTACACACGGCGGCGATCATGGGCTCCGATAGAGCTTAAGCCAAATTGGTGGCGGTTTTACCATCTATAGACCCAAGGGAGTGTACTGGAGGTGACGGTTGAGCTCGGGGACAGCTCCAGTGAGTTGGCCACGGTGACGACTTTTCGACCGAAGGCGACCTTCGTGGCCACGGCCCTAGGTAGATGCTCGAGCTCCGGCGGTTGTACCATTGCATTCTAGAGACAACAAGGATCATGTGAGAGCGTTGAATTGCAAAATAATCGGTGGGATCGAAAGATTGCCTTTAGGGCTCACCGGCGCAGGGGTGGTGATTGCCGGCGGCGGGAACGATGAAAGTTCAATTGGTTGCGGGAGGGGGTTTGTGAGGTTGCTAGAATGCGCTAGGCAGCGGAATTGGACTCTTATAAGCAACGTAAGTCGGTTACCGCGGCGAGATATTTTTGGGCCGCTTTCTTCTCACTCAAACGGGGAGAGGGGGAGTGCACCGCAGTGGCGCAGGGGTCTGTGAGGGGGAGCTGGCGCTGCTACTCTGCCCAATGGTACGGCTCATTGACTCTACGGGAGAAGAATTCGCGAGAAGGGGCGAACTGTAGCGGAGGCGGGCACTGCGCGCAGGCGCCGGCGCGCTGTGCGAGGGGAGGAGCAGGGGTGTGCGGCTGGCGGGTGGGGCCTCAGCTCAGAGATGACGCTGCGTGATGATGGAGCGGCGCCGCAACTTCTTGCGCGAGGGAGGCGACGCGTGCACAATGGCTTCTCCGGGAAGAAGAGGAGAGGCGTGCGCGAGTGAGGGCGCCAGGGAGAAGTGAAGACGCATTTGCCAAAAAGGGAAGGCGCAAATTCATTGATACTTGCCAAATTGGGAAAGAAATGCATTTAAACCAAATTTAAAAAAATTTCAAAAAAGAGTTTGAAATTTTGGGGTGTTTCAATGGTCTTGTACGTCGTCAGTGCAGGATCCACCGGTAAGTGCCTCTCAATAAGCTGCTTCCCGTTGTGGCCTTGGCGCTTGTCGTCGTACTTTCCGGCCGATTGGCTTCCCCCTTTTTCTTTTACATTTCCTGATTTACAACACCAAGCCCCTCAAGATCCACTCTTCTCCGCATCCGGGCGCATCAAGGCCAGATTTTTCCACTCTTGGCGTTTTCCGACCGGCTTCCTCCGACATCTTTTGTACCGGAGACTCCTTCAAACCTTACCTCTATATCATGAGCGAGTCCCGCTGTGGAGGCACACAGCGGCGTCAGCTCTTTTGCCGACGCTCGCTGCGGTCAGTTGATGGGCGGTCTCGGCGGCAAGCAACGCCTCCTGTCCTGTAGAATCCTTGCAAGGTTTTCACCGGCCGTCTTCACTATCTCTGTCGACTTCGTCATCAGTGGCTGATGCCGGTCAACTCCCTCGTCTCCGGCGTGATTTCTTCGAGTAAGACAAAAGTTCTTGTGTGCACTTTTTGGTTTAGTCCAGTCAGACCTTATGTAATTTTTCTTCTGTCCTGGAATTCACTGTAATGGGCAACGTACTGTGCTCTCAAGTTAATATAAATCAGGGTCGTTTCTTTCAATAAAAAAAACTCAAGTCCACACATATCAATCTCGAAAATCTAACTCTAAAAAAGTCACGAATATCTAATGCCATCTTGGCCACTTGGGACAAGGGCATGTAACTCATTGAACTTTTGATGCAAACAACGGCACAGAAAATTGCATTTTATTAAATACAAAAACAATAGGGATGATCCCCTCCATGGTATCTCTTAGATACAATCTTGTACAAGGTATGAATTTGTGCGGGCAAAATCACAATAATCAATGGAACACAAACATACAACTGAGCTCACATAGACGTATCTGGCAACGAACCCATAAGAATTACAGGACCGCCGTTTCTCGGTTTCCAAATTTTATCCGGCCTTGCTTTGGAGAGGATATCGGAGAAAAATCCAGATGATGAAGAGAAAGGCGGGGGCTGGATCAACTCGGTTGATGGCCCATTTGCACCGTCATGTATAGCCTGTTCTAGCGCAGCAATTTTCCTGCCTGTGCTGACAGTCTTACCACAAGGGCAAACACTGATTTTCCTAAAGCATTGCTTATGGAAGATTGACCCACACGAACCACATTTTGTAGCTTCATCCTCCTGCAATTATCACAAAACTAATTCCCTCAGCGATGAAGATAAAGCTGCATAAAAACTAGAAAAAGACTTGCCAGTGCACCTGAAATGGAAATATAAGGGCAAGGGGGTCATCACAAGCTTGTCGAGCAGCACAAGGAACCCCGGCATCATAGCACACAAGGCATTGTTCGGTGATGTGTACAAGTATCCTATTTGATATGGTCTGCACCTTAACTGGAAGTGCTGTTTCAAGCAAACATAACTTGTATGAGTTGTCCAAGAAACAGTCTGAGAACATGATTTCAATTGTTGTCTAATGGCATACGATTTTGGTTCCAATTTTTTAAATCATCAAACATCAGTCATTCTCGAACAATAACCACAGCGTCAGCACATGAAACAACCATATCCATAAGATGTTAGAAACCTAAACAGATATTCACAATCCTTTTTTTTTCTGGTGGAAACAATCAGGCATGTTTGGGTGAGCTAAAGCCTGAACAAATATGCACTATCCTTTTTTTCTGGAAGGAACATTCAGGCATGTTTGGGGAAGCTGAAGCCTGAACAAATATGCACTATCCCTTTCTTTTTCTGGAGGGAACATTCGGGCATGTTTGGGGAAGCTGAAGCTCCTTAAAACATGGTCTCAGAATACTAACTTTGATAGTTCTAAACAGACTGCAATTTCTACTTTCAGTGGTGCATTACTTTGCTGTGTTAGTGTTTGATAGATTTGATAGATCAAAATCATTAAGGGATGGTAGATCAAAATCATTAAGGGATGGCAAATAAATATTAATCTGATTGACATGTCTATCATGCCAAAGCATGGCAGCTTGTGAGCACACATAGATGCATTTCTCAGATAAACCCTCTTTCAGTCACATATTAATCAATTAATCTCGACAGCAACAAAGCATGCATACATATTTACCATTACCATCGATTGATAAAGGCTATATGAAATAAGCATATAAGTTCATGAATGAACAATACCTGCAAAAGCCCCTTTAGAGAGATCAACAAGCTCACGGAGCGCAAAGAAGTCATTCCCATCAAGAAGATATCTTCGAACTCCTAGTCCTCTAAATATGGAGTTCCGAAAAGGACATTGGACACAAGGAAGCATAGCTGCTATTTTCTTCCGAACACTCATGATATTAAGCAGAGCTGGCACTTTAGAAAATAGGAAAGGGTTGACAGCACTTACACAGAGCATAGGCTGAAAATGAAAATAACCATTTACTGAGGTCACGGCAAAGTATGAACATAAAAAATATATTCTATGGTGCATTCCAGACACTGTATACCTAAATAAACAAGAGCTAACAAATTAAAGAAAATCATCACCTGGTCATAGATGGAGTCCAAATATGCTTTTGCTAACTGGGAAATTGGATATAACGAAAAATCCCAGTGGTGCAAGACTCTTGCTGGAAGAACTGCAGTATCATTTGTGTGACAAGAAGCACAAAACAACTGGCCAGTGTATGCACAAAACCGAGGCTTGTTCCATCCAATAGTTTGTGCAAGTTCTTGCAGCAATGTTTGTCCAGCATCCAAATGCCTATGGCATCCCGCACAATTGCAGTGTTGCAACTCCAACAACTGTCTAGTCGACTTCCGAGGTCTATCCTCCACAACAAGAGATATTGTCTTGCCCATAGAGATAGAATCTCCGTTCGAAGCTCCATTGCAGTCTGAATCTTTGGAATGTAAATCACTGCTCAGCCTTTGCAAAGATTGCGGGACAAGAGTTTTTAAAAAGCTATATTCATAAGCGGGGCTCCCTGGTGACAAAAAAATAACCAGAGGGGTGGGTGCTCCAAATGAATAATTAGAGACAAGCAAAGAATGCAAACACTCTTGAATGAGATGACTTCTCTCATTGACGACGTCTGGGGATGCATTTCCAAATATTTTACTGGACTCTTTTTCAACATTTCTCCATGTGGGAGGAAGAGTCAAACCTTTCTCAGAAAAGAAGAGCTTAAGTTGTTGGTAAAGTGCATAAAACTCACGGAACCGACGCTCAATTTCCCATTCATCTTTGCCGCTCCTCACTTTTAACAAATAAACAGTGTATTCTTTCACCCCAACCATCCGCTCACCAAAAGAAACATCCCCTGTTCTTTGCTTTGCCCCCACAACCTCCACCCAATCATTTTTTGAAGGATAGTGAGGAAGGGGATATACGTAGGCACCGTCTGTACCGGAAGTAGAAGCAGTGGTGCTACCATCTCTGAACTGATGAGTTTGGTGAGCATTACTCACGCGGCTATCTGTAAAAGATCCACTTTCATGGGGCTCCCCTGAATTGAGCAGAATCTGTTCCATCTCTTGTACCATATCATCAAATAAATCATTGTCATCAAGGTTGTCCACCTATAGTTAGAAAGAGACATATCAATCCAAGAATGTGGTTGAAAACATGGCAGTTGCTGCAATGCAAAACTGCAATTTGATCAAGCATGGGAGCAATGAGTTGTTTCTTTTTTATGTACAAGACCACTAGAGTTGACAGTCTAGACCTGATAAAAACGGCACAGTATCAACTATCTAATGGTACAGTGCCCATTAAGTGTCTCCGCCACTGCACGTAAGGGTTTGAGTTGCACTAGCAGCACTAGCAACCATCTGCTTCGACAGATAAAGGTGCACATTTGGTTCACTTTATTTCAATGTGTACTTTCAATTCATTCAAGATTAATTAAAGTGAGGTGTGGTCAAGATGAGAAATGGATGGGTGTTACAACTTTGATGCGGCAATAGAGCAACGGAAAACTCCAAGAACAAAGACCAAAATACTTCTTAAGCATATCTGCTTGCAGTGGATATCTTTTGATTCCCTGGCAACAACCTTGCCCGATGGGGCAAGAGCATTTTTGCAGGAAAAGATTAAGCCAAATTGGGGAGCCAATGCATTCAAAACATCCATACTCGCATCTACACAAGCAAATTAACTTAGCTAATGCTACTAGCCATCAATCGTACACAAGCAATATCGCATTAAAAAGTGAAAATTGACCACTATATCGCCCAGATTCACCTCTTTCTCAGTTAACTACCACCCCCAAAACAAGTTCTTGGATGTCAGAGACGAGGGAACCGACCTGGGCGGAATCCGGGCGCGGTGGAACAGCCGGCGAACCAGATTCCGACTCCGGCCGCGCGAGAGCGGCGTCTTCGGCGGCGGCGGGAGTATCGAGTCGTGGCGGCGGCTGCGGCTGCCACTGCGACGGCGCCTGTGCTTGGAGCTGGAGGCGGTTAAGTTGGTGGTTTTTGGGGAAGTTGGCGATGGGGTCGTCGAGGAGGAGGAGGTCCATGTGGTGATCCCAGAAGTCCGAGGAGGGGAGGAGGGAGGCGAGGGAGCTTGGCGTGCCGAGGGCGGAGTTGGCGCTGCAGTACCTATCGTCCTCGGCGTCCGATCCGGCCGCTGAGGAGCCGCCCGACGCGACACCGCCGGTGGATCGCCGGGATGTCGCCATGCTGGATCCCGCCGGAATTGTCCAACTTAGGGATGGGTGGTGGTCTTTTCTCGGTTGAAGAAGATTGCACTAGGGTCCCTGTACGTTTGCCTATTGCGTATGCTCCTGCGTGCTTCGCGTCCAAACGAAGCGACGTGGCAGGGCACCTCCCGCAACTGTTCATACAAATGACTATCTGGCTATTTTTTAAAACTTAACTATTACATATTTGTTTTTACAAATTTACTCCTCTCCCTTAGCTTAGCAGCCGTGACAGGTGTCATCTGCTGCGTTACAGAACCTATCAAGCCACCAGAGCTCGATAGCACTTGCTGAGCAACCGTAGCTCAGCAGTGGCTCGACATGTCTCCTGTCGAGCAACCGCACTGTGGGCAAGGGGATTAGGGGCATAATTAGCACTAATTAATCAATATATTACATTGGTTAGCACTAATTAATCATGATTAATACTATTTAATTGGCCATCGTGTTGCCAAGCTCAGTAGGGAGTTAGATTTGTAAAAATGAATGTTCGAAGATTAAATTTGAAAAACAAAATAACTACAATACCATTTATATGAATAGTACCACCTCCTAAGTCCTGATCTAGAGGTGTGGGTGCCTAAACTCACCTTTGAAGCCTCACCTTAGAGTGGTTACTATTAGGGGTGAAAACTGATCGGATAGTGTCCAGACCACATTCGTATTCATATTTGTAAACGAATACGAATATGAATACGAATACGAATCGAATATTGTAACAATACGAATTCGAGTCGAATATCTACTCAATTCGGTCAAATCTGAATATCCTCATAACTTATATAGTACGAAGACATTAATAACATTTTATCCTCTTACAATTAGGCTTAGTCATTCTAATGCATTTAGTTCACCTAAAGAAACACGAATTCACATTCAATTAAAAAATTTATCCAATGAATTAGTCATATTGTAATAAAAATATGCATATTGTTTTGTTGAATACAAATACGGATAGTTCGGATAAAATAACATTTCGGATGATAAAAATCCATACTATGTTTGCATTCATATTTTTTATATGAATTCAAATACAAATACGGATATGATAGAAATTTTTAATCGGATGAGAAAATCTATATCATATTCGCATCCTATCGAATATAATAACCGGATAATATGGATAGTTCGTCTCTATTTTTCAACCCTACTTACCATACAGCAGATAGTAGGAGGATATGCTTGCATCACGTCTCACGGCGTGGAGAGAGAAGACAATAAAGCCTTTTCTAGGTAAGCCTGTGTAACATCCTGATTTTTAGAGCTTTTTTAAAGCTTTTAAAATAAAATTCACCATTTGGATTTTTCTGGAATTAACTAAAGCTTAAAATATATTTTTTATTAAATAAAAGGATTTAATGTGACTAAATTAAACTTGAACATTTATTGGAAGTATTTTATTTGGGTTCCTTGTGTCTTAAGGATTTTTCTGAGATTTTTTGTTATCTTTCTGGATTTATTTGCTATTTTCTAGAGCTCAAGAGATTTTATTTGAATTTCTAAAAAAGGAAAATCTCTAAAAGTCCCTAAAAGGCTAAATGGGCTGAAGCCCATTTCAGCCCAGCCAGGTCTAACCCACCCTGGTAGCCCGGCCTTAGCCCAGTCTAGCCCAACCCGCGCCCCGCCACGCGTCACCCATCTGCGTCGTCTTCTCGACGTGCCCTTGCATCCTAGCCGTTGGTTCGTTTCGTGACCGCTGACAAGTGGGATCCCCCTGTCAGATGCGTCGTCTCCGGTCGGGACTCCTCTGTCTCCAAGTTCGCTCCGTCGCCGCTGCCCGTGTTTGACTCGGCATCGGCGTCCGTGTCATGTATGCCTCAGTCACATCAGCGTCCACGCTTATAAGACCCGACCACGACCCTTGGGTTTCGCATTGTCGTGCGCTGCTCACCGCTCTCACCAGGATTTGCCGCCGAGTTCGACGTCTTCACCTTCTTCTCCAGCGCCAACTGACGTTGCTGTCGACCTTGCTGGTGAGCGCCGCCACCCGCCATTCACTCGCTCCACCATCACTTCACCATCGGTCAGCCACCACCGTTCCGCCGCCGTTGGTCAGCCACCGCCGTTGAGCCACCCTGCCAACCACTTCGCCCATCCCGTCGTCAGCCGAACCCTCGTCGTCGCCTCGGTCCGTGCGCCTTCTGCCTCGCGCCCCTTCGTCTTCTCCGTGAACCTAGTCCACTGTGCACCATGCCGCAGACAGCAAGGGCCCGTGTAAGGACCCAGATATTAACATCCGGATTCCTCTGTGATTACTGCACTATTCCCTGGATCAGTAGATAGTGCTCACAGTTACAGTAATGAATATCAAAATACATATCATGCGGAAGCGTAAAATTTAATAGTAGACTTACTCATGGGCCGATTAGGCCGAAATCATTAAATTGCAGCAGCGGAAGAACGAAGCACACAGGTGAGACCTTTAGGACATGCCCACAGGCAGCCAACTGGAGGTTCGCGACCTAGCTCTTGACATCTTCATCTTCTCTGCCAGCTTGTCCAATCTTGTTGCTGCGGTGCAGTGACTTGATTCCTGATTCTGAATTTTGTCGCAAAAGCGAGCGTGAGCACTCCGACCCTGTGCTCCGCGAGCCAATACACAGAATGCAAATAAATAGTATGCATAGCTTAACAAAGGAGAGGCTCGGGCTATTTTATTTTGCGTAGAGTACTTTTGAATACAATTAATTAAAAAGCCCTATGACTTAGCAATTTTGGAACAAATCATAATGTACAAGGAAATGCATTATTAATATCGATTCAGATTCCATCCACCGTTACATGGCATCTACACCATATAGCAATTTCTTCAGCGTTATAGCCGCTTAACTTACCACTGGGACGACACCCAGGACAACTCCAAACTAGGGCCTTTCACTGCCCTCCACTTTTCCATCTCACCCACAAAATATTTTGAAATAGAACTATATCTGGTTAAGTTCCCATGTCCGCCCTTAACCGTGGGCACGGCTATTCGAATAGTTTTAGACTCTGCAGAGTTTGCACACTTTACCCACAAGAGACAGTTTACTCGTTGCCCCGCACGATTCCTTAGCCATGCGGTTGAGCAAACTATCACAGTAACCGTTCAAAGTACCTCGCCCCTTCCATCATCTTACCCTCTAGGTTGCTCCCATTTGCGGTGGGACCCATTCGTTGTGCGGGATGTTCCCTTCCTATGCACCTAGCAGCTGGCTACCCACACTGCTAGCGCGTCGCAAGAGAACTTCTCCCTCAAGCCTGCCACCCAGGCCGCCACTTGCGGGAGTCCCATTCAAGCCTGCCACCCAGGCCGCCACTTGCACTACTACCATGATGATGACTTCCAGGGTCCGGTAAATTTACTAAGCCAAGTTGTATTTTACAGACTTGTGGTTGTACTTGTTTTACATAGGAGGTCATGACAAGATTCGGTCCTTAGGGTTATCTGGGCGGATTTATCACTAACCACTTTGTGCTTCCACTGCACCACTTACACACACACATAAGGGTGGCAACGAGCCGAGCCAAGCCTGGCTCGGCTCGGCTCGTGAAAGCTTGGTGGAATGGAGGCTCGGTTCGGCTCGGCTCGGTTAGGATATCAAGCTTTTTTGTGGGCTCGGTTCGGCTCGTGGTGCGGCTCGAGCCAGCTCGCGAGGGCTCGCGAGCCAACAATGCAAACCAACAAACAACCAACCTTAAGCCCTTCTCACAACAAGCCAACCAACCACTAGCAAAGGTAAATCACAAGTTGCTCACAGTTAGCAGCAATCGGGGGGGGGGGAGTTGCACGCACCGACTCGGTAGAGGCGGCTCTCGGGGGAGAAGATGGTGATGTGGCGGTCGTACCCCACACCGGTGCCGCGGCTCATCTTCGCCGGAGATCTCACCGCCGGAGTCGAGGGCTTGGGTGTGTTGTGTTGCTCTGAAAAAATAGCAAGCCAAAACCGGTAGATCGGGGTAGGATTTGGAGAAAAGAACCAGATCGGCCGGATCTGGCCATGGCTCACCAGGCGGCGCTGAGCGGCAAGGCGGGAGCGACCGGGCTGTGGCTCACCAGGCGGCGCCAAAAGGCAAGGAGGCGCGGGAGGGGGAAGCTGCACCGGTGCGACGCGACGATGTGAAGTGAGAAGCCGGGGCGGAGGAGCTGAGACCGAGGGGAGGCTGGAGCCGGGGACGGAGGACCCGAGGCGCGGCACCGAGGGCAAAGAGTCGGGAGGGGGCGCGTGAGTGGAGAGACAGGGGAACTGAGAGGGAGAGAGAGAGCCGAGTGAGTGGGGAAGGGGAGGCATCGGTGGGGTCTGTGGTCGGGGGAGCCAAGGAGATGAGGAGAGGAGGCATCGCGGGGCCGCGGGAGTCTGTGCTCGGGGGAGTGAGGAGATGAGGAGGCATCGGCGCCGTTGCGGTTTGCGGAGGGACCGAGGGGCGACTAGCGAGGGACTGACTTAGTGACTTATGAGGGAGCATGGCGCCTCCGAGCCAACCGAGCCGCTCGCGAGCTGGCTCGGGCTCGGCTCGTTTAGACCCCGAGCTTTTTTGCTGGCTCGGCTCGGCTCGTTTCATCCACGAGCCGAGCCAAGCCTCCACGAGCCCGAGCTGAGCCCGAGCTGGCTCACGAGCCCGAGCTTTTTTGCCAGCCCTACACACACACATTCGAACCCTCCGCCCAGATATTTAAGCAAGTTGGGGTTTTTGGGAACATAAAATAATCATGTCCAAATATAAACCAGTCATTCCCACCATGACTGCCCAACCAAATTTTCTCATGATTAAAGTGATGCTTGGGCGTTCTCGCGCCCATGAATACCTAAGCAATACTAAGCATGGCATATAAATTACGGACTTATTTTCGAAAGGTTACTATTGTAATTTTGCTAGGGCAACAAAGTTCACATATTCAAATATTCTAAGGGAGGTGTAATATTATTCAAGGTAAACAATGGGTACATAACTAGAATATTAAATTAAACATGTATTTGCATATAACTAATAGCATGCAATTTGATAATTTAAACCAAAGTAATTTGCGGAAAACGTAGGTTCAACATGATCAAAGTATTGACTCGTCTGGCGCGGTTTACCGCAGACTTGAGCACACACGATGCTTTCTCTTGAATTGACGTTTATCTTCACTTCGAGCTTGACCTCACTTGATCCAATGAGTCTTCACGACTTCCGATTTCTAATTACGCGATAAACGATTGAATCCAAATAAAAGCAAATAACTCAAAAGATCCAAACAAATCCGAATAAACTTAATTTAGTTTTACTTTGAGTTAATGGGTGATTCGTGTGGTTTGAGGCAAGGCCGACAGTGGAATGCGATGACTTGATCTTGTTATTAATAATCGCTTTCATTATTGCTTTAGACCTATGAATTGGGGTGCAAGTCTAGCTGGGTATCATTTTGTCGAGCGTTGATTTTTAGGGCATGTGATATACATATATAAGTAATATTTGCAAGTTTTAGCTTATCAAGTTAATCTTATAGTCTATGTTTTTTTTAACATTAGGTGATATGATATTTTATGTACCTCCCTTTTGTCGCTAGACTATGTTTAATTTGAATTAGGGCTTAATTATTCGGGTTCTAGCTTGCTATATATGCAATTAGGCTCAATATTACTATGCACTAAAGCTAGTGTTAACATTTGGTTAATGGCACTATTTTTATCCTACTTATACTTTAGCTACTATTAGGCTTAGTCTCATCTCAAATCTTAGTCTACATCTAGCTATCTTAGCAAGGCTTGGTTTGTATCATTTTATGTGACCTTAATTACCCATGTTAGTGGTTACATGTTCAATTTAGAATATTTAAGTTTGTGAGATTATTTTGAATCTTGACGACCTAGGGCTATTATATTAAAATATGTCATTAGGGTTTGTTTAATGGTGGCATGACAAATATTGGGCACATATGTTTACATATTGATTAAGGGCCAGCTTTATTAAGTATATATATTTATCCAAAGGCTACTTCTCCTAATTAATGCCTTAATATGTGACTAGATTTGCAATGTAAACATTAAAGTTACACTAATTATCTGTCATGACATCTAATCCGAATTTAAATCATACATAAACTCTCTCAAGCCTTATTTAAATTTTATTAGCTTCCCTAATTCTTGTTTCTAAGTTTTTCCTTTAGTTCAGGATTAGATTTAAAATATATGCTTTAGGCTTACTAATCATACAGACACGATATTGACTAATCCATGATTAAATATTTATTAACTTCATGTATATCCTAATAAATTTTGTGCCTTCCATGGATATATTAGAATTTTTATTCACCTTGGGTTTTAAGCTAAACCATACGCTATTCATATCTTTAATTAGTAATTAAACCTCCATTGATTACTTAAGCTAATTTAGATATTCATTTAGCCATAATCAACATCTTAAATGTTAAGC
Source organism: Dendrocalamus latiflorus (assembly GCA_017311315.1). Taxonomy (NCBI): domain Eukaryota; kingdom Viridiplantae; phylum Streptophyta; class Magnoliopsida; order Poales; family Poaceae; genus Dendrocalamus; species Dendrocalamus latiflorus. The sequence goes on from CM029664.1 coordinate 29,232,928, forward strand.
GAACAATCAACATCTTAAATGTTAAGTGAACTTATTTTACATCCTAGTTAAATTTCATTAGCTTCTCTATATTATTCCCTAATTTTCCCTGATTTTTATTAATTAAAATGAGCTACCAAAAAAATGGATAAAATTGTGGAAAGATATGCTGCCGACGGATTCGAACTCAGAACCTGCTGTGAGTGTGTGATGTGCACGCTGGTGACCAACTGGACGGCGGCTGTTTTGTGATACAGATGAAGTAACAATTAAAAGAGGAAACATATGGCTGGGGAAAACAGGGGAAAGCTAGGCCGGCGGGGAGCGGCCTTGCCGGCGGCGGGCGGCGGTCGTAGGGGCGTCGGTGGCAGTCAAAATGGAATCCCGCGGGGAAGAGGAAGCTCCTGGGGCAGCGCGATGGTCGGGGTGGCGACGACGTGGGCGGGAGACGGCGCGGGGCGGGCGACGATGAGGGTGGAAGAGGGCGGCGGCACCGGCGTGGGGGAGAGGATAAATCGACGAGCGCTAGAGCATGAGGGAGGTTAGTAGAGCTTACCCCGGCGGTTGGCGTGGTCGGAGAGAGGCCGGGGTGGGCCGGCGGCGTGAACTTGTCGCGGCGCGGGTACACCCACAGCGCCGGCGAGATGGGGTGGCGGGGAAGCTCCGGCGAGGTGGGGGCTAGCTTCGTGGTGGCCGTGCGGTGCTCCCGGCGCACGGAATCGGAAAGTGGTGGCCCGAGGAAGCGTCGACGGCGGAAATGGCGGCGGCGGCCGGGATGGAGAAGAGGGGCCGCACGTGAGCTCCGGGGGGTGAAACCTCAATTAAGCAGGAAGGGAGGAAGAAGAGGAGTGGAGGCGCTCTGTGACGCGGCCAAGCTGGCCGGAGGCTCGCCGGAGGGCCGGTGCGGCGGGGAAGCGCGGCGGCCTGTGAGGTCACGGCTTGAGGAAGGAGAAGGAGGGGTGCAGAGAAGCAATGGGAGGCCAGAGCGGTTTATATGCGCGGGTGCTGTGGAGAGCCGGGGGTAGCGGCATGGCCAGACGGCGCGGGGCTCGGCGCGCGGCAGGGCAGATCGATGGCGACGGGTCAGCGCAACTCAGAGGTGACGGGCGAGCGGCGCCGCGCAGAGGGCAGAGCAGCGCTGCGATGGGACGAGGCGTGCACGGGCGATGATGGCGGGGCAGCGCTGAGCAGAGAAAAAGGGAGGGGGCGACGTGGAGATTGCTCCACCACGGGAGAAGAAAGGAGGAAGAGACAGAGAAGGAGCAGACGCTCGGGGGAGGAAAAGAGGAAAGGAGGGGAGGCTCTGGGGAGTGGGGCCCGGCGGAGGAAGGAAGAGAGAGGGAAAAGAGATATAGGGTTGGGCCCACGAGTAAATGAGAGAAAATAGAGAAGGGAAAAGTGAGAAGCTTTTGCAGTTGCTGAAATTTTAATCCTTGAATTTAGATTCTCTATTTTCTGACTTAAGTTTTTGTTCAGTATTTACGTTTACTGATTTTTGTATGACCTTCGGAATTTAAGCTTCAAACATATATATATTAAATGAGAGTTTCTATTATTACTATCATTTAGGTTATAAGTGTGTATGTGCGCGTGTACATACATATATATTCTCACATGTTGTTATGGTTACTAACTTATTTCAATTTGCATATATGTATATGTATATGTATATATATATATATATATATAATTATTTCTTATATTGTCAGACTCTTACTTGTACTACTTGTATATACATATATATACCTATATGTGTATGTATTGTGTTTGCATTTTGTTTATTCACTTTCATTGTTAGTATGCCATTATTTTGAAAAGAAGATTTTATATTTTCAAACTCAGGTTTCTCTCCTTATGTTGGATCATCTTTTCAGATTCGTATTTCAAAATTTTAGTTTTTTTTGTTATTATTATTTGTTGATTTCCTTTTTGGCATTACTAATGTTTGTCTTTACCTTTATGAATTTATTCAGCTTTTGGAATCTCAACCAAATTCAGGAAAATACCATAAAATCCAAATTCCAATAGAATATACTGGGAAAATAATTTAAGAAATTCATATTTTCAAATTTAAATTTTTCAGGATGTTACAGCCCGCACGTCAGATGCATTGTGCCATAGACCAGTGGACAGAGCCTCGTCAACCCTAGCCGAGTCAGCTGCCACCTCAGCCCTACCTACCACGTCAGCATGCCTAGTCACACGTGCACTATTCTATACACCGAGACCACCCTAAGCCAGCCTTTCTGTGCACCAGGTTCACAGCACAATAGATTTTTCAATTTCCAGCATTTCCTTTAGATTAGATTTTTTAAGGGCATGTTCTTTTGCATCTTAGCTCCGATTGACCATGTTCTTTTTCCTAAATTCAAGCTCTATCTTTTAGTTCTAGTTTTTTTAGTTTTTGGAGTTCATTTGAATTTTATTTAAATTTATTTTATGCCTCATTTCATTTTCTTTCTCGTTAGATCAGGCTTTCGAAGGAGCTTAAGCAAGATTTGAGGATCAAGAGCCATTAACTGAGCAAGGCCAAGGCAAGTCATGTTCTTTGATCATGTTGAACCTAGTTTTTCAAATCTATTGTTTATTATTTTGTTTTAAATTATCATGTATTGCTATTTTATTACAAACCTTTGTATTCGTAGTTAATGACCACTTTGATTAATTCCTCCATTGATAATTTGAATGCCATGATTTCATTGTCACCAGAGGATGAAAAATTATTTAGTGATGCAATATTAGTTGTCACATGAGTTGTATGTTTAAATTGCTAAACCATGCTTACTATAGTACATTAGGCTCATCATCATCACATGTGATTAATAATTAATTTTGACTTAATAAAATATTAAATTGTGGCTATAGCCACAGTTATAAAATTTGAGTACCATAACATAGGAGATATCATTGGTGTTGGTTATACAAAATTGATTTTCACTTGGGCGAGTGACCGTGCAGTCAAGGGGGGAATGTGGATTCACTTCAAGGGATGTGGAAGTCTCACTTGGGTAATGTTTAAGGACTTAACTTTGTGTGGCATTGACCTGAGCCTTACTGTACAACCACATGTCTAGTATGGGATAGACTTAGCTGACTAATTTGTGATATTTTAATTTCGATTCCTCTATTGTGATTAACATGGTTGCTAATTTCTATGAGGCACAAGGGGGGTGTGATGTGAAACCCTAGCAGGTGGAATTGGGTTTGGATTGAGCATTGTAAAGGCCTTGTCATGATTTCTCCGTCGCACACCAAAAGAAGTATGTTAATCGCATGGTAATATGAGATTATCATGTCTTGTGGGTAAAATTGTACAACCTCTACAGAGTGTAAAACTATTCAAATAGCCGTGTCCTCGGTTATGGACAATGCTCGGTGATTTTACACAAGGGGTAAAGTATTCATAAAAATCTGGATGGGTTAAGTTGGGAAGTGAATGGTTGGTTCACTGATAGTTCATTACGTGAATGGTAATTCACTGGTGGTTCATTAGAGTGAATAGTCAGTTCATTTGTGATTACTCTCAATTCCTTTGATTATTTGCTTATTAATCATTTTTAAAGTTTGCTTTTTAATCTGTTTATTATATTTACTTTAAATTGTTGTTTTCTGCAAAATAACCCTTCAGCTATTCGTTGGTAAGCTTTGCATACTATATTGCATTTTTGTTACAAACGACTTGCTGAGTACTGTATATACTCACGACTATATCCATATTTGCTTAGTTGAGGAAGAAGGACCAGATCAGCAGGAGGATACTTCGACGAGTTCGTGGCTTAGGACTTCGCTCCCCAGTCGATTGCCTGTGAACATGTCAAATGGCTACTATGCTTATTTTTGTTTTCTGTTGCAAGTTTCTTAAGCCTTTCGGGCTTTTATCTATAAGGTTGGACATAGGAATTCAACTCTGATAATTATTACTAATATTTGAGTCTTTTTTTAGTAAATCGTGGTATGATCAATGTTTCATCTTTGTTTACACAGTATGCACTAGCGTGATCTTAGACTAATGTAGAATACACAAGAGAGTTTGAATTTATATATTCAAGTCTTGACAGCCTGCTTGCTATGTGGTTAATTGGTTGTTACAAACTTCGATTGAAGTCGTTCTGGCCTCTTGTTTGTGTTTTAGTTTAACTTCTAGTTTTCTAGTTTTTCCTTTTTTTTTTAGTTGTTTGTTGTTTTTGAGTTTTTTGTCTTTTCTTTTTTTCTGAATTCTTTTGCCCGCATGTTTTTTATTTTTAATTTTTAAAATTTAATTACGTCAAAAATCACCAGCAATTACAGTATAAAATTAATCAACTATAATACTAAATAGTAAAAAACTAAGCTGAAATACACCTAATCGTATGTAGGGGTGGAAACGGATCGGATACGGTCGAATAGTCTCAAATACGAATACGAATCCATATTTTTTAAACAAATACGGATGCGAATTCGAATATTCTCAAATACGGATACGAATATTCTCGAATACGAATACGGATATTTTCGAATACGGATTTTTTCGGATACGAATATCGGATAAAACGGATTCCTAGCGGTTTTACTAGTTTTTGACCGGTTACCAGTTTTAAATCGCCTAAATTCAAATTTTGAATCACAAAATTTGTACAAATTTTTCATATGTTCTAGAAACGGATCGAATACGAATCGAATAGTCTCGAATACGAATATGGATACGAATATTCACGAATACGAATGCGAATACGAATACTCTCAAATATGGATACGAATATTCTCGAATACGAATACGAATATTTTCGAATACGGATTTTTGCTTACCACATTTATGTTTTCTCGGATACGAATACCGGATAAAACGAATTATCCGTTACCGTTTTCCACCCCTAATCGTATGTGCCAAACTGACATGTGGCATCTTTTTATATTGTTTATTGTATCAAATTAACTTATACGATATATGTTTTAAAAAAACTATGGATTGATCGTGAGTATTTACATCATATTTCGAACACAAGACATCATATTTCGAACACAAGAATTTTATCTTATTCTACGTGAATTGATCTGTAAAACACCTGTGAAATTTATGTGTTATAAACCGGACTTGGAACAATGGTAGGAGCGTTGAGCTGTGTGAGTTTACAGACCAGGGGATACAATTTGCTCCTAAAACAATTCACCTTTTAGGTAGTGCTCCAAAGGATTTATAGGGTGGATTTTTTGGGTTGATGGTTTATAGCTTAAATATTTAAATTCTATCTGTTCGCGAGAGACAGTACACATAGAGAAATAGTCGTATGCAATTTTAGCCGGTACAACTGAACTCAGTATATTTTTTATTATAATTTTTCTATTGACTCCGTCTTAAAAAAACACACCGTTAAAAACTAGTTACTATAGACAGTATAAATATAACCTAAATTTAAGTCCAAAAGAACCCGACCATAAGCTTAGGTTTCTATTTCTTTTACACTAAAGCTGTTATTAGCTTTTTTATATAATTAAATTTAAAAAATAAAAAAACACCATCATAAATAATACAAAGAAAAAAGAATAAAATTCCAAAAAATATAAAAAACTAAAAAAAGATGAAATTAAAAAGTTAGCAGTGGCCTATAGCCTTCGAGGCAATGGTCACCAAATGCTAACGGTTTATTCAGAGATGTCGCATCAATATGAAAAAAAAAAGTCAACCCAACCCAGGTTGGAAGAAACACGGTAGATCGCCTCGCAAGGCCTCCACGCGCGCCTCACGGCCGAGAAGAAGCGTGGGCCGCGAATGCCGCGCGGAGCGCCTCGCCGAACTCGACGAGCCTGGCGGCGTCGGGCTTCACGTCCCTGACGGCCCCGTGGGCGCAGAACCGCGCCGCCCACGCCGCCAGCCGTGGCGTCCGCGCCTTGTCGAGGACGCGCAGGCCGGTGATCCTCTCCCCTGCGCGGAACCACCCGACGTATGAGCCAAGAACGAAGTCCAGGAAGCCGACGTCGTCGCCTCCGAAGTAGCGCCTCCCCTGGCTACACTCCGCGAAGGCCTCCTCGAGCTGCCAGATGCGCCGCCCCGCCGCCTCGGCCTTGTCGCCGTCGATCATTCCCCTCAGTGTTCGAAGCGCCGACGGGAGCTGCACCTGTTCGGAATTGGAAGCGCGGCGATCAATTACGAGAGCAAAATAATTTCCATTCGAAATGGGCGCGACGTTGTACTATATGGAGTGGCTTTGATACGCGTGCTGATGCGGAGTTGCTGATCTGGAGCAAATTGACATGGGCAAGTCCTGATCAACTCGGCTTCGACTTCTGGCTTCTAGCTTATTTTTCACTATTCATAAGTTTCGTCTTTTTCTGAATTTTTGGCTTTTTGTTGAGCTTTTTTGCCGGTTCTTTTTTCCCGTATTTGTTTGTATTATACGTAATGGGCTAATATATTTTTTATATTTTTAAATTTTTTTAAATTTAATTATACTAAATAAGCCTCTGTCAGCTACAGTGCTTTTTTCAGCCAGCTACAGTGTTTTCAGCCATAAGCCATGAGCTTTTCAGCCGAACCGATCACCACCATATAGTTGCAGGCAAAATATCACATGTAAACCCCTTTTTCAGCGTGAACCTGTAAACCCAACCGTGGGCGATTGGATGCGAAGTGTACGCGCAAGATCGAACCCCGAGCCACTGGGTACATTTTGCACAAAACCACCCGCCTCTTGTTAGTAAAGTTTCACATAACCCCTTCCTCCTTTATTGATCACCAAAATACCAGATCTAGCCCCTTAACAGCAGTAATTCCATTTATAACCCCTCCCCCACCGCACGATTTCTAGGCATCAACACGTGGCAATCGAGCGGTCGAGAACCGCATGACACCGAAATCGTGCAGTCCCCGACCGTACGACCACTGTTCACGTACTAATCGTGCGGTTGGGGACCGCACGACCACTGTTCACGTACTAATCGTGTGGTCGGGGGCCGCATAACCACTGTTCATTCGGGCCTACAGTATATGCACGGTGTACTTTTGGATTAGCTGTTGCGTGTGTTTGTGTGCTTGTAATGAGATTTAAATTTTGTGTTTTTGTATGGGTAAGAGTTTATTTAGTTGTGAAATTTTTTATAATTATAAATATTAGGCATATTCATGTGTAATTTATTTTGTTTGGAGTCTGCAGCAATTTTGTACTATAGAAGAGAAGGTGCAAAATATTATGACGTATATTTTGAATACTCCCACTACTACAGAAAGCCTCATAGTAGACGCCTCATCACAGACGGTTTTGTGAAACCGTCTCTGATGAACACTATTACAGACGGTTGTAATTAGGAGGCCGTCTGTGGTATTTGTGGCGGGAAAATGGATTATCACAGGCAGTTATTACCGAAGTATCACAGACGGTCTGTATTAAAAACCGTCTGTGATAATCCCAGATTATCACAGACGGTTTTTAATAAAAAAACCGTCTGTGATAAGCTAGTTATCACAGACGGTTTTTAATCAAAAACCGTCTGTGATAATTCACAGACGGTTTTTAGTTAAAAACTGTCTGTGATAATGGCTAAGGCATTTATTGCGCTGCTCAGACCGCATCTGTCTTCATTTCAATCCAGATCTAGCCACTGCTGCGCACTTTTTCACTCGGGAGGAAGCTAGGCGATTTCAGGCCAGTTAATTTGGTGGGAAGAGGCAGAGATTGAGCTTTGAATATTCAGTCTTTCCTGGTTGCTCTAGATATGGTTAGTAATGTAATTTATTTTTTCTTTAATTGCATTACAATTTAGGTCTAAGTAATCCATTAGTGGTTATTGAAAATGGTTAATTTGCAAAATTGTTGGTTATATAATAGCTGTTGTATTTGTAATATGAATTGAGCTAGCAAATTAAGTCTCAATATAATAAATGTGGCCCGTATATATGTAGTTATAATTAGTTAATCTAGATTTTAATACTAAGTTGTTATATATGTACGTAACGTAGGACCGAAGCTGGATGTATACCGCGAGCCGTGTGAGTGAAGAGTACATTAATGGTGTTTCTGCTTTTATAAGAGCCGCCGAGGAGGATATGTTGAATAAGGGGGTGGAATATATGTGCTGTCCATGCACTAACTGCAAGAATTTGAAGATGTTTAAGAATCGAGGGCAAATTGTAGCGCACTTGATTCGGAGGGGTTTCAAAAAGGATTATACGTGTTGGACCAGTCATGGCGAAGTGAATGATCATATGCCGCGGGATGACATCGTCGGTGAAGTGAATGATATGCCCCGGATGACATCGCCGGCGAAGTGAATGATATGCCCCCGGATGACATCGCCGGTGAAGTGAATGGCATACCGCCGGTTGATGTCGATTGTGGCTCGGATTCAGATAGGTTGCACGATGATAATCTGGATCAGATGCTTTGCGATGTAGAAGAGAACTATGATGAGAGAGAGTATGTTAAATTCCGTGGCTTGATGGAGGATTCAGAGAAACCTTTGTACACGAGCTGCAAGTACACGAGGTTGTCGGCCGTGCTTGAACTGTTGAAATTGAAGGCAAGCAACGGTTGGTCCGACAAGAGTTTCACGGCGCTGCTAGGTCTTTTAGCGGACATGCTTCCGGAGGGAAATGAGTTGCCTAAAACCACGTATAAAACCAATAAGGTTCTTTGTCCGTTGGGAATGGAAGTAGAAAGAATACATGCATGCCCGAACGACTGTATCCTCTACCGTAAAGAGTATGCAAACATGCATGTATGTCCGGTGTGCAACGCATCCCGATACAAACGTAACAATCAATCAGATGAAGGCGAGGGAACAGAGGCGCAGAAAGGACCTCCTGCTAAGGTGGCATGGTATTTTCCTATAATTCCCCGTTTGAAAAGGTGTTTTGCAAATCCAAAGGAGGCAAAACTGCTGCGTTGGCACTCGGAGGAGCGCAAGAAGGATGGAATGATAATACACCTTGCTGATTCCGCGCAGTGGAGAAACATCGATAGGAGTTTTGCAGAGTTCGGTGCAGAACCAAGAAATATAAGGTTTGGACTGAGTACAGATGGAATGAATCCTTTCAGTAGCATGAGCAGCCGACACAGCACATGGCCCGTGACTCTCTGCATATATAACTTTCCTCCTTGGTTGTGTATGAAGCGAAAGTACATTTTGCTGTCGATACTTATCCAAGGGCCAAAACAACCTGGGAATGATATCAATGTGTTCCTAGCACCGTTGGTGGAAGATCTAAAAGTACTGTGGAACGAAGGGGTACAGGTATGGGATGCATACAAACGAGAGAACTTCACTCTGCGCTCCTTATTGTTCTGCACCATAAATGATTATCCTGCCCTTGGTAACCTATCAGGCCATAGTACAAAAGGTGCCAAAGCTTGTACTCACTGTTTAGATGGTACCGAGAGTGTGTGGCTGAGACACTCACGCAAAACCGTCTACATGCGTCACCGCCGGTTCCTTCGGAGGGCTCACCCATACTGCAAGATGAAGCAACAATTTGACGAAGAGAAGGAAGACGGTTCAGCTCCAAGGCATTTAAGGGGACACGAGGTTTATGATATGGTTAAGGATTTAGATGTTGTCCTCGGAAAGGGACGTAAATTGAGGGCTAATGAGAAGAACACCTGAAAGAAGAGATCAATATTTTGGGACTTACCTTATTGGGAGTACCTAGATGTTCGGCACTGCATCGACGTCATGCACGTAGAAAAGAATGTGTGCGACAGCTTGATTGGTCTCTTACTGAACATCCGTGATAAAACAAAGTACGGCGTCAACGCACGGCTTGACTTGGCTGACATGGACATCAGGCCTGAGTTAGCACCGACATGCACTGATAATGGACGAACGTACCTTCCCCCTGCGTGTTACACTCTGTCCAAGGCTGAGAAAACAGAACTGTGCCAGTGCTTGCATGGTGTCAAAGTTCCGTCTGGTTACTCCGGCAACGTGAAGAAACTTGTTTCGATGCAAGATTTGAAGTTAAATGGCATGAAGTCTCATGATTGTCATGTGCTGATGACATAGATGCTCCCTATTGCAATTAGAAATATTTTGCCGATCAAAGTCCGAGAAACAATCATGAGGCTATGTTATTTCATTAACACAATTGCTCAGAAGGTCATCGATCCCGAAGGACTAGATGCTCTGCAGGACGAGGTGGTGATGACTCTATGTCACCTTGAAATGTATTTCCCTCCTTCGTTTTTCGATATCATGGTCCATCTCATTGTTCACGTTGTGTGGGAGATAAAAATGTGCGGGCCCGTATTCCTACGTAGCATGTACCCATTTGAGAGGTTCATGGGAATTCTCAAGTCCTACGTACGGAATCGTTCTCGGCCGGAGGGCAGCATCGTCGAAGGTTATGCAAGCGAAGAGGTCATTGAGTTTTGTGTCGATTATATGGCTCAGATTGAACCGATAGGTGTCCCTCAATCTCGTCATGAGGGGAGGCTGAAGGGTCTCGGAACTATCGGAAGGAAAGCAATCACTCCAGATATGAACACGTATACTCAAGCCCATTTCACGGTGTTGCAACACATGACTGAAGTGGCGCCTTATGTGGAGCAGCATAAGGATGTGCTTTGGCAACAGAATCCAGAGCGGCCGGATGTTTGGATCATGAGGCAACACAACCGTTGGTTCAACCAATGGTTGAAGGAGAAAATCGCTAGGAGCTCGCCGAGTGAGACGCTAACATGGTTTGCAAAAGGGCCGACATTTACAGTTGTGACATGGGTGCATCTCCCATTATTTCAAGATCCCCTTATTTCGCTGTCGTTGGGTGCATCTCCCACAGGTGAAGGTTGACAAGTACGGTGTCACGACCGTGGACCTCCAACGTGTCGGGTACAAAGACGAACCATTCGTACTCGCCAATCAAGTTGTTCAAGTTTTCTATGTAACCGACCCGGCAAATAAGAAACGCCATGTAGTTCTTCATGGAAAAAGGAGAATTGTTGGAGTGGAGAATGTAGTGGACGAGGAGGAATACAATCAATTTGACGAGTTACCTCCTTTTGGAAATGGCATAAGGGTCGACGATGAACAACGTGACGAAACTAGTTACGTACGCATTGATCATGATGAAGGGCTAATTTTTTAAAGGAAATAAGCAAGTACAATAAGAATGTATATCTGAAAATGTGTGATGTAGTCAATTTTGAGATGTATATGTGAAAATATGTGATGTAGTCAATTTTGAGATGTATATGTGAAAATGTGTGATGTAGTCAATTTTGAGATGTATATGTGAAAATGTGTGATGTAGTCAATTTTGAGATGTATATGTGAAAATGTGTGATGTAGTCAATTTTCAGATGTATATGTGAAAATGTGTGATAGTATCTCAGACGGTTCTAAACGTAGAACTGTCTGAGATAGTATGCTTATTACAGACGGTTCTAAACTTAGAACCGTCTGTGATATGTATCACAGACGGTTCTAAGTTTATAACCGTCTGTAATAATCCGCTATATATACCCGTGTCTAGGGTTTTCCGTGTATTCTGCAGTTATTCTATATCTAAATCCCGATCTGCCTCCCCCGAGCCCTCGCCGCCGCCTCCCTCGAGCCCTCCCCGACCGCCTCACTCGAGCCCGTCGTCGCCGCCGCCTCCCCGAGCCCGTCGTCGCCTCCTCCTCCTCCTCCGTCGTCGCCGGCCGCCTCCCCGAGCCCGTCGTCGCCGCCGCCTCCCCGAGCCCGGGGCCTCCTCCTCCTCCGTCGCCGCCGCCTCCTCCTGCGTCGCCGCCTCCTCCTCCTCCTCCGTCGTCGTCGCCTCCTCCTCCTCCTCCGTCGTCGCCGCCTCCTCCTCCGTCACCAAAACCCTAAGGTCATCAAATCCCTCCCCGAGCTTCATGCTTACTGTTAGAGTTTAGGGTTGATGCTTGATACTTCATACTGAGTGTTAGGGTTTAGGGCTTACTGTTATATGCTTACTGTTATGTATATGGTTAGTTGCTTACTGTTATGTATATGGTTAGTTGCTTACTGTTATATGCTTACTGTATATTCAAGTTTGTTATGCTTACTGTTATGGTTAGTTGCATTCATGTATATTCAAGTTTGTTAATCTTCCATATACTGAGATTGCCTGTGGGATTTACAGTTGCTCGATGATGATAAATTCATATACTAAGATTGGTTCATTCGGTCTTTGAGCTCTAATAGCTGTTATATACAATCTTCCATATACTGAGATTGCCTGTGGGATTTACAATTATGGCATGTTATTAAATTGATCTGTTAGGATTTCATCTTGACAAGTTAAAAGTTAACTGCTGTCTGAATATATGCATGCTGAATATATCTTGATCTTGAGATTGTAGAGTTTGTATCTAGAGCTCAAAAGACTGAATTCATATTTGGCATAACCAATCAAGGAAGAGTATATGATTTAGTAGCGGGACGGCCAAGATTAATCTTGTGCAACCCTACAATTTGAGAGCACATATTCATGTTGAGACTGTTATTGATTCTATTATTTGGTTTATAGTATTAGCAACTAAAGTAGGTGCTAAGATAGGCACATCACCCCCTCTCTATGTCCATATCACCCCCTCCCTTCTCCCCCTCCCCTCTACTCCTCTCTTCCAATTCAATATGATTACATTCTCATCTTATCTTAATAGACCCACAAAATGAGCAACATGTCACCCGCGCATTCTTCAACATCATCGCCGGAGGCGTCCGCTCCAACATCAAGACGCCAAGGAAGAGGGCTATCAAAGAATCCTCAGAGCCGACAGACCATCACAGCGGTAAACGCAGCTGGGGTCCCTATCCTTCCTAAGCAAGCGGCAAACGCATTCCGAACCATGGTCGGAATAGTTGCACGAGAACGAATTGAGATCACATACAATTCGTGGAAGAACGTGCCTGACACTCGGAAACGTGAGCTGTGGACCGAAATTTTGGCATCGTTCGAGTTCCCAGAAGAACACTTACACGCTGTGGAACGACAAACCTACCAAGCGGCGTGCAAAGCATGGAAGAACTTCAAGAGCACGCTTGTCAAGAAATACGTGGAGACGGACGAAACGCCTTTTACTAAATACTCATTCCTGGAACCACAATGGGAAGAGTTCAAGGCGATGAAAACGACCGAAGATTTCAAAAGTACAAGTGTGGCGCACAAGGCCCTCCAGGCAAAAAACACGCACCCCCACAGACTTGGCACAGCTGGGTATGCGGGTAAAATCCCGCAGTGGAGGTTGGAGGATGAGCTGGCAGCTGCAGAGGACATCGCCCCGCCGTTTTCCAATATCCCGGATGACCGCGCTCGAAATTGGCTTAGAGCAAGGTCATCTACAACGACATCGGGGGACGTCTCCTTTCGAAACCCTGCAGACCAGCAAGTGTCCCAGTGCCTGGTAAGATATCGATCGAACTACGTAGCTTGTAATTACTCCACAACTTCGTACGAATTGAAATGACATGTCGTGCTCTTGCAGGAAGAGCTGAGTTTTCAGTCTACCAAGGGATCATTCCAGGGAACATGGGAGAATGATATGCTCTCTGTGGACCTGGGAAACAAGGAGCACCCGGGCTGTACGAGAGGCCTTGGGCTTTACGTTCCATGGAAACATGGTTTCCAAGATGACTCCGACATGTATCGGCGTAGGAAGAGAAACAAAGCCGAGCGTGACGCACAGCTACGAGAAGAGATCAAGGCATCTCTTAAAGAGGAGCTACTGGGTTCGATGGCTGATATAATCAAAGATGAGGTGCGGAAACAGACAGAAAGTCAGCAGGCGGCCACCGCCGCTGCTGCGCTAGCTAGCCCGCACAACCATCCGAGTAGCTGCGCGTCCAATCCGACGCAAATCCAGTCCAAATTTCCTGTGGACGACATCCAGGTAATAATTATTACCTCTCGAATGCTTGCTCCATTGGTAGGCCTATTCGAGTAGCTAATTTTGTATCGTTATGTAGGAGCCTACGAATTGCAAGCTCCAAGTGAGATATGGCTCCGTTCCCTTGTACGCTGCTTGGGGCCAGGCATATTCGTCTGGTATCAGGGCCATGGTGCACGGTCAAGCTTTAGCGCCAGGCTTCGCAAAAGTTAATGTGGATGGTGTGCATGTCAATTTTGAGGTGGTCCCGCTACCGAAGCCCCCCAACGACGAGATCATGACTCTAGGACAGGCCATCGGAACATTCATCCAGTGGCCCAAAAGCGACATCTCCCTGGAGTCTTCTTCACCGGTGGCAGGACCAGAGCAACATGCACTGGTTCCATCTCCATTACAACACCAGTCGGTTCCACCACCGGATACTGCACCGGTGCTATCTCCACTGGTCATACTCTCGCCAGAGCAACTTGCACTGGTGCCATCTCCATTACAAGACCAGTCGGTTCCACCACCGGATACTGCACCGGTGCTATCTCCACGGGTCCTATTCTCGCCAGAGCAACTTGCACCGCTGCTGCCGACTGCCGTTAAGTCGGCCTATAGCCGATGCAGCAAGGCCAGCAAGGGCAAAGCAAAGAAGACCAATGATGATATTCCGTACCTACCTTTGGCCCGCAAATTCGTGCTTGGTCAGTCGTTGCTCGAGGAAAATACCTCCAAAAGCTACCATATAGTTGCATGCAATTGCACATGTGGTATATGCAGCAGTCCAATAAGCTAGAGGGAGAACGGACTTCAAGTATCACTGTCAAATTCACCGAAGAAGATTTACACCACAGTTTTCAAGAGTGTATGTTCGTGGTCGCCTTTGAGGATTTATTCGATCTGTTCACGTTCAACGCTCTTGACGTCTCAATCATTCGATGCTGGACGCTGTAAGTGTGTACAATCACAGTCTCCGTTAATGTCATACCGATAAATGCCATATCTAATCTTTTTTGCTTTCGTGTGTATATATATAGACACATGCTGATTAAAGCTAGATCATCCAACTTATCAGTTGGTTTCTTGGACCCACAATTGGTCGCCAAGGAAACCATCGACCAGGATACACCCCTTGTCGAGAGGTACATTGCAGTAGGACTGCTGGGTTGCGTCAAGAAGGATTATGTACTTATGCCCTTCCTTCAGAACTTTCATTGGATTTTAATAGTAATTGTACCAAAATGGAACAAGGTATATTACCTTGATTCCCTAAGTAAGAATAAAATGGACTTCACAGTTCTCAGCCAAGTAATCGATAGGTAAGCACATATTCCCCATACATATCTACATTGTACTTTCTTTCCTTCCGAATGATTAAGGTTAACTTTTTCGAATTACGTAGGGCGTTCGCCACCTACATTGAAAAGGGAGGTGACTCGAAGCGCGGGGCCAAAGCCCTGCTGACACATGTTCGAGATTTTAAGGTATTCGCTATTTCACATTAATTAATCCTATGCAACAGTTGGTACTAATGCCTTTTGAACTAACACATTCCATTTTTTGCAGTGTCACCAGCAGGAGCCGGGCAACACATGTGGATACTACGTTTGCCAACATATGGAACTACTCCTCGATTCCTCGAGGCTCACCAATCGCAAGGTTTGTCACTCTTTCCATAATTACGTCATACTTAACACGTTACATATATACGCACATTGATATTCCTATCGACAGGCTGCGTCCATCCCGTCAACTGCATTGAAACAGCCTGTTCTTGGAGGGATTCGAGGAGAGTTGGCGTACTTTTTGCTGACTCAAGTCATAACGCCAGGAGGACGGTTCCACTGCGCACCATGATTTCTTATTGGTCTTATCACTAAGTGCAAATGCAGTGCACATATTTTGTAACTGTGCATTTGTTAATAGATATTTCATTTCAATTCAATTAATCGATTTGCGAAATGGATGCATGCTTTATGTTTGTGAAATGAAGTGCGATGTCAATGAGATGTTTTATGTCTGTGAAATGTATCTGAAAGGAAATGAGATGTGTGAATTGTATGTTTTTTGTCTGTGATTATCTGCTTGTTTCAGATGGCATGGCTAGCATTTCCTGAGGCTAGCTATAAATAGAAATAGATTCTGCTGGGGGGAGGAGTATCACAGACGGTTTTTCATTAAAAACCGTCTGTGATTATGCGATATCACAGACGGTTTTTCATTAAAAACCGTCTGTGATTATCCGATATCACAGACGGTTTTTTTATTAAAAACCGTCTGTGATTATCCGATATCACAGACGGTTTTTTTAAAAAACCATCTGTGATATCGGATAATCACAGACGGTTTTTAATGAAAAACCGTCTGTGATATCGCATAATCACAGACGGTTCGAAAACCGTCTGTGATAACTTGGATTATCGCTGACCCATAATTTCATACGGTTCAGAAAACTGTCTGTGATGACGTTTCTGAACCGTCTGTAATGTGGATTTCTGTAGTAGTGTCCTTACGCAATGTAGATGATACATGTAGGAAATATTGTTTTTAGATTGTCATTTTTTTCAAAATAAAATGGCAGACAATATAGGTGCCCAATATTTCGAAAAAATATTGCACAAAACCACCCGCCTCCTGTTAGTAAACTTTCACATAACCCCTTCCACCTTTATTCATCCTCACAAGGCCCCAAATGTGCCAGCTCCAAATTGATTCCATCGGTAGCTAGGGTTAGGGCGATTTGGAGGCGATGCTGCAACATTGAGCTCCAATGGCTTCGCGGGCTACAGAACCTCCTTTCGACAGCTTTTATACTTTACACCCCATTTGGTTCCTAGGTATTGACCTTGGAATTGTGAAATTGAAATTCAAATATAAGAATATAGATGTTTGGTTGTCACCTAGAATTGAATCTATGCTTCCAAAGCCAAATCCAAGAGGTATGATGGAGCTAGAAGCAATTCTTAACTTACACTTGTTATTTATCTAGAATTCACTCTACAAATTTAAGTAAAAGTTCGGTATTTCAAATTCAACATTGCGTTCACACCATAAAAATTTCACAAAATTGGCTGAAACTTATTGAAGATGATTCACCATATAGAGAAGCTAATTTGTACATATTGGTGGACCTATTTGCACATGTGGCCCCCCACTGCCTTAAGAGAATGATTTCGTAATAGTTCGGTATTTGGAATTTTCTCATGTTCACACTATAAAATTTTCACAAAATTGAATAGAATTTGTTAGGGATGATTTAGCACGTAGAGTGCATATTAGTGGATCAGGTGCACAGGCAGGCCCTACAGTCGTGTAGAATTCCAAATGACACCCAAATAAAAAAAATTGGATTTTGAATTGACTTGAATCAAATTCAAATCCGACTAGAATAGAATTGGGAATCCAATTGAATGAATTAAATTTAATTCTAGACAGGAGCCAAATGGGTGACAATTTACACGGTGTCACGGTCCAAAATGCAAAATACTTTATCACATAATATAGGATGCTGAGCGTCTTCACATGCCATGCATACGAATATAGCCCATACCTGGGAGCATCGGCCACACAACGCTGACGCGTGGGCAACATGAACCACGCAAGACGTACTGAGTACGGATACACGCATGGTCAAACAATCCGTCCTTTTTCCCACACGTTTTGACAATCAGATGATCAAACAGACAAAAATCACCACATTAAATCTTTATTTCAAACAGCAGCAGCTGAGAAGGTGGAGCACTTCTCAGTTGCTCGCAGGAGGGGGAGCAGCAGCAGAAGATTGCGCCTTCATCGCCTTTGCGAACTCGACGATCCGATCGACGTCCGGGATGACCTCCTTGGCGGCGTCGAGCGCCGCGAAGCCCTCCGCCCACGACGCCAGGAGCGGGGTCCTGCCGGCGTCCAGGAGGTTCACGCCCGCCACCGCCTCGTACGCGCGCATCCACCCGACGAGGCCCCCCAGCGCGACGTCCACGTACCCTGGGCCGTCGCCGGCGAAGAAGGCCTTCCCCTTGGAGCACTCCCCGAACGCGCCCTCCAGCGTCTGCAGCGCCGCGAGCGTGTTCTCCGTCGCCGCCGCCCTCTCCTCGTCCGTTGCCGCCATGAACGCCTTATACCACGAGCCAAAAAACTGCATGTACGTACGGACACACACACGTTGCATGTGGTGTATAATTAATGGGAGTGTCTATACAATATTTGACTGTTTTTTAGGATAAAAACAGTCAGATTTTAAGCCGTTAGATGGAGATCCAACGCCCTAGGTAATTTTTTTTTGGAGGGGGTCATTTTTTTGGAGGGAGCTTGTATGGGTGGATCCGTTGGATGGAGATCTAACGTCCCAGATCAATCTGACTGTTTTTATCCTTAAAAACAGTCAAATTGTATAGCAATACTCATAATTAAGTAGCTATAAGTGTTCATGTGCACGGCACGTACGTTGTCGTCGACGTAGACGGCCCAGAAGCGGGCGACGGCGCGGTCGTATGGGTCGGCGGGGAGGAGGGCGGGGCCGGCGGAGGGGAAGGCCTCGTCGAGGTACTGCACGATGAGCATGGACTCGCAGACGGGCTTGCCGTCGTGGATGAGCACGGGCACCTTCTTGTGGACGGGGTTGGAGGCGAGGAGCAGGTCGCTTTTGTTGGCGAGGTCCTCCTCGACGTACTCGTAGCCCGTGAGCCCCTTGATGTGCAGCGCGACGCGCACCCGGTGCACGAACGGGCTCGGCCACGCCCCCAGCAGCCTCAGCTCGTCGCCTCCTCCGGCTCCGGGCGCCATCGGCTTCTCGCCACGCGCGCTCAGTGTCGTCGTCGCCGCCGTTTGCTCTCTACTGTGGAAATGCGTCGCTCTGAGCTAGCTCGTGTGGTGGAGGGACGACGCGCGGTATGCCGGTATTATACAGATAAGAAGATGCCTATGATCCAAATGTGAACGCTGGTCTATTCTAGAGCGCGGAAAAATTCCCCGTTGATGTGAACGTGCTTATGGGCTTGAACCGTGTAGATCGATCGATGATCTTTAGTTTGGAGCAAGAATTAAGCAGCAAATATATTTACTAGAGAAAAATTCATCACAGACAGTTTGAAAGAATCACCACATACGATTTTCTACTTATAGATCGGTATTGAATCATCTGAGATAATCCTTATCATAGACAGTTCTAGTTCGGTTCTTAACTAAAACTGTCTGTAATAACAATTATCACAGACGGTTCTTACTATGAACTGTAAGAACCATCTGTGACAGTCTATTATCACAAATGGTTCTAATTAAGAATCGTGTGTGATTTACGTTCTCGTGATATCATAAATAAGCTTACTTTAGTTTATCAACATTCTCTAATTGCGCTATAAAATAGCGCAATCAGATAATACAGATAATCAAAACAGGTCTATTTATAAGTGGCATCATGTCTTTGGTGGCTCGTTGTTTAGGTTGTAGGTGTTGTTGTTTCGTTGCTTTGATATGCCGTGGTCGTAAAGGCTCAGTCGTAAGTTGTGGTCGTAGGCGCGCGGTCATGAGCCGTGGTCGTATGCGCCTAGTCTATTAGTAGTCATGTCTTCATCCTGCAACAAAACATGAATTTCAACAAGTGCGAAACCCTAGCCGTCAATCAATTATCACAAGAACTAATTAAGGCATCAACAATTAACTTTCACATGCACGAGCATCAAGATTTACATGGCCAAAACCTAACCATCCAACAATTTCATAATTTTATATCCAAGCATTAAGGAAGAGAGGACAGGGGTGAGCGATATATCAACGGCGATGAAGAAGAGGCAAGCGGCGGCAACGTCACTACGTACGTTGTGTCATGACGGTGACACTACACAAGACACTCTTATGACAAAAATGCCTTATGCAGTGAACTATGGCGTCACAACTGGAGGCAGAGGAGCTCGGAGAGGTAGTCGGCATCGTTGGGGAGGCAACGCTTCGATCAGTTTGGGGGAGCTAGCTAGACGGCATTTTGGTTTGGAGTGTTTGGGGGAGGCGTGTGGGCAGCATATATAAAGGCATTTGGGTAGTGGAACCTATCAGTAGTTGAGAGGTCACAACGCCCCTTCAGTTTGAAAGTTTGAATAAAGGGGGCGGCAAAATTAGATGGCAAAATATCACAGACAGTTTTTAATACAATCCATCTGTGAAGAGCTAATATCACAGACGGTTCTTGTTAATAACCATCTGTGATACTTTACAGATGGTTTTCAACAAGAACCGTCTGTTATATTATCTCTTCACGGATGGTTTTTAGCGTTGTTAGTAACACAGACAGTCACTAAACATCGATCACCAGGCCCCGCTCTATTAGCTTCTAGCTTCAACTTTTTCTACTGTTTGGCATTATTTAAAGTTTATTTTTGTACTGTATATGTTGTTAATTTTTCAACGTAATTAAATTTAAAAATAAAAAATGTTACATCATCATGAACAATACAAAGGAATAAGAGGAAAAAAATTAAAAAAAACAAAAAATAAAAAATAAAAAAACTAGAAGCTAAAAGTTTAAATCGAATGGAATGGGTCCTAAGCAAACGGTACTAGGGCCAGCCGCCAGCCTTTATCTTGACTTGGTACTCAGTTCGGTTCGGGGAGTTCACGGACAAATAGCTAGTGCATTCTCGTGCATCTTCTTCGAAACACGCTACAAATGGTCATAAAAATTTTCAAAAAAAAAACTAGTCAGATAAGTCATGATGCAACCGAGCATTCTGCAAAATTTCAACCGAAAATGCAACGAATATCCCGGTCTTATCTTGATTTGGTACTCAATCCGGTCCTAGGGGTTCATGGACAAATCGGAGGCAAGGATGCCTTGTCAAGGGGAGTTGGGCTGACGGCGGATTCAAGTATTGAAAGTGTTGTTTTTGACAAGTGTGAAAAGGACGATATCATGAAGGCTCACTTATTTGGGTTTAGCTTTTGATTTCTGGTTTATTTTTATTATTTTAAATTTTCATTTTTTCTGTCTTTTTTATTTTTTGAGCTTTTTCACCGATTCTTTTTTCTCGTATTTATTTGTATTATTCGTAATGAATACGGTCTTGTCTTAATTTGGTACTCAATCCGGTCCTAGGGGTTCATGGACAAATAGGAGGCAAGGATGTCTTGTCATGGGGAGTTGGGCAGACGGCGGATTCAAGTATTGAAAGTGCTGTTTTTGACAAGTGTGAAAAGGACGATATCATGAAGTCTCGCTTATTTCGGTTTAGCTTTTGATTTTTGATTTATTTTTTATTATTTTAAAATTTCATTTTTTCTATCTTTTTTATTTTTTTGAGCTTTTTCACCGATTCTTTTTTCTCGTATTCATTTGTATTATTCGTGATGGGCTAACTTATTTTTTCTATTTTTATTTTTTTAAAATTTAGTTACGTCAAATAAGCCACCATCAGCTACAGTATAATTTCAATCAGTTACAATTTAATTTTAGCCATAAGCTAGTTTATTTTAATTCAACCGAGCGGCATCGAAATTTATGGTGAGTAAATTAAAGTGTTGGATCATTGAAACGTGGTGGTACTGCATGCTCGTTCTGATTTTCTGATAAAGAATGGAGTAACATTTGGATTCATGCACGCAGATCAGATTGTAAAGGATACCCCTCCTGCTCAAATTGGCCTATGTTTTGTTTTTTAGCTTTTACCTTTTTAATTTTATCTTTTTTGGGTTTTCTTTTTTTCTGTATTTCTTTGCATTATCTGTGATGATAGAACCTATTTTTTCTATTTTTAAATTTAATTACGTCGAAAAGCTTACAGCAGCTACAGTAAAACAAACTTCAAACAACATCAAACAGGGCGAAATAAGCTCAAAAACCAAAAGCATAAACCTAAATAAGCACCCCACTCTCCTAGAATGTTCAAACTCTTTACCTCTCCCCCCTCTGCCAACGATAGAAAGTTACAGGTCCGCTCGTTTCAGCTTCAGCTTCTGACTTCTGACTTTTAATTTAGTATTCCTTTATTTCATTTTATTTCTAGTTTTTTTAGCTTTTTTGGACTTTTTTTTGCCTTTTTCATATTCCTTCACATTATCTGTGATGGGCTAATCTATTTTTTATTTTTTATTTTTAAATTTAATTACGTCAAATAAACTATCATCAACTACAGTTAAAAATAACCTAGATACAGTGAAAAAACTATAAGTCATCGTCAAATTAAGCACCACCTTAAAATCATGATTCTCCATCCCATCCTTTGGAGTTCTAACCTCAGATCCACCATCGCCAAGGACACATCTCTCCAAACTAAACCCCATCAATAGTGCGAACAAATGTCTTAGCTGGTGCTCTAAATAGCTTAAAAGCTATTACTTTTGGTTTTTGTTGTAGGTTTTTGGTAACGGTTACACTGTAGCGATCGTTAGTTTTTGAGTTAAAATAATAATAATAATAATAATAATAATAATAATAATAATAATAATAATAATAATAATAATAATAATAATAAAGAAAAAATAAATATACTGCTATATCCTACGAGACAATGTAAAGAAATAAGGAGAAAACCAAAAACTAAAAGACAAAAAAAACTAAAATTAAGATGTTGACATATTTTAAGTTACTTCTAAAAACTAGAAACTGAATCTGTTTAGGATCCTTGTATTTGTTGTACTCAGCTGATGACAGTTGCCGACCAGACTTCACGCTTCAACCTCTAGCCGCAAACAAGAAAGTTGTACGAACAGATGGGGTCCCACCTCAACAAGAACCTAACCACACTAGCTAGCTTCTAGAGGATCCTAGGGACCTAATTGCAATTTTTGATTTGCAAAGATCCCTTATGTAATTTGTAGGTGCATTTCACTTTGGTTGAATACAAATCCATTCTTCAGTGGCCCTTTAGGTCCAATATAATGAGGATATAATAATTCTCTAATTATTACATCATCCTTTATGTATATCTCTTATTAATAAAGGAGATATTTTTTAAGACGGTCATAAGTCCTTTTACGACCATATGGTCGTAATTTCTTCTACGACCACACAGTTGTAAGTTACCCTATAATCATCTTACGATCGTGAGTCTTCCTATGACTAGTCTAACAACATCCTGCTACATTGTAGGGTCATCTGATAAGGCGGTTAGAATGTGTGTTTATTTTTAATAACCGCACATGATCTCTCTGACAATAACCGTCACATGGCGAATGGGGCACTATGTCTCTCTGACAGTAACTTCTGTCAGGCGGTTATCATCCGAAGTGTTCAGGCGTCTTTTGGTATGGGATAACGACCACCGCTTCGTCAACTATATAAAGGTTGATATCGAAGAGGAAGTGATCGAAACACATTGGATCAGTAGATAGTGCTAGGCATTCGCATTATTCTCAATTGTAATCAATTTCTCTGAGTAATAGCCAAACATGACGTAGGGTTATTATTCTCCCAGGAGAAGGCTTAAACCTGTATAAAAATTCCCTTGTCTCTACTCTGCATGATCACACACCGAGTCTTCTAGAGTTTTCTCAAATCTAAACAAATCAAACATAAGATCGATATTAGAACATCGACGATTGGCGTTGTCCGCGGGGAAGTTTCTTCCAAGATTCCGGTAATTTCCTTGTCGGCAAGTTATCTCTCTTCTGATGTCCTCATGACAGGAGAGGGAACGAGGAGAATTGGTTTGACTTGGCCGACTACGCGAAAATCAACATGGATGCCTGCTACGACTATGAGTAGACGTTGCTTGCTTCCGACGGTGAGGTTGTTCCTAGAGATCCATCCCAAGATCCTGGACACCACACCATGGGAAAGGCTGAGAAGGGATCCCCCCTACAGCAGTACGCTGAACGAAGGAGCCACTTACCCCAAATGGCCAGGGTCAATCCGACCATGAGTAGGGCTCACAATAAGATAATGGGCCTACCCCCAAGTGTTCAAGTCCCCCGATGACCATCCAAGCAATTTTAGCGGGCCCTAGAATCGACAATTCTGGGGATCCATCGACAACTAGTGGTCATAACTCTCAGGTGGAATCTACAAAGAGAATGGGTGGGCTCCCTGCGAGTTCGCCCGTACTTTCGCAGGGAACAGATCCAACAGGAGATAGTTATAACCCGAAATTTCCCCAAACTGGCGGGGTTTACTCCAGGCCATGATACAATCTCACTGGATGATTCTTCAAACAATGGATCCTCCGCTAGAAGTGGAGATTCTAGACAGAGGTCTTTGCCCTCCCCGCATATTCTGATCACTCTCGCGGAAAGAAGGCCTCCAGTTGCTCCTCGTCGATCACACACTGCCTCCTCTCGTGAGGATGGCGAGGAGACCTTCAGTGATGAATGAGGTCAGTTCTCTGATGAGCGTGGGAGAAATCCTAGGCATAATCGCACTCCTTTAAGGCAGCCTCAAGCAGCCTCTGAGATTGAGGATCCCGAGACCGCTCAAAGAAGGCGACTGGCTGCCCAGAGGGCTTTGCCTGGATGCACCCAGTATTAGTCCAAAGAGGCTCGGGAACTTCAACACATCAACGACTTACTCGAGAACCCGACTCCAGAGCTCGCTTGAGTGCCAGGCTACGACCACTTCGCCGAGGGAATCGCGTGAAGACTTCGCAGCATGATGGACATATTTGAGCAACCTTGCCAAGATAACTCCAAAAGTTGGATAGGTATGACCATGTCTAGCCATTCACAGAAATCACCTCATGGGGTTTAACATGATGACAGGTCACAACAGTCCCTAAACCATAACTCTAAGGAGAGTTCCTCGAACAACTCTAGATCAGCAAGTTAACCAAGGAGGCAATCGAGCACCACTTCGGGCAAGGAATCAACAGCAGTAGATGGAGTACAAGTACTATCCTCGTATGGATGAGGCCTACTATAGGTCAGGTCCATCCATCGTCGGGCATCGTCGAGTACGATTGCCTGGTGACGTCAATTACCCTTTCCATCAAATGAGGTGTCAGGAGCTTGTTACCAGATGTCAGGCATTCATCCCCGAACTCCAAGCAATATGCTGGCCACCACGGTTTCAGCTAGTAAACATGGAGAAATTTGATGGGTCCCAAAATCCCATTGAGTTCCTTTACATTTACACAGCCGCTGTTCGGGCGGCAGAAGGAGGTGAGCACGTTATGGCAAACTTTCTTCCAATTGCGCTCGAAGGGTCTGCTCAGTCATGGTTGCTCAACCAACTATTTGAATCGATCTACTCATGGCAACACCTCTGTAATCTTCTGTTTGACAATTTTCAGGGCACATACAATTGCCCTGAAAAGGGGATGACCTACACCGAATGCGGCAGAACAACAATGACACCCTGCAACTTCATCAAGCGCTTTAGCTAGGTTCGTAATTCAATTCCAGAGGTCTCTGATGCTTTTTTCATCAGGGCATTCAAACAGGGAGTCCGCAATAGGAGGTTCACGGAGGACATCGCCTTGCATCCTCCGACCACTATCGACGAACTCTTTGAGATAGTTGACCATTATGCGACTGCTGCTGAAGCGGTCGAATGGACCAAAACCATCGATTAGGTTAACCGAAGTTCCAAAGAAGAAGGTGAAGGCAGTAAGGGGAAGGAAAAGGCCAAGAAGTCCAAGAGTAAAGCCAAAGGTCAAAAGCTTCGGGTGAAGACCTCAAAGGATGTTTTGGCTGTTGGCTATAAGGAGCCACGGAATCCCAAACAATACTCTGATAGGGGCAAAGGCAAAGCACCTGCTCAGAAGGACAATAAGTCTAGGTGGTGTCCACTTCACAAGAAGGAGGGTCACGACCTTCACAATTGCCGAGTTTTCTAACGAAAACTCAAGGATTACTATTCTAGCAAGGGACCGCTTCTCACACTCGATGAGGTAGGGCAATCAAGTGGTCGAAAGCACTCGGACGAGAACGAGGACATGCCTTTCCAGGATCCAAAGCACACGATCGAGCATATCTATGGAGGTTCATCCATGTACGAGTCGAAGTGGCAGTATAAGGCTGTCGAACGAGAGGTAAACTCAATTGACCCATCCCTTGTCAATAATCTTCCTAAGTGATCAGAAGTCACCATCTCTTTCGAGAAGAGTGACTGTCTGATCCCTTCGACTCGACCTAGTCAGTTTTCGATCGTGGTCAAGCCCACCATCAACAATTGTTAAGTGAATCGTATATTGATTGGTGGTGGTAGTTCCTTGAATATTTTATTTCTTAGTGCTCTAGACGAGATGCAAGTCCCTCATACCGGAATAAAGCCAGTATGATATTGATTCCATGGAATCGTACTAGGATCTTCGGCCAAGCCCATTGGCCAGGTTTCTCATATATAATCCTTGTGTCATGATTCTAAAAGTGTGCCAATGTATTTTGCAACTTGTTGGGAATCATGTTTGATCATTGTGTGCAAGATACTATTATTTGTAAATGTGTTTTGCAAAATCTGTTGAAGTATCTGCACTTCTTAGGGAAATCGGAACTACCACAGTGTAATCTACGGTAGTATCGCTGACCCGAAGTACCAGTGTTGTAATCATAGAACTACCGCGTGCGTTAGTGATCGAAGACCTTCGTAGTCGAGAGTCGAACCAATATGGTCGAAGATCTGTGTGATCGAAACTAACATGGTCGAACCAGTATCGATGTAGTCAAAGATCTGTGTGATCGAAACCAACGTGGTCAAAACCGACGTAGTTGAGATCTGTGTGATCGAAACCAACGTGGTCAAAGGGACGTGGTCAGAATCGTGATTAATTCAACATGATCGAAGATCGATGGAGTAGTTAGAGATCTGTGTGATCGAAGACTGACATAGTTAAAAATCGACATGGTTGATGTGGTTGAGACCTGAGTGGCCGAAACCAATGTTGTCGGAGACCAACGTAGTCGGAAACCTGTGTGGTTGATCCGGACAGCGTGGTCGGAGACCAGCGTGGTTGGAGATCAGCGTAGTCAGCTCTCTAAACCTGTAAGTTTGTATCACTTTACCTCCCTAAAGTTGTATTTTACTTTCTTAGACCCCTGAACTTGTAGTTTAATGTTATTTTACTCATTGAACTTGTATTTTACTTTCTCAGCTACATGAACTTATGCCTATTTGCACGCAGGTCTATTGGGTCATTTGCTAACAAAAAGTGTTGCTGGCATAGCACATGGCTAATGCCATAGGGTCAGGATCGATCACGTGAGCACATTGCCCTCTTTTCCCTTGCAGTGTAGCAGATCAGAGGATGCAGGGCACGGTGCGACAGCGGGTATGGCAGTGGGTAGGAGCACAACGGCAGTGCTCTGTGACAAGAGGGGCAACTGAAGGAGATAGGTTTCGACTTTAGTGCGATGCGGCACACCTTGTGACGTAGATGGCCTGGCACGAGGATGACAGGGTCAACGATTCCCTGGGAGCCGAGAGGGAAGAGGTGGTCCAACTCAACGCCGGTGGCCCCATGCAACGAGCTTCGGCGGCGAGAGTAGCACTAATAGAACCGCAATGAAAGAAGGTAGTGTCATAGTTAATTTTGAGAGAGAAACTGAATTAATGAGTTTAGGAGGTCTACTATCGTGTTTTGGAGTAGCGATGGTTGTTCATTGGATTGGGGACGAGGAAGGGTACAACAATGTTGTGGTGGGATAAAAAAAAGGTGAAAGAAGTGGCAAACGGGTTAGGATGAAGTGTTTGAACACTAAGTTATCGCATTCCTCGTCGCTGTCAACCTCACCAATGTCGTCCCCATGGAGCCTCCTCGAGCCGCTCCTTCCGCACACAGCTTCACAGGCTCCATGGAACTTGTAGGGTTGTGCCCACGCGATTGAGCCTGACCCTATGGCATCAGCTATGTACTATGAGCCTATTCTTTTTGGCTGCGGCTTGTGGCTTTTGGCTACAGCTTATAGCTTTTGGGCTCTTTGTACAAGAGATTACAGAGTAACAGAAACTCACGTATGGTTTTTGCCAATATAAATGAAGTCAGTAAATTATGTAATACAATTAACTAGTAGACCCTATCTTAAACAAATACTCCGTTTAAAAGCTAGTTACTGTAGAAAAGCCGAAAATCAGCTTTTAGAAGCTGAAAAGAACAGGACATATACTAGCTCAACATTTTTTTGTTAGCACACAGCTCAATAGACCTTCGACGCAAATAGATGTAATTTAGGGACTGGGATACAAATTAAAAAAGTAACATGGTACAGCTAAGTTTAAGGGACAGAGAAAATAAAACACAAATTCATAAGGTAAACTAGCTCAACCCTTTAAGCTCAATGGGCTAAGAAAGTAAAATACAAGTTAATAAAACCCTATAAATTTAGATAACTACAATACAATTTTCTCTAGAATTAATATTGGGAAAGAATCGCACTATTGCCAAATTGATGGTACTTGATAAATTTGGATTGCAATACAAACACTCGGCAAAATACGGAGGCATGTCCAAACATCCGCAGGCTAAGCAAGGGACGGCCCGAAACTCGTGTTTCATCTCCACTCCTTTTTTTTTTTTTGAACTCCCATCTCCACTCCTTGGTCGAAGAACCCAGGGCCTGTTTTCTTATGATTTTTAGTTGCGACTCATAACTTTTAGACTGTTTCTACGAGAGATTATACAGTAACAAAAACTTACGCGTGATTTTTACCAATATAAATAAAGTCAGTACAGTATGTACTATAATTAACTAGTAAACCTTATCTTAAAAAGATATTTTGTTTAAAAAATAGTTAATGTAAAAAAACCAAAAACTGAAAAAAGAACAGAACCTCATTTGCACGTCGTCGCTAGCTGAACCCCCTTGCGGCCTAAAATTGCAAGCAAATATCTACATCAATACTTTGGCAGAGGATATATGCTACGAGCCTCCACGAGAACCACCAAGAATCCCAGGAAACCAATCCTACTTTCGCTGAATTTCTTTGTTCTATATTTCTTAACTACTGTAAAATATTCTAGTTTTGACTTCTGAAAGTACACATCCCAATGAACGCTGACCAGCACCAGCACCAGACGCAAGTTGCATGGTGATCACTCCTAAGTTTGAACCAAACTGGAAAAATCATTAATACATTCACTCATGAGGCGAAAAAACAAATTGAGAAACGCTGAACAAATTCAGCCCAGAAACCTTTCAACTCTCGGATTCAGATAACACGAGCTTTGTACATGCAGATGTAAGCCATGTGCCAGTCGCCTGTTGATAGAAACAATATCCTACTTCAGAACAATTCATGGCAGATTTGAGTTGACATTTAATTAAATAGCTGCTCACCTCCACCAGATAGTTTTATAATATCTTCCTCCTTGCGAATGCTTGGGTTGTCATCATCGAACTCAATCCATTTTCCTGAATAAATGGCAACATAGAATTATCAGCGTCTTTGTAGTGACAGGAAAACAGTTGATTCAAATGATTGAACTATAACTAGTTGGCCTTACCATCATCTTGCTTAACCCAGCCGACATAGTGGCCAGAGTCTGCACTTCTTCCCTTGTGCGTCAAGACAGCAATTAAATCATAGATTCCAGTTAATTGTTTCTTTGGGGCAGAAGATTCAGCTGCATGTAACACACCAGAACACGTCTTAGATTAAAGTTAGTCAAGCTACACTAGCAGTGAGTGAAACTATTCGGAGCAGCCTAACTGTTGAGAACATGCAGTTGAATATGGACATTAGAAAGTTAGTCATAAATAAGTTAGATAATAAGGGAACAAAAAACAGTATTGCTACATGTGACGAGTAGAAACATGTGAGCCACTTTACTAAATAAGAACAGAAACAAATTACTTGCCTTTGTCAATGTCCATGCTAGATGATTCCCCAGCACTAGTCGATGAACCCTGAAATGAAATGAACTAATTAGATATAGCATGGATTGAAGTACTAAAAACTAAAGAAAAAAACAAATGGTAATGCTCAACTAGCATGTCTGACAAAATAATGGTCTAATCATTTCTTAACAATTCTTACTTCTTACTGATGAATTGACCACATAGTCAAATGGTACTCTGGTTAGCAGAAAGATCTTACCTCATTTTCTTTTGAGCTGCTAGTTTTGCCCTGTGCTTTTAATCCAAACTTTGCATTTTCTGCATCTCTCAGCATCTTCACATGCAAATTCAGTGCCCCAATGGCCCAATCAACACCGGCATAATAGAGCTAGCAATTGGAATTTGACCAACAAAACGAGAGCGCTACCTGACGAGGAGCTTGGAGTTTTTGTTTCAGTTCATCTGAGCAAAAGTCGTAAACATCCAATTCCAGGGGGTAATCCACTTTCTGGCAGGAACAAAAGAAAGTGTTACAAAAGTTTCTTTTTTTTAACAAAAGAGGTATAATAAAGCATCGCTGACTCCAATATTTAGGGAAAAAATGAGAAAACTTCCTTACAAAACCCAGTTATAAAATTCAGGAAGGCATTTGTAGTTTGTAAAACAAAAGAGAGCAAAAGAAGCTAACATACCCGTAAAATCTTTGCCTTCTGATTTGATTCCCTTTTCCAAAAGAAACGAACAAACTGCACAGTCAAGTACCTGAAGAAAGAATCTACATAAATATCATTGCTGAATAAGCAAGAATATAATCATGAATGAAAATATTTTATGTTCTTACCTAGGCAGCTCATTTATTCTTGACTCTCTTGTATAAAGAGCAGTCCGACCCAGTGATGGTGAAACCTTCTCGAGTTCTGTTTTCAAGCCCTGTAGAAAGAATGCATGGATAACATCGATTATCTTATGAAAATTCTGAAGGCCATATGCAAGCACATATATAACATGAGATAAGCCAAAACAATCCTTTTCATTTTCCCTTTCCCCACAAAAACCACCCAGCAAAGATGGGGTGCAGGACAAACCAAAAACAACTTTCTAATTCAAATCCGCAGCAGCCTTATAACATATTGTAACAGAGCAATTCTTCCCAGTGCATCAAGAACACATTCTTTTTTATCAAACAAAAATGCTAGTCTTAGAACATTGTTGGAATAATATAGAAATGCTCTCACACAAAAATAAAATATCAAACAATCTTGTAATCCATCCTTTCTATCTTCAAAATTTTGGCCCTGTGTAAATTGTTGTACCTCTATGCTCACTTTGCGTAACATATAATTCATTGGCTCATATAGGTATAGCCAATCTAATACCCAGATTGGCAGATGATGTGAATGGACTCAAAAAATTTTGCAGCCGTAGATAACACTGTGGACTTACAAAAATGTGTTCCTAACTCCTAATCGTGAATGGACTCAAAAGATTTTGGGGCTGTAGATAACACAGTGGACTTACAAAAATGTGTTCCTAACTCCTAATACAAGACATGAATCTCATTAATTTCGAATCACTGCCTTCTAGCTGAGTTTGAAGTTTTGTTAGCAGCACTGCTATAGTAAATTAGATTGTAAAATCTACTGCGAGATATACAGCTAGGCAAAGGCATTCCAATCCACATAAAAAGAACTATCCTAACAGTACCAATAATGAACTACCTGATGTCAAAAACAAATGAAGAGTTAAATGAAACGCTGCTTACATGTTTAAGTCCCTCATGAAGGTGGTTTACATCTTGAGATATATGACACTTCAGAGAGTAAACTGACTCTGTCTCTAAACTCTCCTCACCACTTTCTGCACAGTGGACCCTGGAAGTAACAGCCATCATTAGCAAATAACAGTGTACTGGAGCATTGTCATCTTTTGTTATGAATAAACTACCTTTTTTTTAATCTAGATATGAATAATCTAGCTGCCTTATGAAACAACTG
Organism: Dendrocalamus latiflorus; assembly: GCA_017311315.1. Lineage (NCBI taxonomy): Eukaryota > Viridiplantae > Streptophyta > Magnoliopsida > Poales > Poaceae > Dendrocalamus > Dendrocalamus latiflorus. The sequence goes on from CM029664.1 coordinate 29,264,378, forward strand.
AATACCCTTCGCTGACATGAGTACTAAACAATATAATCACCCAAAAAAAACACTTGGTACATGAAGCGCTGGAAAGATCAATAAGGCGTTCAGGTCTATGCAGCCTTATATAGTTATATTCTTTACTGCTCTGGAAATGCATACAGAAATTATAGTTGTTTTCATAGGTTTGCTGTATAAAACTAACTCAGTCGGTAAAACAAGTACAAATACATGATGGTACCAATTGTAAAATAAACAGGAACATATAAAGGCATAACAAAACAGCTCTGTGTATGTGTGTGTGTGTGAGAGAGAGAGAGAGAACCTGCTCACAAGATCGATTCCAAAAAGTTTCTTCATCGGACCAGCAGGAGGTTCACTATTGAAAAAGGCAAATAGTATTAAATGGACTAGCCAACCATACATACCACAATTAAATGTTAAGGTGACTGCTCAAAGGGGGAACACCCAAAGAAAAAAGAGAAAAAATGAACACTGCTCCACAACTGCATTGTGCCTCCACACTACTTTGTACACCAAAAAAAATGTACACCAAGCTATAAAAAATGGTGATAATATGACAAGTGTTAAGACTTAGAGTGAACAGAAGGGAGATGTGCTGTTAGTCAAAACCGCACAAGTTACCTTGTTTCTGATGTAAGAGTTTGAGAAAGTGTATATACCAACTGTGTCCAGCATTCTTCTGCATCCTGCAATGTTTGAAGTAAACAATGCACATCATTTAGCATATAAATTCAACAGTAGATAACCTATCTCTTAATCATAGGTGAGCAGAAGGAACCTGTTGCATGTAAACATTATTTTGCTGTTGTGCAAACTGGGGGTATTTTTTCCGCAGTGTCTGTTCCAAATTAGACAAAAAAAAATTAGAACATTACCCAGTTAGATATACTAAACTCTGTTCTACATTTTCACAAAGCAACTAAAGGCTTGGTAATGAACTCATCAGCATATCATCTGCATTACAATGTGTCGAATTTAAAAACAAACCAGTGGAGGGCTAGGATGGGGTCAGCAACCCCCCCCCCCCCCCCCCAAAAAAGTTTCACAATAGTAATCAAGTCCATGTCTTTCCTGCTCTAAAAGATTTTTTTTTTACAACTTTGTAAATTGAGAGAAGAAAAGGGAAAAGTATATTGAGCACTATTTCCTATAAGGTAATCTGCATGTAATATTCTGAAACCAACCCTCCTAAGGACCCGTTCACGAATTTGGAAAAGGATCTAAGGAAAACGGAATAGAAGGAGAAAAGGGGGAGGAGTTCCGTTCGGTTGGACCAAGTCGTGCGTGCGGGGTTGGGGGTTTGGGCTGGGCTTTTTAAGGAGAGGAGGGGGTAGGGGCAGGGATCCAAATACCGGCGGTAACCGGCCGGTAACCGGTGCCGACCGGGAGGAAAAAAACCGCCGGTTTTTTATTTAATTCAAATTTAAACTTTTGAATGTAAAAATTAGTTTATCTAATGATATTTACATTATTTAGCACTAATAAAATGTATTAGGAAGATGCATGCACTTTCCGTGAATGTATTAGGAATTTTCAAATTTTGAATGTAAAAGTTAGTTTTCCTAATGATATTTATATTGTGTAACACTAACTTAGCATCCTATTTCCGCAATCATCAAAACCTAGATGATAAACACTCTTCAGAAGGCACACTGAAAGATTACAGTTGGAGCATTGAAGTATTAATGCTAAATAATATTTATCAATGTTAAGGGTGTAAGTGATGCAATCCTAATCCGTCAACTTTGGAGATAAGTATGCATCAGTCTGAATACTTTTAGTTGTCATGCATCTCAATTACTTTTGGCCTCATAGTTACAAGAAAATGCTTCAAGAAGGGATTAGTTTGATGTAGTCTTACGCGGGTTTTACTTGTTATAAAAACTTAAGCTTTTGGCAAAATGTCCACCCATAACTTTCAATTTACGGCAACAAAAGTGGAGCTCCAACTTCCATACTCATTCCACCGGTTTTTCCGGTTTTCTCACCGATAAAACCGGTAACTGGTCCAGTAACTGGCCGGTTACCGGCCGCCTCCCGCCCCGCCAAAAAAATTCATTTGCTAAATTTCATCCGGTTTTAAACCGGGATTTCCGGTTACCGGCCGGTTACCGGTACTGCCCGGCGGCCGGGATTCGCCCCGATACCGGTTTTTCGATCCTTGGGTAGGGGGGAAGAGAAACCCTAGCCGCCACCCACTATGAAGCCCTGCCGCTGGCTGCTGCGCCTCCCCTGCTGTGCCGCTGCAGCCTGCCGTGCCCAGATGCACCCTTCCGCCATCGGCTGCTGCCGCTGCACGCCAGCCAGGAGGAGGTAAGGAAGAGGGAGGAGGCGGATAGCCAGGGAGAAAGGAGAGAAGAGGGAAGTGTAGGAGGGAACCGGACAAGGAAGGAGGAGGAAAAAAGAAGGAGAAAAGAAGAGGAGTTCCGCATCCACACAGGTTTCATCGTGCCGGGAAAGCTTTGGGTCATAGGTAGCCTTGTTGTGGACCTTGTTTCCCCTGTTTTAGGCCATGATAGATTGATTTGAGGTCGTGCTAGCTCTGATTAGGAAGGGAGGCGTTAGAGATGAGTTTTGGGTACCAATGCTTGTTAGAGTTTACAATTCTGTCTTGTGGGCGAGTTTTGGAATAGTTGTATCCTGTTTCATAGGTTTGGTATAATATGAAAGTTGCAGACAATTATTTAAGGTTTCCATAGAGTGTAAGAACATGGAGTTTGGTTGGGTGGTTTAGGTGTTATGGATTCGGGAAGACTGCTTCCTAGAAATTGGTCAGTGCTAGATGCAGTCGTGATAATCTACAGTTTAGGCCTAGTAGATGGTCGAATTAAATTCTGAGCATTACTAAAGAAAGGTATATAATTTTTTGTGGATGATTTATTATGTTTGGACCAGTAAATTAATAGATACAAAATTATTAAGCTTGTTGTCTAGTAAAATAACAGAACGGTCTTCGGGGTAAAAAAACGAGGGCTTAAATGGGTTAATCAGAATTTGTGGTCAACTAAGTGTAGAAAATTCTGTGTAGATTCCATAACTTATATGGTTTGCCATGTTAGGGCCTCTGAGTCAAGAGTTATGGTATTTTTATTACCGTGACAACAGAGGACTGCCTGGTAAATGGGGGATTGTTGGATCAGGAAACGCGTAGACATTGTTTATTTGATGTTTATGAATTGTTGTGGCATGTTGAGACCGATATCTACTATAGGAGGAATAACTTCGGGGTTGGTGTCATCTTCGCATCAATTCGTCCCTCGTGGTTAGAAAAGACAAGTGCACGGTAGAATGGTAACACGGGTTGCTTGTTCTAGCTACTTTATGTTAATAACGTACTTAACATGTTGGCTTACATGTTTGCACTTACTATTATGCTCAATATGATGATGGATTAAATGGTGATGATGATAAATGATTAATTTTGATAAATGATTAATGTTGAGAGAAATATTGCATTTGCATAATTAGCATACATGATGGAAAGAGGTGACCTGCGTGGCCCTCCAGAGGGGTGTTCGTATTAGTTTCTGCTTGGAGAAGCCAAAAGCCAATATGAACACCTAGTTTTTCGAAGCAGCTTCTCCACTCCTATCACCCCTGCCTCGCTCCAAGGATAAGGTAGCGGTCACAGGCGCATCATGTACCCCAGTCCCACTCCTCTCGCTATCGTCTCGCACGCGCATCTCTCCCTCACTTCCCCACCACTCGCCCCCTCCTTTTAAAAGTCACTTCTTTCAGCCAATATTATTCATTTTCAGCCAAAATCCATCAGACACAGCCAATACAAATACCCGCAAAGCAGTCACTTCTTTCAGCCAATACTATTCATTTTCAGCCAAAATCCATCAGACACAGCCAATACGAATACCCCCAAAGCCTACTTTGTGTGGACGACTCACAAGAGTAGGTAAAGCCTACTTTGGTAGGCACTCTGCAAGGGTGGATATAAAGTCCCCGTATGAAAAAGAACAGACTTAAGATCTCGTATGAAAAAGGATAGACTTAAGATCCCCGCATGAAAGAGGGTAGCCTTGAGTGGACATCAACGGATGTTACACTCCGCTAAACCGATATAATCAATAAAGATAATAAGACATGTGCATTGCATTCATGAAAAGATAAAAGAGATGATGAAATATGTGCATGGTATTAATAAAAAGATATATAAAGATGAGATAGTTATAAATTGACATAAGGACTTGGTGACATGTTTTAATACCGTTTACTGTTTTATTATGTGCTTGCTGAGTCATGAACTCACCCTTATTTATATTGTTATTTTTAAGGTGAACATTGACAATGTCATGCATGGGAAGGAAGCAGCTCAAAATCAGTTCAAGCACTGGCGTTGCTTATTTATCACATTAGGCAATTATCATTCATCTTTAATAATTTGGTTTATATAAACTCTTGCAATTGATTAATAAGTTCCTTTAGAACATAGAGCTATTAGTATGGTGTCAATCAAATAAAGTATCATTGGTTAGTTTCAAATTTTGGTTTATCATCGTTATGGTTATTGCTTCAATTAAATGTTCGTGTTTGTTATCTTCAGTATCATCATGTTTATACTTAATTTAATATTTTGTGAAAGCCCGATCATTGTACAGATGTTACTATGTTAGTAGTTTGTGAAAGATGGTTTAATTTGGAAAGGGTTAAGAGTTGGTGGTGACGTTCCGGGCTTATGTCAGGACGGGGTGTTACATTGCAGTTCCATCCATGTAGGATCATTACCTTTGTTGCTAAATAGTAAATAGTTTTGTTCTACGTCAGTAAATCAAGCACAAAATAAGGACAGAAGATACAAAACAACATAAAACAGTATTAGTTGTTTCCAGTACAAGATCTTTGAGGGCCACTAAAAGCAGTTTGTTATAGAGTCCTCTGCACTTGAATGCACGTCACTTGTTTTTCTACTCTAAACAATTAAAACACTCAGTGGTAAACTGGTAATCAAAAAATGGTAAATGTACAACAAATTTCATTGGGGTCCATAGCTGCCAAGCTCTGCTGGGATCCTTTATCTACAAAAATATATATGCTTTTTTATTAACTTAAATAAATTGAACTTCCAAAATATAAGTTCAACACTGAAATTTCATAGTGTTCCTGTGACCCCACAGAAGCCCCTAGATTAATCTTGCATTCAACTTCAATCGAAGGCAACTAGATCATAGAACTCAATTAGCTACTTCAATAAACTTCGTAGCTTCATAAAAACATGTTATACCTTATAGAATTCACTCAAATCAGGACAACTTAAAGTCCACTTCAGCATATTTTGTTAAATAAGAAAGTAACAAATTTTGTAATGGAAATACATATTGTTTATTATGATGGATTTTTTTCATTTCATACAAAGGATAAAAAGTCAAACAAAATAGTGAAACAAGAAAATTATGGTCCCTTTCATTCCAATATTAGTTGTTGGCTTTTCATAGTCTTCAAGAAGAGATTTTGACCATATTTTTCGGTAAAAATATATTAGAAAAAAACGATAATACCATGGTACTATTTCTCAATACAAATAGCTCATCATTATTTTCATGTGGTTTGTCTAGATACTTTTACATATATTAATGATAAAATTTTCAAATGTTCAACCTAACACATACCACAGTGGCCTACATATCGAAATGAAAGGCATTTCCTTAATCTAAATTGTAACATACCATAAACAGAACAGTAAAATATGGAGCTCTTCTACTCAAATGGGGTAATCTGACCTGTAAGAAGTGTAGAGGTGCAACTGGCCGAGCACTTTGATCAAGCTCTCCAAAAGTATTACGAGTTGCAACAGTCAAATTATGGGAGGCTTGGTCAACCCCATTACCCCTCACATTATCTGAATAACTGCATGAGCAAAAGAGAATGAGATCAACGAAAATAAATATCTTTCTTGAAAATCGATACTTCCAGGAGATTTTTAGTGGAACCTCAGCAATGCTGACTTCAGCTCTGGAACAGAATGCAGACATTGCAAAGTGGAATTCATGTAACATGTATTCCCCAGGTTATAAAGACCAGCACTGTGCCCCTGAAAGTCAAAAAAGCATCCTCACTTGTAGCGTAGATAGAGAACATTCAAAATAAGTGCACCATGCTGATGCTAAAGTTAATGGTGATCTAGTGCAATTTCAATATTGCCAACTGCATTACAAGAAGTGATACTATCAACAAATGATTTATATAACATTTGATCAGTCGGGCTTAGCAGTGATCACACTCTGTAGGCTGTAATGACCATATTTGTTATGATTTTTATGGTACATTAGGTAAGGATAGCAAATTAGACGTTTTTATTGTGTAATTCTATGGCCATCATGGAATGGTAACTTAAGATTAAGGGCATGTTCATGTTGGCTTTTGCTAATGCCTTTTAGCTGTGGTTGATGAATAGTAGTGTATTATCTAAGAAAAACGGTGCAACGAAATGCACTACAACATTCGGACTGTTATACGACTTACGTTGTAACATAATAAAATACAAAGTGCGTTACAACATGTGAAAGCGCAAAGTAGTAGTTGATGAATAGTAGTGGCTGATAGAAACGACTTACAGAAACTAAAGCATTCATATTCGCTTTGCCTTCTCAAAGCAGAAGCTAAAGCCAATATGAATAGGCCCTAAGGCTTAAATATCTACACGGTATATATGCATAAGATGAGAAGGCCATACGCACCAGTGCGACCACTTGCTCTTCTTCTGGTAGATCCTCAACAAACACTGGAGCTTTCTCTGGAGCTTTCACAATCTCATCAGCTGTACCTATCATCATCAATTTTTGACCCTGCAGAGTGCATTTCCAATCCTTAAAAATTATTATATGCAAAATCAAGTCTAATACAGCATGCAGTTGAATGTAGTTAGGGTTTGGTAGAATAAAAATGTGCATGGAAGATAAGTTGAGCATCTGACATCTTTTACTCCCAAAGTAGACCAATCTGCATCATCCTACATTATACGTAGAGAACATTAGTCCAGTTGTTACGCAGCCACATTAAATATATGCATGCGCAGCAGAAATCAATCAAGTCTATAAGCATATCACCAAAATATTCTACCTTCAATATTCCACCCTTCACCATAACTTTTTGCCTCTCAGGTGGTACACCAGTCAGTGTGTACAACTGGCTCTTAAAAACAATGGGCGGCTGGCTGGTGTCAATCTCTATGCCTGGAAAGACCTCCTTCTGCCATTTCACGCTTACTGGAAAGCAATTCAAAAGCATTAGTTATAGTAAGAAAGCAAGTATGTTGTGTGTGCATGCACTTATAATATGATGCCGTAGTCAATATCGCTAACAAAAGAGGTAACAACTAATACTCTATGCTATACCACCTGCCAAATTGTCATTTTCATAAATGTTATGCTTTAACACGTGAATGTAAGAATTCATTTGTGAGCTACAAATACCAAGTAAATACTAAAATCGTGAACCGTCATATGTGACACATATAAGAAGAATCAATATATCTGCCATGATGTATGAAAATAAAATGGTTTAGTAACCACAGATAGATTGTTCTGACTAGCACAATTAATTTAGGTTTGATAGAAAGATAGCATTGGCCATCTAAGATTTCAAAGTATTTGCAGTTATCACTTAGCCATAGAACAAGCGCTCCCTACACCTTGCATGTTCTAAACAGTTTGGCTCCAATCATGCAGTGGACAGATCCTTGTTTGACAACTCACCGAGCTCAACAACATTACAGATCAATGGGCTAGCTTTATAAAAAGCAACTACATGATGTAGCCTTGTATGTTCTATCGAACCATATTTCCAGTTGTATACGTATTATAGTCACACATGTGTGGTTTTCTATGCCTTGCAACACTGAGAACACAATAAAGGCAAGAAATAGTGTCCATTTTATTTACAAAAAAAATTATAAAACATGAGATCTTGATCGACAAGGTGTAATAGTTTTTGAAATATCATTTATATTGTATGGGCCTACTATCACATTCAGTCCTTTCTTGTCATTTTGCATCATAGATAATCATACATGTTTGGGACTAAACATTGGGCCTGTTCTTTTTGGCTACGGCTTGTAGCTTTTGGCTGCGGCTTGTGGTTTTTGGGCTGTTTGTACGAGAGATTACAGAGTAACAAAAACTCACGTGCGGTTTTGCCGATATAAATAAAGTCAGTAAAGTATGTACTACAGTTAACTAGTAGACCCTATCTTGAAAAAATATTATGTTTAAAAGCTAGTTACTGTAGAAAAGCCGAAAAACATCTTTTAGAAGCTGAAAAGAACAGGGCCATTTTAGCATCTCCTACAAGATAATAAAGTGCTTCATACAATAGTGTTACAAACAAGAAAAAAAAATATGAAATAGATCTCCCCTTCCCAACTCGAGTGACTTAACTTCTGCAGTGAAACTGTGAAACATTGGGAGAATGATCACAGGAGCCAGAGTTCATCTTGAGGGTCTGTGATGAACTACAGTATGAGATGAAGTTGGAAGCCAAAAGCTGAGGTGGATGTGAAAGCGGGTTCAATTAAACAAAACATGTGACCACATCTTCCTCATGCTAATACTCAACACCAGCAGCTCGCCTCCTTGACAAATTCTAGGGCAGGAGTGCAATTAAAGCACATCCTCAATAAGTATTTAAGGTTACATGCCTCCTTGAGGATCATTAGGTAGACCAAATCCCACACTCAGCCAGCAAGGAGGCATTGCTATACAGTTACATAATCAATTAAGCATATCGTGGGTTTGGTGCCCACAGGAGACTTATTTGAATAAATGGATAAACTTAAATGGAACTGATAAAACTAGTTCCCTTTTAGGCCTTCTAATTCATATTAAGAGAACATGTAAAATAATTTAACAGGAAGTCTAATACAACATAATTCTATGGACACAGACCTACAGTAACCGAAATAGAAGCAATTAGAAACTGCCAAAGAGTTTACTTACAATAATTCATACATCATGATCCAGATTACAATATGCTAAAGGATGCCAAAAAAGAGCAAGGAATTCTTATGGATGGATACAACAACCAGTGACAAAATTGCACACATAAACATGTGTGTCAAGCGAATACAAGAACTACAGTCTGCAGAAGCGAATGACATAACGCCTAGCAGACTTCAACTTCGTTTTATTGATACCGAAACGTATAATTCTCGAGACGTGGTGGACAGTTGGAGCATGTTCTGCACCAAAGGCACAAAATAGAAAGTTGCAAAGTGAAAACATCGGGCCTAACAAGCTGCTCACATTCATGCTGGACTTCTTATGTCGTAGAATTTATTAGCACTTTACAGGCTCACAGCAATAGCCCAAGCGCACACGGCATGTCACTACTCAAGGACAGGGCACAAGGGGCTCGGTTGTCTCCTTTTGGAGACTACCCAAACGACCATGCTATCAGCGATGCAACACATTCAACAAAATGACTAAATGTAGAGAGAAGATGTTAACATCCGCGCCTAGGAGTCTAGGACTTAAAACGGCCCTACACCACATCCACCCTCCACACATCATATAGGGCGCACATGCATCTCCTATCCAATATTCACATTAACACAGAACTGGAGCTCAGCTTAGGCGCACGACGGCACAAGGCTAGCGCGCACATCTACGAGCAGCACAGGCAAATGCGGATGCGGTCACGACTCACGAGGCCGAATAGAAACCTTGAGCGTGCGGTCGCGAACCCAAATCTAGGCACCCAAAACTAAACCCTACATTCACAGGCGAGAGCCCCTCGAATCCACCACGCCGAAACCCTACTAACCCACGACTCTCCGGCGGCGCCACCGCCATATGATTCCAAATCTCCCCTGCACCAGGAGGCAGATCGAACCGAGCAAACCCAAGCCCTCAAAGAGGGGCGCGGAAAAACAACACAGCAAAACGCCGATCCGAAAGTGAATCCGCGGAGACGCGGCGATCATCAGATCCATGTTACGGTGAGAGGAATCGAGGGATTGGAGCAGGGAGGGCAGCTCACCGGTCGGCATGGCGGCGAGTCCGAGGAGCGGTGCGGCGGAAACGGGGTTTACTTGGGGGAGGAGAAAGGAACAAGGGAAGCACGGGAGAGGAGAGCAAACCCAACGGAGGCGACGGATTTTTTTTATACAGTGGCGCCGCGCACTCAGCCGAGCTGGGCTGGCTGCTGTGCGACCCGAGCTCCTTCCCGTGGGCTACTTTAGGCCCACTAAGGCCCTGTTGAATTGAGCTGTGTCCGTTGATTTTTGTCTAAAATAGTTTAAAAATAAAATATGATACAAATTTAAAAGAATTAAATGGACATGGAAAAATAAAGAAAGAAATTGAAAGTCAAAGGAGGAAAAGGAAAAGAAACCAAATTCATCCGATAGCACCAACGGGCCAAGGGAGGGCCGGCAACGGTGGATGGAGGTGGAAGGGGCAGAGACGATAAGAGCACTGCAGCAGCTAGCCAACCCGTTCAAATTTCACATGGAACAGGATCCTTGGGCGAAAGGATGACAGGAACCGGAAAAACCCCTCCCTGCCGAGCCCGATCCAGACTAGCAAGATTGTTCCTCCTTGGTTCGAGCCCAACGAAACCCGAGCCCGGCCCCGTTCATAAATTCCCCTACAGTCCCATCCATCCATCGGGTCCTGATCGCCCACCAACTCCATTCCAAGCGGAAACCCCTGCCCTGAGGTGGTGATCATTTGGGCTTATTTTTGGTGGCTTATGGCTGAAAAGCACTGTAGCTAGCTGAAAAAACACTGTAGCTGACAGAGACTTATTTAACATAATTAAATTTTAAAAATATAAAAAATATGTTAGCCCATTACGTATAATACAAACAAATACGGAAAAAAAAGAACCGGCAAAAAAGCTCAACAAAAAACTAAAAATACGAAAAATACGAAATTTATAAATAGTAAAAATAAACCGGAAGCTAAAAACTAAAGCCAAAAACGATCAGAGCCTTGATTCCCCATCTCCATTTTCCATTCCACCCCACAAAACCCAAGCTCCTTCGTGTGATGGGATGCCGTCCAAACCCTACCCCGAGCCCCTGACCTCCGCCGCCGCGACCTGGATGTCCGCATGGAGCCATGGACGGCTTCCGGGCCCTGATCGCCACCGGGGACACCGCCGTCTGCTGCCTCGTCTATGCCATCTGGGCCTTCCGCTCCTCCTCCTCCTCCGTCTCCAAGAAGCAGCAGCCCCCTCCCCCGCGCTGCTGCGGCTGCCGCGCGAAGACGTCCGCCAGCGCCAACGGCGAGATGGCCGTCGGCGGGGAGAAGAAGAAGGTGCCTGCGCCGGCGCCCACTACCGCGGGCACGTCCATGATGGAGCAGCTCGTGCCCGAGATCACCATCCACGCGCTCAGCTACCTCGACTACACCAGCCTCTGCCGCCTCTCCATGACCAATTCCGCCATGCGCCGCGCCGCGCCGCCAACGACGATGGCGCCTGGAAGGCGCTCTACCACAAGGTGCTATGTCTGCCCCGCCCACGCCCCTTAACCTTTCCTTGATTGATCTACCGTTGAATTGCGAATGTAGCTTCCTTGCCATGCTCGTTTCCACCACTCCAATAGGACCGTATGCATCTTTATGTTTAGGTTGTTTGCCTGCAATGATCCATCTGCGTGGCTTGACACTGCGTTTGTTATTATGCAATTGTGTGCACCATAATGCTCGTTCTTGTTAGTGCGATTGGTGGGTTTGCATTCCGGGACTGAAATCACTGAATTGCATGGTATGGTTATGTGATTCATGTCATGCATCAGACACTTTTTAAGGCCCCATGCTCAAGCATATAACAGGGGGCTCATTTCTGGATTAATTAAAGATAAATTAATTATTTCCTCGACATGGGGTGGCAATGCATCTTCGATACATTTACATAAGATAACAACATAAAAACTTTAAATTGTTTCACTTTCTGAATCTTCCTGCCTGTTTTGCAATCCAGCCATGCTTTGACCTTGACGTGACAAAATGTTTGTAAATTAAATACACACAGTTAAGTTTCAAACGGAAAATATGTGATTTTTGTAGCAGTTTCAGCATATATGTACCCATGTCCTGTTAGCACCTTTGGTGAGAAAACCATAATGTTGTGTTTACATCTGTCATAGCAGCATCCCTTGGATTTGCAATTTTGTATGACATGTTTGAATATCTAATCAAATAGCTATACATTTTACATTCCTCGTGTTTTTTTTGTTGGAAACTATGTTAGGTTGTATATTTGGACTGTTTAAGATAACGACCCTTGTAAGTCATGATTATATGAAAACAACCTTTTACTTTCTGAGTTTGTTTCACAATATAAATTAACTCCTTTCCTTGTAGGATTTCACAGTGGAGCAGGATAATATCACCCCACCTAATGGATGGAAGGCATACTATGCAGCTACAAAGGCCATCATGAATGTGAATGCTGAGTTCTATAATATCATGAGGGAAGGGTCCTTGCCAGCAATGAGTCACTTCTGGCTTAATGCTGACTATGTGAAGTGCATGCATGCGACTGAAGAACTTTTTACAAGGTATGTCTTGAACTTCCCTCTGATATAGCCAAATTTGTAACATACGTCTCTCATGTATTAAATCATTTGAGTTTAAATGTTTTTCTGAAAGAAATATAAATATTAAATATTCATAAACACTAGTTCAAAAAGATATGGCCCATACAATTCATTTACTATTATGAAAGATACAAATATGGCAGGAGGATTGTTTTTAAACATGCATGCTTGTGTTTTATCATCTTATTTTCCCAGCTTAATTTGGCAGGTGATTGTGAAACAATTAAACTCCATATACCAGTGAGTATTCGTTTAGAAACCATCATATCTAGGCAATTCAGTTGATGAGGCGATAGAGTCCCGATCTTCCGATAGGTTGATAACTATCGATTTTGGTGGAGGTGACTCTTGCGATCCGACTACAACCGTACGACGTCGCTTGCACCTTAGCAATCGCTCAACCACACTCTAAGTCGTTATCAACCGTGCCAAGAACGCGGTTGACCTGACCACGAAGGTCTATTCTTGCATGCAACCGAAGAACAAGCAAGAACAAGATAACAAGCAATCTGAAATTGCAAATATTTATATTGAGCTCGAAAGGTGGGATTCCGTAGAGGTTTTTTACGGTTGGTCTAGCCGACACAAGCGAAGAACAAGAGTTTTCACAATGGAAAACTAATCAAACGAAATCCAAGAAAACTAGAAGGGTGCAGCCTCCTTAAATATGGATGGAAAAGCCGCACAAAACTACGGAAAAAGGGGTGGTACTATTCATGGTACTGTTCACATAAATAGTACCCGTGAACAGTATGGGTCTAGGAGGGGGAGCACCTCCTCTTTGGGCCCAAACATTACAAGGCCCAATTTGACCCAAACAGGTGACGCAGCACCTTCTTTGAGTGATTGCGGCAAGTACAGGAGGAATTTGGAGATGAGGCCAGATCCATTGAAAAGAGGACGAAAAAATCTTTCCATCAAGTACTCGTGGACCTCAAACAGATTCCGTGTGTGAAAGTTATGCGCATTTGAAGTTGGGCCGTCAGGCTGAATCCTAACTGATCTGGAGGCCGAATTGGATTCCAAAACGTGTCCAAGTTGAACTCTTGCTTGAATTGGTGCAAAAGTGATGTGGTGATTTAGTTCAATCTTGATATTGGGCGCTATGGTCGTATGTGTTGGTGGCGTGATCACATCATCCTCCCCTTCTTGATAGAAAACCGTCTTCGGTTTTAGCATATGTGTAGCCTCATATATTGCATGATCTTCATCATAAATCTCGGTACATAATAACAAATGCAACAAACTCTCATTATGTAATATCATAAGTTCTTCATCAAATAAAGTAAAACTTCTTTGCAACGAGTTCGCCTGATAATTTAAGTGATGCGTAGGAGCTCTTGTAATTGGGACAACAAATATAGCAAATACGGTTGTATCTATAGGGGTCATGTCCTTATCATCATTTCTTCCATTTTGTTATACCCAAGCATAGTAATAGAAAGTTTATCAAATCAAATTTCGTATTCATGAAGCCTTGGTAGAGATCAATCGGTTACTACCTTGCAGTAGGCTGTTCTTCACCATCTGTCACTGTAGAACTGGACCAATTGACTAGTGGTTTGCTTCGTCAAGGTATAGATGTTAATCCAATTATTTGATCTGGGTGGAATTTCTTATTGAACTCTGCTGAATGTGGATTTAGCGGTTTTGCAAGGTATCACCGGAGGCACACCTTCTTTTCATACTATTCCTGTTGTTGCTTTAGTTTCTGGAGGCATCCCCAGTACCCTGTAACTAGAGCCCAGACATACGATGACAGGGATGCTCATATTAGTCTCTTCACTTTGTATGCACTAAAACACAGTTTGAGGGTTGTTTAATGTAATTTCTTTCCTTCAACTTCTTTTTGTTGCCTTTTCCCTTTCTGCCCCATCCTCATCTGGATGAATTTTCTTGTCAATTGTTCAAGTAGGCATTATCTAATAAGTCTTGTGGCAATGTTGCATTGATGAACAGCTGGGGCTTGTTATTCAACTGGGGCCAAGATGGAGGGCAGGGCATTGCTTTCCAGCTACGGGATGTCCAAGCTTGTGTATTCAGTGACGTGTCATGGGTTAACATGAAGGCACGTGTTGATTTTGACCCAGGGCCGTTCCATGTGACCAATGTATGAGTTCCGCAATGGCAGGTGGTACGTGGTTCATCACCATAGCTCGCTCATGGCTGACCCTGATCCGCATAATCTGTTTGGCTGAAGCTGAGAACAAAGAATCATCCACAAAAAGAACTTGATGGCATATTTTTCATGTTCCGTGCTTCTTTTGCAATTTAGACTGGTGATAGATTATCAAATGTATTTTGGGAGGATTTTTTCTCATTTTTCTCTGTTCCTTCATCCTGAATATCCTGTTTGTTGATATTATCTCCTGCAGTTTTGTATAAATGTGTTCTGGGAGTAAACTGAATTGGTCAATGAAAGGTTACGGTGCCATGTGAGGCTGTGACTTGACTTATCTGGTGCAACTTAATGTTTGCATTGCTGTTGTTTAATATTTTTTAGTCTAGCTACTGTTCTGATTCCAGATTTATGATCTCGCTACGCTGCTACGCAATGGCCAAAATTTGGAACTGTGAAATAGCAATAATGCTGTGCCAGGTCTTTTTGCTGAAGCCGTTTAGGAATCTTTGGCCTAATTGCTAGAGCTGGCAGTCTGTTTTGGTTGCATGAGTCCTATTCCTTGCATCATTCAAGATGATGGCATGCTCTAATGTAAGACTAGAAATTTTCAGTGGTGATTGGGCTGGTGATAACTAATGCTCAATCAAGGATCTGATCACCCAGCCATGTTAACACCGCACGTAGACATTATGTTTCACTTCAAAGGAGCAGTTACGCTTATCGCCAAGATGGAGCAGGAACAGTTAATCGTTCAAGACAAGCACAAATCTGGTCTCTCAAAAGAGCAAGATTGTTTATTCAGTTCAGATGTACAACAAGAGATACATTAAGAAATCTCGAGATTTATACATGGCCATCCAGACGTGTGTGTGTGTGTGTATTACAGAAAATGAGGGCTAAATCCTCTGGAATCATCATCACACATGATAAAACACTGGGACGCATCATGTCCTAGCCCGCGAGATGGAAACCCTAAAAACTTACTAATCACCCATCAACCAGCACATTGTTAAATACTAGTACATTGTTAAATACTCGTAGTATAATCGTAGTAATGTATATATGTCGATCTTATTGTGTCCTTGCTCGGCACTCCCCTGAGTTCGAGCAGCTATCAGGAAGCCTCAGGCATCATCCTTGTCTGCAAAGATATCAAGAAGGGCGAGTGCCTGCAGACAAAGCAACATCTCAATTAGCTTCATCATGTCTCACATCTCAAATGGCAAACGTACTACTATACGCCATTCGATGTATATACAAACCTCGGCGACGCTGAGCTCCAGCCGGAACTTTGGGCCGTCGTAGTGGTGGAGGATCGGCCGGAAGGCGTCCTCCTCCAGCGGGTAACAGATCTTCCTCCTCGCGACCCTCACCTGATTGCATCGTCAACAAGGCAGATACACAGAGTAAGGACGGGTGCTCATCTAGGTATCTAACGCAAGCTATTGTTCAGTACTAGTAGCAGCTTCAGATAGAATTGATTTTATTGAAGCATTGAATAGGTCTCTTCTAGTGTTTGTATCATCTGGTTGTCGGTCCCCGACTGACCAGCCAACCAAGCAACCTAATTAAGTTGAGGAGGTTAGGCAGTCACTAGCAAGCTCTGCCGACGATCTAGACCATCACCATCCATCCGTCTAATTAATTAATAACTGATGCTTTCCTCACCCATGTTGGTGTATTGATGCTAAACTAAGCTGGTACTAGTTGAGCAAATTGATCTACCATGATTGACTATAAAATCAAGTTCGTTCATGAGCGGGTAGTCATGTACCTGTGCAGGGAAGCGAGACTCGCCGGGGCACTTATTGTCCTCCCACGCCGCCGGATCGATGTTAGTTCCGCCGAAGCTCGCAGCCTGAATGATTTAGCGATAATAGTATAAGGTGATAAGCACAAATAATTCATCAAAGTAGCAAAAAAAAGGTTTCTGAAGATTTCTTTTTTAACCTCAAAGATGCCGTGGAGCTGGTGGGTGGAGTAGTTGTAGAGGAAGAGGGGCAGCCCTGGCCTGATCGCCCTCACTGAATCTCTGTACCTCGATGGCAGCCCTGCAATCCGTCACACTGACCAGTTAAGAAAAATTTAATCTTTTGCAACGTTTGTCAGAGCAAGAATTAGTAGGATTGAGCTTCAGGTAATTTCATGACTGGTTTAGTAGTAGTCAAACATCGTAAGAGAAGGGATGGAGAGGGGTTTTATGCATACCGAAGAGCTGCCTCTTGAGGTTCTCCTCCATGGTGTCGTTGTTGCAGACGAAGATGTACCCTCCGATGGCCTCGTTCCTAGGCAGCGCCTCCGACGCCGGCAGCGTCTTGAACCTCTTGTCCATCGCCGCGGCCCCGTTGTTGTTGTTGCTGTTACTCTCGTTCTTGGCGTGCTTCTTCTTGCCATCCCCACCGCCCTTCTTGCCCTGGCTAACGTAGTGGTTGTTGCTGGCCGGCCTCCCGATGGACTTGTTGAAGTAGCTCTTCACCTCCCCGTTGCCGCCGTTGTTATTGCTGTAGTTATAGCTCCCCATCTTGTCGAACGCAAGGTTGTTGTCGTTGTTCATCTTGGCGCCATAGTTGTTGTTGCTGTTGTAGGGCTTGTCGCTGGGGAGGTTGACGTTGTTGTAGCGGTCGGCCTTGCTGGTGGTGGTGGCGCCGAAGGCGAGCTTGCCGGAGCCAATGAGGCCGGGCCCGTCGAGGCCGCCGTTCTTGGTGGCGGCGGAGAAGGGGAAGTCGTTGCGGCCGTCGGCCGGGGAGAAGAGGCCCGGGTCGGCGTTGGAGTTGTTGGGCGGGGACCAGATGGATTCGCCGAGGGAGAGGCCGGAGAAGCTCGCCGTCTGCAGCCGCAGCTGGTCGCTGAACTGCCAGAACTCACGGTCGTACCCCTCCATCTCTTCTTCTCTCCTGCGTTGCTGTGGCTGTGACCGACGTGCCGTCGCCGTGTGCGGAGAGGCGCGAAATGGGGGAGAGAGGGAATGGAAACGGAGTGCGAAGCGAGAGTTTTTTTATAGCTCCATGCTTTTCTATAGTAGTTTATATAATTTTTAAAATATAATGAATGATAGGTATATATTAGTTAGTTTTTTATTTGTTTTAAAATTAATGTTGTTTTTGTTAGAGAAAAAAAAGTATTAAAGCGTTGCTCTTTTTTATCGGGTGGGGGGAGAGACGGTGATGCGGTTCGGTTGGTGAGGTGCTGGTTTCAGCGGTGGACTGGGGCTACGGTGCGCGCGACGTCGACGGTTGTCGGGTCGGGGCGTCGATGTGGGGGGAAACTTCGCAGAAGGTGGCCGAAGCGCGTTGAGAAGGAGACGTGGATGCCTCGGCACGCGACGCGGCAGTTGATTGTCCGCTCCAGTTGTCTTCTCGAAGATGGGCTAGTCTTTTCACCGGGTGGCGACGAGTGGAACGCCGACAAAGATGTTGTGGAGCTACAGTTTTCCTTCGTGTTATCGTTTTCCTTCCTCCTATCGATACATACACAGAAAGATCGATGCTACAAAGGCCCCGTTTGACACAACTTTAGCTCCGAGATCTATGCTAGATCTGTAGTTTGTTGACTAAATTAAAGTGATTTAAATATTTTTATTTAATATATAATATAAATGAAATGAGTCATGTGAATGCACTTAACATGCCTGCAACTCTAGATCCAGAATTTCCTAGAGCTACAGATGACCAGCTCTAGTAAATCTACAGATTTTCTAGAGCTAGAGCTCTACCAAACGAGGCAAAAGTTACAGTGGGCATCCCTGAGACCGGTGGTAGCTGTCATGTCATGGAGTGGGTGCTTTTGAGTTATGGTATTATAACTGAATTTTTGTATTATGGGCTATTGGTGCTTTTGAGTTATGGTATTATAACTGAATTTTTGTATTATGGGCTATTTATGAGAGGTAGCATATAGAGAAAAATAGTCACATGTGAATTTGACCGGTATAGCTGAACTCGGTACAGTTTGTACTATAATCTACCTGAAAACTCCGTCACGAAAAACACACAGTTTAAAACCTACTTACTGTAGCAAACAGAAACCAAAGCATAAGTAAAGTGTAAATGAACCCACCCATCGTATTCTACTACTATAAGATCGAGTCATACTAGCTCATGGTGTATCGTTAGAAAGGATTCTAATGGTATAGACAAGTTTCACTGGGTTTCATCTAAGTTTCACAAAAGTTTAGATAGTTTCGAACTTGCTTCATAAAACTTAGTTAACTTAGACCATAAAATCTCCTAAAACTTTATAAAACCTCGTAAACACCATAAAAATTAGACAACCTTATAAAACTTAGTCAACATAGATGTTAAACCTCTTGTAACTTTATAAAACTTAATGAAACACTATAAAACTAACCTCCTAAAACTTTGTAAGGCTTAACGAACACTATGAAACTTAGTAATTAAACGTTATAAAATTTCATGAAACTTAGTCATAAAGCCTACTGAAACTTTATGAAACCTCATGAAACATAGAGTTCAACATCATGAATCCGCTACAAAAAAACTTATAACTTCATTAATCAGCTACAAAAAAACCTTTATGAAACCTCATGAAATAACATAAAACTTAGACATAAAACCATATAAAACTTAGTCAACTTAGCTTCATAAAAAATAAACAAGAGAAAAATCTCCGATATGCTCACTTGTGGCCGCCGGGCTAAAAGCAAGTGCGACCCCACATCCATCGGGCCTGTTCACTTGCTACCTAGCCTCCATCCGTGCCCACAACCGCCAAACCAGCTGGCCACTTGTCACCGTCAAGCCCGCTCACTCACGGCCATAGCAACTTTGAGCACCTTGTCACCGCCCTCGCATGAGGCTGTGACCACAGTAGGTGGTACAGTTACTGAGTTAACTGGAGCAAGAGCAGGAGCGACTATAGCTAGCTAAGCTATAGTAGGAGCGGAAGCGACTACGGCCTCGACTAGTTTCTCCAATGTTAACAACGATCGGTGGGCTAGGCCATGCACGCTCTTACGTGTAGTGCTCCTCAGGCATAGTCCTCTAGTGAGCAGCTGAGTCACAGTGGGGTTGGTGGGGATGATGGGGGTCCAGGGGTGCTGGAGCGTGGACCGCTGCTGCTACTATAGTCCGCTTGAGCACACAACTGCAGCATCCCTCTCACGCTCCGATGTAGCGAGGGCCTTGTCGCACTTGACGAGCTGAGCGCGGAGAGTCTTGGCTTGTCTATAACTGGCGGTGAGGAACTGATGGAGGTCCGTGATCTCCTCTAGGGCCTCAATGTAGGTGGTTCCTACACCTCGGATGAGCTGGACTTAGTGGGTCAGGAGCGGATCGTCCTCGGAGCCAAGGACAAATGTCTCACCATAGCATCCTCCTTCCTAGAGGGATGGATAGCAGTGAAATGGGGAGGTTAGCATGGTGCTCGTAGATCTCACACAAGCGAGCACAAGCCAAGCGGGCGGCGTCCTGAAGAGCGTCGATGGAAGTCTCCTCTGGTGCTCAGTGCGGAAGATGTGGGAGGGTACTCATCTTCCTTTGTGTACAGGAAGACTTCCATCATTCAGGCCTCCCTGTTTCCTTCATGTGTCTTCCGTTCCTTGGAGATGGGACAGTGGCAATAACGCAGGTACTACATTAGTTTACGCGGTATGTCGGTAAACTCTCCATTAGTTTGCACAGTATGTCGGTGAACTCCCCTTCGTCCTCTCTATGGGTGAAATAGTTTCGTGGCCCAATGTCAGCTAATATGACCATCTACAGTTGAACAGGAGGGTATTAGTAATAGTTTAAAGATATAACGAATGGAGGTGGGTCAAGACTAAGAATGCTTAGTAGAGGCAGTAGTACACTTTATTTTTTGGTGAAGCTTTTACTTTTTTGTTTAGAAAAATAGGACCGGGTCCTTGAATAACAACCATTCTGTAATCACACGAGAGCGATAAATGGATACATGCGGACATACATAAAAATATTTAGTTATTTTTTTTGCCTGTATTTCTACATCTATTTACAACAAATAAACATGGGTACTTACAAAAACACATCCATCAACTAAACATGCCTACCTAGGGCATTCCACATTACAAAACCACCGTTATGCTAATGATATATTAAGTGTGTTGCTCGTATGCGAATGAAGCATATCTTCTTCCAAAAGTATTGACCCGCTCTGCAATGCTTCCAACTCG
Source organism: Dendrocalamus latiflorus (assembly GCA_017311315.1). Classification (NCBI taxonomy): domain Eukaryota; kingdom Viridiplantae; phylum Streptophyta; class Magnoliopsida; order Poales; family Poaceae; genus Dendrocalamus; species Dendrocalamus latiflorus. The sequence continues at coordinate 29,285,207 of CM029664.1, forward strand.
TAAATCACACCTGCGCTTCCTCCCTGCGCTCTCACTCAGCAAGAAATCTCTCTTTTCTTTCCTTCCCTTCTCTCGCTTAGCAGGAAGGTAGCGCACTCTCGCTAGGTTCGTATTTTATACAATGCGCGAGAAGTCAGCGCATTAATGCGCAAATAAAACGAGAATTTAACGTTGCATCACGTCGCGTCGTCTCATCGTGTCATGTAATTACCCACGTGATTCCCTCACGTCCGAAGCCAAACTGTGCATGCACTACCCTATGATTCCTTCACCTCTGCTTGTGCATGATTCCTGCCCAACTGGCTATGCCTGCTGCTGAGCTAGTGCTGCTTGGCATCACCTAATGAGCAAGGGTGTCTCAGCAACATCTCGAGTCGCCCATCTATCACACCTGCCCATCACATCTCATGTTGGCCTAACCTACCGCGCGACTCACCTCCCTCGGAGCTACCCCAGCGTGGTAGGCGACACGTGTCGCCTACCGTGCCTTCCGAGCTTGAGGTAAAGGTAATACGTTTGATTCGATATTCGTATCTGAGAAACGTGAATGTGGTAAGCAAAATCCATATTCGAGAATGTTCGTATTCGTATTTGAGAATGTTCGTATTCGTATTTGAGAATGTTTATATCCGTATTTGAGAATGTTCGTATTCATATTTGAGACTATTCGATTTGTATTCGATCCGTTTCCATCCCTAGCGACCTCCCTGAGAATAATTGTAGGAAGCAATTTTCTGATAAAGCAAGGTTCACAAGTAAGAAGTGAAAATTACTTTGCATAACTTTTAACTCTATGCTCTACACTACTAGCTCGTGTAGACGTGTAGTCATGTTACATACATTTGTTCTTCCGAGATTTGTTACAAAAGTTTCAGGATATTCGCGTTCGAGCGAATTAAGTACATATTCGATTTGAATTCGTATTTGTTACGACATTCGATTCATATTTGTATTCGTTTTTAAAATATAAATTTGTATTTATATCCATATTCGTTTTAAAAATATGGATTCGTATTCGTATTTGAGACTATTTGATTTGTATTCGATGGACGGATACTATCGAATAGTCTCAAATACGAATCCATATTTTTAAAATGAAATTGAATATGAATCGAATGTCGTATCGGATACGAATTCGAATCGAATACGTACTTAATTGGTCGAATACGAATATCCTCCTACAACTTCTGTAACAAATTTCAGTAGAACAAATTCCTAGTGGTTTTGCCGGTTTTCACCGGTTTTAATTGGTTCCTAGAATGGTTACCAATTTTAAACCGCCTAAATTCAAATTTTGAATCACAAAATTCGTTCGAGTTTTTCCTAGGTTCGAAAACGAATCGAATAGTCTCGAGTACGAATATGAATATTCTTGAATGCGAATACGAATATTCTTAAATATGAATATGAATATTTTCAAATACAGATTTTGTTTACTACATTCACATTTTCTGAAATATAAATATCGGATAAAATGGATTATCAGTTACCCTTTTCACCCCTGTTTCCATCCCTACTGATGAGGTATCGTTCACCATTGTTTTGCTTGCTTCAACGTCACCGCTTAACAAATGTGGCCGTACGGATGCAGCTTTTCTAGATAAGGAATGATGCGAGTGTGTTTATCGATACCTTGGGTGGTATCGTGTGAAATAAAAGGCCTTGATGGGGGAAAAAGGATTTGCAAACCTAAATTAGTCCTACTAGAAAGCATCTCCAGTCTCAATGGAGTTTTATGGAGGATTTCATGCACATTAAATACGGTGCCACATCAGCCAAAAGAAGCTTTTTGCATGAAACTAGGAGGAGAGAGAAGGAAAACGTTTCATCCCCACGAAACCTTTGAGCGTTGTTTCCAAAACGTTGGTAATCGTGTGAAATCCCCACTGAGAGCCTTGTTGGGTTTCATCCCGTGCGAGCGTGCTTCTGATTGGAGAAGAGAAGGAAGAGGGGACCACAGAAAGGCTAAAATAACCTATGAAACCGCGCAATGAAACTATACACTGAGAGAAAAGACTTGTTTCATGTTTTGTTTTATATCTTGGAAACTGGGAGGTGAAATCTTGCATTGAGACTGGCCTAACAAGCACACTGGTCGAGTATTAGGGTATGATCTTTTTAATTTATTTTAATTTATAACTTATAATTTATAACTTCTCTCAAATAAACAAACGAGATGGTTTCTTCGTCGTTTTGAAACGGCTTACTAGGATAGTCTTTTAAAACAAATATATCGGATTTCGGTTCATTTATATAAATATTTGTATTAAAACTAAAAGCTATAAGTTAGAGTCATAAGAGCAAGTCCAATAATAGAGCCAATAATTTATCTTCTATTTGTCTACAAAAGGTTTTTTATTATTATGTAGTACCATGTCTCACATTCTCTTTCCTATTCCTCCTCACATACATTTATTATCTAGACCCACCACTGCATAGGCTCCTGTGCCCAGCTTGTTGCTTGCATGAGAGCCAAGCTCTCATCTCTCAACTCTCTTCTCTCCTCCACATCAGCAAAAATGCTGACTAACTTGGTTATAAGATTATTATTGTACTTACTCTAAGACATAGTGCAAAAGAGCTCGCCCTTTGTATCCGCGGCAGCCGATCCGAATCCAAAGTGAAAAACATGTACAAACGCACCAATCCCACCCCATTACGCCCCGCCGGTTTCCCGGCCGCTGAGGGCCTCCACGTCGCCCCCCGCGCGCTCCGGCCGGCGCGTGGCGGGGGGTTTTCGGTACGGCCGGGGGAGGTAAATCCCCTGTATTTTTTGAAAATTACGTAAAGGTCCTTTTTCCTCGCGAAAAGGTCCCTGCAAATTTTGTTTTTTTAAAAAATTTTGATAGCGCCCCGCCGGTTCCCGAAATTACATATAGGTCCTTATTTGCTCGCGTACAGGTCCTTACAAGTCCTCGGTTTTTTTCAAAAAAGACCTTTGGTTTTTCCGGAATTACGCATATGTCCTCGAACTTGTTTTATGAAGCTTCTTACGAATTATCGTCTCTTTTACTTTGGTCCATACGGTAGCAAACAAAACGAACCAACGCATCACTCGCTATGTTTGTTTTTAGCTCGTCTTTGCTTAGTGGGGAAGCGAGTGGGGCCGCGGAAGGGGGCAAGTGCGATCGTGACGCGCGTCTTGCTGTGCCTAGCTCATCTACCATGCGATCTGCATTGATTTTGGTTTGGCCATTAGTACATGAGCCCCCACTTCTCCACATCGTACCAGGCTCATGATTTTTTAGGATTTTTTTAATGGTAAACACATACACTCACTAACGCACACGTCTCATTTGCACACTTTAATTCGTATCACGTCACGTGGTACATCTTACTAGCATATATCTAATTAAAGTAAAAATATATACTTATGTACATGTGCACTTTTTTTCTTGACATTTCTAATTAGTTCGATGAGGCACGAGTTCATTACGTTCATCGAGACGAGCAGAATTTTTAAAATTTTAAATTTCTAAGCATTGGACTAATCTGTTTTTTTATTTTTAAAATTTTAAAATTTAATTACGCCAAAAAGCCACAGGTAACTATAATGCCAAACAATGAAAAATAAGTCGAAAAGCAGCACTCCCTTCGGTTCACAAAATATATGGTTTTGGCAACATGCAGTTAAAAATTTAAAACTATTATTATTAATATCTTTTTAAATATTTAAATTAGATATATTAAATAGTAATTAATATTTAAAGTTATGTTTTAAGAGCATGTCGATGTCTAAAACAGCGTATTTGTGTGAACCGGAGGAGCAGTAAAGATTATAAAAAGCCAAAAAGAAGATATAACTAAAAACAAACCGAAGCATCGCATAAACAAAAAAGGCAAATAACGCTCACCCAGCACAACGGAAACAAGAACATCACTATCGAACAAAAACATAAGCCAATCGCAACAGATCCCATCCAAATGCAAACCGAGAAGCACACAAGGCCAAGCGCAAGCAAGAACCCAAAAAAGGAAACATAGCAGGCGAGACGCAAACAAGAAGCCAAAAAAGAAGATATAACCGAAAACAAACTAAAGCATCGCGCAAACAAAAAAGGCAAATAACGCTCACCCAGCACAACGGAAACAAGAACCCGAATCGGAACCGATGCGCATGGAAATGGAAGCGGAGAAACGCACGAGACGAAGCGCAACCAAGAGCTATCCAGAACCAAAGAGGGAAAGAATAACCCAGAAGCTAAACAAAGCAATGGACGTATCACAAAAACAAAAACACTGAATAAACAGCCTGGCGAAGTTCGCCACACAGACGACGGTCATGGAATACACGCGTCGCAGACCAAACCGGCCGACGAACGAAGCGCAATACGGGGACAAAACCGCCGCGCGCTAACTACGGGGCAGGAGCGCTCGCATGCATGCGCCGGAGCGACGGGTATACACGTCGAAATCAGAGCGCTTAGTTCACACGTGGCATAGCTGAAGCTACAGAGAGTCCCCCAACTTTGTTTTAGGGCGTCTCCAGCAGCTGGCTATTTAGTTAGCTAGATCTGATGTGGCAAGGAAAAAGTAGGAGAGAGAGTAGTCACTAGCGACGAGTAAATAGCTGATCTATTTCACGTAGTCCAAGAACATGAGAGAGGAGCATGTGGGTCCAACAGTATAAAATAGTCTTTGCTTTTGTCTCTCACCTCCACGTCAGCTGACTATATAGCTAGTACTAGCTATTACCATTGCGGACGCATGGATGATTACGCGGAGGCCGCTCCTCAATCAATGGCATTTACGTTGAATCTGGCGTCCGGGACTGCTCCCAAGCGTGGGCATGTCAGATTGCGGGCTACTTTTTCTTCGAGCGTCGCTGTTAGTAACCCTATCGTAAGCTCGGCGCGTACATGTCGCGGGGTCAGGCGGGCGGCGTGGCATAGCGCCGTCGCCCTCGGCGGCCACCGGCAGCGCGACGCGATTGTCCGCCGCGTCCTCTCCTCTAGGTGCGCACGGAGTATGGGCGTCGGTTTGGTGGGTCATGCGCACCACCGAAGCCATGTCATGCTACCTTCAATTGTTTCGGCTTATATACAGCACTAAGGACACTCACAATACAGCACTAAGGACACTAGTAGTGTGCCCGTGCTAACGCTACGGTAAAATACAAAACAAGATAAAAATTCGGATAAAAATCAGCAAAGCAATCAAAATATTGGTTAGATTAGGATTTTAGAAAAATTTTGAAATTTGTTTCATTCAATTCGGAGTTAAAATGAATTAGTTATGGTCGGTTGAAATCCTCTGTTGGAATAAATTCGGAAAAAGATGAAAGTGTAACAGGCGGGACCCTCAGCCGAAGGCAAGACGACAACGTGGTCGTGGAGATTACGTGGTCGAAAATCGACCGCATGGCTGTGAGTTCAACCGCCGGCCGTAAACGATTACGTGGTCGGAGGGACTTACGACCACGGCAAATATCGGCAGGCGTGGTCGAAAGGCGTTCGACCACGGCAAAATCCCAGCAGGCGGGATCGAGAGGCGCCTACGACCACGGCAGAGGAACAGTGATTTTACGACCACGTGGTAAAATTACTGACGCGGTCGAAAGGCGATCGATTGCGGCAAAATCGATTGATCGTGAGGTCAGGAAGCAATACGACCAGATTGGTGAGAAGTCGAAGGTGATTTGCAGGTGAACGTGGTCGGCGAGAGTGCTTCGACCACGTTGTGCGGGGGTGAACGTGGTCATAAGGCGCTACGACCACGTTGGGAATGGTCGATGAGGCTTCAACCGCGAGGCGAGCGGTCGCAAAGGGTTACGACCACTTGTAAACGATATGAGAGTGGTCGAAAAGTGCTTCGACCGTGGCATAAGTGGGCGGTGGGTGTTTCTGAGTGGTCGTAAGGGTTACGACCACGCTGTAAGAGTGTGAGTGTAGTCGATAGACTTTCTGTGTGGTCGTAGGGGAGCTTCAACCACAAGGAATGAACTCAGCCGCGCAACAGACCACATGGTCATAAATGGCACAGAGCAGTCGTAAAGGGTTTTGAGCGGTCGTAAATGGCACAGAGTGGTCGTAGATGGTTCTAGGTGGTCGTAAATGCTTTTGAGCGGTCGTAAACGACTACGAGTACAGCCAAGTACTCGCAGACGTAGTCGTAAGGGGTTACGACCATGTTGAGTAACTGAATGTGGTCGAAAGATGCTACGACCACATGCGAGTGGTCGGTGGGGGCTTCGACCACGGTATAAGTGGTCGGAGGGTGTTTCTGAGTGGTCGTACAGGGTCACGACTACGTTGTGAGAGAGTGAGCATGGTCGATAGACTTCTGGTGTGGTCACCACGTGATCGTGAAGGGTGACGTGGTCGTAAGGAGGCTACGACCACGTTGTAAGAGGTCGTAATACGTGAATATGGACAGCACCTTCAGCATATATTGATCTATTTGATAATAAGAGAAACCACACTAACCTTGTGGATATTCATGTATTGGCAATACAATATATGCAAGCAAATATATAAATCAGTACATAATAATCTCATGCATCAGTTTATCTGGAGACAAAGAGTACCAATTGCCTAGGATACATACATCTCAAATCCATGATACCAACCTCATGGCATGTCACATCACAGTTTGACCAAATAACAACAGTATATTCTACAAAAGGCCTATAGTGTTTGGTACCGAATACACCAATCATGAATTAATCAAGAAACTTTACAGCTGAGTCAGCCAAAAATGCATAACATTTGCGCAATATACCAACTTCTAAATAATGGAGGAAATTACTCAAATTCATAGTTTGTAATACTCTGTACTACCCAAACACTTACCAGGCAAACAATGACCCATAAGTCCAAAAAGCCTGATAATCTACATTACAAGATTGGTTCTTCATAGCCAGCAATTATTTCTTCATAGCCAGCAATGATCTTGCCATATATTAACTCAGCAGCAGAATCACAGAATGTTCAATTTCTGTGTTCAAGCTGCAAAGTAAAATAGCTATATCACAGAATCCTTGAATTTTCAGCAATCCATCCCTACGAACATCTTCCAGCATAGGAGCGTCACAAAATTGAGCAATTTCACACTTCCAACAATTTTTGACATTTGACCATGTCATCCAAAATTATATGTGCTCGGCAAAGCCTAATGCTCCTCTATGATAACAAATTAGATACATAGGAATCTCAAGAGTTCATACAAAACTTATAGTTCTCATAAAAATATAAAACTACTCTAAGAATAAGATTCGGTCTAGAAGCATGTGCACCCCACAATAGAAACTTAGCAGGATCAGATCACAAATATACCAAACAAAGTCGAATCTCGCCAAAATGTCCAATTTACAAACTACTGCCAGAACTCCTATAGAGGATCAGAACCTAAAAATTCTCTGAGATCCAACATACAAGCATACAGCTCATTTCAGCAACATTCGCAAACCTTCCCGAGGCATCAGAGAACAGATGCATCACAAAGGAATATAAGTAATGCATCTCTGAATATAAGTAAAATGGGTCGAAGAGTAAGCTGATTCCTGAAAGGCAGGCAGAGCAGACATATGACTGCGACAAACAGAGAAGACATGAAATATTAATCGTCTGAATGCTCACCAAAGCTAACAGTTACGTTGAAGTACTTTGTTGTCTCAACAACGTGCTTCGAGAGAGCCAATGAACCAGTTAGGAAACTGAGAACAGTGCCCGCACCCTTGGCCTACAAAAGAAGCAAGGGGCAAAATGTTACAACCATGACAACTCATGCTTAGAAAGTGTCCTGAAAACCTGAAGATCCAATGCCGCCAATTTGATGATCTCTTAAGCTACTTAATGTGGGCAACTTGAAAATTGAATAGTACCTGAGAATAATGCAAAGATCGTCCAGGATGATCAGGAAGTCCAGCATAGTTCACTTGCTTGACCCTTGGATGAGAAGCTAGGAATTCAGCAATCTTCTGGGCATTAGCCTATCAATAATAAACTAATCATTCAGCCTCTTCAGAAATTCAAATGACTACAAATACTGGAAGTTTGGAACAGGTATAATGAATCAAATCAATACAACGTTAATAGCAGTCATGTTATTAAGCCCTCCAAAATTTGTCAACAATCAATATATACATTAACATACTGGTTATTGTATTACAGAAAAGTTTTACCTGTTGCTTTTCCACCCGTAAAGCCATGGTTTTGATTCCTCTCAAGCAAAGCCAGCAATCAAAAGGTGCCAAACCTGATCCTTCAGCATTTTGTAGAAATGCAATCTCCTTAGCCAAGCTGTTAGCAATTGGAACAAGTATTACTCCGGCAGTTCACAACTATTTCAATTAATTAATAAAGAGAAGCATCTGCAATCTATGAATTTTAAGGAATAGGAAACTGAGAACAGAGCCCGCACCCTTGGCCTACAAAAGAAGCAAGGGGCAAAATGTTACAACCATGACAACTCATGCTTAGAAAGTGTCCTGAAAACCTGAAGATCCAATGCCGCCAATTTGATGATCTCTTAAGCTATAAAAAGTCTCAGAATTAAGACTGCAAAGCTCCAAATCTTAGTATTCAACAATAGCAATCAGTAAGCAGTTAGCATCCACTTGTTAGCAATTACTGAGCAGCAGGATCAGTATAATAACCAACAGAAGCTACTACACAAAACAGAAAACAGTCTACATACGCTGCAAATCCCTTAAAAGAGAAGAGATTGGCAGTTCCAGAAGAGTATTCATAAGGCATGTAATATATCTTCGAAAAAATGTGCATGTCACTGACCTGAACAACATAATTGCCATATTGATCTTGTGCCAACAAGCAAACGGACTGGAGAATCTCATCCATCATTATTTGCTGTGTTGTAGGATCATCACAGTGCTCCAGCACCCTCTGGCAATTCACATGACATGATGATGAGAGAAGTTGCATAGTAACATCTGTAAACTCAAAATGGATTCATTAGAGGCATAATATATAGTATTGGCATGCCTGTATAACCCGACAACCATATGGATGAGTGGATAGCATCACAACTTGACCATAGAATGTTGAGACAATGAACTGGATAGCATGCTGAGGGATGCACTCTATACATTTCTGTATTACATGGTTCCCATTTTGATCACGTACACAGCGCGTGACATGTCCATCCAGCTCAGCAACCATTTTCGTCTGCTGATCTAAACCAACGACCTCTATAGCCTGCACATATATCATCCATGACATAAGATATTTACCTTGATCTAGTCTTCCAGGCATTTATGTATTTATACATACACAAAAAAGGTTTGTCGTTTGTACAAGTATACACAGAAAGGATATGATTAAGTGCGCCAGAATTCATCCGATGTATACTCATATAACAGAAATGGATACCTATGACAAGTTATTAGTACATTAATGACTATTAAAAAGATCAGGTGAAGCTGTATGCAAGAACTCTTTATATTTTCCTAGGTAAAAGAATTCAAGTAATAAGCACCTTCTGTATAACCCGACATCCATACATCTGAAGACTGAGAGCAAGGACACGTCCAATAAGTTGATCGGCCAATTCCTTTATCTGAGTAGTGCTTCCATGCTCAAAAAACTGTACAAAAGGCAAATGATAAGGATAGGTATCACACAGTCTCATCCTCAAACAAATTATTTCTTATTTTTTCCTACCTTCTGAACAACATAATTTCCAAATACATCAGTCATCAATGTGAGAGCTTGAGGCATGATTTCTGAAAACACCATGTCTTTCTCTTCAGTACTGGCTGTTTCTAACTTTTGCTGTATGAATCGACTTCCATATTGATCCGCACTACAAATTATTCAATAATTAGTAAACACCGCTACTCACAATCCAAATTCGCAACATTTTTTTCATCGGCACAAAACGGGTTGCTTCGATTACCTACCTACACTTGGCGGTGCGCGGCGGCGAGGGCCCTGGAGAGCGGCAGCACCCGCTCGATCTGCGCCTGCAGCTGCTCCTTGCGCCGCTCGACGCCCATGAGCGCCGTCCTCCTGTCGACGACGGCCTGTTCCGCGCGCATCCGCTGGAACTCCAACCGCCGCCTTATCTCGTCCAGCACCGCGCCCTGCCGCAGCGACTCCCTCCTCACCTACAGCACATCACAGCAGCGCGCCAGCGCCCCCTCCAAATCTGGGGTTTGGTGGGGCGGCGGCGCCGAGGGAGGGGGCGGCAGAGAGGAGGCAAGGCGGCGTTGCAGCGGAGAGGAGGTTTTTCTGGGGGCGGTTGCGTAGGGGAAGGGGGGAGCGGGGGAGGCGGCAGCGTGGGGTGGGGAGGAGGAGGCGAGGGCGGAGCGGAGGAGCGGGGGGAGGAGGAGGAGGCGGCAGCGCGGGGTGGGAAGGAGGAGGCGGCAGCGCGGGGTAGGAAGGAGGAGGCGAGGGCGGATCGGAGGAGCGGGGGAGGAGGCGGCGGCGGCGGAGCGCAGGACGGGGGAGGCGGCGCGGAGCGCAGGGCGGGGGAGGAGGTGGCGGCGCGGAGGGCGGGGGAGGAGGCGAGGGAGAAATCAGGGGGAGGAGGCGCACGGGCTCGTGTGGGGAGGCAGCGCACGGGCGGTTGGATTTGGATCGTTGGATATGAGTGGGTAAGAAGAGAGAAAGGTGGGAATTGATATTTGATCGTTGATTGGTTGGTTTTTTTGGGGACACGAATTGGTGTGGACGCAGGAAAACTCATGACTGCTGGGGGCACAATTTGGGGTGGGCGTAGGAAAGAACTGAACTGGTGTATTTTAGGGGTAGAGATAGAGATTCGCAATAGTTCTACGTAAGCAATAACTATAGTATTAATTAACATACTCAGGGCCGGCCCTGAGGGGGGCGGTCGCCCCGGGCCCCCAAAATCCAGGGCCCCCCATATACTATGTAGAGTATATGGATGCAACAAATAGAAGATATGGTTAAATACTTTAATACTTATAGAAATGAAGGGTTTGCTTTGAGTATGATCATTGCCAAAGATATTGCAGTTCAAATGAATGTAGAGCCATCATTTCCAGTTAAGCGGCGTGTTCTTAGAAAGAAACAGTTTGATGAAATTGATTGTGATGAAGCAGTTTTGCAAGCTGAGAAGGAATTTGAAGTTAATTATTTTTTTTGTTATGGTTGATATGGCAATCAATTCATTGAAAAGTAGATTTCAAAAACTCCAAACATTCGGAAGTATATTTGGATTTTTAATGAGTTCAACAACATTTAAGTCATTGGATCGAACTGAATTAAAAGAATGTTGTACAAAATTTGCAGAAACTTTCTCTCTAGATGGTTCCTCTGATGTTGAGTTAAATGGTCTAATTTCTGAGTTAAGTGTTATGCAATTGACTTTATCAGATAAACCAATGTCTGCTATGGAGATCTTTGAGTTTGTCAGAGAAGCGGATTGTTATCCTAATGTTTCTATTGCTTATCGGATTTTATTTACTATGCCTGTGACCGTGGCATCAGCTGAAAGAAGCTTTTCAAAGTTGAAATTGTTGAAGAATCATTTAAGGTCAACAATGTCTCAAGAGAGGTTAAACGGTTTGTCAACTTTATGTATTGAGAAGAAATTATTGGATGAGATTGATATCAATACCATCATCAATGACTTCGCATCTAGAAATGTTAGAAGAAATTTTAAGGTAATATCTATGAACTCTTTGATGTGAATTTTTCTTTAATTAAGTGTTTGTTGGTAAAATTAGATAGATATATATATATATATATATATATATATATATATATATATATATATATATATATATATATATATATATATGTGTGTGTGTGTGTGTGTGTGTGTGTGTGTGTGTGTGTGTGTGTAGATTTATATTTAGATATTTATACTAAGGCCCCTATTTCTAGTTTCGCCTCGGGCCTCTAAAATCCTAGGACCGGCCCTGAACATACTATATAGTATTAGAGCAAATATAATAAGAGGTTGTTAGTAGGCTGTATGCTGAGGTAGAGGAGAGAGAGGAGGAGAGAGAAGAGAGGTGGGCTGTAAGTTTACAGCCAGCTGAAGCACAAGAACCAAGAAACTTTGTGAGAGAAAGGGGTGGGTCATACAGCCTTCAGCTGGCTGTAAACTACTATATGAATGGGCTGATAAGTGGGCTGCAAGTATCCATACAGCCAGCTGACGGCTGTATTATTAGCCTTGCTCTTAGTGATAAGGTGGATGAGAAATTAATGAAGGAAGAGATGAAAGTAGTATCTCATGTAAGACATTATTTAAATATGCAATCTAATACGAAGATACTAATTAAGACATCTGTTGTGGATTAAAGTGGTGTCTACCACATTACAAAAGTGTGTCGTTGTATTAAATGGTGTATTAGGGAGAGAACTGAAAATAAATATTAAATTACAGTATTGATTAATGATAGATATTATATATTAAAAGGATAATATCTAACCTGATATTTATATAAGATGGTAATATATAGATATTACTATATAATATCATTATTAGGAATGCTAACTAAAGGGTGTTGTTATCCTTTCCTTTTTTTTGGTAGAACAGCACGGCTGCGCTAGACGTAGCCATGTACATTGAGAGCGGTCAGATCTTTATGGCGTGAGAAGAAAGGTAGACTAGGTAACTTATGGTTCGTGACCCGACGAAGAGGAAGCTTAACCGAAGCCTATTGTCCAAAACATTCATTAGTCTACGCATCGAAAGAACTGAGTTTTTTTTGTATTTACAGCCTTTTGAACTTGTATTTATAAAAATAGCTGTTTATATTTGGTATTGACAAAAATAGCGCTTCTGCTGTTCGGTTATCAGATGACAGCGCTTCGAAGATGACATATGGCGCCTGTCGTTTGGCTGGCGGGTGGCAGACGTCTGCCGCCCAGCTACCAAACAGCAGGCCACCTACCGTCCACCCACAAAACGGTAGGTGATTAAGCCGGCTAATTATCCAGTTTAATTACCTGTCTAAATTTATAATTTTATATCATATTTGTTTAAAATTTTAAATATAGAAAAGAGCTCGCAAAATTACAAAAATTTATACACAGCCTCCTAACACAATGTACTTTATTGTGTAAGTTTTTGTGAATTTTATCAACTTTGAATATTGCTCACAAATTTGTACGATTTTGATATTTGTGGGAGTTGTTACATATGGCAAACGAGCTCTAAAAATTACAAAGTTTTACATGAAGCTTTTCAATATAGTCAACCTAATTATGTAATTTTTTGGAAATTTTATGTGATCTAAATTTGTCATGTTAATTCATGTTAATTTAATCATATATGCGATATGCAATACTCAGGCATTTTTTGCAGTGCGTGAACTCTATCCTTCACACATATGTCAGCCCATTACTGCGCTCATAGTTGGGCAGTGCTTCCCTAGCAAGGCGGTTGTGCAACAAGCTATTGCACAATACGCCTTATCTATCAGCCGTGTGTACCGAGTGCACCGGTCCAACCTAGCCAATTACGCATTAAAGTTCTTAGTGGAAGGCTGCCCCTGCAAAGGTTAGCGCTCCGCGAGACAAGATTTTTGGCTCGGTCTTCTCAATCAAGGCGATGATCGACCACACTTTGCGTGCTCAGTGAGCCCCTGCGCCATCATCGCATATGTGGCAAGCATCATCAGCCACCTAGTTTTTCTTCGAGCGTCGTTGTTTGTAACCCTTTCGTAAGCTCGGCGCGTACATGTCGCGGGGTCAGGTGGGCGGCGTGGCACAGCGCCGGCGCCCTCGGCGGCCACCTGCAGCGCGACGCGATTGTCCGCCGCGCCCTCTCCTCTGGGTTGCCCGGTTGCGCACGGAGTATGGGCGTCGGTTTGGTCTTTGGTGGGTGTAAGTACCCAGATTTTATAATCCGGATTCTACTGTGTTTAGCTGCACTATTCCCTAGATCAGTAGATAGTGCACACAGTTACAGTTATGGACATTAAAATACATATCATGCGGAAGTGTAAATATAATAGTAAACTTACTCATGGGCCGATGAGGCCGAAATCATTAAATTGCAGCAGCGGAAGAACGAAGCACACAGGTGGGACCTTCAGGACATGCCCACAGGCAGCCAACTGGAGGTTCGCGACCTAGCCCTTGCCATCTTCATCTTCTCTGCCAGCTTGTCCAATCTTGTTGTTGAAGCGAGGTGATTTGATTCCTGATTCTGAATTTTGTCGCAAAAGCGAGCGTGAGCACTCCGACCCCGTGCTCCGCGAGCCAATACACAGAATGCAAATAAATAGTATGCATGGCTTAACAAAGGAGAGGCTCGGGTTATTTTATTTGCCAAAAATCGCTTTTAGTAACATTTCTGTTATTAAATCATATTGTTATTTTTGCAACCTAAAAACTCCTCACCGCGATTGACATCATTGACTTAATCCACCAAAGATTCACTCTCGTTATTAGCTGCTGTCTAAGACTCCCAATAGCGATCGCCATAATTGACTTAATCCACCGAAATTACACTTTCTTTATTGAGTGCTGTCTAAACTCCAAACAACATGTGTCATCCTCTATACAATCCACCGATCATATTCTTTCTGTAATGGTTGCTGTCTAAGACTCCAAACAACGAGTGACATCATTAAATTAATCCACCGAACATTCTCATCAAGATTTTCTAGCAATCCAATCCTTTTTATTATTGATTCAAATCCACCAAGAATACCATTGATCAATTCTACGATCCACTAGTATCCTCCCACCAAGTAAATCACTAATCAGGAACTATAATCCAATACTTGTATTACTCCTCCAAACTCCCGAAAATTCAATTGACTCATCTAGTAACCGAATCTATTAATTCCAATATTGTCATCTCCCAAGAATTTATTTATCAGTGTCGTAATCCAATAATTATCTGTGCAATCCCTAAATCTCCAAAAATTATTTAAATCATCTATCTAGCCTATCTATTCAGCTAGACTCCACCAATTTATTTCTCCCAGAACCCACACTATTATTTCCTATATATGATCGACATGAATCCACCAATACCTTTATGTGTACACTACAAACATCTATTTCCTTTACTCACGACCCTGCTTATTCTTTCCATATTTTATTTTGTAGGAATAGAAATGCCACTATTTGAAATATAATACATATAATTTCCTGAGACCTAGCAGCTTTGGAACAAAACATAATGTTCAAGGAATATTAACATGATTTTCCATACATATGGCATCACACCATATGCCTAATATCACCATAATGTTTCCATACATATGGCATCACACCATTTGACATCTTTCAACGTTATAGCCGCTTAACTTACCACTGGGACGACACCCAGGACAACTCAAATCCGGGCTTTCCGCTGCCCTCCACTTTTCCATCCCACCCACAAAACATTTTGAAATAGAACTATATCTGGTTAAGTTCCCATGTCCGCCCCTGACCGTGGGCACAGCTATCCGAATAGTTTAGACTCTGCAGAGTTTGTACACTTTCACCACAAGAGACAATCAACTCGTTGCCCCACACGATTCCTTAGACGTGTGGTTGAGCAGACCATCACAGTGACTTTTCAAAGTATCTAGTCCCTTCTGTCATCTCACCTTATGGGAAACTGCCCATTTGCGGTGGGTCCCATCTATGCGCGGGATGTTTCCCACAGCCACTACGCAGCTCGGGCTTCTACTTCCCGCAACGTAGGACAGCTGGGAAACTTCACCCCCCACTGGTGTCCCTTCAGGCCCCCTTGCCATAGCGTAGCCCCTTCAATCCCCTACCAGTGAGATGAATCCGGGGTTTCGATAAATTTACTTAGCCAAGTTGTACTTTACAGATTTGTGGTTGTACTATTTTACACAGGAGGTTATGACAAGATTCAGTCCTTATTGGTATCTGGGCGGTCTACCACTAACCCACTTTGTGCATCCACTGTACCACACATACACACCCTCGAACCATCCGCCCAGATAATTAAGCAAGTTGGGGTTTTTGAGAGTATAAAATAATCGTACCAACATATATCAGTCATTACCACCATGACTGCCCAAACCAGTTTCACATGATTGAAAATGACAATGAGGTTTGGGGCATTTCAGCGCCCCCTGAATATCTATGCAGTACTAAGCATAGCATATAATTAGAGACTTATTTTTGAAATGTTACTATTATAATTTTGCTAGGGCGACAAGGTTCACACATTCAAATATTCCAAAGGAGGGTAATATTATTCAAGGTAAACAATGGACATATAACTAGAATCATAATTTAAACATGTATTTGCATATAAACTAACAGCATGCAATTTGATAATTTAAATCAAAGTAATTTGCAGAAAACATAGGTTCGACATGATCAAA
This sequence comes from Dendrocalamus latiflorus, assembly GCA_017311315.1. Taxonomy (NCBI): domain Eukaryota; kingdom Viridiplantae; phylum Streptophyta; class Magnoliopsida; order Poales; family Poaceae; genus Dendrocalamus; species Dendrocalamus latiflorus. The sequence goes on from CM029664.1 coordinate 29,301,450, forward strand.
GTATTGACTCGCCTGGCGTGGTTTACCGCGGTCTTGAGCTCACACAAAGTTGCCTCATGCGATGATCTTTAATTTCTGATCTTCATTGATCTCGCTCCCGCTCGACCCGTCGAATCTTTAGGCTCCAATTTCTAATTACGCGATACACGATTGAATCCAAATAAAAGCAAATTACTCAGAAAATCCAAATAAATCCGAATAAACTCAACTTTTGTATTATTATGAGTTAATGGGTGATCTGAGTGGCTTAAGGCAAAGCCGATGGTAGAAAACGATGAATCAATCTTTTATTAATAGCTTCTTTTACTATTTTTATATTCATCAAGGAAGTTCCATGAGTTAGGTTATATATATACATATGTGTATGAATTTAGCCGAACATTATTTTATCAAGGTTAGCATTTACGAATTAAGGTATGTATTATATCCACCATGCATATATTTGTTGATTTATTAAGTTGGCTTTATAATAACTATTTATATTAACTATTATTTTAAAAAGGACTCTCATGATATTTATATTGTAATTACATATGATTTATATAAAGCCTCCCCTTTTAAGTTTTGATCTTAAGTAATTTATAGGCAAGATGATTTCTATTTGTGAATCTATATTACCTAATATTCAAATAACTTATTCCTTGTAAAATAATCAGTTTGTTGGCATTGATTAACATGTGACTTTAGCCAATATTAAATCCAATTTGATTTTTGATCCATTTTCTTCCTACTGTTTATTACATATACATCTACAACTAGATTATATGCACTTCATTTGAGTTTATGCTAATTGAATTGTATTAGCTATTACAAAAAGGGCTTTCACAAATTTTAATTACCGAAGTCCATACAATGTATACCTAAAGCATCCTTTAATTTAGGGGCAACTAACTTGTCCTACTTCTTTTACTTAAGTTCTGATATCTAAAAACCATAGCTATGATTTATTCTTATGATAGTCATCTATGATTCTTGTAATCTCTACTAATTAGTTCTAATGTCATTTCTATGGTTTTACCAAATACGAAAGGACTTGTTGTTCCACCCTTGATGAAATTTCTAAGTTATAAACTGCGTTCATGGCATGCTAGCTATTTCCTCTTTCCTCTGTTTGCAGCTATGTCCAGAATAAACCAGCCGACCGAAACAGAGGATGTGGGGGCGTACGGCCGGCGGCAAGGCTCCGGCGAGGGAAGGTCAGAGAGGCGGGGTGAGCTAGCAAAATGGGGTCCCGGGAGGTGGTGCAAGCCGGTGAAGAAGGCGGCGCGGTCTGGGATGGCGCAAGTCGGCGTTGCGGTTGCTCGGGCGGTGGTCGGTGAGTTGGGAAAGAGGCGCCGGCGATCGGGAAAGAGAGGGGGAAGGGCGGTGCGCGTATGAGCAGGAAGGGGCGGTGGGGAAGCTTACCGCGCAACGGGCTGGGCCGATGAGTCACCGAGGCACGCCGGCAGCGAGGACCTACGGTGGCGCGGAGAGGGTCCACGGTGGCGGCGAAGTACAAGCAAGGAGGAGCCCGGCCGAGGACGGGAACAACTTCGCCGTGTTCCAAGGATACTCGGGGAAGGAGGAATCGGCTCGGCGGGCTCTCAATCGGCGGCGGTAATGGCGGCGGCGGCCGTGGCTTGAGGAGGAGACCGAATAGGGAAAGAAGAGGTGAGGGAAAGAGGGGAGGATGGCGCGGCTGTAGAGGGGAACGGTAGACACATCTTATAGCCGAAGAGGGCGGGAAGGAGCGGTGGCGACGGAAAAACCGAACGAGGGCGGCGGACCGGGCGGTGGCGGCGGACCACCGGGCAAAACCCGGGCGCGGGGCTCGACGTGGCGAGGGCGCAGTGCAGAGAGCGCGGCGACGGGACTTGTCCCTGGGAGTGATGATGGGGTTAGCGGCGGATCTGAGCAGCAGAGCACGCGCGTACGGAGAGAAGAACGGGGGAATAAAAACAGTGTCCGCTCGGGCAGTGGGGAGAGAAGGGAGGAAAGAGAGGGGAGTGAGAGAAAAAGGAGGGGCCCACATGTAATGGAGAGGAAGAAGGAAATGAAGGAAAAGAAAGGAGGCTTGAGCAAAATTTTATAATCATGGATTTTCAATTTGAACTTTACTTCTCATTAGGATTTGTAAATTTTAAGTTGGGCATGATTTTCAATATTTGAATTCTAGTTCTAGTGTTAAGACTATTCTTGAATTTAATTGTACAGTTTATGTATGTATATATTTGAGTTGTATTTTTAGTTCAACTATTTCCCTTTTAACTAGTTTATAAACCAGGTTTTGATTTCGTAGATAGAATTTTGGAGTTACTTTCTTAGGGTTAATTACTATGTAAATTATTTGTATTCATTTATCTAATTATTTATTTTTAGGATTGTTATTTTGTGCTCGAGAATTATTTTCAAATATTATTTGCTCAACACTAAACTCAGGAAAACCCAAATAGGATGTTGAACTAAAATTCAAATAAGATGCAAATAAAAGTTTTAAATTTCTCAAAATTTCAAACATCCAAAATTTAAGATGTTACAGTGGGTCATGCGCACCACCGAAGCCATCAGCCATGTCAATGCTACCTTCAATTGTTTCGGCTTATGTACAGCACTAAGGGTATTCTCAATAGTTCTACTTAAGTCACGACTACAGTATTAATTAGCATACTATATAGTATTAGTGATGAGGTGGATGAAAAATTAATGAAGAAAGAGCTAGAAGTAGTATATCATACAAAACATTGCTTGAGTACGTAATCTAACACGAAGACACTAGATAAGACATCTGTTGTGGATTGAAGTGGTGTCTACTACATTACAAAGGTGTGTCATTTTATTAAATGGTGTATTAGGGAGAGAATTGAAAATAAATATTAAATTACCGTATTGATTAATGATAGATATTGTATATTAAAAGGATAATGTCTAATCTGATATTTATATGAGATGGTCATCTATGGATATTGCAATATAATACCATTATTAGGAATGCCCCAACTAAAGATTGTTGTTATCCATTCCTTTTTCTTTTTGATAGGACTGCACGGCTGCGCTAGACGTAGCCATGTACATTGAGAGTGGTCAGATCTTTATGGCGTGAGAAGAAAGGACAACTAGTGTGAATAGACTAGCTAACTTATGGTTCGGTAACTTATGGTTCGTGACCCCGACGAAGAGGAAGCATTAAGACCCTGCTCGCGGTTGGGCTGAAAAGCAATGGTTTATAGCTGAAATTATATTATAATAATTGAAATTTTACTGTAACTGAAGGTGGCTTATTTGGCGTAATTAAATTTAAAAACATTTAAAAATAGAAAAAATATGCTAGCTCATCACGAACAACATAAATGAATATAGGAAAAAAAGAACCAGCAAAAAAGATAAAAAAGCCAAAAGTTCAAAAAAAGATGAAATTTATGAATAGTGAAAAATAAGCCAGAAGCTGAAGCTGAAACCGTAGCCTATTGTCCAAAACATTCATTAGTCTACGCATCGAAAGAACTGATTTTTTTTGTATATATAGCGCTTTTTAAATTTGTATTTATAAAAATAGTTGTATATATGGTATTGATAAAAATAGCGCTTCTGATATCCAGTTATCAGGCGACAGCACTTCGGAGGTGTATGACGCCTGTTGTCCGGCTGGTGAGCGGTAGGCGCCTGCCGCCCAACCACCAAATGGCAAGCCACCTGCCGTCCACCCACAAAATGGCAAATGATTAAACTGGCTAATTAGCCAACTTAATCACCTACCTAAATTTATAATTTTATATCATATTTGTTTGAATTTTTGAATGTAGTAAATGAGCCTGAAAAATTACAAGGTTTTATACATGACCTCCTAATACAATATACTTTATTGTGTAATTTTTTATGAATTTTATCCACTCTGAATGTTGCTCACAAATTTGTACGATTTCGATATTTGTAGGAGTGTTAATATAGCAAACGAACTCCAAAAATTACAAAATTTTATGTGAAGCCTCCCAATATAGTCAACCTAATTATGTAATTTTTGAAAATTTTATGTGCTCCAACTTTGCCATGTTAATTTAATCATAATTAGCGATATACAATGCTCAGGCATCTTTTACAGTGCGTGAATTCTGTCCTTCGCACATATGTCGGCCCATTACTGCTATCTTTCCTTTTCCACTGCATCCTTCGCGCAATTGTCACTTTGTCCGTGTCGTCCCCCTCATGTGCTCCCTCGTCCGCAATTTCCAATCCATAAACGTCCGGAGAGGCATTAGTGTAAAACTTCAGCGTAGTGTCGGACCATGGCCAGGAAGAAGGTAGCTATTGCTCCATATCAAAGTGTTCTTAGGCCAGTCTCAGTGGAGGTTTTATGTCCCAGTTTTCAACACACCCATATTTTAGAAATAGTGCAGAAGAGTTTCATCCCCATGGAACTCTCTCTACTCCCATGAAACTTTTATCATCTCTCTCTTCATCAATACAGTGTCATGTCAGCGTATTTAATACCCATGAAACTCCATGAAACCCCCATTGAGACTGGCCTTAGTCCCTTTTTTGCGATGGGGACTACATACGGTATTTATACTAGGGACAACTCTCTAGATAAGTGTGAATAGACTCCACCAAAATATGAATGCTAACCACCAGGTGAAAGGTTTTCTTAGGTAGATAAAAGGTCAAGTTGGTGAAAAATTTGAGGCGTTTGGCAGCCCAGACAGCTACCACCAAAATGAGCATAACTTTTGTTTCACACCTTCAAATGATGCACCGTTTGATGCGTGTGAAACTAGACTTGCTCATCCTTCCATTGTTGTGACACATGCCTACCGAAGGTGTCCAGTTTTTGTGCACATATTGCTGTGAATATGGCGGACATGGTGCTGGCTTACCCGATGATGGCGATGGTTTTAAGTCATGGTATAGCTTGCCTCCCATGTCCTCATCACTTCTACCAGGAAGATGATGTTCTAAAACAACTGGTTGTACATCAATTCATACTCAAGAACTATTAATTACATTGACAATGGTTGAATGCAGGGAGACACATGTAGCATACGCAGCCTTTTGTTACATCGGTTCTCTTTACGATGTATTTATAGACTAAGATGGGAACCCTATAGAAGCGTACGCATACCAGTAGGTTGTTTTAGAACAGTTTATTGGTTTCTTTTTATTTTCGTTTTCATTTCTAAAGCGGGCGTACAAAAGGATGGTGATTAACAATTTAGAGTATTGATATTACTCAAAACGACCATCATCGGGCCGGCCTGTGTCTCATTTTCCTTCCTTCTTTCTTTAACGTAACGACATGCGAAGGGAATTCTTCAAGGTTACTACTTACTAGAGTTACATCCAGGCTATCAGTCCTACTTTGTTATGGTCTTTTTCTTAGACCAACTATGTTAGCTTATTTGGTTGCAAGTCCTATTGTCAATGAGTGAACTTTTCCCTTGTAAAAATATGAGTGAACTTTTGATGACTTTTTATCCCTTTATATTATACTTTTCTTTTCCAGTTTCTAGAAAACCCGTCGCCATTGACTCGTGACACGCGGCAGCAACACACAAAAACCGATGGAAGATGGCCCTACAACCGGGCGCAGATTCTCTGACGTAACGTCAGGTGACGTTGGGTCACTGACGTGTGGGCCCACGGCTTGTGGGGCCTACACGTCAGTGACCCAACGTCACCTGACTTACGTCAGAGAATCCGGGCGGCCTACAACCGCAGGTGGTCAAGTGGACGGTACAACCTAGCATGATACATATTCATGTAGACCATTCATTAAGCCCATCAGCTTAAACAGGACATGTTGGCCTGGCTTGAGGTCTCCGCCACATGCCCAAGAATAGCCCATAGAGTGCACAGGCTGTGCCATACTGCCTAGGCCAGTTTGGGCTGAGATAGCCTGATTAGCTTATTTCGGTCCGACGGATTGAAAGTGTTAAATGGGACATGTCTAACGGGTTAGTCGTGTCTAACAGGTCATTATCGTATCTAACGGACCATGTCTAATGGGCTAATCGTGCATAATAGACTAAACAACCTGCTTTCGTACCTATATGAGCTGTGCTTAGAGCGGACCAACAATGACGTGTTTTGGAGCCTGTTCTTTAACGGCTTATAAAAGCGGTTTTTGATTTTTGCTATAGTACTTAACTTTCAAATAAAGTATTTTCTTAAGACGGGGTCTACAAATTAATTGTAATACATATTAAAAGCTCAACATCTGTATCAACTAAAATTGCAAGCGAGTATCTCTCTCTCCATAATCTCTATCATAAATAACTAAAATTCAAAAATTTCAGCAAAAAACTATAAGCCGCAGTCATATCAAACAGACCCTTGAGCCGGTGCGACAGGCACGCCCATTTAGCCACCTCTACCTCGAAGTATCACTAGACTGACAAATCGCTTGTCACTATTTTATTGAGAGATCATATAGTTCCAGAAATTTATTACTAGCATTAAACGTTGGTAAATCGAGACTGATGAGATGTTACTTCCCCCATATGATCAAAGTGATGATGAGATGCTAGAAATAAAGGGAATTGACCGAGGCCCGTGGGCTATCGGACAGTCCATATTTGCGCCCAGTTAAGCAACAGGCGCAAAGGAAGCCGGGAGTGCGCACTAGGCTGCGTTTGAGAAGATGGGCCGGAAACCTAGAACATACCTCTTCCCTTTCTCCTTTTCAGTTCCACATTTCTATATTCCACTGAAAAAAAGTTTCACATTTTTATGCTCCTCTTTGTTGGATTTTATATACATTCATTGAATTCGTTGTACGGTCTAGCCTCCAACCAACCTGCCGAAGTTCGAGCCAATTTGAAATATTCTACTTCAGTCATCGCTCATCGGTTGTTAAATTTATCTTCCATCATGCATGAAATCTCTTGTCAGCTTCACTTAGGTTCCAGACATAGGGCCTGTTCGAACCAATATGAACACTTGGCTTTCTGAAGCGGCTTTCTTACTCCTCTTACTTCCATTTTGCTCCAGAGATAAGGCAGAAGATCACGGGTGCATCACGCACCCCACTTCTCTCGTTTCTGTCTCGCGCATGCATCTCTCTCACTTTCCCTATTGCTTATATGCTCGTTCCAAAAGCCACTTCTTCGAACCGCTACTATTTATTTTTAGTCAAAAGCTATCAACCGCAGCCAACAATTATCAGCTGCTGCTAATAAGCTTCTCTTAGGTTTCAGACATAATGTCTTTTTTTTTCCTTTTGTAAGATTTGTCACTTGCCAGGGGTTTGAAACTTGAGCTGAAAGTTCATGTAAACATGACAATCTCATACCTTCTTCCTTTCGCTTTTGTTTTGATTGATCTTGTGATAATTTACATTGGCGACGGAACAGTATGAGGTCACGTAATTATGAAAGTGACGACCATCTATACACCATGTACCTTTTCTTATTCTAATTATTATCTCAAATTCAGAAAGTAAACTAAAGAATTTTTATTTGTATTTTGAATCGGAGAAAGTAAACTCAAGATTTGAAAGGTAGGCACAAAAAGACATGTAGTATATATATAGACAAACAATACTTATAATCTACTGACCTACTTTGGCCCATTTGAAACACAAGAATTTTGCATAAAACAGTTCAATTTCTATAAGAATTGGAAAAAATCTCCATGTTCTAAACAGGACCTATATTAGTATTTGAGAGATTTATTTTTAAAACCATAGGGACAATGAGATTTTACCAGGCAGTAAAGGAGTCACAATCTGATCGACCTCATGAAGTCCTACCAAAAATGAAATGAAAAAAAAACAAAGGGCACAAGAAAGGTTGCAGTTGCTGGGGCTACTGATACTTTACTAATTTAGCATATGACTTTTCTCAGCTAATAGGGCGACATCTTTCTAATAATTTAGCATATGACAGGGGTTTGTTTTGTCTCTGCCCCTCCCTTTGCTTGCTTGTCTCAACCGATGACGACGGTGCGCACACAATAGGCGCCGCAGTATTCATCAGTTTCCACCATGTGACAGGTCCACCTCTTTTGATTAAAAATATAGGAGTCGTAGCATGGGCGAAGGAACAGTTGTGTGGATTACCTAGGGGCGAAATGTGAAGTATATCATGATTCATGAGTAATATACGTTATACAACTCCACCTCCCCATTCACAGACTGCTTTATCATTTTAGCTGCATGCACATAGAGCATGCTTCAAATCTTTGACATGGTTTACCTCTAATAATTATACACTCCTGAATCTTAACACCAATAAGCAATCAGTAGGAGCATTTCGTAAACAATATTGCATTGCAAAAAGACATCAAGTATTTGCAAAAGAAAACTCACCTATCTTAGCTTCAGCTTCATTTTTAGGACCCTATGACGAAGCTAGGGTAAAACTTGCTTGTGTCATTGTTATTCTCCATGAACTTGGTTGGTATCCCTGCGCTAAGCAATCAACCTCTAGTAGACAACTATGTAGTATCTGGCTTAACCAGGTGCCGGATTTCCTGTATTTGTGTCGACCAGGCGATTGTATTCCCCACTAATTTAAAGTTTACAACTTTTGTCTCAAAAAAGTTGGTCATTGTTACTCAAGAGGTTTAGGCCCTCTTTTCTCCAAGAGCGCGTCCCAGACAAGCTGAAGCCAGTAGCTTTAGGTGAAGCCACACGTATAGCTAGCCGTTTTAATATACATCAGACAATCACTTAGTTTGTGTTAATTTTCCACCAACAACTAATTATGTTTCCGTATGTATGGATTAAGTTAGTTTGGAGATCGATGTGCGTATTGACACTTTTGGCCCAAGGAAAGTAGGAGAACGAGCAAGAATCGGATGGTGGAGTTCTAAAGCTAAACGTGTGTAATCATTTGCAGCGATCTCAACAAACGGTGTGGTGTTTCTTGGATACTGTACTATAATAAATATAAAAAAGGGAATGTAATTAGCACTTGATAACCCTCGTCCAAGCTAGCTAGCTAGCACAAGCTGAGCTGCCCCGCAATCTTCCGAAGTTTAATTTGCAACAATCTAATCGTGTTTGCTTCTGATAACGTGCCATTATGCTTGCTCTGAAAGCTTCTATTCCTCGAGAAGTTAATTAACTAAGAGAATGGCGTTGTCCGAGCTGGTCGGCTGCATTCAAATGATGAAGGCCGGGTCAGTGGCAAGCAGCCTCCCAGCCATGGTTAGGAAACAACCTTATTGACAGTGTGCCATTTTAATTTTGGGTTTGTCAATGCATTGTTCAAAAAAATTGACTGGCACATTTTAATTTTGGGTTTGTCTATGCATTGTTCCAAATTTTTTTGACTGATTTCAACCCATAAATCAGTCAATATTTTGAACTGCACGCGCGATCTCAATCCAACATCTTGCTCATTCTCACATTTCCAAATAAGCCAAGCAATCCCCTCTGCTCCATCCTGATCAACTGCCTCCCCTCTGCTCGACTGTGCCATTCTCGGCCGTTGCCACCCCCGCGCGCCGCTGCCCTGCGGCCTCACCGGCATTGCCTCCGATGCTGGTGAGGCCTATCGGTGACCCCTTTCCTCTGCCACTTCCCGTCTCCTCCTCCCCTGCCTGCTACTACTATCCACCGCCTCCTTCCTTGTTGTCTCCTAATTGCCGGTCGCTCTCGTTGCCCCTGCCACCTTCGCCACCCACCACCTTCCTCTGACCCGCTACCACCACTACCCACCACCGGTCCTCCCCTATCCTACCCTCCCTCTAAATTCAGGGCCTAGCCTCGATGAATCAGGTCGGCAAAGAGTATTAATGCTTGAGTTCGACTATGTCTTAGTACTTGTCGGAAGTCCGAAAGCTCGAGAAGCATTTGTCGGTTTTGAGTTACAGTATATCCCTCGTAAGGATAACTTTCTCGCAGAATAGTTGGCTCGAATAGCTTCTTCTCGCTCACAAGTACCACCAGGAGTCTTCTTGGAGCAACTCCAGAAGCTATCTCTGGTTGAAGCAACGGAGATAACTCCTAAAGAGACGACACCTCTAGATTATGGAGACATGGATGGTTGCCATCTATGACTACCTTCAAAAGGGTTTAATACCCGATGATGATCTCAAAGCAGATCATCCATCCCGCAAGGCCAGAATGTATACGTTGTCAAGGGTGTACTCTATAAATAGAGACGCAAGGGGTTCTCATGGTACAACTCCTTAACGATATTCATGAGGGCATCTGTGAAGCGCATGTTTTCTACAGAACGCTGGTCAGTAAAGCCTTTCGACAAGGTTTTGACTAGCCAACAGCCCTCAATGATGCCAAAAATCTGGTTAAGAAATATGTACAATACCAGTTCCAAAGCCAGCAAATACACCAACCAGCTTAGGCTCTCCAAACAATGCCTTTATCTTAGCCTTTTGCGACCTGGGGTCTCGATATCCTGGGCCCGTTCCCAAGAGCACTGGGGGTTTTGAGTTCCTCTTCATGGCTATTGACACGTTCATAAAATGGATCAAAGCTAACCCTGTGACAGGGATAACAACGGAGGTTGTAAAAAGGTTGATGATGAGAAGCATAATTACTTGATTTGGAGTCCCAAGTCGGATAATTACAGACAACGGTAAGCAATTTTCGAGCACAGAATTTCAAGAATTTTGCAACGAATTAGGTACCAAACTATTTTTGCTTTGGTCGTCCAACCTCAGAGCAATGGGGGCAATTGAGCACGCAAATGGCCAAATAATACAAGGAATTACGACCCATGTCTTCGACCAGCTCATAAAGCATTTGGATGCTTGGGGTATAAGAATTATCTTTTGTATTATGGGCAATTCGCATGACTCCTAGCCAGGCGACAAGAGAAACTCTATTTTTCCTAGTTTTTGGAGCCGAAGCCATTCTTCCTTTAGAACTAAAAATCCGGTTGACAAGGGTTCAGAACTTTAATGACTCCAACTAGGAGTGGCTTCGAGTAGATGACGTCAACCTGCTTGAAGAGAAGAGAAATCAAGCCTTAATCTGATCAGCAGTCTATCAGCAAACCATGCATAAGTACTACAATCGTAAGGTCCAGCCTCGCAGTCTTGCTGTAGGTGACTTGGTATTGAGAAAAATCCAATCCCAATCTAATTGGAATAAGCTTTCCCCATGAGAAGATCCATACACCGTGGTCAAAGTCACGCGCCCAGGCTCTGTACGACTTGCTATGGAAAATGGCCAGATTCTCTCAAACTCTTGGAATATCAACCAATTACACAAATTCTATGTGTAAATATTTCTATCTTTTTCCATAAAGTTTTTAGTTTTTTCAAATCTTTATTGTTGTATGTTCAGTAGAGATTCTTTTATGTTTCTTTGACCACTTCTCGCACATCTAATTTGTTTAACTGGTTGGAGAAGGGGACACCACTAGTTGAAGTCTCTCCTCTTTACATGTTGTCCTACCCACTAGAAGAAGCTTTCTAGTGTCGACTCGTTTCTAACTCTTGCTATCAGCATAAAATTATTGAGTTGTCTAGGAAAACGTTAAATGAATATACGAGAAGGAAATATGAAGGTTTTATCCTTGTATTGTTTATCTTCGATTTCATTCACCTGGTCGAAAGGAAGCAACATCACCTAGTTGAACCATTTCCTTTCTACATGTGGTCCTACCCACTAGAAGGAACTTCCTAACGTCGGCTTGTTCTTCCTCTTTGTTACCAGTACATTTCATCGAATTCGATAACGATGGTCGGATGAACCACTTTGCTCTCTGCATATTTTGCTCTATTCTATTTGCTTTGTTTATTCACATAAATTAAGTAAATAGTCGGAGGTTAGAATAGAGTTATCAAAATAACTTTATCTCTTAGTCAAAAATTCATTCTCTTCATTTTCTTTTTTCATCTTACGAGTACTAACTACTCTACAAGATGAGTTGTAGGAAAAGAAAGAAGTTTTTTCATCTACCAAAGGTAAGTTTTTTATTTTATAAGTCTTTGTGAATTACTATTTACAAAATCATTCTGAAGAAGGAGAGCCAAGTTGCATTTCTTCGACAATCTTTTGACCGATTGGCTCTACATTGACCAGGTGGGCCGCTTCTCCCAAAGTGCAGTTGAAGTCATGCTCGATTGGGTGCAAGATGTGGTTCCGATCGCATGCCTTGAGTTTTGCTAAGACATAGCTTATAGCACTCCTGACTACATCCTGAATCGACTCCGCCTCGTCATACTTTAGAGTCAACAGGTGCTTCTTCAAAGCCTTGACTTTTAATTCGATCATATGCACATGGGCAATAATGGTGTCCTCAAAAGGACTTATTTTCTCTGCACCAAACCCATCAAGTAGATCATTGAGAAGTGCACCATTGTCTTGAAGGATTGCCTTCGTTGACTTGGTGTGCTCTTGGCTATGAGTCCCAGAATCAGAAAGATGCTTTATTTTGACTATAGCTTCTACAAAAGAGTCGAAGGTGGTCAAAATGATACTCATCAAGAGACTTGTTTAAAGAAACGGTCAAAGGTAAAGTTTTTTCTTACTTAATAATCGAGTATTGAGCAGCCTTATTCTCTTGTCTCTCTTTGTTGATACAAGTAAGTTCAACGATCACTTTGGCCTTCTCTTTGACCCCAGTGCGGAACTTACTTGATTCAGTCTCTTTTTCTGCTAAGGGAAAAAGATTAAAGGAAAGCAAGAAAGATATATAAATGAACAGTCTTACGTTTCAGAACTCACTATTTATTTTCTTCTATAAAGCCTTGATTGCAGAGTTAGCATTTGCAAGGTTTATTGATAAGTCAACATTTTTCATCTTTAACCTCTGCGAATTGGCTTCCTCATTGTTGATTGCAGCGGCCAAAAATTCTGCGTCGAGCTTGGACCTACAAGTATTAAAAGCAGACATGAAAGGCTGAACAAATGGTCAAAACATAGTTTGACTACCTAAGCCAGTCCTTATGATGCCGCTGCCTTCTTGGAGAAATCGACATTCTCTTGTCGAAGAAGCGTAATCTGTCTGTGGTACTCAGCCATAGTAGCCATGTCTTCTAGCACTCTAAAATCAAAGAAGGATAGTGAGAAACAAGAAGAAACACCTGTGAATGTTCAAGTGCTCGATACTTACATTCATGCTCCTACGTGCAAACATAGCGAGAACTAATCGAGAATCTTCAAGTTGATTGAGTTTTTCAACCCTTCTCCACCACGCCTTTTTCAAGATGCTCGTCGTCAAAAATATTCCCTTTGTCAGGAAGATCTTTGGGGTGTGAGACTTGGATCAGAGCTCAATTAGAAGAAGATCTCTCTACAAATGTAGGGCTAAAAAGTGCAGAGAAGAAGTTATGTTCTTCTTCTCCAGCCGTATCTTCTCGAAAACGAAGAGGAACATCCTCGATAACCTCCCTTTTGGCACGACGATCGAAAGGATTTTCAATCCCTCGATTAAGTACTTCACCCTTTCCACTGCCATTTGTATTCTTTTTGATATGAATGCTTCTTTGGTCGTAATCTTTGCAACTCCGATAGCAACCTCTGTTACTACAGTGGTCGTTCCATCCACCACCTTCTTCATCACGTCTTCGATCGTGGGCAGAGCCGTGGGGCTTCTCGGCGGAAGCTTCCTTAGTAGTGGAGAGGCCGAGCTAGAATTGTGAAAAATGAGTTGGCATTCGAGAAGACATAAAGGTAAAATGTAATATTTATACTTGTATTTTCATACCTTGGCGTCATAACCTTGAGTGTGAATTTAGAAGTAACCCTTCTAGAGTGTAGTTTCTACGACTCCTTCTCTTCGATCACGTTTGGTCGTGGAGAAATGAGGACTTCTTCGACCACGTCTGGTCGAAAGTCCTATGCACCTTCAACCACATCTGATCAAAGGTCTGGAGCAAGAGCGACTGCTCCTTCTCCCACCTGCCCCTCCTAATGGTCAGTGTCAGTTTCGACCACCGGGGTAGCCTCCTTTTCTATCACAGTTATAGCTTTGTGGCAGTCTCCTTAAGATATAAAATTCTTCCAATTTTCTTTTTCAAGTTGCTTGATAAAGCCTCAAGATGCGCTTACTGAATGAGTTTCAGTATCATAATAGAAGGGTACCTTAATCTTATAAGTCAGTTGCTCCAGTACAACCGCCCCTATTTCACTTGCGGTACTCATGTCCGCAATGAACTATTGAATAGAAGCATTCGATGCAGCCGGGGGAAGAATGGCAAGGGGAACAACAGCACTTGTGCTCCCCTTATCCTCATTGACTGTCTTAACCAGTCGACGTCTCTTGACCGGAGAAGCCTTTGCTTTCTCTACTTCACCGACCACCACAATTCGATTCCTTGGACATCTTGATGATAGTTCATGCCTACACTCTGCGAAAGAGAAAAATGCTTCTTAGTCGCTCCCTACGACTATGTAAGCCTAAAGACAAAATCAGTTCTTCGATTACCTTTAGACACTCTTCTTTCTCTTTGGTGGATACAGCCACTAGAATATGAGAGGCCTCCACCTCAAGCGATGGAGCCTTCTTGCACATAGACTGCTTACTTGCTATATCCCCGCGTCCTTGCATGGCGCCTTAACTCGAGAGTTTATTTCTTCCAACTCGAGATCTGTTCATTCAGACATGATAATTGATAAATAGTACTTAAAAAAATAATTTTATTATGAATACGAGTTTGAGTATCACTTACCATTCTCGTAGTCTCGGGTTGGGTCCAAGATTCTGGAGTACATCCACATAGGATGCGTTCGTTGCTTCAGGGGGCTGATGCGACGTGTGATGAAGCCTTTCACCAAATGCCGGCCCATGGGCCCCTTGTCCCTTAGCTCTTTGATGGCTAAGATGTAGGAGGCTATTCTCATAAAGTCTTTGGGAGCTGAATTCCAAAGGTTGTTCTTCTCTATGGCCTTCCCCATAAAAGAATGTTTGTCTTCACTGGCTGTCTTCAAGTAAAACCACTTCTTCTTCCAACATGGCCATGAGGACCGAGTGAACATGGGGATGTAAAGCATCATCTTCCCATTGTGGAGCTTCAGACCACAACTCTTGGCAATCTTAGTTTGCCGGCTCCTTTTGTAGTAATACCGAAAAGCTCTAGATCTGGCGGGATACCAAGATACGCCTCGCATAGATACACGAAGACATTGAGGATCATGATCGAATTGAGAACCAAGTTCACCAATTTGACCTTGAAAATACAAGTACGACCGTGAGGAAGGGGTGAGTAGGGAGGCGAAGACCACATTCACAGTAGGCCTGAAACATCGGAATTTCTTTGATCTGCCCTGATGGCCAATGCTCCCAGTGGCTTCAATCCATTTAACGAATCACCACGGCGGGATCCTCTTAGCAACCTCCAGAGCCCTCAATTTTCCATTGTCTATCTCCGACACGGCCCAAGTAGACGAAAGTTTCATCATTTTCTCGAGTGATTAGAATGGATTTGGATGAGATTGGGGGAAGAGGAAGAATTGGTCAGCGGCGAAAAGTTCGAGCAGGTTGGAACGGATGGGAAAGTAGGAAACTACAAATTACTCCTGGTATGTTTTTACAACCTTACGTGTCGGTTACCCATCTCAAGAACCGAACGGTTATCTCAGAACTGAACGGTTGTCTTGAAAACTGATTCGACGAACAGATTGGTGAAAACCGATTACAATTCCTCTGTCTGATGTAAGTCTGTCTTCTCAACTCAAGTGAAATTACCCTATTGACCAAGCCTATTCCCGATCAATAATTGTCGAGAAGGCCTTACTTCTCTTTCTCAAGTAAGTTATTTTCACTTGAAGTTGGGGGGGGGCCTAGATGACGAGAATATAATAATCCTCTAATTATTAGTTGTAAGTCTTACTGCGACTACTGCTTGGTCATAAGTCTATCTACGATCACATTGTTATAAGTCTTAATGCGACTACTTCTTGGTTATATGTCTCTCTATGACATCATAGTCTTAGGTCTTACCGCGACTACTTCTTGGTCGTATGTCTCTCTACGTCCTCATAGTCGTAGATCTTACCGTGATTATTTCTTGGTCATAAGTCTCTCTACGACCACATAGTTGTAGGTCTTATTACGACTATTCCTTGGTTGTAAGTCTCTCTATGACCAAATAGTCGTATGTCTTACCGTGACTACTCCTTGGTCGTATGTCTCTCTACGATCTCACAGTTGTAGGTCTTATTATGACTATTTCTTGGTCGTAAATCTCTCTACGTCCTCATAGTCATAAATCTTACCGCGACTACTCCTTCGTCGTAAGTCTCTCTACGACCACATAGTTGTAAGTCCTATTGTGACTACTCCTTGGTCATAAGTCTCTCTACGACCACATAGTCGTAAGTCTTACTGCGACTACTTCTTGGTCGTATGTCACTCTACGACCATATAATCGTAAGTCTTACTGCGACTACTCCTTAGTCATAAGTCTTTCTATGACCATATACTCATAAGATATCCTACGACCTAGTCGTAGACTTTCCTAAGAATAGCCTATTTATTGTCTTGTAGAGTCGTCTAACAAGATGGTTAGAACGTGCTCTTATCTTTAATAACCGTACACGATCTCTTATTGACAACAACTGTTGTATGGCAGACCGCCCTCATATCTCTCTGACAATAGCTTCCAATGGACAGTTATCATCTGAATCATTGGGACATCTTTTGGCGCAAGACAACGACCACCGCTTCATCCACTATATAATGGTTGATGTCAGAGAGAGGTAGGGAAGAGGCGGATCCAAGCAAGAGGTAGTGCAAGGTATTTTTCATTACACACTTTGTAATTTTTCTCTCTGAGCAATAGCAACACAGAACATAGTATTATTATTCTCTCAGGAGAAGACCGGAATCTGCATAAAAATTCCCGTGTTTTCCTTCTGTATTACTAGATCTTAGTGATAAGAGTTTCCCCCGAATCCGAATAAATCATACGTAAGATCGATATTAAAATACCGACAATTAGATTTATTGCTAAAAATAATATCATAATATTATCATTTTATTAGTGTGTCTTAATGTCAATGTATAAAAAGTAACGGTCAAAATCACATCTTGAAAACCGTAAAAGATAAAAAAACGTTAAGTAAAAAGGAATAGACGGCAGTATATCCGTACATAGTTCAAATAATATGTTGCGTGATTAATTAAGCCAAATTTCTCGTGATCAAAACCACCGCATCGGTTGGACTATAAATATTTTGCCGGCAATTGAAGAATCAACCAAAGGTGCTGTTCGTTCAACTTCCCGACGTGTGGTAGATACGTAGTGGGGTTCTAAATAAACTCCCCAGCTAGCTAGGAACTCTTGGGTCTATCCGCCAGGTGGTGTTATAGTATATTTTTGCGAAATCAAAATAATTTTGCCAGGAAGATCTGTTGACGAACGGATGGAGTAGTTTGCTATCGCTGTTGGAACAATGATCGATTGACAAATGCATTCGATGGGTTCGAAAGGCCGGCCGGGCCGTTCTGTAAAGTCGGTGCTGGGATGCATGTGCCTCTCACCTTTTTCCAACGAATTACAGCTGCTTCAAGAACTCGACTCGAGAGCTGTAAAAAAAAAAAAAGGAGGTCATGTCCCAGCATGCATGGGCATCGATTATATTTGTAATCCATCACCACCTCGCGATTTGGAGAGGTGATCGATCTCGACCAATTGCGTCGTTCGCACTTGAGCAAATCCGCACTTTACAGGGGAGGCATGTATGCTGGTGCATGGCCAATTAATTAACTAAAGCCCAGTTTCAAGGGATCGGTCTGCGTGATGATGAGGATGCATTGCATTTGCGTTCGCAGCATAACTCTTTAAGCATCTCCAACAATCTCCCTAAAAACCCACCCCAAAAGACACCTTTTAGGGGCAGCCCAAAAAATTTGTTAACCTATTTTAGTCCCCTCCTCCAACAGCTCCCCTAAATATATCCTAATAGTATGTTGAATCTAGCCCAACATTAACAACCGGCCCATTTACTTTGCTCGATACCTCATTTTGATCGTGAGCGATCCGGAGAGTTGGCCGCGTGCACTGGCGGCCGATGTGCTAGCTCGTCCGTGTACGATGCGATTACGGTTTGACCGCTGCACTCGGCCATCGCGTGTACATGTACAAGGCATGAACTCCGTAAACGCATCTAGTCCTGTTCCGATCGGTACACGTAGTGTGTTCTCAAAGAAATATTCCGTCCGTCCATGCATGTATTTATACGGTGGCGGATACTACTGCGGATCAAAATCTACATCAGCTGCGGATACTAGTTTGCACCGTTCCATTGGACGGAGGGACGCAAATATTTCCTTTCGAAAAGAACCAAAAGAAGCGAAATCTTTTGCAAGGTTGCACCGCACAGGACGTCGCCCGGCGCCCGCGCCCGATTTCGATCTCCCGATGCGTCAGGGCATCAGGCGTCGGGGAGTCTGGCCGCGAGGCGTCGGCGCGTCTGGAGGCCGCGGGTGACGTCGGGCGGCGTCTGGAGGTTTGGGGCGGCGGGCGGGGAGATGTGGCTGGGAAAAAGGTGGGGGCGGCGAGCTGTGAAGGAAAAGTGTGGCGCGATTTTTTTTCCCCAGCGCGCGTGACGGCGGGAGCGAGGATAGGGGACCCTTAAAAGTTCCCGGTTTCTAGCTGGGTTTTGGGAGAGTTTTGGGGGGAATAGAAATAGGGGGGTGTTTAGGGGAGTTGTTGGAGAAGACTTTTTACACAATTTCCCAATAATTTGATTTAGGGGGAGATTTAGAGGGATTGTTGGAGATGCTCTAAGCAACTCTAGCAGGACCCTTATTTGAGCTCTCATCCTACTTTTGAGGGTCGATGGGCAAAACACTCACTCCAGTAGAGCCCTACTTGAGCCCTCAAAAGTAGGGGGCCCTCAGAGTAGGGCCGTAAACGAGCCGAGCTCGAGCGAGCTTGGCCTGCCAGGCTCGAGCTCGGTAGAAGCTCGAGCCGAGCTCGAGCCGAGCTCGAGTTGGGGTCCGAGCTTGGACCGGGGCTCGAGCTCGGCTCGGCCTAAGCTCGAGTAGGCTCGAGCTCGGCTCGTTGAAGCTCGGTAACAATTAAAATAATTTATTATACACTATTTTTCAATAATGAGAAAATTTTAAGCTCGAGCTCGGCTCTAGTAAGCTCGATAACAGTCAAAATAATTCAAATATACACTAATTTTTAACAATAATAAAAGCTCGAGCTCGAGTTCGGCTCGAGTAAGCTCGGTAAGAATTAATATGTATTACTATTTGAGCTCGAATTGAGGCTCGCGAACTATTCGAGCTCGGCTCGGTGAAGCTCGCGAGCTCGAGATCAAGCTCGAGTTCGGCTCGTTTAAAGTTCGAACCGAGCTCGAACCGAGCCTAGAACGAGCCGAACTCGAGTAGCTCGCGAGCTTCGAGCTTTTTTTACAGCCCTACCTCAGAGCAACTCCAGCAGGGCCCTACTTAAGCCCTCAAACCTCATATTTGAGAGCCAGAGTAAAAAACTGAACTCCAGCAGGGCCCCTACTTGGCTCTCAAAAATAGGAGGCCTCTCAAATGAGGCCTCCAAGCCCTCATTCCCAGGGGCCCTCCCCTGGCTCTCATTTTTCGGTTTTTTTTCCCGCTGGTGAAATTTCCCCCGCCTCTGCCGCCCAAAATCCCCCGCGCCCCTCCCCCGCCTCCGCCCGTCCCCCTCCCTCCCACTCCGCCAGTCCGCCTCCCTCCTTGCTTCTTCCCCCGCCGCCGCCCCCTCCCCTGCCGTCCCCGACTCTCCGCCTCCCCCGCCGCCTCCACCGCGCCCGGCTCCCCCGCCGCCCCCTTCCCCTTCCCCGGCGCCTCCACCCCCTCCACCGCCGCCTCCGCCCCCTTCCCTGCCGTCCCCGACTCCCCGCCTTCCCCACTGCCCCCTTCCCCTTCCCCGGAGCCTCCGCCCCCTCCACCGCCGCCTCCGCCTCCGCCCCCTCCCCTGCCGCCCCTTCCCAGACACCTCCGCCCCCTCCACCGCCGCCTCCGCCCCCTCTGCCCCCGACTCCCCGCCTTCCCCACCGCCCCCTTCGCCGCCGCCCCCTCCCGGCCTCCCCCATCGCGCCCGGCTCCCCCGCGCCCGCCTCTTTCCTCCCGGCAATTCCTCCCGCGCCGCCACCGCCCTCCTCGGCGGCTCCTCTTCCCCGGCTCCCGACGCATGGCGCGCATGGTGAGGATGCGAGGAGGCGCGAGGCGCGAGGCGGAGACGAAGAGGTGAGGAAGCCGCCCGAGAAGGGGGAAGCGGAGGCGGCGGGAGGCGCGAGGCGGAGACGGCAGGGGGAGAAGAGGAGGTGGGGATGCCTGGAGACGGCGGGGGTGAGGGAGAGAATGAGGAGTGAGTCCCATGTGTCAGTTGTAGTGGAATGGATTTGAGGGCTTAAATTTGAGAGGTGATGTTGGAGCAGATGTAAAAAAACAGGGCCCTCAAAAGTAGTGGGAGCCCTCAAATGAAAAGTAGGGGCCCTGTTTTGAGGGCTACTGCTGGAGTTGCTCTCAAATCTCCCCCTCGAGCCCTCATTCCTGGGGGGTCTGGAGGGAGCCCCTACTTTTGAGGGCTCAAGTAGGGGCCCTGCTGGAGTAAGTTTTTTGCCCCTCGGCCCTCAAAAGTAGGATGAGGATGAGGGTGGGTCCTATGTGTCATCCCCTCTAAGAATGAATTTGAGAGTCCTGTTTTGAGGGCTCCTGCTGGAGTGTAATCCAATAAACAGAGCCCTCAAAAGTAGGGAGAGCCCTCAAATAAAAAGTAGGGGCCCTATTTTGAGGGCTACTGCTGGAGTTGTTCTAATTGTCGCTTAGAGCAAGTATAATAAGAGGCTGTTAGTAGGCTGTATGCTGAGGTGGAGGAGAGAGAAGAGAGGTGGGCTGTAAGTTTACAGCCAGTTGAAACACAAGAACCAAGAAACTTTGTGAGAGAAAGGGGTGGGTCATACAGCCTTTAGCTGACTGTAAACTACTGTATGAATGAGCTGATAAGTGGGCTGTAAGTGTCCATACAGCCAGCTGAAGGCTGTATTATTAGCCTTGCTCTTATACGACACTCTTTAGTTGACTGTTTGGTGCAGAGGCATGTCGTGTATATACAGTGGTACGATGTATATGTGATGGATGTTAGAAATTAGGTCCATACCGTGAGGCTCATTTCCTATAATTTTAAAATATACATAGTTTAGTATCATATTGTCTAACCAAGTGAAGAGAAAGTAATTTATAAGATAAAGTTTCTGTCACTTGAAACATGTGACATATGGAATCTAAATGGTATGACGAGGATTTTATCTAAACAAACGCATGCATATATTTATGTATTTTTACGTCAAAATCGTAAAGCTTACGACGAGAGAGCGCACGTGTCAGTTTCTACTAAACCATCCATAAGTGTAGAAGAGTTGTTTAAAGGGTTTGGTAGGAACGCCGAATTTTACATCCTACGTTTCAGAATAAGGACCAAGAGAGTTACAAGATTCCGAATTGAAATAAGGCGCTTTAGGGGGGAACGATTGGGTTGCGTATATATACCAGTAGGTTTTCTGTCTCGTCTATTCGTCTGAATGGACTCTCTCTTGCGTGGCGCTGAATCCATACATTGATCTCTAGATATGAATGTTTTGCCCACTCCAATCAGTTTTTGTAGGCCTGACAGAGCTGATACTATAGGCAGCTACTGTTGTGGCTGGGAATGGCCCATCGATCTACGTACGAATTGAAAGATGCTGAGAACATGCACTGCCTACACGTACGTATCCAAGATGGCCGCTCCAATCATTGGATGGCCAGCTCTCCTCCGAGTTGGGACATGCATCAATAGTGTTCACGTACCGTTCAAGCCTAGACTAACTTGTGGCTGAAGGGGAACAACCCATTACCATATTGGTCTGTTTCTCGCAGCAAAAAGATAGGCTCTACTCATTTAATTAAATTTCTGCTTCGGACTACTATCTGTTAGTGATATGATCTAGAGGCAACATAGAGATGTTATATATATCACATACTATGTTTATGATGCATTACTTTGTTCCTTGAAATAGACATTATCATTATTGATCAATGAGTATGTGACTTATTCATGAGATTATTAATGCTAAAATGTTGCTATTTCTAAATGATCCCTGATCATATATCATATTAGGAACAAATATGATTCAAAGATCAGCATATGTATTGATTGATGATCATGTCTCATGGATCATAGTATGGTGATACCAAATCAATAATATGGACATGTGTTAGTGAACATATGTTGGATAGACCCACCATGAGGCACTGCAGAGATTCCATGTGTCATCAGTTGGTCTCAAGTAGTGTTTATGTAGAATCCTTAGACTTGAGATCATCATGGTTCCCAACATGCGTAGTAGCTTATTTTGGGACTACTAAACACTACTCCGTAACTGGGTAGTCATAAAAGTAGTCTTCGGGTTTGCCATGAAACATGTAGTGGGATGTAAATGATCAAGATAGAATTTGTCCCTCCTTATGGGAGAGATATCTCTGGGCCCCTCGATGTAATGGATTATGAAAGTGCATGGCCATGCCAAGGTGATTGAGGAGTCAATCACAAGTTTATAATCCATCACGGAATCGAGAGAGTGATTGAGCTATTAAGAGGATGACACAGGTCTCGCCTTGAGCTCAATCTATATCGTGAGGCAAAGGATTGTAGAGCTAGTGAAGACCTTCAAGAAAATGTATACTTCATTCGCATGCGAGCAATGTGCTTAATATATCATTAGCATTTCATTAGTGTAATGGTGATTTGGTAGTGTGGAATGCGCTTGGTAACCATATTTAGTTGATCGATGTGTTTTGTAATTAGCTATGTTTAGAACATATTAGTGGTTATAATGATTATTTTTTGTAAATAGTTGAAGAAATACTACCGTTATTTTTAGTGTTCCCAGTGTGTTCACACTTTAGAAAAAATATATATGCAAGTCTGCACGTATATATTTATTGCTCTTGTACAATTAAAAAAACTATAGAAAATGATGCCGAAATTGTAGAAGTGCACATTGTTAGTTGTAGTATCTGTGTGTACATATATATGCATATACAAGTGTACCTGTATGCATGTATATAAGTACATGGCCATAGGCATAATTGGTAGTTCAGCTATGTACATGTGCATGATTATTCTGTGTTATACTAGGTTGTATTTAGCATTGTCAGACAATGATATAATCTTTTCTATATTGCAAAAAAATAGCTGCTGGTGATGGTCACGAGGCTGATACATTGTTGGACCCATCTTGGGATGGACAACATCATTGTCGGGTGTGGTCGAGCGGTGATGAACCATCCCCCTTTGTTCTCCGGGGACCTTGGGAGGACTGGCCTCTCAATGATCGATATGTTGTAGTTCTACGGTGGGCTGGATTGCTGTCCATAGCAAGGATGGTATACATTGGGCACTCATTCACATTGGACTCACCGCTTTTGTCGGCACTCGTTGACCGGTGGAGGCCAGAGACCCACACGTTTCACTTTCAGTTAGGAAGATGACTATCACCCTATAGAATTGATAGCACTAGCGGTCCCGATCTTTCGATGAGAGTGGTAGATTCGATTGGGGAAGGAGAAGACGTTGACGACCTGACTACAACCATCCAAGGACGTTGCGCCTTAGCGATCGATACACCAACTCCAGAGATTGTTCGTGACCTTGTCGGCGCATGATCAACCTAACCACGAGGGTACTTGTTCCTGCAAGCAATCGAAGAACAGGCAAGAACAAGATGAACAACAACTCAATTGCAAATAAACGATATAGGATTCAATCGAAAACAGAAGAACGGTGGGGTTCCGAAGACAAGTATCCGGGCGGTCTAGCCGACAGGCGCGAGTACAAGGCAAAGTAGCAAAAGCTAACTTAGTCTATCAAAACCCAAACCCTAGAAGAGGGTGCGGCTGCCTATTTAAGGGACACGGAAGGTGGAGGGTCGGCCAAAACATATGGAAGCCGAACAGGACTCGATTACAAGGCCAAGGCCCACTTTGACTCGGACTGAAAAAATAATGTGACTTATTTTGCAGTTTCTGACCGGCTCAGATGGAATTTCGAGGTGAGACCAGATCCATCTGAAAGTAGACTTCAAGAGCTTTCCAACGAGTACTCATGGGCCCCGAGAAACCTTCTGGATCAAAAGTTATGACCGTTTGAAGTAGACGCTGTTGGGAAGGCCGAATCCGAGTCGAACTCGCGAACATGACTTGGTTTGCGCTTGATGGTTCCACTTCTATACTTGAGCTCACGTGGTGCTTCACCATGGTCCTAAGGACAATTAAATCATCACAAGAATTAAGTAGTATTCCATTCTTTGAAACATTTGTATGCAAACTTAGGAACGCATTCACCTGATGGTTAAGTTGACGTGCTCGCGCTCTAGTCATTGGTCCTTGTATCATAGTTTCAGTTTGATGTGGAGTCGGCATGGTTGTATGCATGGAAAGGATGTCCTCATCAAGAATGTCGCTTATCTTACCAGCCTGCCTCTACGGGGTCGTCCCATGGTTCCACCCCCTAGATTAGCCAATTGGAAGGTACGTCTGTTGCATCGGTTTGGTCATCCCATTTTGGACAGGATCCATGGAGTGTCACATTCGTGGCTGTGATGGTATAGACAATGCCCAACAGATGCGTCTGCAGAGGTTATGAGGTCCCACCTAGCTGCTTACTTGCTCTTCATGTTCGGATGAGTCCTGTTTAGTACGACTTAGAGAGATTGGATGTACCCTAGCTATATTCATATTGTTGAGTGCTTGATCAACGCTGAGCCTGATGAGGTCCCGTTGTACAGCTGGGACTCGATTATATTGTTCATGACCTCCAGAGGATTTCACGATGGCTTGCAGTGTGCTACAGGCGAGCCAAATCTCAACGTCTACTATATCTTGTTGCAATTGTGGTCGCGAGAGCACTTTCTTGTTGGTCGATTTGTACTTTTGGGTGTAGGTGCACCAGTACTAGTTGGAGGCACAGTTTTACATAGCCATCTCATGACTCACAATGCACCAGATGCACCTCTTTACCTCAAGGGTCTTTGTTCAAACTTCACCTTCCATAGTTCTTATCCATCTTGCATCTCATTTGAGTTTAACCATCTCACCCGACATCCATGTCTGTTATGGATCTTGGTTCTCCCTAACCAAGTATCGGTCCTCCTTGCCATTGATCATAGTTGACTGCAAGCCATCTGCACAATAATAGATGAAGTAAATTATTTTTAGGCACAATCTGATCTACATTAGTTCAAATATGCATAATGAAATCCATATGCACCAATCCCGAGCTCCTAGAACACATTCCCAATTCAATTCCTGAAGCAACTCATGCTGGGAATGAGACATTAGTCTGATCACGCTCCCTATGCCAGTCAGATAGTAGTCTAACTGCCATGCACAAGCCAGTCAGACTGTCTCACCACTCAGTCAAAACCCAAATTGCAACCTCTTTTGAAAAAACAGTACCGTTAACTAGTTCCTGGTCATACCACTTGGATCGGTCAGACACATAATTAATGTCAATCATATCACCCTTTCTCACCTCCGTGCAATCCAAAAATACTCACTCTGAAAAAAACAACCATTATACAAAGCCCAGTTGAACCATACCTTGCGGTTAGACCGCTCCCCACATGGCATTCGTACTGCTGGCACCTTGAGACTCCAATACTTCACAAACTCTGGTTGAACTGCTCACTCTGATCGCACAAGCCCAGTGGGCAACCTCAAATTGGTCAGACCGGCTGCACACCAACAGCAACTCTGAAATTCAACAAACTCTCAAAATCAAATTCAAACCTCGACAACACATGTAAACCAAAGTACATTACTTATCACAAACCATGAGATGGCCTTCATATTGTCTCACACACATACTTTAGTAAATACTAAGTTCTGCCCTTGGTTTCAAATCTACAATGCATGCATGGTAGCATGCCATCCTTGTGTGCTTCTGGAGTTGGTGCATGTTGTGCTAGCTGCTAGCAATGTTGCAATGAGGACGATCCTTTACTACTATTGGAACCAGAAGTCAAAAGTTATTTGAAATATGTTGGTTTCTTAATTTTTTGGTTTTTTCCTTTTATTTCTTTATATTGTCTACGATGATATAACATTTTTATTTTTAAATTTTCTTTTAATTAAATGATTAAAAAATAATATACGCTATAATTCACTTTCAGTTAAAAATAAACTATTATAGACAGAAATCGTGGCTGAAAAATTGTTTAGAGCAGACCCATGATAAAGTTCACAAGTACCACAAATACTTACCCCTATTATTAGCGTGGGGAACGCCGCGCCCCCGCTCGGCCACGTCACCCCGCGCCCGCGCTCCGGCCGGCGCGTGGCGCGGGGATTTCGGTACGGCCGGGGGAGGGAAATCCCTTCTATTTTCCGAAAATTACGCACATGTCCTTTTTCCTTGCGAAAAGGTCCCTGCCGGTTTTTTTACGCTTTTTTTCCTGAAAACACCCCTCTAGTTTACAGGATGGCGCCCCGCGATTTTCTAAATTACGTACGGGTCCTCGTTTAGTTACGTACAGGCCCTTGGATTTTTGCGAAAAAAAACCTCTAACTTTTTCGAAAATACACATGTGCCCTGGATTTTTTTAAAAAAACTACTCATAAATTATCGCCCCTTTTACTTCGGTACACACGGTGACTGGTGTGGTGTGTCGCCGCGCCTATGAGGCTAGTTTACCAAAGACAAGGAAAGCTTCTCCTCTTTGGGAGGCCCCACGCAGCACTGCAGGCAGGCTACAGGTGGATACGGGCAGTAGGAAAAAGGTCTCTGACAGCCAAGGAAGAAAGGTAGGCAGGAGGCAGAAAGGCAAGGACTCGGTAGTCCCTTTCCCTGGGCTGGTAAGAGTTGGTTTTTCACCTTTGACAGAGAAGATGCTTTTCTGCTAACTTGTTCCCCCAAAAGAACCTAACAATCAGAGGCAGAAATATCAAAAAAAAAAAAAGATTAGGGAAATAAAGGAACAAAAGGGTGGTATGTTTGATATGGTTAGTCAGATGGCTGAAATCTTGGGAGGCTGCTCCTCACTCAATAGCTAGTAAGGATTCAGGATTCTTTGCATTGAGCAGATACTACACCCAAACAATGACAATTGTACTACAACGGGTAATGTTAAGATGTTGCTTTGCTTTGATTTTGATTTTAGGAACAATTTATATAGAAGGAGTCCCCGATGCCATCCGTTCGTGCCACGTCGAGCGATCGGACGGCATCTGAGGTAGTCCCCATGCGAAGACTGCCCCCGGAGAAAAGCGCTGTTGATTTCAGGGTCCCATCAACTAGTACGATTCCTACGTTGTTCATGTTTCGTACGCATATTTGTTATACTCGGATTACGTTGTTCATGACCCTGTTCTTTTCAGCTTCTAAAAGCTGTTTTTCGACTTTTCTACAGTAACTAGCTTTTAAACGGAGTATTTTTTCAAGATAGAGTCTACTAATTAATTGTAATACTTTATTTATATCGGTAAAAACCGCACGTGAGTTTCTATTACTCCGTAATCTTTTATACAAATAGTCCAAAAATCACAAGCCACAACTAAAGTTATAAGTCACAATTAAAACCACAAGTCACAACCAAAAAGAACAAGACCAGTCGTTTTGTTCGACCATACAAGAGAAAATTAACAAGCAAGCATCGCCATCACCCTCGAGCTACCTAGTTGAACTCGACAACATGCGTTCCGTTCCGTTCTACCAGTAGCCCCTGCTGTTATGCACTAGACACGCGAGCTCACATTCCATGTGCTCTGCTCCATTTGGAATCCCCCTCTGCACTCATTGACTGACTGACCCTCCGGCCGTACCAGAGACAGCCTTTCCAAACTCACTGCTGCCGATGCAGCCAGGCCCCATCGCTGCCTCCTGCTACTTTGCTTGCGCTTTCTCCTTCCCTTCGCCATCATCCGTCAAGCGGATCGATGATGCCACCCGAAAGCAGCCATTACGTTTGATCTAAATTCTTGGCCTAGCCGTTAGCCATTAGGCAGCCAGTCAAATCATGGATCATCGTATATATAGATGTGACAAGGCTTGGTTCCTAGGCTCCTAGCTCTCCGGCTTAGTGAATAGTTTGATCCACTGCTACTCTACTCAGTGTCAGTCCTATTGCGCAGCATGAGCCAACCGCGGCAGGAGGAGTGCGCAGCCATGGCCGCTGCTCACGCGCCGCCCTCGCCCTCCTGGCCGGTATTGCAGTACAACGCCGCCGTCTACTTCGGCCTTTCTTGCGCGCTCGCCGCGCTGCACCGCGCGCCGAGCGGGGTCGCCGGGTGTGATCTTGGCGCGAGGCAGTGCCGGTGGTCGCGCGAGCGGGAGCTCGCCCTGCGGGAGAAGGTTGGCGAGCTGGAGCACGAGGTCGAGGAGCTCCGGCGGAGAAGGACGGAGGACGCCAGGGCCAACGAGAAGGTGGCGGGCATCTTCGCGGCGCACGAGCAGCGGTGGTTCGCCGAGCGGAAGGCGCTCCGGCGGCAGGTCCACGCCGTCGTCGCCGCGGCTCGCGTGCGGGAGCTGAGGCACGAGGAGGCGGCGGCGGAGCTGAGGCGGCAGCTGGAGGAGCAGCAGCAAGCGGTGGGGCTCAAGGACGAGGCCATGGAGCAGGAGATCAAGAGGCGCGAGGAGGCCGAGGAGAAGCTGAGGATGTCGGAGCGGGCAGGGGAGGACCTGCGGGAGCATGCCAGGAAGGACGCGCAGGAGCACGCCGCCGAGCTGCGGAAGCACAAGACGGCGTTCGTGGAGCTCGCGTCGGCGCAGCGGCAGGTGGAGGCGGAGCTGGCCCGCGCCGCGCGCCACGCGGACTCGGCGGAGACGGAGCTCCAGGCGGCGCTGGAGCGCCGAGACGAAGCCGCGGCGACGGCGGCGGAGCTCTCCGCGGAGGCCGCGCGGCTGCGGCGGGACGCGGAGCAGAAGGACAAGATCCTCTCGGCGATGCTGCGCAAGTCGAAGATCGACATGGAGGACAGGGAGATGCTGGTGCGAGAGGTGAAGATGTGCAAGGCCAGGCGGAAGCAGGCGGAGCTGGAGGCGGAGCGGTGGCGGAAGATGTGGGAGTCCCGCGGGCACCGGAGGGGATCCAGGTCGTCGGCGCGGTGCGCGGCGGTGGACCACCCGGGGTGCTCCGACAAGCTGGCCCCTGACGCCGCGGCGTGCGCGCACGACACCAAGATACTGTTCGTGGACCATGTGGAGGCCGAGAGCAAGAAAGACCGTCAGGCCGCGCCGGCGGCGAAGGAGCTGACCACCATCGAATGCGTTGATCGCTATCCCAGCCATGTCGACGACAAGCCCGGTATGTCTTGTCACTCTTTCTTCTACTCTGCTTCCTTTAGTTTGTCAAATGCCGACACTCGATAGTATGTTACTACTGTGAATTGTGATCTTTCGGGCATTAATTACACAAGCTATCAGAATTCAATTGAAAAGTTTGATTTTGTTGTGTTCTAATTAATGATCTCAGTTCAGTGTATGTATTTGTTAAGCAAAAATAAAACACAATTAGCATCTTGCACATTTGATCATCTTATGAGTCATGACTAACTCGTCAGCTATTCAGAAATGAACACTAGTGCTTGAGAGTTCTACATTATACATTACTGATTATGTGGTGCTTGTTGATTTGTACGGGATGCAGTTGTGGAGGAGTACCAAGACCTGCAAGAGTGGTTCCAGACGGAGGCCGAGAAGTACACGACCATGATCAGGCACCGGCACGGCGCGGAGATCGAGGCGTTCACGGAGCAGCTCCGTCTCAAGGACGAGAAGCTCGAGGCGTTCCGTTGGCGCGTGGTGAGCATGGACGTCGAGGCGACACGGCTCCGGTGCCGGATCCAGGAGCTGGAGGGGAGGCTGTCGCAGTACGAGCAGCACAGCGCCGGGCTGGAAGCGCTGCTTCTGGACAGGGAGAACGAGAACAGATCACTGAAGGAGCAGCTCGTGGCGTTCCAAGCGCAAGCTTTCGACTCGGATATCTGTCCTGCCGACGACGAAGGCGACAACACCTGTGAGCATTGCATCCCATGTTCACCAGTAAAGATCCACAGAACGGAGTCAAGAGAAGCCGACAGGTTGTCTTGCGTTGCGCAATATCCAGAAGGCACTGAGATAACCTGTGCTCGTCATGATCATGCAGACATCAAACTGAGTGATTCAGTTCCACTGGATGATCACAAGAATATGGCATTTGACATGGAAGTAACAGAAGCATACCATATTTCAGTTCTGAATGACACGTCCGCCCTGGCGCAGAAATCGGTCGATCATGACCAGCCTAATGTCCCGACGGATCATTCATACAGGTCTGAAATCGAGGAGGAGAAGGAAGTCTACACCGATCCAGGCAATGCACACGCACAGACCAGCACCACCGGCTCGCAAGAAGTGACTTCTGACGTCTTACTTGGTGCACCACCTGAACAGAAGCCCTCTGCTTGGAAGATGGACATCCATGCTCTTGCGGTATCCTACAAGATCAAGAGGCTGAAGCAGCAGCTGCTTGTCCTCGAGAAGCTGGCTGCTGCAGGAGGCAAGGAAGTGAACACAGCAGCGAAGCCATCGAGGAACGAAGCCAGTGGAGGCAGCAGCAGCAGGCAGCAGCCGAGGAGCTACCAGATGATGATATCCTTCTTGAGCAAGCACGTCAAGCGGTACCAGTCCCTCGAGGACAAGATCGACGACCTCTGCACACGAATGGTACGCACCAATGTCAATGCGTATCTCTCTTGTTGCGTTTCTGCATTCTTGGATCATCTGTTTGTAACAAGAGCAAAGCCATTGACGTTTGTGTAATTATGTCTGCGTTTGATGCAGGAGGAGAGCAAGAGGAGCGTTGGACGGGAGCGGCAGAGCGCGGGGAGCAGGGAGCAGAGCGCGGCGCTGGGGCAGTTCCTGGAGGAGACGTTCCAGCTGCAGCGCTACATGGTGGCCACGGGCCAGAAGCTGCTGGAGATGCAGTCCAGGATCGCGCAGAGCCTTGCGCGCGGCGAAGGCGGCGGCGGCGGCCAGGCCGACGGCGTGGACATGGGAAGGTTCATGGACGTCGTCGGGGCGCTGCTGAGGGACGTGCAGAGGGGACTCGAGGTGCGGATCGCGCGGATCATCGGGGACCTGGAGGGCACGCTCACCTTCCATGGTATTCTGCAAAACACGATCTGATGCAACACAAGATGGGGACACGGTTGCTGTTCTTCTGCCTTGTTCGATGTGAAACTATGGAGTTCATTGTCTACAGTACATACATGTTCCTGAGTTAGTAGTATCTTGGAGAGAGCAGTGTTGAAAAAAAATGTATGATCGTGAATACACGCGAGTTGCTCCACCATTTTGACCTGCACAACTAAGGACGACAGATCGTTTGGCTGACACAGTGGTCGCAACTCTGTGGTCACTGAATTTCATGTTCTAGATGTTTCCCGATTAACTATTTTTGGGGTTACCGATCTAGGATATGTTCTTTTCGGCTTTTTTACAATAACTAATTTTTAAACGGACTATCTTTTGAAGATAGAGTCTACTAATTAATTATAGTACATACTGTACTGACTTCATTTATATCAGCAAAAACAGCACGTGTATTTCTATTACTCTGTAATCTCTCGCACGAATAACTTAAAAGCCACAAGTCACAGCCAAAAGCTATAAGCTTCAGTCAAAAACAATATACCCCTAGTCTAATTTAGATCTTTGGGGTGCATTAAGTGGACATGCTTCTTGTCAGTTCTCTTGAACGGAAGTGAGCATTCACAGGAAAGTAACGGAATTTTGAGGGTTCAGGTTCAGTTCATTCAGGTGGCACGTTCAGGGGGACAGTTCATTCTAAATCAACCATTTTTACAGAGTCGGACGAGACCTTGAGGCGCTTGGAATTCCGTTTCAGATTGTCTTCTTGCAGCTCGACGATACAATGATAAGGTGGTGTTTAATTTGACGATGGCTTTATTTTTTTACTATAGCTGATTTATTTTTTACTGTAACTGATGATAACTTATTTAGTGTACTTAAATTTAAAAAAAATAAAAATAGAAAAAACAGATTAGCCCATCACGAAAAATTCAAAAGAATACGGGAAAAAAGAAAAGACAAAAAACCCCAAAAATAGCCAAAAACTAGAAAAAAAAGAATAGTAAATTAAAACCCGAAGTAACTAAAGGAGCGGAGGACATGCTATCCTCTCCAATTGTAAACATAAGCTGATTTACTTTTAGACACATTAATTAAGGAGCAAGAGAAATGACTTTAGTGCCCTACATTTATTAATATATTTTAATGGCTCCGCCCTTGGGAAGAAGAGAGGTTAAGAGAGACCTCATTCATGACAACATGTGCATTTATTGAATAAGAGAATAATAGGAAGAAACTAAGGTGAATGTGCATCAAAGTTGCAGAATGATTTATATTTGAAAAAGAGTTGGAAAGTCTAAAAAGACTTATACATTTATTTGGAATCAGATGTCTCACTTCCTACGATGATGATACGAGAGGTGTCACTGTTCCTATCATGGAAGTTTTTTTAGCTTTTTTATCGGTTCTTTTTTTCCCATATTCGTTTGTACTGTCTATGACAAGTTAACTTGTTTTTTCTATTTTTAAATTTTTTAAATTTAATTACGCCAAATAAACCACCGTCAGCTACATTGTTTTTTCAACTAGCTACAATACTTTTCAGCCATAAGCCACTCAAAATAAACCCTTTTAAGCAGGGCCATTGTTTGGGGAAAATTTGCTCTTGAACATTTCCCTTTTTGCCACCTATGAAATAGAGCCCACTTGTTAGCAACCTATGTGCGCCAGATCTAGGGATAGAAACAGATTGAATATGAATTGAATAGTCTCAAATACGAATACAAATCCATAATTTTAAAATGGATATAAATACGATGTGAATTCATATTTTTAAAATAAATATGAATAAGAATTCGAGTATTCTTGAATAAGAATATGAATCGAAGGTCGTAAAGAATACGAATCCGAATCGAATATGTACTTAATTCGGTTGAGTGCGAATATCTTAAAACTTTTGTAACAAATTTCGGTAAAATAAATTTATGTAACATGATTACACGTCTACATGTGCTAGCAGTGTAGCACATAGAGTTAAAAATTATGCAAAGTAATTTTTGCTTTTTACATGTGAACCTTGGTTCATCAGAAAATCGCTTCATATAATTATCCCTAGGGAGATCACTACGGATGGAAACGTATTGAATACGAATTGAATAGCACAAATATGAATTTGAACATTCTTGAATATAAATACAAACATTCTCAAATATGGATACGAATAATCTCGAATATGAATATTTCTGAATACAGATTTTGCTTACCATATTCGTATTTTTTGGATACAAATATCGAATAAAATAGATTATCTTTTACCATTTCCCATCCCTAGTCGGCTCTAGGGGTGAAAAATGTATACAAATTATCCGGATTATTTGGCTACCATATTTGATAGGATAAAAATACGGCATAGATTTTTCTATCCGATTAATAATTTCTCTCATATTCATATTCTAATTAGCATAAAAATATAGACACGAATATAGTATGGGCTTTTACTATCTGACATGTTATTTTATCCTGGCTATTCGTATTCGACGAAGCAATATGTATATTTTATTACAATACGACTAATTAGTTAGGCAAAATTTTTAATTGAATATGAATTCGTGTTTTTTTAGGTGAAGTAAATGAATTAGGTGCTATTCATATTACTTCTAAAAGCTACTTTTCTATAGTAAATGACTTTTCTACAGTACCTAACTTTTAACGGAGTGTCTTTTCAAGATGAGGTCTGCTAGTTGATTGTAGTATATATTGTAGTGGCTTTATTTATATTGACTAAAATCACACACGAGTTTCTCTATCTCCATACAGCTCTCTATAAGCTGTTACTATTTTAGAAGTTAAAGTCAAAAGTCATCAGCAAAACCTAATATGAATGGACACTTAAAATAATTAAGTGTGATTGCACATGGATAAAATATCATTAATATCTTCATACTACATAAATTATCAGGATATTCGGATCCAATTGGATTGAGTAGATATTTGATTCTAATTCGTATTTATTACAATACTCGACTTATATTTGTATGTGAGAATATTTATATTCACATTTATTTACAAAATATGAATACAAATATTATAAGGGTTTCCACGTCTTGCCGGATCAGTCTGGCCTAATCCCCAAAGAGATGGTGACATGTGGGCTCCGCTTGGTAGATGCTAACATGCGTGACGGTAGTTCTACGTAAAAACAACTATATGCGATGAAAATTGACTATTTTTTATTTTTTCATCATGAGATGTCAAAATTATTGTAGCGTCTCATCTTATTTTCAAAATAATAATATTATAATCAGTTAGGTGTCTAGTGACAAACGACAATGATTTCTTTGTGGCCCTAAAGCTAAATCATAGTTTTAGTGTGACCAGGTAAATGCCACGAGTGCAGTGTTTGGGTGTTGCTGATGTAGCTAGGAATATGGGTGAAAACGGATCAGATAGTTTTTTATGGATCTAGACAATTTTTGAATACAGATTCTATCAACTCGGGTATTTGTCGGATATTATCAAATCGAAAATGAATATGGATTTTTCTATCGGATAAAAATATGGATTCGGTATCTTCCTATCCGTTGAATACGAATATAGATTTAGACTATTCGGATATTCAGGGTCGGATATCCGCAGTATATATTATCTGTTTCAGTGCAGCCTATTTACATGACACTTTAATAGCCCGTTATACATTAACATATACATCAATACATAGAGTTAGAGAAAAAAATCTTAGTTTATATGAAGAATTTATGAATGTTTGGATCAAATGAACTATTTATGCTTTTCTGTTCATTTTGTGTGTACAATTTAAATAATTTTCATGTTCCGAGAAATATTAATAACTATATTCGATTCTATTCGTATTTGTTCCATATTATTTGTATTTATATCCAGAGAAAAAAATAAAAATAACAAAGATATTATCTATTTGTATTTCATCCGTTTTCACCTCGAGCTAGCTGGGGAGGGGGAGCCACAATTTTTGAGGTGAAGTTATTATTAGTTGGGCCCAAAGTTCTTAAACCAGTACAGGCTCATGATCTGGCCCCTGTGCTTTTGGGCCATTGCACAGATCAGAGGCCCAGAGCGCACCGCTCCTTCTATTTTGCTTGATGCGAACTCGATCAGCTCCAGGCATACGTTTGTGAATTGTGAAGTAGTGGTTGATTCGTTGAAACAACTTGTCTTCGTCTAAGCAGGTGAGTAAATTGTAAAAATGGTGGTTTGTTGTACCAAAACCGCATGTTTTTTCCCCTACGCGAGACAATTTCGTCGAAGCTGATGATGCACGGACAGGCCAGGTTACCCATGTCACTGGACTACTTGGCATATGGCAGACGTCTAGGCGACGGCAAGGAATATTCTCTGGGAGTAGTAGTCAACCTGGATAATCAAAGCGAGGAAAACGAAAGGTGGCGAGATTTCGACAGGATGGGAAAAAAAGGGGGGCCGTGCACGTCATCCTGGAGCCAAATCGTCTGAAAGGGTGGTGATGGGGTTAGGAAGAACAGCGCATTTGGTGGTCGAGTGGCGTCTTTACAAGGCAGAGCGTACTGCAAAAAGAAGTGCTCAATAAAGCGGATTTATCGAGGACAAGGAGCAACGTTTTACGGGGCTGGTTATAATTGAAAGTTTTTAGTTGAAAATAAATAATACTGGTTGAAAGAAGTAGTTTTTAAAAGAAGAAGATATGCAGTGCGAAAAGTAAAAAGGTGATGCGTGTGTGAGACGAGAGTGAGATAAGTAGGAAACGTGATACGTCCGTAACCTCTTGTTTTTTTTAGAGCGAGATGGGTGAAAAAGCTGCTTCAAAAAAATAAGATATTCATATTAGTTTTCAACTCCTACTGTACGTCCTTTCCTAATAAGGTCTTAACAAAGAATCAGGGTCGAAATGGTCCGCGCATCGGGCTATGCAGATCGGGATGCTGAAAATCTCGATTCCGTGCGTCGATTTCCTGATCCAGTGACATGAAGTATTCACCTGGATGTTGCCGGGGCTCCGCACGCATATCCTGCCGGATCAATCAAACCGGCCGTGGATGTCGAGGACGATCGGGGTGGAGCGACCAATGCGTCTGACCCGCGGCGAGAGCGAGCGTAGCTGGTTTGTCTTGTGCGTACATGGTGTATCGGTGCGCAGTACGTGAGAGCACCACCACAACGCCGCGCCATGGTCTTTTCCTTCGTACGCCAGACCACTCGTGCGAGCTCTAGCTGCTAGGTTGGCGCGCGTCTCCGCTGTTGGGCCGCTGAAAACGCGCGGCCAATTCCTCGGTTTCTCCGTCCGCGCGCGGCTTGTCCACTCGCTTGGAGTTACGTAGAAATTGATGTTCCATTTCTGCTAGTACATGTTTATGCTGTCACAAGTCACGACCTCCATTGGTCGGGGTCACGCCGTGCGTTTCCTTCTCTCCATTTGCTGTTCGTAGATGTAGACACATCTTGGCGAGATTTTGGCATTTCTGACCCTCTATTTTTTTTTTGTTCAGAACTAGCTCCCTTTCAGTATAATTTGCAGATATAGAACCATTACCCCCGAGCGCGGCAAGTGACCTGTCCCTGCGCTGGGGAGGTGACCTGCCCCGCATGGCACTAGGGTATGGCCCTGTAGCAGTATTTTTCAGAAAAATTTATTTAAGTATATAATTTTAGAAAATTTCTAATATAGTAAATGATCTTAAAAAATTATAAATTTTTTTGTGGAGCCTCCCCACATAGTCTACTTCTTTTGTAATTTGTTTATAATTTTATCCATTATGAATTTTTTTTCATAACACTCATACAAACAACATAATTGAATGAATTTTTGATAAAAAAATCAGAATGGATAAAAATTATAAAAATAAGTACACTATGACTGGAGGCTTCACAAAATAATTTATAATTTTTAGAGCTCCTTTCCTATATTTATCAATTCCTATTAAAAATATACTTCAATGGTTTTTTCAGAAAATAAGCTGCAGCGTTGCTGCAGTGCCATCCGCACGATCATCATACGGTTTTGGGCGAAGATTACGTGAATGTGTGCACTATGCATTCGTTCATCGTCTTCTTCTTTTTCGTTTTTTTCTCAACTTTACGCCGCATCGCATCTTGTCGAGTCTCGTCGCTATCTCTATTTCCTCGCCTATTTAAGATGGGCATGCGACTGTCGATGCTCATTCACAACCAATTCTCCAAAAGTGTTGGTCGGTCGATCATTCGCTCACTTGTGGTGTTTAGTACTTTTGTTAATCTAATTTTTATCGTTAAGTACTTAATAATGCACAATAGTACAAATTGTTTAAATCGAGCACATCACAGTACAACGTAGTGTAATACACCGGATAGCTTACAGATATAACAGGTTAGGGTCCTTACGCAACCAAGTGGATAGGGTCCTTAAGCGAGTGCCCGGGAGTCTGGCATAACCTGCACCTTCTTAGTCTTGGTCGGTCTCCACATTGGCCCGCATCCATTTCGTCGCGAATGCGCCTTGACTGACGCCTCCCATGACCTAGATGCCACCGTGATTCATTCGGTGACCACTTCATAGCTCCTGGCCATAGGTCTCTGTAGTGGCCTTCCATGCTGTAGGAGTTGAATTTCACGTTCCAAGTATCATACAGGTGATGCATGTCGTAGTACTCTGACATGTGCATGCTACAAGATTGGCCAAATGTAGCGCATGCATCATATACGTGGGAGCAATGCTTGTACATGAGTTGAGGCTTTTTGCAGGTGCAAACTGCCACATCGCTTATGGTGCAAATATGCTTCTGATCACCTCTCATGTGCCCGTGAACATACTTGTCCCATAGGCAGATCTCAAACTTCCTCTTCACGCCATCCATTGCGTGAGCTACATGGGATCGACCCTTGGTAATCTTCTTCTCCATGTAGGTAAGGGTAACCTCCGAGTACTACTTCCCTTCATTCAAATGCTGCTTGGCTATCATTGCCCGATTGATGAAGTACCCGACCGTACGGTTCCAAGTCTTGTCGACAACAATGATGATGGGTAGGGCACGAACCCCTTTCAACACACTGTTGTAGACCTCGAACATGTTAGTTGCCATGATACTGCATCGAGCACTATATGTGTCGTGAAGAAGGGACCATTTTTCATAGTCTAGGGCACGCACGCTCATCCACTCAACGAACTCGCTTTGCGGTGCGCCTGCCCCAGAACCTCCACTTGCACGCTCGATTTCGTCCTCAAGCTCCCGCTACACGGTGTCGAACTTGTGCTTCTGGTTCTTACAAAATATAGCAGGATGTAAAACATGCATGAAAATATTATATTACAATAGCACAAAATATTTTTCAAAGGGACAAAGAAAGTAACATGCACGCGTATGCAATAACGTACGAACCAAACAAGTATGTGCATGAAATAATGTATGTGCATTATTAAGTACTTAACGATAAAAATTGGATTAACAAAACTACTAAACACCGCAAGTGAGCGAACGATCGATCAGAGAATGATTTTGAGAATTAGTTGTGAATGAGCATTGTTGTGGTTACAGACCAAACAGAGAGAGAGTGTGGTAGTGGAGAGTTAGGTGAGTGAATGGCTTAGGGTTTCTCCCCATGGCCTGTGTTGCATATATACATCCATATGGGGAGTGCTTTTACAATAATGCCCTTACATCTGAGTACTCCCCTCAGGGGTATTCATGTCATTATACATGCCCTATTTTGGGCCTTACATTCCTCTGACAGGCCTGCTGGGATTAGGTGGGGGCCACCCTACAACAGGAGCCTCTCATGGTGAAGGGCTCCACGGGCCGAAGCCATGTTGCCGAGCCCTTTGGCCCCCTCCGTCCCTGCGGCCTGTGAGCTTATGCAATCGTTCGTCGAAGTGTAGTGTTCGCCTTATTGCGAAGGTATGGCGCCGGGCGGCTTGGCGAAGGCTTCGTCATCCACAGAGTCCTGCCGTGGCGGGGTCGGGGTTGCCGTCCGGAGCGAAGGTCGAAGTCGAGGTTGGCATCGCGACCGAGAGCCGACGTCGACGTAGGGGGCGGATTGGAGGTCGAAGTTGCCTCCGATTTGGCGGGGTCGGTGGTTGCCCGGGCCGGACTGGAGGTGTTGGCGGAGTCAGATGCGTCGGCATAGGTAGGCGGAGCGGGTCCCTAAGTCGTCGTCGCGCGCGCCTCCGGCGTCGAGTGCCCTTGACGATAGGCGACTGCCAGCCTGCCCAGCGAGGCTTGGTTGACGCAGCGCGAGACTTGAGGGGTCGTGGCGATACCACGTTGCGACGTTCCTTCTCCTGGCCGTCCACGTGGCGAAACATGCTTGGCGCGGCGCGGGTCTTGAAGCATCGTGGTGGTACGATGCTGCGACGCTCCTCCGTCGGTTGGACTCCTGCCGGTTGGACTTCTGCCGGTTGGCTTCCCCGCTGATGGGGTATATATAGCGTGCTGGTGCAGCATTGTACCTGCATTGTGTGCTCGGATAAATGTTGCTCCCCTAAAATGGGCCTCTTCAGTGCATCCACATTCCATAGCGGCACTACGCGGCTTGGGGAATGTTGATGCACTGATGGAGGCTTGTTTTTCTTGGGATCTTGGTTAGCGTCTGTTAGCGGTAACTGGTCGCACTTGCTGCCTTCGTGCTGTGTTTCTGCATATAACGGCAAGGTTTGCCCTGTTCTCCTAGACAGGCCCCTTCAGTCGGGGTTTCTGATCGAGCCCGGCCGCATTACTTTTGAAAGAATGTTGATGCACTGAAGGTGGCCTGTTTGTGAGAACAAGCCAAAACTTGGCATGACGTAACCCCTGCCTGTACGATATGTGGGGAATGCCGACGGATGAGTCCCTGCGCGCGCGAGTCCGCTCCTCGAATCCGAAGTCGAGCTCGAGACCGTGGCCGCGTTGGTGGCGAACGGCGAAGTCCTGTGCCGGAGCCATGCCGTCCCGCCGAGACAGTGCCTCCAGCCGAGGCAGTGCCTACGAGTCGAAGTCGAGCGCCGAGGACGTGCCGTCCCACCGAGGCGATGCCTACAAGGTGGGCAGCGAGGCGGTGCTCCGAAGCCGCTGGTCCCCTACCTTGAAGGACAGTGGCCGCGGAGAGCAGGCGCTTGCGGGGTGGGCCGAAGGTGCTGTGCGCGCAGAGGTAAACGCGCGGGTGTTCCGTCCCCTATCCTTCGAAGTGGTGGCAGCGGAGCTGGCGCCTAGTCGAAGCAGACGCGCGAGCGCTCCGTCCCCTACCCTTCGAAGTGGTGGCAGCGGAGCTGGCGCCTAGTCGAAGTAGATGCGCGAGCACTCCGTCCCCTACCCTTCGAAGTGGTGGCAGCGGAGCTGGCGCCTAGTGAAGTAGACGCGCGGGTGCTCCGTCCCTTACCCTTCGAAGTGGTGGCAGCGGAGCTGACGCCTTAGTCGACGTAGACGTGTGGGCGCTCCGTCCCCTACCCTTCAAAGTAGTGGCAGCGGAGCTGGCGCCTTAGTCGAGGTAGATGCGCGGGCGCTCCGTCCCCCACCCTTCGAAGTGGTGGCAGCGGAGCTGGCGCCTTAGTCGAGGTAGGCGCGCGAGCGCTCCGTCCCCTACCCTTCGAAGTGGTGGCAGCGGAGC
Source organism: Dendrocalamus latiflorus (assembly GCA_017311315.1). Taxonomy (NCBI): domain Eukaryota; kingdom Viridiplantae; phylum Streptophyta; class Magnoliopsida; order Poales; family Poaceae; genus Dendrocalamus; species Dendrocalamus latiflorus. The sequence continues at coordinate 29,341,941 of CM029664.1, forward strand.
TGGCGCCTTAGTTGAGGTAGACGCACGAGCGCTCCGTCCCCTAGGATTACGCAATGACAGCCTCTGGTGCCTTTCGCCCGCGGGTGCGCTCGCGCGGGAGCTAGCCGCGGGTGCGTCACCTTGGTACTTCGCGGAATGCGCATGGGAGTGGGCTCCCTTGGTGCGCTTTGCACTCCGTATAGTACGCTGGGATAGCCTCCGCGTCTCTTTTGTACTCCGGAGAGTGCGCGGGATCGACATCCACGTCTTATTTATACTCCGAAGAGTACGCACAGGAGCAACGCCCATGCGTGCGCGGGGTTCGCGTCTTGTTTATACTCCGTAGAGTGCGCAGGGATAGCATCCACGTCTTTTTTGTACTCCGGAGAGTGCGCGGGATCGACATCCACGTCTTATTTATACTCCGAAGAGTACGCACAGGAGCAACGCCCATGCGTGCGTGGGGTTCGCGTCTTGTTTATACTCCGTAGAGTGCGCAGGGATAGCATCCGCGTCTTTTTTATACTCCGGAGAGTGCGTGCGGAGGCAAGCCTCAACGCTACTTCTTATTTAGAGTCCGTGGACTGCGCGCGGAGGCAAGCCTCTGCGCGTTGCGGGCGGTGAGATGCGTGCGGAGGCGGACCTCAACGCTACGTCTTATTTATACTCCGTAGAGTGCTTGCGGAGGCAAACCTCAACGCTACGTCTTATTTAGAGTCCGTGGACTGCGCGCGGAGGCAAGCCTCTGCGCGTTGCATGCGGTGAGGTGTGTGCGGAGGCGGACCTCAACGCTACATCTTATTTATACTCCGTAGAGTGCGTGCGGAGGCAAACCTCAACGCTACGTCTTATTTAGAGTCCGTGGACTGCGCGCGGAGGCAAGCCTCTGCGCGTTGCGGGCAGTGAGGTGCGTCCTCTGCGCGTTGCAGCCCAACCGACTCCGAGGGATCCCCATTTGGTCGAAGGCCGTAGTGAACAGGATGTTCGCGGGGCTTCCTCCATCGACTAGGACGCGCTTGACCTCGCATCCTGCTACGAGGACCCGGACGACCAAAGGGTCTTGGTGGGGAAACTCCACGCCCTCAGTGTCAGCGGGCGTGAATGTGACTTCGTGTTGTGGCCATTCCGGCGGCGCCTGCGCTAGGTATGCCGCGACGTGGTGTAGCCTCCTCGCGTAGGCCTTCCGTTGCCGCGCCGAGGCGAACTCCAACGAGGATCCTCCGGAAATGACGTTTATGATCCTGCGCTGGGCTCCTTCCGGGGCTTGTAACCGCAGGAGGCCCTCCCGAGGTTGTTGCACATGCGCCTGAATTCGCAGGAGGCCTTCCTGGGGATGCATTCCTTGGTCCTAGGGGTGTTGGACGTGGGCCACGATGGGCGCGCGTGCCTCCAGGTTTTTGTCCCTGGCGACGCTCTGCCGGAGTGCTGTGATAGTGTCGCAAGCACGCGTGTCATGGTTGCCTCGGCCGTGGATTTCGCACCACTGCCCATGGTGCTGGTCGCTGTACTCTTCGCGGGTTCTGTTGTCGCGACCCCGGCCACGCCCCAGCCCCGGCGCCCTCTGCCTCCGCGAACTACGGAGGCATTATCTTCGGAGCCGCCCTCGATGTCAAAGACGTAACGAGGTTTTCTGGACTTGCGTTGGTCGCGCTTGAGCTTATCGCCTGACGGGTCATTGTGTTGGGGGTCTTTGCGTTCGGAGGTGCCCTTCGGCTACTCCCGCTTGCGTTTACCTTTCGAAGAGCCCTGCTTCGGCTAGCCTTCGCTCTTTGCCGAGCCTTCCGCCTTGTTGGTGTCAGAGTCATCGCCGTGTTGCCGCCGCGCATCCTCTTCCGCTCTGGCGTACTCTTCCATCTTGTCGAAGAGCTTCGTGACCGTCTTAATGGGCTTGCGCGCGTTGTACTCGGCCATCGGTCCCGGTCGGAGGCCTTGTATTGCTGCGTTGATGACGGTTGTTTTGTTGACGTCCTTGACCTGGCAACGTACTTTCGCGAAGCGCTTGAAGTAATCTCGGAGCCTCTCCTCAGGTTTTTGCTTGACTGCGAAGAGCTGGTCCGCATCGACACGCTCGACGTAGTTTTCCTGGAAGTTGTTGTAGAGTCGATCGCGGATCTGTTCCCACGCGTAGATGGACTGTGGTTCAATGGTGAAGAACTAGGACAGCGCCACCCCTTGTAACGCGAGAGGGAGTCCTTTTGCCTCTGTGGTGTCGTCTCCGCCAGCGGCTTCGATAGCGGTCTCATACACGCGCACGAATTCTCGCGGGTCGGAGTCGCCCTTGTACGCCTCGATGACGCTAGGGAACTTGAAGTCCTCGGGCCATGCCTCCTGCTGTAGGCCCGCGGAGAGCGGGGACTCCGGGTCTACGCGCCGCAATGGGACGCGACTAGACGTAGGAGCGTCGCGGCTGTCCGCCCTCTCCGGAGCGGGTTCGGATGCCACCGTCGGGGGGGGGGGGGGGGGCGTGTTGGCTCTGAGCCTCTTGCATGTCTCGCATAGCTCCGCGGAGGTCTGTTAGCTCCCGCTGAAATGCGCTGAGGGCCGCCAGCAGGGCAGTCTCTACCGCGGACGTGGCTGGGGCCGTCGGTGCGCCCGGCGGTACGACCGGCACAGCGGTGACCACGGCTTGCGCACCCAGGCTGCCCGCCGCGTTGTCCTGGAGGACCCTGGAGCCGGTGACGAGGTCCACGTCACCGCTGGGACCATTCATCGCTTCTGCGCCGGGTGGGAAAGCGGATGTGCCTGCGTTGCCATCGCCGGGGTTGGTCGTCGGGGCGGTGTTGGCGGGGTCTGGCGGCGCGGCGACGTTGGCGAGGTCAGGCGTTGTGTCGTTGGTGGCGGGGTTGTTCGTCGGAGCGGTGGCGGGGTTGGGCGTTGCGGCGGTGGCGGGGTTGGGCGTCGCATCGGTGGCGGGGTTGGGCGTCGCGTTGTGAACGTCGATGTTCACGGTTGTCACACCTGCACCGCCGACCGTACCTGCAGCTGCTAAAGCCGAAGCCCTGGTATTGACGCGAGACTTCGCTGCTTCTGCCTTCTTCTTCTTCACCGCCGACGGTGAAGTTTTCTTTGGTGCCATCCTCCTTCAGACCTGGAGGCTTGCTCTTGTCCTCCCCACAGACGGCGCCAACTGTTGTGGTTACAGACCAAACAGAGAGAGAATATGGTAGTAGAGAGTTAGGTGAGTGAATGGCTTAGGGTTTCTCCCCATGGCCTGTGTTGCATATATACATCCATATGGGGAGTGCTTTTACAATAATGCCCTTACATCTGAGTACTCCCCTCAGGGGTATTCATGTCATTATACATGCCCCATTTTGGGCCTTACATTCCTCTGACAGGCCTGTTGGGCTTAGGTGGGGGCCACCCCTACAACAAGCATTGAGAGATGCACGCCCATCTTAAATAGGCGAGAAAATGGAGGCAGCGATGAGACTTGACGAGACACGACGTAAAGTTGAGAAAAACGAAAAGGAAGAAAATGATGAGCGAATGCGCAACATGTGCATTTGCAGAATCGTTGCTCAAAACCGCACAGTGAACATATGGACAACGTTGTAGCAACACTGCAACATATTTTCTAGAAAATCCATTGAAGTATATTTGTGATAGGAATTTTTAAATATAGAAAATTATCTCCAAAAATTATGAATTATTTTTCAAGTCTTCCAACATAGTGTGCTTATTTGTGTATTTTTTTATAATTTTATATTTTTTCTTGAAAATTCATTTAAATATACTAGTTGTATGAATGTTACGGAAAAATTCAGAATTAATAAAATTATGAAAAAAATTCACAAGTACTATGTCAGAAGACTTTACAAAAAATTTATAATTTTTGAAGCTCATTTATATTAAAAAATTTATAAAATATATTTAAATGAATTTTCTGAAAAGTGCTGCTACAGTGCTATACCCTCCTGCCACGCTCCCCATAGCGTAGGTCCTTGCCACACCACGGGCCGGGGGCAGCTGCGCTGTAAGGGGCTATATTTGTAAATTATATCGGAAGGGGTAGGTTTGTAAAAAAAAATTTTAGGGGGGCAGAAATGCCAAAATTTCTATCTTGGCACTCCACTCCTCGTCTTTGAGCTTTATATTGTGAGCTAGAGTACAAGGTTGTGTGAGCCTACAACTGAAGAATTTGGGGATCGACAGGATGGAGACGGAGGCAAGGATGATGAGCAGCAAGAAGCCGTCGTCTCTGCCGCCTGTGCTCTATCTGATGACCGCGCGGTCACGCACGAGCAAGGTGCTGGACCTCGACTCGGCGTCGTCGGGGCCGCCCACGCCGCCGCTCCGGCCGCCCGTCACGGTGCCGTTCCTCTGGGAGGAGGCGCCCGGTCAGCCCAAGCTGCAGGAAACAGAGGCCAGCGCCCCGCCGGCTGCTCCGGCTGCCACCGCGATCCCCCTTCTTGCTGACGGCGGCGCCGCTGCCGCTGCCGGCGGAGATCACGACGACGGCGCCAGGGCGCGCCCCGTGACGCTGAAGCTGCCGCCACGGCTGCAGGTGACGGCCACCGCGGAGTACTCGCTCTCCCCCAAAACCGTGCTCCAGGGCCCCTACGGCGGCGGCGGCAGCAAGAAGCCGCCGGGGACGCTGAGGAGGAGCGGGAGCACGGCGAGCTGCCTGAGGAGGCCGGGCTCCGGCGGGGTCCTCTTTTCCCGGAGGAAGGCCACGGTTGCGGCGGGGAGCAAGAAAGACGGCCAAGATCACGATGCCGCGCCTCCGGACGCCTCGTGCTGCTCGCCAGCGGCGTCCTCATCGTCGTCCTCGTCGCTGTCCTACTTCGGCGATGACCACGGCAGTGGAGCTCACCGACGGCAAGCTGATGGCCGCGAGGATCCGGAGGACGGCGAGGAGGGCGCGAAGAGGTCGGTGCGGATCAGGAGGTTCACAAGGAACGCGAGCCTCCCCAACATGACCGCATCTCACCTGTGGGTATGTATATGTGTTGCTCTGCTTTTTTTATGCCCTGCTCTGTTTTCATAATACTGAATCTAGAAAAACGAGTAAAAGTAAGGGCACGTTCGGAACGAACGAATTTCACAGGAAACTAAACAATTTCTACGGAATCGTAATGAAATTTTCGTGTTCCAGGGTGCGCTTTAAACTTCTGTTGGAGCAAAAATATGTGTTAGCAAACTTTTTTCATGCTTGGCTGCTTGCTACTAAACAATAGAACACAGAGCATATTTCTTCAAGTTAATTACATCGATGATTTTGTATGGCCCCTCTGTGAATTTCATTTTTGCTACTAAACGGTGCCATTATCTTGTTTTTGCCACTATTGATCTCTCTGGCAGGTGAAATCTGAGCCCACTTGTCAGTGAGAACTGAATGACAAAAAGATATTCACTCTAGATTAATGGCAAAAAAAGTTTCCCAAAGAAATATTACTGTTATCGTGCCATAAGAATTTAGCTCCATAGTCACCTACATCAACCATGCCAAGGACGATCATGACTATTCCATACAAGTCGTTCCTACCACACTTTCTAGTGTATATACCTAGAAAGCATATTACTATAATTTAATTTTATTAAATATTATTTAAATAATATTTTTTTTAAGTATACGTGTCCTCGGGCCTATATTGGAGCAATATTTTATCTACTGTTAAATGTACGGTCCGTACGTGGTTAGTGCGCAAGGTTGCAAGCGCAACGTCTTGAATCTTGATCCGTGACAGTAATGTACTTCATGAACAGAGTGACAAGTACTGCGCGACCAAACGTGGGCTCTTGGCATTTTTCACATTATTTTAATCAGTATTTATAAAAATAATAGTCTTCATATCGAATTAGTAAAAATATCGCTTCTGACACACGATAATCATACGGCAACCCCAAGAGACGGCACATGGCCTCTGCCACATGGTCACCGTGTGGCGACACGAAGGCCGCACGGTCCGTGCGGTTGCCCCCATGCCACATGGCCCACCATGCAGCTGCTAATTAAGTTGGCTAATTGGCTAATTAGCTTCTTAATAACTTGTTTATGTATACTGCTTGTTTAAAAATTTAAATATTGCAAATGAGTTCAAACAATTATGAAATTTTATGTGTAGCCTCTCGATATAACGTACTTAATTGTCTATTTTTTTGTAATTTTATCCATTCAGAATGTTTCTCAATAATTCATAAGAATGAAATGTTTGTAGGATTTTTTAATGTAGAAAAATGAGGTGCAAACATTACAAATTTTTTTGTGAAAGCTCTGTGCACAGTGTACTTGATTATTTAATTTTGTAATATCTTAATGTACATAAAATAATAGACAGCCTGTAATCAAATATTTTAATGGGATTTTTTATTTATTGTGGCTACTCTCTCGATTACATGCCGCTTGCTATTTTTTGTACATTTAAAATCCTAAAAAAATAAACAATCAAGTACACTATATATAGAGTCTTTACAAAAAATTTCGTAATGTTTGCACCTCATTTTTCTGCATTAAAAAAAAATCCTACAAACAGTTCAAAAGTATGAATTTTTGAGCAATATTCAAAATAGATAAAATTACAAAACAAAAGATAATCAAGTAAGCTATATCGGGAGGTTATACATAAAATTTTGTAATTTTTTAAGCTCATTTGCTATATTTAAAAGCTCAAACAAACAATATATATAAACAGTAATTAAGTATGCTAATTAGCCGACTTAACTAGTAGCCGCATGGTGGGCATGCGGCATAGGGGCAGCCGCATGGTGGCCATGTGGTAGATGCCACATGTTACCCCCTAGGGTTGCCATACGGCCACCATGTGTCAGAAGCGACATTTTTGCTAATTCAACATGGCATTGTTATTCTTATAAATATGGGTTCAAATAACGTCAAAAGTGTCAAAAACTCAACCAAACGCGGCACTCCGCTGAAAAATCGCGACGCATAGCAATACTTCATTAATTACTTAAGTATGTAGAAGGCTAGAGGACTAGACCTGAAAGGCTGAAGATCTCCAAAACAAGTATCTTCGGTTTGGGTGTTTATTCGACAGAAGTGTCAATTATCGATCAATAAATAACCAGAAGGGTTGTCGGGTTACCAAACCCTGTATGTGTTCAGCAAAATTGCATCGAGGGATCGATTTTTTCCATGCCTTTTAAAATAAAAAACAAGCTACAATTATAAGTAGATCAAGTTAAACCAAGCCTTCGAAATTTTTCCAGTTTCAGTTTGTTTCATATCCTCTGCACATTTGGTCTTGTAATGCCTATAATATATTTTTTCTGTTCTCTAGAAAGTACTAACACGTCTTGTGTATATTTGTACGCTGACAGTTTTGTGCACATCCATTATTGTTATTTTTGTTTCACATCACACAAGCAATGCAAATGTATTTGTTGGCAGGCCAGCATCCGCAAGAGCGTCAAGCAGATTACACCGTGGAGCTAGGAACCTATGAAGTATGAGCATCACTGTACGCCTACAAATTCGAGTGTGCTAGATTGCAAATAGTGGTTCCCTGGAAACCGAAAGAGTACACGCAAGTGACAAATCAATAGTCCTGCTCTTTTAGGCTATGGCCGATAATTTTTTACTGCGATTGATAGTTTTGTGTGTATCACTCTTTGTAACTAAAAAAAGAAATACATGGAGCCATTGTTGCACAGGCCTCAAATTTGGCATGAACTATAGGTCGTGCTAACTTCGAGCAAGTCGTGCAAGTGGGTACATGCAAGATGCAACCTATATCAATTTTATCGATAATCATGTACATATTGTTAATTTGACGCTACAAAACTAGCGGCGCGGTTTTGCTTCGGACCTTACTGCTAAGCGATGCTCTGTCCCTTGGACTATACGAAGTCGTCCAAATTATTTTTCAGTGTTTCTTCTATGTCTCTCCAGATGTTCTTGGGTAAATTAGCTCATACAAGAAGATACTTCTGTTTAGAAAATTTTCAACAGGGAAAGGCTAAACTCTATGGAGGCACTAAAACTATCGTAAAGCGTGGTTAGCAGGTCAAATCCTAGTGAGTATTGAACTAGAGAAAGGAACCACCAAATCATACCTCATATTAAAAGGATCTCAACCGTCTGCAAATGGATAAGTTCCTGCCTAGCTACTCTGGAATGCCCGTTCAACATGTCTACAAAGAATAATGAGAAGAAAGCAACGATCAATTGACAAAATTATGTGCAACTTGTGCATAAACCTAAGTGGAAGGAGTATCATACCTTTAATTGTAGCTAGTTTATCTCTTTCGCCCTTATTTAAGGCGTGTATGTAGTTTTAATACTAGTTTATCTCCTTTACCCTTGTTTAGTTCATTATGCATGACCAGTTGACCACCCACGCATGCAATCATCTCTCGTCTTTACAAAGCTCTTCATGGAAGAGTAATCAAGTCATTTTATCTATAATATAAGTCTGACACGTATATATAGGAGGTATATTATTTAAGTAATATTTAATGAAATTAGATCATATTTGCCTCTAATAGAAATAGTAGTACTATGTCTATATAATAGAAGCAACTATAGCCCAATTTTACCAAATATTACTAACTAATGTGCTTTATAGTTATGCGTATTGGACTTATATTACATGAAGGAGGGAATAGCTAATATAAGCCCTATTCTTTTTGGCTTTTCAGCCAGCTTTTGGGTTCGACTTCTTTCAGCAATCACTATTTATTAGACTAATAAGGCACAGCTAAAAGCCATACAAAAGAACGGCCCTATAGTAATTTACTAGCATATCCAATTATCCACAGCTTTTGGCTCATCCAATCACCATGCTTCTAAGGGAATATCTTCATTATCTTAAAAAATCGGTTGATAGTGATGGTCCTTCCGCCATCACCACCCTGCACTGATAGGTGGGCCCAATTGTCAGTCACCAGTTCCAATGCAGTTATCTATTGATGCCCACAAGATCCCTATCGAAGCCTCGTGCCCATGCCACCGCTCTACCATTCCTCACGGCTCCCCTCACTGTTCCTCCCACTCACGCACGACGTCATCAGAGATGCACCGTGGTAGTCCAGACGTGCACCTCCGGTGGTCGGTGATGAAGATGAGAGAGGGGGAGAGAGACGAGGACAAGTACCTTCCGCATCGATGATGAGCTCCTTCATCGAGGAGGCACACATTGGGGGATCTGGTGGCTACAGGGGCAGGAACGATCGGATTAGGCAGAGAGGATGTTGACGGCGAGGTGGTCAAGGTGTAACTGCAATGCGTGTCCTGGCCAGATTTGGGCCTGCCGTGCCCAGATCAGGAGCCACTATGCCTAGACCCAGAGTTGACGATGGTGGAGGGGGGAGGATAGGGCGCTGTCGGTGGAGGTGGTGGCCATCATTGGATCCAAGGAGCTTATATGGGAGATCTAGCTAGGAGTGACATGGCTAGTTGCCAAAGCTCGGCGATGGCGGTGCATGGGGGTAGTGGCGTTAGGCGGTGGTGGCGCTAGGACATATAGAGAGGAGGAGGTGGCACCGACCATGCAAACAAAGAAGCAACGGGGTTGGCTGCATGCGAGAGAGAGAGAGAGAGAGAGGAAGGAGTTGGGTGGGAAAAAGAAAGACAAGGAAGGAGAGGGAAAGAAAAGGGAGGAGAGGAAAAGAAAGAAAGGGAAAGGAAAAAGAAGAAGAAGAAACAAAGGGGAAGAAAAAAAATCTAGAAATTTTAGAATTTTTATGAGCACATTAAATTTCTAAGGTTCATTAGCCTTTCCCCTTCCTTCCACGTAGACATGTTGGCCCAAGAGGTTAGCAGCATCGCACTCTTACCTGAGTTCGTCTTGCTTGCATCACAAGTCGCAATACCCTCATTTCTTTCTTTAAACGAATCCCCTCACGGCTTGCCTCTTCCTCTCATCATTGCCTCCCCTCTCCATCTTCCTCACCAACACCGATATATTACTCGGACACCGCTCCGGTGAATCCAAGTGGCCTGTGAACATAAGGGGTTAGGAGAGGCGCTGCACTCGAGCAGATTGGAAGGAAGAGGATGAGAGGAAGTGAAGGACTATGTGAGAGGGTCCAATTTTTGTTGTGATGTACCATCATCAATTTGTAGGAGTGGAAATTTAGATTTTGGAAAGTTCAAAATTCTTCATTACCTTCTGTCAGCAAAATAGGTCTAACCACTCGGTGTGGTCGATTAGACCATTGGGCAGGACCAGTCTAACCAACCAGGGCATATGGTTTGACCATCAATGGTTCATTTCAGGTGGTTTTTGGGAATTTTGGGAAATTGAGTCATGGGATGATTTGGTTTGACCTAGATTAGTGCATATATGTTGCATGCTGTATTTTTTTAACTAACGTAGGTCAAGTTGTGAAGAACTTGTGTCTAAAAATATTTTCTTTGTCTTTGGATGTGAAAGGAGTCTTGAAGTCAATAATGGTCAACAATGAGGATCGAGGCTATGCTTATGAAGTAGTTGAGGCCCAGAATGATCAATGATGCATGGTGAGAGGGCTGAGCTCAAGTATGGCATGAGAAATACAGAAAATATTGAAAGAAAGTTTGAGCAAGGGATTGTACTATGTGGCTTGCTCGGTCCAAGTGAGGTGTGGTCCGGTGGAATCAGAACGGGAGAGACTTACTAATGTATGGCAAGCCAGCAGTGTACCTACATATGGCAAGCATAACGATTGCTTGTAATGGAAGATGAAGACTAGGTCAAGAAAGGTATTTTGATAAGCTGATAAAAATACTAGAAACTTCCATTAAAATTGTGGCGTTGGGAAGGCAGTTTATGTCAAGGAGAAGCTGAGAAGACCAAGTTGAATTATGTGCTCATGTGTTTGCATAAGTATAACGTGTGAATAAAACCCATGTTGTGTGGGGTTAATGGGTTTTCCCTATATGTGCTAAGTGGATAGTATCATTAGGGTTAGATAGGTGCTGGTTGCCTATCTATTTAACGGGTTGGGATGGAGACTTGCTAGTTAACCATCCAACCATTCAACCTTTGCTCATGGAAGCCAAGTGTTATAGGGTTAGGGTTTGAGAAGTGTGAGTGTTGTGGTGTGCTCTCTTATCCTCCAGGTAGAGTGGCCATAAAACCTTTATCCTCAAGTAGCAATATATCAACTTTGTTTTTCTCTCATGGATCCCTCTTGTTTTAGTTGATTTGCTCTTGATTTAGGTGATTTTGATCTTCTCACTCTCCTTCTTGATCTTGTTGGATGTTAAGGATGAGTAAGTGATGGAGATGTACTTTGGATATTAATTTCCATCTATCTAGGCATTAGATTTTGCAAGTTCATGAAGTTCTCCGATTTTACTTGGATTTGACCTTCTCGGGAGTTTTCTTGATCCAGTCGTTTTTGCCTTGTTTCCTTAGGTGTTGTTGTTTGTTGTAACATGTGGGAATATATCTATAACCATCTTAGCCATCCTCCACCCATGAGCTAGTTAGATTCCTCATTTTCCTCTTTTGCCTGTTTTTAGTCCAACATTCCTTCAAATGAAAACGGGTCACAATGTTGATAACAATTTCCTTGATTGTTGATAGGAATAAGTTTGTGACATCTTAGAGAAGGTGCATAACAAGTTTAAGTTATTTGGATCTACAGATCAAAAGTTACATGGATTCTTGCTTTTGAAATCATGCTAATTTTATTGCTCACCATGCTGATTTTACTGTTCACCTAGTCTAACTGCCCCCGCGGAGAGGTCTGACTGCCCCCACTGAGAGGTCTAACTGATAGCACATTGAATTTACAGAGTTTTGCCCTCTTTGGTTCGTCGCGTTGGTGTACATAAGTGTTTGTGATTTTGCTACATGTTATTGTTGATTTTTGGTGGGAGTTTTTGATAGAGTCATTCACCCCCTCTAACTTGCCATACTTGATCCTGTAAGTGGTATCAGAGCCTAGTTAGCTTTTCTCATAGATTTTAATCGGCCTTAGGAGCTATGGCATCAGACAAGTATTCAACCAAGCCACCTATTTTTGATGGAGTTGATTTGTCTTATTGAAAGGCTCATATGCAATCCTACATCAAGGTCTAAGGGCGTGGAATTTGGATTAAAGTCAAGAATCCTTATGTTGTGCTGGTCGATAATCAGGTTACACCAGATGTAGAGGCAAATAGCAAGACTCATAATTGTTTAATTCAAGGATTTAGTTGATCTGAGTTTGAGCGAGTTGCTCATTTGAGACCTACTCATGGGATTTGGAAGACCCTCACTGACTACCATGAAGACTCTACCAGAATTAAGGAAATGAGACAGAACCAACTAAAGAAAGAATACTAAAAAAATCAAGTGAAAGTCTGATGAAAGATCGAGTTGTGGGGAAGGTTCAACAAGACTCTTCGTGATCTTCATGCTATTGGTTTGACATTTTTTTATTATGAGAATACATGCCAGATGTTGGGTTCACTTGATGTGAAGGTTTGGGGGGGGGGGGGGGGGAATGAAGATCAGTTCCATCAATGACAACACTATTATAAGTGAGCTTACCTTGGATAAGCTCTACTCGAGGTTGAAGACGTATGAGATTGACTTCATCTCATGTCTCCCTAAGTTAGAGTCGATGGCTCTTATGATTGACCTTTCTCAGAGCAGTTCTTCAAGTTCTTGGGATTTGCACTTTTCTGAATTTTCATTATAAGCTTTGCATTTTTTGATTGATGAGTAGATAGAGAAACTTCTTGAGGATAACTTAGCCCTCATATCTACAAAATTCACAAGAGCATATAACAAGGTGAGAAACAGGAGGAGTGGCTTTGTCACTTGCTTTGAGTGTGGTGAGCCAAACCACATTTGAGCCAAGTGCTCCAAGATAAAGGGCAAGGAGGAGGAGAACTTTCAAAGGCATCCTCAAGCTCGGACACGAAGTCCAAGAAACTCAACTACCATAAGTTCATCAACCAGCCCTTGTCACTCTTGAGAACGTCAACATGAGCGATACAGACTCGGGGATAGAGGGTGATGAGGATGACTCCTGTGGTAAGAAGAAGACCCAAGACTTCACCACATGTGCTTTATGGCCAAGGGTAGCACCGACATTGAATCCTTCAACGACAAGCCTTGTAGTGATTTCGATGAGGTATGCCCCTCATCCAAAGAGATGAAACATGCTCTTGTTGCTGCTGGAAAACTAAAGAAACAAACTAAAATGATTATGAACTAGGATATTATGATTGACAACTTGAACCTACAAGTTGTTAGGCTCAAATCTATGAATCTTAAGGATAATTATGAATTTTACTTGTGCTTGCATGATTAAATGAATAAACTAAAAATTGCTCATTCATATGTTGTTAGTCAACTTAAGGATGCTATAGATGAACTAGAATCTCTCAAATCTAGTAATGATCATGATTGTTTAAATGCTATTATCTTAGATGTAGTTACTTTAGATGCTATTCTTCATCTTGCTCAAACTATGCTCTGCTTGATTTAAAATTGGATAGTGCTATTAAGAAATTTCTCAAATTTAATCTTATCATACTTGCTCTTATTGTGAGGATAGCAAAATTAAGTTGAAAGAAATGATTGGAATGCTTCCTCCTTCTAAGACTGAATCTTGTGAAAATTGTCCTAGGCTCACAATTGATATTGATGCTCTTAACAAGACACTTGAGAAGAAATATAAAATTAAAAATTCTGTGTCCATGATTGCATCTAAGAAAGTTATTGATTCTATTTCTTATGCATTTTGTATTGAAATTGGGATTGATTTAGATGAGATGCATGAGGTTTTAGAGTCAGATATAAGGAGTAGTTGGATAGGGTTAGAAATTTTCCTTGTATGTCTTATGATGCCTTGAAACTAGAGGTAGTCATCCATAAAAAGAGATATTCTATTGCAACCAAAACTATTGAGTGTGTTACATGTGAGAACCTAGCCCAAGAGAATGACTATCTTAAAAGATCCTTGAGAAATTTTCTAGTAGGAAGAACCTCAACATAATCCTTGACCAATCTAAGGTGAATGTGAAGAAATGAGGCCTATGATTTAATTCCCTAGAGCATTCTAAGAACCACTCACCTAATGTTGTGAGAGTAGTTGAGAGTGGCAATTTTAAGGTAAAACTCATTGAGCAAGGTTTTGCCTAAACCCCTTCTAGCAAGTCAGGTACTTCTACTTCAGTAGGTCAGATCCCTCAAAAGGTCAAGTATCCTTGCACCTTCTGTAAGAAGGATGGCTACATTATTGAGTTCTACTTCTTTAGAGTCAAGGTCGAGAGAAAAAAGAGAGGATGCGTTCTTTGAGGTCCATTAGAGGAGTTTCTTCACCTGTGAATGAGTCTAGAACTAGGCCTCCTATCTTTCATTCTAGGAATAGTTCTAGGTTTGTACATGACTTCTTTGACTCCTTTAGTGGCTCTAGGCAGTGCTTTTGGGTTAGGATATTGTGATGGCAGACCACAGGTAGCGTCTAGACTGGAGGAGTACTGGCCTTTTGGTAGGCTGATTCAGAGAGGTCTAGGTGGTTCTCACGTGTATTCTCATGATTATCTTGCTAACCATTTTATTTGTATTTCTACTATTGTTTCTAGACATTGTGTGGCTCAGTACTGGATTCCTAAGTCTTTCATTACTAACCCTAGTACTGAGGCAAATATATTTTCTGCTTATGCCCTATAGGTTCGTCGAGTGAGGAAAGATGACATGTGGCTTGTTTACTCTGGGTGTTCTCTTCATATAACCGGAGATTCTCGATTGTTCTCTTCCCTCACTTGTGCATCCGGCAATGAGTTGATCGCATTAGAGATGCTTCTACTAGGACCGTGATAGCAAATAGCACAGTGTGTGTCAACAACAAATTCATGCTCAAGGGTATCGTTTTGGTAAGTAAGCTAAGGTATGATATACTATCTGTTTCCTAGCTTTTTGATGAGGGTCTATAAGTGATATTCAAGAGTAGAGAGCGTAGAGTTCTAGATTCCTCGGATGAGTTTGTCTTTGGAATCTCTAGGTTTGAGAGGATGTTTAGTGTTGATTTCAGTATCTCTTCTATCTCTGGCTCTTGGTGTCTTGTGGCTTTTGATTCTTCGGATCTAGTGTTGTGGCATTGTAGACTTAGACATATAGGTTTCGATCACTTGACTAGAGTCAGTAGCAAGGGCTTTATTAGAGGATTCCCGAGGCATAAGAGTTGTAAGGACCTAATTTGCACATCCTGTAGACATCGTAAGATAGTTTTTGCTTCTCATCCTCCTCTTACCTTAGTGATAACTGATGGCCCTAGATAACTTTTGCACTTAAACATAGTTGGTTTCTAGGGTCTAGTTTGCAGGAAGGAAGTGGTATATACTTGTCATTATAGATGACTTCTCTAGATATTCTTAGGTGTATTTTCTGGTTTCCAAGGATGAGGCCTTTGGTTGCTTTAGAGAGTTGGCCCTTAAATTAGCTATTGACCTCATAGGAGCCTTGCGAGCTATTAGGAGTGACAATGACACAGAATTCAAGAACTCATCTTTTACTACTTTTTGCATTGAGAGAGGTTTTCTTAAGATCGTCCATAGGAAAGACTTCTTTTGATCTTAGATTTGGTCATAGGCCTAGCATCTATCATTTCAAGATATTTGTTTGCAAATATTTCATTCTTAAACATGACAATTTGGATAAATTTGAATCTAGATGTTATGATGGTATTTTCCTTGGATATCCTGCACATTTGTGTGGCTTTCGTGTATTTAATTTGGACACTAACAAAATCATTGAGACTTATGAAATCACTTTTGATGAGGTTATTCTTGGTACTAGACTCGATAATGTAGGTACATAGGTATACAATGATCAGGAGAACATTTTCATCGATGACAATCTTGACCTAGAGGATGAGGACCCAATGTCCCCTCTAGTTACTCCTAAGTTGGCTGGAGAGCTCGCTTTCACTACTCTAGCTTTAGCAAAGCAATCTCCTCTGACCTTCACTGGTACTTCGAGTGGCTCTACTCCTACCTCCATAGTCTATGAGATAGAAGCCACGTCTGCACTAGGATCTGCTCTTCATATTCAGCAACGACACCCTCATGAGTAGATGATTGGGGATCTCCATGAGCAAGTTACTTGCTCTAGGTTTATCCATCGAGATTCTCATGCACATTCTAGTTTTATTGCATTTTTTGAACCTCGAGATATCACCCATGCTTTATTTGATTCCTCTTGGATCATTGCCATGCATGAAGAGCTTGAGAATCTTGAAAGAAACCAAGTTGGATCTTAGTTAAACCTCCTCCTAATCATAATGCATTTGAAACAAAATGGGTAATCATGCAAAAATAGCACACTCGCGAGTGGACGAGTTGCCACTGAAATAGCAATAGTGGCAAGTGTCATGTTCTGTACAGGGACTAGACTGAGGCTACTGGTGCTTAGCTAAAGTTAGGTCAATCGAAACAAAGGATAAATGGCAAACTAAACCTAAAATGACTACCGAATTGACTAAATGAACTAACTATCGAATGAACTCTAATTCGCACAGACGAAACAACAAACAAACTAAATGATCAAAGGATGGCGGGACGAACAACCACACAAATTGACGTCGCACGACCGAACGAACAACAATGACGAGAGACTACATGAACGACAATGACAACTACACATGAAAACGACAATAGACCGGCATCCTAACTGGCTATCATGAGAGAGAAAGAGGGGGAAGACGGTCGACACCTAACTAGATGATGGCGACAGGACAACAGATAACTACGATGAACAAACGCACGACTTAACTATCGAATGACCACGGAAAGAAGTAAAGAGGGAGTCAAGAAGCACAAGGGGGTCGAGACAACAAGGGGATGGGAACGGTTGCCAACTAGCTAATTCACGCAACATAACTAACACAGATACAAATCAATAGACAGCTACACTAAACATCAACAATTGAACATAGGCATTGCTCACAAGCTAAACATAGAGAACACTTAACATTGCTAAATAGAGATCACAAATGAAAAGTACTACTAACACAAAGCTAACATCTAAGCTTTGCACTAGTCATCATCGAAGATCTACAACTACTAAACAACATCAATAGATCACACTCATACATCATAGTTAAAAGATATAAATCCACAATCTCATAATCAAAAAGTGCAGTAGAAAATTAACAATTACTAATAGCAATAATTAAGCATAGCAAAGAGAGAAAGGGGGAGGAACTGGAAATTAACCAAGGAGTATAGCAAGTGCAGAGGAAGTTGAGGGGTCAATGAAGTAGAGGTCACTGTTAGTGCCAGCGCTGTAGAGGAATTAGAGGTGAAGAAGTCGGTGGAATAGTGCGGTTTGGCTATGGTGGCTGGCGGCGGCGCAGAGGAGTAGGGGATCTAGGGAGGCTGCCGATTTGCTGTGGAGAGGTGGCGGCGCATCGTGGAGGGAGCAGCAAGAGGAAGGGGAATAAGGTGGAGAGAGGTGGTACGGTGGAGGCAGAGGGAGGTGATGGGGTGGTGAAGAGTGGAGAAGGAGCAAACGGGAGGCAAGGGAAGAGAGAGAGAGAGGCGGCAGCCAAGAGGAGATGGTTGCGGAGGAGTTGAGGGTGGCTGGTGCACGGGAGGGGATTCGGTGGCGAGCTCGACGGTGATTTGGTGGTGAAGAGAGACGCCAGAGAGAGGTACTAGGAGGAGAGCAAAGGAGTGCCATTGTCGGTTGATGGTGAAGACATGGGACAAGAGAGGAGAAACAAGGGAGGCAAGGGAAGAAGAAGGATGAACCGAGCTCGGTGAAGGGAGGAAAGAGGAAGGGAAGAGGCGGTGCTAATGGAGGAGAAGGGGAAGGCGGTCGGCGATGGTGCTAAAGGGGAAGTGGAGAAGGGCGTCAGATGAGGAGGATTTGGGGGCATTGGAGGAATGGAATGCAGAGGAAAGAAGAGGAAGGAGGGAAGGGAGATGTGGCAGCTGATGCAGTGGCACGTCGGCGAGAAGGCCTGACCTCACTGGCAGCCGTGGGTGAAGAGGGAGAAGAGAGAAGCAAAGGGAGGCTAGGAGAGAAGGAGGAATACCAGGCTCACCAATTTGTGTTGGCGGCTAGGGTTCTTGAGGCCGAATGCGAAATAGGTAATTTTTCAATTTACAAATAGGTCCTTCCCCATTATGATTTCTTCTGTTTTGGCCCTTTTGGAAGTCCGATTTCTTCGCAGTTTGATCCTACGCATCCGTGACGATGCGTACTTTTGTATGGAACTATCCAAGAACACCAATTTTGAAGATTATGTGCCTTGACATGTTGGCCCATGGAAAAATTACAAAAAATATAAAGTGTTCTAATTTGGGCAATTAATTATAGAAAAGCATGTAAATGACTATAAATGGTCTCGAAATGCGAAAAATAATAGGAGTAAAATGACAAGAAAATATATGCAAAAATGACGCATGTCATACCCAAGGTTTAAACTTTTACTTGTCCTCAAGTAAATGACATGATATTATCGAACCCGGACAACATGTTATCAAGGTAAAAGTCTATTTAAATGCATGTATAAGTCAAAAGGCATACAACAATGTAAATGAGATTATTTAACTTGAGGTTTGAGAACCATCCAAGATGAGAATGAATATTCAAGCAAAGATCTCAAGTGATAACTACAACATTTGACCAAATCAAGTTACACACAAAAGTGTCAAACTTTACTCAAGTGATCACATGAATCCAACCAAAATTGTAAGGCACCAGAACTAGTTATAACATCAAGAATGAGTATATTAAAGGGTCATGCTAATGCATTTGTTATTTGAGACAAAGAGATTAATATTTGCATGATACTTGTGAAAAAGTCTACACTTGTGCCATGATACCTAATTTTTGTTGAATTTTAGGAAATTTAGAACACACATTGGGCACTTGTGCCACTTATTCACATCCTTGGGCAAACTTTGCCGCTTATTTATGTTGACACTTCACTTGGGCAAACATTGCCACTTATTCAACACATTTCCCAACCAATGTGACATAGTCACTTATTCCACACTCCCACACATTGCATCATAATTTTTCTTTTCTTTTTCTTTTTTTCAATTTTGATTAAACTTCTATAACCAATTTTCATTAATGCTAAGTAACATGTGTCCTGAGACATGGAACCTAGATAACTTAACCAAGTCATTGGCTTAAGATAGGATTACCCCTTTCACAAATTTTTCATTCAAGTAAAGTATCAATATCTAAAATAAACATAGCATGCCAAAGCATGAATATAAGATATAATCATTCAAGAGGCGATGACTAGAACCAATTCAATTTGCAAATGGTTAAAACACATGCATTACTCGCAATGAATCAAATGCTATAGGATCAAAAAAAATTTAAGCACATCAAGGATAATAAACAAAGCTCAAGCTCTACAATATGATACCAAGTGACTTAGGACATACAAAGAACTAGTAACAATATAGCCCAATGAAAGTTTTGGCAGACCTTTCTAGATTAACCAAGGCATGGGCTCACATGGCCAAGATACACAACCAAATATAACATGAGAGCAATAGTAAAGGCCACATCATTACATAAGTATAATATGAAGCATAAGAATAACCATATATCATAAACTACACAACAATAAGCTCAAATGCTCACAATTATAATACAGACATGCTAGAACATCATCCGTACACATATGAGTCCTCCCCCAAGCTTAAATTGAGCAATGAATTAAGAATATGCTTGAAAGGTTAAGAAACACCTCACCGAGCATACATGATATAGTGGTAGTAGACAAGTCCTCCCCAAGCTTAAATTGAGCAATGAAGAGGGAGAAGATAGAAGGAAAGGGAGGCTAGGGGAGAAAGAAGAATGCCAGGCTCACCAATTTTTGCTGACAGCTAGGGTTCTTGAGGCCGAAATGGGGAATTAGAAATTTTGTGATTTAGTCCTCATAGTTTTTGGAATTTACAAACAAGTCATTCCTTATTATGATTTCTTCTATTTGGCCCTTTCGGAAGTCCGATTTCTTTGCGGTTTGATCCTACGCATTCGTGACAATGCATACTTTTGTATGGAACTATCCAAGAACACCAATTTTGAAGATTATGCACCTTGATGCATTGGCTTATGGAAAAATTACAAAAATATAAAGTGGTCCAATTTAGGCAATAAATTATAGAAATGCATGTAAATGGCGATAAATGGTCTCAAAATGTGAAAAATAATAGGAGTAAACTAACAAGAAAATATGTGAAAAATTGATGCATGTCAATGGGTTTTAAAAAATAAGCAAAGTGAAGATGGATTGGTAGTTCGCAACAAGGCTAGGTTTGTAGCTCAAGATTTTTTTTCTAGGTAGAAGTCTTAGAATTTGAAGAGATCTTTCCACTTGTAGCTAGATTTGAAGTCATTTGTATGTTGCTAGCATTTATAGCATCTAAGAGCTTTAAGCTTTTTCAAATGGACATAAAGAGTGCTTTTCTAAATAGTTTCATAGAAGAAGATGTCTATATCAAGCAGTCTCCTAGTTTTGAAAATTTCAAGTTCCCAAATCATATGCGTAAGCTCTCCAATGCCTTGTATGGATTGAAGTAAGCCCCAAGGGCTTGGTATATAGGATCAAGAGTTTTCTGCTTAAAAATATTTCAAAATAGGAATGATAGATAAAACCTCCACTCTTAGGTATGGCAATGACTTCTTACTTGTTCAGATTTATGTGGATGCTATTATATTCGGTGGTTTTTTTTCATGATTTGGTGTCCAGATTTTTATATTGTATGTGCAGGGAATTCGAAATGAGTATGATGGATGAGCTAACTTTTTCCACAATCTTCAATCAAGCAACTGAAGGAATGGATCTTCATTCATAAAAAAAAGAACACAAAGGACATTCTTTGGCACTTCGACATGTGAAGCAACATTTCAATATCTACTCCAATTGCCACTTCTACCTTGCTAGATGCTGATGAGGAAGGAGATCCTTTGGACTAGAAGGAGTACCGTAGCATGATCAACTCCCTCCTATACCTCACGGCTTCAAGGCTGGATATGCAGTTTGCTGTGTGTCTGTGCGCTCAATATCAGGCTTTTCCTCATGCCTCTCATTGTCAAGCAATGCGTCGTATCTTTAGGTACCTTCAGAAAACTCTTGACTTTGGACTCTAGTACTCTTTTGATTTTGTAGTATCTCTTTGCACTTTTTCTGATGCTGTTTTTGTGGGTTGTGGAATAGATAGGAAGAGTACTTCTAGCACTTGTTATTTCTTAGGCACATCTCTTACCTCTTGGTCATGTCAGAAGTAGTTATCTATTGCACAGTCCACTCCTGAGGCGGTATATAGCTACTGCTAGTTGTTGCTCTTAGGTTTTCTGGATCTTATCTACTCTGCGAGACTATAGGTTAGCCTTAGATAGTGTTCCTCTCTTTTGTGACAACACAGTGCCATAAACATTGCAAAAAATCCAGTGCATATTGATATTAAATACCATTTTCTTAGAGACCTTGTAGAGAATACTGATGTTGTGCTTCACTTTGTAGAGTCAGTGCAGCAGGTTGCATATATTTTCACTAAGGCCCTTGATTCTTCTAGTTTTGCTTCTTTGCGAGGAGAGTTGGAAGTCATTAGTCCTTTTGATCTATTTTGAGGGGAAGTTTAACCTTTTTTGCATTCATTGTATTATATTGCATATTTAATTTCATCAACTTATGTTGTTAAATATTACATGGAGTGTTGACTATCATTGTTGAGTGACATGATATCTTGATTTACATCTTGCCATGTCTTGTGCTAATTTGCTAGATGTATCATGCCTTTCTATGTGTAGCTTAGCTCTTGCTATGATAGTTTTATTAAATATGATAAACTTTAACTAAATCATGTCTTGTTGGATCTTATGACTAGTTTTGCTCTAGAAGTCCTCTTATAATTTATGCTTTGTCAAATAGTCTAAGTTGTTTCTTGAATCTAAATTGGGTTTTAGATTGAGCTATGCTAGTTCTTTATTAAAGCATGAGTTTACTTCTCCTAAACTTTTGTGGTTCGGTCGAGTATAGCTTACAAACTAAGGAGTAGCTCATTGTTAATGAACTAAAAATAAAAATAATATGTTTTGTGCGAAAAACTGTTCTTACCAATTCTTTATCATGAGACAACTTGCCATTGAACTAGGCATAAACTCAGAGAGAGTTTTGGATGACTAAGATCACTCTTTTAAGCTTGTTCCTTGGGGTGGTTGTAGTAAGGTTTGAGATCTAGCACGTGGCTAAGAAAGCAAAAAATATGAAAATGGTTGGAACTTAGGAGACAATTGTGGATGGCTCCTAGTTTAGGACTTACTTTACTAATATAAGACCACAATGTGTTTAAAAAATTGCCAATTGTGTTAACAATGCTTATTTTTATGTACCTGAGCAAAATGATTCAATGTTAAACTTGTAACACTCCAATACACTCAATTGTAGCTTCTTGGTTCTATTTAGTCTGTTGAGCTGGCTTGGCTCATTTTTGGATACACTTGGATAAGCTATGCTAGCTCTTGAGTAATTTGATATGTTAAAAATTCATTTAATTTTATATTATTGCTTAATTGGTTTTAGCTTTGATATATATGATTTGCCATGATCTAGATAACTTCCTCACATAATATAGCTTGGTGTAATACTTGTAGAGTGATTTTAGATAATTTTCATAGCTCCTTATGCTAAAAATGAATAAAATACAACCACTTCATTTCATTTGTATTCTATCTTCTTCCATGCATCTTAGTGACACCATTATCAAAAGAGGAGAAAGATTGATAAAAATGTTATCGATGTTTCAGTATCAATCTTACATATGATTTGTTTGGGTTCAAGGGATCTCTTGCTACAACTTGGCTACGAGCACAAAGAGAAAAGACACAAGGATTTTTTATACAGGTTGGGCCTACTACTACGAGAATAATAACCCTACTTTTCATGTGGATATTACTTAATAAACTGATTACAATGGAAAAAGCAATGCGAAATGTCCTGCTCTACTCCTATTCTCCCTTGGGTATCTCCTGGATCTCCCGTTTCTCTCTCTGATATCCACCTTTATATAGCTTGCAAGGCGGGGGTAGTTTTTTCCATGCCAAGAGACACCTTAACATTTTGAATGATAGCTGTCTAATGGGAGTTATTAGAGAGATGGTATCTCACTCATTGTGCAGTGGTTACTGTCAGAGAGAAGTTATGTGCAGTTATTCTAGAGAATAAATGTACATGCTAACCGCCTCATCAGACAAGCCCACTATACAATGGGTCGTCGTAGACATGTTAGTTGAAGTTTGGCTTAGTCGTAGGAGGATCTATGACCACAAGGTGGTTGCAGAACAACTTACGACTATATTATGGTCTTAGGAGAACTTACGACTATGATGTGGTTATAGAAAATGCTTACGACCAAGGAGTAGTTGTACAAGAGCTTACGACTAAGGGGTTGTCATAGAAGAGCTTTACGACTATTGAGTTGTCGTCGAAGTGCTTAAAAATAAGGTGTTGTCATAGAAGAGCTTTATGACTATAGAGTTGTTGTAGAAGAGCTTACAACTAAGAGGTTGTCGTAGAAGAGTTTTACGATTATGGAGTTGTCGTAGAAGAGATTACGACTAACTTGTGAAATCTCTCCCTTATAGATAACGGTTATACTCAAGAAGTATAATGACGTAACAATATTATTTATAGATAAATAATAATTTGAGGATTGTTATATCCTTGTCATCTAGCCTCCAACTTCAAGTGAAAATAACTTACTTGAGAAAGAGTGGTCGTAGATTAATGAATATCGAAAACATAGTCTTTTTGATCTAATTCGACCAGAAACGAGCTTGGTCAAAAAGGTAATTTTGCTTGAGTTATAAATATATATTGGCCTCAAACAGGGGAATATGAATCAGTTCTCACAGATCTATCCTTTTGGAATGGTTCCCAAAGAGGTAATAACCGACTCGTATGGTTATAAAAACTTACACGAAGGTAACTTTTGAGCTTCTTACTTTCCCCTCGTGCCTCAATCCCCTTCGAGCTTTCTACTACCGACCAAGCCTTCTTCTTTTCCCCAAATTCTTCCAAATCCAAACAAATATCTTAGAGAAAATGATGAAGTCTTCTTCCAATTGGCCAGTGTCAGAGATAGATAAGGTGAAGATGAAAGCTTTGGCTGTAGCGGAGAAGATTCCTTCGAGGAAATTTGTGAGGTGGATTGAAGCTGCTGGACAACATTGGCTATCGAGCGATTGGACTAATTCCAGTTTCCAAGCGTATTGTGAGTGCAGTTTTTGATTTCCTGCTCACCCTTTCCTCACAGCCATACTCGAATACTTTGGGATGAAATTGGTGAACTTGGTTCCCAATTCAATCACCATGTTAAGTGTATTCGTGTACCAATGCAAAGATTATCTAGGAATTCCTCTAGATCTAGAGCTCTTTTGGTATTATTATGGGATGAGCAGACAAATCAGAATTGCTGAAAGTTATGGTCTGAAACTCCACGACGGTAAGACAGAGTGATACATCCAAATATTTACTCGGTCATCATAGCCAAACTGGAAAAAGAGATGATTCTACTGGGAGACGACCAGTGAAGACAGTTTTTCCTTTATAGGGAAGGGTGCTAAGAAGATCTCTTGCTAGAACTAGGTCCCCAATGAACTAAATCAGATAACCCCCAAATACAAGCCATCCAATTTTGCCATATTATAAAAACACGGAGCTTGCTAAACAGACATGAATGCGCATCAGACTATGCCATGCAGGTGGAAATCAATACATTACTGCATCTGCATGAACAACCATGCATACCTGTCGCTATACTACTATGACAGTCATGTATATATACTACTGTTGCGATTTAAAAGCCGAAGAAGCTGCCGCTCTGGCTGTTCCGAGAAATTGTTGGTAGCGGAGGCAGCTGCTGATGCCCAAAGTTGTAGCAGTGGTCAAGCATGTTCACGGCCGCCGCCCTCCTCCTCTTGTAATTCTCTTTGAAGCACGCTTGCCTCAGCTTCTTGGTCCGCTCCGTCAGCTCGATCGCCGGGTTCTCCTCCATCAGCGCGCAGTACGTCTCCAGCGCCGCCAGCTCCCGCTGCACCGCCGCCGGCGACATGCCCTTCCCCATCTCCTGCATACGCATATTCATTATGTGGTGGTTGCATCGTGCAAGTTGATGGATTCCAGACGGATACTTCAATGGAGATGTAGTGCGTGCTGATCGATCACCTGGACGTTGAGGAGGAGGGACTTGAGGCTCTTCATCTTCCGGTGAGGCCACCGGGCGACGCCGAGCTCGCGGCACCGCTTCTTGAGCACGGTGAGCCCCACGTTCATCACCCTCGCCGCCTTGGTGATCGGCATGTAGAAGTATTTTCTCAGCTCCTCGAACCCAATGTGATCCAGTCGAGTTCTCCCGGCCGGAGCAGCTGATCCGTTGCTGCTGCTCCTCACGCGCCTCGCCGGCACCGCCGGTGGTCTCGCTTGCTGCTGCTCGTTTTTATATCCCACGCCTGTTTCATAGCCCGTGACTCCGATCATCGAGTCGTCGTTGTGATCATGGACGAGGACGCCGCGTGCTGCATTCTGTTGTTGCTGGTTGCTAATCTCCATTCGCGTGTACTGCTCCCCGACCACGAAATGGTGATCCACCGGCACGATCGCCGTGTCGGAAGGCCCGGTCTCATGCTCGTCGACGACGTCGCCGAACGCCTCCAGGTCGATGTCGCTGAACGGAAGCAGCAGCAGCGCGTCGTCGAGGCCGGCCGTCGCGCCGTCCGGAGGCAACGGCGGAAGGACATTAAGCGGGTAGCTGTAGAGATCATCAGTGGTAGCCGGCGAAGGGATCACCGGCAGGTAGCCCGTCACCTCTTCCTCCCTGATCAACCAAGCCGATCGACGGCGCGCAAAAGAATCACGCACGCATATGAGGTCAAAGTGAAGCAGATAAGCAATCACATAGCACCAAGAACCACAAGCTGATGGAAGAAGAAAGAACCGATCACCTCAGAACGAGAGCTACCGAGCAATCTCCTATCACGCCATGATCGTCAGCAGGCGCGGTGACGATGGGTAAGCAGTCGTGCTCGCTGATGACAAGAATGTCAATGCAATTTGCAGGGTTTGTCAAGAGTCTGGAGCGATTAATTTCGGGCCTGAGTTGTTAAAACGAATGGGCATAGTAACTGACCTCATGAGGAGCGGCGATGGTGAAGATGAATACAACGGGGGGAACGAGGCGAGCGGGTGGTACGACCAGTCACCATCGCTGCAGCCGTAGTACCCCTGCATCTCCACGGATGAACTCCGAAGATACCGGCCCCCAGCAAGATGAGAAGGCAGAGAGGGATGGATATCGATCGAGAAAGGGCCTAGTGCTACAATTCTAGAAGTCGTTCGATCGAAGAAGATGCTGAACAGTAGGCACATATATACAGGCAGAGGGGGAGAGAGCAATGATGGATGGATGTAGTATCTGCCATCAGCGTGAGAGGAGATAAGAAGAAAAATGCATAAGCAGCCGCATGATGGGAAGAAGTAATTGCATGGATTTGGTGGATCTATCTAGCCGGCTACGAAACCGATCTGCTACTATTAACTGGCCACGCATGCATGCGTTCGCGCCCTTAATTTGGTTCCCAAGCAGATGAGCGAATTCACTCATGGCCGCCGGCGCATTTATGCAGTGAGAACGCTTTCAGATCATCGTTACCAGTAGCTGGTGCAAACGAGCACTAGTGACTACATTTATACTCGCGCCCCTTCGCGTGTTTATTCGCGGGCGCGTCTATCGATTCGACCAAGTGAAACGTATACGAGTACATACTTGGCCGTAGTACGTGTGTACATGGACGGGAATCGCACCGTGTATCACCGTGTAATTGATTAAGCTGCATGCATGTATCACTGTTGATTA
Organism: Dendrocalamus latiflorus; assembly: GCA_017311315.1. Taxonomy (NCBI): domain Eukaryota; kingdom Viridiplantae; phylum Streptophyta; class Magnoliopsida; order Poales; family Poaceae; genus Dendrocalamus; species Dendrocalamus latiflorus. Next base: position 29,368,690 of record CM029664.1, read on the forward strand.
TTTTTAATATATATATGCACACACACGGATGCTCTAACGAGCGTGCCTGCACGTTCTGTGAGCGCCAGTTCTGCGTGAAAAGTTATTACCTATTGTGAAAAAAGTTATTGCCTCCTGTGTACTATGAGAGCATCTCCAACAGTATGAGCTAGTTACTAGCTCTAAGACAACTTCTCCAATAGTATTAACTTTTAGCACATAGCTCATAACATAAATAGCCTCACATGACACTCTCACATAATCTTGGAATATGTGTATGAGACTAGCTCTTGATCAAGAGATAGCTTTTCTCTCTCTTCTATTAAAATATGAAATAATATGCTTAGAGCTAGCTCATAAGTCACTATTGGAGCTGCTCTGAGTGTTTGGCAGCAACTTCAGTCTTACCGATAGTAACTTCGTTCACAATTGATGGTAACTTTTTGGCGCACAATTTACACATACGCACTGATTAGTAATTACACACACACAGATATATATGTACTATTCTACGCACAGGTATAAAATGCTCGCCGGGAAGTTACTACTACTACTACTATGTTCACGAAGGAGCCGATGTCCAGAATAGTCAAGAATGCCGGTGAAATGGATGAGCTCAAGTATCGCACAAGGAATGCGACAAATGTTAGACGGAAGATCGAGCGATGGGTTGCACCATATGCCTTGGTCGGTCCAAGTGAGGTGTGGTCCAATGAAACCAAAAACGGGAGAAACTTACCAACGCATGGTAAGCCAGTGGTGCACCTACACGTAGCAAACATGGCGATTGCTTGTAATAAAAGATGAGACAAAGTCCAGAAAGGATATTTTAGTAGTTTGACCAAAATACAAAAAATTACCTTAAAGCAAAACTGCGGCACTTAGGCAACGTTTGAGAGAGTGGTTTAGGCCAAGAAGAAGATTAGAAGAATAAGGTGGATCAAGCCTAAGGACTTAGCAGGTTCTGATTTATATGCTTTGAAAAACGTGCATAAGTGTAGTGTGTGAGTTAAAACCTATGTGTGTAGGATTATTGGATTTTCCCATATGTGATAAACTGATAGTATTCACTAAGGGTTAGATGGAGCTGGTTAGTTTATCTATTTAATGGTTTGGGATGGAGGCTTGTGTTAACCATCCAATGATCCTCTCTTGAGACCAAGTGTTCATGAGTTCTAGAGTTAGAGTTTGAGAGAAGTTAAGTATTGTGGTGTTCTCTTGTCCTTTAGGTAGAGTTGGCTATAAAATCTTTATCCTCAAGTAGCAATACATCAATATTTGTTCATCTTTATAAATATTTCTTGTGTTGATTGATTTACTCTTGATTTGATTGGTTTTTCCTCCACTCTCTCCCTCTTTTGATCCTGCTATTCCAAGAACATGTAAGAAATGAAGATAACCTCTAAAAATCAATCTCCACCCATCTAGGCAGTTACATAGCAAGTTTACGAAGAAACTCGATTTTTGCTCTTTTTGGCCTCTCCAAGTGATTTCTTGATTCAACTATTTCAACCTCAATTTCTTTGGTGTTCTAGTTTGTTGTGACATGTGGAAATACATATAAAGTCATCTTGCCCATCATTCACCCACGAGCAAGTCATATTCACCATTTTTGGTGCAACCTTCTTTCAAATGGAAAAAAGTCAGAACTTTGTCAACGATTTTCTTGACCATTGATTGGAATAGGTTGCTAACATCGAAGAGAAGGTGCATACCAAATTTCATGTGATTTAGAGTTTTGGTTTGAGAGTTAACTAGGTTTTAGCCTGATTTTGGTGCAACAGAGGTTCATGAACAAAAATATCTTAATTCTCTTAAGTTCTTTCAATATTTTTGATTGGGATATGTTCTTAAGGTCATGATCTAGCATTAGTCAAGTTTCAAGTCTTTTATATCTATAGATCAAAAGTTTCATGGAGTTTAGGATTTGAAACAGTATTATTTTTGCACTATTCATGAGCTAAAATTACTGTTGCACCGATAATTTTTAGAATTTTAGTTTCTTGATTTTCATAGCTTGTTATAGTTATTGAAGTGAAGAATTTATGAATACTTAGGGGAAAATTTGAAGGCATTGCCATATCGGTTCTACAAGTGGTATCACAGCCCGGTTAGCTCTTATCATACATATTAATTGGACTTAGGAGGCATGGCACCAAACAAGTATTCTAGCAAGTCACCGATTTTTGGTGGAGTTGATTTGTCTTATTGGAAGGCTCACATGCATGCCTACATCAAGACTCAAGGGCACTCAATTTGACTTAAGGTCAAGAATTCTTATGCAGTACATCTAATGATAATGTGATCACACCGATGTGGAATCAAACAGCAAAACTATAAATTTCTTGATTCAAGGGCTTAGTTAATCTAAGTTTGAGTGTGTCGCTCATTTGAGGTTAGCTTACGAGATCTAAAAGACCCCCATTGACTACCATGAGAGCTCTATCGTGATCAAGAAAGTGAGACAACCAACTTAAGAAAGAGTACTCAAACATCAAGTAAAGGCCTTGAGAATCTTTGGATGAGTTATGGGGAAGCTTTTCCAAGAACAACCATAATCTATGAGCTATTGGTCTTATGTTTTCTGAGTCTGAGAATACACCTAGCTTTTGGGTGCACTTGATGTGAGAGTTTGGCAAATGAAGATTACTTCCATCAATGATAACACTTTCGTGAGTGAGCTTACCATGGATAAACTCTACTCGAGATTGAAGATGCGTCAGATTGACTTCATCTCATGTCTTCCTAGGATAGAGTCAATGGCACTAGTGGTTGACCTTTCTCCGAGTAGCTCTTCTAATTCCTTGGATTTTAGCTCATCTGGCTTTGCATTATCTGTCTTGCACTCCTTGAGCGATGAACATCTATAGAAGCTACCTGAGGATGACTTAGCCCTCCTCTCTACATAATTCATGAGAGCCTATAACAAAGTGAGGAACAAGAGGAGAGGTAGCTCTATCACATGCTTTGAGTGTGGTGAGCCAAACCACATTCAGGCGAAATGTCCCAAGCTGAAGGGCAAGGAAGACAAGGATTTTTGGAGGCGTCCTCAAGCTAAAGACACGATGGTCAAGAAGCCCAACTTCTAGAAGTTTGTCAACTAGGTCCTTACCGCTCTTGAGAACATCGACATGAGCGATGTGGACACGGGGACGGAGGACAACTCACATGGCAAGAAAAAGGCCCATAAGTTCACCAGTATGTACTTCATGACCAAGGGGAGCAATAACGTCGGTTGCTCCTCCTCCGATGAGCCCTACAGCGATCCCGGCAAGGTACACCGTCCTCCAAAGCAATGAAACATGCTCTCATTACTGCTGAACAGAAACTAAATAAACAAGTCAAAATGATTAGGAATCAGAACATTATGATTGAGAACTTAAACCTAGAGGTTGTTTGGCTCAAATTCATTAATCTTGATGATAATTCTGAATCTTGCTTGTCCTGGGTGATGAAATGGCTAATATGAAAGTTGTTCATTTCTTTGTTGCTAGCTAGCTTAAAAATGCTTTAGATGAGCTAGATTATCTCAAGTCAAGTAGTGATCGTGATTGCTTAGATACTATTGCTTCAAATGTGATTTCTTTAGATGCTCAAATTGTGCTTTCCTTGAAATGAAATTGGACAATGCTAGTAAGGAATTGTATAAATTTAAATCATGATCATACTTGCTCTTATTGTGAGGATAGTAAAATTAAAATAAAAAATGACTGAAATGCTTCTTCATTCTAGGATTGAATCATGTGAAAGTTGTCCTAAACTCACAATTGAGATTGATGCTCTTAACAAGATACTAGAGGAGAAATCTAAAATTAAAAAAATACATATCCATGACTACATAGAAAAAAGTAATTGATTCTATTTCTTGTGCATTTTGTGCTAAAATTGGGACTGATTTAGATGAGATGTATGAGCCTTTTAGAGTCAAGTATAAGGGGCAGTTGACTAGGCTTAGAAATTCACCATGTGTGTCTTATGTGGCTTTAAAGTTTGAGGTAGTTATACATAAAAAGAGATATGGTAGGGCAACCAAAATAAATGAGTGTGCCATATATGAGAACTTTGCCCAAGAGAATGACCACCTCAAAAAGACCCTTGAGTAATTTTCTAGTGTGAAGAAGAACCTCAAGATGATCTGTTGGATCGAAATTGGCGACAGAGGGGGGGGGGGAAGGGTGAATGTCGACTTAAAAATTTGCTCCCCCAAAATACTCACGGAACGTTTCCTCTCCAATAGCTAAAAAGCTAGGAAGAAAAGATTAAGCTACTGGAAGTCCACATTAACTGAGAAAACCTATTGCTTCTCCAATAGCGAATCACTGGATTTTGATGAAAACTCTTGATCTTTTGAAACCAACAGAGCAAGGACTTAAATTAAATAGTAGCAGGGCCCCAAGAGCCAAAAGAACTCAAGAAGAGAGCAAGGAATTAGGATTTTGACAAAAACCTGTTAATTCTACAGAGACTAAGCAAAATCCAAATTACCCAACAAACTCTCAATCTTTGATCATGAGCTTTTGCAAGAAGATTAGCAACAACATCAGGGCATGCCAGCAAGAATCTCAGGCCATCTTCCAAAGGGAATCAAAAGGGGACTAAAATCCTGAGAAGAGAAACCCTAGAAATGAAGAACAGAGGAGTTCAAGATGCAAAAACTGGAATTAAACAAGGTTTGCCCTCAGGATTGACTAGCCAAATGGCTTTGGAGCATCTCCTAGATCACAGCAACTCATTTTGCTACTCCTCAGCAAGAAACAACCCAAAAATAGAAAATCTCAGAAATCAAGCAGAGAGAGGAACGAAGAGCAAAAACCAACAGAGGAGCTCAAGAACTCAATCAAACTCAAACAAAGCCATCTCAGATTGATATTGAGGAAGAGAGATGAATGATTACATAGAGTATCAACTCAATCCATCCCTACAACTCCATACATGATTGGATTGATAGCACAAGCTACATGTCTCTTCTCAAGAACACATGAGCACATCCACACTCAGAGAAGCGTCGAAGGTGTCAAAGCACAGAGTCTTCTGCCTCTCCTACCTACTCTCACCAACTAAAGCCTCAAAGCAAAACAATCTCTCCAAAGGTCATTTGACTAAAGCAAAACCCTAACAACCCCTAGAATCGATGCATACAACCAGGAACCCTCTCCTATTTATAGCCTTTGGTTAACGGGTCTCCAACCCGTTATGCCCGCTAAATCCCGAACGGAACGGGTCTCTAACAAGATAGCTGCTTTTACTTCAGTAAGTTAGACCCCTCAAAAGGTCAAGTACCATTGCACCTTCTGCCAAAAGGATAACCATATAGTAGAGTTCTGCTTTTGTAGAGCTAAGGTTGAGAGGAAGGAGAGCGTATGTGCTTTTAGGTCCATTAGAGGAGTTTGTACATCATGAGTGTCTCTAGAGTCAGATAGCTTGTCTTTCCTTCCAGACATAGGCCTACGTTTGTAGATGATTTTATTGACTCCTTTGGTGGCTCTATAGGCAGCGTTTTACGTTAGGATATTGTTAGAGTAGACCACGGGTAGCATCTAGACATATGGAGGACCGGCCTTTTGGTAGGCTGATTTGGAGAAGTTTAGGTGGTTCACATGTGCATTATCATGATTTTTATGCTAACCATTTCATTCCTGCTTCTGCTACTGTCCCTTGATATCATGTGGCTCAGTACCAGATTCCCAAGTCTTTTATCACAAACCTATTATTAAGGCACAACTGTTTCTTGTTTATGCCCTGTAGGTCCAGCGTGTAAGGAATAAGGATGTGTGACTTGTTGACTCCAGGTGTTCTCAACACATGATAAGAGATTCTAGATGGTTCTCCTCCCTCACACACGCATCTGGCAACTAGTTGATCATGTTTAGAGATGCTTCTACTGGGGCCATGACAACCAAGAGATCAGTTCATGTCAACAACAACTTCATGCTTAAGGACATCGATTTGGTAAGTAAGCTGAAGTATAATGTGCTATCTATCTCCCAGCTTCTTAATAAGGGTCTAGAAGTTAGATTAAGGAGTGGTGAGTGTAGAGTTCTAGACTCATCGAGTGGGTATGTCTTTAGGATCTCTAGGTTTAAGAAGATCTTTAGTGCTAATTTCAGTATCTCTTCTACCTCTAGCCCTAGGTGTCTTATAGCTTCTAACTCTCATGACTTAGTGTGTGGCATTGTAGGCTTGGACATATATACTTGGACCACTTGACTAAAGTTACTAGCAATAACCTAATTAAAGGATTGCCTAGGCTTAAAAGTGCTAGAGACCTAGTGTGCACACCTTTTTCTTCTCATCCACCTCTTTAGTGATGACTGATAGACCTGGACAACTTCTTCACTTAGATACAGTTTGGTCCTTCTAAAGTACAGTCTGCAAGAGAGAAGTTGTATGTACTTGTCATTGTTGATGACTACTCTAGGTATTCTTGGGTGTATTTTCTGGTTTCTAAGTATGAGGCATTTTGCTATTTTAGAGAGTTTTAGAGAGTTGGCCCTTAGACTAGTAGTTTGACTTCCTTGTAGCATTGAGAACCATTAGGAGTGACAATAGCACATAGTTCAAGAACTCATCATTTGCCACTTTCTGCACTGAGAGAGGGTTAGAGCACTAGTTTTCCTCACCTAGAGTCCTCCAGCAGAATGGATTTATAGAAATAAATAATAGAACTATTGTAGAGATGGTTAGGAGCATGCTAAATGAGAATAACATTCCAAGGAGGTTCAATAGAGTTTTCTTGAGATCGGTCATATGTATGACTTTTTTAGCTTAGATTTGGTCATAGGTCTAACATATCTCATTTTAAGATATTTAGTTGCAAGTGATTCATTCTTAAACATAGCAATCGAGATAAATTTAAATCAAGATGTTATGATGGCATTTTCCCTAGATATCCCTCTAATTCTTGTGGCTATCACGTATTTAATTTGGATACTAACAAAATTGTTGAGACTTGTGAAGTCACTTTTGATAAGGCTAATCTTGGTACTAGACCAGATGGTGTAGGTACATAGGTACACGGTGATCGGGAGAGCATCTTTATTGATGACGACTTTGACATAGAGGATGAGAACCCAATTCATCCTCTAGTCCCTCCTGAGTTCTCCAGCTTCAACAGATCAGCCTCCTCCCACCTTCATCGGTGCTTCGAATGGCTCTGCTCCTACTGCCATAGCCCATGAGGTAGAGGCCACGTCTATAGCAAGACCTGCTCTTCATATTCAGTGACGATACCCTACAGAACAGATGATTGGGGTCTCCATGAGTGAGTTACTCACTCCAGGTTTATGTCTCTAGATTCTTATACATATTTTGCTTTGTTGCATCTTTTAAACCACGAGATGTCACCCATGCTTTATCTGATTCCTTTTGTGCCAATGTCATTGTAGGATCGGATATGGCAACACAGGGGGGTGAATGGTGCCTCTTTTAAAAAGGTTGTCCCCTCAAAGTATTCACACAAATGATCCTCTCCAATAGCTATAAAAGCTATGAAAAAGAATTCATAAGCTTACTGAAACCTTACACTAACAGAGAAGGAAGCGAGACATAAAATACCGGAGAAGGAACAAAGCATAAAAGACATGCAACACAGTTGCAATCCCAGGTGGCCGCTCAGACCTCAATGGGCCGGGCGGTCAGACCGCAGCAGTCAAACCAGTCTGACTGATTTTGCTGGGCTGGTCTGACCGCTCAGTAGCCTCCCGTCAGACCGCATCTTTGGGTCCGGTTAGACTGCCATGGTTGGAGCAGTCTGACCGGTCTCCCGAGGACAGAACAGGCTGCAATTCTAAAAAATGCAGGGATTTGATCTAAACAATGGAATTTGAGATTTTCCTCGGTTCTCCTCAAGCCAAAAGAGTAAGAACATAAACTAAATAGCTTGGAGACCCTAGAAAACAAGAAATTACATCACATGAGCTTAGAATCAAGATTTGAGTCAATAGTCTGTAAACAGTGGAGTGAAAATGACCAATCTCCAAATTACTCATCAAACTCAAATTTTTTGCTCATGATCCTTTGCAATCAACAGAGAGACATTCTCACAAGTGTAAGTATGTAGCTAGAATCTCTTTTCTCCAACTATCCAAAGAAAATCCATATGCCCCTGACATCAAACCCTAGGGAATCTAAACAGAGGAAGTGATGGATTCAGTTTGAGTAAAGAACAAACTTATTGATTCTTGCAATTTCTCTAGGGAATGAGCTGGTCAAATGACCTTGAGGCTTACCACCCATCACAGAGAAACCCAGTTTCAACTCCTCAAACAAAGTTTGCTCCAATCAAAAGAAACAATAGAGAAGCATCAGTAAACAGAAAACAAACTGAAAACTAGAGAAAGTTCAAATGGATTCACTGGAATGGAGATGAATGATTACAAATAAGAGTTCTACGTCCCCATACGCGATTGATACAAGGGAATCACACTACATGCTTGCTTGTGGGATGAACTCACGCAGGAGCCGCTCCACTATCTAAACTCTCTCTACAGAGTTCACTCTCAAGCACACTCCCTCATTTCTTGCTATGGATTGAGCTACACTCAACTGAATGAATGACCTTCTTGCTGCACATCCCTCTCCTTTTAACACCAAGGGCACACCCTCAAGGAGAAATACAAGAAGTGTCATACTCCACCCACTCAAACCTCACACACACAAAAGAGGAAAGAGGTCAAACCAGATTTTTGGAGGGAAATCTGCCTCCACCTCCATTTCTTGGGTCAAATTACCAATTTGCCCCTCAAGCAGCTTCCCGGAAGCTTCCCGCAACCGGCACCTTTGATCGACTGGACCTCGACTCCTCCCTGAGTATAGTCTGGTTCGCTTCGCTGCACATGACCGCACCTGGCATCCTGACCGTCTGGACCTTCGACTCCTCCCTGAGCCTAGTCCCGATCCACTCGCCGCTGCCCGTCGTGTCCACGCGACACTGACCGAGACCTCCGACTCTACCTGAGTCTAGTCCGGGTCTGATCCGTTGTACCCGACTGCAACAGACCTCCAAACCGTCTGGACCTCCGACTCCTCCCTGAGCCTAGTCCCAGTTTTCTCGTCGTCGCCCGTCGTGTCCGTCACCGGTAGCTCCAGCTCCGGTTCCTCGTCTCCCAACTCGCAACCACCTCACCAGCCTCGATCATCTTCGACATCACCGACCGTCTGGACCTCAGCACCTCCTGTGCCTAGTTCCGGTCCTCCTCGCCTCACCATGACCTAGCTCCGAAGTCCTGCAGTCATACGGACAAGCAAACCGTCACATAGCACCGCACGAAACAGCATAATCAATAATAGCTCAAGTAAAGGTACTCAACCCTAGAATACCCAAAACAAACTCATACTCACTAAACCAACCGTCAATTACTCATCACAAACATGGGGATACCTCCACATGGTCTCTCAGTCATGCATGAAGAGCTTAAAAATTTAAAAGAAACTAGGTTTGGACCTTAGTTGAAGCTCCACCTAATCATAATGTAATTGAAATAAAATAGGTTTTCAAAAATAAGCAAAGTGATGATGTGTTGGTAGTTCATAACAAGGCAAGACTTGTAGCTCAAGATTATTCCCACGTAGAGAGCCTAAACTTTGAAGAGACCTTTACACTTGTAACTAGATTAGAAATCATTCGCATACTGCTAGCATTCATGGTGTCTAAAGGCTTTATGGTTTTTCAAATGGATGTTAAGAGTGTTTTTCTTAATGGTTTCATAGAAGAAGAGATCTATGTCAAGTAGCCTCTTGGTTTTGAAAATCTCAAGTATCCAACCATTTTTGTAATCTCTCCAAAGCCTTGTATGGATTGAAGCCGCTAGAGCTTGGTATGATGGGTTTAAGAGTTTTTTGCTTAAAATAATTTTAAAATAGGAATGGTAGATAAAACTTTGTTCACTCCCAAGCATGATATTGACTTCTTATTTGTATCAGATTTATGTTGATGATATCATATTCAGTGGTTTTTCTCATGCTTTGGTACCCAAATTTTCAGATTCTATGAGCGGGGAATTCGAGATGAGTATGATGGACGAGCTAACCTTCTTCCTTTGTCTTCAAGTCAAGCAACTAAAAGAAGGGACCTTTATTCACCAAATCAAGTACACAAAAGACCTTCTTTGACGCTTCTACATGGGAAGCAGCAAGCCAATGTCTACTCCCATTGCCACTTCTACTGTGCTGGATCTTGCTAAGGATGGAGAGCCCGTGGACCAGAAGGAGTACCACAATATGATCGGCTCCCTCCTCTACCGCATGGCATCAAGGCTAGAGATACAGTTTGTTATGTGACTGTGGACTCATGTTTAGGCTTCCCCTCGTGCCTCTCACTGTCAAGCAGTGCATCACATCTTCAGGTACCTTTAGGACACTCTTGACTTTGGACCTTGGTATTTTTTTAATTCTGTTCTATCCATTCGAGCTTTTTCTGATACTGATTTTGCGGGGTGTAGAGTAGATAGGAAGAGCACTTCTGGCACTTGTCATTTCTTAGATACATCTCTTATCTCTTGGTCATCTAGGACGTAGTCCTCTGTTGCACAGTTCACTGCCAAGGCAGAGTATCCACTACAGGAAAAAGGGCCTCTAGGCACGCTTTTATAGTAACGCACGCTAAAAGCGTCTCTACATGGTCATGTAAAGATGTTTTTTGACACAATTTTGTGAACATAGCAACATGACATGACATTAGACACGCTTTTAGTGTCAAAAGCCTCTGTAGACATTTTTTAGACGATATTGAAAACGTCTCAAACTGACACGGTGTTAGACACGCTTTTAATCGTCAATAGCATCTAGACACGTTACAAAGCGTATCAGAGAACGCTCCATAGCCAATTAAACATGGTTTTTAACGCGATACTAAAGTCGTCTCAAACTGACACGGTTTTAGACACACTTTTAATCGTCAATAGCATCTAGACACGTTACAAAGCGTATTAGAGAATGCTCCATAGCCAATTAAAGATATTTTTTGACGCGATACTAAAGTCGTCTCAAAATAACACGGAGTTAGACACACTTTAAACCGTCAGTATAATTTATGCACGTTGCAAAGCATATCAATAATCATACATAGTCACGTAAACATGCTTCTTGATATGACATTGAAAACATCTCAAAGTGAAACGAAATTAGATGCGCCTTTGTCATCCATCAGTAGCATGTAGAGACGTTGTAAAAAATATATTAAACATCCGATACATATCTAAGCTCTCTCTCTCACACACACACACAAAGTCTTCTTCTACAAATTTGTAGTTACCTACAAGCAATCAATATAGCCACAACACACCGTGAGGCATTAATGTCAAGTGTTAATGAAATACTTCCATTGTTGCTAAGCAAATATAGGCCAAAACCAAACATCTAATACTTATGACAAAATTATATTGCCATAACATAATTTTTTGAAATAATTTCCTTAACATTCTATTTCATGTACCTTTCGAACTTACTACTTGACTCGATTTTCTCAGCGTAATATGGGCCGAGGCCTAATACTATTGTCCACTATCAAGTTATATAATATGATGAACCTTTGTTATGGGCTGAGCCGTGATAGTTTTGTCCACTATAGAATTTATATAATTTATATAATATAAAAAAGAACAAAAATATAGTGCAATCTAAAATTCGAACCTGAAACCTTGGTTATCTTAGATGGCAACGTGACCACTAGGCTACAACAAGGGACCCTTACAGCCCAGCCCGACGCCCAGCAATGGTAGCCCACAACCTCACACAACAGTTCAGCCCATAGCCCCACAGCAAAGGAAAATCAGCAGACCACCATGCATAGATACATCCACCAGACCAAACCCAAACCCTAATCCCCATTCCCCAACCCGCAATCCCCCATCCGCAATCCACTAGATCTGAGCACCTAGGGATGGCAATTATGCCCGATTACCCGTGTACCCGCGGGTAAATACCCTAATGGAGTTGGGTATGGGATGCTTTCTTTGCCCATGGGTATGAAAATGGGGAAAACTCTCTGCCCATCAGGTAAACGAGTACGGGTATGGGTGAGCTTCACCCGTACCCGTCTCGCCCGTTTACCCGTGACATACACTGACAGTGGGCCAACATCTAACAGTCAACACTACACTATATGACTAAAACCCTGTCCTCTCTTGGTCTCCCATTTCCACAATCGAGCGGCATTCATTTCCACCACTCCTCCCGGCCGACTGCCTCCACCGTCACACGTCCTCCTCCCCGCCGACTACCGCCACCCCGCCCGGCCGCCCACCACCGCCCGTCCTCTCGATCAGCCGCCTCCCACATCCTCCTCCCCGCCGGCTTCCGCCCGGCCGCCCCACCGCCCCCCGTCCTATTCGCGACCGCCCACCTCCCACATCCTCCTCCCCGCTGGCTGCCGCCACCCTGCCCCACCTCCAGATCCAGATCTGGCCGCCTCCCACATCCTCTTCCCGGTCGGCTGATGGAGGAGGAGCCTGTGGAGGCTGATGAGGACTTCGGGAAGGAGAAGGAGTACCGCCTGCTCACCGCAAACCGCACCGCCTCCGTTTCCTCTCCAATCCCTAGGGTTTGTAGCCCTTCAATCTGCATGGCCTCGTCGGTCGCCGCCTCCCCTCTACTCTACTAAGCACTCACCCTCGTCTCCTCCCCACCCGCCGAGAGCCCGAGACGCCGGATCCAGCGGTCCAGCCGCCTCCCCGCCGCCGTCGTCCTCCAGATCGAGCCGCTGCCCCACCCGCCGAGACGCCGAATCCAACCGCCGCCGTCCTCGAGATCGATTGGTACCGAAGCAACGAGACAACCGCTTCGCAGTCGCCTCGTCATCTCCTCCTAGGGGTGCAAACGGGTCGGGTTAATCCCGACCGATCCGGCACCGAATCCGATTGATACTGAATCCGATTGGTACCGAATCCGGAGAAAAATATGGGTTAGGATATGGTAACAGCAATATCCGTCCGAATCCGATACGTCTTCAAGTTTGATTTCATGTTAGTGCTACTATTTGACGTTTCATTTTCTTTTGCAATGGTAAAATAAAATCTTCCACATCAGCTATTAAGTAGTAGCATCAAGTTCTTGACAGTACATCCTCCTACTCCATTTGCTGTACTGCATGCATTCCTTACAAACGGGTTAATCTCGACCGATCCGGCACCGAATCCGATTGGTACCGAAACCAATTGATACCGAATTCGGAGAAAAAATATGGGTTAGGATATGGTAACAATAATATCTATCTGAATCCGACCTGTTTGCACCCCTATCTCCTCCCCTCCGATCTCGCCTCCGATCTCGCGTCAACCAAACCCTAGCCGCCTCTCAATCTCGCCCCCGCCCCCAAATCCCTCCCCGCCTCTCGATCTCGCCGCTGCCGCCGCTGCAGCCATAGCATCTCCCTCGCCGTCGCAGCCGGTAAGCTCTCGTCTCCCTGTTCCCTTCCCCCTCCCTTATCCCCCTCTCTGTGTCGATTCGATCCGGGGGAGCGGCGGGCGGCGCGCCGCCGCGTCGGGGTGGGCGCGGGTTGTAGCTGAAAAGGATCCGTTGTTAATCCTCGACTCGTCATGCGCAGGCTTCAGCAAACACCATCCTGTCGCATTTCCTTGGGCTGGCGAGCTCGCTGGAGCTGCTGCGCTCTGTGTCAATCCCTCTGGTCGAAGCTGCCTCGGCGTGAGCCATTGCACATGCCAGGCAAGACCTGCGTTCCTCTGCCCTACACCTGCTGTTTTGGATTGTATCTAGGAATAGCATGCCATGCATGCCCGTATGTTTTTATCTTTAGCTTAAATCAACACTTGCAAGTTTAGCTTAAACCAACAACCTATTTCATTTAAATCACTGCGTAACAGACCTCCAATAGACTATAGTCTCTTTGACCTCATCTCAGATGAAGATTCTTATGTTGAATTAGCAGAAAAGGTTGTACATGCTAATGTTTTCATTCATTATTTATTTCTTCTCCAATCACCTGAAGTTTAACATGATTTTAATGCATTTGACAATATTGCTCTATTCTCTGGACAGGGTGTAAGTTCAGTAAGACGGCGACAACAATTACCTAAAGGAGTATTTCGAGGATGTGAAGAATGCAGTGATTGTCAAAAGGTATGAATTCTTCTACCAAATTGCTGTGTCATATTGTATCTAGTGTTGTGATCTTACTGAATTTTTTTACATACCCCAATCTTGTGATATGTTGTCTCATGGATCAGGAATTTACTTTGTTGATCGTGGGTTCAACAACCTTGGGGTCTTTACCATTCTTTTGCTTCTAAAAGCGAGGTATTGCATTGAATGTCTTCCTGAATATTGTGTTGTCTAAGCTGATGTCATAACATCTTGAGCATTTTAGAAAGCAATTGGTGATGCAAGGGCAACTTTGTTTCCTTGCCATAACGAGATAAAGGAATATCCTTTGTACCATTCCTTTAGAAACATCCAGATGACTGTTACAGATATAACGGTCTTCTTAATTTGGTCTACACAATTTTAATCTATGGTTGTCAGAACTCAGAACACCAGTAGGCATGAAGCAGCTAGCAGGAGTGACAATAGGGTCAAAACTACACTTGCTATTAGCAATTAATAGATTTGGCTTACACAGAACATTCAAACCAGTAAATGAAATAATATAGGTTGGTCTTGAACATTTTAAATACATGTAGTCATGCAGATGGCATTTTCACTTACTAAGATTCAGAGAAGAAATTATTCTATAAAAAAAATTCAGAGAAGAAATCCCCTGTTTACAGGATTTTTACCAGGTTATTATAATGTTTCTGTTCAAAAAAGGTTCAGACCAGGGACCTAATGCTTGTAGGTAGTATAACAAGATGTTATAATGACTATCATTTAGTAAGATTCAGACCAGGGACCTGATCAATAGACACAAGGTGGTGTAAACAAGGCCCTGGCCTGTGTACTCCATACTCAGTCTCACATACACTTCTATGGCTTTCAGATGAAGTAGATTAGACTAATCTATGGCTTTCAGATGAAGTAGATTAGACTAATCTATGGCTTTCAGGTACTGTCAGGTTACTTTTTGAGAGTATAATGGACAATTGAGTGCCACTTGTAACCTAGATGAATATAAGATTGCGGTAGCTTTGATCTTTCAGAATCAGAAGCGAGCGCAGCTCTTATTTCTAATTTCTTAGCTACAATATAGTATGTAAGTACATGCTAATGTCCTAAATACTATGGTTACAAATATGCAGGGGCCACATACCCAGAATTGTAGTCAAGTCAACAAGGATTTTGTCCGGTCATCGTTACCACGTGAGCCAATGGTTGCAAAGGTATGTAAGATATGTCTATTGCATCAAAAACTGAAATCTAATTAACTAAGAATATTCAGAGTCGAATGGTTTAGAAGTGAGGCTTTAGATAGATCAGACTTTTAGATCAGTGTTTCACCCATGGATGCATACCGTTATGTTTCCTTGCAAGTCAATAAATCTTGAGAATAGTATATAATAATGTTTCCTTGCAAGTCGAATGGTGTTGCTTTACTATAATTTGATTTTATTTTATTGGTGATTTCATTTAGGAGCATTATATTTCTATTCCTAGCTAATTATAAGTTGTTTTTAATTAAGTGCAGCCCATTGTTACATTTCCTTCCGAGTGTTGCTACTACTC
Source organism: Dendrocalamus latiflorus (assembly GCA_017311315.1). Taxonomy (NCBI): domain Eukaryota; kingdom Viridiplantae; phylum Streptophyta; class Magnoliopsida; order Poales; family Poaceae; genus Dendrocalamus; species Dendrocalamus latiflorus. The sequence goes on from CM029664.1 coordinate 29,384,281, forward strand.
TGAATATGATATTTTTTTGGAGGGAATCTGAATGTGAGATTTAGTTTACAGTCTTGCTGCAACTCCCAATATGAATTTGAAAACAATAATCTGCGCTAAATTTATGGAATATTTGTGTTCATTGGCTATAGGCTTGCTAGAGTTTTCTTGCATGAACTGAAATCTCCAATATGCAATATGGTCTGAGATGTGCTAACATTATGAAATATTCCAGTCATGTACATCTATTTTGATTATCAGAAATCTAAATTGAGTGGTAGATAACCCATGTTACATGTCACAAAACTGAGAGTTCAACTATGACTGCAGGTGGCACATATTGAGAATCAGGGTCAAGCAGATAAGGGTTCTAAAGGCCTAACTTTACCACGTGGTAGCATAATGACCAACATGGTATGTCTATGTTCCTATTACTGTAACCCTTCATATAGATAGTATGGTTGAACTTGCTAGATAGATGATATGCTTTGATTGTGTCTACTGCAGAGATCTCAAAGAATTAAAGCTCCAGCTCATAATCAATCAGGATCGGTATGTACTTGTTTCCCCTGTTGTTTCAAAGCTAAATTAATTACAAGTTTGAAGATCATAGCTTTATGTTTTACAAAATGGTAGAGCCAAGTGGAAGTCTATCTTATTTCACTAAGAAACAAATGTAAAGTCGTGGCCAAAGGAAAGTTAGTGACTACTGACAGCACTCGAAATATTGGTGGCACCATGCTTGGGAAAGAATTTGTTGGGGTTTATGTTGATGCCCTTGAAAATAATGGCAATGGAAACAATGGAGATGAGATGTTACCTAGACCACTCTATTCTATGACAACTATGAGAGATGCTATTGGCTTTATTGTTGCTTGGCCCCGTTCACATGTAAGTTTTCTTTTATATTAACCAAATGCTTTACAGTTTTGTAATTTCCTAAAATTGTACTATCCCTCTAAACACATGTCTCATTGTAGGATAAAAGACTTAAGAGTTCAACTCAAACCTGCACAACCTTGGTATGTTTCGTTCTTCAAGTGCTAGATCCGTTTGATTAGAATTTATGTGCATCAACTTAATCTCCTCTTATTTTGCAGCATGATGGAAACATGTAACTTGATGTGGATGGAAAGACAAGCTACAAGTTTTGGAGTGAACAAGATAGATTTTAGATGTTAGAGAAAAAATATAGATATTTGTACGATATTGCTACTTTTCCTATGCTTCTTTATGAATATGGTTTGTCTTTGATAGTGCACTTTAATGAGTAATTAATCAGTATCTTGTTTTATAAAGACAAAAATGGATTTTTCAATGCAATGCCTTCATGATTCACTTTCTCATTATCTAATCATGCAAATTCATTTGTGTCCAAATTTGTAAACAATGTCTCTTTATTTCTAGTATGTAAGAAGGCGTTACTATAAATGTGCCTATATTAATAGACACGCCATAAAGATGCATCAATATCCATATTTTTGATATGATGTTATAAAACATTACTATACAGCGTGGCTATATTAGTAGACATGAAATATAAATGTATGTATAAAATTGTCTCTATATTTCTTGAAACGCAAAATGGTGTTACTATACAATGTATCTATATTGTTAGACACACAATATAAATGTATCTACTCAACCGTCTCTATACTTCTTAATACACAATACGACGTCATTACACAACGTGACTACATTAGTACACACATAATATAAATGTATATATGAGAACGTCTCTACATTTCTTAACACGTAATGAAGCGCTGCTATATAACGTAACTACACAAATAGACACGCTATATAAATGTATCTATAAAAGTGTATCAATATGCGTAGGCATGCAACTAACGTCTCTACGAAACGCCTTTTTATCTCCTTGATACGTTTAGAGAACTCGTTTCTACAAGTCCTGACACGGTCCATGCGAAGACGCTTCTAACACGCTTTATAAAAACGTGCCTACAATCTTGTAGAGATGAAATAAAGCGTGTCTAACGAATAAATAAAGCGTCACTACAGGGGGGATTTCTAGTAGTGATCACTACTACAAAAGAACCTATACTAGACGGCTATATCACAAGCGGTTCCTATGAACATTTTGTGCCGCAACTATCACAGACGGTTTATACTAACAACCATCTGTGATATTTTCACATATGGTTATTTATACGAACCATCTGTGATAAAGTAAGACATCATGGACGATTCGTATTAATAACCGTTTGTGAAAATATCATATATGATTGTCAGTATAAACCATCTGTGATAATGTAGGACATCACAGACTATTCCTATTAATAATCGTCTGTGATAATTCACAGACATTTATTTATAAGAACCATATGTGATATGTGCACCATATGTGATATGTGCATTATCACAGACGGTTCGTATAACAAAATGTCTCTGATAATGCCACGACATCGATCTGTGGCATCTCCCCTAGGATTCTGATCTCACCCATCCATATTCTCCGCTTCGAATGGTAGGCATCGGTTCCTCCCACCTCTTACCCCTTATTAATTACTCATTCTCTCCCTTTCACTCCAAGATATGTAAGTTCTACTGGCTGCTCCAAGATGCGTGAGTTCTACCAGCTGCTCCTAGCTAGTTCATCCACTTCTAACTTATTCCTCGATGACGCCGACTACCACCATGAGCTAGCGCCTCTGTTGTGACACCACGGTCCACTACACAAGACACTCTTGTCGTAAGAGTGTCTTATGGAATGTCACCATCATGACACAAAGGTGACACTACCGCGCCTCTCCTTCATTGCAAGGCACCGCGGAAGCAGCTAGCTACAAAGACGGTGCTCAAGTCGGTGTCAAGCACATTCAGCTTGCGTGCTGCTAGGATCTCTCCTTCTTCTATGTTTTTGCCATAGGTTTGTAGGATTAGGAGATGTGTTTTTGCCATATTTAAGAGTTGGGTTTATACGATTAGGAGATGTGTTCTTGCTGTGTTAGATGGATAACCTGCTCATTATCTTGTGATGCTGTAATGGTGGATTCTAATGGAAAGTGTTGTTGTGTTTGCTGCTGCATTTGCTTATTTTCAAAGGGCATAGCTAACATTTCTTGAGGCTAGTCAAAAAATAGAAAAATTTAGGTACAGTATGAACTATTATAGATGGTTTTGTGGTATAAACTGTCTATGAAGGACTATCATGAACGGTTCTATATTACAACTGTCTGTGATACTTACCCATCACAGACGGTTGGTAGGTAGAACCATCTGTGATGTTAGAGTATTACAGATGGTTTTTACTTCGAGCCATCTATACACGAGGGAAGACGAAAAGCAGGAGTATGCGCTATAACCATTCCTCCTGTCTCCTGCACAAGATCATGAAGCTATTTGCAAGCTTTTCACGCATTGCAGCTACTGCTGGTTGATTATTTATTATCTATAAGCATATATATGTAGGGTGATGAGCAACCTGAAGGAGAGTGCCATGGAAGCCCTCATGAACACTATTGATCACCTGGGGTCCATATCCTTTAAGGTGTCCAGCCTTGTAGATCAAAGGTTCGACGAGGTCGCCAACGCCAACTTTCGGGTCTCCTGCATCCAGCAGGTACTAGCTAATAATTCATCAATACCTCATTAGCTATATCTTTGAATTAACAAAGTGACTGATTGTAGAGAACCCAAATGAGCTGTAACAGCCAGGTTTTTATTAAAATAAAAATAAATAAATAAGTAAATAAAATTAATTAAAAAATTAAATTAAGTATTTTTGTGCCTAAATTTTATTTTTGCTTTTGCCTTGGATTTTCTGTTTTTGAAAAAGCTGGATTTGAAAAGTATTTTAAATGAAAACCTAAAAATAATTATTAAGTAAAATGATATTTTGATTTTCTATAAAAATTCTAATTCAAATTAATTATTTGGATTTATTTGGTTTTTATTTGAGTTTTCTGAGTTTTCAGGAGTTTAAAAATCTATTTTTGAAATAAAAAGTCTTTTAAGTATAACACTATAATACCAACATTAGTTGGAAATATTTTCATTAAGTCCCAAATGTCTCCAGGAACTTCTGTGAATTTTTCTGGAATTTTTGGAGTTAATTTCATATTTTTCTGAGCTTATTTGAATTTTCTAGGCTTTTTTGAAAATTAAAATCGAAAAATAAAAATTATAAAACCCCCCTCCCTCCGGCCGACGCGTGGACGGTCTGGATCCGTCGACGTCGCCTCCATCTCCACCGTCGCTCAACCCTGCGTACCCCTCCTCCTCGCCCGACACATGTTCGGCCTTGATCCACCCGCCCCTCGCCGCGGCCCAATCCGGCCGTCCGCCCCGCATAACCTCCCCTGCCGCCCGATCTCCCCCTACCCCGCGTGGCGCAATCTCAGCCACCCGAGCCCCGCTTCTCTCTCTCCTTCTTATCACCCTGGTCCACCCGTCAGCGCCTCCTCTCCCCTCCCTCTCGCTGACCACCTGGGCCTGCTTGTTGGGATCTTCTTCCTCCCCGCGTCATCTTCCTCGCGCGCACCCGCCTTCACCAACCCCGCAACCACTGGCCCCGCCCTACCCGGCCACTTCCCATCTCCCCGAGCGCGCCGCCACTTCTCCCATGCGCCCGTGCCCCACGCGCCACCTCCTTCCCCGCCTTCTCCGGGCACGCCTCCACCTTCTCCCGTAACCGCCGCCGCCTCCGCGCCCTCTCCGGTGAGCGATCCCCGCACTCCGCTCTCCCTTCGCCACCTATAAAAGGGTTCCCCGGCTTCGTCTCCTTCCGCACAACCTCGCCCCCACCTCCGCTCTCCCTCCCGAGCCTCGCAGCGCCCCCGCGTCGTGCGCCACCGCCTCCGCCGCCGCCTCGGGCTCCGATGAGCGATTGCCACTGGCTAGAGCCACGCCGCGCCTCGCCGTCCCCACCGCTGTCCTCACCGCCCCCGCGCGCACCTCGGGAACCCCTCGATCGAGCCTCAACCCCACCGGAACGCCGTCTCCGCCACCACCCGAGCGCCGCCACCGCTCCTCCTTGTCGCCGGCCACCTCCGCTCGCCACCGGACTTCGCGCCAGGTACAGTCGGGACCCCCGCATGCCTCTCTCCCTCCTGCGCCCCTCGTCGCCCGCCGCCGCCCGCCGGAGCACCGGCGAGCACGCTGTGCCCGTGCGCCACCCCGGCCGACCTGGCCATGTCAGCAGACGGAGCTGATGTGGGCACCATGTCCTCGGCCATGTCGGCTCCCCTGTCCCCGTCAACGCCACCCCACCACCCTCGCCACATCAGCATTTCCCTGAGTCCATGGACCTGGTCTACATGGACCGGGCCTACTGTCAGCCCCTCCCCCAATTTTCCAATAGGAAAATAATTCGGCCAAAAAAAGAAATTCCCAGGGCTGACGCAATGCTGATGTCATAAATCAATTTCTTTAGAAAAATAATTCCAAAAATCCAGATTTTTCATTTCTCTGAATGTAAACTTCCCGAAGCCCGTTATTCTTCATCCTAACTCCGATTGAGCCCATTCAAATTTCTAAATTCATCAAAAAATTCCCCTCTATCCATTGTTGGCCTCAATTTAAATTTTTGAAGTCAATTTGAATTTATTTTGAATTTATTTGAATTTGGTGGGTTATTTTCACGTGTAGACTTCGACGATTCGGAAGAATTCAAAGACGAAGATTTGCACCAAGTCGAAGAGCAAGGCAAGTCACACTCCTTGATCATGTTGATCCCAGATTTCAAAATAAAACTATGTTGTTTTAAATTATTCTGTGTGCATATTTTTATTCAACGTATTTCAATTCAGTTTTAAATTTAGTTATTGCCCACTTGTTAATTCCTCCATTGATATTGAATTCCTCGATACCTTGTCACCCTAGAATCAAACTCTAGTTGATACACTAGTGTTGGCTAGAGAACTTAAATTAAATGCTTAGACCTGCTTAGTCGTAATATTCGTTTTGGGTTATTTTTTCACATAAAATGATAAAACTTTTCACATGAATTGATAAGATTTTCCACTGTACTCTTGACTTTGGTGAGTCTAGGAGGTTTATGAAATATTTTGAAAACAAAATATAAAACCTGGTTTAGACTTAGGCAATTGGTTAGATTGGTGGGTGCAGGCATGCCCTGTTGGTTGGAGCCGCAGTGGTTGATTGTCATGCACAGGGGTATGTGGTTGGGCCTAAGTCAGATTAAGGACCGGTCTGTGAGCTACTGTTACAAAGCCCTATCGTACTACCACATGGCTGGTATGGGACAGCCCTGGCTGAATAATTTGCGGAATCCCAACCTGAGTCAAATCGTAGGTTGAAGGTGGGCGTGGTTGGTGCCATGTGAAGTCCTACTTGAGTGAGCGTGGTTGTAGCCATGAGAAGTCTCACTCAGGCTCAAGAGGGGGTCCCGGTCTGGTGGATTCCTTACTGGGGGTGAAACCTTAGAGTTGGCTTGGCCAGGTTGAAGGCTTCGCATTGTAAAGGCCTTGTCACGACTCCTCGCCGCACACCTAAGGAAGTGTGTAACCCGGTGGCAATATGGGATGATCGTGTCTTGTGGGTAAAGTTGTACAACCTCTGCAGAATGTATAATCTATCCTGGATAGCCGTGCCCACGGTCATGGGCATGCTGAGTAAAAGTTTTTCATGGATTAGATTTTGTTTTTCAAAAATATTTTCGAAAACCTTGTGGATGGATGGAATCCACGAGAGATAAAAACCTTGCGGATGGATGGAATCTGTGAGAGATTGAAACCTGGTGAATGGATGGAATTCACCAGGGTTGTGCAGTGTAAGCGTGTGGATGGATGGAATCCATACGTAACCTTTTGTAAAAGATGGTCCGGGTGGAATGCCCGTGAATAGGTTGGTGTTTAGTCGGAGCCGGCACTGACAGTATTATTTTCAATTACAAGTTATGCTTTTACTTACTGTATTAAATTCAGCAATTTCAATCTATTTACTGTATTTCATTAAATGATGTTTTATGCAAACTAACCCTATAAACCTTCCGTTGAAGCCTTTATCATTATGTTGCATTTCTCTGTGTGACTTGCGGAGTACAAGTTTGTACTCACCTTGCAATCTCCATACAGAGGAAGATGCCGTCGACTATGGTGAAGATCTGGACGAATAGGCCGCGTCTTACTGTCGTTTGCCTGTGGGCAGGCTTGGGCTTCGCTTCTTATCAGTTTGCTTCCGTAGTTATTTGCTTTATTTACTTTTTCCAATGGGCGTTGATGTAAGACTTGGCCATAAGACTGTACTCTTTATTTAATGAAGTTAGTCATTTGTGCTTGGTATTTATCTTTGTTGTTACTGTATGCACTAGCTGATCCTGGACTAGTGCGATTTACACAGAGGATCTAGGAGTCGTTACTCCGGGTTCCGACATGAGCCAAGCATGCATGGACGGAGAAGGCCTTTCACAACAGTCCTTGGTGATCACCGTTCCCAAGTACCACAAGAGGTATCTTACCAGGTAAATAAATGAAGGCATTCTTAATGTAAGTAGTGAATAAGAATTGACTTGGGTGAGACATCTCAATCTCTTTTGGCAATTGCAGCAGGAGACGATTCAATGCCCAATGTTGTGCCCAACTTCAGCGAGATGAATAAGGTCAGGAACATGGCTGCACAGATGCACCAAGTCTTCAGTGGTAAGAATGCGTCATAACATCTATCTGCACCACTTCAATCAATGAACAATGGGACACATGTACTAGATACCTTAACTTTCTTTTGACTTGCAATGTGTATGTGTTGGCAGCAGCAGCCGCCCAACCAAAAACCGAAGAGAAGCAACCTTCATTCAGGTCAGTTTGCAATTCACAACTCGGCTTGGATTGCTATTTTCCTTCTTGTTTCTCCGTCTGCAGCTAAGTTGTCAAACTGAAAACTGTCATTTGCAGCAAGCATCAGTCGGTTGCCCGTGCACCTTCACAACGTGCACGTTCATCACCACCAGCACAGCATGCAAGTTCCACGCCACCTTCTGAGACTACAATACCCACCAAAAGAGGTAAAGTAATCAACAGTTCAGCAACTGATTGTGGGACACGAGTTCGTCGTCCTTCTAGTTCTATGAGATTATTACAATAGGCTCTTAATCTGCGCACATATCTCGATCAAATTCACTCATGTTCCATGACCTATTTTGTTTTTGCAAAGCAGATAAGAGGTCAGATTCACCAATTTCTCCGACAACTCCACTGACAAGGCCTGGATGACTCTCAAAAAAGCCATCCTTGCTCAAGACATCAAGTGTCAGGGTTCAGGTAGATCACACGGGCTTGTGAACAGTCCTCCAGGAAATTATTTGCCATTTAACCTTGAGACATGTTCATCTGTTGTTGCTGAAGATGCAGACCACTTTAGAGCCCAAGAAATTGGCATCGTTGCGGTCACACGCTGACAGGAACGACGACACCATGGAAGTCGAGCTGACTCCGAAGAAGAGCAAGAAGTTTCTTAAGTGGCTGCTCAGCAGGCGCAAGTCCAGAAAAGAAGAGCCTTTGCCCTGTTTACTTCGATGACTACTTAGTCCTGACACAATATTGCCCCCTTTGAGAGATGGCACTGCGCAATCTCTAAATCTTCTGCAACAATCTTCCACGAAAAGCATTATCTGTCCTTCATATTGTCATTGTATAGCAATAGCATATACAAGTTGCTGACGTTCACAATGTAAGTTCGAAAGTTTCAGCAAGATGTCTCATTACCTGTTTTTTGAGAGCTGCATCATGAGTTGGCAGCTTTGTTCACACTTGATAGTCTCAACAATCAGCATACAGCCAGTCTGGACTATGGAGTTTGTGTTAGACCATGTGGGTAGGTCTAGGTTATTTTCGTGATGAATAATTGACAATGGTTGTTTTATGATGATGAATATTTGGTAATTTTGTTTAGCGGTGTTATGCAAGTTGTGTTGCGTGTGTGTGAACTGATGTTGGTCAAGTTGAGACGAACTTGTGCCAGAAGAATGTTCTTTAGTCTTTGCATGTGCAGGTTGAGCATGGAGGCGATCATGGTCGGTGACGAGGTGGACCGGAACTAGGATGGGGAGATCTGAGGTTCAGACGGTCAAGGAGGTCACGAGATGATCGGGCTCATGCTTGGGGCGCATGGAGATCGAAGGTGGATGATACGTGGAGAAGCTACGGGAGGTGCGGTCCTGGAGGCTTCGACACGTGACGCGTTAGAAAAGTCGTGAGTGTGAAAACCCGTGTTAAGAAGGGTTTCGGGTCCCTTGAAAATTAGTGGGCCAAAAGTCTAGTTGGAGTTGGATTAGGATTCTAAGTCCTAGTTGGAGTTGGATTAGAATTCAAGTCCTAGTTGGAGTTGGAGTTGGATTAGGATTTTAAGGTCTAGTTGGAGTTGGGCTGTGTGTGTATATATATGCATGCGGCGGCATGGCAAAGGATGACTGAACAGCCGTGACCGAGCGAGAAAAAGAATTTGGCCGTGCGCTGTCTTTGGAGGGGCGGCTACGGTTTTTGGTGGCAAACAAAAAAATCTGATTAATCTCCGCGCCGTCGCTGCTTTATCTTCTTACGGCGATTTTTGGTTCGCTTTGTACGTCGCGGCGTCGCGCGTGCCGTGAAGAAAAAGCAGAAGCTGTGTTCGATCTCACACGGTATCGCACGACGTCACCTCTCGTTCCGAATTTTTTCTATTTTAGCCCTTTTTTTGAAAAATATTCACATTTAGACCCCTGGTAGTTTTAATTCCGTTTTTGGACCCGGAGCTCGGCGCCGTGACTCATGGCGCCGAGGTAAGACGTCTCGGCGCCGTGATCCACGGCGCCGAGGTGCCAGGCCCGCACCACCGTGGCGGCCAACGTGGCGCCGACGTGGCAGGACCTCGGCGCCGTAAGTCGTGGCGCCGACCTCGGCGCCATGGATCTTGGCGCCGAGCTCGGGGCACTTACCCGACCCGAGGGCATGCCTGTTCATTTCGCGTCCCCTCGGCCCCCCGCCTCCCCGGCCGCCACCGCCTCCCCGGCCCGGCCGCCTCCCCGCCGCCTCCCCTCCCCGCCCGCGTCCCCGGCCGCCCGCCTCCCCGGCCCGGCCGCCTCCCAGCCGCCTCCCGGCCGCCCGGCTCCCCGCCGCCGCCCCCTGGTGCCGCGCGCGTCCCCGGCCGCCTGCCTGCGTCCCCGGCCCCCGCCGCCTCCCCTCCCCGCCCGCGTCCCCGGCCGCCGGCGTCCCCGGCCCGGCCGCTCCCCGCCCGCGTCCCCGGCCGCCCCGGCTCCCCGCCGCCGCCCCCTGGGACGCGCGCGTCCCCGGTCGCCTGCGTCCCCGGCCGCCCGCCTCCCCGCCGCCGCCCCTGGCAGGTATGATATGTGTATGATATGTGTTTGATATGTGTTGATATATGAAGTAGATGCTTACTTCTTACGTAGGAGTAGCATTGTGTATGATATGTGTTGATGATGAGGAGGTTTACAATTATGGGAAATGTGATCTTTGCAGCCTTGATTTGGATTATGATGGGCTTGCATTAGGTTTTGCTTGATGCCCTTGCTTGTGTGTGCTATGTGTTCATGGTTAGATAGTGTGATTGGTCGTTGAAATGGGACAGAGGAAACGATGCTATGGCCTGTAGGATGGGCCTGTAGGACGAGGGTGGGAGACTGTGAGTATGGTAATAATATCCTAAGGCGATACCGCAATAGAAAACCTGGCATGTTTGGAATGCAGGAATTTTGAAGGAAACAATATAATTCCTACTTGCTCTGGATGCAATGTCAGATACTATACCATCATACTAATTGAATTTTTATCATGTTGAAGTTAGCTTGTTGGTAATTTTCTTTTTACAATGTTGACATTAACTTGTTGGCTTGAAGTTAGGTAGCATTTAGTTAGTGACTAGATACTTATTAGTTACTATCTAGTATCCAATTTCGATTAAAGGTATTAAGTTTGGTTTTCTGTATGAACTAGATGGACAACCTAGTGACCCTATATCATGGAGGCAGTGTGACAAGTGATGATTATGGAAATGTTCAATTTGTTGAAATGCAAAGGGTGCCTCTGATATTCGGTGATCGGCCGTCGTTTAGTGAGTTGGTTGCTAGGGCTCGGGAGAAGCTACATTGTCATGCAAACGAGGAGAGCATCATAGTTGAGGGGTTACTTCACTTCGGTTCGAAAGACCTAGTTCTCAGGCGGTTGATCTTAATTGGTTCAGAGGATGAGTGGGACCAATATGTCAAATTGGTTATGAGGAATGAGTTAAAATGTTTGGACGTTGTTGTGCGGAAGGTGTCCATTGATCCCACCCCTCACGGTTATTCATCAGAACTAGGTGATCAGGCACCCTTTGACCCTCCGTTACCGGATCTTGCGGTGGATGTGGAAGAAGTGCCTGAGGTGCCCGATGCTCTATCTTCCCCGAACGAGGTTCAGATTTCTCAACCAGTTCGAGTTGAATGTCGGACTGATGATGTCGTGGCGGCCCCTCAGGAGATGGGATTGACCCAGAATCAGCCCAGTAAGTGTCGAGCAACACTTTAGCCTTTTCCCGTCATTCCTTTGTTTTGTCTCAATCCCATCGTTGTCGTGCTTATGATGCAGGAAACATTCTTGGTAATGTGGTTGTTCCTCCCGTTGCTCCATCTGGCAACGTTGAAGAAGTCTGCAGGGACTCCAACAGTGAGATGATTCAAATTGTGGATGATCTGGAGCCTTACGAGATCGCAAGGGCCGTTGATTCTGATGATGTCCGCCCTTTTGGAGAGCTGACCGAAAGTGATATTGAGCTGATCAGGCGTTATTGCCCTGGCCGGGATCCATCAGTTCATGAATTCAGCGATCTTAGGCATTCTCATGGGGCTTATGCAGAAGGAAGGGATGACGAGTTGCTAGATGCTCCTGAGGCCGGGTCAAGCATGACAATTGAGAAGGGCATGGTGTTTGAGGACTTGTCTGCATTGAAAAGGTGGCTGCAGGAGTATTCAGTGATCCGTAAAAGGCCATTCAAGGTGAGACATTCTTATGTGGAGCGGAGGTACACAGTTGTGTTCGAGAAGGAGACATGTGAATGGAGGGTTTGTGCTAGCAAACAGAAGGTCACGGGAAAGTTCAAGATCACAAAAATCGTTGGCCCACACACTTGTGCCGAAGCAGAGCTCAAACAGAAGCATCGGCAGTTGACCTCTACCATTATTGCCAAGTCACTGTGTCACATAGTAAAGGGAGCACCCAATATGAAGGTGAAGACACTTGCTGGGATTGTTAAGGAGAAATTTGGATACGAGATAAGGTATGGAAAAGCATGGAGGGCAAAGCAACGCATCTGGAAGATGATATATGGGGACTGGGAAGATGGGTACTTGCAGTTGCCAGCACTCTTCAATGCAATCAAAGCGGTTAATCCAGGCATGCATTATGAGTACGTCCCGAAACCAAACGAATGGACTCAAGATGGGATGCAGATATTCTTCCGTGCTTTCTGGTGCTTTGCTCAGTCCATCGAGGCCTTTCGGCATTGTCGTCCCGTCTTCGCTATTGACGGTACGTTTCTTCTTGGCAAGTACCAGGGCACACTTCTGATAGCCATTTCCTGTGACGCAGACAACGCGTTGGTTCCTTTGGCGTTTGCTTTGGTTGAGAGGGAGAACAAAGACAGCTGGGGATGGTTCTTGCGGCTCGTTCGGAGGCACGTGGTCGGCCCTGGTAGGGAGGTTGGTGTCATTTCTGATAGGCACCAGGGCATACTTTCTGCCGTACAGGAGCAGATACCGGGGTATGCAGCTTTGCACCACCGTTGGTGCACTAGGCATCTTGCCGAGAATCTATTCCGTAAGGATGGTGCGAAGGATAACTTTCCTCTGTTCGAGGAGGTCGCTCGAATGCACATGAGGTACATTGTTTTGACAACGCCACGGGCACTTATGAGGTTGTAGAAAGGGGTGGTACAACGACCGATGGAGAGCTCCGGCCGACGAGGAGGCATAAAGTTGTCCTTATTGATTTCTCATGCACATGTGGTAAACCGAGGCAGTACCACTTTCCATGTTCTCATTATGTGGCAGCAGCGAGGCATCGCAACTTTGACTACGAGAGCAAGATACCTCGGGAGTTCAGTGTTGACAACCTTGTGCTTACGTGGTCTCCCCGTTTCGAGCCTTACCGGGATGAGGGAGAGTGGCCACCGTACACCGGGCCCAAATACATTGCGGATCCGGGTAGCCGTTGGAACAAACGTGGAACCAGGAAAAGGACGAGACACAAGATGGTTATGGATCAGCTTCCAGGAAGAATGAGGCGAGGGAGATCAACCCCCTTTCTTACTAACCCCGAGCAGAACCAATGTAGCAGATGTGGTAGACTTGGCCACAATTCACGCACATGCCATTGGCCACTTAGTCAGGTGCGAGTGCTTGTTATTCGTTATGTTTCATAGTTCGTGTAGTTGTTTTTTCATATGTAATTTGCTATGTTTCTTGTTCAGCCGTATGCCGAGGAAGAGGTGGTGGACATTCAGTTCAGCGCACTGTGCAGCATAGACGAGGCCCTCTACAGGATGAGGTGCCCCCTTATCTGTTTCTATGCTGTTGAGTATCACCTGCCACATCGAGTTGCACGCCAGTTTGGTATGAGGCAGTTGTGGCCAGTAGCGCCGATCTCCACGTCTGTGGCCTTGCACAAGTAAGTGCCATGCAATTTCAATTCTAACCTTGGATTCCAATTTCACGGTGTTTCTACTAATGTTAACTTTTGGTTTACGTCATGCAGATTTGATCGTCAGCGACAGAAGAAGGTCACAGACTTCGAGCAGCACCACCACGTGTACGTTGAGGAGTGGGGACACTCCCAGGACCACGTGGACGACAACAACGAGCCGCACAGCAACGAGCAGTTCCGGCGGTACCAAGTTTGGTACCAGCGTGCGACGCGGTCCAAGCTTAAGGGCCAATGGACTCAAGATGACTACGCCGACATTGCGTCCTCCGACGACGATGACACGCCCTACGACCAGTCGACTCGCCTTGGGACGCAGGTGGAGATAGCACCAGTCCTGGACCGTGTGGTAATGTTCAATCTCATTGCTTATTTTTCAATAGACCTAAATACCCCTGACATGTAGCAAATTATCCATTCTTTTGTTTGTTTGCAGGGCAAAACCCTGAGGCAGTCCGTACAGGACATACAGCGTATGTCCAGGACAGTCGGCGACGACGTCAGGATGCGTACCTTCCTGGAGGTAAGCTTCGACAAAGCCACTCACAAAATTAGTACATAATATCTTCGTGTCTTGTTGGTTAACAAAATGTTGGAATGCAGAGGCTCGCATGTCGGCTACGTCGTGCGGCTGCTCGTTGTGGTTGCAGCACAGGCGCGGCGAGGGACGTAGACGTGCCTTCGACACGACTTGTAGACCCGACGCGGCGAGGGTCGTACACGGGACAGAGCTCGTCCCCCACGAGGAGCGACACTTTCCCGTCCCAGGGCGGTGAGGACGAGGACGACGACGAGGTGGCATGAGCGTCCCATTTGGAGTGCCGGAGTGGCATGAGCGCCCGAAGTGCCATTGCGGCTTTAGGACGATGTTGGGAGTCTGGACTGATCGAGTACAACGAGCCAAATACGGCCGTAGGTTCTTCAAGTGTCCTGACCTGGATGACGACTTCGTGGTAACGACCATAACTAAACCATTTCTTTTCCGTTATCGTTTTTCAACTTGATCCATGACATCTACCATGCCACACATAGGCTTGCAGGTTCATGGAATGGGTGGATCGAGTGCCGCCGGCATGGCCAAATAACCGGGCAGTGGAGGTGGAAAACAAAGGACAATACTGTGTCAAGATGACTCAGGCTCGCGAGGTGGAACGACAGATGCGGCTTGAGCAAGAGCGCCGCTTGAGGGTGGACCAAATCCGTCTGCAGGGCAAGGAGGATGAGCTGCAAAGGAGGAAGGAGAAGTTAAGTCTGCGTGAAGCAGCCATCAAGCGTCAGGAGGAAGAGCTTCAAGCTCGTGAGGCGGCTCTCAAGACCAAGAGTGACAGGAAGAAGGATGCAGCGGAGCCATCTTCAGGGCGCGACAGAAAGGGGAAACAACCACGCTACACCCAGTAGACAAGATGTAATAGACTCGGTCCACACGAGAGGTCGTACGAGCAGTTGGGTAGATTAGTCGGATATCATGCTAGCATGTAATAAAATTGTACGCGCCATGTTCGTCCCAACTTCATAAGCTTATTATCTGGGCTTTTCGCATGCAATGATTCCCACGTGTCTTATTATCACTTCCCCTCCTTTCGTCCAATTGTTCCTATCACAGTTGTCATACAAAATAATTCAAAAAAATCCTTCCAATACAACAACATAACAAGATCAAAAAATGTTATTGCCAGTTCAACATATTTTTCACGGTCAGCATTGTACAAAAATCACAAATACACTAATCGTTACTTCACACATAACTCGTTCATCAATCCACAAACAGAGGGGATGGGATTGACCCAGAATCATCCCAGTAATTATTTCCCCAAGTGTGTAGTAACAACTGAACAAAAGGAAGAGGAGAGTTGCTTGTATGCCACATGTCGCCTCCCCTCTGTCTTGCCCGCAGCATCTCACGGCCCGCAGAACTTCACACAAAACTCGTTCGTCACGGCCTGCATAATTTTATTTTTCAAAAACCATTACCAACGTACCATAATGTTTTTAAAAAAATCTACACGAATTTTCCTACATGTATCATCTGCAATACATAACGAATTTTCAAAACATACGTCGTATTTTTTGCTCTCTATAAATAAATAACTAACTATATTACATAATATTACTATCATTAAATAATCCAAATGAAAAATACAACTAATAATTCATTTTGCGAAAAAAAGGCTGATCGGTGCAAACCCTAAACAGCGGCGGGGACAGAGGGAGGAGGATGCGAATGAACGAAGCCCGCGTGCTCGGTGCTGTTTCAGAAGCCACATGCTCGGCGCCACGAGTCACGGCGCCGAGGTCGGCGCCACGAGTCACGGCGCCGAGCTGCCTGCCACGTCGGCGCCACGACGGCCGCTACGCTGGCGCGGGGCTCGCACCTCGGCGCCGTGGTCCACGGCGCCGAGACGTGTTATCTCGGCGCCGTGACCCACGGCGCCGAGCTCTGGGTCAAAAAACGGAATTAAAACTACCAGGGGTCTAAATGTGAATATTTTTCAAAAAAAGGGCTAAAATAGAAAAAATTCGGCCTCTCGTTGATCGACGTGAATCCAGTTCGCGGATCGTATCTCACGGGAGTCTTCGGCGAGTCGTTGTCTCGGTTGCACGAACCTCTTCACTGTCTCGATCGACGTGTAAAGAAACTGCATCGACTCGTCATCGCATCTTTGGTTCACTCAGTCGGCAAGCACATCACGACATCAACGCCACCTGCCATCGCCATACATGCATGCATGTACTACCGTGCGCTCGGTCAGGAGGGAATACGTCTAAAGATAAGTTTGCATGCATGTTTATTCTATCCATCCGTGAGCCATCAGAGCTACTCCATGCATATATAATATTCAAGTTGATTTTTACTACTCATCCGTGAGCTATCAAGGTCATGCCATGCATACAAACATATACTATTTAATTTGAGAAGTCACTAGTTGGTGTTGCCTCTGAGATGACGTGCTGTGCATTGATGAGAGAGAAAAAATTGATTAGTGCTAGGTGATTAGGGAGGTTAATCAGGTTTCTGTTTTTTGTTTTTCTTGCATTTAGTTTTTAACCTTCTGATTTTTGCATGCATAAAAAAATTATATATACATAGATTGCTTTGCATGCATTGTGGCTAGATATTTTTGTGTGTACTTCTGTGATTTGCAGGTTTAAAAATATTAATAAATTTTGGGAAGCTTTCGCTAGACACTGCAATCATTCACCCCCTCTGATTGCCATCGACGATCCTACAGTTTGCAATGCTGAGCTTCGCATAAAGGTCATCTGAAATCGTCGGGCTTTCAGCAGGAACAAATGAGCAGCAATGTCTATTACCAACTCTGGTTTGATTCGTGAGTACATTACCATTTCTTCACTACTGTTAGTTCGGGAACTCTTCACCAGAACACAACACAAAATAAAAATATCGATCAAAACAACATGAAAATTACATAAAGATTGTAGAGCCGTGATGGTAAAAAAGGAAACTAAAAATATGTGTTACAACTTTGATCCAGGAGAAAACGCACACATCGCAAATAAACGGAGAGAGCACATGAGAATTTCTGAAGTTCTCTATTCTCTTATTTGTCTCCCTTTTTTCTTGCTTTTCTCACAAAACTGGTTACAAGTCTCCTCAATATATAGGCCAATAATCTCCTACTAGTATATGTATTCGGACTTCAAGTAGGATACAACTTCAACTTGAGTTACACACGGAGACGGACTCTACTACGTCTTGAACTTTAAGTCAAGATTATTTCTAGCAATCTCTCCCTTAATCTTGACTTTATATACTGTAGTTTTAGCCTCAGTGCATTATGAATTACCAGCCACGCTTCCATATGAAGCGTTCTACATGCAAACTACATATATGAACTCAACTTAATTGGCACAGGTTCATTCGGATGCAAAGATTCTAAAATATTGAGGCCGTCGGTCTTAACTACGACTTACTAAACTCATACTTGACACAGAACGGTGACACATCTCCTCAACGTTCCGATTCCTTTTCATCTTGTTTGAGTTTGGACGTTCTCGATAGCGTCCCACACTCCTTAAGCCTTCATGTACACTTTCATCTTGATTGTCCATGTTGTATAATTGCTCATCGTGAGCATCGGATAATGTAGCGAGACAACGGAACTCTCCTTCACCATCATACTAGATGATGCCTAATCACCGGTGACACCACTTCCCAGAGAACGCGACATGATCTTAAGCACAGATCAAGATCTCGGGCTACTTTGAAGTGGCTCTTGGACTGAGGGAACGGAAGGACGTGCCGCATTGCTTTGCTTCTCTCGGTGCTGACTTTTGCCGCGTTTGCCTCGGGAGCACTGCTCGAGACGAGCGCGAAATAGAATCATCGAGATGATTTTTTCAGCAACTCGGTTCTCGCCTAGGCTCTGATACCACTTGTTAACTTTATTTTTGGAGAAAACGCACACATTACAAATAAACGAAGAGAACACAAGAGAATTTCTGAATTTCTCTATTCTCTTATTTCTCCCCTTTTGTAGGATCGAAAATGGCAACAGAGGGGGGTGAAGGGTGCCTATTAAAATTTGCCCCCAAGTATCCACAATGAAATCTCCTCCGATAGCTATGAGAAGCTATGAAGTAGATGATTCATGCTCTCTGGAAATATATGCTGACTAGACACGAGAAGAAGCAAAAGCAAACAAGGTACTGAAGTGAGACGGCAGATAACAGTGCAAGTTGCAAGGGGCCGGTCAGACCGCAGGCTTGAAGCCGATCAGACCGCACCCTGGCCGCCGGTCTGACCGCCCTACTGTGGCCGGTCTGACCGCCATAGTCTGGCCAGTCTGACCGCCACTTGGTGGCCGGTTTGACCACCACTTGGTGGTCGGTCTGACCGCCGGCACAGGTCTGGTCTGACCGGCGACCACTGAGTGGTCTGACCGGGCAAACCCTAGCCCCCCGAGAAACAGAGCAGAGAATTAATTCCGCTGACTGAAAACTGAATAGAAATTACTGCAAATTTCAGAAAAGCTGAGAATTCACTAAAAGGTGCTGCTCTTCTTCGGACAACTCACTAGGACTACAAGCTAAACATCATGGAGACTCCAGAGAATTGAAAATCCATACCAAAAGGTCACTGAGAAGAAATCTGAGCACAAACATGAAAACCCAAACAAAATAGAGACTGAAATCCAAATTTCTTAAGATTCATGTATTCTCTGCTCATGAAACTTTGAAATCATCTGAGCAATGACCTCAGGACATGGTAGCACTAATCTCAAGCCATCTTTTGAAAGAAAATCAAGAGAACCAAGATTCCCCTAACATCAAACCCTAATTTTTGGCAAACAGAGGAAACAAGCCGCAGAATTAAAATGAGAGATTCTTTGATTCTATCAATTGGCTCTCGGGAGCAAATTAGCCAAATGGCTTTCATGCAGATCCCCCAGTTCAGAGCAACCTCATTTTACAAGAATCAAACAAGAACTCTTCTCTAGAACTTAAGAACAGAAGTAGCAGCAGAAGAACAAACTGAACAGAAATCCAACAGAGAGGCAAACACTTGGATCATTTCCATCTCAAGACTTTACAAAAGGATTCATCACCATGAATGCTTACAAGAGATGAATGATTACGACATCCCCATACGCAATTGGGAATAAGAATCACACTACATGCTTCTCACTGAAACACCCTCACGCAGGAGAGCACAACTCACTCATTTCCTTGCTTTGCTCTGCCTCCACCTATCCTCATTTGAAGGTAGGACCTCACCCACAAGTGGCAAAACAAGAAATGGCAGCTACAACACACTACCCACCTCTCTCACATAAGAGGCATAAAGTCAAAGAGCATTAGGAAAATGGAGGGAACCAGCCCTTTTCACTCCAAAACCCTAACCTCTTTACTCTCATCCACTAACGGGTCTCCAACCCGTCATCCTCAACCAAATCCGCTTCCGTTTTGCAGCCTTGCACATTTTTCTGAAATGCCCCTGCTGCACTTTCCCGGAAGCTTCCTGTCGTCGCACGACCGCACCCAGCATCCTGACCGTCTGGACCTCAGCTCCTCCTTGAGCCTAGTCCCGGTCCACCGCGCCGCTGCCCGTCGTGTCCACCCGACTCCGACCGACTGGACCTCCGACTCCACCTGAGTCTAGTCCTGGTCTGTTCCGTCGCACACGACCGCAACCGACATCCAACCGTCTGGACCTCCGACTCCTCCCTAAGCCTAGTCCCGATTCTCTCACCATTGCTCGTCGTGTCCATCACCGGTAGCTCCGGCTCCGGCTCCTCGTCTCCGACTCGCAACCACCTCAGCAGCCTCAATCATCTTCGGCATCACCGACCGTTTGGACCTTAACACCTCCTGTGCCTAGTCCCGGTCCTCCTCGCCTCACTATGACCTAGCTCCGAAGTCCTGCAGTCACACATACAAGCAAACCGTCACATAGCACCGCACGAAACAGCATATCAACAATAGCATAAGTAAAAGGTACTCAACCCTAGAATACCCAAAACATACTCAAACTCTCTAACACAACCGTCAATTACTCATCACAAATATGGGGGATACCTCCACATGGTCTCTCACCTTTTTTCTTGCTTTTCTCACAAAACTGGTTACAAGTCTCCTTAATATATAGGCTAATAATCTCGTACTAGTACATGTATTCGGACTTCAAGTTGACACAACTTCAACTTGAGTTACACACGGAGATGGACTCTACTACGTCTTGAACTCTAAGTCAAGATTATTTCTAACAATATGTAAAACCAGTACACATGTATGATGCAGAAAGATCATCAGTTACAATACAAGAATAATTGAACCAGGAATCTGTTACATGTTAACAAGAGATGTATGTACTGCATTTACAGGTACTACACGTGGGACTCAACAGCTCCAACTGTTGCACACACGGAAGGAGGGAGCAAACGGCCAAACAATGTTCCCTTAGGTGCTAGGCGCTAGTCAGACAGTAGACCGACGCCTAGTGCCTAATTGGGCTAGATGGACGTCTAGGCAGACAAAATCAGTTAGACAGTCAAAGCGGGAGGCTGTCGTCTAGGCAGGTTAGACGGCCGCACAGGGGAACACAGGTACGAGTGGAGTAGGAGAACGGAGTGAGTGATTAGCAGCGAACGGAGACAGCAATAATTCGTCCAATACTTGGGAGACAGCAATAATTCGCCCAACCGTTGCCATAATATCCCCACGTGTCGCCTCCCGGTTGGACGATTAGCTCCATTAGCCCCACCATTAGGCGACTGGAGCCTATTTTTGTAAAAAAATTTCCCGCGGGTATATTTCTGTAATTTCAAATAAAAAATAGATTATTCATATAAAAAATTCCAGCAATGTCTATTACCAACTCCGGTTTGATTCGTGAGTACATTACCATTTCTTCACTACTGTTAGTTCGGGAACTCTTTACCAGAACACAACACAAAATAATAACATTGAGCAAAACAACATGGAAATTACATAAAGATTGTAGAGCCGTGATTGTAAAAAAAGGAAACTAAAAATATGTAAAACCAGTACACAGGTATGATGCAGAAAGAGCATCAGGTACAATACAAGAATAATTGAACCAGGTATCTCTTACATGTTAACAGGAGATGTATGTGCTGCATTTACATGTACTAAACGCGGGACTCAACAGCTCCAGCAGTTGCACGCACGGCGGGAGGGAGCAAACGGCCAGTACGAGTGGAGCAGGAGAACGGAGTGAGTGATTAGCAGCGAACGGTGTGACGTGGCGTCCAGGGAACAGCCCCAGCCGCAAACGCTATGGGCGAGGCAGAATTTTGTTTGCGGTGCCGCTCGCTCGCCTCTTATCCCTCCGAACTCACCCCAGCGAGAGGGGATCAAAAGCGAGAAATACTAAATCTCCCGAGAAAAATATCACACCAGTCAGAATTCAGGAACCACATGGCGCTGCTGAGCCCGCGTGTGCCACGGCTGCCGCTCGCGCCCTCCGGCGCTGGCGCCGTCGCCCTTCGGTGCCTCGGCCGGGGCATCGCCTCCGCGGCGCGGTGCCAAGCGGCGGCCGCGGACAGCGTGGCGGCGGGCTCGCGGTCGTCGGAGCTGGAGGTCATCCGGTGGGGCAGCACCAAGCTGCAGGGCGCCCGCGACGAGATGGAGGACGAGGTCGTCCTCCGTCCTGGGTCCCTCAACCACGGCTTCTCCTTCGCCGCCGTCCTCGACGGCCACGCCGGCTTCTCCGCCGTCCAGTTCCTCAGGCACCCGCCGATCAACTGCTCTTGTTTTCGCTACAATCTCACACACTTCACGGCCACTTTACCCGTCATCTTCTTGGCGTTGCAGGGACGAGCTGTACAAGGAATGCGCGGCCGCGTTGGACGGCGGCTCCGTGCTGAGCACCAAGAATCTTGAGGCCATCAAGGACTCCATCCAGCGCGCCTTCGCCACTGTCGACGCCAACCTCTCTTCCTGGTCAGGCTCAGTAGGATTTCATTTACCGATTTTGCACACCATCTGCTTATTCTAGGTATGTTCTCACACTTTACATGTTGTGTCGTTGCCTCTTCACAGGCTTGAGCAAATGGACAAGGAAGACGACTCTGGCGCGACGGCCACGGCCATGTTTCTGAGGAACGATGTCCTTGTTGTCTCGCACATTGGCGACTCCTGCTTGGTAGTAACATTTCCCTCTACCTGTCCATCATCTTGTTATCACGTCTAGCACCGTGACAGTGAAACTGAAGTCTTGATGCTTCATAATGTGAAAACTTTTCTGGTGATGATAAGGTGGTCTTGGATCTTGATTAGCAGGTCATATCACGCGGTGGAAGACCTCAACTTTTGACCAACTATCATCGGCCATACGGGAACAACAAAACGTCCCTTGAAGAGGTCAAGCGGATTAGAGCAGCAGGTGGATGGGTGTGTTCTCTCTTCCAGAGTTCAGTTGAATCACCTGGCCTACCGTTTTTGCACCTTCATAAATATCATGATGCTCTGTTAAAATAAGCCGCTCACAAAACCCTGCCCTTTGGCTCCTTACCTCCCATATGCAAATAACAACATGTTCCTTTTCCCCCATACAAATTACAATTCGTTTTCCAAATATGGGGCAACAATCAACACAAATGTTCTAAGAAAAAAATTTAACACATGTAGGAACTTACACTGTTTGGTTGACAGCACCATTTTTGTGGTGGGCAAATAGTCCACTGCAAGTGTGGCAGACTTTGCCAAGAAATTGTGTCTATGACAGGTGGACCACACGGCTAAGAAAGCGTGGCACACCAAAGGTTTGGTTGCCAACCAATCATGCCATTATTTAGCTGCATGCTTTCTGATAAACATTGTAGCTACCTTTTCCAATGGATACAACTTGTATTTAACAGAAGTACCTTCACATTCTATGTTAACGATTATTGAGTAAGTCATACTACTACAGTAAAACAAAACTGTGTTGCAATCTCTGCCATGGTTGCATATTGTCCATGTCGACCCCTTCTTTATATTGTTTTACAAAGAACAACATGGCTGGCATTAAGCAGGCACATTCGATTTGGTGTTTTATGCTGATGTATCTCTGTTCAGTGCTTGGACATTCTTGTCTCACTCACGTGTTGATTCTTGTTTTTGCAATTTCAACATTTTTCTGCAGATTGTTGATGGACGCATATGTGGAGACATTTCTGTATCTCGTGCTTTTGGAGACATAAGATTTAAGACACGAAAATATGAGTTCGTCTCTTGTACTCTCTGCTCTCTCTCTCTCCACACATTAAGCACTCCTTTTTCTAATTATTTTACTATAAAAACTCTGCCAAGCTGGCAATTTATAGCATCTCATGGTTTTGTACAGGATGCTGGCAAAAGGAGTTAAAAAAGGAAGATGGACAGAAAAGTTTATCTCACGGTAAAGCGCTCAATGCTTTTATTCCCTATTGTTTTCCTTCCTCACAACTGGCTGCATTTTTATTTCATTGTTATTATATTGATAAGCTCCTGATACGTATGAATTCTGAACAAACCAAGGTAGGCTGTTCTGAAGAAACATGAAGGTCACATTTATTTTAGTTGTGTCTTCTCTTTCAGTTACGTGTTGAAAACACAACTCCATGCTAGTGGTTCTTAATTTTATCAGTTGAATCCTCATTTGTAAGTTACCTGCTACTTTCAACCTGATTTCCTCATCTGTTGATAATTATCATTTATCAACTGTGCCTTATTTCCATTGTTTCCTAGTGGATGAAATGTGGTCTTTTCCATATTTGAGAGTATTGGCAGGATTTGTTTTCGGCTATCTTTTTCTAGCATGCAGTGACTCTCAATGTTCATAGCCCAGTGCTTGAAGATTATATTCCGTGATCGGTTTCATACATCTGTGTTTTACCCATTGTTAGTTTTCTTGTGACAATTGAACTAAATCACCTTGCATGAGATCTTGTAACAATTCAATGTTTGTCGGATCACAGATGAATGGATGATTGCTTGTTTAAGGAAAGTAACTTTCTGCTGAAGCATGATTTATTTGTAGATTTCGGACAAAATGATTTATTTGCACCTCCAATTCATTTTGGGCTTGAGTTTTTCATTGGCAACCGCAGCTATTCTTTACTTTCTTGTTGTAGGACTTCAGCTTTCAACATAAGCTGGGTGAAATCCTTTATTCTAAAAAAACTATGGTAGCCAGAGTCATTCTTTTATGTCACCACATAATAGATCAGTAGAATGTGATGAAATTTCCCATCTTCAAGGTGGAAAGCTAATCAGTGAATTATATGTTCTCAATTAAATATCTGTTTAGTATCAAGCATTTGATATTATTCAACTTCTAGACGTGTCTTTTTGGCTCCTGCTGCTGCACAGCATGAAATGTCTCATATGATGTGTGGATGACACGTTGTCCAATTGTGTGACTTGAATTTTTGAACGATGAGACAGAAATCACTGCCATGTTTGATGATGGAGAAGATAATTTCAAAACACAACTCTTGCCAGGAAATAAATTGTTTCCAAAGATGAGCTTACTGTGGTTTGCAGCACTTTTGATGAATTGACATATGTCTCTTACCATTGTGAATGTAACAATTTTAATTATCTGCAGGATACAATTTAAAGGGGATCTAATAGTCTCTTCACCTGATGTATCTCTTGTGGAGCTTGGACCGGATGTGGAATTTGTTTTGCTAGCAACCGATGGTCTTTGGGATTATATTAAAAGGTCCATCCAAGTATCTTTTTGTATATATTTATAGTCATCCTGCTTTAAGTTTGTTGTTCTTTTCCATCTCCTCAAGACATTTTTAGTTAGCTATTCAACCATTTGACATGTATAACTGACTGCCTTATGTAGCTCTGAAGCTGTAGCTTTTGTGAGAGATCAACTACGTCAACATGGCGATGTCCAGGTGTGCAGTTCTTTTCCACTCAAAAAATAATACTAACTGTGTGCCTTTTTGCGACTCATTTTGTATGCTTGCTTATCGCTGATTTGGTTTGTGTAGCTGGCCTGCGAAGCACTTGGTCAGAAAGCTCTGGTATTTGATGTCTGCCGCCTTCATCTTTCCATTGACCTTTTTCTTATCTCTGGAAAGGCTGAAACTAGCTTGGCATATAATTAGGTGATCATTTGATAAACAAAAATGTTGTTTTAATTTTCTTTCTTTTATTCTCAATTGCAGGATCAACGGTCACAAGACAACATTAGCATAGTCATAGCTGACTTGGGGTACTTGTTCTTAAACCTTTTGATTGGAAATTTGGTTAATTTGATATTTTGAATTGCATGCTTTTGTGCATGAATGATGTCCTGCTCATACCATAGCAAGTAGTCTTTAATCAGGCTGCTAATTCTCCTCCCTTTAGAGGTCTGCTTGGTCTTAATTGTTCCAACACATTATCAGATGATGTGCATTTTGTACTGTGTGGTCCTTTTTCTCTTGTGACTGGAATGTCTATGTATGGGAAAGCTCTGGCTCTAGTTGTCCATCTCTTAGTTCAACATCCATTACAATTTTTGCTTATTAATTCATCAATTCATTCATCTTTTTTTTTGGCAGGAGGACAAACTGGAAGGAGTTGCCCGTTCAAAGGCCAAACTTGTTCTTGGAACTAAGTCAAGCAGTTGCGACTGTAGGGGCCGTCTCAATAGGAATTTGGATTTCATCGCTTCTTACATTGCAGTAGGCCTAGTTCAGTTCAGGTGTGTATAGTACGTACAGTTCTACGTCTCCCGCTCCTAGGTGCAGATATGTATATCCTTGTAGGGTTAATTAATAGGGTAATCTGTCGAACGGTATCTGAAGGACGGAAAAATATATACTTCAGCTATTACTATCTGACGGCTGAGTGACTGAGCGCAATAGGGACGAGTGAATGATCCATCTGGACTTTCCCTTTTCTTTTTCTGTGATATTGAGGGATCAAGAACTCAAAAAGTTCGGGAATGTTCGGTGCCATTACAGAAGGAGAATTTGTTACGTTCCTCCTCTAGGTTTCAGCGATCAACACCAGAATACAGAGTCTATTACAAGATTCAGCAGCAGTTTGTTCAGGGATTTGGGGAAAAGGGGAGAAGGAGACGGGGACAGGAGAAATAGGCAGGGAAGGAGAAGCAATGGCTTGGGGAAACCAGAGAAGACGAGCTGGAGGAAGGGAAGCAGTAGAGGAAGGAGGAGCCAAGGCAATGCCGTTGTGTGTTCTTCGATATCCCATCTCTTTGCGTTGCTTATGGGCCTGTTTGGTTGCCTGTATGAATTGATGCAGCTGCATGAGCGTGGCCAGGCTGAGTAGAGAAGTTCCTTAGCCGCGTTTCTCCTCAGCCTGGCTCCAGTTGTTTTTTTGCATCCGCTCGTGCAGGCTCTCACCCCGATGCAGGCAACCAAACACCATCTCACTGTATACGCTGGTGCGAGCCACCCCGATGCAGGCAACCAAACAGCCCCTATACTTTTCTAGTCGTCGCGCATCCACCTTGGGTCTTGCTCGATCACCTGTGTGCCTCCTCATCCCGTGGCCCACGCCACTAATTGGGTCTGTGAGACTTCTCCGTTGGAATTCGGCTTGTCCCTAAGCCGATTCCATTCATCGAAGGCCGCCGAGATCACATATTATCTTGCGGCTCTTCTGCCACCTATCCATTCCAATCACGAGTCTCCTGCCACGCTTCTGCTGCTCTATTTTGGATATGAAACTATACTGCTTGTAAACTTTATTTCAAGAGAAAACGCACACATCGCAAATAAACTAAGAGAACACAAAAGAATTTTTAAATTTCTTTATTCTCTTATTTGCTCCCTTTTTTCTTGCTTTTTCTTACAATACTGGCTACAAACCTCTTCAATATATAGACTAATAATCTCCTACTAGTATATGTATTCGGACTTCAAGTTAGATACAACTTGAACTTGAGTTACACACGGAGACGGGCTCTACTACGTCTTGAACTCTGAGTCAAGATTTTTTCTAACAATCTCCCCCCTTAATCCTGACTTGACATACTCTAGTTTTAGTCTCAATACATTATGAACTACCAGCCACGCCTCCACATGAAGCGTTCTACATACAAGCTACAGTAGGAACTCAACTCAACCGGTATGGGTCATCCAGATGCAAAGATTCTAAAACATTGAGGCAGTCGGTCTCAACTATGACTTACTAAACTCATACTTGACACAAAACAGTGACACATCTTCTCAACGTTCTGATTTCTTTTCACCTTACTTGAGTTTAGACAGCGACACATTTTCTCAACGTCCCTCTCTTTGATGTCCTTGCTTTTGAAAGCGATTATTCTCGGGACGAGACGACATAAGAACAAGGCCAAGCCTGTTGCGTTCTTTGACTTTCTTGACAAACCGAGCACCGTGTGTTAGGAGGGTTGTGCGAGACGAGCACGAAACGGAATCGCCGAGCTCGGTTCTCGCCTAGGCTCTGATACCGCTTGTTAAAACTTTGATCCAGGAGAAAACGCACACATCGCAAATAAACTGAGAGAACACACGAGAATTTCTGAATTTCTCTATTCTCTTATTTGCTCTCCCTTTTTCCTTGCTTTTTTCTTACAAAATTGGCTACAAGCTTTCTCAATATATAGGCTAATAATCTTCTACTAGTATATGTATTCGGGCTTCAAGTTAGATACAATTTCAACTTGAGTTACACATAGAGACAGACTTTACTACGTCTTGAACTCTAAGTCAAGATTATTTCTAACAAAGTGTTAGATAATTTCTATTTTGTCTACCATCTGCAATGCCAATATCAGCCTTCTTCAAAGCTGGAGCGTCATTTACACCATCTCCAGTCATAGCACATAAATGTTATCTTGCTTGCGCTCTGGAAAGACACCATCAAAGCCATCAGCCTTCTCAATCAATTCATCAACCGGCAAAGCAGCATTCAGGGCTGGTCCTAGGCATGGGCGACCGCCTAGGGCCCACGAAAGTTAGGGGCCCCAGCACATGCATATATACCTATATATATAACTTGTTTGGACTCATAGTTAGAAGGATCAAGCGAAGTATATAAGGCTACAGACTCATATCATTAACTTCCAGGCAGCCATCAGCAACAACATGAAGAAGACAACTAGCAACTATACTGAAAACTTGTCTAGGTAGCCCAAGTGTCCAACTCAATTTGGAAACACTTCATTTGACATGTCACAGGTGACTAAACGAATGAATGCTCGCTCATAAGATCGATGCCTAGCTCGGCTCAACTAGCTTGTATCTTATTTACTTGCTAATTAAACTGAGAATTTGACAACCGGTGGTTTCTTAAATATCTGAATTCTTCAGTTCAAGTATACAAAGAAAAATTTTGGTTCAAGATTGGTAGCCTAGAACTCTAAATTTTCAGTGCATGTGGTTGTGTTTGGCGACTAACAGAAAGTTCTGTATCAGTTGAAAGATTGAAGATTTTCTTTTGAAGGTTGGTGCTTTTGCCTTTTAGTGTGACTGATGACTACTTAGTTAATGTCCCAGCTAACTGAAAAATCTCATGAAATAGTTTTTTATGTGGTTTCGTTCATAAAGGGCATATTTAGAATATATGAATTTCACAAGAAACAACATAAATTTCTCGAGACTTAAATAAGGCTTTTAAGTTATATGTATCTTGCAACTTGCAAGAAAAGTTTAGCATATATAACCTTGCTCATACAATATGATGTTGGTTATCTAGAATTATTTGCACTTGTTATTGGTACACATTAAGTTTTGATCATAAAAGTGTCTGATCAACCTAAATAGAAGTGGGATTTTTAAAATATCAGGAACACCCTAAGACCTCTACTTTCGTCTCGCTCTAGAGCCTCCGAAATATCAGGAACGGCCCTAAGCCGCAATTGCTTCATCTTTATCTTGTCCCAGTAAAGCAGACGAAGGATACATATTAGTACCCATTCCCAAGCGGCGTGCTGTTTCCCTTCCAATTGCAAGTTGATCACCCGTAATCATTTTGACACTGACACCAAGGTTAAGTGCCCTCCTGATTGTTTCTGCACTATCATGTGGGGGGGGTCAAAAAGTGGCAAGAGCCCAATGAACATCCAGGGTCCTCCAGGACTTTCCTTCCTACCCTCTGGCATTTCCTGGTGCACCACACCAAGTGACCGCAAGCCACGCTTGGCAAATTTGTCAATTAAAACTCTGACTCTTCCTTCAATCTCTGATTTGTTGTGTGCAAGATGAAGGATCTGTTCTGGTGTCCCCTTGCTAACGGGGCCGGGGGGGGGGGCCTGGCACCCCCAACCTTCTACTAATTTTTTATTATGTAGTTAATTATATATGTTTAATTAGTGGTTTGGCTCCTCCCAATTTAGCCTAAATGTAAAGTATATTTAAAGTCCAATCATATATAGTCCAATTAGACCTAGTAGTTGAGAACTGAAGCTCATATTTGAGCCTTTGCTGTTTGCTCTTTGCCCACGCACTCTCTCAGTCTCTGTCTGTTCGTCTTCCTAGCTTCTTGCCATCACTACCTCGGCGCAGTTCGCGAGGGGGCTCTTGTCAAGACTCGAGACGTCGCGGACTAGAGGATGACCTCGCATCGCAGATGTCCTGCACTCCTGCTCCTCCGCTACTCGTGGCTGTCTGTCCTTGAGCTCGATTTTGTAACTTGTAAGTGCCGCTTGCCGGTCTCGTCGGTCACGCAATACTGCCGCCTGCCGGTGCCGAATTGCCGAAATGCTTGCACAGTGGCACAGCCTGACCTTGGCACCTGCAAGATTAACGGCAGAGCGGCTGTTAGTCATTAGTGATTAGCGATTTAGCGGTGCGCCGGTGCCGAAATGCTTGCACAGTCTGAAATCTGAACGCAAATACACAATATGTCAGTGCTTCTTTTTAGGATAATGTGCGCAAACTTCTCTGCGGTTTCTATTGACTATTGAGGGCTTGTGCCTTATGCCATCAGCAGGTAATCACTAATCATTCATTGATTTCATTTGGTGGTATTCTCTTATCTAATTAGTAATCATTATCTAAATTTCCCTTTACAATTTTAGATGATATGAAGAAGAGAAAGACAATTCATAGTTTTTTTAAGCCTGTTGGTTCTAATGCTAATTGTATTGAAACCATTAGAAGCCGAGGTTGCCAGAGTAAGCCTGTTGATTCTACTCTACTTGTTGTCTATATTGCCCCCTTCATATTAATGCTGTTCCTTTGTTAGTTGGATTGAATGGCAGAAAATGAAGCTCTTGGATACCCGCACGAGCCTCCTTTGGATCTGCAAGCATACCAACTATTGTGGCATCCATGGCATCCTGATTTCTGTACTTAAAGCTCTGGCAGCCCTTAGTATCACAGTATCCTGCTCAATACCTCTTTGTAAAACCTCTATAAGATTCTAGTCCAGAGTCAACTTGTTCAGGGTTAGTGTTCCCGTCTTGTCACTGCAAAGAACATACATGCCAGCCCTTTCCTCAATTGCAGTCATCCTCCTCCTTGTAATAGCTCCTTGTTGAGCCAAGCGGTGTGAACCTATTGCCATAGTCACAGAAAGAACAATGGGCATGGCAATGGGAATTCCTCCAATTAAAGCACCAAAAGATTGTCAATTCCTGGTCGGTAAGCCCTGTGCTGGATAGGATACATGACAATAATCTCCACAACCATTCCCACAGCAATTGAACAGATGCAGAAGTTTCCAATGGCAGTCAGAATCTTCTGGAAATGGCCAACTTGGTTTGTTGAATCAACAAGATGCGCAGCCTTGGCAAAGAATGTGTGTACACCGGTGGCAATGACAACACCCTCGATTTCACCCTGCTTGCATGTGGAGCCAGAGTACACTCCATCAGCAGGGCCTTTGGTCACCGGTGTTATGAATAGCACTTGTATTCAATATGAGGTCAATGGGCCGGTATATATACACAAAGTACAGGAGGCAAATATGCAAAGAACCCCTCATAACAATGGAGAATAACAAACTATACATATATCTCTAACACCCCCCCTCAAACTCATGGTGGATCAACAACACTGAGTTTGGAGAGGTAGAAGCCGTGCTGCGCTCGAGTCTGGGCCTTCGTGAAGAAATCCGCTATTTGAAGCTCCGAAGGCACATACTGAAGAGTAATCACCTGATCATGCACACAAGTCCTCATGAAAGAAGCATCAACACCAATGTGCTTGGTGAGCTCATGCTTCACTGGATCACGGGCAATACTGATAGCACCTATACTGTCTGACAAGAGAGGGGTCGGTGTAGTGACAGAAACACCAAAATCCTCAAGTAACCACCGTAGCCAAGTAATCTCTGCTGTCAAGAGAGCCATAGCTCGCAACTCAGCCTCTGCACTCGAACGGGACACTGCAGTCTGCTTCTTCGTCTTCCAGGCAATAAGAGAACCACCAAGAAAAACACAGTAAGCAGAGATAGACCGGCGATCAGAGGGATCGCTGGCCTAAGTAGCATCCGAATAGGCCTGAAGCTGTAACGAACTGGAACGTGGAAAGAAGAGACGGCGAGAGATAGTCCCACGAAGGTATCGCAGAACTCGAAGAAGGTGGCTGTAGTGAACCTGAGTGGGAGCTGAAACAAACTGACTCAGAATATGAACTGGATAAGTGATATCCGGACGAGTAACAGCAAGGTAGACAAGACTCCCAACAAGATGACGATAGCGAGTCGGATCAGAAAGAGGCTCGCCATCAGAGAGTCGGAGGTGAACATTGAGCTCCATGGGAGTCTCAACAGTACGCTGATCAGTGAGAGAGGCGCGATCAAGAAGATCCTGAATATATTTCTCTTGGGACATAAAGAAACCATCTGGAGTGGAAGTAACCTCAATCCCAAGGAAGTAACGAAGAGGGCCAAGATCCGACATAAGGAACTGCTCACTAAGACGAGCCTTGACAAAGGCAATGTACTCAGAATCATCCCCCGTAATGATCATATCATCAACATACAGGAGAAGAAGAGTCCGACCACGAGACGAAGTGTGGACAAAGAGCGCAGGATCATGATCACTAGCTGAAAAACCAGCAGCAGTGACCACAGAGGAGAAGCGCTCAAACCAAGCACGAGGGGCTTGCTTAAGGCCATAGAGAGAGCGACGAAGGCGACATACCATGCCCTCAGGAACAGAATACCCAGGTGGCGGATGCATGTAGACCTCCTCACGCAACTCGCCATTAAGAAAGGCATTCTTGACATCAAGCTGAGAAACAGACCAGTGGCGAACAGACGCCACCGAAAGGAGAGTGCGAACAGTGGTCATGTGGGCCACAGGAGCAAAAGTCTCGTCGTAGTCAACACCATGCTCCTGCTGGAAGCCACGAGCAACAAGACGCGCCTTATAGTGCTCAAGAGAGCCATCAGAGCGAGTCTTAATCTTATAGACCCACTTACATGTGATGGGATGAGAATGAGATGGAAAAGGAACAAGATCCCAAGTACCAGTACGCTCGAGGGCAGCAATCTCCTCGGCCATGGCAAGCTGCCACTCAGGGTGAGTAACAGCATCCCGGTAGGAGACAGGCTCACGAGTAGCTGCGCCAGCAAAAGCAAAATGGGTAGGAGGCCGAATCGACTGGCGATCGCGGAGAGCGTAGCGAGGAGAAGATGACCCATCAGGGGAAGATGGAGAATCAGAAGAAGATGGAACAGCAGGAGAAGATGGCTCATCTGGAAGATCCTCAATACGAGGTCGACGAGTGTAGAAGATAAGGGGAGAAGGTACTGTAGTGGGAGGAGCCTGCGGAGTCGTAGAAGACGACACAGGCGGCGACAACGGCGGAGAGGCCACAGGGGGAATATGTGGAGACTCAGTGGGACAGGTGGACGAGGGCAAAACAGATATAGGTGTATCTGGAAAGGTCAAGAAAGACAGAGACTCCACAGAGGAAGCCGAAGGAGAGGCAGGACGTGGGTAGAATGGACGAGACTCGTCGAAAGTCACATCCCGAGAAACCCGTATCCGACGACCAACAGGATCCCAGCACCGATAGCCCTTGTGCTCGGCACTGTAGCCCAGAAAGACACACTCAACAGACTGAGCGGTCAGTTTGGTGCGTTCTCGAGGGGCGACGAGAACGTAGCAAACGCAGCCAAACAGATGAAGGGTAGAGTAGTCAGGAAGAAGACCACAGAGACGCTCAACAGGGATCGCTCCCTGAAGAGCAGAAGAAGGCTGGATGTTGACGAGATAGGTGGCAGTGGAAACAGCCTCAGCCCAAAAGTGAGGTGGAATAGAGGCGACGATCATCAGAGCACGAGCCGTCTCAAGGAGGTGACGATGCTTGCGCTCAGCGACACCATTCTGAGCATGAGCACCAGGACAAGAGAACTGAGCGAGAGTGCCCTGCTCAGCAAGGAAGCTGCGCAGGTAACGAGAGAGGTACTCGCCAGCAGAATCAGCACGAAAGACACGAATAGGAGTGGAGAACTGTGTGTGAATCATAGTGGCAAATTGTTTATAGATAGACAAGGCCTCACTACGAGAAGACATGAAATATATCCAAGTATGGCGAGAAAAATCATCTATAAAAATGATATAATATCGATGACCCCCTTTCGAAACGAAGGGAGCCGGACCCCAAACATCTGAATGAACAAGATCAAAAGGGCGCTGAGACACAGACTCACTATGAGGATAAGGAAGCTGAATCTGTTTACCTAACTTACAGCCCTGACAATCTAAAGACACGTCTCCTGAGACAGACCCCAGAAGACCACGACGAACTAAGGACGACAGACGAGATCCACACAGATGACCAAGACGGTGATGCCACTGCTGGAAAGAGCCGGTAGACGAAGTGGCAGAAGCGGAGAAACTGGCGGCGGTGGTGGCAGCGGAAGGAAGATGAAGCCAGTCAAGCTCTCAGAAACGCTGTGAGTCATGGCGCCGAGGGCCAGAACCAACCAGAGCTCCCGTGTGGCAGTCCTGAACACAACAAGAGTCAGAGTCGAGAATGACCCGATAACCAAGGTCAATAATCTGCCCAGCAGAAAGAAGCTGCATGGTAAGGCGAGGAACATGAGCAACAGAAGAAACATGAAAGGATGAGTTGCTAAGAGATCCTCTACCAGAGACAGAAAGAGATGTACCATCAGCAGTAAGAACATTGACAGGAGAATCAAGAGGTGTAATAGAAGATAGAGTGGAAGGATCAGGAGTCATGTGAAAAGATGCTCCAGAATCAAGAATCCACGGTGAAGTACCTGACTGTGTAGGGGGTGGTTTCTCAGTGCCTGAAGAGTCAGTAGCAGAACCTGCAGAACCTGTCGAGGGAGAACCTGAAGCGGCAAGCAGGCGTCGAAGTCTGGCTATCTCCTGCTCGGTGAGAGAAGCTGCTGAAGAAGTCGATGCAGACGTCGTCGTAGAAGCACTAGTGCCAGTAGAAGAACGGCGTGAAAGATGCCGCTTCTTCTTGTAGCACTGGGACTCAGTGTGGCCATCCTTGTCGCAGTAGGAACAGTGAGGACGGCCACCTCCAGACGGAGGACGGCCACCACCACCTGTGGTAGCCGCTGGAGGAGGCAGTGTAGCAGGCGGACGAGCGGCGAGCACAGAGGGGAGTGGCATCAGACCAGCACCACTCAAACGAGTCTCCTCTGCACGTATCTCGGTAAGAGCCTCCAGGAGAGTGACACGAGGGTGGCGTGCAAGGAGCTGGGCACGCCTTTGCTCGAACTCAGGACGAAGGCGAGTAAGGAACTCGTAAACCCGCTGAAACTCCAGGTCAGCACGTACATCCAGGCAGCACGGACAGGTACGACAGCCAGCAGTGCGAAGTGAGTCCAACTGACGCCAGACAGCAGAACTCTGAGCGTAAAAAGCGTCAACAGTAGCATCACCCTGCTGAAGAGAGTGCTCCTGGCGGACCACGGACAGGTACAGGGCATCACCAGAGGGCTCGTAGCGCTGACGAAGATGAGTCCACATCTGGAAAGCCGAAGGGAGTCCCACAACCTCAGAAGAAAACTGAGGCTGGACACTGGCGATGAAGACAGCAGCAGCCCGAGCGTCGTCATCGTACCACTGAGTGTAGACGGTCAGATAATCCTTGTAGGAATCCAGAGCCTCCTGGTATACAGAGGCAGCTTCATTATTAGCTTCATCATCAGCAGCAGCCTTATCGGCTGTCGGGGGCAATGCAACAGGCGTAGGCTCCGTCGGAGGAATAGGGCAAGGCGGGCAGGTGACATCGCCAGAGAGGACGCCCCAGAGACGAAGACCACGCATGTGAATGCGCATGTGAGACACGAAGTCGGTGTAATTAACACCATCAAAGATCACCGGGCAGCGAGGGAGGGAAACGGTGCCCATTGGTAGGCGGCGCTGGACGGCGCGGCAACCAAGGCAACGAAGTCTAACAGGCGGCGCTGGACGGCGCGGCGGTTAGAACGACGTTTTTTTTTCTTTCTTTTTTTTCTTTTTTTTTCTTTTTCTTTTTCTTCCGCCGCTCGGTAAGAAAAACCTCAAACGGGCCTTCGGCCCGTTACGCACGCACGCGTTAGGGTTGGCGGCGGCGCGACGGTGGCAGCGGCGGCGAGACGGCGGCGGCGGCGGCCCGGCGGAGCGGGCAACGGCGACGGCGGCCCGGCTCCCGACGGGGAAGTCGGTAGGAGGCGGAGGAGCCGAGGCGAGGCCGGGCGGGCGCCGGGTGGAGGCCGACGGCGGCAGGGGCGGCAGCGGAGGCCGGGCGGACGGCGGAGGCGCCGAGGCGAGGCCGGGCGGGCGCCGGGCGGAGGCCGACAGCGGCAGGGGTGGCAGCGGCGGCGGGGGAGTCGGTGGCGGCGACGACGACGCGCGGAGGAGTCGGTGGAACCGACGGGGGAGTCGGTGGGGCCGACGGCGGCGGCGGCGAGGCGACAAGCGAGGCGACGGGAAAACCCTAGGTACGCTCTGATACCATGTTATGAATAGCGCTTGTATTCAATATGAGGCCAATGGGCCGGTATATATACACAAAGTACAGGAGGCAAATATGCAAAGAACCCCTCATAACAATGGGGAATAACAAACTATACATATATCTCTAACAACCGGCAGGGACTCACCTTCAAGCCTGACATTCCAGCAGCCAAGTATGTCGAGTGTATGCAGTAGATAGCATTTGGTGAGAATGTCATCAAGGCCAAGATCACCTAACAAGCCATAGGCAAGCTCAAGCTGTTCGAGCATGGGCATGGTGCTTGCGACTACCAAGGCATCCTCTACACTCACGGGTAGTTCAACCACGTTAGGCTCTCCATCCTCAAACTCGTGAACTGCTCCATCATTCTCTTCAGCCATTTCCACACCTCCGTCGCTTCCCACGTCGGTGACCAAGGAAGACTTCAGCGTAGTCACCAACAGTGGCTTGTCTTCCGACAGAGTGTGCGTCTTCATTGGTATTTCATTGAACATCTGCCATGTACGGAGCGGCTATGCCTCCACTTGCGAGAGAGGAGCAGCAGCGGCCGTGCCAGCGGTGGGCTGGTCCACCTCGGTGGTGGTCACATCGGATATGGTCGGAGAAGAGGTAGACCGCTCAAGCATTTGGTTCAACATCTTAGTCGTCTCGGTCACCATCCTGATGCATCTCTCCAATTTCTGGTCATCGGTCATGGCGTCCCATTCCCAGCCCATTGAAGGTGGTGAGCTTGGCTTCGATACGGGCTCATTGACACCAGTGAAGTGCGTGTCGGGCGATGAGGAACCTGGAGCCGTGACGACAACCTTGGGGGCACACCCGATGGCCACTGCATCATGCCATGCAGTCATAGTGGAAGTAGGGTCGCGTGTCAGCTGCACCAACTGGATATTGAGGACGCAGCAGCCGTCGTAGATACACCAGCCATG
Organism: Dendrocalamus latiflorus; assembly: GCA_017311315.1. Lineage (NCBI taxonomy): Eukaryota > Viridiplantae > Streptophyta > Magnoliopsida > Poales > Poaceae > Dendrocalamus > Dendrocalamus latiflorus. The sequence goes on from CM029664.1 coordinate 29,421,157, forward strand.
CAAGGCATCTCGATCTCGCATGGCTTCGTGCCATGATTGGAACTGGACTACGGCCTCCACGAGAGCAACCCTCAGGGACAAGGGTGATTGGAGCTTACACGGCTTTGTGCCATGATTCTAGTCGTCGCTCGATCACCTGTGTGCCTCCTCGGCCCACGGCCCACGCCACCAATTGGGTCCGTGACAGAATTCTTCTACAAATGCCACATTGACAATTTATAATAATCTAAAGGTTTGATGCGGCTGTAAACAACCAATATTCCCTTTCGAAAAATTGTTGCCACGAAACAGTTTTTTAATGGCATGCGTATGTTTTTTTAGAACTAGGCATATGGTTGGATGCTGCGGTTTTTCCTCGATGGAAAAAGACTATCTCCTGTGAAATTATTTTCAATGACCGGATGCTGGTGCCGTGGCGGAGTGTGAAGACAAAATGGTCGATGGAAAAATACTAGCCAGGACAAGCAAGCAAGCTCAAAGCCAAGCCTGTTAAGCTAAGGAAGCTTGATTTACAGGCTTGGCATTTTATTACTCCTTGATTTTTATACGGCTCCCACGCATTTTAAGATTCAAACATTACAAAATTTGATCAACAATTAGTCCAACAATATGTATAGAATATATGACACAAAAGTGATATGTTAGATTCGTGTTTGAAAGCACCATCTCATGATTATAATTTTGTAGCTATGAACAAAGTCTTGTAAAAGAAATTAACAGTCAAATTTTAACTTTAGAGACAGCATCAAGGCAAACCGTGCCTTACAAAAATCAACGGAGGGAGCATGAATTATGCCTTTTGGATTTAGGTGACCGAATTAGTCTTTGTGGCATGTTAAACTTTTACGGCCTGTTCCTATCCATGGTGAGCGTTAAGCAGTTGATCGGATGGATGTGCTGTGTCAACTCAAGTGCATATGTTCTTGTTTTGAAACATGTGCCATATTTTAATTAACAGAAGTCGCAAGAAAATTCCTAATGTTTTGTATTGGTTCGTTTTGCCCTTTTATTTCTTTCATTTATGTACTACGCAAACAGTCTTTATGATGGATTGAGTGACATCATTGAATGCTTTTGCTCTATGTTGCAGCAGCCAGAACTCTTGCAGTGCGACTCCAAGCCTCCGGTTAGTTTCGCTGAAGGACGAAATTTATTAATAAGGGTCAGTTAGGCCAAGCTTAATTTTCTCCGATAGGCCAGCTTACTGAGGCTTCTTATAAGCCACCGAAATCCCCAAGGCACTGGCTTCAGCATTATTTGATAACAATTTGAAAATGAGAAAAAGAATTAGTTAATCAAAATATCTGTTGCCAAACTTGGCTCGTAAGTTAGGGGGTGTTGGTTCGTTGCCACACTTTACCACAATTAAGAAACTTTAGTATTTTTGTGGCCACCATTTGATTTGCAGCTACAATTGTGGCCGTTCATACTTTCTTTAACACTTTACCCACTTGTCTTCGGTACACATTTTGCCTAAATCGGGTGGCACACTTTGCTACAACTAGTGTGGCATGGTGCAATAGCCATCCAAATGTACTATTTGTACTATTGAAGTGCAATGATGGGTACTTCCAAGTCAAGGTGGGTTCTTTTCGGCTAGAGCTTATAATCGTGGTTTATGATTTTTAGCTCTAGTATGAGCGTTTGTGAACAAATCGAATAATAATGAGCTGATAAGATATTTTAAAAAGGTTGTCCTGATAATTCACTTCGAAATGGCAATAGAGAAACCATCCCGATTGTTTGTTTATTTGAGAGAAAACATAAGTCATAAACCATAAAATATAAACTGAAAAGAACTCGACAGGTAGGGTTCGGAAGACTGGTGGCATGTCCCGATAAATCGAAAATGGATAGGTACTAGTTTTTGGTACCAATTTCGGTTGACTCGATCACCCTGAATCTCTTTTTAAAATTTATTTTCCATTTCAAAAAAATTATAATTATATTTAATCTTTACTATTTAAAAGAAAGAGTTAATGGTAATCGTTCTTCCTCCCCTCCTCACGTAAAAAAATGTTTCTGCTGGGCCCACTATTTTCTCTTATGTGCTTTTCCCCGCGTCTCTATCTTCCAAATCCAAAGCACCTCATCTCTCCCATCCGTTCGATGAGATCTCTCTTCCGCACGCCTCCTCCCCCCCACTCCCTTCACTCCACCCGTCGGTCGCCTCCTCCTCCCCACCATGCGCCACCTCGCCTCCTCCCCACCGAGAGACGCTCTCGACAGAGGCAGAGCAGATACGGGTGCGCCGACTATTGGGGATCGTCTTCAGGCTTGACCTACGTCGCCTCACCTCCTCCCGCTCCGCTCCCCCATCTGCGCATCTGCCACACACACCCTCGTGTCCTACCTCCCCTCCCCTTCAAAGACTACTCCCCCACACCCACCCCTACCTCCTCTCCTCCCACCACACGGCCCTGAGACCAAGAATCCCTAATGCAATCGCAAACCCAAGACACGTAGCCAGCTTTGAGCAAGAGCACAGCCGAGGAGAGCCTTACGGGTCTAGGAGGTTCGCCACCGTGGTGGTGAGGTGGGGTTCCTGGGGTTGGATGAGAAGGGTGTAATACCATCAAAATGTAAAGGAGAAGAAAAGCGAGAAATAAAACAATCTAAGGGAGAATAAAAGAAATAAAGAAAAGTTTTGTCGTCAGACCAATCGGCTTTTAGAATGCCGAATAAAGGTAGCGCTCACTAAGGTTCCCAAATCATCCAGGGATGGTCGGCACCGTCTCGCATTTGAGTTCTTATCATCCGACAGGATTCCATTCTTACCTTTTACCAACTTACTTGCCGCAATAGAATAGCCCCAAACAGTGTAGGGCTACCTTTGGACCAAAAGGTCTATGAGGCACATAACTAACCAAAGCTAAATGGGAAGGGCATAAATGGCAATGCATAGAGAGAGCAATGGCCATGCGCCTCTTAAGCAGACCAGCCACACAAGCCTCACTTCCATTTCTCTTCTCTCAACTGAAAGCCAAACCAAGGCGAGGGTAGGAAGCCAACCCACTCAATTTCCTTCCCATTTCCCTTCTTTGCCAACCATAGCCAAGTCAAGCAAGAGGTAACACTAATGTTTTGCTTGGCTAGAGCAAAAGTCACAGCCAAGCACCACCCAATACAAAAATGCCAAGGCAGCCACACCGCACAGAGAGGAAGTGAGGGAGAGGGAAGCTGAGGAGAGGAGCTTGGGGAGTTTGGGAAGCTCAACGGCGTGAGGACGCATCCACGGTGACCACAAGTCGCCTAGGACCACCGGAACCACGTCGAACCGAATTGGGGCAAGGAGGAGGCGAGAAGGGCTAACGGAAACGTGTGGAGAGCACTGTCGCCACCACGGCCATCGTCATCGCCTTCTTGTTGGATCGAAAATGGCAACAGAGGGGGGCGGGGGTGAATGGTGCGTTTTAAAGTCGCTCCCAAAAGTACCCACTCAATTTCTCCCCCGATAGCTAGAGAGCTATAAAGAAGGAAAATGAAACAGAGAAGATCTACAAGCTGCAACTCTCAAGACCAAAGGCACAACAGTAAATAGGACGGCAGAGGAAGAAAAAAAATATTCCTTGCTGGCCGAACGTTGGAATTTAGAAGACATGCATTCGGTTCAGCTTTGCTATTGCAAGGATGGAGGACTGCAAAACTAAACTTAATGCTATTCTTTGAGCAGTTGGCCAGAAAATAGGAATCTGAATACTTTGCCAAAAGCACTAGAAATCAGCCCATTTTTGCTCCCAGCCGAGTACCACCAATGCTGCCAACAAACTAAAAAAACGTTACCTACTACTGCTGAAAGAGACTTTAAAAAGCACTGCTGAAATCTGCAAGGAGAGAGGTTTTTCAGCAGCAATTAAAATCATTAAAACATCATACAAAGTTGGCAAACATTTCAGCCAAACACATACAATAGTGCAGCCAATGATTGCAAGAACTGATAGTCATTGAGTGCAAAAATCTGCTGCCATCCGTGAACACAAAATGAAGAATTCCTGCTGACCTTACAGCTTAAAGAAAGCTAACAAAGGATCATGCACTGCACCATACATTGATGCTGTCCATGAGCTACACGTAGGGATTAAAAGAACATAGGAAACAACATGCAGAGGCATCATTCGGCTAGAGATAGCATGCAGCCGAACACATGCTGTTGATTTGACAACAGAGCAGTCAGACTTAATCCAAAGGAAAAGCTTGCCAATAAAAAGGAAACAGAGAAGGGAAGAAATAGAGACAGCAAGAACAAGCTTGCCCAAAACCAGAACAGGAAGCAAATAAACACAGGAAGAGCATAGAGCAAAGAGGCACAAAGAGACAACACAAGATCATAACAGCTCAAACTCAGGAAATCGATACGGAGACATACATGCTTGATATGAGAGTTTTCTTATAGTCAACTCAATCAAGAACGCACTGTATACACTGAGTGCCCATACGCCTGGAGAGCATAGAGAGAAGCTCACACCTCCTCTCTTTCTCTCTTTCTCAATTTTTCATACATGGAGAGAACCAAATAAAACCCTAACTCTTACACTCACTCTCCCAATTTCAGCACTACCTCTCCTACTCCTTTTATAGCCTCCCACTAATGGGTTTGCACATGCTTTACCCATTAGGTCACCACCTACTCGATGCTTTATCTAAACCCGCTTCCTTTCGTGTAGCTTTGCGTTTTTACCGAAATGCCCCTCGCACACCTTCCAGGAAGCTTCCTCCTTTCTTGCCTTGCAAGCCTCGCAGACACCTCGAGCCCTCGCCGTCTTCGACACCTCCCGACCGTTCTGACCTCAGTGTCACCTGCACATAGTCCGGTCCACCGTGTCTCGCCACGACTTCGCCTTGATGTCCTGCAGCCAACACAGACAAGAAACACATCAAATAGCACCGCTCGATACATGTAAGCATAAATGCATTAATGAAATAGCCCAAACCTGACAAGTCGACATAATATGCAATCTAAACCCTTTGACCAGGTTTGACCAAGTCCGACCGAGTCCATTGCACCACGCAACGACATGGTCTGAACCAACCAAATCAAACTCGACTTCCCTAAACCGATGTCAATTACTCATCACATACATAGGATGACCTCCACATGGTCTCTCAATCTCCCCCTTGATGAGTATATTGACAAACCCCGAAAAAGCACAAAGTTGAGTTTGAGAACGAGGTCAAACATGGTCCAAAGGAAAGAGCAAAAGAGGCTCATGACCATGTCGACAAAGGAGCACTAGAGCTACACAAGAAAGAGCAAATTTTTCTCCAAAGCTCTAGAATGATCCCAAATGACTTTTTCTCCAAAATTCTCCCCCTTTTGGCAATAAACACATCAAGGATGCAAGGAAGAGAACAAGTCATGGAAATGGATGAAATGGCTGAAGTTTGATTATTCTAAGCATTTAGAGCCATGAGAATTATCCAAAATGACCATAATGTATTACACCAAGCCATAGCTCAATAAAAGGCTAGCTAGATCATAACAAGACATGTATAAGCCAGCTAGAACATATAGATGACAATATGAAAAGTAGTGCGTTTAGTGAGCATGTCAAGTCATCAATGAGCAAAGTCTAGCTAGAGATATCCAAGGATGATGCAGGCCATGTCAATAAGCTAAGCGGAACCAAGATGCTAATATTGAGTCCAAATAGAGTGCTATACGCTCAAGAATGAAACATTGGATCAAGTAATTGGTTCTTTTTGTAGTTCAAGCAAATTGAGCACAAATGACATATTTTCTTTTGAAACTTATGGTTGTTTTCAATATTTTTTATCATGTGCTAGATCTCAAGCCTTATGCGACTACTCCAAGCAAGAAGCTTAAGAAGATAGTCTAGGTCATCCAAAACTTCCCTTGAGTTCATGCCTAGTGCAATGACAAGCCGTCTCATGAGAAAGAATTGGTGAAATCAGTTTTTTCGCACAAAAGAGATCTTTTTGCTTTTTAAATAAGTTGTACTAACTTATGCATCATCAAGAACTAACATAGCTCAAACTAAGGCTCAATACAGATTCAACGCTCAACTCAGCCTATTTGACATGGCATGAATCATAAAAGGATAACTCAAGAAAGACTAGACTCAAATGCTAGCATGACAAGTTTTAATGCAAGTTGAGCAATTTTTAATTAGCTTATCATGGCAAAAGCTAGTCTACACATATGAAGTCATGATAAATCTAGCAAATAAGCACAAGTCATGGCAAGGTGTAAAGCATTATAAACATGTCATAACAGGATAATAATCAAGGCTCAATGTAGTTATTTACAATGCAGAAAGATATGCAAGAAAATCCAGCTCCCCCTCAACATGAGATGCAACTTTTAGTTCAAGTTGAGTTATGTCAATATTAAGCTCCAGAAGCTCCCAAATGAACTCCCCCTGAACCAAAGCAATAAAATCGAGAAGCTGGCAAAGAAAACCAAGCAGGTAGTCCTTAAAGCATAGATAAGATATAGAGGATACTATGGCTCAGACTGACTCTTATCTACCCCACATGACTCTAGGACTATCAACTGGTCATCTAACAGACTAAGGAGCAAACACGTACCCTGTCTACCTGAGAGTGTCCCAACCCTCGCTAGAACCTACAAGCAGTGAGTAAGCTCAACCTAGTAAGAAGAGAACCAGCTAATAAGCAGCATCCTAAAATCACAAGATAAGAGCAAGAAGTCTAAGCAGCTAGACAAAAGAACCACTCTAGCCTATGCTAGAAGGACTAAACCCAATGCACCCATATGCAATGCAACAAAAAAGAGTAAGAGCATAATTAATATAATAAAGCAGTAAAGCACAAAGCTCCCCCTCACATCAATCCATAAGGACAAACCACCCCAAGCTCTAGGGGCCTGCTTAAGTCCATACAAAGCTTTGGAAAGCTTGAAAACATGGTTAGGGTATTTGGGGTTCTCGAAACCAGGAGGCTGTCTCACATAGACTTCTTCCTCAATAAATCCATTAAGGAATGCACTCTTGACGTCCATCTGGTAAAGCTTGAAACCCTTAGAAGCTGCAAAGGCAAGCAGGATTCTAATTGCCTCAAGTCTAGCTACAGGGGCAAAGGTCTCCTCGAAGTCTAGACCCTCAACATGGGAAAACCCCTGAGCTACCAGTCTAGCCTTGTTTCGAATAACCACCCCATCCTCGCTCTGCTTGTTCTTGAACACCCACTTAGTCCCAATAACATTGTGACCTTGCGGGGGCTCAACAAGCGACCAGACCTTATTTCTCTCGAAATTCTCTAGCTCCTCATGCATGGCATTGACCCAAGACTCATCAGAAAGAGCATGAGAAGCATCCTTGGGCTCGAAAGAAGCAATGAAGGCAGAATGGAGACAGAATTGAGATAAGCCAGATTTTGAGCGGGTCACACGCTCGAAAAGGTCTCCAATCATCTGCTCTGAAGGATGAGCCATCTGAATATGTCTAGGAGGTCCAGGGTGAGATGAAGAAGTGGCCTCTACCTCATGAGCAGAAGAGGTAGGAACAGAGCCACTAGCTCCAGAAGAAGTGGAAGGCAAATGCTGATTGCCTCGAGGTGCGGTGGAAGAAGGCACCTCGGGTGGAGGATGAGGAACTGGATCGGGTAAACAACCCTCATCTCCATCGTCCTCATCATCCACAAAATGGGCTTGGACTGCTCTAAAGAACCTGAGATATCTGGCCTAGTCCCCGGACTGGCCTCGTCAAAGGTCACCTCACAGGTCTCTACCATTTTACAAGACTCGCAGTTCCAGACCCTATAAGCCCGCTAAGAAGTCGAGTAACCTAGGAAAATCCCATCACAAGAACGTGACTCGAACATGTCTAGGTTCCCGGACTTCAAAATAAAGCACTTGCAACCAAACACACGAAAATGAGATACGCTGGGCTTTCGCCCGTATCTCAACTCATAAGAAGTGCGGTGCAAGTGTGCCCGAAGAAAAACTCGATTCGAAACATGGCAAGCGGTAGCTATAGCCTCAGCCCAAAACTTCCTCGGTGTAGAGTACTCATTGAGCATCGTCCTGGCCATCTCGACCAAGGTACGGTTCTTCCTCTCCACGACGCCATTTTGTTGTGGGATGTGCGGAGAAGAGAACTGGTGCTCTACACCTGTCTCACCACAGAAACTCTCAAAATAGGAATTCTTGAACTCCGTGCCGTTGTCACTGCGGATCGCTCATAAGGCACCTGGGAGCTCAACAGAAAGCCTACTGAAAAGACCTCAAAACTGTGTAAATGTCTCATCCTTCGAGGCTAAGAAAAACACCCAAGAGTACCTCGAGAAGTCATCGACCACGACAAGAACATACCACTTCCCTCCTGTTGACTGCACTCGAGCTGGTCCAACTGTATGCATATAGAGCAGCTGTCCTGGTGCATCGGTCATGGTCACTGTGACCGGAGGATGAGAAGCGGCAACCATCTTGCCGTGCCGGCAAGGAGCACAAACTAGATCTTTGACCATCTTGAGTTTCGGCAAACCACGAATGAGGTCGTGGCCGCTAACTCGGGTCAAATGGTCAAATCCAATATCACCAAGTCTCCTATGCCAGAAGGAAAGGTCGCGGGACTTAGAAGCAACTAAACACATGAGAGGATCACCAGAAGACTCAGAAAAATCAGCACGAAATATCCTCCCAAAACGAGAAATCCCGCAAACCAGACTACCTGAAGAATCAAGAATTTTGCAAGCGTTTTTCTTAAAGCTCACCTCGAAACCGTCATCGGTAAGCTGAGAGACGGAAAGCAAATTATACTACAGCTTACTAACCAAAGCAACATCTTTCAAAATGAAAGAATCATTAACGCGCACTGTACCTTTAGCGATGACGCGCCCAGATGAAGCGTCTCCGAAGGTGATCGTCTCATCACCTGGAGCACGGGCAAGGGAAAAAACCAACGGGAGTCTCCGGTCATGTGTCATGAACACCTGGAGTCTACGAGCCAAACCTTTCCCTTCCCTGCCCGGCGAGCCTGAGTCAAACAGAGAGTAAAGTCTTAGTACTGGGGTAAATCAAGAGTGATTTTGGCACCCAATACTGAGTAACGCATCGAGAAGATGAAGTAGTCAAACACGATTGACCTCTATCTACCCTACGCTCTCTGTCACTCAAAGAAACAGACGGTCTCTGTGTAGACCTGAAGCTGTTGTTGGACTTGACCGCTACAGAGGAGCGAGTCAAGACACCAGCAACATGCTGATCACGCCGTGGGTAGCTATCTCGACGGGGAAAACGAGATCTACCCTCAGGGCGGCGGAAGTCACAACCAAAGGGAGCATGAGGACGAAACCAGAAAACTCGGAAAAACCAAGTCCTCGATGCTGCCCAAAACCATCAGAAGCATCTGAAGCAAACCTAGACCTCGTGTTGGTCTTAGGTGCACTCAAGGTTTGGGGCTGACCCTGAATACGCCTAAGAGCTGCAACACGGTCTCTCTGCGCGATCTTGGCACGCCTGAAGCATCGATCGATCAAGTGTCCATCCTTCTGACAGAAGGTGCAATGATACTTCGCCTTCTGAGAGGCAGAAGTAGCATGAGTTAGCTTCGCCTTCTGAGAGGCCGAAGCTACAGGTGGACTCACCTTGCTGTCAGAAATCCCTTGGACAAAGCCCGCAAACTTGAATTTAACTTCATCAGATCTGGGCTCAACCTCGATCACACCTCCTACTATGGGTCTGAGCACGGCAGGTGGATGCTTCCTCATGTCCTCATAGAAATCATATCCTAGACCCTGATTAAATCTGCAAATTTTAGATTGGTCTAGAATAAGATTGAGCTTTTTCTTGCCACCTACAAATCTCTCGAGAGTGTTCATAAGGTACTGACACTCCCGAAAGAGAGAGGTGCAAGAAGAGCAGGGGGAAGAAGAGACAGCAGAAGGTAAGGGAGCAGAAGAAGAACCAACAGTAGAGCAAAGAATGGCTTGTGCACGCACAGCCGACTCCGAAGGAACAGTCCTACTACTAGCCAGTTGGTTCACGTCGCTAAGCGTCTCCCCCTTACCCTTGGGCTCCTTCCCCACCTCAGCAGTCACATTACAATGAGTTGATGGCTTCTCTAGTAAATCCTTAGTTAGCTTCACACATTGTTCATTCAAAGCAACGAGTTCAAGTTTTAGTTTATCACAACTAATGCATGGTGAGCTAACAGGATCCTTAGTCGCAAACTGAGCCATTTTCTTGTTATTGTCAATCATTTCTTGAAACTGCTTTGAGACAGATTCAAGTTCAGTAGTTAATTTAGGACAGTTCATACATGAAGCAATCGGCTCAAGTAAAGAAGCATGCAACTCAGCAATTTTATGATCTGCCCGTTTTAGGTTCATCTTCAGTTTATTGCAATTTTCACAAGACTCGGTCAGATCTAGGAGCATGGTATAAAGACCTCTAAAAGCGTTGTCCTTATCCTCACATGAGGTGCAAACAGAAGTAGATGAAACAGGAACTACCCTACTCATCTCAAGCTCAGCCAAGAGACTAATATTCTCCACCTTAACAAGATCAAGTTCAGAGGATAGACTATCATGCGAGGTCCTTAGTTTCTCTATGTCACCCAACAGAGCACAGCATGTATCACAATCATCACTAGAGGGAGCAGATGTAAGAGCAATAATCTCTAGTTTCAATCTATCTACTTCCTTCTCTAACTCAATACACCTAGCCCTAGCTCTAGCATGAAATCCACCTAGCTTAAGAAAAGCATGATTGAGCTGGTCGTAGGTGGGGCATACCTCGTCTGAGTCGGAGTACAGCTCGCTGTTGCTCAGTTCGCCCTCGAGGGCCATGAAGCACATGCCGGAGAAGTCATCGCCGCCCTTGGGGTCTTGGTCACCCGTCCCGTCGTCGTCGCTCCATCCCTCGACCTCGCTGAGGTCGAGGTCGTCGAAAGCGGTGAGGACGCGATGGAACAGCTTCTTGGCTTTACCAAGGTTGCGGAACTTCTTGCCTTTGTAGGAGCTAGAGGCTTCTTGTTGCGGTTCTTGTCAGTGTAGTCGATCTTGCCCGAACCGCCGTAGTTAGTTTTGCCCTTCTCTAGCTTGGGGCAGTTTGCCCGAATGTGGTTGGGGCCACCACACTCGAAGCACATGACTGGTCCGCCTCTCTTTCTGTCCCTCCTCCTCTTGTAAGCATGAGAGAACTTCCGAGCTAGGAGGGTCTGTTCATCCTCAAGCTGCTCTAACTGATCATCAGTTACGTCACATAGAGCAGCAAGGGAGAAATCACATAGCGAATCGGAAGAACAACCAGAAGCCAGAGTGGGATCAGTGACTAGAGCCATCGACTGCGACTTCGACTTGCGAGAGACAATGTCAATCTCGTGAGTTTGTCGCCACCACGGCCATCGTCATCGCCTCCTTGTTGGATCAGAAATGGCAACAGACGGGGGGTTGTAAGATCGAGGAGGCCGACTAGAGGGGGGGTGAATAGGCGGTTTTTAAAATTTTCGTCCAATTTCAATTGTCAATTTTAAACCTAATGGGTTTACTAGAGCAAGATAATAAAAGAGCACCTAAAACAATTTAGAAAGGCTCAAGAGATCACTGTCACAAGTAATAGACTAAGAGCAATATCAAATAGTCTAAGTCGAGGAATGCTACTCTAACTAAACAAGCAATCAAGTAATGTGAATAGAGAGAGTTGCTTGAATGTAAATAAACACAAGAGAGCAAACCACACTTGACACAATTACTTTTTACCGTGGTGATCGGAGACTTGTCGGTCTCCCCTAGTCCACGTTGAGGTAAGCCCGAACGAATCGGACCGGCTCCACGAATTGAGCCTAATCACCTCGATCACTAGCGGTAGCCCTTTCCCTCTCCGGGTAGGCGAGCTCCGAGCCTTCACAATCTTCCGGGCCTTCTCACAATCTTCTTGAGAACATCACCGGACCTTCGCCAAGCCGTCTAGGTGCCGGCAAACACCAAGAGAATGAACCATGATGGCTTGATCACACTCAAGTGCCTAATGGATCAACTAGAATGCAATGCACTTGAATTTTGGCTCAACCACCTCAATTGAATGCACAAGTGAGAGAATGAGGTGTGAGACGTTGCACTAAGCTCAAATGTATTCAATGGAGGTTCAACAACATTACAAGTTCTGGTGGGGATGTATTTATACCCCCACCAACCTCAAATAGCCGTTACAATAAACAATCCTGAAAAAGTCAGGGAATCCGGAACTACCGCCGTTGAAATCGCGGTACTTCCGGATTTCTGCTGGCCGGTCAGAACGGCTATGTCAGTGAGTCAGAAGTGACCGTTGGTCAATGAGTGCGGTACTACCGTCGTTGAAATCCTGGTACTTCCGGAAGTTCCGCTCCATGACCCGGTACTTCCGATCTCAGCGAGTTTTAGTTTTATTCCCGGCGCTCTCTGGAAATAAAGTTCTGCACGGGTATCCGAAACTTCCGCACATGCGGTAGTTCCGCAGGTCAATCCGCGGTACTTCCGTTTTCCGAGAGGCTAAGTTAAACTCCGGGCGCTCTCTGGAAATAAAGTTCCGCTCGGGTGCCCGGTACTACCGGCCATCCGGTAGTTCCGCAGTTCAACCCGCGGTACTTCCGTTTTCCGAGAGACTAAGTCTGAGTCCGGGCGCTCTTTGGAAAAATCATTCCGCCCGGGCGCCCGGTACTTCCGGCCCTGCGGTAGTTCCGCCCAATTAACACCGGAACTACCGGATTTTCTGACAATGCACAGATTTGATTTGATTTTAATTTCTAAGTGCATGCATGATCCGAAATTGATCCATAGGGCACATTTGAACATGATCAAGCAATCACCATGATCCCTCTTAATAGTACGGCGTCTATCCTATAATCTGGTCTTCCAACCTATCTCCAAGACCGGTAAAAATAAAATAGAAACCTAAACTATTTACCTTGTCGCCCTAGAGATCTTTGAATCTTCATGGGATATTTTGTGAGCCTCTTTTTTTGCCATTTGAACTTATCCTTTCAAACACTTAATGCACACATTAGTCCCATATTCACATAATTTCATTAATTACCAAAACCAATATTTTTAGGGGCCTAGATGCTTTCAATCTCCCCCTTTTTGGTAATTGATGACAACAAGAGCAAATTTTGAGAAGAATTTAAGATTTGGATATACTCCTAGTTTGCAAGTTGTATATCACAAGGTCTTTGAAATTTTAGCAATTTAGAACATGGGGAATTTTTGCAAATTAGAAACTAATAAGAAAGAGCTCCCCCTAAACATGTGCATCAAATTTTATAAGAATTTATATGAATTCTAAAAATAAAATCAGGCATGATCACACCATAGCATTACAGCACATTTATCAAAATTCAAAGATACGCAATAGACAAGTAAATAAGCATTGCATTAAGGGCATAACATAGTTCATTACAATGCATCAGCAATTAAAATACTAAACATCCACAGAGTTTAAACATCACATGGTTCATTACACCATAATTTATTGCATAGCCTAAATAGATAGATAAAAGTCTTCTCCTTGCTTCATTTCTCCCCCTTTGGCATCAAAGTACCAAAAAAAAAAAAAGAAGAGCTAGTCCTGAGCTGCACTTGGAGAAGGAGGACCGCGGCGACGAGTGCGACGAGAATAGCGAATAGGATCCACAGCACTCTCAAGGGACGAGATGTGATCACCAAGAGAAGAAACCGAAGTGATCAAAGTGCCAACCTGTCCCGTAGTCTCAATCTGGCGTTCCTCAAGCCTGAGAATGGCTGAGTAGATCTGGGACAGAGTGACATCACCCTCGCCCTGTGGAGGAGGATCAGCAGCTGCCTGAGACTGAGGCTGGGGCTGACCACGATGACGAGCTGGAGCAGGGATAGGGGCCTCTGCGCGAGGCTTGTACAACTTGTGCACGGTGCAAAGTGCTCCTCGGTATCCAGTCTTGCGTATGATCAAAGCCATAATGAATAGTGCAAAGTTAATCCTTTTCTGTTTGTCATTCTTATTGGCGTCGATCCCCCTAATGATGAGATCCACCACATCAAACTTTTGGCCGCGCATAATGTAGTCAATCACATTCCACGCATGGCCACGAATAGCATCATAATTTCCACTCTTGGGAAAAATGGTGTGGTTGATGATCCTGTTGACAAGGCTGGGAATAGGAAGTAGTCCAATTGTCGTCCCCAGCGTTTGTTCAGCTGCTTGATCATAATACTCTGAATATGCAGCAATGGGAAGAGCACGCTTGCTGTACACCTTCTCATAGGCACTGGTTTCCGTCCCAAGTGCCAACTCAAACTCGTGTCTAGTGCACTCAATGAGCTGCGTTCAAGTCATCCAACACAAGTGCTCAAAGTTGGGAGAGATATACAAGGTAGCATAAAACTGCCGAATCATATTGTCCATGTAGTTGCACTTGAACGCAACAAGTTGATGGATCCCGGCTTGCTGAAAAAGCCGATATGCACCGTTAAACTTGTCAATCTGTGACAAGTGATCCCAGTCCACATACTTGTGTGCAGCAAACTTGCGAGCAGGACCATACATCTCTTGGTACACTTGCTCCTGAAACTTGGAATGAAACTGGGGGTTCTTAGAGTTGCGAGGGCGGACATACTGACTGCGACGACGAAGGATGGCATAGTCCTCATTGGAGATTTTGGAGAGGTCCACTTCTTCATCTGCAGTTGCCGCAGGCATCTCCTCATCTGAAACCGCATACTCCTCGCTCTCATGCGAGGCCTCGGATCCACTCTCATGCGAACCCTCTGAGTCACTCTCAGAGTCGGAGGCGGGACCCTTGCCCCTATCCTCATGCTCCGCCGTCTGAGAGGCAGGAATCGAGGAGGAGGATTGGCCAGCAATGCCCCCATAGGTCTTGTGGGAAACATTCTTCATCCTCGGCATCTTCAATTACAGATCAGGATAAACAAGGAGTGAGAAGAGATACGCAAGAAATAGGTTTGAATTTGAAAGTAATAACTTTCTGCTGTTCCAGGAAAAACGGAAGTTCCGGTGGCAAAATGGTGGTACTTCTGGGAAATCCGGTAGTTCCTGCATTAAACATGCGGAACTTCCGTGACCCCGGTAGTTCCGGCCGCTCGACCGGTAGTTCCGGTTTTTCTGGGCATTTCTAGGGCATGTTAAAAATTGAATCTTTTTGGGGTGTTTCTTGGATTGAATCCAATGCATGCTTGTAAAAGCATTCTAATACCCCAAACATAGTATTTTGCCCGAAGAAACTACAACAAAAATCGCTACATTTCAAATTTAACCTAATCTCAACTCTAGGGTCCTTAGAACAAGATAAAGAGGGATTTGATCCGATTTACCTTGTGGAGTCGAAGGAGAGGAACCCTGGGAGTGCAAGGAATCGCCCAAAAATGAAAAAAAAACTCCCCTCGGATTCGAAGATCGGGAGAGGAGGAGGAGTTTTGGGAGAGAGAGGGTTTGAAGAGAGGAGAGGAGGAGGAGAAAGAGGCGGCTGCGGTTTGGGAGTAGGAGAGGAGAGAGAGAGAGAGGAGAGTTAGATGGGGAGTAACGGCAGGAGAGGGCAGTTACAGCGCATTAACTCCCGCAGAAAACGGTAGTACCGCGCGTAACACGCCGGTAGTTCCATTTTCACAGAAATTCCGGAAGTTCCGCAGATTACATTGCGGTAGTTCCGGTTTTTCTGTCAGGAGCGGAAGTACCGCACAATGAACTGCGGTAGTTCCAGATTTTCTGGAACTTTTCAGGATTTGAACTTTAGAGCTTGAAAATATGCAAATGATCCCTAGTTTTGCACCCAATTAAAGTCATTCAGGATCATTGTGCATTAATTTAGCTATTGCTATACTTTGAAACTAATTTTTTTGAAAATAATCAAATTTTTGACCAAAATAGGAGAAAATCCATTGAAATTCCACACAAGAGCATCAAATGAGCAGAAATGAATGAAATTTGATTTCAAGCTACATTTGAGTAATATATGACATTTAATTCATTCCTCAGTTTGCAAAAGTGGCTTTCATCTAAAGGTTTGGTGAAAATGTCCGCTAGTTGATCTTTGGTTCGGATGTGGCTAATTTCAATATCTCCTTTGCTCACATGATCTCTCAAGAAATGGTGGCGTATATCTATATGCTTGGTTCTTGAGTGTTGAACGGGATTGTTGGATATTTTGATAGCACTATCATTATCACACAAAAGAGGCATTTTATCAAATTTAATCCCATAATCCAACAATGTTTGCCTCATCTAAAGCAATTGAGCACAACAACTGCCCGCGGAGATATATTCGGCTTCGGCGGTTGAAAGGGCTACGAAATTTTGTTTCTTGGATGACCAACATACTAGAGACCTTCCTAGCAATTGGCAACCACCCGAGGTGCTTTTTCTATCCACTTTACAACCCGCATAATCGGAATCCAAATATCCAATTAATTCAAATTTTGCACCTTTGGGAAACCAAAGCCCTATGCTTGAGGAATGCTTTAAATATCTTAGAATCCTCTTTACAGCCACTAAATGGCACTCTTTTGGAGAAGCTTGAAAACGTGCACACATGCAAACACTAAACATAATGTCGGGCCTAGATGCGGTAAGATAAAGCAAACTACCAATCATGGATCTATAAAGCTTTAAATCTACCGACTTACCTCCTTCGTTGAGGTCTAGATGCCCGTTTGTTGCCATGGGTGTCTTGATGGGTTTAGCTTCTTCCATTCCGAATTTCTTGAGTAAATCTTTGACATACTTCGTTTGGCTTATAAACGTCCCATCTTTAAGTTGTTTGATTTGAAGTCCAAGGAAGTAGCTTAGCTCACCAATCATTGACATCTCAAATTCCGTAGACATCATCTCACCAAATTCTTTGCAAAAATCTTGATTAGTAGAACCAAATATAATATCATCAACATATATTTGACATACAAAGAAATCATCTCCAATAATTTTTGTGAATAGAGTTGTATCTACTTTACCAATTTTAAAGCCTTTTGATACAAGAAAGTTACGAAGGCGCTCATACCAAGCTCTAGGGGCTTGCTTTAAACCGTATAGCGCATTTGATAATCTATATACATGATTAGGATATTTAGCATCTTCAAATCCCGGGGGTTGTTCTACAAATACTAATTCAGAAATTGTACCATTAAGAAATGCACTTTTGACATCAATTTGAAACAATTTAATGTCAAAGCATGATGCAAAAGCAAGCAAGATTCTAATTGATTCAAGTCTAGCAACAGGCGCAAAGGTCTCGTCATAATCTAAGCCCTCGACTTGAGTATAACCTTGAGCTACTAACCTTACTTTATTTCTTACCACAATTCCGTTCTCATCTTGTTTGTTCCGGAAGACCCATTTTGTGCCAATGACATTGTGTTCCTTGGGTCTCTCCACCAAAGTCCAAACATCGTTTTGAGCAAAATTATTCAACTCTTCATGCATAGCATTTATCCAATCCGGGTCATCTAATGCTTCTTCTACACGCTTAGGTTCAAGTGAAGATACAAATGGATATTGTTCACAAAATGAAGCTACTCTAGAGCGAGTTTGAACACCCTTACTCACGTCACCCAATATTTGGTCAATTGGATGATCCTTGGCTATTGCATTGTGAATCTTGAAGATATTTTGCGGTTGATCCTTTTCTTCATCTTCTATAACTTGAACATCGTTTGTTGTGGAAGAGGAGGGTGATTCCACTTGTCTTGATAGCTTGGTGACGTTGGATCCTCTTTTGGCTTGATGTCTCCGATTTGCATGTTCTCCATTGCCTTGCGAAGATTTTCATCTCCTACATCATCCAAGTTCTCATGCTCTTCTTGAGAGCCGTTAGTTTCATCAAATTGAACATCACACGATTCTTCTACTAAACCCGAATTTTTATTAAAGACCCTATAGGCTTTACTATTTGAAGAATACCCTAAAAGGAAGCCTTCATCACATCGACTTTGAAATTTTGAGAGCTGAACACCCTTTCTTAGAATATAGCATTTGCAACCAAATACTCTAAAGTAAGAAATGTTCGGTCTCCTTCCAACAAGAAGCTCATAGGAAGTCTTTTTCAAGAGTCGATGTAAGTAGAGGCGATTTATGGCATGACATGAGGTGTTGATAGCTTCCGCCCAAAATTTATCGGAAGTATTATATTCATCAAGCATTGTCCTAGTCATTTCAATTAATGTTCGATTTTTCCTTTCTACAACTCCATTTTGCTCCGGAGTGTAGGTTGTGGAAAGTTCGTGCTTTATTCCAAGTTCATCGCAAAAGTCTTTAACTTTTGTATTTTTGAACTCGGAACCATTATCACTTCTAATTTTCTTTATTTTGAAATCAAATTCATTTTGGGCCCTCTTTGAAAAACTTTTGAAAACCCCGAAGGTTTCACTTTTGTCATTTAGGAAGAAGACCCATGTATATCTCGAGTAATCATCCACAATGACTGAACAATAGCTATTACCTCCAATGCTCTTATAGGTTGTTGGCCCGAACAAATCCATATGTAAGAGCTCTAATGGCCTAGAAGTTGACATGATACTTTTGGAAGGATGAGAATTAGCGACTTGTTTTCCGGCTTGATAAGCACTACAAAGTCGATTTTTCTCAAACTTCACATCCTTCAAGCCAACCACTAAGTCATGTTTAAAAAGCTTTTTGAGTTGAACCATTCCCACATGACCTAGCCTTCTATGCCATAACCAACCCAAAGAAGTTTTTGCAATTAAACAAGTTTTTAAACAAGACTCATTTGAAGTAAAATCTACCAAATAGAGATTTCCAAACCTAAAGCCCTTAAAGACAAGTTCATTATTATTTTCTTTTGAGATTACAACATTTTCTTTTGAGAATAAGCATGTTAAGCCTAGATCACATAATTGAGCAACGGAAAGTAAATTGAAATTTAATGTTTCAACTAGTGATACATTAGAAATTGAAAGGTCGTTTGAGATAGCAATTTTACCCAAACCCAGTACCTTTCCTTTGCTATTATCTCCAAATGTGATCTTGTCATTGCTTCCACTCTCAAAGTTAGTGAACATTTTTCGGTCTCCGGTCATGTGTTGAGTGCAACCACTATCCAACACCCAATGCCTTCCACCGGTTTTGTAGTTCACCTACAAAAGAAAATCAAGCTCTTTTAGGTACCCAAATTTGTTTGGGTCCTTGGAGGTTAGTGACCAAGGTTTTGGGTACCCAAATGGATTTTTTTTAGCACCCAAAATCGAGGTGCCAATGAAATGAGCAACAACATTTCCATTTTTAGATTTTCTAAGCATATAACAAGAATCATATAGACCAATGGAATGCATGTTATTCTTAGAACAATCATCTTGAGCATGTCCAACACACCGGCATTTTGTGCAATACTTACCACTCTCCTTTACAAACCTTGGAGGCTTGTATACCGGCTTCTTACCCTTTTGGGGGACATATCCAAGTCCCTCTTTGTTAAAGGAGCATCTTTGATCACTTAGCAACTTATCAATGGTTTCCTTTCCCTTGTAAGCCCTCTCTAAACTTTTGTTTAATTTTAGCACTTGTTCCTTTAAATTTTTGTTTTTATTAGCAATAACATCATCATGAACAAGATTTAAAGCATTTCGAGAATCTACACTAGATGAACAAGGTATGGCAAGTAAATCATCACAACAAGTAGATATGCTAGACTTTGAAATTTCTATACTAGACATTTCATTCAAGATATCACAAGTAACTCCAATGCTAGTACTAGATTTATGATTTTCTTGGAGAAGCAAATCATGAGCTTCCTTTAGCTCCTCATAAGAGTCTTTGAGAGAGATGTGTTCTCTCTTTAAGACCTTAAACTTTGATTTTTCTTTTCCAAGAAACTCATTCAATTCAACTAGCATATCCATCAATTCATCATATGAAGGCTCATCATCATCAAGCAATTTTATCTTTTCTCCTTTAGCCATAAGGCATGTAGGAGTGGAGAATAGTGATGGGGCCTCCTTGATGGCAATGCCCACAAGCCCCTTCTTCTTTGGAGATTCGTCCTCACTTGAGTCGGAGTCCGAATAATCCTCTTCGGAGTCCCACTCACCAATATGGGCTTCGTTCTTGCCATCCTTGTGAAGCTTCTTGAAGAGCTTCTTTTTGCCGTTGTAGTTCTTCTTCTTTGATGACTTCTCCTTATCATCTTTCTTCGTAGGACATTGAGAGGCAATGTGCCCCTTTTCATCACATTCATAGCAACGAATGTTGCTATACTTCTTGTTGGAGGAAGAATGCCCTTTCTTGGTCTTCTCATGGCTTGTGCTTCGATATGGGCGCCTTCTCATGAACTTCTTCATTCTCCTCACTAGAAGAGCAAATTCTTCTTCGGAGTCCTCCTCATCATCTTCTTCGGATTCTTCACTCATCACCGCTTTAGCCTTGAAGGCGGTGATCTTCTTACTCTTGGAAGAAGATTGCTCCAAGAGCTCTTTCTTGTAGAGCTCGTTGGTGATGAGGTTGCCCAACAATTGCGTTGGTGTCATTCTTGCCAACTCCGGTGAGTTGAGGAAGAGAGTCACCAACACTTCATATTTCTCCGGCAAGGCCATAAGCATCTTTCGAACAATATCAAGATCGGAAAGGTTAGTTCCAAGGCCCTTAAGCTCATTCACAATGTTGTTGAGCCTTGAGTACATCTCATTGATGTCTTCATGGGGCAACATTGTGAATGTCTCATATTTGATCCTAAGCCGATGCAATTTGGCCTCCTTGACCGTGGATGTCCCTTCGTGTATTTCCGAAAGGGTAGTCCAAATAGCATGAGCCGTCTCAAGATTGCTCACCCTATTGAACTCATCCGCGTTCAAGGCTCCAAATAAAGCATTCATAGTTTGGGCGTCTAAATGAGCATTACGCCCGTCTTGTTCCGTTGGGTGATCCGGATCAAGAGCCATAACGTAACCCTCATTTATGACTTTCCAAATTTGAGGACTCATGGCCTTTAAATAAATAGACATCCTAATTTTCCAATATGCATAATTTGAGCCATCAAAGAGAGGTGCCTTTCCTATTGCTATACCCTCACTAGCCATCCTTTTCTCTCTAGACGGTTAAGTCTAAAATTGAGAGACCAAGCTCTGATACCACTTGTAAGATCGAGGAGGCCGACTAGAGGGGGGGGTGAATAGGCGGTTTTTAAAATTTTCGTCCAATTTCAATTGTCAATTTTAAACCTAATGAGTTTACTAGAGCAAGATAATAAAAGAGCACCTAAAACAATTTAGAAAGGCTCAAGAGATCACTGTCACAAGTAATAGACTAAGAGCAATATCAAATAGTCTAAGTCGAGGAATGCTACTCTAACTAAACAAGCAATCAAGTAATGTGAATAGAGAGAGTTGCTTGAATGTAAATAAACACAAGAGAGCAAACCACACTTGACACAATTACTTTTTACCGTGGTGATCGGAGACTTGTCGGTCTCCCCTAGTCCACGTTGAGGTAAGCCCGAACGAATCGGACCGGCTCCACGAATTGAGCCTAATCACCTCGATCACTAGCGGTAGCCCTTTCCCTCTCCGGGTAGGCGAGCTCCGAGCCTTCACAATCTTCCGGGCCTTCTCACAATCTTCTTGAGAACATCACCGGACCTTCGCCAAGCCGTCTAGGTGCCGGCAAACACCAAGAGAATGAACCATGATGGCTTGATCACACTCAAGTGCCTAATGGATCAACTAGAATGCAATGCACTTGAATTTTGGCTCAACCACCTCAATTGAATGCACAAGTGAGAGAATGAGGTGTGAGAGGTTGCACTAAGCTCAAATGTATTCAATGGAGATTCAACAACATTACAAGTTCTGGTGGGGATGTATTTATACCCCCACCAACCTCAAATAGCCGTTAGAATAAACAATCCTGAAAAAGTCAGGGAATCCAGAACTACCGCCGTTGAAATCGCGGTACTTCCGGATTTCTGCTGGCCGGTCAGAACGGCTATGTCAGTGAGTCAGAAGTGACCGTTGGTCAATGAGTGCGGTACTACCGTCGTTGAAATCCCGGTACTTCCGGAAGTTCCGCTCCATGACCCGGTACTTCCGATCTCAACGAGTTTAAGTTTTATTCCCGGCGCTCTCTGGAAATAAAGTTCCGCACGGGTATCCGGAACTTCCGCACATGCGGTAGTTCCGCAGGTTAATCCGCGGTACTTCCGTTTTCCGAGAGGCTAAGTTAAACTCCGGGCGCTCTCTGGAAATAAAGTTCCGCTCGGGTGCCCGGTACTACCGGCCATCCGGTAGTTCCGCAGTTCAACCCGCGGTACTTCCGTTTTCCGAGAGACTAAGTCTGAGTCCGGGCGCTCTCTGGAAAAATCGTTCCGCCCGGGCGCCCGGTACTTCTGGCCCTGCGGTAGTTCCGCCCAATTAACACCGGAACTACCGGATTTTCTGACAATGCACAGATTTGATTTGATTTTAATTTCTACGTGCATGCATGATCCTAAATTGATCCATAGGGCACATTTGAACATGATCAAGCAATCACCATGATCCCTCTTAATAGTACGGCGTCTATCCTATAATCCGGTCTTCCAACCTATCTCCAAGACCGGTAAAAATAAAATAGATACCTAAACTATTTACCTTGTCGCCCTAGAGATCTTTGAATCTTCATGGGATATTTTGTGAGCCTCTTTCTTTGCCATTTGAACTTATCCTTTCAAACACTTAATGCACACATTAGTCCCATATTCACATAATTTCATTAATTACCAAAACCAATATTTTTAGGGGCCTAGATGCTTTCTGGGGTGAATGGTGCGTTTTAAAATCGCCCCCAAAAGTACCCACTCAATTTCTCCTCCGATAGCTAGAGAGCTATAAAGAAGGAAAATGAAACAGAGAAGATCTACAAGCTGCAACTCTCAAGACCAAAGGCACAACAGTAAATAGGACGGCAGAGGAAGAAAAAATATTCCTTGCTGGCCGAACGTTGGAATTTAGAAGACATGCATTCGGTTCAGCTTTGCTATTGCAAGGATGGAGGACTGCAAAACTAAAATTAATGCTATTCTTTGAGCAGTCGGCCAGAAAAAGGAATCTGAATAATCTGCCAAAAGCACTAGAAATCAGCCCATTTTTGCTCCCAGCCGAGTACCACCAATGCTGCCAACAAACTAAAAAAAAGTTACCTACTACTGCTGAAAGAGACTTTAAAAAGCACTGCTGAAATCTGCAAGGAGGTTTTTCAGCAGCAATTAAAATCATTAAAACAGCATACAAAGTTGGCAAACATTTCAGCCGAACACATACAATAGTGCAGCCAATGATTGCAAGAACTGATAGTCATTGAGTGCAAAAATCTGCTGCCATCCGTGAACACAAAATGAAGAATTCCTGCTGACCGTACAGCTTAAAGAAAGCTAACAAAGGATCATGCACTGCACCATACATTGTTGCTGTCCATGAGCTACACGTAGGGATTAAAAGAACATAGGAAACAGCATGCAGAGGCACCATTCGGCTAGAGATAGCATGCGGCCGAACACATGCTCTTGATTTGACAACAGAGCAGTCCGACTTAATCCAAAGGAAAAGCTTGCCAATAAAAAGGAAACAGAGAAGGGAAGAAATAGAGACAGCAAGAACAAGCTTGCCCAAAACCAGAACAGGAAGCAAATAAACACAGGAAGAGCATAGAGCAGAGAGGCACAAAGAGACAACACAAGATCATAACAGCTCAAACTCAGGAAATCGATACGGAGACATACATGCTTGATATGAGAGTTTTCTTATAGTCAACTCAATCAAGAACGCACTGTATACACTGAGTCCCCATACGCCTGGAGAACATAGAGAGAAGCTCACACCTCCTCTCTTTCTCAATTTTTCATACATGGAGAGAACCAAATAAAACCCTAACTCTTACACTCACTCTCCCAATTTCAGCACTACCTCTCCTACTCCTTTTATAGCCTCCCACTAATGGGTTTGCACATGCTTTACCCATTAGGTCACCACCTACTCGATGCTTTATCTAAACCCGCTTCCTTTCGTGTAGCTTTGCGTTTTTACCGAAATGCCCCTCGCACACCTTCCAGGAAGCTTCCTCCTTTCTTGCCTTGCAAGCCTCGCAGACACCTCGAGCCCTCGCCGTCTTCGACACCTCCCGACCGTTCTGACCTCAGTGCCACCTGCACCTAGTCCGGTCCACCGTGTCTCGCCACGACTTCGCCTTGATGTCCTGCAGCCAACAAAGACAAGAAACACATCAAATAGCACCGCTCGATACATGTAAGCATAAATGCATTAATGAAATAGCCCAAACCTGACAAGTCGACATAATATGCAATCTAAACCCTTTGACCAAGTTTGACCAAGTCCGACCGAGTCCATTGCACCACGCAATGACATGGTCTGAACCAACCAAGTCAAACTCGACTTCCCTAAACCGATGTCAATTACTCATCACATACATAGGATGACCTCCACATGGTCTCTCACTTCTCATGGTGCCGATGGTCGGCGGTGGGCTCGGGGCCATCGTGCCCAAGAGCTCCACAAGTCCCTGTCAAGCACGGGTAGAGGCCAAAGCCGAGTGGTTAGGGGAGCCAGGCGACGACGCAGGGGGAGGTCACTGACGTGCCAGCCTTGCCGGCGCCGACGACTGAACCACCCCGAAGGGGAGAACGTGACGTCTTGCCTCGGCCAGCGTTGAGTCGTAGCCGGTGAACCCGAAGGGGAGGGGCGGAGGAGGTCCTAAGACGACGCCATCCGCCTGTCGCTTCGCTCCACTTGGTTAACAGGCAAGTGCATGGTAGAGCGGTAGACCGTAGTGTTTATGAAATATGCGATGTTTACATGATATGATGATGTTTATATGGAATTGCAATGTTTACCTGACATGATGATGTTTATCTAATGATGACAATAGTAATGGAATGGGGTGAGCAGCGAAGCCACCCTACTAATGATAATACTGATGAGAATGACAATGACAATGGGTATATGCATTTGTATTATGTGCATTCATGAAATGAGAACTGGGATCCGCCTGGGTGGATCCCGCAAGACCTACTTCGGTAGGGCTCCACGAGTGTGGAGAGACCCCATGCCGATATGGGCGGGCCCAAGATTTTGGGTGAACATTGATAGGTGTTCACTCGACAATACTGGTATATGCAATGAGATGAGCAAATGAGCATGTAGAGTAGTGCTGCATCGCACTAATGATATGACAATGTAGGAACATGAAATGAAAATATGAACCGAATAATGTATGTGGAAAATATTATGGCGGGTTAAATTGCTTATATGTTTTGGTATGTTTATTGTTTTATTGTGTACTTTCTGAGTCTTTGGACTTACCCTTACTTTGTTGTTTTTTAGGTGACCGTTAAGGACGTCATGCACGGGCGGGAGTAGCACATGAATAACTTCACGTACTTGCGGCATTTTACATATCAGCTTTTGTTAGCATGTTTAACCCCACTAGTAAGCTAGAATAGTTACTTAAAAATGGTATGGTGTAAATGGTTGCTGCTTTATGAATAAAATAGAGTTTGCTTAAAATGATTAGCAGTTGTTCAAAAATAGTGTTATTATGCAATGATGGTAGCACTCTAAGTCCAGATGATAGGCAGGGTGTTACAGTTGGTATCAGAACAGGCGTTAGGTTTGTGGTAAGGAAATTTGACAATTTAACTTAATTATTCAACTAAAATTTGACTTAGGTCTAATATTAAAATTTGACACACTCTGGTGCACAATAGGATGGGGTTTCCTATATTGCATTTACGCTTTCGTTACCTTTGATATTGATTTATACTGTTGAGATGAATATTTATAGATTAGTTGTGTAATGATGGTAATATTCTAGGCTCGAAGGATGAGCGCAATGTTACAAAGGACGACGGCGGAGGATGCGAAAGTCGTACAAGAACTTCCTCAAGGTACTCGAAGCTGACATCCACAACACCAACACCCCTGTAAGCCAACCCCATTCCGATGCCTTCTCTCTCGATTTCACTCCAACTCACTCCTATTCTCCTCCTTGGTTTAGTTGGTGGGAGTGGTTCTTGGGTTCTGGCGGGGCTGGGAGGACCCCTCCAGATGGTGTGTGGTTGCTGCTGAGGCTGCGCAATGCAGCCTGGGAGGTCGATCGATCGATCGATTCACCACGCATCGGCGTCAGTGCATCTGTTTAATGAGGTGGGATTCCGCATGGGGGTTGGTTCGATTGTTTGATTATGTTATTATTAATGAGTGCGCACGAGTGGCAAAGTGGCCGTAGATCAGGAGGAGATCGCGTATCCGCGTGTGTGCATGCGGCATATATTAAAAACACTGCCCCGTGTGTTTCAGTGTTCTAAATTCTGATTGCTTAAAAGAAAAGGGGGAGGAGAAGGTGGTGTGATTCAGGGGGAGGGGGATCACTGACATCATGTGATCTGTCCATTGAATGATGCTAACTGCTTGTTTCTTTCTGGGTGCTTGTTGAGCAGGGCCTCTGAATTTCCCCAGGAGTACAATGGCGCGTGCCTACAGATGCGGCTCTCCTACAGCCCCACCGCACATATATTCCTCTTCCTGGTGTAGTGAATGGACTGCTGCCTCACCGGCGCTCTCGACCTGCTGAGGATCCTCATATACAAGGTTCTGTGCCATGTTCTGCTGCGTAGTTGTTAGTTTGGTGCTCACATTTTGGAGTTGTGTTACTGAAATTGCAGCGCATTATGCAGGTTTATGTTGATGGGACGACAACCATGTCGACTCATGAGAGGAAAGCCAGCATCAAAGAGTTCTATGGTATGTGATGTGCTCCATGTTACTTTAGATGAG
The DNA here is from genome assembly GCA_017311315.1 of Dendrocalamus latiflorus. Classification (NCBI taxonomy): domain Eukaryota; kingdom Viridiplantae; phylum Streptophyta; class Magnoliopsida; order Poales; family Poaceae; genus Dendrocalamus; species Dendrocalamus latiflorus. The sequence goes on from CM029664.1 coordinate 29,447,872, forward strand.
GGTCTGATTATGCTGCTTTTCTCCTTTATGTACTTTTTCTTTTTGGGTGCTTGATGAGCAGGGCCTCGGAATTTGCCCGGTAGTACGATGGCGCATGCCTGCAGATGTGGCTGTCCTACAGCCCGCCACGCATATATTCCTCTTCCTGGTGCAGTGGACGGACTGTGGCCTCACCGGGGCTCTCGGCCTGCTGAGGATCCTCATATTTCCTTCTTTGCTACAACTGCAAAGAGGGACCACTGACATGGATGACAAGAAGCAGAAGGCCGTGTGCATGGAGTGGTACAGGAGGAGAGATGAAGCCGAAATAAACAGCTTATCTAATATTGAAGCCGAGAGGGAAGAAGAGTGGGATATTGCATGGAGATGAACAACAAAGTCGTGTTTCCCAGCTGCACCCATGCTGTGTGCCTCAGATGCTGCCAGGACTGGTATGCACGAACTTTCAGCATCAGCACATGTATTTCATGTGATTGCATTTTAGTGCTGTGCAACCTTATCTCACGTAGGCTCTTGTTATGCGTGTGATTGATTAACTAAATTTGGTTGGATGATGCGCACTATATTATTCTTCCATGGATGTGTCTTGAGAATCATGGAAGCTTAAGCCCTGCCAAATATGGAGCTGTTGATAATAGTGAATTTGTATGTAAGCTTAACCCTCATTTTCAGGTTGTTCCCCCCAACTTATGTGCTTATAGGCTTATACACAAGCTTCAGTCCTTCTATACAAGGCCTTAGTTTAAATGAATGTCCAGTAGCTAAACTGAATAGGACATGGTCTTTTGTAAGTGATACAGCAAGTATCTATTCATTTATCCCAATTTCCAGTGGTTGCAGCTTTCTTGAAATTAAAAAAAAAAAACAAAATGGTGGTACAATATTCAGGTATTTTGCAAACTGTAGAAACTCTGCAAAATGCAGTGCTTAGCAACTTCAAAATATTCTGAACTGTGTTCTGCTATTCTTTATTTCAAATAATTTGAATGTGGTATTCTATTGAGTGTTGACCTTATTTTTGGTCCAGTTCATGAGCATGCTTATGCATCCTCTGTGTAATCCAGGCACACAGTTTGCATTTAGTTCATTGATTCCAGGTTACGAAAACATAGCACTCTTTGTTTTACTATAGCTTACCATTCCACTAATTAAACATGTTGTGGGTCATGCAGATAAACCTACCTTCATGTGTTAGCACACGCTGATAGTGGATACCTGGAAGTTATTTGTGTGCATATATGGATGCGTGTATATTGTATATATTGTCACTGCTGCTCATTGGTATTATGCAAATTGGTCATGCAGAGTTAAGGATAAGCAAGATCGATCTATCCACTTGGTGAAATGCCTGGTTATTACGACGTTGATGATATCCTCATGGATGAGGAGGTAACTGTTAGAATCCCTGGCGAGCTTTGCCGGTGAGGACCCGCGCTGGAAGAGACGAACTCAAATGCGAGCACACGCGATCACTTGGAACACGAGAGAGATTTTTGTGCTGCTGTGAAGATACAACCTTTTCTGGTCTTTCTTCTCCTTTTATAATGCAACAGAACATGCAAAGCAGTGAATACAATGCAGAAACTGAAGCAAAATCTATTAAAGCCACTACCATGCAGAAACTGTAAAACTGAAGCGAAGCTATTAGTCACTACCATGCAGAAACTGAAGCATTAGCATGCTTGTATGCAGAAACGGAAAACTGAAGCAATTAACTAAATGCATGTGTACAAGGTTTATCATCCAACAAAACTCCCCCTAAACCTTGTATGTTGATTGAATTTCGTTGAGGCCGATCTTGGATCGCAGCTCAATGAACCTATCGCGCCCAAGTGCCTTCGTCAGGATGTCCGCTAGCTGCTCAGCAGTGCCGATGAACTCAACCTTCACTCTGCCCTCCTCAATGCACTCTCTGATGTAGTGGTATCTAGTATCGATGTGTTTACTGCGATCGTGGAAGACAGGGTTCTTACTGAGCAAGATTGCGGATTGGTTGTCAATCTTCAACGTGATGGCGCCAGCCTCCTCACCTCTAAGCTCAGCTAGAAGGCGCGCCAACCACACACCCTGGCAGGCAGCAGTTGTTGCAGCGATGTATTTAGCCTCGCATGATGACAGGGCCACGACCTTTTGTTTCTACAATTGCCAGGTGATCAAGTTGTCGCCAAGGAAGAAGAAGACGGCGAGGTGCTCTTGCGGGTGCCGATGTCGCCCGCAAGATCGCTGTCGCTGTAACCAACCAACTGCACAGCTTCTGTCTTCCTTTTGTAGCTGCAGTCGTAGTTGATGGTGCTGGCGACATAGCGTAGCACTCGCTTCACGGCTGCCAGATGCTCGGTGGTAGGATTCTCCATGAACCTACTGATGTAGCCCACCGAGAACGCCAAGTCTGGCCTTGTATTCACCAGATAGTGCAGCGAACCCACGATCCTTTTGTACTTAGTGGCATCGACAGCAGGGGCAGTGCTCGACTTACTGAGTTTGAGTCGCGATTCCATGGGGGTGAGACTGGGATTGCTCCCAACCATGCCTGCCGCCTCTAGTATCTTCTGGGCATACGCGCTCTGGCTCACGGTGATGTCATCGCCGGTCTGATTCACCTCTAAGCCAAGGTAGTAGCGCAGCAGGCCGAGGTCGCTCATCTGGAATGTCCCCTTTATCTCCGTCTTGAATTGCTCAAGCTCGATGGAGTCACCACCCGTGATGATGAGATCGTCGACGTATACGCCGACCACTAGGCAATGCACGCCTGCACCGCGCATGTATACGGCATGCTCGGAGGCGCTGCGATGGAACCCAAGTGACAACAGAGACGCGTCCAACTTGGCGTACCATGCGCGTGGGGTCTGACGAAGTCCGTAGAGTGCCTTGTCGAGGCACAATACCTTGTGCTCGTTGCCGTCGACGACGAAGCCCAGTGGCTGCACGATGTAGACTTCCTCCTGCAGCTCGCCGTTGAGAAAAGCGGACTTTATGTCCATGTGATGGATAGGCCACCCCTCGCTCGCCGCATGCGCCAGTAGCAAGCGAACCGACTCGAGCCGCGCCACGGGTGCGAACACTTCGTCAAAGTCGATCCCCTGCCGCTGTATATATCCCTTCACGACGAGGTGCGCCTTGTACTTGGTGACGTTGCCGGCGGCGTCCCCCTTGGTCTTAAAGACCCACTTGAGCCCAATTGGGCGCTGGTGCGGTGGCGGATCGACGAGCCGCCAAGTGCCATTGGACTCGATCGATCGCATCTCTTCACGCATCGCTTGGTGCTAGCACTCATGCTGAAGAGCGTCGGCGAACGACGTCGGCTCCTCTGCGCTGACCAGTAGCAGCTCCTCGTTGAGTTCGCGCACAATCAGTCCTAGCGATGTCGCGGGGCCGAGCAGGTTGTCGATGCTCCGAAACCGGAGCGGGGCGTCGTTGTGGTCGGCGTCGAGGTCCTCCTCTGCAACAGGCGGTGGAGACACGAACTCCACTGTCGGGGCACCGTTTGCTGGCGTCACGGTGGGTGTCGACGGGGTCGGAGCAGACTCGCTCGCGCTTGGTGACGATACGGGCGGCGTGACTGGCGCCGCCTACTCCTCTGTGTTCGGCCCAGTTGAGGACACGACCTCCGCTGGTACACTGAGGTGAACTCGATGACGAAGTCGGAGTCGATGTTGGCAGCCGTCTCGTCGTCCCACTTCCATTGTGCCTCCTCGTCGAAGACGATGTCACGGGAAATGTGGACGCGATGGGTGACAAGATCATAGACGCGATACGCCTTTGGCCCTGCCTCATAGCCCACAAAGATCATGGGCCTGCTCCTGTCATCGAGCTTCTTAGCATTCGGGGTGGTGACCTTGACGTGTGCCACGCACCCGAACGTGCGGAGGTGGTGCACAGCCGGCAGACTCCCATTCCAAAGCTCATACGGGGTCTTTCCTCCAATGCTCTTGGATGACGACCTGTTTAGCAGATACACAGTTATGTTGATCGCCTCCCCCCAGAATATACCTGGAAGCCCTTTTGCTTTGAGCATACTCCGCGCAGTGCCGACCACCAACTGATTCCGGCGCTCAACGACACCGTTTTGTTGTGGCGAGTATGGCGCTGTGAGTTCGCGCCGCACACCCAGCTCAGCGCAGTACTCATTGAAGTTCGCCGCCATGAACTCTCCCCCTCTGTCCGTGCGCAGCGCACGGAGCTTCTTGCCACTCTTGCGTTCAACCGCCGCCTGGATTCGCTTGATGGTGGTCGGAGCAGCGTCTTTGGCCGGTAATAAGGCGACCCACATGTATCGGCTGTAGTCGTCGATGAGGAGGAGGAAATAGCGATTACCACTGGGTGTCGGTGGCGAGATTGGGCCGCAAAGGTCGCCATGCAGCAGCTTGAGGGGTTCGGTGGAGCATGTCAGTGCGCGCTGTGGGAAGGGTGCACTCCGCTGCTTCCCGGCGAGACACACCTCGCACACCTGGTCGACCTGCGTCAGCACAGGTAGGCCTCGAACTAGCTTCTCTCTGCCCATCTTGCGCAGTGCGGTGAAATTGATGTGCCCAAAACGGGCATGCCAGTGCCACGCATCTTCTCCAGCGCGTGCAACTAAGCAGACCGGCCGTGCAAGGTTGATGTGGAGCACGTAGAGCCGGCCTGATCACGAGAGAGATTTTTGTGCTGCTGTGAAGATACATCCTTTTCTGGTCTTTCTTCTCCTTTTATAATGCAACGGAACATGCAAAGCAGTGAATACAATGCAGAAACTGAAGCAAAGCTATTACAGCCACTACCATGCAGAAACTGAAAAACTGAAGCGAAGCTATTAGTCACTACCATGCAGAAACTGAAGCATTAGCATGCTTGTATGCAGAAACGGAAAACTGAAGCAATTAACTAAATGCATGTGTACAAGGTTTATCAGTAACGATGCTTGTATTATCTTCTTTTTCTTGCCTGCTTGTATAGATGGCCTGAATACCTTTCCTCTGTAACTACAACCAATTTCGGTTGTTTTTCATGTAAGTGCAAATGGTGTCAGCCTACTAGATCCTGGTGCTGAAACAAACAGTGTAAGTGGTTGTCCAATGACTTTAGTGCACTTATGTTTTAGTGCTATGGTATACCCGCTCAAGGAAATTGCTGACAATTCTTCCTCTACCCCGGTTGTTCTTGAATTAAGTTATTTGGGAATTTATTATGCAGTTGTTGAATGGAGGTTATCTGAAATGCTTCTGATGTTGTTGTTACCTTCTGTTTGTTAAAACTGAACTAGAAACCTACAGAAACATGGAATCAGGTTTTATCTGGACAAAAAAGATGAACATTTTGCGAGAACTTATTTCCAGATGGACTGAGTCCTAGCTCTTCTCAAATTGATTGATGGAAGAATTGATTGATGTCATGGAACCCATCACTCTTACCTTATAACACAAGAATTGCACCAGATCACAAAGGAACAATAATGCAGGAGCTTCTTGGAAGGACTGATTAATCTTGTTTCCTATAATATCCCCTATTTACAGCACAGGAATCATCTTATGAAAATTACATTTTTTCATTCGATTTCTTTGGTAAGTATGTTGTAGATCTCTAAAAGAATGGTAATTTACATTGGCATAAATTCAAGGCTTCCGATCAAGTACCTCAACATAGTAGAAGGTTGAGAGATGATCAGTTGATTCGTCGGTTCTATGTAGAGGAGCTATACTCTATAGGGGCATCAGTCTCTTATACTTGGAAGAACCAAAGGAAGTAGCAGAAGATGAAAGCACCAATCGCAGAAGATGAAAGCGCCAATCAATCAATGATCAGGACCCACTGGAATGCATTCTTTATGTTGAAAATTGGAGTCTCAACATCCCAAATATCCTCACGACCACTCCAAAAATAGTGACAACAAATGTTGTAGTTGTTAGCAGAAGCTCAAACTGGATCAACTGATTCTGAACATTGTCCTGGAAGCACAGGAAATTCATGCCAAATCAATTACTATAGACTCACAGTATGTGAAATGCAATGTGCTGATAACTTGAACGAGAAGAGTAAGAAATATATTGATGTACCAGCTGAATGTTGATAAAATCTTCAGTGTCATCAATATACTCCTTGAGCCATCCTCAACTCCCAGTAATAGAAAAATGACCATATATTTTGGAATTTGGAAGACAGGTGACTCATTACGAATGTCAGCTTGTTAGGAGTGCTGTCAATGACAACAAAATATGCTTCCTGTAACATTTCTAGCTCCTGAATACGTTCTGTCATTGTGTTATCTGAGCTCTTCACACTGTCATGCCTACTTCTACACAAGCTGAAGGCTTTCTTCAACTTCCGTGATTGTTGGTGATAAAACTGGAGATACAGGAGCTGAAACCGATGTCCCAGCGCCTGTTGACTGTTGAGTTGTAGCCCAACAAAGACTGATCACCAAAGAAATATGATTCCATCCACTGATCACCAAAGAAATATGATTCCACCCTCATCTTTTTCTCGGTGAGATACATCTCGGCCATATCTCGAACACCATCCATTAGTTGTTCTATTTCATCCCTAACCTATTGCAAGATACAATGTCAATTATACAACCGGTCAAAACTCAGAATGGATGATCTAAAAAAAACAGGATCCTAATTAGAATGAGATGTACCTTTTGAACTCCTAGTATCTACCGTTTCCTTTACAGTCAATGAAACTCTATTTGTAATGGCCTGAATGACTATAAATTAGATTTCATGAATTTATTCCTTGTCACACGTTTGTGCGTTGATAGCATTTTTTTTGTTTAATGAAGTGCAAATATAAGTTATGGTGAGATGGTTTTGCTTGCAAACTCAAAGGTAATCGTTGAGTGTTATCCATACCGGTATAATTCACAATTTAGAATCTAATTATTTTCTCTAAATTTTAGTTTGAAATAGGTTGTACCTTATGATAGTATGTACTTACCATTTTTTGAATTGCTATACAAGACTCAACTACACGTTTTTTTGGTTTCATTTTATTTTGTGACATTTGGGTGTGTTTCAAGATTTGACCACCTCCCCATGTCATGATAGGTCCAATTTGGCTATGAGAACAGTGATGCAGGCTAGGCGTGGTGGTGGACTGATTGTTAGTGGTATGTCATAGAGGTAATTATGGAGATGATTATACCACTTCTATGTTTATAATCTTTTGAATAATATGTGATTTTGTCCCTTAAATAAATATCTTTAATATTGATCAACAAGTATGTGACTTGTTCCTAGAACTCTTTATTCATGTTTTGATATTATTCTAAATTATCCCTGATCTTGTATCATTATGTGGGGCTATTATGATCTACATATCAGCGCATGTATTGAATGATGATGATGATGTTTCACGGATCATGGATATGGGGTATCAAATCAATAATGTGGATACATATTAGAGAACATGATATTGGATTGACCCACCATAAGACACTGCGGAAATTGTTACATTCTTAAGTGTCATCAGTTGGTCTTATACATAGTGTATGTAGAACTCTTAGACCTGAGATCGTCATTGTTTCCTATAGTAATAATTTACTTATGGGTTGCCAAATACTACTCCGTGACTGGGTGGTCATAAAGGTAACTTTTGGGTTTACTATGAAACATATGGAGGAATATGAGCGATCAAGATGGAATTTGCCTCCTATATAACAGAAGAGATATCTCTGGGCCCCTCGATGTGGTTGGATTAAGGAAGTGCATGGCTATGCCGAATGTGATTGAGGAGTCAATCATAACTGAGTAATCCACTACAGGTTTGAGTGAACGATCGAGCTATCATAGGATGCCACGCTTCTCGTATCGAGTTCGATCCGGTATCATGAGGCAAAGGGATCAGTACATAAGCACTATATAGGTTCATTTGATATGATTTTTATGTATGTTTGAGAGTCGTTATGTCTTAAGGACCACCACCAACTTGTAGACCAGAAAGGAATTTTCAGCCTATGGCCAAATATACATGAAACAACAGGTCACACAGTTAATGGGTTGGATGATAAGGGTTCAGATGATAGTCTCCGAGTGGGATACATCTCTACTTGTATTGGATAAGGATCCGATTGGATGCTATATAAGGAGAGGTGCGGGGGCTAAGGGAGGCATCTTGAAACACACCCGTCGAAACGCTAGTCGCCACCTCTCATAACCTCTGCTGTGTGCACTGGTGCTAGCACACCGATGCACGATGTTCCATCCCTGGACGTGTGGACCTCGATAGGGGCGCTAATCGGGACGATCGTGAGGAGTAGATGGTTGGCTGGAGGATGATTGACTACTACTACTACACCGATGCGCTTTTCGTTGAATCGGCTGCTTCAACTCTACTTCTTTTGTACTGCACGTCTAGTGGTAGCAATCCATGATCTTACTCGCATGGCTTCCTGATTTATGTGGTAGAAAATTTTAATCTGCACTAGTATAGTCTATCCATATCCCAGCACCGACCACCATAACAGAGGTGTAGCATGGGTTGCAGGAGAGCTCGGCCAGATGTGGCACTAGAATAAGGGTGTGGTGCAGGCTCAGTAAAAAATAAAAGGTGTGACATGAGCTATAGAAGAGCTTCATTGGGCGCCGTGGCAGAGCCAAGGGCATGTTGTTAGCCATGCCTAGTCATGGTGGCTCGACATGTTGAAATAGTAGGATTTTTTATCCATTGCAACACCCGGGCATGTAACTAATTTATATCCCAAACTTCAAGTATGCAAAATATTTTTTCAAAATTCTAAAAAAAAATCAAAAAATAGTTTTTGTAGCAAAAAATTCTTCACATTATCTGGAACCTAGGCACCCTTCATTTGTTTGTTTTTTTAAAAAGGATTTTCTAAACCCTGCCTGTAGACTTTACTCCATCATGAGTTACTCCTAGCTAATTTATGTGGTGGCAAAACAATATTCTTCGTCACTAACCTTGCTATGTGAAAGAGCAACTCCTAGTTGAGCTAGGATGCTTTGCTGTTCAGCTAGCAACTTTGTATCCACAATTTTGTTTTCAAGATATATAGTTCTATGTACTAAATAGTAATAGCAATCCTTGTTGTGAGTGCTAGAAGCATTCTATCTGAATGGGAAGTGATCATGTTACCAAGTTGCTACGATGACCTCGAGTAGGGGTGAATCCATTGGGTTGGCTTCGTTAGTCTTTAGCCAACCCTCTGCTGAAGCCACCACTCTAGTGCCATGGGTGTCTAAGCTCTGCACCTCTGCCAGAGATCAAGGGAAGATGGGTCGAGAAATCAATCAGCCCACAACCATGAGTCCATAAGGTCCAAGTAGCAACATATCCACCCCACGGCCCCACCCCACTCTAGATGCAAAATTGAAGGAGGAAGGATCATTCAAGTGGAGAATGGAGGGTGCGAACCATAGCCGAGTAGCGACTGATGGTGCGACAAGGTGCGAGGAAGGTGAGGAGGCTCAAGGCCAAGGGTAGGGCGGTGGCTGGTAGGGGCCAGGGAACCTAGATACCTAGGGCAGCTATAACACACTGACCCAATGTCTGACCCCAAAATGCTATCACAACTCTATATCACTCTAAATCACACCCATCCCTACTAGAGTTTGGTGGCATTCCCTCTACTTATAATACTATGAAATGGTAAACAACATGTGTTTAACAATATAAATTAAAACAACTAGATCTATGAACAAGAATAGATACATCACAATTGAAGCTTGGGATCTTGCGCCCAAAAATGCTCAGGACCTTGCGCCCAAGAATACCCAAAACCAGGCATTCGGGAGTATAATCGAACTAGCAAATATAACATTACCGAGGAAACATACATTACCATAAAAATTTTCTAAGGTTCATCATCAATTTATGAAGGTTCTATCGACTAAGTTGCAGATTAGCAAGCTACTTTACTAAGGTAATATTTATGAAAGTAGAAGTGAAATTAAATATCATTATTATTGGATGTGGCATAGAGGGGCTACTCCTATTTCTGATGCATGATGCCTATAACAACAATAAAACAAGCGTGAGTCCAAGACTCATCAAGTACATAACAGCAAACAGTAAACATCAATGTTGAGTGGTCCCTACCTAGGCCCAATTGGCCCACCAGGCACAAGCCCAAATATGATGTAACTAAAAGGTAGGCCCACATAGGCCATGTCAAGAAAATGACATGTTCCCCCACAAGTAAAGACCCCAAGGAAGGTATTTATGTTTTCCCCAAGCTCCAGTATCTATTATTTGACGTGTAACCGCAATAGTTGGCATCATCCGTGAGGAATAGTTTAGAAGCCACAAGTCAAAACCAAAATGCCTGGGCCTGATGGCACTGAAAAGGAAGGCAACATCAGCCTTAAATCAAAGGAGGAGCACCACAACTGCATGGTGATCGAGCTGGTAGCCAGGTCCAATGTCGCGGTAGGCAACAAAGATGGCCCTTCAGCAGTAGTGTAGGCTGGTGAGCAGATGATGTCACAAATAGAGGACCCTGCTTTGGCAGCCCTGGTAGTTCCAGCACCCCCATCGTCGTTGCGTTGACCTCTAGTGACCCAGGCACTTTGCCACCACCACACAATGAGTCGAGGGCCACCTGGTGCCAACACCGAGTGCGATCGATGGTAGGCTAGAGGCAATCTGCGGGACATTGCAGCTGGAACTGGTGGACCTATGGAGGGCCATACGGGAGCTACAAGAGGCTCAAAGAAAATAGATCCCCGCCATCACCGTGGCAAAGGTGGGCACAAAAGGGATGAACAATCTGGATGCCACCACTGGTGCTCGCACTGCCCCCGGTGGGTGGACTCTGAGTCCCCCTCAGTTTAGGCTTGCAGTAGTGCACCTGGCTGGAGGACTTCAAGATGCCCACGGTGGAGGCCTACATGGGAGACACTGACCCCGCAAGTTCCTACGCATCTATGAGACAGCTATCGAAGCCATGGGAGGAGATGACTCGATAAAGGCTAAGGGGCTACCGCTCACCTTATAGGGGGTCGCGCTATCCTGGCTATTCACGATCGCCCCCTACTCCATGTACGTGTGGGAGCAGGTCCGCGATCTCATGCACAATAACTTTCAAGGTAACTATGCAGGTTGACATTGACCAGTTCTTCACAACAAAGCAAGCCCTGAGAGAGAAGCTGCAAGAATACTTCAAGCACTTCATAAAAGTTAGATGCCAAGTTAAAGACATCAATGATATGATAATCATCAATGCTGCTGTTGTGGTTACAGACCAAACAGAGAGAGATGTGGTAGTGGAGAGTTGGGAGAGTGTGTTCGTGCCTCTCCCTCTAGTCTTCCCTTGGTATATATATTCATATGGGCTGTGCTTTTACAAATGTGCCCTTACATTGGTACCTCCCTGCCAGGGGTATTTAAGCCATTACATATGTCCCATTTTGGGCCCTATAACCTTCTAACAGGCCTGCTGGGTTTAGGTGGGGGCCACCCCTACAATAGGAGCCTCTCATGGTGAAGGGCTTCACAGGGCCGAAGCCATGTTGCCGAGTCTTTTGGCCCCCTCTGTCCCTGCGGCCTGTGAACTTCTCCGAACTTGCGGAGCCTTGGTGTGTAGCGGGTCCCGGGGTCTGAGGCTGTAGCCGAAGTCGATGCTTGTATTGGCAGCTGAGGTAGATGCGCGCGCGCTCCGTCCCCCACCCTCCGAACGGGTAGCAGTGGAGCTGGCGCCTAGCCGAGGTAGATGCATGAGCGCTCCATCCCCTACCCTTCGAACGGGTGGCAGCGAAGCTGGCGCCTAGCCGTGGTAGACGCGCGAGCGCTCCGTCCCCTACCCTTCGAACGGGTGGCAGCGGAGCTGGCGCCTAGCCGAGGTAGACGCGCGAGCGCTCTGTCCCGTACACTTCGAACGGGTGGCAGCGGAGCTGGAGCCTAGCCAAGGTAGACGCGCGAGCGCTCCGTCCCCTACCCTTCGAAAGGGTGGTAACGGAGTTGGTGCCTAGCCGAGGTAGACGCGTGAGCGCTCCGTCCTCTACCCATCGAACGGGTGGCAGCAGAGCTGGCGCCTAGCCAAGGTAGACGCGCGAGCGGTCCGTCCCCAACCCTTGGAACGGGTGGCAGCGGAGCTGGCGCCTAGCCGAGGTAGACGCGCGAGCGCTCCGTCCCGTACCCTTCGAACGGGTGGCAGCGGAGCTGGCGCCTAGTCGAGGTAGACGCGCAAGCGCTCCGTCCCGTACCCTTCGGACGGGTGGCAGCGGAGCTGGCCCCTAGTCGGGGTAGACGCGCAAGCGCTCCGTCCCCTACCCTTTGAACGGGTGGCAGCGGAGTTGGCGCCTGGTCGAGGTAGACGCGCGAGCACTCTGTCCCGTACCCTTCGAACGGGTGGCAGCGGAGCTGGCGCCTAGTCAGATTAGACGCGCGAGCGCTCCGTTGCCTACCCTTTGAACGGGTGGCAGCGGAGTTGGCGCCTAGTCGAGGTAGACGCGCAAGATCATCGAGGGACTGGAGCCTGTCGCGGTAAAGGCTCAACGGTGTAGTCTGAATGAAAACTTCGCACAGCGGACACCGCTGCGCCTGCGGTGATTGCAACCTCACGATCCAGAAATGCGCTGTAATGGTTCCTAGAATCGCGCTGGCCCCTGGCTTGCCAGGGCTAGGTTGTCGTTCCGTGCGACTCGCCCTGGCGTGCGGGGCACGCGACGTCTTGTAACTGGTGTGCGGTGGGATATGAGCGGTTGCGTGATCGCGCCTGCTCGCCTCTTCCCCAGGGAAGGAGGACACGAGGCGGGCGAGGGATGGAGCACCATGCGGCGTTTAGCCATGTCCCGCCGCCTCATTACTTCCGGCTGTCCTGCTATGCTTCGAAGCTGTTATGATCCCACGGTCTGGTAGCGCACTTTTAATGGCGGTTGGAATCGTGCCAACGTCTGGCCTGTCAGAGGGCAGGCTGTCGCATCATGCAACCCGCCTTCCCGTGGGTGGGGCATGCGGCAGAACGTATTCCTGCCACGGGCTTTGACCCGCTAGCTGGCCTTTGCGTGAGGAGGCCATCTTTCGGGCGTGGTCCTGGCCCGAGTACTGGAAGCTACCTGCTGTGCGCGAAGGTCGGGCCAAAGACCGGGGGTATTCCTGTTGGGGCGGGGGCTCCGTGTTAGAGGCGCGTCGGGTCGTGCGCCTTAGTTATTTTGTGCGGGGGTTGCCATGTGGCGGGAGGCCACTGGAGCGTCGTGCACTGACGGTCCTCATGCTGTGTCCGCGTCTGGCGCGTACCGTCACGACGCTTCGTCCTTGGTTATGGGGAATCATGCGGGACGGGCCTCTGTACGACTGCGGTCGCGCTCGGCACGCGGACCGTCACGACGCTTCGGCTGCCGCCTTTGGGGTGAGGTGGCTTGAAATAGCCCCCACAACCGCGCCCTCGCAGTTTGACGCCCCTTTCTCGCTTGCTTCGCCTTCTACACTCCTGTGGTATTCTCACCGCTGCATTCCTCCTTCTGTGAGTAGCGATGGCATCCGGTGACAAGCGTGGCCAGGCGGTTGGTACTTGCGGCATTCACCGGCGATCTTCACCGCTAGAGGTGAAATACTCGATCGGCGAACGCGACCCGGCGGCGGCGGACAAGTGGTGGCTGGCGGCGGAGAAGGGACGCTCATTTTTCGGCGAGTTGGGCCCCTCGCTCGTGACCGAGAAGACAATCTAAGCGCTGCTGCACGCGGGGAAGCTGTCCGAGCACTAGGCGGTACGATTGCCCGCCGCCGACGAGACAGAACCGCGCCCCGAAGAGTCGGAGGCGCTTGTGTTCGTCGCCTTTTTCGACGTGGGGCTCCGCATCCCGGCGGCGGCGATCGTGGGTGACGTGTTGCAGACCTTCGGGCTGGAGCTGGCGCAACTGACTCTGAACGCCGTGGCCCGGCTCGCCGTGTATAGTTGGGCCTTGCGCTCGGAAGCGTGCTGGCCCAGTGCTTCGTTGTTTGCCTACTTGCACGAGGCACGGTGCCAGCCCAAGGAGCGGAAGGACGGGACGCTATCGAACTTCGGCAGCGTCACCTTTATTCTTCGGTTATCTTGCAGCAAGCTCTTCCCCGTGAACTCCACTCGCGGGAAGTGGTAGTCTCACTGGATGAAACGGTGGTTCTACCACTGCGTGGCGAGCGGGAGCGGCCTCGAATGCACAGGCCGGTCGATCGCGTTCAAGACCTCGCCCGGCCGGACGCTCGACGACTCGCAGGCGTGGCCGCCCGCTTTAACATGCGCGACCTCGCCGAAGTGTACGCGATGTACGGCGTGGCGCCGCTCGCCCGTGACTGGTGCCTCGCCGCCGAGAAGCGTTGAGACGATAATGTTCTACCGTGGGTCTGCTCATTGCCGGCACCCTCCAACCCTCGTAGGCCTCGACCGTATCCCTCCTTTGTTCACGCGGAGTGCGTTACATGTAAACCTTATCTCCTGCTTTGCTGTAGAGATTCGCTTGGAGGATGCGGAGCGGGCCGTGCGCGTATTTCTCGGGCCGTATACCGGCAGGGAGCATGAGCAGCGCGCGTCTGCTACTGCTGCGGCGGGGCTGGGGCGGATAAACCACGTGTGCGAGGCCTTGGGCCTTGCCATGCCGGACCGTGCTGAGCCGCCCTCGCAACACCAAGATGACGGCGCAACGAGGGCGAAGGTGCCGTCTCACAAGAGGCCCCGAGGCGGAGCGGCTGCTGTGCTTGGTATAGCAGCTGCCGCTGCTACCGTTAGTGCGCCCGATGGCGCGGCGGATGAGGAGTCAGATTCGGTGAGATATGCCGACTCGGGCTTGGATGGCGTGGATGGCGGGGGCGAAGAGTCTTCGGGAGGTGCCCTGGACGGCGGGCTCATCGCAAGCAGCCGGAGAGGGGAAGCCTCGTCACCAGCGGCGGTCATCGGGACAGGATCCATGCTGACCGACGGTGCTGAGGTGGAGCCTTCGGCCATGGCCTCTATGATGCCGGAGACGCCCTCCGCGGGGGCGCATGGAGTTGGGTCTTTGCCGACAGCCGCGGCCGAAACCGAAGTGCCCTCCGCAAAGGCTGCCACGGTGGGGTCCTTGCCGATAGGTGTTGTGGTCGTGGGGGCCTCTCCGGCAGCGGCTACTGGGGTGGTGTCGTCGCCACTTGCTCCGGCTAAGCGGCCGTGTCTACGGCCGGAGCTCCACCGGACGTTGAGGGGATTCACCGTGGCGACGGGTATCGGGAGCTTGTGGGACTCCGATGCATATGCCGATGCCCCTGCGGCGTGCGCCCCCTCCAGCCCTCAGGTCGCGCCGTCCGCCGTGCAGGAATGGTCAGTGCCGATCCTGCCTGCGGAGGCTTCTGTTCCTAGCGGGGCCACGCCCCCCGCGGGGGCATGTGCCACCGTTACCCCGCCTGGGGCTAGGGGGGCGGGCCCCCGAAGCCCTCATTCCGCTACTGAAGGTAAGGTGGCTTAGTTTGCCCTGGTGTATTCTTTATTGTGCCTTGCGGTGCTCACCTGCATCCCCGCCTGCAGCGTCGCTTATTCCGGAGGAGGAGCGCTTGGCGGAACATGGGGGTTCGCGTGCCGGTGGGGCGATCACCGTGGGCCCGAGCTGAGCGGACTTCGTGCCTCTGCCAGAGACGCTGAGGGCGTGGCGTGGGATCGTGGATGACGTAGCTGCCAGCGTCGGCCAGCAAGCGCTGCAGACCTATGGGTGGGGTGTCTCGGGGATACCTTAGAGGTGTCGGGGGTGAGGGTAAGCACTTTGTATGACAATGCCTGGCCATGCTGAGCTTGCTAAGCCTTTATGTTCTGCAGACACTTGTGCTGGGGCAGGCCTTGCAGGCGGCCTATGTTCGTGCCCAAAGGGCGCTTGAGGATAGGCTGTGGGTCGCCGAGGAGGAGCTACGCGAAGCCTCGGGGGTCCGCTCTGCCCAGGATGCCCGCATCCGCCAGCTGGAAGCGGAGTGCGCTGAGGTGAAGGCGCACGCCGAGGGACTTGCCGCGTCGGCGCGGGAGTCGGCCGTGGAGGCGGAGCGGCATGGGTTTGCGGCGGAGCGGGACGGCCTTCTGCAACAGGTCGCCTCGCTGGAGAGGGAAAAAGGCGAGCTTGCCTTAACTCTAGCAGAGCGTGACCGGACGCTTGGCGAAGCTTCGGTCATTGCATGGGATTCCATGCAAGCGCTGGAGAGCCATCTCTAGGGGCTTGTGGCTAAGGTGCCGGATCGCGCCTTTGGCCCAGAGGAGCTGCCTCGGACCCTTCGCTGGATCGGAGATGTCGCCAACGTTGCGCGCGGCGCCACGACGACCTTCGGCAACCACTGTGCTTACGCGGCGTCGTGCATGGTGTGCGCGCTCCTACAGCACCGCGGTTGCACGCATGTCGTCGGGCTGGAGGACCCCCAGCTGGAGATGCCCGGTGGAGCCGGAGTAATGTCCGGTGCCGTCCGCGCCGCTCGTCGCGCCGTCAACTACTTCCACGAGCGGATCTGGGATTACGTCGGGGAGGCCGCTGCGCGGGTCGAGCTTTGGAAGTCACTTTACGGGGAGGGGAGTCTCGGCCAATTTCTAGACGAGGTCCCGCGGCGCGATGAGGGTGGCGCTGAGGCCTCCGAAGGCGCCGGAAACTAGCAGGTGTGACGCCGAAGTGGCCAGGTGTAGGCGTGTGTTGCAATGTCCCCCGCTTTTCTTGTGAATGAAGTGCGCGCTTGCTTTACAAATTCTGACTTTCATCTGTGTGCCGGGCAGCTTCCTTGCTGGGGCCGACTACTTGCGTTCGACCTTGCGACCCGGTGGCGCCTTCGACGTTGGCAAAGGGCTGAGGAGTCGTTGAACTTTTGGGCGGGCCGATCTTCTATTTGCGAAGCCCCGGCCTTAGCGCGTGTTAAGGATGAGCCTGCCGAATAGCTGCTTAGAGCGGCCGAGATGTTGGCGGGCCTCTGTACTTGTAAGATTTTTCTGATATATAGACCTCCTGGCAATTAGGATATGCGCTCCATGTTATGCTTCGGGCGGTCATGTTGTGCGGGGACGAGATCCCCACGTTCAAAGTGTGCTCGCAGGGCTTGCGTGTTGATTACCTCGTAGGGTTAGCACGTGCGGAGGCAGCCGTTAGGGCCACGACCTGTTCAAGGTCCGCATACCGGCGCGTGCGGAGGCGGACCTTCGCACTACGACCTGTTTAAAGTCCGTAGACTGGCGCATGCGGAGGCGGGGCTTCGCACTACGACCTGTTTAAAGTCCGTAGACTAGCGCGTGCGGAGGCGGACCTTCACACTACGACCTGTTTATAGTCCGTAGACTGGCGTGTGCGGAGGCGGACCTTCGCACTACGACCTGTTTAAATTTCGTAGACTGGCGTGTGCAGAGGCGGACCTTCGCACTACGACTTGTTTATAGTCTATAGACTGGCGCGTGCGGAGGCGGACCTTCGCACTACGACCTGTTTAGAGTCCGTAGACTGGCGCGTGCGGAGGCGGACCTTCGTACTACGACCTGTTTAAAGTCCGTAGACTGGCGCGTGCAGAGGCGGACCTTCGCACTACGACCTGTTTAGAGTCCGTAGACTGGCGTGTGCGGAGGCGGACCTTCGCACTACGACCTGTTTACAGTCCGTAGACTGGCGCGTGAGGAGGCGGACCTTCGCACTACGACCTGTTTATAGTCCGTAGACTGGCGCGTGCGGAGGCACGCTTCGGCCCCCTACCTTCCAAAGTGGGGGTAGCCTCTGGTGTACCTCGCTGGAGCCAGCCTGTGGCGCGTTACGCCGCTATTTCTTGAAATTCTCAAAATTGGGTTTCCATAGCGCGCCTTGCGTACCTCTCCCGCGGTGCGCGATGACGAGCCTCGACGCTTTGAGGGGGGGTGCGATTTGTCAGCCGCGTGAGGTTCGCGCCGCATTTGCGTTTTGCCAAGCGCGCCGGGACAGCATGCGTGTCTTATTTATACTCCGGAGAGTATGCGCAAGGACGACGTCCGTGGCATGCGCGGAATCCGCGTCTTGTTTATACTCCGTAGAGTGCACAGATAGAACATCCGCGTCTTTTTTTTATACTCCGTAGAGTGCGCAGATAGAACATCCGCGTCTTTTTTTATACTCCGTAGAGTGCGCGGATGGAACATCCGCATCTTTTTTATATACTCCGTAGAGTGCGTGCAGAGGCGTCCCCCCACACGTCTTTGTTTATACTCATGCCTGTGTCTTTGACGGAGAGTGCACACGCGAACGTGCGTCTTCGTTTATACTCATACCCGTGTCTTTGACGGAGAGTGCACTCGCGAACGTGCGTCTTCGTTTATACTCATACCCGTGTCTTTGACGGAGAGTGCACACGCGAACGTGCGTCTTCGTTTATACTCATACCCGTGTCTTTGACGGAGAGTGCACACGCGAACGTGCGTCTTCGTTTATACTCATACCCGTGTCTTTGACGGAGAGTGCACACGCGAACGTGCGTCTTTGGTTTATACTCATACCCGTGTGTTTGACGGAGAGTGCACACGCGAACATGCGTCTTCGTTTATACTCATACCCGTACCCCTGGCTACAGAGAGTGCACACGCGAACGTGCGTCTTTGGTTTATACTCATACTCGTGTCTTTGACGGAGAGTGCACACGCGAACGTGCGTCTTCGTTTATACTCATACTCGTACCCCTGGCTACGGAGAGTGCACACGCGAACGTGCGTCTTTAGTTTATACTCATACCCGTACCCCTGGCTACGGAGAGTGCACACGCGAACGTGCGTCTTTGGTTTATACTCATACCCGTACCCCTGGCTACGGAGAGTGCACATGCGAACGTGCGTCTTTGGTTTATACTCATACCCGTACCCCTGGCTACGGAGAGTGCACACGTGAACGTGCGTCTTTGGTTTATACTCATACCCGTACCCCTGGCTACGGAGAGTGCACACGTGAACGTGCGTCTTTGGTTTATACTCATACCCGTACCCCTGGCTACGGAGAGTGCACACGTGAACGTGCGTCTTTGGTTTATACTCATACCCGTACCCCTGGCTACGGAGAGTGCACACGTGAACGTGCGTCTTTGGTTTATGCTCCGGGAGCCCGCGCGTAGGCGAGGCCTCCGCGCGTTCTCGCCGCGTATTGGTGCAAAATGACAAGAGGCTGGCAACAAATGAAGCTCTATTACATTCCCGTTTGCGCGGGTGTACTCTACAGGGTCTAAATGAGCGCCTGGAAGCCATCGCGCCCCAGTGTACTCTATAGAGCCAAAATTAATGCGTGGAGGCAACTATGCCTAGTGTACTCTATGGAGTCTAAATTAACGCCTAGAGGCCACCGTGCCAAAACATACTCTACAGAGTCTAAATTAATGCCCGGAGGCCACCGTGGCTTGTCATACTATATGGAGTCTAAATGAATGCCTAGACACCACTGTGCCTAGGCATACTCTACGGAGTCTAAATTAATGTCCGGAGGCCACCATAGCCTGGTGTACTTTACAAAGTCTAAATGAACTCCCCAGAGGCCACCGTGCCCCGTGTACTCTACGAAGTCTAAATGCGTGCCTGGAGGCTATCATGGCCCAGCATACTCTACGGAGTCTAAATGAATGCCTAGAGGCCACCGTGCCATGGCGTACTCTACAGAGTCTAAATTAGCGTCCGAAGGCCATTGTGCCCTGGCATACTCTACGGAGTCTAAATTAAAGCACGGAGGATAGCCCAGCATACTCCATGTGGTCCTCATTCATGCCTGTTGGCTGCCCAGCACCAGCGCCACCAAGACTTCCTAGAAAAAAGAGTGAGAAAATATACAATATGAATAAAAGGGGACACAAAAACACATTCACTTAGCACAAGGGAGGAGGGAATGGTCCACGAGACCGGGGTGTGCCTTAGTAGCTGGCATAACCTCATACCCTATAAGCTTCGTACTCACCATTTGAAGGGTAGGGGAAGGAGCGCGTGAGCCTACGAAGTTCATTGTCGTCTTCAACAATGCCCATTCAAAGGGTGGGGGACAGAGCTCGTGAACCTATGAAGTCTATTGTCGTCTTTGATGACGCCCATTCAAAGGGTGGAGGACGGAGCACACGCAAGCCTATGAAGTCTACCACCATCTTCGATGATGCATATTAGAAGGGTGGGAGACTAAGCATACATGAGCCTATGAAGTCTACCACCGTCATCAATGACGCTTGTTCGAAGAGTGGAGGACAGAGTGCACATGAGCCTACGAAGTCTACTGGTATCTTTAATGATGCCCATTCAAAGGGTGGGGAACAGAGCGTGTGCGAGTCTACAAAGTCTACCACCATCTTCTACAATGTCCATTCAAAGGGTGGGAGACAGAGCATGTGCCAACCTATAGTGTCTACCATCATCTTCGATGACGCCTGTTCGAAGGGTGGGGGACAAAGCATGTGTGAGCCTACGAAGTCGATCACCATCTTCGATGATGCCCGTTCAAAGGATGGGGGATGGAGCACACACCAACCTACAGAGTCTACTGCCATCGTTGAAGATGCTTGTTTGAAGGGTGGGGTACGAAACGCATGTAATCCTACGAATTCTACCGCCATCTTCAAAAATGCCCATTCGAAGGGTGGAAGATGAAGCACGCATGAGCCTATAAAGTCTACCATTGTCTTTGATGACACTTGTTCAAAGGGTGGAGGACGGAGTGTGCATGAACCTATAGTTTACCATTGACCAAACAGAGAAACATCGATTGCAATGGGGCACATCGAGTCTAAGTTACATCGCTCTTATTGGAGCTCTCTATATTTCTATATTAGGTAGGATGAATGTGCGGCTAGGGACAAAAGGTCACCAAAAATTGCAGTGAGTCTTCCTATTGATCCCACTAACAGAGTGTGTGGTTGAGTAAAAGCTTCATGAAGGGGACCTACCAACCATAAACATAATAATATGCCAAGCACAAAGAAAGGAGACAAGCGCTAAAAAGAAGGCTTCGCTACACAGCCACAAGAATGCTTTGGCCGAGGTGTACTCACCCATATGACAAAAAAGACAACAAACAACCTACATACCACGTAATGGGAGAAAGGGCATCAACGGTATCACACCTACTGATCCCCTGTCTGGACAGTGGAGGGTGCCACATCTCGTACGATTCATCGGGGCATGGTGGCTAGCTAGGACCCTACGTCTGTGGTACCACTTAGCTTTTGGTGGAGTGAGACCTTCACCACGGCCTCACCGAGGTACGGCCAGATGTGCTCACAGAATGCACAAACAACCTTTCGAGTCATGTGGATACCATTCATCCTGGTCATGTCTCCAAAGAGTAACTTTAGGTGGGAGTCCACCAGCTCGCCCATGTGATTGCAGCCTTGTGTATAGAGCATTCCGAGGAGGAGCTACACCATCACCTAGGAGCAGTGTTTACCATAAACCTAAGCATCATTGAGGGAGGGTGCAAACGCATTGTGAATGTTATGAATGCTGTTGACAAGGTCTTCGGGGTTGTGTGACCTTGTAGAAACTGAAATAGCCAGCTCTTCGAGGGTCCCCTCCAGCACCTCCATTGACTCCCAGGTGAAGATGGTCGCCTGGTGGTGACGGCTAGCTCAGATGGTCGAGTGAAGCCTCCAAGGTTAGGTCCTTAGCCGGCATGAAAGACCTGGGGCGTGGAGGCCTCTTACGTCCTTTTAGCCACCACCTTGCCATCGAGGCCATTCCCTGAGCCGCCCTCCTTACTGTTGCCGTCTGTACTTTCCTCACTACCCCTATCCCCCTCTATACCTTGGCCTACTTCCTTGTCATCCTCGCTGGCTTCCTCTGCATCCACCTTTGTGCCAAGAGGAGCAAGGGGCACCGACGATAGCGGGATCATGGCAAGGAGGCCCCAGGACCTCACAGATGTGGTTGATGCGAGGGTCATCGTGGGTGGTGCCGGCATGAAGGTTGTGCTGCTTGGGAATATATGGGCCTAGGAATATGGCCACATCCCTCTCAGCTTCCACCAGTGAGGCCAGTGAAAGAGAAATTAATGAAGTGAGATCAATGGGGTCAATTGCAGACAAACATTTTGAGCTTGGTTTGCACCTTACCTGGATTGGTAGGTCTCCCAAGCTGGGTCAGGGGCCCTAGATACTATCGTCACGAAGGGGCATGTTTAGCATCCAACTCTTGGCTAATAGGGCCACATGAAGCATGAAGAATTCCTCGGTGAGGTCCCGCATGTTCATTTTTCGTGCCAGTGCATGAAGCCTCTTTGCATGAGCTTTGTCATCCCGATCAAGCTTGACATGTGGTGATGGAATGAAGTCCATGCTCCACCTAGTCCTATGAGGTAGCTGTCCGGTTCAATATTATGGTTGAACCATTACTGCACCCATTGGACTCCCACTTCGTGAGCATAGAGTTGGAGGGGAAGTCCTTCGAGCAGCCCAATCAAACCTGAAAGTTTATGCTTGCTTGGTTGAAAAATGGCCTATCGCATAGTCACCTCGGCTAGCACCAGGCATCGTGCAGAGACACAAACATCGTCATGCTTGGCATGATAGTTTTTGACTGCGTGGCCCATAAGAACACTGTGAGCCTCGCGATGGCATTCACAGTTAGCTGATCTAGCTCCAAGTCGTATAGCCAAAGCATGTTGGCCACTGTAACACTCCGTATTTTCTTTTTGATTAGAGAGAATTTATTCGGGAAAGGATCCGGGTAAAAATTATTCTTTTCGGGTTGCGGGGAAAACGGGTTTTGGTTGACGGGCCAGGATGGAGAAGCTTTGGGGGCCCGGCTTGGAAGTGAGGGAGGCACCTTGGGCCTTAGGCCCATGCGCCCCCTAACCCTAACCCCCTTTTGGCCGCACCCCTCCCCCTCCTCCCCCTTTTGGCCGCCACCCCTCCCTCTTCCTCCCCCTTGGGCGAAATTTCCTCCCCCCTCCTTCCTCTTCCTTGGCCGCCCCCTCTCCTCCCTAGTGCGCCCCTCCCTCCACCCCTTTGGCAGCCGCCTCTCCTCCCTATTGCGCAGCCCCTCCTCTCCCTTGCGCAGCCTTTCCCTCCCTTCCTCCCCGACGAGGCGAGAAGCCTTGGAGAAAGAGGGAAGAAAGAAGAAGAAAGGGAGAAAGGGGAGAAGAGGAGGAGTTCGTAGGGTGTTCTTCGTGTTCTTCGTCGGTTCTTCAAGGGTAATCCCCGCTGTTCGTTTGATTGGGTAATTAGTTTTATTGTTTATCACTTTGTGGTTAGTGCTGTTTTTAGAGGCAGATTTGCTGTCGTCTGTTGGACCTTAGTTTTCGTGTAGGTAAAGGCAGAATCAGGATTTCTGGTCTCCTAGAGTTTTGTAGATTATTTCGTCATGATTCTGTAGCCTTTGAGTTCACCCAAATCCGAGTTGTGAGTCAAAAGTTATGATAGTTTTAATCCTGCTGTCCAGAACTCTGTTTTGATTCTTAGCAGTAACTTTGCGCAGCAGATTAAAAATGGTTAAAGTCTGAATCAGGAAACCTCCATATTATGAAAATTGTAGCTTATGATCTTATCTTTCACTGGCCGCCAAGAACGCTTAATTCCGTTATGTGAATCAAAAGTTATGCAAGTTTTAATCCTGCTGTCCAGAACTCTGTTTTGATTCTTAGCAGTAACTTTGCGCAGCAGATTAAAAATGGTTAAAGTCTGAATCAGGAAACCTCCATAATATGAAAATTGTAGCTTATGATCTTATCTTTCACTGGCCGCCAAGAAAGCTTAATTCCGTTATGTGAATCAAAAGTTATGCAAGTTTTAATCCTGCTGTCCAGAATTATCTTTCTGTTTAGTGCAATCTGTTTTCGGTGTAGACTTATCTAGTTGGGCGGGCGTTCGGGATGGCGATGTAGAAGGTTTTGGGAAGCGTCCTGTTATGTTGTTCTTATTTAGATTATATATATTGTAGGCGAAAAGGTTTCAGGCTTAGAGGCCCCGCCATTTCATCCTAACACGTCGTCCTTCGGAAGGCAAGTACCATGTTGATTTGATTCAAAGAAAACATTGTATGCTTGCTGTTTTATTTACCTATGTTCATCTAAGACCCTTGATAACACTTATGTTCATGATGTATTCCTTAGGTGAGTTGTCTATATGTGTAGAGAATGTATCGTTTTATTATGCAAGTTTCATTCCATGCATGCCACTCATTGTTTCATCCACGGGAGTGGATCAAAAGACCCATTAATTCCAACATGGGCAAGTAAGACCCACCATTCCAAAGTGGGCCCCACCATTCCAAAGTGGGTAGTTCGGGACACCCGTATGAAACGTTCTTCATACGGGATTGAATCCCCACATTTTGTTAAATGTGGGTTTAAGTGAACACTGACGGGTGTGTCACTGGCTATACCGGTATATGCATTGTGTAGTCCCTCCATTCCATTCACTTCATTCATCTTCATTCATTCAAATTCATTCAGTTGTGTTCGTTCTGTGTTCGCTTCATGTTGATTAACAATGTTGGCTTGTTATTCTTTGTCATATGTACTTGCTGAGTCGTTGGACTCACTCTTGTTGTTATTGTTGTTGTTGTTTTTATTTAGGTACCACCTTGAGGTCGGCATGCTTGGGAAAAGGGAAGGAATAAATTAGTAGCACTTGCACACTCATGAAAATAAAGGAAGATAATTAGTTATAGGATGCAAGAACCTTTTAAGAACCATTTGATTATCATTGGATTATAATTGTATTAAGAGTTAGATTATCCTTAATGCCTTTACTCTTTCATATTCTTACATGTTTTTGAATCCTTTTAGTATAACTGTTGAATTTGAACTAGTTACTCGAGCTTTGTCTTCTATAATTATTTCTGTTCATGAAATCACTGAATTGGAAAGATAAACAAGGTAGACTCTGCCAAAATTTTGTATAACTTAAATAGTTATCATTGCTTTACTTCTAGTTTAGTAGCATTCTGGGTCCTTGTTTGGCCGGGGTGTTACAGCCACGAACCGAGCGCACAAAATGTAGAGATCAGCATCAAAGTACATAGTGAAGATAAAAGTCTCACCATCCTTCTACCAAGGGACCACCTCATCCACATCCGTCTGGCGAACCAGTTATCGATTAGAGACCTTGCCATCTCGAACAAGCATACCCAAGAACTCATCCTTGACCAATGAGTGACCGAGCGTGTTTACAAATGAGCCAACATGCTCAACCCCTCTCCAGCACCACCAGCACAGTTTGATGCTGTGCGGCGCGGAGTGGCCAGAGTAGTCACCGTGGCTCGTATGAGGCATGTGATGCCCTCCTCAGGTCATGATGGCATGGCAGTTGTGCTTGTTTGGCGTGCAGGCAAGTGGGGGTGTGGACAACTAGGGTCACCAAAGAATGAAACCGATGGGAGAAGCACAAGGCAAGACCTAAGGTGTAGGGCGAGTGAACAAAGTGGGACTAGAAATGAAGAGATGGTATGGTGGGAGTAGGGCTGGACGAAAAACTCGAAGCTCGTTAGCTCGCTCGGCTCGTGGCTGGCTCGGCTCGGCTCGGCTCGGCTCGTTAGGATAACGAGCCGAGCCGAGCCAAGATTTTAGCTCGTTAGCTATAACGAGCCAACTCGAGCCAGTTCGCGAGCCGCTCACGAGCCAAACGAGCCATACTTTCAGGAATTTAGGTATGCATATGCTGCTTCCATGGACCTAATTTGTACTCTATTGCATGTGTTAATGTGTAAATTTGTACTCTATTGTACCCAAACGAGCCATGCATGTGTTAATTTGTACTCTATTGTACCCAAACGAGCCAAACGAGCTAAACGAGCCAAACGAGCCAAACGAGCCATGCTTCCATGGATGAATATATGATGGAGACATTTTTTGGCCCTGGCTCACGAGCCAAACGAGCTAACTCGAGCTTTTTACGAGCCGAGCCGAGCTAGCTTTTTAGCTCGTTAGTTATAACGAGCCAGCTCGAGCCAGCTCGTTATCCTACCGAGCCAGACCGAGCCGAGCCGAGCCGAGCCGAGCCAGCTCGTTATCCAGCCCTAGGTGGGAGGCACAACAAAAATATGGGCCTCCCGTACGCCTTCATATCAGTGGGATAGGCACACCTTTTGAGGAGACATGCATGCCCCCATACTTGGTGTGACCGACCACATTCCTACAGGCGGATCATCGCCATGTGTCCAACATCTACTGCATGTAATCAAGGTGGCCACTACTCGGTCCAACAAATGAGGTAGGCACAGCATCCCAAGCCACGAGATACAAGGGTGTGAGTGTGAGGCATGGACTGGACTTAGGGGGAGGTTCACCCACGACCTCTGATGGTTTTCGGATCAAAACCAGCAGGTAAGCTCAAGGGTTTCCAAGATAAAGGCTGCATGTCATACCCAAGGCTTAAGTAGTGAAGGCTGCCCATAGCCTCTAGGACATGAGCGGGAAACCAACAAAGACCAAGTGTAGACCAGATGCGTCGGGAGGAGGGGTCCCTCAGCGAAGCCCACCTGGCAAATGTATGAGGCCCTCGATGAATAATGATAGCCCCCAGAAGTGGTCCAAGGACCTGACCATCGCTCGGACAGTCTGGCTAAGGCCATAGAATATCTGACACATCGAAACCGTGAGCTGAGGGGTCAAGTGGGGCCAAAGCGCGAAGTGCATGGTTTTAATGTATCAGTTGTGAAGCCTTGCCCATGAGAAGCTACTAGTTGGGGAGTGACCCTCACGTTGGCCCAATCGGCCAACCATGAGTAAGCCCAAATATGCATGTAATTAATAGGTAGGCCCATGTAGGGTGTGCCAAGAAAATAACATGTTTGCCCCCACTAGTAAAGACCCCAAGGGGCATTTGTATAAACACCTTCACTCATGGTTATAAATATGACCTATAAGGCACCATGGGTGGAGGGAACATTTTTGTGATGAAAAGATCGAGTGCGGGGCATCCACTCTACAACTCTCACCTCTCTTCGAGTTCTATGCTCCGAGTGTCCTTCTCGGGCTTCTCGAAGTTCTGGTATCTACTGTTTAATGCGAAACCATAACAATCAACTTCTACATATCATCATCTTAGTCCACATTTCATTAACTTCTTATCAATGAGCAGTGCAGATGCACATGCACATGGCAAGCATAATATTAAGCTGTAATCTTCCTATGTCATATTACTCACATATCAATAACAATAAGCATTTATGAACATTGCTTTTCTTTTTCTGATGCAATGCAATGCTCATGCACAACTTTACTCTATTTTTTAGCTTATACTGGCATAGTTGAGTGAACACATGTCAATGTACCACCCTCTCATTCTTTCCATCTCGTGGAGGTGCCTACCAAGGTAGGTCTTTCTCTAGAGCACACTGGACTAGTCGTATAACTTTCTCACCAATCTGGCCCATGCACTCTGGACTAGTTATATGACTTTCTCATTGACCTAGCTCAAATGCATTCTTTCATGATGTGAATGTAAGTGATGCAATGTTTTCAGATGATCACTTATCATATTCCATCATGAGCATGTAACTATCAATATGATTCATTCACCAACATCATGTAATATCACAAGGCACAAAATAATCATAAATATAGTATGCATGAAATGGAACACTTCTTTGTAGTATTTTTCATATACCATTAACCTTTATCCATGTATCACGTCAGCATCATGTAACCATGTCCTATACCATTATCATTATCCACCATCAGGATATAACTAGCATTACTTACCATATTGCATCAATTTCATTTAACAAATTTCATCACTTAATTAGTGTCTTCGGTTCATCATAGATAATAAAAATAGGAAGGCAATTTCACATAAACAAAGACTTTAAGAACTACCACTGTTTACTGCCTACCAAACATTTGCCTTTCAACCACGAGTAATGGGACGAGGTATAGATGACACTAACACTGAACCTCCATGTAAACAACCATTACCAAACTCAATAAAACACCACAGCAATACATACACATAAAGAAATGACATCACTCCTAAGCACAAAACTCGACATAATGAACTCTCCCTACACTGGACAATTTTCCTGCTATCCCGGTGACCAAATGGCCATAACTCCCAAATCCAGAACCCAAAAACCATAATACATATGTGATCTAGGATATACATAAACTTTCCAATATAATTCTAGCTATCATAATTTTAATACTAAGTTATCTAAACCCTCGTTTTCAGCCCTGAATGTAAACCTGACTGTTATCTGGACAACAGCTTCACAATTTCATAGATATTTTACTATAGTATGAAACATAGCAAATGATACCACAAATGGAAACTATAGGAAATTATCTACATATTTCTAGTTATCATCTTTAATTAATTCAGGCAAATAGTAAGCCTAATTCACAAAACAAAATTACCGCGGTTATCATAATCTAACTACTGAGCAGAGGCTTCTTGTAGCCATAACTTTTAAAGCACCCAACCAAAACTCAATGCGTTAGCACCCTATGGAAAGATTAGAAAATGCTCTACAACTTTCATAAGAATCTGAAACCTTGATTCAGCCATTTATTAACTTTAATATGTAAGTTACCATGACACTATCCAATCACGATGATTCACTAGATAGCGAGCTTACAAATATCATAAATCTTAATCTATACAACCAAATTAAGTATTTAAGTACTCTATGCAAAGCTAACAAAATTATCTACAACTATATAGTAGATAAAATTCACAAATTAACCATGCAATGTGCCCAAAATTGCACTACAAGTGTATGACATGAAAATAATCTATTAACATCAATTACAACACTTCTAACCACAATATCTCGCATATAAAAATACTAACCTAATCTCTAAAATTAATCTTCAGCATTACAAGATGAGGTGTGAGGATTTGGTCATTACCCTATATTTGAACATTGGGGACGACGAGATCGGCAACTTCCTTCTTCCTCCTTCTGGCCTCCCCCATCTTATTCTTCCTTACAATAGTGGCACCGCATGGCTCCCCCTCTCTTCTTCTTCCTCTTTCTTCCTTCCTCCCCCTTTCTCCTTGGTCGAACTCGTGCCTAGTTCTTCTCCTTTGGCGTCGGCACGGCAACCAAAGGTGGCTACGACACTACAGTGGTGGAGATGGTGCATGGCAGCAACACTGTAGGGGTGGTGGCAATGCGAGGGAAGGGGCAGCGGTGTGCACAGGCAATGGTGGAGGATCAGCACAGTATGTAGGGATGATGCTACAAGGCTGGGCAACGACGACTTGGGGGTCTGGCTTGGCAGCGACTTGGACGATGGCGTGAGTAGGATGCGCGATGATGGCATGGCACGGGTAGCAGCAGCACGACACTGGCCCACTTGAGGGTGATGGTGGCAGCTAGGGCATGACCTCTCCCCTATGTGTTTCCCCCTCTTATAGCCCGGCGCCCGGTTGGACCGAGACCGGGCCAAACACGGCTCGGCCCAAAAACATTTCCCTATTTTTTTTCTTTTCGGGATATTATAGCGGTGACCCATGGCTGGGGAGGTAGATTTGATGTGGGCCACGTGGGGAGCCAGTGAGGAGCGGAGGAGGCATGGGTGGCGGGTCAGCGAGTGTCCAAGAGCCGATGGGGCACGATGCATGGGCAGAACCAATCTAGGGGCCCCATTGTCACAAGACACTGGGTCCAAAAATTTTTAGCAGGGATCAAGACATTCAGTCCATGTGTGAACCCCCAGCCCAAACTCAGCGTACTTGGTTCCTTCCTTGAAGCCCAATAAAGAGAGCACTAGCAGCCTAAATTCTCACTAGCTAGTAACAGTCTACGAGGAGCCTCCACTTCGATCAGCCCCATAAGGCAACTACAGCAGGCTGAGTGTAACATCCCAAAATTTGGTTGTTCAAAAATATGGAATTTTTAAAACTTTTCCTTGCATTCTGTTGACATTCAAATTTCTTCTGAATATTTATCTGAAATCTTTTGTGTGTTTCTGGCATGCAAATTAATAATCAAGAATAATCCCATGTGCAAATAAGGATCATGTAAATAATGAAAATAGAAAATGGCATTATGGATCATGAATTCAAAATACGAAAATCTTGAATTCAAATTCAAGTCAATAAAATGAAACCAAAAGAATATTACAATATATCTCTAAATGATTAAACAAAAAATTCCTTCTTTTAATTAAATTAGCATACAAAACCCAAGGTTGGATATTCAAAAATTTATATATACAATTCAAAACAAAATAATATCAAAATCGAAATCCGATGGCAAACTAAATAAAATCGAAAATAGAGGAATATTAGATTTTGTATCTAGATATTTGGACCAGGATTTGAATTGAAAAATCCAAAAATTGAATACAAAATTTGAGCAAGAATTCAAATTCTGATTTTTTGCTCCCCTTTTCTCCTCTCTTTCTCCTCTCCCCTCTCATTTCCATGTGGGGCCCTGCTTTTTCTTTTTCTTCTCTCTCTCCCTCTCTCTCTTTCTCCTCTGCCGCGGGCTCGACATCCTCTCTCCTTTTTGTTTTTCTTCTTACCCCTCCTGTTCTTTTCTTCCTCCCTCCTCTGTCTTCACTCTCGCTCTGCCAGACCGCTCGGCCTCCACTCTCCCTGTTCATCCATCCCCTCCGCGTCAGCCGCGTCGCCTCCTTCATGTTGCCGAACTGCTCCCGTCACCACTACGCCCATTGCCATCATGTCACCATCACCCTGCGCCTCGCACGCCTCCACTGCACGTCCCTGGCGCCAACTGCGCATGTCGTCGGCCCATGCCGCGTACTGCACCTCAGTCGTCGGCAACAGTGGCACCACAACAACCCTCTCCACTTCTATAAGTAGCCCTGGCTCCTCCCATGCTCCCCATGCCTCTCCCCTCTCCTACTGTGCCTGCACCGTCCGCCACTGCCATACACAGCCCCAGCCGCTCTGGCAAACCCTGCGTCAAATTGACTGCGTCACGGTGTGTTCCCAAGGGTCTTCTCCCTCCCCTTCCACCCAATTGGAAATCCATGCACTAGGGCTCGTCGTGCTGCCATCCCTTGCAATTCCGGCCAACAAGCCACCGCCGACACCATTCCTCGTCAAGAGCACTCCAGTCCAATTCCTCGCCATCATACCATCTCCTCGCCATCCTCGACATCCCCCAATCGCTGGTCGGTGCAACCTTCACCTGAGAGTTGCTCCCCATGGCGTCGTTGCCCATGCACGATGCTAGCCAGCCTCAGTCCCCCTCTGGCCCCGCCAACTCGTTGGTGAGTATCCCTATGGTCCATGCAAGCTTATGCTCCCCATATCTTCTTCCTCATCCCCTCCAACCGTGTCGCCCCATGGCCACCTTGTCGTTGGCAGCTCCGGGCTGTCGCCCGCCCGCCTTGCTGCCGCTCCAGTCAATACGCCGCCACCCCTAGCTTCCCTATACTCTGAGTAACCCATTTCAGTGGTCACCAGCGCCACCCTGGCCGTCACTCGCCGGCGACGCCGTTGGCCCGAGCTCCTCTGTTTTTCCTCTGTTTTGCCCCAGCCACACCCTCGCTTCTTTTAATTCGATCCTCCCTTCAAATCACAAAAGGGCAAATGCCCAGTTGGTCACCAGCGGCCGCTTAAGGCTCTCACCGCAAGGACCTGAGTTCGAATCCCCTCTCTCTACACATTCTATTTTCATTTTCATTTTTTAGTTTTATTAACCCATTTCAATTAAGGAAAATTAAGAAAAAGAAGAAATTAATCCATGGAAGCTAATAAATTTGATTAAGGTATAAATAATACTATTAAAGATTTAATCTTGGGTTAATCATCATATATTGGTAGCTAATGTGCCTTGATTATTTATTTTAAATCTAATTATTAATTAAAGGCATTAATAAAAGATGGCTTTGGTTAATTGTCCAAATTTAATAAAGATCCCAATTAAAAAAGACATCCAAGTTAAAGTTAATGGAAATAAATTGGATATTATGTTTAACTATAAAAGCAAGGCTTTAAATTAAAGTTTACCCTTAATTAAAATATATGCCTTAATATTTAACATGACGCCATTAAATAAATTACAGTGGTAGATTTAATTAAACAAAAATATTGAAATATGACCCTGTATAACAAGCTCAGCCCAGATAGATAAATTTAAACTAAAAATAACGCTATGCCTAATAATAACTGAAGTGTAGATAAAATTATGCCAAATCCGAAGGAAATCTTTAATTTTAGATCATGTTGGCACGTCTATTGCAATCCTCGGGTCATCGGTAATTAAAACAATCTCGCTAAATTGCATTTTAATGGGCAAGGTAATATTAGGACCCCATAAAATATTACCTCCCAAATTGTTAGAAATATAAACTCTAAGATTAGTCTGGCGCACCTCGCGTGTAGAACTCATGCCCTAAATCCTAAATATTAGCATCCAACAAATAGTGCTCAGTACCCCCAACCAAACTCCTACAATTGCCCATAAATTTAACCTAATTCATGGAACTTCCTAAATAAATATAAAAATAATAAAAGAAGTTATTAAACAAAAGATCGATCCATGGTATTCTAAAGTCGGCTATGCCTAGCCATCCTTAAATCCAAAGCGGAATATTCTCGTGAATATTCCTCTTGTCATGAAGGCTCGTTGACATCTGTCTCGGCAGATTTCTCTCCTTCACCCTTTCCTTCACTCCAGCCCCTTTGACTCTATCAGTCTTCCATGCCCAATCAATCCAACCTTAAATCACCCATTTAATCTAATAAAAATTAATCAAGTTTAATTGGATTTATTTAGATCTTTTGAGTTATTTGCATTTATTTGGATTCAGTCATTTATCGCATAACTAGAAATTGGAGTCCTGAAGATTCAATAGATCAAGCGAGGTCAAGATCGAGGTGAAGATAAAGAATAGAAGCTCAAGACCAATCAATGTGAAAGCTGGAGTGAGCTCAAGACCACAGTAAACCGCACAAGGCGAGTCAATACTTTTATCATGTTGATCCTACATTTTCTGCAAATTATTTTCATTTTAAATTATCAAATTGCATGCTGTTATTTCATATGCAAATATATGTTTGTTTTAAGATTCTAGTTATATGCCCATTATTTGACTTGTTAGTATTACACCTTCTTGGGAACATTTGAATATTTGAGCCTTGTCACCCTAGCAAAATTATAATGGTAACCTTTCAAAAATAAGTCTATAATTACACGCTATGCTTGGTACTGCTTAGATATTTAGGGGCACCAAAATGCCCCAAGCATCACTTTTAACCATGAGAAACTAATTTGGGAACTCATGGTGAAAATGACTGGTATATTTTGACATGATTATTTTATACTCCAAAAAACCCCAACTTGCTTAAATATCTGGGCGGATGGTACGGGGGCTGGTGTGTGGTGCAGTGGAAGCACGGTGTGTGGTTTATGGTAGAACCGCCCAGATAACCCAAAGGACTGAATCTTGTCATGACCTCCTATGTAAAACAGTACAGCCACAAGTCTGCAAATTGCAACTTGGCTAAGTAAATCTATCGAAACCCCTAGACTAATATCACCGGTAGTGGAAAGGAGTGGAATATTGCAAGGGCAAGGGGAGGCCTAAAGGGACATCGAGAGGAAGGTGAAGTATCTAGTTGTGCTAGCATTGTGGAAAGCGGAGTCCGAATGCACTAGTAGCTGTGGTTACATCCCACGCAATGTATGGGACCTACCGCAAGTGGGAGTAGCCCATAGGGTGAGATGACAAAAGGCGTAAGATATTTTGAAAAGTCACTGTGATGGTCTACTCAACCACATGACTAAGGAATTGTGTGGAGCAATGAGCGGGTTGTCTTTTGTGGGTAAAGTGTACAAACTCTACAGAGTCAACACTATTCAAATAGCCGTGCCCACGATCAAGGGCGGATATGGGAACTTAACCAAATATAGTTCTATTTCAAAAACTTTGTAGGTGGAATTGGAATAGTGGTGGGCAGTGGAAAGCCCTAATTTGTGTTGCCCTGGGTGTCACCCCAGTGATAATGTAAGCGGTTATAATGCTGAAAGGTTAGCATATGGTGCAGAAGCCATGTAATGATGGATGGAATTTGGATCGCTATTACTGTTGCATATCGCTATTACTATTGCATTGTTTTACACATTTATAAAATAGTGTTATAGTTCAAACTGCTAGGTCTTAGGAAATTTCTATGTATCATAGTGTAAAAGCAATTTATGGTGAATAAAATAACCTGAGCCTTCCCTTGATAAGCCATGCATGTTATCTATTTGCATCCTGTGTATTGGCTCGCGGAGCACGGTGGTTTGTGGTCACCCTCGCTCACTCATTTAATCCAGAATCAGGAGTTAGATCGCTACGCTTCAGCAATACACCTGGACATGATGGTAAAGAAGATGAAAGTGTCAAGAACTAGGTCGCGAACCCCCAGTTGGCTGCTTGTGGGACGTCCTGAGGGGCCCACCTGTGTGCTTCATTTCCGCTACTGCATTTTATTGATTTTGGCCTGATTGGCCCATGAGTAAGTCTACTATTATATTTACGCTTTTTCATGATATGTATTTTGATATTCAGTACTGTATCTACGAGCACTATCTACTGATCCAGGGATAGTGCAGTGGAATCACAGAGGATTCTGAATTGCAAAATCCGGGTTCGACAAGGCTGGTATCAGAGCATATCGACTGTAGGTCGTGACCTAGTTAGCCTGGCCGTTAGTTTCATGATTAGAATTATTTCTTCAGAATGTATTTCCAAAAATATAAGTAGTATTGCTCATTCTCATCTTTCTTAGATGATTCCCCCATATCTATATGCTACCCTAGCCATTTTTCTTTCTGAAGCTCCCTTATTTCGAATTCAGAATGACAAAACTCTAGTACACCTCTTGCAAACTCTCTTTGAAAACCTACTTTGGGCCAAAATCACAAGGCTTATATTTGAAACTCATTTTTCAAAAATTGTTGTACCCTTGGAGGATCGACTATCGAATTGTTTATAAAATTCATTTACAAACTCATTTCAACAAACCTGATCTTCCAAGGAAATTTTCATAAGTTCAACTACTTACCAAAACTTATTCGAAGATTCACTTTAATTTCTCAAATAGTAAAAACAAAGTTATTTTTCAAAAACTGTTCCCCAAAAAGGACCTTGTTTTTCAAAAACAAAGTTACTTGAGGTGTTCCTTCTGAAAGAGTTATGTTTGTAAAAACAAATTTTCCATGTTGGTTACCCATGGTTAGAAAAGTACTTTTTTTCTTACCAAAAAAAAATAATGAATGGAGAAGAATAAATAGAGCCGTAAGTAAAGAAGATAGATGTTTGTGGTGAACACAAAAAAATATTGGTGGGTTTGATGTCGATCATCGGAAGGAAATGATAGTGTGAATTCTGGAAGAATAAAATTGGTGGAGCTTAAAGGATTAGATTGACTAGATAAATAAATAAGTTAATTGATTCTTGGAGAAATAGGAAGTGTGAAAATAATTAATGGATTACAATATTGATAAATTGTATAATTCCTAGGAGATGTTTAATGGAATAATAGAATATGATCGATTACTAGATGGATTAATTGAATTTTTGATAAATTGGAGATGTTATAACAACTATCAGAATATAGACTTGATTAATAACATTATTCCCAGAGGATATTATAATAATGAAATAGCTTAGAGGTAGATAGTAAAGATTTAGATTGGATAATAGAGGAGCAAATTATGATCTTGAATCACGAACATAAGATTGGATTATTAGGAAGCCATGATACAAAAGATATTTGTGGATCTAAAATAAAAGATACGAGATTTTCATTAGAATGAAGAGCTGATTAAATTAGCAAATAATGAACCAGAGATTGGATTTATAAAGATGTGGTGGAAATTCATATTCATATAAGAATTTGGTAACCCTGAATAGATTAATAAAAAAATGTGGATGATACAATGGAAATTATTTGATGGGTGGGTCCAATGTAAAGGTATTGGATTTCCATTAGATTGTAGAGTCAACAAGTTAGCAAATAGTGGATCTGAGATTGGGATTATACAGTCATAGTGGAATTTGAGATTTGATTTACAAATTTATGGTGGAAGTCAGGATTTATGTGAGAATTAGACACCCATGGCTGGATTAACGAAATGGTGAGTGATACAATAGAAAGTGTATGATCGGTGGATCAAATAAATGTTGACACTCACTGTTTGGAGTTTTAGATAGCAATAATACCATGACTAAATAATGAAAGAAAATAGCCTAAGTGCAATTTGCAAAAGTGGAAGTTAAATCATCAAGGCCATTGGATTCTAAGCCCTATGTCTAGAAATAATATGGAAGTGAATTAGTTCATCGATTGATATATGAATATTGGAAGAGATTAGAATACCCTGACAAAAAAAGAGAACTCCTTTATATATATATATATATATATATATATATATATATATATATATATATATATATATATATATATATATATATATTTCAAAAAATCCATTTTTACCACAAAGTTTCATTTGCAAAAAAAATGATAATACGAAGTGAGTACTAGGATCAATCAAATTACATTTGAATACTTTCCTCTTCCTTCTATTGATTTCAAAAGGAAAATTTTGTTCCCCTTCTCTTACCCTTAGTCCAAAATTTAAGGTCAGGGACGACGAAGATGTTCATGAATATAGGATGATCTCGTTTTAAACTGACTATGCAGATGAACCCTGTGTCCTCTTATGTGTGCTCTACCGAATAGACATTGTACTATCGCAAGATTTTAATTGGACCCTGTGCACTACCTTCTTTCCCTTGGGTGTTATATTTTGTAGTCACAAGAAAAGATTGTTTTAAAAACCTGTGCAATTTGTGTGCCATCCCAGGTTTTGAGGTATACTCTTTTAAAGTTAGAATGGGTTTAGAATACCTTATCTCCGCGATGTAATCCTCATCTCATGCTATTCCCTCTCACCTTTTGTTGAAAACCCCATCGGATCCACAGAAGCAAAATAATGGATAACCCAAAACCAAGGCAATCAAGAAGAAGTGAAGACTTCGCCGCCTTCCAATATCTAAGAAAAACAATAGCACTGTGAAGACGATTGGAAGCCTCAACCTACACCAGGACCAAGATTTCAATGTGATAGTTGTTGATTGATTTTTGTTGAATTGTAGGGTTAAGACTTAGAGTTTTGATTTCAATTTTTGGAATATTGTCCTAGCTTGTTGCAACTCAGAGGAAAAATTGTAGTGTTTGATAGCCATATCAAGTAAGTAAGCCACTGGACATATTTTTCTGTTATATTGTTCTTGAACTGTTGAATATACAAATATCTAATTGACTTTTTCAATTAATTGATGCTGATTTCATGAATGATATACTTATTTGCTATGTGGAGAAACAAGTATTAACAAAAATTACCAATGATGTTGTCGTTCATCGCTTTATAAACTTTCATTCATTAACTTATATTTGATCATTCTACTATTTTTTACTTGAAAACTTTAAGTAATTTTGTTCTCTTTTAACATGCCGTTGAGGTTAGATGATGTATTTTACCAATACCGATCAACTTTTGTCTATGATTTCACCCTTAGTTCCTTCATTTTGCTGCAAATAATTAACAAATATTATTATTAAGCTTCTTAATGTTGGTAAGTATTTTGATCACTACTTTATTACCACATATTATGATCGGTTATGTTGGTAATTATTGGACACATTACTATTTAGCACAATATATCTTGAAAATTATATATTTTGTTATATATATGGGGAGTGGTAAACTCTAATCATTTTTGTTCTAGTTCCGCCCCTGGAAGGAGGTAAGGCATGTAGGGCTGGTGGGCGACAGCTCGGCAGATGATAGCATAGGGGGAGCCAAGCCCGGGAGGTACTGAGAAGGAGGGGGAGTAGGGGTGGCATTGACGTTGGGTCTCGGGAGTGGCCGAGTGGGGAGCTGGGGAGCCAAGGCATCAGGTCAGCTAAGTTGATGTCGGGATCAAATTTTTTGAATCTGAACCATCTGTGTATTACTGCACTAGT
Source organism: Dendrocalamus latiflorus (assembly GCA_017311315.1). Lineage (NCBI taxonomy): Eukaryota > Viridiplantae > Streptophyta > Magnoliopsida > Poales > Poaceae > Dendrocalamus > Dendrocalamus latiflorus. Next base: position 29,485,621 of record CM029664.1, read on the forward strand.
CCCAGATCAAAGCTAGTGCACATAATCAAACAGTGATGATTACATAACCAACAATGTTTACTTTCAATAATAAAGAGTACAGATCTTATGGAAATTTTATTACAACCGAGGTTACGAGACCTCTCAAACTTTGAAAACATAGTGGAAGCAAAAGAAATAAATCCTAAATATAGCTTATCAATATGCCACAGGGCAATTGACTGGGCAAGCGCAACATAGAACTATGGAAATCATTCGTCAAAGTAGTCTCCTTCTGCGCCTTCATACTCCCCTGAGATAATTTGTAGATTGCAAGGTAAGTACATAGAGTACTCTATAAGTCTTGGGAAAGATGCAGTTATATGCAAAGCTTAACAAAGGTTGGATAATATGGTTCTTTTTTTACAAAGCAACACTTTTAAGTTCAATTACCATTATAGATTTCTAAAGCATCAATTTAACGAAGTAATTGCAATAATGAAAACTAACATACATTTTTCTAGTGAAGGTTCTAGCTACCTACACTAGTAGACAGGCTCTAACTACCAAGGTTTAAGAACTACAGGTTCTATCCACCCACATTGGCTCTATACACCAGGACACACACCCGAGATTTCTAACCACTCTCGAGTTTCCAAAAGATTTTACTTTGAAACCAAAGCCAAAGATCTACCATATGAAAGTGCACATTGCCCGCCCTTGACCATGGGCATGACTATTTAAATAGTTTTACACTCTGCAGAGGTTGTACAACTTTACCCACATGACATGATCATCTCATATTGCCACACGACAAGCACACTTCCTTGACTGTGTGGCGGAGAGATCATAACAAGGCCTTTTGTTGGATCAGAATCGGCAACAGAGGGGGGTGAATGGTGCGATTAAAAATCGACCCTAAGTATTCACACGAAAACCTCAACTCCGAGAGCTATGGAGCTATGAAGTTGAAACTGAACGAGTGACGATTAAATTAAGACGCCTGTGCTCAAGAATATTGTCACGGTAGAAACGGAGCTCAATGTATTGTCACGGCAACGAAATGGCAGAGAAACGGAAGCGAAATGCTGTCACGGCAGGAAGACAAAAGAGAGCTGCTAGCAAATATTAGTCTACAGGAAATGCAGGTTGCAGCCCCACATTTTTGCTGGCCAAAAGCACTAAAAGAAAGCAAACGAAAACTCACAAAAAATCTGCAAGCAAACATCACAAACTAGCTGCTGAAAAATGAGACAAAAATTGAAAAGAGGGCTGCTGAAAAGAGCTACTTGCTGCTGTAAAAACAGCACTACTAAAGACTGAAAAGAAACACACAGGCTGCTGCAAATTAGTACTACTAGAGGCTGAAAAGACCACAAGAAAACTGGACTTGAACCGAAAGAGCTAAAGAAATAATGATTGCACTGCAGAAACTAGAAGTTGACCGAAATTCTCATCTCTTTTCTGTGGGCCGAAAATCCTTCATGCTGGCCAACACTTGTGTACAAGCTGAGACAAAGAATCGGATGGCACAATGGGCTGTTTACTGCTAGCCGAGAGACATATTGAAACAGTTTAGCCGTACAGAAATTGTGCTGTCCGAAATTTGAGAAGAAATGGTTGAGCTATGCTACGTAACAAGTACTTGCTCATAGAAATACCATAAAATCCTCTCGACCAAGTAAGAACCAAGACAAAGAAATCTGCAGAAAAGAAATTTGAAGCTTGGAAAGCATAAACTCAAGGACAAAGCTTCAAACATATCTAGAAGCTAAGAGAAGAACAACTCAAAGTACATGAAACCTTGAACAACAAGACGGAGACATACATGATTAACACAAGAAGTTTACATTCAGCTTATCTCCCTCTTAATCTCACGCTAAGTCCCCATACGCCTGGACAGCATAGAGAGAAACTCTCACCTTCCCTCTTTCTCTCTTTCTCATATTTCATACATGGAGAGAACCAACTAAAACCCTAACTCTTACACTCGTTCTCTCAATTTCAGCACAACCTCTCCCTCTCCTTTTATAGCCTCCCACTAATGGGTTTGCACATGCTTTACCCATTAGGTCACCACCTACTCGATGCTTTATCCAAACCCGCTTCCTTTAGTGCAGATTTGCATTTTTACCAAAACGCCCCTCGCGCACCTTCCAGGAAGCTTCCTCCTTTCTTGCCTTGCAAGCCTCGCAGCCACCTCGAGCCCTCGCCGTCTTCGACACCTCCCGACCGTTCTGACCTCAGCGCCACCTGCGCTTAGTCCGGTCCACCGTGTCTCGCCACGACTCCGCCTCGACGTCCTGCAGCCATCACAGATAAGAAATAAATCAAATAGCACCGTTCGATACATGTAAGCATAAATGCATTAATGAAATAGCCCAAACTTGACAAGTCGACATAATATGCAACATAACTATTTTGACCAGGTTTGACCAAGTTCGACCGAGCCCGATTGCACCACGCAACGACATGGTTTGAACCAACCAAATCAAACTCGACTTCCCTAAACCGATGTCAATTACTCATCACACACACGGGATGACCTCCACATGGTCTCTCAATCTCCCCCTTGATGAGTATATTGACAAACCTAGAAAAAGCGCAAAGTTGAGTTTGAAATGCAAGAAAGAAGTCAAACATGGTCCAAAGAAAAGAGAAATGAAGCTAATGACCATATCGACATAAGGAGCACAAGAAAGAGCAATTTTTCCTCAAAGCTCCAAAATGGCTTTTTCTACCACTATTCTCCCCTTTTGGCAATAAACACATCAAGGATGCAGGGAAGAGAACAAGTCATGGAAATGAATGAAATGGCTGAAGTTTGATTATTCTAAGCATTTAGAGCCATGAGAATTATCCAAAATGACCATTAAGTATTACATTAAGCCATAACTCAATAGAATGCTATCTAGATCATGACAAGATATATATAAGCCAGCTAAATCAAATAGATGACAATCTGAAATTTAGTGCAATTTGAGAGCATGTCAAGTCATCCATGATCAAAGTCTAGCTAGAGGTATCCAAGGATGATGCAAACCATGTCAATAAGCTAAGCAGAACCAAGAAGCTAGTATTGAGCCTAATTAGAGTGCTACAAGCTCAAGAATGAAATATTTGTTTAAGTACTTGGTTCTTTTTGTAATTAAGCAAATTGAGCACATTTGTCATGAATTTTCTTTTAAAGCTTATGGTTGATTCTAACCAAAATTTTCAGACATGTGCTAGATCTCAAGCCTTATGCGACCATTCCAAGCAAGAAGCTTAAGGAGATGATCCTGGTCATCCAAAACTCCCCCTGAGTTCATGCCTTGTGCAATGGCAAGCCGTCTCATGAGAAAGAGTTGGTGAGATCAGTTTTTTCGCACAAAAGAGATCTTTTTGCATTCATAAAAGATTGTACTAACTTATGCATCATCAAGAACTAGCATAGCGCAATCTAAAGTTCAATAAAGATTCAACGCTCAGCTCAGCCTATTTGACATGGCATGAATCATAAAAGGATAACGCAAGAAAGACTAATCTCGAGAGCTAGCATGACAAGTTTTAATTCAAGTTGAGCAATTTTAATTAGCTTATCATGGTAAAAGCTAGTCTATACATATGAAGTCATGATCTATCTAGCAATGAGGCACAAATCATGGCAGGATGTAACGTGATGTAAACATGTCATGAAAGGATAATAATCTAGGCTCGATGCAGGTATTTACAATGCAGAATGACATGCAAGAAGTCCAGCTCCACCTCAACATGTGATGCAACTTTTAGTTCAAGTTGAGTTATGTCAATATTAAGCTCCAGAAGCTCCCAAAAGAACTCCCCCTGAACCAAAGCAATAAATCGAGAAGCTGGGAAAGAAAATCAGAACGAGCAGTTCTTAAAGCATAGATAAGATATAGAGGATACTATGGCTCAGACTGACTCTTATCTACCCCATATGACTCTAGGACTATCAACCGAATATCTAACTCACTAAAGAGCAAACACGTACCCTGTCTACCCGAGGGTGGCCCAACCCTCGCTAGAACCTACAAGAAGTGAGTGAGCTCAACCTAGTGAGAAGAGAAACAGCTAACAAGCAGCATCCTAGAGTCATAAGATAAGAGTAAGAAGTCTAAGCAGCTAGGCAAGAGAACCACTCTAACCTATGCTAGAAGGACTAACCCTAATGCACCCAAAATGTAATGCAACAGAAAGGAGCAAGAGCATAATTAATATAATAAAGCAGTAAAACACAAAGCTCCCCCTCACAACAGTCCGTAAGAACAAACCACCCCAAGCTCTCCCCGTAGAGCTGAAAACCTAGAGCTATCCAATGGCTTGGTAAAGATATCAGCCAACTGGTGGTCACTCTCCACAAATTGGAGCACGATGTCACCCTTCTCTACATGGTCTCTAAGGAAGTGATAGCGAATATCAATATGCTTGGTCCGGGAGTGCTGCACTGGGTTCTTAGCAATGTTGATCGCAGAAGTGTTATCACAAAAGAGTGGAACACTGTCGATAACTAACCCAAAGTCCCACAGGGTCGAGACCATCCAAAGCACCTGGCTACAGCAACTTGCTGCAGCAACGTACTCGGCCTTCTGTGGTGGACTGTGCAACACCGGACTGCTTCCTTGAAGACCAGGAAACGAGAGAAGTGCCAATGAACTGGCAGGTGCCTGAAGTGCTCTTCCTATCTATCCTACAGCCAGCAAAGTCCACATCCGAGTAGGCTCTAAGGGAAAGACAGGAAGAGGAAGAGTACCAGATACCATAGTCAATGGTAGCTCGAAGGTACCGAAGAATGCGCTTCACCGCTTGGCGGTGAGATACGCGAGGAAAAGCCTGAAACCGAGCACAGAGACACACAGCAAAGTGTATGTCCAGTCTCGAGGCAGTGAGGTACAAGAGGGAGCCGATCATACTCCTATACTCCTTCTGATCAACTGGCTCGCCATCCTCATCTGGATCGAGTGAAACTGAGGTAGCCATCGGAGTGGACACCGGCTTACCATCACTCATATCGAAGCGCTTCAGGAGGTCTCGAGTGTACTTGCCCTGATGCAAGAAGGTACCCTCCCGAGTCTGCTTAATTTGGAAGCCAAGGAAGAAGCTCAACTCATCCATCATGCTCATCTCAAACTCCGAGCTCATGACATCCGAAAACTGGGAAACGAGAGCATGCGAGGAGCCGCCAAAGATGATGTCATCCTCATAAATCTGGACGAGCAGAAGATCAGTGCCATGCCGGCGGATGAACATGGTCTTGTCTACTTTACCCATCTCGAAATCATGACTCAACAAGTAGGACTTAAGCCTCTCATACCAAGCTCTAGGGGCCTGCTTAAGTCCATACAGCGCTTTGGAAAGCTTGAAGATATGGTTTGGGTATTTGAGGTTCTCGAAACTAGGAGGCTGTCTCACATAGACTTCTTCCTCAATGAAGCCATTAAGGAAGGCACTCTTGACGTCCATCTGGTAAAACTTGAAACCCTTAGAAGCTGCAAAGGCAAGCAGGATTCTAATGGCCTCAAGTCTAGCTACAGGGGCAAAGGTCTGCTCGAAGTCTAGACCCTCAACCTGAGAAAAGCCCTGAGCTACCAATCTAGCCTTGTTTCGAACAACCACCCCATCCTCACTCTGCTTGTTCTTGAACACCCACTTGGTCCCAATGACATTGTGACCATACGGGAGCTCAACAAGCGACCAGATCTTGTTTCTTTCGAAATTTTCAAGCTCTTCATGCATGGCATTGACCCAAGACTCGTCAGATAGAGCATGATAAACGTCTTTGAGCTCAAAGGAGGCAACAAAGGCAGAATGGAGATAGAATTGAGACACGCCAGATTTTGAACGAGTGACTCGCTCAAACAGGTCTCCAATAATCTGCTCAGAAGGATGAGCTTTTTGGATATGCCGAGGAGGTCCAGGATGAGATGAAGAAGTGGCCTCTACCTCATGTGCAGATGAGGTAGGAACAGAGCCACTAGCTCCAGAAGAAGCAGAAGGCAAGGGCTGATCGCCTCGAGGTGCAGTGGAAGAAGGCACCTCAAGGGGTGGATGAGGGACTGGATCGGGTAGACAACCCTCATCTCCATCGTCCTCGTCATCCACAAAGATGGGCTCGGACTGCTCTAAAGAACCTGAGATATCGGGCCTAGTCCCCGGACTGGCCTCGCCGAAGGTCACCTCACAGGTCTCTACCATTTTACTAGACTCGCAGTTCCAAACCCGATAAGCCCGCGAAGAAGTCGAGTAACCTAGAAAGATACCATCACAAGAACGTGACTCGAACTTGTCTATGTTCCCGAACTTCAGAATAAAACACTTGCAACCAAACACACGAAAATGAGATACACTGGGCTTTCGCCCATATCTCAACTCATAAGAAGTGCGGTGCAAGTGTGCCCGAAGAAAATCTTGATTTGAGACATGGCACGCGGTAGCTATAGCCTCAGCCCAAAACTTCCGCGGTGTAGAGTACTCATCGAGCATCGTCCTGGCCATCTCGACTAGGGTACGGTTCTTCCTCTCCACGATGCCATTTTGCTGTGGGACGTGCGGAGAAGAGAACTGGTGCTCTACACCTGTCTCATCGTAGAACCTCTCAAAGTAGGAATTCTTGAACTCCGTGACATTGTCACTACCGATCGCTCGTAAGGCACTTGGAAGCTCAACAGAGAGCCTACTGAAAAGACCTCGGAAATGTGTAAACGTCTCATCCTTCGAGGCTAAGAAAAACACCCAAGAGTACCTCGAGAAATCATCGACCACGACAAGGACATACCACTTCCCTCCTGCTGACTGCACTCGAGCTGGTCCAACTGTGTCCATATGGAGCAGCTGTCCCGGTGCATTGGTCATAGTCACTGTGACCGGAGGGTGAGAAGCGGCAACCATCTTGCCGTGCCGGCATGGAGCGCAAACAAGATCTTTGACCATCTTGAGTTTCGGCAAACCACAAATTAGATCGTGGCCGCTAACTCGGGTCAAATGGTCAAATCCAATATGACCAAGTCTCCTATGCCAGAAAGAAAGGTCGTGGGACTTAGAGGCAACCAAACAACGGAGAGGATCACCAGAAGACTCAGAAAAATTAGCATGAAAGATCCTCCCAAAACGAAAAATCCCGCAAACCAGACTACCGAAGAATCAAGAATTTTGCAAGCGTTTTTCTTAAAGCTCACCTCGAAACCGTCATCGGTAAGCAAAGCTCACCTCGAAACCGTCATCGGTAAGCTGAGAAACGGAAAGCAAATTATACTGCAGCTTACTAACTAAAGCAACATCTTTCAAGATGAAAGAATCATTAACACGCACTGTACCTTTGACGATGACGCGGCCAGATGAAGCATCTCTGAAGGTGATCATCTCATCACCTGGAGCACGGGCAAGGGAAGAAAACCAACAAGAGTCTCCAGTCATGTGTTGTGAACACCCGGAGTCTACGAGCCAAACCTTTCCCTTCCCTGCCCGGCGAGCCTGAGTCAAACAGAGAGTAAAGTCTCAGTACTGGGGTAAATCAAGAGTGATTTTGGCACCCAATACTGAGTAACACATCGAGCAGATGAAGTAGTCAAACATGACTGACCTCTATCTACCCTACGCTCTCTGTCACTCAAAGAAGCAGAAGGTCTGTGAGCAGACCTGAAGCTGTTGCTGGGTTCGACTGCTACGGGAGAGCGAGTCGGAGTACCGGCAACAGGCTGATCACGCCGCGGGTAGCCACCTCGACGGGGGAAACGAGATCTACCCTCAGAACGGTGAAGTCACAACCAACGGGAGCATGAGGACGAAAACTAGAAAACTCGAAAAAACCAAGTCCTCGATGCTGCCCAAACCCATCAACAGAAGCAAGCCTAGACCTCGTGTTTGTCTTAGGTGCACTCAAGGTCTGGGGCTGACCCTGAATACGCCTAAGAGACTCAACACGGTCTCTACGCGCGATCTTGGCGCGCCTGAAGCATCGATCGATCAGATGTCCATCCTTCTGACAGAAGGTGCAATGATACTTCACCTTCTGAGAGGTAGAAGTAGCATGATGAGGCTTCGCCTTCTGAGAGGCCGAAGCTGCAGGTGGAATCACCTTACTATCAGAAATCCCTTGGACAAAGCCCGCAGACTTAAATTGGACATTCTCGGTCCTGGGCTCAGTTTCGATCACACCTGGTGCTATGGGTCTGAGCACGGCAAGTGGATGCTTCCTCATGTCCTCATAGAAATCGTATCCTAGACCCTGATTAAATCTGCACATCAAGAGTCAAAGTCGAGAGGTCCGTGGTGTCCTTGATGGTAGTCACCTTCATCTCCCAAACACGAAGATCGAGTGCAGCGAGCATCTGACGAGCGTTGTCCGAGTCGGGGTATGTGAGACCGACCGCTCGGAGGTTGCTCAAGATCTTGTGAAAACGCGCAAAACACTCATCGAGGGACTCGCCAGTGAGCATTTCAAACTTGTTGTAATCTCGCTTGAACTGGTCCTGTCGGACTGTCTTGATCTGGGTGGTGCCCTCATGGTATGCATTGAGGGTCACCCAGATGTCGAAAGCCGACGTGAGATGAGAGATGCGATCGAACTCGCTACGACTCAACCCCTGAATGATGATGTTCCTTTCCTTAGCATTCACCTCAACATCAGCCATGTTCCCGGCATTGATGTTCTCATCGGCAGGAACAGCATACCGTACTTTGACCTTACGCCAGATGGCGTAGCCCTGAGCCTGGATATAGGTCTTCATCCGGCTCTTCCAGAAAGGATAGTCGATCCCATGAAAGACCGGGGGCTTGGTCGACTACTTGTCCGTCGCCATGGCTCTAGAGACCGGTTAAGATCTATGAAGAAGAGATAACCGGCTCTGATACCAATTGTTGGATCGAAATTGGCAACAGAGGGGGGGTGAATGGTGCGATTAAAAATTGACCCCTAAGTATTCACACGAAAACCTCAACTCCGATAGCTATGGAGCTATGAAGTTAAAACTAAACGAGTGACGATTAAATTAAGACGCATGTGCTCAAGAATATTGTCACGGCAGAAACGGAGCTCAATGTATTGTCACGGCAACGAAACGGAAGCGAAATGTTGTCACGGCAGGAAGACAAAAGAGAGCTGCTAGCAAATATTAGTCTACAGGAAATGCAGGTTGCAGCCCCACATTTTTGCTGGCCAAAAGCACTAAAAGAAAGCAAACGAAAACTCACAAAAAATCTGCAAGCAAACATCACAAACTAGCTGCTGAAAAATGAGACAAAAACTGAAAAGAGGGCTGCTGAAAAGAGCTACTTGCTGCTGTAAAAACAGCACTACTAAAGACTGAAAAGAAACACACAGGCTGCTGCAAATTAGTACTACTAGAGGCTGAAAAGACCACAAGAAAACTGGACTTGAACCGAAAGAGCTAAAGCAATAAAGATTGCACTGCAGAAACTAGAAGTTGACCGAAATTCTCATCTCTTTTCTGTTGGCCGAAAATCCTTCATGCTGGCCAACACTTGTGTACAAGCTGAGACAAAGAATCGGATGGCACAATGGGCTGTTTACTGCTAGCCGAGAGACATATTGAAACAGTTTAGCCGTACAGAAATTGTGCTGTCCGAAATTTGAGAAGAAATGGTTGAGCTATGCTACTTTGAAACCACAATAAACAAATGGCAAGAGAGATTGCCGTGAACAGCGGCCGATGCAAGCAAATAAGGCATTACTACTAAGCATCAGGACTAGCCAAACTGCATGCAATGATTGATTCTTGCTGCCGGCCAAAGTAACAAGTACTTGCTCATAGAAATACCATAAAATCCTCTCGGCCAAGTAAGAACCAAGACAAAGAAATCTGCAGAAAAGAAATTTGAAGCTTGGAAAGCATAAACTCAAGGACAAAGCTTCAAACAGATCTAGAAGCTAAGAGAAGAACAACTCAAAGCACATGAAATCTTGAACAACAAGACGGAGACATACTTGATTAACACAAGAAGTTTACATTCAGCTTATCTCCCTCTTAATCTCACGCTAAGTCCCCATACGCCTGGACAGCATAGAGAGAAGCTCTCACCTTCCCTCTTTCTCTCCTTCTCATATTTCATACATGGAGAGAACCAACTAAAACCCTAACTCTTACACTCATTCTCTCAATTTCAGCACAACCTCTCCCTCTCCTTTTATAGCCTCCCACTAATGGGTTTGCACATGCTTTACCCATTAGGTCACCACCTACTCGATGCTTTATCCAAACCCGCTTCCTTTAGTGCAGCTTTGCGTTTTTACCGAAACGCCCCTCGCGCACCTTCCAGGAAGCTTCCTCCTTTCTTGCCTTGCAAGCCTCGCAGCCACCTCGAGCCCTCGCCGTCTTCGACACCTCCCGACCATTCTGACCTCAGCGCCACCTGCGCCTAGTCCGGTCCACCGTGTCTCGCCACGACTCCGCCTCGACGTCCTGCAGCCATCGCAGACAAGAAACAAATCAAATAGCACCGCTCGATACATGTAAGCATAAATGCATTAATGAAGTAGCCCAAACCTGACAAGTCGACATAATATGCAACATAACTATTTTGACCAGGTTTGACCGAGCCCGATTGCACCACGCAACGACATGGTCCGAACCAACCAAATCAAACTCGACTTCCCTAAACCAATGTCAATTACTCATCACACACACGGGATAACCTCCACATGGTCTCTCACCTTTATAATGCGCTAACTCAACTAGACTTAAATTCACCTAGTCAGAAGCCCCCTTTGGCGCCGTGTGGGACAACTGTCCACCCATTACCTACTCATACCAATGGCAGATTCTAAGCTAAGCTGTCTACCCGATACCTACTCATACCAATGGCAGATTCTAAGCTAAGCCATTGCAAATTAATTAGCCAGGTTATATCCATTTAGACTTATGATTGTATGATAATACTCAATTTGGACAATCACAAGCGTCACTCCTTAATTGACTAGGGTGGTACATTCATAATTCAAGATCATATGGTACATCCATACCAACCCAAATCTTACCATCTATCCAAATCTAAAATCATCTTTACTATTTTATTTTACTTTAAAAATAGCAATAATACCTACTGCCACAAAGTTATTGCAATGAAACGATTAAGGCATATGATATCAATTTTCCACCCTAAGGATTATAATGAATGAATAACTTGTCTAAGCAATTACTTCCACTCTAAAGTTAAAAAATAGCATAATAATCTCAATACTAAGACAAAGGAATCCTAAGGTGACAAGGTACAGGGATTACAACACCAAATGAGGGTATAACAATGTTGGTACAACTAATGATCTTAAGACAAGTTATCATTTCATGTGAAATAGTAATGCACATAAATTTAAAACAATAAATAAATTTGATAAACTTGGATCAATATATTCAAGGAAGACTTGCCTTTAGTGGCTAGGGTCTCTTCTTGCTGGTTGGGAAGATTTTTGATGACGTCAAGTTCTACTCGCCAAATGAGAAAGCATAAATAAATAAATACATACAAATAAGATCACAAAAATATAAAATATATACTATAAGAAATATTAGGATTTTTGGTGAATTTACAAATTCGAATCACTTGATTCGGAGTTCGGACGACAGAGAACGGGCGATCGGAAGATCAGTTCGAAAAAAATTCTAGGAAATTCACAAACAAGGAATATTCCCTGGTATAGCTTATGTTTGCAAGATTTTAGGGATTATTTGAGAGTATGATGGGTGAGTCCCACTTGTCATTAGATCAAGGAAAAATTAATTGGAGAACTTTACAATGCATGCGGTCCATGGGATTTGAACTCAAGACCTAGGGCAACAGATGAATATCTTTCCTCACCTAACCAACTAAGCCAAAGTGCTCTTGTCTCATATGCTCAAAGCAATGATTAGAGGGCAATTTCTAGAGAAAGACAGAGAGTGGAACTAGCAGTAGCAGGCGCATGGACATGGGCAAGGCGCTAGCGAGGTGAGGGGTGGGAGGCTCGGCTAAGTGGCAAAATGGGTTGCTGGGTACCTGAGGAAGGTATTGGTGGCGACGGCACGGTTTGAGACAAGGCACAGCGATGGTAGTGGTGCTTGGGGCATGGCCAAGTGCGAACTTGCTTGGGCAACGATGTTCTGATGGAGAACATGGAAAAACAACATAAGCATGGGCTAGAACATGGTATGGTGAAGCTAGGAAAGTGGTTGGCTAAGTTGGGGACTAACCGGAGATGACACAATTGACGATTGAACAACGATGGTAGGGAAAAAGGAAAAAAATTAGGATCTTGATGCTCGGTGAAGGAAAACCAAATCTACTTGGAGGGTAGCTATATGGGAAGGTAAAACATGTTTTGACATAGAAGGATTTAAGAAAATCTCACCAGATATATGGGAATGCGAGGTGTCCTATGCGGCCATGATTAGGTGTCAGAGGTGACAAATTGTGGTGGGTTTCCGGGGGAAAGAGAGGGAAGCACTGCATAGAACACGACGGGACAGATCTTATAGTGGTGATGGCATGGGCTAAAACTCACTGAAGGCGACGAATCGATGATGGAAGACGATGTAGATCATTTTTTTGGAAAAACTCAATTTCGGGTGATAGGCTACACAAAGCTGAATTAATTTGACAAGTAGGTGGATGATAGACATGAAAGGATTGTGAAATAGCTCACCAGTGTGCTCAGAATGCGAGTTGGAGTAACGGATGATTTTGGGAATGAAGGGCTCTCGGTGGCGGCGGTGTTCTGGGGTTTGAGGAGACTTGGCAGGGGTGGGATGGGTTATGAGGAGTTGAGAAATCACGTACAAAGGCTCGAAAGAGTTGGAAATAGACTCTAATTTGTAGGATTCAGTTGGAGTTAGTTCAGGAAAATATGGGATAAAAGGCAAATGGGTGAACGAATCATGAAGGGTCTAGAAGGAATAGATTCCCTGCAAGATTTGGCATAACTTTCATTTTGGCGAGACGTGGGGATTCTGTCTGTTGTGTTCGGCTTGGCCAGACCTTGAAGATGAACAATAACTATGAACAGTGCATACACGTGAACAGTGCATGTGACAGGAGAGAAAATAAAGAGAGAGAAAGGAAAGGAAAGAAAAGATGGGCCAGAAAAATTGGTTAGACCCAGAAAAATAGAACATACATTTTTTCTAGAGATTTAGATTTTTGGCGATTGATTTTTCAGAATTTAAATTCAAATTCAGAATTTTGGGTGGAATTGGAATTTTAAGATTTCCTTCCAGAATTACATATAAAATCCAGATAAAATCCAAATATTTTTAAATAATTAATTTGGAACTAAATTTTAGAATTGATGTACTTATAATTTCCAAATTCCAATTAATGTTTATGATTTATGAATTATGATGACTCGATATACTTATGAACTTATGTATGCTGTAGGCAATTTACAATTTAGATAGTAATATAGAGTTCTAGCCATCTGGACTGTTAGTTTCTAGTTGTATTTTATATAGATTTTCCATTGGTATATTGCCTCATCGAATTGATATGGATCCTTCCAATAGGAACGACATAAGTTGAGAGAATATTTTTAGCAATAAATATTATCAAACCATATTTGCACAACAAGGTAAGTGGCTCAATAACTTGATGGTGTATTGAATGAGAAATATTTATAAGCATTGATGATGATAGAATTATAAGATGCTTCTATGGCATGAAATCTCGCAAAATAAATTTGCCTCGTGATTTAAGCTAGCGCCTTAGTGGTATGTGTTTGTTTATTTTGAATGTTCATCATCATTTATAATTTATTATTGTATCACAAATTTTGATATTTTTGATACAAAGATGACAGATCTTTACTCATTAGAAGCATGTTTATACATTTTCGGGATGCACTTTCCATTACTATGGTACTTTTGTTGTATTTCTTTTTTTTTTTGCTTTTTTCTTTTGTTCATATATGAATTTAGATTGAACAAGAGTAAAAGACTATATTTATGTCAATTTAGCTTAATCGTTTGAGCCTACCTTTCATTTTTCATCCTGGCTTCACCACTGACCTCGAGCATGATGATCGATGACTAAGGGCATCCTGGCTTCACCACTGACCTCAAGCATGATGATTGATGACTAAGGGTATATTTTTTTTGGTTTCGGCTTATAGTTTATGGCTGTGGGTTATGTCTTTTGGGCTATTCGAGTGTGTGTGAAAGAATACGGAGTAACAGAAACTCGCGTGCGGTTTTGGCCAAAATAAATGAAGTCACTATAGTGTGTACTACAATTAACTTGTAACCCCGCTTTGAAAAGACATTCTGTTTAAAAACTAGTTACTGTAGAAAAGTCGAAAAGTAGCTTTTAGAAGTGAAAAGAAGAGACCCTAAAAAGCCTCAATGCTCGAACATATGCCCTTTAAGGCTTTACGACCATATCTTGCAAGAGATATTTAGCAGACAAAAAATTGATGATTGAGGAAGAATCAACCAAATGGTGCAGGCTAGGAATCAAACGGAATTCCAATTATGATATCGCTTGTGGAAATGGGACAGGAAAGCAGCAATGTTGCAGCTAAGATAATGTGTAAGGTACTTGACGATAATGGGAAATATATAAACAACAACAAAAGAAAAAGATTCTCCTACAAAATTTTCTTACCTCTCAACATCAATGACTGCTCATTGTTGTTACTAAGGATGGCCTGAAAAAAAAAAGAAAATGGGATAGGACCTTCGAAAGCCCGTTAAAACCTGTCCAGAAAAGAATCCTTCAATCGCTTGCTTTTTTTAGATGTCCCTTTGTGCATGCAGTAAACGTTGTTTTAGAGAGCTGCACAGTACATGGATATTGCCGTCTTGCATAGTGGGTAGCATATCCTGTGCTGAAAGCCCGTTAAAAACAGGTGCGGAAGTTTTCAAAAATTTTCAGGATTGGCGAATGGACAGCAGGAGTTGATAAGTTCGAAAATTTTCTGGTTTCTAAGGGCATGTCCAATGGTGATTTATGAGCTAGCTCTAAACATATTATTTCATATTTTAATAGAAGAGAGAGAAAAGCTAGCTCTTGATCAAGAGCTAGGCTCATACACACATTCCAAGATTATATGAGGATGTCATGTGGGACTATTCATGTTATGAGCTATGTGCTAAAAGTTAATATCATTGGAGAAGTTACCTTAGAGCTAGTAACTAGATCATACCATTGTACATACCCTAAGAGAGGATATGCAATATAGTAGAGCAGAAGTAACTAGAGTTGCGAGCAGGCTAGTCTTGCAGGTGAACTATTGACCTTGTTATTGATTTTTTGACAAAAATAGATCCTTTTATCGAGTTGATTATCTGAGAGGGAAATGTTGTAAAATATTGATCAGAACTTTTAATAGAAACTTGTGCCCTGATCAACTCGGCTTCGGCTTCTAGCTTCTGGCTTATTTTTCACTATTCATAAGTTTCGTCTTTTTCTGAACTTTTGGCTTTTTGTTGAGCTTTTTTGCCGGTTCTTTTTTTTCTCGTATTTGTTTGTATTATACGTAATGGGCTAACATATTTTTTTTATTTTTAAATTTTTTTAAATTTAATTATGCTAAATAAGCATCTGTCAGCTACAGTGTTTTTTTCAGCCAGCTACAGTGTTTTCAGCCATAAGCCATGAGGCTTTCAGCCGAACCGATCACCACCTTGGTTTCCAGATAAGTTACATCTAAAGAGGTCATTTACCTAGATACATAGGTAATTAATACATATCTTCAGAAAAATCAGTACCATCGGTCTAGCGGTTATGTAAATCAACCAATCCTAGGACAACGCATTTAACGCTATATGGCAGTTGTTCTCCCTGGCATTTCTCTCATTGTGTACGCATATCCATGACGATGATTTATGGATAGAGGAATAATAATTCTATTTTTTTGTGCTGCAGTTTATTAGTTTAATAAATAATAATTATTAAAATAAGTTAAAACTAAAAAACAATGGAAAAATAAAAAACGGACCAACATATTGCACCAATAATGGAGATGAAGATAGACAAGGAGAGAGGTCAGCAGGCGCACCATAAAATTCCGTGCTTAGAACAAGTCCAATAATAGAGCCAAGTGCTTGGCTATAAGTCAAGTTATAAGAGCCAAGTTATACAATAATTTGTCTTCTATTTGTCTACAAAATGTTTTTTTTATTATTATGTGGTACCATATCTCACATTCTCTTTCCTATTCCTCCTCACATACATTTATTATCTTGGCCCACCACTGCATATGCTCCCGTGCCCAGCTTGTTACTTGCATGAGAGCCAAGCTCTCATCTCTCTCCTCTCTTCTCTCCTCCACATCAGCAAAAATACTGACTAACTTAGCTATAAGACCATTATTGTACTTGCTCTTACGGCCGCGTGCATCAGCCAAGCCAAGCTAAGCAAGGCGACCGCACCTGTCACACCACAACCTCTCATCCACCCGTCCATTCATCCCACTGTTGAAGCCTGACCAGTGAGGTCGATTGATCTTGCAAGTGGGCATCCCATTCCCAATCTGGAAAGCCGGGGGCCTCGGGGAATCGTGGTCTCTCTCTTTCCCTTCTTAATTCCCATTTCCCATCCTCTCCCACTATATACATAGCCTCAGCATTATGCATTGTTGATTATTCTCTATACGTGGAGTAACCCTTTGTTTCTTCATGTTTTCTCCATTTTTTTTCTATGCATCACTTTAAAGAAACAAATGCCTGATTAATCCATGCAGTCGTTAGTAACTAAATGAATATCACACATCCTATATAGCCCCGCTCATTTGAACTTAGATTTCTAACTTCTGACTTATTTTTTATTATTTCTAAATTTCATCTGTCTCTGACTTTTCAGTTTTTTGAACTTTTTTGCCAGTTCATTTTTTCTTGTTTGTATTATACGTGATGGACAAACTCATTTTTTCTATTTTTAATTTTTTAAATTTAATTATGTCAAATAAGTCACCATCAGCTATAGTGTAATTTCAACTAACTATAATAAAAATTCAGCTATAAACCATCAAAATTCAGCCCGACTGAACACCACCCTAGTCCGATCCACGTGCATGATATGTGTAGTAGGCATCCATGAATAGCGTGGAATTACCAATTTGCCAAGGTGTTTTTGTGAAGGTGTTATTGACATGATTTATGTGTTTCGTTTCTTTTTCTAATATATATACACATGGCTGCGCTATTCTGCATCTGCGTGCACTGTACGCGCTGGAAAATTACTGTCGTGCGTGAGTGAAGTTATTATCAAATATATATAAAGTTACTGCCAGTTGTGTAGTATTACAATTGACAGTAAATATACATGTGCTTGGCAGTAACTTCATTCATACATGGAAATAACTTTCCGGCGCGCATTCTATACATGTGCGTAGAATAGTAATTATATATACACACCAAAAAAGAAAAATACTAACAAAAGTTGATAATTCAAATATGTCAGAATTTTATCTTTTTTTGTACTCTTAACATAGAATGAATTTGGACTTAACATTTTATACATAGATGGAGTAAACCATGAAGTACATCCAGAATTTTATAGGAGTTTTTCATGTATTTTTAGTTTGAGTGCATATAGGCGCGTGCACACACATATATTACTATTCTGCGCGCAGGTGTAGAATGCATGTTGGAAAGTTACTGCTGTGTGTGAGTGAAATTACCGTCAAATACATGTAGAGTTATTGTCAATTGTAACACTATACAACTGACAGTAACTCTACATGTACTTGACAGTAACTTCACTCACGTATGATGGTAACTTTTCGACGTGCACAATACGCGCAAACGCGCACGTGCGTATATATACACACACATACTTAGAGGTCAACATTAGATATTGGTACATCATAAACAAGGAAACCCTGATGGGCATGTGAAAAGAGAAACAAGCTAATCTCCTTTTTGGAGATCACTCCATAAACATACTGTTTTTCTTTTCTCTTTGTGCCCCTATGCATGATCGATCAGCCGCATCCCATGCTCTCCAAAAGCCACACGGCCCACACCTACGAACCTTAAATAAATTGGAGAACAATTTATCTATGATGCATATATAGCCTGGCATGCGTTGGAATCTACATGAGTGCTACGTACTAGGAATTCGACAGGTGGCACACTCATCTGCGTACTTGTGCCATCTGCTATTCCCTAATTGGTTGAGCTCTTAATCTCTTTATCTTTTGTGCATGTTAGTCAGTCTATATATGTTCACCGAATCAAAACTAAAGGCCCTCCACTAGGGATGGTAATTGTGCTCGTTTATTCGTATACTCGTAGGTAAATATTTTAATAGAATCAAGTATGGGATATTTTCTTTACCCACGGTATGAAAATAGGGGAACACTCTACCCATCGGGTAAACGGGCACGAGTATAGGTAAGCTCCACCCGTACCCGCCCCGCCCATTTACCCACGATACAGATTGACAGGTGGCGCAGTCATAGCAATATCTCTAATTGTTATTGATTGTTATAAACTTTTGCATATCTCTAATTGCTATTGATTGTTATAAATATTTTTGATAGCTATTATATTTTCTAACAATAGCTACTGCTTATATGTACCTATCATTAGTTCAACTCTCAAATGGTGACTCTCAGTTCGTGTCGGAACCCGGAGTAACGACTCCTGGATCCTCTGTATAAATCGCACTAGTCTAGGATCAGCTAGTGCACACAGTACAACAAAGATAAATACCAAACACAAATGACTTCATATATTAAATAAAGGGTACGGCCTTATGGCCAAGTCTTACATCAACGCCCATTAGCAAATATAAATAAAGAAAAGAACCGCGACAGCAAACTGATAAAAGCGAAGCCCAAGCCTGCCTACAGGCAAACGACAGTAAGACGCGGCCTACTCGTCCTGATCTTCACCGTTGTCGACGACATCTTCCTCTGTATGGAGAGTGCAAGGTGAGTACAAACTTGTACTCCGCAAATCACACGGAGAAATGCATCATAATGATAAAGGCTTCAATGGAAGGCTTATAGGGTTAGTTTGTATAAAACGGCATTTAAGAAATACAGTAAGTATATTGAAATTGCCGAATTTAATACAGTAAGTAAAAACAATACTTGTAATTGAAAATAATACCGTCAGTGCCGTCTCCGACCAAACACCAACCTATTCACGAGCATCCCACCTGGACCATCTTTTCCAAAAGATCATGTATGGATTCCATCCATCCACACGCTTCCAAACACTCGTGGATTCCATCCATCCACAAGCTTCCAATCTCTCTCATGGGTTCCATCCACCCACAAGGTTTTCATCCTCTCATGGATTCCATCCATCCATAAGGTTTTCAAAAAATTATTTTTAAAAACAATGTTTAATCCATGAAAAACTTTTACTCAGCATGCCCATGACCGTGGGCACGGCTATCCAGGATAGATTATACACTCTGCAGAGGTTGTACAGCTTTACCCACAAGACACGATCATCCCGTTGTACCACTAGATTACACACTTCCTTAGGTGTGCGGTGGGGAGTCGTGACAAGGCCTTTACAATGCAAAGCCTTCAACCTGGTCGAGCCAACTCTAAGGTTTTACCCCAGTAAGGAATCCACCAGACTGGGACCTCCTCTTGAGCCTAGGCGAGACTTCTCATGGCTTAACCACACTCGCCCAAGTGAGACTTCACACGGCACCAAACACGCTCACTTTCAACCTACAACTTGACTCAGGTTGGGACTTCGTAAATTATTCGGCCAGGGCTGTCCCATACCAGCCATGTGGTAGTACGATTAGGGCTTTGCAACAGTAGCTCACAGACCGGTCCTTAATCTGACTTAGGCTCAACCACGTACCCCTGTGCACAACAGTCAACCACTGCGGCTCCAACCAACAGGGCATGCCTGCACCCACCAATCTAACCAATTGTCTAAGTCTAAACCTGTTTTATATTTTGTTTTCAAAATATTTCATAAACCTCCTTGACTCACCAAAGTCAAGAGTACATAGCAAAAGCATATCATTTTATGTGAAAGGTTCATCATTTTATGTGAGAAAGTATCCCAAAACAAATACTGTAACTAAGCAGGTCTAAGCATTTGATATAATATCTCTCTAGTCAATAATAATGTACTAACTAGGGTTTGATCTAGGGTGACAAGGTATAAGTAATTCAATGTCAATGGAGGAATTAACAAGTAGGCAATAACTAAATTTAAAACTGAATTGAAATATGTTGAATAAAAATATGCATGAAGAATAATTTAAATCAACATAATTTTGTTTTGAAAACTGGGATCAACATGATCAAGGAGTGTGACTTGCCTTGCTCTTCAACTTGACTTGAATCTTCGTCGAAGCATTTTCCCGAATCGTCGAAGTCTACACGTGAAAATAACCCACCAAATTCAAATAAATTCAAATTGACTTCAAAAATTTGAATTGAGGCCAGAAATGGATAGAGGGGAATTTTTGATGAATTTAGAAATTTGAATGGGCTAAATCAGAGTTAGGACGAAGAAGAACGGCCTCCGAGAAGTTTAAAAAGATAGAAAATGGAAAATCAGGATTTTTGGAATTTATTTTCCTAAAGGAAAATCTGAGTTATTGCATCAGCAGGGAATTTAATTCCGGCTGAATTATTTTTCAACAGGAAAAAGGGATTTATTGCACCAGTTGACGTCAGCCCTGGGGTGGCCGACACTGACATGCGGGCCCTGGTCCATGGACCGAGCCCACAGGTGAGGGGAGGTGGCGAGGTGGCATGGGTGGCTGGCTGGCGCTGACGGGGCACGGAGGGGATGAGGTGGCGCTGGCGTGGTGCCATGTCAGCAGCCACGCAAGCACGGGCGCTGACGTGGCTGGCCGGTCGGGGTGGCGTACGGGCAAGCGGGCCTCGCCAGCGCTCCGGCGGGCGGCGACCGACGGCGAGAGGCGTAGGGGGAAGAGGGGGCCACGGGGGTCTCGGGAGAGGGCGCGGGCTTACCGACGATGACCAGGGATGGCCGGCGGCGAGGAAGAGGCGGTGGCTCGGGAGCTTCGGCGCGACGGCGGTGGAGTGGCTGGAAGGGGGAGGGGAGTGGAGGGGGAGGTGGTGCGGAGTAAGGGGAGGCCGATGGAGGCATTTATAGCGGCGGAGGGGCAAGGGGGCGCCGGGGATTTCTCGCCGGAGGCGTGGGATCGTGGCGGCGGTTGCAGGTGAATTGGGGGCGCGGTTAGAGGGGACGTGGGGGAGGCGGGGCGTGCGGCGCACGAAGGGCCAGGCGACGTGCGCGGGAGAAGAGGGGAGAGGCCGGGAGAAGCGGCGGCGGGCGCAACGGCTAGCGGCGCGGGGAGGAAGAAGGGCGGGGAGGGAGACGGGCCTGACAGGTCGGGCCCGTGGCACGGCGAGAGGGGGAAGGAGGTGGCTGACGGGCGGGGCCCGTGGGGCAGAGAGACGGAGGGAGAGGTGGTGCGCTGACAGGTGGGGCTGGGGTGCAGAGAGAGAGAGGGGTAGGGAGGCGCGGGCGGCGAGGATTTAGCCGTGTGGCCGAGGGGAGAATCGGTTGGCCCGGAGAGGAAGGAGGAGGCGGATGGGGCGGATGGGTTGGGGGCGACGTGGCGGCCATCGGGAGGGGGTAGGCGGGGTGGAGTGGGTGGCCGGGATGGGCCGATGAGGAAGGACGTGGGCGGCATCCGACCGTCCACGTGGCGGCCAGAGGGAGGGGGAGGGGTTTTTATTTTGTTTTCTGGTTTTTGATTTTTGGATTTCAGAAAAGCCTAGGAAATTATTTAAGCCTTAGAAAAATATGAAAATACCTCCAAAAATTCCAGAACAATTCCGAGAATCTCCTGGAGATATTTTGGACTTAATAAAAACATTTCCAACTAATGTTGGTATTTAATTTTTATACTTTAAAATACTTTTTAATTTCAAAAATACATTTTCAAACTCAGAAAAATCCAGGAAACCCAATAAAAGCCAAATAACTCCAAATATTTAATTTGAATTAGGATTTTTATAGAAAATTGAAATATTATTTTATTTAATAATATTTTTAGGTTTTCATTTAAAATACTTTTTAAACCCAGCTTTTTCAAAAACAGAAATTCAGGGCAAATCCAAATTTAAAATTTAGGCACAACAATACTTATTTTAATTTAATTTTAATCATTTATTATTTATTTATTTATTTCATAAAAATCTGGGCTGTTACAGTTCGCGGGTAAACCGGTATGCCCACGGACGACGGGTACCCACGGGCGACAGGTATGGACGAGGTTCTTCACCCGTCATCCTTCGCGGGTATATCCGTGGGCATAAATCAGAGTCGCGGGTACGGGTATAAACGAGCACTACCCATACCCGGCGTGCCCGATTGCCATCCCTACCCTCCACGCACGTCAAAGTCAGGATCCATCAAATGCTTAGCAGCACCTAACAGAAATATCATATGTGAGTTTTTAACTGTGATTTATAGTTTTTGAATTCTAACTATTCATGAGAGAGATAGTCGTATGTGATTTTGGCTGGTATAATAGAAGTTGGTATAATGTCTAGTACAATCGATTTGTAAACCCTGTCTTAAAAAGACGCACCGTTTGAAACCTAGTTACTGTAGCAAAAGTCAAAAGCCATATGCCTCTTTTTTGAGCTTCTAAAAGCTGCTTTTCAGCTTTTCTATAGTAACTAATTTTCACGAATTTCTGTTACTCCGCACTCTCTTTCACGAATAACCCAAAAGTCATAAGCCATAGCCATAAACTGAGACAAAAAAGAATGAGCCAACATATTCTGATTTTGTGCCCCAAAACTATGGAGCACATAAACTCTCACAGCTACTACCTTTGTTTCATAATAAATGTTAGTTTAAGATCACCGTACATTTAGATAAAGAAAAAAATCAAAAAAAATTTTATCAGAGATTGATCAAACATGGCCCTATTAAATGAAATATTTCACTACAAGAAACATGGCCTTCTATGACAATTAAATATCGTCACAAATAGTGGTTTTTTTGTCACTATACCCAATTTGTGACGAAAAGGCTACTGTCACAGAAGGTGCGTCTCTAAACACCTTCCATGACGAAATAACAAAAAACGTCATAGTTTTAGTGACGATACATTTTCGTCACAAGCAACTATGACGCTCCAGATTGTCATGGAAAAACGTCACGGACCATTGCCTAGGGAGCTGCCATATGGATGCTGACGTGGCGAAGTTGACATGGCAGATGACGTGGCAAGTGACGTGTAAAGAATATCGTGACAAATTTCGTCGTCATAGATTATTGGGCTTGGCCCATTTAAATTTAGTTTAGACTAAAATTGCTGCAATAAACAACAATACATTTTATCGATTCATTGCATACATACAAAGATGAGAGTTCATACATCAACCATAAATTTGGAAACAACAACATAGTTTGACCAAACTAGACCCATCAAACCATAGTATAAGTTCACCAAATAGCACAAGTAAGAAACAGTACAAGTTCAACCACTTTGGTAACCACTTTAGTAGAAGACTTTGGCTGCTGTAGAAGACTTTAGTAGAAGACTTTGGCAAAACTTTGGTAACCACTTTAGTAGAAGACTTTGGCTGCTGTCCTTCAACTGGTTCAGCCACAATAGCTTCCATAGCAGCCTAGCATCATATACAATTAAATTAGTCTTTCATATTGTACTATGGGGGCAGTTTCCAATATATTCATGTCTAAGAGGCAAAAAAAAAGAGAAATCAAATACTTACGATAGCATTCTTCACAGGTTCACTAAAACCAATTTTCTTGCTGCAATGTGTGTCCAAGAGATCAATTGTAGTGGGTTCTGTATCCTTATATTTTTCTTTCTTCTGAAACATGTGAAATCAGTTTGAAAGTGTTAGCTTGAAACATATATGATGAGTAATCATGTTAGATGTCAGTTATTGTGCATATAGACTAGAATGATTAAAATAAGATCATGGAGCTACCAGTAATGCAATGTAGTCTGTAATGGAAAACATAAGCATGGGCAATGAAGTAGTATCAAATAACAGAACAACCTCGACATATATATGCAAGCACATTTAATAGTTTTAAACATGTATTGTTCATTGGCACATGATCAATGGGTTATAGCAAGTACATAAATTCCATTATATGCTGAAAAAAGATCGAGCAGAGCAGCTTATCATTGTGATTCAGAGGAGACAACAACAAACATTATATGTAATCTATGATAGATCAGTTTAGCACTCCTGGACAAAAATTATTAGGTTGCTACAAGGCTGAGTAGCAACCAATATGCATACGTCAAGACTAAGCAATTTTGTTGCATTGCTGGTGTTCTTACCACGACATAAGCATATGCAAGGTAACAACGAGAACCCGTACGCTGCTGGAACTGGACTTTCTCACGGTTCAGTTGGAGCCAATCCCATGACCACCAGAGAAGCCAGCCACCGAGTGGAGCTCGAAGGTTAGAGAGGCGAAGGCACGGCAAGCCGAAGGAGCAAGGCGACCGTGGCAGCCGCAGGAGAACCACAAGCCAGCCACCACCCCAACCCCAAACCCTAACATTTCTCGCAAGCACCAGTACAAGTAAGTTCCCACAACCATCGCAATCCATGTAATACATTTATCCAATTCATCCAACATAGACTAGAAACCATAAGCCTTCATCTACGGTAGAGCACATGAACCCATTCAAGCATGTCACCAGAAGTAGCAGAGGGGAGAAGAGGCTTACCATGAGGTCGGCGACTGCGGGTTTCCGCCGGCCAAGCCACCTCGCCAGCCGCCACCGGATACTCCCCCGGCGTACGGGAGACGGCTCAACGGCGGTGGTCGGCCAAGGCAACTCGCCTCCCAACCTAAACCACCTCAAGCAACCCGTGAAAGCAAACCAAAAACATAGCAACCCAAAATGAGTAGATCGGGGTTGACCCGGGGAAGGAGACGTCGGATCCAGGCCCTAGGCCACGGATCTGGCCGTACCTACCATTCAACGGGCGGGCGGCGAGGAGAGGCCGGCCATGCGGCGCAGGGTGAAGCCGCAGGAGCCGGAGGCGTGAGAGAGTGAGACGCCTAGGGAAGAACCGGCGGTAGGGAGCCAAGAACTCGGGGCCGGGGAGACGATTAGGTGAGCGCGGCAACGCGGCCGAGAGAGAGCCGAGACGGTTCGGAGAAGAGGCGGCGTGCGAAGGAAGGGGCGCCGGAGGGGAGGTGCGAGGAGGAAGAGGCGCGAGCGGGAGGAGCCGCGGGAGGAGGAGCAGAGCGGCGGCGGCGTGCGGGAGTTGGGAAGAGGAGAGAGAGAGGGCCAGGCGAAGGGGCACAGGGGGATAAGGAGGCTTCGACCAGAGAGAGAGCAAGAAAATGAGGGGGCGGGTGGAAGAAAAGAAAAGGAGGAAAAAATAAAAGAAGAGAGGGAAAATAGAGAAGGGAAAATAGATTAGGAGTTAAGGGATTCCATGCTAGTGTTACTAAAAATTAAGGATCCTCATATGCATGCATTGTGGTAAATTTAGTTTTAGAAAATGGTGAAAATAATTAGATTAGCTACAAATGATGCGGCAGAGGGGAAGATGCAAGGTGGCGGCGCACGGGTGGCACGCCGGTGAGTCAGCCCGGCCTCGCCGGTGGCTGGATGTGGAGGAGAACTGAGGGGGAGGCAAGTAGGCGAAGGGAGGAGGCAAGAAATGCCGGGCTCAGGGAAATCACAGGGGCCCCACACTGCCACGTTTAACGATGTAGCCCGTGGAGGCTATCGTGGAATATATAAGATTTGTTTTTTTATTCACTAAATAACTATGACAAAGCAATATATTGTCATGTAAATTTGTCACAAACATTATGCTTAACTAGTTAATGACGATTTTGGATTGGACTTTATGACGAATAATATATTTCTGTCATTAAGTAGGATCGGCTAATAAAAAAACGTCATAAACAGAAGCATTTAATGACGTATTGTTCCATTGTCATCACATATTCGTCATAGAAGGCCATGTTTCTTGTAGTACTCTAGTGGGATACGGGTATACTATACTAGCACAGATTAAAATTTTGTTCCATGCAAACTACGAAACCATGTGAGTAAAAGATCATAGATTGTTGCCACTAAACGCGCAATGCAACGAAAGTAGAGTTGAAGTGGCTGGTTCAATGTAACATACATCAGTTTAGTGGACATATTCAATCATCCTCTACCCAGCCATCTCAACATACATCAGTTTAGTGGACATATTCGATCATCCTTTGCCCAGCCATCTCCACCTTACGATTGTCCTAATCAGCGCCGCAGTCGTAGCAGCGTCTCTACCGAGGTACACACGTCTAGAGATGGAACACCATTTATCAGTGTGGTAGCACCAGTGCGCATGGCAAGAGCTTTGAGATGTGGTGGCTAGGTTTTGATGGGTGTGTCTCAAGATATATCTCTCACCCCACGCCTCTTTTAATATATTGCCTTCAATCGGATCCATATTTGATATGATTAGATATCGTATTCAACTCAAAGAGCTTCTGACTAGATCCTTGTCCAATACAAGTAGGGATCATATCCCCATCCGAGAGCCTCCAACTAGATCTTTATCATTCTAATTTGTTAAGTGTGTGACCCTATAGTTTCATGTATATTTGGCCATAGCCCAAAAACTCATTTCTGGTTCATAAGTTGGTAGTAGTCCCTATTAGGACATAGCGACTTCCAAATATGCATAAAGATCATATCGGATGAACCTATATAGTACTTATATACTGATCTCTTTGCCTTATGATACCAGATAGAACTCAAGACAAGAAGCATACCATCCTATGAAAGCTCGATTCTTCACTTGAATATGTAGTTGATTACTCAATTGTGATTGATTCTTCAACCACATTTAGCACGGACATGCACTTCCTTAATCCAATCACATTGAGGGGCCTAGAGATATCTCTCCCTGCCAGGACCTAGAATTTGCATTCCAAACCCTATGTGTTTATTGTACTAGTTCCCAATCAGTGGCTAGCACACACATATAACAACATTTATATCACATCCACACATGACACATTTAAAATAAGGTAGCACATTTAGATATTGATCAGACATAAGCCTATACGACAAAGTTTACAACGCTAGGGCCGACCAGCAAATAAAACATACAATAACAAAGTTCAATGAAAGTGAAAGATAAAAGAGGCGCCAAAATCCAACAAGTATGCCCTATCCCAACTACAGGCAACTGATTGAGACAGAACCCTAGAAATCAGCGTCTTCATCACCAAAACCTGCTGCGCAATAGTAATCTAGAATGAGTCTTCTTTTGCATCCTTTGAATATGTTCAACAAGCAATGGTGAGTACGAAAATCATACTCCGCAAGACTTTTAAGCAAAGTTATATAGTATGCATGCTGAGCCAAGGATAGATGTCTAGTGTAGTTTAATTTATGAAACATGCTTTTAGTTGAAATAACAAGTAATAAATTGCAAACAAAAGTTGTAAGAGCATTTATTTTGATAATTAAATGATGGTAAAGTAATAATAGTATAATCTAGAGCAAGAGGCTTGCTGCCCCTAAATTTTGAAATAGCGGCATAACTCGCCGAACCAATTGTGCATGGATATCCCATCGATACATTCCTTGAATTCAGTTTATAAAACACGACACTACTAAGGTGGAGGATTCACCAAGTCGTCTATAACCGTAGGCACGATTATTCAAATAGTTTTACATGCTACAGAGGTTGCACACTTTATCCCCACAACATAAACATTCCACCTTGTTATACATGTCATGCGATACCATCGGTACCCGATTTGAGAGTTCATGATGAAGCTTTTACATTACTGGTACTAATAACCACCACAATATGATTACGTTCTCAGGATGAGAAGTGCCCTCCAACGTCCCAAGACTCAAATGGTGTGTCAATAAACCTTTCGTTGCAAGAAAGGTTCCTTCAAACATGGAGTCTGCACCATGCCTGCACTAGCCCAAAAATTCATTTATCATCTACCACCTGTGGTGAAGTTACTAGCACCCAGTAACTTATTATGCAAAGGCCTTCCCAAAAAGGTACGTGTGGTTGTACATTGTTTCTTAGGTCTAACTATACTATAGTCTCGATCCTTAGTGACCCGGACAAGATATCCATAAATCACATTCTTGTGCCAACCACACCGGTCTCCATAACCACTCGTCTAAGTCTAAAACATGTTTTCTATTTTATTTGCTAACCAAAATAATAGAGATAACTCCTCTAGACAATTTCTTAAATATCACCCATTTTTGAACAGTTTGACCCATTTCCAAAGTTGTACCATTATGAGCATGGCTAAGCATTATCTACATCATTTTCAAAGTTCTAAGTTCCACATTTTATCCATTGTGGATATAAGTGTTAGGGTGACAACAGCAAGGGTAGCAACTTGTCAAGGCGGGATCGATGCAACAAGTGAGTATAACTATTGTCCATATAAATATAACGGTTTTTATCGAAATTACACACATGCATACTAGTTTCGAATACAACATATATAACATTAAAATATAGGATCAACATGGTCAAAGGAGGTGCTTGCCTTGCTTGTTGAACTCTTGGTCTTGCTCAGACTCATTGACGAAGTTCTCTGGAACGTTGGTATTTAGTTGGCAAATACCAATATCGCAAATAAGAGTCAAATAAATTCAAATATAGAGAAAATCCAAAAAAACTGTATAATATAAAAGAGCATGATTTTATAAAATTTTAGAGATAAAAATCACTTAATTTGGAGTTCATATGCAAACGTTGCATGCATTTGAATTTGAGTTTAGGGCGGTGGTAGGCTGCAGTGAAGCTTTGTGGCGGCACAAAACAGGGCTACGGTGGAGACAGTAAAAACTACTACTCCAAGCTAAATTAATTATTGTGTAAGCATCAGTAGCTCACCAGGATCACGAAGATGAGGATGGCAATGATGGAGGAGGTCCAAGGTGGCTGGACGGCAATGAGGTATAACAGCAGCGATGGGGTGCACAGTGGCAGCTCCCTATAGCGATGTTCCACTAAAACTGAGGGAGGGAATGAGTTCAGGAGGGAGAGGGGATGCTGAAAATAGCCATGGCATGGGCTGCGTCTTATTGGAGAGGGGGAATTGCTCAGATGTCTATGGTGGTCAGAGCTTGAGAAGATGGTAGAGTCTCGGTGCTGTATTGTAGAAGTTGTGGAATCAAGTAAGAAGGAATCAAATTAGGGAGAAATGGCATGATGTGATGCGGTCAAAAAGTTGAGGGCTCACTGGGATGGGCTTGGGCTAAGGTAGAGCATGTTCACTGGAGCTGGTGGCGATGGCGCGTTTTGGGCAAAGCAGAGGAAGAAAGACCTTGCCAAGGGGAAAAATGGAGACAACATCATATGGTGAAGTGAAAGGTGAACTTGGACGGGCTTAAATAGGGGTGATGTGTGGCTAGCTCGGTGATTCCTTCTAGGTTGCGATAGGGAGAAGGCGATTCACAACCACTCTAGCGACGGGACGGCTTGGGCGATGGCACAAGAGAGCACAGAACATATGGGGAATGGTGTTTGAGGCATCAGCAAGCATCACAGCTTTGGCGTAGGTGTAGTGTAGAGCTCACAGGCGGGCATCATGGCACTGACGCCAGGTGGAAGGCGATGGCTAATGGGTGGATCCAGGACCCACGTGACAGAGAGAGGGAGTGGTGGTGAGAGCAGGTGAACAACAATATTACGCCTCTGTGCGGATGAAAATGAAAAAGTGAAAGTGACTATGGAAGAAAAGGATTTAAAATTTGGTTTTCCTATTTGATTTAATTGTAGAATTCAAGTTTGAATTTCTAAAATTAGCAAATAGACTCAAAAATTCATGAAAATTTTTGGAGAGGCTCTTTAGAATATGAAGAGTTTAGATAAATTATTTTCATGCTCTAATATAGTTTTAATAATTTTTAGAAATTCCTTTTTGGCTGCCAAAAATGCAAAAAGCATTTAAAAAATGCTAGATAAGTCTAGAAAAAATTCAAAAATCATGAATGATGATTTTTAAATAATTATATAAGTTTTGAAAAATTTGGGTCGTTACACTCCCATTATATAGGAGGAGCAAATTTCATCTTGCTTGCTCACATTCCTATGCATGTTTCATAGTAAACCTGAAAGCTACATTTATGACCACCCAATACGAAGTAGTGTTTGGCAACCCCTAAATGTACTTGTCGATGTTTTGGTATTAATCTTATGCATGATTATTTGGATTCAGGGATCTCTCAAAGACTTGAATACAC
The DNA here is from genome assembly GCA_017311315.1 of Dendrocalamus latiflorus. NCBI lineage: Eukaryota > Viridiplantae > Streptophyta > Magnoliopsida > Poales > Poaceae > Dendrocalamus > Dendrocalamus latiflorus. The sequence continues at coordinate 29,515,720 of CM029664.1, forward strand.
CGAGAAAGACATAGGGATTTTATACAGGTTCGGCCCTTCTCCATGGAGAATAACAGTCCTACTCCTGTGTGACTGTATTGAGTCTACTGATTACAATCAAGAGAATCACTATTGTTTGCACTTTCTCCTCTTCTTCTCCCTAATGTCAGCCCTTCTACAGCGCACAAAGAGATGGTGGTCGATTCATGCTAAAAGACGTCCCAATGTATCGGATAATAAACTATCTTGCGGAAGTTAATGTCAGAGACATGGCACCTCTTCATTGCTAGGTGGTTATCACTGAAGACGGGAAGGAGTTATGAGTAGTTAGCATAGAAAATAACTGCGTACGCTAACTACCTTGTCTGATAGACCCATAGGGTAACAGGTTGTTGTAGACAAGCTAGTAAAAGTTAGGTTGGTCATAAAAGAGTTTTACGACCACAGGGTGGTCGTGTAGTGGCTTACAACCATGCCATGCTCGTGGAAAGATTTACGATCATAGAGTAGTCGTGCAAAAGCTTATGACCACATAGTTAGGTCTCTCCCTTACGAATATAAAGGGTATACTTATGGAGTATAATGACGTCATAATGAAATTTATAGATATATAATGAATTAATGATTATTATATCCTCGTCATTTAGCCCTCCAACTTCAAGTAAAAATAACTTACTTGAGAAAGAGATGTCGTAGACAAGTGAAGATCAAAAGTAAAGCCTTTTCAATTTCATTTGACTAGAAATATACTTGGTCAAGAAGGTAATTTTGCTTGAGTTGTAAAGACATATTGGACTCGAATAGACAAATTTTAAGAATTCAAATAGACTCTCACAAACTTGTCCATTGGAACGGTTCCCAAAAAGGTGGGACCATTGAGTTCCCATGATCTTTAACTCAAATGTGCGGCTATAAAAATTTACCATAGGGTAATGTTTAGGGCTCTTACTTTCCCCTTTAGCTTTGTTGTTCTTCGAGTTCTCTGCCGCCAACCCAATCATCTTTTCCCCCCAATTTCTTCCAAATCCAAATCAACCTCCTAGAGAAAATGGCCGGAACCATTTCTAATTGGCCAGTGTCAGAGATGGACGCTACAAACATGAAGGCCTTGGTTGCAGCTGAGAAGATCTCGTTAAGGAAATTTGTGAAATGGATTGAAGCTGCTAGACAGCATTGGCTGTCCAGGGGAATCGAGCAAATCCTAGTATTTTAAGCCTACTGTGAGTGTGGCCTCCGATTACCTGCTCGTCCCTTTCTCACACTCATACTCGAATAATTTGGAGTGGAATTGGTGAACCTTGTTCCCAATTCCATCACAATGCTAAGCGAATTCGTGTACTTGTGTGAAGTTTATCTGGGATACCTCTAGATTTGGAGCTCTTTTGATACTACTATGAAATGAGCAAACAGGCTCAGATTACCAGGAACTGTGGTCTAAAGCTCCATCATGGCAAAACAAAGGACTATATTCAGATGTTCACTTGGTCATCATGGCTGCCATGGAAAAAGTGATTCTACTAGGAAACAATAAGTGAAGATAGCCTTTCTTTTGTGGGGATGCTATAGAAAAACATTCTTCCTGGGATTCGGTTCCCAAGGACCTCACTTGATGTCGAACCCTGGAGCAACAACTCTTGGATCCTCTGTGTTAATCTGATTATTCCAGGATCAGTTAGTGCACATAGTGGACAACAAAGATAAATATAAACCATAATAACATTTATTCATTAACTAAATATGGTCTTAATGGCCAAAGTTTACATCCATGACCTATAGGCCAAATTTAAATAGAAGCAGCGGAAGATAAAACTAAATCAGAAGAAGCCCAACAAGTTTGTCCATAAGCAAACGACAGTAAGATACGACCTACTCGTCCTGGTCCTCATAGTCGAAGCAATCATCCTCTGACAAGAGATAGCAAGGATGAGTATAAATTTGTACTCCGTAAGTCACATGGGAGAATGAAATATAATGATAAAGGCAACAAAAGAGGCATATAGGGTTGTTTGAGTGTAAGGTAGCATTTAAAGAAATACAATAAATAGATTAGAAATTGTTGAATTTAATATAGACAATAAAGATAGTAATTTAAGCAAAATAATATTGTTAGTGTAGGCACTGACCTGACACCAACCTAACCATAGGCATCCCACCCAAACCATCTTTTCCAAAAAGATCTCATATGGATTCCATCCATTTATAAGCCTTTGATAAACCATTTTGAAATACAAAGTCTAATCTGTGAAAATCTTTACTCAGCTTGCCCGTGACCGTGGGCACGGCTATCTAGGATAGATTATACACTCTATAGAGGTGCTACAATTTTACCCACAAGATGTGATTAACTCATGATGTCGGCCACTACATGTTTCCATAGGAGTGCGACTGAGTAATCATAACAAGGCTTTTACAAAAAAAACCTTCAACCTGGCCATGCTTCCACTAGATTGGGGCCCCCTCTTGTATCGTGTGAGACTTCTCATGGCCTACACCACACTCACATTCAACCTATAGCGAGACTCAGGTTGGGATCTACTAATTAGTCATCCAGGACTGTTCTATACTAGCCTTCTGGTAGCATGATAAGATTTTGTAGCAGTAGCTCACAGATCGATCCTTAATTGACTCAAGCACTTATCCACATACCTCTCATGCCTAGCATCCACGTTGAGCCTCCGAGCAACAACATATGCTAGCAAGCACCCACCACCTAACCATTTGCCTAAGTCTAAACCAAGTTTCATATTTTATTTTGAAATATTCTATAGACCTTCTTGACTCACCGAAGTCAAGAATACATTTTAAAAGCTCATCATTTTATGTGAAAAATATTATCTCAAGACTAAAGTTATAACTATGCAGGTCTAAGCATTTGCTACAAAAATTCTCTAGCCACACTAGTGTACTAACTAGAGTTTTATTCTAGGGTGACAACGTATATAGGGATTCGCAAAGCCAAAGGTGTCATAACAAATGGGTACTAACTAAAGTAAAACTGGAATTGAAATACTAGGAATAGAAATTAAGCATTCAATATAATTTAAAAATAATATAATTTTATTTGAAAATTGGGATCAACATGGTCAAGGTGTGTAACCTACTTTGCTCTGTGGATTGATGCGAATTATCGAAGTAGAATTCTTCTGAATCGTTGTAGTCTACACGTGAAAGTAACCCACCAAATTCAAATAAACTCTAGAATTAAAAAGGAGGGTAGAAATATATACAATGGAATTTTTTATTAATTTAGTTTTCATGAATAGTTTCAATCGGAGCTAGGATGAACGAGAACATGATCATGGAAGTTTTGAAATCTAATGAAAGAATAAACAGAATTTCTTGAATTATTTTTCTACAGAAAAAGTGATTTATGACATCAGCAAAGGAATTTAGAATTTTGGCTGATTTATTTTTCTAAAGGAAATTTAGATTGTGACATCATGCTGACTTTAGCCCTGGGTTTGACTTTTTGGGCTTGAGGCCGACATGTGGGCACGGTCTATCGTGGACCTGGTCCATGGATTGGATCAACTGTGGTGGCAAGGGGAAATGGCATGGCACTTACATGGCGGATAACAATGCAAAATTTTCTAGCGTGTCATGCCAGATGGTTGACATGTGGAAGACACGTGGTGCTGATGTGGCACCAGTGGGATTCTGTGCTGACGTGGCTCACCACATGGTTGACCGGTGGCACTGACTCGGACTCGTGCCATGATGTGGCTAAACACATGGTTTCCATGTGGGCCAATGCGGTGATCTGGCTACTAGTGTGGCACGCTTGAGCAGAGGTGGCGCTGAGGTGGCATGCTGCGTGGCACCATGTGGCGAACACGTTGGACCAGCCACTGAGGTGGCTCACCGGTGGTTGTGGTGCATGGGATCCTAAGGCTCACTGATGGTGTGGTCCATGGCCATCACATTCCAAATTCTAGGGCATGCAAAAATGAGAAAAATCTTAAACTTTTTGAATGCATTTCGTTTCCTTGGCTCTTTATTGGTGTTTCTTTGAAAAGTTTGAACTTCAAAACAAAAGTGCTTAGAATGCAATTCAAATTATAACTCAAAAATCTTACTAAAAAGATGGTTAAAGGTTGGCATGAGAAAACTCATGGTGGAAACCGTCCTAAAAGGCCATGAGTATAATCTAGGCACTAAAAATAAAAATCGAAGCAAGTTCTAAAATTATCTAAATCAAGAAAATATATTTAAATTCAACTAGAAGTCTTCTTAGATTTTCTAAAAAATCAAGAGAAGATAAAACTCTGAAAAACTTACACAACTATTAACTCTATATCAAGAGTATTCACAATGATTTTCATAATCTTTCGAGCACATCTGATGTGTCTAACTTTTGTTCAAACCTCTCAGCTCATCCCTTTCTCCTACTCTCTCACTGCTGAGTGTGGCCCACTTGCAATACCTTTCTTCCACCTCTAGCCTGCATGAACACAGGCCACTTGTTTTGACACCATGCTCATTGTTTTGAATACCATGTCTGTTGTTTCTCCTCTCTACTGACAGCCCATGTGCAACGCGCCATGCCACCCCGCCCATCTCGCCACTTTGCTACGATGATGTAGCCATGCCATGCGCTACACCTTTCCTGTAATATCCTGAACGTCGCTACGGCGTAAGTTTCTAAAACAATCGCGGAGTCGCCGGTTTTTCGGCAAATCGCGGGAAGGGAAAAATAAAGAAATTGTAGAACATTGAAAAAGGAATAAAATATATTAAAAATTACTTTTAATTTTCAGTTTGGGCTGCCTGGGAGTGGGCCAACCGCCCTTGGGCCAAGGCCCAAGGGGGAGGCGCACCCCCCCTTTTCCCCTTTCTTATTAACCCTAGGGCTTCCCCTCCTTCCCCTTTTCCCCACACCCAGCCGCACCCCCCCCCCCTATTCCCCCTGGTGGCCGCCCCCTCCCAAGGATTGTTGCCTCCATTGCTGCCCTTGGAGAAGGAGAAGAAGGAGAAGGAGAAGAAGGAAGGAGAATAAGAAGAGGAAAAAAATGGGGTAATTCTTCATTTAGGTAATTTTTTTCCTCATCCCAAACTCTCTGTTCTTATGAATAATTAGGGTTCTTGGCACGGATTTTGAAGGTAGTTAATAGATTAATTGCCCGATTAGAGATTAGCTGCAGTTTGCCTGTAGATCGATTCGCGCAGCGTGTCTGTTCGCGAGGTTTTGACCTAGTAACCGAATTTTCCTGCGGACTCTCCCAAAAGGAAAGTTGTAGAGGACTTCCAGACGCATCTCTTGTATTTGTTTCGGATTTTTGTGCCGTGGGATCTGGGAGTTACAGGGTCGGGAATACTGCTGTTCGTCAGGCGAGCAGATTGGTACAGACCGACGGTAATCTGGGAATTAGAGGTCGTAAATGATTTTTATGACCATGTCCGTAATTGAGAAAGTTGTAGATAATTTAGAGATCTAGCTGCTGTATAAAATTATGAAGTTTTAGACCCTTTTACTGATGTTGGGACGCATTTGTTTATTGCTGTCCAATCTGCCAGAACAGAGTTCTTCCTCTGTTTTGGGGCATTAAATTACACCTAGCTGTGATCAAAATAAAAATAGGTGTTCTACATGAAAAATGTAGGCTTTTAAGTGATGAATCCAGAGAGATATCGTTTGCTGTAAATGGATCAATATTTTTAAAGTTACGAAAATGTTAAGCAGCGCTGCAGCAGAGGGCAATTTGCTGAATTGTTGAGCGGAGAGGAGTTTGTGCGGGTTCGGGGTTCTAGCGACGTTTTTAATTATTAATGTCATGTTTGTATGCTGTAGCTGTGTGCTGAGAGTTTCCTTTTGGACAGGTGGTCTTGTCCCTGAGCGCTCTTGATTTTACTTCGCTTCGTCGGTTTGAGGCAAGTAAACGTAGCGGTGGTTGCTACCGTTTAACTTGTTATTCCTTCTACTTGTAGTTTACATTATTATCGTAATTTGATACATTATGCCATGATTGCATGATATCTTACTTGTGGAGATGGTAGCAAGTATTTATCCATTGATATGTTGATAATCTGCTAGTAGACATGTGGAATTCTTGCTTAATGTTATAATGTGGAACATGAAAATAACATGTGGTGGATGTGGATATGTTGTGAGCATGTTGATGCTCCTTTGAGGATGGATTAATGTGATTTATGATTATCATATCATATCATACCATGTCATATGCATATGTGGATGTCGCCGCACATAGCCGTGACCGTACCGGTACAACATCGTATATTGCCGTAATACGATGCACCTCTTATCCCGCGGGAAGCATCGTATATTGCCGTAATACGATGCACCTCAATTCCTACCCTGGAAAGAGTGATGTGGAGCATAGCATGAAAGCATTCATATGCATTGCATTGTGGAAAGATTCATTTGCATACATATGCAATATGTTGTGGTGAAGTTATTTTGTGGAATGTTCAACTTCATAGTTGCAACGTGGAATTGGCTCATGTGAGCTAATTGTGGTTGTGGTCGTGGAATGTGGTTCCTCCTTTGTGTATGGTAAAGGTTGTGATGGTGGCATGAAATTCTTTTCTCTTGTAGTAATTAATGATATCAATTATGGATGTGGGAAATAATAAAGTATTGAAGTAAGACATACATATGTTTTATTGCTTTTGGTAGTGGTAGTGGTCGAGGATTTAAAGTAGTCAAACAAGATTTATTTGCTAAATGCTTTACCGTCATTGATGGTGATTTGAGGTCGAGGATATAAACATTGTTATTTGTGGAAGATTAAATGTTGATGATTAATCTATTGTGGATTGTAGAAGATTAAATGTTTTCTCTTGCATCTAACCGTGGATAAAATGATTGCATGCATATGCCAATTAAATCTGAAACTGAAGAGGTATGAATACGGAAGTTGTGGTGGTTTAATAATTGTAGACATGAATTGTGGTTGTAGTTGTATGGAATTATAAATGATGATGTATAATTGTTTGTAGTTGAATAGCATGTTAAACAGTTTGCTTGCTGAGATTTTTATCTCACCCTTGTTTTCCCCTCCCTACAGGTGGACTTTGAGCATGCATGGGAAGGGTAGAACGGCACCACACTGATGCACGTGAATCATATTTTTATGCTGTAATAAAGTTGAAAGGATTCTAGACCTTGCATAGCTTTGTTTACATTATCCTAATAATGTTAAATTTGTGAACTATGTTTTAGATTAAAATGTTGGAGGATGTTTTAAATAGTGAATTGCTATCACTATCCTGTTATTCCTTAGTTGTTTATGCTTCCGCTTATACTATTTTGTTTAGTAATTGTTGCCAGTTTATTTTATCTTGTAAATTGGCTCGTTGTAGAGCAGTTTTAGTAGCATCCCAGGGTAATGTGGGTCCTGGGGTGTTACATTTCCTCTGCACATCCTAGCCTTGAGCCTCACAACTGCTGTGTTGGCCCTCGAGATCTTCAACCAGTTTGCTCTTGCTCGAGAAACTTAGACCATCTAGCAAACTCTGTCACGAGTACGCAAAAACACAAGTACTTGAATACATGGCTCCTAAGCCCTTTGCATGTCAAGACAAATCTCATCAGGCCACCTCTTTTCGCTCCCTGACGCATCGGGCCTATTGACAGGGTTTATCTTCCACCTCACGAGTTTGTGCCAGCTCCGCCGAGGTCATAGCTTGAGCTACCCCTAGTTTAGATGCCGCGCCCATAGTTTTTCCTCTGTTGTTGCCAACTCTGCCTACTCGTCACCTCGTACGCGATGCATATCTCCCCCTTCTCCTTGACTGCGCCTCGTGTTCCACGATGAGTTTTTGACTGCACTCGTGAGAACTCAAGCTCAACCCTCAGCCTCTCCGCACCTATAAAGCCCCTATTTATGCCTTTCTCTTCAGCTCGCCCTCTTGATCTCTTGCGCATAATCCTTGAGAACTCCACTCTCTGGAACATAGAGAAATCAAAGTCATATATGACGCCAGTGAGCACACAACCGTGTGTCAGCTTCTCTGGTGAGCTTCTCTCCTCCCAAAATCCATCTCAATGCGCCTTATCTCTTCCTTAAGCACCCTACTCATTTGATCAACCTTTCATGCAGTGGAGCTCTCGGGCTACCACTCGAGCTAGGCCTTCTTCTCCATCTCTGACTAGGATGCCACCACAAGACTTCCTCTCTCTAGTGAGTCGTACCTTGATTCCTTTCACCCATACCTCCACATGCATGCATGCATAAAAGCTCATGTGTACCCCGTTTGTAGCCTCTATGTTGTCGGACATTGTTGTCACCACGAACCCCTTTGCCGCCAATGAGGTCTCCGATGCCAGCCTCCTCGTCTCCTTCTCGAGTGCTGTCATTATCTTTGGTGAGTTTCTCCTTCCCCTTGGAAGCTCCCCTAGCACCCAATCGAGCCTTAGTAGCTCATAGCCCCGTAGGGCCTTTCCCCTGCCTCCGCCATTGCAGGAGCACACTGCTGACTGCCCTATCCTCTGGGTCGAGCCTTGATTCTTCACCAGGCATGTGGACTGAGGTCTTGGCTCCATTTTAGCTCATGCCTCATCTACCGAGGAGTCCCTCCATGGTGACAAGTCATGGCTCTCTCGATAGATAGGAGTATCGTAGTGGTTGAAGTGAATAAAAGAACTAAAAGCAATCAAAGTCTAAAAGAGAACTAAACTAGTTAAACTCGAAAAGAAAATCATAGTAGTTGTAGTCAAGAAGAAAACCATAGCAGTCGAAGTTGAAATCTTTGATGGCTGGCATGGTTGTGATGTTTGACCGCTAGCGTGGTCATGATCTTCGACTGCTTGCATAGTCAAGATGTTCGACTGCTATCATGTTGAAATCTTTGACCACAACCGTGTCAAGATCTTTGACCACTGCCATGTCGAGTTTTTTGACCATAGTCAGGCATCAAAATCTTCGACAACTGTTCTGTTGAAATCTTTGACCACTGTTGTTGTTGAAACCTTTGACCGCTACTATTGTCGAAACCTTCGACTACAGCCGTAGTCAAAATCTTTGACTGCTGTCATTGTCAAAATCTTTGACCACAGACATAGTCAAAATCTTTAACTGTAGTTTTAGTCAAAATTTTCAAGTGCTGCTGTTGTCAAAACCTTTGATCATGCTGTAGTCGAGATCTTCGACCGCTGTCGTGTTGAAATCTTCGACCACAGTCGTGTCAAGATCTGTGACCACTGTAGTGTTAGGATTTCTGACTGCAGCCAGCCATTGAAATCATCAACAGCAGGTCCAAGATCTTTGACTGTAGTCATTGTCAAAATCTTTGACTGCAACCATAGTCAAAATCTTTGACTGTTGCCATTGTCGAAATCTTTGACCATAGATGTATTCAAAATCTTCGACCACAACCATGTCGAGATCATCAGCCGCTGCCATGTCAAGATTTTCAACTATAGCCGGGCGTCAAAATCTTTGACCACTGCTGTGTTGAAATCTTCGACCATAGTAGGTCCAAGATCTTCCACTGCTATTGTTGTCAAAATCATTGACTGTAGCCGTAGTCGAAATCTTTGACCACTACCGTTGTTGGAGTCTTCAACTGCAGCCATTGTCAAAATCTTTGACCGTAGCCATTGTCAAAATCTTTGACCGTAGCCATTGTCAAAATTTTCGACCACTACCATTGTTGAAATCTTCGACTGTTGCTTTGTCAGTACCTTCGACTGTAGCTGCACTCATAATCTTCGACTACTAATTGTGGTCGTGACCTTCGACTGAAGTAATCAAAGAGTATTAGAAGTCATAAGTTACAAAACCTAGTTGATAGTTGTAAGTTGTAGTACCCATTTGTCACTTAGAAGACCCTTGTGGTCGAAGTTCCATGGTCATTAGTCGTAGTCGAAACCTACAGAACGTAGTTAGTAGTCGAAACCTATAGGACGTGGTCAGTAGATGAAACCTATAGAGTGTGGTCGGTAGTCTTAAGCCACATAATCTAGTCGGTTGTCGTAAGTTACAGAACCCGGTCAATGCTCGAAAGACCCATGTGATGAAGATCGGTATTACCGGCTTTGTGTGAATGGTATGACCGGAGTTGTGGTAGGATCGACATAATCGAAGACCTGTGTGGTCAAAGTGCCATGATTGGTAGTCAGTAGTTAGAGCAACCGAGAACCATAGTGCTCAGAACGTCCGATGTATCGAAGGAATCATTTGTCATACTAGTAAGGTTAGTAGCCCAACGATTGTAAGGCCATAAGCAACCATGGTTGTAAGCTACATCATTCATAGGCTGCAGTAGTCATGGATAGAATTGAGTAGCGGCTGATGTGTTAGAAGTCGGTAGAACTCCATAGTGACTAAAAAACGTTAGTACTCATAGAGACTACTGTACCAACTGAAAAGAGATAATTCAAATCAATCTGAGGTACTCTTCGATTGACTATTTTTAGCCCACTTTGAGTTAAGAAGCAGAGTATTCCTTTCAATATTTCTTTACCTTTGATCCATCCTTGTTTTCGTTCTCAGCAAAGCTTCCCCGCTATCCTCTCATTCGCTCAAACTCTATTCGACTATGTCAAACATCCCTCACCCTCTAAACTTACATCACCGAACTCAATCCTAATAAAACTTAATGAAGTTTATTTGGATTTATTTGAATCTTTTGCAGTCCATTGGATTTATTTGGTCTTTCGATCGCTTATTGCGTAATTAGAAGTCAAAGTCCTGAAGGAGCACCCACTCGAGCAGAATCGGGAGAAAGATGAAGACCATGGTAATTTAAGCAAGGCAAGCACCCACATTTGACCATGTTGATCCCAATATTTCAATTATTGTATATTGCTTACAAAATCTACTATGCATACGTGTATGTTTCACTAAAATGGCTATATTGTGGGTATGGTAGTTACGACCGTTTGTATGGATTGAACCTCCTTGAAAATTTGACATCCTCACTGTTGTGATATATCTAGGACATGGTTTAGACAATATATAATATCAAATTGGAAATATTACATTGGTACATGGTCTAGTTGCTTAGCCATGCAATAGCTTTCACTAAATTTGATATTTCGGAAAAGTGTTCACATGGATATGGGAGATTTCAAAATATTGGACCAAGGGAGGAACCTTTGTTACTTTGGTATTAAACTAAAATGAAAAAAACCTAGTTTTTAGACTCGGGCATGTTATATGATAAGTTGTCAAATGTGAGGCGGAACCTCACATGTAGATGGGGGAGATTCTCGCCTGGGTCAATTAAGGACCAAACGCAATTGCCGCATATCTAAGTCACACTATACAAACCACATGTGCATTATGGGTTCTGGCATTTGGCTGATTAAGTTGTCTAGGTCTAGCCTTGCATTGTGGTAGGCGCAGAAGTAGTGAGGGCATTCTGAGTAACGGTTTGGCTCGTAGGGGCTTCCTTCACCAAGGTGTTGGGACAAAAGTTTGCTAATACAATGGTGAATGCCTCACCAAAGGGACGTAATCCACTGGGGTGAGGGTCTATCATGCAGCTCACTTGGTGCACCCAAGTGAGGGCTTGTCCATTTACCAGGTTAGTGCAAGGTTAAGACTAGATGATCCAAAGGCTATATGATAATCACTTCGTCGCACGCCCAAGGAAGCGTGTAATGGCCGATGGTATATTTGATTATCTCATGTGGATAAAGTTATACAACCTCTGTAGAGTGTTAAAAACTATTTAAATAACCGTGCTCATGGTCATGAGCATTGGATGTAGCCACAAAGGGTATAGATTTCCTTTCCAAAACTGTTTTACTAAACATATGGGATGGCATGTACGTGTCTTCCATGTGCCACGCTCATGGGTGGGAACTGTGCAATGTTCTCAGCCGAGAAAGGCTATGAATGGATTTGGTCTACTGTTATTAAAGATTATACAAATGTTATTTCATTAGATGTCAAATGCTCTTTACAATTCCGTTTGCAAATTATTACTTATTGATATTGCAAAATGAAATATGCTTTATGTTGAAAATAACTTAGTATAGAGCCATCTCCTCTGACAGCCTTGCATATATGTAAAATTTTGCGATACAATACAAGTCTTGTTGAGTACACAATGTACTCAATCTTGCTTAAATTATTGTTAATCAAAGAATGAAGGACACATGCCTGACGACGCCTACTGTTCCCCAGCACTAAGGAATTCGACGATTGGTTTTTCTAGGGCCTAATTCCAGTCGGTTGCCTGTGGGCTATGGTGGCATACAACTAGATACTTCTATTTATTTATTTATTTATTTATCTTCCACTACAATTTACTCTTGACTCTGGTATTTACTTAGCTGGTTGGCCATATACTGTAAACCTGATGTTTTATGCATCGCTTATATATTCACCCCTTTGTCACAAATTAAATATATGCAATGTGTATGGATGTGATCTCAATGTTCTGAATGTATCTACTAGCTATTGGTCATGGGACTAGTACAAAACACACATGCGGCAACACCTCCGGGGTCCCCATAGCGGCAGGGCCTGGCGAGGGGCGGAGAAGGAAGAGGAGGCCATGGGGAGTTCATCTCACCTAGTTGCGGGACTTCAACGGGCGTGGAGGTGGCCGGCGGTAAGGTGGCGGTGGTGCACTTACTCCAGTGGGGATGGTGTTCCGACAGCTACAGCGAGCATGGTGTGGTGGAGATCCAATGGACGATGAGAGGCCTCAGGGCTTGGGACGGACGGAATCGTTTGCTGTGGTGTCACTAGCGCTTGGAGGTGAGGGCCACAGTGTGGGGGCGACATGGTAGCCAAGAGAGAAAATGGAGGCAAGGAGGGGCTAGTACGAGATGAGTGGGTGCTCAAGGGGGGATTTATAGGGCCGGGGGAGGGCAAGCAAGTGTGAATCACTCACCAGAGATGGCACAGGGTGGCGATGGTTGCAGGAGGGAAAGAGGGGAGAGGGCGTGCAAAGGGGGTCCGGTGCGGAAATTGCAGAAGTCAGCGCGTGGAGCACGGTGGAAGGATGGAAAGAGAGGCGAAAGATGAAGGCAATCAATGGATTGGCTGAAGATGGTGGTGTCAAGTGGAGGAGAGAGGGGGTCGGGGGAGGAAGAAGGGGGAAGAAGAAGGCCGGATGGGCGCCACATGGAGTAGGGAAGGAAATCCGGTTGTCCAGAGGTGAAGAGGGAGGGAGGGAGAGAGAGAAGGTGTAGACAGAGGAGATTACACCGCATGGCCAGGGAGGTTATCTAGGCTAGCCACATGTCAGCCAAGGAGCGAGCGAGGGAAATTTTAAAATGGTTTTTTGATTTTCAAAAAGCCCAAAAAAATAATAAATGCATAGAAAATAGCAAATAAAGTCCACAAATTCACAAAAATTCATGAATATATTTTGGACTTAGAAAAATTATTTCCAACTTAATTTGGCCTTTAATATTTATATAAAAATAATTTTTAATTTTAAATTTTGATTTTAAGCTCCAGAAATCCACAAAAAATCTAGATTAAAGCCAAATATGTTCAAATAATTATTTTGAATTAGAATTTTTGTAAAAATTCAAAATATCCTTTATTTAATAGTATTTTGTGTTTTTACTTAAATTACATTTCAAATAAAGGCCTTTTTTAAAAGTAGAAAATCAGGGCAAATCAAATTCAAAGTTCAAGCAACCAAATGACACTATTTTTTATTGTAAATTAAATTAAACAATTTGAAATAAATAGCTGGGTTGTCACACTTAGATAGCCCCTTACGTCCAAGCCATAAGAGATTTAAAGGACAAGGAACTTACCAGTTGGCATGTGGTGAAAGATTTCATCACACACACATTAGTCCCCCTGAAGGGACGAGCACATCCCATGTGGATGTACTCGGGGGCTAAGGATACGACCAGGAACTATAAAGAAGGTAAATAACAATCAAACCCTCTTTTAGATGATTTTGAGTTTTGATTGCTGATCACTTTATCTGTCTATACAGATCTTCCACTAGTGGAGATTGACACCCGAGTCAAGCTCGTTTATGAGAAATCTCCACTACTCAATGTAGTGGCTCCTCATGTTCTAGTGGACATGTCCACCGAAGAGTGAGAAGAACACCTAAAGGTAATAAAAATTAACTTCATCTGTAGGATCCTATAGTCATAGGAAACGACTGAGTAATATTCTTTCTTCATATAGTGTTGGCATGGAAAATTGCTAGGACGACCAAGAGGTCGAACTGATGGTAGTCCGAAAAATGGCGGAGGTAGTTAGAGCTCCTCCAGCCAAAAGGCCTCAGTTAGTGAAGGCTGTAGATAAGCAAAGCAAAAGCTCGAGTGTTGCTCCTCCCATGACTAGTCCCATTAAGTAGTTCTTTGTAGATGTGACTACTGCAGAGGAAAAAGGGCTAGTCGTATTGGAGCCAAAAGCCCCCAAGATCAAGATACCTTACTATTATATGATAAAACTTTTTCAGTAGGTGCTTCTCACGGCTTTGTTAAGCAACTTGAAGAATAGAACTAGAAAATCTTTGTATCTTTTGTGGAGAAGACTGCTGCACCAGCAGAACCTATGATAGAGAAGGAAGTTGTTTCTCAGGTGGTCGAAACTAGTTTCGACCATTAGGGGACAAGAATCACAAGAAGCAGCAACACTTTCTTAGGACCTACATCTAGACGTGGTCACAGAAGGCCCTATTCCTCAACGACCAAACATGGTCATAGAGAAGAAGTCAAAGAAATCTTTCTTATGGAAGGTTTCTTCTAAATTTAAGGTTAAGGCTAAGAAAACAAGGTATGAAAACAAAAGCGTAAGAATAGCATTTTACCCTTTCGTCTTCTACAATGCCAATTTATTTCTCTTCTTGTGATTTTAGCCTAGCTCATCCATTTTTTTAGGACACTCATATTGAGGAGTCTGTTGCCACTCTTCTCGTAATCGAAGAGATGACAGAGAAGATGGTCAAAGAATCAACCACCATGCCGGTGGTGGAAGCTGCCATCGGAGCTGAAGTGACTACGACCACAGAAGTGGTCGTAGAAGCAGAAACGAAGGTTGCAGAACTGACTACGGTTGCTTCATGCCAAAAGACGTCCCAAGATATAGGATAATAAACTATCTGGTGGAAGTTAATGTCAGAGACATGGCACTTCTTCGTCGCTAGGCGGTTATCACTGAAGGTGGGAAGGAGTTATGAGTAGTTATTATTGAAAACATCTACGTATGCTAATTGCCTTGTCAGACAGACCCGCGAGGTAACAGGTTGTCGTAGAAGAGTTTATGACCACAGGGTGGTCGTATAGCGGCTTATGATTATGTTGTGCTTGTGGAAAGACTTGCGATCATGGAGTAGTTATGGAAAGGCTTACGACCACATGGTTAGGTCTCTCGCATACTAATATAAGTGGTATACTTAAGGAGTATAATGCCATAATAATGACATTTATAGATAAATAATAAATTGAGGATTATTATATCCTCATCAAAACTATTACATATGTAGAAAACTATGATGATCCCAGGTTTAAGGATCCTACATACACTATGTATGAGACCAATTGATAACACTTAAGAATATAACCTAAGGGGATCGTAGGATTAATTAGATCTTTCCTCCTTAGTATAGGAGTTGCTTAATTCATGTTAAGGAGCAACTGGTGAAAATTAATGAGTATTAGCCAATGTATATTAAACTAGATTAAGGGTTAACACAATGAAGATTCGTGGAAAATGGTTAATACAATGAAACAAGGACTACTCTATTAACACAAATTAAAAACCTTTGCTACCACATCCAACACTTTCATCTTGCATCATCCATCCAACATCCAACCAAACAATATCATGATAGCATTGTTGTCGATATGAGACTAGACAGTAAACTTAGAAGCACCCCTGATCAGATGCGAAGCCCGCTGAGGTTGCGGAGGGACTCAAGGAGAAGCTCATGAATGATCAAGTGTATCCAATATGAGTGTCTAGGATAACCAATGGCCTCCCTCTCCTGTTACATGGGGTCCTATTTATAGAGTGGGAGGAGAAGGCAAGTGAAGTTACAAGTTTTCCATCGTGGCCTAGCTTACAACTAAGGGTATTTCTGTCCTTCCCACCAAGTGGGTCCTGCCATGTCCGAGAGCCTTTAGGGCAGGTCTGTGGACCTCGCTCAGGGTTGCTCCTGGACCTCGACCAATGTTAGCCTTTGGACCCCACCCGAGGTTGGCCTCCGGTGTGGGACTCTAAACTCCACCTGAGGTTGGCCTCTAGACTTCGTCTTGGTCAGCCCCCGAACCCCATCTGGGGTGTAGCGGACTCCGTCTGGGGGGACTCCGAACATCGTCTGGGGTGGACTTTGAATCTAGGCCGAGGTCAATCTTCGGATTCCGTCTTGGTTTCCTGGACCTCATCTGGGGTGACAGCAGATTCCATTCGGGGCAGAATCCAGACTCCACCTGGGGTTAGTCCATGGACCTCGTTTGGGGTAGATTCCCTAATGTGTGTTATCACGCTGAAGTCATCATGGGCCCGAGGTAGTACGGGGACCCTCCCTTAATAGTAGCCCCTTGTTGATACTTATTATCATCAATTGCCTGCCCAGGCTAGCACACCGACTTGTAGAAGGGGTCAGCATGCGGCCTCAGGTCAATGATCCCATCGGTAGCCTGCAATGCATGCGGACAACATGTTAAAATACCTTAGTCCTCATGCAAACTTCAGATGATAGGTCATGCTTGTGCCTCCAAGTTGGGTTCCCTTGGCGTTCACCCAAGGGTTGTTGCTCTGCTTGGCCAATTTTGGGTCATATTAGGGAGTTCACCATCACACAGAAGGGTGTGGGGTTGTGAACAACTATAGAGTTAAGCGTCGACCACCTAGATGTCAAAGTTAGGTAGAGGCACGGGGTTAGGACTTAACCCAAAGAAGCACCTTATAAAGTCAGTTCTTGACCCATGGCGTTCAAGAGGCGAATGTACACATGGGAGTGCTAAGCTCAACTCGTCTAGGCATGGCCACTAGAAAAAGACAGAACCCAGGGGTGCGAAAAGTTGACCCATGTGAACACGTAGAAATATGCGCCTGACTTGTTATATCAAGACACGTAGAGTCCTTGGGTAATTGGGTCATTGTGTGAACTCATCGGGATAGGCATGGATGTACCACTAGTCCAAGGGTGATAGAGCTTCAAGGCGCACGAAACTGGCTAGGGCATGCGCATCCCTATGCACGAGCTCAGTTGGCAATACTAAGTTCAAAGACATATCGAGACATGATCGATCGATGCATGTTCAAGGTCAGTAAGCATACCTGAGACTAGCCTGATGAGGTTCGACATTCAATGAGAAGGGATACAAGCTAAGCCATTGTCTGCTCAATCTGTTGAGGCACAATGCTAGAAGCTTGGAAGTGTGCCATGTGCTTGGCTCATGGAGGCGTGGCCCACGAAGCAAGGGGTGCCCAACATGAAGCTATGATCCATCGAGGGATGGCCCCACAAGGCTAATCACACCATGGTAAGGTGATGTGCTGGTGCTTGCTGATGTAAAGCGATCAACCCAACAGGCACGCTTAATCAAGGAGATGTCAATAGGTCGAGTTGAGATTGGTTGAGAGAATGCCCTATATGTCGAGTCATATCATACAGAGATGAAGCCATTGCAGGGTGTCGACCTTTCTAGGTAAACTAACCTGATGATTAGGAGCATGTTTGGCGCAGGAATGATGAGTTACTTGTGAGGAAGAAGATATCTACTGAAGTGCCTATTAACCTATGCCTAGAGGGGTTGCTCACGGTGTGAGTGGGTGTGCACAGAAGTGTCGGATACTCAACTAGCCTTAGATGTGACCTTATGAGGAGTTCTCGACTCACTAAGGGTCAGCCTTTGAGGTAAGGAGATATGCAACCGAATGCAAGGTGGCCGATTCGTTGATGCTTATGTGGTCGACTCATTGAGGTATTGACTGTGAGGCATACAGTACTCAACAAACCATTGCATGGCCCTAGACGAAAGATGATTTGGTTATCATTTGGTTATCCATAGAGCTAGAGAAAGTCCACTGTAGGGGAGACCAATCGAGGCAAAGCAAAGTTCGGTAGAGGGGAAGCCATCAATACTGATCAAACCACATTGAGGTCAATCCATCGCTCTTGAGATGCTCAAAAAGCTTCGTCAACGTGCTAGATTGACCAAGGTAGAGGGTGCAATGAATCATCTTCTCGGGAGTGACACCGACCTTGTCCATGGCACAACATGGTCCTGATCTAGGGGTGGCGTCCTAGAGGATAGGGAAGGAAATGACACCACAGCTAGATCTATTATCCATAGCCTGGACTTGCACCTAATGCATGATAGGGTTGAAGCTGAGGTGGTGCCCAAGACTGTCGTGGGAGGGTCTGCTAGGTTAAACCCAAATAGCAGTAGCGGCGGTGGAATTGATGTGAGCGGAGATGGTAGCGCATAGCAGAGATCAAGCCCAAACAACGGCGCACATCTTCCATCAGGAAAAGCTTGGCACTCGGCATTCATTTTTGCATGAGGTATGATGTTGGCTTAGACATCGACTGAGGTGGCACAGCGTTGGGACACCTTTGCATCATCTAGCAGTCGCACGGCGTTCTTCGGCAAAGGTGCTAAGGGAATGCAGTTGCTTGTATCGTTTACTAGGCTTGTGCTATTGTTGCTTGCCTAATGTTGAAACGAAGCTCATCCACTGCTCCTAACTAGGGGGTATTCTGTTACCCCATCCCCCATCGAAAACACTCAATGCTCGTGATGAAGGTTGCGAGTGGCAAGTCACTTGGTGAGAAGAGAAGGTCGCCATCTCCCATTGGAAAAAAAAACTTGGCACTCATTGTGAAGCTCTCGAGTGGCTAATCGATTGGGGAGGTGAGAAGGTTGTTGTCTCCCATCAGAAAAATGTGTACTCATGACAAAGCTCATGAGCGGCTAATCACTTGGGGAAGCAAGAAGGCCACCGTCTCCCATCGAAAAAATTTGGCGCTCGTGATGAAGCTCACAAGTAGCTAATCGTTTGGGGAGGCGAGAAGGTCACCGTCTCTCATATGAAAAAACTTGGTGCTCATGATGAAGCCAAAAGACGAAGCAAAAAAGAACAGGGCCTGCTCTCTTGCTAGGTATGTTTTTTTGCTTGCACAGTACATCGTAAGCAAGTCAGGATCTTTGGGAAGGAGGAATTGTTAATGGAAAATTAAGTTTGGTTCCCTGACGGCGAGGTCCATTCCAATCTGTTATGTGCAAACCTTGAGGGCTGATGACATTTTCTCTATCGGTTTAACAATAACCATCAGGGATTCATGTTTTCCTGATTGAACTTGAGAGCCATGGAGCCGTCAAAAATTACTCTGGCTATCAGAGAAAAATTGGATTACGGTAGTATCGCGGGGTTTATTAGTCTCCTTAGGACGTAGGAATATTGAAACATAGGAATAAAAATACAGTATTTTGATAAGAATGCAAGTGCAAAACAGAGAATTGGAAAACATATGAAAAATGCAATAATGGCCATCTGGATAGGGCGTAAGAAAAACACTGGTAAACTGCCTCGGTCCTATGCGAATGAGTAAAAAAGGAGGTCGGATCCCCCCCCCCCCCACAATGAAATTCCTATAGAATTGTAGGAAAGCTACATTAATCCTATAGAATATTATCACCTTCATTCTTGCATTCCAAATGGTAGGATAGGATCAAATTTCATAGGAATTGGTTTCCTCCAAAACATCCTATGAAATTCCTTCAATCTAAAGAGGCCCTAAGTATATTGAGTTGCACCCATATTAAGGTTGTAGAATCGTGGCCGATGACTAAAGGGGGTGAATAGGAGCCAGAAAAAATTTTCCTTAAAGATCTTCCCTCTATTAGCTATAAGAACCTGCAAAAGTTAGATCAGGACACAAGGTGGAAACCAACACAAAAATAGTAATCAAAAGCCACCAAAGGCTACTGAAACACATGAGGCAGATAATCGAGGTCACACAGTGAGAAAAACAGCAAGACATCCCAAGACAAACACACACACTTCTAAACCAAAGTTCCAAAATACTTGAAATTTTGCATGCAACAATATGAACACCTTAGGAACCTAGAACAATTGGAGATGTAACAAAATCAAACCAAAGTAGAGGCCTTTCTTCAATCCAAGCCAAAAACAAAAGCAATGATCAAGACTTGCTCTTGGGTTCTTGATAATCAAGATGACCTTGGATCATCTCCCGACCAAAGTAGAGGCCTTTCTTCAATCCAAGCCAAAAACAAAAGCAATGATCAAGACTTGCTCTTCGGTTCTTGATAATCAAGATGACCTTAGATCATCTCCCGCATGTTCTAGCAAGCTTAAACACAGCAAGAACGAGTCCAAACCTCTTGGAATCAAGAAACCCTCAAATCACTTTATCGTGAACCAAAAACCAAGGAACTGAAAGAACTTGCAAAGAAAGCTCCCTAGATGGATGGATATGATCACCTAGAGTCTATCCTATCACTTACTCATCATGGAGAACAAGCAAGATCAAGACGAGAGGAAGAAGAGGTAAAAACCGAGAAAAATTAAGAAATCAACAACACAAACCTAAGCACAAGCACTTGAATTTTGAAATTTTACTGATACTTGGAGATGAATATTCATAGCCACTACCTTGGGAGGACATCACTAGGGTAGTGGCACACATAAGTGTTCTCATCTCTATTCTCTCTCAAGTCCTCTCTCTGTTATCTATACCTGGATTCCTCAAATCCTAAACCATCTCATCTTCTCCTTTATATAGTAGAGGATCCTCACCTCACACCTAAACCCTAAAACTAGCCACTTAATGGATACTATCGACTAATTCTTTGGCAAAACCAACACACTCACACACGTAATTTAAAGTGATGTCTTCATCTTAAGTTCCAAAAGCCCGAATCCATCATGCCTTGCCCTCCGTGGAGTATCCTTGACCTAATCCACTTTGACCATCACCGTGATTTCACACACCACCACTTTTCTGAAATTAGGAAATTTACCAAAATGCCCCTCTACTGACCTTTTCTCATTCTTTCTCCTCGAAGCATCATCCGTGTTTCATCATCTTCCATGTGGTCCCAATGACTCATTGTCAAGCCTCTCACATGTCTGGATCGCATCAAACCATGCTTGCTCGGAAACGGACCCAAGTAACTTGGTGCATCACATGCCTTACCCTGTACCATGACTACAACAGGCTTTTTTTTACCATTCTAGACCTCAATACCCACCTGAGCTCAGTCCTGGTCTACCTTGCCATTGCACGTTATGTCCACCACTCCAAATTCATTGATCATCTTCCGACAACACCTTGACCATTCTGGACCTAAGCTCTCCTAGCTAAGTCTTGGTCTCCTCCACCTCACGATGACGTAGCTTCGAAGTCCTACAACCATCACCAATAAGCAAACCTATCACATAACACCGCACAATACATATAAACATCAATGGACACAATTGTTGAACAAAGGATACATACATACCTTCATGCTTCACTCCCGAAAGCATCACCACACCACAAAGCCATCTCATGGCTCACAATGTACAAACTTAGTTCAAGCCATGTTCTTGTCCACCTTGTGCCTTGCTTGAGTCCAACCATCTCACCCAATATCTATGACCATTCTAGACCTTGGTTCCCCCAACCAAGTCCCGATCCTCCTTGCTGATGACCACAGTTGGCTCTAAGCCTCCTACACACATATAGACAAAGAAACAATATCCAAACATAGTTTTTGTTATCAACTTGACCTATATTAGTCCAAACATGCAATGTGCAACACATATGTGATGACCACAAGGCACCCAAATCTTGTTGAGACCTCACACTAACTCATCTAAAGCATCGCCATGCTCATCCACACAAATCCACCATGGTTGGACCAACTATGTCTCACAACATATATACAAAGGCTCAAAACTATCAAGCCGTCAATGCTTGCCATTTCACCATGTTTGATCCATATGCACGTACATGCACCATAGCACAAGCAAAATATTGCATAAAATAATATCATCATAAACAGCTCACTAATTTCCAAAATCAGCACCAATAGACTCATCTTGAAGTCCTCAACAAAAGGTGTTTAGGCCCTATATGGCCACCAGATCCATCGAACACTCTGAAACAACTCAAAACACCAAAAACATGCTTGCTGGAACAATGGTACATTTCAATGGTATGGGTGACCTAGATAATCCGCCCCAATGGTACAGGTGACCTAGATCATCCACCCCTATTGCATTTCAACTCGTGAACTCTCTAGACTAATGATATGCCCTAGTGATCTGCCTAACCTAGATTATCCACCACACTCGGATAATCCAGTTCAAAACAAAACAACCTCAAATCTTTTTAACTCTTTCCAAAAATTAACTTCAAACTACAAAACCAATCAAACCAAAGTGTCAATTACACATCATAACACATGGGAGGACCTCCACATGGTCTCACAAAGTTAACACACAAGTTTACGAACCTAACTACATGTCCATTAGCTCTATTGATAGCCATATCATTCTCATGTGAGTTATCTCTTCTAATAACTCCTCTCATATGCTCTATTTCCAAACACAACTAGTAGTATGATTTATTGATATATAGACATATTTGTAAGTAATTCTAAATATATTCTACTGTGCATGCATGAAATAAAATCTTAGTCCAATTAAGTTGAAGCGGCACTAAAAGAAAAAAATAGTGAAATATATGACAAATTATTCATAAGTAAATGTGGAAAAGGTTTATTTTTAAAAGTGCTATTCACAACAAGCATTTTCATTTCTTTTAGAACCTATTGCCTGTGAACTTACTCCACACTTTTTGGGAAATTTTCATGTTGATTTAATTAACAACCAAATAAAAAAGTTCAGTATGATAATGTCAAGTGGGGGTTAGTGCGTAATAAAATAAATTAACACAATCGCACATGTCAGTTGTAGCTTTTCATCTAGGAGTATTCCAAGGTATTGAATCCACAGAGAATAAATGGGATCAGAGCTAAGGCCGGCTATCGATTCTAACTATTGGAAAGCTAATTGGAGAATTGTAAACAAGACTAATCACTGGAAAACAAGAAATAAAGAAATATAATCAAAGCGAAGAGTTTCTCCCGTAGGTTGGGACCACTTGCACATAACTAATGGACTGATCTACGCATTTGTGCAAAGCTAGCTCTCACCCTACATGCTTGATCAGCCTTTTCACCATGTTCTTCCTATCACAAGGGGTGATCAATCACCAAACAAGCATGTACTATTGAATTTAAGTTGGCTTACTAGATCTAAACACCATGATCTAGGGCTAAGATAATCTATAACTACAATTGATCATTACCAATCGAGACATAAAGCATGTATCAAATAGACAAGCATAGCATAAGCGTTGAATAATAGATCAAAACATTATTTACATAGAAAAATCACCACACTTGAGGGAAGAATAGAGGATTACCCCTATTGGACATCATAGATGTGTATGAGAGTGTGGGGGAAGAAGATGACGGTCGGCAAGGCTATTGCTAGGGGTGGTGCCCATAGGCGCCAGTTGTGGCATTGCCCTTGGGCTGGCTCGAAGACTTCTCCTTAGCCTCCTGTTCTTCTCTATGACTTGCTTTCACTGGCTTCGACTTTTCTCTCTCTCTCTCTCTTAGTTTTGTAGTTTTCTTCGACTTTCAGCCCCTCTAGTGTGAGGGAACCCGAGGGACTTATATAGGCGTGGTGGGGGAATGTCCTTGACGTGTTCGACAAGTCCAGGGGCAACTCTAGGGATGGTGCCCACAGGTGCCTAGATTGGTGCTGCCTAAATAATGCACAGAAAATAGAGACAAGAGACACAAAATTTTTACGTGGAAAAACCCTTGTGAGAAAAAACCATGGGCGCTCAAAGGCAAATCACTTTAATGAGGAGAGTTTACAATGGAGCACTTGCGCTTCCTATGGGCTACTGGGTACATATTTATAGCATGAGGAAAAAGAGTCTCACGCGGAGAGGAAATCGAATCAGAGTCGGTTGCTACAGGTTGACACCACGTCTAATACAATCTATGCATACACCTACCATGCCACATCTGGCATGAGGCAGTAAAGTGTCCTACATGGACACGATACAAATTTGTATCAACTTTAACAATCTCCACCTTGAGCCGAATTCCCTCCAGTAGTCAAAGAATATGATAGACTCACCCAATAAAATTATCATGTATACCTTGAGTGCCGAAAGTCCAAAGGACTAGTGAGTAATACCAACTAAGTCTGAGCATAGCTCACACTTAGATGACTGGCTTTGTCAATATATCAGCTAGATTATTATGAGTACTTATCTTGTTGATTTTAATATCACCTTGAGTAATGTCACCTCGAATGTAATGATACCTGATATCAATGTGCTTTGTTCTCTCATGGGACATTTGATATTTTGTAAGGAAAAATAGCACTCTAACTATCATAAAATATTGTAGTGTAAGATGTACTTCCACAAAGCTCAGCAAATAAACCTCTTAGCCAAATAGCTTCTTTGCTAGTTTCAGAAATAGCCGTATACTCAACTTCTGTAATAGACAAGGCAACGGTAGTGTAACATCCCAAAATTTGCCTTCTCAAAAAATTTAATTTCAAATTAATTATTTTAAAGTAATTGGATTTTATTTGGCTTTTATTTGATTTTTTGGAGTTTAAAACCCATTTTTAAAATTTAAAAAGTATTTTAAAGTATGAAAATTAAACACCAACAGTAGTTGGAAATAATTTTATTAAGTCCAAAATATCTCCAGGAGCTTCTGTGAATTTTTCTGGAATTTTTGGAGGTATTTTTATATTTGTTTGAGGCCAAAATAATTTCCTAGCCTTTTCTGAAAATAAAAATCAAATTCTAAAAATAAAATCCCTCCTCTCCCCCACCAGCCGACGTGTGGATGGCCCAGATCTGCCCACGTCGCCGCCTGGCCCATCCAGGCTGCACTCCCCCTCCCTCCGCCAAGCGGGCCCGGCCCGTCAGCCTCCCCGCGCCTCTCTCTCTCCTCCTCTCTCTACCCCTGGGCCCCGGCTGTCAGCCGCTCGCGTCCGCACCCGCCGCCCGATCCGCCCCGGGCCTCGTGGCTACGATCCGCGCTGCCCACTCACTTTCCCTCTCTCTCAATGCGCGCGGGCCCCGCCTGTCAGGGTCTTCCCCTTCCTCCCGCGCGCCACCTTCCTTCTTTCTCTCCCTCTTTCCTTTCTTGCGCCGGCGACCGATTCCGAGCCGATCCCGGCCTTTCCTTCCCCGGCTTCCTCCGGTTTTGGAACCCAGTGACCAAATCCCCGAGCTTCCGCGCCTCTCTTTCCTTCCACGCCCCCTCTTTCCTTCCCTCCCCGCTCCCTTCCGTTTTCCGGCCGCCATCTCCGGCGAGGGATTGCGCGCCTGTGTCCCCCTCTCCGCCCCTATAAAAGGCCCCCTAGGCTCCGCCTCCCTCCGCACAACCGCCCACTGCCCTCCGCTCTCTCTCCCGAGCTCCGTAGCACCCCAGCACCGTGCCACCTCTCTCCCCGAGCCCCGCCGCTCTCCGGCGAGTAATCGCCGCCGCCTCGATCCTCCCCAGAGCCCGCCGCCGCCACTCCGAGCATCCCCGTGGCCGTGCGAACCACCCTAATACCTCGGCCGCCCCTCCCCGCCGCCGGAGCACCGTCGCACCGGAGGACCCGTGCTGCGCCGCCGCCCTTCCTCGTCGTCGGCCGTCCCCGCTCGTCACCGGACCTCGCCGACCCCGCCGTCAGATCTGCCTCCGCGCCAGGACCGCATTTTGGACCTCACCCGAACCCCTCCGACCTTCCCTCGCCGCCGGCACCGTCGCCTCCGGCCACCTCCGCCCGGCCCCGCCAGCAGGTACCCCTCAAAGGGTTTACCTACCCCTTATGGGTAGGCAACGCCTCCCCGACCAACTGGCTAGCAGCGCTGTCTTCTCCCCCTTGGCTCCCTCGGCGCGCGTTCGAGCCCCCGGCTCTGCACGCTGAGGTTGAGCCATTTCTTTTAATTCCGCTCTGACAGCCGGGCCCCACCCGTCAGCGGCCGCCCGTCTGCGCTGGCCACTGGCGTCTGGGCCCCACCCGTCTGCGCTCCCCACTGACATCTGGGCCCAGAGCGCAGAGGGGTCCCACATGTCAGAGGCAGGGCCAGTGGGCTCACTGTCAAGTGGGTCCCACATGTAAGAGGCAGGGCCAGTGGGATCACTGTCAAGTGGGTCCCACCCGTCATAGACTCAGAATAAAGCAATAAAATAAAAGATTAAAAAATAAATCCTGCCAGTGGGCCCCACCTGTCAGAAATTTCATAATTTCTGGAATTATTCAAACTGAGAATTTCAAATGAGCATAACTTTCTCATTTTAAATCCAAATTCAGCCATTCAAATTTCTAAATTCATCTAAAATCATAATATATTCACATATGGCCTATATTTGAATTTTTGATTTTTATTTGAATTTTTTTTTTGCATTTATTTGTTTTGTTGCTCTTTCTTTTCGCGCGTAGAATCCAACGTGGTCGAAGATCTCTCCGCTCCGCAGCAAGAAGACCCAGAGAGCGTGCAAGAAGGCAAGTATCCTTTGATCATCTTGAACCTATGATTTTGAAATGTTTTAATTATTTTAATTATGTGCATTGCTATTTACATAAAACATTAGTTCCAAATCTTAAGGTGATAGTTAATCCAGCTTTGTTATGCCCTCAATTGAAGTTGAATGCCATGTACCTTTGTAACCCTAGAATTTCCTTTGTCTCAATAATGAGAGTATTACAATCATTTGTGAATAATAGAATGGTAGTATAATACTTAGTCATGCTATTTAATACCTTTGAAATCTTGAAAATGGAAAATTATGATTTGTTGTAATAACCTTGTGTTTATAAGTCTAGTGGTGATTGGAGTTGCCACTGATCTTTTAAAATAAAATAAAATGTGGAAATTGGTTTAGATTAGGGTGGATGGTTGGTTTGGGTTGGTGCAGCAAGCACGAGATCTTGTAAAGTGTATGTTCCACCCTAGTCAACTAAGGACCAACGCTTGTGTTTGTCCAGACTGAGCACTACCGTACAACCCTAAGTCTATATGGGTACGACCTAGCTGAGTAACTCATGATAGTCTAGTTTAGGTGCCACCAGTGGAAAGTGGATGCCAGGGATTTACTGGTTATTCACAGTGAGGGACAGGGATTTACTGTACTCATATGGCGCAAGAGGGGGCTTCGGATTGGGCAGATTTAACCCTTCTACGGTGAAACCTCAGCGGGTCGTGTCTAGCTAGTCTAGAGGGAGGTAAAGGCTTTGTGATAATTTATCTGTGTCTCATGCCAAAGGAAGCGTGGTGACTGTTAAGATAATTTGTCTCTTAGGGGTAAAGTTGTACAACCTCTGCAGAGTGTCAAACTATTCGAATAGTCGTGCCCACGGTCAAGGGCAGGCAAGGAATGCATTCACATGGTAGATTTTTGGTTTTGGTTTTAAAATCAAAGTTTTTGTATTCCGAGAGTGGAGGGAACTCTCGGAAGGGTATCCTGGCAGTTGGAGCCAGAGAGGGTGGATGGAACCCGCAGTTTTAAACTTGATCAATTGTAATTGGTTAGCTAGTGTTGGTAGATGGAACCTTCACTATAAAGTTAATGATAGGTCTGTTAAAACATTTACTTTATTAAATTGATGCCTTTGAAAATAATTAGTAGTAATTGAAATTAAAACATTGCTTTGTGCAAAAGAACCATATAGCCTTCCTTTGTCAAGCCTTGCATCTATTGCATTTTCCCCAAGACTTGCGGAGTACTTTATGTACTCACATGCTGCACTCAAAAATAATATTCAGAGGAATACGAAGCCCAAGAAGGAGACTACGACTACTTCTCGGGTGGATTCGACGAAGGATTTCCGGAGTTCTAGGTCACGCTTCCCCAGTCAATTGCTTGTGGCGTATAGATGGGCCTCCATTGGATTTATTTTGCTTCCGCTGTGTTTGATGATTGTGCGAGATCTTGAAACCTCAAATGTAATAATGAGACTTGTTGGTCAGTACTCTTTATATTTGTAATAATGCGTTGTTGGATATGAATCATTTCTGTTTAACTGTGTGCACTAGCTTTGATCTGGGACTAGTGCTGTAATACACAGAGGGTCTGGGTTTGTAAATCCGGGGTCCCGACAGGTAGCTTGCAAACTTACTTTCCAGCTAACGACACTCCCTCCAACAGTGAACACTTAACCAGTGAGAGATCTTCTTTTATCCAAATCTCCAGTAAAATCAGAATCTACATAACCAACGAGTCCATCTCTAGTCTTCCCAAATTGTAAACAAGCATTAGATATGCCCCACAAATATCTGAAAATCCATTGAACTGCTTTCCAATGCTCTTTTCCAGGATTAGCCTTGTATCTACTAACCACACTTAATGATTGAGATAAATCGGGGCGAGAACATACCATAGCATACATAAGAGAACCAACTACACTCGCATATGGAACTTTAGACATGTACTCAATTTCATCATTTGATTGTGGACATGAAGCTGAAGAAAATCTGAAATGTGCAGCTAAGAGAGTACTCACAGGTTTGGCCTTATGCATGTTGAAACAAACGAATAACTTTATCAATATATCCCTTTTGACTTAGATATAATTTGCCAAACTGTCTGTCTCTAATAATTTCCATACCAAGAATCTTGTTTGTTGCACCAAGATCTTTCATCTCAAATTCACTATTTAATTGTGCCTTCAACTTTGAAATTTCAGTATTGTCTTTTACAGCAATCAACATATCATCAACATATAGGAGCAAATAAATAACTGAAGCATTAACAGTCTTCAAGTAAACACAGCTATCATAATTAGATCTTTTAAAATTCTGAGATATCCTAAAAGAGTGAAATCTCTTATACCATTGTCTAGGTGATTGCTTCAAACCATAAAGAGATTTCTTCAATTTGCAAACAAAATTCTCCTTTCCCGGACTGATGAAACCTTCCGGTTGCTCCATATAAATGTCTTCTTCTAATTCTCCATGTAAGAATGCGGTTTTCACATCCAATTGTTCAAGCTCATAATCATGCATAGCCACAATGCTGAGTAAAGTGCGAATAGAACTATGCTTCACAACAAGGGAAAAGACATTTGTAAAATCAATACCTGGAATTTGGTTGTATCCTTTTGCAACTAACCTTGCTTTGTACCTAACCTCTTCGGTTGATGAAACTCCTTCTTTCTTCTTGAAGATCCATTTGCAGCGAATAGGCTTCTTCTCAATTGGCAACTTAACCAGCTCCCAAGTGCCATTCTTGTCAAGAGATTCTATCTCATCGTGCATGGCAGTCATCCATCTTTCTGAATCACTAGAAGAGATAGGCTCTGAATAAGATGAAGGTTCTTCAATACCTTCAATTTTTTCTGCCATATTTAAACAATAAGCCACAACATTAGCTTATTCAATCAATCACTTAGGAGGCTAAATGTTCCTTTGTCTATCAACTACAATGGAACGATGTGTTGGCGGCTCAACAATAGGTGCTTCTGAAATATTTTCCTTGTCGACTTCTAGTGTAGATCCTGAATCAATAACATGCTCCACCTGCACACTTGATTGCTTCTCAATGAGAATATCAGTAGATGGTTTATCATGCAACATAGCATACTCATCAAAAGTAACACTTCTGCTAATAACCACCTTTCTAGTTTCAGGATTCCACAATTTATATCCTTTCACACCAGTTTTTTAACCAAGAAAAATGCACTTAACTGCTCTAGGCTCACTATTGTTAACATGAGCATAAGCAGGACATCCAAAGATTCTTAAATTTCAATAATCTGCTGGAGAGCCAGACCATACCTCAATTGGAGTCTTCTTATCAATAGCCAAATTTGGTAACTGATTTATCAAATAACAAGCAGTGGAAGCGGCTTCAGCCAATAACTCTTAGATAATCCAGAGTTTGATAACATGCAATGTACCTTATCCATAATGGTTCTGTTCATGCGTTCGGCCACGCCGTTTTGTTGAAGAGAGCCTGGGACAGTATAATGTCTCACAATACCTTCTAACTTGTATAAAGCTTCAAATTCTCCAGAACAGAACTCCAAACCATTGTCGGTACGCAGCTTCTTGACATGCTTGTCAATTTGTCTTTCAATCATAATCTTCCACTCCTTGAATGTTTGGATACATCTAATTTGTGCTTGACGAAATATGCACAAACTTTTCTTGAGTAATCATCAATGATGGTCAACATGTAGTTTGCACCTCCAAGTGACGGAACGCGGGATTCTCCCCACAAATCAGAGTGAACATAAGCAAATATGCCTTTTCTAGAGTGAGCCACAGTACTGAATTTCACCCTCTTTTGCTTGCCGAAGACACAATGTTCACAAAACTTCAACTTATCGATGCTTTGACCATCAAGAAATTCTCTTTTGCATAATTCCATCATTCCAGCTTCACTCATATGCCCTAGGCGCATATGCCAAAGATTAGTAGCATCAGAATCAGATAATTTATTTGAGGCAATAATAGCATTACCTGAAATTATAGTGCCTCACGGATGATATAAGTTGGTAACCTTCATATCACCCTTCATCACAACAAGAGAACCTTTGGTGACTTTCAAAACTCCACCTTCACCTGAATACTTGTACCCTTTAGCATTAAGAGTACTCAATGAGATAACATTTCTCTCGGAATGTGATGAACATCTAACAAAGTTCTGATGATGCTATGAAACATCTTGATCTGGATAGAACCAGTGCCTGTAACCTTGCATGGTGTATTATCACCCATCAACACTGATCCACTTGGAGTAGCTTCATAAGTAACGAACCACTCATGGTTCGGGCTCATGTGGAACGTATAGGCTGAATCAAAAATCTATTCATCGTCGATTTTGTAATTACCGGCGAAGGCAATGAGAACATCTCCATCAGAAGCTTCTTTGGTGACAACAGTGGCTCTAGGTTCATCATCTTGTTGATCCTTCTTAAAATTTCTATTCCTTTTCTCCTTGTTCTGCAACTTCCAGCACTCGGATATGTCATGACCATCCTTCTTGCAATACCTGCATGACTTCCTATTTCTGGATTTAGATCTGCCTCTGTATCTGCTTTTGCTTTTGCCTTTTGAATTTCCGTTTCAACCCTTCTCGTATTGTTTGCCACGGACAAACAAACCTTCTGCATGCGTACTTGAACTTTCATTGGGAACCATAAGTTTCATCTTTTCTTTAGCATACAGAGCTTCATAAACTTCATTGAGAGTAAGAGTATCTCGGCTATATAGAATAGTATCTCTAAAAGTAGAATATGAACTGGGCAGAGAGCATTGCAAAATAAGACCCAAATATTCATCATCATACTTTACCTCCATAGCTTCGAGGTCTGAAACAACTTTCTTGAAAGCTGTCAGGTCGTTCAATAATGAGGCACCCTCCGTCATCTCGTGGGAATAAAGTTTTTACTTCAGATGCATCTTATTGGTCAGATCCTTGGTCATGCAAATCTGCTCCAGCTTTAGCCATAATGCGGCGGCGGATGTCTCCTTCATAACCTCCTGTAAAATATTATTTGATATATGAAAATAAATTTGAGATAAGGCCTTACGATCTTTTCATTGCTTCTCATCAGTGGACAATGTGGCTGGCATCTTGTCGATCCCCAGAAGTGCATCATCCAAATCAAGCTGTGATAAAACAGCTCGCATCTTGACTTGCCATAGAGAAAACTTGTGTCGCGATCCAACAGCGGAAGATTATACTTCAGAGTCGCCATGCGGAAGAAAACTAAACTTTATTGGTACGAAATTTGTGTGTACCTAGCAAAATTCTGGCAATCTAAAAATCTTGGTACACTTCCTGTGTGCACGTAGCAATTCTTGTCGAAAAATCCACCAGGTTGATCCTGAAATTTTTGTACGGATAACCCATTTTTTATTCGAAAATACAGAAATATACCCGCGACAAAATTTTTTACACAAATAGGCTCGAGTCGCCAAACCATTGGGCGAATTACGCTTGTCGCCCCACCAAAAAGCGACTTATAAAGAATCTGGTAACCGTTGGGCGATTACATGTAATCGCCTCCCCGTTAAGCGATTCAATTGAATCCCCCCCCCCCCCCGTTCGGCGACATAAAGAAGAGGCGCCCAACGGGGGGGCGACTGCATGTGAATACAGCCCGACGGCCAAGCCCTCTTTTCTTCCCCACGCCTGCTCGCCAATCTACCTCTAGGCGACTGCATGGATCCTGTTAAGGGTTTTGTGAATTTTGTAATTTGAAACTCGTAAAAAATGTGGTATAGTCACATATACTGGTATATGTCACATTATTTTGTAATTTCGTAATTAAGTCACACAAGAACTGGTATTTAATATTTGTCACATTACTTGATATAGAAATAATTTTCTATACGAAAAGAAGAGATAATAGCATTGTTTGAATTTAAATGAACTTTATAATATAACGCAGTAACATGCCGCATATTTATCCATTACATGCATGACATACACCCCTCACTCCCCACCCTAAGGTGCTCCATCACCGCGCCCGCGTCCTGCCATACGGCCCCGCTTGGCCGTCCTCCGGTGCAACGGATTACGAGGCGACGGGTGACGAGGGTCCGAAAAAGTAAAACGACCAGGTGGGTTTCGCACCCGCGGCTGCGCCGGTGGAGTCACCTGCACCTCCGGCTGTGTGTCCTCCGGTGCACCGGGGAGGCCACTGCCGGAGAGAACCTCCGGTGCTGCGTCGGAGGACGGCCCAGGCCAGTCCGCAAAAAACTGGTCCACCTCGATGTGGCCCGGGGAGAAGTGTCCCTGCTGCTGGTAAGGACCTGCAATAGTAATATCGTTAGTTCGTTGCATGTCATCTTAGGTTAAAAACAAGCTCGGACGATGCGTACCCGTACATGGCGCCATGAAATCATCCGTGTGGAAGCCGGGGATGTACGTAGGAGGCCGTGACCAAGCAGAACTCCCTGGCTGGTCCGGGGGAGGTGGACGTGTCCACGTAGAACTCCCTGGCTGCTCCGGGGGAGGTGGACGTGTCCACGTACTACCTCCGGAGTAGTGCCACGCTGGTCGGGGTGGCACTGTTGGTCGGGGTGCACTGGCCGTAGGTGTGGATACCACCGGTAGCCTCGTGCAGGCAGTAGGCTGACGATACGTCTACACCCTGCCTCCATCCGTCGCGCAAAGCTGACGGCCTCCTCACGGGTCAACTCCCCACCTGTGCCCCACCTCTGCACTAGTGCGGAGGACTCCGACCACATCGCGGCACCGACGTCAGCCTGGACAAAAAGACATAGAATGGTCCATCATCGAAACGATATTGCCATTTGAGAATTTTTGAAATTACAAGTTACGTACCGCGATGTGAGCGTCGCGTGCGAAGTGCACAGGGTACGCGTCTGTCGGTGTAGCGACGTGTGGGCAGGTGGGTCAACGACATGTACCAGCCTGGTACGAGTCCGCCCCTGGTACCAGATGAGGTACTCCGCGTAGTCGGCTATGTCGTATGGCCGGTCCTCCTCCACGCGGTCATCCAGCGCACCCTCCCACTGCGCAATCCAGGGCTGCATCCTCCTGGACCAGTCCGTGCCTTTCTTGACGCCCTTCGTGTTGTGCCTGTTTATGGAACCATTACGTAATGTAAGTACTTGCGATCACAATAGTAAGTACGTACAAAAATATCAGAAGCGATCACTCACGCGTGCACGCGGGGCGGAATCGGCGACCCGACTGGTACAGGAAGTGCCTGCCGCAGCCCAAACTGCCGCATGACTCGCTGCGGTGCGTAGTCCTCCACGTAGATGCCGTACACGAGCTTCCAGCGGGTCAGCCAGAAAGTCTGGTCACGCCAGCACAGTGCAGACAGCCCGTCAGGAGCACGGGCCTGCACTGCCTCCGCTGCGTAAGGCTCCCAGCGCACATCGGAGTCTGCGAGGCGGTCCAACTGCTCCACGAAGGGGTGGTACGCCCGCGTGACCTGCACGTGCGTGAACTGTACCTGCAAGAAAGGCAAATTATTTTAGTACGACGATCGTTAATAAGTTGACTACGATAAAATAAAACTCACTCGTCGACGACACCAAATAGAACCCATCGTCGGCCAGTCGATGTCTCCCCCCGGGTACATCTCGGCCCCGTAGGGACCCATGTCGTCTAGTACAGGTCGTCCGAGACTGAAGCGCTCGAACGACCACAACTGCAGCAGCAGGGGACATTCCGTGAGGATCGAGTTCGCCTTAATCCTCGTGCACGCATCGCACAGGCCGCGGTACGTCGCGGCAAGTGCGGCCGATCCCCAGCTGATCTGGACGGCCTCGCCGTCCGCAATCGCCCTCGCATAAGCGATAAGGCGCGCGTCAACGGTGTTGCCGTGGCTGGTGGTGAAGAGCACCCAACCAAACAGCCACAGCAAGTAAGCCTCCAGGTGGCGCGCGACCTGGTAATCGTCAGCATCTGCAACCATGCGCTCAACCTGAATGCGAACAAGTTTTTATTAGTATGTAATTGCACAAATAAGAGTTTCGAAGACGCGATCGACTTGAAACACCACGTACCTGGTACTGTGCCAGCCACCTCAGCGTTGGTCCATGCTTCTGCCTCTCGTCGAAGATGTGGTGCTGATCGGCCGGTGGAAGGACCCCCTGGAATCTGCCGAGCAGGTCCTCGCGCAAGGAGTACGGACACGTCCTGCAGGGTCGACGCCATCTCCCCGACTGGTAGATGGAAAGTGTGCGTCTCGGGCCGCCAACGGTCCACCAAAGCTGTCAGCAGGGAACGGTCGAACGGGAAGCGTCGTGATCGCTCCACGCCCGCCTCGTCCCCCTCCCCGGCCAAGGCACCTCCGTCCTCATCCGTGGCCTGCACCATCTGGGCAAGAGGGAGAAGTCCGGCATCCCGCAGCCTGCAAATAAAGTGAAGGTCAGCATTAAATATTTTTATGGTAATACTAAAACGTTGGCGTAGTGCAAACCTGGCAGTCCAACGGGGGTCGAGTCCCCAGGCCACACGAGGTGTGCGTGTCCGGACCACTCCCAGCTCAGTCGACTCGTCCGTGCTCCCCGGTGGCGGCGCACGACGGGAAGCGCGGTGCACGCGGTCCAAGTGCTCGTCCAACAGCGTGTACCACCAGTCACCCGCCATAACTGTAAAATTATCTAAATGTAAATTTGTACACTACATTTTCTACAATAATACATGAAAAATAGTATACAAAATTTCGACACAACAATTTTCTACATTTAAATTTTCTTCATTTCAATTTTGTAAACTGCATCTACATTTGTACATTGAATGATCTACAATAAATTTCTAAAGTAAAATTTCCACAATAATACATTACAAATATTATACAAAAAAACTATATTTTTCTACATTTAAATTTGTACATCTAAATTTGTAAACTGCATCTAAATTTCTAAATTTAATGTTCTAAACTAGATTTTCTAAACTAAATATCTAAACTAAATATCTAAGCTAATTTTCTAAACTAAATATCTCTACTAAATATCTAAACTAAATTTGTAAACTAAATATCTACACTCTACACTACATTTTCTAAACTAAATTTATCTAAACAAATTTTCTAAAGTAAATTTTCCACAATAATGCATTACAAATATTATACAAAAAACCATATTTTTCTACATTTAAATTTGTACATCTAAATTTGTAAACTGCATCTACATTTCTAAATTTAATGTTCTAAACTAGATTTTCTAAACTAAATATCTAAACTAAATATCTAAGCTAATTTTCTAAACTTAATTTTCTAAACTAAATATCTAAACTAAATTTGTAAACTAAATATCTACACTAGATTTTCTAAACTAAATTTATCTAAACAAATTTTCTAAAATAAATTTTCTAAAATTAGGAAAATACCTGCAAATCCCGCGGCTTCTCCTCCTCTCCCTCTCCTTCTCTTCTTCCCTCTCCTCCCCCTCTCCTTCTCTTCTTCCCTCTCCTCTCCCTCTCCTTCTCTTCTTCCCCTCTCCTCCTCCTCTTCCTTCCTCTCTTCTGCTCTGTCTTCTCGCGCGGTGGAGAGTGAATGGCGAGCAGGCGTGGGGAAGAAAAGGGGCTTGGCCATCGAGCTGTATTCACATGCAGTCGCCTCCCCGTTGGGCGACTCTTCTTTATGTCGCCGAACGGGGGGGCGATTCAATTGAATCGCTTAACGGGGAGGCGATTGCATTTAATCGCCCAACGGTTACCAGATTCTTTATAAGTCGCGTTTTGGTGGGGCGACAAGCGTAAATCGCCCAATGGTTTGGCGACTCGAGCCTATTTGTGTAAAAAAATTTGTCGCGGGTATATTTCTGTATTTTTGAATAAAAAATGGGTTATCCGTACAAAAATTTCATTGATCCTGACGCAATGAAAAAAAGTGTCACCTCGGGTTGCGTGCCAACTTTTGCTTTGCTTCTGATTGCTTTTTCTCCGTCCGGTTGCTGCTGCACTCTCTACTGCCTTCTTTTGCCTTGGATGGCTTGTTGCTGTTACTGCAACAGACTGTCACAGCGGTGGCTTTTTTCCTCTCTCTCTCTCTCTCTCCGCGCTGCGAGACGCCTGCCTTCTGATTTCGCGCAGACGGCGACAAAGGACGACGGCTTTGGATGCGACGCGGATCGAGCGAGCGCACGGACGCCGACTCGAATTTTTTTTTCTGATCTCTCAAGTGCTAATTTTTTGTGCTCTAATCTCCTGTGTTTTGATACCACTTGTTACAAATAATACATAAAAAATAGAGACAAGAGACACAAATTTTTTACGTGGAAAAACCCTTAAAGGGAAAAGACCACAGGCGCTCGAAGGCAAATCACTATAACGAGGAGAGTTTACAATGGAGCGTTTGCTTTTCCTATGGGCTACTGGGGTACATATTTATAGAATGAGGGAAAAGAGTCTCACACGAACAGGAAACCGAATCAGAATCGGTTGCTACAGATTGACACCACGTCTGATACAACCTGTGCATGCACCTGTCATGCCACATCTGACATGAGGCGATAAAGTGTCCTACATGGACACGATATGAATTCAGATCAACTTTAACATACCGGTTGTCTTTTCCATGTCAGCCTCATTTCAAGTATGTAATTTTTGGTAATTTTGACTTCTGAAAACTGACATTTTCTTGTTCTTTCCTTCTCCTTCTTTTGGAAACTTCGGATTGTCTTGATTTTTTCTAAAATTGCATGATTTTTTCTAAAATTGCATATTTTCCATGATTTCCAGCATGACACGTGAAATACAACACATCTCCGATATTTGTTAGGGTTAGCTTCCAAGTGTATCCACAATTATCACAAAAAATGATGTTGGTGTATAAAATCTAAGCATAAAATGAGCGCCAACAGTCCACACAAGAAAAAAAAAGTATGGTATAGTTTGCGTAGATATGCCCCATGTATGTTCATATAATTTTGAGATGCTGACAAATATGCTTATCATCAAGATATTAATGATGAACATGCTTTTTTTAAATATGACTTGTGTATTATTCTATTGGGGTTGCGGGGGTTAGATTCAGCTGTTTGGATTTTGCGATGGTTGAGGAAGTCGGATCGACCTCAGCATCAATCTACACAGATGGACATGGTGGAACTTGACCCGAAGCACGTAGTGGGAACAAATGCACATGTTACATGCATTGGATGATCGAGGGAGAGGGAAGTTGGACTGTTGGAGGGACATGTTTTCCAGAAAGATATATTGCCTCAGTTCGGGTTGTTCTTTGCAATTTGAGAGCATGAAGTTGACATGAGTAATCGCAGATCAGAATGTTGCGGCCGGTGAATATATGTTGAACTGTGGCTCTATACAAACCGCTCGTCATACCCAATGTTTCATCTAGAGAATTGTGTCATTGACATGATATATATTCCTAATTACTACCAGATAAATAGTTGGACGTACATAAATTTAACTATATATAGACCAGGCGAGTGGAGAGTGGGCCCCATACTAGGTGCACACAGTATAAACACAATTTTTTACCATGTAATTTAAACAAAATTTTCATTTGGCCACTGGGGTGATTTATCTCTTCGTACTGGCCTCTCGTGTAAATTTTCTGGCTCCGCCCAGCCAAGCGGTGTCCAGTCCATATTGAACTATTGAATCCCAGCCTCACAAATGAATGCCCAATCCTACATCAACAACTCCCTTCAGTATATCATCTAATGACCTCATCGAGGTCTTTTTTCAATCGGCATGCGGCAAGAATCTACGCATATAGCGTGGGGTGAATGAAGCGGTCGTACACGAAGTGGCTTGTTTGAACTTTAAATTATGGAGTGGGGGCAAACAAATTGGCTCTAAGGAAAAAAAAAGATAGTGATCGATCTATATATCAATCTCTTCTCTCCGACAGGCAGAGCGGAAAGATTTGATTCCTTGACACGTACACGCAGCATGGTGTCATGTGAGATGCCAATGTCTACATGAGCGAACGAGTGAGCGAAACGAATGAGAATGCTGCAGGGGCGCTTTAATCAATGTGACGGATCGACACAGCGAGCAGGAGAGCGTGTAGCCGTCTACGTACACTACTAGACACACATGAAAAGGATGTAACCCTCAATTTGCCAATGTGAAATAGACAATGGAAGAGGGTATAGTTTGTGCTGTGCCATTCCCTCCATGTATTTTGGATTGTCTGATCAACAACGTAATTCTCTAGATTAATACAGAACTACATATAAACTACAATAATAATAACAGCAGCAGCAGCAATAATAAAGACGATGTAAAGAGTGTTCTTTTGGTGTTCCTTTTTGATCGAACGGTAACGTGAGATATATACATACATAACACAATCAATGTCCATGTATGCCGTTGTATCCTTCGCAATGGCAGAGGATACGAATCCATAGAAGACAGATATCGATCGATCAGCGGCACGCATGCACTCGGGTGTGCGTGAATCTTACATACTAGCTAGGGGATTAAATTATGTGGACATTACAGGACGGAATGGGCATCTAAACCACGATGGCTGGCTGGGGCGGCCATGGAGCTGGACCTACATGATTGTGAGTAGAGAGAATATGCAATCCCCACATAAGACCTTCCTTGCATAGTCTCCCCTATATAGCTTTCCTGCTGCATTACAACATTTTGACACTATAGCGCGCAGCTCCCCGTCCATCAGGGCCCTTTCCGGCAAAGGGGAAAGGATACGGAGTTCTGGGAATCACATAAAGCCACCCGTATAATTTGGGGGGGCTCATCATCTCACCAGCATCAATTGTTATACTATACCACGTGTTCTACGCCATCTCTGTCGCCTCATCGGTTTTAGCTACTACTGGCTGGATGGCCGCCGGCCGGCCACATCGCCGCCGGCTGGGCGGTCTTAAAAATCACGCCGCCAGTGTGGGTAATAATTGACTTGCTTTGACAAGGATTTTTTTTTTCCTCTCGCTGAAGAGTATGGGACATCGATCAGATCAGAGATATGTGCTATATTCGAACTGAATGCATGCACTCATGTCTCTGGATATTTTTAGCTAGTGTGTGATCCTGTTAGCGATATCATGATTTTCGTGTGTGAATCAACAATTAGTTTTGCGGGTTTGCCACCCGTGCGCCATGTAATACATACTAGCTACGTAAGCGCGGCGACACGCCGCGCTAACTACCATGTGGACCGAAGTAAAAGAGACGATAATTCGTGGGGAGTTTCATAAAAAAAATCGAGGATGCATGCGTAATTTCGGAAAAATCAAAGGGTTTTTTGGCAAAAAACCGAGGACCTGTAAGGACCTATACGTAATTTTGGAAACCGCGGGGTGCTATCGGTGAAGTGGAGGGTGCTTTCCGAAAAAACCTGGTAGGGACCTGTTTGCGAGAAGCAATGACCTGTTTGCGAGAACTGACGCCGCGCTAGCTACCGTGTAGACCGAAGTAAAAGAGACGATAATTCGTGGGGAGTTTCTTAAAAAAATCGAGGACGCATGCGTAATTTTGGAAAAACCAAAGAGCGTTTCGCAAAAAACCGAGGACCTGTACGTAACTAAACAAAGACCTATACGTAATTTTGGAAACCACGAGGTGCTATCAGTGAAGTGGAGGGTGCTTTCCGGAAAAAAAAACCTGGCAGGGATCTATTTGCGAGAAGTAGGGAACTGTTTGCGAGAATAGAGGATCTCTACGCGATTTCGCAAAACGCAGAGGGTTTTTTTACATAAATGCTGACGTGGCACGTCTCCCCGGCCGAAGAGTCCCTCATCTTTATTATACGGAGTATATGCATGCAGCGTGCATGCATGAGGATGGTCATATATAATAAATTTGGGTAGATTAATTGCCCACGTGGAAAAACCTTTTTGTACATGCATGCATAGTCCGTAATCCAGTTCCATGAATAAACAAAGCAAGTTCTAGAATGAACTTATCTTGTGCTGTTAATTCATTGGTACAACATCACTAATTACGATTTATAGCTAAACATAAGTAGAGCATATAAGAGAATGTACAATAGTATAGACAATTGTTGTTTATAATATCATTTATATTAACTATATACGTCACTAAAATCAGCTTCTACAATAGTTTATTTTTTATGTCTCTATAGACAACTTCTTTATGTACAATGTGTTTTGTTTCTTGTGTTATAATCGACTACTGCATGAGAGATGATCTAATTCTCTATGCTCTCTCTGTCTTCTCTATAACATCTTGTGTTCTACATGTTAAGATTTACAGACATCTGACGTTACAATATTACACATTCTCAGCTAGCATCTAAGCTAACGTGAGGTAATTAGCTAGCACTTTATTGGGAAATTATGGAATCTGAACAGG
The DNA here is from genome assembly GCA_017311315.1 of Dendrocalamus latiflorus. Taxonomy (NCBI): domain Eukaryota; kingdom Viridiplantae; phylum Streptophyta; class Magnoliopsida; order Poales; family Poaceae; genus Dendrocalamus; species Dendrocalamus latiflorus. Next base: position 29,556,401 of record CM029664.1, read on the forward strand.
ATAACACTTTGCAAAATGTTTTGTTTGCCTAGAAGCTAGCTTCCAGGGGGTTGTTGGGTTTGACAGCACCTATATGACACCACTACTATAAAAGAGGTTAAACTTGTCGCTTATATCACAGACGGTTCCTAAGAACCGTCTATGTTACAAGTATTATAGACAGTTCATACGAATAACCGTCTGTAGTATTTTCATAGATGGTTTTTAATACAAACCATCTGTGATAACTTCATTATCATAGACGGTTTTTAATACAAACCGCCTGTGAAGTATCACAGACGGTTCTAGATAAGAATCGTCTGTGATAATGGCAGACATCACAGACGGTTTTGTACTTCACAGGTGGTTTGTATTAAAAACCATCTGTGATAATGAAGTTATCATAGACAGCTTGTATTAAAAACCGTCTGTGGTATGTTTCCCGCCTCACAATCCTCCAAAATTTCATAATATGTCGCCTGAGTCCTAGTAGGATTCCGTTCTGAGACATTTTTAGTAAAAACGGGCATAACTTTTGCATACGGTGTTCGTTTTCGATGTTTTTGTATTTATTGGAAAGCTAACGATGAGCCCGATCCAAAAAAAATGATTGGCTTGTGCCAGTCGCCCTCTAAGACCCTCAAAATCGGCCATCTTTAGCTTGAAATTTGCGTTACAAATTTTTGGTTTCTATTTTTGCCCTTTTTCTTAGTCTTCCCTTCGGAATTTGAATTTTTCTTCAACTGAAAAGTTGTAGATCTCATCGAAACCTTTCAAATAAGTATATATAATAAGCCATATAAAACTTTGCTATTTTATCTTTTGAGACTAGTTGTTTATATTGCATCGGTATATAAAACTTTGTGTTCTAATTCACAGACGGTTGGTATATATAACCGTCTATGATATTCATTCATCATAGCCAATTCTAGCTACCAACTGTCTGTGATAGAGGGTATCACAGACGGTTTGTATGTAGAATCTTCTATAATAATTTGACCGCTGGACCCGTCGATTCTCCCCAACCCAATCCTAGTCAATAGAAATCCACCAACTCTCACCTCACGGATTGTAACTCCACCTCTCCGTCCCTGCGCCAAAAATTTTCGCACTCCCGCCTCTCCCTCCCCTATAAATAATCACCCAAACCCAGCCTCCTTACCATTATCCTCCTCCTTGACCCTTACTATAATAGCCTGCACGAAGCAAACGATGCACAAGTCTATGGGAGGCAAGACACCACAAAGCAACTAGCTACCAAGACGACGCTCAATCAACGCCGATGATGGTGGGCGTCAAAGACATCCAACTCGTGCGCTGCATCAGGGGCAAGAAGGCCTAGGCATAGAGGATCTTTGCTTTTTCTTTGATCTTGTTGTGTTAGCTAGATGGGTAATTAATCTACTCGTTGTTTTGGGATATTGTAATGGTAGGCTTTAATCTTAATAAAAATGGAATGTGTACTGTGTTTCTTACTATATTTGCCTGTTTTCATATGGCATAGTTAACATTTTCTGGAGCTAGTTAAAAAAAAGAAAAAAAATTAGGTATAGAATGAACTATCACAAACGATTTTGTGATATAAACCGTCTGTGAAGGATTATCACAGACGGCTAAAACCAAAAACCGTCTGTGATACTAGCACATCACAAACGGTTCTATCTACCAACCGTCCGTGATAAAAAAAAATATCACAAATGGTTTTAGCTACCAACCATCTGTGATACTCATCCATTACAGACGGTTGGTAACTAGAACCGTCTATGATTTGTGAGTATGACAGACGGTTTTTGATTCGAGCCATTTGTGATAGTGTTATTCATAGACGGTTCTAGTTACAAACCGTCTGATTTGTGATTATCACAGATGGCTCACAAACCGTCTGTGATAACCTCCGATTATCACTGATCCATAAATTCAGACGATTTAGAAAACCGTCTGTGATGATCTTTTTTTAGCAGTGCCCAACAAGTACGGTGTAAACACGTTCGCAAATTGGGTTCTTGTCCTGTCTGCAACTAAAAGAAATGGTTAAAGTGCGGTTGTATCTCCACTCTCCACAGCATTGTACATCCATACCAGACTCATCTTACGGCCATCGCATGTATGAGAATAAATCCATTCTCCATTAGGCTTTGTTCGGCCAAACTAGCTAAGCCATGGCATATTGCACTCAATATACTAACATACGCCATATAAAAACCCAGAGTTTCAGAGAGTTTAAATAAACAATTTTATCACTTTGAAAACTAGAATAAAAAATAAATCCTACAATTAAAACTACCAAAATGCAAACCATTTGTTAAACAGTGAAAGCGTTTATATAATTAAATACATTTCGAATTGATAGAATTATAAATGTTATTGCTATAGTACTTCAATCAAGATGTCGTATTAGTTTTGAAAAAGATGTAATGCACTAATTACAATTTCGTACGTCTTGTGAATAATTAAAAATACATAAAAAATAAGTAATTGGATATATCAATTTATTTTTATGCTGCAACAATTAATTTCCTACGACTTAAAAAATATTTTCCAGAACTAGTTAAATATTATTGCAAATTAGAATAGTGAAAAGTAAAAAAGCATATAGATTTAATAGCACAAACTACATTCCAGTTTCATCATTAGTTTACAAAAATTTACAATAACTTTCGCAAATGCTTGAATTAATGTTGAAACAGAGTTCACTATTTAACCTTTCTCTAAAAAAATGCTTTAGTACAAAAGGGATTTAATTATTATCATTTTTGTTGGACGGTGATGACATGTTAGCTTTACTTCATGTACATTTTGTTGTGGTTGTGTTATCATATAATACAAATGATAAGTTTTGAATTACTAACTCAAAACTTGTCTTGTGACTACCAGAAAAACCAGATGTTTCGTGACGGTCACCACTTTTCCTAATGGGGTCACAATGAACCTTCAGAATATATATTTTTCTTTGATGGGCTTTATAATTCCTAAAGGAAAGATCTAATTTTTTTCCTGATAGTTTTGTTTGAAATTGTGGTAGGAGCATTTTGAACTTAAGGAGTGTGGACACCAATATAATTCAATTTTCACGTATGCAGCTGGAAACCCGCAAGGAAATTCAATTTTCTCTGATGGTTGGTAACCGAGAGGAAAATAGTTTGGAAAACAAAAGAATACGAAAAAGGCAACCCTGCCCTAAAATCCCCAAATCTCACACCCACACTGCACCGAGTTTTTTGCTATTATGGTACCCTCTAAGTTGGGTTTCGACGAAACGGTATCTACGTCGTGGGCTTCTCTAAAATAGTAGTCTTGTACTTAAGACTTCTCTCAAATAGTATTCTCAGGGATTTTAACTCAAATAATTTGATTTTCGAATTTGTACTCCCCCAATTGACTGAACTGCCCCTGCTCATTTTGTTTAACCCTAATCACTTTTATTTTGTTCTTTTCCATCGTTTGGGTTTCATTGGCGACGGCGGCACGCCGACTGGCCGATCGGAATACTCGGCGCGGCGCCGTCAATGCCAGGCGAGAGCGCGGTAAGGATCGCACGGGAGTGCGCGCACCCCAGGCCACTTATGGCAGTAACCGAGAGCAAAATTCAATTTTCACGTATGCAGCTGGAAACCCGCAAGGAAATTCAATTTTCTCTGATTGTTGGCAACCGAGAGGAAAATAGTGGAAAACAAAAGAATACGAAAAGGGCAACCCTGCCCTAAAATCCCCAAATCTCACACCCACACTGCACCCCCAAACTAACCCTCCTGTCACCGCCGCCCGGCGTCCGCCCTTCTGCCGCCGTCTCCACTGTACACATAATATTAATGAGGTGGTTATGTTATCATACAATACAAATGAAAAGTCCTGATGCACGTACTAACTCAAAACTTGCCTTGTACGGTGTATAAATAAGACCATGTAATTGATTCTTTGCTCAGTTTTTTTTATTCAAACCAGCACTATACATATGAGTAGAAATTTCTTTGGGCTTTCGTTCTCGTTTCACCCAAAAGAATAACAGAAGTTACTATGTTTTGATTCACAAGCATTATATGCTATCACTACTTACTTTAGGCCATGTCTTTCTGAGCTGCGGCTGATAGTTTTATATATCTGTGTTTTTGAAAACGATAATAGACAACAGAGATGTTGATATAGACGACGTATACAGTTTTAGACTTGTAAAGCTGTTTGGATAATTCACTTAAAAAACCAGCTTTTTTGTTTTGACTTTTGAAAAAATTAAAAACAAAAAGTCCAAAACAACGTGGCCTTAAACTTCCAATGTAGGGACGTTAACCAACCAGCACTACAGCACTTGGGCCGCACGGGTCATCTCCAAACGAGGCCGCGCGTTACATGAATAGTGCAGAGGCGCGCACATCCCGTAATTGAACACAAGGATTGCCTAATGACCGGAGGAGGCAGGAACGTAACTCCTTGCTCACACACCTCAGTGCATGATCTCTTGCAGTGTGTGTAGAGGTCCCATCAATCCTGGAGATTCCCAGTTATGAGAACTGAAAAGGGGTGCATGATGAGGCCGACAGGGAGCACACATACTGACACGTACACCCGCACAACACAGCAGCAGCAGCAAGATGCACGTACGCCTCCTTTCCGGCTTTACTTGGGCCCCAACTAACTGGCCTAGCTAGCTACTCGATCACCACCTCTCTCTCCTCACGGCGCTGCACCAAACCCTATATAAAAGCCCGCGCCACCTCCCTCTCCAAACCAAGCCATCCATCGAGCACAACAGAAGCACCTGGCTATCTAGCTTGAGCTTTCCGTCTGCTACAGCTAGCTTAGCTCGCTTGCTTCCTCTCATCTCCTACATCTCGCGCCGATCGACCGTCGCATATATAGCTAGATAGATAGATTGCTAGGTAAGTTTTTTTTGATAGCTAGCAAAATGGAGAAGGGGAACGTAATGAGCAGGAAGCCGGGCGACTGGAGTTGCCGGTCGTGCCAGTACGTCAACTTCTGCAAGAGGGAGGCGTGCCAGCGGTGCGGCGAGGCGAAGCTCGGCGTGGAGCGGACGGACTACACGGCGATGAGCGGCAACTGGGAGGTGAAGCCCGGCGACTGGTACTGCTGCTGCTGCGGCGTCAACAACTACGCTAGCCGCGGCAACTGCTTCAAGTGCGGCGCCGCCAAGACCGACTCCGGCGCCGTCGCCCAGAACTGGGGCTTCACCGTGGCCGGCCAGGCCGGTTGGAAGTCCGGCGACTGGATTTGCCCAAGGTCCGGTGCCCCCTGAACTAATTATCCTAGCTAGATTCTTTTCAGCTTCTCGATCAGGATGCAGATATATGCATGCATGATGCATGCAGCAGCCATCAGCTTAGTGGAAGTAACTGATTAGTAACTAACATTGGCAAAAATGCACAAACACCCCCTCCACTTTGCATAAAAGTCATGCAGAAAAAACTACTGCTTGTCAATATATGTCAAGTCAGGTCCTCGGAATGATTCTGCCCAGAAGAATCCTGAGCTGCCGGATGGAATCTCTAGACGTGTCAGCTCAGCATTCCTTCTAGCTAGTTACCAGGACAGAGGCTCAAATAATTGCTCAAATGTTTAATCTAAACAAACCATAGGGCAATCTGCGCATCTTTGCCACTGTTATTTTATTAACATTGGAAGCCAACAACTCTTGCCGCGTGCATGTTTTGGCGCTGCAGGCCGGATTGCAACGTGCAAAACTACGCCAACAGAACCGAGTGCTTCCGGTGCAATGCACCCAGATCATACTACGGTATGCATGTCAACTCAACCCGGACATATGGCACATTTACACTTGGCTGTGACAAACTGATCTAGTGCTGTATATGATCTCATCTGATCCAATTTTCTCCCTTTTCCCTTCGTTTTTGCAGGTTGAGCTTGCGGACACATGCATTGAAAAAGAAGAAGAAAAAAATAAAAGCACGAGATCGAAGAGCAACGAGATGAGATTGATCAGTCAACGATCGCGTCTCGAGGATTTTTCCTTTTTTATTTATTTTCCTTTTCTTTAGAAAATAACCCTCTACACATCTCGAGGGTTAGTAAGCAATGCTAAGAAAAGAGAGGTAAGTGGCACAAAAGTGTGGCTAGTGACTGACCAGCCTTCCTTTTTCCTCAATAAAAGAACAGATTAAGAAAGGAAAATGCGAGTTCTCTTGATTTGCCGACCAACTTTCCCTTTCAGTTAACTCCTGCTCTACTTTGCGACAAAAAAAGGCTGATCGTTGTATGTGGATGGAGCATGACATGGATTATTCCTAATCTTTTGACTGTTACTGCAATTCGGGTGGCGCATAAGCTCACCAATCTGTCCATAAATAGATGCCTTCCTTCCTTGTTAATTGCTTTGTAGCATATGCAAAGCGGAATGCTCTATTCTATTGCTGGGAGCAGAGAGGCAACAGCGAATTCACCCAGCCACAACCGTATGATTCAATCGGAATTTGGAAAGACGTGACGACGTCTTCAGGGGCCTCCCTCAGTCTCTTTCGAATTTTTTAAATAATACATTTTCATTAATATTAAATTAATATATCATTATTTAAAAAATTACATAAATAACCTTCTGTCATCATTTGAAATGACGACAGAGCCTTCGTCACCATTTGAGCTTAGGACAAAAGCTCACTGTCAAACGAATGGATGATAGAGTGCCACATCGGTGACACGGTATCTGTCGCCATTTCAATTGGTGACAGAGAGATGAATCATCAATTGAAATGACAACAGAAGCCTAAGCAGTTTCAATTGTCATTTCAAATGGTGATAGAGGCCCCCCACACTCTCTGTCACTATTTGAAATGGCGACAGAAACCATGCATAAAAGGGCCAGAAACTGGTCAAAATTCATTGTAAATCGGTAAAAAAGAAAGAGAAGGAAAGGAGAGGGGAGGGAAGGGAAGGGGAAGAGGAGAAGAGAGTGGGAGAATGAGTGGATTTCTGCATCGTACATGTGAGTTTTCTATTTTGTATAGATTTTATTTTGAACTACAGTAGATTAGTAAATAAAATGATTAGATATGTAGTTATATTGGATAATGGATAGATGTATAAATAGTGTGGTTATAGATGTGTAGTTATTTAGAGTAGTTTATGTAGGATAAATTCTTGTAGAACTATTAATTTCTCGTAGTCGTAAGTTATATTGCACCAATTAGTTTTAGAATATTAGATCTGCTAGTTAGGTCTATTCGGAACATGAAGAGTATAATGTGTGTAAGATCCATTATTAACTATGTGAGCTACGTAGATGAAGCATACATGGCAAGTTAGATTTTTACATGACATATATGATTGCTTGCCTTTTTTTTAGGGTGTTGTACGTTAGAGAAATTCCCTTCTATACAAGTTTATTAGTGACTAACAGATTTGTTGTTATGTCTATCTTGCGTCTATTTAATTGCATAAGCAGTTGTCGTTAATATCAGATTAGTTGTCGAAATGATCGAGTATGACTAAACGAATAGCTTTCAAAATACACTATGGAGGAGTTTCATGGATGGGTGCAGAAGGAGTCAATTTTCATGATTTTCTATCTATGATGGCTAGTCTGTCAAATGCAGAGTAGTGTCTATGGGGGCACTGTTATGAGATGGTTGTATCAGTTATTCTCGAACATGCGTTGCATGACCTGAAGTTTGCATGGTGTTTCTACCCAAGCATGACAATGCATGAACTAGGAGTTAGTGAAAATAAAGGGGCAAAATTCATGGAGCTCATATGTGAGATTGGTGAAGGAGCGTGGATTCTAGTCTTGCTGGCCTAAGCCTATGAGGAAGTCCCTCTGACTTATGTGACGTAGGAAGATGCCATAGGTGGTAATACAAAAGAAGTTGAGGAGTCCAGCCAAAGTGTGCCATATTATTTGAGCCAAGAAGGAGGGTGGTACAAACTTACTTAAAGCTAAGACTGTAGGCCTTCTCCTATGGCCGAGGCATAAGAATCCATGGGGATTGCAGATGAAGGTAAGGAGATTGAACCTTGGTGGAATGGATAGAGCTCGAAGACCGTGATTACAAGGCAATGTCAGATGATGAAGGTTCTGATGACGAGCAAGGTGAAGGTGATCAGGCCATTCCTTTGGAGTCAAATGCACACCAATTCGACAAACTATTAGTTAGTAAAGGTGAGCTGGTAGTCTCGGAGTACCAGCAAAATGAGGTTAGGCAAGGAGCATTTTACAAACATAAGGAGGAGATGTAGGAAGTAGTCAAGTTTTAGGCAATGTTATTGAGGAGGACATTTAAGTTAGTGAAGTTCAACCCCATGTGTATATGACATGAAGTGTGAGATAGAGGAATGGCCTTGGTGACTCTATGCATACCAGCCTATGTGGGACATCCATTGAAAGTGCTACATAGTCGTTCCACAACTTGTGTTATGACAGAGTCTATGTAATCCCACAGAAACATGTTTTCAAGCTTTGTTACAAATATCATGTACGGAGAGGTTATGGACAACCTAGATTGTGAGCTATGTTCCATTATTCTTACAGTAGAGCAGATGTTCTAGTACACAATAAGCTATGCTAAGGTTTGGAGGGCGAAGCAAAAGGCACTTGAAGCAAGGTTCAATACATTTGAAGGCTCTTACCACAACCTATCCGGTCTACTCCAAGTCATACAACAAAGGAATCCTGAGACCTATGTTAATATTCTGGATCAAGCCTCAAAGTAGTTCCTTGAAAGAACAATACTTAAGCGAGTATTCTTCACTTTTGGTGCGTGCATCGATGCATTCAAACACTGTCATCCCTTGTTTTGCACGGATGCACTTTCTTCACTGGGAAGTATAAGGAACAAATATTGACTGCAACTGCAGTGGATGACAACAACCAGGTTCTTTTAGTTGCACTTGCATTCATTAAGAGTGAGAACACTGATAGTTAGTTGTGCTTTTTGAAGAACGTGAAAACTAGTGTCGTGGGTGACCGCCTACTAGTTTGCATCATACATGATTGACATGTCAGATTATTAAAAACAATTATGCAGTGCAACAAGGGGAAGATAGGCCATAGTCCCATGTTCATTAGCTAGTACACACATTCACAACATTGAGGTCACATCCATACACATCATATATATTTAACTTATGACAAAGGGGTGAATTACAATTAGGTTTTATAGCATGTGGCCAACCGGCCAAGAGAATACCAGAGTCAAGAGTGAATTGCAGCGGAAGACAAGTAAATAGTAGAAGCATCCAGTGGTATGCCACCATAGCTATGGGCAACGGACTGGTGATTAGGCTCTAAAGAAAACCCATAGTCGAACTCCCCATTTTCGGGGGCAAAGTACGCGTCGCTTGGCACATATCTTTCTTCATTCTCTAATCAACAATAATTTAAACAAGGTTGAATACATTGTGTACTCAGCAAGACTTGTATTGTATCACAAAATTTTATATATATGCAAGGCTATCAAAGGATGAGGCTCTATACTAAGCTATTTTCAGCATGAAGCAAATTTTATTTGCAACATCAATAAGTAGTAATTTGCAATGGAATTGTAAAGAGCATTTGACATGTAATGAAACAATGTTTATACAACTTCCATAACAGTAGATCAAATCCATTCATGGCCTTCCTTGGCTATGAACATCGCATAATTCCCACCCATGAGCATGGCACACGATTAGACATTCATGCCATCCCATATGTTTAGTGAAACAGTTTTGAAAAGGAAAACTACACATATTACAGCTACATCCAAGCATGCTCATGACCATGAGTATGGCTATTTAATAGATTTTAACACACTGCAGAGGTTGTACAGGTTTACCCACATGAAATAATCAATTTTACTATCAGCAATTGCACGCTTATTTTGGCATGTGACAAAAGTTGATTATCATATAGCCTTTCGATTACCTAGTCCTAACCTTGCACCAGCCAGATAAAAGGACAATCTCTCACTTGAGCGTGTCTTTCCCCCAAGTGAGCTAACTGACAGACCCTCACTTAGGCATGTTCTTCCCCTAAGTGAGCATTCACCATTGTATTAATAAGCTTTGGTCCCATCATCATAGTGTGGGAGCCTCTATGAGCCAGACCTTCACTCGAAATGCCCTTACTACTTCTGTGCCTATCACAATGCAATGCTAGACCTAGACAACTTTAATCAGCACATGTAGTTGTACGGTGTGACTTAGATGTGCGGCAATAATGTTTGGTTTTTAATTGACCCGGGCGAGAATCTCCCCCTATCTACATGCGAGGTTCCTCCTCACATTTGACAGATTATCATATAAAAACTAGGTTTTCATTTTTTTTATACCAAACTAACAGTGATTCCTCCTCTGGTCCAACATTTTGAAATCATCATTCCCCCATGTAAACTTGTTCGAAAGTTCAAACTCAGCAGAAACTAGTCTTTAGCTAAGCATCTAGAACACCTATCAGCGTAGTATTCCCAGTTTGATAGTATATATGTTGTCTAAACCATGTCCTAGAGGTTACATCAGTGAGGGTATCAAATTTTCAAGGAGGTTCAATGCATACGAGCGGTCGTACCTACCATAACCCATAGTATAGCAAAGTTTAACAGAACATACACACATGCATAATAGATTTTTTATAAATAATGTGCAATAATTGAAATAGTAGAATCAGTATGGTCAAAGGCGGTGCTTGACTTGCTTAAATTACCATGGTCTTGATCTTACTCAAGACCTTCTTAGTCAATAATCTTGAAGCTATTAGTCTTCATCTCTATCTTGATCCTGCTTGAGTTGGTGCTCCTTTGGGACTTTGACTTCTAGTTACACGATAAGCGATTGAAAGACCAAATAAATCTAAAAGACTGCAAAAGATGCAAATAAATACAAAGAGAGTTTCATTAAGTTTTATTAGGATTGAGTTCAGTGATGTAAGAGAAGGTTTAGACGGTGAAGGATATAGTTGAATGGAGTTTGTTTGAATAAAGGGATGGCGGGGAAGCTTTGCTGTGAAGGAAAACAAGGATAGATCAAAGGTGAAGGAATATTCATAGGAATACTCTGCTTCTTAACTCAAAGAGGGATAGGAATTGCTGATCGTAGAGTACCTTGGATTGGTTTGCATTGTTTTTTCTCGGTTAGTATACTACTCTCTACGACTACTAATGTTCTTGCGCTGCTACGAAGTTCTACCGACTTCTAACACTTCAGCCGCTACATAACTCTATCTATGGCTACTGAAGTGATGGACCATGTGGAGGTGACCCCGAGTGTGTGATGAGTAATTGACATCGGTTTTAGGAAAGTCGAGTTTGATTGTGTGGTTTTGGACCATGTCGTTGCGTGGTGTAATCGACTTCGGTTGGACTTGGTCAAACCTGGTCAATGGGCTTAGGATGCTTAGTCTCTTGTTGTGACAGGTTTGGGCTTTTTACTTGCTTAAGATTATTCTTAATGCTTTTGTTGATTACATGTGTTGAGCGGTGCTATTTGATGTATTTCTTGTCTGTGATGGCTGCAAGACGTCGAGGCAGAGTCGTGGCGAGACACGGGGTGACCGGACTAGGCGCAGGTAGTGCTGAGGTCAGAACGGTTGGAGGTGTCGAAGATGGCGGAGACTCGAGGTAGCTGCGAGGCTTGAGTGGCAAGAAAGAAGGAAGCTTCCCGGAAGGTGCACGAGGGGCGTTTTGGGGAATACGCAAAGCTGCACTAAAGGAAGCAGATTATGGGTAAAGCATTGGAGTTGTTGTGGCTTAATGGGCAAAGCAAATTTCAAACCCATTAGTGGGAGACTATAAAAGGAGGGTGTCTCCTTGCATGGTCTTCATGGCTTTGGGAAAGGGTTAAGGCTTTTGCTTTGTGTCTTTAGTTGTTGAGAGTGGGTGGAGGAGACAGAGGGTGTTCTGTTCTTTCCTTCGTTGTGTTCTTGAGTGTTCTAGTGTGAAGCATGTAGCTTGTGTTCTCAGTCCAAGCATGTATGGGATTGTAGGGATGATATGAGTTGATATTTCTTGTAATCATGTATCTCTCATCCTCAATATCAATCTGAGATGGTTTTGTTTGAGTTGGATTGAGTCTCTAGCCCTCTGTTGGTTTTTATCCTTCGATGCCCCTTTTGAGTGATTCTTGAGTTTTTGTGTTTTGAGTTGATTCTTGCTGAGGAGTGGCAAAATGGGTTGCTCTATGATGGAATTGCATTTCTAGACCCCTTGGTCATCTAGTTCCAAGAGCAATTTGATTTGATTGCAAAAATCTCTCTTCTCTATGTTGTCTGTTCTTGAGGCTTCAGTTTTTTCATTTCTAGGGTTTTGTTGTGATTCTTGTTTTCCTCCTTGTGATGGCTTGAAACTGGGCATGTAAAGTCCAGAGGCTATTAACCTGCTATCCTCGAAGTTTCATGGTCAAAGGATCTAGGATGAGATGGGAATTTGAGATTGTGGGCAGCACTTGATGAATTTTCAGATTTTAGGGAATTTCCTCAATTCTTGTTTTTGAGTTGGTCTCTTTAGATTCCTTTTGCTCCTTTGGCTATTTAAGTTGTTATCTTTTATTTCTGGGCAGAGAAATCCAAAAGGGAGTCTCAATTTTCTTTGCAGTTTGAGGTTTTCAGTCTCCCTGTATTTTTCAGCCTACAATCAGCTCTAAAAAATCGATGGGCGGTCAGGCCGGAACAATGCCGGCGGTCAGACCGGCTCACCATGGGCGGTCAAACCGGTCCTACATGGGCGGTCAGACCGGCGGCCAGGGAGCGGTCTGACCGGCCCATGTAAGGCGGTCTGACCGGCCCTGGTTGCCTTGGCAGTTGTTTCCCCTAGCTTTTTGAGTTTGCGGCTTAATCATTTGCTAGCTGGTTTCCTCTATGTTTTCTCTGTGAGTGTTGTTTCCAGTAGAGAGCTTGACCTCTTCTTCTTCATAGCATTGTTTGCTATCGGAGAGAGTTTGAGGTGTGCTCTTTTGAGGGTTTGATTTTATAAGTCAACATTCACTCCCCCTCTGTCGCCATTTCGGTCCAACATGAAGCCTATGATCGCTATAGCTTGCAACTACTATGGCTTACAATCTTATCTTGTGACCAACAAAGCTACCCACCACTGTGGCTTACGACCATTGTAGCTACCGACAATTATGGCTTACGACCACTATAGCTACCGACCACTGTGGCTTACGACTACTATAGCTACCGACCATTGTGACTTACGACCACTATAGCTACCGACCATTGTGGCTACCAATCTTACGAGTACTACTAATGACTACTTTGACACTTCGGACGTTCCGACCAACTAACAATCATAGCACTTCGACTACACAGGTCTTCGATTATGTCGATCCTACCGTAACTCCAATTGTGCCATTCACACAGAGCTGGTACTACCGATCTTCATCCATGTTGGTCTTCCGAGCATCAATCGGGTTCTGTAACTTATGACTACTGACCGGGTACTGTAACTTACTTCTACTGACTGGGGTACTATTCCGCACGACCACCGACTAGGTTATGAAGCTTAAGACTATTGACTATGTTATGATGGTTTTGTCTATCGACCATGTTTTGTAGGTTTTGACTACTGACTTACCTACTAGGATCTGCAGCTTACGACTGATTTACTATACTTACGACTGATCTACTGTACTTACGACCAATCTACTCTACTTACGACCAATCTACTCTAGTTACGACTGATCTATAGTACTTACGAACGATCTAATATATCTTACAACACATCTACTACACTTATGACCGACCTACTCTACTTACGACCGATCTACTATACTTACGACGAACCTAATGTATCTTACAACCCATCTACTGCACTTACGACAGATCTACTCTACTTACGACCGATCTACTCTACTTATGAATGATCTACTATAGGTTTTGATTACCAACTACCGATCATGGTACTTCAACCATACAGGTCTTCGACCATGTCGGTTCTATCACAACACCAGTCGTACGGCTCATACAGAGCTGGTACTGTGGTTTACGACTATGGCTAGAGGTCGAAGATTATGAGTGCAGCTACGGTCGAAGGTCACAACTACGCCAGCGATCGAAAATGTCGACTTCATCTGTAGTCGAAGATCTCAACTATGTTTGTGGTCGAAGATCTCGACAACAGTAGTGGTTGAAGATTTCAACTACGTCTATGGTCAAAGATTTGAATAACAGCAATGGTTGAAGATTTTGACAACGATATTGGTCGATGACTTTGATAATGGCAACGGTCAAAGGGTTTTGACAACAACAGTGGTCGACGATTTCGACAACGTCAGCGGTCGAAGATTCCAACACCTGGCTGCGGTCAGAAAATTCAATGCAACAGTGGTCAAAAGATGTCAACGCCTGGCTATGGTCAAAGATCATTGCCACACTAGCTGTCAAAGATCATGATGACTTCGACACAGTAGTGGTCGAATTTCATGATGACTTTGACACAGCAACGGTCGAAGATCTTGACACAGGAGTGGTTGGAGATCTTGACATAGCAGCGGTCAAAGATTTCGACACGGGAGCAGTCGGAGACTCGACACAGTAGCGGTCAAAGATCTCGACACAGGAGTAGTCAGAGATCTTAGCACAGCAGCTGTCAAAGATTTTGACACCAGCTGTAGTCAAAGATTTTGACACAACAGTGGTCATAGATTTTGACACCAGCTACAATCAAAGGGTTCGACTTCGACTGCTATAGTTCTATTCTTGCGTTCAACCACTATGGTTTTCTTTTAAAGTTCAACTACTTTAGTTCTCTTATTCACTTCAATTGCTTTTAGTTCTTTTATTCACTCCAACCACTATCAATTGTTTTTAGTTCTTTTATTCACTTCGACCACTACGGTACTCCTATCTATCGAAAGAGCTATGGCTTGTCACCGACGAGGGACTCCTCGACGGACAGGGCGTGAGCTATAATAGGGCTGAGACTTTGGTCCATGCACCTAGGTGAAGAATCGAGGCCCAACTTGGAGGGTAGGATGGTCGACGGTGTGGTTCTATAGTGACGGAGACGGGGAAAGGCACTAGGGGCTATGAGCTACTAGGGCTCAATTAGGTGCTAGGGGAGTTTCCAAGGGGAAGGAGAAACTCATTGAAGATGATGACAGCACTCAAGAAGGAGCAGAGGAGGCTGGCATCAGAGACCTCGTTGGCAGTGAAGGGGTGCACAATGACAATGACGTCTGGCAACAGAGAATGTACAAAAAGGGGTGCACACAAGTTTGCATGCATGCATGCAGAGTTATGGGTGAAAGGAAATAGAGGTACGGTTCACCAGCGAGAGGAAATCTTGCAGCAGTGTCCTGGTTGGAGATGAAGAAGAAGGCCTAGCTCTAGTGATCCACTGCGTGAAAGGTCGATCAATTGAGTAGGGTGCTCAAGGAAGAGATAAGCTCATTGTGACGGAGTTGGAGAGGAGAGAAGCTCACCAAAGTAGCTAGCACATGGTAGCGTGCTCATTAATGTCATGTATGACTTCAGTTGCTCGATGTTCTAGAGAGCGGAGTGCTCAAGGATCATGTGCAAGAGACCGAGAGGGCGAGCTGAGGAGAAATGGCACAGATGGGGGGTTTTATAGGTGTGGAGTGGCTGAAGGGTAAGCATGAATTCTGACGAGCATGGTCAAAACTCACCGTGGAACGTGAGGCGTAGACGAGGACAAGAGGGAAGATATGCGTCGTGTTGAGGTGATGGGTAGGCAGAGTTGGCAGCAACAGTGAAGAGACTGTGAGTGCAGCGTCTAAAACTGGGGTAGCTCATGCCATGACCATGGCGGAGCTGGCGCATGCATGAGGTGGAAGATGAGCTCTGCCAGTGGGCTCGACACATCAGCGAGCAAAGAAAGATGGCCTGATAGGATTGTCTTAACATGCAAAAAGGTTTAGGAGCCGTATATTTGAGTACTTGTATTTTTTTAGTACTAGTGACAGAGTTTGCTAGCTGGTCTAAGCTCCTCGAGTGATTCAAACCAGTCGAAGCTCTCGAGCAAGTGCGGAGCAGATGAGGGCCAACTTAACAATTGTGATGCAAAGCTAGGTACCAAGCTGGGATGCACAGAGAAAAGGTGCAGCGTAGAGCATGGCCACGTCGTTGCGGCATAGGTGGAGACATGACTAGGCAGGAGCACAGGGCATGGGCTGTCAGCAGAGAGAAGAAATAATGAGTGTGGTATCAAAATAGTGAGCATGGCGTTAGAACCAGTGGCCTATGCTCATGCAGGCTGGAGATGGAAGAAGGGCACTGAAAGTGGCCAACACTCGATAGTGTGAGCGGGAGAGAGAAGGGTGGGGAGAGCTGAAAGGTTGAAAGATTATAAATTTTTTTGCAAATGCTCCTGATATAGAGTTGATGATTATGTAATTTTTTTAGAGTTTTATCTTCTCTTAATTTTTCTAGAAAAATTTTGAGAAGACTTCTTGTTGAATTAAATTATACTTCTCTGATTTAAAAAATTTTAGGACTTGCTTTGATATTTTATTTTTAGTGCCAAAATTATTCTCGTGGACTTTTAGGATGGTCTCCACCATGAGTTTTCTCATGCCAATTTTTAATCATCTTTCTAGTTTTTATAACTTGGTCTTAATTTTTGATTTGTGTTACTTGCACTTTTAATTTTTGAAATTCAAACTTTTGAAAGAAACTCCAAATAAGAGCCAAGGAATGAAAATGCATTCAAAAAGTTTAAAATTTTCCTCATTTTTGCACGCTCTAGAATTTGGGATGTCACAATATCTATGGCCTGATTTGAAGTGTAGGTGGTGCAAGAGTCACATGGGTACTAATTTCTACAAGAAATTCAGGAACAAGGAGGTGATGAATCTTTTCAAGAGGCTTTGTGATCAAAATTAGCAAAGAAAGTTTGATGCACTATGGAAGAAACTGGATGATCTAATGATGAAGCACACAAGAGAGGCAGCGAAGAAGCCCACCACAAGCACAAAAGAGCTCCCCGTTGCGCTCAGTTAAATACCCACATAGCATCCAAAATTGGTCAAGAGGAATTCCAGGTAGACGAAATGCTTCTCAGAGTGGATTGAGCATGAGCCTAGGGAGAAATAGGCATTACTTTATGACACCGATGGTGCAAGGTACGGAGTCAGGACCACCGACTTAGCTAAGGTGTACAACTAGGTCATGAGGGGGTTGAGGCCCTTTCCTTTGGTAGCTATTGTGGAAGGAGTGCCCTGCAGTATTGCCAAGTACTTTGGTGATCGAAGTGCCCTAGCTCATATCTCTATGAGTGATCCACAACTAAGGTACTCAACTATGATAACGAAGTATATGGAAGAGAAAAGCAAGAAGGGGGAGATGCATAGAGCATTTAAAATGAGCACGAGTGAGCATCATTTTGAGGTACTGTGTAGGGATAAAGGTTGTTGTGGGATAAGCCGTAAGACAATTGTTCATGATTGCATGCTTAGAAGGCACAATTGTTCTTGCACATGCAACAAGCCCCATCTATAGCATAGGTCATGCACACATGTGATGGCTACTTGTTCAATAGTTGCACAAAAATCCAGAAGATTCTTGTCATAATATTTCATGAAGTGGTGATGGCAGCATGGAGTGGAGAATTGTATGGTTTTGGCGTGTTTGGATCATTCACCAGCTATTCCAACTGGGAGCAAAAGAGGTAGGTCCCTGACATTGATGAGCTCAAGGGAGGAGTTTGTCATCCGCAGACCTGAAGTATTAGGAATGACATGGATGAATGATAAGCGGGGCCTCATTTGAAGAAATGCTCCATTTGCAAGGAGACTAGGAATACCTTAAATATTGCCCTCGCTAGAGGGGCCAGCAGGGAGGAGAAGTCCATAGGGATGGGGTAGCTAGGACCTCCATCGACAGTGGTGCCATTGGGATATCAGCATTATTTGAACTTATGTTATCATGTCTGTTATGGTATTTATTATGTATGACTTACGTGGTACTAGTAGGGTAGTCCATATGTTTGTAGTTGTTGTATGATCTATATCTTATGTGTAATCTATGTCACTTTACTTGCAGATTTACCTTGTGTTTTATTACTTTACTTGAAAATTTACCTTGTGTTATGTTACTTTACTTGTATGTTTACCCTGTGATCCATTACTTTCTATTATACTAACATCCTATGGTTTTTTGAATAGGATGGAGGATGATGCAGTAGCTACGGAGTGGCATTATGAGCTGCTCGACCTGACCACCAATGGCATACACCGTAGCCACTTGGAGATTGCCTTGCCTCGGCATGGCGAGGCATCCATCAAGCTTGTTTCATTGCGGTTGTTCACCCCCATGAGGGCATGGAGGATTGACCCTAATTGGATTCCTAGGTATGTGAATCATGTAAACTTTTGTTTGGCACATGTTGTGTCTTCTTCGGCTACACTAACATTTCCCAATTATCTGCACATAGGTTGAGGGCCTCTGTACAAGTCCCTATTGCTAGGATGGTGGAAGCCATAGTTGAGGATGTCCATGATAGGGATAGTGCATCTAGTAGGTTCCCATTAGACAGGTGCCTACTCACGACATTTGTTGACTGTTGGTAGCCCAAGACACACACGTTCCACCTCCCGTGCGGGGAGATGATGCAGATGCTTGGGGACGTTTCATACTTCACTGGTCTCCATTGCATGGAGGCATGGTGGTGCCAGTGAACATAGATCCGAACTGGCACCCTCAGCTGCTCATGAGGTTTTAGGGGGTGTTATCGACTAACGCTGGTTATAGGGAGTTCAGCAGCATCCATGGTCCCATGAAGAAGTGGCTTACCAGTTTTACATAAATGTTATTTCAAGTTACTATATTAGTTGTTGTTCAAAGTACCATTCCTAACCAGTACATGTTATTAATTTTTAGCCAAAGAGGATGGCCTTAGATGAGGGGATTACGTTGTGAGGTGGCACTTGGAGGCGTACTTGCTTTGGTTCTCTAATTGGGCCATGTTCTGCAAATCCCATCGGGACAGTATGGACAAGCACATGATTCAGTATGCTAGGCAGATAGCAGATGTAGAGTTGGGACGACATCCCACAGCACACTCGGGGCCTAGTGGTACTGATTGCCATGTACCACAGGCTTTGTGACTGGTGTCAGAGGATGGTGGAGAACTCCACACTCTTTGGATGCCCTTTCCTACTGCAGCTATGGTCATTCGAGCGCATCCAACTCGGTCATCCACATATTGAGCTAGGTCCCTACGGCTCAGCCTTCTATATGGTACTGACCAACACCATGGACCGTCCCACCATGGGGACCTTGTGGTGTAACCAATGGATTAGTTTTGTCCTTCCACGGTCTCAATTACAATATGTTCATAGTGAACTTACAAACGTGCACCAATCTCTGCTTTTGCAGCCTATTTTTAGTTCGATGACTTTGCACATGTCGTACCCTAAGTACATCTCCATGTTTGACTAGCTAATGGACAATTGTGTCATCTGGAGGTTGTTTTCACCACTGATATTATTGCATATCATGCACCGAAGGGGCTGTCCATCTAGTGCATGTGAGACACCACATTTTGGCTGACATGACATCATCTGTTGTATGACATCTTAGTTGAGACGTATGCCGTGCATCGGGTTGTGAGGTAGTCTGGACTGCGGTTGGTGTTCCTAGTGAATGTAGGTGGCCATGTGGAAGGGGATGTTCATGGGTGAGTTCTAGATTCTCGCTGTTGTGGTTACAGACCAAACAGAGAGAGAGAGATGGTAGTGGAGAGGTGGGAGTGTTCTGTCTCATCCTCCCCCTCATCCTGATATATATATTCACATGGAGTATGCTTTTACAGTTATGCCCTTACATCCATACCTCCCCATTAGGGGCACTTATGTCATTACACATGTTACTCTGGTTCTTATAACCTCCTAACAGGCCTGCTGGGCTTAGGTGGGGCCACCCCTACGACAGGAGCCTCTCATGGTGAAGGGCTTCACAGGGCCGAAGCCATGTCGCCGAGTCCTTTGGCCCCCTCCGTCCCCTGCGGCCTGTGAACTTGTCCAAGCTTGTGGTTGGGGAGCCCGAGGTCTGGGATGGAAGGTGCCTTGTTGAAGCAGACACGCGCGCGCTCCGTCCCCTACCCTTCGCACGGGTGGCAGCGGAGGCTGGCGCCTAGTCGAAGTAGACGCACGCGTGCTCCGTCCCCTACCCGTCAAACGGGTGGCAGCGGAGGCTGGCGCCTAGGTCGAAGCCGAGGCGCGCACGCTCCGTCCCCTACCGTTCGAACGGGTGGCAGCGGAGGCTGGTGCCTAGGTCGAAGCCGAGGCGCGCGCGCTCCGTCCCCTACCCTTCGAACGGGTGGCAGCGAAGGCTGGCGCCTAGGTCGAAGCCGAGGTGCGCGCGCTCCGTCCCCTACCCTTCGAACGGGTGGCAGCGGAGGCTGGCGCCTAGTCGAAGTAGACGCGCGCGCGCTCCGTCCCCTACCCGTCGAACGGGTGGCAGGGGAGGCTGGCGCCTAGGTTGAAGCCGAGGCACGCGCGCTCCGTCCCCTACCCTCCGAACGGGTGGCAGCGGAGGCTGGCGCCTAGGTCAAAGCCGAGGCGCGCGCGCTCCGTCCCCTACCCTTCGAACGGGTGGCAGCGGAGGCTGGCGCCGAGTCGAGGCGCGCACACTCCGTCCCCTACCCTTCGAACGGGTGGCAGCGGAGGCTGGCGTCTAGTCGAAGTAGACGCGCGCGCGCTCCGTCCTTTACCCGTCGAACGGGTGGCAGCGGAGGCTGGCGCCTAGTCGAAGTAGGCGCGCGTGCGCTCCGTCCCCGCGCTAAGATTGGAGCTTGACGCCGATATTGTTGCGCTTTGAAGCTGTTGTGACCTTGCAGTCTGGTAGTGCGCTTTTAATGGCGGCTGGAATCACGCCGATGCCTGGCCTGGCAGAAGTCAGGCTGTCGCGTCGTGCAGTCTGCCATTCTGCGGGTGGGACACGCGGCGCCTCACGACTGGTGCGTCGTGGGATGTGAGCGGTTGCGTGACCGCGGCCGTTCGCCTCTTCCCCAGGGAAGTTGGACGCGTGTTGAAGGCGTGGAGGCATTGTGCGCTGTTTGGTCACCTACCGGGCACGACCCTCTAAGCCCCGGCGGTTCTTCTTTCCAAATCGTGGGCAGCCGAATTGCTGCGAGTTTGATCTGTCTGCGCTTCAAGCCACATGAGAGGCGAGCGGCCTTTATAAGGTTCCAGTGTTGAGGTGGAGGCACCCTTTCTTGCTTTTTTTTGTTTGTGATCTGCCGCTTTGCTTCCGCCCGTGCTAATTGTAGCGCCAGTTGCTCCTTTCCCTGCTTCTTTCTCCCTGGTTGCGAAGAGCGATGGCTAGCCATGACGACGCCACCTACCATCCCCGCAGCGGCTCCTTGCCTAGCCAGGGCGAGGTGTCCCATCCTTCCAGGGAGTACGAGCTGGTGCCGCGGGGGAGCTCGCGCGCCAACAAGTGGTGGGACGCCATGGAGCACTCGGGAGGCTGCTGTTCCCGTGTGTTGGGGAAGAGCCGCGTGACCGAAGGGACGCTGCAGCGACTCGTGGATGAGAGGAAGATCGTGGATCGCGATGGGGCTCGCCTACCCCGTCGGGACAAGACGGAGCCGAAGCCCCGGGCAATGGAGGCGATTGTTTTTGTCGTGTTCTTCGACGCCGGCCTTCGAATGCCCTCCACGTTGTTCGTGGGCGAAGTCCTGCGGGCCTACAAGTTGGAGCTAGCCCAACTGACGCCCCACGCAATACTCCGCCTAGCTGTCTTCACGTGGGCGATGCGGACAGAGGGGGGCGTCCCAGCGCGAGCTTATTCGCCACACTGCACGACGCGCGCTGTCGACCCAGAAAAGTTGACGGGGCGGTGTCCAACTTCGGCGGTGTGGACTTCGTGCTCTGAGCGTCGTGCGCGACGTTGTTCCCCGCGCCAGCCTCGCCGAGGCAATGGGAGTCCGGCTGGACTCGGCAGTGGTTCTACTACACCGTGACCGACAAGAGCGGAATGCAATGCCGGGGTGGGCCGATCTCGTTTAACAGTACGCCGAGTCTGAAGGCGGAGATTGACGACACGCAAAAGCTACAGAGTCTTGTTGGTGTCGCCCGTCGAATGAGCCTGCGCGACCTAGCCGAGGAGTTCACAATGTATGGGGCGGCGCCACTCTCCTCCCGTGGGAAGTATGTTGGACAGAACGGCCCCCGCGAGGACAGGTTCAGCCCATCCGTATCTCGCCTGCTTCCGCCCTCCGCTCCTTGTAAGTCGCCCAGCACGTTTTACGCGTGCCATTGTATCTGTTTGGTTTCCGCCTGACAGACGTGGTCTCCTGCGCACTGGCTCGGCTAGAAGATGCGGAGCGCGCGGTTGCGGTGCTCCTCGGCCCGTACACGCTTAAGGAGCACCAGGCTCGCGAGGCCGCAGTCAAGGCGGCTAAGCAAGGGCGGGTAAACCGCACATGCGAGGCTCTTGGCATTACTGTGCCCGAGCGCGCGGTGCCGGGGAGCTTTCCGCCGGGACTCCGGGCGCTCAGGACGGTGATAGCCCTGCGGGGGTGTTGTCTTCGCGACGCCGAGCCCGTTCCCCGTCTGCCGTATGTGACCCCGCAGGCCCCTCGGCGACTAACACAGCTGAGACGGGGCGTGCGACCGGCAGTGGGCTCGGCCACACTGCTTCGGAGGAGCGCGCCGCCTCGAATCCCCCGGCACCCTCTGCCGACGCCAACGAACCCGTGCTCGCGACCATCGTTGAGCTGGAACTCGCCAATCCGGGGGGAGCACCGTTCCCAGCGAGAAAACCACAGTCGATGGCGCGCTATCAACCGCAGCGGCCGGCGAGGGCGCGCCCCCTACGGAGGAAACCGTGGGGGCGACGGGAACCGTGGCTGGTGTTGCCCCGGAAGAATCGCTTGTGCCGCCGTAGGCGAAACGCCCTCGGACGCAGTCCCCGCCGCCAGCGAGGGGTCGATACGCCGTTGCGGGGCCTTGTCGCGGGATTACGTCGTCTGGCGCGGCCGAGAAGACCTCCTCGCCGACCACCGAGGTGCCCGCCTCCCACTTGGCAGTCGAAACGGCGCCACTTCCTACCGCGACGAGAGGTGCAGGAGGTAGGCGTGAGTCCCTTTCTTCTCGTGACTTCGCGAGACTCTCTCCGATCTGCTCGCTCATTCTGCCAACATCAGGCGAGACGAGGTTTCCCGGACATGGCGAAGGATCGAGCAACGGAGGTATGCGCGAAGTCCAAAGCCTTGTGCAGGGTGCCCCGCAGGTGTCCGTTGCTGTTGATGTGGTCGCAGCCTCAGTAAATCCTGGCGCGTTGGGGCCGGGGCTCGCTCGCTCGGACTTCCTCCCTCGCCTGGAGATACTTCGCATCCTCACCGCAGCCGCAGAGCGTGCCGATAACGGCCTTGACCGAGAGATGTTGTCGTCATGCGAGGGGGAACTCCTAGCGCTCGCACTGCAGGCCTCCGAGATGAGGGTAAATATGTGCGTTGCAGCTTGTAAGGTACTGCTGGGCGCCTGCTGACTTATTGTTTTTGCCAGACGCTTGCCCTCAGCCGGTCCTTTGACGAGGCTCGTGTTCGGGAGCGGAGGGCTCTGAAAGCCAGCCTTCGTGAAGCAAACAATGCTCTCCCAGCGAAGGATGAAGAACTTTGCGCGCTGGAGGGCGCCATGGCGGCCGCACAACTCGAGGCCACGGAAGCCAAGTGCACTGCGGCTGAGGAGCGCGCCGCCTTCCTGCAGCAGATCGCCGTCCTAGAAGGGGAGAACGGCCAGCTGGCGGAGTCTGCTGCAGGGAATAGTCTCGTCTTGGAAAATGCGTCCATGTCGCCGAGTCATTTGGCCCCCTCCGTCCCCTGCGGCCTGTGAACTTATCCAAGCTTGTGGTTGGGGAGCCCGAGGTCTGTGATGGAAGGTGCCTTGTTGAAGCAGACACGCGCGCGCTGCCATGGAGTCTCTGAACCAGGCCCTCCGAGATCTGTGCGTCAGAGTGCTAGACACTACGCACGGGCCGGAGGCCCTGTCGGAGACGCTCGGGTTGATCGAGGAGGGGGCAGGCGTTGCTCTTCGTGGCGCCAGAACGTTTGGCGAGCATTGCGGCTATCTTGGTGCGTGCTTCGCCCTCGCCCTGCTTCACACTCGTGGGTGTAGACATACCCATGAGCTGGCGAATCCTCAACTGGATCCTCCCGGCCGACCAGAGGTTATGTCGGACGCCATTCGCTCCATCTGGCCTAGCCTGCAGAACTTCCATCAACGGATCTGGGGCCGCTTCGGGGAAGATGCAGCGAGGGTCGCCGTGCAGCAGACGCTGCATGGGGAGGGGGACCTCCTCCACTGGCTCGAAGGAGTCCTTCAGCGTCACGGCGTAGTATCGCCGCAACCTGTCCGCATTCCATGTGTGCCGGAGGGCTTGTCCTTCGAGCGTGGTGAGGCGGTACGCCCCCTTCGGCAGTGCCTCCATCACGATGTACGGGCCTTCCCACTTGGACTCCAGCTTGCCAGCGGTCTCCGCCTGGAGGGCCACTCTGAGAACGAGATCCCAGGCTTGAATCCCCGCGGGCATATAGAGCGGTCCCGAGTACGCATTGTCTGCCGCGCATACTTCTCGACCGTAGCCCGTCGAGGAGGTCCAAGGACACACGGCGCTCCTCTTCGGGTGCTTGGACGAGGACCCTCCGCGAGCCGGCCTTGATTTCCTCGGGCGTCACTGCTTCGTCGCCGAAAAGGAGCTTGAACAGCGTGAATCCCGTCGGGCGCGTTACCGTTGTGCGAAGCGACCAAAGAACGCTGTGAAGCTCGCTTGGCCACTTGCCCTTTGGCAACCCGACCAGGCGCTTTTTGATGGCAGCGGAGATGGCGCCATTCGCCCGTTCGACCGCCCCATTGGACTGGGGATGCCCTACCGAGGCGAATCGGAGGGTGATGCCCATGCTGTCACAATAGTCTTTGAAGAGGGTGGCGTCGAACTGCAGGCCATTGTCAACCGTGAGCTCCCGGGGCACGCCGAAGCGACATATGATGTTTTGCCAAAGGAAGCGTTGTATGGCCGCAGAAGTTACTTTAGCCAGGGCGACCGCTTCCGGCCATCTGGAGAAATACTCCAGCGCGACTACCACGAACCGGAGGTCCCCTGGAGCTCGGGCAAGTGGTCCTACTATGTCGACGCCCTAGCGTGCCAGTGGCCACACCGGAGGAATGGGGTTGAGGCTCATCGGGGGCATGCGGATGATGCACGCCATCCACTGGTACCCTTGGCACTGACGGACGAGGTCTTGGGCGTCGGTGATGGCCGTTGGCCAGTAGAAGCCTTGCCTGAACGCCTTGCCGACTAATGACCTTGGTGCCAGGTGGGATCCGCACGCGCCCGCGTGGATCTCCGCAAGGAGCTCCTTTCCCCCCTCAGTCGAGAGGCAGCGCAGGAGCGGTGCGCAAACCCCTCTCTTGTAGAGTATCCCTTCGAACACCTGGAAGGACCTTGCGCGGTGCTGCAAACGCCGAAGCTCGGCGGGGTCCTCCGGCTCGGCGATGCCTTGCAAGAAATTGAAGATAGGCTTTCGCCAATCACCTGGCCGGTCAATGTGGTGGACGAGTGCCGCGTCCCGGTTGTCCTGCGCGATGGCCGCCTGCGCTAATATCTCGTAAAACGCCCCATCAGGGGGGCAGTTGCTGGCTGGCCGCCTTAGCGAGGGCGTCGGCCTGCTCGTTCTCCGCGCGGGGGATGGCCTTGACGGTGACGCCCAAAAAGTGCCTTTCCCTCGCCCTCGTATTCAGCCGTGTTGTTGGTGGCGGGGAAGGCAAGGCGCGCCGAGAATAGCAACGCTGTCCTTCGGGCGTGACAATCACCGCACCTACGCCCGCGCCGGCGACGTCGTAAGCTCCGTCAATGGTGAGCGTCTAGACGGGGTCATCGCGTGTCTGGACGGGTTGGGCCGGCGGGGTCCATTCGGCGAGAAAATCCGCAAGGAATTGGGATTTGATTGCCGTTCGTGAAGCATACGTCAAGGAGAAGGGAGCGAGCTCGACAGCCCATTTACCGATGCGCCCTGTGGACTCCTTGTTGTGTAACATCTCTGCCAGGGGGAATGAGGAAGGCACTGTGATCGGGTGGGCCAGAAAATAATGCCGAAGCTTCCTGGAGGCCATGACCAGCGCGTAGGCGAGCTTCTCAAGCTCTGTGTATCTTGTCTTAGCGCCCTGGAGGGCTTCAGAGACAAAGTATACGGGCCGCTGCATGGCGCCTTCCTCTAAGACGAAGACGGCGCTAACCGCGGTGGATGACGCAGCCAGATAGAGCAGGAGGGGAGCCTCTGGTGCTGGGCGACCAGAGTGGGGAGGCTGGCCAGGTGCTCCTTGAGCTCGTTGAAGGCCTTCGCGCAATCTCCGTCCCAACGAAATCCATCGCACCCGCGGAGCGTCTTGAAAAATGGCAAGCCCCGCTCCACCGCCCTGGATAGGAAGCGGCTTAGTGCTGCCATGCAGCCCGCCAGCCTCTGGACCTCCCTCGTTGTCTTGGGCGACTCCATACCCAGGATGGCGTCTACTTTGTTGGGGTTTGCCTGGATGCCCCGTCCGGACATGAGGAAACCTAGGAGTTTGCCCGCCTGCACCCCGAAGACACATTTGTCGGGGTTGAGCTTGATGCCCGCCTTCCGGAGGTTGTCGAAGGTCTCCTGGAGGTCCCGGCCATGCAGAGCAAGCTGCCGAGTTTTGACCACCACGTCATCGACGTAAGCTTCGACGTTCCTCCCGAGCTGGGCGGCCAGGGCAATAGCGACGAGGCGGGTAAAGGTAGCGCCTGCGTTCTTCAAGCCAAAGGGCATTCTGACAAAGCAGAACGTCCCAAGTGGTGTGATGAAACTGGTCTTCTCCTCGTCGTCTTTGGCCATGTATACCTGGTGGTAGCCGGAATAGGCGTCCAGGAAACTCATGAGCTCGCACCCCGCGGTGGCGTCGACCAGCTGATCGATGCGCGGCAAGGGGTAATTGTCCTTTGGGCACGCCTTGTTGAGTGCCGTGAAGTCGATGCACATACGCCAGGCCCCGCTGGCCTTCTTGACTAGTACCGGGTTAGCGAGCCACTCTGGATGGTGGACCTCGCGGATGACCCCGGCCCGAAGAAGCTTCGCCACCTCTGTTTTGGCCGCCTGCTGCCGATCCGTCGACATACGCCGAAGCCTCTGCTTGACCGGCTTGGCGTCGGGGCGGACCGCCAAGCGATGCTCGATTACTGTTCGGTCTACGCCCTTGATGTCCTCCGGGGACCATGCGAAAATGTCGACGTTGTTCTGAAGCACTCAGAGCAGATCCCGTTCGACCCCCGGTGGGAGCCCCTCGCCGATGGACACAAACTGCCCCTCCGCCTGGAGCGGCACCTTCTTGACTCCGCCCTCGGGCCGAGGCTTGGGCGTCCACCCAGGGGCAGAGGGCCCATCGCCGAGCGTGCCGGAGAGGGCGTGCACCGGGCGATGCGGGACGCGGCTGCCGACCTCGGCACGTCTGGCCAGGTCCTGATCACCGAAGACGGTGATAACACCCTCTGGGCCCGGGAGCTTCACACACAAAAACGCGTAGTGCGGGATCGCCTCGAAAGAGTTGATGGCGGGTCGCCCCAGTATGGCGTTGTAGGGATGTGGGATATCTACGATGTCGAAGATGACATGCTCGGTCCGGATGTTACCCTTGTTGCCCTCCTGACGGAAAGTGACCGGAAGGGACACGTGCCCCAAGGCCTGCAGCGGTTGACCCCCGAAGCCTTGAAGTGGAGCTCCTGGCTGCTCTAGCCGGCTTCGGGGGATGCCCATACGTTCGAGGGCCTCTGCGAACAAGATATTCGCGGAGCTTCCCCCGTCGACAAGGACGCGCCTGACGTCACAGCGTGCTATGTGGGCCTGGATGACTAGAGGGTCTTGGTGAGGGTACTCCACACCCCTGGCGTCGTTCAAGTCGAAGGTGATGTTGCGGGGCGGCATCCACAATTGCGGCTGCTCCCCGGGGGCCCTTGAGGAGGAGCCTCCGGTGATGATGCTGACGGTGCGATGTTGCGCGCCCTCCGTTGCGGTGGCTCGTATGGGGCTACCCCTTAGGTGCCCCACGTGGGCTCCGGCGAGGGGCTGAGGATGCAGAGCCCGAGACCCGGCCGTCACCCTCCGCAGCTCCATAACTGCGGTGCATGCCCTTGTGTAATGATCACCGTAGCCGTGTACCTCGCACCACTTACCATAGTGTAGGAGCTCTTGTTCTGCGTGGGGTTGGCCGCCGCAATCAAGTCCGCCTTCCGATCCCCGGTCTCCCCTCCATGAGGCGGGGTCGGGTCCTTGGCGGGCGCTCTCAGTGTCGAGGACATGATGGGCTGCCTGTGACCTGCGTTGGCGGCGCCGAGGTTTATGCCTGCTCCTTGAAGAGCCTTCCTGTACCCCGGTATCGCTGCCTCGGGGAGGGCCTCCTCGGGGCTCTCGGCTGCAGCCCTGCTTCGAGGGGCCACTCGCCCCCACTTCGCGCGGGGGGCGCTCCTCATGGGCGAGGCCGAGGGCGGTAATGCGGCGTCTTCGCGCATCCTCCTCCGCCCGCGCATACTAGTCCATTTTGTCGAAGAGCTTGGCGACTGTCTTGATTGGCCTCCGCGCGTTGTACTCGGCCATCAGGCCCGGACGAAGGCCCTGTATGGCTGCATTAACGACGGTGGTTTCATTAACATCTTTCACCTGGCATCGAATCTTGGCGAAGCACTTGAAGTAGTCCCGGAGCTTCTCCGAGGGTCTTTGCTTCACAGCGAAGAGTTGGTCCGCATCGACTCGCTCGACATAGTTTCCTTGGAAGTTGTTGTGAAGGCGATCGCGAAGCTGCTCCCACGCGTAGATGGAGCCCGGCTCTATGGTAAAAAACCAAGAGAGCACCACCCCTTGCAGCGCGAGGGGGAGTCCCTTCGCCTTCGTGGTGTCGTCTCCGCCCGCGGCCTCGATCGCGGTTTCGTACACGCGCACGAACTCGCGGGGATCCGTGTCGCCTTTGTACGGGTCGGTGACGCTAGGGAACTTGAAGTCTTTGGGCCACGCCGCCTACTGCAGCCCCGCCGAAAGCGGGGACTCCGGATCTACGCGCCTCAGCGGCACGCGGCTAGACGTGGGGGCTTCGCGGCTGTCCGCCCCCTCCGGTGTGGGCTCGGGCGCGATTACTGGCGCGGCCTGCTGGCTCCGAGCCTCTTGTATATCTTGGACGGCTCCGCGAAGGTCCCCTAGTTCCCGCTAGAACGCGTTGAGGGCTGCTAGTAGGGCGCTTTCCACCGCAGGAGCTGTCGGGGCCGCCGGAACACCCAGCGGACGGGTCGGTGCAGGGACCATCGCCTCACGATCTCCGGATCCGCTGGATGCTTCGTTGCGGCTACCCCCGGCCGTCTGATCCGCGCTGCCGGCGAGGGTGGCGGGGGCTGTCGTTGCAGTGCCAGCGACGGGGTTGGATGTCGTTGTAGCAGCGCTGGCGGGGTCGGTCGTTGTAGCGCGAGCGTCGACGCCCGCGACCACTGCGCCTACGCCGCCGCCAGCTCCTTCGGCGGCCGATGCCGAATCCCTGGTATTCACGCGCCGCTCCGACCCAGCCGCCTTCTTTCCCTTCGCCGCCGCTGGTGAAGCTTGTTTCGGTGCCATCCTTCTTCTTCGGTCTTCAGGCTTGTCCTTGTCCTCCCCACGGACGGCGCCAACTGTTGTGGTTACAGACCAAACAGAGAGAGAGAGATGGTAGTGGAGAGGTGGGAGCGTTCTGTCTCATCCTCCCCCTCATCCTGATATATATATTCACATGGAGTATGCTTTTACAGTTATGCCCTTACATCCATACCTCCCCATTAGGGGCACTTATGTCATTACACATGTTACTCTGGTTCTTATAACCTCCTAATAGGCCTGCTGGGCTTAGGTGGGGGCCACCCCTACGACACTCGCACTTCCTACTCAATAGCATGGCTTAAATACATAATTACTAGCCTTCATATGTTTCAGGTATTTGTAGGCACACAAGGAAGGGTATCACAAGATGTATAGGATGGGCCCGACGCATGGAGCCATACGTCTAGCAGTGGGCACTTGCATTGCAGGATGTCCACCCAAAGTCTGCCTCATATGATCACTCGATGTACAATGACTACATCAAGTGGTACAACACACACACACACACCAGGATTTGGGTCGTATGTGTCATGGAGGATCCACCAAGGCACATCGCTAGCACGGTAAACATGCACCCCACCCAGTTGGACACACAAGTAATTCCTTATGGTCACATTGGTTCTAACATGTTTTACTTACCACATAGGGTGATCTCGCTAGGGAGGTTCACGATGACTTGACCTCTCTTATGTTTCGCATTGGGAACATTGGGCTCAAAGCCATGCTTCACTTGGCCAGATCAGGGACAAGGCCAAGTGCATCATCTCGCTGATGTCATGCAGGAGGCCAAGGAATGATGTGGTGCAGGTGTCACCATGTGCAGCAGCAGTACATGTTCGAGGGGTCAGTCACAGCACACCACATAGGTCGCACGCTCCCGCCGCACCTCCTTTGAACATGGTGGGGGGCTCTTCCTAGCACTGTACTACCCCTACTCCGGTCTCATGTAGCGTTCTATTAAACATGTTTATGCAATCTTCCACATGAAACTTTGTACTAACAACTACTTTTTTGAATAGGAATGAATAGGACTATAATTCCACAGGACGGCTCAGTACGCCCAGATGTATCTAGGTATACTATTCTCTCCTAGTTGCATGTGCTCAACTTTGGGAACACATTTCAATTGTATCCTATCTTCCTTGCAGGCCAGCATGCACATCTTTAGGACTACGTGGAGGACATGGCAGCCCATGGGTCACAGGTGGATGATGACACGATAGGCCATGGGGCGCAGTCAGACAATGATGATGCCCTAGTGGACACCTGGTTGGCCAAACCCCCAAAGGATGAGGCTGCCCACGTCCTACTCTCTGATGCACTCGAACTGAGCGAGCTAACTTAGTAGGATTTTTTCACTCCCGTACCTCCTACTCGCCTAGCCAAGTCACAGCACACACCAGACCACTGGACCTACCCGTTCGGTCATGCACATGAGGAACCATGTGTAGGCTCCTTACAGTTAGTTGGTTTTGTAATAAGTTGCTATGTGTTTGTCATGTACTATGATATTCATGGTGTTTCACTCCTCTTTGTTCTGTTTTTTTTTGTAAAGATGCTCTATTACATGATTTATGCTATAACTACAAGATAGCCTCCTCTTCTCAGTAGCGCAATGAAGGGGTAATGGTAACGCCATGCATCGTGACAAGGCGAGTCCATAGCCTTTCTATTAGAAATGACAACACCATGCTACCTTATTTTTCAGCCTGAATTGACAACACTTCGATCAGCCCTTTTCAAATCAAGGTGATAGCACACTACCACCTGCTTTTTGGACTGAAATGATCACATCTTACCCCTACACACTCTACATGCCTCAAGTCAGTCGCATACATCCAAGAGGGTCTATAAATTTTCCCACACAGAGAACCCATGTATCTCAAAAACTCTCCTTCAACCACAACATGGGGGGCAGGGCAGGTAGCTCAAGGCATGGGAGGGGACAACGAGCATGGAATGGGTTTTGAGGCCGTGGCCCTTAACTAGAAGACATCACATCTACAGTACCTGAATCCCGACCCCCCAAGTCCCAATCTGCCACTCAAAACTAGGCAGTCCTACACCCCTAGAAATCCTCTCTGCAATTACCCACACATCCCCGAGCCTTAGTTGCAATACAAACACAAACTTAACATGGTGGTCCAGGTTTTCGATGACGTAGGGAACCCAGGATGTCTATTCTTTCACTGCCCTCTATTTATGGTAAGTAGTTCATTTCCTATCTATACTTCCACCCATGCATTGCTTGTAATCAGCTCGTCTTCCTTATAGACCGTGAATTGCAAGTTCAACGAGTTGGTG
The DNA here is from genome assembly GCA_017311315.1 of Dendrocalamus latiflorus. NCBI lineage: Eukaryota > Viridiplantae > Streptophyta > Magnoliopsida > Poales > Poaceae > Dendrocalamus > Dendrocalamus latiflorus. The sequence continues at coordinate 29,588,209 of CM029664.1, forward strand.
GATTAACCGTATCTAGTACCTGCCCAGGTTCACATCCACACCCTCCAAATCCACCTAATAGAGTTGCTGGAGGAGCTCCACACCAAGAGGATCAACAATGATGAACTCCACGGGCAAAGGATCAGGGAGACGAACAATAAGGAGATGGTCTACCTTGGCAATGACTACCACCCATACTGCTGCTATGCCAACCCAACATACAATTATGCATGCCACTACCGTGACAACCAGCCACGTCCACACCACCCTAATGACCGCCACTCCATGTGGGTGCCCTATGGTGTTCCATTTTCGCCTTAGGGGTGTTCGCCCACAAGCCTTATTAGAAATATAACCACCATATCATTTACAATGTATAAGGCACACATGTATCTTACAATTAGTTTGGGTTCACAGTTTATGTATATTGTCATTTGTATTACATGAGTAGTGAGACAAATTGTTGTGGGGATTGCCCAGCCCCAAGCGACTAGGCCTTGCAACAAGCCCAATAGTATAAGGGAATGTACCAATGTACCCTCATCTTTATTAATTATTAAGAAGTAGGATGGGATTTCCCATCCCACCCCATTCATGTATATATAAACCCCCAACAAGGGGGCGAGGAGACCAAAGCCACACATTTCTACTAGCCCTTTCTCTCTCTGTCAGTCATCTCTCTAGCCCTCATTGATATCCCCGAAGGGTACTGTTGTGCTTATACGACAATAGTTGGTGCCGTTTGTGGGGAGCACGCAAGAAGTTGCACGAGAAAGAGCCAACCAAGGCACGACCGTGAGTAGGTGATCGATGCCCATGACTACATCATGATAGACGTAGTTGTGAGGCATTCGATGACCTCGTAGTCACCGCCATGAGAGAGATATGCTAGATCTGATGTGTGCTCAAATCGCACGATGGCCTCATGCCCCGGAGTACTCTACGGCGTATAAAGCGCTAAGAACTTAGCCGTCCCAGGCAACTCTACGGAGTATAAAAAATCGTACGATAGCCTCGCGCCTTGGCGTACTCTGTGGAGTATAAAGCATCAGGAACTCAGTCCTCTTGGGCAACTCTACTGAGTATAAATCAAATCGCATGGTGGCCTTGTGCCCCGGTGTACTCTACGGAGCATAAAAATCGCACGGCGGCCTTGTGCCCTGGTGTACTCTGCAAAGTATAAAGCACTGGGAACTCAGCCATCCCAGGCAACCCTACAAAGTATAAAGCAAATCATACGGTGGCCTCATGCTCCGGCGTACTCTATGGAGTATCAAAATCGCAAAGTGGCTTTAGGCCCAGCATACTCTGGCTCCCCACCAGGGAGTCCCAATCACTAACGATAATCCCGGTGAGCCTAGCATTCTTCACGCATCTCACCAGGGTGTTTGCTGTGCAAATAGCATCGAGTGATAGTTTCGCCCCTAAGAGAGAGCTGCATCGACGACCTCGGGGTTGAGACTTTGTCGAAGCCCATCGGACCATCACGTGGTCATGACTTTATCGATGCCCTCATCTGACCACCTCGTAGTTGTGACTTCAATTATGCATGTCCGACCCCCTCATGGTTGTGACCTCATCGACGCCCATCTGACTGCCTTGGGGTTGAGATTTCACCGACACTCATCCGACCGCCTCGGGGTCAAGACTTCACCGACACTTGTATAACCGCACTATGGTCATGACTTCATCAACGCTCATACGATCTCCTCGTGGTCGAGACTTCATTGATGCTCATCTGATCACCTCGCAGTCGTGACTTCGTCGACGCTCGTCTGATCGCCTTAGGGTCGAGACTTCACCAACGCTTGTCTGACCGCATCACGATCATGACTTCGTTGATGCTCGTCTGACCCCCTTGTGGTTGGGACTTCATCAACACTCGCTCGACCATCTTGTGGTCATGGCTTCATCGACAATCATTTGACTGTCTTGGGGTCGAGACTTCGTCAACACTAAACCACCTCGTGGTCGTGCCTTCGTTGACACTCATCCGACCACCTTGTGGTCATAACTTCATCGATGCCAGTTTGAAGTGTAGGGGACCAAGCACGTGCACAAGTCTTCATCCCACCACCAACTTTGTCAATTCCCATGACCACACATTCATCAACGTAGTCATGATGCACTTCTACTACCACCACGTGGTCAGGTCTTCATCGATGTCTACGACAGCCTCGGGGTCACAACTTCATCGATGGCTGGTCGACCACCTCGTGGTCATGATTCCATTAACATCTATGACTGCCTCATGGTCCAGACTTCATCAATACTCATCCAGCTGCCTCGCGGTTCGACAACCACTTCATGGTTGCAACTTTGTCAACGCTCGTCCGACCGCCTCGGGGTCATGACTTTGTCAACACCTATGACCACCTCGTGGTCAAGACTTTGTCGACGCTTGTCTGACCCCATCATGGTCGTGACCTCGTCGGCGCCTATTCGACCACCTCATGGTTGTGACTTTATCGACGCTCATCTGATCGTGTCGCGGTCGTGACTTCAACCAAAACTTCATTGATGCCAGTCTAAAGCATGGGGATGGAGTGCGTGCTTCAAGACTTCATCCCATTGCCAACTTTGTCGATGCCAGTCTCAAAGGTGGGGGATGAAGTGTGTGCACAAGTCTTTGTCCCGCCGCTGACTTATCGATGTCCACGACCACGTCTTCATTGACGTAGTCATGAGGCACTTCTATGACCACCTTGTGGTCAGGTCTTCATCGACACCTGCGATCACCTTGTGGTTGCAGCTTCGTTGATGTCTACAACCACCTCATGGTTGAGTCTTCATCGATGACAGTCCAAGGATGGGGGACGGAATGCACGCTTCAAAGCTTTCGTCCCGCTACTGAGTTCATCGACACTTGCAACCATCTCATGGTCGCAACTTCATCGACGTCTACGACTACCTCATGGTCATGACTTCATCGACGGCTGGCTAACCACCTCATGGTTGTGACTCCATCGACATCTATGACTATCTTGTTGTCTGAACATTGTCGACGCTCGTATGACTGCCTCATGGTTGAGACTTAGGTGATGCTCATCTGACGACCACCTCGCGGTCGCAACTTCATCGACGCTCATCCAACTGGCTCGAGGTCATGACTTTGTCGATGCCTGTCTGACCCCTCATGGTCGTGTCCTCGTCGATGCCCGTCCAACCACCTCATGATAGTGACTTCATCGACACTCATTTGACAGCCTTGGGGTTGAGACTTCACCGACATTTGTCCACCAACATTTGTCCAACTACATCACGGTTGTGACTTCTTCAACACTCGTCCGACCCTTGCATAGTCAGGACTCCGTCGATGCTCGCTTGACCATCTTGTGGTCATGGCTTCGTCAACGCTCGACCACCTCATGGTCATGTCTTCACCTCGTTGTCGGGCCTTTGTGAATGACAATCGAAGGGTGGGGGCCACAGCATGCACTTCAAGACTTCGTCCCATTGCCAACGGTGTTGATGTTAGTTTGAAGGGTGGGGGATGGTGCGTGCACTTCAAGACTTTGTCCCACTGCCAACTTCGTCGATGCCAGTCTGAAGGGTGGGGATAGAGCGCACGCATAAGTCTTCGTCCCACCACCGATTCATCGACGTAGTCATGAGGCGTTTTACAACCACCTTCTGGTTGTATCTTCGTTGACAACTGTCTGACCACATCATGGTTGGGACTTTGTCGACACTCGCTCATCCACCTTGTGGCCACGACATCGTCCAACCGCCTCGGGGTCGAGACTTCATCAGCGCTCGCCCGACACCTCGTGGTTGGGACTTTGCCGATGCCCACGACCACATCATGATTGACATAGTCGTGAGGAATTCTATGATCACTTTGTGGTCGCCCACTTCGTCGATGCCCATGACCACATTTTCATCGACGTAGTCATGAGGCACTTTACGACCACCTTGTGGTCATCTTCGTTGACACCTACGACCACCTCATGGTTGAGACTTCATCGACACCTACGACCACCTTAGGGTCGAGCCTTCATCGACACCTACGACCACCTTGTGGTCGCATCTTCATCGACACCTACGAGCCGATCGGGGCGTAACCACAAGTGGGGCATCGATGCCCATGACTGCCGCCTAATCGAGCCTTCGTCCATGCTTGTTCGACCATTGTAATCCACGTCTACGAGTTGACCACATCAGAGGCAGCACCCCAATAGGACACCCATGCCTTCGGCGTGGGAGTTCATCGCCCGCACCTATGCACTTCCCAAGTCCAAGGCTCGACCTTCACGCGCCTACTCAGGCTCTGCCAGGAGATTCCATGACCACGTCATGATTAGTGAAAGAACCCTACTCCAGGAGGCTTAGAGCGTCCACAACCTTGGGGGCTACGGCTACCAGTTGCATCAACTCGCCTGTCGGCACCTGCGTGCTTACTGTCGAGGGATGGGGGCTGGACCAATTGGTCACGTCAGCTCACCCCTCAGGACTTCCACACTTGCTGTCGAGGGTGTACTGTTGTGATAGTAGCCCAGCCCCAAATGACTGGGCCTTGCAATAGGCATAATAATATAAGGGAATGTACCAATATACCATAACCTTTTGTAATTATTAAGGGGTAGAATGAGGATTTCCCATCCTACCCTATTCATGTATATATAAACTCCCCAACAGGAGGTGAGGGGACTAGAGCCACTCATTTCTACTAGCCCTTTCTCTCTGTATCGGTCATCTCTCTAGCCCTCAGTTCATATCCCCCAAGGGGAAACAGGTACGATGTACCCATTGTTGTGCTTATACGACAACACAAATATATGCACCTAATCAAACTCTAAGCACTATGTAATTCGCAGCTTCATTATGAAGTGTTAATGTCAGGCTTAAAATGGTTTATTTAAACAAAAATTATTAATGCAACCTGATGCGCACTAGTCAAATCTTCTCTTTAGTAGTTAGCCATTATTTTGAAACTACTAAAACCAAAAAATGCAAATTTTTTTATAAATAATGCATTTTTATTAAGAGAAAATGTATTGTCGAAAAAATTCAAATTGAATTCTATCGTCATTTCAATTGCCATCAGACTTGTTGCTAGTTCAATTGACGACACGACCTCTGTTGCTAATACAATTAGGGATAGAGACTCTGTCGTCAATTCAGTTAATGATAGAAACTCTATCGCCAATTAAATTGACGACAGAGTGATAGAGAAAGAGACTAGATTTTTTAAATAATATATATTTTATTAATATTACATAGATATGCAATCACTAAAAAAATTACATAAATAATCTACAGCCGCTATTTTAAATGGCCACATCACTCTGTCACCATTTGGAATGACAACAATTCTTTGTGGAGTCACGCGTGGTAGTCTACAGATCTCTGTCGGTAGTTAAATTGACGACAGGATCTCTGTCATCAATTCATTTGGCGACAGAGATCTGCAGACTACCATGCGTGACTTCACGAAGAATTGTCGTTATTCCAAATGATGGTAGAGTGATGTGGCCATTTAGAATAGCGACGGTAGATTATATATTTAATTTTTTTAGCGATTGCATATCTATGTAATATTAATAAAATATATATTATTTAAAAAATCCAGTCTCTTTCTCTATCGCTTCAGCGATCACATTCCAATCGAAAGCAAAGCTTCTCCGAGAGAGAGAGAGAGAGAGAGAGAGAGATGTATGTAGCTATAGATAAGATTCCGGGAACAATCATGGCCCTGCTTTACCGAATAGGGCTTCCCTATCCCCATCTCCCTATTCCCCTCCCTATCCCCTCAATCTAAATCACTCATTCTTCATCCAATGGCTAGTTTTTATTTGTATTTTCACCATTTTCTCATCCATCATAAATAATAAAAAAATACAGAAAAAATAAAATTTATTTTTTCTGTATTTTTATTATAATTTTATTTTTTTCTGTAAAAATTATAATAAAAAATACAATAAAAATAAATTTATTTGTTCTATATTTTTTATTATTTATGATGGATGAGAAAATAGTGAAAATATAAATAAAAACTAGCCATTGGATGAAGAATGAGTGATTTAGATTGAGGGGATAGGGAGGGGAATAGGGAGATGGGGATAGGGAAGCCCCATTCCTGCTTTACTCATAACAGCGAGCCGAGATGCAGAGAATTATTACTACTTTGGGCATTAATCACAACTTAGGACTCGAATGGCACGTGACATATATATGCATTTAAGTTTAGATACATTCATAGTGTATTATAACAAAAAAAATCCCAAAAAATTTTGAGAAATTTTTTATATATATAAAATTTTAAATTTAAATTTATTATATGTTAAGAACAATAAAAACGAAATTTATGATAAATTTGAACATTTAACATTTGTCAGATTTTTCTCTTTTTTATTACCGCTAATATGTAATGAATTTGAACTTGAAATTTTATACATAGTTAAATTAAATTTATAAGTACATGTAGAAATTTTCTCAGAATTTTTTGTGATATCTTAGTTAAGGTGTATTATGAGTATATTAAATTTGAGTGCATAGGATGTGTTGTGGAATGGTAGCAGCACATAATCATAGTCTTGTTTATTGCTTAGCATGAACAGGGGTTGGTTGGTTGGTTGGTCTTAGCCTTAGTGCCTTCCTTACCCTGAACGCAGGTTAGCCAATTGGTGTTGCAGCGTCTGCCTCGCCTGTGTTGGTTGCTTCTTTTGTCTCTGGTTCCTGCAATGGGAGAAAGAGAGCAGCAGCCACTTGTTTGGTGGGAATAAGTCTGCTTTACTTTCTAAACTCTTGCAATGGTTTAAGTTTCAATCTTTAACTATAAAATCAGATATTTTGCCCTTATTCAAGTTTCAATACCATTTTTATTGAAGATGATTTTAGCTTATATGGCTCCTATATATTGCCAATGTGGAAACAGTTTTGACATATGAGCTTCTTTAGGTGACATGGTAGCTTTATCGGAATGATCACTATAGCGGGCTCACCCGTCAGTCTCAATATCTCCTTCTCTTCCTCTTCTTGCAGTACTCCACCATCCTCTGCCTAGCCTCTACCTTCCCACTCCTCTCCCTTCACCTCCCATCCGCCCTGGCCACGGCCTCTCGGGTAAGCTCCCTGTGGCCCCAAGATCCTTTTCCGCTGGTTTATGTTGGCCCAAGTCTTGGTCTTTGCCACCACTGTAGCAGTGTTATTGCCGCTGCTTTTCTTTGTTGTTAGCACAACGCCAATGACCATAGATCTTTGTGCCGGTGCCACCTCGCATTGCAATAACCCCCTCTAGCTCGCCCTACACCTAGTTGCTTTTTTTCCTTCAGTCCAGCGCCAAGTTCATCACATGGCCATAGCCACCTTGTAGCTCATCACCGCCACGCCACCGCTCCGGTGCACCATTCCGGTCGCCACTACCACCATTAGGTTCCCCACACCTAGGCCGTGCCGTTTTTCCTACTGCCAGTGCTCCACCACCATCCCTCCACCAGCGGCGAGCTCGCCAAAACCGAGTGCCACTATCTACCCTATTTCCCTCTCTCTTTCTCCCTTTTTCTCTCTCATCAGCATGTAGCTCCACAGAAATAGTTAGTGCTAATGACATGTTTAATGTTAATAAGTCAATGACATGTGGGACCAGGTAATTAGGTTAATCAAAATTTTAATTCAAACCAATTTTAGAGTCTGTTTCACTAACATCTTGGCTCCACCTGTGAACAGCCAGCGGGAGAGAAGATATAGAGGAAAAAGTTTTGAGGATGACAAACAGGTCCTACTCCCATCATTTTTTTATTTGCTTACCCGCTGATTGGGCTACCATGTCATCTTAAAACCATCTTACATGTCAAAACCACCACCACGTCGGTACCACGTACAGGGCCGTCTCAACAATTTCAAGGGCCCTTGGGCAAGCAAGACAGTAAGGACCCAGCAATCTAATTTTTTTAATATAACGATTAAAGTATATAGTACTACTAATAAGAGTTAACTTGCAGCATATGTTTAGTTCATTAAAGACAACGATAGTACAACAAAGAAACTAAAAGAACGGTAAAATAACTATTATGATTACCTCAAATAAAACAATAATGCTTCAGTGCTTCTTAAAAACCCGCCTTCGGGCATTTCTTGATGCAAAATCTTCAAGAATAGTATCGAGATTAATGTTGTCCAAAACATCCTTCTCAATGCTGCACATAGCCAAGCCATTCAATCTTTCTTGTAGCATAGTTGACCTCAAACAATTTTTCAATAGTTTCAATTTGGAGAAGCTTCTTTCGGCTGATGCTACTGTCACAGGAACAGTTAAGAGAATCCGATATGCAATAGAGACATTCGGATAGCAATCTGCAGCTTTAACAAAGTGAAGAATCTCAGGAAGCGACGCCCTGTGGCATACATACATACATATACTGATATACATACTCATGGGCTGGTGGGCCCCCCTGTGGCATGGGCCCCCGGCCGTCGCACTTCCTGCCCACCCCCTTAAGACGGCCCTGACCACGTAGGATTAAAACCAGGGTGGAGTGGCTTGAGGGAGTATGTTATCTGGTTTTGATACTTGAGTGGGGTAAAACATTTGGTTTTACAGTTGATGACTGAAATTTAAACTATCGCAATAGTTCACGGGTAAAGTAGACTTATTCCTATTTGGTGCAGGGCCTGCAGACAGCCTGAATCATTCCTCACTCATCATGCACACCTTTTGCAACCCCACCTCTGCACAGAACATTCATGTCCTCCCCCCACACCAATGGGCAGATTCTTTGGAATACCAGTGAGCAGGCCCCACACACCTTTCCCAAGTCAGATGGGAACATCATCACTGTTGCAACTCCTGAGCACACTGATAGTTGTGTTACATGCTCTGGGATGCAGTAGTAATGAAAGATGGATTGCAGGTGTTGTCTGAATGATTGTTCTGCAGGGTTTGCAATGGCTGCAGCTTTTGCCTGATATTTACCAGAATATGAGGCTACATTCTTTCTAATTAGGATGACAATATGACAAAGAAGGATATTATTACTAGCTATGCTTTCATATATCAAGGAAGTTGCTACTTATCTACAAAAAAAAAAAATGCGCAGTTTAGATTCGGCGATGTCTTCATTTGTTCTATCTACAATCTGATCCAGCGAAACATCACATCAGCTATTTGATTTCTAGATTCTTGTTCGAAAATTTCAATGGAGTAGCCATGCCACAGAAAAAAAAACTGACTTCATCTGAACTCACAAGTGTAGCCAGCATCTTTGTTGGCTTAGCAGCAAAGCATAACGCATACCCATATCACAATGCATACTGCATTGAACTACTGATGATATTGACATGATGAATCTCTCTCTCGATCTTAAAATTTACATGTGTGCTCATCGGCACTCAAAAGTGCAAACAGCATCCATTGGGTCGATACATTTCTTGAGCAGCGGGTCATCATCAGGTAAGATACCAACAAAGTCATCAGATGCAAGGACTATTGTATTGACAGCCCTCACTAGCATAACCTGGAGTGCTATTCGCAATAGATTTCTCGCGCCTTCCATGTCCCCCCTCCTAAATGCACTGACAGCTGGTAACACCGTGTGCTCCATGGAAGCTTTATCTGGAAAAAGTACCTCAAAACCCTGACAGGAAATTTAAACAAAATAAATTTAACCATATGCTAGCAATTGGATTAGTGAAGAATAATACTAAGGAAAATGTTAACTAAAATGTTTCAAGGTATCTCACTAGCATGACAAATTGGCAATGGCCAAGTTAACATGGGACTGGCAAATTGGGAATGGACAAGCTACAATAGGACATAAAACCAGCAGTTGTCAATCTTTATGTAACCTGAGCTTTCAGATAAAGGAATGTATCACAATGCAAAGCGGGTGAAAAAAATCTGACCATCCATTACTGATATAGGAGCTGACTTGTCTAACTTATGGAAAACGCATATATAGTGTTGTGGTTGTTGCCATACAGGAGTTTTTGAAGACAGGCCATGATTGCACGAAAATGTTAAATGCCTAAGCAGAGCAGCAAGGTAGAAACAAACATTCCATCTACATCCTTCTCTTTAATTTTTCGAGAAATATATCTACTTATGGAGCATATATACTTAATATTTATTTAAAGAGGGAAAATAGATAAATATATCATTAAACAAACAATGATCGATGAAATAAACAGTTGGCGTACCTGCCTCTCCAACTTATCTAGATAACAGTTAGTGGCCAAGGTATTGTCTGTAGCTAAAACTCCTACACACACATTACTTCCATACTCAACAGGTTTGAAGTTTGCAACTTTCAGTTCCTTTACAATGCAATCACCAACATGGAGGAAAGGACCCGAGCAACCCTGTGAAACTTCATCATGCCAGGCATGTAAGAACTGGCATGGCATAACAATGCAGCATGCTCCGGATTTCTCCAAGAAGCGCCTCTTCTGCCTTAACTTCCCAAGAGCAGTGTTACAGTCAGAAGTGAGTTGGGAATTTTGAGATGACAGTAACTCTTTCTTGATGAGCGGATCGTTGGAAATGACAAAGGGAGGTGTCTCTTCTCCATCTCAGGTACTCCAACACACGAGTTTCTCTAAAATTCTGAGGGAGGATGTGCCAGATGTTCCCATTACTCCAATTGTGCCTGATAGATGACTAGTTGCACTATATGGTCCAGTTCTTGAAGCAGATGAAGTCGCATCCAAATTCTTCGGGTCAGAGGGATCCACAACACTGTCGGTCTTGAAAACGATTGGAGATGGTCTTGCACCATATGAAAAGCATGAATACTGGGATCTACATGAGGTCCATCTTCTACTTGAACCACCCACACGATGCAATGGATACGATAAGGAGCAACGAGGCGACATGGTTTTGATGGTTACAGTCCTGTAGAAACAAGTTTTAAGCCCTTGTGTCACTATTGTGGCGATCTGGATATATACTAGTAAATGCTAAGCTGAATTTCAAGAAGTAGCAGAAGCAGGTAGCAACTGACCTCTGTAAAGAAATCTGAACCATGGCAGTAGAAGTCTGTGAAGTCTGAACACCACAGTGTGTAGGAAGGCAGGGGAAGAATATGAACCGGAAAGGAAGAGCTGACATTTGGAGACTTATGCCTCTTTGTGAGATTATGTGGAGGTCACTTCATAGTTGTGATGAGTAATTGACTCTTGATCTAGAGAGATTGAGTTTGGTTTTCGAGGTTTGAGAAGAGAATGGCTTTTTCTGTAAGCTCTTCAGCCCATGCGACTTGCTCGGTAGTGGCATTTACGACCACTGTGTGCGACCGCTGCTATGAGTGGTCGGCACTGGCTTTTCGAGTTGAGAGTCGGCAGTGGTTCTCTGGGTCTACGACTTTGTGATCGAAGGCGATCGCTTGGTGGTCGTAAAGGGCCTTACGACTTGTTAGTTGTAGATGGCTTACGACCTTGTGGTCGGCACTACGACTTGGTAGTTGTAGGTATCGTACGACTTGGTAGTCATAGGTGGTCTACGACTTGGGGGTCGGCACTACGACTGGGTAGTCGTAGGCGATCGATTTGTGGTCGGCTGAAGCCCCTTCGACTTGGTCGTAGGAGATCGATTGGTGGTCGTAAAGACTCTCACGACTTGGTGATCGGCTCTACGACTTGATAGTCGTAGGAGCTGGTATGACTTTGTGGTTGTAGCGATCTGCCGATGTAGTCGTAAGCATAGCGACCAGGTTTGGTAGTCGTAGAGATTAGGTGCAAAAGTCGAAACCTGTGTGATCGGTGATTGTAGCTATCGGCTGCGCTAGTCGTAGCCGCTATCTGCAGTAGTCATAGCTTGTGCTGCATGGTCGTAGCAAGCTATGTGGTGATCGTAGCAGCCTTGTGTGTGGTCGTAGGCTGCTAGCACTTCATGTCTTGTGCATTCGAGTGGTCGTAAGTGGTTTACGACCAGCTGGGTTGATCTTCGAGTACTCGTAGGTGGTGAAAGACCAGTGGTTTTGCTGGAAAACCTATTGGGTGTGCCAATTGATGGTCTATATGTCTGGTGCGGTGCTATGTGATGGTTTGCTTGTTTGTGTGGTTGCAGGACTTTGGAGCTAGGTCATGGTGAGGCGTGGGAGGACCGGGACTAGGCACAGGAGGTGCTGAGGTCCAGAATGGTCGGAGATGCCGAAGATGATTGAGGCTGGTGAGGTGGTTGCAAGCCGAGACGACGAGGAACCGGAGCAGGAGCAGCTGAAGTGGAAGCCAGTGGCTGAGGTCGTGCGTCCACTCTCTCGAGCGATCAAGTCGGCAGTGAGTAGTCGCGGGTGTTGGCACAGGGAAGCGTGAGTGACACAGACGATACAGCGGTCGGTGAGCTGACTAGACACAGCAGCAGCAGTCGTCAGAGCTCCAGTTGGGCAGCAGTTGCGGTGGCACTGTAGCAGTTGTCAGAGCTCTGATTGGGTAGCGGTTGCGGTGGAGCACTACAACGGACTTCTGAGCTAGGTCATGGTGAGGGGTAAATGGACCGAGACTAGGCACAGGAGGTGTTGAGGTCCAGAACCGTCAGGGAGACACCAAAGATGATTGAGGCTGGTGAGGTGGTTGCATGTCGGGACGATGAGGAACCGAAGCTAGAGCTGCCGGAGGTGAACATGACATGCAACGGCGAGGTGGACCGGGACTAGGCTTAGGGAGGAGTCGAGGTCCAGACAGTTAGGATACCGGGTGCGGTCATGTGCAACGAGTGGACTGGGACTAGGCTCAGGGAGGAGTCAAGGTCCAGTCGGTTGGAAGCCAGGTGCGGTCGTGCGAGAATAGGAAGCTTCTGGGAAGGTGCTTGATGGGCAATTCAGTGAATTGACTCAAGGCCTACAAAAGGGGAGCTGGTCTGTTAAAGCAGCTGTGTCTTGTTGGTGTTAACGGGTTGTCACGAGTGTGCGCGTGTGTAAAACTCGGTGTTAGTTGGGGTTAACGAGTCATCCCCTGGTCCGTTTGTGAGTCTATAAAAGGGACAGGGGAGGCAAGAGATAGGGTTGAGACGGTTGGCCAAGCCCTGGCGGCTGGCGCCTCTCCCTCCCATGGGAGTCTATCTGAGAGTTGGTGTGTCTCTAGGGTTAGAGACTTGTCCTCCCGAGGGGAGTGGCTGTGTGAAAGTGTGAGTTGGCTCTAGGGATTAGAGCTTGGTCCTCCCGAGGGGAGTGTGTGTGAAATCATTCATCTGAGCAATACATTTCCCTTAGACTTCGTGTCTTGTGTACCTCTTATGTTTGAGTTTGCTTGGCTAGATTTGATTTCTTCTCTATTCTTCCTTTCTCTGTGTTCGCGGTGACATGTGGGTTGTGATCCAAACCATCTTGGCTACCCTAGACCCACGAGCGGTTTTGTTACTCTCTTGGATTTGGTTTTGGGCGTTCTCGGTGAAATCTAGTCAAACTCTCATTTTGGTTGCTAAGTTTTCAATTAAAGATCAGAGCAACCTCCTGAGGCCCTAACCATGTTATTTGCAAAGTTTCATGGCCAGTTAAACTCTTAATCGAAAGTTATTTGAAGCCTGGTTCTTGCGGTCGTGCGCTTCGCTGGCCTCCTTTGTTCTGCCGAGAAGCTTACGACCACGTTCTATTTGACCGCTTCTCTTTCGACCAGTCAAGACTCAGATCGTTTGTTTTCATTTGCATTGGTTTCTGAGTACTTGATGGTCGTAGATCTCATGGTTGTGTGTCCCCACTGCTTCACGAGTTGTCTGCAACCGTAGTCGGCTACGAGTGTTCGATGGCCTTCGACCACGTTGATCGTACGACCATGCCATTGGCTTACGACCATGTCGGTTCCGACCGCACTCATATTTCGATCTCGTTTGTCTTCATATTGGTGGTTATCGACTACAGTGTCTTCTACTTGGTAGTCAATTTCCGACCAAGTTGTGTTTTGGTCGAGTGGTCGAATTTATGACCACTGTGCAAGCCATTGACCACGTTGTCAAGCTTACAACCACGGTGTAATCTTCAATCATGTTGTCGATCTTGATTTGATTTCTCGATGCTACTACTTGCTGTGACATGTGGGATAATACTCAGAGTCATTTTCGTTACTCTCTTCCCACGAGCAAAGATCAAGCATCGTTCTTGTTTTCAGTTCTGGTAGTCGTGCGCCTCCTCTGGTACTTCTAGTCGCTTTCGACCACACTTACCTTCTATCGCTCAATGATTCCAAGTCGTGTGCTCGCTCGACTTTTCTGCCTTCTTGGGACATCGACTACTGTGCTGTCGACCACACAATGATCTTCGACTGCGTAGTCTAAGAGCACGTCGGTCTTCGACAATGCTGGCACTTCGACCACGTTGGTTCGACCATGTTAGGCCACGTTGGCTTTGGCCACGTTGGTTTCGACCACATGTTGATTCGACCACATGTTGTTCGACCACGTTGATTTCGACCATGTTGGTTCGACTACGTTGGTTTCGACCACGTTGTTGGTTTCGACCACGTTGTCGGTTTCGACCACGTTGTCAATTTCGACCACGCCGGTTTCGATCACGTAGTCTGTTTCGACCACGTAGTTGGTTTCAACCACGTTGTCTATCTCGACTACGTTGTCTGTTACGACCATGTTGTATCTCTACTGAGTGGTCGTATTCGACCACATTGTGCTTCCGCCGAGTGGTCGTAATTTGACCACGCAGTGCTTGGATCTGGTCGTACGGTGCTCTGTGTTCCTTTGTTTTCTAATAGATCTCATATCATAATCTTCATAGCTTTGTTGTTATTGGAGAAAAAGGAATATGTGAATATTTGGAGGAAAAATATTTTGGCACTATTCACCCCCTCCCCTCTGTTGCTTCATCCGGTCCTACACTCTTCTTCCTGGCAGATAGATTAGGCTAGCAGAAGCCAAAGGTATTTTGTTGGTGGAACGGTGGTCTTAGATCTTAAGCAATCACTTGCTAGTAAACAAGAGCCACATCAAAGGCACATGTATAACCTGGAGTCTTGGACAGGCTAACAATAACAATCATTATAACAACAGGGAGAAGGAACATAGACAGAGGGGTCAATAACAATTATTGAAGTGGAATGAAGATGCCTTGTTTTATCTTTTATGAGTAGGTAAATCTAACCAAGAGAAAAGCACTGTAGAAAACTATGACTGATGATATTATCTCTTCAGCCCCTTACATCCATCAAATCCATCATCTCCTTGGCATTGTTCGCTTGTTTATACTAATTAATCAGCTTTAGGCTTCAACTGTTAAAGAGGGTAGATGAAAAGAATTACAGCTCTAGTTTTCACCAAAAGAAAATGCAAGAAAAAAGCGTATAAAAATACAAAGCCCCTAAGGGACAAAACTCACATGGGGTCTCGGTGCGGCTCAGCTCATGTAACAGCCCAATTTTGATTTCCAATAAACATGAATGAATTTCCATGGATTTCAAAATTTTAGGTGCATTTTAAAAAAAAAAATCCAAAAGCTTGGTTGATGTTTGACATTTTTAAAATAAAATCCTTGGCACAAAAAATGTGAAAGCAAAATTTCTAAAATTAATTGGATGCTAAGGATTTTTTTCATAAACATTTCCTGTGCAAATTCCCTTGGGAATTCAAATTAAAAATTTGAACTTAAATTCAAACTGAAAATAAAGTTTAAATTGGATTTAATTCCCTCCAAGGCCATTGGGCCGAATCTCAACTGCCGGTCCAACTTGTGCCCGCTTCCCCTCCTGCATCGCGGCTCACATGCGCCACCCAACTCGCCGCTCCCCTCACTCATGCCAATGACTTGTGAGTCTGGTCCCACCTGCCAGAACTGTTTATCTTCTTCCTTCATCCCTTCTTCCTCGCGCACACCCGACCTCATCTATTTGCCTGTTTCTGCGCACCAACAAGCAATGAATGCTCCGTGCCTTGAGCCAAGAGCGCCATGACTTAGTCTCATCGCTACGAGGTAGTCCCATTGGCCATTGAACTCTCACTCTCCCTCTCTCACCACCTCTCTCAAGCTCAGTGCCCTAGGTCAGTCATGGTGCACAAGTTGTTCTCCTTCTTCCCCGCTATAAAAAGCCAAAGCCACCCGTGTCTCTAGATGTGCCTCACTTCACTCTTCTTCCCCGCACCCTCCCACTCTCTTCGCCTCCAGCTGAAGCTAATCATGCCTTGTTCTTCAATTCTGACCGTCGGCTTCCATTGCCAAATTACTTCTCTCTGGTGAGTCTCCAACCTCTCCATTGTGCTTTCTGAGCTTGCCTCGTCTTCATCTACCCCATGCTCACTCTTTCGTGCACAATTGCCCCAAGGAACGCCAAACTTGAAGACCTTGCTATGCGCCGTCCTTGCCGTTGACACTACCACCGTCGATCTCCCCCTCCGCGCCATCTTATGGTAAGCACTCTCGTTCCCATATACTTCCAAGTAGAATCAACAAGTTGAACTAGTTTAGCAACCACCTAGCTCGCCATAGCTCGTCCTCACCTAGCTTGCCGCCGCCCCATAGTGCTAATGCACTCACTAGAATCACAACTTCACCCGAAGCTAAACTCCACCCTTAATTCAAGTTTGACGCTTGCACTCACCATTGCCATTCTCGCCGTCGCAATTGTTGTCGTCCTCACCATTGTGCCGCCACCTCACGCCGTCTCCAACCTTGCTGTCACTGCCAGTAGAGCCGTAGTAGCCATTGCATTCCATTTTGCCCCTCACGCCAGCATGCCACTGCCCTCACTGCCGATGCCATGCTCGACCATGGCTGAGTAGAGGTAGAAGATGACCAGAGCCATCGATCGTTGGGCCCCTGAGCCATTAACTAAACTGTTGGTTAGTCACCGTTTTTGACATAGGTAATGATCGTATGACATGTGGGCCCATGAGATTAGAATTTCTAATTAACTCAGGATTTAAACCATGAACCACTAACATACAAGCCCCACGTCCCTTAACCCGTTGCATAGACCTATCTGTTGGACCACTATCACTGACTAGTGGGCCCCACCTTTCGGTATATGACCGCATGAGCCTAGTCTATATGAGCCGTGACCCCACCTGTCAGCCTCACCTAAATTCCCAAATTAAAATAAATAGAAAATATAAATAAAACCCCTGGACCCTACCTATCATCCCCTTAAGGATTTCCTTAAGAAAAATAATTAGAAAAGACCCTCAACCAAACCCACCTATTAGCAAGAGAATATTTTCTTCAAAAAAACAATTCAAAAATATTAAGAAAATCAGAATGGCCCCATCTGTCTGAATTTTATGAATTTTCTTTCTGTTTAAACTAAAAAAGCCATAACTTCTTCATCTCAAAGCCAAATCTAGTGATTTTATTTCTAAATTCATATAAATTCAAAACCTTTCCAAAAATACAAAAAATCATAATTTGTAGAATTCCTTTGAATTTTTGTTTGAATGTTTGATTGAATGCGGACAATTTCATGTGTATAGACTTCGACGCTTCAAACGCCCCCGTCGTTGACCAGCGAGATCCCACCTTGGCCACATTTGATCATGGTAAGTCATTATAATTGATTATGTTGAATCTAGTTTTCTTATGCAATATTTTGCTTTCAAATCTACATGCATGCTTATTATGGTAATTGCTAAAATACTATGTTAAAGGTTGAAATTCTAGTTATACCACGCATTTGATACTAGTATTCCCCTCCTTAACTATTGATGTTTCCTTGCCATGTCACCCTACGATATTTACAAATAATGATAACTCCACCATTGATTGAACTTTAGCATATTATGATTGTGCTTAGAAATACTGTAGTGGTAAAATGAAATACGACACAAACATTGCTAATTGAACTTTAAAACATGATAATTATGGTAACATGGGTCACCACTAGAAATAAAAAATGTTTTCTAAAATGGTGGAGACTCAGACGAGTGGTTGGTTGGAGACTGGTGCAAGGGTTGCACATATTGGATTGGTCGTACAGGGATTGCACATGATATTTTTGGATTGGCCACGCAGGGATTGCACTTGTCATATTTGGATGGGTCGTGCAGGGATTGCACATGTACTTTCTGGAATAGCTATGTAGGGATTGCATGAGCTTAGGTTTGTGGTTGGTCTCTCCTAAGTCGTTTAAGAACCAAATTCTTGTGCTCATCTTTTCTACACACAAATCATGTAACATAAGTCTGGTTATGGAATTGACCTAGCCCATTAATTTGCCTAGCTTTGGTGTGAATCCTATTATGCAAATATTAGTTCATGGATTTCAACTATGATTGGTGGGAGTGACTCGTAATGGTCACCGCCCTTGTGGATTTGTCGACAAGGGGCGTAGGCACCCTAACAACTAGTTCCATCATTGAAAACGTAACCTGAGAAGATAACGTTCTGGAGATGAGGCGTAACTTGGGAAGGTACTAGTCACTATCGCCAGTGTTGAGGATTAACCCTGGCGTGATAGTAAGCACCATAGTTAAACATTGTAAAAGCCTTGTTATAATTTTCTCAGTCGCACGCCTACAGAAGCGTATAGTGGCTGATATTATGAGTTAATTATATCTTATGGATAAAGATGTACAATCTCTGTAGTGTAAAAAACCTATTCAAATAGTTGTGCCCTCGAACATGGGCAAAAGTGTAGAAATGTTGCACTTGCGTAGTTTTTTATAAACAAATAACAAACTGGTAATGGTTGTGATGACCAACAAAAAATGGAAGTAGAAGTGGAGGGATTTCGTTCTCACATTAATGGAAGTGTAAGCAGAGAGATTTTGCTCTCATGATAATATTTGACTAAAAAATGAATATTGGTTTTAATGTAAAAATGGCTAAGTTATAGGTTTGAAATCTAACTAAACTAGTATATTTGACAAATTGGTTTTATGCTAAAAGAGACATAAAACCTTCAATTGGATAACCCTTGCATATAGTTATATATATAGTTGCATTCTACTATAGGACTTGCTGAGTATTTTTATACTCATTGTTGCTTAATACGTGGTTTTAGATGATGAAAGTGATGATCTGGTGTATGGATTCACCCATGCTCCAGCTATGACATGGAAGACGAAGGTCAGGACTAGGTTTAGCCCTAGTTGATTACCTGTGGTAAGATATGGAGACCCCTTTTAGTTTACGTACTATTCCGTTGCTTTACTACGAACGATGCTATTTGGTCAGTCGGCCCATTATGTAAAACTTAGTTATAAGACCTATTTACGATTGCCTATGAAATATGAAGTACCCTTCTATTTACTCGTATATATGGATGTGATGTCTGTCAGTGTTATTGTGCGAGCGAGCTACTAATCCAGGGACTAGCTCAGAATACACTAAAGATTCGGATTATCAAATTCGAGTCCCCACTGTTCATCTCCTTTCCTCTATTCTCATCATCAACCAAACATCAAAAGAGAGCAAGAGATAGGGGAAGAGCCTCATGCATATTGTCAAGACCCGAATATGCAAATTCAAACTCTCCTGTATATTCTGCACTAGTCCAGGATTACGCTAGTGCACATAGTGGAAACATCAATGAAATATAGACCATGATCACTGGGCCAAGGGAGTTGGTGGGATGGCTGGCACGGGAAGAAGACTTGGGCTTCGGTAGGGAAAAGGTGGGCTGGCAAGACAGGCTGCCAAGGAAGATGGGCCAAGCAGTGGGCTACGGGGGCGGAGTCAGCTAGGCCACACAAGGTGAAAAAGGTGATGGGCTAGAGCAAGGAAAAGGGCTAGGAGAAGAAATTCAGCCCAAATGTTTTTGCAGAATTTCTAGGGATTTTGGAATTTCAAAAAAGGGATTAAATCAAATTGAGCTCTAGAAAATAGCAAATAAATCTAAAAAATTCCTTGCAACACAAGAAACCCAACAAAAACTGATTTTAGTTTAATTGTTTTTTATTTTATTCATATTAAAGCTTTTAATTTCGAAAATTCAAACTAAACTTTAATTAATTCAAGGAAAATCCAAATTGTTACTTTTATTTTAAAAAATTAAAAAAAGACTCTACAAACTAGGATATTACAAACCTTTCCCCCTAAACGGAATCTCGACCTCGAGATTCAAGCTCACTAAAGGAATAGGTTACCAGGTATGATGTTGGAGATGATTTTGTTCAGGTTTCTTCTTGTAATGCTCGGAGATATCTGATTGCCTTGAGCTAACTGTGTTCCACGGCTTACTCTTAGGGAAAAGTCTTAGCAGAGGTACTTCCAAGGTTGAACAGTATTGGCGTAATTGGTTGACGCTTCTGCAAACATTTATGAGCAAAATGACCTAGCTCTTGGCACTTGAAACAAGAAGGTGAAGCTGCAGTGCTTGCATTCATCTGAGGCTGATTGCTAATGTTGATAGGGCACGGTTTTGAGATATCCTGACGAGGCACTAGAGCTGTAGTCCTGAAACTTATCTGCTAAGACACATGGGCTAGCTGGTATGTATTGTATCTGGCATTTTGTGACTATTGCAATTGAGCTCCTTGTTAAATCATCTTTCTCTTGCGAGATTATTCCATCTTATGATGAGATTCCCCAATAAGTATGGTCTTATCTACCATGTTTTGAAAACTAGCATAGTTATTGCCAATAACTTGAACCTTCAGTCTAGGGTTGACTCCCTTCTTAAAGTGCTTCTGACGTGGCATGTTCCCTTACTAAAGCTCATGGAACTCTTCTGATGCGATTGTCTTAGTAGAGTATGAGGGCACAGAAGAGCCGCAGTTCGAGGAACTCAAGATTTTCAAGACCAACCCGCTTATGAACCAAACGAGTCAATGTTTTGATCATATTGAACACACATTTTATGCAAATTTATATTCATTTAAATTATCAATTTGCATGTTTTGTTTATTATGCAAATATATGTTCGCTTAGGTTGTAGATACATTCCTAGTTGACATTATATTGCTATTACACCATACTTTGACACTTGAATCACATAATTCTTGTCATCATAGAACCTTAATGGTAACCTTACTAACTATAAACCGTACTTAAACGTCATGTTAGTCTTGCTTAAGTTCTCAGGGTGTTAAATTACCCTCTCATCATCTTTTAATCATGAAATTAATTTTGGGTAGTCATTGGAGGGAAATGACTAGAGTATTTTGGATAACTTAGTTTTGTGCTTCTCAAAACCCTAAAACTCATTACCATATATGGACGGATGGTATGATGGTTGGTGCGGATGTAGCATGATAAATTATGGTTTGTGGTAGCACCATCCAGATAATTTTAAGGATTGAATCATGTAATGACCTCCCAATATAAAACAATATAGCCACAAGTCTATAATGGGTACAGCCTGGCTAACTAATTTTCATCCACCCATGCGGGTTGCACCATTAGAATGACCCATGAGTCGTGTCATTGGCTTTAAAATATCGTGGACACGGGTCTTGTTGCTAGTGTAAGTCACCGTGTGGCGCGAGAGGGGGTCTAGATGGGGTGGACCTAACCTCGCTCAAATGAAACCTTAGCAGGTATAATTTATATTGGGTGATGCATTATAAATGCCTTGTAGTGATCTTATTTATCCACATGTCTAAGGAAATTGGTGATACATAACAAGTTGATTATCTCTTTTAGGTAAAGTATACAATTTCTGCAGAGCGTAAACTATTCGAACAGTTCTGTCCATAGTCATGGGTGAGCATCGGAACTTACTCGAATTAGTATCTTTTTATAAAACTTTATGGGTGGAATAAAAATTTGTCAGGTGTATGAAACCCTAATTTTGGTTTGCCCAGGTGGATGTAACCTAATGATGAATATGGGTGGATGTAACCCTAATAGCAAAAACTAATATATAGTGGATGGAATTATTTAACAGGTTGATGGAACCTACACCATCATAAATATTGCACGCTTTTACTCTCTTTAATAAAAATATAATTTAGTTAAAATATAAGTGATAGGACACGACTACAAAAAGGGTCATTATAGACGGTTTGGAACTGCCATCACAGACGGTTTTCTGAACTGTCTGTATTTATGTGTCAGTGATAATCGGAGGTTATCACAGATGGTTTATGAGCCGTCTGTGATAAAGACAACACAGACAGTTTGTAATTAGAACCGTCTGTGAAGAAAACTATTACAGACGGCTCAAAACAAAAACCGTCTATGATACTCACACATCACAGACGGGTCTATTTACCAACCGTCTGTGAATCACAGACGGTTGGTAAATAGAACCGTCTGTGAATCACAGACGGTTGGTAAATAGAACCGTCTGTGATAGTCCTTCATAGACAGTTCATAGCACAAACCATCTGTGATAGTTCATCCTATACCTATGCCCTTTGAAAACAAGCAAATACAGTGGCAAACACAACATCACATTCCATTACCATTATAATTAGAATCCACCATTACAGCATAACAAGATAATGAACCCAACTCTTTAACACGACAAGAATATATAAGAAGCAGATATCCTAGCAGACAGTAGAAGCTGGATGTATCCGATGGTGGCCGGATATCACCGGCAATGGAGAGGAGACGGTAGCACCACTTTTGTCGATCAGCGTCGTTGAAGGGAGGAAACTATATAGTGGATGAACTCACGCATGACTGTTGGTGGAAAGGTAGATGGGGAGTAGTTAATAAGAACTGAGCGGTGGGAAGGTAGATGGGAAATAAGTAATAAGGGCCGAGCGGTAGAAGGAACCGGTGCCTGCCATCCGATGTGGAGAGAATGGATGGGTGAGATCGAAATCATGGGAGATATGCCACGGATCGGTGACGTGTCATTATCAGAGATGGTTTGTTACACGAACCCTCTGTGATAATGCATATATCAGAGACGGTTTGTTATACGAATCTTCTGTGATAGTTTCATAGACGATTCTATTTAAAAACCATCTGTGATAATGCGTATATCACAGACGGCTTTTAAACCCAACCGTCTATGATAGTTTCAGAGACAGTTTTAGCCATGAACTGTCTATAATAATTAAAGCACAGACGGCTCCACATGAACCGTCTGTGATGAAACATTCAGTATAGTTTGTTTTGTAGTAGTGGGAATTACTAATGATTATAGCTTTCAAATATTACATTTAGCAAATAAAAGAATCCGAACATACCATTGTTAAACATTGCATGTATACTATTGCATTCTATGTGTTAGCTCGTGGCCCTCGCTCACAAAATCCCTCCAAACATGTGGACCAAGGACACTACACATACTACGACGCTCTAGGAGCTGATGGTGAAGAAGATGGAAGATATTAGGATAATCTCTAGTAGTCTAGATCTTATCCAGTCATGCTGACTAAGTTGGTGTTTACGTGTACCAATATTATCCATGTTCTTGGTTAATATCGCTCGCACACGTTTTACTCTAGTTGTTTGCCTGTGACGAAATGCGCCTTCCCCTTTTATTTTCGCTTCTACTTCCTCATTTATGTATTGTATCTATTTAGCCTGATTGGCTCTTATTGTAAATAACCCAATGTGATCTATTTAAACTCTGATTCCGTAATATTAATGTATGGTATAGTTTATATCATGTATGAAATAATTCAGTAATATATCTATAAATATTATCTACTGATTCAGGGAATAATATAATGATTTTACATAGGACTCTAGATTGATTAAATCTGGATCTAACAAGGTGGAATACGAAGAACTATCAGTTAGTTAAGGAATTTCGTATTTAAAAGGAACGACGTTGTGTGACAGTTGTTACATGGAACCGTTGCCAAATTTCTTCGTCCTGTCCAGTGTTGAACACAGGCAAGGCAAACATTTTAATTACATGCACGACTTTAGAATGGCCCTCACTAAGACATGCATCTGCTAATTAGGAATCTTACAACGTGATTTTGACAGTGATTATTGTACCCTGTCAGACCTGTCAACAGAACAGTACACCGAAACAACAGTTCATTGTCGCTTTCAACTGTTAATTTAACACAGGAAGAGAGGAGCAGTACGGTCCCATGTTCAGTTGTTCACCCTGCTTTCCGTTGGTGCTAATCATGAACACCTTAGCATTTTCCAGTTGCAAACTTGCAACTCACAAGCAACTATCATTGAGGTTGGCTCTTCTGTTCCAAGCTCCAACCTCACAAAATTAGACTAACCACGCATGATGGAAGTGTCACTACTACAGAAGAGGCTATACTGGACGGCTACATCACAGACGGTTCATACGGAACCGTCTGTGATTAAACTGTCACAGACGGTTTATACTGGCAACCGTCGGTGATATTTTCACAGACGGTTATTAACACCAACGGTCTGTGATAAATGAGACATCACAGACGGTTCGTTTTACTAACCGTCTGTGAAAGTTCACAGACGGTGAGTAATACGAACCGTCTGTGATGTCTAAAATTATCACAGACGGTTTCTGTTAATAACCGTCTGTGAAAATATCACAGACGGTTATTAACTGAACCGTCTATGATAATTTTAGAGATCACAGACGGTTCGTATTACTAACCGTCTGTGAACGTTCACAGACGGTTAGTAATACGAACCGTCTGTGGTATCGTTTAAACTACAGAATCTATAGAGACGAGAGTCAAATTCAAGGTAATTTTATTACAAAAGTGCAAAAAAAAGACATTCCCAGATTTGAATCTTCTGGGCTTCATATGCTTCTTCGTCGACTTCTGGAGTTGGAGGATCAACCGCTGTGTTCTCGAATGCTGTCAAGATTGTCCTTGCCTTCTCGACTTCCTCCTCAAGCATGGGCAAATGATCATTAGCATGTTCCATAATCTGAAACAGGATGTCAAGATGCGCTTCCGCATTATCGGCCCATTCTGCTTGATCGGCAAGTTTATCCAAGTGTGTCTGCACTGCCGCAAGATCTTCCTCCGCTTTGCGCACATTGTAGAGAAGAACGAGGCTGAGGGCGGTTTCCCTATCCTGAGTGGCAATGAGACACCTCCGTCGACGGCGGATGATGAGGTCCAGCTAACGGATGGAAGCGAGTCGAGGAAGGAGAGCAGGGCGTGAGCGGAGGAGCTGCTCCAGACGTAAATTTTTGGCCGCCTGTGTAAGGTTGCGTCCGAACAACTCATGATGGATAGATGAGAGGAAGGAGATCAAAAGAATTTTAGATGTCATTATTGAGAAATCTGGTAATGAAGAAGATGATCAGGGAGAGCATAGTGTGTAGAAGGATTAGGGCACGCATATATAAGCATTAACGCAGACGCTTCGTATTTCAAACCATCTCTGCTATTATGATCAGGGAGAGCATAGTGTGTAGAAGAGCAGGATTAGGGCGCGCATATTTAAGCATTAACGCAGACGCTTCATATTTCAAACCATCTCTGCTATTAATATCACAAACCGTTCATATTCTGATATTAATATCACAGACCGTTCGTCTGATATTAATATCACAGACCGTTATTAATACGAACCGTCTGTGATAACTGAAACATCACAGACGGCTCGTATTAAGAACCGTCTATGATAACTGAAACATCACAGACGGCTCGTATTAAGAACCGTCTGTGATATTTATTATCACACACGTTTCGCGTTAATAACCATCTGTGATAATCACATATCACCAATAATTGGCGTGTGATAATCACGTGTCACCAATAATTGGTGTATACCCAGGATTTCGATCTCACCCGTTCATTCTCTCCACATCGAATGGCAGGCAGCAGTTCCTCCCTCTGCTCGGCCCTTATAAATAACACCCCATCTACCTTTCCACCGGTACTAGTCACGCGTGAGTTCATCCACTGTGAGTATATATGGCTGTAAGTGTGGTAAGTGTGTCTTGTTCACCCACACCGTCGTTCCATGAAGAGTTCACTAGCTTGTTATCCTGTAATAGATCTAAATGTGTTGTCGTGCTTGCCTCTGTATTTGCATGTTACTCGACGATGCCGACTACTGCCGAGATGTGATGTCGACTCCGACAATCCTTCTTTTTCCTGCAAAATTCAAGGCAATTTTATTACAAAAGTTCAAAAAAAGACTTTCCCAGATTCTTCGGTGAGCAGCCGACTTCTTCGCTGAGCGACTATCCATCTGCTTCTTCCCACTTCTTTTCTTCATCTCTGGTCTCTGGATCACGTACGCCAGTAGCGATCATCGCTACTGGCGTACGTGATCCAGAGACCAGAGATGAAGAAAAGAAGTGGGAAGAAGCAGATGGATAGTCGCTCAGCGAAGAAGTCGGCTATGTCGGCTGCTCACCGAAGAATCTGGGAATGTCTTTTTTTTGCACTTTTGTAATAAAATTGCCTTGAATTTTGCGGAAAAAAGAAGGATTGTCGGAGTGGAGAATGCCAATTCGAAGCATAGCATAGCATCCGAGGCACATCCGAGGCCTGCTGCTGTGTCTTGAGGAATGCCACATCTGAAGACCAGCTCTTGGCATTCCTCAAGACACAGAAGCAGGCCTCGGATGCTATGCTATGCTGCAATTTCTATCACAGACGGTTCGTTGTTACAAGCCGTCTGAGATATATATATCACAGACGGTTTCAAATACTGAGCCGTCTGTGATATATCACAGACGGCCGTTGTTATTAACCGTCTGTGATATTGTGTATATCACAGACGGTCATTGTTATGAACCGTCTGTGATTGTTTAGTATCACAGACGGTTTTTTATAAAACACCGTCTGTGATAGTTTAGACTATCACAGACGGTTATTTATTCGAACCGTCTATGATAGGCAACAATCACAGACGGTTATTAATTTGAACCGTCTGTGATATTGTATCACAGACGGTTAATATTAATAACCGTCGGTGATAATTCACAGACGGTTATTAATACGAACCGTCTGTGATATATCATTTTCACAGACCGTTTGTGGTTGGAACCGTCTGTGATATTCTGCGTAGTATTAATTACGTGGCGTACTTGCTTGAAGGATGTCGACACCGATTTGTCTTCATTGCGCTGCATCGGTGGAGCAAGGCGGCCGGCTTTAGGGAGTTGGGGGTGAAAAAATATCACCGTCTTCTTAGTGATCTGATCAGAGGTTAGTATACTCAATTACTTAACATTCTTAGTGATCTGATCAGATATTAGTACTCAATTAATTAACATTCTTAGTGATCTGATCAGAGGTTAGTAGTAGGGGTAATAATCATTTTTTACACCCATTTGTCACTTGTGTAGCGTAGATGGACCGAAGCTGGATGTATATTGAGAACCGTGTGAGTGAAGAGTACATTACTGGCGTGTCTGCTTTTAGAAGGGCGGCCGAGTTGGATATGTTGAAGAAGGGGATGAAATATATGTATTGCCCATGTATTGATTGTGATAATCTCAAGATGTTTAGCAACTCAGCGTAGATTGAAGCTCACTTGATTCGAAGGGGTTTCAGAAAAGGGTACAAATGTTGGACCAGTCACGGTGAAGAGAAGAGTACACAAGAAGGTAGTTATGACATAGTCGAGGGAGACAACGATATGCCAGTTGTGGACTGTTCTTTCGATCATGAGGATAGGTCGCAGGATGACAATCTGGATCAGATGTTACGTGATGCAGAAGGGAACTATAGTGAGAGAGAGTTTGGTAAATTCGAGGGCTTGATGGAGGACTCGGAGAAACCTTTGTTCCCGGGCTGCAAGCCGCAATACACGAGGTTGTCATCAGTTCTAGAACTACTAAAATTGAAGGCAAGCAATGGTTGGTCCGACAAGAGTTTCACGGCATTATTAGGTCTCCTAGTGGACATGCTTCCAACGGGAAATGTGTTGCCGAGAACCACCTACCAAGCCAAGAAGATTCTTTGTCCATTAGGAATGGAAGTAGAAAGAATACATGCATGTCGGAATGATTGTATCCTGTACCGTAAAGAGTATGCTAGCTTACATGTTTGTCCGGTGTGCAAAGCATCCCGATACAAGCGTAAAAATGACTCTGATGATGGGAAGGGCATCGAGGTGAAGCAAGGACCTCCCGCTAAGGTGATGTGGTATCTTCCTGTAATCCCCCGTTTGAAGCGTTTATTTGCAAACCGCAAGGATGCAAGATTGATGCGTTGGCACTGCGAGCAGCGTAAGAAAGACGGAATGATAAGACATGTTGCTGATTCTGCCCAATGGAGGAACATCAATAGGATGTTTGTAGATTTCGGTGTGGAACCGAGAAATATAAGGTTTGGGTTGAGTACAGATGGAATGAATCCTTTTGGTAACATGAGCAGCCGACATAGCACCTGGCCCGTGACTCTGTGCATATACAACCTTCCTCCTTGGTTGTGTATGAAGCGGAAATATATTTTGATGTCACTACTTATCCAAGGGCCGAAGCAACCTGGCAACGATATTGATGTGTTACTAGCCCCATTGGTGGAAGATCTTGCAATACTGTGGAATGAAGGGGTACATGTATGGGATGCGGACAAACGAGAGAACTTCACTCTATGCGCCATGTTGTTCTGCACCATTAATGATTTTCCTGCCCTTGGTAACCTGTCAGGGTTGAGTATAAAAGGAGCCAAAGCGTGTCCGCACTGCTTAGATTATACCGAGAGTGTGGTTGAACAACTCGCGAAAAACTGTGTACATGCGTCACCGTAGGTTCCTTCCAAAGTATCACCCATACCGCAAGATGAAGAAACAATTTGACAGAAAAAAAGAGGATGACTTAGTACCATGACTCAGTACATGAGCTTCGTGCTCAACTTGAGGAACAACTATATGCCTCACTTCAAGAGCAGACTGCCTCACTTCGAGGAGAGATAGATTCGTTGCGGGAAGAACTGAGACAAGTCCGCAACCAATCGCAACCCACTCCTACTACTGCGGTACCCAGTCCCCCTCAACGTCGCAGTAGCTGCGTGTCCACACCAATTTCTGAACATAGCGACGTCCACTTACCTATTGATGACATTCAGGTAATGTACCTCTTTAGAATGGTACATAGATCTCTCTGGTGGACGCCTTAACTCATCTTGTATCGTTATGTAGGAGCTTGTGCCTTGCAGCCTCAAAGTCAGTCTTGTTGGCTCTATTCCCGTTGACGCTGGGTGCGGCATGGTGTATCCATTGCTGCCAGGGATGCTGGTGCACGGTGGACAAGTAGACACCGGTTTCATAAAGGTCCAGGTGGACATGATTAATGATATTTTTAAGACCGTCCCTCTTGAGAAGCCCCCAAACGAAGAGATTAAGACATTAGGGGATGCCGTCCACACATTCAATCAGTGGCTCAAGAGGGACATCGTCCTCGACATGTCCGTGCCACAATCTTCACATCCAGTGGCCCAAGAGGGACGTCACCTTGGACCTGGCACATCGGCTCCGGTGGCTCCACCTCCAAATCCAGTAAAGTCTGTTGCATCGGCTCCCGCCGAGACGCCACCGAGAACATATCATAAGCGAGGCTCCAAGGCCTCCAAGGCTCATGCGAAGAAAATTAAGCCACATCCCGTGTCATGGAAGTTTACTCTAGGAGTGTCGTTGGTGCCCGAGTCACAAATATCCCAGCTTGGTTTGATTTGCAATACATTGCATGCCTGGTACATGGAGAAGTCCAACATGAAGCCAATCCGGCAGAGTGCATTCACTCTGAAATATAAGGAGACGCATTTCCTCCACGACTCGGGCTACATCGTCGTGACATTCGAAGATTTATTCTTACTATTCAATCTCGACGAACTCGACGCCTCACTTCTACGATGCTGGACACTGTAAGTGTACTGTACAATGAATACATTCACGTTATACAAATAAATGTCATTACTCTTTCTTTATGTATAGATACATGATCCAACAAGTCCGGCGATCGCGACGACCGGTGGGTTTCCTCGACCCTCACTTGGTCTCCGAGCAATGTATCAACGCAGATGCATCCTTCGTGCAAGGTTACATAACGAGGGGATTGATTGCTCACACCGACAAGGTGTACGTCATGGTACCCTTCAACCAAGGGTAAGTGCTTCACTAGTTGCCACACATATGTTTCATTTGTACTTTACATGCAGCATGAACTTAGGATTAATCACTATGGCGACACACATGACTAGGCATCACTGGATTTTGATTGTGATTGTACCAAAGTGGAGCAAGGTAATATACCTTGATTCCCTCCTTAGGAGCAACCACGACTTCAGTCGTGTGCAAGAAGTACTTAACAGGTAAACTCATTTCCTCCATACATAACTCTATTGTAATATTTCTTTTGTTTGCCATGGCCGAGGCTAAGTTTTTTGAATCACGTAGGGCGTTTGCCGATTATGTTGCCCAAGGAGGAAGACACGACAAATCCAGTGACACGCTACGACACAACACGTGATTTCCGGTACCCGCTACAACACAACAATCCTATATCATACTTTGCTATAATGCCTCTAGAATTGACAATACCGATGTATGTAATTCTATTTTTGCAATGCCACCAGCAGCTACAGGGCAACGTATGTGGATTCTACGTTTGCCGCCATATGAAGGAAATCATGGATACTAAGAGCAATGATCCAGAGGTTTGTCAGGTCCTTCCAATAATTATTATTTTCTGATTATATATATGTATTTATATTACACACACATGCTAATTAATGACTTAACATTACTCCTAGCGACAGCGGGTGGACTTCGACGAAAGTGCATATGATCTTGACAATCTCGTCGACATTCATGCAATCATCTCCGAATTCTTGCTAGCAGAGGTCATAAATAAGAGGGGAGAGTTACACGCCGGCAATGGTGATAATTAGATGTTGAAACATTGGATTCAATTGTACAAATCAAACAATTCCTTCAATTGAATTCATTTGTCAGATTTTGTGTAACGATTTTCATTCTATATATGTATGTGATCTGCTGGCCGTTTGTTACATTCATCTGTGTATCGAATTTTGTTGTAATTTACTATGAGTTGCAATTAACTTATATCTGTCATTTATCTGTAATCTGCTTGCTTGCTTTCAGAGGGCATGGCTACCATATCCTGAGGCTAGCCAAAAAACAGCAAATAAAATGGATGATGCACTTGGTATCACAGACGGTTCGTTGTTAAAAACCGTCTGTGATACAATATCACAGACGGTTTCAAAGAGTGCCGTCTGTGGTGTGAATAATATCACAGACGACCTTTACTACTAACCGTCTATGATATACACAATATCACAGACGGTTAGTAATAAAAACCGTCTGTGATATTGTGTATATCACAGACGGTCTTTATTACTAACCGTCTGTGATAGGCAAGTATCACAGACGGTTGTTTATAAAAAACCGTCTGTGATAGTCTCGTATCACAGACGGTTTTTTTTAAAAAACCGTCTGTGATACGAGACTATCACAGACGATTTTTTATAAACAACCATCTGTGATACTCGCCTATCACAGACGGTTAGTAATAAAGACCGTATGTAATGTGAGTTATCACAGACGGCTCGGGAACCGTCTGTGATAACCACCAACTATCACTGACACCTAAACACTGATGGTTCAGGAACCGTCTATGATGACGGTTCCGAACCGTCTGTGATAGAGCTGTCTGTAGCAGTGTGTATCAGACGAAGACAAGTCATCTTATTACAAAGCTTAAGATGATAACACTTTTCTAATCTTGGTCTTGAACAGCATCACAATGATTTTGTCCATGGAAAAGTAGAGGAAACAACCTCTGGAATGCGTCACGAAAGAATCGTAGCTTGTACCAACGATGCAATGCCATGCAGGTCCATAAACTTTATCAAACTCCTGTTGGATATCAAGAAGAATCCATTAGAAGCTAAGACATGCAGTGTCCTTTCAAACAGGGGCGGAACCAGTCCAAACCTAAGCCCTGGGTTGGACCAGCTGCTTTTGGGCCGACTCTTAAGTTAACTCTATTTTTTGTAATTTTGATAAATTTTGCATGTACTTTGGTTGCTAAGCTTCGAGCTACAGCCTAGGTAGCCTAAGGCCTGGTTTCGCCACTGCTTTCAAACACAACACAACGTAGGAAAATGGAATATCAATAATTGAAATTATTGAAAAAGAAGAAAGGATATTTAGGTTTATGCTGCCCAGACCGAAGTGCCAATATAGCACATGATGACTATTGATTTCAACACTACCAGCTGGTTACAGCCTGCTTAATTTGGCAGTTTCTAAAATTTCATTTCACAAAGAACTCATTTGAATGAAAAATGAAAGAAAGGTAGACAATGAACGGAATGGATGCTTTTCAGAATATAAAACAAGCGAAAGATCACAATTTGCACGCAGCTCACCTTCTTCACATCATGGGCCAGCTGCCTTGAGCTGAACTTGTCCAAGCTATCATGCGATCGTTTAGCACACCGGAATGCATGCAACTGCATGAATGGCGGCATGTCTGCGGCCTTCACCCTCACCCCGAGCACCGCAACAACCTCTTTCATGTTGATCTCCATCTCTGGCATCGATTTCCTCCCAGGCGCAACATCGATGATCTCCCTCTGTCCCAGACCAGGCAGATGCACTCCAGACTTCTCAAGGCAGATATCCTCATCCTTCTGAATGGTGGTGGGATTTGGGGGCTTAACCTCAGAGGCAGCAGGATGCTTTGTCTCTTTGACAATTCCCCTCTATTTCCCACCAAACAGCCACTGCTCTTAGTCCGCCTGCGACCATGACGACCGCCATTGCTCGCTAGTTAATATCTCTCCTCCTCTACTGCTGATTAGTTCTGAATCTGTCTGGGTCCTCCTAAAGCCATCTATATAGCAGTGTGGAGAATGGCACAGCCAAGCGGAATCCTATAGACCAGGTACTAACTAATTAATGGATTATGAGTTTGGATTCTCTGCAACGAGCGGGTGGGGCAAGGGACAAAATTTTCTCTACTTTGAAAAGGAGAACAAACATATAGAAAACCGCAGACCAGGTGCAGGTTGCCTTGTTCTGCGGTATGGTGCCCTGTATGAAGGAAAAAAGCTAGTGCATAGGTTAGTTGCTGCATTAAGGTCAGATTTGAAGGATCCCGATGACTAATCTTTATGACAAAAACGAACTTCACGTCCTCAACTACCTCACTATGCCGCTCAGTTAGTGTATTGTGGGTGTCAATAGGATCTGCTTATGTGAGGTTTCTGACAGTCGTTTCATTTTCCATGACAAGCTTCATTTCTCCAGGTAATGGATCGGAAATGTTGTTGTTTACAGATCAAACAAAAAACAAAAAAGCTGCCGGGGAGGCCTTGAAGGGGCTACTCGGAGCTGTAGATGTCGTGGGAAATATATATAAGATGCTTGTATAGAACATAGGTATCTTTTCCTAAAAACTAAGTCGTTCCTTTCCCCATAGCGCCCTAAGACATGTACTTATAGTCATGGGAAGGTTTATTACATAATTATCCTTATCTGGGTCTATACTTACAGAGGTAAACCTGCTATTTCTCCCACTTGAAGTTACATGAATGCTCCTACTTAGATCTATACACATAGGGGTAAACATGTCATTTTCCTCGCCTATATTCCTTACCAATTCAGACACTGGCCTATTGGCATGATGGATCCATTGGGCTAAAGTGGGGGCCTCTCCCCCAACAGGAAACTTTGTCTCAAATTTGGAAAATGCCTGATGTGATAAATGGTTGTCTCACCCTTGAGCCTTCCCTTACCAAGAAGACTGGAGATTCTGTTAGACACCAACTTAATATCTACAGCACTCAATTTCACGCAGTCCAACCTAATTTTGCAATTCTAGCTCAATGATGGGACCATAGAACAGAAACCAATCAGAACAAATTATTAGACAAGTAGCCCCTATATCGCAAGGCAAAATAAATAGAAGAGGCAAATGTATAAAAATGAAATAAGATGTCTATTTCTTGTGGTTTGTTGCACATGGTAGGTAAACTCAAACCATAACTGTACTGTAGATAGGGCACTTGACATGCTGAAAGTTCTATTGCATACTTATCTCTTGTTCTCACATTTGGTAGTCTTTCTTGTTTGAAGATAATCATAGCAAAGTGATCTCAACTGTTTAATTACTGTAAACAGCTTCAGTGTTCTTTCTGTCCCATTATCCCATTTGTGGTACATCTTAAGGTGAGGATACACAAGCCTATAGTTTGCATTACTTCTGTTTCCTGTATTCTGCCTCCAAAACAAGAGAACTTTCAACTGTCAATAATCAGAAAATACCTGCAATTTGGTGCCTTCAAAATACTATTCCAAATGTTTGCATGCCTTTAAAGTCACATTTTTCTTTGGAGCTTGGGTCCTTAAGTAGACAACAATATGCTTGGAACCTGAAAGCTACAGGCATTTTGGCTTGGAAGGATGAAGGTGATTTCTAATGTGTGGTCTTTTTCGTGGAACCTTTTTTGGTCCCCATCTGTGTTGAAACTTACTCTGTGCTTGCCATGGTTGCTAACTCACGATTCCTAAGGGTCATGTGACGATGTGAACAAGTCCCATTACTCTGTCATCACAAATAAGTGAATAACTTTGCTTCCTTCAGGTTCAAGTTCCTTTTCCTCTCACTTCACCATTCCATAGCCTTCCATTTCATAATCATTTCAGCTTAAAGGTTAAGCTTTTGACTTTTTCAGTACTGTTTGAGCTTTTTTAACTGTAACTACTGTTAGTTTTTTCAGCGTAATTAAATTTTAAAAAAAGAAAAAAAGTTTATGTCAACACAGACAATGCAAAGCAAAAAAGGAAAGAAAAGATTAAAAAAACAAAAAACCTAGAAAAAGACAAAATTAAGAAGCTAGAATCTCAAAACTAAAGCTAAAACAGAGCACAGCCATAAACACTCCAATGTCCTGATTGTAAAGGAGATTTTATTGTTAAGGATAGGATAAAATTGTTTTATTAAGCTAGAATCTCAAAACTAAAGCTAAAACAGAGCACAGCCATAAACACTCCAATGTCCTGATTGTAAAGGAGATTTTATTGTTAAGGATAGGATAAAATTGTTTTATGTGTTTTCTTATATGCCTTGATTTCTTTATTTTTGTACAGCATATTTCTTTAAATATCTCCTTATTCTCACTATATATATTACCCTTTAAATCTCATAAATATACACATAATATTTATAATATGATATCAGAGCTATGACACTAACCTTAATTTTGCGCATCCGCTGCCACCGTTGGTTCACAATTGAGCCACCACCACCCTCCGATTACTGCTGCTCTACCCCGCCGCCGCTGCCATCGACCAGGCCGCTGCTGCCATCTCCGACAACCGTTGTCGTCACCGCCGCCAACGACCAGGCCGCCGCCACCATCTTCGACAACCGTCATCTGTCACCCATCGTTGCCCCCGGCCACCGGCTGCTGTCCGCCGACGCTTGCCGCTTGTCGCTGCCCCAGCAGGAGCACCCGCCGCCCGCCCGACCACCCCCGATCCGATCTCCAGCGACCGGCGCCCGCTCGACCAGCTCCCGGAGCTCACTTGATCGGCGACGCCTGACCGACGCCCAGTGCTCGCCCCCCGATCCGATCTCTAGCGACCGCCGCCCACCTGCCCGGCGCTCGGAGCTCGCCCGTCCCCGTTCTGATCTGATCGGGCGGATCAGATCTAGTTATTTTATATTAGCAAAAAAGGAAAAAGATAGAAGAAAATCAAAAAAAAAAGAAAGAACAAAGAAAAACATTAATCTAACCGTCGCGCCGTCCAGCGCCACATGTTAGACTTCGTTGCCTTGGTCGTCTCGTTCTCTAGCGTCGTCTATCGATAACTTCCATTCCATCAGTCGCGATCTCATTCTCGGGAATAAAGGTACATTGGACAAACTGGTCTTCACTCATGAAGATCACGCTCGATGGTCTCTGCCTCTAGGGACATGTCACTAGTCCACTACCTTCTCCGCCACCGCTGGTCCAGCCTCCCATGCAACCTCCTTCTGCGCCTCTTGCAGACGATGAGGCCACCAAGGAGGCAGAGGCTGCTGCTACTGCTAAAGCTGCTGATGAGGTCTTTCAGTATGCCATCAATGTTTTCGAGCGCTGGTGTGCTGATGAGGCCCATTTTTGAGCCATCCTGGTGGTCAGCGTTGGCGACTCCTCCAGCTAGATATTGTTGGTCTACGGTCTACTCAACAGATTGGGAAGTACTTGCGTGAGCAATACCAGCAGAGTAGTGTTGCTTAGTTCTTTTCACTTCAGCGTGAGTTGGAGATGCTTCGCAATGGGGTCTCTTCTGTCGATGACTTCTTTCGAGCCCTGGCCAATCTCTAGCGCCAGCTGGAAGAGCTGGCCTCTCCACTCTGCCAGGTGTGTCATAAACTGCAGAAGGCGGATCATGATTGCATTTGCCTTTAAGATTTCATCTGTAGTCTTCGCCCAGAGTTTTAGCCTGTCAGGGCTTAACTGTTGAGCTGCTCGCCGCGACCGACTGCCAACGAGGCCCTTTCGACGCTTCGGGCTGAGGAGCTTCACCTCGGATTAGCAGCACAGTCCATTATGACTATGCTTGCTACTCCTTTGACTACACCAATGTTTTCTGCTCCAACTACGTCCCTCCCCAGGTGCCTATTTCCGCAACTACTACAAGAACTTCGGGCATGACTACCAAAGTTGTGCGGTGCAGAAAAAGTGGAACAAAACGCGTGGGGGTAGACGATCCAAGGGGGCAAAGAGGCCCCTCCTTCATAGGAGGACAGACCAGCTTGTCAAGTTCTCAGCGAGGTGACTCTGTTCAGCAGTTCTGCCAGACTCTACTTCAACTCTCTCACAGCTCAGCAAGTTTTGCCAGTCTAGCTCAGCCGTCTCCTCTAGGTAGCTCTTGGGTTCTAGATTCTGGTGCCTCTTTCCATATGACACCGGACTCCACATCTATCATTTTAGTAGGACCTCCTGCTTTTCCTATCTCTGTTCATACAGCTGATGGTACTTTCTTGTCTGTCGGCTGTCAAGGTACTCTTTTGTTCACTGATTTTTCTCTTCCAGCTGTTTCCTATGTTCCCCAACTTACCATGCAGCTTTTCCGTGGGACAATTAACTGATCTTGGTTGTAGGGTTGGTTTTGACTCTCTCACCTGTTTTGTCTAGGATCGACAGACAGTGACAGTACTTAGGAGTGACCGGCGCCATAGGGATTGTCAGGGTCTCTACATTCTCAATCGCCTCCACCTTTCGTCCACTTCAGTTGCTCCTACCATGTCTACCTCCACCGCCACTGGTGCCAGCACCTCTAGAGCTTTTGCGCATTGGCATCACCATTTAGGTCACATGTGTAGGTCCCGTCTTTCTTTATTAGTTCGTCCGGGCGTTCTTGAACATGTTAGTGTTGACACGTCCATGTTTTGTCACAATTTTCTTATCATTCTAGTGAGTCTTTGTCTTCTCGTCCTTTTGATTTAGTTCATTCCGATGTATGGGGACCTGCGCCTATTATCTCTAAAAGCGGGCATAATTTCTATGTAATTTTCATTGATGATTATTTCCAAATAAACCATTTTACTTAGTTTTTCCCTATATCTAATCGTAGTCAATTTCTTGCGATTTATCATAACTTTGTCACAATGGTTCGTACTCAATTTAAGTCCTCTATCCGTACTTTTCGCTGTAATTTTGCTGGCGAGTACTGTTCTAGCGCTTTCAGACAATTTCTTTCTGAGCAAGGCATTTTTTACCAGTCTTCTTGTCCTAGTGACCATGCTCAGAATGGGGTTGCTGAGCGCAAGCATCATCATCTGATTGAGACTGCTGGCACACTTCTCCTTGCCTCTTACATTCCATCACAGTTCTGGGCTGAGACTGTTTTTACGGCTGCATATCTCATCAATATGCAGCCTTCCACTACTCTTAAAGTTGTCAGTCCTATAGAGCGTCTCTAATCTAGAGGCCCCCAATACACTCACCTTCGTATTTTTTGCTGCACCTATTTTGTCCTACTACAGCCTTATGAGCGCACCAAACTGTCAGCCTAGTCAGTTGAGTGTATGTTTCTTGGTTATAGTTCTGAGCATAAGGGTTATTGCTACTATGATCCTTCCGCTCAACGGATCAGGATCTCAGAGACGTTGTCTTTGACGAATCTCGACCTTTCTTCTATCGAGATTTGGCTCCTTGTTATATTTCCACCATTGAGACAATCTCCTGGTTGTCTCAACCGGCCTCTTCACCTATTTCTCCCCATTCTCAGCCTTCCTCTATTCTATCTCCAGTAGTTCCTTCTATGCCCCCACCTTTTGTGTTGCCTCTTGCAGCACTGCCTTTTGTTCCTGCAGCACTATCATCTCGTTTCTCTAGAGTACACTACTTCAGACATCCTTGTCCTTCATCAAACTCATCTTTTGGTATCTTGCTGACACCGACGTATAATTCCTCTGATGATGCTCTTTGTTACACCCTTCGTAACCAGACATCCCTTCGGTCTCCTGGTTGTCATGGTTTTTCTTCGACAACTCATGCTATCTCTGTCACTGAGCCTAGCTCTTATCATCAGGTTGTTTCTCATTCTGAGTGACAGCTTGCTATGGCAGATGGGCTTGATGCTCTTCGATGTACGGAGACCTGGGATATTGTACCACGTCCTATCTCGTGCAAGTGGGTGTACAAGATTAAGACCAAGTCTGATGGTACTATCGAATGCTACAAGGCTCGTCTTGTGGCTCGCGGCTTCCAACTGGGTTACAGTCATGATTACGATGAGACGTTTGCCCTTGTTGCTCATATGACCATTGTTTGCACTCTTGTTACAGTTACTTCTATCCGCTGGTGGTCTATCTCTCAATTGGATATTAAGAATGATTTCTTAATGGTGTTTTGCATGAGGAGGTTTACATGCAGGCACAGCCTGGATATTCTGTTCCAGATAGACACATCTGTCGTCTTCGTTGTGCTCTTTATGGCCTCAAATAGGCTCCTCATGCTTAGTTTGTGCGTTTTACCTCATGATTACCATTGTCGGTTTCATTATTAGTAACCACGATCCTACTCCTTTTGTCCATATCTCACCTAGTGGTAGGGTGCTGCTTCTTCTTTATGTGGATGGCATGCCCATCACTGATGATGATTCCTCATTTATCACATGTGAAGAAGCATCTCAGTGAGCAGTTTCTGATGACTGATATTAGTTTACTTACGTACTTCCTTGTATTGAGATTTCTTCCACGCCTAAGGGCTACTACCTCTCCCAGCAGAAGTATGTTTAGGATCTACTTGATCGATCTGGTCTGATTGATACTCGCATTGTTGCGACTCCCATGGATCTTTCTCTTTAGTTTCGCGCTACTGATAGTGATCTTCTTGAGGATCCTACTCGATATCACATCTTGTTGGGAGTTTGGTGTACTTTGTGAGCACTTGTCTTGATATTGCTCATGTTGTCCATATCTTAAGTCAGTTCTTAGCTTATCTTACTCATCTTCACTACAGTTATCTTCTTCGTGTTCTTCCCTACTTGCGTAGGACAATCTCTCGTCGTTTGTTTTTCTCTAGCTCCAACTCACTACAGCCTCAGGCATACTCCGATGCGACCTGGGCTAGTGATCCTTCTGATTGTTGTTCTCTTTCTCCTTACTGTATTTTTCTTGGCTCTTCCTTGATTGCCTGGAAGACAACGTAGACTGCAGTTTTCTATTCGAGTGCAGAGGCTGAGTTGAGAGCTATGGCAGCAGTGACAATAGAGATTACTTGGTCGAGGTGGTTACTTGCAGATTTTGGAGTACTTGTGAGGAGACTGACGACCCTTATGTCTGATAGTACAGGTGGTATCAATATTACTCGTGACCCAATGAAGCATGAGCTCACCAAACACATTGGTGTAGATGATTTATACATTCGCTCACAGGTGCAGGAGGGAATACTCGCTTTACAGTTTGCGCCCTCAGAGTTACAGCTTGCCGACTTCTTCACAAAGCCGCAAACTAGGGCACAACATTTGTATTTTCTCTCCAAACTCAGTGTGTGTGATTCACTATGAGTTTGAAGGGGATGTTAAGGATATGATAGGATTGTTTTATTTGTTTCCTTATATGCCTTGGTGTTCTTATTTGTGTACGATATATTCCTTTATATATCCCGTTATACTCACTATATATATTGCCCTTTGGGCCTCATGAATATACACACAATATTTATAACATTTATAAATACCTATAGAAGACACTAGGAGAAATCTTATATATTTAGTACAAGCTATCATCAACGCAATTGTTCATACAACTTTTCTTATTGTAAACTTCTATCAGTGCTCATTTTCCATATTCTCCCTTCATATCAAAACCTCCTTTTTTTTTCTAGAAGGCCCTCTCCGTACCTCTTTTCTTATTGTAAACTTCTATTAGTGCTCACTTTCCTCATTCTCTCCTCATATCAAAACTTTCATTTTCATTTCTTGAAGGCCCTTCCCGTACCCAACATTTCCGAAAGTTTAAATTCCATGTGGATCACCTTTGACCACCCATCAATCTATCTTGAATTGATAAACAAAGGTACTGAATTTAATATATTGGAGAGAATATTGTATTATAAAAATGTTACATACTCAAATTAGTTCTGGAGCCATGAACAACGCAACATAATGATGTTATTTTCAGCATGCATCAGTGTTTACCAAGATGCTAGGCGCTAGTCGTGTGGCAGACCGGCACCTAGCGCCTAATCGCTACCTAGGCAGGCTAGACGGCTGCCTAGGCGGGTAAGGCGGGAGGGTGACGCCTAGCACCTAGGCACTGTCTAGGGGGGCTAGGCGGTCGCCTTGGGGAACAAAGGCATGCATAGGTATTAAACCTTCATGCTAAATTGCTAACAGAAGGGGACAGACCATAGCAAGCCAAATTACTAAACCACACATCCTAGTCCATGAAAAAAAACACAACGAAACAACCAGAAGTGTTATGAACAATTGAACTAACCACAATATTTTACAGTAATTTCATGAATCTCTGTTATCTACAACCCAAACAGATCAAAATTTAACTCGTAAGAAATACAGAGAAGTTCAAGGATATCAGAAATATGATGAAAAGCTCGAGCATCAAATCCATGTGTACAGTCTTGCAAATTGTGGAAACAACAAATTCCAATTCTACCAGACAAAATGCCAAATACTTGTTCTAAAAGGGAACTGTAAAAATCATGTAGTGATCATCCCATTTAACAAGAAATGTTACCATGGGTTGAAAATTCGACATACAAGGTCGCAATTCTTCACATGCATATCAGCGTATGACCACATAATGTATTAAAAAATCAATTCATGGCATTTGAATAAATGTTTTGTTATGAAGACCAAGTACCTCTCCTTGAAAAGAAAATTTGGAATGCTATCCACATTATCGTGCACCTAGTGGAGGACATCCAACAGGAAGTGGCAGATCCAAGTTATCAACAATCCTGAATGTCCTCGGGACCATCTTGTCAACATAGAGTGTGCCTTCAAGATGATCACATTCGTGCTGCAGGATGCGTGCCTGCCATCCCGAAGCCTCAACCTTAATGGGACGTCCATTTCGGTCCAAACCCGAAACCTCAACATCTAGATGCCGCTCAACAACTGCCCTATATCCATCAACACTGCCATCGCCAGAATTCAAGTATGAGAACAAACATGATACAATTCAGACAAAGCAATGCAGTTTTCATATCCTCAATGTCTTCATAGATGAACTACAAGTAATAATATTGCATAACAGAACTACCTCAGACATCCCTCGAAGAAATGTGTGGTTCTTTCGCTTGTCTTCTTAAGCTTGGGATTGATAATAACCTGGCTTCCAGGGGGAAAAAGAAGGAAAAGAAAAGGGCATGAGAAGGTGCTAGTGCCTAACGACAATGGGTGGTGAACACGGTTCCATGCGGCAAAATGTACTGACAAGAAGATCGAAAGGACGGCGATCCTGTGATTCGATATCCTTCTTGGGAGCATAGCTGATGTATTCTTGGGTGTCCTCCAGAACAATAATCTGGCATTGATGAATTTAACAGGTTGAACAATGTTGCCATGGTCTTACACGAATTACGATTGAACATAAGCAAGTGGAGTGGTAAGTGCTAAGGCAAGAAACCGGAGAGAATGCAATGCAACGCAAGATTGACCGTACAAATCGTGTTCTTGACTACGCAAACCTTCAAGGGGACGCCGATCTGTGGGGCGGCGAGGCCGACGCCGGGTGCCTTGCGCATGACGGCGATCATCCGGTCGATGACGCCCTGGACATTCTCGGAGGGGACGTCCCCCGGGGACACCTCCTGAGCCGGCTCGTGCAGCACAGGGTCGCCCGCCTTCACGGTCCCCGGCGTCACCGTCATCGCCGTGGGCGCGCCGCCGCCGCCCTTCCCTCGAAGC
Organism: Dendrocalamus latiflorus; assembly: GCA_017311315.1. Lineage (NCBI taxonomy): Eukaryota > Viridiplantae > Streptophyta > Magnoliopsida > Poales > Poaceae > Dendrocalamus > Dendrocalamus latiflorus. The sequence goes on from CM029664.1 coordinate 29,630,229, forward strand.
AGCCCCGACAGCCAGCCCCCGCCGCCCGCGCTGGCCCTCACGCTGCTCCACCGCCTGCAGCTCACGTCTCTCCCAGTAGAAATGGCGGTAGAAATCGGCGCGGCGGGGGAGAGGAGGAGCGCCACAACGGCGGTTGTGGAGAGCGGCCGGAGGAGCGCTTCCATCTTCTTTCGTCTAGTCGTCTGCGGCTCGATGGAGTGGATTGGAATATTGGATGGCTGGTTAGCTGACGTGGCAGTTCGGCCGGGCTAGAGGAGTGGTTGGGCCTACCCCAGCCGACTACGGGATAGACCAGCGGCCCGCTGAGGACGGATCACTTTTTTTTAGCTTTCAAAAACTACTTTTAAATAACTTTCAAATAAAATATTTTTTCTAAGATAAGATTTATAAATTAATTATAGTAAATACTACAGTAATTTTATTTAAATCACTCAAAATCACACGTGAGTTTACCTCTTCGTAAATTCTCGTGAATAGTAAAAAATCATAAGCCGCAGCCAAAAAACTATAAACCAAAGTTAAAAAGAACAGGCCTAACATTAGCTATCTACAACCTTTACCACGTATAATTTCTCACCATGTTGTTGACAAGGGAGAACGAGAAAAGAGCAAGATACCATCTAATAGATGGTCTACATATAGAAATAAGCCTCTTGCACATGTTTTTCTTGCTATTGTATGGAGATGTGGTCTATACCTACATGTTTTCTTGCCGTTATATAGATATCCTTAATAGATGGGTCTACATATAATTTAGAAACAAAGCATTATAGGGATTGTCTTTAATGATATGAAAAAGCTTTATAGACCGATGTTATCTTTGACGAATCTCGACCTTTCTTCTATCGAGATTCAGCTCCTCGTTCTGTTTCCACAATTGAGATGATTCCTGGTTGTCTCTCCTTAACTCTTCACCCATTTTCCCCTTTCACAACATTCCTCTAGTCTGTCTCCAGTGGTTCCTTCTGTGTCCCCACCTGTGCTGCCTCCTGTAACACCGCCTTTTGTTCCTGCAGCACCACTGTCTCGTTTCTCTGGCGTACACTACTCCAAGCATCCTTGTCCTTCATCAAACTCATCTTTTGGTATCTTGCCGACATCGATGCCTGATTCCTCTGATGATACTCCTCGTTATGCCCTTCGTGACCGGACATCCCTTCAGCCTCCTGATCGTCTTGGCTTTTCTTCGACAGCTCATGCTCTCTCTATCACTAAGCCTAACTCTTATCATGAGGCTGCTTCTCATTCTGAGTGGTAGCTTGCTATGGTAGAGGAGCCAATGCTCTTCGACATACGGAGACCTGGGATATTGTACCGACACCTGTGCATGCTCGTCCTATCACATGTAAGTGGGTGTACAAGATTAAGACTATGTCTGATGGTTCTAACGCTACAAGGCTTGTCTTGTGGTTCACAGCTTCCAGCAGGAGGACGGTCGTGATTACAATGAGAGTTTATCCTTGTTGCTCATATGACCATTGTCCGCACTCTTGTTGTAGTTGCTTCTATTCGCCAGTGATCTATCTCTCAACTGGATGTTAAGAATGCATTTTTTTAATAGTGTTTTGCATATGAGGTTTACATGCAGCCACAACCTGAGTATTCTATTCCGTATGGACATGTCTGTCATCTTCGTCATGCTCTTTATGGTTTCAAACAGGCTCCTCGTGACTAATTTTACCTCAATGATTATCACTATCAGTTTCACTGTCAGTGACCATGATCCTGCTCTTTTTGTCCATATCTCACCTCGAGGTAAGACACTGCTTCTTCTCTATGTGGATGATATGCTCATCACTGGTGACGATTCCTCATTCATCACATGTGAAGAAGCATCTCAATGAGCAGTTTCTGATGACTGATCTTGGTTTACTTACGTACTTCTTTAGGATTGAGATTTCTTCCATGCTTGAGGGCTACTACCTTTTTCAGCAGAAATATGTTCAGGATCTACTTAATCAGTTTGATCTGACTGACACTCACACTGTTGCGACTCCCATGGAGTTTTTTCTTCAGCTTCGCATTATTGATAGTGATCTTCTTGAGGATCCTACTCGATATCGCATCTTGTTGGGAGTTTGACGTACCTTGTGAGCACTCATCATGATATTGCTCATGTTGTCCATATCTTGAGTCAGTTCATAGCTCATCCTACTCATCTTCACTACAGTCACCTTCTTCGTGTTCTTCACTACTTGCGTGGGACAATCTCTGGTCGGTTGTTTTTCCCTAGCTCCAACTCACTACAACTTTAGGCATACTCCGATGCGACCTGGGCTAGTGATCCTTCTGATCGTCGTTCTTTTTTCTGCTTACTGTGTTTTTCTTGGCTCTTTCTTGATTGCCTAGGAAACAAAAAAGCATACTGTAGTTTCCCGTTCAAGTGCAGAGGCTGAATTAAGGGCTATAGCAGTAGTGACAACAAGATTACTTAGTTGAGGTGACTACTTGCAGACTTTGGAGTACCTGTGAGGGTACCGACGACTTGTATGTCTGACAGTACGGGTGCTATAGTATTGCTCGTGACCCAGTGAAGCATGAACTTACCAAACACATTGGTATGGATGCTTCATACACTCGCTCACACGTGCAAGAGAGAGTACTCACTTTACAGCTTGCGCCCCTAGAGATACAGCTTGCTGACTTCTTCATGAAGCCATACACTAAGGCGCAACATTTGTATTTTCTCTCCAAACTCAGTTTTGTGATCCACCATGAGTTTGACAGGGTGTTAAGAATAGGATAGGATTATCTTATTTGTTTCCTTATATGCCTTGGTTTTCTTATTTATATACAGTATATTTTTTTATATCCTCTTGTACTTTCTCTATATATTGCTCTTTGGGCCTAATGAATATACACATAATATTCATAACATTTATAAATGCCTGTAGAAGACACTAGGAGAAATGTTATATATTTAATACAAGCTATCATCAACGCAAGTGTTCGTACAACTTTTCTTATTGTAAACTTCTATCAGTGCTCATTTTCCATATTCTCTCTTCATATCAAAACTTTTTTTTTCTAGAAGGCCCTCTCCGTACCTCTTTTCTTATTGTAAACTTCTATTAGTGCTCACTTTCCTCATTCTCTCTTCATATCAAGACTTTCATTTTCTGTTCTTTAAGGCCCTCTCCGTACCTAACATTCTGAAAGTTTAAATTCCATGTGGATCGCCTTTGACCACCCATCAATCTATCTTGAATTGATAAACAAAGGTACTGAATTTAATATATTGGATAGAATATTGTATCATAAAAATGTTACATACTCAAATTAGTTCTGTAGCCATTAACAGCACAACATAATGATGTTACTTCCAGCATGCATAAGATTTCTTTTGCTAGGTTAGTTTAGGTACCAAACCTTCATGCTAAATTGCTAGCAGAAGGGGACAGACCATAGTAAGCCAAATTACTAAACCACACGTCCTAGTCCATTAAAAAAAACACAACCAAACAACCAGAAGTGTTCTGAACAATTGAACTAACCACAATATTTTACAGTAATTTCATGAATCTCTGTCATCTACAACCCAAACAGATCGAAATTTAAGTCGTAAGACATACAGAGAAGTTCAAGGATATCAAAAATATGATGAAAAGCGCTAGCATCAAATTCATGTGTACAGTCTTGCAAATTGTGGAAACAACAAATTCCAATGCTACCAGACAAAATGCCAAATACTTGTTCTAAAAGGGAACTGTAAAAATCATGTGGTGATTGTTAGCCATATCATGTTGTATTCTGCCGTTAGAGCAACTCCAGCAGTAGCCCTCAAAACAGGGCCCCTACTTTTTACTAGTATAGTGCCCGTGCTAACGCCACGGCGGCATTTTAGGGATGCACACGAAATCAACCAAACGAATTTTTGAATGGCCATACATGTTTTGTTCCCTGCTGTCAAAGCCAATTTTTGAATGGCCATACATGTTTTGTTTGGATAATTGGGTTGCTGCTGGCAACAAAGTCCATCCATGAATGAAAGCCAGACATATACATCAAATTATTTTGGTCAGTCACTACAAATAATTGAAGACATCCAAATGGCAAAAGTTCAGTTACAAGTCAATTAACGCTGAAATATAGATGACCACATGTGTATGATATAGTGCTTCCACATAATACATGCAACTCAGGGCAGCATCCATTCAGAACAGCAGTCTAACCCAGTGCAACCAGAAGCATATTAGTAGAAGGAAGATGGTTTAATACAAAAGACTTCATCCACTCCAATGCTCCAAATCAGGATGGGGACCTAATCCTGCAACCGAATGGATGAAGTTATTAGAACGTTGAAACCACCATTGCAAAAAAGAAAATGCATCCTAAAATTTTACTTAATTGCTTTCCAAATTTATGAGATATGAGATTCCAAATTTATAAGAATAGGCAGAAGCACATTATGACTTAAAGGCCTGTGTAGCTGCTACTTGATTCAGTTTAAATTTAGCTACAGATTTATTAAGAAAAAAAGAAATAGTCATTTAGGACATTATTACCACCTTTTCACCAGTCGAGGACGTCTTTATACACAATATCATAACTGAATTACAAGCAGCATGTAGAATTAATGTACAGAAAGTAAAAGATCATCCACTTTATGTGATTCATTTAAGTCTAAAACCATTGTGAAAGATAACAAATTAACACAACATTTTCGGATTTCATTCTTTATGCTACCATTTTGGATGTGACTCCTATACATGCACTGTAAGATTTAGCTTGTTTTAAAAATCAATAGGAGAATTGAACTTTCCCATATGACAGTTTTCTATATCAGACTTTACAGAGTTACAGATGCCAAACTCTTCTATAACAAAATATAGCATATGGCAGTTTATGTGTCTTATATTTATCAGTCGGGAGCTCCTTGGCCTTGTCAGGGCCGTCCGGCCGGTACGTCGCGATGTTCATGGGTTCCACGAGCAGCGGCAGCAGCTCGTCCTGAATGCACTTGTACATCTCATCAGCAAAAAGGTGTATCAAAAAGAATATCTTGAAATAGGGCAATTCAGCAGAAGGTTTTGCAAGTTCAGTGCATCATATAGGCAGCCCCTTTGATAATAAAGGAGACAAAACTCCTGCAAGAATCATTATGTCCTACATAGCATATACCAGGGAGTAAATGGCAGTAAGCGATAAGACCTTTAATTTCAGAAGTTATGGCAAATACTAAGAAATCTAAGCAGAAAGGTTAATAAGAAATCAATCTCCAGAAAGGTTCATAAGAAATCAAGATTGAAAGAAATTATGGTTACACTTGTGAGAATAATAGAATATCATAACAACTTGATTACTACAGTAACATTTGAAGTTACCTGTTAGCTTCTGAAACAGATAATCCCCATAATGCGCCAGCAGCTCTCTCCTGAAGGCCTTCCGAAGCATTCAAACACTCTTGCGCAAGTGAAACCTATAATATGAAGTCATATATATGAAAAGGAAAACTATTTCCTATTTAAGTAGGCTTAAGAAAAGATGAAAAGGTGGCACAGAAATGTTCCTAGAAACATTTTAGTATCCTAGCAGCAGCATCAATTATTTCTCAAGTGAACATAGAAACTGGATTGTTTGTTAGTTGAATGTCTTTGCCACTGTACTTAATCAAGAGGTTCAAGACAATATGTTCTACCCAAATTGCTCCCCAATAACCTGAGTTTTCTTTGTATTGAAATGTTGAATTAAAACTTCAGTATTCTGCATCAATTCATTGTATACAAACCGCTTCAGAGGGATCACATCTATTTAGATGTACCACTTAAACAGGTAATATTGATCAAAGGATGCAAGGTTGCAGTAGATGTGGCAAAAAAAAGGGGGCATACCAAAGCTTCGACACCACCTGCAGCAGCAATAGCTTCACGATTTCTATCATCAAACGATAGGTTCCATAAAGCACCAGCAGCTTCTTGTCTAATTGTATACATAAAAGGATGCACCACATTAACTTAGATAATATTGTATAATTTAAGGCAGAAAGCAGACAATACAACTTTAAGAGCAATGTAAATTGGAGCATGTCAAAAAGAAGTATACCTTACACCCTCATTTTGAGAACATGTTAGTTGCACTAATGCCTCAAGGGCCCCTGCTTCCTGACCTACAGCAGCATTGTTGCTGTTGTTTTCTCCATGCGCAGCTAAGTTAGCTAAAGCTCTTGCAGCCTACATGTATGACAACAATAGCATTAGAAAGTAGAAACTAACAACACAGCAGAAATATAGAGATGGTGAACATGAAAAAGATAAAGCATTAGACCCTTACTGTATCAGCAGACCAATACATATAAGATGGGATGTATTTCATAAATTCTAGATAAGGATTCCCTTCACATTTTAGTGCCTAGAATCACACATATGAGCACTTCCGAAAAAGAATCAGGTGTTTAATCAAAATTTATGTATGTAAGCTTCAGGTATATAAGCTTTAGGTGCTAATCCAAATTATATGATACCATACATATTAGATAGGATTGATGAAACTTGGACAACTCAAATTATTGTGAAAAGATGCAGTAGGACTAAAAATTGTAATAAGGACAACTCAAATTATTGTGAAAATATAACAGTTCTCTTTTTCTTTCTTTCTACACCAAAGCAGCATCAAACATGCTAATTTTCCAAGCAATCTAGAACACCCCTAACGACTCTATGAGGCTATGACCATCTTTGATATCCTTCCCAAGGATGTAGTAATGTACGAAGTTTACTGTTTACTGTTTATAGATTTAAAGATACATGTCTTAAGTCGCCCGAGCAACATTTCCCCCTATGAACCCCCCTGATCTGCGAGACTGCGAAGCGTTTCGGTCAGCCAAATCAAGTCATACAGTTTGTTTCTTAGCGGAGACAAAATAAGCAATAGGAGTTCTAAGCAGTTAACACAAAATAGTGGGGGAAACAAATCCGCCGATAATTAAAAGATTACAATTTACAAGACTGAATGTAGATACATGACATTTGACATTAAACTTAATATAGAAACATGGCATTCAGTTTTGTCGTAAAATGAAGGATAAGCATCGACATGGTTGAAAATTTCTTTCAGCTGATGTAACGACTGTAAATATACAAGATAAATCTCAACTTACTGAATATTTAATAACATAAAAGATCAAAGGCAATCTAAACTTACTGAATATTTGATCATTTCAGAAAGTTAAAGATGAGGCGGTATTCAATATACCTGGGGCACCAATAGCACTTTCACCAGCTGCATACAGGCCAGAGAACTGTAAAAGAAATAAGTAAGAATTTCAGAGAACTAATTAGCTTTGTGTGCCAAAAATGAAAGTACTGGGCAGGTCACAGGGACCTGCGCGGCTGCGCATGTTATGAGTGATACAACATGAAGTCAACTCATTCTGATAACAATATAGTGGGCATAAAACCTGATGCATCCAATGAACAATGCAATATAAAATCTTTTTTACCACCAACCTATCTCTAAACAACATATTGTGAAGCTATAACCCTCTGAGTGATTTTTATAGGATGAAAGGCAGGAATTCATTAACTTTTATTTTGTGGAGAACTAATAATAAGCATGAAGGGAAATGAACAATGACAATCCGATGTTCTAGGAGGACCGTTCATCCAGAATGACCATCATATAGAAAATAAGTAACAGAAATAAACAAATATTGAAACAAAAAAATAGCATTAAGTGTTGTTAACATAAAAAATTTACATTTATGATAGTGTCAGCAGGAGACTATCTACAAACATAAGGACACTAAAAAATTGAAAATACGAGCTTGACCATATTCTGTAGTTAATCAATATATGACAAAACAGCTACAAATACATATAATGACATTCAGGAAAGAATCCTAACCCTTTCGTCATTAACAAATTCAGGGTTTAAGGGCAGATACCATCTAATAGAATTGCAACAAGCATTTTGGGTGATTAGCAAAAAAAACATCCTAGCTAATGATGTTTATGACATACATCAAGTTAAGTAGTTAACAATATCTGCGGGGCCTAGAAGAACAAAATATGTGTCGGTAGACCCAATTTGCTCTCAGTAAGACTGAATTGGAACTTTAATACAGTAGACGAAATGCTACGGTGTAATTCATAGCTCCAGGTTTACATCTCAAAGCGACTATTCTACCAATTTACTAAATAAAATTCGTGCACGGTGCATCCCATTCCATGAGCTAATTCTAAGTAACCAAATGCTGCGTTGAGTAAGGGGAATCAACGAGTGATCGAATGGAGTTCGCGACGGGCTCACCAGGAGCGTGCTTCCCCGACGAGGAGACGCCTCTGCTCGCCGGAGCCCCACGGCCGGCGATGGGGAGCGAAGCGGCGTCCACAGCGAGGGGCTCGCCGCCGGCGAGCGCGCGATGAAGGCGGCGGGACGCCACGACGCCAGCGCTGCGGCGGCGGTGGTGGTGAAGGTCGCCATGGGTCCCCGCGCCTAGTGTTTTGGTTGGCGCGTTTGTGGTTTACCCGTTTCGCTCGCTGGAGTCCCAATGCTTCGGAGGAAGAAGAGGAAAGATATTCGGCGCCTGGCGGGAGTGGGGGGAGGAGGAGGAGGCGGCGGTGGCGCGGGGTGAGGAGGAGTAGGCGAGGGCGGAGCGGCGGAGGAGGGAGGGGAGGAGGCGGCGCGGGCGGAGGAGGGAGGGGAGGATGCGGCGCGGAGAACGGGGGGAGGAGCGGTAATCGCGGGGAGAAGGGCGGAGCGGCGGATGAGGGAGGGGAGGAGGCGGCGCGGAGAACGGGGGAGCGGCGGGAGCGGAGGCGCGGGGGAGGCGGAGATGGGGAGGATGGGGGGTGGCACGGTGGAGGATGGGGGAGGCGCGGGGGAGGATGGGGGGAGGCGCGGGGGAGGCGCGGGGGAGGATGGGGGAGGCGGAGGGAGGGGAGGCGCGGGGGAGGAGGGGGAGGCGCTGGGGAGGCGGAGGGAGCAGAGGAGGCGCGGGGGAGGCGGAGAACGGAGCGGAGGAGGCGGGCGAGGGGATGGGGAGAGGCGGCGGGCGCGCGAGGGTTTGGCGTGCGGGGGAGAGACGTGGGGAGGCAGCGTCGGCTTTGAATTTGGATTTGGATCGTTGGATATGAGTGGGTAAGGAGATAGAAAGGTGGAAATTGATCTTTGATCGTTGATTTCACTGGTTGGTTTTTCTGGGGACACGAATTGGTGTGGACGTAGAAAAACTCATGACTGCTGGGGGCACAATTTGGGGTGGTTGTAGGAAAGAACTAAACTGGTGGATTTTAGGGGTAGAGATTTGAGGGCTCTCCCTACTTTTGAGGGCTCTGTTTTTTAGGCTACACTCCAGCAGGAGCCCTCAAAACAGGACCCTCAAATTCATTCTTAGAGGGGATGACACATAAGACCCACCCTCATCCTCATCCTACTTTTGAGGGCCGAGGGGCAAAAAACTTACTCCAGCAGGTCCCCTACTTGAGCCCTCAAAAGTAGGGGCTCCCTCCAGACCCCCCCCAGGAATGAGGGCTCGAGGGGGAGATTTGAGGGCCCCCTACTTTTGAGGGCTCAAGTAGGGGCCATGCTGGAGTGAGTTTTTTGCCCTTCGGCCCTCAAAAGTAGGATGAGGGCTCAAGTAGAGGCCCTGCTGGAGTTGCTCTTAGTAGTCCCAGGTCCGCACGTCTTGTGCATGGACCTCACGCATGCATGCATGTTGCCAGTTGGGCAACAGATCACGGCAACAGATACGGTTGCTTATCTCCTACTTTGATTCTATTTCGGTTGTAACTCCGGCTATTTATGCCCACCGGACCGATGTAATACATATTGCAAGAATACTTTCCGCTTTCATGGTATCAGATAGCGTCGCTCCTGTGACCTATCGCTTCCGCACCCCCATCTCCATCTAGCCGCCGCTTGTTCCATGGCCGGCGACCAAAGTGAGCTTGACCGGCTCCGTGCCGAGGTCGAGCAACTTCGCCAGGTCGTCTCCGAGCGCGCAGAGGAGGATCGCCGTAACGCCACCGCTGCTAAACAACGCGCTGATGAGGAAGCCACCGCTGCACTCCATCGCCAGAAGGATGCCCGCGCGGAGGCCGCGCGCCATCAATAGGAGGCTGAGGCTGACGCCCTCCTCGTCGCCAATCTTCACGCCCAAGTCGTCGCCGTGACCAACATCCGGGCATTGATTCCCGTTGTTCTTGACGTCGGCTCCACCTCCTACTCCAAGTGGCGCGGCCTCCACCTTATCACCCTCGGCAAGTACGCACTTACAAATTACGTACTCTCCGATGATGTTTTCCCGATGTCGCACCGTGGCATCACATGGATTGCGTCGTGATCTCTTGGTTGTTTGGAACCATCTCCACCAACCTTCTCGAGAGTGTCCTGACCCCCAGCGCCACTAGCCGACGTGTTTGGCTGGCTCTCGAAGATATGTTCGTCGGCAACAAGGAGTCTCGCGCCATGATCCTTGACACCGAATTTCGTAACTTTGTTCAAGGTGATCTTAGCATCTCTGATTATTGTCGCAAGTTAAACACCATGGCAGCTCAACTTGGTGACTTAGGCGAACCCGTGCTCGATCGTACCCTCGTCCTTGCCACCTTGCGTGGCCTTAACGAGCGCTACGTTCATATGGCGGCCCTCCTCAAGCGGCAGCGGCCGTTTCCAACTTTTGAGGACGTTCGCAATGATCTACTCTTGGAGGAGATCACGTTTGCAGATCGCTCCAAGCCTCCCTCAACAGCGCTCCTCTCCACCAACCAAGCTCCTCGCGGCGGGGTTTCTGGTGGCGCCCAGCAATCATCTTTTGGTGGCGGGCAGACAATCGGCAACAGCCATGCTTCGTTCACCGTCGGAGGCAACTGTCCCAACAATCACCGTCGCCGCTATAATCGCACCAACAGCTGCAGCTCCACCGGCGGCGGCAACTTCGGCGGCGGCCACTCCAGCGGCAACAACCACGGTGCTGGTGCCGGAAAGTCTGGTGCGCCGCACGGTGGATGGCCACCGTCTTTCTTCAACCCGTGGACGGGTACTGTGCAGGTTTGGCATGCGGGTCATCCTGGTGGCCCCATGCCGCGCTCGACATCCCAGCAACCAGCGCTGCATGCGCTCACTGCAAGCGCTGGATACGTCGGCCTGCCGCTCGGCTCCGGTGTTCCATCCTACAGTGCTCCTCACGAGGCTGGTACCGGGCCTCCCGGCCATGTTCCTGGCCTGCTGGCTGGTATTGCACCACCCGACTACATCCCTGGTGCCTGGACGCCGCACGCACCAAACATGAGCACGAACGGCAGCCAAGGAGGATGGGATCAGGCTGCCCTGGCCAGTGCCTTCCACACGATGCATCTGACACCACCCCCTTCTACCGATTGGTATATGGACTCAGGTGCAAGCAATCACATGACATCGGACGTCGGTAACCTCTCCACCTCCCACCCTCGATCCAATGTTTTTCCTTCCAGCATTATAGTTGGCAATGGTTCCTTGATTCCTATCACCTCTGTTGGCTCCACGAACCTCCCTACCACACCTGGTTACCTTACTCTTCGGAACGTCCTAGTTACACCCCACATCATTAAGAATTTAATTTCAGTTCGTCGTTTTACCATCGATAACAATTGTTCCGTTGAGTTTGACCCGTATGGCCTTTCTGTGAAGGATCTGCGCACCAGGAGAGAGATACTCAGGTGCAATAGCTCTGGCGACCTCTACCCGCTGCTACCATCACCACCCAGTCCTTGCGCCATGGTTGCCCGCACTCCAACCCTTTAGCACCGTCGCCTTGGTCATCTCGGCACCGAAGCCCTTCACCATTTAGCTCGTTCCACTGCTATTCCTTGTAATAATGGCACTATTGATACTCTTTGTCATGCTTGCCAACTTGGTCGGCACACTCGTTTACCTTTTCATTCATCTAATTCTCGTGCCACCCAAAACTTTGCTTTAATACATTGTGACCTTTGGACCTCCCCTATTGCTAGCGTCTCAGGTTACAAGTATTACCTGGTGATTCTCGATGATTGCTCGCATTATTTTTGGACTTTTCTCCTTCGCTTAAAATCGAACACCTTTTCCACCCTATCCCACTTTTTTGCGTACGTCCGAACCCAGTTTGGCACCTCTATTAAAACCGTCCAGTGTGATAATGGACATGAGTTCGACAACCATTCTGCTCGCTCTTTTTTTCTTACCCACGGTGCTACCATTCGCATGTCCTGCCCTCATACATCTCAACAGAATGGCAAAGCTGAGCGTGCCATTCGGACCATCAACAATGTCGTCCGCACTCTTCTTATTGAAGCCAGCATGCCGAACCAGTTTTGGGTTGAGGCCCTCCACACAAACACCTACCTCATCAATCGCCATCCTACAAAAACCCTCCAATTTTCCACCCCTTTCCAAGCCTTACATGGCTCTCCGCCCTCATACGATCATCTTCGGGTTTTTGGCTGTCGCTGCTATCCCAACCTTTCTACCACCATTGCCAACAAACTCTCCCCGCGCTCCACACTATGCGTTTTTCTTGGTTACTCCTCTGAACACAAAGGTTACCGGTGTCTGGATATGAGTTCCAATCGGATCATTATTTCCCGCCATGTCACTTTTGACGAAGACTCATTTCCCTTTGCTAATACCGCGGCCTTGCACCCGCCTGTTTCCACTAACCATGATTTTCTGCTGGATATGGACTGTTCCCCGCTGCCGATCAGGCCACGGCCTTCTGCAGGTACCTCCCGGTTCGGCCCTGCTGCCCCCGTTGGCTCTCCACCACGGGCTGCTGCCAGCGGAGCCGGCCCGGCCTCACTACTGGATCTACCGCCTTCGTCCCTGGCGCATGAAACCTGCCACGATGCTAGGCCAGCTCTCGACGCATGGCCTGGGGGCGCACCTGGGACTACCGCAGCGCCTGATCTGGGCAGCGGAGCCGTGCCCGGTCTGGGTTCTCCCGATGCCGAGCCTGGGACTGCCACAACACACGATCTGGGCGATGGAGCCGTGCCCAGTCCTCCTCCAGTCAGTGTTCAGGACCCCGTGCTGGTTCCTGCGCTGGCTCCCGCTGCCCGCAGCCGCACTAGAGCACCTCCCTTGGTGGTCTCCACCTCTCCTGTAGTCAATACTCACAGTATGACTGCTCGCGGCAAGTCCAGGTTCCATCTTCCAACAGACAAGCTGAATCTACATGCCTCTGTGCTCTCGCCGATTCCCAAGACATATCGTGGGGCTCTTGCCGATCCCAATTGGCGAGCCGCCATGACTGAGGAGTTCAACGCTCTTCGGTCTAACGTTACTTGGGATCTCGTCCCTCGACCGCCCGGCATCAACATTGTGACTGGCAAGTGGGTTTTTCGCCACAAATTTCATCCCGATGGGTCTCTTGATCGATATAAGGCTCGGTGGGTCCTTCGTGGTTTTACTCAACGTCCCGGCATTGACTTCGATGAGACTTTCAGCCCTGTGGTGAAACCAGCTACCATTCGGATTGTTCTGACTCTGGCTCTCTCCCATGACTGGCCCGTCCACCAGCTTGATGTGAAGAATGCATTCCTTCATGGAACACTCTCCGAGACAGTCTACTGTGTGCAGCCCTCTGGTTTTCTTGACTTGGCTCATCCTGATTATGTCTGCCGTCTCAACAAGTCTCTATACGGACTCAAGCAAGCTCCGCGTGCCTGGTACAGCCGTTTTGCAACACACCTTCTCTCCCTGGGGTTTGTGGAAGCCAAGTCAGATACTTCGTTGTTTATTTTTCGCCGGGGCACGAACACGGTTTATTTGTTGCTCTATGTGGATGATATTGTGCTCACTACCTCTTCTGATGCTGTTCTTCGTCGGACCATCATTGCTCTTCAGAGGGAGTTTCCTATGAAATACCTAGGGCCGCTTCATCACTTCCTAGGTCTATCAGTGACCAGACAGCATGGTTCTATGTATCTCTCTCAACGTCACTACATCCTTGAGATCCTTGAGCGAGCCGGTATGTCCGACTGTAACCCGTGCAGCACCCCAGTTGATACGCACTCCAAGCTATCCAGTGACGGTGATCCAGTTGATGATGCCACCCATTACCGCAGCCTCGCTGGTGCCCTACAGTACCTGACCTTCACTCGCCCCGACATCGTTTACGCTGTTCAACAGGTCTGTCTATTTATGCATGACCCTCGTGTGCCTCATCTTGCGCTAGTGAAGCGCATTCTTCGCTATCTTCAAGGCACGCTCGACCATGGTCTTTTCCTACATCGGACTTCTTCAGCAAGTTTGGTCGTCTACACTGACGCTGACTGGGCAGGATGCCCCGACACTCGAAAGTCCACATCCGGTTATGGTGTTTTTCTCGGAGACAACCTTGTCTCCTGGTCCTCCAAACGGCAGCATACCGTCTCACGGTCCAGTGCAGAGGCTGAGTATCGTGCTGTAACCAATGGCGTTGCAGAGGCCAGCTGGCTACGCCAACTCTTAACCGAGCTTCATTGCCCACTTCACCAGGCTACACTTGTCTACTGCGATAATATCAGTGCCGTCTATCTCTCCACCAATCCGGTCCAACATCAACGGACCAAACACGTGGAGATTGATCTACACTTCGTCCGCGAGCGGGTCGCGCTTGGCCAGGTACGCAGACATCTTCACCAAGGGACTGCCGACGTCAGTGTTTACGGATTTTCGATCCAGCCTCAACGTTCGACCTTCTACCGTTTCGACTGCGGGGGAGTGTTAGCCATATCATGTTGTATTCTGCCGTTAGTAGTCCCAGGTCCGCACGTCTTGTGCATGGACCTCACGATGCATGCATGTTGCCATTTGGGCAACAGATACGGTTGCTTATCTCCTACTTTGATTCTATTTCGGTTGTAACTCCGGCTATTTATGCCCACCGGACCGATGTAATACATATTGCGAGAATACTTTCCGCTTTCAGTGATCATCCCATTTAACAAGAAATGTTACCATGGGTTGAAAATTTGACAGGCCGCAATTCTTCACATGCATATCAGCGTATGACCACATAATGTATGAAAGAAATCAATTCATGGCATTTCAATAAATGTTTTGTTATGAAGGACAAGTACCTCTACTTGAAAGAAAATTTGGATGCTATCCACATTATCGTGCACCTAGTGGAGGACATCCAAAAGGAAGTGGCAGATGCAAGTTATCAACAATCCTGAATGTCCTTGGGACCATCTTGTCAACATAGACTGTGCCTTCAAGATGATCACATTCGTGCTGCAGGATGCGTGCCTGCCATCCCGAAGCCTCAACCTTAACGGGACGTCCATTTCGGTCCAAACCAGAAACCTCAACATCTAGGTGCCGCTCAACAACCGCCCCATATCCATCAACACTGCCATCGCCAGAATTTAAGTATGAGAACAAACATAATACAATTCAGACAAAGCAATGCAGTTGTCATATCCTCAATGTCTTCATAGATGAACTACAAGTAATACTATTGCATAAAAGAACTACCTCAGACATCCCTCGAAGAAAAGTGCGGTTCTTTCGCTTGTCTTCTTAAGCTTGGGATTGATAATAACCTGGCTTCCAGGGGGAAAAAGAAGGAAAATAAAAGGGCATGAGAAGGTGCTAGTGCCTAACGACAATGGGTGGTGAACACAGTTCCATGCGGCAAAATGTACTGACAAGAAGATCGAAAGGACGGCGATCCTGTGATTCGATATCCTTCTTGGGAGCATAGCTGATGTATTCTTGGGTGTCCTCCAGAACAATAATCTGGCATTGATGAATTTAACAGGTTGAACAATGTTGCCATGGTCTTACACGAATTACGATTGAACATAAGCAAGTGGAGTGGTAAGTGCTAAGGCAAGAAACCGGAGAGAATGCAATGCAACGCAAGAGCGACCGTACAAATCGTGTTCTGGACTACGCAAACCTTCAAGGGGACGCCGATCTGTGGGGCGGCGAGGCCGACGCCGGGTGGCTTGCGCATGACGGCGATCATCCGGTCGATGATGCCCTGGACATTCTCGGAGCCGGAGGGGACGTCCCCCGGGGACACCTCCTGAGCGGGCTCGTGCAGCACGGGGTCGCCGGCCTTCACGGTCCCCGGCGTCACCGTCATCGCCGCGGGCGCGCCGCCGCCGCCCTTCCCTCGAAGCAGCCCCGACAGCCAGCCCCCGCCGCTTCAAGGGAGGGTATATGATGAAGATCTCCCAACCGCCGTTGTGGCGCTCCTCCTCTCCCCCGCCGTGCCGATTCCTACCGCCATTTCTACTGGGAGAGACGTGAGCTGCAGGCGGTGGAGCAGCGTGAGGGACAGCGCGGGTGGCGGGGGCTGGCTGTCGGGGCTGCTTCGAGGGAAGGGCGGCGGCGGCGCGCCCGCGGCGACGACGGTGACGCCGGGGACCGTGAAGGCCGGCGACCCCGTGCTGCACGAGCCCGCTCAGGAGGTGTCCCCGGGGGACGTCCCCTCCGGCTCCGGGGGATCTTCATCATATACCCCCCTTGAATTGGGGATTTCAGGATTTACCCTCCCACCTCAATGACATGTGGGGTCATCATAAGTCACTGACATGTGGGCCAGGAGGGTAAATCCTGAATTTCCATCATGAGGAGGGTATATGATGAATAAATCCATTGGAATATTGGTGGCTGGTTAGCTCACGTGACAGTTGGGCCGGGCTGGAGGAGTGGTTGGGCCATGCCCAGCCGACTAGGGGTTTTCTTTTTCGACTTTCGAAAGCCGTTTTTTCTATGGACAACTAACTTTTAAATAAAATATTTTTTAAAGAAAAAATCTATAAAATTAATTATGGCAAACACTACAGTAATTTTATTTATATCACCTAAAATCATACCGGGTCTATCTCTCCGTACACTCTCGTGAACAGTAAAAAGCCATAAGCCACAGAAAAAGGCTATAAACCAAAGTTAAAATGAACAGATCCAACATTAGCTATCTACAACCTTTACCACGTATAATTTCTCACCATGTTGACAAGGGAGAACAAGGAAAGAGCTGTTGGATTATATGTGGGCCAAGCCCATATAATAAGAATAATTCCTATTAAATCTCAAAGGCCCACTCATGCAAAGGAGGCATGCATGTGACCTTTAGTACCATATTGCTAGTTCTAGGAGAGGAAGACCACCTTAAAAGGGATGGTGCACTCCTAGCCACTTGAGGCATGTGTGGGAGAGAACTAGAGGATAACACGCGCGCGCTCGCTCGCCTCGCCTCGCCGGGCCGGGCCGGGCTGGGCAGGGCAGGGCAGGGCGGGCGGCGCGGGCGCACGGCACCTGCGTGAATGGTCCGCCAAAATCCGCTCCAGGTGCTTGCGCAGACGCGGCTTCCTTTTGCAGTTTTATTTTGCTGTTTTGAGTGGCGGTGAATCCGGATCGGTTACGGTTGCTAATCCGATTCGGTTACGAGTTATGGAGAACGTGCAGGCGTCTTGATCACGCGTCCTGGTCTTCTATAAATACGGAGCCGCCGCCTTTATACATAAGATGCGAAAATCAATCTAGGGTTTTGCCTCCTCCATCCATTGTGCTGCGCCGTCCCACGTAGTCTACTCCGTCCCGTCCGCCGGCGTGCACTGTCGTTCGGGAGAGCAGGTCTCCGGAACCGTCGCCTTCGAAGTCCTGCACCGGGAGAGGGCGAATAAGGTTTTTGGGAAGCGCTCTGCGCGACTGCTCGCTGTAGCTCTGGCTCGTCTTCCTCGTCGTTCGGCTTCGGCGAATCGTCATCGACTTCGTGTCATCCTCACCGTGCCTGCGGCGTCTACATCGGCAAACCGATCAGAACAGAACCATCGGTACGTAACAGTAATGTTCTCCGTATTAGATCTGTTCATGTACAGTTTCCTGGTTTACATGTCTAGATCTTTTATGCCTGTGATGGTTCTGTTATTGTGCGTGCATGATGTCATGATTAATTTATGGAATAAATTGAACCTACATGTGCTTATATTTTCAACAATCCAAAAACCTTATTGTAGGCACTGTGGTTTTACTATGGCTGGATTTGCCGATGCACTGAGGCCGGATAAGTTCTCCGGTGTGCACTTTAAGAGATGGCAGATCAGGGTCACTCTGTGGCTTACTGCTATGAATGTATTCTGGGTTAGTAATGGCAAGCCTGAAGGTGTTCTTGATGCTGAAAAGCAGAAAGAATTCGAGACTGCCACTACTCTCTTTGTTGGATGCATTCTTAGTGTTCTTGCTGACCGTCTGTGCGAGGTGTATATGCACATGACAGACGCGAAGGAGTTATGGGATGCACTGAATTCCAAATACGGTGCTACTGATGCCAGCAATGACATGTATGTCATGGAGCAATTTCATGACTACAAGATGGTTGATAACCGTTCTGTAGTAGATCAGGCTCATGAGATACAGGCCATTGCCAAGGAACTCGAACTCCTGAAGTGTGCCTTACCCGACAAGTTTGTGGCTGGATGTATTATTGCGAAATTACCTTCTTCATGGAGGAATTTCGGAACAGCACTCAAACACAAGAGACAAGAATACTCTGTTGAGAATCTGATTGGGTCTCTTGAAATTGAGGAGAAAGCTCGGGAAAAGGACGCTGTGTCTAAGGGTGATGGAGGGCAGTCTAGTGCCAATGTGGTACAGAAACCCTCAAGCAAGAACAAAGGGAAATTTGTTAAAGCCCAACAGACAACCAACTTCAAGAAGAAGAAGAACAACAACAATCAGGATGATAGAACTTGCTTTGTGTGCGGTGAGCCTGGTCACATGGCCAAGAAGTGCCCACAACGCAAAGGAAAGAAGGCACCTGCAGGACAGACTTCTAAGTCTGTCAACGTGACCATTGGCAAGACTGGAGATGGGACTGGGTATGGTAATTTACCTACTGTTCTTTCAGTTAGTCAATCTACCAATTGGTGGATTGATACAGGAGCTAATGTACATGTGTGTGCTGATATTTCGTTGTTTTCTTCTTATCAGGTCGCCCGAGATTCCTCCGTCCTAATGGGGAATGGGTCACATGCTACTGTTCATGGTGTTGGCACGGTAGATCTGAAGTTTACTTCGGGAAAGATCGTGCAGCTGAAGAACGTGCAGCATGTCCCTTCTATAGACAAGAATCTCGTTAGTGGCTCTCGTTTATGTAGAGACGGGCTTAAGTTGGTATTTGAGTCTAATAAAGTAGTCGTGTCTAAACATGGACATTTTATTGGTAAAGGCTATGAGTGCGGAGGCTTGTTCCGCTTTTCCCTATCAGATTTCTGCAATAAGACTGTAAACCATATTTGTGGCAGTGTGGATGATGAGGCTAATGTTTGGCACTCACGTCTATGTCATATTAATTTTGGTTTGATGTCTCGGCTTTCCAGTATGAATTTAATTCCAAACGTTTCCATCACCAAAGGTTCTAAATGCCATAGCTGTGTGCAATCAAAGCAACCTCGTAAACCTCACAAGGCTACCGAGGAGAGAAACTTGGCACCACTAGAACTTCTGCATTCAGATCTTTCTGAGATGAATGGCGTGTTGACGAAGGGTGGAAAACGATATTTCATGACATTGATTGATGATGCAACTAGGTTCTGTTATGTGTATTTATTGAAAACGAAAGATGAGGCTTTAGACTATTTTAAAATCTATAAGGCAGAAGTTGAAAACCAGTTAAATAGAAAGATAAAAAGACTTAGGTCAGATCGTGGTGGAGAGTATTTCTCAAACGAATTTGACTTATTTTGTGAGGAACATGGCATTATACATGAGAGGACGCCTACTTATTCCCCCGAGTCAAATGGGATTGCCGAAAGGAAAAACCGCACGTTGACTGACTTGGTGAATGCCATGTTAGATACTGCGGGATTACCTAAGGCATGGTGGGGGGAGGCTTTGCTAACGTCTAATCACGTATTAAATAGAGTTCCTAACAGAAATAAGGACAAAACACCATACGAGGTATGGATTGGGAGAAAACCATCACTTTCTTACTTGCGTACATGGGGGTGCTTGGCGAAAGTTAATGTGCCAATAACTAAGAAACGCAAGCTTGGACCTAAAACTGTGGACTGCGTTTTTCTGGGATATGCTAATCATAGCATTGCCTATAGATTTTTGATAGTTAAAACTGAGGTACCTGACATGCATGTTGGTACAATTATGGAGTCTCGAGATGCAACATTCTTTGAGAATATTTTTCCTATGAAGGATACACATAACACTACTAGTCAACCTTCTGAAATAATTCCCAGTTCAATCATATCACCTGAACCTTTTGAACATACACATGAACTTGTCAATGAGGAGGATGACAGTGGAGCTCCTAGAAGGAGCAAGAGACAAAGGATATTCAAATCTTTTGGTGATGATTTCACTGTGTACCTTGTGGACGACACTCCCAAGTCTATTTCAGAAGCGTATGCATCCCCTGATGCAGACTACTGGAAGGAGGCTGTCCGTAGTGAAATGGATTCCATTATCGCTAATGGAACCTGGGAGCTGACAGATAAACCTTATGGGTGCAAACCTGTAGGGTGCAAGTGGGTGTTCAAAAAGAAGCTTAGGCCTGATGGTACTATTGAAAAATATAAGGCTCGGCTTGTTGCCAAGGGCTATACTCAGAAAGAAGGCGAAGATTTCTTTGACACTTACTCACCTGTTGCTAGACTAACCACAATTCGAGTACTACTTGCTTTGGCTGCCTCACATGGTCTTCTCGTTCATCAAATGGACGTTAAGACAGCTTTTCTTAACGGAGAGCTGGATGAGGAAATTTACATGGAACAGCCTGATGGATTTGTAGTAGAAGGTCAAAAAGGCAAGGTGTTAAAACTGTTGAAATCTTTGTATGGTCTGAAACAAGCCCCTAAGCAGTGGCATGAGAAGTTCGATAGAACACTGACATCTGCAGGCTTTGCTGTCAATGAGGCAGATAAATGTGTATACTATCGTTATGGTGGGGGTGAGGGAGTTATTCTATGTTTGTATGTGGATGACATCTTGATTTTTGGGACAAACATTAGTGTGATAAATGAGGTCAAATCATACTTGTCTCAAAACTTTGATATGAAAGATCTGGGAGTGGCTGATGTTATTCTAAACATTAAATTGGTTAGAGGTGAGGATGGGATTACACTTTTACAATCTCATTATGTGGAAAAGGTCTTGAGCCGTTTTGGCTTTTCTGACAGCAAGCCTTCTCCAACACCTTATGATCCTAGCGTGTTACTTCGTAAGAATAAGAAAATTGCTAGGAATCAGCTGGAATACTCCCAGATAATTGGCTCACTAATGTACCTAGCTAGTGCAACAAGGCCAGACATCTCCTTTGCTGTGAGCAAATTGAGTCGGTTTACATCTAACCCAGGAGATGAACACTGGAAGGCTCTTGAGCGAGTGTTGCGCTATCTGAAAGGTACCTCGAACTTTGGACTTCACTATACTGGGTACCCGTCGGTGCTGGAGGGTTACAGTGATTCCAACTGGATCTCTGATGCTGATGAGATCAAAGCCACTAGTGGATATGTTTTCACTATTGGTGGTGGTGCTGTTTCATGGAGGTCTTGCAAATAGACCATTTTGACGAGGTTAACCATGGAAGCAGAGCTTGCGGCACTAGACACTGCTATTGTTGAGGCAGAATGGCTACGAGATCTATTGATGGATCTACCTACGGTGGAAAAGCCAGTGCCAGCTATCCTTATGAACTGTGATAATCAAACCGTTATCGCTAAAGTGAACAGTTCTAAGGATAATATGAAATCGTCTAGGCATGTTAAGAGACGATTGAAGTCTGTCAGGAAATTGAGAAACTCCGGAGTTATAACCTTGGATTACATCCAAACAGATAAAAACCTGGCAGATCCCTTTACAAAGGGACTATCACGGAATGTGATAGATAGTGCATCGAAGGAGATGGGTATGAGACCCATGTGAGTTATCTATGGTAGTAACCCAACCTATGTGATCGGAGATCCCGTGAATTAGGATCTGGGAAAAACAAGCCATTAGTTAACTGGAGGAGAGTAATTTCAACCCTCTCTATGTGAAGATGCAATACTCTCAGAAACTGCAAGGCAGGTTGACTAAGGTCTTAATGTGTTCCATTGGCTTTTAGAAGCGAAGACGCTACCCTGCAGAGCGTTCTTGAAAGAACACACCTATATGAGCCCGACTGTTAGTCGCAGTCTATGGAGATCTTGGGTAATCTCCTACTAAGCTCATGAAGAGACCAAGGAGTATGACTTATACGCTCCAACCGAGGGGTAGCCTACTGGCGGCCTAGTATCAGTTAAGTCTTTAAGTGAAGCTTGCTTGCACCAAACTTGCAATTCAAGGCATAGTCCATTGTTCAAGTTGTGAGTAAGTGTAGCTTGGAGTTCTAGGTGGATGTTCAACCTTAATCGGTCTCCATCGAAATACTGATATATAAACAGTACATTGGAATTCAGGCAAATCTCTGTGGGACTTTGAGATCTGGTGGGGGATTGTTGGATTATATGTGGGCCAAGCCCATATAATAAGAATAATTCCTATTAAATCTCAAAGGCCCACTCATGCAAAGGAGGCATGCATGTGACCTTTAGTACCATATTGCTAGTTCTAGGAGAGGAAGACCACCTTAAAAGGGATGGTGCACTCCTAGCCACTTGAGGCATGTGTGGGAGAGAACTAGAGGATAACACGCGCGCGCTCGCTCGCCTCGCCTCGCCGGGCCGGGCCGGGCTGGGCTGGGCAGGGCAGGGCGGGCGGCGCGGGCGCACGGCACCTGCGTGAATGGTCCGCCAAAATCCGCTCCAGGTGCTTGCGCAGACGCGGCTTCCTTTTGCAGTTTTATTTTGCTGTTTTGAGTGGCGGTGAATCCGGATCGGTTACGGTTGCTAATCCGATTCGGTTACGAGTTATGGAGAACGTGCAGGCGTCTTGATCACGCGTCCTGGTCTTCTATAAATACGGAGCCGCCGCCTTCATACATAAGATGCGAAAATCAATCTAGGGTTTTGCCTCCTCCATCCATTGTGCTGCGCCGTCCCACGTAGTCTACTCCGTCCCGTCCGCCGGCGTGCACTGTCGTTCGGGAGAGCAGGTCTCCGGAACCGTCGCCTTCGAAGTCCTGCACCGGGAGAGGGCGAATAAGGTTTTTGGGAAGCGCTCTGCGCGACTGCTCGCTGTAGCTCTGGCTCGTCTTCCTCGTCGTTCGGCTTCGGCGAATCGTCATCGACTTCGTGTCATCCTCACCGTGCCTGCGGCGTCTACATCGGCAAACCGATCAGAACAGAACCATCGGTACGTAACAGTAATGTTCTCCGTATTAGATCTGTTCATGTACAGTTTCCTGGTTTACATGTCTAGATCTTTTATGCCTGTGATGGTTCTGTTATTGTGCGTGCATGATGTCATGATTAATTTATGGAATAAATTGAACCTACATGTGCTTATATTTTCAACAAGAGCAAGATACCATCTAATAGATGGTCTACATACAGAAATAAGCCTTTTGCACAAGTTTTTCTTGCTATTGTATGGAGATGTGGTCTATACCTACGTGTTTTCTTGCTGTTATATAGGGCCTGTTCTTTTTTGCTATGGCTTGTAGCTTTTGGCTGCGGCTACCTTTTAGGTTGTTTGTGCGAGAGATTACAGAATAACAGAAATTCACGTGCGGTTTTTGATGATATAAATGAAGTCAGTAAAATATGTACTACAATTAACTAGTAGACTCTATCTTGAAAAAATACTCCATTTAAAAGCTAGTTACTGTAGAAAAGCCGAAAAGCAGCTTTTAGAAGCTGAAAAGAACAGGGCCATAGATACCCTTAATAGATGGGACTACATACAATTTAGAAACAATGCATTACAGGGATTGTCTTCAATGACATGAAAAAGCTTTATAGACAGATATTGTCTACATCATTGTACATGCTGGCAAAAAAACCCTGATTCCATTAATGCTGCTTTTTCATAATGGCGAACCAGTGTTCGACACTTTGAATGCATAAGTTCTAGCCTGGGACCCAAGAATTTCACTGGAAATTTGCAGAAATTCTATATGAATCGATACAAGGCCCGTAGGATTCCTTCAAAACTCCTGCATTCTAAGTTGGGCCTTACTTCTTTTTATACACTAATCTTGAATATTTAATCTCTATTATTCCTTGAAACAAATGTCTTAATATGTACTAATGTGTTAAATTTGAGTGTAAAATATGAGGCAAAAAAGCACCACATCACAATATATTTTTCTCATCTTGCTTATTTCATATCATATGGACACAAGACGTAGATAAATGGTGTGTTCTGTTTTGCTATAGTTGATAGCTTTTGGTCATAGCATGAATACTTATGAGAACGAACCAAATATTGATAAGCTGCTTCAAAAAGAAGAAGATGTTTATTAAAAAAAAACTATAAACCATAAGTTAAAAAAGAATGGGACATGAAATACCCCATAAGTTATGGGGTCTAGAGGGCCAATACAAAGTTATGGATAGAGTACCCAAACTAAACAAAGAAGTACATGTGTTCTTGGGTTACATGGAAGGGAACACAATGGGAAAGGGATGCACATCCTCTGCCGTAGCAGAGGCACCAATGGCACGCTTTTCGAGGCTGTTCAATTGAAATCCGACGGATCAAATTATGTCACATGAGAAATTGCAGCCTTCCAAAAAAAAATCACAAATTATCACTGGTCTTAATCTAGACCGTCCGGATCTTCATCCAACGGTTCCCAAACACCCAAAAGCACAATATACAATATGACAAATTATCACCGGTCTTGATCTAGACCGTCCGGATCTTCATCCAACAGTTCCCAAACACCCAAGGCACAATATACAATATTACAAATTATCACCGGTCTTGATCTAGACTAGGGATGGTAATTGTGCCGATTTACCCATATACCCATGGGTAAATACCCTAATGGAATCGGGTATCAAATATTTTCTTTATCCACGGGTATGAAAATGGGAGAACACTCTACCCGTTGGGTAAACGGGTACGGGTATGGGTAAGCTCCACCCATACCCACCTCGCCCATTTACCCGCAATATAGATTGACAGGCGGCACAGTCATAGTAATATCTCTAATTACTATTGATTGTTATAAATTTTTCCATATCTCTAATTGCTATTGATTGTTATAAACTTTTTTGATAGCTATTATATTTCCTAGCAACAGCTATTGCTTATATGTACCTGTCATTAGTTCAACTCTCAGTTTGCGGGTAAACGGGTATGCCCACGGGCGACGGGTACCCGTGGGTGATGGGTATGGGCAAGGATTTTCACCCGTCTTCCTTTGCGGGTATACCCGTGGGCGTAAATCGGAGTCGCGGGTATGGGTATGAGCGAGCACTACTCGTACCCACCGCGCTCGATTGCCATCCCTAATCTAGACCGTTCGGATCTTCACCCAACGGTTCCCAAACACCCAAAGGCATAATATACGACATTGTACCCTTTGTCGTTCATGTGGAAAGGCAGAGAATACACGTCCATGGAAAAGTGGTCCAAAGGAAAGAGATAATAATAATGATCTCTCCTATACTAAGTTAAAAGGATAATGTAATCTCTACTACTTAAAACAAGGAGTTGATGATGGTGGTTTATCCTATTCAGTTAGTGGTGGTTCATCTGCCACCACCCCCTCTATTAGAAATCGTGCACTGATAGGTGGGTCCAAAAGGCCCTAAGAAAAATACCAAACGAATGCAAGCTACACACACCCCGGCTCGTTCTAGGTAGGCCAACACACCACCACCTCCTCCTCCCTATCCATCTCACCGCCGCCGTTGCAGCCTCCGATGGCAAAACCGTAAGCTTGCGCCTATGCCCCTCCATTGTTGCCGCCCCTCCCCCCAACGGAAATCCCATTCCCACCGTGGTGGCGCAATCGTTGCCCTCATCCGACTGGTCTCCTCCCCTCCATCGTCCTCCTCTGGTGCCTCCCCCACCAATGTGCATGCTATCTCCTGGCACATTTAGTCTAAGATTGGCGTCTCATCACAGTCATCTGCCAGCCTCCTTCCGATTCGATTCCTAACAAACTCTTCTCAATCTTATCCACCACCTCCCCGAATTTTTTCTTTCTCCCATGGATGCAGCTGTGACTGCGGTGAATGAGTTGGAGGTGATCCGGGATAGTAGTGATGCACACATGGTTGCACTGCTATCGCACAGAGGGCAAGGTTGTCGCCCTCGTCCCCACCATGGGCTTCCTCCACAAGATTCACCTTTCCTTCGTCTCCGCGGCGACTACGGCTTCATCAATCCCGTCGCTGTTACCATCTCCATCTACGTCAACCCCAACCAATTCACACCCATCGAAGACCTTGCTGACGACCTCCACAAGCTCACATCCATAGGTGTCATTGCCGCTGCCTTCTACCCTCAGACCTCTACGTCCGTGGCGGCACTGCCATTGGCCACCGCCTCTAGGGATGCGGTCTCCTGCCAGGAGGAGGTGGCTAGGGATGGCCATGATATTGTTGGAAATTGTTGCAACCTACCAGGACCATTTACGACTTGTTAGAGTCGTTTATGACCAGATAGAAATTGAATACGACCAGTCCTGATCGCTTCAAACTCTATCGATCGATTTTCCTCCGTAGTCGTAAAAACACTGTAGCAATTACGACCACTCCTTCTTATCGAGCGCTGTCTTCCTCCAGCCGCTCTCGAAGAATACCGTGATCGTAAATCTTTACGAACACGCAGTGATGCTGGCGATCACCGTTCACCGTAGTCGAAACACCCTTTCGACTACGTTCACTTCCTTCGAACGTGATCGGAGTTGCTTCCGATCACATACAAACCTTCTCTGCGTAGTCGCTGCTCCTTACGACCACCTTCACCGTGGTCGTAGCCTTCTCAACGTAGTCGGAACAACACTGTTCCTTGCCGTGATCGTAGCACCCGTCGATCACGCCTGCTGGAAACTTTTCCGTGGTCGTGACTCCTCCCGATCACGCTTGCGGTGATCGTAAGTCCTTCCGACCACGTATTGCACAAACACACGACAACACAAAGCTTTGTGTCTTTCCCTCTTTTTGTATTTTCTCAATTGCTTGGTACATCTTTGGTTACATGTCTACCCCTTCTTTTATACCCAACTCTACGACTCCTACTCGGATTCCGATTAGGAATACAAAACCTATTCCGACTCCGACTTCTAATTCCTACTTCAACTCAACTTCGATTACAAACCCGACTCCGATACGACTTCTAAAACAAGATTATTTCCAACATTCTCTCCCTAATCTTGTTTTAGTAGCTTCCATCATGTTCATCTTCTCCTGTTTCTTCCTTGGATGTTTTTCTCCACCAGCTGCTTGTTTCACTGTTGCGTGGTCTTGCTTTCAACCACCGTTCTTCACGTCGTGCTTTCTCCCGCCTACTCGGCATCCAAACTTCAGGCTTTTGGCTGCTTCGACCATCCGGGTCGATCCTGGGACCTGTTTGCTGTGGTCGAACGATTTCTCGACCACGTCCAGTCTTCATTTGCCGTGGTCGTAACACTTGCCGACCGTGCTCGATCATCTTTTGCCGTGGTCGTGGTGACTCCCGACCACGTTCGATCGTCTTTTGCCGTGGTCGAATTTCTTCTCGACTACAGCCAAAACCTTCTGCCAACTTTCTCGTTACGACTTCCTGCTGTTTTTCGACCACCAGGAGATGAAGTCTTTCAGGCTCTGGTTCCTTTAGATCATTCTTCATGCCATCTGGTCTCCAAATTTTCAGCGGTATTTTGTACAACCGATTTGCTGATTTTTGTGCTCTCATCAACAACTGCTCTCTGCTGTCAAAAACCCTCAGATAAACTCCTTTTAATTCAACTCGGCACCCTTCTTCAGTCAGTTGGCCCAAGCTTATCACGTTGCTGCAAAGACTTGGTATATAATATACATCTGACAACGGTCTTTGACTTCCATCCTTGCACTTTAACAGGATTGTTCCTTTTCCTTTGATTTGAACTGTTGAGCCGTCTCCAAACTTTACTTTACCGAGCACTCTCTCGTCTAGTTCATGAAACAACGAGTGTGTGCCCGTCATGTGGTTGCTTGCTCCGTTGTCGAGATACCAATCTGTTGACTGGTCTTGAGTCTTCTCTCCCTTCTCCATCAAACTAGGAAATACTCTCCCTTCATGTAGCATCACCATTGTCGGTTCAGCTACAGTACATTGCGACAGCAGCAGAGTCGGTTCCATCTGAACCAGATTGACTTCATCCTCTCTCTTCTTGTTTCTGCAATTCGCTGAAAAATGCCCATACTTTTTGCAGTTGTGGCATTGTATGTGGCTTCGACATTCAGCAGCGTAGTGACCGAATTTCTTGCACTTGTGGCATTGTATACTCGATTTGCCGGTTTCAGAGTTACGCCCACGACTGCTCCCGTCGTTGCGTCCTCCACCTCTCTTCACATCGTCGTTGTGACTTTCATGGCTCTTATTCTCGTTCAGTGCTTCCCACTGAGCACGAGATAGCAGCAGCTGATTACCTCCTTCCTTGTCCTGATGCTGTCTCTTCTGACTTTCTTCGAAGATTCGTAAACGACCGACTGCCTCAGTCAGCGACATCTTCGTCATGTCTCCAAATTGCTCGATTGTGCTTATGATTTGGAGAAAACTGTCAGGGACTGCACTGAACAACCTTTCAATGACTGTTGAATCTGGCAAATCAACTCCCAGAGCTCGAATTTCGCCGGCCAAACTCGTGAGTTTTTGCGAGAACTCACCGACGCCTTCAGTCTCTCCCATGACTAAGCGATCGAATTGCCTCTTCAACACTTGTGCTCTTGCCTTCTTGACACGTTCTTCTCCAATGCGCATCTCCTTGATAGCTTCCCACGCTTCTTTTGCAGTTTCCTTCTCTGCAACAGTCATTAAGACCTCGTCGGGGATAGCCTGAGATATGACAGCCAGAGCGCCCTGGTCCTGAGTCTCTTCGACCGGTGCATCTCCTTCAATAGCCGTCCATACTCCCAGAGCGCGCATGACGATCTTCATCTTCACGGCCCACAGGCCGTTGTTCGTGTCGGTCAGCATGGGGAATTGGATTGGTACCGTACCTCCTCTCATCGGTGCTCGTAGTGGTGCCTGTGTTTTCTTTTCGCCGGAGCCTTCTCCTCCCGCAACTTTCTTCTCAGCTGACTTGTCCTCCATTGCCACCTTGCTCTGATACCAAATGTTGGAAATTGTTGCAACCTACCAGGACCCTTTACGACTTGTTAGAGTCGTTTACGACCAGATAGAAATTGAATACGACCAGTCCTGATCGCTTCAAACTCTATCGATCGATTTTCCTCCGTAGTCGTAAAAACACTGTAGCAATTACGACCACTCCTTCTTATCGAGCGCTGTCTTCCTCCAGCCGCTCTCGAAGAATACCGTGATCGTAAATCTTTACGAACACGCAGTGATGCTGGCGATCACCGTTCACCGTAGTCGAAACACCCTTTCGACTACGTTCACTTCCTTCGAACGTGATCGGAGTTGCTTCCGATCACATACAAACCTTCTCTGCGTAGTCGCTGCTCCTTACGACCACCTTCACCGTGGTCGTAGCCTTCTCAACGTAGTCGGAACAACACTGTTCCTTGCCGTGATCGTAGCACCCGTCGATCACGCCTGCTGGAAACTTTTCCGTGGTCGTGACTCCTCCCGATCACGCTTGCGGTGATCGTAAGTCCTTCTGACCACGTATTGCACAAACACACGACAACACAAAGCTTTGTGTCTTTCCCTCTTTTTGTATTTTCTCAATTGCTTGGTACATCTTTGGTTACATGTCTACCCCTTCTTTTATACCCAACTCTACGACTCCTACTCGGATTCCGATTAGGAATACAAAACCTATTCCGACTCCGACTTCTAATTCCTACTTCAACTCAACTTCGATTACAAACCCGACTCCGATACGACTTCTAAAACAAGATTATTTCCAACAGATATGTGGATTCAGGTGGAGTAGCTAGAGATGGGAGTATGGGACTGTGTAGAAGCAGTAGGCCGATGTTCTTCCGTGGCATGGCCATTGTGGTCGCGAGCTGTTTAATATCGTCGGGCTAGACGTCGCCTTGTTCGGGAACAAAGATTATCAGCAGTGGCACATCATCTGCCATGTGGTAACCTATTTCACATTTTTTGTATAATTGCAGTTTGTTGTGATGTATTGCCACTATCAAGTAGGTGTTGGCCTTGCAAAAATTTCAAGGCTGCCTTATATGAGTTGTCTATCAGTGATAATATGTTGATGACAAACAACATGGAATTTTATGATAATCGACAAGAAGCCTTGAAATAAAACAGATGTTCTATCATGTTGCCAAAAATAGGGAAAAAGATTTCTTCTTTTCACCACAAAATGAATTCCAATGTGCAATCTGAATAGTTCAATGCAAAATATTAGGATGTTGTGAACTTGTCATTGCACCTCTTTTTCTGGTTAAGTGGTTCTCACTGAGAGCCAACTTGATATACATATCGGGCGCATTGTTTTGGGAGGCTTCTTTCAATAGGTAACTATTTGGAGAGTAGTTTTTTTGCTTCAATTTATTGCTTTATTGGACAACTTGACAACATAATGCATAATGTTTATTTAGGGAGTAGTTTTTGCTCCACTTGAGAAAAATCATTTTGAATTGATGCTCTAATGGATGACTTGTTTATTTTCTGTTTTAATGCTTTAGTTACATTTTTCAAATAAGATTATATTAACTCAGTGTAATTTTAGTTGCTTTTGTGTAATATCCCAAAAATTCGCTTTGTTTAAAAATTTAATTTCAAATTAATTATTTAAAAGTGTTTGGATTTTATTTGGATTATTTGTGTAATACTGGAAAAACATATCAAAAAATTTGATTCCAATCTGAATTCCTAAATTCAAATTCAAATCTCCAAAAAAATCTAAATCTTCAAAAAAATGTCCGTTCTAATTTTTCTAGGTCCAATCTATTTTTCTTGGCAGTCCTCTTTTTTTCAAAAATAAACTTTCCGAAGGGTTACCCATCTTAGGCTACTCCAAGGGAAAACTCGCTTAACCTCTTGGTTTCCAGAGAAATAGCTCCCAGATTTGCTTTCTTCTTTGTTGTGACTACTTCCCTCCTTCCCCTTTTATCCCTTATGATCTAGTTACTGTTTGACCTAGTTACTGTTTATCTTCAACCATCAAACCGTGCACAGAGCAGAGTTCGGTTCTCTTTTCCTCTCCAAGCCAAATCGCAAACCAAGCTTCATCTTCCCTTTGTGCCAAAATGAAAAACTGTCCTCATTATGCAAGCAACCAATTCATGTCCATTTTCTTGCCTTTCATTCACCCATTTCTAATTAAATTGTCCATTTCAACTTTGAATGCCATAAATCAAAATTCACTAAGTCATTGATACTGAGTCTGTTTCCTCTTCCTCTAAGCCCACAAATATGACATTCATGACCACCCTCAACCATTCACCACTTCTTCAAACTTCCAGAGTTTACAAAATTCCATCGTCACCATGAGCCATCTTCCCGTGCACCGGTCATTCTGCACGATCGTGCCATCTCTCTCTTCAATGAGTTTCCATCAAAACCATTCTTGTCATATTGTGTTCCAGCATCCATGCAACTCATCCACCTTTTTTATTTGATTTTCATGTTTTCATGCAGCCAATCATCAGGAATCGAGTTTTTTTTGCAAAACTGGCTGATTTCACTTTTCGTCAACGATTTGTCACCTCCGGTAAGCTTTAGCCCATGACATCACCTCTCTTAGATTCATCTCATTGTGTTCTATGTGATGCTTCCCTCCTTTTCCTTGGAAACTCACCACAAGTTTGTGTCCTCCGACACCTAGCCATGGCCACCTAGACACGTTGCGTTTTCACCTATCTAGTGATATTTTCTTCAATCCTTCTATGTCAAAAAGTATTCTACCATCCCATATAGCTACCTTCCAAGTAGATTTGGATTTTCTTTACCAAGCACTAAGATCTTGAGTTTTTGTTTTTCTCTACCGTCGTCATTCAAGCATCAATTGTGTCATCTCCAGTGAGTCTCCGGTTCAACCGACAATTTTCCTAGCTTCACTATGCCGCGTTTTAGCCCGTGCTCACCCTATTTCTCTGTAGTCCATGCCAGGTACTATTTCTCTCACCAACCCATGTCATTGCCACCACCGCCACCACCATGGGCCTTGCTAGCCAGTGCCGCCTTGGGCCATGTTCTCCCTGGGACCATGGGATTTCGTTTTGCCCTTTGGCCGACCTCCCTTGGCTCTCCGTTGTGTGCACAAGCTCACGGCCAAAATGCCATGAACATGCTCTGTGCTTCCTTTGTTAGACTTCTTCTTCATTTGCCTTGAGTCTATGACATGCGGGACCCACCCATCATACACTCCAATAAATCCCAAATCTAGAAAAAAAATAAGATCCTAGTGAGTATTCCTTCATTTTGCATTTTTCTGGAATTTCCATTCTATTCTATCTTCTGAAAGCCTGTTCTTTGTCATCCGAACTCCAAATCCAGTTATTCGAGTTTCTAAATTTATCTAAAATCCTAATCTAACTTCGAGTATATATTTTATATTTTTGTCATTTTATTTTTATTTAATTGTTTATTTTTGTTTCTCATTTGTGCATAGAACCCGATGTCGCCGAAGAATTTTCGACTGGTAACAAGAAGGTTGTAGATACTTGAATCTGCTGATCCAGACTCTCCTGTGTATTCTGAACTAGTCCAGGATTACGCTAGTGCACATAGTATAAACAAAGATAAAATACCGACCATATCACGATTCACTAAGAAAAGACTCAAATATTATCAATAATTATTAGAGTTGCGACCTTATATCCAAACTTACATATAATAGCCTGAATGGCTTGAGAAACTTGCAGCAAAAAATAAAAAAAAGCGTAGTAGCCACTCGACATGCCCACAGGCAATCGACTAGGGAGCGAAGTCCTAATCCGTGAAGTCATCGAAGCATCCTCCTTCAGGTACCTCTTGCTGATCTAGTCTTTCTTCCTCAACTGAACAAAGGTGGATATAGCTGTGAGTATATAAAGTATTCAACAAGCCATTTGTAACAAAGAATGTAGTATAAAATGCAAGACTTACCAAAGGATGGTTAAAAGGTTAATGTGCGTAAAGCAACAATTTAAAGTAAATACAATAAATAGATTGAAAAGCGAATTTTGAAAATGATTAATAAATAAATTATCAAAGGAATTGAGAACAACCACAAGTGAACTGACCATTCACCCCAATGAATCACCCGTGAACTAAGATTCACATAATGAACCACCGGTGAACCAACCATTCACTTCCCAACCTAACCCATCCAGATTTTTATGAAAACTCTACCCCCTCACGTGAAATCACCAAACATTGTCCATAATCAGGGATATGGCTATTCGAATAGTTTTTGTACTCTGCAAAGTTTGCACAACTATACCCACACGATGTGATAATCCTCACGTTAAAGAAAATCACAACAAGGCTTTACAATACTCCATCTCAACCTGATCTTGCTCTCTAAGGTTTCGCCGTCGAGAAGGCTAACCACCTAGTCAATAATTGGCCCCTCTTGCGCCAATACAACATTAGTAGCGAAACCAAAGTCGAGACTTCACAAATTATTATGTCAGGTCTATCCCTACTAGACATGTGGTTTGTGCGGTAAGGCTCATATCAATGGTGCACAAAGTTAAGTCTTTAGACATTACCTAGGCAAAACATCCACATCTCAATGTGCAAACTGCACCCCTTTTACTGCACGATCATTCGCCTAAGTTAAAACCAATTTTGTATAACTAACACCAATAACACTACCCAAGTTATGGTACTCAAATTTTATAACTGTGGCTGACCACCCCATTCCAATATATCATTAAGTCAAAATTAATTAATCACATGTGATGATAAACCCAACGTAACTACAAGCATGACTAAGCATACTAAACGTTCCACCATGGTGATGACTACTATTACCTCACTAGATAATTACCCATCCTACAGTGATAATGAAATTATAGTATTCAAATTATCAATGAGGAATTAATCAAATAGGTCATTAACTACTAATACAAAGGTTTGTAATAAAATAGCAATACAAGATAATTTAAAATAAAATAATACATAATAGATTTAAAAACTAGGTTCAACATG
The DNA here is from genome assembly GCA_017311315.1 of Dendrocalamus latiflorus. NCBI lineage: Eukaryota > Viridiplantae > Streptophyta > Magnoliopsida > Poales > Poaceae > Dendrocalamus > Dendrocalamus latiflorus. The sequence goes on from CM029664.1 coordinate 29,664,270, forward strand.
ATGAAAGGACACAACTTTCCTTGGCCTTGCTCAGTTAATGGCTCGTGATCTTCAAATCTTGCTTTAGCTCCTTTTGAAAGCGTGATTTAATGAGAGAGAAAACAAAATGAAACATAAATAAATTCAAATAAAATTAAAATGAACTCCAAAAACTTTAAAACTAGAACTAAAATGTAGAGCTCAATTTTAGATGATTTTAGGAAAAAGAATCAGATCAATCGGAGCTAGGATAGAGAAGAATGGGCTCTCGGAAAATCTAATATAAAGGAAAAGGCTGGAAATTGAAAAAGTGTATTGTGCTGTGAATCTGGTGCATGGAAAAGCTGATCTACCATGAACCTGGCTCACAGAATAGTGAACGACGATTAGGCATGCTGACATGGCAGGCTACCTAGGCATCTTAGGCTGACGTGGCAGGTGAGGTGGCAGCACGGCGCACGGAGGACGGGGTCTATGTGAAGTTGAAACGGCACGAGTGCGCAGGTGCGGGGTGATGTGGTGGTGCGCAAACCGAGGAAACATGGTCAGCGGGACTCACGCTAGCGCGAGCAAGTGTGCGGTTCGAGGCAACGGTAGGATTCGCGAGACGGTGGGGTTGGTCGGTGGATGGACGGCAATGGACTGGCTAACGGCTGGTCGGTAGTGAGGGCGATGAATGATGGAAGAAGGCGATGGGCGAGGCTCACCGATGGCAGCACGAAGAAGGGCAGGCAGCGGCAGGCTGGGTGGAGTGGCTCGGTGGCGGGCGATTGACCGATGAGGGCGACAAACGGTGGCCGGCACAGAAGGCGACGAGGGCATCGGTGTTCGATGGCGGGGCCGAAGGTGAGACGAGGGGCACAGCTTTTATACACGGACACCGAGGAGTACAAGGCAGAGATAACACGAACAGTAACGACGGAGTGGGAAGACAACGAACAGTGCCTGCACTGTCAGATGGGTGATGTGTGGCACGACGCAGATCAAATGGCTGACCACAGACCGCTCAGATGAACAGTGTGGGCTGCCTTGGATGGATGACACGTGGCTGAACGGGCGGCTGAAAAAGGGGCGGTAGTGGCTGGGCTGGACCAGGCCTAGGAGGCAAGATATGGGCCGAGCTCTAGGGTTTTAGCCCAATTTCCAAGTTTTTCTATTTTTAGAAATCTAAATAAATTCATTTGAGCTCTAGAAAATAGAAAATAACTACAGAAAAATCCAATAAAATTCTAGAAAAATCCTTGAGACTCAAGAACTAAAAAATGCTTTCACCAAATGTTAATGTTTGTTTTAATCATATTATATCCTTTTAATTAATGAAAATTCAATTTAAGCTTTTATTAATTCCAAAAAACAACTGGTGAATTTTATTTTAAAAGCTTCAAAAATGCTATGAAAATCAAGATGTTATAAAGGCCCAGTTAACGCCCAAGAAGGCAAGTCTCTTTCGATCATTTTCCCTATATTTACCAAAATCATTTTATTATTTAAAATTTAAATGCATTGCTATGTTATGTAAAATGATAACTTCTATCTTAAGGATATTAGTTAAACTAATAATTGTTATACCCTAATTTGATGTTGACAACCATGTATCTTTATCACCCTAGGCTTTCCTTGTCTCAATATTGAGATTATAATATTATTTGATAACTTTAGAATGGTAGTAACTGCTTAGACAAGCTATTCAGTCATTATAACCCTATGGGTGTGGATAATGCTATCAAATCTATAAGCAATTATTTTTATCAAGTGTGTGGCAATAAGTGATGCTAATGGTTTATAAAATAAAATAAAATGGTAAAAAATGGTTTTAGACTTGGGTGGATGGTAAGATTGGGTTGGTGCAGATTTAATACGAGAACTTGTATTGTGAAAATATCATCCTAGTCAATTAAGGAATGACGCTTATGATTGTCCAAACTAAGCACTACCATACAACCACAAGTCTAAATGGGTATGACCTAATTGATTAATTTATAAAGGTTTAGTTAGATATCACCAGTGGTAAGTGGGTACCAAAGTTTACTGGTTTTACTCACAATGAGGTATAGGGATTTACTATACTCATATGGCACAAGAGAGGCTTCTGATTGTGGCGGATTTAACCCTTCAACGGTGAAATCTCAGCGGGTGGTGTCTAGCTAGATTAGAGTGAGGTAAAAGCTTTGTGATAAATTATCTACGTCTCATGCCTAAGAAAGCATGTTAGCTATTAAGATGACTTATCTCTTGTGAGTAAAGTTGTACAACCTCTGCAGAGTGTAAAACTATTCGAATAGCCATGCCCACAATCAAGGGTGGGCAATATGCGCTTTCACATGGTAGATCTTTGGTTTTGGTTTCAAGATTAAAATCATTTGGGAAGTCGGGTGTGTGTCCTAGCGGATAGAGCTAGTGCGGGTGAATAGAACCTATATTCTTGTACCTTGGCGGATAGAGCCTTAATATTAGTGTTGGTGGCTAGAACCTTCATTAGAAATTTTATGTTAGTTTCCTCTATTGCAATTACTTTGTTAAATTGATGTTTTTGAAAATATATAATGCTAATTGAAATAAAATGATGCTTTGTGCAAAAGAACCATATTATCCTTTCTTTGTTAAGCCCTTCATATAATTGCATTTTCCCTAAGACTTGCGGAGTACTCTATGCACTCATATGCTACACTCAAAACAAATCTCAGAGGATTATGAAGATAAAAAAGGAGACCACGGTTACCATGCGTGTGGGTACCATGAAGGCTTTCCAGAGTTTTAGGTTGCGCTTCCCCAGTCAATTGCCTATGGCGTATTGATGGGCCATCATTAGAGTTTCATTTTGCTTCCGCTGTGTTTTGTAAGTTTGAAAGGTATTGTAACCTCAGTTGTAATAAAGTGGCCATAAGGCCTGTACTCTACATTATTGTAATAAAGCGTTATTGGTTATGTAATCATCACTATTTGATTGTGTACACTAGCTTTAATATGGGATTAGTGCAATAATACACAGAGGGTTCTGTTAGACCATGTGATGGTCGTGCATTGATTGATGATGAGTAATTGACATTTGTGTTTCATTAAAATTTGCATTTATAAAAGTTCTGGTGAATGTGCTTGTGTTACTAGAGTTTTCAAGGCGACAGTTGACCATGGTAGATGGTCATGGTCCAACGACCACGGTAGACAACAAAGGTGGGTTGGCAATGGTAGCCGACCATGGTAGTCGCTTAAGACAGATCGACCATGGCAGGTCAAGCAAGGCGAACCGGTCATGCTGAAGAGTGAACCGGTCATATGACCTAATAAATAAAATACAATGGACTACGATCAGTAGTTAACAGGCTTCGACTAGGATGGTTGGGGTTGTGAGCTTCAGTGAATCGGTCGGAAGTGAAAGCGACCAGTTGGTGGTCATTGCTACAGTACCAGGTGGGTACTCGATGGTCGATGTTACAGTACCCGGTAGGTACTCGACAGTTGTTGCTATTGTACCTGGTCGTAATGAGTAGCTATAGACATTGTGATCAGTAGTCATAGACTAGGAGTGCTACAATATGTTTGATTTCTGAGTGTTCTAAGCTGGGTAATAGTAATTTCTGAGTACTTGTGTTTTCAACTACTTGATGAGCTAACGATCGGACTTTGCCTGGAGGGCATAACCGGTCATAATGAGTAGTATAAGGTTGATTTCTGGTAAGCGATAGAATTTATGGTCATGGCTAACCTGTTTGGTGCTGATGGATGATTATGAGTGTGATTTGCGTGTGTGGACTAATATCGGTCAAGTTGTGATGAACTTATGCTAAGAAAAATATTCTTTAGTCTTTGCATGTGCAGGTGGGCGTGGAGATAGTTATGGTCAGTGATGAGGAGGACTGGGACTAGGATGGGGAAATCTATGGTCCACGTTGTTGAGGATATCACGCGAGGTGGTTGGGCTCACGCTGGAGCACGTGGAGATCAAAGGTGTTGATGTGTGGAGAGGCTACAGGAGGTGCTATCCTGGAGGCTTCGATACGTGAGGTGATAGAGCATGATAAAGATATAGGAGGTGCTCTCCTGGAGGCTTCATCACGTGGTGAGTTAGGAGTAGTGGATAGAGTCCATAACTGAGAAGATTTAGAGTTTGAATAAAATATGTGTTCAGAAGGGTTTCGGGTCCCTTAGTTTTTGAAAGAGATAAAGTTTTGAGCCCGTGTTTGAGGTAGACATGGTTTATGACGTTAACCTATAAATGCAGGGAGATGCTATGGGTTAATGTGGTGGTTTTTGGTGGGTATTGAGAGGGCTTTTGTCGAGAAGGATTTTGGTAAGGTTTTGGCTTTAATTTTTGTTTAAGGCTTTTAGGGGTAATTGCGAGGGCATTTTGTAAATCCATAGAAATCCAACAATAAAGATTGTCTTGAATCAATTTGGTTTGCGATTTTGAAGAGTGTTGGTAATCGCTGGTGGATTGGATCTTCCTACTACGTGCAAAAGTGTCAAATCGCTATCTAAACAGAGGATTTCAACAACGTGTGAAGGTGTTGATTTTCTGAAGCCTAAAGCGGTTGAAACCTTCGTCAATCATTAGGAGACTCCAAAAAGCGGTGACAATCATTCACCCCCCCCCCCCCATTGCAGTATTTGATGCTACAAGTGGTATTAGAGCAAGTAGTGATGGAATTAGAGAGGTATGTAAAGATTTTGCTTTTAGGTAGTGTTGCATACAAGCTTACATTGAGGCTTAAGGTGGTGATGTCTGGAAAAGAGTTTCTCAACCTTATATCGTTCCTGCTGATGTTACTACTGAAAATAAAACTAATGTTGATTTAAATGCTCTTGCTCGTAACTTACTGTTTCAAGGAATTTTTCACAAAGAATTTGATTGAGTAACTCATATTAACTCTGCCCATTTAATATGGAAAACTCTCTACGATTATCATGAAGGAACCACTAAAATAAAAAAGGTGCACAAGAATTTGTATCAAAAAGAGTATTCTAATTTTGCTACGCAGCCTGGTGAATCTATGGACAACCTTTTTGCTTATTTTGAGAAGATTTTGAGTAAATTGTGCATTGTTAGTGTTATTCCTGCTGATGGAGATAATGTAACTAAAATTTTGAGGTCTTTAGGTTCAGAGTGGTTGATGGTCATCACGACTATTAATCAAACTATCAATCTAGATACTTTTAACCATGGATGATCTATACTCTAGATTGAAAACCTATGAGATGGAAGCTTTGCCATCTAAAACTGATAAATCTTCATCTTTAGCACTTGTGACTAACCCCAAGTAGGCTACTTCGTTGAGTTCTTTGTCTCGTATTTCTTTGTCTATTTTATTTTCTTTTTCAGAGGAATAGTTTGAGCAGCTTCCTGAAGAGGACTTGGTGTTGATCTCCTCATGAGCATATAAGGCACTCAACAATGTGAGGATGACAAAGTGAGGTGGTGTGTCAAGTTTGATCAGGTGCTATGAATGTGGCGAGTCATGCTACATTAAGATGGATTGCCCCAAACTCGAAGGGAAGTTGATCAAGGAAAATAAGAATTCGTCATCGGCCATCTAAGAACAACAACATCAAGGGTGGCAATTTCCGTCTCAAGGTTCCTGAAAAAGTCTTATCGGCCATTGAACGCCTTGACTTGAGTGACGGAGATATTGAGAGCTGTGACGATGATGACCACGACTGTGATTATGCTAAAGGCAAGAAGAACAGTACCGACGTCTTCACAGGCATATGCTTTATGGCAAGCAATAGCAACGATGACAACTACAATGATCTTGATGAGGTAAGACCGTCATACGATGAGCTTGAAGATGGTATTGTCAAACTTGCTATTGATTTAAAAAACACTAAAAAGAAATTGAAATAAAACAACTTTGTAGTCGAAAGCTTTACTTCTGAGATTAATAGACTTACAACACCTATTCTTAAAGATGATTCTTGTGAATCCTATCAAGTCTTACATTCTAAGTTGGGAACTTCTAGATCAGTTAATGCAACTAACCTGGTTCAACTTAGAAATGCAACTGATTGATTTGATTAACTAAGAATGATACATCATTCTTATGATGGAAAATTTAAACTTGTTAATGACGAAATTGAAAAGATTAAATATAATTCTTCTAGAGTACGTTCTAAGTGTGATTTACTGTAAGCTAAAATTAATTCATCTCAGAAATCAATTCAACAAATGCTCTATCATGAAAACCTTTCTTACTCTAACTGTCCTAAATTAAATATTGAAATTGATGCTCTCTAGGTAGTTGAAGGAGTTTGTTGAGAAAAAAAGATTGGCTCAATCTAGTAATTCCAATAATCCTATGATAGAATTAGGGCTGGACGAAAAACTCGAAGCTCGTTAGCTCGCTCGGCTCGTGGCTGGCTCGGCTCGGCTCGGCTCGGCTCGTTAGGATAACGAGCCGAGCCGAGCCAAGATTTTAGCTCGTTAGCTATAACGAGCCAACTCGAGCCAGCTCGCGAGCCGCTCACGAGCCAAACGAGCCATACTTTCAGGAATTTAGGTATGCATATGCTGCTTCCATGGACCTAATTTGTACTCTATTGCATGTGTTAATGTGTAAATTTGTACTCTATTGTACCCAAACGAGCCATGCATGTGTTAATTTGTACTCTATTGTACCCAAACGAGCCAAACGAGCTAAACGAGCCAAACGAGCCAAACGAGCCATGCTTCCATGAATATATGATGGAGACATTTTTTGGCCCTGGCTCACGAGCCAAACGAGCTAACTCGAGCTTTTTACGAGCCGAGCCGAGCTAGCTTTTTAGCTCGTTAGTTATAACGAGCCAGCTCGAGCCAGCTCGTTATCCTACCGAGCCAGACCGAGCCGAGCCGAGCCGAGCCGAGCCAGCTCGTTATCCAGCCCTAGATAGAATCTACTAATTGCACAACTTGTTCCTCACTGGCTAGAGAAAACGAATACCTTAAGAACACTTTAGAGAGGTTTTCCTTTGAAAAAGGAATTTGAATATGATCCTAGACAAATCAAAAACTAGTGTAAAAATCATGGTCTAGAATTTAATTTCATTAAGCATGCTAAAAACAATACTCTTAAAGTTGTCAAGGTACTCGAACCAAGAAAAATTTGAAGTAGAGTCTAAACCAAAACAAGTTGTCATTAGATCTGTTGGTATTACCAAAGAGTTCTTTACCAAACTGAGTGTTGTAAAATCAACTGATACGACCACTCATCAAATCAAGTATTAGTGCATTCATTGTGGTAAAGATGTTAATTCGTTCAATTTTGCTTTAGAAAAGCAAAGAAACAAGAAAGACAGGGCGAGGAAGTATTTTCAACTAGCTGCTTCCCGTGGTTGAACAAGCAAGGATGGATCAGATGTTTGACTAGTTGTTCCTCATGGTCGGACTAGCGTGCTGAACAAGATTTTTGACTAGTTGTTTTCTGTGAATGAACCAGCTTCTCAAGAAACTTTTGACCAGCTTTTTCAGCTCGGTCGACGGTCAGAACAGCTCTGTTGAGAAGGTCAGACTGCCCCATGGTCGAACCGACTATTGAAATATGTCAAATGTTAATGCTTCATTTAAATCTTTATTAGTGCATGCTTTTCTCCTAGTCGTTCAGTATCTAAGTGGATACCTAAATCTTTATTGTCTAACCCCAGTACTAAGGTACCGACGATTGTTCATGCTCTGTAGACTCATCATAAAAGGAAGGAGAACATATGATTCATTGACTTTGGTTGCTCTCGCCACATGACCAGAGACTCATAATAATTCTCCTTCCTCACTCGTGCCCCCGGTGATAAGATGATCACTTTTGACAATAACTCTCTAGGATGAGTTCTTGCTAAAGGCACCATACACATCAATAACAAATTCATCTTAAACGACATCGCTCTTGTCGGTAAGTTGTAACAGCCCAGGTTTTTCTGAAAATAAAAATAAATAAATAATAAAAATTGATAAAATAAAATTAAAATAATTATTTTTGTGCCTAAAGTTTAATTTTGGATTTGCCCTGAATTTATGTTTTGGAAAAGCTGGATTTGAAAAGTATTTTAAGTGAAAACCTAAAAATTATTATTAAATAAAATAATATTTTGATTTTCTATAAAAAAATCTTATGTCAAATTAATCATTTGGATTTATTTGGCTCCTATTTGATTTTTCCGAGTTTCAGGAGTTTAAAATGTATTTTTGAAATTAAAAAGTATTTTAAAGTATGAAAATTAAATACCAACATTAGTTGGAAATATTTTTATTAAGTCCAAAATGTCCCCAGGAAGTTCTATGAATTTTTCTGGAAATGTTGGAGGTATTTTCATATTTTTCCGAGGCCAAATGAACTTCCTGGCAATTTCTGAAAATCCAAAAACAAAAATCAGAAAATAAAATTCCAAAACCTCTCCCACCGGCCGCCACGTGGACGGCCGGATTGCTGCCCATGTCGCCACTCGCTCATCCGCCGTCCGCCCCGCTTAAACCCCCCTAGCCGCCCGATCCTTCCCCCGCCACGCGTCACAATCTATGACGCCCTGCTTTCTCCCTCCCCCTCCCGCTGACATGCTGGGCCCACCTGTCAGGGCTCCCCTCTTCCCCGCGCGGCTGCCCCTTTTCCCTCCCCGTGCCGCTCGGCCATTCCGCCATTTCCGCGACCTTCCCCCACTTCCTCCCTTCCCCCGAGTGACCCGCACCAACCCCCTCTCCTCCCCCGCACGATGCGTGCCCGTTTCCCCCACTCCCCACGCCCCCACTCGGCCTCACCCCCTCCACAACCGCCGCCACGCCCGCGCCTACGGCGAGCAATTAATGCCACCCCGTTGCCCTCCGCCGCCTATAAAAGGGTCCCCTGGCCTCCCCTCACTCCACGCCACCTCCCCTCCACTCCTCATCCTCTCCCGGCCACTCCTTCGCCGCCGTACCGAGCGCCGCCCGCCGCCGCCTCTGCCCGCTCGCCGTCGGCCCAATCCCGGCCTTCCCCGGTAAGCCTCGAGCCGCCTCCAAGCTCCCCTCGCGCTCCTCTCTCTCCCCCGCCTGTCGCCGCCGGCCACCGGAGTGTCGCCGTCGCCACCGGGCCCGAGCACCCCCTTTTTGCCGGCCGGCCACGCCCTCTCCCGTGCTGGCGTGGCAGCCCAGTGGCGTGCCACCTCGGCCCGCGCCTGCCCCGTCAGTGCCACAGAGGCGGTCGTGCCACCTCAGCCGCCTCTACCGCCCGTGGACCCGGTCTGTGGACCAAGGGCCCACTGTCAGTCAAACCCCCCTCATGGCTGACGCAATGCTGACGCCATAAATGGCTTTTTCATCAGAAAAATAATCCAGCCAAAATTAAATTCTCTGGTGACGCAATAATTCAGATTTTCCTTTAGGAAAATAATTCTAAAAATTTTGATTTTTCATTTTCTCTCTTTTTAAATTTCCCGGAGCCCGTTCTTGTTCGTCCTAACTCCGATTGAGCCCATTCAAATTTCTAAATTCATCAAAAATTCCCCTCTATCCATGTCTGGCCTCCATTCAAATATTTGAAGTCAATTTGAATTTAATTTGAATTTGGTGGGTTATTTTCACGTGTAGACTTCGACGATTCGGGAAAATTCTTCGACGAATATTCAAACCAAGTTGAAGAGCAAGGCAAGTCACACTCCTTGATCATGTTGATCCCAGTTTTCAAAATAAAATTATGTTGATTTAAATTACATTGCATGCATACTTTTATTCAGCGTATTTCAATTCAGTTTTAAATTTAGTTAATGCCTACTTGTTATTACCTTATTTGACATTGAATTCCCCTGAGATCTTGTCACCCTAGATCAAACCCTAGTTAGTACATTAGTATTGACTAGAGAATGTTATATCAAATGCTTAGACCTGCATAGTTATAATATTTGTTTTGGGATATCTTTTCACATAAAATGATAACCCTGTTTACATAAAATGATATGCTTTTGTTATGTACTCTTGACTTTGGTAAGTCAAGGAGGTTTATGAATTATTTTGCAAACAAAATATGAAACATGGTTTAGACTTAGGCAATTGGTTAGATTGGCGGGTGTAGGCATGCCCTGTTGGTTGGAGCCGCAGTGGTTGCACTACTAAATTTTTACCCTTGCGCATCGACGAGAAAACGTTGCAATAGGCCCAATTTGGTTGCAAACGGTACGTATTGCAACCAAATCACGTTCGTTGCCAATGGATGCAATAAGTCGCGTTGCAATAAGGTATTGCAACCGTTGCTAGTTTGGCGTTGCAACTGTTGGGGTTTATTGCAACCATAGATGTCAGTTGCCAAGCATGGCAATAGGACGTTGTTGCAACATTCACGGTCATTGCAATATAAGCAATTGCCACGCCCGTCTTCGTAGCAAGAGGTGGTACATGCAACGATCCATAGCGTAGCAATAGAGACATTTGCCACGAACAACGTCGTGGCAATAGTCTGTATTGCCACGCCATAAGTTTGTTGCCAAAGGTGTTATTGCCACGACCATCATGCCGTGGCAATAGTACCATTTGCCACGCAATTTTATTCGTTGCGAGAGAACATACGTTATTGCCACGGCAGCCATGGCGTGGCAATAGTACCATTTGCCACGCAATTTTATTCGTTGCGAGAGATAATACGTTATTGCCACGGTAGTCATGCCGTGGCAATAGTACCATTTGCCACGCAATGTTATTCGTTGCCAGAGATCATATTGCCACTCAAGTGAGTTCGTTGCCATAGATCATATTGCCACGTATAGCAGTTCGTTGGCATAGTTTGTATTGCAACACTAGTAGCATTTGATTTGTGGTTTAATAAATCGTCATTGCAAAAACAATAAACCATAATAAAAACGATTTCACTCACATATATTAATTATATTCAATCATTCAATAAGTTGACAATCCATTGAAGTAGTATCTAAAATCATAGACGAGTGTACAGTTCACTCATTATTTCACAACTTTTTAAAACTTGCAGCAGTACAAGACTCCCTAACATCTATGCAGCACTCGAGGGTTTCCTAGCAGCGCAACATGTCGGCTGTGTCCTTGCTTGATTCTGAGCCTCCCACTCAAACTTTGTCCACCTACTGACCAAAAGAATAAGATTGGGATATTAGAAACTTATTAAGTTTACTACTTCATGCACAGAATGTAAAGAGATTCGGATAGAACATGGTTGTAATTAAGCAAAAGTAGAATTAAGCAAAACTAGTTACCTATGGAAGGAGTGCTGTCAATTTAATTAAGCAAAAGTAGAACTAAAAATTACAAAGCCTAGTACTAAAGCAAGTACTCAATGAACACCACCACCTGCTGGCTAGACAGGCATATGTTTCAATATCCTCCAGCACTTCTATTGTAAGAACAAATATACGTTGCTCTTCTAGGGAAAACCAAACAGTGTGTCCATTCAGGGATGCACTCCTTGCTGTAAACTGGGAACCACTACAGCATTATTATTATGTTTACAGTATAAAACATTTTCATACCCAAACTCAAAAAAATTATCAATCATACACGTGTATCGGATGTTGGTGCCTAGGCACCATGGTGCATTACGTAATTTTCCTATATATATATATATATATATATATATATATATATATATATATATATATATATATATATATATATATATATATATATATATATATATATATATATATATATATATATATCCGATACACGTGTATGATTGATAATTTTTTTGAGTTTGGGTATAAAAATGTTTTATACCCTTGATATATTTATGGTAAGTTAGTTTTGAACTCAGTTCAAACTAGTTTGAACTACTTTTGAGTTCAATGCAACTACAGTGAGTATATACCATAAAAATAGTTCAAACTAATTAAACTGAAGTTGAATTTAAATTTTTTCGGAGTTTGATATCTCAAATATACTTTTTTATGGGTATATGAAGATACCCACATCAAACGTTGCGAATCTCGAAGCAAATCAACGGGTATTGATATTGGTGTCTAGGCACCATGGTGCATGAAACACTCGTCCTATATATATATATATATATATATATATATATATATATATATATATATATATATATATATATATATATATAGATATATATATATATATATAGGACGCTGAAATGGGACACCTAGGTGCCCAGACACCTAGGCTCCCTGCCGTTAGATTGCTTTTAGATACGTGCTAGAGCAATGGTATGTAATATATTAGGCATGCTAAATCAATCATGGAAGGAAAGTCTTAATCATGGATGGAAAGTCTCAATCACACTAGCACGCATCTAAAAGCAATCCAAAGGTAAGGAGACTAGGTGTCCAGACACCTAGGTGCCCCTGTTATTTATACTATATATATAAAATTAAAGGAGATGGCACGTACTTGACTGCCAAAACTAGCAAGGGAATTCAGCTAAGCTAGACCATGAGGAAAACCGAAACACTCACATCTGCAATCTGTCTAAAATGCAATCTATATATAAAAGGTGCAACTTTACCGTGGCAAAGATATAAAATAAAAGTGCTGAAGAAAAAACTGCGCACGCATGGCCTTTTATCATTCCATTCATGCATGCGTACCCCAATAGACAATTCAGCATCAGCACCCACAGCCGTATGGCATGAAACCAAGTGTTTTAGCATTTGTACAATAGAACATATAAAAGAAAATAACTCAAGAAGGATATATATGGTGCGCGATACTACTATAACTTTAGGTTTCAACTGTAAAATTTAACTGGAAAAAGAACCATGCTTATAAATCTAATTAGGATAAGAAATTGCAACAAACTAGAATTGACCAGTACTTTTGAAATTTTACAAATTTATCCCTGTGCTTTTGAAACTATGCAAGAATTATAATTCGATCACCATACGTACCCATGCATCATAGATCTCAGTTGGCATATATCATATAATTAGAGAGGACAAACCACCATACTAATAATATGCCTAAATGAAATACATTAAGAATGTGAAAAAAAACACAGATATATTTCATGAATCAAAATCACAGCCTCATGAGCAAAATTCACAGCGATTTAAAAAAAACTACCACAGCCTCATCAGATGCACTCCTTGCTGTAAACTGGGAACCTTCTGAGTATTATTATGTTTTTATATGCACAAACAAGCATGTAGAGGTGATTGTGGATAGTTGTTTTGCTAATAAAGTTTGTTTGTTGTCAAAAAAACTGGGAGCCGCATACAAATCTGTAATGATGAAATACAGCACAAAAAATACATTTTGACACTAAGAACTGTGTCCAAGGTTGGCTGATAACATATTGTAGTTGTTACCTGACTCTTCTTTTTCTGATTTCTTGTTTTATTCATAAGCTGCTGTGAAGTGATATATGTCACCGGTGCCACATTAGAATTGTTTTCATTGAAAAGATTTCTGATGACAGAAGTAGAAGCTTTACAGTTGCGAGTAGGTGGTACTGCATCTTTTTGTGTGGTGACAACGCTTCTTTGCTGAGTCTGGAAACATGAAATTGTTCGATCTATGTTAGCTACAGTTTAAGGTACATAGCTCAAGATTACTTGGAACATATTGCAATAATGTCATTACCTGCTGTAATGCATCTTCCTTTTGATTTGCAAGTTCATCAGTCTCATCGTCCTCTTGTATGGTAGGTGCAATTTGTATACTGTCATTGTTTTGCGGGGTAGTCTACGCATAAAAATATTGAGGTAAAACATTAGGCATCATAATCATAATCATAAGTTTATTAAAAGGATGAAGGATGAAAATTATTCTGAAATTTTACCTGATTTATAGTTCCTTCTTTGTGCTGCGCTAGCATTTTAAGAAATTCTTGCTTCAGTTCAATCTTAGCTTTTTCCAGATCCTCTTGCATCTTTCTCCTATTTTCTTCTTTCTCCCTTTCCCTTTCAGCAGCTTCGTGCGCAAGCTATTGTTTCAACTTCTCAACTTCTACTTCAAACGCAATTCTCTTCTCGTTGGCTGCAGCTTCAGCACGTGCATGTACTTCAAGGTTCTCTTTCATAAGTTCCCTGCGAGTTCGATACTTCGCCAAGTATCCATGCCCATGTACTTTGGATGATTTGATTTGTGTGGTTTCTTTGTAGCATGACTGGAAAATCATGTTTTCCTCAGCAGCTGTAAGTAATTGTCTATCAGGTTCTGACTCAATCTCACACATTTTGAAGGCTGCTTTTTCCTAAATGAAATAACAGAATCCGTTAGAGTTGCTTGATACAACCAGCAGCTTTAAAAAAGGCTTGGCAAAAGATTTACTCACATATACTTCAGCTGACACAGAATTTGACCATTTCCCCTGTTTTGTGTGAGTGCTCTTCCAAAGAAAAAGATCACCTGGCTCTTCACCAGTTTCTTTGTCTCTCTAGGATGCCAAAATATAATTCAACACATAAGTATTGCATCATACAATGGAAGGATCAGATTAGTGTATCTCATGATTACCTGCTCAAAGCTACACTGTGAGAAGTTTTTTGAACCCATCAGATGCTTGGTTTTTTGCTGCTGACGGTTGGAGGAGTTCTGGCTGCTAACCTTCTGCAAAATGACAACAAGTGGTATGTAACAATGCAATTTTGGTTGCTAAAGTTTGTTTGACAAAGTAGATTTTACTAGAACTAACCTTGAATTTATCAGATCCAAAATACAACAACAAGTAGTGCCACTCAACAAGGTGTAATTCTTCAGGCTTATTTCGTATTCTCTCACCATAATTATTATAAGCCTTGTATGTGGCACTCAGAGCTGATCGCCATCCTTTGTACCGCTCCTTGGCAATGTTCCATATTTTATCTTTTGCTTCATCCTCAGTGGCAATGTTGATGAAGTTCCACCTAGTCTGTTTACAATTAAAAAACAATCAAATGGTTTAAGCTGATTAATTTTACGCATCACACGAGTAGGAATAAAAAATAGTACGTAGCGTACCAGTATGTCTTCTGCAATTACATTTTTGACATCTTCCTTTATATCCTTCCAACTGTTTACTCCAATTAGTGGGGCCCTTTTCCTTGTAAACAGTACAACCTCATCGACAAATGTACGGGCGTTCGGTCCAACTGGACCTCCAAGCCTGGATGAAAATTCGATTTGTAGTTTTTGAGTGCGATCCTTAACTCTCTTGGTGGCTGCTGCTAGTCCTTTAACAGTGCCACGACCTCTTTTCTTGCGTTGATTGGAGCCATCTCCTTGCAAAAAAGACAATAACGAACTTGAGCTGTTCTAATTAGGGCTGAAAACGGTCGGAAACAATGATAGAAGAGAAGACTTATGAGTTGAACAAAAGGCTAGCGTTCAATTAGTAAAACAAATGCTTAAAAAAATTGCACTGAACCTAAGAATCTGGCTTGAACCCACTATATCACACCATCTTAGAAAATCGCAGCTCATACTTTCATCTGTCAAATCAAACATTGAGAGGCATTACAGTTTCATAGCAATCTATGGCAACTACACCTACACAGATTGGTTGCCAGATGGCTAGGTTAGGTAGAGCAGATTTTTGCAAGTTGATAGCCTATTCCTATTGAAAACTGCAAAATGTAGTATCATAAACAAATATAATATCTGTCATCTAGCAAATCAGTAGTAAGCTTTAGGAAATGCCCATGTATGGTGTGTACAGCATACCTTTTCACATGTTATACTGAACAAAACAACTCATAACACTAGACATGATTGATCAAATGATGGCCATTACTACTCCAAACAAATGGGCGTTTATTAATCAAGCAAGGAAATCTACGAACCTGAAGTTCGCGATGACTAGTATAGATACAACCCAACAATGTCAGACAGACATGAACTGATGAAACACATAGAACCAAACCGAGAATTACCGTTTTCGTTTTCAGCCCTAGTTCTAATTCTCAATTAAGATATGTGAATCCAATATTAAAAGTATATGAATGATCACGAACCATTTCCCTCTTCCCTTTTCTTCCTTGCATGGCTTGGCCTATTTGAGGGTGGTGTCGCATTGCTTCCATTACTTTCATCGTCTTCAATTATAATGCTATCAGTGTCACGTTGCTCTACATATGCCACTGCACACAAAGTTAAAAGCTTCAGTTCAAAAAAATTTGTAGTAAAATAAATTGGTTGAAAAAAGGAAAATTAATTACTAATTTCTGGAATGTGCCCTTTCAGCCTTAACCATTCATTGTACGTAATGATTGTTGCATCCCTAAAGTCATCCCTCAAATCTGTTAGTCACCAAAAACATATTAGATAAGTTGTAGTTTATATAAAGTGGCTAAGATTGTAAACAATACGAATCCATATGGAGACCACTTCAGCACGAGATGGTAGGACTGTACTTTACTGGGATTTCTTGCGATCATACCATTATCTTCTTTGATACAATCCAGAAAGTGCAGCATCAGTTCTTGGAAGTCTATTATTACAGCATGGATATGGAATCAAATAAATGCACACAAGTTCACATTTATTACAGGTTCATTGTTTCCTGAAAACATGTCTGCAAAAATATCAAATAAATGCACACAAGTTCACATTTTCCTCTCACTTCTTCCTGGAGCAAATTTTACACAAAACAATCATCGTCAGAATCTTCTCCTGGAGTATTGTATGGAGGGACGACTCCATCAGCAATGTAAGTGTCATCTGGGTCTTTGTCTTCATCAAATAGGTCATCGCTGTCAGGTTCAGGCATTGCTGTTGCAAGAGCCTGCTCAATAACACAAGCATCAACACTAACCCCGTCAAGGCCTGACCTACTCCAAGTTGTCACATCTTCATTTTGCTGTTCAAGATTCATATCTTCCACTCCTACAACAACTGAGTCCAGATCGATCTCGCCCACCTTGTCAGTACCTTCTCCTTCAGGCATGGCAAACAGGTTTCTAGGCTTCATTCTAAGGACACTGCACCAATCTGGTTTCTTTGTGTTTTTCACATAACACACTTGCTCCGCTTGTGTGCTTAGGATGTAAGGTTCATTTGAATACCGAAACCGAGTGATATCAATATCGATGACCCCATATTGATCCTTATTGTACCCTCTAGATTTGCTCCTACTTGCTGCACGGACATCAAACCAGTCGCATTGGAACAACATTACTTCCTTCTGATTAGGAAAATCAAGGCAGATGATTTTCCTAATCACGCCATACCAGTCCATGTTTCCTGTACTCGCATCGCCCTTCACAAATACACCACTATTTTGAGTAGTTAAGAAGTTCTCTATGGAAGAGACCCAGAAAAGGAAGCCATTTATGAAACACCTGTTGAACACACGAGCCCGATGGTCTGGACCGCGAGATAGATAATAAATCATGTCATCTATTTCCCCTTGTGCACGCAAGTTTCTGATCTACGGTTAGCATCATTTTTAAAATATATTAGGGACTAATAAATTAACAAGTAGCATGTCCAAACTAAACAAAGAAAATATGGATAAATAAATGACTCACTTTACGCTCCAACCATGATACAAACTCCTCCTTGTGTCTTTTATCAACATGCCGAGGGTTGGTTGTCTTCAGCTCATCCATATGCACACTTCCCACATCAATTGAAAATACAGTTCATTAGTTACATATATATTTTACACATTCATGAACACCATAAAAAATCAATTTTGAAAAATAGCTTACTTTATCCATGGAGTGACCTCGTCACAGTTGGTTAATATGTAATGCCTCATCCTCTGCATGTCAATATCAGAAACGTTCTCGATAGTACTTCCTTTCCTACTGTAGTCAATGCTCCCAAATATACTTAGCCCAAATGGTGGTTCACTAGCAGTGGCGCTTTCATGATGCTCTGGACGATTAAGCTTGGTACTAATATTTTCAAAGAAGCGAGAGCAAAATGTGAGGCGCTCCTCAGATATATACCCCTCTGCTATTGAACCTTCAGGGTGCGCTTTGTTCCTCACATAGCCTTTAAGAGTACGAAGGTACCTCTCAACTGGATACATCCATCTATAACACACAGGGCCTCCAAGTCTAGCTTCTTCAGCAAGATGAACTGGTAAGTGCATCATAACATCAAAAAAAGCTGGTGGAAAAATCATCTCCAGCCGACAAAGGGTCTCCCTAATCGAAGTGCTCGGCTTTTCAATTTCTGAAAACTCCAACTCCTTTGAACATAGTGAGTTAAAGAACCTACTTAGCTCGATCACTGGGATCACTACATCTTTAGGCAATATGTTGCGTACCACTAAGGGCAAAAGTTTTTGTAAGATTACGTGGAGGTCATGAGTTTTAAGTCCAGAAAGCTTGCAACCATTGACGTCCACACATCTCCTAATATTTGCGGCATAACCATCAGGAAACTTGACACCATGTAAAAATTTGCACAGAACTTCCTTGTCATCCTTACCTAGAGAGTATAACGCTGGTGGCAAGGTGTACTTACCCTTTTCGAGCACTGGATGTTGATCTTTCCTTATACCCAAATGCTGCATATCAAGTCGAGCCTTGTCACTGTCCTTGCATTTACCTTGTAACTCCAGCAAAGTCCCCAGTAAGCTCTCACATATGTTCTTCTCAATATGCATGACATCCAAATTATGTCGTACAAGCAATGATTCCCAATAAGGAAGCTCAAAGAAAACACTCTTTTTCCTC
Organism: Dendrocalamus latiflorus; assembly: GCA_017311315.1. Classification (NCBI taxonomy): domain Eukaryota; kingdom Viridiplantae; phylum Streptophyta; class Magnoliopsida; order Poales; family Poaceae; genus Dendrocalamus; species Dendrocalamus latiflorus. The sequence goes on from CM029664.1 coordinate 29,682,771, forward strand.
CAATTGTGCCACCTTTTTTCTTCGTCACGTTGCTTCCTTTTCCTTGTATCCTTTCCAAAAGTCACTTGCTGGAAACTCTCATACTGCTGCTTCACCTGCTACCACTGAGCGGCACTGGAGCTTCCCTGGTTTCAGCCTTGTTATTGAAGCTCACCTTGTTCCTTCGCCACTTGTGGTCCGAGGGCAAAAATCGGCGATGTCCCATGTAGCAATGCTTTGAACCATATTTTAACCACAAGTAATCAGTATCCTTGTGACAATAAGGACAGGCAAACTACCTTTTGTGCTCCAACCAGATAACATCGCATATGTAGGGAAATCATTAATTGTCCATAACAGAATTGCATGTAGAGTAAAATTCTTCTTCTCCTTCTCATCCCATGTTTCAACTCCTTTAATCCATAGCTCATGTAGCTCATTGATCAGAGGTTGCAAATATACATCAATGTTCACTCCAGGAGATTTAGGCCCAGGTATCAACATCGACATCATCCAATAAGGTTGTTTCAAACACAACCAAGGAGGCAGGTTATAAGGAATTAGTATCACAGGCCAACAAGTGTAATTAACATTCAACATCCCAAATGGATTGAAGCCATCGGATGCAAGTCCCAGCCTAACATTAGGTGGATCCGAAGCAAATTTCTTATACCTTGTATCCACATGCTGCCATGCCAATGAGTCTCCTGGGTGCCGCATTTTCCCATCACGGACCAATTCTTCCTTGTGCCACCGCATCAATGATGATGTTTTCTCTGACATATATAATCTTTGCAGTCGAGGAATAAGTGGAAAATACCTTAGAACTTTGCAAGGAGTGCGCTTCTTCTTTGCTCCACCACTTTCGCTAGACTCGCCAATCTCATCACAATTTGTGTCGTTCTTCCACCTACTCTCACCACATGTTGGACACGTGTCCATATCAGCAAACAGCCCACGAAATAACACGTAGTCATTCACACAAGCATGGATCTTAATGTAGTTCAGGCCAAGGTCACGAATAACCTTCCGTACTTTCTCCATAGTGTCTGGGATACAATGTCCTGGGGGGAGCACATCCGAGAATAGGCTAAGTAGTTGCCCTGTGGAATGGTTACTCCAACCACCCATGCACTTAAGCTGAAAGAGCCTGACAATGAAAGATACCTTGGTAGCCTCGGTGCAACCTGGATACAAATCTTGCTGCGCATCTTCCAACAAATCAAAGAATTTCTTTGCACTCTCATTTGGTTGTTCATTGTTATTACCACTGTTAGCACCCCTTATTATTGCGGACACCAGATTCTTGGCAAATAATGCATCATCTACTGTGCCTACATTCAGATCCCTATCATCATTCCAAGGTTCAGCATTACCTTTCTCTTTGACGAAATTCTCATCAAACCCTTTAGATAGCAAGTCCATTTGAACCTCGGATTTTGTTTTGTATACGACTCCACGACACCTTGAACATGGACATGGTGCAGTTTCTGATGCATAGGCGCCTTCAAAAGTAGTATCAATAAATTTCTCGAATCCTGCTAGCCACTCAGCTGTTGACTGAGACAACAGCATCCAACTCCGATCATCATCATGTGCCATTAATTCTATCTTCCAAATGTCACAAGACTTTATTTCCTGCAGCACGTAGCACGTTAATTGAAGGGATCACGAAGCTTCTAAAAATATATGAATGTCTACGTTTTTTTCATAATTGAACAATTCACAAAAAAAATTCGCAATGCATCAAGAAGCTACTGTAGTAATTAAATTAATAGCAAGTGTACGTACATGTCATGCGGGGGATTGCCCAATCTTCACGGCGTAGGATCGATGAAGATAATTGGATTCATGCAACCTGACGAATCGATAGCGCTAACCACTGTTAGAACAGCAACCTGCGACAAAAAAAATTCACCCAACCACACGCTCGTGGTCCCGTCTACCCGACCACCAAGTAGACGCGCCGTCGTTCCAGCCCTAAGAGGATCAAGTAAAAAAGCTCTCTCAAAATAATAATAGATCTGTTTTGTGGTCCCTCCTTACAAGGCTGCGATTACACGAAAATATATAGGGTATAGCTTGGCGACTCTTAACAGAAGTCGGTCCTTCCCAAGACTCCGACTCGGCTCGGCTTTTTTACTCTTTTATTTATGTTCGGACGCCACATGAATTAGTATCCGAACTCTCCAAAGTCACACCGCACGGCCCACCTCCTCACACGATCACGGCGTCACGCCCACCTCCTCACGCGCGCCGCCGCCTCCTCGCTCCCTGTCCACAAGTCACCACCTTCGAGTCCAGTCCCAACTCACGCGCGCCGTGCTCGCCGTTGCCCAAGCTTCCAGATCCCTCGACTCGCCGCCGCCATGGCGCGTAAGAAGATCCGGGAGTACGATTCCAAGCGCCTCCTCAAGAAGCACCTCAAGCACCTCGCCGGCATCGACCTCTAGATCCTCTCCGCACAGGTCAGTACCTCGTGATCTCAAACTTTTTTTGGTGGATCTTCACATTTAGTTATTCCATCAACTGGATCCGTAGGCGACGACAGTTCCGCCTCCAGTCCGTCGACGCCTTCGCCCCTGGCCAGCCGCTCGACTTCGCCGAGCTCATCAAGAAGGGTGACCTCGTCGACGTCTCCAGCAACTCCGTCGGCAAGGGGTTCCAAGGTCAGTAGATTCGAGTGTTCTTTACATTCCAGGAATGGCACCGCTTAGTAATGAGGAGATAATGAATCCCAAAACCAAAAATATCCGGTTATATGTCAAAAGAGTATTCATCTCAGATGACTTCGATGGTGAACTGGTACATAATCTCTCAGTGCACAAGATAATTACTTCTGGAGATGCATTTACGTTGTCTTGGCATTATTTTTCTACCAGTGGAACAGATTTCTGAGTTTAGTATGTATTTTGCAGTTCCCCCGATACTTGAGCTTTGTAAAAGGTGTAGTGGATTCAAATTACCTTCCCCTCAATGTTTCTCGTGAGATTCTTTAGGAAAGTCGAATTGTAAGTTACGGAAAATGCCTGTCAGCTTTTATATTTGAAAATTGCAGATTCTGAATGTTAACATTATTCTTTGTTTAATTACATTTGTAATTTATGTTGTTTATTCAGGTAAGAATTATGCGTAAGAGACTTGTCAGGAAGACATTCGATATGATTGAGGAGATTGCTGAAAAAGATGAGAAGGAGGTAAAACTCTTGGTTTTTCCTTTTCCCCAAAGTTTATGTTTACTCGGTATTGAAGCTCTGTCATTTGTACTGCAGGACTACAAGAAGTTCTGGGAGAGCTTTGGAAAGTTCATCAAGCTTGGCTGCATTGAGGACACAGGAAATCACAAGCGCCTTGCCCCTTTGCTGCGCTACCATACTTCTAAAAATGAGGGAGATATGATAAGTCTTGATCAATATGTAGAGAACATGCCTGAGAACCAAAAGGCAATCTATTACATTGCTACAGATAGTCTCCAGAGTGCAAAGACTGCTCCTTTCTTGGAGAAGCTGGTCCAGAAAGACATTGAAGTATGAACATGACATAGTTTTTGATGAGACAAGAACTGTTCTTCGTTTCTTCCGGTGCTTTGGCTCAGGTTGCTGTTTGTTTTTCTTTAGGTTCTCTACCTTATTGAGCCAATTGATGAGGTCACCATTCAGAACTTACAGACCTACAAAGAGAAGAAGTTTGTCGATATCAGCAAAGAGGACCTGGAATTGGGTGAGGAAATGTTGAGATTTGCTACAATTGTTTGTACACTGTTTGATGTTTATTTGCGTCACATTAACTTATATTTGTTTTACAATCTCATATTGCCATTTGCTGGCCAACTTGTTCTTGGCAAGAGCTGTACGGCTTGCTCTTTGTTAGTGTCACAAGACTTCACAATGCCATTGCCAATGCGAATGCCATCCTTGTAAGTAGTGTATCAAGAACTTGCAGTGCAATATCATGTCCATGATTCATTTTCCGGATGATTTAACAACATTGGCGAGCCTAAAATAACATTGGCATGCCTTGTATCATGTCTGATAGCTTACAACTTATTGCAAACATTGGCATAGCTTGTAGAATTTTCTTGATTCATTCTCTTTTGAGGGTTAAGAACATCGATAGATCATAGCATGCTCATCATTCGTTTTCTGATGGCTAACAACATCGATTCGGCGTGACTAGTGTCATCGAGTATCGATTCACGCCTGATGGTTTCTCGATACATGACTAAGCCCTTGTCCGGAACAAAAATTCCAAATTGCTTCACCACCAGACGCTCTACCAATTCTATAGATATAGGGCTTTGATGAGAATGAAAAAAACAAATTAACTAGATAATTATGCTTCCTACCGAGCACAACTGAAACCTTAATTTTAATTTTCTAAATTTTTATCCCTCGAGGCCCCTACACATTAATTACATAATTTCGCTTCCTACCAAGCACAAATGAAATTTTAATTTTCTAAATTTTTATCCCTCTACAAATTAACTAGGTATTTGCGCTTTAGTTTCTTTTTATTTTTCTACTAGTATTTTTCTTTTATCCCACTAGCCAGTGCTAATACAAATATTTTTCTTTTCAAACAACGGAAGATGTCTTATTGCAACGAAAGATAGTTTTATATATCAACGACTAACAACTGTGGCAATACAACCCTAGAAGATGCAACGATCTCAAATTTCGTGGCAAGACAACCTTGTTATTGCAACAAAAGATAGTCTTCTATACCAACGACTAACAACCGTGGCAATACAACCCTAGCAGATGCAACGAACCCAAATTTCGTTGCGATAGATAAAGCCCTATTGCAACGCAATCAACGATTCATGCAACGAATCAAATCCGTTGCAAAACTGTCCAGTATTCGCAACCATCAGCAAAAGCGTGGCAATAATGTCGACATATTGCAACGCAAATCAAACAAATCACAACGCAAATTCATTACGTGGCAATATTGTCAAGTACTTGCAACCATTTTATAAATGGTGGCGATAGCACCTACCAATTGCAACGAAATGCATGGTAATCGCCACGCAAAAATATTCGTGGCAACATGGTCAACTATCGCAACCAAAAATGAAAATGGTGGCAATAGCCCCTACCTATTGCAACCAATTTCGTGTCGTTGCAAAGTTGATCGTGGCATTAGGGTCAAAACCTTGTAGTGTTGGTTGTCGTGCACGGGGGTTTGTGGTTGGGCCTAAGTCAGATTAAGGGCCGGTCTGTGAGCTACAGTTGCAAAGCCCTAATCGTACGACCACATGGCTGGTATGGGACAGCCCTGGCCGAATAATTTGCGAAGTCCCAACCTAAGTCAAGTCGTAGGTTGAAAGTGAGCGTGGTTGGTGACATGTGAAGTCTCACTTGGGCGAGCGTGGTTAAGCCATGAGAAGTCTCGTCTAGGCTCAAGAGGGGGTCCCGGTCTGGTGGATTCCTTACTGGGGTGAAACCTTAGAGTTGGCTCGACCAGGTTGAAGGCTTTGCATTGTAAAGGTCTTGTCACGACTCCCCACCGCACACCTAAGGAAGTGTGTAATCTAGTGGTACAACGGGATGATCGTGTCTTGCGGGTAAAGCTGTACAACCTCTGCAGAGTGTATAATCTATCCTAGATAGCCGTGCCCACGGTCATGGGCATGCTGAGTAAAAGTTTTTCATGGATTAGACTTTGTTTTTCAAAATATTTTCGAAAACCTTATGGATGGATGGAATCCATGAGAAAGTGAAAACCTTGTGGGTAGATGGAACCCATGAGTGGATGATAACTTGTGGATGGATGGAATCCGTGAGTGTTTGGAAACGTGTGGATGGATGGAATCCATGTGTGGTCTTTTGGAAAAGATGGTCCGGGTGGGATGCCCGTGAATAGGTTGGTGTATGGTCGGAGCCTACACTAACGGTAATATTTTCAACTACTAGTATTGTTTTTACTTACTGTATTAAATTCTGCAATTTCAAATCTATTTATTGTATTTCATTAAACGCTGTTTTCGCAAACTAACCCTATAAGCCTTCCATTGAAGCCTTTATCATTATGTTTCATTTCTCCGTGTGATTTACGGAGTACAAGTTTGTACTCACCTTGCACCCCTCCTATAGAGAAGGATGACGTCAACTACGGTGAAGACCTGGACGAATAGGCCGCGTCTTACTGTCGTTTGCCTGTGGGTAGGCTTGGGCTTCGCTTTTATCAGTTTGCTTCCGCAGTTATTTCCGTTATTTATCTTTGCCAATGAGCGTTGATGTAAGACTTGGCCATAAGGCCGTACCCTTTTATTTAATATAATCAGTCATTTGTGCTTGGTATTTATCTTTGTTGTACTGTGTGCACTAGCTGATCCTGGACTAGTGCGATTTACATAGAGGATCCAGGAGTCGTTACTCCGGGTTCTGATGAGGACATCACTTCTTTGGATACACACAACACTCCACCACTTGACATTCAAGGACCAATCACTAGAGCTCGCGCCCGACAATTGAATTTACAGGTGAGCTCGTTCCTAAGTACTTCTTTTTGTTCATTTGAGGATAGATTGCTACCTAATGATTTAATTATGATTAGGAACCATGGAGAGGACCTGGAAGTACTTGGAGAAGGGCTACGGGGTGCACAAGTCCAGCAAGGGTGGTCGAATCAAGTTGGAGGCTCAACTCAAACCGACTTCGAATCCAATTGGAGTCCAGAACCAGGCCGCACTAAAACGGACGCCCAGATCGTATCCGGACTCCGTTTTGGACGCTCTACATATGTATGGAAAGCTAAGAAGAAGACCTTTCCAATGGCTTTGGTCCCATGTCAAAATTCCTTCTGAGTCCACGGGAATCGTCGAAACAAGTGGACGTTCATAATCTGTCAGGGTGCTGCGCCACCGTCTTTTGGGCCGTTCGGCTTTGTATCGTGTTGGAGCCCATTAGGAGCGCGTCCAGGGGTTTTGCACGCCCCTCACTCCTTTATATCCAGCCGCCACCCCCACCATTAGGGTTGGGTTTTGCTTAGATTGATTTGTCTTTGAACAATTCGCCGTTCATCGGTTTGTGAGACCCCAACTTTCGAGTGCTAAATCTATCCATCTGCAATTCAGTTGTGTTCTTCCTTGTTCTTGCTTGTGTTCTTCGATTCGCAGGCGAAGATTAGCCTTCTTGGCGAGGTCAACCGGGTTGCGCACGGTTGATAACCTGAGGAGACGTGGTGCTGCGATTGCGGGGTTCGGAACGTGTCGTTCGGAAGCCGGATCGATTTGTGTCGCGCCTCCACCAAATCGAATTTACCCAGAACCTGTTGGAAGATCGGGACCCCGTTCCCATCAAGTGGTAATCAGAGCTTCAGGTGTTCCTTCAGGTTCGCGTTACCCTCCTTTGTTGTTTTCGGTTTCGTCCTAGAGTCCATGAAAAAGCCCTACAAAAAATTGTAGTCATAGTTTGTTTCCTGTCCTAGATCTCGTTTAGCCTTTGCACAATTTGATTCCAGAGTCCGTAGTGTTGAGTTTGTGTCCTTAGTCGAGTTGTGTTGCTGGTTTAGATCGTGTTTTGTTTCGGGTTATCTTGCTTCCGCTACCTCTCATACCCTCTGTTTCGGGTTAGGCGTGAAACCCTAGCCGTCATCCATCGCGTATTCCACCCTCTGTTTTTGTTTTCCCACCCATATCCCACCCTCTGTTAACCCTCTGTTTTCATCATCCATCACGTCTCGTGATCACACAGCATCATCCCCCGCCTTTCCCCGAGCTTCCGCCACCAATTTCCACCAAATCCCTCCACCCGATCTTTGTTTTGGCCTCCACAGAAACCATAACTCGGAGGTCCAACTTCAAACGGCCATAACTTTTGCATACGGACTCGAAATCAGTTGCTTTTTTTTTTGAAATTGGGTGAAATTAAATTTTGCATCCGATACTCCCCGACTTTGTCGGGTTCGGCGATTTTATTTTCCCGAAATTCGGCCTGGAAAGTGCAGTACTCGAGCTCCGAAATTGAATCACCGAATTTACAGCACATTCCTTATTTTCTGTAGGCCACACCTTACATCCGATTGAGTTGCAATTTTGTGTGGTTCCTATTTCTGTGCTCTGCTCTGTGAAAAAAATATTAAAAAATACCAAAAAAAAAAGAAAAACTTTGGCTATAGTAGAGAGGAGAGAGATTGCTATCTGTGGCCGCAAGAAAAAAAAGAGAGAGAGGCAAAAAAAAGAAAACATGACAGAGCACAGTTTTAGGTGACAGAAATTCATTTGTTTTGTGCTTATGCTGAATTAAGTCTCTCATTCCCTGGCCATCTTTGTTGCTGTCTTCGCTTACTTTCTGGCCGTGATTCCTTGTTCATCATATCCTAACACTGATATAGGACACATTTAGGCCAGCAACTAGGACCAGTGCTTTGGACATTTATTCAGCATTACTATCTGTTATTGATTTGTGTTCCACTGATATATTTGGCCTTCCAAGCTCCATATATCTACTTCTGGATAGCACAGTTTTGACCCTTGCAATCGTACCCACGCTCGACATGGTTTCACGAACCAGCCACCGGTTGTACCACCTGCTGCTTTGATAAGAACACTTGTAAGAGCTTGGTAAGCCACTTCCTTTGTGAGATTCCACTGCCCTTCATTTGTAGTTGATAGGGATAATCCTTTTGTTTTCCCTGTGTTTCCACTAACCATGGTAGGAGACGAAGGACACGGGTCACCGGTCGATTTCAACGAGTGTGTTAGTCGCGGCCAGCTACAAGCTGCGCTCGACAAACAAAATGCTTCACTCGGCGCGAGAATGGACACCATCGTCGCCGCCATTGCCAAGTTGAACACCACGGAAGGCATTGAGCGGGTGGAGCGGCGGTTGGCTGACCTCACTGGTCGGATGGACAGATTGGAGGCACGTCTGCCACCTGTCAATGACGGCCATCGTCCTGATGATGACATAGTGTATGATGCAGATGGCAACATTGATCGGCGGGCGACACAAGATGCACGACTACGTCGGCGTCTTCAGCAAAACCGACAAGGTATGGGAGGTAATAACCAGAACCGACATGGTATGGAAGGTAATAACCAGACTCGTCATGGTACCGACGACCCTTTTGCTAAAGTTAAGTTTACCATTCCATCTTTTTCTGGTCTTTATGATGCTGAAATATATCTTGATTGGGAGATGACGGTAGAGCAAAAATTTAATTCTCACTTGGTTCCTGAACAACATAGAGTTAGACAAGCTACTAGTGAGTTTAAGGACTTTGCTATTATCTGGTGGAATGAACTAAGTAACATGCGCTTACAACCTGATACATGGGAGCAGTTAAAAGAAGATATGCGTAATCGTTTTGTTCCTCCCACATATAAACTTGAATTGAGAAAAAAATTGCAGCGCTTAGAACAAGGTGATCGTTCTGTTCAGGACTATTATGCTGAGCTTCAAAAGGGTATGATGCGTTGTGGGGTTGTTGAGGACACAGAGGATAAGATTTGTCGTTTCTACGGGGGGTTACGGCGTGAAATTCAGGATATTGTTGATTATAAAGAATTTACTACTGTCAACCAGTTGTTCCACCTTGCTATGCTTGCAGAAAAAGAATTGCAGGGACGCAAGGAATCAGCGAAGGCACGCACTGAACGACCCTTCTACACGCCGCGAACGACTACATCGGCGGGACTGCCCAAGTCTTCTTCGAATTTTCGTTCTCCTCCACCACCTGTGAACAAGATTGCAGCAGCGCCACTGAAGCCACCTTCAAAAAATTCTTTGCAGGTTCCAGCCAAGAGTAGTTCTTCTTCCGTGGCTTCAACGGGTCGCTCCTCCGACATTCAGTGCCATCGCTGCCATGGGCTTGGTCATGTACAGAAGAATTGCCCTAGCCAACGGGCATACATCGCCACAGAAGATGGAGGCTACATCAGCACTTCGGATGTCGAGGAGGAGGATGATGTTGCTGCTGCCACGGACGACAATGGCGGTGGTGATGACGACCTAGCCCTTGGTGGGGCGTCCACAGCGACGCTACGGAGCATCATTGTGCAGCGAGTCCTCAGCACACAGGTACAACAAACCGACAAGCTTCAACGCCATAATTTGTTTCAGACTTTCTTCGCAATCAACAACCGGCGTGCACGTGTCATCATTGATGGAGGAAGCTGCAACAACTTGGTGAGTTCTGATTTGGTCAAGAAGCTTGGCTTGACCACGCGACCACATCCACATCCATACCATATTCAGTGGTTAAATGATTCTGGAAAAGCTAAGGTAACGCAAACATGCCGAGTACATTTTTCTATTGGTGGTTATGCTGATCATGTTGATTGTGATGTGGTTCCCATGCAAGCATGCTCTCTTTTATTGGGTCGACCTTGGGAATTTGATAATGATGCTTTACACCATGGTAGTAGTAACAAATACACTTTTATGCATAAGGGAAAGAAAGTTACTTTACTGCCTTTGACCCCAGCTGAGATTATAGAGGCCGATAGGGAGAGAGTTGCTGCTGCTAATGATGCAAAGGAACATGATAAATCTGAAAAACAGCAAGTAATTCATTTGAAAAATTCTGTTATGCTTGCCACAAAATCAGACCTTGCTGAAATTGATGATGTTAATGATACATGCTATGCTTTTGTGTGCAAAGATGTTTTATTTTCCCTTGATAATATGCCTTGCACTTTGCCTGCTCCTGTCACTAACCTTTTGCAGGAGTTTAGAGATGTTTTCCCTAATGAGATACCTCCAGGACTTCCACCCATTAGAGGGATTGAACACCAGATTGACTTAATCCCTGGAGCGAGTTTGCCAAACCGTGCGGCGTACAGGACCAATCCCGAAGAGACTAAGGAGATTCAGCGACAAGTCCAAGACCTTTTGGACCGTGGGTACGTACGTGAGAGCCTTAGTCCTTGTGTTGTTCCTGTTCTTTTGGTTCCCAAAAAAGATGGTTCTTGGCGTATGTGTGTAGATTGTAGAGTCATTAACAACATTACTATAAGGTATCGTCATCCTATTCCTAGGCTAGACGACATGCTTGATGAGTTGTGTGGTGCTATAATTTTCACAAAGATTGACTTGCGTAGTGGATACCACCAAATAAGAATGAAACTTGGCGATGAATGGAAAACTTCTTTTAAAACTAAGTTCGGCTTGTATGAGTGGTTAGTCATGCCTTTTGGTTTAACTAATGCACATAGCACTTTCATGAGATTAATGCACGAGGTTTTACGTCCTTTCATTGGCAAATTTGTGGTTGTTTACTTTGATGATATCTTGATTTATAGCAAGTCCATGGATGAACATTTGAATCACTTACGTGTTGTTTTTAATACTTTGAAAGATGCGCGTTTGTTTGGTAACCTTGACAAGTGCACCTTTTGCACGGATCGAGTCTCTTTTCTTGGCTATGTTGTGACTCCACAGGGAATTGAGGTTGATAGAGCCAAGGTGGAGGCGATATGGAGTTGGCCCACGCCCACAACGGTCTCCCAAGTGCGGAGTTTTCTTGGCCTTGCAGGATTTTATCGCCGCTTTGTCAAGGAATTTAGCACCATTGCGACACCGTTGATTGAGTTGACAAAGAAGGGCGTCGTGTTCCATTGGGGGCCATCACAAGAGGAGTCTTTTAATCTTTTGAAGGACAAGCTTACACACGCACCATTGCTCCAACTTCCGGATTTTGGTAAGACTTTTGAGCTTGAATGTGATGCTAGCGGAATTGGCATTAGTGGTGTTTTGATGCAAGAAGGCAAACCTGTTGCCTACTTTAGTGAAAAATTGAATGGTCCTGCTCTTAATTATTCCACGTATGATAAAGAATTGTATGCTCTTGTTCGTTCTTTAGAGACGTGGCAACACTATTTATGACCTAAAGAATTTGTCATTCATTCCGATCATGAATCACTTAAGCATATTCGTAGTCAAACAAATTTGAATCGTAGACATGCTAAGTGGGTTGAATTTATTAAATCTTTTCCTTATGTCATTAAACACAAGAAAGGGAAGGATAATGTGATTGCTGATGCTTTGTCTCGACGCTATACCATGTTGTCTCAACTTGATTGTCGCCTTTTTGGTCTTGAACCTATTAAAGCACAATATGCTTTTGATGCTGATTTTAAGGATGTGTTGCTGCATTGTAAAGAGGGACAAGCATGGAATAAATTCGTGATCAATGATGGATTTTTGTTTAGAGCTAACCGCCTATGCATTCCAGTTGGTTCCGTTCGTCTTTTGTTGTTGCAGGAGGCGCATGGAGGCGGTTTGATGGGACATTTTGGTGGTAAGAAGACGGAAGAAGTTCTGGCCACACACTTCTTTTGGCCAAAGATGAGGCGCGATGTTGAGCGGTTTGTGGCTCGTTGCACTACATGTCAAAAAGCTAAATCTCGCTTGAATCCACATGGTTTATATATGCCTCTTCCTGTTCCTTCTATTCCATGGGCAGATATTTCTATGGACTTTGTTTTAGGATTGCCTAGGACTAAGAGGGGGAGGGATAGCATTTTTGTTGTTGTGGATCGCTTTTCTAAGATGGCTCACTTTATACCATGTCATAAAACCGATGATGCCGTTCATATTGCTGACCTCTTTTTCAAAGAGATAGTTCGTTTGCATGGTATGCCTTCTACTATTGTTTCAGATCGTGATGCCAAGTTCTTGAGTCACTTTTGGCGTACTCTGTGGAACAAGTTGGGTACAAAGTTGTTGTTCTCTACAACATGTCACCCACAAACTGATGGCCAAACCGAGGTGGTGAACCGTACATTGTCTACCATGTTGAGAGCTGTTTTGAAGAATAATTTGAAGCTGTGGGAAGAGTGTTTGCCGCATGGTGAGTTTGCATATAATCGAGCGGAACACTCCACCACCAAGGTAAGTCCTTTTCAGGTAGTGTATGGATTCAATCCCCGTGCCCCTATTGATATTTTACCTTTGCCTACTAGTGAGAGAGTTCATAATGATGCTAAGGAGCGTGCTGATTTCATTGTCAAAATGCATGAGACTACTAAGGCAAACATTGAAAAGATGAATGAAAAATATAGGATTACTGGTAGTAAAGGTAGAAAGGAAGTTAAACTTGAACCGGGTGATTTTGTTTGGTTGCACTTGAGAAAGGATAGATTTCCTGAGTTAAGAAAATCAAAATTGATGCCTAGAGCTGCAATTCAGTTGTGTTCTTCCTTGTTCTTGCTTGTGTTCTTCGATTCGCAGGCGAGGATTAGCCTTCTTGGCGAGGTCAACCGGGCTGCGCACGGTTGATAACCTGAGGAGACGTGGTGCTGCGATTGCGGGGTTCGGAACGTGTCGTTCGGAAGCCGGATCGATTTGTGTCGCACCTCCACCAAATCGAATTTACCCAGAACCTGTTGGAAGATCGGGACCCCGTTCCCATCAGGTTCCGACATAAGTTGAGCTATAATTTGTTTTCAGTTTCATAGTTGGTAGATGACCAATGATAATCTTGAACTTTAAAAAGCATTCATGATTTATTTTGGATTCATCTGGTGATCTTGTATGCAAAATTAGTCAAGTTGGTTGCTTGTTTAAGGGTAACTTTTCGTATTCAGATTCTTCTAATCTTATGTGTCTTATTTCTTCAAACTCTAAAGATTTGTTCTTCTATCACCGTAGATTAGGTCATATTGACTTTGATCATCTTGCTCGGCTTAGTAGTATGAATCTGGTTAGAGGAATTCCTAGTCTTAAAATTAAAAAGTCAATGGATCTAATTTGTTCACCCTGTCGATATGGTAAGATAGTCTCATCGTCACATCCTCCACTTACTCTTGTCATGACTAATCTTCTGGGTCAATTGTTGCATATGGACATAGTACGTCCTATTAGGGTTCAGTCGGTTGGAGGTAAATGGTATGTTCTTGTTATTGTTGACGACTACTCTACATACTGTTGGGTGTATTTTATGGCCTCTAAGGATGAAGCTTTCAATCACTTTCAAGAGCTAGACCTTAGACTTGCTAATGAACTTCCAGGAGTACTTAGAGAAATTAGAAGTGATAATGGAACTAAATCCAAGAATACATCATTTGCTTCTTTTTGTGCTGAAAAGGGTTTAGACAATCAATTCTCGTCAACTCGAGTGCCTCACCAGAATGGTATGGTCGAATGCAAGAATAGAATTTTGGTCGAGATAGCTAGAACAATGTTAAATGAACATGCTACTCCTAAGAAGTATTGTGCTGAAATTGTTTCGACTACCTGTTACATTTCAAATAGAGTATTCTCACGCGCTAAATTGCATAAGACCTCCTATGAGCTTCGGTTTGGTTATTCTCCTAATGTTTCTCACTTGAGGGTTTTTAGATATCAATGCTTCATACTTAAACATGGCAATCTCGATAAATTTGAATCTAGATCCTCATATGCATCTTTCTTAGTTATGCAGTTCACACTCGAGGCTATTGTGTACTCAACTTAGAAACTAACAAAATCATTGAGACCTACGAAATCACTTTTGATGAGGCAAGTCCTAGAACTAAACCTGACAATGCAGGTATACAATTCTCTAACACGCTCGAGGACAACTTCTATTACTCTAACGACGACAAAAGTGAGTTTTTGAGTCACACCACGACACCTTCGACCACGTCTAGACCACTCCGCATGTATAACTCCAATGCCTCATATACTCATTCTACATTCGTCTACTCTTTTGAACCCTAAGATTTAAGTCATACTCTATCTGATAAGTCTTGGATTAATGCCATGCATGGGGAATTAGAAAACTTTGAGCATAATAAAGCTTGGTCTTTGGTTACACCTCCTCATGGTCACAATATTATTGGAACTAGATGGGTCTTTAAGAACATACAAAGTGAGAATGGTGTTGTTGTTCGAAATAAGGCTAGACTTGTGGCTCAAGGATTCACTCAGGTAGAAGGTCTTGACTTTGGTGAAACATTTACTCCTGTTACTCGATCAGAAGCCATTAGAATTCTGTTAGCATTTGCTGCATCAGAGAGTTTTAGACTATATGAAATGAGTGTGAAAAGTGCTTTCCTTATTGGCTATATTGAGGAGGAAGTTTATGTTAAAAACCATCTAGTTTTGAGAATTCTAATTTTCCTGATCATGTCTACAAATTCTCCAGAGCATGGGATGATAGGCTTAAATCATATTTACTAAAAAATGACTTTCAAATGGGCAAGGTAGATAAGACTTCGTTTTCTCTCAAGCGTGGCGATGATCTTTTACTCGTTCAGATTTATGTGGATAATATTATTTTTGGTGGTTCCTCTCATGCTCTTGTTTCTAAGTTTTCAGATATTATAAGCAGGAAATTCGAGATGAGCATGATAGGAGAGCTCACATTCTTCCTAGGCTTTCAGATTAACCAATCAAAGTTGGGTACTTTTGTTCATCAAACTAAGTATACCAAGGATTTACTTCGTCACTTTGACATGGGGGCAATCAAACCAATTTTCACACCCATGCAATCTATGGCTGTGTTGGATACTGACGAAGATGGAGAGCCTGTTGATCAAAAGGAATATAAAAGCATAATTGGTTTTCTTTTGTATCTCACTGTTTCAAGGCCAAACATACACTTTGTCGTATGTTTATGTACTTACTTTCAAACTTCCCCACACGCTTCACATCGTTGAGCAGTAAAGAAGATTTTCAGGTATCTTCAGTCAACATTGAAATTTGACTTATGCTACTCTTCTTCCTATGTCTTACCCTTAGAGCTTTATTTAGATGCTGATTTTGGGGTTGTCGAATTGATAAGAAGAGTACTTCTGGCACATGTTACTTTTTAGGCACATCTCTTATTTCATGGGCTTCAAGGAAATAGGTGTCTGTTGAGGCTGAATATGTAGCTACTGCTTCTTGTTGCTCTCAATTGCTTTGGATGACAGCTACTCTTGAGGATTTTGGCTTTGAATTTGGTAGTGTTCCACTTTTCTGTGATAACACTAGTGCCACTAGTATTGCTAAAAATCCTGTGCAACATTCTAGAACCAAACACATTGATATTCGCTATTATTTTCTTAGAGACCATGTGCAAAAAGGAGATGTTGTCTTTGTCGGGACCCCGGATTTTTGAACCCGGACCCTCTGTGTAATACAGCACTAGTCACAGATCAAAGCTAGTGCACACAGTTAAACAGAAATGATTCATAACCAACAACGCATTATTACAATTATAAAGAGTACTGACCAACAGGTCTCATTATTACAATTGAGGTTTCAAGACCTCGCACACACGAAACACAACATAAGCAAGATAAATTCAGCGCAGACCCAACAATACGCCACAGGCAATTGACTGGGGAAACGCGACCTAGAACTCCTGGAATCCTTCGTCGAATCCACCCGCGAAGTAGTCGTAGTCTCCTTCTTGGGCTTCGTATTCTTCTGAATATTATTTTTGAGTGCAGCATGTGAGTACATAAAGTACTCCGCAAGTCATGGGAAAAATGCAATAGATGCAAGGCTTGACAAAGGAAGGCTATATGGTTCTTTTGCACAAAGCAATGTTTTAATTCCAATTACTACTAATTATTTTCGAAGGCATCAATTTAATAAAGTAAATATTTTAACAGAACTATCCTTAACTTTATAGTGAAGGTTCCATCTACCAACACTAGCTAACCAATTACAATTGATCGATCAAGTTTAAAACTGCGGGTTCCATCCACCCTTTTTGGCTCCAACTGCCAGGATACCCTTCCGAGAGTTCCCTCCACTCACGGAATACAAAAACTTTGATTTTAAAATCAAAACAAAAAATCTACCATGTGAATGCATTCCTTGCCCGCCCTTGACCGTGGGCACGGCTATTCGAATAGTTTGACACTCTGCAGAGGTTGTACAACTTTACCCCCAAGAGATAAATTATCTTAACAGTCGCCACGCTTCCTTTGGCATGAGACACAGATAAATTATCACAAAGCCTTTACCTCACTCTAGACTAGCTAGACACCACCCACTGAGGTTTCACCGCAGAAGGGTTAAATCTGCCCAATCCGAAGCCCCCTCTTGCGCCATATGAGTACAGTAAATCCATGTCCCTCACTGTGAATAACCAGTAAATCCCTGGCACCCACTTTCCACTAGTGGCACCTAAACTAGACTATCATGAGTTTATCAGCTAAGTCGTACCCATATAGACTTATGGTTGTACGGTAGTGCTCAGTCTGGACAAACACAAGCGTCGGTCCTTAGTTGACTAGGGTGGAACATACACTTTATAAGATCTCGTGCTTACCACACCAACCCAAACCAACCATCCACCCTAATCTAAACCAATTTCCACATTTTATTTTTTATTTTAAAAGATCAATGGCAACTCCAATCACCACTAGACTTATAAACACAAGGTTATTACAACAAATCATAATTTCCCATTTTCAAGATTTCAAGGGTATTAAATAGCGTGACTAAGCATTATACTACCATTCTATTATTCACAAATGATTATAATACTCTCATTATTGAGACAAAAGAATTCTAGGGTTACAAAGGTACATGGCATTCAACTTCAATTGAGGGCATAACAAAGTTGGATTAACTAATACCCTATGTTTTGAACTAATGTTGTATGTAATTAGCAATGCACATAATTTAAAATAATTAAAACATTTAAAAATCATAGGTTCAAGATGATCAAAGGAGACTTGCCTTCCTGCACGCTCTCTGGGTCTTCCTGCTACGGAGTGGAGAGATCTTCGACAACGTTGGACTCTACGCGCGAAAAGACAGAGCAACAAAACAGATAAATACAAACAAAAATTCAAATAAAATTCAAAAAAAATTCAAATAGCGGCCATAATTGGATAGATTATGATTTTAGACGAATTTAGAAATTTGAATGGCTGAATTTGGAGTTAAAATGAGAAAGTTATGCTCATTTGAAAATCTCAGTGTGAATAAATCCAGAAATTATTAAATTTCTGACAAGTGGGGCCCACTAGCAGTACATAAATGTTAATCTTTTATTTTATTTTTTTATTCTGAGTCTATGACAGGTGGGACCCACTTGACAGTGAGCCCACTGGCCCTGCCTCTGACATGTGGGACCCCTCTGGGCTCTGGGCCCAGATGTCAGTGGAGAGCGCTGACGGGTGGGGCCCAGACGCCAGTGACCAGCACAGACGGGCGGCCGCTGACGGGTGGGGCCCATCTGTCAGCGCGGAAATAAAAGAATGGCTCAACCTCAGCGTGTGGAGCCGGGGGCTCGAACGCGCGCCGAGGGAACTGGGGGAGGAAGGAATAGCGCTGCTAGCCAGTCGGTCGGGGAGGCGTTGCCTACCCATACAGGGTAGGTAATCCCTTTAGGTACCTGCTGGATTGGGGCCGGGCAGCAGTGGACGGAGGCAGTGGCGCCGGCGGTGAGGGGTGGCCGGAGAGGTTCTGGTGATGTCCAAAATGCGATCTCGGTGTGGAGGCGATGCTGGTGGAGGGGTCAGCAGGGTCCGGTGATGAGCGGGGACGGCCGGCGACGAGGAAGAGCGGCGGCGCAGCACGGGTCCTCCGGTGCGACGGTGCTTCGGCGGCGGGGAGGGGCAGCCGAGGTGTCGGGGAGGTTCGCATGGGCACGGGGGTGCTCGGAGTGGCGGTGGCGGGCTCCGGGGAGGTCCGAGGCGGCGGGGATTGCTCGCCGGAGTGCGGCGGAGCTCGGGGAGAGAGGGAGCACGATGGCGGAGTGCTACGGGGCTCGGGAGAGAGAGCGGAGAGCAGTGCGCGGTGGTGCGGAGGGAGGCGGAGCCTAGGGGGTATTTATAAGGGCGGAGGGGGAGCAGGGGTGCGACAATTGCTCGCCGGTAAAGGTGGCCGGAAAAGGAAGGGAGAGGGGAGGAAGGAAAGAGGGGGGCGCAGAAGGAAAGAGGGCCCGACAGTTCGGGGATTTGGTCGCGGCGGGGCTCAGGGTTTCCAAAACTGGGGAGAGCCGGGGAAGGAAAGGAGGGGATCCGCGGGGAATTGGTCGCCGGCGCAAGAAAGGAAAGAAAGGGGGAGAAGAAGGAAAGCGGTGGCGCGAGGAAGGGGAAGACCCTGACAGGCGGGGCCCGCGGGCATTGAGAGAGAGAGAGGGAAGTGAGCGGGCAGCGCGGATGAAGCCACACGGCTCGGAGGGAGGATCGGGCGGCGGGTGCGGGCGCGAGCGGCTGACAGCCGGGGCCCAGGGGCAGAGAGAGGAGGAGAGAGGGAGGCGCGGGGTGACCGACGGGCCGGGCCCGCTTGGCGGAGGGAGAGGGAGGGAGCAGCCGGATTGGGCCAAGTGGCGACGTGGGCGGTTCTGGACCGTCCACGCGTCGGCTGGAGGGAGAGTTTTGGATTTTTGATTTTAGAATTTGATTTTTATTTTCAGAAAAGGCTAGGAAATTATTTATGCCTCAGAAAAATATGAAAATACCTCCAAAAATTCCAGAAAAATTCATAGAAGCTCCTGGAGATATTTTGGACTAAATAAAATTATTTCCAACCACTGTTGGTATTTAATTTTCATACTTTAAAATACTTTTTAAATTCTAAAAATAGGTTTTAAACTCCAGAAAATCAAATAAAAGCCAAATAAAGTCCAAATACTTTAAAATAATTAATTTGAATTTAAATTTTTCCAGAAAGCCAATTTTGGGATGTGCATTAGGCCTTGTGCAAAATCAACCAACATTGTTTTGAATTGCTCGATTCAATCTAGCTATTAAGTTGTATAGAAGTAAATTTCTAGGAGGAACTTGCAGAAGCTGAGATTTAATATTTTTCACTTGCTTGGCTCATACTTAGGGATGAAAACGGTCGGAAACGGTCGGAAAACTCCTCAACCATTTTCTACTTCTACATTTGAATACGAAAACGAAAGCGAAAGCGGTAAAGTCGGACACGAAAACGAACGCGAACTTACGGAATATCGAGAATTTCGAAAACGAACCAATTCGAGCGGAATTATGTCGAACACGGTCGGTATATGAAAATTCAATACGGAATACCGACTTGTAGGACCAAGTGCATAACAATTAACAAGCGACCAAGTACATAACAATTATCAAATGTATGATCAAGTTCAAGTGCATATAAAACACAACTAAATGGTTAGACATGAGAACAAAAAATGTAATCACAGAAACCGGCTCTGTGGAGCGATTGAAAAGCGACCCCAGGTTCCTATCAACATGTGAAACGTCGAAGACCAACTCTGTTTTGGCCTAATCATAGCATCACCGGTCAACGCTCGGAGCTACCGGAGACGTGCCATTAGGCCTAAACTACATTATATAAGTAAACAGAATTTAGGTACTACAATCGACAGCAAGAAAGCTTTACAGAATCCCTCAGAGACCCATTTAAAATCACTCACACAGCTGAATCAAACCAGTGCAAATGTATCTCCATCCAAGCCCAAACCACAAAGGTTATGGTCGAAGGATGGACACTTGCAGCGGAGAGCAGCAGCTGCTGTTTACAGTGTCAAACGGCACTTCCTATCGGTAGGTCTTGAGCTCTTCACAGGGTGGAGCAGACGATAACAAAAAACTTACATAGACAACCAGAATTAACATGGAAGAATGCAGGAACATAGCACATTGCACAACACTATGCTTGGAATAAGCCTCAGAAAGCCAGACTATGTTTCGTCACTTAAAAATCTGACGGTAATTCCAACATGTATAGCTAATCATCATAGGCTTAATATTGCATTGCATAGAATTTAGGAGGCACAAGAATTAAAGGTAGAAGAGAGTACCTGACAGATGAATAGAAACCTGCCTCAATACGTTGTACGAAACCAAAGGAACACTAAAAGCCCAAACATAAGAAGAATAAGATGGGACTCGTGTAGTATCATCAGAAAAGAAATGCATTCTCATTCACAGCGCAGGGTAAAAGCACTGTGTCGGAAGGTGTCCTAAGATTGTTTGAAGGTTTCATCCCCTGATACTACAAAAAAATCCATAAACCAAATCGAAAAAGAAAAAGAAAAGCGCTAATCCGTGATGGATTCAGATGCAAAGATGGGTGTACATCATATGGACGACTGGAGCCGCGGATCAAGTGTTGGATTATGCATCAATTACCTCCTCACAATCCAAACAGATCTTGAAAGGGATAGCGGCAAAAAAAAAAATAAAAACCGGAAAAAGATTAATTGGTTCGATTCTGCCAGCGAAGACACAACTAGATGGTTTAGCGGCTTCAGCGGCTGCACGGCTTCAGCGGCTGCACGGGCGTCGCGTGCGGGGTGCGGCCGTGCGGGCATGCGGCGGAACTAAGGAAGGGGATTAGGGATTTAGAGGAGGAGACAGCCAGGAGAGCCAGCGGCGCTGGGCTGTGAACTGGGCTGGGGCGCTGGGCACCTGGGCCAAATACGGTTCCAACCGAATTTACAATACGGTATATTTCGAATATAATGTAAAAAAGTAGAAAACGGTCGGAAAACGTCTAAACCGTTTCCGTTCCGTTTTCGAATTTGGTATTCCGTATTTCGAACCGAATTCGAATTTGTCCGAAAATACGAATTCGATCGGGTCAAATGTAGAAAACGATGCGGTTCGGTACGGGATATTTCCGTTCCGTTTTCATCCCTACTCATACTACTTTTGTAAACATTCTTTGTTCCTTTTCACCATAAACCTGCCTTTGATTGTGGTTATTTCTTTTGTATTCATTATTCGTCAGTAGATCGCTAGGAAATGCTAGAGCTGCTGCCTTGAATGGTACCAATGATTGCAAACAACTAAAAAATCAAATAGTACAGACACTGACTGAAGCTAGCGGTCAGGTTGACTATGTTGAGGATGTTAAAGGCTTTATCCTTTGCTGTTCAAGTGCTCTCGGTGTTGTTCTTAAGCAATCTGGTGCTTGAACATTTTATCAATTGACTAAATTATCTATTATCTCATTTTTGTTTATTTCTTCTTATTTTTGTTGTGATACTCAAGTTTCCTGGATAACATTTGAAATCTATCATGGCATATTTGTGTACTTTCAAATTTGTCTCTACCCATTCTTGTGTTTGCATTACCCTTTCACAAGTTTTTTGGTTTCTGCCCTAAACTCTTTAGACATATATCGTAAACCTATATTCCCAGCTTTCCATCTAAAAACCGCTACTTTAGCCATATACTCGTATTCACTGGACTTGAGAGTGATATCTGCACCAAATCATACCAGCCATATACCCCGCGGGATTCCGGCGAGCGCGTGAGGCCACGTCGCCCCGAATCCTCCCCCGGCCGGCGCGTGTCGGCGCGTTTTGCGTACGGCCGGGGGAGGCATTTCCCTTGACTTTTTTGGAAATTACGTAAAGGTCTTTTTTCCTCGCAAAAAAGTCCCTGCAAGTTTTTTTTACAAAAAAAATTTTGGATTGCGCCCCGCGGATTTCCAGAATTACGTATAGGTCCTTATTTACTTACGTGCAGGTCCTTACAGGTCCTCGGTTTTTTTCAAAAAAATCCTTTTGTTTTTTCGAAATTACGCACGGGTCCTCGATTTTTTATGTAACTCCCTGCGAATCGCCGTCTCTTTTGCTTCGGTCCACACGGTGGCTGGCGTGGCGTGGCGCCACGCCTACGTGGCTAGTTTGTAACAATAGAAGAGAAAAACACCTCTGTCTCTTTTGTTCCAGCGAACCAGTATGAGTGGGTGGGCCCAAATAGCCCAATACAACACAACTGATGGGCTTCTACACAAAACACCTCCAGCCAACTAGGCCTGATGGGCCAATCCAACGGTTGGTGTCCGTCTAAAATGATAATACAAAGTAGTTCAAAAGGTTCTCAAGCAAGATGTTCCCCAGTGTACTTTTGTCTGCCTCAATCTCCACCGTGTGATCTCTATCTTTTCCATTCATTTTTGTGGTAGCCTTCGGTACCTTTTGTTGGTCATGGTAGGATTAGTAACCATTTGTTCTTTACTGCTGTATTAACACTGGAACATGGAAACTTTGAACAATTTTAAGCTCAGTAAACTCTTTCGCCCATAAGCCATAATGTGTGAGTTCTTTATGTTAGTTTTAAAAATGCATGTGTTCTGCTAGCTAACTTTGATTATTACCCTTACCATATGCATCGTTGAATGCACTCAGTTAATTTGCTTAATTGGCAATAAAAAATGGTTTCAAGTGTGATCGAGTAGCCTTTACTACAGTTTTTGTGACAATGGTCAATGGTGTAAAGAGCGTAAGTAGTACAAGAGATTTTGTCATGGTGTTCAATGGTGTAAATAGCTCGATGCAGTAGTTTGAAAAAAATTAAAGATTTGGGTTTTAAAGAGGAACCCAATTACCATTTATGCAAATTTATTTTTTCTTGTCTTTTTTCCCTTACAATGATGCAAATTTATTTTTTCTTGTCTTTTTTTCCATTACAATGTGTTACCTTCATTATTGAACAATGTGTTACTTTCATTGCCTGAATTCGCCAAAGTTAGTTATTCCTTTAATGCTCAATTGTTCATACCGATTTTGTATTTTTTGCTTCACGATGCTAGATAAATTTAAAGTACTAATTGTACATGTTTTTCCAATAGTAAGATGAGCCAGTTACAACACACAAAATATGAATAATATTTGACGCCAATTGATTGAGAATATACACCAAATGTTTTTGTAGCAACGCACGAGCATTTAACTAGTATTTGTAATAAAGCATGGCCTCAATAAAGGCTTGGCCTAATGGAGCTATTGGGCTTAAGGAATTACTTGTTAGGGGTAGATGAAGGCGTGAAAGTTGGACTCGCGTTAGTAGGAAAGAATGCTTGCACATAGACGTGGATTATGCGTAGGGCTGGAAAATTAGCTCATGGCTCGCAGCTCAGCTCAAACTCATTATGAGCTGAGCCAGCTTGGCTCGAGCTCGTAAAATTTCGAGCCGAGCCTCCTTCGCGGCTCACAAAAAATCAAGCCAAGCTCAAGCCACTCATGAGCCGACTCGGCTTGAGCTCATAAAATTTCGAGCTGAGCCTCCTTCGCGGCTCACAAAAAAATCGAGCCAAGCTCGAGCCACTCACGAGCTGGCTTGCGAGCCGGCTATGGCTCATGTGTGCAGTGCAGCAGCCCATAATTAGGGACTCAAGAGTCGGCCGTGCGGTGTGGCCGTCCGATCTTCAACGGACCGCCCGATCACCTTGGAGATGTTTGGACCACTCCGAATGTTCTTTCATTCTACACCGTTCAATCGATTTTGGATGGTCGATGGCGATTGTGACTTTTGGACCAAGCTGAATGATCCCACCATTGGATTGGCTGGAGACACTTGCAGCCGCTTGATTGACTTGGAGGTGAGGTTGCGGATGAGTCGATCCCCTAACCTAACCCTAACCCTTCGGCCGCCACGCCCAACTTTTTGATCTGCATTCGGTCAATCCCCCTCCACTGCGCTGTTCGCCACGCTGCTTGCCCCTCCCACCGCATGGCCCGCCCCAACCACCACGCGCCTGCCCCTCCCACCTTGCCACTGCACCCCATCCTCCCCTGGCCACGTGCACTCCCTGTCGGCCCCTCCTCCCCCAAGGCCCTAGCCTTGTCCCCGTGTTATCCCCCCTCGGCCTCACCGTGCTTCCCCTACTCCTCCGTCCAACTCCCATACCATGGATCGCCAACGGAGCATGGAGTCTCGTACATGAGGGAAGAAGTCAGTCAACTCCAAGGCCTTCGCCTCTACACATGTCGGATCCCAGAGCAACAACTCCGAAACCCTTTGTGTAATTCACAGTAGTCCAGGATCAGCTAGTGCACACAGCATAACAGGGATACATATCAAGCACCAATGATAAACTTTATTAAATAAAAGAGTATGACTCAGGTTGGGACCCGCAAATTAATTAGTCAGGACTGTCCTATACCAGCATTGTGGTAGTACGATAGGGCTTTGCAACAGTAGCTCACAGACTGATCCTTAAATGACTTAGGCTCAACCACATACCCCTTGTGCCCGACAATCAATACTGTATCACCGAACAACAGTGCATGCCTACACCCACCACCTAACCATTAGCCTAAGTGTAAACCAGATTTTAGATTTTATTTCAAAACATTTCATAATCCTTACTTTTAAAAAGCTTATCATTTTATGTGAAAAGGTATCCCAAAACAAATATTATGTCTAAGTAGTCTAAGAATTTGATATAAAATTCTCTAGTACATACTAGCATACTAACTAGAGTTTTTTTTCAAGAGTGATAAGGTATCGAGGAATTCAATGGCAATGGAGGAATTAACAAGTAGGCAATAATTAAATTTAAAACTGAATTGAAATAAGTTGAATAAAAATACGCATGCAAAATATTTTAAAACAACATAATTTTATTTCACAAACTGGGATCAACATAATCAAGGTGTGTGACTTGCCTTGCTCTGTGGTTTGGTGTGAATCGTCGTTGTAGAATTCTCCGGAATCGTCACAGTCTACACGTGAAAATAACCCATCAAATTCAAATAAAATTCAAATAAATTCAAACAAATAAAATGAGAGTACAAATGGATAGATTGGAATTTTTGATGAATTTAGGAATTTGAACGAGTTCAATTGGAGCTAGGATGAAGGAGAACGGGCTCCCGGAAGTTTAAAATCAGAGAAAAAGAATAAAATGAATTTATGGAATTATTTTTCTAAAGGAAATTGTAATTATGACGTCAGCACTGGATTTTATTTTTGGCTGAATTATTTTTATAAAGGAAAATCCAGATTATGATGTCAGTATGGTGTCAGCCTTGGGATTTTTTTGGCCAAATTATTTTTCTACTGAAAAATATGGGTGAGAAGCTGACATGTGGGCCCGGCTTTCAAGGCCAGGTCCACAGACCTGAGGGGAGGTTGAGGTGGCAGGGGTGGGGTGTGGCGCCGATGTGGCTGAGGTGACGCATATGCGGTGCATGGTGGCGGCCACGTCACCTGCCACGTCGACTCGGCTACTGACATGGCCATAACGGACGGAGGCGGCGCTCGGCTCTCGATGGTCGCCGGTGAACGGGGGCGCGGCGGTGGCCAGTGAGGGGTGCAAAAGAGAGAGGAAAGCGAGGGGAACTCGGGGGGTGGGCGCAGCTTTACCGAAGATGGCCAGAGGTGGGCCGGCGGTGAGAAGAGGCGGCGGCGTCGTTTGGGGCTCTGGTGTGACGGCACTCCGGCGGGGGATTCAACTAGCGGAGGGGCGGAGGATGATCGCGTGGACACCAAGATGCTGAGGATGGCGACTACAAGGTGCGAGGATGCCCGAGACGGTGGCAATTGCTCACCGGAGCTCGGCACGGCGGCATAGGCGAAGGCGCAGGTGCAGGGCGAGTAGCGCTCGAGAGAGGGAAGAGGAGGGTGGAGAGGTGCGGGGCGGAGATGGGCGAAGCCGGGAGTGGTTTTAAATAGGGGAGAGGAGGGGCACGGCGTGGGGAATTTCTCGCTAGAGAAATCGAGGAGGCGGCGACAGTTGCGGAGGGAAGGTAGAGGCGGGCGCGGAGATGGCGGGGTAGGCGCGGAGATGGGGGAGGAAGTGGGCGTGGGGAGTGCAGCACACTAAGAAGAGGGGTGGGCGGCGCTCAAGCGGGAAGGGTGGTGGTGGCGGGAAGGGCGGAGACGGCGGTTGCCGCGCGAGGAAGAAGGAGGCGCGCAGGGGCGAAGGGCCTGACAGGTGGGGCCCAGTAGGCAGCGAGAGAGGACAGAGGGGAGGTGCGGACGGCGGGGATGGGCCAGTGTGCGTTTGGGTGGCAATCTGGGCCATCCACGTGTCGGCCCAGGAGGGAAGGGCAGAGATTTAAATTTTGATTTTTGATATTGGATTTTCAAAAAACCCGAGAAAAGCAAATAAAGCTCAGAAAAATAACAAATAAATTCTACAAATTCCAGACAAATTTACATAAGTTCATAGAGATGTTTTGGACTTATTTAAAATGTTTCCAACTTAAGTTGGTATCATATTTTTAAACTTAAAATACTTTTTAACTTCAAAATAGATTTTAAAACTAAAACAAACAAAAAAAGCCAGATAAAAGCCAAATAAATCCAAATAATTAATTTGAATTTTTATAGAAAATCAAAATATCCTTTTTATTTAATAATGTTTTTAGGTTTTTGTCTAAATTACTTTTCAAATCCAGCCTTTTTAAAAATAGAAAATTAGGGCAAATCAAAATTAAGAATTTAGGCACCAAAACACTTATTTTTATTTTAAACCAAAATTAATTTAATAATTTTTTACTCACAAAATGAAATAAACAGCTGGGCTGTTACAACACAGCAGGCGAGCATGCAACTGGTCGACAGCTCGTCAGCTCCTAGTCGCCTCCTGAACTTGGCAGACTCGGTGAGGTATTTTTTATTTTTGTTGATTTTTGTAGTGTAATGTTTCTCATTTTTGTGAATGATTTTGTAGTGTGACATATCATAGCTATCATGTATTCACTGTTTTATGAATGATTTTATGAACTTTTTATCACAATCATCGAGTGAGGATGTTGATTGGGAGGATATGGGTATGAGTGATGATGATCACAATGTTGTCCCATCTGCTGAGGAGGGGGAACATGGACATGTTTCTATGGATTCTTCAAGTTCAAATGATGGTGAACACATAGCTGTGGCTTTAACAGAAGATGGTATAGTTTTTCAAGGAAGAACAAAGAGGAGGGCAAAAGGGTGGAAGGGATCTTCGAAGGAAATTGGGAGACAAAAACAAAGATGAGATTGTTGGAAGATTTTTGAGGTGGTGACTGTTCCGTCAAAGACAAAGAAAGGAGAGACTGATACAAAGGCAAAGTGTAGGTTTTGCTACAAAATCATGTATTACAAACAAGGGCGTGCTACTTCACATTTGACAAGGTATATACCAAAGTGCACGCCATATATGAACAAGGTGGTTAAGATGAAAGATCAAGTTAAGCTCAACTTTGGTCCTATCAAGGTAGGTGAGACTAGTTTATGTCTTGTTGCCACTCCTAGGGAATATGATCATGATGAAACTCGTCGAATTATTGCTAAGATGATAATTGTCCATGAGTATCCTTTTAGAATGGTCGAGCACACTTGGTTTAATGTTTTGATGAGTTACTTAAATCTGTCATATCAATTCATTAGTAGAAAGACGATAAGAAGTGAGTGCATTAAGATTTATGAATCAGAGAGGGAAGCCCTTAGGAAGAGTCTCAGAAGCGTGTCTCATATAAGTTTAACTTGTGATTTGTGGACCTATAACCAAAACATTTTCTACATGAATTTGGTAGCACATTACATAAGATAAAAATTGGGCCATGTTCCTGTATATCCCAGTGTGTTTTGTGCAGCTCGCGAGCCGGCTCGAGCCAGCTCGAGCCAAGAAACGAGCCAAGCCAAGTCGAGCGTTTTAGCTCGTTTCTTAAACGAGCCGAGCCATAGCTTCGAGCGAGCTCGGCTAAGCCTGGTTTGAGCCAGCTCGGCTTGGCTCGTTTCCACCCCTAATTATGCGAGCGAGGCACTCGGTGTGCATGCATGGTAGTACTTGTGTATCCAATACTGTAATTAAGAGAAAAAAATTAGCATTTCCTAGAAAAAAAACAAATAGAGGTGTTGAGCTTGATATTATTATTGTGTTCGAAATCTTGGCTTGGACTGTGCTAGTTCCGGTTAATCGTGCCGCACCGAGGCATAATACCATTGGTCTGGCCTAGACATAACAGAGCACAAATAGTAAAATGGGTCATGCTGGCCCCGCCTGACTGGGCATGACATGTTTGGGCCGGCACCTCGGCATGACACGAATAATAACTCTCCTATGGCAGCACAATAAAATTGCATATGGTTGTCACTAAAATTGCTTGTGTTAAGGTTACTGTACTTTTTTGAGCGCGGACAGGTAACTTGGCATGAAATCACTTATGATTGACAGTAAAATTACTTATAATTGATAGTAAAATCAACGGACCATCGGTGTCCTGTTTGACTAAACGTGCTTAGGCCGGCCCAACCCCTCTTCGTGATGTGTCTACATCGGAGGGTAGACTGTAGACTGACATGGCACTCACAATTATCTATTTAGGTAAATTGTACCAAATCTAATCAGACTGTGTTCTGCCTGGCCCGTGTCGTGGCGTGACCGGTGGCTCATTTGGCCAGGACTGGGTTAACAATGCGTTGCACTCTTTCGCCTAAGGCTGTAATAAAAGCTCGAGGCTCACGAGTTACTCGAGTTCGGCTCGTTCTAGGCTCAATTCGAGCTCAACTCGAGCTTGATCTCGAGCTCGCGAGCTTCACTGAGCTGAGCTCGAATAGTTTGCGAGCCTCAATTCGAGTTTAAATAATGATACATATTAACTTACCGAGCTAACCTGAGCCGAACTCAAGCTCGAGGTTTTCTTATTGTTGAAAACTAGTGTATATTTGAATTATTTTAATTATTATTGAGCTTACTTGAGCCAAGCTCGATCTCAAACTTTTCTTATTATTGAAAATTAGTGTATAATAAATTATTTTAATTATTATCGAGGTTTAACAAATCGAGTTTGAGTCTACTCAAGTTTAGGCTGAGCCACGCTCAAACCTAGGCTTGGTTTTAGATCCAACTTAGACCCTGCTTGTTTCGGATTCTAGGCAAGCTAGCTACTTCTATCAATATATAATTAGGACATCAATTCACCTAATGACATTTTAGTCAATACATCTATCAGGATACCAGTTGCACAGCTAGAATCCAGGATGCCTAACATGCTAGCTACTCATACCAGCTGCTACTCAGACTAGCCAGCTACTCAGATCAGTCAGCTAGCTATTCAGAATCTCCAGCTCCTCAAATAGGGCCTTAAAATTGGCTCGAGTATCTATCGAGTTCCAGTGTGAAACTAGTTTACAGCCCTACTTTCGCCTTTTTCTTGATGCGTGGAAAAGGAACAAACCTGAGGGAAGGAAAGCACCGAGCCACCGAAGCGCAGAGAGAGAGAGAGAGAGAGAGAGAGAGTTGGGGAAAAATTCGGTTTGCGGAGGTCGTCGCGTCGGCGTCGCCACATTTACTATCCTCTAACCTCCCACCCCGACTCCCTCCTACTCAGCCGTCGCCGATCCGGCCTCCAGTCCAACTCCGGCGAGGTAAGCATCCGGTACAGATTCGGTCTTCCGATGCAGCTAGTCTACGGTTTGTTCGGAATTTGCTTCCCCCTTCTTACGCTTTCTCTTCGGAACTACTTCGCAGATTGGATTGGATTGGATTGGATTAAGGTGGATTGGAGTGGAGCCGATCTGATCTGATCGGCTTGTGCTGGCGTTCGAAGAAGCTTTGAGGAGGGGCTAACTCGCCGTCGCGCGGCCAGATCTGTCTTCCTGCGGCTGCGCGCTCGCCCGCCATGGAGGGCAACAAGGACGACGCGGCTAAGTGCCTGCGCATCGGCAAGGGCGCCCTCGACGCCGGCGACACCGCCCGCGCCGTCAAGTTCCTCTCCAAGGCCAAGCGCCTCGACCCTTCCCTCTCCATCGACAACCTCCTCGACCCCCTCCTCAACCAAGACGACCCGTCCCCCTCCTCGTCATCATCGTCTTCATCCCCACAAGCCCCGCCGCCTCGACGTGCAGCAGCAGCAGCTGCAGAAGAGGCGTCGCAGACTGATGGCTTGAGAGTGAGGAAGCAGAAGGATAAGAAGAAAGAGGACGAGGAGGAGAGCGGTGGTGATGCTGCTGGTGCGAGGACGTACACGGAGGAACAGCTGGAGGTAGTGCGCCAGATCAAGAAGAAGAACAGGGATTACTATCAGATCCTCGACCTTGAAAAGGACTGCACTGTTGAGGACGTGCGTAAGGCTTACCGCAAGCTCTCCCTAAAGGTGCACCCAGATAAGAACAAGGCCCCTGGCGCTGAGGACGCTTTCAAGGCCGTCTCCAAGGCCTTCCAGTGCCTCACCGATGCAGAGAGCCGCAAGCGCTATGATCTAGTTGGTTCTGATGAGCCGCCGACGTACAACAGGAGGGCGGCATCCAATGCCCATGCGTACAATGGATTCTACAAGGATGACTTTGACCCGGATGAGATATTCAGGAGCTTCTTTGGCGGGATGGCACCTGCCTCCACCAGGCAGTTTGGGCAGTTCGGGACGTTCCACTTCAGGACTGGCGGGATGCAGAACTCTGGTGGCTCTACTGTCCGAATGCTTGTTCAGCTGTTGCCTGTCCTACTGCTTCTGCTGCTCAGCTTGCTGCCACCCTCTGAGCCTGTGTACTCACTGTCTCGCTCCTATCCTTATGAGCACAAGTTCCAAACCCCACGCGGAGTCCCGTACTATGTCAAGTTGCCTAATTTCGAGGAACAGTATCCACACCAGAGCACTGAGCGTGCGACACTGGAGCGGCATGTTGAGAGGGATTACTTCTCAATACTCACGCAGAATTGCAGGGCTGAGATACAGCGTCGCCATTGGGGTCTATCCCACCAGACACCGTACTGCGATATGCTTCAGAAATTTGAGGCGACAGCACAGTCATTAGTCCAATAGTGCAAGGTGTGGTTCAACTTTCTGTGCACATAATTTTGCGGTAGCAATATATTTCTACGGCATGATTTTTTTTGTGGTGCTTTGCAACTTATCTGCCTTGTATCATGAGTCCCTTTCCTTTCTAATGCAACATTATGCACTTAAAGCCCTAATTCCTACTTCAATTTCGTCCTTTATTACATCCTAAGGGCGCATATGCATGGCAAGCGAGTTATGCTTTCCACCTGAATATTGGTCCATTTTGTTTTGATTGTGAAAGAAAGGAAGTAGAAGGCGCCATTTTCTTTTTTCTTTTTTGAATATTTGAATTCTGCAGTGAGATTTGAATTCACTGATGCATCATGCACATCATAACCCTTGGTCATCTTTTTCATATTTTCCTTTGTGGATTGGGTATCACTTAAATATCAATGGTAGCACTAGCCAGTATGCCAATGTTCGTAAGTATTGTGTTTGTTAGTTAATGGAAATGCATGCTCAACACATTAATTATGCTGAGGGAGGGTCTCCGCGCTACCTCGGGCCCACAACAACTTCGACATGGCATCACACATTGGGGAATCCACCTCAAACAGGGTCCGTGGATCAACTCCGGACGTGGACTAGAGTCCACCCCGTACAAGGTCCGTGGGCCAACCTCGGGCGAGGCCCACTTGGCGTAAAGGACGAAAATACCTTGAGAAGTAAGTTAGGTCTTGAGGGCGAACTTATAATTTCACTCGCCTTCTCCTCCCACTCTATAAATAGGATCCCTTGTGGGTGGAGAGGGGGAATCTATTTGTAACCCTAGACACCTATATACAATACACTTGTTCATCCATTCGTGTGTAATTCTCGTTCGGTCCCTTCTCATCCTTGGTGGTCTTCGAATCCGACCGGAGGTGCTTACAAGTGTACTGTCCGATCCCGTAGCGATGACAAATTATATTTAGTATGTCCTTATTACTAGGCATGTTTAGGTGCAATACATAAATAGGCTCGGATGTACCAATTAGCTATAGGATGGGTAATAATAACTTGCCCTGACAGCTAGCTGTGTGCATAGCATAAAGAGAACCGAAAATCACCCTACAATCTTCTACTGATCAAGTATCATATGGTCTTAAGTCTTAACTTAATTGTTCTGCTATGCCACCATCTTTCTGTGCTGCATTGTATGGATTTCAAGGATGAAATTTTGTAGCCATGCTAATCCATGGCAGATGTCCCATTCCCAATGCCTTGGTGTTGATTTTGCTCATTTTGAAGAATCACTGTAGTTCTGCACATTCTATGATTTCCTTCGATTTCTTCCTGGCTAGATCCATTGACAAATTTTAAGTCCTTTGTTTGGTTTGTGTAACCAATAGCACACTCATAGGGGATAGAGTTGTGTTAACGTTTTATCGGAATTGGATTTTTACACTGGAGGTTGGTTCAACCTCTTGTTCTGGTTGTATTTTATGATTTTCTCACAGTCACACCTCTGCAAGATGGCACGTTTGAGTCCCTGTTCTTCTGACTCTTAACATATTAACGTACCCCCAACACGTGGCATGTGTCCAAGCATTGTAGGAAGGCGTGTTGGAGCCATGCAGAAAGTGTTAGTGTATCCATGCTTTTCGAATTTCGAACAATAACTAATACTGCAATGGCACAGCACTGACAAGTGACAGCCTTATGTATTTGGTCTATAAACTAGCCTGTGGTTTATATGGAAAGACAATTTAGAGGTTGAATAAAATTTCATCTTTCAAAAAATAATGCCTTTAGCATGTAAATATAAACCTTCTAAGTCAGCATAGCACTATATAGCTTGGAAATTTTATGCAGCCATAATGTTAAGCTGAACTATGTAATAAATAGTGTAACAGTGTGTTTGTTTTGTGGCGCATCACTGGTTGCTATCGGTGTCATTATCTTAAAAAATCTAACAAACTCAAGTTGTGGAAGGGTTGTTTTTCTATCTTGATCAAACCTCTCAATGATCACTCAGTTCTCTGCCTGATTGAACCAGCATTTACACCAAGCGCCAGGGTGACCTCTTCATTAGCCATGTCAGACATAATAAATGGCATATCATTTGTACTTTCTTGAAACAAAGCATAATAGTATGATCTGCAGATCACTGAACATCTAGCAATGATTATATAGCACCTTCTAACATCTTGAGACTTGACTCTGTGCCCCCCCCCCCCACCCCACCCCACTTCATGTTCCTATCAAAGCTGACAAAATAATAAGAGTACAGTAATTTGAGATATGAAAAATTGTTGTTACATGCTATTGTTGGGAAAGGCAAATGGTCCATCTGACTATAACGATATGGGTGAAGTGTGATATTCATGTGCTCTTTGTTGTTGTTGACTTGCTGGCTTAAAAAACACTGATGTAAATATGTAATTGTGAAGAAGAATTTTGCAAGTTTTTTTATCAACATGTGTTCTGTATAATGTGCTTTGGTCATGACACAAAATATAGAGTTATCAAGTTCTGTTCAACTTCGGTCCGTGTAGATTTTATGAGTAGAACCTGATGTCTTTGACACAAATAGAAGGGTGCAAAACCTATGTTTAACCAAACGGCTTTATAACTTGTTCAATAAGCTGGCTCATGGGATTTCTAGTAGGAGCTTGAGCTTTGCAAGCGTGCCCAACTGTTGTGCATTTTGAAATCCATATGGTTCTTTGACACTCCTAGATATACTATGAGTTGATCCCACATGTGCTGTCAGGCAGCTTGTCTAAGTCAAATATCTTGTGCCCCATCAATTTGCACAATAAACAAGCAACGCTGATACAAAAATAGTGAACATAGCACAGTTCAATGAACTACATGAGATTAATGTGTAGGCGAGCATTGAATTCTTAACTAAGATGATGGTACAGAAACGTAATGGCTTTCAAGTGTAAATTAGTTTTGAGAGCACTACGCACCAATACAGCGTTAGCACCATAGAAAAGGAAATTGTCATTACCACCTCATTGAATTGCATGTTGTGTACTCTGTCAACACCGTTGGATGTATTTGATCAATAACTTTAACTCGCTGATGTTCACAATCGAAAAGGAAATTGACAGACCTGACCAAGCTTGTTATGGCGTCGAGATATCGGCGATATCTCGTCGAGATATCGTCGTGGCGGCCAGCAGTCCCATGCCGTCCGGACGACATGAAGGTGGGCCGTATCCCGTCCGCCATGGAGCGATATAGCGGTGTGGCGTCTCTGTGGCGGTGTTGTGACGATAAATCGCCGCTCAGCGGACGCCATAGCCGCGCGGGGGGGGGGGGGGGGGGGGGGCGGGGGGGGGGGTTAAGTCGAGACTCGCGGGTTTTGGCAGACATACCTCTACGAGTCTAGGGTTTTGGCAGCCGGACGAAAAAGCGAGGAGAGAGGCAGCCCGCCGCCGAATCCGTCGCCGCCGCCGCCGAATCCGCCGTCGCCGCAGCCGGATCTGCTCTCGCCGACGCCGGATCCGCCGTGGCCGCCGTCGAATCCGCCGTCGCCGCATCCGAATCCGCCGTCGCCTCCAGGCCCTCCACCGGTGAGCTTCCTCAGTCCTCACTCGCCTCATGCTCTCGCTCAGACGCCTCACGGTATCGAGTCGAAATGGACGGAGCAGCCGAGGCCCGAGCGTCCGCTCGTTTTATGCATTGCTGTTTGCGTTGCGTTGCTCGCCGGTGGCTGTTTGCGTTGCGCCGGTCGGCAGAACAGTAAACGGCTAGTCCGAACTGATGAACTCTGAACAGTTAGTAAATATGTGAATTAGTAAATATGTGTAGGCTGCTAAGTATTGCTAGTAAATAGTTAGTAAAATCAGTAAATATGTGTAGGCTGCTAAGTATTGCTTTATACTAGTTACTAATTTCAATGATCCAATCAATAATCATAGTGATTATTGATTGGATCATTGAAATTAGTAACTAGTATAAAGCAATACTTAGCAGCCTACACATATTTACTGATTTTACTAACTATTTACTAGCAATACTTAGCAGCCTACACATATTTACTAATTCACATATTTACTAATATCTTATAATGCTAATGTTAGTTTGTAATATGTAGAAACACGACATATCATAAATGGCAACTGAAAGCACAGGGGGCTCTAACGCCGACTCATATGATCCAATGACCGATCCTAAACGGAGGGCAAAGTCAAATGATCCGGGATGGAAGTATGGGTTTTGGCCAATAATTGGCAACCGAGATTCAGTGCAATGTTCGCTTTGTGGCAAAATTGTACATGGAGGAATAACGAGGCTTAAGGAGCATCTTGTGGGTGGGTTTGGAGATGTTCAAAAGTGTGCCAAAACAACCACAGCAATCACACGAGAGATGCATGATGCTTTGATGAAAAAGAAGAAGGAGAGACCACTCTTCCTAGATGACGATGAAGAAGAACCACAAGATGAAGATCATGATGTGACAGAGGACTCCCAAGAGGTTAGGAGTGTTGCGCAGCCAAGCTCAGG
Organism: Dendrocalamus latiflorus; assembly: GCA_017311315.1. Lineage (NCBI taxonomy): Eukaryota > Viridiplantae > Streptophyta > Magnoliopsida > Poales > Poaceae > Dendrocalamus > Dendrocalamus latiflorus. The sequence continues at coordinate 29,718,567 of CM029664.1, forward strand.
GACAGCTGCTAAAAGAAAACAATCTGCCTTGAAGTTCAAGGGTCCACCACCAAAGATTCCAAAGGAGACCAAGTCCATTAGCGCAATGCTTCGACGTACACCCACAGAGGTTGTAGAGCAAAGACATGCTAAAGGGGCTTCTCAAAGTAGCATTCAGTCCAGTATGAGGACCAAGGAAGAAAGGCATGCCGTCAACATGGAGATAGCCAAGTTCTTTTATGAGTGTGGCATACCATTTAATGCCGCAAATTCAAGACAATTTGAGATTGCTATGGAGGCCGTTGCACAGTATGGTTCTGGATACAAACCTCCCAGCTACCATGAGCTAAGAGAGCCATTGCTTGCGGAGGTGGTTAAGGAGATAGATAATTCAAAGGTGAAGCATGAGGAGATGTGGAAGCAATATGGTTGCACACTCATGTCGGATGGTTGGACAGATAGAAGGGGGCGACATTTGATTAACTTTCTTGTCAACAGTCCAGAAGGGACTTTCTTCTTGGAATCTGTTGATGCATCAAGTGAAGTGCATGATGCAAGAATGTTAGCTGATTTGCTAGAGAAGCGGATCATTAACATTGGAAAGGATAAAGTTGTTCAAGTTGTCACTGATAATGGTGCTAATTATAAGGCAGCGGGCAAGCTTCTCATGGAAAGGATTCCTACACTTTTTTGGACCCCATGTGCTGCACATTGCTTAGACCTTATGTTGGAAGACATAGGTAAGTTGAAGGAATTTAAGAAGCCCATTGCACGTGCCCGGCATGTCACCACTTTTATTTACAGGCATGGGAAGCTTCTTAGTGCAATGAGGGAGAAGACAGGTGGGATGGATCTTGTGAGACCAGCAGCTACCCGGTTTGCCACAACATTCCTTACTTTGCGGAGTTTGTACAAGCACAAAGACGCTTTGAGGTATCTTTTTACTGATAATGATTGGACTATGACCAAATTGGCAAAGACGGAGGCTGGAAAAAAAGCGTATGCCATTGTGCTTTCTAGAGAGTTTTGGAATTCGGTTGAGGATTGCCTTAGAGCTACACAGCCACTTCTTGTTGTATTGAGGATGGTTGATGGTGATGAGAAGCCTGCCATGCCAGAGGTTGCGGCATGCATGGCTCACGCAAAAGAAAAGATCAATGGAGCCTTCCCTACCCAAAACAAGAAAGGTTTGCTCAAGAGCATCATGAAAATTATAGAAGAGCGTTGGGAGAAGCAAATGGACACCCCACTATATGGGGCTGCCCTCTATTTGAACCCAGGGAAATTCTTTGACATCCAGAAGAAGGGTGATGATGCATGTGTTGGGGAGTTAAGGGGTTGCTTCACTGATGTGCTTGCAAAAATGATAGAAGATGAGGATCTTAGAAATAAGATCGATCAACAAGGCATTCTTTATGAGGACCGACGCGGAGATGTCTTTTCAAATAAAATGGCAATCCAAAACATCAACACAAGGAGCCCTCGTAAGTGTTTTAAGTTTTAACTATTAAATTTCAGCATGTATGTTTTTTTAGTCTTAAGTCATAATATTAATACATGCATGTATTTTTGTCATTTTAGTTGATTGGTGGCGTTCATATGGAGGTAGAGCCATTGAGCTACAAAGATTTGCAAAGCGTATCGTTAGTCTTTGTGCTTCATCATCCGGTTGTGAGCGAAATTGGAGTGCATTTGAATTTGTAAGTCAAGTTGATTAATTTTGTTAGCAAAATTTCAGCAAACATATTATTATTTTTTGCTTACCTTGATCATTTGTAGATCCATACCAAGAAAAGAAACCGGTTAGAGCACAAAAAATTGAATGATTTGGTCTATGTTGCATACAACCGAAAGATGACAAGTAGATTTCAAAAGCGGCGTGAGGAAGGTGGCAAAAGTTATGACCCTTTGGTCATAGAAGAGTTTGATTGGGGCAATGAATGGGTTGACCCAATGGCCGAACCGCCTCAAGGTGCTCGTGGGTGTGATCTTACGTGGGACCATGTTGATGAAGCCATTGGTGCATCACGCGAGCTTCAAGGTCGTAATCTTCCTAGGAGGGCTCATGGTGATCCTGTGACCTACACTCGACGTGTGAGATGTACATCAAGAATGGTTGAAGAAGATGAGCCACACTCGGGCAATGAAGAAGAAGAGGAAGAAGAAATCATGCTTGATGACGATGATGTGGATGATTATGGTGAAGATCCAATTGATGCTAGCCAACATAGTGATGGAAATAACATTGTAGCATCTACCAATTTAGATGAGTTCGAATTGGATGACTTTTGAGAGATCTAGAGAGTTGGACTTGGATGACTTTTGTGAGATGAGAGAGTTGCATTTATGTTATTGTTGTGGACTTATGAGTTATGACTCTATGCTTGTGGACTATGGACTTATGTTGGTTATGTCATGTTTGTTAATTGTTATGTTGCTCATTGTTCATGTAATTATATATTTTAATTCTTAGTTATTCACTTCATATTGACCCATTTTCATGTAGCTTGTGGATTACAAGAAGATATGGCATATTATCAAGTATGAACAAGGTACGTCATTCAATCCATATTTACTCAATTAAATGTAATATCAAATATCCATCATTGTAATGTATTGTAACAAGCTACATGTTACTACTTGCAAGTTACAAGGGGATATGTGCCATATAGGAGGAAAAAGTACATTGATAGATGATGGTACTACATGAGTTCAAGAATAGACAAAATCAAGGTATGTATGTTCTACTACATTTATCAAAGCTAAGTTAAGATGTGTGCATAGTGTCGCCACGCCGTACGTCATATGGCGTCGCCACGCCGCGCGCCATAAGCGATATTGTTATGTGAAGGTGGTGAGGCGCCGCGCCTCGCCGCGCCGCCGTAATAACCTTGGACCTGACTATAATTTTGGACTGTTTGTTCTTGAATGTCTAATGGATAGGACAGAAGTGGGTACACAAAGGTGGGAGGTACTTTATATAGTACTACATGGTATATAATCTATAGACTACTATGCCTTTTTAACTACTTAGCAGCATTATTTGGCTTTTTAATGATTTTGTTAGTTATGACAGTCCTTTTGGTACTCCATTGTAGGTTGTCAGGGAAACAGGAAATTCGGCCATGGTGTAAAGGTTTCCAATACTTGCTCCGATGATTACCAGCTTCAAATTGGAGGGAACATGTTAGTTCGGACTAGTAGTAAATTTTGTGGCATAAGTGCCTTATGATGACTATACACACTGCCTTGATAGTAATAGTAATGACTATACACACTGCCTTGATGGTATCTTAGTAGTGTTGAGGTGTGTGCAACCATAGCTACTTAAAAGGGATAAGTAATTTGTCAAGTTTCATAGGGGTTGATCACATGCAGACATGTGTATGTATATCAAGCATATATATTTTGCTTTTTTATTCTATTCTTGGAGAATACTTAACAGACATAACAATTTACAATGCAACTAAAAAAAGTGGGGTCTGCATTTTTATAATTGTCCAGTCGCTGAGATGCCCATACATGATGCAAGTAAACTAGCACCGAGCATACTACCAAATGGTTTGTATTTCTTTTGGGAACCATGTATATTATTGCGCACCATGCATTTGGTGATTGAAGGAGATCTTCCCCCTTTTTGTTGCTGTTTATGTTGTGGTGGCTTTGTTGTGATCTCTTTTTATCCCTTTTTTTTTGGTGTGGTGTGCGTGTTTATCATGTGCATACGAGTATATGAAACTTGGCCTGATGGCTGATGAAGTCTCCAATTGGCGTCCTTGGTGTCTCTCACAGGATTGCCACTGACACCGATCATCTGTCATGGCAAGAGATGTGACACGAGTTGAACCACGAACTATTTTGTAGTCAAGGTTCGTATGTTGGTAAATCTTGGTTTTGGATCATCTGTTGGCTGTTGTTGGATCTGGTTGATTCCTGAGTCGAGCTCACTGCTGGTGGTTGGCCAGATGCCCAGATTTTTGTCTCACTACCTTGCATGGTTCTCGCCTCTCGATGGTTTGTATCTTTTCGGTTGGTATCTCATTGAAGATGATGAGGTTCTCGAGCATCGTCTTACATGGATACAACCAAGATAGGATACATGGGACGATCAAAATTATTTTAAAAGCCATGAACTTCGTAAGCAAATGATCCATTCAAACTATACAAATTACAGCCCCTGCATCAATCAGTTCTCCCTCGTTGGAGAGAATTATTGCTGTTTATTTCACCGTTATGGGCAAGCACTACCGAGTAGTAGTAACCATATCAAGATTGAGTTGTCTATTGGAGGATACCACAGTGCGCTCCTTTTGATTTGTGTCATCCAGGAATGCAACCTCCATAGGTCTGCGACCAGCAGTTGTAGTGCAGTTAGTTGCTTCTGCGCTTGTCTAGAATAGAATCTCCCCTTTCCTACCTTTCACAAGCACACCAATGCTCAATCCCTCCCAACATTTTCCATGCAAAATAAATTGAAGAAAGGCGGCAAAGTAAAAGGTAAAGAATTGCGTCAGCTGACAAGCTCTGAAAGTAGCTTGACATGAGGCAGCTCATCATGGGACAAAATAATATGCATGCTGTTGGCGACCATGACCCTTGAATTGGCTAGCTCGAGATCGACCCCCCATCTCTGCACTTTATTTGCCCTTTCAGAATCACCACGCACACCTTTTGTTATCTTAGATAAAGAATGGTGCCGATTAATGTGTAAAGAAAGAGAATGGTGTTGATAGCACAAGGTTTTGCACATTCCCTTCTATTCCCAGAATAACTTGAGAATATGCCTCATTAATTTCATGTATGCCTAACTCTAGAGATAAATTTAGTTTCTCATTTTTAGGAATGTGAACTAGTTCTGGATGCAAATTAACCTGTAGGTTCTTTTTTTTTTGTTGGTAGAAATCCTCTCTTATGAAGATTTATCTAAAGTTCATCCAAGTCTAAAAGTTTAAAAGAAATTACCCAGTTGCAATAGGCAAGAGGCAATGCTAAATAACTATAGCTGGCTATGCAAGTACTCCTTGATCCGCCAGTGTCAGTGTGTCACTCTACACTCAAGATGGCAATATATACATAGGACCAGAAGATATTGACATGCTTTTACTTTTGTCACCACAAGGGTACACTCCAGTACACCAATAATTGAGCAAGCGATTGACCTGGACACGCACGTTGACCACGTACAAGAGATCTGGGGGTCGGGCATACTAGCAAGGATGGGTTTAGGCTTGAGAGCACAGAAAAGTGACGGGCCAGGAGATAGGTGACGTTATTTTAGCCTGTAGCTGAAGATTTTTATCTGTATTTTTTAAAATGATGGTATATGATAAAGATATCGATATAGACGACGCACATAATTTTAAACTCAAGAAGCTGTTTAGAGAAGTAGATTCAACAAGCCACTTGAAGAAGCTACCCTTTTTATTTCAGTTTTTAAAGAAGTCGAAGTCAAAAACCATAAAAAAGCCAACAAAGAAAAACCCATAATGGAGGATGTGCATGGTTGTAAGATCGAGTAGGCCGACTAGAGGGGGGGGGGGGTGAATAGGAGGTTTTAAAATTTTCGTCTAATTCTAATTAGCAATTTTAAACTTGATGGATTGATAGAGCAAGATAACACTAACACTAGCACAAGTAATCGACTAAGAGCAATAACGAAAGGTAGAGAACAACAATAGCTACTCTAACTAAGCAAGCAATCAAATGATATGAATAAAGAGCGTTGCTTGGAAGAATATGATCACAGGAGAGCAAACCACAATTTGACACGATTACTTTTTACCGTGGTGATCGGAGACTTGCCGGTCTCCCCTAGTCCACGTTGAGGTAAGCCCGAACGAATCGGACCGGCTCCACGAATGAGCCTAAGCACCTCGATTACTATTGGATGCCCTTTCCCTCTCCGGGTAGGCGAGCTCCAAGCCTTCACAATCTTCCGGGCCTTCTCACAATCTTCTTGAGAAGATCATCGAAGCTCCGCCAAGCCGTCTAGGTGCCAGCAAGCACCAAGAGAATAGACCACTGCGGCTTGATCTCACTCAAGTGCTCAATGGATCAACTAGAATGCAATGCACTTGAATTTTGGGTCAACTACCTCAAATGAATGCACAAGAGAGTGAATGAGGTGTGAGAGGTTGCTCTAGGCTCAAATGTATTCAATGGATGTTCAACAACACGTCCTAGTTCTGGTGGGGGTGTATTTATACCCTCACCCACCTCAAATAGCCGTCACAATAAACAATCCTGAAAATTCAGGAAATCCGGTACTACCGCAGGCAAAACCGCGGTACTACCGGACCCTAGCTGACCGGTCAGAACGGCTATGTCAGAGAGTCAGAAGTAACCGTTGGTCAATGAGTGCGGTACTACCGCCGTTAAAACCGCGGTACTTCCGGACGTCCGGAAGTTCCGCCCCAAGCCCGGTACTTCCGATCTCAACGAGACTAAGTCTTATTCTCGGCGCTCTCTGGAAAAAACGTTCCGCTCGGGCGTCCGGAACTTCCGCACATGCGGTAGTTCCGCAGGTAAAACCGCGGTACTTCCGTTTTCCGAGAGGCTAAGTTAAAGTCCGGGCGCTCTCTGGAAATAAAGTTCCGCTCGAGTGCCCGGTACTACCGGCAGTCCGGTAGTTCCGCAGGTCAAACCGCGGTACTACCGTTTTCCGAGAGACTAAGTCTTAGTCCGGGCGCTCTCTGGAAAAAACGTTCCGCCCGGGCGCCTGGTACTACCGGACCTGCGGTAGTTCCGCCCAATACACGCCGGAACTACCGGATTTTCTGACAGTGCACAGATTTGATTTGATTTAATTTTAATTTCTAAGTGCATGCATGATCCTAAATTGATCCAAAGGGCACATTTGAACATGATCAAGCAATCACCATGATCCCTCTTAATAGTACGGCGTCTATCCTATAATCCGGTCTTCCAACCTAACTCCAAGACCGGTAAAACAAAATAGATACCTAAACTATTTACCTTGTCGCCCTAGAGATCTTGAATCTTCATGGGATATTTTGTGAGCCTCTTTCTTTGCTATTTGAACATATCCTTTCAAACACTTAATGCACACATTAGTCCCATATTCACATAAATTCATTAATTACCAAAACTAACATTTTTAGGGGCCTAGATGCTTTCAATCTCCCCCTTTTTGGTAATTGATGACAACAAGAGCAATTTATGAGAAGAATTTAAGATTTGGATATACTTCTAATTTGCAAGATGTATATCACAAGGACTTTGAAATTTTAGCAATTTTTAGAACATGGGGAATTTTTGCATTTTAGGAACTAATAAGAAAGAGCTCCCCCTAAACATGTGCATCAAATTTTGCAGGAATTTAATAGGCATGATTTCATCATAGCATTCATAAGGATACGCAATAGACAAGTAAAACAAGCATTGCATTAAGGACAGGACATAGTTCATTACAAAGCATCAGAAATTAAAATACTAAATGACCACAGAGTTTAAACCACACCATAAGCATTACATGGTTCATTTCACCATACATTATTACAGCGATAGATAAGACTTAAAACTTCTTCTCCTAACTATTTCTCCCCCTTTGGCATCGAAATACCAAAAAGAGGAGCTAGTCCTGAGCTGCACTGGGAGAAGGAGGACCACGGCGACGAGTGCGACGACCATAACGAACTGGAGAAGGCGGCTGAACTGCACTCTCCAAGGCTGATACGCGATCACCAAGGGAAGACACAGTGGAGATCAAGACATCCTGGCGCTCCTCCAGCCTGAGTATGGCAGAGTAAATCTGGGAAAGCGACACGTCGCCCTCGCCCTGGGGAGGAGGATCAGCAGCTGCCTGATGCTGAGGCTGAGGCTGAGGCTGAGGCTGAGGCTGAGGCTGAGCCTGAGCACGGGTGCGAACAGGAGCAGGAACAGGAGGCTCTGCACGCGGCTTGTATGGCTTGTGCGGGGTGCAGAGTGCTCCTCGGTATCCAGTCTTCCTAATGATCACCGCCATTATGAATGGTGCAAAGTTAATCCTTTTCTGTTTGTCATTCTTATTGGCGTCGATCCCCCTGATGATAAGATCCACCACATCAAACTTTTGTCCGCGCATAATGTAATCAATTACATTCCACGCATGGCCACGAATAGCATCATAATTCCCACTCTTGGGAAGAATGGTGTGGTTGATGATCCTGTTGACAAGGCTGGGAATAGGAAGTAAGCCATTTGTCGTCCCCAGTGTCCGTTCAGCAGCTTGGTCATAGTACTCTGAATATGCAGCAATAGGAAGAGCTCGCTTGCTGAACACCTTCTCATAAGCACTGGTTTCCGTCCCAAGTGCTAGCTCAAACTCGTGCCTGGTGCACTCAATGAACTGGGTCCCTGTCATCCAACTCAGATGCTCAAAGTTGGGAGAGACGTACAGGGTAGCATAGAACTGTCTGATCATGTTGTCCATATAGTTGCATTTGAATGCAACAAGTTGATGGATATCGGCTCGCTGGAAGAGCTGATAAGCACCACTGAACTTGTCGATCTGCGACAAGTGATCCCAGTCTACATACTTATGTGCAGCAAATTTTCGGGCTGGACCATACATCTCCTGGTACACCTTCTCTTGAAACTTTGAATGAAATTGGGGGTTCATTGAGTCTCGAGGGCGTACATACTGACTTCGGCGACGAAGAATGGCATAATCTTCATTAGTGCTCTTGTCGAAGTCCACTTCGTGGTCTGCAGTTACCTCAGGCATCTCCTCATCTGGGACTGCATATTCCTCGCTCTCATGCGAGGCCTCAGATTCGCTCTCATGCGAATCCTCTGAGTCACTCTCAGGGTCGGAGGCGGGACCCTTGCCCTTGTGCGCCGCTGACTGAGATGCAGGAGTCGAGGAGGATTGACCAGCTGTGCCCCCATAGGACTTGTGCGAGACATTCTTCATCCTCGGCATCTTCAATGACACAGTAGGATAATCAAGGTAAGAAGTAGAGCAAGCGAAAGAAGGTTTGAAATTGAAAGCAATGAATTTCTGCTGTTTCAGGAAAAAACGGAAGTACCAGCGGCAAAACTGCGGTACTTCCGGGAAATCCGGTAGTTCCGGCATTAAACATGCGGTACTACCGGGACCCCGGAAGTTCCGGCCACTTCGACCGGTAGTTCCGGTTTTTCTGGACATTTCTAGGGTTTGACAAAAATTGAATCTTTTGGGGTATTTCTGGGATTGAATCCAGTGCATGTTTGTATAAACATTCTAATACCCCAAATAAACTACTTTGCCCAAGAAAATTTCAGCAAAAATCATCACATTTCAATTTTAACCTAAACTCTACCTAGGGTTCTAAGAACAAGATAAAAAGTGGATTTTGATCCGACTTACCTTGTGAAGTTGAAGGAGGAGAACCCTGGGAGTGCAAGGAATCACCCAAAAACGAAGAACTCTCCTCGAATTCAAAGATCGGAAGAGGAGGTAGGATCTTGGGAGAGAGAGAGGTTGAAGGAGAGGAAGAGGAGAGGAGTGGGCGGCTGCGGTTTGGGAGGAGTGAAGATGAGAGAGAGAGGAGTTAAAGGGGTAAGGAGTAACGGTTGGAGGAGTTGGCGATTTTTGGAAACCGCATTGAATCCCGCAGAACGCGGTAGTACCGCGCGTAACACGCCGGTAGTACCGTGGTCACAGAAATTCCGGAAGTTCTGCGGATTACACTGCGGTAGTTCCGGTTTTTCTGTCAGGTGCGGAAGTACCGCACAATGAACTGCGGTAGTTCCGGATTTTCTGGAACTTTTCAGAATTTTAGATTTAGAACTTGAAATTTTGCAAATGATCCCTAGTTTTGCATCCAACTAAAGTCATTCAGGATCATTATGCATCAATTGAGCTAATGCTATATTTTGAAACTAATTTTTATGAATTTAAACAAATTTTTGACCAAAATAGGGGAAAAAACCAACAAAAGTCCATATGAGCACAACAAATGAGCAGAAATAGATGAAGTGAGATTTCAAGCTACATTTGAGTAGTCTATGACATTTAATTCATTCCTCAATTTGCAAAAGCGGCTTTCATCTAATGGTTTGGTGAAAATATCCGCTAGTTGATTTTCGGTTCGGATGTGGCTAATCTCAATATCTCCCTTGCTCACATGATCTCTCAAGAAATGGTGGCGTATATCTATATGCTTGGTTCTTGAGTGTTGAACGGGATTATTGGATATTTTGATAGCACTATCATTATCACATAAAAGAGGCATTTTATCAAAATTGATCCCATAATCCAACAATGTTTGCCTCATCCAAAGTAATTGAGCACAACAACTTCCCGCTGAAATATATTCGGCTTCGGCGGTTGAAAGTGCTACGGAATTTTGTTTCTTGGATGACCAACACACTAGAGATCTTCCTAGAAATTGGCAACTACCCGAGGTGCTTTTTCTATCCACTTTGCATCCCGCATAATCAGAATCTGAATATCCAATTAATTCAAATTTTGCACCTTTGGGATACCAAAGCCCTATGCTTGAGGAATGCTTTAAATATCTTAGAATCCTCTTTACGGCCACTAAATGGCACTCTTTTGGAGAAGCTTGAAAACGTGCACACATGCATACACTAAACATAATGTCGGGCCTAGATGCGGTAAGATAAAGCAAACTACCAATCATGAATCTATAAAGCTTTAAATCTACCGACTTACCTTCTTCGTTGAGGTCTAGATGCCCGTTTGTTGCCATGGGTGTTTTGATGGGTTTGGCTCCTTCCATTCCGAATCTTTTGAGTAGATCCTTCACATACTTTGTTTGGCTTATAAACGTCCCATCTTTAAGTTGTTTGATTTGAAGTCCAAGGAAGTAGCTTAGCTCACCAATCATCGACATCTCGAATTCCCTAGACATCATCTCACCAAATTCTTTGCAAAAGTCTTGATTAGTAGAACCAAATATAATATCATCAACATATATTTGACATACAAAGAAATCATCTCCAATAATTTTTGTGAATAGAGTTGTATCTACTTTACCAATTTTAAAGCCTTTTGATACTAGAAAGTTACGAAGGCGCTCATACCAAGCTCTAGGAGCTTGCTTTAAACCATATAGTGCCTTTGACAATCTATACACATGATTAGAGTATTTTGCATCTTCAAATCCCGGGGGTTGTTCCACATATACTAATTCGGAAATTGTACCATTAAGAAATGCACTTTTGACATCCATTTGAAATAATTTAATGTCAAAGCATGATGCAAAAGCAAGCAAGATTCTAATTGATTCAAGTCTAGCAACGGGCGCAAAAGTCTCATCATAATCTAAGCCCTCGACTTGAGTATAACCTTGAGCTACTAACCTTGCTTTATTTCTTACCACAATTCCGTTCTCATCTTGTTTGTTCCGGAAGACCCATTTTGTGCCAATGACATTGTGCTCCTTGGGTCTCTCCACCAAAGTCCAAACATCGTTTTGGGCAAAGTTATTCATCTCTTCATGCATAGCATTTATCCAATCCGGGTCATCTAATGCTTCTTCTACACGCTTAGGTTCAAGTGAAGATACAAAAGAATAGTGTTCACAAAATGAAGCTACTCTAGAGCGAGTTTGAACACCCTTACTTACGTCACCCAATATTTGGTCAATTGGGTGATCCTTGGTTATTGCATTGTGAATCTTGAACATATTTTGCGGTTGATCCTTTTCTTCATCTTCAATAACTTGAACATCGTTTATTGTGGAAGAAGAGGGTGGTTCCACTTGTCTAGATGAGCTTGGTGATGTTGGATCCTCTTTTGGTTTGATGTCTCCGATTTGCATGTTCTCCATTGCCTTGCGAAGACTTTCATCTCCTACATCATCCAAGTTCTCATGCTCTTCTTGAGAGCCGTTAGTTTCATCAAATTGAACATCACATGATTCTTCCACTAAACCCGAATTTTTTATTAAAGACCCTATAGGCTTTACTATTTGAGGAATACCCTAAAAGGAAGCCTTCATCACATCGACTTTGAAATTTTGAGAGCCGAACACCTTTTCTTAGAATATAGCATTTGCAACCAAATACTCTAAAGTAAGAGATGTTCGGTCTCCTTCCAACAAGAAGCTCATAGGAAGTCTTTTTCAAGAGTCGATGTAAGTAGAGGCGATTTATGGCATGACATGCGGTGTTAATAGCTTTCGCCCAAAACTTGTCGGAAGTATCATATTCATCAAGCATTGTGCTAGCCATTTCAATCAATGTTCGATTTTTCCTCTCTACAACTCCATTTTGCTCCGGAGTGTAGGTTGTGGAAAGTTCGTGCTTTATTCCAAGTTCATCACAAAAGTCTTCAACTTTTGTATTTTTGAACTCGGAACCATTGTCACTCCTAATTTTCTTTATTTTAAAATCAAATTCATTTTGAGCCCTTTTTGAAAAACTTTTGAAAATCCCGGAGGTTTCACTTTTGTCATTTAGGAAGAAGACCCATGTATATCTAGAGTAATCATCCACAATGACTAAACAATAGCTATTACCTCCAATGCTCTTATAGGTTGTTGGCCCGAACAAATCCATATGTAAGAGCGCTAATGGCCTAGAGGTTGACATGATACTTTTGGAAGGATGAGAATTAGCGACTTGTTTTCCGGCTTGACAAGCACTACAAAGTCGATTTTTCTCAAACTTTACATCCTTCAAGCCAACCACTAAGTCATGCTTAAAAAGTTTTTTAAGTTGAATCATTCTCACATGACCTAGCCTTCTATGCCACAACCAACCCAAAGAAGTTTTTGCAATTAAACAAGTTTTCAAACAAGACTCATTTGAAGAAAAATCTACCAAATAGAGATTCCCAAATCTAAAGCCTTTGAAGACTAGTTCATTATTATTATCTTTTGAGATTACAACATTTTCTTTTGAGAAAGAGCAGGTTAAGCCTAGATCACATATTTGAGCAACGGATAGCAAGTTGAAATTTAATGATTCAACTAATGATACATTAGAAATGGAAAGGTCGTTTGAGATAGCGATTTTACCCAATCCTAATACCTTTCCTTTGCTATTATCTCCAAATGTGATTTTGTCATTGCTTCCATTCTCAAATGTGGTGAACATCTTCCGGTCTCCGGTCATATGTTGAGTGCAACCGCTATCCAACACCCAATGCCTTCCACCGGTTTTGTAGTTCACCTACAAAAGAAGATCAAGTTCTTTTAGGTACCCAAATTTGTTTGGGTCCTTGGAGGTTAGTGACCAAGGTCTTGGGTACCCAAATGGATTTCTTTTTAGCACCCAAAATTGAGGTGCCAATGAAATGAGCAATAACATTTCCATTTGTGGATTTTCTAAGCATATAACAAGAATCATATAAACCAATGGAATGCATGTTATTCTTAGAGCAATCACTTGGCATATGTCCAATACACCGGCATTTTGTGCAATACTTACCATTTTCCTTTACAAACCTTGGAGGCTTGTATACCGGCTTTTTACCCTTTTGGGGGACATATCCAAGTCCCTCTTTGTTGAAAGAGCATCTTTGATCGCTTAGTAACTTATCAAGGGTTTCCTTTCCCTTGTAAGCTCTCTCTAAGCTTTTGTTTAATTTTAGCACTTGTTCTTTTAAATTTTTGTTTTCATTAGCAATGATATCATCATGAACAAGATTTAGAGCATCTCTAGAATCTACACTTGATGAACAAGGTATGGCAAATAGATCATCACAACAAGTAGATATGCTAGACTTTGGAATTTCTATATTAGACATTTCATTCAAGATATTGCAAGTAACTCCAATGCTAGTACTAGATTTGTGACTTTCTTGGAGAAGCAAATCATGAGCTTCCTTTAGCTTCTCATAAGAGTCTTTGAGAGAGGTGTGTTCTCTCTTTAAGACCTTAAACTTTGATTTTTCTTTTCCAAGAAATTCATTCAATTCAACTAGCATATTCATCAAGTCATCATATGAAGGCTCATCATCATCAAGCAAGTTTACCTTTTCTGCTTTAGCCATAAGGCATGTAGGAGTGGAGAATAGTGATGGAGCCTCCTTGATTGCAATGCCCACAAGCCCTTTCTTCTTGGGAGATTCGTCCTCGCTTGAGTCGGAGTCCGAATACTCCTCTTCGGAGTTCCACTCACCAATATGGGCTTCATTTTTGCCATCCTTGTGAAGCTTCTTGAAAAGCTTCTTCTTGCCGTTGTAGTTCTTCTTCTTTGATGACTTCTCCTTGTCATCCTTCTTTGTTGGACATTGAGAGGCAATGTGCCCCTTCTCATCACATTCATAGCAACGAATGTTGCTAAACTTCTTGTTGGAGGAAGAATGTCATTTCTTGGTCTTCTCATGGCTTGTACTCCGAAATGGGCGTCTTCTCATGAACTTCTTCATTCTTCTTACTAGAAGCGCAAATTCTTCTTCGGAGTCCTCCTCATCATCTTCTTCAGATTCTTCACTCATTACCGCTTTAGCTTTGAAAGCGGTGATCTTCTTATTCTTGGAAGAGGATTGCTCCAAGAGCTCTTCCTTGTCTTTCTTGTATAGCTCGTTGGTGATGAGGTTGCCCAACAATTGCGTTGGTGTCATTCTTGCCAACTCCGGTGAGTTGAGGAAGAGAGTCACCAACACTTCATATTTCTCCGGCAAGGCCCTAAGCATCTTTCGAACAATATCAAGATCGGAAAGATTAGTTCCAAGGCCCTTAAGCTCATTCACAATGTTGTTGAGCCTTGAGTACATCTCATTAATGTCTTCATGGGGCAACATTGTGAATGTCTCATATTTGATCCTAAGCCGATGCAATTTGGCCTCCTTGACCGTGGATGTCCCTTCGTGTATTTCCGAAAGGGTAGTCCAAATAGCATGAGCCGTCTCAAGATTGCTCACCCTATTGAACTCATCCGCGTTCAAGGCTCCAAATAGAGCATTCATAGCTTGGGCGTCTAAATGAGCATTACGCCCGTCTTGATCCGTTGGGTGATCCGGATCAAGAGCCATAACGTAACCCTCATTTACGACTTTCCAAATTTGAGGACTCATGGCCTTTAAATAAATAGACATTCTAATTTTCCAATAAGCATAATTTGAGCCATCAAATAGAGGTGCCTTTCCTATTGCTATACCCTCACTAGCCATCCTTTTCTCTCTAGACGGTTAAGTCTAAATTTGAGAGACCAAGCTCTGATACCACTTGTAAGATCGAGGAGACCGACTAGAGGGGGGGGGGGGTGAATAGGAGGTTTTAAAATTTTTGTCTAATTCTAATTAGCAATTTTAAACTTGATGGATTGATAGAGCAAGATAACACTAACACTAGCACAAGTAATCGACTAAGAGCAATAACGAAAGGTAGAGAACAACAATAGCTACTCTAACTAAGCAAGCAATCAAATGATATGAATAAAGAGCGTTGCTTGGAAGAATATGATCACAGGAGAGCAAACCACAATTTGACACGATTACTTTTTACCGTGGTGATCGGAGACTTGCCGGTCTCCCCTAGTCCACGTTGAGGTAAGCCCGAACGAATCGGACCGGCTCCACGAATGAGCCTAAGCACCTCGATTACTATTGGATGCCCTTTCCCTCTCCGGGTAGGCGAGCTCCAAGCCTTCACAATCTTCCGGGCCTTCTCACAATCTTCTTGAGAAGATCACCGAAGCTCCGCCAAGCCGTCTAGGTGCCAGCAAGCACCAAGAGAATAGACCACTGCGGCTTGATCTCACTCAAGTGCTCAATGGATCAACTAGAATGCAATGCACTTGAATTTTGGGTCAACTACCTCAAATGAATGCACAAGAGAGTGAATGAGGTGTGAGAGGTTGCTCTAGGCTCAAATGTATTCAATGGATGTTCAACAACACGTCCTAGTTCTGGTGGGGGTGTATTTATACCCTCACCCACCTCAAATAGCTGTTACAATAAACAATCCTGAAAATTCAGGAAATCCGGTACTACCGCAGGCAAAACCGCGGTACTACCGGACCCTAGCTGACCGGTCAGAACGGCTATGTCAGAGGGTCAGAAGTAACCGTTGGTCAATGAGTGCGGTACTACCGCCGTTAAAACCGCGGTACTTCCGGACGTCCGGAAGTTCCGCCCCAAGCCCGGTACTTCCGATCTCAACGAGACTAAGTCTTATTCTCGGCGCTCTCTGGAAAAAACGTTCTGCTCGGGCGTCCGGAACTTCCGCACATGCGGTAGTTCCGCAGGTAAAACCGCGGTACTTCCGTTTTTCGAGAGGCTAAGTTAAAGTCCGGGCGCTCTCTGGAAATAAAGTTCCGCTCGAGTGCCCGGTACTACCGGCAGTCCGGTAGTTCCGCAGGTCAAACCGCGGTACTACCGTTTTCCGAGAGACTAAGTCTTAGTCCGGGCGCTCTCTGGAAAAAGCGTTCCGCCCGGGCGCCCGGTACTACCGGACCTGCGGTAGTTCCGCCCAATACACGCCGGAACTACCGGATTTTCTGATAGTGCACAGATTTGATTTAATTTTAATTTCTAAGTGCATGCATGATCCTAAATTGATCCAAAGGGCACATTTGAACATGATCAAGCAATCACCATGATCCCTCTTAATAGTACGGCGTCTATCCTATAATCCGGTCTTCCAACCTAACTCCAAGACCGGTAAAGCAAAATAGATACCTAAACTATTTACCTTGTCGCCCTAGAGATCTTGAATCTTCATGGGATATTTTGTGAGCCTCTTTCTTTGCTATTTGAACATATCCTTTCAAACACTTAATGCACACATTAGTCCCATATTCACATAAATTCATTAATTGCCAAAACTAACATTTTTAGGGGCCTAGATGCTTTCAATGGTGAGCAAAGGTATAAAGACAAGGGATTTGCTAGCGCCCGGACGTCCGATCCGGGCGTTAGCCTCGTACGCTCGATTGCAACATTTCGATTTCATGTATACAAGATTTTGATTTCATGTATGCAACAAAAACAACTGATAAAAAATCTCAATTTGCACCCATGGAATCGAAATATTGTATAGATGGAATCTCAATGTTGCACCCACGAAATGAAAAATGTTGCACATCTGAAATAAAAAAAGTTGCACACATGAAATCAAATGTTATAGGATCATATGGCGCAATCAAGGGGGTGAATGATTGTCTCCACTTTTTAAAATATGAAACTAAAAACTCAAAATGGAAGAAAAACAATCTAAATTACTGAATGTAGATTTCAATCGCAATCCATTCGACCGCTCGCTCGACTGCTTGCTACGATTATTTTTGTACGTAGTTGAAATCTCTCTCTGCTTGAAAAGCTTCGACTGCTCGAACGAGTACAAGCCGAAGATAACACCATGCTCATAGCACGCTGGCGAGCACACAAAAACAAACAATGCCCAGGAAAACACGCCGCTGATGAACTTTTCTTGGAATAGATCTGATCTATTATTTCTGTATCATGTCTGTAGTTACAACGCGCCCTCACGACACCCTAAAAACTCTAGCACAAAAAGCTTCACCAAAGCCACACTAAAACCCTTAGCCTACCCTTCTTTTATATGCTAGAACCCTAAATCGTGTTCGACTCAAACACGAACACAGCATCTTATTGTTGGAAATATGCCCTAGAGGCAATCATAGAGATGATGATATTTCGTTGTATCCATGATTTAATAAATGTTCTTTGAATATTGCCTTTGTATTGATTAACAAGTATGTGACTTGTTTGTGAAACTCTTTACTTGTATGGTTATTCTAAAGTTGTCCCTAGTCGAAGTTCATGTGTGGACACACGTGAATAATGGATTAGCACATGTATCGGTTGATGACCATGTTTCACAGGTCATAGACATGGAGATGTCAAACCAATAATGTGGACACATGTTTAGAACATGGGGTTGGACCGACCCAACATGAGACATAACAATTATACTTATGGTTCTCTCTCTACACAATGTGTACGCCTTGTCCTTAGACCTGAGATTGTCGCATGTACTTGAGATGTGAATCGACCTACTTAGGGGCTATCAAACGCTGCTCCGTAACTGGGTAGTTATAAAGGTAGCTTTCGGGTTTGTCATGAAGCATGCTGCGAGGCATGGTCAGTCGAGATGGGATTTGCCCCTCTCTACCTGAGAGAGATATCTCTGGGCCCCTCGAGTGATCGGATCCAGAAATGCATGGCCATGCTACTTAAGGTTAAGAATTAACCTAGTAAGGGATTCCGGATCACAGGATCGAGAAAGAGTGGTCAGCTTGGAGCTCGACCAAATATCGTGAGGCAAAGGGATTGGCATGTACATAAAGTTGTGATGGTTCGTTCGATATGATCTTTATGTATGTTTAGGAGTTGGCACGTCTTGCTAGAGGCCGCTACCAACTATTGACCGAGTAGGTAAACTCGTGTCATGTCTAAACATACGTGAACCCATAGGGTCACACACTTAAGGGCTGAAGCCTAATTCGGATTGGATCCGGGTTGGACTGGGTATTGAGTCCTAATGGGCCTCCATTCGCTGAAGCCCATTATAAGGACGTCTATAAAAGGAGGGCTAGGGCGCACAGGGTAGAGGGAGAATTTCGTGACCTCCTCAAACCCTGGCCGCCACCCCTCCCACGCCCTGGGCGCTCGCGCGGATCTAGTAATCCGGCGTGCGTCGCTTCCTCCCGTACGTGTGGATACCTTTTGGCGGCGCTGCATCTGTAGCGTTTGGACGAACCGCAAGAGAGGAGTTGTACGTTGGACGCCGCGATGAGGACGAGGAAGTAGTACGACTACTCTGCCCCGACGTGCTGCATCGACGTAGTACGACTACTCTGCCCCGACGTGCTGTATCAATTCCGCACCTGCGTGTCTAGTGGTAATTCCGTGATCTATAACTGCAGTGATCTTGGTTTACGGGCATAATTTTTATTAATTTGCGCTAGCGTAGCCTACCCGTAGTCCTTCACTTATCTCTTTCTCAAATCAAGGGACCCAAAACCTTTCCTAACACGGGTTTTAATTAAACTCTATCTCTTCCTAGTTATGGACTACATCCACAACTCCTAACCCAACACGCGACGAAGCCTCTAGGAACACACCTCCCGAAGCTCCATCTTGTATCACTATCTCACATGTTGAAGCCTCCAGAACCGCATTGCCTGTAACTTCTCCATGCAACACCATTACGTGTTGAAGCCTCCAGGACCACACCGTCCCGTAGCTTCTCCACGAATCACCACCTTTGATCTCCATGGGTGATCACCATGGATCTCCGACCCATCGAGCACCTAGCCCTTCGGACTATCGAGTACCACGACCACCAGAACACCATACACCAACCAGTCATCCCATTGGCCTAACATGAGTACTTGAAGTACTCAAAGATCATAAGAGTTGAAGTACTCGTACCGATAATGAATTCTACGAGTACCGACCGTGAAGCCTATTGTAACTAATCGCAAAAGCCTTCAAATACCAATCGCGAGGTCTACGACAACCGATCGAAAAGTCTAAGACAACAACAATAGATCACAAAGTCTACGACTACCGATCACAAAGACTAAGACTATCGACTAGTAAACTTTATGACTATCAAGTAATGCTGCTACGACCATGGAAAAGAACTACAGCTACGACCAGAACAATTACCTGTAGCAGATGATCTTACGACCTCCAAACGATTCCTGTAGCTTATGACTGGTTCCCATTGTCAAAATGTCGTTGTCAAAGTAGGACATGGTCGAAATCCATCATGGTCGGAATGATGTAGTCGAGTTGCCATCATCGAAGCCAGACATAGTTGAAGTCGGTCGAGGTCGAAGTCTGGCATAGTCAAAATACCATGGTCAAACTAGCATGGTTGTTGCCGATTATGGTTGAAGTTGGACGTGATCGAAGTTGAACATGGTCGAGGCTGGACATGGTCGAAGATATGATGTGGTCGAAATACAATGGTTGTTCAGCTGTGCGATCTTCCAAAGCCACTTGAATGTCGTCTAATGCTCCGGATGTATTCGAACGCCGTTTGATGCACCGAAGCTACTCAGACACCATCTAATTCACCAAAGCTACAAAAACATGAATGAAAAATGTTGTAAACATGTGCTCAAAATGTTACATCTAAATGTATGAAACTAGCTTCTAGATTAGATATCTAAAGCTAGCATTTTCCTAAAGACAATAAGCCAAAAAATGGCCAATAATAATCCCAACGCGAGGTGGCCCGCATGTGACGGGACTGGACTGCAACCGTTTGAAATACAGTAGCGCGTATCCATTCATGCTAGCATTTAAAAGGGTGTACTATAACGATTCTAGATAAATCTTAATTGGGTTAGAACTCTATTTCACTTTTAAGTACAATTCCTACTTTATTTTAGAAGAAGACTAGTAGAGCACTGTATAAAAATACGAGAGTTAGCTATAGAGAACTCAAGTCATAAATCAACTTATCTAAAGTAAGAGGTACACAAGAAAATTAGACTTATTTTTTAGCAGTAGATTTTTGTAAGACAAGAATCTAAGAGTCTATAAGATTCAAAAGGGTTGTTAGAGAATGATGACTCCTTACCTTTTTGAGGTCGTATTTAAGAAACTAGCCTCATAGGCGCGGCGACATGCCGCGCCAGCCACCGTGTATACCGAAGTAAAAGAGGCGATAATTCGTGAAGAGTTTTTTAAAAAAAACCGAGGGCAAATACGTATTTTCGAGAAAGCTAAAGGGTTTTTTCGTAAAAAATCGAGGACTTGTAAGGACCTGTACGTAAGTAAATAAGGACCTATACGTAATTTCGGGAACCTGCGGGGCGCTATCCAATTTTTTTTTAAAAAAACTTGCAGGGACCTTTTCGCGAGGAAAAAGGACATTTACGTAATTTCCGGAAAACTGGAGGAAATGGCCTCTCCCGGCCGTACGAAGATTCTCCCGCCACGCGGCCGACAGAGCGCGCGCGCGGGCGGGAGATGCCGACGTGGAGGGGCTGCGCGGGCCGGAACCCCCTCGGAAATGTAGTTGTTATGATTAGGGGCTCTCTTGACCTAGGCGTTGGGACCAAAACTTATTAATACAATGATGAATACTCACTTGGGGGAATGATACTCCTAAGTAAGGGTTTGTCATTCATCGGGCTAGGGCAAGGTTAGGACTAGGTGATGTAAAGGCTTTTTGATAATCACTTTGTTGCACGCTTACGGAAGTATGTAGCGGCCGACATTGTATTTTATTATCTTATATAAGTAAAGTTGTACAACCTGTCAAGATTGTTAAAACTATTTAAATAGCCATGCTCACACTCATGAGCATGCTTGGATGCAGCCACAATAGGTCTAGCTTTTATTTGACAAAATGGTTTCATTGAAAGGATGGGATGGCATGAATGTGTCGCATATGCCATAATTGTGGTTGGGATTTGTTCGATGTTCGCATGCAAGGAGGGCTATGAATCGCTATGATTTACTCATATTAAAGTTACATAAATATTATTTTATGGGAAATTTTGATATATATGCCACTCAGAAAGTGCCACTTTGAGATATACCACTCAGTTTCCTGAAATTCAAATTTTGCCACTCCAGTTTCTTCCTTTTTTGAAATATGCCATTATCACTCATTTTCTCCCATTTTTTCTATTATCTGATTTTTCATATATTTAAAAGATGAACTACCGGTTTTTCCCCTTGTCTATTCCTCTCATCCCTTCGTTCTTCCCGCCGGAGCTCCTCCCTTCTCCCTGACACCGCCCCCGGCTCCCTTCTCGGCTTACCCCAGCACCGCCCTCCCAAGCCATGCTGCTCCCTCCTCGATGGCCCCCTCCTCGCTGCCCCCTCTGCCCTGCTCCCCTCCTCGTCGCCCCCTCTACACTGCTCCCCTCCTCGCTGCGGTCGTGGTCGAAGGTGGCCATGGTCGAAGGTGGTTGCGGTCATGGTGGCCATAGTTGAAGGCAGCTGTGGTTGTGGTTGAAGGCAGCCGTGGTTATGGCGGCTGTGGTCGTGGTTGAAGGTGGCTGTTGTCGTGGCGGCCATGGTCATGGTCATGATCGAAGGCGACTGTGGTCAAAGGCAGCTATGGTCGTGGTCGAAGGTGGCTGACATCATGGTCAAAGGAGGCCATGGTCAAAGGTGGCTGTGGTCATGATGATTGTGGTCGTAGCGGTCATAGTCAAATCGGCGAGGAAGGGTGGAGTTCGGGGCGATAGGGAGGCCAGATCAGCTCCGAGGAGGTCAGGGAAGAGGGAGGAGCTCGTGGCAGGAGGTTGGAGCTCGAGGGTGGTGGGGAGGTCGGATCTAGTGCTGATGGGGGTGGGGAGGTTCCACTGCTGAAGGGTTAAATCCACCTAGTCAGAAGCCCCCTTTGACGCCATGTGGGACAATAATCTACCCGACACCTACTCATACCACTGGCAGATTTCAAGCTAAGTCATTGCAAATTTGTTAATTAGGTCATACCCATATAGACATGTGGTTGTACGGTAATGCTCAATTTGAACAATCACAAGCATCGGTCTTTAATTGACTAGGGCAGTACAATCACAATACAAGATCTCATGCTCCATCTGCACTAGCCCAATTTTACCATCCGCCCATGTCTAAAACAATTTTTGCAATTTTATTTTATTTTAAAACAGCAACAATACCTGTTGCCACTAAGTTATTTGAATAAAATGATTAAATCATACTATATCAATTTTTCACCTGTAGGGTTATACTGACTAACTAGCTTGTCTAAGTAATTACTACTATTCTAAAATTATCAAATAACATTATAATCTCAATACTGAGAAAAGGAAAGTCTAGGGCGACAAAGGTACATGGTTGTCATCATCATCAAATGAGGTTATAGCATTTATTGGATTAATTAATGTCCTTAAGACAAAAGTTACCATTTTATCTAACATAGCAATGCATTTAAATTTAAAATAATAAAATGATTTTGGTAAACATAGGTACAAAATTATTGAAGGATACTTGTCTTCTTAGATGTTGGCAGGGAAATCTTGCTGCTGAATGGAAATGTCTTTGGCGACATCGGGTCCTACGCGCAAGACAAGAAACAAAAATAAATAAATATAAATAAAATCATAAAAATATAAAATATATACTTGAATAAATATTAGGATTTTAGATGAATTTAAAAACATGAATTACTGGATCTAGAGTTTGGACGACAGAGAATGGGCTTTCGAAATATTGAATGGAATAGAAATTCTAGAAAATGCAAAATGGGGAATATGCAAGGGAATATTATTTTTGCTTGAATTTTGGGAATTTAGCTAGTTTGTGACATGTGGGGCCTGCTTGTGATTAGCTAGGAAAAATTAATTGGAAAACCACATAGTGCATGTGGGAATGGAATATTCTTACATTTGTTGTGCGTAGTACTATTCGAAGGCTTGTACCCGGGGAGTCATAAATGCAGACGATGAACCTTGGCCTTGATGTTGAGTTGCTCTATTCAGACCTACGTATTTTGTGCGTTGCGTTAGTATGGAGGGAGGTGCGGAGGGAGGCACGGAGGGTGTTGTGGGTGGAGGTTGTCCTCGGTGTCTGCCTCGCTATATGGCAACATTGCTATGCTGACCACAACTGATGGCCCTCATTCCTGCCATCGTGTCATCATAGATGGCACGTATAGAGTCTAGGAGATGATTGACGGTGTTTGTCCTTTGACTCCATAGAGCGTTAGCATCCTTGGTGTGGATATGGTGAAGGCAGTCGTATTGCAAAGGAATAGAGATTGAGTTAGAGATATGTAGGTGTGGAAGCAAGTTGTGAAAAATATTTTACTGTCCGTCCTGATGTGCTGACAGGTGCCGATTAGGACCTGCTCGTACAATGGCCTCTTGCATGACGTCCTCTAGACGCTGTGGTGCCGACCCTACCAGCCTGCACCTCGTGCGCAGGACATACCACCGCAAGTATTTAGCATAGGTATCGATGTCATATGGTTGTGCCTCATGTACAACCTCCGTCACCACCCTCTCATCCCACAGTTGCATCCACAATAGCTGTGTCTGCCTCCAGTCATTTCTCCTCCGCCCTTTCATCATTTGCCTACAAGTGAACTCAATAACACAAAAAAGAGGTGCACATAATAGGTAAACGGATTTAACAAAATGGCAACATACCGATGGGTTTGTGGTGCAAGATGTAGTCCTAGTGGTGCTGGCACATACTGGTACAGACCAAACTATCTCATTACCTGCTGCGGAGAGTAAGGCTCAACCATATAGGAGAACACCAAGTAGCAAGTTGTATGTGATGCCCCCTAGAGGCTATGTCATCTCCTGAGGAACATACGAGAGTTAGTCTGCAATGAAAACACAGGGAGCAATAAGCGAAAAGAAAGTGAAGCATACACCACGAGATCAGAGCATGGCTATCGTAAGTGAAAAAACCATGGACATGTTTGATGCATTTCAACATGACAACAAATAACATGAGTACATATAAACGTATTACAACATCTGGAGAATATGACATAATATGCAATACAACATGGTCACTACAGGGCATTGCTCGAACTAGCTCTATTTGAGCAATTTGCCTATGGAGTGATCGACTGTCTTGCACAGTCTGCATTGAGGGCACCTAACCCGTTGTCCATGCTAATTTCATCCATGGCTTCCATCATAAATACGGATGTGATGGGAGTGTCGTCTTCCATGGCTTGACTGCTTCAGTGCATCGTTCGGCAGCCACTTCACCTCTCCTAGCTAGAGGTCCCTGTAGTGCATGTCCAGCCCGTACGAAATAAAATCAGCACTCCATGTGTCGTACAGGTGGTGGATGTCATAGTACTCAGAGATGTAAGGTGCCAAGGCCTACCACCACGCCGCACATGCTACATACACATGGGAGCATGGCTTGTGAAGAAGCTATGGTATGTTGCACGTGTGGGATGCTTCGTCATCTATCATGCAGACTTGCTCCGATCCCCCTCTAGCTTGACCCATGACATACTTCGCCCTCAGATGGATCTAGAATATCTTCGTGATCCCGTACAAGGGCCAAGCACTATGGGAATAAGCCTTGTTGATCTTCTTGTCCATGCACACCTGCATCACTTCGAAGAATTGCTTGCCTTCCTCCAGATACTTCTTCACCATCATGGCTTTGTTAACGAAGTACTCGACGATATGGTTCCAGGTCTCCTCAATAAGTGTGGTGATCGGTAGGGATCGGATACCCTTGAGGACACCGTTGTACATTTCTAACATGTTGCTCATCATTATTCCATATCTTGCACCACCGGAGTCATGGAGAAGAGACCATTTCACCAAGTCAAGGGCATGTGAGTGAACCCACTACGTGACCTCCCCAACTCTCACGGACCCTCTCGTCGGTTCCCCTTGTCTGGTGTCAGAATGCCTTACATGCTTATCGGTCTCCCCATCGAGCTGTCTCCACATGGCCTGGAACTTTCTCCTTTGATTTTGCATGCACAACTTTGTTAGTTCCTTGTTTTGAAACTTTGTGTGGAAGTTAGCTGTGAGATGTCTTACTGCAATGGCGGCTCTGTCCTATTCTGCATCGTGGTCAACACGGACAATAACTCAACATTACGGTCCAAGATGACACAAACATCTGACCGATCATGAATGATCACTTGCTTCACATTGGCTAGGAATCACAACCAGCTATCCACGTTGTCATTCTCAACAAGTGCATAAGCCATGGGGAGTAACTGGTCGTTAGCATCGGCTGCAATCACGGTGAGGATCGTACCCTTGTACTTACTAGGGAGGAAGGTGCCGTCCATCTTCAACACGAGATGGCAGTACTTTAATCCTTCAATTGTCTGGCGAAAGGCCCAGAAGACTCTATCAAGAACAAAGCAATTAGGCCACTTTGTAGGATTCGGTCACTCCTACTTATTAACGTATGTGCTGGGGTTCGATTCTGCAATTTGATGTAGCATTCTTAGGACTAGGTCATGTCCCTCTTCATACATGCCATACATAAGCTCTAGGACCTTTTATTTTGCCCGCCATGCCTTGTGGTGGTTGAGCTAGAACCCGACCATAT
This sequence comes from Dendrocalamus latiflorus, assembly GCA_017311315.1. NCBI lineage: Eukaryota > Viridiplantae > Streptophyta > Magnoliopsida > Poales > Poaceae > Dendrocalamus > Dendrocalamus latiflorus. Next base: position 29,744,458 of record CM029664.1, read on the forward strand.
TGGCAACATCTTCTAATAGAAGGTTTGGTGAAACAGAAACATCTGCCATGATGAGGTGGCTTATCAGACTCGCAACATACGATGATATCATAATTGCAGTGCCTATGAAGTGGCTTAGCAAACACGCATGTGTGATCCTTCAGTACCATTATCCAGAAGTCTATGGTCACACCCCTCGACCACTATGCACGGACCATGCCAGGACAAGATTTGTCCACACACTTGATGATGTAGGTGTCTCGATTCGACCTTCGCACCCAATACATCTGGCTACCTTGCTAGGCAGCGCTCTTGTTAGGGAAGCATTGTCCTAAGAGAAGAGTGTCTTCATCGAACCCCCTGAAAGCATCTAGGCCCCTAAAAATATTAGTTTTGGTAATTAATGACATTATGTGATCATGGGACTAATTTGTGTATTGAGTGTTTGCAAGAATTAGTCTCAAGGGCAAAGAAGAAGGTACATAAAAAGATGTTGAAGATTCAAAGATCTCAAGGGCGACAAGGTAAATAGTTTAGGGATCTATTTTATTTTTTACCGGTCTTGGAGATAGGTTGGAAGACCAGATTATAGGATAGACGCCGTACTATTAAGAGGGATCATGGTGATTTTCTTAATCATATGCTAATGTGCCCTTTGGATCAATTTAGGATCATGCATGCACTTAGAAATTAAAATTCAATCAAAACTGTGCTTTGTCAGAAAATCCGGTAGTACCGGCGTTCTACGGGCGGAACTACCGCTTGGCCGGAAGTACCGGGCCTCTGAGCGGATCGTTTATTCCAGAGAACGCCCGAAGTTTGAGTTAGTCTCTCGGAAATCGGAAGTACCGCAAGTTCAACTGCGGAACTACCGCGTGTGCGGAAGTTCGGGGGTCCCGAGCGGAACTTCAATTCTAGAGAACACCCGGAGTTAAACTTAGCCTCTCGGAAAATGAAAGTACCGCGGATTGAACTGCGGAACTACCGCTGGCCGGTAGTTCCGGACTTAATAACGGAACTTCATTTCCAGAGAGCGCCCTGAGTTGGAGTTAACCGCGCTGAAATCGGAAGTACCGGGGCAAGGAGCGGAACTTCTGGATTTCCGGAAGTACCGCGATTTTAATGGCGGTAGTACCGCACTCATTGTTCAACGGTTACATCTGACAGCCTGAAATAGCCGTTCTGTTGCGACGGCGGAAATCCGGAAGTACCGCCCATATAACGGCGGTAGTTCCGGTTTTCCTGAAAATTCAAAATTGTTTATTGCAACGGCTATTTGAGGTTGGTGAGGGTATAAATACACCCCCACCAGAACTTGTAAGTGTAGTTGAACCCATATTGAACATCTTTGAGCCTAGAGCAACTTCTCACACCTCTCTTTCACTCTTGTGCATTCAATAGAGGTAGTTGAGCCCAAATTCAAGTGCATTGCATTCTAGATTGATCCAATTGGCACTTGTGTGTGATCAATCCGCTGTGGTTCATTTCTCTTGGTGCTTGCCGGCACCTAGACGGCTTGGCGGAGGTTCCGGTGATCTTCTCAAGAAGATTGTGAGAAGGCCCGGAAGATTGTGAAGGCTCGGAGCTCGCCTACCCGGAGAGGGAAAGGGCTACCGCTAGTGATCGAGGTGATTAGGCTCAATTCGTGGAGCCGGTCCTACTCGGTAGGGCTTACCTCAACGTGGACTAGGGGAGACCGGCAAGTCTCCGATCACCACGGTAAAAAGTAATTGTGTCAAATTGTGGTTTGCTCTCTTGCATTTACTCTCATTCAAGCAACGTTCTTAATTCATATAAATTGATTGCTTGTTTAGTTAGAGTAGCAACCTTTGACCTAGACTACTTGTTTATGCTATTGGTTAATTACTTGAGCTAGCGTTATCTTGAGCCTTTCTAGGTTGTTTAGGTATACCATCGTTCACTTGCTCTAGTCAAGTCTTTAAGTTTAAAGTTGTCAATTGAAACTAGACGAGAATTTTTAAAAACCTCCTATTCACCCCCCTCTAGTCGGCCTCCTCGATCTTACACCCCCCTATACCGCCTCTGGCTATGGAAGGACCAGAGATGCGACTGCGATGTCGTCCAGTTTAGACAAGACATAAGCAATGTCGGTGCTGACAACTATAGGATCGGATATGGCAACAGAGGGGGGTGAATGGTGCCTCTTTTAAAATCGACCCCTCAAAAGTATCCACATGCAATTCACCTCTCCGATAGCTACGTAAAGCTATGAAGTGGAAAGTACATGCTCTCTGGAAGATCAACTGAGCAACACAGAAAGGAAACAGGGAGATCAAAACCAAAGAAGAAAACAGCACAAAGAATTACTGGAATCAGCACATGCTACTGAGGGGGCCGGTCTGACCGCATCTTTAAAGCCGGTCAGACCGCAGCTCTTCGATCGGTCAGACCGGTGGCTCACGGCCGGTCTGACCGCCAGGGCCGGTCTGACCGGTTAATGGCCGCCGGTCAGACCGCAAGCCGCCGGCCAGCTTGGGGCAGTTTGCCCGAATGTGGTTGGGGCCACCACACTCGAAGCAAATCACTCGTCCTCCTCTCTTTCTCTCTCTAGCCCTCTTGTAAGCATGAGAAAATTTTCTGGCCAAGAGAGCTAGTTGGGTCTCCGAAAGCTGATCTAGATGCTCATCATCAATATCACACAGAGCAGCTAAGGAAAAACTCGAGAGAGTGTCAACAGAAGAACTAGAGGCAGGACTGGGATCAGTGACCAATGCCATCGATTGTGACTTCGACTTGTGAGAGACAATGTCAATCTCGTGAGCCTTGAGGCGTGAGTACAACGCATCAAGAGTCAAAGTCAAGAGGTCTGTGGTGTCCTTGATGGTGGTCACCTTCATCTCCCACACACGCAAATCCAAGGCCGAAAGCATTTGACGAGCGTTGTCCGAGTCGGGGTATGTGAGACCGACTGCCCGGAGGTTGCTCAAAATCTTATGAAATCTCGCAAAGCACTCATCAAGGGACTCTCCAGTGAGCATTTCAAACTTGTTGTAATCTCGCTTGAACTGGTCTTGTTGTACCGTCTTTATTTTAGTGGTGCCCTCATGGTAAGCATCGAGGGTCTCCCAAATATCAAAGGCAGACGAAAGATGAGAAATGCGATCAAACTCATTTCGACTCAAACCATGGATGATGATGTTTCTTGCCTTAGCATTTGCCTCAACATCAGCCATGTTTCCGGCATTGATGTTCTCATCGACAGGAACAGCAAAGCGAACTTTGACCTTGCGCCAAATCGCATAGCCTCTGACCGCGGCTTTAAAGCCGGTCAGACCGCAGCTCTTCGGCCGATCAGACCGGTGGCTCACGGTCGGTCTGACCGACAGGGCCGGTCTGACCAGTTAATGGCCACCGGTCAGACCGGCCCAACCCTAAAACCCGAGCTCTTCTGCTGAAAATAGGGCTGAAAACTGCAGACTTTTGAAATCTGAGAAATTGAGATATTTGCTTCTAATACTTTCAGCCCAAAACAATGAGACTACCTCCTAAATAGCAAGAAGAGCCTCGGGAACCAGAGAATGCAACCAGAAAAGCTTGGATTCAAGATTTGGACACAAATCTGAAAAGGTTTGAGAGTGAGGACTGTTTTTTCAGATTACTCATCAAACTTTAAATCTTTGGCTAAGAACTTGGGAAACTCAACTAGAGGTGAACTCACTATATCCCAGTATAAGTTTGAAACCTTCCAATGAAGAGAAATAACAAGATTCCAATATGCTCTGGAAGGAAACCCTAGCTACAGGGAAAAGCAGAGGAAAATGAGTGCAGGGAATCTTTAGAAGAATCATGGCAATTGAGGTTTGTTCTCAGAGATATACTAGCCAAATGGCTTTTAGATCATCCCTTGTTCAAAGCAAACTGATTTAGCATCCTTCAACCAAAGAAATAGCTTCACATATTAAAAGAGCAAGAAGGAACTAAGCAAAACAGCAAAAACTCATTCAAGGCACAGAGGGACATGAAAACAGGTAGCTCAACTAAAGAACATTTCAAATAGATACAGAGACATAAATGATTACAAGAAAGTGTTCTACGTACCCATACGCGATTGATACAAATTTATCCCACTACATGCTTGAGTCTGCTCACGCAGGAGCTCTCAAAGCACAAACACGCTCAGTACACTTGAGCTCTTAACTCTCCAGTGGAATGAGCTCTCTTAGCTCTCTTTCTTACTACCAGAATGCACTCATTTCTTACAATGGATGAGCTGCCTCCATCTCCTCTTTTGAAGGCAAAGCCTCACCCCCATATGGAAAATCAAGAAGTGTCATACCATGCCCACTCCAACCTTTCATCCACATGGGTCTAGAAGTCAAACACTCTTTTGGAGGGAAAGAACCAGCCCTCCACCTCATTGCTTGGGTCAAATGTTCATTTTGCCCCTCAAGCACCTTCCCGGAAGCTTCCCGCATCCAGCGCCTTTGACCGACTGGACCTCGACTCCTCCCTGAGCATAGTCCCGGTCTGTTCCGTCACGCACAACCGCAACTGACCTCAACCGTTCTGGACCTCCGACTCCTCCCTGAGCCTAGTCCCGGTTCTCTCGTCGTCGCTCGTCGTGTCCGTCACCGGTAGCTCCAGCTCCGGTTCCTCGTCTCCCGACTCGCAGCCACCTCACCAGCCTCGATCATCTTTGGCATCACCGACCGTCTGGACCTCAACACCTCCTATGCCTAGTCCCAGTCCTCCTCGTCTCACCATGACCTAGCTCCGAAGTCGTGCAGTCACACAGACAAGCAAACCGTCACATAGCACCGCACGAAACAGCATAATCCATAATAGCACAAGTAAAGGTACTCAACCCTAGAATACCCGAAACAAACTCAAACTCACTAAACCACCGTCAATTACTCATCACCAACATGGGGATACCTCCACATGGTCTCTCAATCTCCCCCTTGATGAGTATATTGACAAACACCGAAAAAGCATAGAATTGAGTTTGTTTAGAAGTCAAACATGGTCCAAGAGAAAGAGAATGAAGCTAATGACCATGTTGAGACAAGGAGCAAAAGAAAGAGCAGGTTTTCTGCAAAGCTCCCAAAGCTCCCAAAATGTGGCTTTTTCTCCAACTATTCTCCCCCTTTTGGCAATAAAGTCATCAAGTTACTTGGAGGAAAAAATAAAGTATGGCATGGCTGAAATTTATTCAATGCTAAGCAATTAGAGCCATGAAGATTATCCAAAATGACTATCAAGTATTATACCAAGCCATAAAGCATATGAAAACTATCAGTATCATGACAACATATGCATAATCAAGCCAAGCCACATAAGCATGAATCTGAATATTAGATGAAATTTTGAGCATGTCAAGCCATTCAAGATCAAAGTCTAGCTAGAGGTATCCAAAGATGATGCAAGCCATGTCAATAGTCTAAATGGAACCAAGAAGCTAGAATTGAGCCATTTAAGAGTGCTACAAGTTCAAGAATGAATCATTTGTTCAAGCACTTTAGTCCTTTTGAAATTAAGCAAATTGAGCACAATTGACATTTTTCTTTGAAAACTCATGGTCGTTTCCAACCAACATTTTTGTCATGTGCTAGATCTCAAGCCTTATGCGACCATTCCAAGCAAGAAGCTTAAGGAGATGATCTTGGTCATCCAAAACTCCCCCTGAGTTCATGCCTAGTGCAATGACAAGCAGTCTCATGAGAAAGAATTGGTGAGATCAGTTTTTCCGCACATAAAAAGAGATCATTTTGCTTTAAAGTTGTACTAACTCATGATTTATCAAGAAACTAGCATAGCTCAATCTAAGGCTTAATAAAGATTCAAAGCTCAACTTAGCCTATTTGACATGGCATGAATCATAAGAGGATAACTAAAGACAGACTAATCTCAAGAGCTAACATGACATGTCTTAATTCAAGTTGTGCAATTTTAATTAACTCATTATGGCAAAGGCTTGACGATACATGTAAAGTCATGATAAATCTAGCAATTAAGCACAAATCATGGCATGATGTAAAACATTGTAAACATGTCAACTAAGGATAATAGTCAAGGCTCCATGCAATTATATTACAATGCTGAAATGCAGAAAATCCAACTTCTCCTCAACATTAGATGCACTTTTAGTTCAAGTTGAATTATGTCAATATTAAGTTCTAGAAGCTCCCAAATGAACTCCCCCTGAACTAAAGCTATAAGCCGAGAAGTTGAGAAAAGAAACAGAAAGGCAGTCCTTAAAGCATATGAGAGATCATGTGGTTGTGACCCCATGTGAGTGATGAGTAATTGACTCTGGTTTAGGTCAGTCGAGTTTGGTTTGTGTGGTTCGGACCATGTCGTTGCTCGGTGCAATGGACTCGGTCGGACTTGGTCATTCCTGGTCAAAGGGTTTAGGTTGCATATTCTGATGTTTTGACAGGTTTGGACTTCATCATGAGTAAGTATGATTTGTTGATGCTTATTATGCTTTGATGTATCGAGCGGTGCTATTTGATGTGTTTCTTGGTTGTGATGACTGCAGGATGTCGAAGCAGAGTCGTGGTGAGACACGAGGTGACCGGACTAGACATAGGGAGGTGTCGAGGTCAGAACGGTCGGATGTGTCGAAGACGGCGGAGATTCGATGTGGTTGCGAGTCGTGGACGACAAGGAACGTGAAAGCTTCCCGGAAGGTGCAGGAGGGGCGAAACGGGAATTTCGCAAGGCTGCACAGGTGGAGGTGGTTCCGTTCGGGTTTAGCCGGCGTAACGGGTTGGAGATCCGTTAGCAAAGGGCTATAAATAGATGTGAGGGGCTGCATGCCCAAGTATGGTTGTTGGAGGGTATTAGGGTTTACTCTAGTCAAAAGAGGCTTTGGAGAGGTTGTTTGCTTTGTGTCTTTAGTGGTTGAGGGCAGCAAAGCATGTCTCCTTAGTGCTTCTCACGTTCATTCCCCCTCCCTGTGTGTTGTCTCCTTAGCAAGCATGTATGGGTAGTGTTCTTGAGAGGGATTGAGAGGGAGAGGATTGAGTGGTGAATTCATGTAACCCAACCTTGTTCTAATGTCCATGCGTATGGGGACTTAGTTCTCGGTAATCATTGTGATTGGAAATGGAAATCTGAAGTTTCTTGTTCCCTGTTCGTGACTCTGTTCTTCCTTCGTGCCTCTTTTGGCTTGATTTTGAGTTTTGTGATTTCTTGTTGTTTGTTGTTGGGGAGTGCCAAAATGGGTTGCTTTATGATGGGATAGTGCCTCAAGGTCATTTGATCGAGTTTTCCCGAGAGCAAATCGAACGAATCAAAGATTCTCCTTTTTCAGTTTTCCTGTTCTTCAGCTTGCTTCTAGGGTTTTGGTGCTGTTCGTGATTCCCTTGTTGAGATGGCTTGAAATTTGGCTTCGTCCAAAGGCTATCCTCAAAGTTTCATAGCCAAAGGATCAACGGTTAGGGAGTAATTTGATTTTTGGCTCAGCTCGGGCAAAATTTCATATTTTTGTCAAAATCTGAAATTCTTGGTTCTTTGTTTGATTTCCTTGTCTCCCTAGCCCTCCTTCCTGTTTGGAATATAGTTGTGGTGCTATGGGACAAAAAGAATGGAATAAAACCATCAATTCTTCATTCTGTTGAGGTGCTTTTCTCGAGGTACTCTTGGGTGTTTTTCTTAGCCTCGAAGGATGAGACGTTTACACATTTCTGAGGTCTTTTCAGTAGGCATTCTGTTGAGCTCCCAGGTGCCTTACGAGCGATTCACAGTGACAATGGCACGGAGTTCAAGAATTCCTACTTCGAGAGGTTCTGTGATGAGACAGGTGTAGAGCAACAGTTCTCTTCTCCGCACGTCCCACAGCAAAATGGCGTCGTCGAGAGGAAGAACCGTACCTTGGTCGAGATGGCTAGGACGATGCTTGATGAGTATTCTACACCGAGGAAGTTTTGGGCTGAGGCCATTGCGACCGCGTGCCATGTTTCCAATCACGTTTTTCTTCGGGCACACTTGCACCGCACTTCTTATGAGTTGAGATATGGGCGAAAGCCTAGTGTCTCGCATTTTTGTGTGTTTGGTTGCAAGTGTTTCATTCTGAAGTCTGGGAACCTAGATAAGTTCGAGTCACGTTCTTGTGACGGTATCTTTCTGGGTTACTCGACTTCTGCGCGGGCTTATCGGGTTTGGAACTGCGAGTCTAGCAAAATGGTAGAGACCTGTGAGGTGACCTTCGACGAGGCTAGTCTGGGGACTAGGCCCGATATCTCAGGTTCTTTAGAGCAGTCCGAGCCCATCTTTGTGGATGACGAGGACGATGGAGATGAGGGTTGTCTACCCGATCCAGTCCCTTATCCACCCCTTGAGGTGCCTTCTTCCACCGCACCTCGAGGCGATCAGCCCATGCCTTCTGCTTCTTCTGGAGTTAGTGGCTCTGTTCCTACCTCATCAGCTCATGAGGTAGAGGCCACTTCTTCATCTCATCCTGGACCTCCTAGACACATTCAAAAGGCTCATCCTTCTAAGCAGATTATTGGAGACCTGTTTGAGCGGGTCACTCGTTCAAAATATGGCGTGTCTCAATTCTGTCTCCATTCTGCCTTTGTTGCCTCCTTTGAGCCCAAAGACGTTTGTCATGCTCTATCTGATGAGTCTTGGGTCAATGCCATGCATGAGGAATTAGAGACTTTCGAGAGAAACAAGGTCTGGTCGCTTGTTGAGCCCCCTCGAGGTCACAATGTCATTGGGACTAAGTGGGTGTTCAAGAACAAGCAGAGTGAGGATGGGGTGGTTGTTCAAAATAAGGCTAGACTAGTAGCTCAGGGCTTTTCTCAGGTTGAGGGCCTAGACTTCGAGGAGACCTTTGCCCCTGTAGCTAGACTTGAGGCCATTAGAATCATGCTTGCCTTTGCAGCTTCTAAGGGGTTCAAGCTTTACCAGATGGATGTCAAGTGTGCCTTCCTCAATGGCTTTATTGAGGAAGAAGGCTATGTCCAACAGCCTCCAGGTTTCGAGAACCCCAAATACCCAAACCATGTCTTCAAGCTTTCCAAAGCTTTGTATGGACTTAAGCAGGCCCCTAGAGCTTGGTTTGAGAGGCTTAAGTCCTACTTGTTGAGTCATGGTTTCGAGATGGGTAAAGTAGACAGGACCTTGTTCATCCGCCGACATGGCACTGATCTTCTGCTCGTCCAGATTTATGTGGACGACATCATCTTTGGCGGCTCCTCACATGCTCTTGTTTCCCAGTTTTCCGACGTCATGAGCTCAGAGTTTGAGATGAGCATGATGGGCGAGTTGAGTTTCTTCCTTGGCTTTCAAATTAAGCAGACTCGGGAGGGTACTTTCTTGCATCAGGGCAAGTACACTCGAGACCTCCTGAAGCGCTTCGATATGAGTGATGGCAAGCCAGTGTCCACTCCTATGGCTACCTTAGCTTCACTCGACCCAGATGAGGATGGTGAGCCAGTTGATCAGAAGGAGTATAGGAGAATGATCGGCTCCCTCTTGTACCTCACTGCCTCGAGACCGGACATACACTTCTCCGTGTATCTGTGTGCTCGTTTTCAGGCTCCTCCTCGCGTATCTCACCGCCAGGCGGTGAAGCGCATTCTTCGGTACCTTCGAGCTACCATTGACTATGGTATCTGGTACTCTTCCTCCTCCTGTCTTTCCTTGAGAGCCTACTCAGATGCAGAGAAGAGGAAGAGTACCAGATACCATAGTCAATGGTAGCTCGAAGGTACCGAAGAATGCGCTTCACCGCCTGGCGGTGAGATACGCGAGGAGAAGCTTGAAACCGAGTACAAAGACATAGAAAAATGTATGTCCGGTCTCGAGGCAGTGAGGTACAAGAGGGAGCTGATCATGCTTCTGTACTCTTTCTTATCAACTGGCTCGCCATCCTCATCTGGGTCAAGTGAAGCTGTAGAAGCCATAGGAGTTGATACCGGCTTACCATCGCTCATGTCAAAGCGTCTCAGGAGGTCACGAGTGTACTTTCCCTGATGCAAGAAAGTACCCTCCCGAGTCTACTTGATCTGGAAGTCAAGGAAGAAGGTCAACTCACCCGTCATGCTCATCTCAAACTCGGTGCTCATGACATCCGAAAACTGTGAAACGAGAGCATGAGAAGAGCCGCTAAAGATGATGGCATCCACGTAAATCTAGACGAGCAGAAGATCAGTGCCATGCCGGACTTAAGCCTCTCATACCAAGCTCTAGGGGCCTGCTTAAGTCCATACAAAGCTTTGGAAAGCTTTTAGACATGGTTGGGTATTTGGGGTTTTCAAAACCTGGAGGCTGTCTGACATAGACTTCTTCCTCAATAAAGCCATTGAGAAAGACAATCTTGACATCCATCTAGTAGAGCTTGAAACCCTTAGAAGCTGCAAAGGCAAGCAGGATTCTAATGGCCTCAAGTCTAGCTACAGGGGCAAAGGTCTCCTCAAAATCTAGACCCTCCACCTGGGAGAAGCCCTGAGCTACCAGTCTAGCCTTGTTTTGAACAACCACCCCATCCTCACTCTTCTTGTTCTTGAACACCCACTTAATCCCAATAATATTGTGACCTCGAGGGGGCTCAACAAGCGACCAGACCTTGTTTCTCTCGAAATTCTCTAATTCCTCATGCATGGCATTGACCCAAGACTCATCAAATAGTGCATGACTAACATCCTTCGGCTCAAATGAGGCAATGAAGGTATAATGGAGACAGAACTGAGACAGTCCAGACTTTGAGCGTGTGACACGCTCAAAAAGGTCTCTAATAATCTACTCAGAAGGATGGTCCATTTGGATGTTTCGGGGAGGTCCAGGATGAGATGAAGAAGTGGCCACTACCTCATGAGCTGAAGAGGTAGGAACAGAGCCACTAGCTCCAGAGGAAGCAGAAGGCATAGGCGGATCTCCCCGAGGTGCGGTGGAAGAAGGCACCTCGGGGGGTGGAGGATGAGGAGCTGGATCGGGTAGACAACCCTCATCTCCATCGTCCTCATCATCCACAAAGATGGTCTCGGACTGCTCTAAAGAACCTGAGATATCAGACCTAGTCCCCGGACTGGCCTCGTCGAAGGTCACCTCACAGGTCTCTACCATTTTACTAGTCTCGCAGTTCCAAACCCTATAAGCCCGCGAAGAAGGCGAGTAACCTAGAAAGATCCCATCACAAGAACGTGACTCGAACTTATCTAGGTTCCCGGACTTCAAGATAAAACACTTGCATCCAAATACACAAAAATGAGATATATGGGCTTTCGCCCATATCTCAACTCATAAGAGGTGCGATGCAAGTGTGCCCTGAGAAAAACTCGATTCGAAACATGGCACGCGGTGGCTATAGCCTCAGCCCAAAACTTCCTCGGTGTAGAGTACTCATCAAGCATCGTCCTGGCCATCTCAACCAGGGTACGATTCGTCCTCTCCACAACGCCATTCTGCTGAGGGACGTATGGAGAAGAGAACTGGTGCTCTACACCGGTCTCACCGCAAAACCTCTCAAAGTAAGAATTCTTGAACTCCGTGCCATTGTCACTGCGGATCACTCGTAAGGCACCCGGAAGCTCAACTGAAAGCTTACTAAACAAACCCCCAAAGTGGGTATACGTCTCATCCTTCGAGGCCAAGAAAAACACCCAAGAATACCTCGAGAAGTCATCGACCACGACAAGGACATACCACTTCCCTCCTGCTGACTACACTCGAGCTGGTCCAACTATGTCCATATGGAGCAGTTGTCCCGGTGCATCGGTCATAGTCACTGTGACCGGAGGGTGAGAAGCGGCAACCATCTTGCCGTGCCGGCATGGAGCGCAAACAAGATCTTTGACCATCTTGAGTTTCGGCAGACCACGAATGAGATCGTGGCCGCTAACTCGGGTCAAATGGTCAAATCCGATATGACCAAGTCTTCTATGCCAGAAAGTAAGGTCGCGGGACTCAGAAGCAACTAAACACCTGAGAGGATCACCAGAAGACTCAACAAAATCAGCACGAAAGATCCTCCCATAACGAGAAATCCCGCAAACTAGACTACCCGAAGAATCAAGAATTTTGCAATTGTTTTTCTTGAAGCTCACCTCATAACCGTCATCGGTAAGCTGAGAAATTGTACTGCAGCTTACTAACCAAGGCAACATCGTTCAAAATAAAAGAATCATTAACACGCACAGTACCTTTCGCGATGACACGCACAGATGAAGCATCTCCAAAGGTGATAGTCTCATCACCTAGAGCACGGGCTAGGGAAGAGAACCAACGAAAGTCTCCGGTCATATGACGAGAACAACCGGAGTCAACAAGCCAAACCTTTCCCTTCCCAGCCCGGCAAACCTGAGTCAAGCAGAGAGTAAAGTCTCAGTAATGGGATAAATCAAGAGTGATTTTGGCACCCAATACTGAGTAACACATGGAGCAGAAGAAGTAGCCAGACACGACTGACATCTATCTACCCTACGCTCTCTGTCGCTGAAAGAAGCAGAAGGTCTAAGTGTAGACCTGAAGCTGTTGCTGGGTCCGACTGCTACGGGGGAGCGAGTTGGAGCACCAACAACATGCTGATCACGCCGCGGATAGGCATCTCGACGGGGGAAATGAGATCTACCCTCAGAACAGCGGAAGTCACGACCAAGGGCATATTGAGGACGAAAACCAGACAACTCAGTAAAACCAAGTCATCGATGCTGCCCAAACCCATCAGAAGCAACTCTAGACCTTGTGTTGGTCTTAGATGCACTCAAGGTCTGGAGCTGACCCTGAATACGCCTAAGAGCGTCAACACGGTCTCTACACGCAATCTTGGCGCACCTGAAGCATCTCTCGACCGAGTGTCCATCGTTCTGACAGAAGGTGCAGTGATACTTCACCTTCTTAGAGGTTGAAGTAGCACGGTGAGGCTTCGCCTTCTGCGAGGTCGAAGCGACAGGTGGAATCACCTTGCTGTCAGAGATCCCTTGGACAAAGCCCGCTGATTTGAATTGAATTTTCTCATATCTGGGCTCTACTTCGATCACACCCGCTGCAATGGGTCTAAGAATAGCAGGTGGATGTTTCCTCATATCCTCAGAAAAATCGTATCCTAGACCTTGATTAAATTTGCAAATCTTTGAATGGTCTAGAATAAGATTAAGCTTCTTCTTGCCTCCTACAAACCTCTCGAGTGTTCATAAGGAGAGAGGTGCAAGAAGAGCAGGGGGAAGAAGAGACAGTAGAAGGTAAGGGAGTAGAAGAAGAACCAATAGCAGAGAAACGGATGGCTTGTGCACGCACAGCCGACTCAGAAGGGACAGTCCTACTGCTAGCCAATTGGTCCACGTCACTAGGCATCTCTACCAAACCTTCATGCTTCTTCCCAACACACACATCACAAGCAACTGATGGTGGCTTCTCTAGTAGGTCCTTAGTTAACTTCACGCATTTTTCATCCAATGCAACCAAGTCAGATTTTAATTTGTTACAATTATTGCATGGTGGATAACAGGGTCCTTAGAAGCAAACTTAGCCAATTTGTTATTGTCATCAACCAATTCTTGAAATTGCTTAGAGACAGATTCAAGCTCAGCATTCAGCTTAAGACAATTCACACATGAAGCAATAGGCTTAAGTAAAAAAGCTTGTAATTCAGCAATTTTATGATCTGCCCGTTTTAGGTTCATCTTTTAAATTATTACAACTTTCACAAGTCTCGGGCAGATCGAGAAGCATGGTATAAAGACCTATAAAAGCATTCTCCTTGCCCTCACATGAGGTGCAAGAAGTAGTCTCAACAATAGAAGATGAAATAGCAACAGTCCTACTCATCTCTAGTTCAGCTAAAAGACTAACATTCTCCACCTTAAGCAAATCAATCTCAGAAGACAGACTATCATGAGAGGTCCTTAGCTTCTCCATATCACCAAGCAAAGCACAGCATGTATCACATTCGTCACGGGAGGGAGCAGATATAAGTGAAGTAAGCTCCCGTGATAATCTCTCTACTTCCTTCTCTAACTCGCTACACCTAGCTCTAGATCTAGCATGAAATCCTCCTAGCTTAAAAAAAGCTTCATTAAGTTGATCATAGGAGGGATATACCTCAAGGAGTCGGAGTAGAGCTCGCTGTCGCTGACGTCGCTGATCTCGCCCTCAAGGGTCATGAAGCACATGCCGCTGAAGTCCTCGCCATCCTTGGGATCTTGCTCGTCCTTCCCATCGTCGTCACACCACCCCTCCACCTCGCTGAGGTCGAGGTCGTCAAAGGCGGTGAGGACGCGATGGAAGAGCTTCTTGGCTTTGCCAAGGTTGCGGAACTTCTTCCCTTTGCTTGGGGGCTTCTTGAAGCGGTTCTTGTCGGTATAGACGTTCTTGCTCGAACCGCCGACGTCGTTCTTGCCCTCTGCTTGGGGCAGTTTGCCCGAATGTGGTTGGGGCCACCACACTCGAAGCAAATCACTCGTCCTCCTCTCTTTCTCTCTCTAGCCCTCTTGTAAGCATGAGAAAATTTTCCGGCCAAGAGAACTAGTTGGGTCTCCGAAAGCTGATCTAGATGATCATCATCAATATCACACAGAGCAGCTAAGGAAAAACCCGAGAGAGTGTCAGCAGAAGAACTAGAAGAACTAGGCAGACGAAAGATGAGAAATGCGATCAAACTCATTTCGACTCAAACCTTGGATGATGATGTTCCTTGCCTTAGCATTTGCCTCAACATCAGCCATGTTTCCGGCATTGATGTTCTCATCGGCAGGAACAGCAAAGCGAACTTTGACCTTGTGCCAAATCGCATAGCCCTGAGCCTGAATATACGTCTCCATCCGACTCTTCCAAAAGGGATAGTCCATCCCATCGAAGATCGGGGGCTTGGTGGAATACTTATCGGTTGCCATGGCTCACAGACTGGTTAAAGATCTATCAAGAAGAGCTAACCGGCTCTGATACCATTTGTAGGATCGGATATGGCAACAGAGGGGGGTGAATGGTGCCTCTTTTAAAATCGACCCCTCAAAAGTATCCACATGCAATTCACCTCTCCGATAGCTACGTAAAGCTATGAAGTGGAAAGTACATGCTCTCTGGAAGATCAACTGAGCAACACAGAAAGGAAACAGGGAGATCAAAACCAAAGAAGAAAACAGCACAAAGAATTACTGGAATCAGCACATGCTGCTGAGGGGGCCGGTCTGACCGCAGCTTTAAAGCCGGTCAGACCGCAGCTCTTCGGCTGGTCAGACCGGTGGCTCACGGCCGATCTGACCGCCAGGGCC
This sequence comes from Dendrocalamus latiflorus, assembly GCA_017311315.1. Classification (NCBI taxonomy): domain Eukaryota; kingdom Viridiplantae; phylum Streptophyta; class Magnoliopsida; order Poales; family Poaceae; genus Dendrocalamus; species Dendrocalamus latiflorus. The sequence goes on from CM029664.1 coordinate 29,759,616, forward strand.
GGTCTGACTGGTTAATGGCCGCCAGTCAGACCGCAAACCGCCGGTCGGTCTGACCGCAATGCTCAGTCCAGTCAGACCGGTCCAAACCCTAAAACCCGAGCTCTTCTGCTGAAAACAGGGCTGAAAACTGCAGACTTTTGAAATCTGAGAAATTGGGATATTTGCTTCTAATACTTTCAGCCCAAAACAATGAGACTACCTCCTAAATAGCAAGAAGAGCCTCGGGAACCAGAGAATGCAACCAGAAAAGCTTGGATTCAAGATTTGGACACAAATCTGAAAAGGTTTGAGAGTGAGGACTGTTTTTTTCAGATTACTCATCAAACTTTAAATCTTTGGCCAAGAACTTGGGAAACTAAACTGGAGGTGAACTCACTATATCCCAGCATAAGTTTGAAACCTTCCAATGAAGAGAAATAACAAGATTCCAATATGCTCTGGAAGGAAACCCTAGCTACAGGGAAAAGCAGAGGAAAATGAGTGCAGGGAATCTTTAGAAGAATCATGGCTATTGAGGTTTGTTCTCAGAGATATACTAGCCAAATGGCTTTTAGATCATCCCTTGTTCAAAGCAAACTCATTTAGCATTCTTCAACCAAAGAAATAGCTTCACATATTAAAAGAGCAAGAAGGAAATGAGCAAAACAGCAAAAACTCATTCAAGGCACAGAGGGACATGAAAACAGGTAGCTCAACTAAAGAACATTTCAAATAGATACAGAGACATGAATGATTACAAGAAAGTGTTCTACGTCCCCATACGCGATTGATACAAATTTATCCCACTACATGCTTTAGTCTGCTCACGCAGGAGCTCTCAAAGCACAAACACGCTCACTACACTTGAGCTCTTAACTCTCCAGTGGAATGAGCTCTCTTAGCTCTCTTTCTTACTACCAGAATGCACTCATTTCTTACAATGGATGAGCTGCCTCCATCTCCTCTTTTGAAGGCAAAGCCTCACCCCCATATGGAAAAACAAGAAGTGTCATACCATGCCCACTCCAAACCTTTCATCCACATGGGGCAAGAAAGTCAAACACTCTTTTGGAGGGAAAGAACCAGCCCTCCACCTCATTGCTTGGGTCAAATGTCCATTTTGCCCCTCAAGCACCTTCCCGAAAACTTCCCGCATCCGGCGCCTTTGATCGACTGGACCTCGACTCCTCCCTGAGCCTAGTCCCGGTCTGTTCCGTCACGCACGACCGCAACCGACCTCAACCGTTCTGGAGCTCCGACTCCTCCCTGAGCCTAGTCCCGGTTCTCTCATCATCGCTCGTCGTGTCCGTCACCGGTAGCTCCAGCTCCGGTTCCTCGTCTCTCGACTCGCAGCCACCTCACCAGCCTCAATCATCTTTGGCATCACCGACCATCTGGACCTCAACACCTCCTGTGCCTAGTCCCGGTCCTCCTCACCTCACCATGACCTAGCTCCGAAGTCCTGCAGTCACACAGACAAGCAAACCGTCATATAACACCGCACGAAATAGCATAATCCATAATAGCACAAGTAAAGGTACTCAACCCTAGAATACCCGAAACAAACTCAAACTCACTAAACCACCGTCAATTACTCATCACCAACATGGGGATAGCTCCACATGGTCTCTCAACAACACCACCTACCACACCCCCAAAGTAGCATCCCATCTTCCTCACGTCCAGAGCTAGTCGTCTCCACATCCTCCTCCTCCTCACTTTCCATTTCTCCCACCTGGTCGGTAATGTACTTATGGCAATCAATATTGATTGCCCACCATCTCCTGATGCCTTCATTCTCCTCAAAACCCACAGCATTCCTCCGTAGGTCTTTGTCATCAGCTAGCTCATCGACGTTGTTCTAACCCCAGTGTTTACACTAGCACTGGAGCCCAACTCAAGTACTTCATCAGCAGGAGCACCACTAGAAGCACTTGTCCAAATGATTCCGTCCTATCCACAAACCATGTATATACCATCGGCCTAGCATAATTGGCCCACGACGTGTCACTTGTCACCTTCACAAGTTGGCAAAAGTTGCCCCCTATAGCACTCAGCGTCAAGGCATACACCATCTTGATGCATAGCTTCCTCCTTACAACGGCACGATCAAACACGCAACACACATACATCCGTAGCTCTGGCAGGCCCATGTCCTTCAAACCCAATGCCTGGATCATGGTCCGATCATAATTGGATAGGTCTGGCCCGTACGATCTGTCACGTACAAGATAATCCCCATAGAACACAAACAGATCTTGAATGTCTGACAAGGCGCACCTGAAACCGATGCAAATGAAAAAATTAATACATGACACGCACTGATCATGCCGTCGAACAACTCATATCATGCGTCATACGGTGCGATTGCAAATTATTCAAATAATTACTTTACTGAATTATTAGTTTCAGTGCTCATTAAGGATAAACTTTACTTTACCAACTATTTACTAATGTGCCATGACTAATATTTAATCATACAGTTGAACTACTTTTCAAACATCATGCAACTCTGTCAGACTCCTTTGGGATTAAAACAAGGTCTTCATTTTAGATTATTTTTGCATTTCCTAGAATATATAGATATATATATTTATATTTGGAAGAAAAAAGAATAGCCAACTGAGAATAAAAGCTTTAAATTTTCATTAACATACATTTGAGTTTTACAATAAGCCAGTTTTGAAAATGGGATGTTACAAACTCTTAGCTTGCTTTCCTTACACATGCATTAAGGATTAAATGCTACACATATTTTATGTACTCTTGCTTATTATGTTGCACACCTTTGTTTAAATTAAATTCTATTTATGCGTGTCTGGATTGTTATATACAATTATATTTGACTACTATTATTAACTACATGTACCATCAAGATTTAGTTAACTGTGCCATGTGAATGTTAGATATTTCAACTTTAATAGGGCCTTCAATTGGCATACAAATTTCTAAGGGAATTTTTCATTACTTTTACATATATATGACTTTTGTTTCCATCCAGATCATCCTCCAATAAATATTGCTAACTAATGTGCATAGTTCAATTCAAAGCCTGGTAGCATGTTAATTAATCTGTTTATTGTAGCTAGCCATTACTTACCCTAAGTTTAACATCCCAAATATGGGAAGTAATGTAATTGCAAAAATTGTAAAACCTTTTTTGTCGCTTTTCAATATATTGTAAAATGTTGGCTTTTATTCGAGCTCTTGTTTTGGTTTTGCGAGCAAAGCAAAACAAAAAAAAATCTAGGATCAAGAGCCAATTATCTGGAAAATTAAGTTGAGCAAAAACTTGAATTTAAAATTTCAAATCAAAACTAAAATTTGAGATCTCAAATTTGTTAAAGTTCAAAATCAAACATTATTAAAAAATCTGCCTTCGAATTAATTAAACCCAGAATTCAAATCCTATTTTGAATTTGAATTTAATCTTGAAATTTTGGATTATGCAATTGAAAACCAAATCCTAGCAGCTGTCTATCTCTCTCTTCCTTTCTCCCTTTACCAGGTGCCCCACTCTTTCTCTCTCTTCTTCCTCTCTCCCCATCTCCCTGTACTGCTCACAACTGGGTCCACCCAACCAGCACACGTCGAGCGCACTGGCTCCACCACCCACGTGACGAGCCCGCGTGCTACACCAACTACCCGTCAGCCGCCTGCCACTTCGCACGCTGCTCATGTCACCCCCGGATCACGCCGACCTCGCTTGTGCATGCACAGTGTTGTGCCGCCTCCCACTATGGCCCATCAATGTCACACCACTCGCCACTCCACTTCCCCCTGCTCTAAATGGCCATGAAACCCACCATGCTACCCCCCATTCTTCCTTCTTCACGCCAAATCAGACTTGCACCGTGCCCGCCGGCCATCATGAACCTTCGCCATTCCTCCTCACCGGTCAAGCTCCCGCTAATCCAACCACATCATGACATGTTCCCAGGCTTCATCTCCATGTCCTTTGAGAGACCATGTGGAGGTATCCTCATGTTTGTGATGAGTAATTGACGATTGTGTTAAAGTGTTTGAGTTTGTTTTGGGTATTCTAGGGTTGAGTACCTTTACTTGTGCTAATATTGATTATACTGTTCCGTGCGGTGCTATGTGACGGTTTGCTTGTCTGTGTGACTGCAGGACTTCGGAGCTAGGTCATGGTGAGGCGAGGAGGACCGGGACTAGGCACAGGAGGTGTTGAGGTCCAAACGGTCGGTGATGCCAAAGATGATCGAGGCTGGTGAGGTGGTTACGAGTCGAGAGATGAGGAACCGGAACTGGAGCTACCGGTGACGGACACGACGGGCAACGACGAGAGAACCGGGACTAGGCTCAGGGAGGAGTCGGAGGTCCATCACTGTAGTATGTCAGTTGTGGTCGTGCGCGACGGAACAGACCAGGACTAGACTCAGGTGGAGTCGGAGGTCTCGGTTGGTGTCGGGTGGACACGACGGGCAGCGGCGAGTGGACCGGGACTAGGCTTAGGGAGGAGTCGGAGGTCCAGACGGTCAGGATGCCGGGTGCGGTCGTGTACAGTGGAGCGGACCGGGACTAGACTCAGGGAGGAGTCGAGGTCCAGACGGTCAAGGTACCGGACGCGGGAAGCTTCCGGGAAGGCGCTTGAGGGGCAAATTGGAGATTTGACTCAAGCAATGTGTGGAGGGGCTGGTTTTCCCTCCAAATCCTGAGGTGGAGGAGTGGATGTTGTATGACATTTCTTGTTTTGCTTCCTTGGGGTGAGCTCTTGCCTTCAAAATGTGGAGAGGGAGGCAGTAGTTGGTACTCATTCATGCAAGCAAGAAATGGGTGTGTAGCATTCTGGAGAGAAATGAGAGTGAGCAAGAGTATGCTCTATGTGTGTACGTGAGATTCCCTTTCAAGCATGTAGTGAGAGGGTAGCATTTCTCCTCAACTGTGTATGGGGATGTAGTTGGTTGTATCTCCTATGTAGTCCTTCATGGAAATGAGTCCATTTGAGAAATCTTGAGATGGAGATGATATGAGTTTTTGCCTCTCAATGGATTTTCAGCTCCAGTGTGTTGTCTTTTGCTTTCTCTGTCTTTTGAGTGATTCTTTGATTGTAGAATGCTAAATGAGTTTGCTCTAAGATGGGGAACATGTCTCAAGACCATTTGGTCAATTAGTTCCCAGAGCAAACTGATTGAATCAAAGAATCCCTTTTTCACTCTTGCTCAGATTCCACTGTTCCTCAATTTCAAGGGTTTCATGTCAGGGCATGCTTGGATCTTTGGATTCTCAGAGAAATACTCATTTCAAGTGTATGCTTTAGTGTCCTCATGCCATTGCTTAACTAAATGCAAAGTTTCATGAACAGAGAATGAAGGAATCTCAAGAAATATGGAAATTAGTCTTTTCTCTGTCAGTTTTCAGATTTTAGCTCAATCTTTTGTTATTTGCTCTTCTTGTCTGCAAAACCTTCTCCGTGAGGTCTCTATGCTATTTAGATTGAAGCCTAGCACCTTTGGCCTGAGAAGAATAGAAGCTTGTCACAAATGTTATTGAAATCAGCAAGTTCCTGTAACCTCTGTTCCGTTTTCAGGCTGAGCAATCTTTTCGGGTTCCTGCTGGGGGTGCAACCGGTCAGACCAGACAGAGAAAGGCGGTCAGACCGCTCCCCTCATGGCGGTCAGGCCGCTAGGGTTAGCAGTCTGACCGCTCGGGCATTGCAAGTCAGACCGGGGAAGGAGGTGCGGTCAAACCGGACCTCGAGCGGTCAGACCGGCCACATAAGGTCGGTCAGACCGGCGGCCAGGTTGCGGTCTGACCAGCTGTAAGATCGAGGAGGCCGACTAGAGGGGAGTGAATAGGCGGTTTAAAAATTCTCTACAAATTAATACTAATCAACACAAAACCTTTTCTATTTGCCTAAACCAAGGAAACAATGCGGAAGCTAAATTCAAGTTAGTTTAGTACAAATAGTGCCTAAGTCAAGCAAATTCGCCTAAGTGCACCAACAATGCTATCCTAGGTCAAGATTTGCAATCCTAGGTTTACAAGCAATCAAATTGAGTCTATGAATGTAAATTGCTTGAATATAAAGTAAGTTCAAGGAAACAAACCACACTTGACACAACGATGTTTTACTGCGGTGTTCGGAGACTTGCCGGTCTCCCCTAATCCACGTTGAGGTTAGCCCGAACAAATCGGACCGGCTCCACGAATTAAGCCGAAACACCTCGTATCCACTAGTGGTAGCTCTTTCCCGCTCCGGGTAGGTGAGCTCCAACCTTCACAAATTCGCCGGGTCTTCTCACAACCTTCTTGAGAAGATCACTGCGCACGACGCCTCCAACGTTGTCTAGGAGTCGGCAAACTCCAAGAGTAACAAGTCAAGTCTCTCACTTGACTCTCACCACGTGCAACGAATGCACAAGCTCAATTGGACACTTAAGTCCACCTCTAGATGCAACACATGCACTCTAAAACCTCTCTCGCTTCTCACAAAGTGCAACACATGCACAATTGAGTGGAGAGCCTCACTCTAGCTCAAGAACACAGGAATAAATGAAGCAACACCATCTCCAACCGGCCACAAGGAGGTATTTATACCCCACACAAGAAAACTAGCCGTTGGAGCCAAACCCGTGAAAAAATCAGGAAAATCGGAACTACCGCAGTACAAATTGCGGTACTTCCGATTTCCTCACCAACGGTCAGAAAAATAGCCGTTGGAGCCAAAATCGGAACTACCGCAGTTCAAATTGCGGAACTACCGATTTTCCCGAGGCTAAGTCATTCAAAAAGTCGCTCTCTGGAAAAAATGTTCCGCTCAGAAATCGGAACTACCGGAAAAATTGAAACTACCGCAGTTCAAATTGCGGTACTTCCATTTTCTGTTTTTCAGCACAGGCGACACTCGAAAAAACGGTCATAACTTTTGACTCTGATGTCGGAATTGAGTGATCTTGGACTCTATGGAAAGCTTATGCAGAGGGCTACACAATCCATCTATTGTCATGACCTCAAACACATTAGATAAATGCAAAAATCAAAATACATCCAAAGAATCACTACCATGGTCTAATGTCAAAGGAAATAGCGACAAACAATTTTAGACCATGCCAAGGGATAATGCATGATCTCCAACTTTTGCAAAATACATTTGCGAACTTAGATCATGCTACAAGGATTAGGTACATGGACTTCTCACATTTGCAAAACACATTCGCAAACCTAAGTCACATGCCACAAGATTATATATGAGCTTCAACCATTTGCAAAACACATTTGCAAATATAAGCCTCATATCACAAAGAATGAAAATATGGACCTCAAGCACTTGCAAAACACATTTGCAATGCATAGTCCCATGTAGTAAAGATTCACCACATGAGCTTCAACTATTTGCAAAACACATTCGCAAATATAGGCCTCATGTCGAGATGAGCTAGAGCAAGTGAGGTTTGAACTATCAACACATGATGAGACTCAAACTACTAGACATGACCCCTCTTAATAGTACGACAATCTATGCTAGCAATCCGGTCTTCCAACCAAACACCAAGACCAGTAAAAGACTAGGAACACATCCTTAGCCCTAGCTAGCCATACCTTTGCCTTGGGTCATCGTCTCGATATGCATCAACTCATGATGCATTCCTTTCTGCAACTCCATCAACACATGATGGTCTTCCTGACTTGATGATCAACATATGATCATTCCTCATGCATCAACTCATGACGCATCTTCTTCTCGACGGTCTTCAACACATGAAGCCTTCTTCTCAATCTTGACTTGATGATCTTCAACAAATGAAGTCATCCCACGTCATTCTCATTTGTGGAACCTAACCTCTGCATCCAACTCATGGAAATCGTTAGTCCACAAAACAATTGTCATCAATTACCAAACTTCACCATTAACACATAATGGAGGGACTAGATTCAACAATTTTCCTTTTTTGTTAATTCATGACAATCTCAACAAATAATGAGATATAGAAGTTGATTTGCGAGTATACAACTTGTACACAACAAATGTATACTCTAAGATAAGCTTTAAACAAAGCTTGCTTATCCGGTTGTCATTAATCATTCAACCATTAACACATAATGGAGAAGTTAGATGACAACCCAATTGCACATGAGTATATATAAACTACACAAGCTATATATATACTCAAGAATGTATTTCAAAGTAAAGATCCCAAATTTGCATATTGAAAGAAGCATGGATCAATACTCATGAAACTCCAAAATATATAGAGAGCTCCCCCTAAATGTGTGCACACAAGTGTATATAAAGAAAGACATATGCACATATTCATTTTAGACTAATTGAGGAGTTCAATCTATATTTTGGATCTAAGGAATGCATTTGCAAATGAGAAAGCGATTTTGAATGCATACCTCTTTGATTTCACCTTTCCATCCAAATGAGACTAAGCATAAATAAACTCAAACAAACATATTAGTCTCATATGTGCATTTGTCATTATCACCAAAATATTATGAAAGTATTTGTCATTAATATCAAGATCTCATAAAGGTATTTGTCATTAACACCAAAACCAATTTAATCGGGTTTTGATCTTTCAATCTCCCCTTTAATCAATTTAATTGGAGCTTGATCTTTCACCGGCCCATATATGGCTGTCTGACCGGCCCCTCCTGATGGTGCTGGTCTCAGTGTTCTCTGCTGTTGTATTTCTTGTTTCGCTGTGATTTTTCCTTGCTTCTTTCTCGTGCTTGCTCAGTATGATTTTCCAGAGAGCGTGTCCTCTTTCTTTTCATAGCTTCTAATAGCTATTGGAGAGAAACTTGTTGTGGATACTTTTAGGGGGGAAAATTGCTCCCTTGTCCCAAAGTTTAATGGCGTTTGCTCATTTGCCCCATGATGTCTCACTGACATGCGGGTCTAGGGCCCATATGTCAGTGAGACATCATGGTGCAAATGAGCAAACGCCATTAAACTTTGGGGCACATGAGCAAATCCCCCTTTTAGGGGACGTGATTTTAAAGGCACCATTCATCCCCCTCTGTTGCCATATCCGATCCTACATCCTCTGGTTTAATTGAAGCTCTGTGCCTCGGAGTTCCCCGCGTCGGCATTTCTTCCCCACCGTCGGCCAATGACACCTCTACTGCCGCCATTGAACCTCAGTCGCGCCTCCCTCCAATTCCCTTCCTCGGGAGCATCACCAAGCTGCCCTAGAGCTTCCCCAACTACTACTCAGTGTTCTCCCTCACCTCGTCGCCCATGGTGGCCTCTTTATGCCGTGCTTGGCTCCAGCCGCCAGCCACCCCGGTCGCACCAAACGCCCTGGTACATTCCCCGTGGTCCACACTTGCTCATGTATCCCTTAGTGCTCTCCCTCTTTCCCTCGGCTGATGTCACCTCGATCTTGCCCCACCGATGACCATCGAGCATCGCTGCCCAAGCTGCCCAACTCCTTGGCTTGCCCTGCCACCTCCCCGAGCTTCCTTGATGCCCCAACAACCCATTCTAGCCATCCTGGCCACCACCTCCCTGGCCGCCCACTACCGGCGATGCCGCCATCGGCTGGCTGCCCTCATCCTCCCTTATTTCCGGTCACCCTCTCTGATCTCTCCCTCTCTTTGTCTGTAGTTTTATGACAAGTGGCACTACACTTCTTTGACCCCCACTTGTGACTCTCCTATTTTGTTTCAGTTGGAAAATAATTCTGAGCGATATAAAATAATTAGAAAAAAGAAAAAATGATTGAATGATGAATTCCTGCTAAAAAATAAAATGAAATAAAATAAACTTAATTAGGAAATTTTGAATGGCATTCCATGCTAATTAAGATTATTAAATAAAAAATAAAAATATGACTAACTATAAATTGTTTTATGAATAAAAGCAAGAATAAAATTGAACCATAAAAGATCCATGCAAGAATTTAATTTTTTTGCAGTTTATCTGGAAATCGAATTTACAGCTATTCAAGGATATTTGCATTGATCTAAATCCTTGCTCTAGAAACTCAAAAACTATTTGTAAATTCTATTAAAGCACAAGTGGTCCAAATATCGTTTATCATATCTTTATTCCTAGATTTGAAGTTATCAATGCAAATTAAAGATAATTGGTGTAACAAAATTTTGCAACATGAAACATTAGAATTTACTCTTGGACTAATTTCGTGCCACTAAAGATTGACAAATTAACCTTCATATGGGAATAATTAATATTTTAGCCATGTAAGTTTAATCATAATTACTTCCATGTCTCGAAACCATGTGTGCTCTTTCCAAATAATGCTTTACTAATCTAAGTAATTAATAGGGATATGGAGCCCCAAATATTTAAATCATAAATACTTGCCCTGGAGTAAAAATGGCTTGATTAATCTTCGAAATTAATTCAATGTCCTGTTAATATCTATCTCAAAAGTCTTAGAGCCTCTCTCTCTCTCTCTCTTAGTTAATGCTTAAATAATTTTAGTAAATCATTCTCTTTTTCAATCGTAATATTTATTTGTAAAATGCTAAGATTTAAATCAAGGATTACCTTATATTTGTTTAAAAACATTCTCAAAATAACTGGAGCATTAGTAACCTTTATCTCAGATCCCATCACTAATCAAATGGCTCTCAAAAATAATTGTAAGCCACTAATGTTTTATCTTAAACCTAAATCTTGCAAAAAGATGCATAAAATAACATTTCATGTGCAAATAACATCTCTAATTATAGAACCCTGTGAAAAATGCAATCTTGCCTAATTAGTAATCAACCAATCATTATCTTGGGATTTAAATACACCGATAATGATTGAGAATAATTATTAATGTAAGGTGTAGCTTTATCAAGAAAACCCTATTAATTCATAACTCATCCTTCCAATAAAATGTGGATCATTGATCATTAATAAATAAAGTTGTTAATCAACAAAATAATCAACTTTCCTCATAATAACAATTGGACAAAATAACCAACTCCATACTATAATTAAGTTATTGAATTAATGGTTCAATTATTCTGGCAATTGCAATCTTAGATAACATTTCATCTCCAGTTAAAAGTATACACTTCACATGTAAAACCCATATCCTAAATCACCAAGTCTTATCATTCCATAAATAATACTCAGTATCCCAGATAATCTCTCTCATCTATCTATAGGTCTCACCTAACCTATGGAACTTTTTTAATAAATATAAATAAATTAAAAGGCTATTAAATTAAAGATCAAGTTTTGATATCTTGCAATTGGCGATATCTAGTCATGCTCCAATCTAAAGTTGAATATTCCCGTAAGTATTCCTTCAAACATCGATCCTTCTTTTATACCCTTCTCGGCAAAGTACTCCATCGCTTCGCTTTTACTTGAATTCATTTGACTCTGTCTCTATCCCACAGCTCGTTGAATCCTCTCTCATATCCTCAATCATAGCAAAATATAAATGAACTCAATTAAACTCATTTGGACTTTTGTTGGTTCTTTGGATTTATTCGGTTTGTTCATCATTTGTCGTGTAAATAGAAATTGAAGAGCAAAGAGGTGACACATTCAAGCGAGATCAAGATTCAGGTAAAAGACAAAAACTAGGAGTTCAAGACCACTGACTAAAAAGGCTTGGACCAAGATCAGGGCCATGGTAAATTGAGTAAGGCAAGTCATTATTTTGATCATATTGACCCTACATGTTATGCAAATTATGTTCATTTAAATTAGCAAATTGCACACTTAATTTAATATGCAAATGTTTGTCTAAATTTAAGATAGTTACATGCCTACTTGATGATGTACTATTATTATGCCACCTTTGACACTTGAATCATTTGATCCTTGTCACCCTAGTTATTAGTGGTAACTTTACTAACTATAAGTCATATTTAAATGCCACGCTAGTCTTGTATAAGTCTAGGGCATTAATTTACCCTAATCATCATTCTTCAAACATGATAATTTATTTTGGGATAGTCACGGGATATAAGTGGCTGATAATTTGAGACAACCTAATTTATGATTCTCAAAACCCAAAAAAACTTGCTAAACCTATTTGGGTAGATGGTAAGAGAGGTTGGTGCCGATGTCACATGAAAACTTGTGTTTTGCGGTATCAACCATCAAGATAAAATAAGGACTTAATCATATGATGACCTCCTATTGTAAAACAGTACAACCACAAGTATGCAGAATGCAACTGGGCCAAGTAGGGTTACTAGACCTCAGGGTCATTTCACTGGTGGGGAAGTAGAGGAATCTTGTAGAGGTATTAGGTTGATTGTCTCTTGTGGGTAAAGATGTACAGTCTCTGTAGAGTATAAACTGTTCGAACAGCCATGCCCACAGTTAAGGGCGAACATGGGAACTTACTCGAGTTAGTTCTATTTAAAAAATCTTTATAGGCAGCATAAAAGCCGTCAGGTGGAGGTAACCCCAACTTTGGCTTTTCCTAGAGGGACGTACTCTGGTGGTGACAATGATCAAAACTAGCATTCAGTGGAGGTAACCATACACTATAAAAGGTGGATGTAACCTGCACTACTATTATTACTGCATTCACTCGATCAACTTTAGAAAATCTGGATTAGTTAAAAATTAATAAGTCTCAGGAGCTTTCCTATTTACTGTACTTTCAAAACAATGCCTTTAGGAACTAAAAGAACCTCAAGCCTTCTTTGACAGCTTTGCATATATTATTATTGAATTCTATGTGGTGGCTTACTGAGTACCGTTGTACTCACTCTTACTCAATGACCATTATTCAATCAGTAAGAAAAAGAAGGTCAAGCCCTACGGTGCTTTAAAGGGATCGACAGAGTTAGAAGATAATAAGGCCAAAAACTAGGTCACGAACCCTAGTTAGTTGCCTATGGGTGTGTCCTGGGGGCCCCACCTATGTGAAGTTTTCACTGCTGTTTTTTTAGCCTGATCGGCCCAAGAGTAAGTCATTACTGCATTATCTACACTTCTGCAAGATATGTTTTTGGTATACAGTGATGTATCTGTAAGCACTATCTATTGATCCAGGGAATAGTATGGTGAAATCACACAGAATTTTGGATTGATCAAATCTGGGTCCAACAGAGCTGGCATCAGAGCATATCGAGTGTAGATCATAACCTTAGCTAGCATGACCGTTAGCTTCATGACAAGAATTACTTCTTCAAAACTTATTTACAAAATATAGGTATTATTGCTTCTTCTCATCCCTCCTAGATAATCTCCTCTTATCTATGTCTTGCCCTGGCCAATTGTAAAATTTGAAACTCTCTTGCATCAAAATTCAAAATTTCAAGTTTCCAGGACTTCTATAAAACCCTCTTTGTAGGCATCCTGAAAACCTATTTTGGTCAAAAATTTCAAAGCCTAAACTTAAAAAATAAATTTCAAAAAGTTGCTTTTACCTCAAGGATTTTGCTTACTAAATTGCAAAACTCCTTCACAAAATCTTTACAATAAAAGGGGAATTTTATTCTAAATATGTTCTGAGGGTAAAAACTTATTCCCCATGCTTGGTTTCACCACTCATGGCTCAAAACTATTTTACTCTTTATTTTTGATTTACATATTTTTGAAGCATACTTTCAAGTGGTAATTCCAAACTTGTTCCTGAGAGTTTTGTAACTACATTTTTCCTAGTGAAAGTCTATTAATGAAAAGTTTCTATCAGAAATTCCTTCCAAAACGAAATTGCCCTTAAAATCATTTTTGCCTATAAACTCACTTTTGAAAATTTTAAACAGGCACCCAGAATCTCAAAAGAAAACCTAAAATTCCACATTTGGTTTTCCAAAACTTCATGCCTTTAAAACCCAGTTTCAAAGAAGTCTTGCAAAATACTCAGATTTCCAAAATCTTTGTCACCAGACTCCAGTATTTGTTGTCAGGGTTTGCATCCAAAATTTTGTTTTCAAAAGCACATTTGAGAACCACTTTGCCGAAACACCCTATTTCAAAAATAGTAATACCCCCGTAAGTATTACTATCAAATTGGCACTGGAGGCTCCTTTTTCATTTCATTTGACTTCGAGAGATAACTAATCCTTCTTTTCCTTACCCCTACCTCAAAACCTTTACAAAGGATCTTGATTTCAAAAAAATCGCCCTGAAATCTAGACCTCGAAAATTACTTTTCAATTTCATTTTCAAGAACTTGTTTTCAAACCAAGATTTTGAAATCAAAACAGGTTTTTTTCCCAAAGTTCAATGTTTCAAACCACTTTTGGAAAATCAGTCTTGCCACAAATCTCTTTGTAAAATGTGTATAGTATAGTGTGTGTGTGTGTGTGTGTGTTCTTTGCAAAGAAACTTAATGTCAAAGTTATCCTTGAAACTTAGCATGAAAATCCAAAACTTATGTCCAACAACTTAATTTCGAAACCAAATCTTGGGAATCTACTCGCTTTACAAAACTGTTTGGTGAAACTTTCTTCTGGAAAACGAATGTTTTGCAACATCGGTGTCACCAATTAGTTTCTGTTGTTTCTAAAAACAAAAGGGGGGGGGAACAATTTTTCGAACTACCTAAACAAATTTACATTCACATGCGCATGCTGTTGACCATATCATGACAAGGTCATGTGTCCCAATCAAATGATATACTATATCACAAATAATTTTGGAACAAGCCGAATAACTTGATCTTAAACAACATCATTAACTAGGCTGCTACTACTCTACCATTATTTTACTGCTATTATTCCGCACTAACAACCTACCGTGTAGCTAATTACATGATAATTGTATTGCTACAACTATACTGCAAGTGCAAGAAAATTACATATACTTGATGCTCGCAGATCGGTCTACAACTTTCATGACTACACCACTTTCAAACTTCTAACGAAGCAGCGCAAATCTTTCTTCCTCTCTCAGTTTGCTGGAGTTCCTCTGGCTGAACCAACAAAATACTTTGCAATGGCAGCCTCATCTACGCATGATCCATTTTATTGTCCAACGACGCACAATGCACGACGCGTGAAAGCAAATGCAGTGGGCTCGGGGGGAGTGGGCCAAAAGAGCTCGGGGCCACGCGTCCCTCTTTTCCGCGCTCTGGCAGGTTGCCCCCTCTTTTCCGCGCTCGGCCATGGCGGCCCCCCCTCATTTGGCGCACTCCGCCAGCACGGGCCCGCCGATCTTTTCCGTGTTCCCCGACCACAGGTCCCGATGGGCCCAGCTGTTCCCCGCGCGCGCGCGCTGGGTGTGGCCAAAGGCCGCGGACCCCGACCGTTGATCCACGCCTCCCAGCAACTGGACTGTCCAAATCTCTGCTCCTTAAAAAGAGGAGTTCAAGGTGATGGTGTCTCCTACACTTTCTACTAATTGACATGTGGCCCATCCCACCCCGAAACCCGTTCGCTGCCCCCCCCCCCCCCCCGCCCCCCATTCCCGTGCGGCTGCCTCCCCCGCACACCTCGTTTCTTCCGCCTTGCGGCCCTCGCCTCATTTCTCCGTCGCTCCTCCCCTCCCCCCTCCGCCGCCGCGCCGACCTTGCCTCCTCCCCTCCCTCCGTTGCCGCGCCGCCCTCGCCTCCTCCGCTCCCTCCTCCGCCACATCGCCGCCCTCCGACCTCCACCGCTACGGCCTCAGCTCCTCCGCCTCCAGCCTCCTCCAGGCCCCTTTCGCCACGCTTCTCGAGTACTCCGGCCCCGCTCCGCAGACGCTGCAGCCGGCGTTCCCGTCGTCGTCGTCTGAGGCTGATGGGCTACTTTCCGCCGCGGCAGCTGGGGATGGGGAGGTGTTGATCCGAATCCAGGGCGACCCGGACGCGGCAGGCGTGGCGGCGGCGGCCTCGCCAGAGGACTCGATCGAGGCGACCGCCGCCCCCGACGTTGACCCGTCCTCCGCGGCTGGAAGGGGAGATGGCGCCGATGCGGATGCGAGCGGCGGGGGCAGCGCGGCAGGGAACGGGGGCGGGGACCATGCGTACCAGCGGTACGACGTGCACCACGTCGTGCGGTGGATCGAGCAGGTACTGCCGTTCTCGCTGCTCCTGCTCGTCGTCTTCATACGACAGCATCTCCAAGGTTTGCTACACATTTCTCTCCCTATTTAAAAGACGTTATCTTTGTGGAAATGTTGCGCTATCGTAATGTTGTGGCGATTATAAGTTGTGACTAAAATTGATAAGATTGCTAAACAGAATGGAGGGCTTTTAGAGTTCAAGTTTGCAAGAATTAGTTCGGGTGTGTTGATGTTTGTGATCAGGCTTTCATACGTTCTACTATGAATGTTAAACAAAACAAGAAGACGGTTTTTTAGTACAAGAACTTTGTTCAGACGTTGTGGGGCATAGCATCTATTTTAACTTTCCGAGGTTGTGGGGGATTATGTAGTTCATTTTTGGATCATTGTTGTGGAGCGATGCCTCGACCCAATGAGCTGCTCTGGTCAAAACACGCACTGGTAATGATATCACTAAATTTACTACAGGAATTTAGAAAGCATTACAAGGGATATCACTAAATTTTCAGGTGCTGAAAAGAAGTAAAAAAATTAGGAGACATACCATTATGGAATTCTTGGTAACCTTCTTGAAGCTTTCGCATTGCAGCCTTGAGCTTTGCATGATCATGTTGACTCGATGGATGCTATACCCAAAGTGAAATGTTTTAGAACAGTAGCATACACATCAAATAAGCATGTGGCTGTTCAACAATACAATATGCTTTCATTAGGTATAGTCAGCTTTGGTCTTCTTTGAGCCACCAAGATATTCTACTACCACTTAGGCCTCATTTTGTAACATTTTGGCTCAAAATGCAATCTCTGAGGTCTCCCAGGACCAAATCTGCACTTGATGGCTTTGATTTTTGGTTCTGATTTTATTTTTGGTGTGTTCTTGATCCATAGAGAGACCAGGCCAAGGAGCTGTCGAAAGAAGTTTTGCACCCCACACCAGGCCCCTGCGAAATGCCGGCATGAATGCATCACGATGTGTCTCTATTTGGTTCTTCACCCGTGTTAAGGTTCCCTCTACAGTGCAGTTATATGCTTTGATGAATGTTTATGCAGCTAAAGAAAATGAGCAAGGAGGGTGCATATTGGGGTAACTAAGTGCAACTTTCATATTTTTTTAACTCAGATAAATGCAATATCATCTCTATTAATCCTTGAACTTATCTTCTTATGTTCTCTGACAGATTCAGATGAATATGCAGGTACTGTTGCTGGCATATACGTGGGCATGAAGTATGGAGTGGAAAGGATCCGTGGTCAATGTACTGAGTGTGCTGATTCTTTTTTAGTTACCAACACCCAGAAGGTCAAATGAGGATAAGAGTAACTTACTACTATATGCAGAAAATGGGTGGATGGTTCCACCAATATCGAGGTTAACCTTGAAAGTTTGGTACTTGGTTTGTATGTTATGATGTTTTGCACTGTGCTAAATGAAATTTTAACAATCCTCATATGTATTCATTGAAAGTGTGAAGCATCTGTTCTGTGTTGGGTAGATTATAGACTATTATATGCATTTACTTGGTTGCCTTGTAATTATATTATTTCTCATGGATAAGTGCATGTTCATGGAGGGGACACATAAAAATTAGAAGTATGGATGGTGCTAAATCCTACTCATCTTTGACTTCTGATAATCATGTACTCTAATGTTTATTCCAGGATGTTCTATTAACCCCAGTGAGAGAACCTATCCAGAAGAGATGATTCAAACAGGGATATCTACCATTGATGTCATGAACTCCATTGCTTGAGGGCAAAAGATTCCTCTCTTTTTTGCTGCTGGTATTTACAGTAGACTTGTGATCCAGATTCATTTATTATTCAGAGGCAATTGTTCCTGCTAATGTTGCCATAGTTGATTCTATGTGGTTTTAGGTGTATCCCGAATAGAATTTAATCATCAATACCAAGCAAAGCATATTTTTAACACACTGCTGCTTTTTGTCTTAATATTATAGGCAAATGATCCCACTATTGAATGTATTATATTGTCCAAGAAGGTCGGTCCTCTTACACTTGCTTTCCATAAAATTGGTCCTGCTTATAACAATTCAGGGTATGTGATTTCTATGAGCTTTAACATGTTTATGAGATCTTCAACTTTTCTCAAGATGATTTATTGACTGAAGACATGATGATTCTTGACACACACGGTGACATGATGATTGCTGAAGCTTTGACCTTATGGTTTTAGTTGCTATTGTGTCATTATTATGCACTGTGTGACGATTACTGTTTAACCTAGAAATACATAGAGCATGCAATGTCTATTGAAGATCTCTCCATATGTACCACTTTATGTAAAGTCACTGAAGGGAATAAGCCATGCTTCTTCAAGACATACTTCTCTTAGGACTAGCTAAATATCTATGCTTTGCTACGGATTTTAAAAAGTTTTAGAACATATTTGTATGCATATTCTAAAAAATTTTACCACCTGTTAGTTTCAGAACATATAGTATTATAAAATTTTAAAATCCGTAGCAACGCACGGACATTCAACTAGTCTGCAAAAAAAAAACCGGCCTCCAGGGCCAGATGGGGGAAAAAATCGGAATGAGGTTGAGGTGCGCATGAACCCGGCTTCCACAGCGCCTACTACGAGGCCACCATCGCCGCCCGCCTCCCCGTCTCCGGTGGCTACGAGGTGGTCTACTCCACCCTAGTCGAGGACGGCGGCGGGGGCCCTCTCCGGGAGGCCGCGGCTCCCGCTAACGTCCGGCCGAGGCCGCCGCCGCCGGGCTCGCCGCGCTGCGACCTCAGTGTGTTCGACATGGTGGAGGCGTACCACAACGATGGATGGTGGGTGGGAGTCGTGTCCGGCGCATGGCTGGCGTCGACTGCGGGGGAGCCGCGGTACGCCGTGTCGCTCCCGTCGTCGCTTGTCCGGCCGCGGCGTGTGCGCGGGCGCGGGCGCTGGCGCTGGATGGACGTGCAAGAAGTGGTAAGCCAAGACATGCTTAATATGTTGCTCCCAGTTTCCCCCTTTTAGTAAATTCTCCAATTTTGTGGGAGGAGCCTGTTTAGTAGACTATTTGTGCTGCACTAGTGCTGCTTAATTGGTTAACAACTAACAAGGAGGCATTTTGATTTTTGACCACTATTGCCATTTGGCTTCGTGAATTTGTGGTGTTTTAAGAAACAAAACGTACTTTCTGTTCAATTTGGCAAATCGCACTGTCTACCGTCCTAATTCATAAAAGCATACAGTTTGCCCCAGTGTATAGGTTTAATTGTCTAATGTGAGCTGAATCGAAATAAATTCGTAAAATCGAAAAAAATAGATAAATTCGTAAGCATATTATTTTCCGAAAGAAAACTGAAGTTCTCTTTATACGAGATTATGACAACTGATGTCTAATTAGATGAGTATGCCCAAAAGCAAATGGTATTTGTGAATAAAATGAAATCTCTGAAACCTGAATTCTTTGTTGCATACAATAAACTTCCCTGACAGAAAATGAGACTAAACTGCACAAAATTAGTTATTGAAAGTGGATTAATAATGTTCTGTTTTTATTAATTTACATGCAGGTTCCAAGAGTGCCGCAGTATGATGAAGGGAGCAATGTGGAAGTGATATGGCATGAAGGAAAGCAGGGTACAACTTGGATTACTGCTACCATCATTAAGATGGTTGGCTCTACCAACTATGTAGTTAGGCATGCGAAAGGGGAAGACTCTATTGAGGTCCTACATTCTTGCTACATTCGTCCAACAACCATCTTTGACCCAATGAAGTTTGACTATGACTGGGAGCCGTCTGCAGAGGTGGAAGTGTGTCGGGATGGTATCTGGTCACCGGGTGTCATTTCAGATGTTGGAAGCTGTGGATCTAGCAGATATGCAGTAAGGGTAAAACGACATATTAGGGGCGATGAAGATGACTACATGCTTGTGTCGAGTGCATTCCTCAGACCGTACTGCAAATGGGACGGTCAGGAATGAAGGCCTTGCTCAACCAAGGTGTTTTGCCAGCTAGTCACTATGTCACTTGTGATCTTGCCTTCTTTCTTCTACTTCTATATTGTTCATTTTTCCACCACGACTTTACATGACTGCAAGTTTACAATATGCTCTTCTGTTTTCTTGGATGACTTGCTCGTAATGTGTTGTGTATGTTTATTTGCTAGTTA
This sequence comes from Dendrocalamus latiflorus, assembly GCA_017311315.1. NCBI lineage: Eukaryota > Viridiplantae > Streptophyta > Magnoliopsida > Poales > Poaceae > Dendrocalamus > Dendrocalamus latiflorus. Next base: position 29,779,623 of record CM029664.1, read on the forward strand.
TATTTATTCCAATGCTCTAGACTAATTCTAACTCTTGTTTACTAGAAACATGCTAGGAAAAGAAAGTACACAGTTTCTGTTAGAAACAACTTGTCACCATTGTTCTCCACACCTGGTGGAGATAGCGATCAGGATAGTTGTGACTCTGTCCCTAACAAAAGGGCGGGACAGACAACATGGGAAAGGAAGAACCACACTTGAGGCACTCTTTGTATCCGAGCCAAGTTACCACCGGATCATCATCAAAGCATGACATGAACATCGAAACTCCTTCAGGTAAGCATGCCACAAGGATGAAGAAGCTGGACAGTGAAAAGGAGTCAAAGGGGAAGGAATGCATGCTGCCATTGAGCAAACTGCCCAAGCTAAGCTATACATTGGGTGATGGAAAATGGAGAAACTGTTCGACGAAGGTAGCCCTGCTTGGTATCTATTTCTTCTTGTTTGTTCCTTAGTTTTCAAAGTTTGCTGCATTAGTACAGAAAAGCTTATGCAGGCGCTTAGTTTCGCAAGTTATGGTACATTTCTCAATATATTTTTGTATCTTCAGTATCTTATGCAGTTATGCTTTTGATATTTTCGTCTCTGTTTTCTTCCTCCCAACAGTACTGATTAAGATTTCTTCCTCAACTCTCCTGTGCTTTGGTTCATCTTTTTCCAGACACTTGCTAGTAGAAGAGTGAATAACAAATCTTCCTATGTTGATGTTATTGAAATCAGCGGCAACTCTGGCTGTGGTGATGTTATTGAAATCAGCGGCAGTTCTAGTTGTAATTCTAACAGGAGGAAGCAAAGGCGACATAATCCCCCAGAGGAAGGACTCCCTTCCAGGCATATTGTACATCCTAACCAAGAATCACGGTTCACATCAAACTTGTCACTGGCAAAAAATCCTCCTTTGAACCATGATCTGTTGCTAGCTGTAACAAGGCATCCTGAAGTACAGCCGAGCAGTCATGTGTTATCACCCTCTGTGGCACTATTGGAATCATTTAAGGCTCCTTCCAACAACTATGGTGAGCATCTAATTCCTCTGCCAGGCTACCCGGTTTCAGGGATGCAGCCGCATCAAGGGCTTGCTGGAATGAATGAAATAAAAGAACCACCACTGTCAGATCGTGCTCATTCAGAAGCTGAGTTTATGGCACCTGATGATTCTACAGCTAGAGATGAAAATTATGAAACGTGCCAAGAAGTTAATGAGGTACACGATGTTCTAGCTCTTTTTGCATCGCATTCGATTTATATGTATGTCCATTTTCCTTCGAGATAGAAATGCAACCTTCCGGATTGTCCGTTTCTTGCCAACTCATCTCAATGCAGGTTAAGAGCTGGGTGGCTGATAACTGCAATGAAGAAGCAGATACCGGTTTGATTACCTCCAAAAACTGTAGGTTCTTGTTACAGTGGCTTGCATTACACTAATAAAACATATCTAACTAGAATGAAAACTTCATCAGCCAAGCAGAGCATTGTTGATCGATCATATGGTGAAGCCAATTCAATGAGACAACGGTCAAGAGATTCCAAGGTGCTAATTTCCAGGAAATTAGGGCCATCTTCATCTGCACAACAGGGTGTTAAGGCCGATCTCTCGTGCATGCCAGTGCTTAATGATAGTACTATTAGTACTCTTCCTCTTGTTAGGACCAGCGCATTTCAGTTGCTTTCACCAAAGGAAATGCAAGTACCAGAGGGACATAGAAAACCCCTGATGCTGTAAGACCATTTGCTTGTAGCGCCTTTTATTTGTTGCCTTCTGTCTTAAATGCCATGTCAATTGTTCATACTTGATTGTTTTTGTGTACAGATGGAGATGAAGAACAACATAACAGGTATCTCTCCTGAGGAGGAAGCACACGGTAATTTGGAGGTCCTTATGAACTGTAAGCCTTGCCAAAAGTCGAAGGTAGTACATTAATACTACTGTGGCTGACCAGAATGATGGTTTGCAACAGCCAAGGAGATTGTCGATGTATCACACCACGAATGTAATCCATCGTCACAGCATCCTCTGGGCCCATGTCTAGTGCCAGTTTCCTGGAAATCAGCAGGGGCATCTTCATTTGTGCATCCTGGTATGGCAATGGATCTGTCGGTATTTATGCTGCCACTTAGCAGCATCACTCATCCTCCTGAGTTTGTTACAAGTTCGTTGCTGTGGAGACCCCACGACAGAATCCACATTTCCGTGAGCTGCAGGATTGTCATCCAGAATTTCGCAAAAGGAAAGGGTCTGGGACTCATGGTCTCATTTGCCAACATGGCAGAAAGCATAAAGAATATGTGCATTCAGGACGAAGCACAAGTTTTTGAGGATAAAATGAACAGCCTCTCAGAGTTGGAAGAGAATGGGTTTGAAGTTGGGTGCCCTGAAAGCCCGTCTCGAAAACCTGCGTCGTATAAAGAATCGTCGGATGGATCTCAAGGACAAGAAGGCAAGTTTGGATAAGGATATTCATGAGAAAGTAGTAGCCAACAGCGAAGTGGAGCAACGACTGAAGGTGCTCGACGTATGCATCAAGGAGATGGAGCAGAGACGTTTGGATTTCCAAGAGAAGAAGGCATCGCTCGGCGCATAGAATACAACAAATTGTTGGGAGATTTCAAAGATCCAAGCCGATGTTCATCGAGGAGTCATTCATGTTTGCTGAATGCGATTTCAAAGGTATCATCTAAGTAGTAAATATAGGTTTTGACCCTTTTCATACTCTAGTCCTACAGTTTAGTAAGGAAAGGATAATCATTTAAGGTATATAATAATAATAAGGAGTGTAAAATGAAGTTCTTTTATTTGTATGTATTCCATACCTATACTTCTTCGATTCACAGTATTTTTAAATCCTTCACAAATGATGTAAGGTACATATCAATATCATTCCTATGTTGTTTCGGCCCTTGGATAAGTATCGACAGCAAAATATACTTTCAGTTCATACACAACTAATGAAGAAGATTGTAGATGCAACGAGTCACAGGCCAAATGCTATATCGGTTGCTCATGTTACCGAAAGGATTCATTCTATCTATACTCAATTCAAACTCTATATTCCTCATTTTTGCACTAAGGTTTGCAAATCTTCTACTGATGTTTTTTCACTGGGCGGAATCAGTAAAATATCTTAGTATTCCATCTTTCTTACGCTCTTCTGAATGCCAACGCAGCAGTTTTGCCTCCTTTAAATTCGCAATCTAAACGGCAACATACCAATTAAATCTGTACATGCAATATTATAATCTACTGATGACACCTAATTGTTTTAATAATTATAATAATTATTGATGAGTTTCTACGATTTAAAGGAGACTAATAAAACTATCTAGGTATTTAAGCATACATCTAAACAATCCAAACGGTAATATGCGAATATACAAGCCATCTCTTAGCTCCTTCTCTTTTTCCTCATTTTTTTTCTATTCAGCTGGCCTTCTGATCTCTCTTTTCTCTCTCTCTCTCCTTAATTAGTTCGGTGGAACCGTAGAAGCCTCCAGATCACCCACTTCTTTTATCCCTTCTCTCTCTCCATCTTCACATCATCTTCTTTCCCTGCTTTGCTCTTCCCTGACTGAGGCTTCAAGCGTTGCTCTGCTCCTATGGGCAACTTGGCTGCATCTCCTCCATCTTGCCTCTCCTCAATTCTGGCTTCCTCCGTCACCATCACTGGCTAGCTCATCTAGCCTCTCGGCACAGCTCCATTGAGCCTCCGGTCGCCGCGCCTTGGGCTCAACCCCGACCACCACCGCCTGTGCCTGTACTCGGCTCTAGCCCTCTAGCGCCTCCACAGTCTAACTCCTCTAATGCCTCTCTCCACTTCATTTCTTCTTTCTCTGCTCTCCATAATGAGTTTGTTTGATTTTTAGTTTTACGATTTGAATTGATTTGTTTAAGGATGGTGAATGCGGTAGAGGTATGCTATACGGCAGCGGCGAGTTGGAGGAGGCGATGAGGCGCCGCCGTGCTCGCCATGCTGGTCCGGCTTACCAAACTCAACCGGTCCACCGTTCATGTCGTGCCAGCACGACTCACCACGCGTCAGGCTGTGTCGTGCTTGAACCGTGCCGGGCCTCGGACTAACCCGAAAAAGCACGGTCCAACTCCCACCTCTAGGCACAAGAGGTATTCGTCAGTCTCACAACAAGTATCTTTCAGCCATACACAAGCCAAGCCAAATGCAAAGATTCTATATGAATCTCACAAGAACTGTCTTTTTTCCGAGGGAATCCTATAAAATGGTTTTGCTATTACACAATCGACTAAAATTTTTTATCTCAGTCATCTGAAGTGCACTCTCAATCATCTAAAGTTACAATGTACTAATTCACCCTCTTCTGAAATTACACTCTGAGTTACCTAAAATTACATTGTAAAAAATGATTGAAGATAAAGAGAAAAAATAGTTGTCTGTGTACTAGTCACTCCCTAAAATACTCCCCCTATAAAAATCCCTTATTGCAAACGTCTTCTACAATTTTTTTGTCGACCAAACAGAGTTGCAACGGCAGATCTTCAATTGCTCGCCTCCGCAGCCGCCTGTAGCTCGGCTAGCCTCTTCTTGCCCATCTCGACCAGGCGATCGACCGGCGGCATGGCCGCCTTGGCCGCGTCGAGCGCGCAGAACCGCTCCTTCCACGCGGCCAGCAGCGGCGTCCTGGCGGGGTCGACGATCTTGAACCCAGATGTCCGCTCTGACGCGTTCATCCCCGGCACGAACCCACCGAGCGCGATGTCCACGAACCCCACGTCGTCGCCGCCGAACCACCCCTTCCCCCGGGAGCACTCCCTGAACGCCCCCTCCAGCGTCTCCACCGCCGCGAGCGTCTGCGCCATCGCCTCCGCCTTCTCCTCCTCCGTCTTCGCCGCGAAGATCCCCACCCAAGAGCTTAGCAGCTGCACGACGATCAAATCAACACACACGAGGGCAATTCCTTCTGGCACGATCGATCTGGTCAAGAATTAGTCAACTGGACGGACGCGTGCGTACGTACCTTGTCGTCGACGTAGGCGGCCCAAAAGCGGGCGACGGAGCGGTCGTAGGGGTCGGCGGAGAGGAAGGCCGGGCCGGCGCCCGGGAAGGCCTCGTCGAGGTACTGCACGATGAGCATGGACTCGCAGACGGGGCGGCCATCGTGGATGAGCACGGGGACCTTCTTGTGCACGGGGTTGGAGGCGAGGAGGAGGTCGCTCTTGTTCTTGAGGTCCACCTCCACGTACTCGTACTCCAGGCCCTTGAGGTGCAAAGCGACGCGCACCCGGACAAGGAAAGGGCTCGCCCACGCGCCCAGCACCTTCAGCTCGCCGGTTCCTTCTCCAGCTCCGGCTGCGGCCATCGGTCCCCTTCTTTCCGGTGAAACTAATCAAGCCTTTTCCTTTTCTTTCCTGAGACAGATGTGTCGGTGGGTATGGCCAAAGATTGAAGGATGAGGAGTCAAGGACCGGATATTTGTGGATCCTGGAACGAACTTGGAAGTGTTTGGGTTTGGATTTGCTTTGGCTTCGTGGCATGCACGGTGATCACTGATGAGTTGAATAGTCTATGCGCCTTGTCGTCTGAATTTTATGCGCTAATACATCCACCCAAAAATCTAAGCTAATAAAAAAATCGAGTAATTTATTTATACTTCAATACCTCACTCAACTCTAACATGTGAAATAGAAGTTGGATGTAATAATTTTTTTAATTATACCAATCGGGTCTTCAAGTCAAGACCTCTTAGCTGTGATACCATATTGAGTTACAAGTACCAACCAGTTCATCCAAAAATCTAAGTCGGCACAATTAAAAAATAATTGTAACACATTTTTATTATACATCTTAAGTCTAAGAAGCCTATATATGAAAGAAAGTATTGAAATATAAGTAAATTATCTATTTTTTATTGGCTTTTTGGTAAATTGATTGTTGTATGTAATTTAACACATGCAAGTAGCCCTGCTGACTCACGAGACCATGACAGCCTAGGTAATGAAGTTTCTTGCTATTGCCAACCGTCATGTTTCTTCTTCTCATCTTTCTTCTCAGTACAATACAATTATTTGGTTGTTGTTGACGTTGGACTATGAATGCCAAAAAAATCAATTTTATGCTTCAGCAAAAGAAACTGAGCAATTGAATATCAGGCGAAGGCAAAGCGCAGGTCTAGTCACATCGATCGACGTACGCAATATTAGGCATTTTTCTTGTTTTGCTTTCATTTTTACTCTATACATTATCTTCAGCTGAAGTCACAAAGTTGTTTCTCTAGAGAGGTTTTTGAGAGGAAACTGCAATTTTTCCAAGGGTACACTTTTCTTTGCACGGTTGCACCGTGTTCAGAACTTAGTAGTATTGACTTTTTTTTTCTCCAGAACAGGATCGCTTTGACTTTCTCATACATTCCATCCCAATTTGTACGATCAGAAATGTAAAGATGATGTTGATCAAGAAAGCTCAGGAGAGTTAGCCGCACAGTGATGTGGATAATAACACAACAGAATAAAAACTTCGTTAATTCAATCTGATGATTAGAAGCAGAGGAGCAATTGGCCTAGTGGTCTCACCGGTGCAGGCGAAACCGACGGCGGTGTTGAGGCGAGGTAGTGGTCGAGCGGGTGCTTCCAAAGTGTGATTAGATGTTGTGGGGTGATGGCAATAGGTACCCGATACCCGAATACCCGACGGGTTTTACCCGATAAAGAGACGGGTATGGAAAATTTTATGTACCCATGGGTACGTTATTGGGCGAAATCCTCTACCCGCTGGGTAGGCGGGTGCGGGTGTGGGTATATACTACCCATACCCGCCTACCCGCGGGTAATGAATACCCGCATTAGACAACTAGACATCCTACTCAAATGTTAATTTTATTATCTACTTGTTGTTGATTGTTTATTTGTTTGTCATATGTTGATATGGTCATGTCAAGTATGTTTATGTGATGTACTAATTTTGATCGTTAGACGCTTTTGTGCTTGGCATGTATGATTAATGAATGTCTAAATTGATGATATTCTTATGTGTTGAACCGGGTATGCTTGCGGGTACGGGTTACCCGTCGGGTAGTAATACCCGCGCGGGTACGGGTATGGGTAAATTTTCCTACCCGCGTGCGGATACGGGTAACCCGACGGGTAAATTTACACCTAGCGGGTACGGGTATGGAATGGCAATACCCGATGGGTATTTACCCGTTGCCATCTCTATTCACAGTGCGGTGGGAGCAGTGGAGGGGTGTCGGCGGCTTCGACGCGTGGAGGCAGCGGTGGCACCGGATGCAGTCAGCAAGGAAAATGTTAGCCGAGGTGGCATTGAGAGAAGTGTTATCAGACTCGAAGACCTAGACCGACTATCGATCCGGTCGAGTTCTTGGGTCATTACTCTGATGGTTAGACGACCAGGTCGGACCGTTGAGTCACTGATTAGACCACGTGTATTTAAATTAAATTTTCATAAATATATACATCTCAAAAAATGAAAAACAACAATACAATAATAGCAATAGAATTAAAGAAAGTGAATGACAAATAACAAATAGCCGGTAATGCTCATATATGCAACCATGAGATCCATGATCATTAAGCAATAACCAATAAGTTACGTATAAGTCCATAGGATAAAATTAAGTAAGAACATGAAGAAATCACAACAACCTAAAATATCGTATACATCATTCTACCTAACAAATTTGTAGGCAAATAACCACTAAAAGTCAAGAAAAATTTCTTTAATTTGAGGGCAATTTTGTCTTTTGGCTTCACGAACAAAACCTGGTTAGGTCGATGCAAACCGGCCGGGTCAACCGGGTCAATGAAAAACCGGTCAGATCGACCAGGTTCAATTACATCTCCAGTCTTGTGATTGTGATCGGCTCGATGTAGCTTCTGGGTCTGGGTTTTTCTGGTTCAACTACCAGACCTGTCTGGGTCTAATAACTATAGTTGTGAGTACTACAGCTCTAGCAGATTTATGGTGGATGACAAGCGGTACGGGTGAGCGCACGCGTCGGCCGCGAGGCGCGCTAAGAGCATCTCCAATAGTGACTTATGAGCTAGTTCTAAGCATATTATTTCATATTTTAATAGAAGAGAGAAAAGCTAGCTCTTGATCAAGAGCTAGGCTCATACACGCATTCCAAGATTATGTGAGAGTGTCATGTGAGGCTATTTATATTATGAGCTATGTGCTAAAAGTTAGTACTATTGGAGAAGTTGTCTTAGACCTAGTAACTAGCTCATACTGTTGGAGATGTTCTAAGTTGCTGCGGGATTCGGAGGTCAGCGCGCGGCATGCAACACGAGACGGCGAGGGCAGCGCGCAAGTAATGGGAAGTAAAAGCGCGAGCTCTGAGCAGGCAGGTCAGGTGTGAACGCTGGGGAGGTTTGGCTGGAAATGGCGGCGCAGGGAGGGCTAGCTTGGCACGCCACTACATGGGAGGAGACAGGCTGGAGGAAGATGTCGACGGAGGAAGGAAGGTGTAGTTGGGGTGTCTACCAAATCGGGAAAGTCTAGGAATTCAAGCAAACTCAAACCAAATTCAAAAATTTTGAATTTCAAGGATGTTTCGAATCGTCTTTTGAGAGCTCGGCGAGGCAGCTTTTCGTGCCCAGATTGAGCGGCCTTTCATTTGTAAGAGCAATCTCAGGCCTGGTTGGTGCAGATCCGGAAAATTCCAGCGTTGCTGGCGGAGTCTGGTTGAGTTGCTGCCTACATTGGGCCTGTTTAGCAACGGCTGTGGCTTATGACTTTTGGTTGAAATGTTTGAATTTTAGCTGTTTACGGTACAGATTACGGAGACAGATATACTCACTTGCGATTTTGGCTGGTACAGATATTGGGCTTTTAACGTGTACATCGTTTAACTTAGAGCAACTCCAGCAATAGCCCTCAAATCAGGGCCCCTACTTTTGTTTTGAGAGGCCCCCCTATTTTTGAGAGCCCTGTTTTTGGGGCTGCACTCCAGCAGGGGCTCTCAAAACAGGGCTCCTATTTCTCAATTTCCACTATTTCTTCACCATCTATGCATATGTATGGACAAAAGCACAATAAACAATAAAATATTTATGATTTCGCAATGAGGGACAATATTTAAATTTATGAATTCAAATACGAATATTCAAATTTAAATTTAAATTTGTTCCGAATTTAAATTGAAAGCACAAAGTTCATCACATAACATCAAATAAACTGATATAATCCATCATAACATATAAAATGAAGTCTACGAAAATAATTAAACAACTAGCTAGCGCTATGTATCACCCACAAATGTTCCACAAGATCGTCGCAGAGTTTCTCATGTCCCTGTCTATCTTCAATCTCCCTGTGTATCTTGAGAAACTCCGACAACACAAGTGGATTGCGGCGTTGGTATTCCTCCTCCCTCAGCTCCTCACCTCCATCTTGATCATAGTCATAGCCCCCAACATCATCTGCATCTCGCTCATTCTCAATTATCATATTATGCATGATCACACATGCTGTCATTATATACCATAGTGTCTCCTTATTCCAAAATTTTGCAGGACCTCTAATCATGGCAAAGCGTGATTGCAACACCCCAAATGCTCTCTCAACATCCTTCCTTACCGCTTCTTGAGCTTTTGTGAAATGACATTTCTTGTTACCTTGTGGGTTTCTGTAGCTCTTCACAAATGTAGCCCATGATGGATAGATCTCATCTGCCAAATAATAACCCATGGTGTACTTGTTGCCATTCACCATATACTCAATAGCAGGTGAAGTTCCTGAAGTTAGCCGCTGAAATAGAGGGGACCTCTTCAGAACATTGATATCATTAAGTGATCCAGGCAATCCAAAAAATGAATGCCAAATCCACAAATCCTCTGATGCAACAGCTTCTAGTATCATGGTTGGTTCATCCACATGTCCCGAGTACATCCCTTTCCATGCAGTTGGGCAATTCTTCCACCTCCAATGCATACAGTCAATGCATCCAAGCATACCTGGCCAACCCCTCTTGTTATTTATCTCCATCAATCTTGCAGTATCCTCAATAGTAGGTGGCCTCAAGTATTGTTCACCAAAAACCTCAACCACAGCTTTTACAAAGTGATGGAAGGCCTCAATCATAGTACTCTCTGCAATTCTCACAACCTCATCTATGGAATCTGCAGGAACATCATATGCTAGCATCCTAAAAGATCCAACCACCTTCTGAAGGGCGGTGGCTCCAAGCAATGGATGAGTCAGGAGTTTGGCTCTTGCCACTATCATCTTCTTCTTGATCAGGAACATCAATTGGTGTTGAGTTGCTTGTCCTAGGCCTTTTGGAGGGCAGAAGAGCCGTGAACTTGGGGCAATGCCTAACCTTCAACCAACAGTGATAGAAAGAGAAACCCTTCTTGGTTGGCTCCTTGTCTGCATATATAGTTTGTGCTTCCAACACCTGAAAGCAAAGACATATGTGAGTCAGCATTTTTGGTATATTAATGAATTGATTCATAGTAATGTTCAATATGAAAGGATTTCTTACATGTTCCTGGAAAGGCACACCACTAGGATGCCGACGCTCAACTTCTTCAAAATAGCCCTGAAACTTCTGCAACTCCTTGTAAATTATGCCCCACCGATGCTCAAGAGAGCTGGTAGTCCTACTAGATTCAAATTTCTTGTTTGCGTGGTAGTTTTCATGAATTCGCTTCCAATATGCTGAACCAGGTTGCTCATTTGCAGTAATAGGATCCATGGTAATATTCTCCCATGACTCACATAGCTGGAGATCCTCTTGCTGAGAGTAGTTGGCAGCACGGATTGGCTTCTTTTTGGATGCATTAGGTTCACTAGCAATTGGTTGAGACACAATTGATTGCGTACCAATTGGTGAAATATCAATATCATCAATCCCAATCTCATTGGACATCATCCTTGACCACTGACCTCCTTGCGACATATCTCAAGCTGTGGATTTGGATCAATCATATGTGATGATGTTACTCTCAGACAACATTGCAAAACACTGGAAAGCCAATGAAGCTGAGGAGTGGGCTCAACTATGTTTATCATTTGGCAAAAACAAATAATAACTTATGAACACCACAATCTAATTAAACATAATCACAAACAATTGCAAAGGCATTTTGATATGTACAATTGCAAAGTGCTGGACAGAAGTAGGGCTGGACAGAATTGCAAAGTGTTGGACATAATTGCAAAGTGCTGGACAGAATTCCCCTTATAAATCTATCTACCTTTTTTCCCCATTCATGATGAATGTATAGTTGTATAGTTGATACAAGTCATATACTCTGCAAGATATGCTCAGAACATTTCTGTCATTGTACCCACTCTCCAAGGAACTAGATGATACAAGTCATATACTCTGCAAGATACATTCTGCTCACAACCCACTGATTATCATTGGCCTGTTCTGTTTTTTTGAATAATGCATACATATAGCTCTATCCATGTCTCATACACACAAGCTACTTGTCAAACAAGCTCCATCCAAATATAATGTAAAATTGCAAACCAACTTCTAAAATATGATATAACTGTCATATATATCCCAGGCAAAGTGATTGGAAAGGCATACCTTTACAACAGCTGCAACAGTCCCTGACGGTTTTGGAGGATCAGGAATTTGGAATAGCGCACAGTGCCTATTTGGATCAAATTTCTCATTCTGAGTTTCAAACACAAGATCACAAACATATCACAGTGCCTATTTGCTATTGAAAATCTATTCAGGAGTTTACAAGTTACAAGTTACAATTGCTATCGAGAATTGAAATCCTATTCAGAAAAGCATTTGCTGATCCAGAAGGTTTAACCATCAGGTACCTTGATCGCCGGACGGGGGCAGGAGGGCCAGGACGGGGGCGCGCGGGGGCGGCGGGGGATCTCACAGGACGGGGGGCGCGGGGGCGGCGGGGGATCTGACAGGACGGGGGGGGGGAGCGGGGGCGGTGGGGGATCTGGCGGGACGGCGGCAAGAGGGGCGGGACGGGGGCGGCGGGGATCTGGCGGGACGGCGGCAGGAGGGGCGGAACGGGGGCGGCGGGGATCTGGCGGGACGGCGGAAGGAGGGGCGGAACGGGGGAGCGCGGGGCCGGCGGGGGATCTGGCGGGACGGCGGCAGGAGGAGCGGGACGGGGGCGCGCGGGGGCGACGGGGGATCTGGCGGGACGGCGGCAGGAGGGGCGGGACGACGGCAGGAGGGGTGGGACGGGGTGCGCAGGGGCGGCGGGGGAATCTAGCGGGACGGGGGCAGAGGGGCGGCGGGCGATTTTGGCAGAGCGCGGGGCAGATTTTTCACGGGCGCGGGATAAAAACCGTAGGATGAGAGCCCGGTGCAGGGCCCCTAGGAATGAGGGCTTGGATGCCTCATTTGAGAGGCCTCTTATTTTTGAGAGCCAAGTAGGGGGTCTGTTGGAATTTCATTTTTTGCTTTGACTCTCAAATATGAGATTTGAGGGCTCAAGTAGGGGGTCTGCTGGAGTTGCTCTTATAGACCCTGTCTTGAGAAAACATTCCGTTTGAAAATTAAGTGCGGTAGCAAAAGCTAAAAATCGTCAGCTTCGGAGGAAAGGAACAAGTTGTGTAGGTATAAACAAGTTCTCTGTACATATCCTCGTCATCCCCTCCACCTTACCTCTGTTGCACCGGGAGAAGTTTGGGTAGCTGGTCATGGTGGACTCCAGTACGGCAATGATAACCAGATTCAATGTCAGGAAGTTTGATGCATGGTAAGCGTCACGCACCGGTAAATGTCTTAACAACACGAGGAGGATTGGTATCAAAATGGACGAGGAGGGCGAGGAAACGAAGGCACGTGTTGTTTCCTTACGAGGAGAAGAAGAAAGAGAACGAAGAGAGAGGACTGAGAAAGATATCGATGATGTGGGTGTCAACATTCTTCTGTTGGATCCTCATCAAAGTGGTACGCGCTAACAATTTACCGAAACAAAATACCAATGACCTTTATCTCTCGAAGCAATCGGCTGAATGACACTGTACTGGGAACAACGGTTTACTTTATTACAAATTTACAACAATCTCTCGTCGAACTATAGACACAAAGGTATTCGTCAGTCTCACGAGAAGTATCTTTCAGCCATACACAAGCCGAATGCAAAGATTCTATAAGTATCCTCGTCGGGGACTGTTTTATTTCCACGGGAATCATATAAAATTCCCTTATTCCAAACGTCTTCTACAAATTTTTTTGTCGACCAAACAGAGTTGCTGCAACGGCAGATCTTCAATTGCTCGCCTCCGCCGCCGCCTGCAGCTCGGCTAACCTCTTCTTGCTCACCTCGACCAGGCGGTCGACCGGAGGCATGGCCGCCTTGGCCGCGTCGAGCGCGCAGAACCGCTCCTTCCACGCGGCCAGCAGCGGCGTCCTGGCGGTGTCGACGATCTTGAGCCCAAACGCCCGCTCCGACGCGTCCATCCCCGGCACGAACCCACCGAGCGCGATGTCCACGAACCCCACGTCGTCGCCGCCGAACCACCCCATCCTCCCGGAGCACTTCCTGAACGCCCCCTCCAGCGTCTCCACCGCCTCGAGTATCTGCGCCATCGCCTCCCCCTTCTCCTCCTCCGTCTTCGCCGCGAAGATCCCCACAAAAGAGCTCAGCAGCTGCACGACGATCAAATCAACACACATGAGGGCAATTCCTTTTGGCACGATCGATCTGGTCAAGAATTAGTCGACTGGACGGACGGGTGCGTACGTACCTTGTCGTCAACGTAGGCGGCCCAAAAGCGGGCGACGGAGCGGTCGTAGGGGTCGGCGGGGAGGAAGGCGGGGCCGGCGCCCGGGAAGGCCTCGTCGAGGTACTGCACGATGAGCATAGACTCGCATACAGGGCGGCCATCGTGGATGAGCACGGGGACCTTCTTGTGCACGGGGTTGGAGGCGAGGAGCAGGTCACCCTTGTTCTTGAGGTCCACCTCCACGTACTCGTACTCCAGGCCCTTGAGGTGCAGCGCGATGCGCACCCGGACAACGAAAGGGCTCGCCCACGTGCCCAGCACCTTTAGCTCGCCAGTTCCTCCTCCAGCTCCGGCGGCGGCCATCGGTTCCCTTCTTTCCGGTGAAACTAATCAAGCCTTTTCTTTTCCTGAGACTGATGTGTCGGTGGGTATGGCCAAAGATTGAAGGATGAGGAGTCAAGGACCGGATATTTGTGGATCCTGGAACGAACTTGGAAGTGTTTGAGTTTGGATTTGCTTTGGCTTCTTGGCATGCACAGAGATCACTGATGAGTTGAATAGTCTATACGCCTTGTCGTCTGAATTTTATGCACTAATACATCCACCCAAAAATCTAAGCTAATAAAAAAATCGAGTAATTCATTTATACATCAAAATTTCTACTCACATGGAGACTCACTCAACACTAACACGTGAAATAGAAGTTGGATATAATAATTTTTCTAATTATACCAACTGGGTCTTAAAATCAAAACCTCTTGGCTATGATATTATATTAAGTTGTAAGTACCAACCAGTTCATCTAAAAATTTAAGTTGACAATTAAAAAAATAATTGTAACACATTTTTATTATACATCTTAAGTCTAAGAAGCCTACATGTGAAAGAAAGTATTGAAATATAAGTAAATTATCTATTTTTATTGGCTTTTTGGTAAATTGATTGTTGTATGTAATTTAATACATGCAAGTAGCCCTGCTGACTCACGAGACCATGACAACCTAGGTAATGAAGTTTCTTGCTATTGCCAACCGTCATGTTTCTTCTTCTCATCTTTCTTCTCAGTACAATACAATTATTTGGTTGTTGTTGACGTTGGACTATGAATGCCAAAAAAATCAATTTTATGCTTCAGCAAAAGAAACTGAGCAATTGAATATCAGGCGAAGGCAAAGCGCAGGTCTAGTCACATCGATCGACGTACGCAATATTAGGCATTTTTCTTGTTTTGCTTTCATTTTTACTCTATACATTATCTTCAGCTGAAGTCACAAAGTTGTTTCTCTAGAGAGGTTTTTGAGAGGAAACTGCAACCTTTCCAAGGGTACACTTGATTGTTTTGGTGATTGACAAATTTATTAGAAATGACCAATGGTTGTGATTTATTGGAAAGGTGAGTTATGAATTAACAGGGTTCCTCTTG
Source organism: Dendrocalamus latiflorus (assembly GCA_017311315.1). Classification (NCBI taxonomy): domain Eukaryota; kingdom Viridiplantae; phylum Streptophyta; class Magnoliopsida; order Poales; family Poaceae; genus Dendrocalamus; species Dendrocalamus latiflorus. Next base: position 29,794,701 of record CM029664.1, read on the forward strand.
ATAAAGCTACTGTAGGATCAAGGATACTGACTAGAGGGGGTGAATAGAAGGTTTTTAAATTTTTCTAGCTTACTAAATTAATTCTCTACAATTTTAATTGCAAGAATGTAAAGCAATTAAGCCTACACAATTCTAGTCAAGCAAATAACTCTACTAGCTCTAAATCAAGCAAATGATCACAATAAAGTAACAAGTAAAAGCTATAGTGAAGCAAGAGAGAAATGTACACAATCGATATTTTTACCGTGGTATTCCAAAACTTGCCGGTTTCCCCTAATCCACGTTGAGGTTAGCCCAAACGAATTGGACCAGCTCCACGAATTAAGCCGAAGCACATCGATCACTAGTGGTAACTCTTCCCCGCTCCGGGTAGGTGAGCTCCAACCTTCACACAAACGTCGTGTCTTCCCACAATCGCCTTTGAGAAGATCACCGATCAACCACCTCCCAATCGTCCAGGTGCCGGCAAACACCAAGAGTAATAGACCTGAGCTTCACTTGATTTGCAAACTAGTGCCAAGGATCAACTAATGAATGCAATGAACTAAATTTGCCCAACCACCTCAAATTGAATACACAAGAGAGAACAAGGGGTGGAATGAATGCTCTATGCTCAAGAAATATTCAATGGGTCTCTTCTTACTGTCCTTGTGCAGTGGTAGGGGTATTTATACCCTCCACCAACCAAAACTAACTGTTTGGAACAAATTCCAAAAAAATTCAAGGTGAGCGGTACTACCGCTGTTATGGGGCTGGTACTACCGCTCCTATTTCTGGCGCGTCAGAACGGCTATGTCAGAGCTCTGCAGTGACCGTTGGAATGTCGGCGCGGTACTACTGCCGTTGAAACTTGCGGTACTGCTGCTCTCCGGTAGTTCCGCAAAGTCGGCGCGGTATTGCCGCTTGAGCCGAACTTCCAAAAGTCCTAAATTTGGCCCTCTCTGGAAAAAAGGCTCCGCTCTGCCTCCAGAGCTTCCGGGCTCCGGAAGTACCGCTCTGAGTAGCGGAACTACCGCACCTTGCGGTAGTCCGGCGTTGAAATCACTGGTACTTCCGCTCCGCGAAATCTCAAAATGCATCTGGAGGTGACCTCTGGAAAAAAAAGGTTCCGCTCATCCTTCGGAGCTTCCGGGCTCCAGATGTACCGCTTCAAAATGCGGAACTACCGCAACCTACGGTAGTTCCAGCGTTGAAAGCACCGGTACTTCTGATCCCGCAAAGACTCGGGTACCCCTGGAGGGTGCTCTCTGGAAAAAGGCTCCGCTCGGGTTCCGGAGCTTTTGGTCGCCGGTAGTTCCGATTTTACCAGGGGAACTACCACTCTACGGTAGTTCCGACGTTGTAAACTGCGGTACTACCGCTCTTCCAGACATAGCACAGTTTTAGTTTAAAATCTGATTTTTGATGAATACATGCTTCTAATTTGATCCAAATGGAACATAAAATTTGCTATCAAGCTACTTGCCATGATCCTTCTTTATGGTACGATTATTTATCCTATAATCCAGTTTTCCACCTTTTCTCCTTAAGACCGGTAAAAATAAAAGGGATCATATTCTAAGTTTACCTTTGCCTCGAGCCATCTTTGGGTCTTCACATTTATCCTTTGGTTTGCATCTTGTCACCAACATATGGACTTATCCTTTGCATACTCATTAAATACGTTAGTCTCATATTCACATAAATTCATTAATTACCAAAACCATTTTTAGGGGCCTAGATGTTTTCAATCTCCCCCTTTTTTCGTAATTGATGACAACACAAATTTTATGTGGAAAATAATGTTTTTGAATATACCACTTGTTTGGCAACTAGTTGTATATTCCATTTTAACTTTTAATGAGAACAATTCTTGCAACAAATTTTGTCTTGGCATTAGGTGAATTGTTTCCATTTTAAAGTTCAAGAGAGAGGATACTCCCCCTAAATATGTGCATGAAAAGAGAATAAAAATTATCGCATATGAGACAAGATGCACATGACAAAGAGATATTATATTAAGGAATTAAGCAATATGATAAACATCCACGAGCATAAAGTTTTACAACCAATCATCCAAAGGAAATAAAGCATACTGTTATAATGTCATTACATCCAAAAGCACACTTAACGAAGAAAAGTTCATTACATCCCAAGGCAAAACGTAAATAGATAGATATGAAGTAAAAGCATCCTAGCCCAACCCAACTATCCACTCTTCTCCCCCTTTGGCATCAAGTACCAAAAAGATCACTCCTAAGGTCCGGAGGGAGAAGGACCACGACGGCGGCGTCGAGTGTAGCACTGAGGCGACGGAGGCGGCTAAAACAGGGACTGCTCTAGATCTGTGACTCTGTCGTCCAGTGAGCTCATCCGGCCGTCCAGAGAGTCCAACCTCCCATCGACAGTATCCATCCGAGAGTTCAGGATGGAGAAACCCTGAAGGATGGCCTAGTAGACCTGGGAGAGGGAAGGCTGGCCTGCCTCCTCGGGCTGTGCTGATGCTGCTCCTGCTCCTGCTACTCCGGCTGCTGCTGCTGCTGAAGACCCTGGTGCTGCCGGATCTAACTGTCGGGCTCGAGCAGCTGTAGGAATGGGAGGCTCAGGTCTGGGCTTGTAAGGCTTATGCACTCCTCCACATCCTCCCCTAAACTCCATCTTTGTCTTCATCAATGCCATAATATAAGGCGCATTGTTGATGTGCTTAATCCGATCATTCTTGGAAGAGGCTATCTCCCAAATGATCACATAAACCACATCGAACTTCTGCCCCTTCATGATGTAGTCTATGAGGTTCCAGGCATGTCCTCTAATAGCATCAAAATTACCGCTCTTTGGGAAGATGGTATGGTTAATAATTCTATTAACCAAGCTAGGAATGGGGGAGCAGACCTACCAGTTTCCCTGGTATGAACCGCTCAGCAGTGTTGTAGTAGATCGCCATGTTAGGAATATCAAAGGCAAGCTTGTCATAGACCTTCTCATAAGCGCTCAGCTATGCCCTCAATGCCAGCTCAAAAAATCATGCTTGGTCGCTTCTAATTTCTGGCACACTAATATCCAAGTGAGCTGCTGAAAGTCGGGCGAGATGTATACTGTGGCATAGAATTGACGGATAAGCTCCTCATTATAATCACATGGTAATGCCACCAGCTGATGTATACCTACCCTCTGGAACAGCCTGTATGTCCCCTCATACTTGTCGATGGAATCCAGATGATCCCAATCGCATACTTGTGGTCTGCGAAATGTCGGTCCTTCCCATACAGCTGATCAAATATCTGCTACTGGAATTTTGTGTGGAACTTGGGGTTGACTGAGTTGCAAGGAAGCTCAAATTGGTTCCTGTGTCTCAATCTTGCAAACTCATCGGGAGTGATTTTCTTAAGGTCAATTTTCGGCTTCTCCCTTTCTGTCAAGTCCTCCTCAGATTCCTCCATTGGGGAGCTCACTGCCTGTTCAGACTCTAGCTCGGAGTCTGACTCAGATGCCAGGGCCTTCCCCTTGTCTTGAGCAGCTTTCTGGACTGCCTCAGGGGATGGGAGAGCTGGGGCGCCAGAAGAATCCCCAGAAATGGATGAATACATCCTCCTGCTCGTGGCTCTTGTTCTAAGCATCTAGGAACAAGATTAAACTGTATTAGGATCAAGGGAGAAAGGAGCAACTTAGATTGAAAAATAATATAATGAAGTTGATGTGCTGTCAGGCAAATCGGAAGTAGCGCCATTCTGGGCCGGTAGTACCGCGCCAGTCGAGCGGTAGTTCTGCTCCCCTGACCGATTCTAGATCTAGACAATGTGCATAAATTTTTGGTGTTTTCTTGGATTGAATCCATGAAATAGATGTGCAAACACCTTTAAAAACCAAATCTACTCATTTGTCCTAGATCTTTGCACAAAATCGTCTACATTTTAATCCAATCTAAAATTTTAACCTAGGGCTCAAAAGAGATCAAAAAGAGAGTTTTGATCCGAAATACCTTGAGGATCGGAGGAGTTGAACCCTTTGAAGATGAGAAGACTTGAAAAATCGAAGAAAACTCCGCTAGATTCAAGGATCTAGGGGCGGTTTTTGGTGGAGTTTGTGAGGGAGAGAGAGACAGGAGAGGGAAGGTGTACAGGCTCAAATGGAGGTATGGCTCGAAGGACCAGATGAGGAGAGAGAGAGAGGCCGTACATATGCCCTTGGGCTCAGGCGGTTTTTCCCTCTCAAGTCACATGCGGTAGTACTGCCGATATGGGCGGTAGTTCCGCTCAGCGGAAGTACCGCTTCCACGGTCGGTAGTTCCGCTTACCGGAAGTACCGCAGGAAAACAGCGGTAGTTCCGATTGTTCTGGAACTTGAAGGAAAAGGATTGGAATGAAAGTAGATACAAATGATCCCTAGTTTTTGCACTCAACTAGAATCATTAAGGATCATTATGCATTAAATATACCAAAATAATATCTTTAAATAGTTTTTGCATTTTATCAAAATCAAAAACCTTCTTGCATAGAATCTTTTGCACACAAACTCTCAAGCTACTTCAAGTGAGCATGCATTTAAATGTGCCTAAATTTATGCAACATTACAATAATCTATGACATTTAATTCATTCCTTAATTTGCAAAAGCGGCTTTCATCTAAGGGTTTGGTGAAAATATCCGATAATTGGTCTTCGGCCCGGATGTGGCTAATGTAAATATCTTCTTCGCTAACATGGTCCCTCAAGAAATGGTGGCGTATATCTATATGCTTGGTTCTTGAGTGTTGGACTGGGTTATTAGAGATTTTGACTACACTATCATTATCACACAAAAAGGCACTTTATCAAAATTAATTCCATAATCCATCAAAGTTTGCCTCATCCATAATAATTGAGCACAACAACTCCCGACAGAAATATATTCGGCTTCGGCAGTTGAAAGTGCTACAGAATTTTGTTTCTTTGAGGACCAAGACACTAAGGACCTACCTAAGAATTGACAACTTCCCGAGGTGCTTTTTCTATCTACTTTGCAACCTGCGTAATCAGAATCCGAATATCCAATTAATTCAAATTTAGCACCTTTAGGATACCAAAGCCCTATGTTATAGGAATGTTTTAAATATCTCAAAAAATTTTTTACGGCCTTTAAATGACACTCTTTTGGAGAAGCTTGAAAGCAAGCACACATGCATACACTAAACATGATATCGGGCCTAGATGCGGTAAGATAAAACAAACTACCAATCATGGATCTATAAAGTTTTGAATCTACCGACTTACCTCCTTCGTCAAGGTCTAGATGCCCGTTTGTTACCATTGGTGTCTTGATGAGTTTTGCATCTTCCATGCCAAACTTCTTGAAAAGGTTTTTAACGTACTTCGTTTAGCTTATGAAGGTCCCATCTTCGAGTTGTTTGATTTGGAGTCCAAGGAAGTAGCTCAATTCTCCTATCATGGACATCTCAAATTCCCTAGACATCATTTCACCAAACTCTTCGCAAAAATCTTGGTTAGTAGAACCAAATATAATGTCGTCAACATAAATTTGGCATACGAAGAAGTCATCACCAATGATTTTTGTGAATAATGTTGTATCTACTTTTCCAATTTTAAATCCTTTTAAACCAAGAAAAATTGTAAGGCGCTCAAACCATGCTCTAGGAGCTTGTTTTAAATCATATAGCACCTTTGAAAGTTTATAAACATGATTAGGGTATTTAGAATCTTCGAACCCTAGTGGTTGCTCAACAAATACAAGTTCGGAGATAGTTTCATTTGAAAAGGCACTTTTAACATCCATTTGAAATAATTTAATATCAAAACTAGATGCAAAAGCAAGCAAGATTCTAATGGACTCAAGTCTAGCAACGGGTGCAAATGTCTCATCATAATCTAAACCCTCGACTTGAGTGTAACCTTGAGCAACTAACATTGTTTTGTTTCTTACCATAACTCCGTTTTCATCTTGTTTATTCCGAAAGACCCATTTTGTACCAATAAAGTTGTGCCCCTTGGGTCTTTCCACCAAAGTCCAAACTTCATTTTGAGCAAAGTTATTCAACTCTTCATGCATGGCATTAACCCAATCCGGATCATCTAGAGCTTCATCTACACGCTTAGGTTCAAGTGAAGACACAAAAGAATAATGTTCACAAAATAAAGCTACTCTAGAGCGAGATTGAACACCCTTACTCACGTCACACAATATTTGATCTATTGGATGATCCTTGGCGATTGCATTGTGAATCTTGAAGGTGTTTGGTTTTTGATCCTTTTCTTCATCTTCTATGACTTGAACATTGCTTGTTGTAGAAGAGGTTGGAGGTTCCACTTGTCTTGATGAGTTAGGTGATGTTGGGTCTTCTTTTGGCTTGATGTGACCAATTTGCATGTTTTTCATAGCCTTGCGTAATCCTTCATCACCTACATCATCTAAATTTTCTTGCTCTTCTTGAGAGCCATTAGTCTCATCAAATTGAACATCACATGATTCTTCTACTAATCCTGAATTTTTATTAAAAACTCTATATGCTTTGCTATTCGAAGAATATCCTAATAAAAATCTTTTATCACATCGACTTTGAAATTTAGAGAGCCGAACACCCTTTCTTAAGATATAGCATTTGCAACCAAATACTCTAAAGTAGGATATGTTCGGTTTTCTTCCAATGAAAAGCTCATAGAAAGTCTTTTTCAAAAGACGATGTAGATAAAAGCGATTTATGGCATGACAAGCGATGTTAATAGCTTCCGCCCAAAATTTATTAGAAGTATTATATTCATCAAGCATTGTCCTCGCCATTTCAATTAATGTACAATTTTTCCTTTCTACAACTCCATTTTGCTCCGGAGTGTAGGTTATGGAAAGTTCATGTTTTATTCCAAATTCATCATAAAAATCTTCAATGTTAGTGTTTTTGAACTCGGAACTATTGTCACTCCTAATTTTCATTATTTTAAAATCAAATTCATTTTGGGCCCTTTTTGCAAAACTTTTGAAAATCCCGGAGGTTTCGCTTTTGTCATTTAAGAAGAATACCCATGTAAATCTAGAGTAATCAACTACAACGACTAAACAATAGCTATTTCCCCCGATACTCTTATAGGTTGTTGGCTCAAACAAATCTATATGTAAGAGTTTTAACGGCCTAGATGTTGACATGATACTTTTGGAAGGATGAGAATTTGCGACTTGTTTTCTGGCTTGACAAGCACTACAAAGTCTATTTTTCTCAAACTTCACATCTTTCAAGCCAACAACTAAGTCATATTTTAAAAGCTTTTTAAGTTGAACCATGCCCACATGACTTAGTCTCCAATGCCATAACCAACCCAAAGAAGTTTTTGCAATTAAACAAGTTTTTAAACAAGACTCATTTGAAGAAAAATTTACTAAATAGAGATTTTCAAATCTAAAACCTTTGAAAACAAGTTCATTACCATTTTCTTTTGAAATAATTACATTTCTTTAGAGAAGGAGCAAGTTAAGCCTAAATCACATAATTGAGCAATAGATAGCAAATTAAAATTCAGTGTTTCTACTAAAGATACATTGGAAATGGAAAGGTCATTTGAGATAGCAATTTTACCCAAACCAAGTACCTTTCCTTTGCTATTGTCCCCAAAGGTGATTTTCTCATTGCTCCCGCTCTCAAAGGTGATGAACATTTTCTGGTCTCCGGTCATGTGTTGAGTGCCAACACCCAATACATTCCACCGGTTTTGTAGTTCACCTACAAAAGAAAATCTAGTTCTTTTAGGTACCCAAATTTGTTTGGGTCCTTGGAGGTTAGTAACCAAGGTTTTGTGCACCCAAATAGATTTCTTTTTAGCACCCAAAATCGAGGTGCCAACGAAATGAGCAATAATATTTCCATTTTTAGATTTTTTGAGCATGTAGCATGAATCATACAAACCAATGGGTTGAATTTTATTTTTAGGACAATTATCTTGCACATGTCCTACATCCCGGCATTTAAAGCAATATTTACCATTTTATTTTACAAACCTTGTGGGCTTGTATGCCGGCTTCTTTCCTTTCTTGGGAATGTACCCAAGACCCTATTTGTTAAATGAGCATCTTTGATCACTCAACAATTTGTCAAGGGTGGCCATTCCCTTGTATGCTCTTTATAAACTCTTGTTTAATTTTAGCACATGTTCCTTTAAATTCTTATTTTCATTAACAAGTACATTATCATTAGCAAGAGTTAAAGCATTTTTGGAATCAATATTAGAAGAGCATGGCATGGCAAGAAGATCATCACAAGATGTAGATGTGCTAGATTTTGATTTCTCTATACTAGGCATTTCATCTAAAATATCACATGTAATTCCAATGCTAGTACAAGATTTTTGATTTTCTTGGATAAGTAAATCATGAGCTTCCTTTAGCTCCTCATAAGATTCTTGGAGATATATGTGTTCTCTCTTCAAGACCTTAAATTTTGATTTTTCTTTTCCAAGAAATTCATTTAGTTCAATGAGCATATCTATAAGATCATCATATGAGGGTTCATCGTTGTAGGGACCCAGATATTTAAAATCCGGATACCTCTGTGTTTAGCTGCACTATTCCCTGGATCACTAGATAGTGCACATAGTTACAGTAATGGATATCAAATTTCATATCTTGCGGAAGCATAATTAAAATAATAAACTTACTCAAGGGCCGATTAGGCCGAATTCAAAAAGTTGTAGCAGCGGAAGAACGAAGCACACAGGTGGGACCTTCAGGACATGCCCACAGGCAGCCAACTGGAGGTGCGCGACCTAGCCCTTGACATCTTCATCTTCTCTGCCATCTTGTCCAATCTTGTTGCTGAGACGCGATGATGTGATTCTTGATTCTGAATTTTTGTCGCAAAAGCGAGCGTGAGCACTCCGACCCCGTGCTCCGCGAGCCAATACACAGAATGCAAATAAATAGTATGCATGGCATAACAAAGGAAAGGCTCGGGTTATTTTATTTGCCAAAAATTTGCTTTTAGCGGCATTATTATTCTTAATTAATCAAAGTTTTATTATTACTACCTAACTCCACACTACAATTACCAAAATCGACTTAATCCACCGAAAATGTACCCTATTTATTAATTGCTGTCTAAAACTCTAAACAGCAAGTATCATTATTTATTTAATCCACCGATCATACTTTGTACTTTGAATTATTAATAATCCAATCCTGTCATTACTATTCATCAGCCCCTTACCTCTGAACTCTAATGATTCTCTAACATAATTTCTTTCAAATCCACCGATATCATTTGTATTCAATCCTTTTTGTCATTGATTTCAACCCATAATCCAATAATCCATCTCATTTTTCCATTATCTATCACTAGCTAATCCTCAGATATACCTCCACCAAAAATTTAATTTACCAAGATTATAATCCACTAATTATCATGACTCCTCTAATCTTCTCAGAAATTTAATTCGTCCCTCTAGTAATTGATCAACTCCTATTAATTCCCTATATTGACAACATCTTCCAAGGATTAACAATCACTATTATATATCCACCAAGAATATCATTAATCAAGAATTATAATCCAATACTTGTATTATTCCACCAAATCCTCAAAAGTTCATTTGATTCATCTAGTAACTGAATCTATTAATTCTAATATTGACATCTCCCAAGAATTTATTTATCAGTGTCATAATCCAATATTTATCTGTGCAATTCCTAAATCTCCACAAATCATTTAAATCCTCTATCTAGCCTATCATTTAGCTAGACTTCACCAATTTATTTCCTCCAGAACCCACACTATCATTTCCTATTCAAGATCGACATGAATCCACCAATGCCTTTATATGTACTCTACAAACATTCCTCTCTTTTACTCGCGACCCTGTTTATTCCACCCATATTTTATTTTGTAAGAATAGAAATGCCACTATTTGAAATATAATACATAAAATTTCCTGAGACCTTAGCAGTTTTGGACAAAAACATAATGTTCAAGGAATATTAACATGATTTTCCATACACAAGGCATTATATCATATGCACACTATCACCATGGCATCACACCATGCAGCGTATTTCAGCGTTATAGTCGCTTAACTTACCACTGGGACGACACCCAGGACAATTCCAAACCAGGGCAGTCCATCGCCCTTCCACTTTTCCATTCCCATTTTTCAATATTTTGAAACAGAACTATATCCAGTTAAGTTCCCATGTCTGCCCTTGACCGTGGGCACGGCTATTCGAATAGTTTTAGACTCTGCAGAGTTTGTACACTTTCACCACAAGAGACAATCAACTCATTGCCCCACACGATTCCTTAGACGTGTGGTTGAGCAGACCATCACAGTGACTTTTCAAAGTATCTAGGCCCTTTTCTCATCTCACCCTTATGGGAAACTGCCCACTTGCGGTGGGTCCCATCTGTGCGCGGGATGTTTCCCCCAGCCACTACGCAGCCGGACTTCTACCTTTCCGCAACGCAGGACAGCTGGGAAACTTCACCCTACCTGGTGTCCCTTCAGGCCCCCTTGCCATAGCGTAACCCCTTCAATCCACTACCAGTGAGATGAGTCCGAGGATTTCGATAAATTTACTTAGCCAAGTCGTATTTTACGGACTTGTGGTTGTACTGTTTTACCTGGAAGGTCATGACAAGATTCGGTCCTTAGTGGTACCTGGGCGGTCTACCACTAACCCACTTGTGCAATCACTGCACCACACACATACATACCATCGAACCAATCCGCCCAGACATTTAAGCAAGTTGGGGATTTTGAGAGTGTAAAATAATCATATCAAATATACCAGCCATTATCACAATGACTGCCCAAACCAATTTCTCATGATTAAAAACGACAATGATACCTGGGGCATTTCAGCTCCGTGGGTATCTGTGCAGTACTAAGCATAGCATATATTAGGAACTTATTTTTGAAATGTTATTATTATAGTTTTGCTAGGGCGACAAGGTTCACACATTCAAATATTCAAAAGGAAGGGTAATATTATTCAAGATAACAATGGCATATAACTAGAATATCAAATTTAGCATGTATTTGCATAAAAATAATAGCATGCAATTTGTTAATTTAAAACAAAGTAATTTGTATGAAATGTAGGTTCAACATGATCAAAGTATCGACTCGCCTTGGTCACAGAGATCGGGTTCTTGATTATTTGGTGCTTCTTGTGCTGCTGCCTCGATTCCTTCCTCTTGAGCCTCGTATGCTATTTAATCGTGCGAAATACCCAAATAAAAGAAAAAGCAACCAATCACTCAAAAGATCACCAGAAATTCAAACGAACTCTAAAAATTATGATTTCAGTTCCATGGGATAGATCTTGATTTTAGATGAATTTAGAAATTTGTCCCACTTAATTTGGAGTTAAAATGAAAAAGTTATGATCATTTGAAGTTCTCAGTTCAATTAATTCCATAAAATATAAAATTTCTGACAGGTGGGACCCACTGGTTATTTTAATATTTTTATCTTTTTATTATTTTGGTTAATCCTGAGTCTCTGACCAGTGGGGTCCACATGTCGGCGTGCGCTAGACACTGACGGGTGGGGTCCGGCTGTCAGTGGGCCTGCGGTCCCGCAGCGGCTGACGAGCGGGGCCCACCTGTCAGCGGGGAAAAATAAAGAACGCTCGACCGCTACGCGCGGAGCCGAGGGCTCGAACGCGCGCCGCGGGAGCGAGGGGAAGGAAGAGTTAGCGCTGGAAGCCACTCGGTTCGACCGAGCGATGCTTACCCTATATGGGTAATAAACCCCTTTGAAGTAGCTCGCTGAGGGGCCGAGCAGAGGAAGGAGAAGGCGGTGGCGCCGGCGGCGAGCGGCGGCCGGAGAGGTCCGGGGGCTTCGTGATATATAATCTCTGCGTGATGGTGAAGCTTCTGGTAGAGTCGGTGAAGGTGAAGGGGCACGGTGGCGGGCCGGCGGCGTGCGACGGCGGCGGCTCGGGGAGGCTCTTGGTGATGGCGAGGTACGGGCGTCGGGGAGCTTGGAGGAAGGTGGATTCTACTTCGCCTGGTTCTGAATAGGGTGTAGGAGGGAGGAATTGACCGGAGGTGCTCGGAATCGACGGCGGCTCGGTCGCCGGCCGCGGGGAAGAGGGTGCTGCCGGCGGGGATTGGGGCGTTATAGTTCAATTGCTCGCGGGGAAAGGGGGAAGGAGGCATTGCGGCTTGATTGCGGCTCCCCGGAGGGGTTTTTATAGACGGAGAGAGGCGCGCGGTGAGGGCGGCATCTGGCGTTCCGCTGTTCACGCGAGGGATGGGGGAATGAATGAGATCTTCACCGACCGAGATCTTGTAGGAGAGAGGTGGCGGGAGATGTTCATCCCCCTTCGTGTAGCCGATTCTTTTAAATTGCCCGCGAGGTGAGAGAAGGAGCAATGGATTTGCTGCGGCAGAGCGCAAGCGCGAGAGGAGCTACGCTGCGTGCGCGTGGAGAAGAGAAGGAGGAAGAAGGAGAGCCTGACGACTCGGGTCCACCGGTCAGCGGGAGAGGAGCGCGAGGGAGCGGACGGGCCGGATGGGCCGGGGCGTGCATCGGGCGGCCGAGCGAAGGTGAGGGCGGACGGTGGATGGCGTGGGCGGGGCGGTCTGGCGCTTATCGGGACCAGCCAAGTGGCGGCCCGAGAGGAGGGGAAGGCGGGATGGGAGCGGTGACGTGGGCGGCATCTGACCGTCCACGCGGCGGTCGGAGAGTGAGCTGAGTTTCCAATTTTTCCAGATTTTAAATTTTAGCTTTTAGAATTTGCCAGAAAATCCCAATAAGGTCAGAAAAATATGAAAATACATCCAAAAATTTCACAAAAATTCACAGAAGCTCCTGAGGACATTCTGGATTCAACAAAAATATTTTAAACTATTGTTGGTACTTAATTTATTTGCTTCCCTTATTATTATTTATGCCATTATATAAAAATATGAGAATTTTGTGTTTAAACCAAAAATTTCCCTTATTCCTTTCTGGATCATCTTTTCAGATTTTTTATTTTGATACTCATGTTTTATCAATTTATGTGTTGATTTCTTCCCTCTTTTCATATTTAAAGCTCCCTCATATTTATAAAAAGTCCATAAACTCCAAATTCAAATAAGGGCGAATAAAATAATACAAAAGCTTCGTAATTTAATATTTACATTTTTCAGGATGTTACAATCGTCATCATGGAATTCTACCTTCTCTCCTTTAGCCATAAGGCATGTAGGAGTGAAGAATAGTGATGAAGCATTCTTGATGGCGATGCCCACAAGCTCCTTCTTCTTGGATGACTCGTCTTCGCTTGAGTCGGAGTCGGAATACTCATCCTCGGAATCCCACTCGCCAATGTGAGCTTCGTTCTTGCCATCTTTGTGAAGCTTCTTGAAGAGCTTCTTCTTGCCGTGGTAGCTCTTCTTCTTTGATGACTTCTCCTTGTCATCTTTCTTGTTGGAGCATTGTGAAGCGTTGTGTCCCTTCTCATCGCATTCAGAGCAACGGATGTTGCTATACCTCTTGTTGGAGTAGGAGTGCCCCTTCTTGGCCTTTTCTTGACTTGCGCTTCGGTTTGAGCGCCTCCTCATGAATTTATTTATTCTTCTTACTAGAAGGGCCAACTCCTCTTTGGAATCCTCCTCTTCATCTTCGGATTCCTCGCTCACCACCGCTTTGGCTTTGAAAGCGGTGATCTTGTCCCTTTGGAGGTGAATTACTCCAAAAGCTCCTCCTTATCCTTCTTGTACAACTCATTGGTAATGAGATTACCCAAGAGTTGTGTTGGTGTCATTCTCGCCAACTCCGGTGAGTTGAGGAAGAGCGTCACCAACATCTCGTACTTCTCCGGCAAGACCCTAAGCATCTTTCTTACAATATCAAGATCGGAAAGGTTAGTACCAAGGCCTTTGAGCTCATTCACAATGTTGTTGAGCTGTGTGTATATCTCATTGATGTCCTCATGGGGCAACATTGTGAATATCTCATATTTGATACTAAACCGATGCAATTTTGCTTCTTTAACCGTAGACGTCCCTTCATGAATTTCGGAAAGGGTTGTCCAAATAGTGTGAGCCGTTTCTAAGTTGCTCACTCTATTGAACTCGTCCGCGTTTAAAGCACCAAATAGAGCATTCATGGCTTGGGCATCTAAATGAGCATTACGCCCGTCTTGTTTCGTTAGGTGTGATGGATCAAGAGGTATGACGTAACCATCAATTACAATTTTTCAAATATTAGGACTCATGGCCTTTAAATAAATTAATAAATTGACATCCTAATTTTTTAATATGCATAATTAGAGCCATCAAAGAAAGGTGCTTTGCCTATCGCAAACCCCTCGCTAGCCATCCTTTCTTCACTGGACGGTTAAGTCTAATAATGAGAGACCAAGCTCTGATACCATTTGTAGGATCAAGGATATCGACTAGAGGGGGGTGAATAGGAGGTTTTTAACTTTTTCTTGCTTACTAAATTAATTCTCTACAATTTTAATTGCAAGAATGTAAAGCAATTAAGCCTACACAATTCTAGTCAAGCAAATAACTATACTAGCTCTAAATCAAGCAAATGATCACAATAAAGTAAACAAGTAAGAGCTACAGTGAAGCAAGAGAGAAATGTGCACAATCGATATTTTTACCGTGGTGTTCAGAAACTTGCCGGTTTCCCCTAATCCGCGTTGAGGTTAGCCCAAATGAATTGGACCGGCTCCACGAATTAAGCCGAAGCACCTCGATCACTAGTGGTAGCTCTTCCCCACTCCGGGTAGGTGAGCTCCGACCTTCACACAAACGCCGGGTCTTCTCACAATCGCCTTTGAGAAGATCACCGATCAACCACCTCCCAATCGTCCAGGTGCTAGCAAATACCAAAAGTAATAGACCTGGGCTTCACTTGATTTGCAAACTAGTGCCAAGGATCAACTAATGAATGCAATGCACTAAATTTGCCCAACCACCTAAAATTAAATGCACAAGAGAGAACAAGAGGTGGAATGAATGCTCTATGCTTAAGAAATATTCAATGGGTCTCTTCTTACTGTCCTTGAGCAGTGGTACGGGTATTTATACCCTCCACCAACCAAAACTAGCCGTTTTGAATAAATTCTAGAAAAATTCAGGGTGAGCGGTACTACCGCCGTTATGGGGCCGGTACTGCCGCTCCTATTTCTGGCGCGGCAGAACGGCTATGTCAGAGCTCTGCAGTGATCGTTGGAATGTTGGCGCGGTTCTACCGTCGTTGAAACTTGCGGTACTACCACTCTCCGGTAGTTCCGCAAAGTCGGCGTGGTACTACTGCTTGAGCCGAACTTCCAAAAGTCCCAAATCTGGCGCTCTCTGAAAAAAAGGCTCCGCTCTGCCTCCGGAGCTTCCGGGCTCTGTAAGTACCGCTCTGAGTAGGGGAACTACCGCACCTTGCGGTAGTTCCGACATTGAAATCGCCGGTACTTCCGCTTCGCGAAATCTCAGAATGCATCTGGAGGTGCTCTCTAGAAAAAAGGTTCCGCTCATCCTCCGGAGCTTCCGTGCTCCGGAAGTACCGCTTCAAAATGCGGAACTACCGCTCCCTGTGGTAGTCCAGCATTGAAAGCACTGGTAGTTCCGATCCCGCAAAGACTCAGGTACCCCCAGAGGGTGCTCTCTGGAAAAAAAAGGCTCCGCTCGGGTTCCGGAACTTCCGGTCGCCGGTAGTTCCGATTTTATCAGCGGAACTACCACTCTACGGTAGTTCCGATGTTGTAAACTGCGGTACTACCGCTCTTCCAGACAGAGCATAGTTTTAGTTTAAAATCTGATTTTCGATGAATGCATGCTTCTAATTTGATCCAAATGGCACATAAAATTTGCTATCAAGCTACTTGTCATGATCCCTCTTTATGGTACGATTATTTATCGTATAATCCGGTCTTTCACCTTTTCTCCTTATGACCGGTAAAAACAAAAAGGGATGCTATTCTAATTTTACCTTTGCCTCGAGCCATCTTTGGGTCTTCACATTTATCATTTGGCTTGCATCTTGTCACCAACATATGGATTTATCCTTTGCATGCTCATTAAATACGTTAGTCCCATATTCACATAAATTCATTAATTACCAAAACCATTTTTAGGGGCCTAGATGCTCTCAGCTACTCTTGACAAATCATGAGATAATGATTGGAGATTTGGATATGAAACAAAGATTAATGGTTACTCATTCTTGTTTAAGAATTCTTAATCATATATATCCGTTATTTTAAATATTGGCATTTTAAGATAAATATTGAAGTCCTTACCACAATTATTTTAAGCACTTTTGTAAAGATAGTTTTCATGATTTTAGAGATGAGCAAACCACACTTGATATTATATGTGGCATGCAAGTTTGAGAGATAGTCTTAATAAGCAAGGTAGATTAAACTCTCACTATTTGGTGTGTGAAAATTAATGATACATTTATTCAAATTATTACATTAATTGTCTTTATTGCCATTCTCTTGGTTGTCATGGACTTAGGCAAGATTAATTGGGCATAAGACTTTTATTAAGCTTCATAATTAATCTTTTAGTCACGATATTCTTTTTACCGAAGTTATGATAATTACTAGTATTTTGCAAAATTGCTTTTAATGGGGAAACAATTCATGGGATAGCATTGTTTATATGAGGATGACTTTTTAATCTTCCGCATCACGCATGCTGAGGTTTTCAAACTCCCAGCGCAGAGTTTGGATCCTTGCCTCCCTAACGCACTCAGCGCTCATGTGCATGGAACACAGCATTGTCCAGACCTCAAGGGAGATGTCCTTCTCTTCAACCTACATCAACGTTTCATCGTTGAGTCCCTGGGAGATAATTGCCAAGGCCATCTGATCCTTCTTCTCATCGACCACCTTGGTCGAACTCTTGGGATCAATTGCATCCCACACTCCATGAGCTCTCATGAGGATCTTCATCCTCGTAGCCCATGTCGCGTAGTTTGTCCTTGTCAATTGTGGGTACTTGAGCCTCACCGTCGCCGCTCACAGTGGCACCACTTGGCGAGTCATCACCATGCGGCATCATCTTCGGCATCGCCTGGGACCGTTCCATGTTCTGATACCAATTGTTGAAAATCTCTCAAGATTTCTCACTCTCTCTTTTGTATTTTCTATCTCTCTCAAGAAACAAATACAAACTCACTCTTACATATATTTTCTATCCCTCTCAAAAGACAAATACAAACTCACGGGAGATAAATAACTTACTATAAATGGCTCATCTATACCATTCGATTGAGATCATTTAAATAGATACAACCGGTCACACATGCAGGCCACTCACCCACAACCAACAATCATATGCTTATCTCCTGAAATTCCTCCACGATCCGCACGACTCAGTCCTCTAACTACTTATTGACTCATGCTACAACCGCTACTATGACTGTCACTCATCGATTGTTTCTCTGACTACGACCGCTACTACAGTAACCAGTCGAGTACGACTAAATAGTCTTACGACCACACGTTCGACTCTGACCGCTACTCGACTCCTTCTATGACCACTCGACTCTGTAGGATCAAGGATAACTGACTAGAGGGGGTGAATAAGAGGTTTTTAAATTTTCTTACCTCTTAATTAATTCTTTGCAATTTTAATATAACAAGAGTATAATGCACTTGAGACCTACACAATTCTAGTCAAGTTGAGAATCTACAATAGCACTAGCATAAATAAATGATCACAAAGAGTTAAATAAACAAGTGCTTAAAGGAGACAAGAGATAAACAAGTACACTCGATGTTTTACCGTGGTGTTCAAAAACTTGCCGATTTTCCCTAATCCACGTTGAGGTTAGCCCAAATGAATTGGACCAGCTCCACAAATTAAGCCTTCCACCTCAAATCACTAGTGATATCTCTTTCTCGCTCAGGGTAGGTGAGCTCCAACCTTCACATACACGTCAGATCTACTGACAAGTTTCTTGAGAAGATCACCGGGCAATCCTTACCAAGTCGTTCAGGTGCCGGCAAACATCAAGAGTAATAGATCTCAAGCTTCACATGACCACAATTAAGTGACAAAGGATCAAACTATTGGATGCAATGCACTTTTTGGCTCAACTATCTCAAATGAATGCACAAGGAGTAAATGAGGTGTGGAGTGAATGCTCAATGCTCAAAGATGTTCAATGAGGTCTATTCTTACTGTCCTTGAGCAGAGGTACAGGTATTTATACCTTTACCAACCAAAAAATAGCTGTTAGAGAGAAATTCCAAAAAATTCAGGGCGAGCGGAAGTACCGCAGGCCAAAGGCCGATACTTCCACTCCGGCTCTGATATGACAGTAATGGCAATGTCAGAGCTTCTGAACTAGCCGTTGAAAGTTGGCGCGGAACTACCGCAGTTATAAATCCGGTACTTCCGTTTTCCAGTAGTTCTGGTGAATCGGCGCGGTACTTCCGCTTGGGCTGAAACCAAAAGTTGGCACTCTTTGGAAAAAAGGTTCTGCCCTAGCTACCGGAGCTTCCGTGCTCCGGAAGTACAGCTTCGAACTGCGGAACTACCGCTCGAACGGTAGTTCCAGTGTTGAAACTTCGGTACTTCTGGATTCCGCAAACTCTAAAGTCACCCCAAGGGTGCTATCTGGAAAAAAAAGGCGCCGCTCGGATGGCCGGAGCTTCTGGCAAGCGAAAGTACCGTGATTTACACGTCGGTACTTCCGGTTGTCCGAACAGAGCACCGAGCACATCTGGGGGGTGCTCTCTGGAAAAAGGTCCGCTTGATTTTTCGGAGCTTCCGGGCGCCGGAAGTACCGCTCAGGACCGCGGAATTTCCGCTCTGCGGTAGTTCCGCTCTTAAAACTCTGGTACTTCCGTTTTTCCAGATAGAGCACATATTTGTCTTTTAAATTTGATTTTCAAAGAATGCATGATCCTAATTTGATCCAAATGGCACAAAAATTATGCTATCAAGCTACTTTCCATTATCCCTCTTTATGGTACGATATTTAGCCTATAATCCGATCTTCCACCCCTTCTCCTAAGATCGGTAAAAACAAAAAAAAAGATTACTAGTCTAAGTATACCTTTGCCTTGATCCACTTTTGACCTTCACGTTGATCCTTAGCATGTGTCTTGTCATCCACTTAAGGACTTACCCTTTTAAACACTTGTCAAACACATTAGTCCCATATTCACATAAATTCATTAATTATCAAAACCATTTTTAGGGGTCTAGATGCTTTCAGACTCTGACTACCCTCGACACTCGACTACGACCACTCGAATGCTCGAGTGCTACAGACGATTAGTCGAACACGAGTACTCGAACATATGATTTTTTATCACAACCACTCACGACCACTACAGTTTACGACCACTGCCACTCATGACCACTGTAGTTTATGACTACATCCACTCACGACTACCACACGAATACTTGACTGCCACAAGTACTCGCACACATACTGCTAAACAACTTATATGTCAAGATTATAACCAACAGCAGCGGTTCTTCGGGTGAGGGGAGGACGACCCACCTAGGAATTTACGGCGGCGCTGCTTCTTTGACGGTGACTCCCGCGCTATCACCACAACATTGGGGTTGATCCATGCATTCTTCTTCGCGATCGGCGGTGGTGGTGCGTCAAAATGGAGGAACTTACACGGATCACGCATGCAGCGGCACAGCCTCCCGTACCTACACACCACTAGTGGTGCATTGCAGGCATGAGCGCTGCAGTGCACAATCCATAGTGCGCGCAGAGTGGGTGGAAAGGGCGAAGTGTGCAAATAGCCATGGTTAGGAAGAAAGCTTGAGATGCAAGCAAAAGGCGGGATCGAACGGCGTCGTGGGCTTAGCGGCGAGTCGCGGAGAACGATCTCAGCCGTTCAAGGCAAACCGACGTCCCACGATTTGTCGGTAGAGTTCCGTGCGATGAACCGTTCGAGGTGAACCAACGGTCGTGATTCGCTGGACCGCTCGGCTAGTTCGTACCTTGTCCGAACGCTAGCCCTCGACTCGAGCAGCGGCCGCCCCGGCAGTTTCCCCTCGACCTCGCCGACCACCGTCTCCGCGGCCCCGCGCGCCCAGATCAACGCCCTCCTCGACCCATCTCTCCACGGACACCGGTGCAGGGGCCGTGGTGCCCAATTCCCCAAACCGTATTGCCAAATTCCCCGTTTGGTCGCGCCTATTGGGGCCAGATTTGCGCGGCTCGGGCTGGTACGAGCGGCGAATCGAGTCTCCCGGCGTTGCCCCGCATGGTGCGGCGCAGGCGCGCATGAACTCGGCCATGGACGAGATCAACCTGCTGCGGCAGGCGCAGCGGCAGCACCAGCACCACCTGGTGGTGCGCGGCATCGGCGAGGAGATCGACCTGGAGATCGGCCCGGGCGACGACCCCTCCTTCTCCGGCGCGTCCCTCGTCGGCGTCGTCTCCGCCCACGACCCCGTCGTCCCCGCCGACGACCACAAGAGCCTCCTGCTCCCGTGCTCGCGGCCCGGCGCCGACGGGCAGGCGCAGCCGGCGCCGACGCACGGGGAGGAGCACGAGGGGATGCTGAGGCTGCCGGCGCATACGAAGAAGAAGAAGAAGAAGGTGGTGAAGAAATGGCGAGAGGAGTGGGCGGACACGTACAGGTGGGCCTACGTGGCCGTGCACGATAACACCAGCAGGATCTTCTGTACTGTGTGCAAGGAGTACGGCCGGAAGCACCGCCGGAACCCCTACGGGAACGAGGGGAGCAGGAACATGCAGATGAGCGCGCTGGAGGAGCACAACAACAGCTTGCTGCATAAGGAGGCTCTCCGGCTGCAGATGGCGTCCAAGGAGAAGCTGCAGCCCCCCGAGATCGAGAGGCCAGTCTATGTCAAAGGTTGGTCTTGTTGGCTCGGCTCCTGCGATTATGCTGCTGGTTTGCTTGTGGACGTTTGTAGGAATTAGGAAAATGTGTACCAAATTTGTGCGTAGAATCAGTACTGTGTTGTTTAAATATTTGGGGAAATGTCTTTACTTTCAGTGTTAACAATGTAAATTGCACTGTGAGAAGTACATAACATGATTTTCAGTTTCTAGTTTTATGTCATATGTTGTTATTTAACGTTATCTATGACGTATTTAAGTGCAATCATCAAGAAATATTTTGATATTTGTTACTTCATCCTGTGTCGCCAGTACAGTGTACAAGTGCTTCTGTGCTCCCTACAAGAAAATGAACATAGCCTATAGCAAATAATAAGTTGGAATGGTTAATTTCCAGTCTTCCACCAAACCGTTCGCACTATAGATGCTGCAGAAACAAGTTAATTTCCTGCAGGATCTCAATGCACTCCATTTTCTATCAAATTGAAATAAGTTAACAACATACTTACCTTAAATTCCAGGGTTTTATCTCAATTGTGGCATTTTCCATGTCAGCTTTGTCGAAAACAGCAGCGGCTTCAATACTTGAATCTGTCTTAAAGAGGGACCCTCATGAAGCTGAATTTTTACAGTCTATCCAGGAGGTGGTTCATTCCTTAGAACCAGTTTTGGTGAAGAACTCCCAGTAATTCTCCCTCCCTCCCCTTCCTGAGGAACAGTATGCCTATACACATCAACTATAACATGATTTCTAATGGTGATTTTTCAGATATGTTCAAATTTTGGAGCGTTTATTGGAACCTGAGAGATGCTTTATCTTCAGAGTGCCATGGGTTGGTGACAGAGGCGAAGCACATGTAAATCGAGGTTTCCGTGTGCAGTTCAGTCAGGCATTAGGTCCATGCAGGGGTGGTCTTCGTTTCCACCCTTCCATGAACTTAAGCGTGGCAAAGTTTCTAGCTTTTGAGCAGGTAATAGTATACTTGGCCTAGATGCATTTTTCATGCAAACAAATTTGCTGTTACAACCTGTCTTTTCATTCCTGTACCATTTGTGCTCGTAGTACACTAAGTGATTGCATTTATTTTTCTATTTTTATGTCACACTACCTTTTGATTAAATCAACATAATGATCGATGTCATACACAGAAATACCACTCAAGAAATGAACTGTGCAACAACTTCGACTTCAATGTATACTGTAATGTAAACTTGGAACTTTTCTTTCTTCCACACTGGATGCTGAAGCCAGTGGCATAATTTGCCTGAGAACATTCTTTCATTTTTTTACTTGGGGGATTTGCGCGCATACACAGGGGGTGGGTGGGTTTTGTGGGTGGGTGGGTGGGGTTGCTTGCCTGCACTCAATTTACTGCTGCTGCCAAAAGCAGATAAATGTCAAATACTGTGCAAATGGAGCCAAGTTATATAAAATTTTGATGTTTGTAGTGCTATATGATGATTTGGGACTTCAATAGTTAGTATAATGGTACTGACCACTAGACCAAGAGAATGTTTTTAATGAATGTTGAAATTAGAAACATATATGAGACTTAGTGTTGTTAAGGATAGAATAGGAAATAGATTAGGACTGTTATTTGTTTCCTAATATGCCTTGTATTCCCTCTGTATATCCCCCTTGTACCTCTATATATATTGCCCTTTGGGCCTCATGAATATATGCACAATATTCATAACATGGTATCAGAGCTTAGGTTAAAACCCTAACCTCGATCTACTTCCGCACTCGCCGCCGCCGCTCGGGCACCTCTGCCCGTGCAGCCACCGCCAACGCCCGGGTCGTCTCTGCTCGAGCCGCCACCGCCGCCGCCCGGGCCACCGTCGCCTGAGCCGCCGCCGCACGAGCCGCCGTCGCCCGAGTGGTTCTGCTGCTCCGCCGCTGACGCCCGGGCTACCCAGATCCGTCGCCCCCGTCGGTTGCTACTTCCCGTGCGCCGCCAGATCCGGTCGACGCAACCTCCGCCCCGTGCGCCGCCAGATCCGGTCGACGCAGCCTCCGCCCCGTGCGCCACCAGATCCGGCCGCTGCTCCGCATTGACTGCGTCGGGCTGCCGCCGCCATCTCCCATCGCCTGCGCCGGGCCGCCGCCGCCGTCGTGCGCTCCGCCAGCTGAGCCGAGCCGCCGCCGCCGTTGCCCGCTCCGCCGGGCGCGTCAGGCTGCCGCTGCCGTTGTCTGCTCCTCCGGCCGCGCCGGGTCGCCGGCCGCCGTCGCCTCTTCTCCGGCCGCGCCTGGTTGCCGGCCGCGGTCGCCCCTCCTCCGGCCGCGCCGGCTCCATCTCTGTGGGCTGCAGCTCTCCGCTGGCTAACAGCCAGTGAAGAGTGACTTATAGTCTTTGTAAAATAAAAAGCAAAAAAAAACGTTGTTCTAACCGCCGCGCCGTCCAGCGCCGCCTGTTAGACTTCGTTGCCTTGGTCGCCGCGCCGTCCAGCGCCGCCTACCGATGGCTTCTGTTCCGTCTGCTGCGATCCCATTCTCGGGAACAAAGCTTCATGGAACAAACTACAGGCTATGGTCTTCCCTCATGGAGATCACGCTCGATGGTCTCCGCCTTTGGGGACATGTTACCGATGCTCGTCCTTCTCCGCCACCGCCGGTTCAGCCTCCTCCTAGGCAGTCTATCTCTGCACCTCCTGGAGCAGATGAGGCCGCTAAGAAGAAGGCGGAGGCTGATGCTGCTGCTGATGAGGCTTTTCAGTATGCCCTTGACGCTTTCGAGCGCTGGTGTGCTGATGAGGCCCGTGTTCGTGCCATCCTTGTGGTCAGCGTCGACGACTCCATTCAGCCAGATATTGTTGGTCTGCGGTCTACTCGACAGATCTGGGAGTACTTGCGTGAGCGATACCAGCAGAGCAGTGATGCTCAGTTCTTTTCGCTTCAGCGTGAGTTGGAGATGCTTCGCCAGGGAGATGCTTCTGTCGGCGACTTCTTCCGAGCTCTGGCTAGTCTCTGGCGCCAGATAGATGAGCTGGCTTCTCCACTGTGCCAGGAGTGCCACCGAGTTCAGAAGGCGGATCATGATCGCCTTCGTCTTTATGATTTCGTCTGCCGTCTTCGCCCAGAGTTTGAGCCTGTCAGAGCTCAGCTGCTGAGCCGCTCGCCACGACCGACTGTCACTGAGGCTCTTTCGACACTTCGGGCTGAGGAGCTTCGTCTCGGGCTAGCAGCACAGTCCGTTCCGACTGTGCTTGTTGCTCCTTCTTCGACTACATCGACGGTTCCTGCTACGACTACGGTTCCTTCCCAGGTGCCTGTTGCCGCTCCTGCCTTTGCACCAATTGGAGTTCAATGCAACTACTGCAAGAACTTCGGGCATGACTACCAGCGTTGTGCGGTGCGAAAAAAGCGGAATAAGGCGCGTGAGGATGGACGATCCAACGGGAGGCAGGGAGGCCTTTCCTCCACAGGAGGACAGACCAGCTCATCAGGATCTCAGCGAGGTGACTCTGTTCAGCAGCTTTGCCAGGCTCTTCTTCAGCAGCTCTCTCACAGCTCAGCGGGTTCTGCTAGTCTAGCTCAGACGTCTCCCCCAGGTACCTCTTGGGTTCTAGATTCTGGTGCTTCTTTCCACATGACACCAGATTTCACATCTCTCACTTCAGTAGGACCTCCTGCTCTCCCTATCTCTGTTCAGACTGCTGATGGTACTCCCTTATCTGTTAGTTGTCAGGACACTCTTTTGTCCACTGATTTTTCTGTTCCAGCTGTTTCTCATGTTCCCCAACTAACCATGCAGCTTCTTTCAGTGGGACAGCTCACTGACCTTGGTTGTAGGGTTGGTTTTGACTCTCACACCTGTTTCGTTCAGGATCGACAGACAGGGACGATACTTGGGACTGGCCGGCGCCGTAGGGATCGTCAGGGTCTCTACATTCTCGACTGTCTTCATCTTCCGTCTGCTCCTACTACGTCTCCTGCCACGTCTACCTCCACTGCCACTGCTGCCACCACTTCTGGAGTTTTTGCGCAGTGGCATCACCGTTTAGGTCACCTGTGTGGGTCTCGTCTTTCGTCATTAGTTCGTCAGGGTGTTCTTGGACGTGTTACTGTTGACACGTCCATGTTTTGTCGAGGTTGTAAGCTGGGCAAGCAGCTACAACTTCCTTATCATTCTAGTGAGTCATTGTCTTCTCGTCCTTTTGATTTAGTTCATTCAGATGTATGGGGACCTGTGCCTATTATCTCTAAAGGCGGGCATAAATTCTATGTTATTTTCATTGATGACTATTCCCCTTTTACCTGGCTTTTCCCTATGTCTAATCGTGGTCAGTTTCTTGCGATCTATCGTAGCTTTGCCATGATGGTTCGTACTCAGTTTGAGTCCTCTATTCGTACCTTTCGCTGTGATTCTGCTGGCGAGTATTGTTCTAGTGCGTTCAGACAATTTCTTTCTGAGCAGGGCACTCTTTATCAGTCTTCTTGTCCTGGTGCTCATGCTCAGAATGGGGTTGCTGAACGCAAGCATCGTCATCTGATTGAGACTACTCGCACCCTTCTTCTTGCTTCTCACATTCCCCCACAGTTCTGGGCTGAGGCTGTTTCTACGGCTGCATATCTCATTAATATGCAGCCTTCCACTGCTCTTAAGGATGTCAGTCCTATAGAGCGTCTCTACTCTAGAGTCCCCCAGTACGATCACCTTCGTGTTTTTGGCTGCACTTGTTTTGTCCTACTGCCGCCTCGTGAGCGCACTAAACTGACAGCCCAGTCGGTCGAGTGTGTGTTTCTTGGGTACAGTTCTGAGCATAAGGGTTATCGTTGCTATGATCCTTCTACTCGACGGATTAGGATCTCACGAGATGTTATCTTTGACGAATCTCAACCTTTCTTCTATCGAGATTCGGCTCCTTACACTGCTTCCACCATCGAGACGATCTCCTGGTTGTCTCTCCCTGACTCCTCACCCATTTCCCCTCTTTCCCCGCCTTCGGTACCTTCACCTTCTGTGTTGCCTTCTGCAGCACCGCCTCCTGCTCCTATGGCACCATCGTCTCGTTTCTCTGGGGTGCACTACTCCAGACGTTCTCGTCCTTCACCAGATCCCTCTCCTGGTCTCTTGCCGACACCGACGTCTGATTCATCTGATGATGCTCCTCGTTATGCCCTTCGTGACCGGGCAACCATTCGGCCTCCTGCTCGTCTTGGTTTTGCTTCACCAGCTCAGGCTCTCTCTGTCACTGAGCCTAGTTCTTATCGTGAGGCTGCTTCTCATTCTGAGTGGCAGCTCGCTATGGCAGAGGAGCTTGATGCGCTTCGTCGTACGGAGACTTGGGAGATTGTACCGACACCTGTGCATGCTTGTCCTATCACGTGCAAGTGGGTGTACAAGATTAAGACCAGGTCTGATGGTACCATTGAGCGCTACAAGGCTCGTCTTGTGGCTCATGGTTTTCAGCAGGAGTATGGTCGAGATTATGATGAGACATTTGCTCCTGTTGCTCATATGACCACTGTTCGCACTCTTGTTGCGGTTGCTTCTGTTCGCCGGTGGTCTATCTCTCAGATGGATGTTAAGAATGCCTTTCTTAATGGCGTCTTGCATGAGGAGGTTTACATGCAGCCACCACCTGGGTATTCTGTTCCAGTTGGTCATGTCTGTCGTCTTCGTCGTGCTCTTTATGGTCTCAAACAGGCCCCTCGTGCCTGGTTTGCGCGTTTTACCTCAGTGATCACCGCTGTCGGTTTCACTGTCAGTGCCCATGATCCTGCTCTATTTATCCATGTCTCACCTCGAGGTAGGACACTGCTTCTTCTATATGTGGATGATATGCTCATTACTGGTGATGATCCCTCGTTCATTGCATATGTGAAGAAGCATCTCAGTGAGCAGTTTCTGATGACTGATCTTGGCTTGCTTACATATTTTCTTGGGATTGAGGTTTCTGTCACTCCTGAGGGTTACTACCTCTCCCAACAGAAGTATGTCCAGGATCTTCTTGATCGGTCTGGTCTGACTGATACTCGCACTGCTGAGACTCCTATGGAGCTCTCTCTTCAGCTCCGTGCTACTGATGGTGATCCTCTTGAGGATCCTACTCGGTATCGCCATCTTGTTGGCAGTTTGGTATATCTTGTGAGCACTCGTCCTGATATTGCTCATGCTGTCCATATCTTGAGTCAATTCATGGCTTGTCCTACTCATCTTCACTACAGTCATCTTCTTCGTGTTCTTCGCTACTTGCGTGGGACCATCTCTCGTCGCTTGTTTTTCCCTAGCTCCACCTCACTACAGCTTCAGGCGTACTCGGATGCGACCTGGGCTAGTGATCCTTCTGATCGTCGTTCTCTTTCTGCTTATTGTGTTTTTCTTGGCTCCTCCCTGATTGCCTGGAAGACAAAGAAGCAGACTGCAGTTTCCCATTCGAGTGCAGATGCTGAGTTGAGAGCTATGGCAGCTGTGACAACAGAGATTACTTGGTTGAGATGGTTACTTGCAGATTTCGGCGTACCTGTGAGGGGACCTACTACTCTTATGACTGACAGTACAGGAGCTATCAGCATTACTCGTGATCCAGTGAAGCATGAGCTCACCAAACACATTGGTGTGGATGCTTCATACACTCGCTCCCAAGTGCAGGAGGGTGTCCTTGCTCTTCAGTTTGTGCCCTCAGAGTTACAGATTGCTGACTTCTTCACGAAGCCACAGACTAGAGCACAGCATTTATTTTTTCTCTCCAAACTCAGTGTGTGTGATCCACCATGAGTTTGAGGGGGGTGTTAAGGATAGAATAGGAAATAGATTAGGACTGTTATTTGTTTCCTAATATGCCTTGTATTCCCTCTGTATATCCCTCTTGTACCTCTATATATATTGCCATTTGGGCCTCATGAATATATGCACAATATTCATAACAAGTGTAGCATTCTAAGCTGATTTTCCTTTTACACAGACTTTGAAGAATGCTCTGTCGCTATATAAACTTGGAGGTGCCGCTGGAGGGAGTGATTTTGATCCAAAGGGTAAAAGTGAAAGTGAGGTATTTGTGCTGTATTTTATTTCCTTTGGACAGTAATATTTTGCTGCATGTAAATTTGGAAATGTTCTGTTCCCTGCCAGATAATGCGTTTTTGTCAAAGTTTCATGGATGAGCTGTATAGATATTTGGGCCCTGATCAGGTACTTCCCAATCAGATACTCCATCTGAGACTTCAAGTTATTTATTTCTAAATTAGTTAAATGGAATCAAACCGTTTTAATCAAATTGGAAGTTCGTACTTCAATCTTTGCTGCAGGATTTCCCTGCTGAAGATGTTGGTGTTGGTCCAAGGGAAATGGGTTACCTTTTTGGGCAGTATAGACGCCTTTCTGGTCATTTTCAGGTATACTATACATGTTATCCGAAATAATGTTTGTGATCCTCAGCAGGTGTCTTTTATTTTGAGAGTGCTATGGTTCTTGCTGTCAGTACTCATTAAGAAGTAAGGGCTAATGACCATAGAGAGAATTTGAAGGGACTGGCCTTCCCAATTTAGAATATTATAACATTCTTTTAAACTTGCTTTTGATCGTAAAGTCCTACTGGACAATGCTATATTCTCATGGTAGTTGTCTAATCAAGAATTTGTTTCATGAAGTCTGAATGTAGTCGTATTCAGTTGCATGCTCCAAGAAAACAAAGTAATGTTCCATGATAATTCGTTATAACTTGATGCGTCTGTCCTGTATGCTGAACTTGTCTCTTAATTCCACTAGTCCCTTTTGTCTACTTAAAAACTATTAGTTTGGTTTCTACTTTCACTTCTTTGGTTCATCAGTCTTTGCTCTTTTCTGTAGATTTCATTGCCATGCTTATGCAGGGAAATTTTACAGGGCCTAAAATCTTCTGGTCTGGTTCTAGTTTCCGAACAGAAGCTACTGGATACGGGCTGGTAAAGTGGTATCTTAATATTTCTTTTGAGCAGCAACTAGTCTATATCTTATCGTGTGCCACAGCTCTCACAATGTAATACTTTGCTGCATGTGTTAACTAGACCCTTTTTCCTGTTGAAAAGGATGTCGCATAATTTGTTGCAGGTATTTTTTGCACGTGTTGTACTTGCTGATATGAACAAGGAGCTCAAAGGATTAAGGTTTTTGACAGAGATCCATTTGGTTTATTAGTGTTGTATTTTAACCATTTGGGAACTTCCTAATGTGTTTGGTTTCTGCAGATGTGTGATAAGTGGTTCTGGAAAGATAGCAATGCATGTCTTGGAAAAGCTTCTGTCATGCGAAGCTATTCCTGTTACAGTTTCAGGTATACAGATTTAAAGTATAGCTTGGATTATTTAGACAGGAAATAGCATCAGGTACCATGATTGGCCGGAGCATGATAAAAAATCTACAATCATAAAACAAGGCTGTTGGCATGCCGAGGCACCTTGTATTTGGTGAATTGATCATGATTCATCCTTATGTGTTTGCCTATCCCCAAGACCCACAATGATGCATATCATTATTTCTACTTATGAGTTAACCTAGCTGATATCTGATTTTTGAAAAGAGCCTTCATTGTCAACTCCTATGGGGCACATATTTGTACATTGTTATGATAGGTTTCCACCCTTCTTGTTAGTTTTCCTATAATAACTGCATAAAGGACTTTAAAGTTTCATTTGGTTTTGTTTAAGGAAATTTTCTTTCTTACCAAACCAGCAGTTGTATTGTGGGCGCCACCATCTGAATCAAAATAATTGTTGTACTTGTCATAAATTGTTGCAGATTCAAAGGGCTATCTGTTAGATGGAGATGGGTTTGATTATGTGAAATATTCACTTCTAAGGAACATTAAGGCTCAGCAAAGGAGCCTCAAGTGGGTACCTGCCTTTCCCTTATTTTTAGTTTGTAAGTATTGAGTTTTGACATGCTATTTTCCATTTAACCAAACAGGGAGTACTTGAAATCATATCCACATGCCAAGTATATAGATGATGCAAAGCCATGGAGTGAGCAGTGTGATGTTGCATTCCCTTGTGCATCAGAAAATGAGATTGACCAGGGAGAGGCTCTTGCAATAATTAACTCTGGTTGCCGCGTTCTTATAGAATGTATGAAGTCTTGAATTTTGTCCTTTGGGTTGCTTTCTCAGTATTTACCATCTGTTGATTAAAACTCATTGCCAACTCCAGGTTCAAATATGCCATGCACTGTTCAGGCAGTTGATATCCTAAGAAAGGGAAAAGTCCTTGTTGCTCCAGCAAAGGCAACTGCTGGTGGTGGGGTAATACTCTGCTTGAACTTCTTGCCAATCCTTGCGTTGTTCTGAAACAATATGGTCCTAGAAGAATTGAATAGTTTGTTTTTGCAGTGTTGGAAATTTTTATGCGCACCACTTTCTAGGTATGGCTGCTGTATTTTGCAACTGAGCACCTAGACTTCACACATTACCTTAATAAAAAGTACTTAAAACGGATTGAGGTCATTATATACATGTTCTCTAGGGTAGACCACGAGACAATTACATGTTGCCCCGTGTTCATTGTTTTTGTTTCTCTAACAGGTAGCAGTCGGAGAACTTGAACTGAATCCTGAGTTTAGTTTGATGCAGTGGTCGGTGGAGGATTTTGAGAACAAAATACAGGTATAGTCTGCTGCTCCTGTCTGGTGGTGGCTACTCTTTCAGCAGCAACAACAACAAAGCTTTTTATCCCCAACAAATTAAGATAGATTAGAAATAAAATCTCCTCGAGGTCAAAGAGCCGAGAGCCTTGAAATAAAATCTACAAAGCTAAAACCATAAGCCGTACATACTGTCATCTAAGCCAAGAGCCTGAAACATCACCCCTAACCCTTTTTATGGTTCCGGTACGTGGATTGCTAACTTCCATACGCTCTTATCCAAAGCTAATTCTTTAGATTCATTTCAATCCCTTAGGTTTCTTTTACCTGTTTTCTCCCACATCAGTTTTAATCGACCTCTGTCTCTTCTTACATTTTTAGTACGTCTTAAAATTTCACTACGTACACGTGCCTTAGGAGGCCTCCATTGGTGATGTCTAAACTATCTCAAAAGATGTTGAACAAGCTTCTCTTCAATTAGTGTTATCCTCACCCTATCACATATATCAACATTGCGGATTCGATCTCGTCTTATGTGACCACAGATCCACCACAGCATCCTTATCTTCGCTACACTTATCTTCTGTATATGTTGTATTTTAGTCGTCCCATATAGCATCGCAGGTCTGATCGCCGTCCTATGGAACTTACCCTTTAACTTTTGAGAGATTTTTTTTACACAGGACATCCGATGTTTGGCGCCGTTTCACGCACCCTGCTCTTATCCTATGGTTCACGTCTTCATCAATCTTGTTGCTTCACTGTAGCATCGATCCCAAAAAACGAAACGTGTCTTTTCTAGGCACCACTTTTTTTACGGCAAACAGTAGGAGAGGCTCCTACTGCATTATATCTTTTTAGACACTACTTGTCCGTCCAACTTAACATCTTCATCATCTACCCTAGCACCGCTGAAATCACACCTCATATACTCAGTTTTAGTCCTACGAAGTCTAAAGCCCCTCGATTTTAAGGTATTCTTCCACAACTCCAGTTTCTTATCGATGCTATCTTACTCTCATCAACTAGCACTATATCATCAGCGAAAAATATACACCAAGGATACCTCCTTGTATGTCCCACGTGATCTCGTCCATCACTAGGGCAAAAATGTCTGATCTCAATGCTGACCGTTGGCGTAGTCTTATCTTAATAGGGAAGTCATTAGTATCACTACCACATATTCTAACATTAGTCACAACACGTACATATCCTTAATTAGGGCGATATACTTTGTTGGGACTTTTTTTTCCTTTGGAGTACCCATCACATGACATTTCTTGGCACTTTTTGTCATATACTTTCTCTAAGTCGATAAACACCATGTGAAGGTCTTTGTTTTGCTCCCTATACCTCTGTATCAACTGTCTTATCAAAAAAAATCGCCTCTATGGTTAACCTCCCAGGCATAAAATTAAATTGGTTTGTCGTTACGCTAATCACTCTTCTTAAACGGTGTTCAATCACTCGCTTCCAAAACTTCATTGTGTGGCTCATGATTTTAATTTCTCTATAATTAGTTCAACTTTGAATGTCTCCTTTATTTTTAAAAATTGGTAGTAATGTGCTCATCCGTCACTCGTTAGGCATCTTGTGCGACTTAAAAATGCTATTAAATAAATTAGTTAGCCAAATAATTGCAACTTCTCGTAGTCATTTCCACATCTCGATAGGAATGTTATCAGGCCCCAACGCCTTATCCATCTTCATCCTTTTTAAGACCTCTCTTATTTCCGACTCTTGGATTCTTCGAACAAACCGTCTATCGGTGGCGTCAAAAGTATTGTCCAGTTCAATCATACTATTATCGTTGTCATGATTGTACAGCTTGTCGAAGTAATCTCTTCACCTAGAGGTGGCAACGGGTACATACCCGCTGGGTATAGCCACCCCATACCCGCACCCGACAGATATAACTCTACCCGCTACGATACCCGTACCCGCACACGGGCATAGAAACTTACCTGTACCCGCACCCGCGCGGGTATTTATACCCGACGGGTAACCCATACCCAATTAGTTTGCTGAAGTATCATCTTGTGCAATTTGGAACTAAATTTTTCCTCTTTCTATTTAGCTTATTCCAAAGTATCGACTACTTATTTGTTGAGTTCTTTTCCTTAATGTTGATGTCAAATGATTAATATGGTACAAAATTCTCTTAGTAATGTGTAAATTTGCCACCATGATTCCATGAAGCACATAAAGTATGCGGGTATATTTTACCCACGGGTATGCGGATACGGGTAATATACAGCCGTACCCGCACCCGCTCTACCCGATGGGTAGAGATTTTTGCCCATCAGTATACCCGCGGGTGAAGATATCTTTCCATACCCACCTCCTTATTGGGTAAAACCCATCTGGTACTCGGGTTTCGGGTACCCATTGCCACCTCTATCTCCACCTATCATTGATCTCATCGTCTTTCGTCTTTCACCAAAAGTCTATTACTGTTGTCTTTGATGCATTTAACTTGGTAGCAATCTCCCTTCCTTTCTCTAAATTTACCATCTTGTAGGCATCCTTCTCTCTCTCCTTTGTACTTAGCTTCTCATAAATTTCCTTATAGGTCTTGCCTCATGCCTCACCACTTTCTTTGCATTCTTTTTTGCTACTTTATATTTCTGTACATTGTCTTCACTTGTATCATGATGCATATGCTTGTAGCATGTCTTCTTCTCCTTGATAGCCTTTTGCACTTTCTCATTCCACCACCACATGCCTTTAGGTTCTCATCTTATCCCTCGGGTCACTCCAAGTACCTTCGTAGCCACCATTCTAATATGAGATGTCATCTCTGTCCACATGCTATTTGCTTCTCCCACATTCTATATCCCTTCAGCAATCATCCTCTCCTCAAACGCCTATGAGGCCTCCCCTTTGAGTTTCCACTACTTTGTTCTCGTGGCTCTAGTGACCTTAGCCTATTAAACCAGTATCCAAAAACGAAAGTTGGTGACTACCAACTTATGTTGCTGGACAACACACTCTTTAGGTATAATCTTACAATTTATATAGACTCGTTTGCCCTCCCTCCTAACAAGAACAAAATCGATTTGGCTGGAATACTGATCACTGCTAAATGTAATCAAATGGAAATGTCTCTTTTTATAAAAAAAAAGTACTAGCTATCATGAGATCATAGGCTACGACAAAGTTTAAGACATTTTCTTTCTCTTGGTTCATAATATCATAACCAAAACCTCTATACACCCTTTGAAACCCCCACTAGTTATATCGACATGACCATTGAAATCACCTTATAAGAAAAACTTCTTACTGTTAGGCACACTTCAAATCATATTATCTAGATCTTCTCAAAATTGCCTCTTAGAGGTCTCATCCGGACCTACTTGTGGAGTATATGCGCTAACAACATTTAAAACAAAGTCACCAAAAATTAGCTTAACTAAGATAATCCTATCCTCTGTCTCCTCACGTCAACAACTCCGCTTTTGAGGCACTTATTGATTAAGATGCCCACTTCATTTCTGTTTCGTTCTGTTCCAGTATACTACAACTTAAAGTCAGTATACTTCCTCCTTCACCTTTTGACCTATCTATTTAGTCTTTTGAACGCACAAGATATTGACACGTCTCCTAATCCCCGTATCAACTAACTCTCTTAATTAATCTGTTAAGGACCCTACATTCCAACTATCCAGATGGATCCTATTCTCCTCGGCTAGCTTTCTTGCCCCTCGCACTCGTTGAGTAAAGTGCGAAGACCCTTACACATTTTCCACTACATCTGGACGCCGACGTAGCGCGTCACTAACGGAGTGACGCCTCGGCCTTTGCTCATTTATCACCACATCCGGGTTTTGATACGGTGCATCACAAAAAGGGTTACACCCCACCAAGTTATCAATTTTGGGTTTCATTTTATGAAAAGGTGGTCTGGTTTTTATGTTGGCTCGCTGAGCCTAACACAACCCTCCTCTTTTTTCCTAGCTTGGAACAGGCTATGTAGAAAACTACACAGACGGAGTTGGTGGCTACTCTTTCATATTTTCTAATTTCAATACCTGCTAACTTTTTTCTTTTGCTTTAAACAGGATGCAGTAAAACAAACATATGACAGGTCGATCAAAGCTGCTCAAGATTATGGAATCATGAAAGAGAACCCAGAGTTAGTTTTGTTTGTACTTTGAAATGACGGGCTTATGCATTTCTGATGATATCCTCTTCCTTTGCTTCCACCTGGTTTCAATCCCGCCGTTGATCTCTCTCTCTCTCTCTCTCTCTCTCTCTCTCTCTCTCTCTCCAGGTCTTTGGTGCATGGTGCAAACATATGTGCCTTCCTTAATATTGTGCAAGCCATGACTGATCAAGGATGTGTCTAATCAAGTGTTTAGTTCTGTCAAGAAGCAGAATTGGACATTACTGCAGCGATATCTCTCGCGGAAACGAATGCTACAGCCATTTCATGTGAGGAAACATAGGTTTTTGTTTATACCTGGCCTCACAGATCAATTTAGCCTTGGCCCTTGTGAAAGCATTCCTGTGGTAGGATGGATAGCTTGGGTCCGTTGTAGAATATAGAAGAGCCTTCTGTTGTAGATCACTGATGTATTATTCATTATTGCCAACATCAATGCCAATGGAAAAGGGAAATATAATCATTCTTTTGTATGTTACATGATGACTAGTGTCTGACAATAGTGTATTGGCTGTAAATCGTAGGCAGTTCAAATAATGCACTGAATGAATCTGCAGAACTCCAGCTGACCCACAAGCTTTATGCAACAGAGGTACAATCCCCATGAAAAAGCACACAGAACTTTAAGAAACTAGTTATCACAAGCACGAATCTGAAAGAAATAACAGTGAATTTTAGCCAAAAGTGCCAAGTTTACAGGCTTGTTTAAAGAGTAGCAATCCATACATATTGCCAGCAAGAGGCGCGAAAAGGCAAAGTGTACATGTTCAACCAAACATGATAAATTACACAGCGAAGTACATTATGCAGGTGCAGTTTGATCTTTAACACAGTCGACTTAGATCAATGAGGGAGCCCACAGCTGCCTTACCTTGGATAAACCTCTTGAAGGTATTCACCAGGAGGCAACCAAATGATGGGAAAACACACAAAATAGTGGGCTTCACCTATAACATATAACCACATTGGGCTTCCCTAAAATAAATTTTGCCCAAAATGTCCCCTTCTATGGTCTTGAAGCCTAAGCTGATGACTTCCCTGACTGTTTTGCTAAATAATGCTCAAGCATGTCCTCTTCATCATCTGTACGTACATAAGGACACCAGGTTTTTGTAAGGTAGGTTTCACTACCAAACTCCACAAAAAAATCTACTGTAGGCAAGAAAGAATAAATGAAGTTGAGAGGACGTTTACCTTCAAAATCATCATCAAATTCGATGTCTTCCTCGTCTTCCTCCTCTTCTTCAGCAACTGTACTTGCTCCTTTCTGAAAAGACAGTTTCATGTAATGTGAAACTTGATACATATATGTACAAAGAACATTGGATAAATAAAATATAAGTGGGGTAGCAGTAGTTAGGCATATCCTTAACTATGATGTACTATAGGCATAAAACACAGGCAAGAGAAAACGTCTTATCTAGGATAAAGTACCATTGCATGCCTTCCACTTTCAAATACTGTCTTCCGGTGAGCTTCTTTTCCTTTGGGGCCGTAAGAACTGACTCTGGCATAAGCCTGCACATCATGAAAGTTCAAAAGATTATCTATATGCGCATATTTTGGCACTTCAAAAAGTTGGGAATCAAATGACATCAAAAGGAAACATGTCATGTGTGAACAAGATTCCATGAGGTCATCAAGAGCAAGCTAATTTAGAGAAAAAAAAATGAATGCTTACTTAGCACGCTGTAGCGCCAATTCAGCTTCAAAACGTTCTCTCCAAGCTAGAAAGCTCTCTACAGTAACAGCTTCACCATGGGGTACAATGACCTAACATGTAAGTAAATGTTTTTAAAAAGTATACTGCACGAAAATTATATATGCTAAAGGGGAACAGGATAGCGAATGTCTAGATTCCATGATTCGATAATACAACACGCATGTCTAATACTTAAATTTGCTAATGTAAGTGGCTCAGTAGGACAAGCACAAGAACCACTTCAAAACATGCATCCTAGGGCTGCCAGGTTCCATAAATTTTAAAATATGTACTCTTAGTCGGGAAAAGATATTGATTTTGTGCAACTGCACCGCTATATATAGCCATAGTCATAGCTTTATTTCACCCTCTGTCCTCTGATTATGGATAGTTACAAAGAAGCAACCCTTGCCACTTTGCCAGCAATAGCTGAACCCAGTTCGTACACATTCATAGTAACGAAGATACAAAACAGATAAGGGAACTATACCTCCTCTTCTGCTTCTTCAGTTTCTTCAGGTTCCTCATCTCCAACGTTTTGTCCATATTTCTCGCTTAACCACTCTTTAGCTGATGTGACAAGAGTATATACCATAGCCATGCCAAGATTCTCAGTTGCCTGAATGATGGGAATGTTCAACAGAACATGAGATGACATCAGGTGACTGATAATGAATATACCTCACAACCAATAATAGGCTCCTAAGATGTCCTGGTGATATTTGAGCACAATATATTAAAAGACTGTAACTCTGACCTTTTTGCGAAGAAAAAAATGAGCATATACCCTCCATTTAGATGGAAATTGAGGATTTACCCTCCTGACCCACGTGTCAGTGACTTATGATGACCCCACGTGTCATTGAGATGTGGAGGGTAAATCCTCAATTTCCCAACTAAAAGGAGGGTATATGATCCAATCTCCCGAACTTGGAGCCAAGTACTTACATACCTCTTGGTCAAGCTTTTCTTTCAAGGATGCAAGGTCTTCTGATTTAATTCCCCGTACACTGCATGAATGTGTTTGCAATTCAATGGTAAGAGTTAGAAATACAATAGGCACACATCTTGCACCAAAAGTACCATGAAATTTAACTCACAACTAAAAACTATCAATAGGCACAATGCTTGCTTCCAGGCATGCTGGACTATCAAGTTAAATAACACAACCTTTTGACATTCAAAAGCGGAGGCTCATCTGGGTATTTCTTGGTGTGTGCAAAAATCAGAGCCAGTTGAACTGTAAATCAGGGTCAGAAAACACGAGTACATGAAATCTGATATGAATCCATCATTACAGAATATTTGCAAGTTTGTTTCTGTACAAAGCAGTTTTACCTGGCACATGAGCCGACTCGTCAAAATCATCATCCTAGCCAATATAAAACAGGAAAAGATCACTAATTCATCAAACGAATTGCAAACACAGTAAGAACTGTAATTGGCACTGCAATTTGCAGAGCTTAAAAGTACGGCGCTCGATGTCGCCACCTAGGTCACTGGAGTATGCAGGATTCAAGAAAGTGTTATAATGATATAGACAACGGATTCCTTTCAAAGTACCTGAGGGGAGAGCAGGATCTGGAAGCACCGGGCGGCGGTGCCGAGTCCGCTCTCGCTGGGGTCAATCTCTGCATCAGTTCACACACAAGCCGATGGTTAAAAATACGGTAAGAAACAACAAACTTGAGCTAGAGGAAGCGAAGAACCAAAGATAGGGGAAGGAAAGAAAGGAATTAAGGAAGAGAACAACCCTACCCTTGATGTCGTCCATGAGGATGGCCTGCAGGGCCTCCACCTCCATCTCCTGCTCCTGCTCGTAGTCTTCCATGCCACCCATCGCAACCAAACACAGAGACACAAAGATGCTGTGAGCACCAGCCCGACACAGCAGGAAGGATACAGAACTCGGTGAAGAAGAGAAGGTGGGGTTTCAGGGTTTGGGTTCTACCAGCCATGATCGATGCCTGTAACTGCGGAGGATTGGCAGTGGAGACACGACACGACGGCTGCGGCTGCGTGCGTCGCCGGAAGAGATGGGCTACGGGTGGGTTGGACCAACTAATGGGCCTGGGCCTATAGGATAGCGAGGTGTTTATTTCTCGAGTAAGTTTCAGAATTTTTCACGTTTTATGTCCATAGTACAGGAAACACTACAGCCCTGTTTATTTTGGATTCTAGAAAAGCTAGCTACTGCTAGTAACCAAAAGCTCTCCTAAACAGTCCAGATTTTGGACCAGCTACTGAGAATCTGAAAATCTAAAGAAGCCACAATTGTACTGGGACCGAGAAGCTGCAAAAACCCAGCTTCTCACAGATTCTGCGGGCTAATACCACTAAAATACCACTAAAAATTAAAGTATTTACCCGCAAATACCACTGGACAAAACTCCCCCTCCCCAACCCTCGGCCCCCGGCCCCCTCCCCAGATCCCCCGCGCCCCCTCCTACCTCTCCTCCCCCACGCCTAGGGCTGGCAAAAAAGCTCGGGCTCGTGAGCCAGCTCGGGCTCGGCTCGGGCTCGTGAAGGCTTGGCTCGGCTCGTGAATGAAACGAGCCGAACCGAGCCAGCAAAAAAGCTCGGGATCTAAACGAACCGAGCCCGAGCTAGCTTGGCTCGGCCCAACTGCCCGATGGCCCAATGGGCAATGGCCCGACGGCCGACGCCCCCCGACCACCCGATGCCTCCTGCCCTCCCGGCCTCCCCCACTCGGCTCTCTCCTCTCTCAGTCTCTCTCTCTCCCTCCCGGTCTCTCCAGTCTCCACTCACGCGCGGACGCGCCCGACGCCCCCTCCCTCTCCCTATTTCCTTCATTCCTTGCCCCGGCCGACGCAGCCACCCTCTCGCGCCCGCGTCTCGGCGCCTCTGCCCTGGCGCTCGGCGCCTCCCCTCGGTGCTGCTCCCCCCTTCACGCTGGCTCCCCGCCGCGCCTCATAGCTCCACGGTCGGATCTGTGGCCTAGGCCCAGATCTGGCGCCTAGTTCTTCCATCCCGCCCGATCTAGAGTTGGCTTGATGGGGTTTGGTTGCTATTTGCTTTGATTTCTAAGTTTGTGATTTGCTAACTTTTTGTGAGGTTTTGCCTAGGGTTAGGTTTTTGGGAGGCGGGTGACCGTGGCTGTCTCCGCCGGTGAACCGTCGCCGTACGCCGGGGGAGTACTGGTGGCTCGGCCGGGAATCCCGCAGCCGCCGCCCTCACTGGTAACCCTCTTCTCTCCTTCTTTTACCTCTGGTGAGTGGTGACATGCTTATGGTTCCTGTGCTCTACCGTGGTGAATGCTTATGGTTTCTAGTCTATGTTGGATGAAATGGGATAATGGTAATACACGAATGGTGAGATGGTGGGGGTTTACCTGCACTGGTACTTGTGAGGAATGTTAGGGTTTGGGGCTGGTTGCGGTCGCTGGCTTGCAGTTGCTGGCTTGCGGTTGCTGGCTTGCGGTGGGGTGGTTGCCATGCCTTCGTCTTCTTGCCGTCGCCCGTCAGTTCCCCTCGGTGGTTGTTGGCTCGTGAGCCCGCTCGAGCTGGCTCGAGCCGCATCACGAGCCGAACCGAGCCCACAAAAAAGCTTGATACCCTAACCAAGCCGAGCCGAACCGAGCCTCCATTCCACCAAGCTTTCACGAGCCGAGCCGAGCCGAGCCTGGCTCGGCTCGGCTCGTTGCCACCCCTACCCACGCCTCTCTGCTCCCCCCTCCCCGCCGCCGCCCACCCCGGCCCCCTCCCCCATGGCGCCCCCTCCCAGATACCCCCTCCCCCAGCGCATCCCGTCGCCCCCCGCCGCCCCGTCGCCCCCCTGAC
The DNA here is from genome assembly GCA_017311315.1 of Dendrocalamus latiflorus. NCBI lineage: Eukaryota > Viridiplantae > Streptophyta > Magnoliopsida > Poales > Poaceae > Dendrocalamus > Dendrocalamus latiflorus. The sequence goes on from CM029664.1 coordinate 29,834,668, forward strand.
GCCCCGCCGCCCCGTCGCCCACCGGCGCCCCCTCCCAGATCCCCCTCCCCCGGCGCATCCCGTCACCCCCCGCCGCCCTGTCGCCCCCTGACGCCCCGTCGCCCACCAGCGCCCCCTCCCAGACTCCCCCTCCCCCGGCGCATCTCGTCGCCCCCCGACGCCCCCTCCCAGATCCCCCCCTTCCCCTCTGCTGTGAGGTACTCCCTTCATCCTCCAGATCTGAGTGCTTGGTGCCTTGATTTGTAGATTTCTATGTTTGCTGTCAGGTTATTTGTAGCATTTTGTGGGTGGAGAAGCAAAGGATAATAATTTGTGGGTGGAGAAGCAAAGGATAATCATGTTGTGTTAAATGACACTGATGATAAACGAACAATGTACATATAATTTTCAATCTGCGACAGAAATCAAACATCCATGTCAACGTTCTCGCTTACATTTGTTCTTCTCATTGGTTTGCTTGGTATGCTCTGATGCACAGCAGCCGGTGTTTGTGTTGGATGCTGTCAAACTGCAAAATGCACATGGGGTATTTGGCCAGTTTTGGTTGCACTTGTTGTACTCTTATTGGCTACTATTACAATTGGTGATTGGGTAAAAGCTATTGCCACAGGACAATCTAGGAATGTTTGTTTCAACACTTAGTGCGGCACAACGCCTATGTTCGCAGTAACACAAAAGGAATGAAAACCAAAAACAGTACCTTACTTGAGATGCTTACATTTGTTCTTCTCATTGGTTTGCTTGGTATGCTCTGATAGTCATGTGAAAAAGTTGAGGGATGTATATACGATAGGTTGGGTGATGAATGAAAATTCTCTGTGGGTAGATAAACCTCTTGATGCTAAATAAACTAATGTTCTTTGTTTTTTGTTTACAGAAGGTGAAAAGGCTGGTGGTCTATTTGCTGGATCCATCTTCCTAATATGCAACTTTGGTGAACTAATGGCCATCTAAAGAGTACTTGATTGGACAGCAATGGAGATCCAGTGAAGCTGTGTTCCATTGTTCTTTTTCGCCTTTTTTATCAGCACTGTCAGCAGACATGTTCTTAGTGTGGATCATGGTGTATAACTGTTCACCTGAGATAGTTTTCTTGGTATAATGGAAGCCAAAGTGTTATCTCCATGTTATATTTTGTCTGCTTTTGTGAATTATCAGTCGAATCATCAAAAACATGTCATGCAAGCTCACATTTTTTTCCCTTCTCTATTTAATCTATGGAATATTGGATGAAAACAAAAAACACAGTATGCATTTGCTTATATTATCAATCAAATACTTTATGTTAATGTTAATGCTTATATTGTCAATCAAATACTCTATATTAGTGTAAATACTTATATTATCAACCAAGTACTCTATAACCAAAGTCATTTGTCATAACATGATCCAATTCATACGCCGGAGTTTCAACGGGGAGGGCGCCAAGTGGCCAAAAGGAGGTCTTCAATCATGCTCACTCCTCTCTTCGTAATGTGATTGAACGTGCGTTTGGCGATATGTGTGCCTTATATGCCTATGAACACCTTTTGTACGTTCCTTTTGTATGGAGACATGGTAGTTATCCATATTAATATTTAAAATTATGATTTGGAGTCAAATTTATTGTCATGAAATTTTAATATTAGTTTTTCAATGTTTGAACTAAGTACTACAAATTTACAGCATGGATATCTCTTCTATCAATACATAATCAGGACATCAACTCACCTAAGGGCATGTCGGTCAATACATCTATCATGATATCAGCTGCACAGCTAGAATCCAGGATGCAAAACAGGCTAGTTACTCAGACCAGCTGCTACTCAGACTAGCCAGCTACTCAGAATCTCCAGCTAGCTACTCAGACCAGCTAGCTACTCAGACCAACTAGCTACTCAGAATCTATAGCTCCCCCCAAACAGGCCCTAAAATTATTGGGCAGCAGTCACAGAAATCACTTCGTCCTTGCCCCTCAACTCATTCTCTTAACTTGACAACCAACCAAGACTGGAGAGTGTGTGTCAAGTCAAAATGTGTTTTTCTTCTAGCTCAACTGGCAAACGGCATAGGTGTATCCAACGTGGCAAAACCTTTCCTAGAGATATCTACGGTGGCAATATCACCTCGACAACCCATGTTATTTGCTCCAATATTTAAAAGGAATAGGATATCCGGCCTTGTAATTCTTAGGGTAAGTAACTTATTTTTTAAACGAGGGCTATTACTAACATTATTCTATTGAACCTCAATCCAACAGGATAGTTGCTTAGCTGCTCTCCTTCCCCTTCCTCTCATCGTCGCTCCCCAGCCTCCCTCCCAGTTGCTCCACCGCTACCACTCCCCCTCCCTCCTCTTTTCTCCAGCGTGAGCAACTCCACACCTCTCCTCTGCCTCCTCCCCCGCCACTAGTAGCCGACGGCGATCTCACCGCCGCGCCGATGTCTCCCCCTCCCCTGCCGTCACCTCCCTACCCAATCTAATATTCACAACGCTGCCGTCTCACCCGTTCCTCCCTCCACCACCACTCACCATCACGGCACCGCCTCCTTGGCCTCCCTCGACATACAGGGGGCGTGGTGAACGCGTCATCGAGGTGGCGCTTCGCTAGATCCGGAGCTGCACTATGCCGTCAACAAAGGAAGAAATGGTACATCGTTCATAAGTTTTTCTCTTTTGAAATCTACAGGGGTGAAGTAATTGAAGCCCTATAGTTCAAGGGTAATATAAAGTTATTCCTTAGGCGTCGTTCCAACCTGCGTCGACTTCTGGCTTTCGGCTTTCGAAAGCTAGCAGCGGGTTGGAACAGGTGGGCTTTTGCAGCGATTTCTGAGAAGCCACTTTCTGTGCGATTATAGCCGCTATAGACTGAAAGGATAAGGTTGAGCACCAACACTTCATGTGCATGCTAGCTCTCTCATCACCTTTCCCCACTCCTCGGTTTCACTCTCTCACCCACAACCCTCCACTCTCAATCTGGCCGTGCTCGCTGGCATCGTCACCGCGTAGGCTCGACGACTTGCCATCGTCATCCGCAACCTCTGCCTCTCCAGCTCTAAGTGGGATTTTGCCCCGTTCCTCATCCGCAGCCTCCACCTTCATCGCTCTCGGTGTCGTCGCCGCCGACCCCACCTCCGGCTAGCCCGCCTCCACCGGATCCGGCTGGGAAGCTCTTGCAGTGTGTTGTTGCGCGCCTCATTTGCCTGCCATCCTGCTGGATCGAGTGGCCCTATCATCGGATGCCATTTCTTCCTCTGATTTGTTGAAGGTGGCATTTGTTGTTGGTTTCTTCATTTCTTGCTCAGATTTGCTTCTTCCGCATCAGCGCAGATGGACAAGGCCATGGCTACTTGGGCACGGACAGCATATGCGTTTTCTTGAAGATTTATGTAAAGGAGGTCATCGTGCACAACTGGTCTCTTGGGTGTCTCAACACAAAGGGTTATGACATTTTTTGCTAGAAATTCGTTGAGCACACCTACTAGACATACTTGCGAAAACAAATGAAGAACAAGTGGGATAGCCTTAAAAGGGATTATGCTTCATGGAAGACCTTGAAGTAGTGCACGTACGGCCTTAGCGTTGATCCAGAGACTGGCTCCATCGCCACCAATGACCATTGGTGGGGCACAGGTAGGGATGGCAACGAGGCAGGGGTAGCCCCGCACCCCACCCCTATCCCCGCCAAGCTCCCCTAGCCTGGCCCACGAAAGTTGATGTGGGACAATGCGCCCCCGGCCCATGGGGATCCCCACGAGGATTGGAAAATAGTGTTTATGTATATTTAAAAATATTAGAATGGCTTTATTAATTACTTTATAAGTATTTGATGTAAACTTTTTCATGAAAATATAGCTTCAAAACATAAATCATAATGTATCAATGCATATTTTGTCCAAATATATGCAAAAAGAATACACATTTCATATTAAAAATCTGCATTGTACAAACAAAATAATACTTTTTTATATCTTTATCGGTTCATGCGGGCCCTATGGGGGTCTTCAGCCCCTGTCAACTAACAAGGCCCCGTCCCCACGGGGGGAGTTTGCCCCTCGCCCCCACCCCCATGCGGATTACCCTACGAGCCCCCGCCCCCAAGGGGGAAATTTCCATCCCTAGGTACAAACAGTCGCGGTGAGTGTCATGTGTTACCATCATGTGTTATTACATGCATTTGCTTCACACAACACCATCTTTCTCATTTTTCTAGTTATTGCAGGGGAAGGCCGTTGTGCTCAAGTTCAAGAAATGTCCTCTTGAAAACGAGGACATGATGGAAATCATGTTCGCCACTGCAACCTACACGAGCGAGCACCTGTTCGTACCTGGTGCCAACACGATAGACTCAAACAAAAAAGAGGACATCCCTTGACTTGCATGATAGCAGCGCTGGACTGTCTCGAGGCAAGTGGTCGCAACTGTCCCCACCTCTGCCCATCGATAGCATGAAGGTGAAGGCCATCGTTTGTGACACCAAGCTGAAGTGCCTCATCAACCTATACGAGAAGACGCACACCATAGGCACATGTGCATCGAGTATATGCACCACTTCCCTTATGCGCGACCCCATGAGGGAATAAATGGTGTGGCTAATGACAATAGCCAAGGAGGCCAGTGCTTGCGAGGACATAGACGAACACTACTACACTAGTCAACTCTTCATAAAGAAAGAAAGCCGCGACAGCTTCCTTACCATGAAAATGAATGACAACTATGGTGGATCGGGAGGATATGGGACCGGCTTAAGATTCAGCCTTGAGCAATGCTATTTATGTTTCTGCCATCGTGCCATGTTGCACATTTTAGCCTTGAATGTTACATTGAGTTGGTTCTTCGCACTGCATAAACTACATTTCGTACTTGTGTCATGCACTATGTAATGTTATGCACTATTTGTTTCGGTTCATTCGCGTTATTTAATAAATTGCATGATGTCATTAAGTCAACATATGGGGTTAAATTTAATAACTGAATGCCCATCATAAAATTCGACAACCGAACGTCCATTGGTTACTCATTTCATGTAGGGATGAGCAGGACAGGGGATGGCAGTGGAGGTAGCGATGACAAAGAAGGTTCCATTGGTTCTTTCATGTTGTTGACCTATGCCACGTTCGCATGTCTAGATGATGATGTGACTTCGTTATCTTTGCCTCTGTCGAGAATTCCTGTCATGATCAGAATTCAATGGGTAGAACTGCAACTAGAAAGTGATCAGTGATGCTATGATATGTTCAAAATGCATAGGTTAGTATTTGATAGGCTGCACGACACTCTTGTTGCCAGCTTTGGCCTGCATTGTTCTTATAGACATGTGGAGCGCTTCAGGCTAACAGATAGGCTGTTAACCGATTCAAGCACTTAGCAGGAACTATTAGCAAAAAGTTCTCACAAGTGCTAAAGTGCGTGAACAGATTGGCTCCTGTGAACATTGCACCTATTGATCCAACATTCTAGAGTATGCATCTGAGGCTACTATAGCAAAGATTCTATCCATACTTCCGTAATTGCATAGGGACGATCGATGGGATCCATATGCAAGTTATGGTTCCATTCGATGAGCGTGCTAGGCATTTCAACAGGCATGAGTATACTAGTTAGAATGTGCTTGTAGTCTGTGACTTCAACACCTGGTTCACTTTTGTGTGTGCCGGATAACCTGGATCTGTGCACAACACATGTGTACTGCAGGAAACAATGATGAAATACGAAGATCGGTTCCTGCATCCACCTTTAAGTACGGTCGTTGAATGTACAATCTGTCATGTATTGCTATACGTACGTAATACAAAAATGACATTTCTCATATGGTTCTTGCAGGCAAGTATGGGTACCTAGCTCTGTATGACTGTATCGAAACCATAGATATCATATTTCAGAGTTCCAAAATAGCATCACTCTGATGGGATGCAGGAGCTCTTCAACTTCCATCACTCATCCCTACGCAACATCGTCGAGCGCACATTTGGTATGTGTAAGATGAAGTGGTGTATTTTGGATAATATGCCTATCTACGACACACGAAAGCAAAAGACAATAATTTTTGCAATGATAGCGTTGCATAATTCCATTTTTGACTGTGAATTGCTTGACTTAGATTTTGCTAACATAGCAGGACAAGATGGAGAGACATAGGTTTAGGATAAGGCGTTGTACCCCAAGTTGCATATGGTGCGCATTCTGTCTGTATGGACATGGTGTGATGCGATTGTAACGTCGTTGGTGGCTTAACGTAGGTAACGTCGTGGCCTCCTAAGATTACTCTTCTATATATGTTACAAATGTCCACGTACCACATGCAATGTTTGTAATCCACTCTGAATGTGAGCACGTACCCAATATTCTTTAATGGTTTCGTTACATACTACATCCTGAAGTGTTAGATACAATCCTTCAAAAATCAGCTTAGCAAAAAAGTCAAAAGCTAACAGCTAAATTGAACACCCCTTTATTCAGCCACAACTTCTTACAGCTACTATAATACTATTTCAACCAAAAAACCAAAAGCAACAGACACACTTGCTTAGGGCATCTGTAGTGTATGAAAATAGAGGGTCTTAACCCACCTTAAGGTCAACCTTATACATTACAGGGGTGACCTTAAGCAGGCTATAAGCAAAAAAGACTTAAGACTGGTCCTCAAGCTAAAGACCTGGCCACAAGCATTAAAATATAATTTTTCTTTATCTGCCAAGTGGGACCATCTTAAGGCCCCTTGGGTTATATACACTATGGAGTCAGCCTTAAGGTTTAGATAGGATCCACCTTAAATTCTCTTGGGTTATATACACTACAGATGTCCTTAGAACATGCCTTACGGTAGTAAACTGCCCTAAGTCCCACCCCGGAGGCGACCGAAATGGGCTTTCGGCTTACAGAGCCAAACTGCCCGCGGCCCAACAACACGCCCACACATACCCAAACCCCCAGTCCCTTCTTCCTCCTCCCCAGTCCCCACCTCCTCCCTTTTCCATTTCTTCTCCCACCTGCGCGCACACGGGCACGGAGACCTCCCACCTCCGCGGAGAAGCAGCCGCCGATGCCGCCGCGCTGTCTCTGGATTCATCCGCGCCCCGCCTCGCGTTTTGGACAAGAAAGGCGATCTTGACTTGATCAGTTCGGGGGGAGGTGATGGTGCTGGGGCAGTGAGGGCGGCGAGGCTAACGGGATGGGGAGCTGCGGGGGAGAGGGGGAGTGGCCCGGCGGCGTGACGGGCGCGGACGCGGAGGTGGGGGCGCTCGTCTGGGTGCGCCGCCGCAACGGATCCTGGTGGCCCGGCCGGATCCTCGGCCAAGACGAGCTGCCCGACAACTGCGTCATCCCGCCGCGCTCCGCCGGCACGCCCATCAAACTCCTTGGCCGCCCCGACGGCAGCATGTCCGTACAAACCCCCCCGTCCCCAAGATTCCAACGCCCTCCATGTCTTTCTAATTAATAGCCTCTGTTTCTGTTTCTTTCTTGCGCTTATGCATGCATAGATTCGATTGGTTCAGATGATCCGTGCTGAAGATGGTTCTTGGCCTTGTTGTCATGGGGTCATTAGACCTCTGTATGTGTTCACTATCAATTTGGAAAATGGGCAAAGAAAAACCGGTGCTGTGCTTCTTGATTTTCGTAGAATGGAAAGGGAGCATGCTGTATTTGTTGTGCAATGCGTTTGGCGCACGACACTTTCCGGCTGTGTCTAGCTATCCCAAGCTATCCAAGCATAGAACTAGGTATGTTAACGATTAGCGGCAGATGTTGTTCTTGCTACCATGATGGCATAGAGTAGTACTGGTATCTGTCTCAGACTCAGTAATAGTGAAAACTAGGAACATCGATGGGATATTGGAATGTATCTCTAAACCTCTATTTGCCCCCACTTCGTAAGCATAAAAATTAGGAAATGTATTGGAAGGATCAATTATGTGATAAGCATATTGCTTTTCTCTGTATACCGAAGAAAAATAATTGTCATGTATTTCTTGAAAAATAAGAAGCAATATTGGATTCAATTCTTTTTTGGAGTTGGTGATGTGTTTTCTTGATCTCAGTGTGATCTCTGAGCATGTGCTCAAAGTGTCTTGTATAGATTGAAAATACACTAATATTAAGCCCGTCATTGCCCCCCTGAAATGGGTTCTGAAGCTTGGTTTAGAATTTAGAGCAAGGGTTCTTGTATATAGTGAACTGATGATTTCATATTGTCTGCATGTTTTACACTGTAATGGTTAGATGGATTGTTCTTAACTGCCCAAGCATGTTTGTAAAAATTAATGTTTGTTCACGTCCTTTGCCATTGCACCATTTCTTAGAACATTGTTTCGGAACACATTTAACACCAGTTTTGTTTACCTAGTTTCCCTTTTTCTATTTGGCATGAATTGTTATGTTGTGTACTTCCTGCATCGTAAGTATGAAAATGTTTATCTCATTTGCTCTCTTGAACTTTGCCACAGTGACTGGTATAATCTCGAGAAGTCTAAGCGTGTAAAGGCATTCCGGTGTGGAGAGTATGAAGAGTGTATAGAAAAAGCAAAGGCTCTAGCTCGCCAGCAAAAGAGGTCGTACAATGAAGGGAAGTATGTTCGCAGAGAGGATGCCATTATGCATGCTCTTGAAATCGAAAAGGCTCACTTTCCAGATGAAGATGAGATGAACGATGCTGTGGGTGCATCCAAGAACAGCTATTCTACAAAATCTAAAAACATAAATGGGCTCAACAAAAGATCTTCTCGCACTGCAAGGGATCTGTATGACATTGAAGAAAACTCAGCTCAAGGTTTATCTCAAGCCTTGACATTGTTGAAACAGCCACAAAATATATCCTCTTCAAGCACTAGGTACGCTTCATCGTCAAAGAAGAAACGCAAAGCAACAAAGAAATTTGAGGATGATACAGTTCAAGGATCCCGGCGTATGAGAGACCTTAGGGAGATCGGATCAAACAAGGTTCCCAAACAGAAGGCCAGTGCAGGCCTCTTTTCAAATGGGCATGAGGATCTACCTCTTCTTGAAAGTGGACCAAGCTTTGGCTATGATTTGTCTGGTGCCAATGGGATAAAAAAGAGTAAGCAATCTCATTCATCGACAAAAAGGAAACGTTCCAATATTGGGCAAGCTTACGAAAATTCGAGGAAGAAAGATAGGCGCCGTCCTCTATCAAAGTTATGTAACGATCCAGCAATGACAGTTCCAACATATTGTCACTGGGACCCTTCAGGGCAGTCTTCTGTCCAGTACCCTGGACGCAAACTGTCCAATGTGTTTGAACCAATTAGGGGAAAACCTACTTTTTCAATGGATGTGAATAATTGTTCCTACAGCTCAGGCACTTCAAGTGTGGAGACATTAGTAGATGCATCATGCACCAATCACAACGGTGCTGCCAAAGCTATTCAAGTCAAAAACGCTGAAGTCTCATTCATGACTGGGTTTCTCAATGACGACTGCTCTGATGGTGCTGAATTTTTTGATCCTCCCCTTACCATAGGGGATGATGTCCTGGAGGAAGGTAAACTCATAGTAGTACTTAACTTATTTTCAGTTGCACTGTATTTTTAAGCATGCTGTATTCAGCAACGATGGCCATTACATAGGTCAGGCAAATAGATGTACAAAGAACAGTGTATTTGGTTGTCATACTCTTTGAACAATTCTTGAAAAAGGTTTCACCGCGTTAGTGTAGTGTTATTATAACCTGCCCCATGCTTTGTAATCAAGTAGGCCATGGGTTATCAGATGAATTACTGTTCTCACTGGCAAGTTTCTTTTACAGCATGGTTCTTTCAGATTTCTAGCATACAGCTATGAAGATTTATCTCATTTAGTTTGATATGCAGATTCTTATTTTTTCAATCCTGTATTTTGATGCAAGTTTCACATTCAAATGGGTGAATGTATGCACATTCAAATGGGTGAATGTATGTGTGTTTTGACATCTTTCACTCTCTGAACTATCAGAGAATGCATTGCTTAATGCTTGTCAACTGATCCTTTGTCAGGCCATTTGCATACACATGGATCTTTTGCATCCGTAAAGGATCAGATGTCAAAACCCAAGAAGCAAATTACTGACTATAGCAAAGAGCGCATACCCTCAATTCATGATCATAGAAGTTCCAAGAAGAAAAGCATAAGGTCTGTTAATTGGGTAACTCAAGAAAGCCACGACAGGGATAAGAATTTGCTGGTGCGACAATATGAAGGAACAATAAAAAGCCTGGGACTAGACAGAGATGTTGGGTTGGATGCAAGGGTGGGAAATGCTTCTTTCTGTAGGCGCAATGAACTTGAGAATACTATGCAACTTGCAATAGTTCCTGCCGATGGTTGTGTCAGTTTTATGGGGCAACAATATTATGAAAGCGTACCTGAGCATGATGAGTCATCTGAAACTATAAGCAACCATTCACACACTCAGAAGGGTGCAGCAGCATCCCCATATTATGGGCAGCCACTTCAAGTAATACCGCCTGAACAGGAACCTGATCTTAAACCTGCAAGATGCCATGTAGTGAAGCCAATCAAGATTATGCGTGCAGACTATAAACTTTATGATGTTGAGTTGGCTGTTCAAGGAACCTACAAGGGCCATCGTGTGCCTCTTGTTTCTCTCATGAGTAAATGGAATGGTAAACCCATTGTGGGTTACCCTGTACCTGTGGAGGTTTTGGATGATAGTCATCCTGCGGCAAGTACAGATGATCACTGTCCAGCAAGAAGCAGTCTTAACCACTTACTGGAGAGTAGCGAAGTTGCAGAACCGCGGCAAGCAAGATCAAGATCAAAACCCAGTGGTCGGAAAAAGATATCGGAGCATGATATGGATAAGTCCTGGCGGCCACATAGCAAGAAATCAGCATGTTCACCAAGGAAAATGCGCAGGCTCTCATCTTTTGCCAGCAATCGTAGAGCGCGCGCAAACAGGAAGCCTGTAGTTGGGAGAATGGGTAGACCTACGATTGCGTGCATTCCGCTTCGACTTGTTTTCAGTAGGATCAATGAAGCATTAAGCTTTCCAGTGAGATCAGAAAACCCCACCTGAGGTGGGCTGCCAGGACTTCGTTGAAGAGAGCCTGCGAGCATGCATTAATAGCTTTTCATGTACATTAGTTGCCATCAAGGCTGTTAAAATCTCGATCCTAGTTGTAGAATCGAACGATTTTACGATCCCACGAAACCAATCCGACTTCAATTGCATCTTGAGTTGTACCAGATAGAATCAAGATCTTAGTTGTAGAATTATGTAGAATTGCGATAGAATCGTGTAGAATTACGTATCATCTAAAACTATGAAAGATTTAGATGTTTGATTGTATCATATGTCTCAATTCAAATTATATGTTAAGTACTAAGTAGTTTAATAGTTAGACATTAATATTACGATGTTTGGAATAATAAAATTTAATTTGATTATTTATTTATTGTACTTATTTAAGTAAAATGATCAGACAATGGTAATATTGTTAATATCATTTTTTTAGTCGTAGCTCTTAATAATATAGTTATGAATAAGATATATTTATTAATCAAATTATATGCTAAATGACTAAATAAATACCAATGTCACTCTTGGAATATATGGGTAAATTGAGGAAAAAATGTGTTTTTGGTTGAATCGGGTAGAATTTTAGATTCTACGATTTGATCATAGAATACGTTTCTATCAGTGCCTCTAATTTGATTCAGAATCAAAATTCCAATGACTTGGCTGTGATACATTATTTAAAAGCTTAATGACAGGCATGTTAATATGACTATATTATGTACCTGTAATTCGTAATTGCAGTAGGCAGTTGCTATTTACCCATCTTGAGTGTCGAGTGAAACATATGCTGGAAGGAAATAAGCAGCATGAAACATCCTACGGTGGAAGGTAATAAGCAGTATTGAGTAATATGCCAGCAGCGAAGGGTGATTAATTGGGCCTGTTCTTTTCAGCTTTTAAAAACCGCTTTTTAGCTTTTTTATAATAATTAGTTTTTAAACTGAGTATTTTTTAAGATAGAGTTTACTAGTTAATTGTAGTACATACTTTACTGACTTCATTTATATCGGTAAAAATCGCATGTGAGTTTTTGTTACTCTGTAATCTCTCGTATAAACAGCCCAAAAGACATAAGCCACAACTAAAAGTCATAAGCCATAACTAAAAAGAACATGCCCAATGTTTCAGGTAAGTTGCTGTATATAATCGAACGTTTCTGTGATGGTTTGGAGCTTTGCTGCTGCTTCCAACCTTGAATGCAGGCAAGCATGCATTGATCCAATGATTTTATCAGTACCTGTGTATTCCGCTGTCTAACAGGTTGGCATATTCTTTTTAGCTTTTGTTTCTATTTTTAGTTTTTGCTTCTTTGAAAATAAAACAATCAAATGTCGAAATGGGATGACCTTTTAAAACGGATTCTCCAAATGGTTTTATAAGTCTAAAATCATGCACGTTATTTATGTTGACATCTTCAACGTTCGTTACTATATTAAAAAACACTGACAAAAATCATTAACCCAAACTAAAAAAAATACCCTTCGTCCAACTGGCTGGAGCGTTGTCATGCAGATTCTGGCCAGCAGGCCAGGCACAGAGCAGTACTTCAGCTTATTCTAACATTTATGTGGCTTGCATCATCGAGGAAGTTGAAGCATGTTTCAGCGGCTGTAACTGTAAACATCGTTTCCTGTAAATCCATGTTTCTCATAAATTTCTACAAGTCCGTGTTTCTCATAAATTTCTACAAGCAGGAAAATGCCAATCACTGAGGGCCCGTTTTAGGAAGTAGTTCAATTCCCACGTTTCAAACAGGGCTGAGTATTTATGCACTTGATGTTAGCAAATCTATCAGGTTCCTTAAACAATGTTCAGGCACTGGCCAATGGCTGGTAAATTTATGATTACTCATCATCACAACACCATCATCAGCACTTTTCAAAGGATGGCTGTGCAAACGGAATTAATCGAATAAGGTTGGAACATCAACACCACTTGAAACAACGAAATATAAACAGGCAATTAAAACAGGCCACATCATCTGCTTAAGTGTTGAAGTTAGGATACATAGACTTCTTCCAATATCCGACACAGAACATCAAGTTTTTTTTGACAGTAATAGACTAAATTTACAGGATAGAGCAACCAATTAGGTTTTGCTTGCTGTACAAGCACACTATTTGTGATCTAGATTGAAGATCAAGAGCAGCAGCTGCTTTGCTGAGCAACAGGTTGACCTCGCATTTGCACAGCTGCAGGCTTACTTGCATTTGCAGCCGGTTGGCTTGCCATCCTATTCAAGAAAAAGAGAACAAAGTATCAGTTAATTATTCACAAGAGAATAAAGTATCAGTCAATTATTCACAAGTGCAGATGAATGATTAGCAAAATTAGTAATCATGGATTCATGGTCTCACGTCCGCTTTAAATCAGATGACACCAACATTATCTTGTACAATCAATTTAACTGCTGCTACTTTGAACATGAACCCCAAAAAAATGGGGAAAAAATCAAACAAAAAATGGTTATACAGCTGGGCCAACGAGAAAAAACAAGGCGGTCTGTACAAGCAGACATCCAACAGTGCACACGTAGAGAGATGGTCAAAGAAAGAAGAATATGTGGCCCAGCATAGCATGTTTGCCGTAAATATAGAAATGCATTTCTATGCATTCTTTCCTATGTAGCTCTATTAACCTTGACGAGTCAGAGTGACTGAAAGCACAAAGCAGCGGCCTTATCAAAGTCTAGAGAATGAATTATTTGGAAACCTGTTCTTTATCTCTGCAGCCATGGTCATGAATGCCTTCTCCACATTTGTTGCATCCTTGGCACTGGTCTCCAGGAATGGTATTCCAATCTCATCAGCAAGGGCCTGTGATGGTCATATCTATGCCAATTTAACAAGGTGTGCCATCCATAGGAACTAGAACAGTATTTGTGCAGGGGTAATGGAGGCACCAAAAAATTACCTTGCCAGCCTCGTAAGAAACTACTCTGTTCTCAGCCAGGTCACATTTGTTCCCCACCAAAAGCTTGTTTACATTTTCACTGGCGTATCTGTCAATTTCGTTTAGCCACTGCTTGACATTGTTGAAGCTCTCCTGGTCAGTCACATCATACACGACCTATGGCACGTACAGGACATTGTTATCAAGATCTAGAGGAGAATAAGAGAGTTAATGACAAATTTGAAGAGAGCTCACAATGATGCCATGGGCACCACGATAGTAGCTGCTTGTGATAGTCCTAAACCGCTCTTGGCCAGCAGTATCCCACTAAAGGAGAAGAATGTGTGAAAATATCAGATCTGAAGCTTCTCAATGGTATGGAGTACACAGTTTGCAGATTACTATTTACAGGGTTACTTACAATTTGCAGCTTTATCGTCTTCCCATCTTGCTCAACAGTGCGGATTTTCTAGCAAGTCAAAGGCAGAGTGAAAAGGCTAAACATGAGAAACAAGGCATGTGCGTGCACAGGTGCTACACAGAAAATCAACTTTATTGAAGCTCACAGAGCAATTAACTTACAAAATCAACACCGATAGTACTGATGTAGCTCTCCAGATATGAATCATCCTGTGAAGTAAATGAGAAGATAGATCCCCACATCAAAAAAGGATGAGCTAGTTGATAAAATTATGATGAAGAATAGCAAAACAGCTGCCATAACATGTTGTCTAGAAGGTACTGTACTATTCAGATATGAGAATGGGAACTTGGCCAGAAACCTATTGGTTTTGTTTAGTTTCTTGCTACTACCTAGACATGCTAGACTCTGCATGCTTTACAGTATTCCACTAAAAGTGTTGTAAAATAATGTACTTAATGGAGAGAATGATATGAAACTTGATAAAATCATAAGAAAAACCCAACATAAATCATCTCAAATTGTTCACAAAAACTACCATAGCTAGGCCAATTTTTAGGAAACTGACCTAAGACCACATTTGAGTTAGTAGTTCTCTTTAATCCTGCAGGGAGATCAAAGTCTCATCTGTACGATATGCTTTCTGATTCTGGTTAAAGTGTGGTTTGGGTAACTGTTCCCCTGGGAACAATCCTAGAGAAATCCATAAAATAATCTCGGGTGATGATTTCTACAAACCCCCAGAAGATACCACGTAGTTCCCCCACAACTACATAAGCCAGACAGAGACAAGAAAATTATCTTCACACCCTAGAGCAGAATTTCTCCACAAATCCAAGTCTGTTACGATTCTCACAGCATTTTTCTTGTTTGGATATCCAAACACATTCAAAGTGGTAAACCAGTCACTGTCTGTTTTGCGAACCTTGCTCATGTGAGGCCATCCTTACGAAGCAGTAAACCATTTGGCGCAACAGTGACTACTCTAACAGCATGCCTTGGGACAAAATTGAGTTACTTTCTAGTCCATTATTTTATGCACCTTTTATCTTCGCTGTTACAAATTCTACATTTGAAAGCTTGTGCCCAATGGAAATTTTTGCTTGGTGTTGTCAACGAGCTGCATTCAAGCAAAACAAAAGACTAGCTTTTTTTCTCCAGGCCTTAGGCGTACTCTATACAAGCAAACAACTTAGTCAAGAGATGGTAGTAACGAAGCTATTCTCACCGCAAACCTCAGCAGCAGGCAAGACTTCCCGACGCCCGAGTCCCCGATGAGCAGCAGCTTGAAGAGGTAGTCACTGCACAATCACCCAAGCATCACATCACATCGTTATGCGCATCAACCGCAAGCTAACACATGCTAAGGAAAAAAAGAGCATTGCGCATGGACGACACATCTACAACTACACAAAAACCGTAGATTCAGAGGCTCCCAGCGTACTGCAGGAGCAGCACGACCGAGTCAATCTAAGACGTAGCAAAACGATATGAATCTGCGCGGCTAGGCTAGGACGAGCAGCGCCGCCAAGAATCTGCTATTCCTTGCACCACGCCGCAACCAGACTAGACTCGCGGCAACTAGCAAGTAAACGGGCAGCGGGGCCGTCGAATCTACGATCGGGGCACAAATCGGCGGGCGCCGGACACTCGACGGCGAGATCGGCCGCCTCCCAGAGCCAATACACCTCCACCCACGACAGATTTCACAATTCCACCACCAACAAATCACAAGCGAAAACGTGAGCAAAGCAGATAGACAGGGGGAGAAGGGCCGTACTATTCGGGATTCATGGCGGCGGCTGCTCCTCGGGGAGGCGAGGGGGTGGCAGGCTACGACCGAGGAGGAGGGGAAGAGGAGAGGCAAAGAATTGGGGGAGTGGAGGAACACGGGACGGAGGGAGAGACACTGCACCGCACGAGGGGGAAAGGAAAGGGAGCGGAATAAAATAAGGTGGGTGGGGGGCGGGGGGGTGGTTTGGGTTGTCGAGGGCCACTTCTCAGCGGGTGGGTTCGGAATCTCCGCTTTGGGCCCCTGCCCTGCAGCCAGTCAGCACATGGTGTTGGGCGGGCCTGATGAAAAGCCTATTGGGCTAGGTACTTGCCAGGCTAGGCCAGGTAGGTCAGGTTACAATGTTTGTATTGACTTTAGCTTTTTAGCTATAATTGATAATTTTTGGTTAAAAATAAATAGTAGTGATTAAAGAAGTAATTTTTTTGAAGTGGACGAGTGACACAAAAAGTGAGGGTGAATATGTACGCAAGATGGGAGTGAAAAAAATGAGGTGCATGATGCGTTCGTGACCTCTTGCCTTATTCTCGGAGCGAGACGGGAATGAAAAGAGTGAAGAAGACGCTTCAAAAAGTCAGATATTCATATTAGGTTGTGGCTTCTCTAAGCAGAAGTTAGTAGCAGAAACAAATACAAACACCACTTAATGGCTCCTCCAGTATTTCCCTTGGCTCCACCAGTATTTCCCTTCTCAAAATGACAAGGAAAATCTTTAGCTTGCTCTTCTTATGCTCATGACCAATCTGTTGCTGTCCTCCTTGTTTTCAATATTTTATGTATTGACCCACTACCTATCTATGGTCTTTGATGAAGCCCTATCTATCGATATTCCAACAAGCATCTGGTCCTTCCATGAATCTTTGCTTCCATAGTACTCTTGGTTGCATCCACATCAAACCTTGAGGCATGAGTGGGTCTATTTTTTAGCTTCTAAAAGTTGTTTTTGGGTTTTCCTACAGTAACTAGTTTTCAAACGGAATATCTTTTCAAAACGGGATCTACAAGTTGATTGTAGTATACGCTATAGTGACTTTATTTATATCGACCAAAACAACACATGAGTTTCTATTACCACATACTCTCTCTCTCACGAAGAGTCCAAAAACCATAAGTTATAGCCAAAATCTATAAGACGAAGCTAAAAAGAATAGGCCTAGTGACTTCTCCCCGTTCCTCACTCGATTACACAGCTGCATAGATCAAACCTGGCGTACACAAAAGTGAGGCATGATGCTAATACTTTTTTTAGGGAGCGTGATGCTGATATAGACATGGGAACCACATTTTAATGGGATGGTGGAGTTGTGAGAATTAGTATTCAAATTCTACTGCTCACCTTTATGCATGTACAAGTACATTTCAGTAGAAATTTTATGATGTCACAAATTTATCGCTGACCTTCATCTTTCTAAGTTCGTGCTAAGGAGGCGTACTTGCACATGCACATATTTGGTGTGCTTGTGTGTCTTGTTTGTAATAATAAAAATTGTCGATATTGACGCATGCACTCCTTGTGTACGTGTTGCTTGCTGAGGGGATAGCTCGGTACAAGGCTCATGGTCTCATCTATGAGCGTAGTTTTCACGCACCCAACTGGGCCACGTCACCCAACCTAGCCCCCAAAAAACACGATCTGGGTTGTTGAACCAACCTGAAGCATCCCATCCTACTCGTCCATGCTCATATCATTACCACCCTCTCCTAGCTCTATTTCTCCTTTTGGCCTCGGCATTTCAACAATGACGGTGTCTGCAAAACCCTACCACCCCCTGCACGTGGAGCCCAACCTGAGACCAGCAGTGAACGACGCGATAGAGATGGAAGTCAAGAGGAAGCAAGGGTGAGGAAGAAGGTGGACGAGGGGATCCACACGCTAATCGACAACAACATACGGCAGTGCCACCACTCCACAGGGATGGATTCAGGCCCATGGCAAGGTAGGCTTCAGCCCAGGGTATAGAAAATTTGCTAATGTATAGCCCAGGTAATTTTAGCTTAGTTCAAGTAGTAGTTTAGTTGTCCAACCCGTGTAGGAAAGTGGCCCACCCACTTCTCTGGTCCTCTTCTCGTCCTGTCACCTGAGCGGCCCAAACCATGCTGCTAGGCTCGCGCAAAATCCAATCGCATCGCTTGGCCGCACATCACGCCCCGCCAAGTGGCCAACCCTACCTCACCCAGTCACTTGGCACCTCCCTCGTAGCCTCCCTAATCACCTCACGTCGCCCCATGTCATGCCCAGCAGCTTGCATGCCGCACCACTGCCCTCCCGCCCAGCTCCCTCCCCATACTGCCCCTCCTGGCTCCTACACTGTATTGCCCCTCCCACCCTGCTCCCTCCCCACACTGCCCTCTCCCGTCGGTGCCCACCTTCCATGCACGCCGCACCCCTCCCACCTAGCTCCCTCCTCGTGCCACCCCCTCCCACCCAAGCATCGGATGAATCGACGTACCCTAACTTGTATCCTGGTATGTGAAGTTGTTTTTTCTTCTTTACTTTGAGTAGAAATTTTGGAAAGTTTGTTGTGATGTGTGAGGCTCTTGTTGTAATATGTAGAATTTTTTAGGATGGGAAATTTCTAGGCAAGTTGAACAACTAAAATTTCTAGGCATGTATGATCTATGAGAGGGGAAAATGAGAGATCAGAGTCTTGCAATTTGGGTTGTAAAATTTGTCCAACTACTACATGGTAAACATTAGGTTTGTTCTGAACTAAAACTTGTCCAACTAAATATTTTTTAGCATCTAATATGCTGGAGCTGTGGAGTATATATTGCGGAACTTATGTGATTCTATTCAACTTGTTTGATTTTATGCCACTTGTAGAGAGTTGTGATTGCAAAATTGTGGATTACCAAAGCTCTAGAACGGTTGGCTATTTTGGAGCTTGTTGTGTGATTGCGTCAAGCGATAGACAGAATGTGACATAATATTCTAGCATCTTAGTTTTACTTTGGTTAGCTTGTGCAGTGGTACTAGATAATAGTTTATTAGATATGCAATAGAGAGTTATTGTTTTTTTTGTGTCACTACATTTCGGAATAGAACAAAGTCATTCGTTCTATATGGCTATCTAATATTATCTACTCTAGTGTGTGCGTGTGTCTTTTCCCCCCCTTTAGATTCGGTTGAAGGCTTCACAATACTTTTTCTCTTCTTGATTATTAGTGAATACTGTTGTTTACTAAATATTCTTGATTTCCTGCTATTTACTATGCTTAGTTATTAGTGATTATTGAATTTGTGTTTATTGTGGGAGTTATAACATTTAGAAATACAAAATGAAGAGGACCAAAATATTGTCATCTTATTTTCCAACATAAATACAATCCCACCAATCCCTCCAGCTCTAGAAACAGTAGAAATAGGAGCTAGTAACACAAATCAAAACATTCCTTGTTTTGTACTTAGCCCAAATGAGATTGTTGATGATCCTGGGCTTCGAAAACCAATTAATGATTTGGATGTGGATACCAGAGATGCTGCTAGAAGAGAGTATTTACAAATGGGTCAATGCCAACCAATTGGTCATAAATTTTCACATAAAAAGTATGGGAACCAGGGGAGGAGCTTTCATGAATCATAGTTTGAAAAGTATAATTATTTGGAATATAGTGTTACTAAAGATGCAGCCTTTTATTTTTACTGCTTCTTTTTTAAGTGGCTAAGAGTTGAGAACTATGGTACTAAATCCTTCACAAGGGTAGGGTTTGTTTATTGGAAGAATGCAATTAAAAGTTTTGATAAACATGTTGGTAAACTCTGTAGTTATCACAATAAATCAAGAAAACATTGCGAGAAGATTATGTGATGGTCGTTGCCACCAAGAATCAGAGGCAAAGTGTGGATTATGTGATGGCCATTGCCATCAAGAAGGATGAGGAAGAATATAAATCATATCTTACTATTATGTTAGGCGTTGAAAAATTTCTTTTATTGCTAGCTTTTGTTTTTCGTGGACATAATGGGTCTTCTAGCTCAAACAATAGGGGGAACTATTTAGAAATGTGAAATGTTATAAAGAAAAGGATGAAAAGGCTGTAAAATTGCTTGACAATGCTCTTGCGAACCACTTAATGACTTCACACTATATATAAAAGTAGTTGTGGAAAGCTTGTGCAGAAGAGACCACCAAAGCCATTGTTGATGATATTGGGGATAGAAACTTATTGACAAGGCCCACGATGCATCTATCAAAGAGCAAATGGTTGTGGTTTTGATGTTAGTAGCTACAGTTTTTTATGTCTTAGTAAGTCTAAACTATATTAACTATGCTTTCTTGCCCTATGCACGTACATCAATAACAAATGGCATGTGATAAGAGGTTTCTTGAGGTTCAACATATTTCTGACACGACATCGTATTTGCTAAAGCTAGCATTGGATGGTATGTTATAGTTTTATGGTTTATCAATCTCTAGATTGCGAGGACAAGAATATGATTGAACATCAAACATGAGAGGATAATTTCATAGGTTGCAAAGATGCATATTGGATGAAAATCCATATGTGTTTACATCTATTGCTTTGCTCATCAGTTGCAAATAATAGTTATTTCTATTGCCAAGTATTGCTCTTCTATCTTAGATTTGTTTAACTACACCATGACAGTCAACACTGCTAATGCTTCTTGTAATAGAAGAGATCAATTGGCCCAAGATCACCATGATAAAGTTGTGAACAAATTAGAGACCGGTGAAATTTGCAGGGAAGAGGGAAAAACCAATAGACTAACCTTGTAAGACCCGATGATACTCATTGGGGCTCACATTATAAAATCTTGTGTCATCTTCTTCTCATGTGGGATTCAGTCCTAGATATATTAGAGAATTTGAGTAATGATGCCACTAGTGCAACGCAGAAAACCACAACTTCGTGTTTGTTGAAAAGTAGAAAACTTTGAATTTGTACTTATAATGCATCTTATGATTAGAATTTTGGGCAATACTAATAATCTATCAAAATGCTTGCAAAAGAAATCAAAACATTATTTGTACTATAGGGTTGATTAGGACCACATTGAAGACAGTTGAGGTAATAAGAAATGATGGTTGGGATGAGCTTTTCGAAGAGGCAAATGCCTTTAGTCTCCAACATAATATCATTGCACCAAATGTGTATAATACAATACTAGTTAGATGTCGTTCAAGGGGGTCATGGTGGCCAAATAGTAATTTACTATGATCATTTTCATCATGAAATATTTATTGTAGTGCATGACCAAATTATTGTTGAGTTGAATAATCACTTTGTTGAAAGATCGATTTAGTTATTGTAATGCATTGCTTGTCTTGATTCAAGAATTCTTTTGCCAATTTTGATGAAGATAGATTGTTGAATTTGCTAGGATATATGCTGCTGACTTCTCCCAATATGATTGTGTAATCTTTAGGGACCAATATGGCACATTTATTGATCTAGATTTTGCAAAATGCACTGACCTTGGAAATCTTGCTAAAGAATTCTTGATAGACATAACTAAATCGTAAAGAATTGGTATATCATCTCATTGAATTGGTCTTTATTTTGCTGGTGGCAATAGTAATTGTAGAAAGAGCCTTCTTGGCTATGAAGTTTATTAAGACCAATTTACGAAATAAGATGAATGATGAGTGGATGAATCATAGCATGGTATGCTATATTGAGCGAGATATATTGGCAAGCATTAATGATGATAAAGATTTTAGAGCCTTTTTAAGGGATGAAGCCATGTAAGAAATAACTATCTCATGCTAGTGGTAAGTTAGCTTCTTATAAATGTAAACTCCATGTTTTCTTTATATTTATTCATATACCTGCTTGATCTACTCTCATATATTATCTTTATAGGTTCTGGTTCTTGTCCTACTACCAATTAATAAATTGTGGGATAGGATAAAGAGCAAATCTTCGTTATTTAGGTACTCAAATTGTGTCTCTACTATACTGCATTATTTAGTTTTTGTCATGTTTTTTTATTATGTTTTATGTTGAATAATTGGGCTAAATTTTCATATCAATGATGCATTTATAATGTACTCAAATTGGTGTTAGTTCTAAGATGTTAGCTTGCTAAAGTTCAACCTAGAACACGACAAAATTCTTGATCTGCTACTGCTGCTCCATTCGTCATCATCGTCGACAAGTCACGTGACCAGATCATCAAACTCAACTACATGCTCGCCAAGTCCCACGTCAAGTCGTGCCCATCCATCCTATGGTGCTATCGCGACAGGCTCGAGATCAGCAGGTACCTACTAGGCATACTACTAGTATACTTGCTTTGTCTTTGCAGCTAAATTGCATTGGAGAGGAACTGGAGATGATTGGCAATGCTATTTTAGTTACTTAACGTTTTCTTGTATGGCCACAAGATGTAATGTGCCAAGCAGATGAAGAAACTCATGCAGCGGGGGCTCATGGACCCCGAGAAGGCCGACCCCTTCTCTCTCATCTTGGAGACATCGAGCATCACCTACTGCCTCTACAGGGACTCCGAGAGGGTTCTTGGCAACACATTCGGTATGTGCATCCTGCAGGTCTTGCTCTAGGTTTTATTTTTTGTGCTTTGGTGGGGATGTTAGTATGGTACTGGCCAGTTCTTGCCTAGTACTAAAATTTTGTGTTGGTGTGGCAGGACTACGAGGCGTTGACACAAACCTTCCGGCAAGGACCATCGAGACAGTAGAGGGTGGTGGTTTGATCATCCTACTGCTTCGCTCGCTCTCCTCGCTCACTAGTCATGGTGAGCTCAGCTTTCTATTCCACTTCCCTTCCCTTTTACTCACACATACATGATCCAATTTTACCAACAAATAAATATAGTTTGGATTACAATGATGTCGGTTAGCTTTTGTGCCCCCTCTCCATCCTACTCAGTTAAACTTAACTAAGTTGGGCTGTTCCTGTGCCAACCGGATGTCCACGAAAGGTTCAGATCTGAGAACAATACAAAGAAATCAAGAAACCCAACCAGCACTTTCTTGCCACTATTTAGATCTGAGAAGAATGCAAAGAAATAAAAAAACCCAACCAGCAAAAGAACATGAAGGCTGATGGGTGCGGCATGCACTACGGTGACTGCGAGTGCAATGCAATTCGGCTGACGGTAAGAGGAGGATGGTGAACTGCGGTTCCGGCAGTGGTAACCGGCAGCAGCTTGCCTTCCCTCTCTTCTCTCCCGTGTATATGCATGTGTATTTTTCATGTTTTTGGTGGCGGCATTGGTCACTTTCTTGGATGCATGCCCAATCTTTCTCTCCAATGCATGTGAGTGTGACAAAGCTGAGTTAATTGAATTGTTGAGGTTGTCATCTTGGGCCAGCTGAAAAATCTATACCCATCATTATGAGTTAATGACATGTTTTAGTAATTAATGACAATCGATTTGTGGGACTAATAATTTCATTGAGATGAATGAACAAGATATGTCTCACAGTGATGGATGACTTAAGATGAGTTTATGTGGTTGATTATTCTCAAGCAATGTAAATACTTCACATGTGTTGAAAAGTCATGACCCAAACTTGAGTTGAAATATACGTTGTCAAGTTTCAAGTGGATGCGTAAGGCAAATGTATGACTAGCTAGGGCTAAGGATGTGTTCCTAGTCTTTTACTAGTCTTGGTGTTTGGTTGAAACATTGGGTTGCTAGTATAGGATACCGTACTATTAAGAGGGGTCGCAGCTAGTAGCTTAAACGTAACAAATGTTGATAGCTCACTAGATTGCTCTAGCTCTCTCCGTAGCATGATGCTAATATTTTTGAATGAGATTTGAAAAATGTTGTAGCTCATGCATAAGTCCTTTCTGACATGTGACTTAATATTTGTGAATGTATTTTGCAACATGTTGAAGTCCATGCTATTTCCTCTTCTTGAGGCATGGTGCTAATATTTGAGATATGTATCTCAAATGATTGTAGCTCATACAAATGTTGTTTCTACATGTGACTTAAGTTTGAAAAGGAAAATTTGAATTTGATTAAGTCCATGTCATCTTCCGGTGATGTGATTCCAAAAGATACTTGCGGATATGTTCTATGATCTATTAGAAGTCACTTGTTAATCTTAAATGTGTATTTCTATAATTTGCAAAGATTTTGTGCAAAGTGGCCAAGAAATATGCATTGTATTGTAATCTCCAGAGACTGTCCTCAAGGTGGCGTTCTGATCGGCTTTGTACATGCAGTTAGACCCCTAATCAATTTCACCCGAGCCAAAAGGGCAGTCTGACCGTGGAGCGGTTAGACCGAAGTATACTCGGTGGTCTGACCAATATATACTCGATGATCTGACCGGAATATACATGGTGGTCAGACCGGCATGCGCTAGACGGTCAGACCGGCATACGGGTAGTGGTCTGACCGGTCCGCGGAACTACTGTTCCTTCTCGTGGTATGTTTTTCCAGAGAGTGACTGCTAATTTCTCTAAAAGCCGTCTGGTAGGTGCATTTGCAGTCTGACCGGACCTGGCGGTCTGACCGGTCCCTGTGTGGGTGGTCTGACCGGCTTTTTAGACTAACGGCTAATTTTGTAGCCGTTGGGAGGGCGGAAGTACCAGCCGTCTGTTGGCGGTAGTTCCGGCCCTTGGGCTGATTCCTGCCTTCTCTCTTCCCAACAGCTAGTTTTTGAGATAAGTGTATAAATAGCTTCTCAAGGGTTGTTGAGAGAAGCTTGCTGGTGCTATTCTTTCATTCCTTGAGCTAAGAGCAAGTCTTCTCTTTCTATGTAGACTATGTGTATGTGATGCATTTAGAGAGTGAGGAGAGTATAACCTAGTGCATGTGTTGCACTTGGTGGTGGACTTTGTGTACGTTGAGTTGCGATTCTTGATTCGTTCAAGTGAGGGTCTTTGACTTATTACTTTTAGAGTCTGCCGACTCCTAGAGGGCGTTGGAGGCGTCGTGCGCGGTGATCTTCTCAAAGAAGGTTGTGAGAAGACCCGACAAAGTTATGAAGGTTGGAGCTCACCTACCCGGAGTGGGAAAGAGCTACCACTAGTGGATTTGAGGTGTTTCAACTTAATTCATGGAGCCGGTCCAATTCGTTTGGGCTAGCCTCAACGTGGACTAGGGGAAACTAGCAAGTTTTTGAACACCATGATAAAAACATCAAGTGCCATTGTGGTTTGTCATCTTGCGCTTAATTTACCTTCTAGCAATTCATATTTAAGTATTTATATTTATTGAATTAATTAGAATACTTGTCTTCCTAGGATTGCTTATATTGATTTGGGATTATTTCGTTGGTGCACTTAGTCAAACTTAGATGTTTTAGGCCTTACTTGTGAAAACCAAATAGTTCACGCTTCCGCATTATAGATTTGGTAGTAACCTAAAAGAATTTTTAAAAACTGCCTATTCAAACCCCCCCTCTAGTTGGCCTCCTCGATCTTACACCAGCCCAACTAACCGATTATTTAGGTTTTAAACTTATTAGGTAGTAGAGTGACTCTCTAAAAAATTAGTAAGGTTAACATTTAGTTTTATTTTTATATATACTCATAAATTTTATTTTATTATATTATACTATGGAATGGTACATCGGAATGGACTGGTATCGGAATAATCCATTCCAATAGCCAAATCGAAATGTCCTCCATAATGAATTTGATGACTCTTATGAGGCATCTCCATCCCTTAGATGTTCTCAGAACCAGCAAGATCAAAAGGGAAGAAGAGAGGGCAAAAACATCAATCAAAATAAGAGCAAAACCAAGAAGATCAAGACATACACTATGAGAGATGAACAAAGTTGATATTTTACAACTTGTAAAGGTTTGATTTACATCCACTCCACCATAGAGGGTACATCTCTCTTACCCAAGAGCACTCACCCCACAAACCTCCTCTCCAAGGAAGCATCTCTCAATCCTTAGAAAATGGTATGGTTGATTGGATATCACCAACCCCTCCCACTCATAAAAATGGAGCAACCAGTCCACACCTAACCCTAATGGATACTATCTATTAGCACAACAGGGGAAACTGTTAATCCCATACACATCGGGTTTTACACACTAGACTTGTGCACACTTCTCAAAGCACATAAGCTCAAGCCCGCTAAAAAGCAAACTTCCATCCACTTGGCCTTCTCAACACCTTCTTGACCAAAACCGCTCTCCAAACGCCCTCCAAGCACCACGGTTTTGGTCCCTTCACCATTTTTGGTATTTTGACTTCCTTGCCAAAATACATTCGCCTTGACCGTGGACCTTACCTCTTCCCCGAGCTTAGTCTATGGTCATCTCCTCCTTTGCAAACAATTCCCATGTTTACAACGCGTAGGTTCACCAATGGCTCACTCATAGGCAAGTTCCTCCGTGTTAGTTCCCCTGATCACGCCTCGCTTGCACCGACCGCACCATTCGATAAACCGTTACTCGAACCTTCTTTTTAATATCCCTTGTCTTTTCCTGTGCCTCCCTTGAGCCCAACCGTCCCGCCTGGCTTTCTTGACCGTACCTCAACTTATCTATGAGCCTAGTCCCAGTCCACGTCATCGACCATGGCTACCTCCAAGCACCCTGTACATTAAAGACCAAGAAACTATTTATGGGTATAAGTTTTTCATAATTTGACCCATGTTAGTCGAAACATGCTTCATATAACACGAATGCAATGACCTAGAATCCCAAAACTCGATCCATGATCAATTCCCCTAAATTCCCAAAACCCTCTCTACCATTTTCAGAGATGGCCGGTCTGACCACCATTGGGCGACCGGTTAGACCACCAAGGCAAAGTACCGGAACAACCCTCTCTAAAATTAGGTATTTTGCTATCTAGATTTGCCTCATAGTTCCAAATAAGGTGAAACCTAGTGCAAAGACATCTCAAGACATTCCTACACAATAGTTTGGTGTCCAAGAGACAAAAACACTCAGGGTTGGTGTAACTACTTGACCCAAGCCGGTCAGACTACCCTTGGCAAAATGCCCGAGAGGCAACTCAGCCGATCTGACTGGCTCTACACAGTGGTCAGACCGCACCTACATAGCGGTCAGATCGCCATTGCCAAGCAGCACTGAAAACTACAAACTTTCATAAATATGAATTTCAACTCGACACTATTGCCAATTGACAATTGTTCAATACAAATAAAATATGGACATTCTTAATATGGTTCTTCAACTTATATGCCTTTGCAAGATTTGGTGATATAATTCATTTTAGAAATTTTCGGGTAATAATTTTATGAGCAAAGTAAAATAGAAGCAGATTTTTTCCTTTTGGCCACTAGAAGGAAAATTTAGCATATACCACTGTTAGATGCTCATTAATATGTATCTAAGGGTGGCATATATTTAATTTTTTTCCATAGTTCTATGTTGATGCTTCTTCCCTTTCCCTTCGTAAATACATATGTGGTTGTTCTTGACCCGCCAATAGTAGAAATGGATGCAACTTCATGGAATGGTCATATGCAGTTGTTGAAGGTAAAAACCATGCTATCACATGATAAAATGCATCAATTAAACTGAACACTTCCTTAATCAATATTTAGATACCTCCTTATTTCTCCATGAAACCAGTTGAGCTTCATTTATCTGACAGCCAAGAAGTTACCTTTGGTAAAGCAAAGATGATGCATGAGGTAAAATACCACATTGCTCTTTTTTATTTCAAAAGTTACCAAAAGCTTATCGTTTCGTAGGTCTCTTCGGCGGTAGTATCAATCATCCAACTTTCAAGCAACTAAGCCACTCACTCTAGAAAGCTAAGACTGTTACAAATTTTAGGGCAAACCACTTTCTTCCAAACACAATTTAATAATGCACTAAGCACAACATAGTATAACCTAATTAGGAGACTACTGATAATTACAAAATGTTATTTTATTTAAACACAAACACTATTACATAGAAGTGTAGACTCACACTTTAAGGGGGCATTTGGTTCATAGTGCCAAGTTGGATAGAATGGTCCCATCTAGGACGGTGTGGTTCATTTGATTTTATCAAACAACGTGATGCATCATCTGGATATAATATTTCTTATCAAATCAAATAAATGGAACTATCTTATTTGGAATGGAACCATTCCATTCCAGAATCCTGCGAACCAAATGCCCCCTAAGTGACTATCTTGGCCCTCACTCCTCTCTTCTCTTGTATGCTCTTCTCGTACCATCTAGGCAAGGCTTTTTTTTATGGATCCACGTCCTTTGCTTCACTTAGGAAAGGCAGAGATGAACAATGCATACGAAGGCACATAACTGCACATTTCACTATAGTAAAGCATGTCGCAGATACTGTATCAAATCATTGTTCATCGATGCTGCTATTTTGTTGCGCTTTCTTGACTGTAGCGACCGTCTAGGGGCTGTTTTTATTGGCTTTGACTTGTTAGCCAAAGTTAATATAAACACTCTAACTTTTATAAGCTACTTCTATCAGCCACTTTACACTTTCGCATATTGTAACATATTATGTATTTTATTATGTCACAATTCTATAACTTGCATGACGGTTCAAATGTTGTAGTGCCTTGTGTTGCACCGTTATTTGCTCTCTTTCTTATATAATGTATTTAGCAAAAAGCCATAAGGTAATATGAACGCCCCAATTTTTATA
Organism: Dendrocalamus latiflorus; assembly: GCA_017311315.1. Classification (NCBI taxonomy): domain Eukaryota; kingdom Viridiplantae; phylum Streptophyta; class Magnoliopsida; order Poales; family Poaceae; genus Dendrocalamus; species Dendrocalamus latiflorus. The sequence goes on from CM029664.1 coordinate 29,863,339, forward strand.
AACCGCTTCTATTAATCACTACTATTCATCGATCGTTACTATTCATCAACCACAACCAAAAGTCATCAGAAAGTCAATACGGCCATACCTAGGATGTACATGTTCTGATGTGACGGCTCACATGTTGTAATACCCTGTATTATAGGAAAAATTATATTGTGTATCGGTTACACAATAGAGATTGTGTAACGAACGAATGAGTTTGCGACACATGGCACATATGCACTGTAGCAGAACTGTAGTCCGTACAAAAATTATTTTTTACTGCACAAGAGAATATTTTTTAATGCTACTACAGTACAGTCTATATGGAGTTTTTTAAAAAGATGCTACAGTGATTTCACCACATGTCGTCATCTTGTTCGCCCGTTACACAAACTCTATTGTGTAACTATTATACAACATAAATTTTCATATTATAGGGGTTATTAATTAATTACTAGCAAAAGTAATTTAATAAATCACTCTGTCTTCCTAAAGCTCAAATGACAATAGTGGTTCCACTCTTGTCTCTACATTATCAAGATAGGATTATCATAAAAAGAATTCAAGAATTCTTTAAGCTAGTAAACCTATTAGCTTGGATTAACTGACAAAGAAAAGTCAAATAGGAATTAACCGGGAATTATATGCTGTGCCAGCATTGTTGACATTAAGAAATAATTGTTTACTTTGGACTTTGGCTGCAAGCTAGGTTTTTACATGGAACAGATGGCTTGCATGTTAGTTTTTATGCATAGGAGGCAACAATAGGTTGTCATTAGTTGATTAAATATAAATCCTTCTTTGATAAAAAATATAGTTAAATCTTTTGTGCATGGCCATTTGTTGTAGCACGTCCTAACTCGATCAGGCCTTCAAAGTAGAATATTATCGGCGGGAGATTGGAGTAAATTGTATGTTAGGACCATGCTTAGGAAGCTTTTAAATCTCATGAATAAGAAATAACTTGTATCGCTCTTTGCATAAGAAAACACATCTAGTATATTAGTATGGCCTCACTCTCGATTTAGTAATGCCAATGAGTTTAGCTAGTACTGGACAAACTATCATTCGTTAGGTAAATGAAGGAAAGAAAATAAAGGAAAACGAGAACAGAATAGTACATGCACGAGTAGGTTTTCTAGCATGGTAGATCAAGCGGATAGTACTAGTACTAGCACTAGGTTTTCTAGCATAGTAGATCAAGCGGATAGTACTAGTACTAGCACTAGTGTTAGTGGTGTTGTGGTTACGCATCAAACAATAGATACCAGACCTCCGAAAAGCCCGAGGAGAGCATTCAGAGCCTAAAACTCGGGAGAGGGGGAGAGATGTAGAGTGAATGCACTGTACTCAATCTACTCAATCTTAACTCAGTCTTTTTCGTACACAATGTTCTCTCTTTCCTATAGTGCCTTATAGACCATATTTATAGCCATGGATGAAAGTGTTTACATAAATACCCCATAGGATTTTTACTAGTGGGGGTAAACATGTCATTTCCTTGGCATAGTCTACATGAGCCTATCTTTTAGCTATATGCATACTTGGACTTGCACCTGGTGGGCCGATTAGGCCAAGGTGGAGGCCACCCTGCCTCTCATGGGCAAGAGCTTCGCAACAGATAGGCCGAAACTATGCGCTTTATGCTTTGGCCCCCTCCATCCCTTTGGCCTACCATTGCAATCTGTGAGATATTCTATGGCCTTAGTTACACATGTCCATGTGAAGGGCAGGACTTAGGACCACTTCCGGGGTCTATCTCGAATCATTGAGGGCCTCATCCGTTCGACAGGCAGGCTTCGTCACGGGCCCCCTCCATACGACACATCTACTCTGCGCTTGGGCTTTGTCGGCTTCATGGTTGTGGCCTCAGGGCAGTGGGCAGCCTTCGCTGCTTAGGCCTTGGGTACGACGTGTTGCCTTCATCTTAGAGATCCTTAAACTTACATGCTAGCTTTGGTCCAGAATCCATCGAAGGCTGCATTTGAACCTCCACCTAGAGGTATGGTCCGTGCGATCTGCTTGCCCCACGTGTCTCGTCGCTTGGGATACCATGATGGCCTTGTATGCTGGACTGAGCAATGGCCACCTTGACCATGCACCGTCAGTTTCAGACACGTGGCGACGATCCACTCGTAGGGATGTGGGCGATCGTGCCGGCTATAGGGACACACACATCTAGGGGTGGAAATACGAATCGAATAGTGCTATTACCACATTCGTATCTGTATTTTGTAAATGAATATGAATTTGAATATTCTCTAATACGAATACAAATCGAATATTGTAACGAATATGAATTTGTATCGAATATGTACTCAATTCGGTTGGACTGGATATCCTCATAACTTATATAGTATGAAGACATTGATGACATTTTATCTTCATACGATTACGCTTAATCATTTTAATTCATTTACTTCACCTAAAGAAACATAAATTCACGTTCAATTAAAAAATTGTCCAACTAAAAAGTTATATCATAATGCATATTGTTTCATCGTAATGCATATTGTTTCATCGAATACGAATACGGATAATTCGGATAAAATAGCATTTTAGATGGTAAAAGTCCATACCATATTCGCATCCATATTTTTATGTGAATTCAAATATAAATAGGATAGAAATTGTTAATTGGATGGATAAGTTTATACTATATTTGTATCTTATCAAATACGGTAACTGCGTCTGTCCCACAAATATGATGTAGTACGGATAGCCCATTTTTTGCAGTTCTTCCCATAGTACCATCTTGTCCATTTCCAGTCCCACTTTGCTCACTTGTCATCGCGCCTTAGCTTCTGCCTTGTGGCTATGCATGCATCTTTGTTCTCCAACGGTCCTGCATGCCCACACACCGCTCGAGTACACGTCGACACTGTGCGACTGCCATCGTGTGAGACCCCGGAGTAGAGACTCCTGGACTCCCTGTGCATTACAGTACTAGTCCCAGATCAACGCTAGTACACACAGTTCAAACAGAAAAGATGATACATTGCCAACAACGCTTTATTATCATAATCGAGATTACAGACCTCGAAGCCTTTATTACAAATGAGGTTTTAAGACCTCACACCAAACAGAAAATTACAGCGGAAGCAAAAAGAAACTAAAGCAAGACCCATCAATACGCCACAGGCAATTGACTGGGGAAACGCAACCTAGAAGTCCGGAAAGCCTTCGACGAATCCATCCACGAAGTAGTCGTAGTCCACCTCTTGAGCTTTGATCTCCTCTGAGAGTTAATTTGAAATGTAGCACGTGAGTACATGAATGTACTCCGCAAGTCTTGGGAAAGATGCATAGATGCAAGGCTTCACAAAGGAAGGCTATATGGTTCTTTTGCATAAATCAGCATTTTATTTCAAATCTACATAATTACTTCAAAGGCCATTTGATAAACATCTTTGTTTTTCATAAATGAAATTAGATAAATAACTTAGTGAAGGTTAAACCACCAACACTAAAATCTTAGGCTATCTGCCAACTTTCAAAACTCAGGTTAAACCACCTGATCTGGTTACACCACCAGATTTAAATCACGAGAGTTACACCACTCCCGAGTTTGACAAACCATTTTATTTTAAAATCAAAATCAAACTTCTACCATGTGAATGCATTCCTTGCCCGCCCTTGACCGTGGGCACGGCTATTCGAATAGTTTTTACTCTGCAGAGTTTGTACACTTTACCCACAAGAGATAAATTATCTTAATAGTCAACATGCTTCCTTTGGCATGAGACCCAGATAAAATATCACAAAGCCTTTCACCTACTCCAGTATAGCTAGATACCACCCGCTAAGGTTTCACCACAACTCGAATCCACGAGTCGGAGCCCCCTCTTGCGCCGTATGAGTACAGTAAACCCTGTCCCTCACTATGAGTAACCAGTACACCCTGGCACTCAATACACCACTGGTGATATCTAAACTACACCTTTATAGGTTAGTTAGCTAGGTCGTACCCATATAGACTTGTGGTTGCACTGTTTTGCTCAGTTTGGACAAACACAAGCGTCGGTCCTTAAACGACCAGGGTGGTTCATTCACAATTCCAAAAATTCTCGTGCTAACTGCACCAGCCAAACCTTCCATCCACCCTTGTCAACTTTTCCCTTTAAAATTCATTTTTACTTTTAAATTAACAGTGGTAACATCCATTACCACTTTTCAAACAAATCAATTAACAATGGTAACATCCATTACCAATGTTCAAACAAACCATTCATCAAAACATTTAGCAAACATGCTACTCATTTGAGCATTATTACATTGATTTGCTACGCTAAGCATTTGCTAGTATTTAAAAATTCAACAGATGTAATACTAACTCATTATTGAGTCAAAGGGATATCCTAAGTTGACAATGGTACAAGGTAAACAATTTTCAATGGAAGGTATAACAAATTGGGTATTTAACTAAATTTTCTAAATCAAATTATCACTTGATATAACATAAGCATGCAATAATTTAAAATATCTACCTAATCATTTTATAAATCATTTGAGCAAGTTGATCAAAGAAAACTTGCAAAACATAGGATCAAAATGATCAAAGGAGACTTGCCTTCTTGAATGCTATTTGGGTCTTCTTGCTGCGACTCGATGAATTCCTCGGTGACGTCGGTTTCTACGCGCGAAACAACAAAATAACCAAATAAATAAATACAAATAAAATCACAAAAATATAAAATATATACTGCAACATAGATTATGATTTTATACAAATTTAGAAATTTGAATCACTGGATTCGGAGATCGGACGAGGGAGAACGAGCGATTGGAAGTTTGATCGGTTTGGAAATTCCAGAAAATGCAAAACGAGGGAAAATTCTCTGGAATCTTATTTTGGCTAATTTTTGGGGTATTTTGGAGTGTATGACATGTGGGGCCCGGTTGTCATTGGGTGCCAAACTTTATTTTAATATTTTATGACAGGTGGGTCCCGCTTGTCATGGACCAAAAATTTTGGCAAAGCCCCAACCGAAAATTGCATTGCATTGGATTTGAACCCACAACCTCCTGTGTACATGCCTTAACTTGTCTCCCCTAGCCAAGTGGGCATCTAGTCTTTCATGACAAAACAGCAATAACAAATCAAATAAACATGGTTAAACATGACTAGAGAAGGAAACACAGCCATGTACGCAAGGGTGCGCACGGCCGGCGACCTCGCCGGCGGCCGGCGGCCGGAGGCGGGGCGGCGAGTGGCGGCGGGGGTAGAGGAGGTGGCGGCGCACCTTCCCACGGCGGCGGCGGGGCCCGGGGTGGTCAGGGGCAGCGGCAAAAGGCGACGGAGGCGGGGCGCTGCGGGGTGGTCGGCGGGAGATGGCCGAGCGGCGGCGCCCGGCGACAAGGCGGCGGCGCGCGGCTGCGGGAGAGTAGGGGGTGAGGGTCGGCCGAATAGGAGGGAGGAAAGGGAAGGAATGGTGAGGGAAAAGCCAATTTATAGAAAGAGAAGGGAGATGAGGGGATTTCGGTTTGAGAAGGTTAAAGGACGGGGAACGGCCGGGATATTGATGGGGTTGATTAAGGCTTCCGTTTCCATGCTTTAATCGGGTGTTAAGTGGGAGAAACGGCGGAGTTTCGAAGCTTTTATTTGTCATCCATGGTGGAGGAGAGAGAGAGTTAGGGGAGGAAGAAGAAGAGGTTGAAGAAACATATGACATGTGGGGTCCATGTGTAATAGAGAGGGAGAAGAAGTGAAGGGGTACGGGCCGTCGGATTTGCGACACGTGGCAAGTGGATGTGTTATGGCTCTTGGATTTTATGAAGGGGTAAGTGATCATGTGTGGCTAGGATTAAAACGTGGAGAGAGATTGATTTAATCTGAGAGCGACACGTGGCAGGCTAGGAATAATTTGATTTTTATTTTCGGAATAAATTTCAGCAAATACTAGAAACTTTATAAACGTTTGGAAAAAATAATATTTAATGTCTAAAAATTCCAGAAAAATTATATAATATTCCTGGAAGCATTTTAGACTTATTAAAAATATTTTTAGTTTCAGATTTGAATTTTATAACTTTATAAAATACTTTTTAACTTTGAAAATTGATTTTAAATTCTAGAAAATTCTCAATAATTCCTTAAAAATTTAGGGAAGGCTAGGGAAAATATAATAAACTATTTTTGGCTTTAATAAAATATTTTAAACACATTTTCTTGCTTTAAAATTTTAAATAAACTCCAAATAAATCCGAATAAATCCAGATAAGACTCAAATACATTAAAATAATTAATAAAATTTTACAGAAAGCGAAAATTTGGGATGTGACACATCGCCACCATGACTTGAGGAGGGCACGACGACCGTTTCATCCATTCTGTGCCGCACAGCAGTCTTGGCGATGGTGGCTCAACGAAGCGCTATAGGGCAGATGCGGCCGCCGCCTCGTCAAGCCATGCGATGGTGCACACTACGGTGGGTCCCTTGAGGATGCACGGTTCAAGGTGGCCACGGGGAAGCGCTAGAGAGGGGCCAAGCATGTTGGCTCATTTGTGAACATGCTTGGTTGCTCATTGGTGCCATGCCCCACCTAGATGCCCTTCGTGCCATGCGGGCACTGCGGATTGTGTGGACACGTTGCTAGATTGAAGGGCGCTACAGTCATATGGGTCTGACATGATCCTTGGTGCATTGAGGCTTGTGAGGCAAAGGTACATCCTTCATGAACCCTAGTCTCTGTTATGTTTTAGCACCTTAGTTTGTGCCCTCCCTCTTTTTCAGATGGTGGCCTTATCATGCGCAAGGTTCAAAACCTGGAATCGGAGGGAATCCCGGCCGGTGGGTTGTACTGGTAACCAGCAAATTACCGGAAAACCAAAAAAATCGTTTAACATTCGTGAATCAAATTTTAAATTTGGGTGGCTTGAAAACCAGTAAACTAGAAAAATCGCTAACAAACCAGGAAACTGCTAAAAAATAAAAAAACAAGTTGAGAGTACAATAATTGAGGCATATTAGCTCATATAATAGATAAGCTAGCACAAAAAAGGGTTAAATGGCCTTAAACCAACCTAGAAAATGTTGTAAGAATTGCGGTATAAGCATAATTCTTAATTTAATTCCAGCAATAATAATAATAGTCCAATCATGATAAACATGGCACAGAAACATATTAACATATGAATCATTTATGTCATTGGAAAAAAAACATACGCTCAACAAAATTGTTATATATGAGTTCAAAAGTAGCATGGCACCAAGTATACATGTGAATTTAAATGCTAATCTCATTAAGAACTTAACATATATGATCAGATTAAGCATATGTTCAACAAATTAAATTTTATTAGTTGCTCTCAGAAGAGTAGTTGCACAAGAGTTAATCTTGGCCATCTCTGTCATGACAAAATTTAATCTTGATTATATATGACAGTTATAGATTAAATCTTGAGCTAAAAAATGAACCTTGCTACTGTCAGATATCAACATATCAGGAAAACAGCTTCCAGAAATGTCCTCAACAAATCAACCTTTTATTTACAAAAGGAAAATTCTATTGATTCATCAGGACAAAAGAGTTCGGCAGAGGTCAGTAAAGACCAAAGTAGACTACCATTCAGACCTCACACAGAGATCAACAAAGCATGTACAACAGGATCAATGACAGCAGTGAAAGGAAAATAGCAGATTTAGCTCAAGATTAATCTACCATAAAATTCATATATAATCTCAGTTTTGTGTCACTTCATCACAGAGCAAATATCCCACAGAATCGATCTTTGCAAATTACCGCTAAAGAGGCTTCATAGATATATGAAATATATCACCAGATTGCAAATAAGTAACAAACAGATTACTCACAGCAGTGGTGATACTCAAAATCACCGTGAAGAAATCAAAAGGGGCAAGGCACGCTCACGGCGCTGACCCAAAAAACCTAGCACCTCCTAGTGCCGCTCGTAGTAGAGGAGTGAGGTAGATGGAGATACAATGCCCACTCCAACCTCGGTTGCTGAAGCCGGAGACGAGGGTTAGGGTTAACGCCACACAAGACCACCGAGAGCTCTGGCCGAGAGCGCTCGCGAACCATAAGAACAGATTACAAATCTCCCTCAAAAACCAAGCACAAGCCCGAGCCGAATCTACCTTTAGGGGTTCTCCCTAACCTTTCCTCTCGGCCAAATCAGAGAAGAGGCTTAAGAAAACCGCATGAGAAACCCTAGAGCGGCGATTCGAGCTCCATAGCCGACGGCGACAGGTGAAAACCCGGCCGGCGGTTCTCAAGGCTCAAGCACGAAGAACCACACCGAGAGATTTGTGATCGGAGAGGGGAGGACTTACTCATACATTCAGCTAACACAGAGAGAAGAGGCACCCTTTAAAGGGGAGCGGGGCGGAGGCCGGCGGGCTGCAGCCACGGTTCGTGCCAAAGCGCCCGCGCCGGTGGCGCCTCCATCGCCGTCGTCGCTGCTCGACTCGGTCGCCCGGGAGACACGGACGCCGCCGCTCCACTCGCACACGAGGAGACGAACAGACGCGAACGCGCACCGGGAATGGGAGGAGACGCGGTCTCCTCCCCGTTATCCTCTCGGCCGGCCCACTGACAGGTGGGCCCCACCTCTTTCTCTTTTTTTCCCTTTTTTCAATTAAGAAATTATCGAAATGTCCTCGCAATAATAACAAAAAATACATAAAATCTAAACCTTAACCTAGCCGATATTTGGTTTATCGGTTCTTACCGGTAAATCCAGTCACCGGTGGTTACCGCAGTTTTTTGAACCCTTCGTGCGCTTTGCAGATGGCGATCAATCACGAGGCCTTAGTTGGTGGAACTGCTCGTAACCACAAGTGACGCATAAAAGGCTTGAAGCAGAGGAACATTCTACTGAGAAGGAGTGCCGATTTTTTTCTATTTTAGCCCTTTTTTTGAAAAATATTCACATTTAGACTCCTGGTAGTTTTAATTCCGTTTTTGGACCCAGAGGTCGGCGCCGTGGTCCATGGCGCCGAGGTCGCAGGCCCGCTCCAGCGTGCCGGCCTGTGTGGCGCCGACGTGGCAGGCACCTCGGTGCCGTGGATCGTGGCGCCGACCTCGGCGCCGTGGATCGTGGCGTCGAGCTCGGCGCCGTGACTGGTGGCGCCGAGGTGTGAAACATTCAGAAAAGGATAATGGATAGGCGCCGTGACTGGTGGCGCTCCAGCTCGGCGCCTTCAAAATAATCTCTAGCTTTTGGAAACATTCAGAAAATTGATCAAGTGTGTGAAACACAATTTTCTATTAATTTTTTGATGTTGTCGTGTTCAATCTGAAAATTTCGGGTGCTAGTATGGTAATAATGTTTGTAACTTTTTTCCTAAGCAGAGAACTCCGATGGTCAAACACTAATTGTTAGAGAAGGGGATAATGGTGTTGCTTATTCATGGAATTCAAAAGAGCTAAAATGGGACAAGGTAAGAACCTATGTGCCTTAGACTTTTCCATTATATTTCCCTTAAGTAATTATGTTGCTATCTCAAATCACATGGTATAATTTACGAAGCTGAGGATATAGTTTAATGTCTTGTTGTTCTTTTGCAGACATTTATGTGCTTGAAAATGTGAATTTTCCATGTAATGATTTACAATTTTGAACTGAGTAGTCATGATTTTCCTGTTCTTTTCTATATGCAGACTAATCCATTCGACCTGTTTGAGACATTCTTTGGAGCAAGCATGGGTGGACAACATTATGCACTCTATTAAATTGTAGTTTTGTGAAGCACCGATACGCAATACCGTCATACCGGTAGTCTCAAGTGCAGTCGATACAGCTAGGCAAACACAATAGAGTGCATAATAATAGGATTACATAGACCGTAGATAACATAAAGAAATGCAACGTGGGTGTCTAATTCTCGACTTTCATGGCTTCTCCCTAATTCAGCAGAACGTTCTGAGCACGTGGCACGTGGAACTCTGTACTTCTAATGTTCAGAACTCGACCACTAGTCCTAACATGCCTTAGGGAATATAATTTGCTGGGTCTATTATATTTTGTCTACTGGGTGTAGCGTGGTTGTTTCCCCTTTTTCTCGCGCCCTGAAGATGGTTCCGCTGCATCCTTCGTCCTGTCACTCTTGGTCTTGAGAGCTGCCTCACGAGCTTGAAGCTCTTCTTCCTGACGCTTGATGGCTACTTCACGCAGTCTTAACTGCTCCCGCCTCCTTTGCAGCTCATCCTCCTTGCCCTTTAGACGGATTTGGTCCACCCTCATGCGGCGCTCTTGCTCAAGCCGCATCTGTCGTTCCAACTCGCGAGCCTGAGTCATCTTGACAAAGTATTGTCCTTTGCTTTCCACCTCCATTGGCCGGTTCCGTAGCCATGCCGGCGGCACCCAATCCACCCATTCACTGAACTCGCAAGGCTATGTGTGGCGTGGTAGATGTCACGGATCATATTGAAAAACGTTAACGAGAAACAAGGGATTTAGTTGTCGTCGTTACCATGAAGTCGTCATCCAGGTCTGGACACTTGAAGAACCTACGGCCGTAGTTGGCTCGTTGTACTGGATCCGTCCAGATGCACAACATCGTCCTAAAGCCGCAATGGCATTTCGGGCGCTCATACCACTCCGGCACTCCAAATGGGTCGGACCTCCAGGAAGACATTGTTGTGGAGTAGTATTGTGATGGCTTGAGGAGATGTGGTATGGAAGACATAGGAGGCCTTTATGTAGGCAGTTTATCTGGTGCAGTGGGCATAGTCCATGGAGAGGACGACATGCGAATCTTTTCGCTTTTACAGGATTCCAGTGTAGCAATAAATGTCCCTATGTAGGCTTTTCAGAGCCTGTAGTCTCGTAATAAATTTATAGATCGTAGCCTTTTCAGAGGCCAGTAATCATAATTCCTGTAAAGGCTAAAGGCCTACGCCCCTATATGTGTACTGGCATTACTTTGTTGAAGCGATGGAAGCCTGAAAAACCTAGGAAGCTAATTGTTGCGTCATTAGTCTATCTCTCATGTTGTGTCATTGCAAACGTGTCGGCATATCAACTACTTTTATTGTGGACGTCAGAAAATTTCGGCAAGTTTGCCCTGTTTTTGGAGCCACTCTAAACACAAATATCACATGAATATAACATATACACATATATACAACAAGTAGCTCATTACAAGCCCATCTCAGTCCATACGAACAAAGTACAAATAGTCCATAACGTTATAACAGTCCATACAAGTGAAACGGCTAGTCTCCGTCACTGCCTCCTAGCCTTACCCTTACCAAGTGCGTCGGTGCCTGGAGTGTAACGGCTAGGCTCGCGGCGGCGTCTGCGTGGTAGAGGCTGAGTCGAAGGAGCGTCTACGAGCTGAGACGGGCCTATCTCATCGTAAGTCTGCTCCACCTCGTCCTCGTCGTCGTCCTCACCGCCCTGGGCCGGGAAAGTGTCGCTCCTCGTGGGGGACGAGCTCTGTCCTGTGGACCCTCGCCGCGTCGGGTCTGCAAGTCTTGTCGAAGGCATGTGTACTTCCCTCGCCGCGCCTGTCCTGCAACCACAACGACCAGCCGCACGGCGTAGCCGACCTGCTAGCCTCTGTCGTCCAACATTTTGTTAACCAACAAGATACGAAGATATTAGGTACTAATTTTGTGAGTGGCTTTGTCGAAGCTTACCTCTAGGAAGCTACGCGTCCTGACGTCGCCGACTGTCCTGGAGAAACGCTCTATGTCCTATACGGACTGCTTCAGGGTGTTGCCCTGCAAACAAGCAAAAGAATGGATATTTTGCTATATGTAGTGGTATTTATGTCTATTGGAAAATAAGCAATGAGATTGAACATTACCACTCGGTCCAGGATCGGTGCTGTCTCCACCTACGTCCCAAGGCGAGTAGACTGGTCGTACAGCGTGTCTTTGTCGTCCTCGGACTCAATGTCGGCATAGTCATCTTGAGTCCATTGTCGCTTAAGTTTGCTCCGTGTCGCACCCTGGTACCAAACTTGGTACCGCCGGAAGTACTCGTTGGTGTGCGGCTCGTCGTTGTCGTCCACGTTGTCTTGAAAGTGTCCCCACTCCTCAACGTACACGTGGTGGTGCTGCTCGAAGTCTGTCACCTTCTTCTGTCGCTGACGATCAAATCTGCATGTCACGTAAACCAATAGTTAAAATTAGTAGAAACTCTGTGCAATTGGAATCCAAGGTTAGAATTGAAATTGCATAGCACTTACTTGTGCAAGGCCACAGACGTCGAGAACGGCGCTACTGGCCACAGCTGCCTCATACCAAACTGGCGTGCAACTCTATGTGGCAGGTGATACTCAACAGCATAGAAATAGATTAGAGGGCACCTCATCCTGTAGAGGGCCTCATCTATGTAGCACAGTGCGCTGAACTGAATGGCCTCCACCTCTTGCTCGGCATACGGCTCCCACTTAACCTGCATAGCAACAATTTACTTGTAAGGTACTATACTAACAAATGAAAATCACGATACCAAATGGAATTAACTTACATTGGAGGCCGTGAGCGCATCTAGCTCGTTCATGTACTCTAGGTAGGCCCGCTTCATCCTGGCGTAGGGAACTGAGACCTGGTCCCAAAGATATGCAACTGTCGGACGTCGACGAAGAGGAACCTCTGCGAACCATGGACGAGGAGGCAAAACCGTGGGACGACCAACTGGTAGACGACACCACATCCACAGCTGGAGGAGGTAAAGGCAACCACCTACTGACGAGTTCACCGAAGTCCGACGACACGCCTCGCAGAGGTGGCGGTAAAGGAATGCCAACACCCCGGAAGCCCAGCTGTACTGCCCCGCCGTGTCCCAGTTAGTGAGGCAGTGGATGTACATCCACGACGCGCTGTCCCCCGTTCCGTCGGGGAAGAGAACGCAGCCAAACAAGTGAAGAATCCATGCTCTGCAATTATATGTAAAATGATATTAAATCAAACTATGTCAATTTTAGAAAAAGCTCGATAAGACGACGAGTTGGCTCGATATCCACCCCTACCTGCAGTAGTAGGCAACTGTCTGCTCGTCCGCACCTTCAGGACACACTGCGAAAGACTGCCGGAGCCAGGTGATTGGAACTCCAGAAGTGCAAAGGCCTGCCTCAGGAGGAAGCTCTCTCCCGAGGAAGGCCTCTACTCGAGCTCTCCAACCAGCAGCCACGCACGGTCCGATCACTGGATGGCCGTGAATGGTGACACCAAGCATCTTCTGAGTGTCCTCGAGTGTAATTGTCATCTCCCCGAAAGGGAGGTGGAAGCTATGAGTCTCCGGCCACCACCTACATGATACAAAAAAGAGGAATACATGTCAGCGAATTTGAGGCGCACATAGCCGATACACAATGAACATGCAAGTGGAGCAATGGTTTAGGAGAATACCTGTCAACCAATGCAGTGATGGCCGGGGGGTTGAGGGTGGGAAACCCACGGCGAACCTGGTAAGAGATGGCGTCTAGGCCAGCCCTCTCCAGGAAGGGAGTGTACCTCTTGTCATACCGCATGTCCAGGAACCCGTCATGGGTTCGAGGATGAAGGATGGGCAGCTCCTGTATAGAATAGACCAATTTTTTTAGTTAATGCATCAACATAAACTCAAATTGCACAGGAAGTGATGAAGGCAGTACCCTCCCCTCCGCGGTGAGCCGTCCTCGGTGGTTCTCCTCGTAGTATGGGTCTAGCAGGTGGAATTGCGCCATCCTACAAAAAAATTGAATTTATTAGTCCAACATAGAAGTAAACAAAAAATTGAACATGCATAAAATATGGAAAGAATAAGAAATTAAACAAGAAACATAGCAAATTGCATATGGAAAAACAACTAGACGAACTATGAAACATAACGAACAACAAGCACTCGCACCTGACTAAGTGGCCAATGGTATGTGCGTGAATTGTGGACAAGTCTACCACATCTGCTACATTGGCTCTGCTCGGGGTCAGTAAGAAAGGGGGTTGCTCTCCCTCGCCTCGTTCTTCCTAGAAGCTGATCCATAACCATCTTGTGTCTCGTCCTCTTCCTGGTTCCACGTTTGTTCCAACGGCTACCCGGATCCGCAATGCATTTGGGCCCGGTGTATGGTGGCCACTCTCCCTCATCCCGGTAAGGCTCGAAACGGGGAGACCACGTAAGCACAAGGTTGTCAACACTGAACTCCCGAGGTATCTTGCTCTCGTAGTCAAAGTAGTGATGCCTTGCTGCTGCCACATAATGAGAACATGGAAAGTGGTACTGCCTCGGTTTATCACATGTGCATGAGAAAGCAATAAGGACAACCTTATGCCTCCTCGTCGGCCGGAGCTCTCCATCGGTCGTTGTACCACCCCTTTCTACAACCTCGTAAGTGCCCGTGGCGTTGTCAAAACAATGTACCTCATGTGCCTCAGCCCTCGCCTTTGCCTTTTCAAGGTGGCACTTCGGTTTTGGCGCCCATCTCTCTTGTTTATTCTGTAGCGCCATTGCATGTGCGTGTCTTTCGTTGAACCAGGCAACAAGCTTGTAAAAGGTGAAGGATACGATAGCATTGACGGGCATACCACGTATACCCCTAAGCAAATTATTGAAGGATTCGGCCATGTTGCTTGTCTGAAACTCGTACCTCCAGCCACCATCGTCATGAGCCCTTGTCCATTTGTCGACATCTCTCATCAATCCTGTCAACCACTGTCTACCTTCTGCGTTTGTTGTAGTATTAAGCTGCTCCAACTTCTCCTGGAAGAACTTGAGCTCAAGCATTCGAGCGACCTCCTCGAACAGAGGAAAGTTATCCTTCGTACCATCCTTACGGAGTAGATTCTCGGCAAGATACCGAGTGCACCAACGGTGGTGCAAAGATGGATACCCCGGTATTTGCTCCTGTACGGCAGCAAGTATGCCCTGGTGTCTATCAGATATGACACCAACCGCCTTACTAGGGCCGACCACGTGCCTCCGAACGAGCCGCAAGAACCATCCCCAACTGTCTTTGTTCTCCCTCTCAACCAAAGCAAAGGCCAAAGGAACCAACGCGTTGTCTGCGTCACAGGAAATGGCTATCAGAAGTGTGCCCTGGTACTTGCCAAGAAGAAACGTACCGTCAATGGACAAGACGGGACGACAATGCCGAAAGGCCTCGATGGACTGAGCAAAGCACCAGAAAGTACGGAAGAATATCTGCATCCCATCTTGTGTCCATTCATTTGGTTTCGGGACGTACTCATAATGCATGCCTGGATTAACCGCTTTGATTGCATTGAAGAGTGCTGGCAACTGCAAGTACCCATCTTCCCAGTCCCCATATATCATCTTCCAGATGCGTTGCTTTACCCTCCATGCTTTTCCATACCTTATCTCATATCCAAATTTCTCCTTAACAATCCCAGCAAGTGTCTTCACCTTCATATTGGGTTCTCCCTTCACTATGTGCCACAGTGACTTGGCAATAATGGTAGAGGTCAACTGCCGATGCTTCTGTTTGAGCTCTGCTTCGGCACAAGTGTGTGGGCCAACGATTTTTGTGATCTTGAACTTTCCCGTGTCCTTCTGTTTCCTAGCACAAACCCTCCATTCACATGTTTCTTTCTCGCACACAACTGTGTACCTCCGCTCCACATAAGAATGCCTCACCTTGAATGGCCTTTTACGAATCACTGAATACTCCTGCAGCCACCTTTTCAATGCAGACAAGTGCTCAAACACCACGCCCTTCTCAATTGTCATGCTTGACCCGGCCTCAGGAGCATCTAGTAACTCGTCATCCCTTCCTTCTACATAAGCCTCATGAGAATGCCTAAGATCGCTGAATTCATGAACTGATGGATCCTGGCCAGGGCAATAACGCCTAATCAGCTCAATATCACTTTCGGTCAGCTCTCCAAAAGGGCGGTCATCATCAGAATCAACGGCCCTTGCGATCTCGTAAGGCTCCAGATCATCCACAATTTGAACATCCACACTGTTGGAGTCCCTGCAGACTTCTTCAACGTTGCCAGATGGAGTAACGGGAGGAACACCCACATTATCAGGAATGTCTCCTGCATCATAAGCACGAAAATGATGGGATTGAGACAAAAGAATGGAATGACGGGAAAAGGCTAAAGTGTTGCTCGACACTTACTGGGATGATTTTGGGTCAAAGGGATCTCCTGAGGGGCCGCCACGACATCATCAATCCGACATTCAACTCGAACTCGTTGAGAAATCTGAACATCGTTCGGGGCAGATAGAGCATCGGGCACCTCAGGCACTTCTTCCACATCCACCGCAAGGTCCGGTAACGGAGGGTCAAAGGGTGCCTGATCACCTAGTTCTGGTGAATAACCATGAGGGGTGGGATCAATGGACACCTTCCGCACAACAAGGTCCAAACATTGGAACTCATTCCTCATAACCAATTTGACATATTTGTCCCACTGATCCTCACAACCAATTAAGATCAACCGCTTTAGAATTGTGTCTTTCGAACCGAAGTGAAGTAACCCCTCAACTGTGATTCTCTCCTCGTTTGCATGACAATGTAGCTCCTCCCGGGCCCTAGCAACCAACTCACTAAACGACGGTCGATCACTGAATATCAGAGGCACCCTTTGCATTTCAACAAATCGAACATTTTCATAATCATCACTTGTCACACTGCCTCCATGATATAGGGTGACTAGGTTGTCCATCTAGTTCATACAGAAAACCAAACTAATAAGTACCTTTAATCGAAATTGCTGCTAATTAACTAACTAAATTGCATGAGTGCAATCTACATTTCATGAGTGCTATATTTATGACACACAGTGATTATCACTACTGACTATCAAAAATATTATGAACATTGGCTATAAAAAATCAAACCATTGTATCTACTACTCAAGGCAGTGAGCATGAATCTAACATATATGTATCAGGTATGTACTACCCAAATCCTAAGTACAATGGCAATCCACTCATATGGAGAAAATAAAGATCTACAGTGATAGTGAGCATGAACATTGGCATGTATCTGTCGAGAAGCCAAATGACGATGCACAGAGACAATAATATCTTCAGAAACCAGGAGGGTTCTGAAACGACGGGTTATAGAGGGTAGCGAAGCAACAGAAAACCAGAAAAATAAATGCCCCAAAGAGAGGTCATTTTTTTAACCGCTGAGGTACATGGACAGTAAACAAAACAATGCACACAGTAAATATGAAGTCAAAATGCAACATATACAGGGTCGGCTTCATGAACTAGAAAGGTTGTATTAACTAATGTGCCATGGAGGTTTATGTCTGGTGACCTCAGTAGAGGATAACAAGTATATGGGTACTAATCAACAATTATTTTGGACACCACCAATGTGACTCAATTTTAGTTATATTTTAGTATGCGCACAAATCCTGCAAATAACAAGCATTCTAGAAGCCTTGGATTTAGCATCTGTGCACATGTGATAACTTTGCTGCATGACCCGTGC
This sequence comes from Dendrocalamus latiflorus, assembly GCA_017311315.1. Classification (NCBI taxonomy): domain Eukaryota; kingdom Viridiplantae; phylum Streptophyta; class Magnoliopsida; order Poales; family Poaceae; genus Dendrocalamus; species Dendrocalamus latiflorus. The sequence goes on from CM029664.1 coordinate 29,880,693, forward strand.
TGTTTACATCCAAAACTGCATTCCTTGTTGGCTGCTTGTTTACACTCACCTAAATGATTTATACCATATATCAGTGGAAGATGCACTCCTATAAAACTACAGCAAAAAGTAAAATATTTAAAAACATTAGGGCAAATGGCAAAAAAAAAAGTTAGGTATGCTTGCATGAAACAAGAATACCGCTAATGTAGAAGGGCAATATCATTTGTCGAGTGTGCTGGAGAGACTCATATGGAGAAAATAAGCACAGTGAGCATGAACATTGCCATATTTCACTAGAATAGAAATGCTAAGTACTATGAGAAACTACTCACATGGAGAAAATCTGGATGGGGCCGGCGGGGAGGCGGGCTTGGATGGGGCGGGCGGGGAGCCGGCCGGGCGGGCGCGGCCGGGACGCGGGTGGGGAGGCGGCCGGGACGCGGGCGGGCGGCCGCGGCGGGGAGGCGGTCTGGGAGGCGGCGGGCGGGGACGCGAGCGGGCGGCCACGGCGGGGAGGCGGGCTTGGAGGCGGCTGGTCTTGGAGCCGACCGGCGGGAAGGCGGGCAGCCAGGGAGGCGGTGGGGGCTCGGCCGCCGGCGGGGACACGGGCGGGCGGGGAGGGGAGGCGGCGGCACCACAGTGCGGCGGCGGGGAGGCGGGCAAGAGAGAGGGAGAGGGAGAAATGAACGAAAGATTCGGCCGAGACAGAGGGAGAAAGGAGAAGGCCGCGTGGGGCCCGCTGGCCAGAGCTCGACGCCGTGACTAGTGGCGCCGAGGTACTTGCCACGTCGGCGCCACGCAGGCCGCCACGCTGGTGTGGGCCTGGGACCTCGGCGCCATGGACCACGGCGCCGAGACGTGTTACCTCGGCGCCGTGGGTCACGGCGCCGACCCCCTGGGTCCAAAAACGGAATTAAAACTACCAGGGGTCTAAATGTGAATATTTTTCAAAAAAGGGCTAAAATAGAAAAAATTCGGGAAAGAGTGCGGTCAGATTATGTGAAGTTAAGCTTGTTCCTTTCATAGAAGAAAAAGCACTTGCAACATTCAAAAAGATTAAGCAACTCACTGTGAAATTCATGGGTGAGTTCACCACATGCGTAGATGCCGTCAAACATGCTCTAAAGCTTCTAGATGAAGACCCTGTCGGTGACGACGGTGATTATGATCTTCTTCTTGGTAGTGCTGCATGGATGACGGCGCTTAGTACTTAGTAGGTGCCACCTACTTAAGAGACCTCCAATCCAAACACTGCCTCTTAGAGCATCTCCAATAGTGACTTATGAGCTAGCTCTAAGCATATTATTTCATATTTTAATAGAAGAGAGAGAAAATCTATCTCTTGATCAAGAGCTAGTCTCATACACACATTCCAAGATTATGTGAGAGTGTCATGTGAAGCTATTTATGTTATGAGCTATATGCTAAAAGTTAGTACTATTGGAGAGCTAGTAACTAGCTCATACTGTTGGAGATGCTCTTAGCTATTTGATGCTTACATGCACACACAGAATTTATAGAGCCTGCCTCGTTTGGCGTTATAGACTAGTGCTTAGAGCAAGTATAATAAGAGGCTGTTAGTAGGCTGTATGCTGAGGTGGAGGAGAGAGAGGAGGAGAGAGAAGAGAGGTGGGCTGTAAGTTTACAGCCAGCTGAAGCACAAGAACCAAGAAACTTTGTGAGAGAAAAGGGTGAGTCCTACAGCCTTCAGCTGGCTGTAAACTACTATATGAATGGGCTGATAAGTGGGCTATAAGTGTCCATACAGCCAGCTGAAGGCTGTATTATTAGCCTTGCTCTTAAGGAAGAGCTGGCTCGGTTTTTTTTTGCATACTCTCTTTCCTCCACATAGGATATATGCTGATGTGTACATGCATATAGCTAGCTGACTCAGACCATGTGAGAGTATCATGTGAGGCTATTTATATTATGAGCTATGTGCTAAAAGTTAGTACTATTGGAGAAGTTATCTTAGAGCTAGTAACTAGCTCATACTGTTGGAGATGCTCTTAGCAGATAACCAGCCCAAGTTATCACCCATGGGATCCAATATGTGTTAGTAAATTCTTTTTGTGCTGTTAGAGAATTTATCTGGCCAATGGCCTTTTTGCATAAAAAAAAAGAGAAAGAGACGAGTGGGTACATAAGCAAGTTGACAAGATAAAGCTTGAGCTCACGAATCCAACAGAAGCACGGTACTTACGGAAGTCAAGCGAGTCTCCAACATGCTACCGTTCATTTTGCCAGATTGTGCGAAAGAGGTAACTTGTTTCCTTCCCCTCCCTCTTATACTCAATTGATTTTTGCTATTGTACAGCAAAGCCTTTTGCCGATGTCCCCCCATGAAAACATGGTGATGAGAGGATCTAAATCAAGATTAGGTTAAGTAGATTAGCTGTCATTATATTCGAGAGTAATGATTGTGCTAAAGATTAGATCTATCAGAAACTATGAAATCCTCGTACTGTCCCATGATATGTTTTAGATAGTTGTGAAGTAATTAAGCTACCGTCAATAGCGGTTTACCTTCGTATTGAACTTCATCTCATATCGATATATCATATAAGGTACTGGTGAATGTAAATACTATGCCTCACTCATTTAGGCTTGGGCTTCTGGTTTCCAGCTTATTTTTCAGTATTCCTAAATTTCGTCTTTTTCTGACTTTTTGGATTTTTTTTGTGCTTTTTTGCCGGTTTTTTCCCGTATTCATTTGCATTATACGTGCTGGGCTAATGCTTTTTTCTATTTTTAAAATTTTTTAAATTTAATTATGCTAAATAAGCTATCATCAGTTACAGTGTAATTTCAGCCAGCTACAATGAAAATTCAGCTATAAACCACAGAAAATAAGTCTAACTGAGCATACTGTAAAATGGAGATGATTTCTTGTTGCAGACTTTTTACTTTGTTTTGACGGGAGGGCCTAAAATATCGAATCTAGAAGTGGTAATTCGGTATCTTTTGTGGAAATTAAAATGTTTAGCCGGTTGCAAGTGCAGCCCAAATCTGTACCATTGGAGTAGGTCTATGCTTTATATGGTATTTGCATGTGTATGAGCGTTGTTAGGTCGCTGTATTTTGGTGTATTTAGATGGCGATTTGATATGTGGTGGGACTAACGGTTGTAGATAATTGACTGCACCTCTCTAACTCTGATTCAAAATTTGAATTTTGTATTTGTAGTTTGATACCATATACTGTACCATATAACCAACAGCTATACTTTCGTATTGTGCTCACACTATATACACAACCTCTACACATACTGTTAACTTTATTCCAGGAAAAAACACACACATTGCAAATAATCTGAGAGAACCCACAGGAGAATTTCTAAATTTCTATATTCTCTTACTTGCTCCCCTTTTTTTTTGCTTTTTTCTCAAAATTGGCTACAAGTCTGCTCAATATATAGGCTAATAATCTCCTACTAGTATACGTATTCGGACTTCAAGTTGAATGCAACTTCAACTTGAGTTACACACGGAGACAGAATCTACTACGTCTTGAACTCTAAGTCAAGATTATTTCTAACAATCTCCCCGTTAATCTTGACATACTTTAGTTTTAGTCTCAATGCATTATGAACTACCAGCCACATCTCCATATGAAGCGTTCTACATGTAAGCTACATGTAGGAACTCAACTTAGCTGCCATAGGTTAATCCGGATGCAAAGATTCTAAAATATTGAGGCAGTCGGTCTCAACTACGACTTACTAAACTCATACTTGATACAAAACGGTGACACATCTCCTCAATGTTCCGATTTCTTTTCACCTTACTTGAGTTTGGACGGCGACACATCTTCTCGATGTCCCTGACTCAACTCATCATCAAAGCACTGTTGATTCATCACGCTGAGCGCTTCAGCAAAATACACTTTCTTCATCTACTACCAACCCCACGCACAAAGATCTTCGGACCTCAATAGCACATGGCCATGAATCCAGCAGCCGTGCATGCAGCCTCCTTAATGCTTAACAAGAAACCTAATTAGCCCTTAATCACCTCTGGCCGGCCAAAGCTCACCTCATGATCTGCATCCAGCCGCTTGACTACTAAAAAAAATCCCCGTACGGCCATGCATACTGATTCCAACTCACAAAGTCCTCTCTCCTGCCTTGTTGCACGCCCAAGATGCCACGCAATGGCAGCAGCAGACTCGCTTGCCAGGTCCATGGTCTCAATGAGCTTGACGTGGACACGATCATACCTTGCACTTCTCAGTTAAATATATTATTTAACTGGAAGGAATTATTAAGCCACATTAAATATTATCAGATGAACTCTAATTTAATTGAGTCTTTAATTATTATACTTCGAGATAAGGAGCTACTACTGTTTTATTTAATTATATACAGGTCCATACTCGATCTGTACAAGCCTAAAGTGAAGATGCGTTTAGAAGGTCTCGTCGACACTAGTGCATTGTCCATCACTTCAAGTGTACAAGATAATGAGGACATCCAAATTAGAACGATTACACGAGCACAAGCTAAAAAGATTAATCAACAGGTGAACTCGCTCCTAGTTGAATTTGGTTTTAATTCATATGAGAATAATATACTACCTACTAGTTGCTATTTAATTGTTCTCAGATTTATCACGTGAAGAAGTACCGTCAAGAAATTCAATAGAAGGAAGTAAAGAAAGAGAGGAGGCAACGTGAAGAAATTCAATGGAAGAAGCATGTACAGACGAGACAGAGAAAAACAGAAAAAACAAATACTCATACTACACGTGAAGACATGCATGCATGAAGCCATCTCATGAAGAAAAGCAACGTTTTATCTAGTCGTATGCAGCCATCCGTTAATTACATGAATAATTCGGCCATTAAAGTCAAGCCACTGGTCTTGCGTGTTGTTTTTTCTTCTCATCAAAATTAACTTACGTTCGCCACGTCTGAACAGCAGATGGCCTGCGAGTTTTTTATTTTCTTTGGCCGAGTCAGTTAGGATTCGGTCATGTGGTTTTTTTCTTTCGAGTCCGAACCGTTCCGTGTTTGAGTTGGCCAGTTGGCCTTTAAGTTTTTCTGTACATGAGTTATTGAGACAGATCACAGAAAATAGATCTATTATTTTTTAGAGAGCCATGCGCTTGCTCTTCCTAAGGTTTGGCATATGGATGCAACCTAGAGGGGAATCGGGCGTTCTTCCCCGTCGTTCTTGTGTTTCCTTATGATTGGCTGGAGCGACGGCGCGTCTACTTGGTGGTCGGGTAGACGGGATCACGAGCATGTGGTTGGGCAAATTCTTTTATCGCAGGTTGCTGTTCTAACAGTGGTTGGCGCCATCGATTCATCAGGTTACACGGATCCAATTATCTTCATCGATCCTACGCCGTGAAGATCAGGCAATCCCCCGCATTATCTTGGTATCAGAGCGCGGTTGACACGGTAGGATTATTTACCCTTAGCTAGTATCATATTTATTTTCAGTCCTAGAATCCAGAAAATTGCCTCACAAAAATACCATCATATACCTAGACCTTTGTGCCCAGATTTGTTCTTTGTTTTGCATTATCAAGTTTTAATCCACAAAAATACCATCATATACCTAGACCTTTGTGCCCAGATTTGTTCTTTGTTTTGCATTATCAAGTTTTAATCCATGTGTTAAATTGTTCTTAGTTGCTGTCAAATTTCCTGTTTCCGCCGCATCTCTTAATTATCGTGTGATTGGATCTGCTATACAAAAAAAAAACAGAAAAAAAAAAGATCAATCCGCATCTGTTTGAGCCGGCACCATCTTTGTCGCCTCGCCCGGTAAATCCCGCCGCCACCAACCCCTTGAGAGCAAGTTTAATAAGGCTGACTGTGCTAGCTATAAGGGAATCCATGTCAGCATAGTCCTATGTGGAGGGGAGAGAAAAGGAGAGAGAGAGCCAAGCCAGCTCCCATGCAAGAGTCAGGCTATAGCACAGGAAAAGAGGCGTTATCCATGCATGTACCAATAGAACTAACTGATATACCCATGCATGTATTAAATGACCAATACCCATGTATGTATTAAATGATTGAGAGCTCTTGTAGAGACAACTTATAGCCAGCTTATTGTATGAGTTGGCTGCATCTTACCTTTTGATGACATGGAAATGTATTGGAGGTAGCAGCTATCTATACTATTAAACTTGCTCTGATACAGCATATCGTTCCGCGTGGTTTGGATGTCTCCGCCGTAATTTTTTGCTACCAGACACAACAGAAATATCCCCATCAACCATCCCGTGTGTCGATTACCAGTCTCGTGTGTCACCATGCGTGGCCGCGCAACGGCATAAGCTGCAGCTACCTTTTCGTTTCCTGTGGCTTAGTGCAGATCAACATCTTTGAGACTATACATAAAGAAGTGAGATCCAATACCTGCTGCACCACTCGATTTCACTTAAACCGTCTCCTGTGCGTGCATATCCAGACCAAGAGCACAATTGTGAAAAGAAAAGCTACAACGTTATTAGCAAGCAAGCATTGAAGATTAGCAGCGCAAGTCCCAAGAACCACGGGTCTCCCTGCTGTTTGCATATCCAAACCGAGAGTATATAAAAAAAAAGGAAAAGTGAATCGGTTCAAAAAAAAAAGAACCGGTTAAAAAAAGAGAAGTGAAGAAAAAAAAGTAAAAAAAAAGAGATATGCTCTTGGCTGTGATTCTTTTAGGCCCTGTTTGGAATGCGGGAATTTTTCCCGTTTCCTGCGGGAATTGAACTGTTTCCTGCAAAATTCCTGCAAAATTCCTGTGAAATTCCTCTGTTCCAAACAGGCCCTTAGAGGGAGAACAATTCAGATTTTCATACATTTTCTTGGTACTAAATCTCTGCCATATCTATTTGGTGCCTGTGCTCAGTTTTTGCATAGTGCTTATATCCACTTTGTTACACATCCTATTTTACTAGCTTTATCCCATCCAGTGACAGCAACATAGGGCATTGTTAACTTTTGGATTATTATTTGATTTTGCATTAACTGAGTTACATATCTATTTCTCCTTACTACATAAATCCCTCCAAGCTACACATATAAGCCATTGTTTTATACAGCACCTGGACTTTGAATTCGCTTGATCTATCACCTTTGATTGTCTACAGACACCAAAATGCGTGCAGCTCTTTAATCCCAACAAGGATGCATAAGAACTTCGGTTGGTAAGAGAAAGCGAGGATGAGTGATTCCACATAAAATCCACATATTCTTTGCTATTTTTTGCAGTACTAACAATGGCAGGATATCCAACATTTCGTTCCTCATGGTGCGACTCTCGATACTTGTATTTTTCATTCTATGAAAGTACAAATTCGGAGGACTATCTCGAATGGGTGGAACAACTTGAATGTGACCTTAAGTTTCAGAAGTTGTCCGAAGGCAAGAAAGTGACACAAGCCACCATAGAGTTTGAAAAATATGCATGCACTTGGTGGAAGCGATATCCTGAGAAGCAATATGTCACTATTTGGAAAGAATTAAAGGAAGTCATGAAAAAGAAGTTTGTGCCATATGAGTATGAGCTTGAGTTACTTCATCATATGAAGAGCATTCGCCAAGGACGTCGATCTGTCCAATCTTATTATGATGAGCTAGATTATGTTATGTATCGTGCCAATATCACAGAGGCATGTGCAAAGAGAGCTTACTTCAAAAGAGGTTTGAATTCTGATATCGCTGCTACTGTTCGTTTGAAATATAATGGTAGTATGCAGGATCTTGTAAATTATGCTATAGAGGAGGAGAAGAGAATTAAGGAGAGGCGTACACCATGGTTCAATCCGAGTCCACACTTTAGTTCGCATGCCTTCATGAGTGCATCACATGAGAAGACGACCGAGCATGGGACTTTCCCTTCGGTCAAGGTGTCATATAGTGCTACCCCGTTGCGACATGAGGATATCGTGGTTGATGGTAATTGCGCCATTGCTGGCCCACGATCCATAAAAGATGAGATGCTTCAAAACCCATGTAAGGATGAGAGCCACATAGCCAAATTGAGTAGGAGTGATAAAAAGAGTGAGTTGTGTGATCCCACCATATGTGAGGTTGAGAGCATCCAAATTGAGAATGAGAGATATATACAAAAAGAAAATAGAGAAGTAGATGATAGTACAAGTGAGATTATTTTTTATACTAATGACTTACTCTCTACTTCTAGTGTTGTTTCTTACATTGTGTAGGTTAAAGAAGAAGAGAAGCTAAATGCTAAACAAACTACAGAACTTGAAGTTGAAGCTACACTACCTACATCACCTACATTATCTGAGGAGGACGTCCAAGATAACAATAATGGTGATATATTGGTAGTTCATCAAGAAAAGGTGAGTAATTGTGAGAATGTTTGTGCCCAATTGGAAATCCCACATTCTGAATTTAATATGCTTAATTTACATAATGTGGAATTGATTACACATAAAGAAGTTCTTAGTATAATATCTCCTGATGATTCTTTATCTTATATCATGTTCGATAAGCCTATAGAACTTTCTAGTGTGATTGAGAAGGTTTCTGAAATTGCATGTCAAAAATCATTAGTTAGTACCTATGGCTATACATATAAATTTAATTTGATTGGAGATTACGATGTAAACAACAAGTTTCATGTTTATCGAATATGCATTACATGTGATAAACTTGCTGAATTGAAATTGCATGTTTTGGATAAACAACCTTTTGTGTCATGTCATGATCGCACTGAGATGAGTTCAAATATAATCAGAGTAGCACAGTTGAAGCATGGAAGTCATTAAAAATTTTCTCACCTATATTAGAGCAATTTGATATGCTGATGACCACTACTCACTTGTATGCACGCTTACAAAAGTCGAGGACGACTTTTCTCTATGTGAGGGGGAATGATATGAATGACAGCATTGCAATGCATACATCTTATAGCTACTGTTGTATTAAATGATTTGTGCAAAATAATAAGAATGACACAATAATTGATTCATACATATACCATACATATGTGTTATTCTTTTTGTTGACCACACCTTCAGATGTACAAGATATGCTAAACAGGAAAAGTGTGAACGATAGATACATAAACCATGCATATACATTGTATTCTTTGTTTAGTACAATATCAGGCTATCAAAAGCCGAGGACGGCTTTTCTTGAAGAAGGGGAGGATGACGCGGACACGATCATATCTTGCACTTCTTAGTTAAATATATTATTTAACTGGAAGTAATTATTGAGCCACATTAAATATTATCAGGTGAACTCTAATTTAATTGGGTCTTTAATTATTATACTTCGAGATATGGAGCTACTACTGTTTTATTTAATTATATACAGGCCCATACTCGATCTGTACAATCCTAAAGTGAAGATGCGTTTAGAAGGTCTCGTCAACACTAGTGCATTGTCCATCACTTCAAGTGTACAAGATAATGAGGACATCCAAATTGGAACGATTACACGAGCACAAGCTAAAAAGATTAATCAACATGTGAACTCGCTCCTAGTTGAATTTGGTTTTAATTCATATGAGAATAATATACTACCTAATAGTTGCTATTTAATTGTTCTCAGATTTATCACGTGAAGAAGTACCGTCAAGAAATTCAATGGAAGGAAGTAAAGAAAGAGAGGAGGCAACGTGAAGAAATTCAATGGAAGAAGCATGTACAGACGAGACAGAAAAACAGAAAAAACAAATACTCATACTACACGTGAAGACATGTATGCATGAAGCCATCTCATGAAGAAAAGCAACGTTTTATCTAGTCGCATGCAGCCATCCGTTAATTACATGAATAATTCGGCCATTAAAGTCAAGCCACTGGTCTTGCGTGTCGTTTTTTCTTCTCATCAAAATTAACTTGCGTTCGCCACGTCCGAACAGCAGATGGCCTGCGAGTTTTTTATTTTCTTTGGCCGAGTCAGTTAGGATTCGGTCATGTGGTTTTTTTCTTTCGAGTCCGAACCGTTCCGTGATTGAGTTGGCCAGTTGGCCTTTAAGTTTTTCTGTACGTGAGTTATTGAGATAGACCACAGAAAATAGATCTATTATTTTTCAGAGAGCCATGCGCTTGTTCTTCCTAAGGTTTGGCATATGGATGCAACCTAGAGGGGAATCGGGCGTTCTTCCCCGTCGTTCTTGTGTTTCCTTGTGATTGGCTGGAGCAACGGCGCGTCTACTTGGTGGTCGGGTAGACGGGATCACGAGCGTGTGGTTGGGCGAATTCTTTTGTCGCAGGTTGCTATTCTAACAGTGGTTGGCGCCATCGATTCGTCAGGTTACACGAATCCAATTATCTCCATCGATCCTACGCCGTGAAGATCAGGCAATCCCCCGCATCAGAGCTTCCCCGCGGGCGCCACGGCTGAGGAGTTCTTGTTCATCCCCGCCGCTGCCTTCCGCACCGTCTCCACCGGCGCCCCCGACTGCAGCGCTTGGTTCATCGCCTTCGTGGACTTGAGGTCGGCCGCCTTCGGCTTCGTCTGCCGCAGCACGACCGGCTCCCAGTCCTGCGTGATGTTGCCGCTCAGCCTCAGAAATGCTACGCATAACTTGCGAGCAGACGCCGCGCGTGAGACGCGCGAACGTTTTCGCCGGAATTTTCTTTCGATTGGATCTCGTATGGCTCTAATACCACTTGTTAACTTTATTCCAGGAGAAAACACACACATTGCAAATAATATGAGAGAACCCACTGGAGAATTTCTAAATTTCTCTATTATCTTATTTGCTTCCTTTTTTTCTTGCTTTTTTCTCTTGCTTACAAAATTGGGTACAAGTCTCCTCAATATATAGACTAAAAATCTCCTACTAGTATACGTATTCGGACTTTAAGTTGGACACAACTTCAGCTTGAATTACACACGGAGACGGAATCTACTACTTCTTGAACTCTAAGTCAAGATTATTTTCTAACATGTACAATATATAGTACACTTCAAGAGTTAAAAACAAAGAATTTTGCATACCAAAAAAATCGTTCTCCAAGAACCAAATGTGCTGTACATATTTATGCCACATACTATACTACCAATAGTTATACTTTGTATTGTTTCTTTTAGGGCTAAAGTGGCCACCTGAACTCAGTAAAAATTGCAAAACTCGTATATCAACAGTTAATGGGTGATGATACCCTATGAAAGTTCTTAGAAAAAATAATTAAGAACAGTAAAAATATACATTTGAGGATTTGTCATTCGATGTATTACTGGCATGTGGTCTTATATCGAATGGTAAATACTTAAATACATATCTTTTACAATGGCAAATCCTCAAATCTCCCCTTAGAAAACCCTCTGGCACCACCATGCGCCAGTTCTGATGTATCATTTTTTTCAACTTCTCTGTATCCTGACTGTAGTAACTTTATTGGAGGAAAAAAAAAGCCAGTTGCTTGTTCGATCAACTAAGGGAATTATCTTAGTTAATCGCTGTTACCTTACAGAATTCTAGATTGCTTGCACCTTGTGGTTCAAGCAATGGCCATTTATGCTTGGAAAACGTCCTCGTTTTTATTTTTGTAAGATTCTCAAAGAAACAAACAACTGTATGCAGTATGGTCATTTAAATATGTAATTGTGTGGCTTAGACATTTCCGGAAGTAAGAGGGCTGACCAAATCAAACACAGTACTTGGAAGCTAATCGATACCAGAGCTGCGCTGGCATTCCTGGAAGCATCAGTTGATCCATTCGTGCAGATTACTTCCTCCCACTGGCCCTAAGCTAGGACTGTTCGTTCGATTTTTTCGGTTCAGTAAATACGGTTTTAGTCTTTCAAAAAATACGGTATTTTCTAGAATACAGTGTGGTATCGGTAAATACCATCTTATTTCGGTACGGTATCGGTTAATACTAATTTTACCAAAGTTTACGCGAATTGTTAAATGTTAATCTCATCTCCAAGACTCCAATTCTCCATTCTAGAATCAGAAATTCAGGAATAATCAGAATAGCAGACAGCCAAACAACAGACTAGCAGGCACTATCACATTCTCACAGTCTCACAATCACAGATCACACTATCACATTCACAGACTCACAGCTGGTCAGCCGCACAGGCTACTTACAGCAGGCAGCAGCAAACCAGCAACCAACAGGCAGCATACAACATCACAACCAGTTAATGAGTTAAAGACTAATCTGGTAATAGCATTCTACCAATTAATATTTGCCAAATGCCCAAATGAAACAGAGAGAAAGCTAGAAAGGACTTGTTGGCTGCTCCAAGGGAATGGCAAACTTGGAAACCTGGTTACAGCAACAAGTCATAAAAATTCATAAGGTGCAGCAAAAACACTTCAGATACTATCATAATTACACTAAGCAGCCCAAGGATTGTATTAAAAGAAACCATGGAATGGCAATAATATGCATAAAAACTAGAAGCAAACAAGTCCACTTCCATGCTTTCAATTATTCGAAAAGGATTGTGGAGTCCAACATCAAGAAAAGGATCTAATTCATCAATTTGACTGGCCCCAATCACATAACACCAGATTTATTCCTTTTTAGCAGATCTTTATATATAAGAGTAATGCACATATCCACTACACCAATCAAGATTTATACCCCATGAGACTGCATTGGGTTTTACAGTAAAAAATAATTAAAAGCTAAACCATCACATGATTTAAATATTCTAAGTATTCTCACCAGATCAGACCTAACACGCATCATAGCAATCACACGCACGTAATTAACAAGAAGCAGTCCATATTGGAGAAAGAAATCGACCTTGCAGGCAGTCGCAGTTCTCGGCCTCCTTCGCAAGATCCGAGGGACTCTGTAACTCCGGCGTCTTGGGAGAGGGAAGAGGCCGGTGTCCGGGCCGGAGGTGGCGGAGGCATGGAGCACCGGAGGTGGCGGTCTCGCGGAGGCGCAGAGCACCGGAAGTGGCGGAGGCACGGAGCACCGAAGGAGGCGGAGGCGGAGCCTGGGACTGGGGGGACACCGGAACCGCAGCGGATCTGGCGAGCGAGCGGCGAGCGCTAGGGTTACGAAACTCGAGCTCGAGCGGATCTGGATCTGGCGACTGGCGAGGTGAGGTGAGGGCCGTCGAGGGGCGTGCTTCGGTCTGCGCTGAATCGCTGATGCGGCTAGGGTTGATCACTTGCCTCTGCCGCATGCGTGGGCTTGTCGGGCCGTCGCCCGTCAGTGCCTCGCTGCTGGTGGGCTGAACCGAGACCGCAGACGGCGCATAGGCGCACGCGCAGGGTTGAACCGCACAGGCTGTTCGGTTTTTTTCGGAAAATCGGTTTTTCCTCGGTTTTTACCGAAAAAACCAAATCAGAGAAATGCCACTTTTCTAACTACCGAACCGAATACCGAAAACCGGTCAAACCGAGTTGACCGGTTCGGTTCGGTTTTTTCGGTACAGTTTTTTCGGTTCGGTTTGAAACTACACAGCCCTACCCTAAGCCCTCTCCTTGTCTAGTGCATATCTGTGGCGAACGTACTCTATTGTTCGGTGCTGTGCCTTCTCCTACGTACAGCCTAATGTGTTTCCTCAATGGAAAAAGGTAAAATGCGTGGAAAATGTGATTTTGTTACTAAATGTACAGCCCGCTCATTTCAACTGAAAAAGTGGTTTATGGCTAAAATCACACTTTAGCTCATTGAAATTATACTATAGCTAATTGTGGCTTATTTAGTGTAATTAAATTTAAAAAAAATTAAAAATAGAAAAAACAGGTTAGCCAATCATGGACAATGCAAATAAATACAGAAAAAAGAACCAGCAAAAAAAGCTAAAAAATCAGAAAAAATGAAATTTAGGAATAGTAAAAAAATAAATCAGAAGTCAGAAACTCAAGCCAAAATGAGCGAGGCCGTAAATTTGAAAAGGGAGAAAAAAATAAACCACCCATAACTTGTTTCAAGAATAGGCTTCTACTTACCGTTCAGCAACCGAGAGGACACATGATCAAATGAGGGAAAAATTCACAATTAAACCTATCTAACGTGTAGTTAGTGAGACTCAAAAACCGTGGCATTTAGCCATAAAACAAGGATGCTATACTAGCTGGACTAACCGTCGGTTGGCAGCATATACTCTCTTTTCAAGCAAAACGTAAAAATTAATAAGGCACTGCATGCTTGCAGGGGCGGGGAAATGGGAACGGTTATGAATTTATGCAAATTACCTTACTATCAAATTCGATTGGATGCTGATATCGCTTAGATTTGTTTTTGAGACCATGCTTAGATTTTTAACCTGGGTGTAAATCATCACCCTTGACTTTCTTATAGAATCCACATGATTATATTCAGTGGAGTTCTCACCGTTTATACCTCATTTTTTAAAAAGGAATTTCTTCCTGAATTTGTAAAATGGGGATTTATTCCTGATCTATATCAGCAACCCGACCAAGCAAGGAAATTATTTCTTTCAAATTTATTCCACAGCATGATTTCAAAAAAAAATCCACAGCGTAAAAAAATTGGATTGGAATCATGTGGCTGAAAATTAAAATCGGACTCCACCTGGTGGATTTTCTCTGTATCACACAGCAAGCTAAAATTTCCATCGCCCCAACTTTGCCGACCACAGGAGGATCGGCAGCAGAGGACGGCGTTGTGCCCGCCCACTCCTCCCGCCTCCGTTCGAAACCTCAAACCCGGTTAATATTAAGCATCGATAACAACGCGGTGGAAGAACAATGCAATTGGAATTAGCGTTCCCTCGCTACATGTTACATATATCCAATTATAGTTCTTGCTGGCCTGTAGCTTCATTGCATAAGGATGGCGACCCGTTTCAAGCAAAGGTTATTTGGAAAAAAAAAAGGGCCATCAAATTTTCATGCTTAGCAATGATGCGGTCACCCTTTTTATCATTTGCAAGATCACAGTGCTTGAAGCCCTTGTGAGGTGCGCGATTCAGGAACCTGACGTTGAATTCGCACTGTAGCTAAACCAGTAGCTTCTGCAATTGCAGGATCGAGCTTTCTAGATTTTGTGGACACTATATCCAGCTTCTTCCGTTTTCAAGTTCTCATTCCAGTTCTCAAACTCTAACCCTCCAAGTTGTACTTGCTTAATACCCACATGACTGCAGAGAAGGAAACAAAATTGAATGAGATTGTACTGTTCCATACATGAATACCATAGTAAACACTTTATAAGGTTGAGAAATGCAAGGCAGCAGTGTCATTCTGGAAAAAGAACCCCCAAATTAACCAAAAAAAAAGTTGAATCCCCTTTCCTGAAATATTGTTTGCCATGTCATGTCATGATGAGTGATGAATTTTTTTTTGTCACTAACGATGCACCTTATGGTGAGTAATTTCAGATGAGACCACACCCAGCACCTTACACCGCAAGTGGAATGCTTACCACATGGATTGCATTCACTCATTTATATCATGCACTCCATCAACATCAGTTTCCAAATCATTAGTTATTGCTTACTACATGCCAGGTCCACTAATCTGTTGAATAGGTTTAAGAATCAACCACCTGGGGATCTGAGCCAGGTGAATGATTTTAGCATATACAGACAAACAAGAATTAAGACACCCGCTTGCTGTCAGTCAGATGATACCATCATGAGTGCCACGTTAGCAAAGAAACAAATCAATTAATATAGGTTGCATTGTCAGGTGGTGTAAGATAGTTGCTCCATCAGCAATTCAGCATAGCACCCACATGGATTACTTCCAGGCAGTGCACAATACAATGGTAGAAGGCCAGAATGAGCAAAATATTAACACTTGACAGAAGCTGCTGCAGTATTCCACAATTCATGACTTATGCAACTAATGGAATTTCAATTTAGATTGGTTTCTCTGAAAAAAAAGTTGAGAATGGTTCCTCCTGGTAATTTAACAACCATACCATTGCTTCTCGGGCAAACATACAAAGATGACATTTTGGACAAAACATACAGTGTTCTAGTGGGACAGGTTATAAGGATTCTACAAAGGTAACTAGGTAAGAACTATTGCTGTTTGTTCCATTTCAATTAGTTCAACGGAAAATGATGTCACAGTGCATGTTTCCAAGTTAATATTTTTTAGACTTCACTTTAGGCATGCCAAACAGAAAAAACAGAGGGAATACACATAACGTGAACAATATCTAAGTATACAACTGCATCACCCTATTAACCGGACCCTGATGAATTGAAATTACATTATATGAGGTTAATGACAAAATACTGACAAGTTGAAAGTTCAGGTTCTTACTCTGAATTTATGGCAGTTAATGCATTAAGCAGGATGTCCAAAAGCAATGGTTCGTGAATACCAATGTCTACCCTGTGGAAATCAATAATATGAAAGCAAAGAGTCATGGTTGGTGTCAATGTGATTTAACTTGAACAAGTATAAGATGTGCAATACTTTCTGTTCGAATTAAGTATTTTTTCGAAAGCAACCGAGATTTCTGACACATGCACCACAAGATGCCCAAGCAAAAATGGTATCAGCGTTCCAGTAGATGTTGCACAAAGGTATAATAACACAAAAAGAGTTACTACTCTCCAGAAAAAAATATAATTAAAAAATGTTTGTTTAAATGGCGGTAGTAGTAGTTATTTTTTTAGTTAAAGTGGTATAGCAGGCTTATTGCTCCATCAAATCTGGTCACAAGTCACAACAACTAGTTATTCACAATTAAACCCAGGTTGCACGGTCTTTATATTGAGGATGCTATGTTTACATTTCATGGTAATGTTTCATAAGCTTGCTTATGAAAACAGTTGATAGTGTCAGTAATCAAGAATGATCTGAGGCCAGATAATACAAATCATAAAGGAGGACTGGGCAACAATACCATTGTTCAATAAGTTACTGTGTGATAATTCACATGTCTGCACGAAAAGTAATCGAAAGTTTTTGTAAAAATGGGCGAGGAGAGAAAGAATACATACCAAACACGTGCTAGATTATCTTGAATCTCAAAATCACCAATGTTGTAAAAGGATGTTGGGGTGATGTTTGCTCCTTCAAGAGCATCATAACTTGGTCTTTTACAATCCAAAGGCAACTGTGATAACTGTAAAAGAACAAGCATTTTTAAAATCCCTTGATGCAAAGTACAAAACTCCAATCAAAGTATTTAAGCTACCACAATATGCAAACAGTGGTTAGTTATATTCTGTTTGTGTTCGTTATTGCCATGAACACCATAGGATAGTGAACATTACGAATTAATAGGCTGGTGAGCCACATAAGGTCTTTTACCAGTTCCAACATGGCCATAGTAGATCTATAATCCCTCAAATCCTTAGAATTAGCCCATGTAAGGATTACCATACCTTAGAATTAGCCCATGTAAGGATTACCATACCCGTGAAAGGGCCTCTAGCCTAGTGGTTAGAGCGTCTCAGTAGCACCCCCCAGGTCCTGAGTTCGACTCCCAGTGGGAGCGAATTTCAGACTTGGGGGAAAAAAATCCTCTCGCCTGCTACCACACCAAAGCACAGGTCTAAGGCCCCGCCAAGGCGTTGATCCAAAGGATCCGCCGGTAGTCTCACAAGGTCGAGCGATGGTGCCGCTGTGTAAGGGTGGAGCAGGGGTTCGGGGGTTTTCTCGGTCTGCGTGAGAAGACCTTCTTCTTAAGCAATGCCCGGGGGATTCTTCCCCCCGCAGGTCGAGTTTTTAGGATTACCATACCCTAGTATCACGGTATTTGAAGGATATGACCAAGAAAACAAAGGACATTTGTCCACTATAAGCTTCAAAAGGGGTCTAGTACATCTGGTGCAACAAGTTTACCTGCATATTCATAGAATTGCACCCACCAAGGCGCCCAACTATATGCCATGCCCGCAGAGCCTGCAAGCACAATAAATGAAAAAATTGCAACATCCTGACTAAACCTGTGAATATATCTGATATATACTTTGTTTTTGTAGAAACCATGATGCAAACTTTCTTTTGGGGGAAAAAGGAGAACAACTCACATCACAAATTAAGGTGACATGTTTCGGCAATGGAGCGTGGTAGAACGCGAACCATATATACGAATTGGAGAAGTCAAACCTAGCACAGGCAACAACCACAAATTACTTACACAATTTAAGAACACCTCCCAAAGATTTTCAATTATCAAGTATCAGTAGCTAACTAATTTCATCTTGTACACGTCCTACGTATGACAGCACGAGAGTAACATTACTTGTTGAAGACGACCTTCATGGGGTTGGGCGAGCCGGTCTTGGCCTGCACGATCTTGTGCCGCTTCTTCCTTATCCTCTCCTCCATCTACCCGACCCAAGAAACACCAAAACAAATCAAACATTAGACGGAAATGGCAGAGAAGAAGGGGGAGGAGAGAAAGAACAAGTGCTGACGCGCGACTGGGCTTTGTTGGGGTCGTCGAAGTACTCCCCCATTATGTCCGCGATCTCCGGGTCATGGTCGTGGTCATCCTCCTCGTCAACCCCCCGCCTCGGGAACCCCTCCTCGACCTCCTCCTCTGTGGCGTCTTCCTCGGAGGCCGCTGCTGCGCGTGCCGACTCCCCGGGACCCGCGCTACGGTGGGCGACGAGGCGGGAGGGGGGCCTGAGGCGAGGGGGGAGGAGGGACGTCGGGAGGCGTGTGCTCGGGGTCGCGGTTGGGGGCGGTGGTGGGGAGGCGGTGAGGTAGCCGCCGAGGAGGGTAGGGAGCATCCTGGTGCTGCCGGTAGGAACAAGCGGGTTCGCTTGCTCGCTGCTAATGTCGCAGTGGTTGTGCACGCTGCGCCGGCGAGACGACCGGCGGGACGTCGGCGTTGAGGACTGCGAAGTGTACCAGTGTAGTGGATGAGGAAGGAGAAAATTGATACTTTGTCATCCTATTCGGTGGGCTTCGATAAAATGCCACTATCTAGAATGACAACTATAAAATACCACTCTTAACATTGACACTTTGATTATTTGCCAATTTGAGCAGTTTTTAGGTTTCTTAAATATTTATTTTTTATTTTCAGATTATCTGCCATAGGATTTTACATATTTGCCCTTGGGCCATTGCTTATTGCCTTCGTCTCTTTGATTTTCTCCTGAAGAGAGTTCACGAGCGAGAGACCGAGAGGGAGGAGTCTCTCTCCCCGGCGACGGCGCCGCCCCTCCCCGCCAGCCCGGCCACGGCGCCGCCCCTCCCCGGCCTCCCTTCTGCGACGCCGCCCCTCCCCGGCCGGACACGGCGCCGCCCCGGCCTCCCTCGTGCGGCGCCGCCCGTGGTCGCAGATTGAAGAGCTAAAGCAAGAGCTGGGCCATGAGAAGAATCAAAATGCTGATCTGCGTGTACAGCTGCAGAAAATGCAGGAATCCAACTCTGAGCTGCTTCTGGCTGCGAAGGATCTTGATGAGATGCTGGAGCAAAAGAATAGAGAGATTTCCATTTTGCAAGCAGAAACACGGGATGATCCCCAGGAGTTGGAATATGAGCATGCACTGTCAAATATGCACAATGCTGGACACAAAATAGGCTTATCTGAAACGAGCTCGTAATGGCTGGCTTCCCACATGTTCTTTCTTTGGAATGCTCTGATTATATCACTACAATGTGCAAAGTTACTGGCAATAAAAGAAAAATTCAATGAACACTATTTCACTAGGAAACGACTATATTTATTCTTTTCCTGTGTGACTATGCTCTGATTATATCACTACAATGTGCTTGTATGGACGTGAACCATCACTTGTTTTGCTGCATCTGCAACATTTCCGATTTGCCAAGAAAATGCATAGGCACCGTCGCCGGAGAGGGCGGGGAGGGGCGGCGCCGTGGCCGGGCTGGCGGGGAGGGGCGGCGCCGCACGAGGGAGGCCGGGGAGGGGCGGCGCCGTGGCCGGGGAGGGCGGGGAGGGGCGGCGCCGTCGCCGGGGAGAGAGACTCCTCCCTCTCGGTCTCTCGCTCGTGAACTGTCTCCAGGAGAAAATCAAAGAGACGGAGGCAATAAGCAATGGCCCAAGGGCAAATATGTAAAATCCCATGGCAGATAATTTGAAAATAAAAAACAAATAATTAAGAATCCTAAAAACTGCTCAAAATGGCAAATAATCAAAGTGTCAATGTTAAGAGTGTCATTTTATAGTTGTCATTCTAGCGAGTGGCATTTTATCGAAGCCCACCGAATAGGACGGCAAAGTATCAATTTTCTCGATGAGGAAGCGGAGCAGAAAGATGCGGAGTGGCGGAGGGCCGGCGGTAGTGGGCCGTTTGCGGGGAATAATGGGCGGCCACCGGGAGGGAAGAGGCTTCCAACTGTGGGCTATGCTGGAGCGGGCTCGGGCTCCGTCCAGCCCAGGAAAAGCGAAAACGACTCGCACCGCATCCCACGTGTCTTTTTTTCAGCTTTTCAACTCATTGTTTATAACCATTTTTAACAATAAATAAGATGTTTTTTTCGTTATCATTTTGAAGCGATTTATCGATATCAGGTCTGTTCTTTTTGACTTTATTTTATAGCTTTTAGCTATAACTTATGACTTTTGAACTGTTCATGATAGAAAGTATGGAGCAACATAAATTTACGTATGGTTTTGACCGATATAAATAAATTCGATATAGTGTGTACTATAATTAATTTATAATATTAATATTAAAAAAATTCTTTGTTTAAAAATTAATTATTGTAAAAAAAATAAAAAAATAGCTCGTAGACACCGAAAAAAAATCAAACGCATTCGGGTAACTTGCACTGGCCATCTGTAGTGTATATAACCCAAGAGGTCTTAAGGTGGGTCACATCTAAACCTTAAGGCTGACTCCATAGTGTATATAACCCAAAGGGCCTTAAGACGGTCCTACTTGGCAGATAAAGTAAAATTGTATTTTAATGCTTGTGGTCAGGTCTTTAGCTTGAGGATCAGCCTTAATCCTTTTTTATTTATAACCTGCTTAAGATCACCTCTGTAATATATAAAATTGATCTTAAAGTGACTTAACACCTTCTATTTTCATACACTATATATGCCCTAAGCCATGCGAATAGCCACATCCGCACCCGACTCGACTCGACTCGTCCGTCCCGTCCCATCCCTCCCACTCCCGCTGCCTCTCGCGCGCCAGGCAGCAGCCAATGGATCTGCTCCCGCCGGCGACGGAGGCACCGGCCGGCCGCGGCGCGGGGGTGGCGCGGGGGCTGCGGCGCGGGGGTGGGTTCCGGTCGCTCAAGCTGGTGACCGTGGCCATGGACGAGGCGTTACCCGCGGAGCCCGTCGGCGTCGCCTACGGCCGCCTCGCCAACGGCCTCACATACTACGTCCGCTGCAACCCCAAGCCCCGCATGCGCGCCGCGCTCTCCCTCGCCGTCAAGGTCGGGTCAGTACTCACTACCGCGCCCCCCTCAATTTCATGCGCTTGCTGATTTGGTGTGCCAGTGCGATGCGCTTGGTGGCTGATTGGTTGGTTCGCGCGTGGCAGGTCGGTGGTGGAGGAGGAGGACGAGCGCGGGGTGGCGCACATCATCGAGCACCTCGCCTTCAGCGCCACGGCGCGCTACACCAACCACGACATCGTCAAGTTCCTCGAGAGCATTGGTGCGGAGTTCGGCGCCTGCCAGAACGCGCTCACCTCCTCCGACGAGACCATCTACGAGCTGCTCGTGCCCGTCGACAAGCCCGGCCTGCTCTCCCAGGCCATCTCCGTACTCGCCGAGTTCAGCTCCGAGGTTAGAGTGGGATTTCGGCTTGCCGTTGCAATGAGCGTGCCTTTTTCTAATACTAGTTTGACAAGGGTGTGACTGATTGACGCTCGTCAATTTTGGTCAAAAGGTTCGTGCGTCGGCGGAGGATCTGGAGAAAGAGAGGGGTGCTGTAATGGAGGAGTACAGGGGCGGACGCAATGCCGCCGGGCGGATGCAGGACTCCCACTGGGCATTGTTGTTTGAGGGTTCGAAGGTATTGATCTCTGTCCTCATTTAAACGGAAAATGCTATGATAAGATCACTTATTCCATCATATCATGTGTGCGCACAATAGGGATATGTTATGTGTAGTTTTAAGTAGTAAAGTCTTCTCACGGAGGGTATTATCGGTGAGGTGGTGGGTTTCCTGCTTGTTAACTTTGGGTTATACTTTTTGACTTTTGGTGGTGTTACGTTTGGAGCTGCAAGTATCTAAATGGTATTGCTTGCTAATGTTCTTTGTCTCAGTATGCAGACCACCTGCCGATAGGTACTGAGAAGGTGATACGGACTGTTACACACAAGACTGTTAGGCAGTTTTATCACAAGTGGTACCACCTAAGCAATATGGCTGTGTTCGCTGTGGGAGACTTCCCGGATACGCAGGTTTGGATTTGCTTTAACTTAGCAGTTAGCATTCTTGAATTTACCATGTATCTGTATATTTACCATCTTTTGTGTGTCATGACTTACTGCAGGCTGTTGTTGAGTTGATAAAGGAACATTTTGGCCAGAAAGTCCCAGCCTCCAGTCCTCCACCTGTTATACCAGAATTTCCAGTTCCATCGCATATTGAACCTCGATTTTCATGCTTTGTGGAATCTGAAGCTGCAGGGGTTTGTAATTTATAATCTGTGGATATATTTTGTGAGTAATTGTGAATGTTTTTAATAAGACACTGTAATTTGTTTTGTTGTTTCTCTTGTACACACACAAAAACAGTCAGCAGTTGTTGTTAGCTGCAAGATGCCTGCTGGTGGAATCAAAACAGTGAAGGATTACAGGGATTCACTGGCAGAGTCAATGTTTCATTGTGCTCTGAACCAGAGGCTCTTCAAAATATCTCGTAGGAAGGATCCTCCATACTTCTCTTGCTCTTCATGTGCAGATGCTCTTGTCCGTCCAGTGAAGGCGTATATCATGACATCCAGTTGTCGTGAAAGGGGAACAGTTGAGGCTCTTGAGTCTATGCTGCTTGAGGTACTTTGTAACTTTTGATCTTGTAAGTGAAAGAGATTTATTTCTTGCTATAGCACTCTGCATTATTCAAAGGCTGTGGTCCTTAAGGGAGACATTTATTCCAAAAAAAAGCATAACTCTGTTATAGCATAGTACTAGCTTAATGTTCGTGTGTTGCTACAGTGTAAAGAGAGAATCATATTACATGCTACTATGAGTGTGCAAGAAGAAAATAGCTGACTCGAGTGTGGGACATCATGGCCCCACCTGTCGGTGTGGAGATAGACAGACAGACCATCGCAATATCTTCACATACTTGAAAGTCTCCATAGGAACACCATAAAATGTGGAGCTCAGTTGCTTAGGTGTTATTGCCTTGTCTACGTGTGCTAACCAAGGGGTGGCGAGTTGGAACCTCAAGTCTGGCTATTGGATTAATATTTTGCCAAATTTTCCAAGTTGTCGCACTTGTTAGTATTCAAGTGAACGGGTGGTGGGATGGCAGACGAACCATCACCACCACCAACTCAAATATTTATAGGAGTGAAGATCTTCGTTTTTATAAATATTTGAGTTGGCGGTGATGATGGCTTCACCTTGAGGATCTTCTGTGGATGGATCTGTGTACATGTGCATGTGCCTTACAGGATCCTTTGCGAAGCATGTGATCATCTACGCATATGTGTATGCATGTTACTCGTGGCATGATTCGACTTGTTTATAGGATGGTAGTTTATATGCAGTTTCCAAATTTAAGGTTATTATTTGTGCATGATGGGTTTCATATGGTTGCTTTGGTATGTTGATTTAGTGAAAATGTCGAGTCTCATGGGCAACCAACTCATGGATGCAGGGAAACTCGCTTTCTTTGGGGGGGGGGGGGGGGGTTGAGAGTTTAGTATTTATGGTATTAATTATTTGAGATCCGTTGCAATACATGTCCACTCGGCTAGTAATAACAAAGAATCTAGTGGACCATCAACTGATTAGATATAGTAGAATATCATGGGAAGTTCCAGTGACATTAAAAAAAAATGTAAATTGTTATGGCCTAGGATCTCGGCGTACACGCAGAAGGCGAGCAAACAGTAACGCGTGCATTGTAGCAAATGTGAACAAGACCGTCGGGTACTGTAGTGGCGTGTAAACAGTACCCGTGGATACTGTAGCACGTACGGATTTGGGTGGTTCGCCAATATATCGTGGATTAGAAATATAACAATTAGTTTCCTTACTATTTAGACTTATTTCCTTCTAGATTATTTCTATGTATTATAGATAAGTTTCCTATTATTAGGGATTAGTTTTTTTTAATATAGAGATATATTTCTTAGAGATCAAATTTAGTTATCCCTATAAAAGGAACAGCATTGTACCTATTATCATTAAGCAATAAAGCAGTCAAGTTCTAAACTGATTGGTCTCCAGATCAAAGCCACCGCAAGGAGGGCGATCCTAAGCCATCCTGTCCTAACCCCTACCATATCATTTTGGTATCAAAGCCACTCTCCCGCCTTCCTCTCTTGGACTCTCCGTCTCCCCCCGACTTCCTCTCTCTCGGACTCTCCGTCTGCCCCCTCCGCCGACTCGACTCCCCTCCCCGCCGCCACCTCCCCCGTCCGCCGCCGCCTCCCCCGTCCGCCGCATCCTCTCCCCGCTGCCGCCTCCCCCGTCCGCCGCATCCTCGTCCCATCGCCGCCTCCCCTCGCCTCCTCCCCCCACCACCTCCAGCTCCCCGCGCCCGATCTGCTAACCCTAGCCGCGTTGCCGGCGGGAGGGAGGGAGGCGACGCGGGTAGAGGCGCCATCGCCGGTGGGAGGGAGGGAGGCGGCGCGGCCGGAGCGCGGCCGAAGAAGACAGGGGCGGACGACGTACCTGGGCAAGGCGAGGCGATCCTCCCCGGCGTCTCCTCCCCAGCGCCTGGACGCCAAGGCGTCGCCTAGGCGATGACAAGGCGACGTCGTGACAACCATGTAAACAGTACACGCGGATGCTGTAGCACGTACGGATTTGGGTGGTTT
The DNA here is from genome assembly GCA_017311315.1 of Dendrocalamus latiflorus. NCBI lineage: Eukaryota > Viridiplantae > Streptophyta > Magnoliopsida > Poales > Poaceae > Dendrocalamus > Dendrocalamus latiflorus. The sequence goes on from CM029664.1 coordinate 29,905,446, forward strand.
GCCAGTATATCACGGATTAGGAATATAACAAATAGTTTCCTTATTATTTAGGCTTATTTTCTTCTAGATTATTCCTATGTGTTAGAGATAAGTTTCCTATGATTAAGGATTAGTTTCTTTAATATAGAGATATATTTTTTAGAGATCAAGTTTAGCCATCTCTATAAAAGGGACAGTATTGTACCTATTATCATTAAACAATAAGCAGTCAAGTTCTAAATCGGTTGGTCTCCACATCAGAGCCTTCGCAAGGAGGGCGATCCTGAGCCATCCTGGTTTATCCCCTACCATATCACAAATATATCAGGCTTACTCGATTTATATGATTATATCCTCTTAGTGGAGCCAATGATATGCACATTGACAAACATAGGTAAAAATAGAGATTTACATTTTATGACCTTCTGACATGTTTTTTAAAGGTTGCTAGGGTACGGCTTCATGGATTTTCTGAATGTGAGATATCCATTGTACGTGCTTTAATGATGTCAGAGATTGAGTCTGCATATTTGGAGCGTGATCAAATGCAGTCAACCAACCTACAGGATGAGTTTTTACAGGTTCTTACAATTTTATCTCTCAGTACTACCGTAGTTTATGTCTGTAGAATTTTCTCTCATTTGCATGTTGGGGATCCTTTTTCTTAACCAGTTTAGCCAAGTGTTCTGTGTTCTATGAAGTTGCTCTTCAACATTTAGTGTAGATCATTGTAACACCTTGGCCCAAAATCCGCTTAATACCCACCCACTGTGGGGGCTGACCTGTGCACACATAGCACCCTACTTACACTTTTATTCTCACGTCGTGTAAAAGGGTTACACTAGAGGTGCTACGTTTGGATCAAACAAGCATTATATGTTACTATAACTCACTTTAGACAACCAATATGGGACTAATCCCAACACCACAACTTCACATGGGCCACATGGCTCATACTACGAATGTGCAGGGTATTACAGTCATAATATATTGCAGCTCCTGTATTTTTTCCCATCATGTTTCTTTTGAAATCAATTTCTATAGTGATATGCCAACTGGTCTTTCTAATATCTCAATTAAGTTACATGATCTTCATCATCTACAACTTCGTAAGCACACTAGTGCCATTTGTCCCTTTCATTGCAGCATTTTCTTCGTGAGGAGCCTGTTGTCGGGATTGAATATGAAGCACAGATGCAGAAGACTCTTCTTCCCTGTAAGTGCAATTGCATGCTACCTAGTAACAGAGCTCATGTTTTAAATTCTGATGCCATTTACCTTTCCTTTACAACGAATTCATTGCTTATTAATGTACAGTCAGTATGATTATTACATTACTTGCTTGAGCGTCACAACATTTATTCAATTGTCTCTATACTTATTTCTGTTTAATTTCAACTAGATATTTCTTCTGCGGAAGTGGCGATGTTTGCAGCAAACTTTTCAACAACGAGTAGCTGTGTTATCAAGATAGTTGAACCTCGAGCTCATGCTACTTTGGAGGATCTGAAAGCAGTTGCATTGAAAGTTGACGCCCTGGAAGAAGGAAAGGCTATTCCTCCATGGGATGAAGAGCAAGTCCCTGAAGAAATTGTTGGCCAAAGTCCAGAGCCAGGGTATTATCACAGATATCCTTTCCTCTTTATCTAAATTGACCATCATGATGAACTGTCCTTTTAAACTACTATGCGTCTGTTATGAGCATTTGCACATTTTATATGCCACACATTCTTATTGTTGTACTCTGCAAAATTCATTGCAGGAGTATTCTTGATAAAGTGGAGCACCCAGGCATAGGTGCCACTGAGATGATACTTTCGAATGGCATGCGGATTTGCTTCAAGTGTACTGACTTTCTTGATGATCAAGTCAGTAGTATTTATTAATCAAATACCACTTGCTATTTCCAGGCCTTTCTATCTTAATTTTGTTTGTGGGAATACTTAGTGCACGCACATCTGAATTTTCTATTGTACATTTTCTCAATTATTTGTCATTTATTCTTTCTGAAAAACTTTCCAACATTTACTATAAATGATCAAGTACCTACCACTCCATATCAGGTTTTACTACAAGCTTACTAGGTATAGATCGAATGGAGAATAATTGTAACCTATAAATATTCTAGAATTATGAGGAATAAAAGGATAGCTTTCTTTGTCCTTGAGTGTTTTGAGGTGGTGCCATTTTGTCCACATGAATCCATTTGCCAGTCTTTTAGTAAAATTTTGTCTTATTGACATAGTCCTTGATGACTGTTATGAAATACCTGGCTTTCAGTTTCATTACTTGAGAAGTGCAGAGGGTAGTAATTGCATCCGCACAATGAAGTTGTGAATATCTGACATACTGCTTGTCCTTCCCATCAATCTATTTCCTTCCAAATTGGACCATTACTGCAATGAGAAGTAACTGTGCATAGCTGGGATCTGGCTACAGTTGAAAGCTGTTCCTTTTTTCTTTCGAGTTCTAGAGGCAGTGACACACTTTATACTTTACTCCCTGTTTGATGTTGACAAATAAGAAAGGGAATAAAAGATATGTAGAAGGGGAAAAACATAAGTCAGCATTTAATTCAAACTCAAAGAAAATAGCTAAGTAAACTATTATCGAATTACTATGTGAGCTTATGGACTCTACCATGGCGGATGCAAGGCCCAGGCGAGCCTGGGCCTAGGATCTCCCTTGGCACAGCCTACCAAGAGAAGATCCACTTCCGCGACCTGCTAAGCAATGCTTCTGAGCACACCGAAGCAGGAGTAATCAATATAGCTGCGTGCATGTATGTTGTATTTGTGCGTACTCAACATACAATACTTGGATGTAGAAATTTCTCATGATAATTCTTGAGTATATATACGTTGAGTTGATTATTGCGTATCCGCCATGGCTTATGAGCTCCCCCTTCCATGAACTCCTTTGTCTGCCATTGAACTCTACTACCGTACCGTATATAGGGTGCGGCAATATTACAGTATACACAAACTATGACAGTAACCACCTTTTGTTTGTTCTGTCTCAATTAAATGGCATAATTCGTTCTGCCTTAGTTAAAGAAAACTGCAGCTGGTATTGTCGTTTTAACTCTTTCGTTTTGCATTTTGTGGTCTATTATTATGAAATGAGATAATTGTGGATTCAGAAAGTTAATTTATTAATTATTAAATATATCAAATGGAAGTTTGAGTCATAGTTCTTATTCATATTGTAGTTATCATTTAGCTTCTGTCGCTCTGTCTCGTGATACATTTCAAGTTTTTTATCTGTTGAACTATGTGCAGGTTGTTTTTACTGGGTTTGCCTATGGTGGTTTGTCTGAATTGTCTGAAGATGAGTATACTTCATGCTCAATGGGCCCGATGATAGCAGGAGAAATTGGCATTTTTGGCTACAGACCTTCTGTCTTGATGGACATGCTTGCTGGTAAGAGAGCTGAAGTTGGTACAAAAGTTGGGGCGTACATGAGATCATTTTCTGGCGATTGCTCACCCTCAGATCTTGAGACTGCTTTGCAGGTTTGCTTACATTCGATCATTCTTAAATGTACATGTTTAACACACAGAAACATCAAACATGCTGATGGCATTATATCATGCATAGCAACAATATCACCTGTAACTGCCAAATATTGACCTATGCTTATGCTTGACTGCCTTCTTAAATATAGCTTGTCTACCAACTATTTGCAACAAAGGTGGAACCAAGGGAGGAAGAAGTAAAAATAGTGATGCAAATGGCAGAGGAAGCTATCTATGCTCAAGAAAGAGATCCTTTCACTGCATTTGCAAATTGTGCACGGGAAATAAATTACGGGAACTCATACTTTTTTAAGGTACCTTTACAGGGTGAACATCAATAAGTTTCAGTGCTTTCTTCATATCATTGCTTAAAAGTTTACTCGAGTTCCATTATGCAGCCAATTAGAATAAATGACTTGAAGAAAGTAGATCCAATCAGAGCATGTGAATATTTCAACAATTGCTTCAAGGATCCGTCAGCTTTTACTGTTGTAATAGTTGGAAACATAGACCTAGCTATCTCAGTTCCACTGATTTTGCAGTACTTGGTATGTTCTGTTCCCTTTTTTATTGCTCTAAATTAAAGAAGGAACTTGTAATGCTGATTAAGTTTACTTTTTGTAGGGTGGGATACCTAAGGTAAGGGATGCAGTTCAGCCACTTAGTCGTGATGATCTAAAAGGATTGCCATTCAAGTTTCCAGAAACCATTATTAGGTTTGCTTCTGTTCTTTTTCCACTAATATGTCTTGGTGATTTGCCCGTATGCATTCAGTTGCGTTGTGTGCATGCAGAGCTAAGCAACTATGCAATTCCTGTTCTTTGTCTAAATTTGCCACTGATAATCTTACCCTGGAGTGTGTTCCTTAATTGCAGAGAAGTTGTCCGCAGCCCTATGGTTGAAGCTCAGTGCTTCGTCCAACTAGGATTTCCTGTAGTTCTCAAGAGCACAACAATGGTATGTAAGAAATAATATAATTTTGTAATAGCATGTTGCAAAAGTTAACCACCACATTTAACATGTATTCTGCTGTATGCGAAGATGGAGGATATTCACTATGCTGGGTTTCTATGTAAACTTCTGGAAACAAAAATCATGCAAGTGCTTTGCTTCAAATATGGGCAGGTAGAATATCTTGATCGTACACACCATCTGGATTGGTTATTCCTTTAACTTGGAGTGTAGCATTTAGTGTTCATTAAATATGTTCTTTTGTTTTGCAGATTTACTCAGTTAATGTAGGTGTCTTCTTAGGTGGCAACAAGCCTTCGAGAAGTGGAGATGTTCGTGGAGACATAAGTGTGAATTTCTCATGCAATCCTGACATGTCATCTAAACTCGTATGCTTTATTGCCTTTCTCGCTTAGACGATTGCATTTTGGTTATAAACAGCTATGGTTTTGACCCACTCAGAATTTCGTTAGGTTGATTTTGTTCTGGAAGAGATATCATATCTACAGACTGAAGGCCCTTCTGAAGAAGATGTATTGACCATCCTAGAAATTGAACAAAGAGCGTATGAAAATGGATTACAGGTTTAGTAGGATGTCTTGATCAAATTAGTGCTGATATAGTTTGGCACTTAAATGTTTACAGGCCTTCACATCTTTGAGAAATTGCAGGAAAATTACTACTGGTTGGATCAAATTCTGCGGAGCTATCAATCAAGGGTTTATTTCGGAGATGTTGGATCCACCTTCGAAGTAATACTGTGATGTTTTTCATATGGTTCAGTACTATCAAGTTCTTGTTTTTCTCCAGTTAATTGCTGACTTGTCACTGTGAGGTGACAAAACATACATCAGCACAGCCATACTTTTGTAGGTTTTTAGATGCATTATTGACCAATGCAGTTGTAGATATTTGGCAGTCTTCCTTTTTTTTCCTGTATAAATTATATATTTGAAATGACCTTTGTGTTGCTGAGTACTTCCATTTCTTTCTTTTTGAAGGTCCAAGATGAGGGACGTCTAAAAGTTAGGGAGGCTTTGACACCGCAGGCCATGCAATTGGCCTTGCAAAGAGTTATACCTTTCCCTTGCAGAAAACAGTACACCGTAGTTATTCTTATGCCGAAATCGTCTTGTTGGAATTCGTTGAAATCATTGCTTAGTTGGAGTTCTGGTGGGTTTAGCAGAGATGCCAAGGTGAGACGTTGTATTTGCCATACCATTGTTTCAATTCAATCTTTACCCGATTACCACATCAGCATTTTGAGATCCATCCACTTCCTGCAGATTTTGGCTGGCATGGCTGGTGCACTGGTCTTAACAGTCAGTTTGTGGAGATACTCGCGGAGCGCATTGAGATCATAGAGCGTGGCACAATCCGTCATGTTCGAGTAAGATCCATAAAATGGATATATCGACAATCAGCTGTGTAAGTACCGGTACATGAATGAGCTTGTCAGTCGATCTTTGTTTGCACCTGAGCATCAACCTGGTGGGTGTGGTTATACAATATTTTGATGGTTAACACATTCGTTGCCGCATGTGTGCGTGTAAGTTTGTAACAACATTGGTTATGTTGCCGCATGCGCGCCTATAACAGTCGCTGATGTATATTGGCTCCTCCCATTTGATTCGCTAGACTGAAGTAGGAAAACGGTAAGATTGTATACCAGTTCCAGTTTTGTCGAGAGCCTTGTACTTTGACTACTTGTATGTGTTTTCGGGCACCCAGAATGACAAAAAAAGAAGAAAAAAAGATATAGCCGTTCTTATGTATGTGTGGCCCTCTTGCGCTCTTCTATTTTCTTGTGATCTTCGTAATTACTAGCTTGCATCCAAATTGGATTTCTGATTTCGTTTCTTTTCGTCGTTCTTCTAATACAGAAAGGTCAGATGCGCTGTAGAATCGAAAATGAAGGTGCGCTGTTGGCTTTGCTCGTTTGGGCTTAGTTACTGGTTCTGATTTTTCTATTCCTAAATTTTATTTTTTTCTAACTTTTCAGGTTATTTGAATTTTTTTTTGTCGATTCTTTTTTTTTCCGTATTAGTTTGTATTATGCATGATGGGCTAACCCTTTTTTATATTTTTAAATTTTTTAAATTTAATTATATCAAATAAACTACCATTAGCTACAGTGTAATTTTAACTAGTTACATTGAAAATTCAACTATAAACCACTAAAATTCAGCCTAACTAAGCACTACTTAGGCTTGGTTTAACATTGTGGTGTGGTTTTTCGAAACTAGAAATTCGGATATATCAGTTAGTTTAAAACATATTATGTTTGAAGTCACAACTGTAAGATTTTATTCGCATGAGTGAAGATTTCAATCTAACTAAATTCCACGTCACCGCAAATGTAAAGAGGTCCTTTGCGCACTATACACGATTTCGATCAGGAGGAGCAGGGCGACTTGGATAAGGAGGTGAAAAAGGTGTACGGCCTACCGATGCCTTTGTATGGTCGAAGGCTGAGAGAGGTACACGGTACCATGCCTTGGGCTATTCTTGACCTTTGGATCTAACGAACAGCAAAGAAGAGAGAGAGAGAGAGAGAGAGAGAGAGAGAGAGGTGAGAAGAACAGGGAAGCAAACAAGCCCTACGTGGTCGCAGCCGGCAAAGAGCAAATCAAGGAGCACCGCTGCTGCATTCCTAGCGAGAGCGCGAAAGGTAGAGGAAGGTGGAGGATGGCGTGCCTGCACGATCACAGCTGCGAGGATCACAACTGCGCCGCCGATTGGTCGCTCTACAACCACATCGACATCCCCAAGGTCCCCTCCCTATCCCTTTCTTGTCTTACAAGTCAGATTGGGTTCTCCTTGCGAGTGGTCGTGAGCTGTGAACTCCTCTTTGTTCTTCTGCGCTTCCGTAAATCGTCACTAGTTTATCACTAGTACGCAATCTTTTGCTAGTACAATGTTTTCGGGGAGGCAGCTTATTGGGTTGTGCAAAAATTCAAGAAACGGTCGATTAGGGCGGTAACCTTTCCTTTTTTCGCGTTTCTTCATGTTGGTTCCCCTTTGCCCTACATGCAGGTGGTGGCTCTGAACGAATCTGTGGCTGGGAGCGTCAAGTCGGTGTTCAAGCCGTGGGAGCAGCGCCTCGAGACTTCTGAGGTATGTGGCAATCTCGCTGCCTCTCTATGTTGCCTTGATTTAAGCAAGTGTAGTGTAGGGTTTCATTAACCATAACCCTTATGATGATTGCTAAATGTACTCGGTCGGGTTTTTCTGGATAATCTGTTAGCCAGCCTCCAGTAGGAACTATCTTCTCATGATCTTTTCTTTTTCCGAGAATGCATCTTGTCATGATCTAACATCTCATAAGGAAGAGGTATTGCGTCAGTTCTTGTCGTCTGCAAAATATGTCATGGGTTTAAGGCATTTGTAGGTTAACTGTCACTGCCACAGACTTTGTTGCAGTATCGATTGTTGTGTTCAGGTGTGGATGATCGTCTTCTCCTTTGATATTACATTTCGTAATTTCAACGAATGACATCGTCAGCTTTCCTTAAATTACTAGCTACTAGTTAGTTGTGAACATATTTGCAAATAGAAAGACAGGGTAATAAATTTACAGAAATCAGAACATAATACTATTGCAGACACTATTATTCTACCAAGGATTACAATTGCTTCTTAACAAATAGTTTAAAAGTTTGTAAAGCTCTAATGAGATTAGCTACATAAGACATAGGCGACATGACCGAGAATGTTAGGCGGCAAAACAGCAGGCCAGCGGGGTGGGTATGGAAACATTCTCACATGTATGTTTTTTATTGTATGGTATAGAAAAATCACTTTGTTCTGTGTGAGATCTTGTATATTAATATGCTGGTTGTATCGGGCTTCATTATTTAATCCTGTAAACTACATGGTAGTGAGATGGAAATGTTGATGCTGTGTTTTCATTGTTTATTTATGATGAGTGATTTTTCAGCACAGATCCCATTCCTTGAGTTTCCTTTCATATCTGTTACCTGCACTCTTATGAGCATCCTTGCTGCACCAGGGTTTTCTGGAGAGTAATGAGGGTGACCCTGAGTTACTTTTTTTCATCCCGTAAGTAGCTCAAGTCACTTGCTAATTAGTTATATAGGTGTGTGTGTGTGTTCCCCTCTGTTTTTTATACTAATTCTGTTGGTGCTTTAAGCTGCCTCACAACCTCAAAAAGAAACCATAGCCATGCGTGGAACTATTTTTACACCGTCTTCAAATTCAGGATTGACATGAGATAGTGTTTAGGATACAGAAATGTGTGATGTTTCAAGAACAAAAATATGCGTTAGATGGAATTTTTAGTTTTTATCCTTTGCACGCTCCAGGCTAGTGCTTGTGGATGTTGTATTGATTGGTTTATGTTCTTATTTTTCCCGATATATCAAATCATACTTCTTTCAGTGGTTCAATACCCAGCTATCATTCATTACACTGGTGTCTGTGAAAGACATATTAGTCTGCTTACACTTTCTAGTCTCTGAATCAGGTCCTTTTTCCACCAACCCCCTTCCATCAATTATTTGAAATATCCTGAGAAAGTGAGAATTCTTTGTTAGTGTCTGTATGCTGGTTCCACATTAACCTCCTCAAGGTAGTATGGCAAAAAGTGAAATGGACATCATAGACTCATAGTACAAGATATTTGTTTCTCCTTCCATTAAGGTTCTCTTAACAAAAAACAATAACTTATTTGCATTCTATTTTGCACTGCTTTTTTGGTCCTTATTATTGCATCAAATTCATGATACATATGCATTTCATTTTGTTGATGTTACCTTTTAGTGGAATATACCTTGCTTCTTAGACTTGTGTTAACAGTTAAGGCATTTTTTTGTTTGTAATTCTCATTTAAGATTTGTTAAACCTGTGTCCTGTGTTCCCTTTGGTTGTAGGTTTACATCAGACGTTAAGATCAAGAGCATTTCTGTTGTTGGTGGTGCTGAGGGAACAAGTCCTTCAAGAATGAGAGCGTTAGTTTTAGAGCTCCAGCTTTTATTTTCCTTACTCATCCAGTTCTCTCTATCTCATCGAACCATAATGGCATGAGATTTATGAATAGTACCTTGACATGTTGCAGGTTTATCAATAGAGAAGGTATTGACTTTTCTGATGCTCAAAACATGCAGCCTGTGCAGGTGTGTATTTAATTTGCTTCTTTTCTTATGCATGCGATAAGAAGAAACACCAGTTATAATATGAGATGTTTGCTTCTGCTAGGAATGGGAACTGGCAGAGAATTTGCAGGGAGTTCTTGAGTACCAAACAAGGTATTTTTTGTTATTATTTGTTCTGCTTGTGCATGTTGGTGTTGCTAACATTAACGTATTGTTCAGTTAAATTATAATGTTCAAGCTCCGGCCTCTCAAAAAAAAAAATCTTCATGCTTCAATTTGTTTTTGGAAGATATGTTTCATTAGATAAACTGCCTTTTACTCATACTGCTCTGCTGCTTGATAGGCTGAACTTCATTACATACATGCACTGATGTTGTATAAATCAATAGTAATCATTTTGCAAGGTGTTAGATTTAAACACTAGGTTGCTTTTTTTTCTAACACTAGGTTGCTTTTGTTTTCTTGCTGTTTGCTGAATTGCTTCTAAGTTCTAACTACTAAGTTTTTAAGTTCTGTTTGTACTTTGTAATTCAGTAGCTTGTCTCATTAGCAGCTCTCCTTACCTTTTTTCCTTCAATTTTTTGTGATTTTGCTGTTTTTATCAGATATTCAAGGTTCCAAGGTGTGGCTAACCTAACTCTGCATTTTCCTGAGAACTTTGGTGGTGATACAACTAAGATATATTACATTGGGTTACGTGGTGAAGCTACTCAGGTACCAGAGGTTTGGTTGTTCAGTCTGAAAAGATAGTTGAATGTCATGCTGATGCTTGACTGCCCCATACCGCCTATTGCAGAACAAAAGGGATGTTGTGGCCACAATTGTGTATGAAGTAATGCCCAGTCCTTCTGATCACAAGTAAGTTTCGTTAAGGTTTGAGCTATTGCTTGTTATTGTTATACACCATTTCTGGAATTAGTGCAGGGCTGCATGTAGTTATACTTGCCTTAACATATTGTAGCACTTCAAGTCTTCAATAGTTCCATCAGAGTGCTTTAGGTCCTCATCGCTTTGGTCTCTTTTTCCCTTTTGGTTTTACTGAATCCCCAAGGTTGTGATTTAACTTAGCCCACGATAGGAAGATATTATGTACCCAATGTTAGTCGCTGGATTCTTGATCTTGGTGATAGCAAGATCCTTACTCTCATCGAGAGGATGACACTTGGAGATGGGGCAATTTTCTAGGTTTATTTCTTACACAATGCCATACCAGCCTGAGGGGTTGGGGATACAAATTTATAGGCTGTTAACCAGCCAAGCATATGCTACGATGCTAGTCTAGATGCTAGTCAAGATGCTGTCCTAAGATGCTAAGATGCTAGTCTAAGATGCTGTCCTAGATGCTAGTCAAGATGCTGTCCTAAGATGCTTGTCCTAAGATGCTGTCCTAAAGATGCTTGTCCTAAGATGCTGTCCTAAAGAGATGCTAACAGCCAGTCAAGGATGCTGTCCTTGAAGGGCAGCAAAAGCCAACAAAAGCCAACACAGAGACTTATCCATCACCCAAGATTGTTCCAGCCTTCCTGGAGATAGGTAATCATATGTTGCTTGAATTACAAATGGACCTTACATCTCCTGTGTGACAGTTGGTGGTTCCTTTCTAATTCTAAATTTTCATTTAACTTGGCTGAGTTTTATTGGTTTGACTATATTAACTGTAATACTGGTGCTTAGAAAATAAACAAGGAGTTTTTATCTTTAGCCCATCTAATTACCGAGTGCTAACACACAGTTTTTCCATGCAAATGACTTATGTCAGCCATTATTGTTGTTTTCATGTTAATGCTTTAGCATCTATTACTAGCAATTCAGGACAGCTGTGATATCTCACTCTTTGCCATGCAGAACAAAATCTGAGAATGGAGGTGGTTTTTCGCATGTTGAGTAGACGTGTCAGGTGAGAATGATTTATCTAGTGTTGATGCAGTTGACAGCATTCCAAAGCATACAAATTAAACTACTATTGTTTCTGTTTGGCCGTTACCAATTAACTTATTTTCCATTCGTACACCATGCTTCCTCCGGCAGAGCTCAAGAAACAGATCGGTGTTGGGTGCTTCTGTCGGCTGGAGGCAAATGTGACCTGACCTCTGTAAAGTTCTATTAATAAAACGATCCAGCCCTTAGCCTTGTATAGAACCCGTGTGCGTGTGGATGCTGTAACTGTGTCGCGAATGCTATCATCAAAGTTGATAACTTATACGATTTTACTGATCTCTAATTGCCGGTGCTCTTCTTCCATTTAGCATTGGAGTTCTGAAGTGATGAGGTAGACGTTTAGTACGGTGACTTATGTCGTAGTCTTTTGATTTAAAAATGTGTGTCTTAGATAAATTTTAATAGAATTAGGATTTTACCGTTTTAGACTAAATTTTCTATTCTATTTTAGTGAAGGAGTAGGGAACTATATAAAGCCATAGGGGTTGATGAGAATTGAATAAATATCTAAATACAATTTTAATATTTAATTAAGGTCAAGTGACCTCGTGGTTGTAAATCTCTTGAGGTTGCTCTCCGAGTACCCTGGTCAGAGAGACTATGTGTGTTGCCTAACCAGATGACTACTCAGAGAGTATAAACTGGTATCTAGATCGGATTCTAGGATATTTTTTCTGTACGATGGATAAAACATGTGCTTTATCAACACTATACAACACGACGTTTCGGTCTTGAGTCTCTGACAACAACTAACATGTAGTTGTTTTCCACGTTCATCTCCCGCTGACAACAACCGGCAATGAAGTGTTCTCTCTCTAATAATAATTGCCTCGCCGATTAAACGTGTTGATTTCATAAGGCGCCTTCTTCGGTGGATAATTAATGTCTCTTTATTGGCATTTAAGGCTGAACGAGATGAGAGAAGGAAGGAGCAATTCAACAATTTGATTCACATCTCATTCAATTCAATATAATTAGGGCTAGTTTAATGCCTTGTTAAAAGCACCTTATAACCAGTTTATAGTAATAAAGAGCATCCCTATTCTCACTTAAGGATTTTAACCATCTTTCTTATATTATTTCGTAAGATCGGCGACTCGCTTGTCGACAGCTGACGCCGTCTGTAGGGAAGAAGGCGCTGAATCCTTGAAGTTTTTCTTCATTCAGCAGTCCTCATCCTTCTCTGTTCCCTGTTGTTATTGCTCATACGATCATGGTATGAACTTAGGACAAGAAGAACTGGTTCGACTTGGCAGACTATACCAACCTCGACATGGACACATGCATCTGCGCTATGGAACATGATACCTCGTCATCATTCTATTCTATTCTAGGCTCACCGCTTGTTGAGACCGGTGAGATCGACCGGATGGAAGAAGATTCGTCACCCCCGTCAACAACGCTCCTAGAGGAATCGGTTGTTCTGACCAGATCAGAATGCCCAAGTGCCTATGCAAGCTCGATGCTTGTAACACCCCGGCCCCGTCCTCTGAGCCCAAAGTGCTAACACCTACCCTATGATGCTATCAACTCTAACTTTTGCCGTTGGTCTTGTGAAGCAATTCCTTTATTTAAATATCAACCAAACGACAAAAGTCGATACACTTGACACTAAGCGCAACAGAGGTATAAATTTGCTAATTACCAAAAAGGTACCCTGACTATTCAATGCTAAATATGTCAACTGTAGATGACATGTGAATTACTGTTGCACGTGAAACAACTGTGTTACTCTCGCTCGTACATGTCACCTTCAACAGATACCTAAAATCAACAACAAAGCAAGGGTGAGTCCGAAGACTCAGCAAGCACACGATAAAACAGTGGGGTTGGTATAGTAATCATTCGATCACATATTTATGAACTGTAACCCAGAATTTCTGGATTTCCTCCCTGTCTCCTGTTCGTTTCCTGTAAATGCAATGCGATGCAATACACCTCTATATGCAGGTTATACCGGTATAGTGGAGTTGATTCACCCGTCGGTGAAACCCCTCTGCCTCCATCCCTGGAGGTGCCTATCGAAGTAGGTCTTGATTTTTCCACCATCGTGGGAGGCCTACCGTCGTAGGACTTTCATGATTCTCAGGTGCTATGCAAATACAACATTCTTCCAATGTTGATATTTGATCATAAGCATCTCTCATCATAGCATAATCAACAGACAAGCAGGGATATCATTTCATGACTCAGCATAAATCATGGCATAAAACAATACCCGGTATTCATCACAATCCACTATTCTACCATACACTTGCCTGGTTATTCCCGTGGATGATGCGTGGAGAAGCGTCAAACCAAAATCTCCACCTAAAAGCATCACCCGAACACTCAATTCAATATTGCAATTCACACAAACATGCAAACAACATCGGTTCTATGCATATAGAAACCGACATCGTTCCTACACACAAAATCGATACTGACAACCTTTCTCTCAGCAGACACTTTTCAGATACCCCGGTGCCCAAATAATCATAATTTAATGATCACATCGTCTATACTCGTAGATAAATCTTATTTACACGCCTACCATTTTTCTATTCTTTTTCTCCTCTTTTCTTTTCTTTTTCTTTCTCTCCTCTTCTTTTCTTTTTCTCCCCCTTTCTTTTCCTACCCCAACTGGCTCCCTCATTTTCCCTTTCCCCCTTCTCCTCTTTCTCCTGGCTCCTTTTCTTCCTTCGCTCAATCTGGATCTTGCTTCCTCTCTCTGTGCCACCCAACTCTTCAACTCACCTCTCCCCTTGTGCTGTCGGCCCTCGGTGCCGCACCTGCCTTGCCCCTGCCCTCGGCACCGTCCCAACCCGTCGTTCCGTCGTCCACAAGTCACCATACGATTCCGCTGCCGCCCCGATTCCCTATGCCGCCTTCGCCCCTAGCGTACTCATCGGTCTCTGGATCCATGGCCTATGTCCTGGATTTGGCTCCTCACCTGGATGTGTTTTCCCGTGCTGACTGGCCCCCGAACGGTCAGGTATCTCTGTGAATGGACTACCTTGCCCGAAATTACCCTCTAGGGCTCTGACGGTAATCTCTTTCTCTTTCTTTAATTTACTTAATTTCATTTGCACTTTTGTTCAGTCTTTTTCGGCATCTTAATATTAATTGGCTCACAAATAACGTGGTGTTGTGGTGCTAGCTCAAAGGTGGATTCTCGTCCTACTGTATGAAGTGATATGCATGTAACTTTGCTCTCCTTTTTCTAAATTTTAATGTACCGATGAGAATATGTATTAATCCGAATTTAACTTCTATTCTCTTTTGATCCGAATGTAACTGAGAGTGTAATAAATGATTTCTCTCTATTGTAAACCGTGAATTTATTTCATTCTTTCGCTTTCCTTTTTATTTTCTTTCCCACAGGTACTACATTCTACCCCTCTTAACAGAATTCGACCCCAAATTCTGGTGCTAGACGATCCACACAGAGAATACCATTACACATGCTAGACCCCAAACTCTAACTCGTACCCGTAGAGAATATCTCTGGGTACTCCTTGTGCAAGCAAGGTTCCAACTCCCCAATTGCCTTGTGCTCGGTCTAATTCAACTAATGCACGTTAGCAAATCTTAGCATCTCATGCCTTAGCATAAGAAAATCCTCAATCCTCCAAGAAATTCACTCTCATTGCTTACACAAAAGAGACAGCACTACTTTTGTTTGTAACAAAGTGAGCTCTTTTCTTTTACAAGAGAGGTATCACATAACACTCATAAAATCGACTCACTTCTGTAAAGCATAGTCTTTCATAAAAAGGTAAATTCGATCATGGGATTAATCCATTCATCCACAAATAATAACCCTTCTCCCAAAACAGTTGGAATTCATTTCCTACCAAACATCACTTCATGACAACAAATCTTCTCAAGAGAGAAGATTGAACAGGGAATCAATCTTCGTCCTAACAAACAACTCTATACTGTACATATCATGCGGAAAGTTTCCATTCCTAATTCAGCCTTTCTTTTCAAAGAAGGAAAGCATATTCTCTTAGACAAATAGATAACGCCTTAACAGGGGAACCATTCCCTCTTGTCATAGCTTCACAGCACAGCAAACACACCTCACATCATAGCAAACACATTAGACAAATAACACCATGAAACAGAGAGATGCAACAAAGATCCAAATCCTACAGTACCCTAGTTGACGTGCCCGAGCACACTCTAGACTCCAACTTAAGACAACACAAATTAAGTATTTGGTAAATGCTTAGGGTTCATTCCTGAGTACATCTAGGGCTTCATTCCTAGATACGCCTGAAACTTACGCGTTCAGGAGTGCCACAGACCACTTGTCCGGGAAATCTCATATGCAGAAGTGAGAGAAGTCATACAACACTCAAGACATACATAAAAATCAACTGTGAGATGTGGATCTCCTACCGCAACCCCAAGCATTCATTATCATTAGAAATGGATCATGACCTCCTTTGAAGTCATGAACTCCGAATGAACATGCACGCCCAAACTCAATGCATTTCTTTCAAATGTCAATCATAAAAATCAACCAAAATTCTTTACCCCCTAACAACGATAAGCCAGCACCCCTGTACTGCTTACATAATGTAGCAGTCGTCAATTTGCTAATATATGAGTTATTAACTTTCAGTACCCCATCATAAACCTTCCCAAGGACTACAACTCCTATGTATTCTGGGAGCCGACTAACACCTGGTCACGGTGTCGATGAAGTTCCCTCAGCAGAAAGCTGGGTGAAGATAATAACACTCAGCATCCGATCGGCAATCCGCCAATCAAATTGAGTCCACCACAAACCCACCAGAGGTTGTGATTTCCAATCGTTACCCGTCGTGGAGGCTACTTGCTAAAATAGTTGAAGACTCTCCCTTAGTTTTGATAGGAGTTTCTTGGGAGATTCATGCTAGAGGCACAAAGTTAACATAATCGGTGACGTCGATCTAGATGCTATGCATAATTCTTCACGATAGGACCCGCCAAGATCCGTTGGTTGAAATAGTGCAAATGTTCCTACGTCTCCCCGCGAGGACAGAGGCAACAGAACTGGTGGACATCGATAGGCTAATCCACCTGCTTCTACCCCACAGCGCCTGACAAGTCGAATGGGACATATTGGGGCTCAGAGAGGAACTTGAGTCATCGTACCCTCTTTGCAAACAGGAATCCTCTGAGGCCCTCATTAACTATTTAAAACTTGCAACAAGTCCATGATGTTTTAAACAATTAGGATCGTACTCTGGCAGAAGCTCCGGGACATGTTCAGGTTGTAGGTCAAGTGTCGAAAATTATGCAGTAGACCATTTAGTGCACAGAGATGTACAGAGAACAGAGGAAGTCGCAAAGTCATACACTGACTTTGTCTGAACATTCCTCCCTTAGCAGAACTCAGTGTGGCCGGACTAGAAACAATCCAACGTCTAACGTAAGACCTCAAAGATTCCGATAGGGGAGTCATTGTAACATCCCAAAATTTGCATGTTCAAAAATATGAATTTTTTTAAAATGTTTTCTTGCATTTTGCTGGCATTCGAATTTCTTCTGAATATTTATTTGAAATCTTTTGGGTTTTGTGACATGCAAATTAATATATTGAGAAATAATATCCAAGTAAAAACAATAATGGTGTTAACAAAAGAAATGGAAAATCCGAGGATCTACACACAAACTAAAATTCAAGTATTAGATAATGGAAATAAAAGTTTGAAATTCAATTTAACTAGGTAAAGAAAAACAATGGCTAAAGGAATATTAAAAACTCGCATCTAAATAATTGAACTGAGAATTCAAAGTTTGAATATCATGCAAAACTCAAAATCAGTAAAGCCTAATTCAAATTAAAAATCTGAATTTCAAAATACGCTTAAGCCTTTCTTTCTCCTCTCTTTCTTTTCCTTCATTCTCTTTCTTCTCTCTCTTACATGTGGGCCCGTCTACCTTTTTCCTCTCTCTCCTCCTCCCTTTGGCTTCTTCTGGCATAGCCTTCCTCCTCCCTCCGTTCTTCCTTTGACTCCTCCCTCCTCTCTGTCTTTGTTCCCGACCACCTGGCCCCGCTTCCCCTGTTCTGGTGTCAGCTGTGTCGCCCTCCGTGCTCGGCCGCACACCTCCCACGCCGCACCTGCCCTCACGTTGTCATCGCGTCACCCTGCGCCCGTCGCCTCCGTCGTGTCACCCCGCTTGCCCCCGAGTCACCTCACCTCGTGCCTGCTCCCATCGCCTCCACTCCCACACCCTGGCTTTGGCTCACGTCGTAGCGCCATCACCTCGCCCACGACGCCACCACGTCGCCATCACAACGCGCGCTCACCTGCCTCCGTCACGTCCCCGCCTGGGCTCCCGCGCCAAACCTTCCTCCCTCCACTGTCTTCTTCCTCCTCCCTCCTGCGTTCTCCCTCTCTCTTCCTTTCTCCTGGCGCTACATGTCGGCCATCCCCTCGCCATCGCCATCACCTCACCGCACGTCAAGTTACACGGCCCTACACGCCTTTCACTGGCACCATGCTGTCAACTGTGTTGAGCCCTACTCCTAGGTCGCCGGCTACAGCATCCGCACAGGGCCTCCCCTTATGGCTATAAGTAGCCCTAAGATGCGACTTCCTCCAGACCATTTCCCCTCTCCTTCCCTCTTTTCTCCCCCAAAGCCGTGCTCTGGCCGCTACCCTCTCTCCGCCACTCTAGATGTTCTAGCAAGTTTCATCCATGAGCTAGCGTGTCACGGTGTGCTTCCCCTCTCCACTTCTGTGTTCCTCCAAACAATTTGGTGGTCACACCACCAGAGCCCGCCACACCGGTCGTTTTCCCAAAATCCGGCCACCACCATCGACGCTACTCCCACCTCGGCGAGTCTACCCTCGATTCCTTGGGATTGAAGCATCACGACGTCGTCCCATATCTTCCACAATTACCGCTCAGCCCTCTCCCTCACCCTTGGCCGCCGGCGCCATGAGCATGGTCTCACCACTGCAGGCCACCGTTGCTGGACCCCTCTAGCGCGTCTTCCCCGACGTGGATAGCATTGTAAGCATCCACTTACCCATCTCCCGCACATGCTCGCCCCCATTTTCTTCCTCCTCCCCTCTGGCCGCCACCGCCCTTGCAGCCCCCTGCACTGACCACTCCAAGTGCTGCCCACCCCTCCTGCGCCGTCCCTGCCCGTGCTACCGCCTGCACTAGCTTTCCCTCCTCCCTATCTTTCCGTTTTGCCACTCTCTGCCCCTTTCCCAGCCGCCGCCCACCACCGATGAGGCCACCCACCGAGCGCCGCCCCTGCTCCCCTGCTTTCTTCTCGTTGGCTACCTGTAGGCACATCCTGAGGGCCCCACCTGTGTGTTCCGTTTTTACTGTTGTATTTTATTGATTTCAGCCTGATCGGCCCATGAATAAGTCCACTATTATATTTATGCTTCCGCATGATATGTATTTTGATATTCAATACTGTATCTGTGAGCACTATCTTCTGATCTAGGGAATAGTGCAGTGGAATCATAGAGGATTCTAGATTATAAATCTGGGTCTGACAATCATGAGGGAAGATGACTTTTCAACAATGAAGCCACTCCCCCTTGTTACAAGGGACGAACGCTTGGATAAGGTGATCTACGACATCACCTGAACCAAATAGCTTGTCAGAGACACCACGCAAGTGTCCACGACCGGGTGGGAGCACCAGTTCCTCAATACGACTACTGAAGAAATCAGTCTCCAACCTACTACAATCCGGCCCCTTTCTAAAGAAGGCATCATGACTTGATCACAGACTGTCGAGCTTTCTTGGTAGGCCTTCATCAAGCAGTATGCTGGCTGGATAGGTTCCAAATAGCAAGTCTAGAGAAATTCGATGGAACTCAGAACCCATTAGAATTTCTCCAGATTTACACCACTGCCATCGGAGCCGGAGGAGGTGATGATAATGTGATGACAAACTACTTGCCCATAGTCCTTCAAGGATCTGCCCGATCTTAGTTGCTTAACCAATCGATCGGATCAATCTACACCTAGGAACAGCTTTGTGATATGCTAATCACAAACTTCCAAGAGACGTACGACCACCCTGGGAAAGAGGACAACCTCCACCGTATTAGGCAAGAGCCCAATGAGACATTTTTGATAGTATATTAAGAGGTTTAGCCAGGTTTGTAATTCTATTCCAGATGTTGCAAATTTTTTATCATCCAGGCTTTCAAAACTAGGTTGAGGAACCGGCAGTTTATAAAGGACATTGCCGAAAAGTACATAGCCACTAGCGAGGCAGTTGAATTGAACAAGGTCACCAACCGGATAAATAAAATTCCTTAACCTGGCCTAGATAAGAAAGATAAGAAGCCCAAAAGTCTCCAAAATGTAAGAAGAATTGCAAACCCCATGCTAAAGAGGTTCTTGCGATTCCAAAAAAGTTTGCCAAGGGCAAGAGGGAGTGTTCTGATCGGAATAAGGAAAAAGCTCTGACCGACGAATCCAAGAAGAATAAAAGGTGGTGTCCACTTCATCAAGTGGTAGGGCATGATCTCCTCAGCTGTCGTGCCTAACAAAAGAAGTTGGAAGACTATTATTCAAGTAAGGGTCCTCATTCTTAGGTTCTTATTCTTTCCTCATTCTTAGGTTCTTATTGCTTACCTCTCTGGAACATTGTTTTCAATTCTTAAATTGACTTCTTCTCCCCATAATGTCCAAGATGTCTCGAGGTTCCCATAACTAAAGTTGAGGTTGACCTGGAATTCTTCAAGCTTTGTTGTGAAGTTTTGGATAAAAAAATGCAACCAGTTTATTTCATGAAGGATGAGATAGCAATAAGCCAATGCATTGGATTCAAGACAAGATTGTACTTTACCACAAAGAGTATGAGCCATCAGATTAGGACCCTATCATAGTTTTAGCATCGTGTAGATCGCTTTGCTTTTGCTTTGCAGCTGTTTGTGATGTGAGCTGTAGTTTTGTCTCTGGAATTATGTTACAGTCATATCAAATATCTTCATTTGTGGAGTTTAATACTTCTTTACTAGCCTTTTTCTACCAAAATGAGTGATTTTAGTTTAGGTTTTACCCTTAGTTCTATTCTCATTAGACGAGTTTACCTCTTACCTTTGCTATTCTCTCTTTTTTTTGTAACCTTGGTGTCAACTTATGTAGGGACCCAGATATTATACCATCCGGATTTCTCTGTGATTTTACTGCACTATTCCCTGGATCAGTAGATAGTGCTCACAGTTTACAGTTCTGAATATCAAAATACATATCATGCGGAAGCGTAAATGTAATAGTAAACTTACTCATAGGCCGATTAGGCCGAAATCAATAAATTGGAGCAGCGGAAGAACGAAGCACACAGGTGGGACCTTCAGGACATGCCCACAGGCAGCCAACTGGAGGTTCGCGACCTAGCCCTTGACATCTTCATCTTCTCAGCCAGCTTGTCCAATCTTGTTGCTGAGGCGAGGTAATTTGATTCCTGAATCTGAATTTTGTCGCAAAAGCGAGCGTGAGCACTCCGACCCCGTGCTCCGCGAGCCAATACACAGAATGCAAATAAATAGTATGCATGGCTTAACAAAGGAGAGGCTCGGGTTATTTTTATTTGCCAAAATCGCCTTTAGTAGCATTATTACCATTGCTCAATCAAAGTGTTATAGTTGCTACCTAACTCCACACTACAATGGCCAAAATTGACCTAATCCACGGAAAATGCACTTTCTTTAATGACTGCTGTCTAAAACTCCAAACAGCAAGTGTCATCATTTATTTAATCCACCGACCATACTTTGTATTTTGAATTACTAATAATCCAATCCTGTCATTACTACTCATCAGCTCCTCACCTCTGAATTCTAATGATTCTCTAACATATTGAATTACTAATAATCCAATCCTGTCATTACTACTCATCAGCTCCTCACCTCTGAATTCTAATGATTCTCTAACATAATTACTTTCAAATCCACCGATATCATTCGTATTCAATCCTTTTCGTCATTGATTCAAAACCATAATCCAATAATCAATCTCATTTTCCATTATCTATCACTAGCTAATCCACAAATATACCTCCACCGAAAATTCAATTTACCAAGATTATAATCCACTAATTGTTATGAATCCTCCAATCTTCTCAGAAATTCAATTCATCCCTCTAGTAATTGATCATCTCCTATTAATTCCCATTATCACCAATATCTTCCAAGAATTTATATTAATCATTAGTGTAGTAACCCAGCAATTTACCTTTGCACTCCCTAATTCTCCAAAATCATTGAGTATACATCCACCAAGAATAGCATTGACCAAGTATACGATTCACTATTATATATATCCACCAAGAATATCACTAATCAAGAATTATACTCCAATACTTGTATTATTTTTCCAAATTCCTGAAAATTCAATTAGATCATTTATCTAACCTATCTATTCAACTGGACCCCACTAATTTATTTCTCCCAGAACCCACACTATCATTTCTTATTCATGATCGACCTGAATTCACCAATACATTTAAGTACATGCTACAAACATGCATCTCCTTTACTCACGACCCTGTTTATTCCACCCATATTTTATTTTGTAAGAATAGAAATGCCACTACTTGAAATACAATACATAAAATTTCCTGAGACCTAGCAGCTTTGGAACAAATCATAATGTTCAAGGAATATTAACATGAATTTCCATACATATGGCATCACACCATATGCCTAATATCACCATAATTTTTCCATATATACGACATCACACCGTATAACATCTTTCAGCGTTATAGCCGCTTAACTTACCACTGGGGCGACACCCAGGACAACTCAAATCAGGGCTTTCCGCTGCCCTCCACTTTTCCATTCCCATTTTCCAAACATTTTTAAATAGAACTAACTCGAGTAAGTTCCCATGTCCGCCCTTGACCGTGGGCACGGCTATTCGAATAGTTTTGACTCTGCAGAGTTTGTACACTTTCACCACAAGAGATGAATTATCTTTGTTGCCAACATGCTTCCTTAGGCATGAGACCCAGATAATTTATCACAAAGCCTTTACCTTACTCCGATCTAGCTAGACACCACCCACGCTGAGGTTTCACCGC
The DNA here is from genome assembly GCA_017311315.1 of Dendrocalamus latiflorus. Classification (NCBI taxonomy): domain Eukaryota; kingdom Viridiplantae; phylum Streptophyta; class Magnoliopsida; order Poales; family Poaceae; genus Dendrocalamus; species Dendrocalamus latiflorus. Next base: position 29,927,990 of record CM029664.1, read on the forward strand.
TGAAGGGTTACACCACCACAGTCAGAAGCCCCCTCTTGCGCCGTGCGAGTACAGTACACCCTGTGCCTCACTGTGAGTAAACCAGTACACCCTGGCACCCACTTTCCTCGGTGATATCTGAACTAAACCCTTGCAAGTTATTCAGCTAGGTCGTACCCATTATAGACTTGTGGTTGTACTGTTTTACATCAGGAGGTCATCACAAGATTCAGTCCTTAGTATTATCTGAGCGGTTCTACCACACTCCATAATTTGTGCTCCCACCGCACCACATACCAGCCCCCAAACCATCCGCTCAGATATTTAAGCAAGTTAGGATTTTTGGGAGCATAAAATAATCATGTCCAAATATACCAGTCATTCCCACCATGACTGCCCAAACCAGTTTCTCATGATTTAAAATGACAATGATGTTTGGGACATTTCAGCGCCCCCAAGTATCTATGCAGTACTAAGCATGGCGTATAATTACGAACTTATTTCCAAAAGTTACTACTATAATTTTACTAGGGTGACAAGGTTCACGTAATCAAATATTCCAAAGGAGGTGTAATATTAGCAAAGGTTACAATGGGCATATAACTAGAATCTCAAATTAAACATGTATTTGCATATGAAATAACAGCATGCAATTTGATAATTTAAAACAAAATAATTTGCAGAAAATGTAGGTTCAACATGATCAAAGTATTGACTCTCCTGGCGCGGTTTACCACGATCTTGAGCTCACTCAAAGCTATCTCATTTGATGGTCTTGGGCTTCTGATCTTTATCTTCAACTTGATCTCGATCTCGCTTGATCCGTGGAGTCTTCAGGACTCCGGTCTCTAATTACGCGATAAATGACTGAATCCAAATAAAAGCAAATAACTCAAAGATCCAGTTAAATCCGAATAAACTCAATTTTAATTTTATTATGAGTTAATGGGTGATTTGGGTTATTTGAGGCAAGATCAATGGTATAATATGATAACTTGATCTTTTTATTTAATAACTTCTTTTTATTATCTTTAATAATCCCATTGTCCTATTTTTTGTATCTTCATATCACTGAATTTGATATGTGGCATTTTATGCAACCCTAATTACTCGTGGTTATTGATTAAGTGTTTACTTTGGAATGTTTATATATATTAGTTAGGTCATTTTAATGCCCGATGTCCTAGTGCTATTACATTTTAGTAACTATATATTAAGATGACCTTTTAAAGATATAGAAACGATAGTCATACTTTATATGGTTAACTTTTACATCCCTTTACTATTCGAATCTGCTACACATGATTACATTTTGTTATCGCTACTAAATTAAAACTACTATCTAAGATTTCAGGGTCGGCAATATGTTAATGTTAGGGTTTATATTTTCAAAAGGGTCTAAGGTGTTTTAAAAATTGAACTAACATATTTACTAATGGCGCATATATGTCATCAACATTTTTCTAACTATTTATCTATATGTATTTGCTTTCATAAAGGTCACTTGCCAATTGTTGTTGATATGAGGGTATCCAAAGTTTTTAGATCTTTACAAAGCATGCACCTTGTTTATATTTTATAATCAAATTCTCATTCCCAATATTATTTGTCACTTATGATTTATCATGTGCTTCTTTAATTATATTTGGAAATTTCTAATCTTAAGCAAAAAGTTAAATCTTAGTTGGCACTTATTTAGGATTACAACTTTAGCAATTTACCAATTTTATAAACTCCTTAGTTAACTCCACCCATTATCCATTGTCATAAGATTAACTAGACTTGATTTTTCCTTCATTCATACATATATATACATATTTGCAAGAATCTTCACAAAGGTTTTTCAATTGTTAATTCTTACTCCTTGTTATCTAATTAATACTCTACAAATTTGCTTCATTGAAAAACTTTTAATTAATATTTAGCAATAATTGGAAGAGAAACCAGGAACATACACTGCCTGGGGGGTTCTCCTGTTTGGGCCCACAACTCAGAGAGAGAGAGAGAGACAGTGTCGGAACCCGGAGCAACGACTCCTGGATCCTCTGTGTAAATCGCACTAGTCCAGGATCAGCTAGTGCACACAGCGTACAACAAAGATAAATATCAACCATAATGACATTTATTAACTAAATATGGGCATGAATGCCAAAGTTTACATCAACGGCACATAAGCCAAAATTAAGTAATAAGCAGCGAAAGAAAAACCGAAGCGGAAGAAGCCCACTGAGCCTGCCCACAGGCAAACGACAGTAAGACGCGGCCTATTCGTCCAGATCTTCACCGTAGTTGACGTCTTCCTTCTCTGTGTGGAAAAAAGCAACGTGAGTACAAACTTGTACTCCGCAAATCACCCGGGAAAGTGCAACATAATGATAAAGGCTTCAATGGAAGGCTTATAGGGTTAGTTTGCATAAAACAACATTTAAGAAATACAATAGATTGAAATTGCTGTTTTTAATACAGTAAGTAAAAACAATACTTGTAATTGAAGATATTACCGTCAGTGCAGACTCCGACCAAACACTAACCTATTCACGGGCATCCCACCCGGACCATCTTTTCCAAAAGCTCACGTATGGATTCCATCCATCCACACGCTTTCACTGCGCAACTCTGATGAATTCCATCCATTCACCAGATTTCAATCTCTCACGAATTCCATCCATCCGCAAGGTTTTCTAAAACATTTTGAAAAACAAAGTCTAATCCATGAAAAACTTTACTCAGCATGCCCGTGACCGTGGGCACGGCTATCCAGGATAGATTATACACTCTGCAGAGGTTGTACAGCTTTACCCACAAGACATGATCATCCCGTTTTGCCACGCGAGTTACACACTTCCTTAGGTGTGCGGCGGGGAGATCACGACAAGCCCTTTACAATGCAAAGCCTTCAACCTGGCCAAGCCAACTCTAAGGTTTCACCCCAGTAAGGAATCCACCAGACCGGGACCCCCTCTTGAGCCGAGTGAGACTTCTCATGGCCTACGCCACGCTCACTTTCAACCTACGAAATGGCTCAGGTTGGGACTTCACAAATTATTCAGCCAGGGCTGTCCCATACCAGCCTTGTGGTAGTACGATAGGGCTTTGTAGCAGTAGCTCACAGACCGGTCCTTAATCTGACTTAGGCCTAACCACATACCCCTGTGCACGACAATCAACCACTGCGGCTCCAACCAACAGGGCATGCCTGCACCCACCACTCTAACCAATTGCCTAAGTCTAAACCAGTTTTATTTTTGTTTTCAAAATACTCATACACCTCCTTGACTCACCAAAGTCAAGAGTACATTATTTTATGTGAAAGGGTTTGTCATTTTATGTGAAAGACATCCCAAAACAAAATTATATGATTAAACAGGGCTAAGCATTTGATTAAACTCTCTAGCCAACACTAATGTATTAACTAGAGTTTGATTCTAGGGTGACAAGGTATAAGGGGTTCAATAACAATGGAGGAAATAACAAATAGGCAATAACTAAATTTAAAACTGAGTTGAAATACGTTGAATAGAAATACGCATGCAATATAATTTAAATCAACATAATTTTATTTGCAATTCTGGGATCAACATGATCAAGGAGGGTGACTTGCCTTGCTCTTCAAATTGGTTTGAATCTTCGTCGAAGAAATCTCCCGAATCGTCGAAGTCTACACGTCAAAATAACCCACCAAATTCAAATAAATTCAAAATAAATTCAAAAAGACTTCAAATATTTTAATTGAGGCTAGAAATGGATAGAGGGGAAATTTGGATGAATTTAGGAATTTGAATGGGCCAAATCGGAGTTAGAACGAAGGAGAACGAGCTCCGGGAAGTTTGAAAAGAGAGAAAATGGAAAATCAGGATTTTTGGAATTATTTTTCTACTGGAAAAGGTTTTATAACGTCAGCAATGCGTCAGCTCGGGATTTTTGATTTCGGCCGAATTATTTTTCAATTGAAAAGTCGGCTGAGAGGCTGACAGTGGGCCCGGGTCCATGGACCGAGTCCACGGGCCATTTGGGGAGCTGAGGTGGCGGGGTGGAGGGCTGGCGCTTGCGTGGCGCTGACGGGGCATGGGAAGCCGAGCTGGCGCCGACGTGGCGTCCACGCGGGCGGATGACGTGGACAGGGTGGCCGGGGAAGCTCGGGAGCGGCACCTCGCCGGCGTTCCGGCGAGCGGCAGCCGGCGGCGAGCAGCGCCAGAGGGAGAGGAGGCGCGGGGGAGTGCGGTGGTGGGGGCGGCGGTTACCGGGGGTGGCCGGAGACGGGACGGCGACGAGGGAGGAGGCGGCGGCGCTCGGGTTCACGGCGCGGCGGAGCTCCGGTGGCCGGGGAGCACGGCGGAGAGGTGGAGAAGCTTCGTGGAGGGAGAAACGACGCGGCGGCACGGAGGGCAGTGGCGGCCGGCCTCGAAGAAGAAGGCCGAATCGGGGGGTCTCAGGTGCATAGATTTTCTATTAAGCCGGCGGGGAAGCAAGTGGGGCCTAGGGGCACGAAGTGACGCGCTCAGTTTTTGGAGGGGGCTCGCCGGAGGGCGGAATTCGGCAAGGAGGCGGTGGCGGCACTGCTTGCGGGCGGAGGAAGATAAAGAAATGGGGAAGGAAAAGAGAAGGCGCAGGGGCTATGGGGAGCCGGGTAGCTTATTTGTAACCATAGGAAGGGGGGAGGCGCTGTGGCCGTGTTGTCGCCGGAGACCGTGGTACAGGGTGACGGGACACGGCATGGCCGAGTGACACGCGCGCAGGGCGATGGCGACTGGAGCTGGTGTGCAGGGCAGGGGCGCGAGGTGACGGAGGTCGGTGGGAATTGCGCGGCCGGGACTCGCGCTGTGGCAGGATTCGCTCAGAGCGGGGAGAGAGGGGGAAGACGACGTGGATGGAGCTCAGCCACGAAGAAGGAAGAAGCAGGAGAAAAGAGAGGAAGGAGGAGGCGCGCCGCGTGAGGGGCGTGCCCGGACCGTGCGGTCGGCAGGGAAAAAGGGGCCGGGCCCGCACGCAAGAGGAAGAGAGGGTAAGGGGAAGAGTAGAAAATGGCTGCGGCCATGATTTTGGAAAATAGGAAAAAAAATGGATGATAAACTGAGAAATTGGGTTTTTATTTCACATTCAAGATTATTAGTTTCAGTTCTTGCGTAAATTTATGTTTAAATTTCCAACCAATTAAAATGTGAGTTGTTAATATTCCTTTAGCCATTACTTCTCTAATTGGATTTCAAATTTTTAATGTCCATTAGTTAATACCTAAGTTTTTAGTTTGGATATTATCTTATTGACCAGAATTTGAATTCAAGGTGTTGGCATTTTGATTTCATGATCTGTAATAACACTTTCCTTTTTATAATTTACAATATTATTATTTGCATTTGGGAGTAGTCTTGGTTATTAATTTGTATGGTATAAAACTCAAAAAGATTTCAAACAAATATTCAAAAGAAATTGGTGTGCTAGCAAAATGCAAGAGAAATTTTAAAAACTCCACATTTTTGAATTCTTGAATTTTTAGGATGTTACAACTTAGTAGATGGTTGATACTCGAAATTTAGCTGATCATAGTTAGATGGCTTTAGATCCTAATAGCAGTGCTGCAAATCCTTTAGCTCATTATCAATAATCAGCCCTAGTCAGATTGCATCCAACCTTGAGTCAGTTCATGGCAACTCAGACGCGGGTCATGAACACGATGATGCAGAATCTGAATATGATAGACTAGTAGAATTACGCAACCATTGCACTTCAGCCAGTTTGTCTGCCTTCCAGATTTGCAGAATTTATGAGGACTTGACTGCCTCCTATCCAGTTCTTCAAAGCCTTTGGAGGTAGATGATTGGCTTCGTTCTATGGAAAAGAAGCTAGCTTTTGCTCAGTACATAGATCGAGAGGAACTTCTCTACATCGCTCACTAGCTTAAGGGTACAACAACATAATGGTGGGAGAACTACTGTGCCACTCATGAGGATTAGCATAATATCACTTGGGCAGAGTTCACCATAGCTTTTCACCATGCCCATATCATGGGTGGGGTGGTTGAAATGGAGAAGGAAGAATTTCGTGAGCTTTAGTAGGGGAACATGTCAGTGAGTGGATATTTTAATAAGTTCACTCCGTTAGCTCACTATGCTCCAGAGGATATTTTCATAGATGATGCACATCAGAAGTACTTCAAGAAAGGACTCAACCCTGGATTGAAGGTTCAGGTTATTGGTAATGATTATGCTAGTTTCCAAAATATGGTGGATAAGGCTATACTTTTTTAGGAGTCTCACCATGAGTTGGGAGAATCTTGCAAGAGGAGTCTAGCAAGAGTTGGGTGATTCTTTGAAGAGCCTAAATTGAATCTATACTATTGGTACAGAGCCATAAAGAATGGTCGTAACCAGACCAGATGGATCCATCATCTTCGAGGAGGAGGAAACATAAGTCCAATACGCGTTATGGAAGACTAGGGATTGTTATGCTAACCCACCCATGTGGAAAGCTAAAGAATCTAAACCCGTCATTATGAGTAAATAGTATATTTTGGTAATTAGTGATAATCATATTGTGGGACTAATATTTTTCATGAGTTGAATGAATAAGTAATGTCCCATGATTATCAAAACTTTGGATGGCATCATGTGTTGATGAGCATCAAGTCGAGATTCCAAAGAGGGGATGATCATGAGTTGATCATCAAGTCAAGATGAGACCATCATATGTTGATGGAGGGCCAGTGAAGAATGTATCATGAGTTGATGCATATCAAGACAAGGACCCACACTTGAAGTAAGAATGCTCGTCATCAAGCTTCAAAATGATGTGTTAGGCAAAGGTATAACAAACATAGGCTAAGAATATATTTCTAATCTTTTACCAGTCTTGGTGTTTGGTTGGAAGACCAAATTGCTAGTATAAGTTATCATACTATTAAGAGGAGTCATGTCCAATAGCTTGAGTCTCATCATATGTTGATAGCTCAATTATTTGCTCTAGCTCTCTGTGACATGATGCTTGTATTTGCAAATAGTTATGGCTCATGCATAATATGTGTGAAGTGACTTAGATTTACAAATGGTTGAAGTCCATGTCTCCTACTCCTTGTGGCATGATACTTAGATTTGCGAATGTACTTTGTGAAGGGTTAAAGGTCATACACAATCCTTGTAACATGTGACTTATGTTTATGAATGTATTTTACAAACATGGTGAGTCCATGTACCCAATCCTTATGTCATGATTCTAAAGTGTGCAACTGTATTTTGCAACTTGTTATGTATCATGCTTTGACTTTTGTTTGCATGGTACTACATTTTGTGAATGTGATTTGCAAAAGTATTGAAGTCCATGCAATCTATCTCTACTATAAATTGTAAGGTGGTATGACTGCACTTCGTGTGGCAATTTGATCGCAACAATCAGACCAACTTCATGTGAGTGGTTGGACTGACCGGCAGTATGACCGCTCTGTGCGGGGTGGTTTGACTGGGGCCATCAGACTGGCCCTGCGTGGGCGGTCTAGGCCAGTCTGACCGGTTGTGGTTGAAAGTATTTAGGCCCCTAAAAATATTTTAGTAATTAATGACAATATTTTCAAAGAGGGACTAACATGTTTATCAAGTAGTCTGAAAGGTTTAGTTCCGGAGTGTGCTTAATGGCTTGGAGATACATGCTAAAGATGACAAGAGGAATGACAAGGCTCGTGACAAAGGTATTAATAGCCTAGAATATTTTTTTATTTTGCCGATCTCTGAAGTTTTGGATGAAAAGACCGGATTTTTGGCTAGATGTCGTACTATTAAGAAGGATCATGGATAGTAGCTTAAAAAATTGTTTTGTGCCATTTGGATCAATTAAAGGTCATGCATGCACTTAGAATAAAACTTGAAAGCCAACTATGCATTCTTAGAAAAAATCGGTAGTACCGAAGGTTATTTGGCGGTACGTAATTTCCAGAGAGGTAGTTTTGGAGCATTTTTGCTCCTCGAAAAAATGGTAGTACCACACTCTGGCAACGATACTACCGCATCCCAGTAGGACCGATATTTAGTTGGTGGTATGTTATTTCCGTAGAGGCTCTTTTTGAAGCTTCTTGTGCTCTTTGGAAATATGGTAGTCTGCTCCCCAGAAATGGTATTACTACAAGTCGGTAATACCAGACCCTGTGAAAGAGGTAGTACCGCACCAAACAGTAACGGCTAATTTAGAAGCATTTATTATGCCCAATATAGCTATTGCGGAGTAGGTGCGGTAGTACTGGCCGATACATGGCAGTACTACCTTATTTGCTGATTTTTGTAGGGTGAGCCCTTAAACGATCGAATTTGAGGGTGAGGGGTATAAATACCCTTCACCAGCTTTAGGACAATAAGAGAACACTTCATTGAATACCCTTGAGCTTGTAGCACACTCTCCACACCTCATTTACTTCAATTGCATACATTTGAGGTAGTTGAGGCTCATTCAAGTGCATTCACTAGTTGATCCTTGGCACTTGGATTCTTTCAAATGATCACCGTGGTTTCTTAATCTTGGTGTTTGCCGGCACCTAGACGTCTTGGCAGAGATTTGTGTGGTGATCTCTTCAAAAAGATTATGAAGAGGCCCAGTACCATTTGTGAATGGCTTGGTGCTCGCCATATCCGAAGAGGAGGAAAAACAACCACTAGTGAAATTGAGATATTGAGGCTTAATTTGTGGAGCCGGTTCAATCCATTCGAACTTTCCTCAACATAGACTAGTGAAAACTGGTAAGTCTTTGATACCACTGCAAAATATCGCGTCTCCATATTGGTTATTTCTATCTCTACTATTCTGTATTTATATTTCTAGGTATTAAATTTACCATATCTTGTTGAGCTAAAAACATACTTGTAAAGATTTTGCTTGTGGTGCCTTAGTGAGACTAGAATTGTTAGATTTTGAATTGTGCTAGAATTCTTACTTAGTTCCATATCTCTAAAATTATTATTTAGAGAGTAAGAATTTTTAGAACCTCCTATTCACCCCCTCTGGTGATCAGACTGGCTCATGGTGTGCAGTCAAATTGGTACAATATGATCAGCCTTGCAGTTCTATCGGACATTTGTTGTCGGTAGTTATTTCTCAGAGAGCTCCTTTTTTTGGCCTTCATCAATGTGGTCAAATCGGCCTATGTGGCAATCCGACCAGCGTGCGGTCTGATCGATCCTTGTGAGAGCAGTTAGACTGGCCGAGACCTACGTGCGGTCTGATCGATCCTTGTGAGAGCGGTCAAACTGGCCGAGACCTATAATGGCTAGTTTTCTAGTTGTTGAATATCTCATATTTAATCCGAAGCCTATGCAATTTGGCTTCTTTAACCGTGGACGTCCCTTCATGAATTTCAGAGAGGGTTGTCCAAATAGCATGAGCAGTTTCTAGGTTGCTCACCCTATTGAACTCGTCCGCGTTTAAAGCTCCAATAATGCATTTATGGCTTGGGCATCCAAATGAGATTTACGCCCATCTTGTTCCTAGGACGCAATGGATCAAGTGGCATGACATAGCTCTCATTTACGATTTTTCAAATATTCGGACTCATGGCCTTAGGATATATTGACATTCTAATTTTTTTAATAGAAATAATTTGAGCTATCAAAGAAAGGTGTCTTTCCTATAGCAAACCCCTCGCTAGCCATCCTTTCTCTCTAGACAGTTAAGTCTAATAATGAGAGACCAAGCTCTGATACCACTTGTAGAATCAAGGATAACCGACTAGAGGGGTGAATATGAGGTTTTTAAAATTTTCTTGCCTCTTAATTAATTTGTTACAATTTTAATGTGACAAGAGTATAATGCACTTGAAACCTACACAATTTTAGTAAAGTTGAGGATCTACAAGAACACTAGCGCAAATAAATGATCACAAAGAGTTGAATGAACAAGTGCTAAAAGAAGACAAGAGAGAAGCAAGTACATGCGATGTTTTACCGTGGTGTTCGGAAACTTTCCTGTTTCCCCTAGTCCATGTTGAGGTTAGTCCAAACAAATTGGACCGGCTCCACAAATTAAGCCTTCCACCTCAAATCACTAATAGTAGCTCTTCCCCACTTCGGGTAGGTGAGCTCCAACCTTCACACACACCGGGTCTACTCACAAGCTTCTTGAGAAGATCACTGGGCAATCTTCACCAAGTCGTCCAGGTGTTGGCAACACCAAGAGTAACAGATCTCAAGCTTCACTTGACCACAATTAAGTGCCAAAGGATCAAACTATTGGATGCAATGCACTTTTTGGCTCAACTACCTCAAATGAATGCGTAAGGAGTAAACAAGGTGTGGAGTAAATGTTCAATACTCAAAGATGTTCAATTGGTTCTCTTCTTACTGTCCTTGAGCAGAGGTACGGGTATTTATACCCTGACCAACCAAAAGTAGCCGTTAGAGGGAAAATCCAGAAAAATTCAGGGCGAGCGGAAGTACCGCAGGCCAAAGGCTGGTACTTCCGCTCCGGCTCTGACGCAACTCAAGGCTCAAGCTGGTACATCAGAGCTTCTGAACTAGCCATTGAAAGTCGGCGTGGAACTGCTGCCGTTATAAATCCTGTAGTTCCGTTGTCCGGTAGTTCCAGGAAGTCAGCGCGGTACTTCTGCTTGGGCCGAAACCAAAAGTTGGCATTCTCTGGAAAAAAAAGGTCCCGCCCTTCCTACCAGAGCTTCCGTGCTCTGGAAGTACCGCTGTATGCTGCAGAACTACCGCTCGCATGGTAGTTCCGACGATGAAACTCCGGTACTTCTGTTTTTCCAGGCAGAGATTTGTCTTTTAAATTTGATTTTCAAAGAATGCATGATCCTAAATTGATCCAAATGGCACAAGAATTATGCTATCAAGCTACTTGCCATGATCCCTCTTTATGGTACAATATTTAGCCTATACTCTGGTCTTCCACCCTTTGTCCTAAGACCGGTAAAAATAAAAAGAAGGTCCTAGTCTAAGTATACCTTTGCCTTGAGCCACTTTGATCTTCACGTTGATCCTTAGCATGCGTCTTATCATCAACTTAGGGACTTAACCTTTTAAACACTCGTCAAACACGTTACTCCCATATCCACATAAATTCATTAATTACCAAAACCATTTTTAGGGGCCTAGATGCTTTCACTGATGCTGTCGGGCTTGATTTGCATTGGCTTGTGGTGTGCACTACCCTCACGTGGGTGGGCCTTCCTAAAAGGGGTAGTGCTTGCTGTGGCTACTTGTGGCTACCATCCTGTGGTACTCTCCTCCTCTGGTGGCCTTCGGTCTTGGCTCCTTCTTCTTTGCTCACGCACTAGGTTGTGGTTGGGGCTCTGTTTGTGGTGTTGTTAAATGGTGAGCATGACTTACTCTCTCTGGCTATCAGCTCACTGGTGTGGTGGCTTATGGATGCTCTGTGTTGTGTGTATGGTGGTGCAATGGGCAGTGACTGCTTGTGTTGCCTATGATGTCTCAATGGGGGTAATAGGCAGTAGCTGCCGTTAGTGCAATGGGTGCTTCTGCCTTGCCTCTGCCTTACTGGTAGCTATGGGTGGTGGCTTTGTTGCTTGGCTCCCTCCCTCTATATTGGTGTTGATTCATACCCTTGGGGGAATACGGTTGGGACTTGTGGCTTCATACGTGTCTTGTGCATGTATACGGAAATGGTGACTCACCAGAGAAAGGTAAAAAGGTAAGGTAAAGGTAAGATTGGGAATTACCACTAGATAATGAAAACCTAACACGTGAGAGGTACCACCGATTGGCCTCAGACAATCCTGGCATCTCGGTGAGTGATTGACTTAGTGCATTATTATTTGAAATCGGGTTCTAACAGTAATTTATTTATAAGTTTTACTTTAGCCTTTTCTAGTTGTGCTTTGAGTGAATTGCAGGTGTCTTCAATTTATGCCGACCGTAAGAATTAACGGTACTCATGTGTAATGTGCTTTGGTGAAATCTTATTCTTGTAAAACTCCAAATTTGTAACTTTGTAATATGTACTTATAAGATTTTATTCTGTAAATCTAGAATTGTAAATTTTAATTTTGGACTTGTGGCTTTGTAAATTGTATGTATGGTTTATTCTTATAATTAGATTGATGTAATGGACTCTTGTAATTAGACTCTTCATTCACTTAATTCTTGTGTATATGATTAAATTTTTAACTTCTTTCATTAGTGTATTTATTACTTCTCAATTGCATGATTTGATTTAGTCGAATTGAGGGTTATCACACTAGCCGTCCGGATCGTGATCTCCATTCATGACGCCTTTGAACGGCACAAGCAGGGCAGGGCACAATGAAGCGTGGCGTGTCACTACGAAGGGGAGGAGGGGCTGTTTGGGGGGAGAGGGTTTATTTGAGATTAGTAGGTATATGTAGTAGAAATCAAGAATAAGGCCTTATGGCCTGTTCATAAGTGATGTCGTTTTTAGTAGTGGTTTTTGGCTTTTAGCTATAATAACACTATAGCGGCTATTAGTTTTATATGAGTTATTAAATTAAATAAAAATAAAAAACACCGTTATACCTCCATGGATAATGCAAAGAAAAAAGAGGAAAAAGATAAGATGCGTTAAGAAGCCAACGAGTCCCAAAAGTGTTGACCTTAATCAACAATTTCTAAAAAAACTCTCCTCTTTCCAACAAAGGGATCTCGAAGAGGGTTCGAGACCCAACCCATAGAGTTTTTTCCTACACCAGAACCGTTACACTACGGCCCTGTTCATATTATCTTTTGTTTCTGGCTTTGCTATAGCAAATGGGTTTTCTATAGTATCTAGTTTTAAACAATGTCTTTTCAAGGCGGGTCTACTAGTTAATTGTTGTACACACTATAGTGACTTTATTTATATCGGTCAAAATAGCACATGATTTGTATCTCTCTGTATGATTTTTATAAACTATTACTATTTATAAATTAAAGTAAAAAATTAGCAAAAAATTAATATAAACGACCCTACAAATCTTTTATAAGACCCAGCTCACTGCTGTCACATAGGCTTTTTGAGGGAACGGCAGAGTATGTAGGGCCTGTTTGGGACTGCTCTGCTCCAGTTTTTCCAGCTCTGCTCCACCAACTCCACCATGGAGCAGCTCCACTGTGGAGTTCCTGGAGCAGGTGGTCCTGTTTGGCACGCAGCTAGCTCCAGCTCCAGGAATGTGAGGTTTCCCTGAGAAAGGTCCAATGTGCCCCTGAATGATGTTTAGTGTATGTTTTGATGTCTGCGAAGCATATGTAACTGATTTTTTTTGTTGCCAATTGAAATATGATGTAAAATATTATAATCGCAATTAATTTATTCGAGAAAACCAAAAAAATAAATATTTTGGTCAAATAATTCTATCCTTTTGTCCCATAAATTGCAACGTGCTGATTTGGATTGGAAGTTTACTTGGTCTTTAGCCGCATTCTCATCTCATACAGCCACTACCCACTACATTGGAATAACAAAAGAACTGCAAATGACCATGACTTACAAGCAAATGTTTGTGCCGAAGACCTAAAATAGGAACATTCCTCTAGAGATTAGAGACATTCCACATTTCCACTAGCAGAACTGACCTCTACCTAAACTGAGGAACACACAAATCACATGATGAACATTCAACAATTTGACTATACATCATACCAAATACACCCACAAATGGGAACTCCTCATCAAAATGGCGAATTGGGTAGCTGAGCTCCAGGAAAACCCACCACATCAATCAAATCTCCCAAGAAGGCGGATCAAGAACGACCACCGCCACCAGAATGCAACCAAGAATTGCTCCAGGAACAGCAATCTTCACCTTGGAACAATCTTCACCTTGAAAAAATTCTTTGCACAACATCAACATCAACATCTAGTGAGGAGGCGCAGCGGCCAGGAGGGGGAGGGCGTCTCCAGGAGCAGGGGAGGAGGCCAGGCCAGGGAGGGCGGCGCTCGGCGAGGACGTCGGGTCGGGGAGGGTGCCGCTCGGGGGCGGAGGCGCGTGCGTAGGAGGGGGAGGGCGTCTCCGGGGGCCGGGGAGGAAGCTCGGGGCGGCGCGGGTGGGGGCGGAGAAGAGCGCCGACGCCGGAGCAGATCCACGAGCATCTTCGGATCCACGAGCGTCGCGCGGGTGGGGGGCGGAGAAGAGTCGCGCGGGTGGGGGGCGGAGGAGAGGGCGGCGCGGGTGGGGGCGGAGGAGAGGGGCGTCACGGGTGGGGGGCGGAGGAGAGGGCGGCGCGGGTGGGGGCGGAGGAGAGGGGCGGCGCGGGTCAGGGCGGAGGAGAGGAGTCGCGGCAGGTCGGGGCGGAGGAGAGGAGTCGCGCGGGGGCGGGTGGGGAGAAGGAAAAGAAATGAATCGGTACGGAGAGGAATTGTGTAATGGCAGTGGTGGGTAATTTTCCCCCAACTCCATGAGGAGATACAAAACTTCAGTTTCTGGAGTACCCCTTGAGGAGCTCCAGAAAAAACGTGGAGTAGGCCTTCAACTCCACCTTTTTCTTGGAGCAGAGTTTTTGGAGTTGGACCCGTTTGGCTAGATAAGTTTGAAGCAGAGTTGAAAAAGCTGGAGCGGAACAGTCCCAAACAGGCCCGTAGTATGGCTCGCGGTGTTAGGCCCCAAACCCAGCAATACTTAAGAGTGGGCCCAAGCCCACGAGGCCGGAGACCAAAAAGCCTACCCACATTGGGCACGTCTTTCCTTCCGTCGCCGCCGCTTGCGCTCCCCGAGACCAAAAAGGGGAGATGAGAGGAGGGGAGAGGAGAGGCGAGAGCGTGAGACTCCACTGCTGCTAGTGGCCGCGGCGGGGAGGGGGTCGACATGGAGGGAGGCGAGAGCATCCTGGACGCCGTGCTCGATGAAGAAACCCTAAACTTTGACGGCGATGACGTCGAGATGGCCGACGCGGAGGAGACCCCCGTCGCTGACGCCGGCGCCCCTGCCGGAGGAGGAGGCGATGGCGGCGGGGGGCAGGCGGAGAGGGGAGGACCGGCTGGCAAGAACAAGAAGAAGAAGAAGAGAAAGTCCGGGAAGAAGAAGGGGAGGCCCGATGGGCCGCCCAAGATCGCGGACATTAATCGGTAAAAACCCTCGCACTACTCACCTAGGGTTTATGTTATGCGCAAGATACAGATGTAAATTTCGATTAGATACCACTTGACAGGCTTGTTATGTAATTGTGTGTTTTGCTTTCCCACAATCGGGAGCAATAAACCCAGTGCCGAAATTAGATTATGCTCCAACCCAATAAGTGAATATAAGCAGTGGTCTTAACGGACTTGAATACTTGATAGCTTTGGTTTGATGGTTCTGTTCATTGATTGGCAATGTTAATAGCTTTGTGTGAAATTGTTGTAGGGTGGAAAATGTTCAATTCGATCACAATAATTCCTAAGTACCACACTGCTGCTCTTATGGCAGTGACGTATCCAGATTTTTTAGGATGGGTGTTCAGAGTTAAAGTAGAGGTCCATAATAGCAAAATCAAAGTATAAATTATTTGTAGTAGAAACAACATCTCAAATAATTTAGAAAAATTTGTTGAATTGAGAATTTGGGATTTAGAACCTAAAAATAGGGATGCACTTGTGCTGTTGTCGACGTGTGCGACTTGCCTTGTTGGCCCCGGTGGCACAACCACCGCCACACGCTCTCTCCCGGGACCTTGTTTGTAGGCGATCCGGCTAAGCCAAGCTTGGCGCTCGCCACCTTGAATCTAAATTCTGCATAAAACTCAGTTTTGGCTAAAGGAATTTTAAACTGTCTATTCACCCGTCCCCCTCTAGTTAACCTTCTTGAACCTTCAACTGGGTTGTAGTTTTTTAGATGAATTGAGAGGGAGAGGTGTCTGAATGGGCTGAAATCTATTAGAGGTATAAATATGAAATTTGTAGACCAATTACCAATATATATACCAAATATATCTACTAAATAGAGGGTATTTCACTTAAAAATTTGGGTGTTCGACTGAACACCCACGAACTACATGGGATCCGCCAGTGTCTTATGGTTAAGAAAAGCTTTACATGTTGATAGAATTAATTAATAATTCTGTTTTCTACTCATCTGTTCGTGTTTAATTGGTATCAAATGAATTCAAAATAATACTGGCATTTTTGAATGGTTATTGTCATGGAAGAGGCCTATGTCAATGTGATTTTTCTGCCAAGACTTCTGTTTTATCAGAAGAGGCTTACATAGAGTTTAGTCGCCACATTGTCTTGTAATTCATTAGTCCAACTCTAGTCTAGAACAACCACCCGTTTTTTGCCCAACCAGCTGAAGTAGATCTTGATAGATACCTGAGTTATTGCTTGCTTTATCATTGTTTCTGGCTAAGGCAAATTATTCTTGCTTCTTTTGTTGTCTACATTAGGTTGCTAACTGCCCTATCCTTAATGTTTTTGCAGATTTGTTCTCGACACTTGCAAGCGCTTGAAGGAAAAGAAGTCATACCTTGTTTGGAACGCTGTTGGGTGCCTTGGTGTTTCTGCTGTCAGTGATCTTGTCAGAGAGGTATATATTTCTTATGTTGAACAGTACTAAAGAAAAGTTCAGTTGATCAATTGAGAGGCTTATTAAAATTTTAATGTAACATAATAGATCAATTCTTATTACCAAAGAACAACACATTTCATAAATTTTGAACTGTAAGCTATTGTCTTGGACCTATCTGTTTCCATCATGCCTCAGTGGTAGACTGGTAGGTATGTTGCCAAATGGCCTTACATAGCCCTTCATAGGAGATATGTTGCCCATTGCTCTTACAAACATCACTGCCTTGATCCTTTGCAGTTCCATGGATTAGTTTGTTTTGTGTACTTGAGAAGTTTGGAGTTGTCTCAGAGGAGTCTCTGAATAATATTACCATCTACCTACTTGATTGGTGACAAATCCAATTGCAGTTAAGTTTCTTTCATAGCTATGTATATGATAACTCTTATTATGTATATAGGCACACGGATTCTATATAATGAAAAATTAATTCTAGAAGTGAATAATTGTTGTAGGTGATGTTAAATCACAAATATGGTCTATGAAATATGTTGTTTGTAATTTTCTAAAGGTTACTCTTCTGGAGTTTTTGTCCGTCACTAATGACGTTAGATTCCAGGTTGAGGCCATTCAGAAGTGTGGTGGGCAGACGATTGCTGATGGAAGTCGCTTCCGCACTGGTGGTGGAATTCTCTGGAACATCTTGAAGTCACGAGAGCCAAAGGCATACAAGGAAATTATGGCAAAGGGAAGGGAACTTGAGGTATAACACTGTTATGACTGCTAGTTTTTGTAGAACTATTCCTCATATATGGATACTTAGTGCTTTAGCCATTATATGCACAATAGACAAGCAGTAAATTAGTCTTATCCAAGTCAACAACGTTGATTATGAGTTATTTCTACAAGTCCCCTTTTTCAAAAAACAAAATCATGTACATTATCACAAAAATAGGGGGTAATAATAGAGCTTCAAACAGATTCTTTTTTTTTGGGGGGGGGGGGGGGGGATGCCTAGATAAGCCAAGCTGAGTGAGCTAGAATTCAGGTCGAGATCAAGTGTGTTCATTAATGGAAATGAGTTGAAAATATATTTGTGATTAATTGCTGAAATTAGAATTAGGAACTTTATGATAAATCAAGTAAACATAGTAGCCACGTCTCAAACTCAACAATCACACTATGTAGACAATCGAATTTTAAGCTATTTTCTTTTTTTTCCATACAGACATTGTAATTGATGGTGTTGTTTCGGTATTGTGAGCTGAGTTACAAGTTTGCTAGATCTCTTGTTTACTGATCTCTGCTACCACTACTGCCACTGCTTTATTATGTCTAATTGATTTTCCTACTTCCTCCTTTCAGAAGCAGTTTACGTATACCAAAGTCAGACCTCAAACGAGCAGAAATGAAGATGCAAGCTCACAGGGAAGTGCGTTAGTTGACGCGGAAATTGAAGCACAGGATGAAAAGGAAGTACTTGATGTCCCTGAGCAGTTAGCCCATGTGGAGAAGGCACCCCTGTCTGATAACAAAGCTGAACGCAAACCAGTAGCAGACAGAATTCGTGTGCCTGTTGTTTATGATGATCTATTTGAAGACGGAGAGATACAGGAAGGAGAACCTCAAAATTGAAGTATTTCGATGGTTTTGCCTTGTTACGAGTTGTGAACTTTAATTCTGCTCAGAAAGCAACAGCACAGAGTGGAGGGAGGGGAGATGTATAAATCAACATTGCAGTGAAGCAATTTTTCCAAATATGTCCCCCTTGTGCTTGAGCAGTAATGCATGCAACGGATGAGTTTTTGTTGCGCAGAGTAGAAGTGTAGAACCAATGTTGGGCCTAAATTCAATGCTCATTGGAAATTGTGGTTATACAGATGCCGATACATCTGTAGTTTGCCCCTCCTTAAGAGAGAATATTAAGGAAGAAAGAATGGTGTAACTTAGGCTCTGAGCATCGTCATGGCCTTTTGGAGTTTAGCAAGTAGGATCTGATCGCTGGTCACAGAAATCAGTTTTGTGTGTGTGTGTGGAAATTTTCAGTTCTTGTGTAACTTTGTTCTGCCATAGAGCATCCAACTCCTGTGATGAACTGATTTACATTACACCCAATACGCCCTGGTTTGCTGAACGCTTTTTTATCAAACCGAACTTAAAACATGTATGACTAAACAAATCATGGTCAATTTTAGAGCTCCAATATAATTATATTATTTTCGGTGTATTTTTTTTTACAATAAATTGCATTTGTTCTATTAGTCATGCGTAACCCAAGTCAAACCAAATCTCCATCACATACACGCACCAACGCATACCCTCGCTAAGCACAAATAAAGGTAGCTCGGACGGTCCAATTGCCCGAGGCAGAGTGCATTCTTCAGTTATGTATATTTTTTTTATTTTTTTGAGGGAGGGAAATGTATTGTTAACCCTGTTTCGGTGTGAAGTTGTTCGGAGCTATTCAGAAACTGTATATGCCACGTTTAGAACGTATAAATTTTCGCAAATACCTACAGAAATTGAACAAATTTTCACAAATACCTACAAAAATTGAACTTTTTCGTGTGAAATTTTTTACATGCCAGGCAGGCTCTCGCTTCGTCCCATTTCATTATTTCCCGTCTCTCCCTGTGCATGCGGTTAGTCTGTCACAACACCCGAACCAGACCCCCGAAGGCCCGATCGGCTGAGGTACCAAATTGGAGGGGATGGCGACGACGGCGACGAGAAGGTGGTGGAAGCGGCGCGACGGCGGCGGCGACGGCGTCGGCGACGAGGACGACCTCGTCCCCATGGACACCCAAGGTGTGTGCCTACCATCGCGCACGCGTCTCTCTTTCCCTGCCCTTGGGGGTCCAGCCACCGCCTAATCCATGAACCCCCTTTTGTTGTCGTTGTCGTTGTCGTGATGGGTGTGCGCAGAGCAGGAGGAGCTGGTCAGGTCGCTGGAACAGAAGCAGGCTCACCAGAGCCGCCGCTGGAGGGTGCGTGCCAATTCCCGATCCATTCGGTTTAGGGCTTGGAGGTCCTGCCATGGGCGATGATTCGATTCGATTCGATTTGGTGGTCTCTTTCTCATGCTCGATCATCGCCTGTTGTCTGTGCAGCGCGTCTTTGCGGGGTTCCTCCTCGGCTACGCGGCCTTCCTCGTCTACTCCAGCTTCCACCATGCCTGGTCTCCCTGGGAGCTGGTAGGTTGCCTGTAGCTATCCTTACTAGTCACCATTGCTTGCCTTTGATTGGCATAACCGCATAAGATTTGTAATTTGCAATTGGCAGTATTCATCTGGATTCGGTGTGCACTGGATTAGGGTCATAATTACCAGTTGAGGATTGCACAGAGTAAAATAACAGAGTTTTTTCATTTTCATCACTACATGTGACATTGCTGTGCACTACACTTTTTTCCCTTTGTGGATTGTGGAATGCGAAACATTCACCGTTACAGCTTTAACCATAAAAGCTTCCCAGTCACAGTAAAAAAAGCTTCCCAGTTAGTGTTGGGTGGTGTATGTTCTTCCTATTGGTGGATTTTATATGGGATGATTATGTCTTGCTATTTTGTTTGCCTGCACCATTGTGTTGTTACTTGACTTGGGCTTCTCCAATGAACAGCGGTATCATGCTTACTTCATGGAAGATTTGCCTGCACCAATGGTCATAATTGCAGGTAAGTGTGCTTTACACAATATTTGCATTGGATGAAGGAGTAAGTCTTGTAGATACATTGAACTGAATAAGCATAGTGGGTAGTTAGTTAGTTTTGCTTTAGTATATTCAGCTTTTGCTTTAGCATCTTATCTCCTCTTTCAGTTTTGCTTTCGGTTTTGCTTTCGGTTGTAACTCTGACCTCTTGGTCTATAAGTATGTATTGAGCTATGCCTTAAGGGCTAAGACAAGTAATACAGCAAGAAAATTGCTCCCATACCTGTGCCAAAACTGACAATTGGTATCAGAGCTTTGCTCTTCCCTCTTCCCTACCCTGTGGCGCCATGTCCCGTTCTTCCCACGCCTCCCTGACCTCCAGCCGGCGCAGAGCCAACGCCGGCGACGCTGCAGACGCGGAGGCGCGCATCGCCGCAGCAGAAGCAGCGGCTGAGCAGGCGGCTGAGACAGCCAGGCAGGCAGCAACCGCGGCTCAGGCCGCAGTGGCTGCTGCTGCTGCTCTACGCGCGGAGGAGATTGACGCCGGCCGACCTCGCGTTTCGCGGAGCCCTCACAGGTAGCGCCGCGTTTCGCTGTCGCCGGAACGTCACCGTGGGCGCGGAGGCAGGCGTGGGTCGCCAGCAGCCATCCAGACCGTCATCAAGGAGTCAGGCGGAAGCACGCCGTGGCCCATGCTCACCAAAACCAATTACAACGAGTGGAGCTTGGTGATGAAGGTGAAGATGCAGGCGAGGGGGATGTGGGATGCGGTGCGGGACGACGATGTCGACTTTCACGACGACCGGCGGGCGTTGGAGGCCATCCTCGCCGCCGTCCCGCCAGAGATGGCGCCCACCCTCGCGGACAAGGAAACCGCCAAGGACGCCTGGGACGCCATCGCCGCGGCCCGCATCGGAAAGGATCGCGCTCGCCGAGCCACACAGCAGAAGCTGCGTCAGGAGTGGGATCGCTTGGCGTTCCACCCCGGTGAGGACATCGACGACTTTGCCCTCCGCCTCACCGGCCTGATGCAGCAGCTAACTCGGCATGGCGATGAAGACATCGACGAGGAGAAGGCGGTTGAGAAGTTCCTCCGCGTCGTCCCTAAGAAGTATACGCAGGTTGCTCTGTCGATTGAGACACTCCTGGACCTCTCCGAGCTGACCATCGAGGAGGTGACCGGGCGTCTCAAGGCTGTTGACGGCCGCGACGAACAACCACCCGCAGAGCCGGTCACCATCGGTGGCAAGCTTCTCTACACGGAGGAGCAGTGGCTCGCTCGACAGAAGGAGCGGAAGAAGGGGGAGGTCTCAGGTTCGGGCAGCAACCGCCGTCGGAAACCGCGGAACAAGGAGAAGGCGCCCCGAGGACGTGGCGGCGCTGACGCTGGAGCTGCCGGCGACCGAAAGGCCACCCGAGACGACGCCTGCTTCAACTGTGGCAAGATCGGCCATTGGGCCAGGGATTGTCGGCAGGCACGGCGTGGCGGCCAAGCGCATGTCACGCAAGCAGAGGAGGAGGATGAACCGGCTCTGTTTCTCATTCACGGAAGCATTGAGCCACGGTCAAAAACAGAGGAAGGTCCGACTGTAGTCCCTCCCGCATCGTCTGCCGCCGTGCTCCTCCACCTCGACGAGCCGCGAGCACATGTCTTCCTTGGCAACGGGTCCAGCGACGACAAGATCGACGGCTGGTACCTCGACACTGGCGCCACGCACCACATGACTGGTCGGCGGGAATTCTTCTCCGACTTGGACATAGAAGTACGTGGCTCAGTCAAGTTCGGAGATGCCTCTGCCGTGGAGATCAAAGGCGTCGGCTCCGTCGTCTTCACGGCCAAGACCGGCGAACACCGACTCCTCACTGGCGTCTACTACATCCCTGCCCTGAGGAACTCCATCATCAGTCTGGGGCAGTTGGATGAGAATGGCTCGCGAGTGGAGATTGACCATGGGGTGCTGCGCATCTGGGATCGCCGCCATCGTCTTCTCGCCAAGGTGAACAGAGGAAACAACCGCCTGTACGTTCTTCACGTGAAGGTGGCACAGCCCCTCTGTCTCGCAGCCCGCCGCGACGACGAGGCCTGGCGTTGGCATGAGCGCTTTGGGCACCTCAACTTTGAGGCCCTGAAGCGGCTTAGCGCCGGCGAGATGGTGCGGGGAATGCCGCACGTCGAACACGTGGAGCAGCTCTGCGACACCTGCGTGGTGACCAAGCAGAGGCGCCGGCCGTTCCCGCACCAAGCCAAATATCGAGCCAAAGAAAGGTTGGAGCTCGTCCACGGCGACCTATGCGGCCCGATCACGCCGGCGACTCCCGGAGGCAGGCGCTTCTTCCTGCTCCTCGTCGACGATATGTCCCGGTTCATGTGGGCAGTGCTGCTCGACACCAAAGCTGCTGCGGCGGAAGCCATCCGGCACATTCAGGCCGCAGCGGAGAAGTAGTGCGGTCGCGAGCTTCAGGTCCTGCGCACGGACAACGGCGGCGAGTTCACGGCGGCGGAATTCGCGGCATACTGCGCCGACGAAGGGATTCAGCGCCACTACTCCGCGCCCTACTCCCCGCAGCAAAATGGCGTCGTTGAGCGCCGTAATCAAACGGTGGTGGCCACGGCACGCGCCCTCCTCAAACAGCGAGCAATGCCGGCGGTCTACTGGGGAGAAGCGGTGATGACTGCCGTGCATTTGCTCAACCGTTCACCCACCAAGAGCCTCGATGGCAAGACGCCCTACGAGGCCTGGCACGGGCGCAAGCCGGCAGTTAGCTATCTCCGCACGTTCGGCTGCCTGGCGTTTGTGAAGGAGCTCAATCACGTCGGCAAACTCGATGATCGGAGTACACCGGGGGTATTCATTGGCTATGCCGACGGTGCCAAAGCATACCGCATCCTCAACCCAGCTACGCAGCGAGTGCGCGTAGCCCACGATGTGGTGTTCGATGAAGGGCGAGGATGGGCGTGGACCAAGACGGCGGACAATGGCACGTTGCCGACACTCAGCGACTTCACCGTCGACTACATCTGCATTCAGGGAGCTGGGGGAGCAGTCGGGCCTACTCCATCTCCAAGCCTGTCTGTCCCCGCCCCGAGTGTACCGTCTGCCTCAACGGGTGCTCCAACTCCGGCAATGTCGGCCACGCAGCACCCATCCACGCCAGTAGCTGCGCCCCAAGCGTCGCCCGCTCCTACCCTGACACACAGCGAGCATCGCTCGGTGGAGTTCGCCACGCCGCCGACGCAGGATGGGGAACGCGTCGACGCTGCGCATGAAGGAGAACCCCTGCGCTACCGCACCGTCGATAACATCCTGGGCGATCAAGTCGTCCCGGGGCTGGCGCAGCGCGACTTCGAGGCAGAGCTTCACCTGATCAACGACGGCGAGCCGTGCTCGTTCGCTGAAGCAGAGAGCGATACGGCATGGCGTGAAGCAATGCGGCAGGAGATGGATGCGGTCGAGCGGAACCAGACTTGGGAGCTGACCGATCTTCCTGCTGGCCACCGCGCCATCACACTCAAGTGGGTGTTCAAACTCAAAAAGGATGAGGCTGGGGCGGTAGTCAAGCACAAAGCGCGGCTGGTGGCACGGGGCTTCGTCCAGCAAGAAGGTGTGGATTTCGACGACGCATTTGCGCCCGTCGCGCGAATGGAATCCGTTCGCGTCCTCCTTGCGCTGGCAGCTCAAGAGGGATGGCGCGTCGACCACATGGACGTGAAGTCCGCCTTCCTCAATGGCGACTTGAGGGAGGAGGTCTACGTCCGTCAACCGCCGGGATTCATCATCGCCGGTCAAGAAAACAAGGTTTTGCGCCTCCGCAAGGCCCTCTACGGCCTGCGCCAGGCGCCACGAGCTTGGAATGCCAAGCTAGACGCGACTCTCAGATCAATGGGGTTCCAGCAGAGCACCCATGAGGCATCAGTCTACCGGCGAGGCCGTGGAGACTCAACTCTGCTCGTTGGCGTCTACGTTGATGATTTGGTGATTACCGGCGCCAAGGAAGAAGAGATGGAGGCCTTCAAGACAGAGATGAAAGGTGTCTTCCATATGAGTGATTTGGGGCCGCTCTGCTTCTATCTGGGAATTGAGGTACATCAAAATGACTCCGGCATCTTTCTCGGACAAACTGCCTACGCTCAGCGCGTCGTCGAGCTTGGAGGACACACGGCTGCAACCCAGCCCACACTCCAATGGAAGAGAGATTGAAATTGAGCAAGGAGAGCTTGGCGGAAGAGGTGGACGCCACGCAGTACCGACGAATTGTCGGGAGTTTGCGTTACCTCGTCCACACTCGGCCAGATCTGGCATTTGCCGTCGGCTATGTCAGCCGGTTCATGCAGCGGCCGACGACAGAGCACCAACAAGCCGTAAAACGGATTCTACGCTATGTTGCGGGGACTTCTGATTATGGCCTTCACTACCCAAGATGTCCCGGCGTGGCGCATCTCATCGGCTACACAGACAGCGACCATGCCGGCGATATGGACACAAGCAAGAGCACGAGTGGAAATCTGTTCTTCCTCGGCAAGTCCTTGATCAGCTGGAAATTAGTCAAACAGCAGGTGGTGGCGCTCTCCAGCTGTGAGGCTGAATACATTGCAGCTACATCTGCCGCTACTCAAGCTCTCTGGCTAGCTCGGTTGCTGGGCGATCTACTGGGCAGAGAGGCTGAGGTAGTGGAGCTACGTGTGGATAGCAAATCTGCCCTCGCCCTGGCAAAGAACCCGGTCTTCCATGAGCGCAGCAAGCACATACGAGTGAGATATCACTTCATCAGGGGCTGCTTGGATGAGGGAAGCATTAGGGCCAACTATATCAACACCCAAGAACAACTCGCTGATTTCCTAACCAAATCTCTTGGGAGAATCAAGTACCAAGAGCTGCGCGCCAAGATAGGGATGATTCAAATCACCCAAAGGGTACCAAACAAGACTTAGGGGGAGAATTGAAGGAGTAAGTCTTGTAGATACATTGAACTGAATAAGCATAGTGGGTAGTTAGTTAGTTTTGCTTTAGTATATTCAGCTTTTGCTTTAGCATCTTATCTCCTCTTTCAGTTTTGCTTTCGGTTGTAACTCTGACCTCTTGGTCTATAAGTATGTATTGAGCTATGCCTTAAGGGCTAAGACAAGTAATACAGCAAGAAAATTGCTCCCATACCTGTGCCAAAACTGACATTGGATACCGTAAAAAAGTCAGAGCTTCTCTTTTTTGTAAAAAAATATTTTTTTTTGTAGATACAAACAGAATAACCAAAAAAAATTCTTAATGTTACTTGGATTCAACTTTAGGTGCTTAGGCAGTTGTCTATTTCTTATTTGCTCAAGTCGGTAACTTCATGCGCCAGTTCTTAGTTCGTTGGAGGGCTTTCTTCCATGGGAAAGTTGGAATGCTATGCCATATTTTAACTATCTGAAAATGTTTTCTCATGAGGGTTTTAGGGAGCAGCTCACCAGAATGGATGATATTTGGCATGATGGCATTTAGTGCCCCTGTCAGTATCGTCATCATTTAAGTCAATCCTTTTGGCTTCTTATTTTATTTTACCCCCCAAAACAAATAGAACAATATGGTACCGGCATGCACCAAATGTGTCAGCTAACTCAAAACTGATCCTTTCCTTTTGATCTGATAGATACATGACCTTGAATATCGCAGATTGGATAGCTTCCCTAGCATGTTTACTCGCAGTTAAGGGACTACTACAGGTTTCAAGCTCCTCCAAGAAGTGGATGTGGTATTCATGCTATGTCGGCATACTTGTAGCTATCTTCTGGACATACTACATCTTGAGGTGTATTATCTTACCCTAGTATTCTTTTGTTTATCCTTGTTGTCAAAGCATGGCATTTCAAGCAAGTCAATTCATGCTAACGCTATTCTAGCCGTGACACCTGAAACAATACTAATCAACAACATTTAGAGCTTATTATTTTGATTGTTATTTCTTCTGCGCTGCAGGTTACCAAGAATCCGATGGGATGTGTTGTGGCTCCCATTTGGCCCTTTGATGTATGCTTTCTTGCTCCCTTCATTTGCTTTTCACAGACCAAGTGATCGTTGATTAATGATAACATTGTTTCCTATGCCGTGTTATTGGGCAAGTGCTGCTGCATTGAGCCTCTATGTGGACCATGTGCTGCTGGAGTCGATGCAAGATATCAACACGTTGAGGAGCTATATGTATAACTACAAGGCCTTGTAATGTCGAATATATTGCTGGTTTTCCTCTTGCTCTTTCTAGCTATACATGGAATAGGTTGAAGACTCTCCTTTTCCCCACTTTCTCCTATCTAACTCCCCACCCGGTCCAGTCAAAATTTTGCAACAGAGCCCGGAGGTCATGTATGTGTGAATTGTGGAGGCACCTCATTAGTCATTGCATGGGATATTACATATCTTCTACATTTTAATGGCTACTTGTTCATCATTTCCTTATCCGCATTGCACTTTACATGAAAGGGCATTGCAATTTTCTTTTTGGAGTTTTTTTAATTTGAGTGAGAGAGAGAGAGAGAGAGAGAGAGAGAGAGAGAGAGAGAGAGAGAGAGAGAGAGGACAGGAATATCACTATCATGTGGATAAGTCAGTCCACAATATTAGATGGATACATTATCATGCCTTTTTCATCCATGGCCGCCTTAAAAGATCTCGGTGCAGGCAGCTCAATGCTCTCTGCACTCACAATTTTTTCTGTGTTCCATGGGACTTGCTTCATTGTCAGGCTCACTCAGTCCATGGTAGGCCTCATGGCAATTCCTCTAAAAATGGAGAATTACGTGCATCTCTTCTCTTCTCTACCCCTAAAATCCACCAGTTCAGTTCTTTCCTACGATCACCCCAAATTGTGCCCCCAGCAGTCATGAGTTTTCCTACGTCCACACCAATTGAAACCAACCAGTGAAATCAACGATCAATCCCACCGTTCTCTCTGCTTACCCACTCATATCCAACGATCCAAATTAAACGGCGACGCCCACCTCCCCCGCGCGACTCGCGATCCCAGGCGGACCCACCGCGCGCGATCCTCCTCGACTCCGCGAACCCTCATGCGACTCCTGGGGACGCCGCCACGTACATCGCCGCCGTCCCAGGCGTGCCTCCTCGATTCCGCGAAGCCTCACGCCACTCCTGGGGACGCCGCGCCGCCCTGGGGACGCCGCGCCGCCACGACCACAAAGCCGCCATCGCCGCCGCCACGTACAACGCCGCCATCGCCGCCGCCACGTACAACGCCGCCGTCCCAGGCGTCGCCGCCGCCACGTACAACGCCGCCGTCCCAGGCGTCGCCGCCGCCACGTACATCGCCGCCGTCCCAGGCGTCGCCGCCGCCACGTACGGCGGTTTTGATCTGGTTGGTTGGTAAGACGACCATCGCCCGCGTCGTGCTCCAGGAGGGCACCTGCAAGGTCTTCATCAACTTCCGCGACGCCAAGGTGCTTATCTCCTGTCTCGATTCAAGAAATCCACCTGCTGCTTTCGCCACTGCTGCCCCATTTTGTGACTGTACTCTGTGGCATGATACTAGAATTAGCTAACCGTAGAATGTTCCAAGGGATCCAAGATTGTTTGTTGCCAATGGAAGGCGTTTCATTCTTGGAGATAGGGTTCAAGGCCAACTTGAGATTAAGGCATGCAGGTCACAAATTTGTGAATTGTGTGTCAGTCGGTTATAATTTTTGCAATTTCCTGCAAGAATTGAAAAAAATAGAGAAGGGATTGGGATTGTCAGGTGCTTACAGTTTTTGCGATTTCTTGAGGAATTGGACAAAAAGGGGGGTTGGGATTATGTTGTTCAAGTCGAGGAGCCCTCGAATATGCCAGTGGATTGGTTTGTCGTTCTGAAAAGTTGAAAAAACATCTTTCCGATTTCGAAACCCATCAAGGTTTGGTTCTGATTCCTCACATGAATCGATTATTCAGTTCGCTATGCAAAAGCAGTATTTCTTGTTTATGTGCGGGCAGGCACTAGCAGATCTAGACCTAGCTTTTATTGGAATCTTTGTGCAAGAATTTGATCATGTGGCATCAAATTAGATTATCCTTCCTAAAGAAAAGTAGCTTAATTTTGTAGGTTTTTTGGATTTCCGTAACCCGTGCGTCGTAACCCTTAATGTGACTACTCAACAAAA
This sequence comes from Dendrocalamus latiflorus, assembly GCA_017311315.1. Taxonomy (NCBI): domain Eukaryota; kingdom Viridiplantae; phylum Streptophyta; class Magnoliopsida; order Poales; family Poaceae; genus Dendrocalamus; species Dendrocalamus latiflorus. The sequence continues at coordinate 29,956,153 of CM029664.1, forward strand.
AGGTTTCCAACCTATACCCTCTACCTCTCAAAAACTGTGTGTAGCATTTGAAGCTCTAAATTTTCAGTTCATTTCAGTATCTGAACCATCTTCATGCTTTTATTCATTTCTGGATATGTTAAGGAACAAATAAAGGTAGAGGTCAAAGAAGAGATAAAAGAAGATCTTAAAGAAAAAGAAAAGGCAGCTTTAGAACGTCCTGATTATGCATTTCTTGCTCGGAGGTAAGACTTTGTTTCCTTATAAAAAAAATAGGGAAGTCCTAAAAGAATGCTTTTATGAAAACTGAGAGCGAAATTTCTTTTGCATAAGAAGGAAGAGAATAAACAGTGTTGGAAATTGACGATATCACCATATCAATTGGCCAGAGCCTCTATCACCATATCAATTGGCGATAGAAGCTCTACCCCAATATCAACCTCTCTTGTTTAAAAAATAAATAAATAAGCATCGCATGCCGTGAAGGATTTTTTTACAATACCTTCTGCTAATAGTAAGGAGGTGGTATTCAAGGATCAAAAAACCGGAACCGGGACAAATCCCGGCCGCCGGGCGGTACCGGTAACCGGCCGGTTACCGGAAATTCCGGAAAAAAACCGGTTAAATTTTGCCAAATGTATTTTTTGCGCGGGGCGGGAGGAGACCGGTTACCGGTCCGGTAACCGGCCGGTTACCGGAAATACCGGTGGAAAAACCGGAAAAACCGGTGGAATGAAGTATGAAGACTGAAAAATATTTAATGAAGTGTTTAATGAAGTTGAGTATGAAGACTGCAGCCTAACTCTTGCTTATGTCTTATATATGGCATTGCTACTCTTCACTCTTCATATAAGACATCAACTAAAAGTCAGGGCATGTCGGCATGATGAGGTATTCTCATGCTTACTATGGCTAGAAATCATTTTCAGACAAGTATCTATCAATCAACATCTACTGCATTGTCATGGTTCTGATATGTTTCCATTTTCACATGGCATGTATCATTCAGATGCATGGTTCAAATTTACTGTTTACATAGACCATTTAATACAAGGAGTGGTAATATCAGTTATGTTTCATTAGGTTCAGAATGCTGGACCCCAAAATATTGGACTAAGACCACTAAATTCTCCAAGTCAAACTTCTAGTCCTTTCAGGTTGCAGCAGATGTCTTCAGCTGCACAGTCATATAGGGATCAAAGTCTTAAGTCCATTCAGGGGGGCCAAACACCACCTGACCCATATGGCTTGTTAGGATTGTTGGGTGTTATAAGGATGAATGACGCTGACTTAGCATCTCTTGCTTTAGGAATAGATTTGACAACATTGGGTCTAAATTTGACTATTTATCATGCCCCATGGGCCCAAAATGTTCCTAACCAGATGCTTAAGCATCCAATGTATCTACAATACCCCTGGAACCCATTCAAACATCTACAAATTCAATTTTTTGAAATTTAAATCTCGGCCGGTTTTTTTATCCCGGTCACAGCCGGTATATCCGGTAACCGGCGGTTACTGGCCGGTAACCGCCGGTATCCCGAACCCTGGTGGTATTACTTCTCCGTAAATCTGACCATCCTGATTTTTAGGAGCAGCGCTGGCGGAATTTACTATGAAGGGAAAATAGTGGATACTTCTCCTCTGATGGGCGACCTGTATCCAATGATCTTTTAGACTTTCCTGCTTTAAGTAATCTGGGTAACTCTTTTGGGGCATCCATTACCCCTATCACATGCTATGAATTTGTCTAACTGACAGCACAATAAACTCTCTTTTTTTTGCCAATGCTTTACTACGTACCAAATTGGCAGCTGTTGTCTGGAATTTAGAAGATCTGATTCCGCCTACTGAAAGATACATCTTCAATTTCAATTCAAAAGAATAGCTGAAAAGATGGCACTTGTACTCAGATTCAGAGTATGAAGGTAATGCCACACTTAAAAATTTTGTTTGTATAAATTAACTTGTTGCAGTTGCTGTGAATAATTGAAATGATAGAATATATCGAGTTTCTGATAGCTTTATATTCTTGATAATCATGTTATTGATTTAAGCTGTCATGTTACTTCTGTGTTTTGAACGAAAATGGATAAAATCAAGGAAAGTTCTCCCCTTTTGGAGAACAGCAGAAATGAATCACAGTTTAATTCCAGTAGGTTCCTAATTTTCATACTAATTTAGCACCTCAACTGAAGGTCTGCATAATTTTGTGCCAAATGGTAGTGTGTATAGTATATAACTGTCCATCTCTCAATGGAGACTTTACTAAGATACTACAGGGCGCTTCAAAAGAGTATAATACTGCTAATGGTTTATAATGTTCCTTAAAAAATGTTAGCCAATTATAACATAAAATAGTTTACAAATAAACAGGATTGTAAATGCATGAATTAGCACTAATATCAAGACAAGATCATGAGTGTAGCGAGGATTTAGGTAAGCCATGATTATCATTTAGGCTATATGAAATTGCGAATCAATCTATCCTAACAAAAAAAAAGCAGTAACAGACACTAATTACAGGTTTGCAAATGATTTACAGATGAGATGACCGATTGCAGGGCCTTCTTTTCTTGTTGAGAAGTACCGTACAATCCAGCAAGAACACCCGAGGCAACAGCTGCAATTGCGTTCAAAAGGCCAGCAAGTGGATTCCCTGGAGATTGTTCTTGCACCACTGGCAAGGATGATTCAGGTTGAGGAGCGTCAGGTAGAGGAGTTTCGGCCTGAGCTTTGCCTGAGCGTCGGGTAGGTTGAGATAGTACCTGATTGGTTTGTTGGTAAGGGCTCTCTTGCCTTGCTCCTGTGATTTTTTCCTGCACGCTTTGCTCTGGTACCTCAAGATCACTCTGCTTTGGCCAATTTTCAGAGGCAGCCATGTTGCTTCTATTGCATTTGGATAGTTCTTCATGTTAGTTCTTTGTGTTACGAATGTGTTACTGTGTTGTAGATACAGTTTGGGAGGAGAAATTTTACAAATTTGTATGAAATTTGTTCGTCTATTGTGTAGTGGAGGTTTACTTGCTCACTAATGGGGACTCCAGAAGAAGGCCCCTCTGCGTTCAGAGACGTAACAAACATCATCAACACAGCTAGAACTGATTTGGGGACTCGAGAAGAAGGCCTCTCTGCGTTCAGAGACGTAACAAACATCATCAACACAGGTAGAGCTGATTTTTCTAGCCGTAGCAATAATTATTGTCGTTGTTGTTGCAACTAATCTCTGCCATTCTACATAATGGCCAGCACCCCAAAGCGACGCAGATCGTAGGCGGGAGGAGATAAACAGAAAAAAAAACGTGAATACCGTGCACGCAAGAAGGCTGAAGAGACAGCTGAGCAGAGAGAAGAGAGGGATAGGAAACAACGTGATTATCGAGCAAGACAAAAGGCTAATTCATTAACACCTATACCTGGTAATGTTACCTGTGTCGTATGGCTCTGTCCAATAATTCTCATTGTAACTGACTATGGTTCTGTGCAGCAACATTCCAAAGTCGACATCATGTAGCCTATTATGGACACCGTGCAAACTTTAGTGTTTCAACACCGTCGATATTGGGACAACACTCAACACCATCCAGTGGAGGTACATTTGGAAGACATTTCTGTGTACTCATTTTGCGGGTACATTTGGAAGACTATGGTTCTGTACTCATTTTGCAAACTTTAGTGTTTCAACACCGTCGATATTGGGACAACACTCAACACCATCCAGTGGAGGTACATTTGGAACACTCAACACCTGCATGTACGGGGCGTTCGACAGTTTTGCAAGCATCAATCATAAACGACAAGGAAAATATCGATCCAGATGATCCCAGTGATTGGTTGCATAGAAATCCTAATTACGTCCGACGCTGCCAACGCACCAATGATCCACCAACTTCAGACCGAGGTGAAGAATTGGCGCAACAGAAACCTGATGGCAAGAGGATGAGATCAAGTAGCATAGGGGAGGAACAGTCTCCTCTTCTTACTGTAGACCCAGGTGAGCACATAAATAAGGACCAGCAGTACCAATACATCTTACAATTTCTACTCACTGTTTGCTCAATTGTAAAGTGAATCCAGGTGTTCTTATTCATGATCACACCATGCCGGTTACTCCTATCCCACGGACAGAACAAACAGATAAAGAATATGATAGCTTGTTGTTTGAGCCTACCCACACTGGTGCTCGCGAAGGTGGATTACAATGATATCTACTTAATTCTTAATTACATAATGATATTTAACATTAGCCTAACGTGCCACCTGATATCATGCAACAGATGATATCGAGGAACCATGTGACTCTGATATTGCAGATCATATTGACGATCCTATTGATGATGAGGAAACCAGGCAATTTCTGGGTCAAGGTAATAACTACTTGTATATCATCTATTGCTGGGTCTTATGGTCAGGTGCTTACAACCATACCTTGCTTTTACTGACAGGTGATGCATTTGAGTCCTATCGCGTGCCTGTTAATGGCGTTCATGACCACGGCTGTTTAGATCCATACGACTACGTCTACCAAAACTTGCCGGACAGGCACCATGTTTTGAAAAAAGTTCCTAACTGTCAATATTGTGGTGCCATGCGGTTCCAATATGAGACACCCGGTTTTTGTTGCAGAAAAGGAAAGATAAAAGTGCATATTCCAGATGTTCCTGCAGAGTTGAAAAGGTTGTTTACAAGTCAGATCCATGATGATGCAAAATATTTCAGAAAGCACATACGGTATTTCAACTCCCATTTCTCTTTCACAAGCCTTGGGGTTACGTTGGACCGACGAGTTGCTACAGCAGCCGGGACTGGTGTGTATACATTTCATGTCCATGGTGCCTTGTACCATCGTCTCGACCATTTGGTGCCAGGATCTAAGGGCCCCCGTCATTTGCAACTATACTTTTACGATACAGAAGATGATACATTATCCCACCGAGTACGGAGATCTCCTGATCTTGATATCAATCTCATTAGAACTGTTCTGAGAATATTACAGGATAATCCTTATGTGCATACATTAAATAGAGTTGGTGCTATTCCTAACCTAGATGACTACGTGATTGAACTCAATACAAATGTCACACCTGACCAGCGAAGGTACGATATTTTAGTGCAATGATTCAATACATACATACATTACATATTTCTGATTTTATCAATGGTTTTTTAATGTGTATACTTCTGCCCAACAAAGGTACAATGCGCCCACGGCTTCACAAGTTGCTGCAATTTGGTCGGAAGGGAATGACCCACAACGAAATTTTGATAGAAGTGTACTTATATATGCCAGAGGGGATCGCCCGCGCTATATCAAAGCGTACCATGGTTGTTATGACCCATTGTCGTATCCTTTATTTCTCCCTAGGGGTGAAACCGGATGGAACCGCTTTATGCCGTACAATGATATGCCTACAGTACATGGCAATGAAATGCCTACTGTACACATGGAGACCCCTTCTTCGTTAAATGTACAGTCCATGGAAGAACCCACTCCCGCCGAGCCTACTGGTACCGTCACTAACTCCAAATATAATTATGTCTTTAATTTGCCTTGTCAGCAGCGCTTTAGTTAATTGTATTCATCCATTATTTTTTATTTATGCAGATCATGGTCAACAAAGTGATGATGACATACAAGAAGGAGATTACATCAGTAGGCTGGTAGATGACACCCAATCAAAACGGTTTGTGACGGCAAGGGAATACTATTGTTTCTTGATGCAAGTTAGAAAGGGCCTTTTTAATATCTTGTTGTACGGAGGCCGGCTTTTCCAGCAATGGGCTGTTGACATGTATATCAAGATAGAGTCTATGAGGCTTGATTGGTACTCTAACCCTGAGAACCAGAAACTCATACGGGCTGAGCTGTACCAGGTAATTAGCAGAAAATTTATATTTTTTAGTATTTAAAATTTATACCTGCCATTATATTTTTTAGTATTTAAAATTTATACCTGCCATTATAGTAACAGTAGGTTCATAACGTTATTTCTATCACAGGGTTTGGTTGATGTAATCTCTGCTGGAGAGACAAGAGCTTCAGAGGTTGGAAAGAGAGTTGTGCTGCCTCGTAGTTTTCCGGGTGGTGATCGCGATATGCAAAAAATGTTTCTAAATGCTATGGCTATTGTCCAGCGTTTCGGTAAACCAGATTATTTCATCACAATGACATGCAATCCTTACTGGGAGGAGATTACGTCCAAACTTGAGCCTGGACAAACACCACAAGATAGGCCAGACCTGGTTTCAAGAGTGTACAGGGCTAAGTTACGAGACATCAAGGATTTGTTGGTCAAGAGGAGTTATTTTGGCGAGGTTGCTGCGTATGTGCATGTCACAGAATTTCAAAAGAGGGGCTTGCCGCATGAACACATCCTCTTGATCATGAAGTCAGGCAGTAAGTTAACAAGCCCAGATGGTTATGATAAAGTCATTTCTGCAGAGATACCAGACAAAGACAAATACCCTGTGCTGCATAATCTTGTCGTCAAGCATATGCTGCATGGACCATGTGGAGTGCTAAATAGGAAGTGTGCTTGTATGGTCGATGGAGAGTGTCGCTTTCGGTTTCCTCGTCAGTTTTGTGCAGCAACACAACAAGGAAAAGATTCCTACCCTTTGTATAGGAGGAGAGATGATGGCCGTCGTGTAAAGATAAGAGGAGCGGAATTGGACAATAGGTGGGTGGTTCCATACAACCCTGGGCTGCTTATGAGATATAACTGCCACATCAATGTTGAAGCTTGCTCCAGCATCAAAGCTATTAAGTACCTATTTAAGTACGTATACAAAGGTCATGACTGTGCATCATTCTCAGTAAACCCATCACATAAGGAAGATGGAGTAATCAATGAGATTCGTCAATACAGGGATGCTAGATACATATCACCACCGGAAGCTGTACATCGGATTTTTGGTTTCCCACTCTTTGGTGTCTACCCATCTGTTTTGCAGCTCCAACTTCATCTGCCCAACATGCAGTCTATAATTATTGATGAGAGTAAAAGTCTTGAGGATGTTGTCAGCTAGCCATCTTCATCCATGACCACACTCACAGAGTACTTCAAGAAGAATATAGTGGATAGTTTTGCGAGGACATTGTTGTACAGAGACTTCCCAGAATACTACCGGTGGATCACTGGTAGAAAAGTGTGGCAAAGAAGAAAGCAGAGAGGACAAATTGGGCGGGTTGTTTATGCACACCCTGCTGAAGGGGAGAGATATTTCTTGAGAGTGCTTTTGAGCCATGTTAGAGGTGCAACCTCATATGAAGATTTAAGAACAGTGGCTGGAATCACATACTCTACTTTCAGAGAAGCATGTGAGAAGAGAGGACTTATTGAGACGGACAGGTCACTTGATGACTGCTTGTGTGAGTCTGCAACTTTCCAGATGCCGCCCGCACTGCGAAGATTATTTGCGACTATTCTTGTATTTTGCGAGGCCACCAACATTCGTGGACTGTGGGACAAGCACAAGGACTCAATGTCCGAAGATTACAGCCGAGACAATTCTAACACAGCAGCAGTAGAACAAATGGTGCTTAGAGACATTCGGGATTTGATTCAGTCGATGGGGAAGGATATCAGAAATTATGATCTTCCGGAGGTGAATGATTCAGGTAAATTTGTCCCAATCCAATGCCTAAACTTTTGATTCACTTACATACTGTACACATATTTGTTTTTTTTCTATTGACCAATTATGTGGATGATAAATTAATTCCTTTGTGCCAATCAGGTGAATTTTTGAATGACATCATGAGGGAGGTTAGAGAAGAACTTTCTGTGGCCATAGACCAACAACATTTGGATATACACTCATCTCTTAACAGGGAGCAGCGTGCAGGATTTGATGAAATCATACAACATGTGCTTGCAAACAAAAGCCAGGTGTTCTTCGTGGATGGTCCAGGAGGAACTGGCAAGACGTTCCTATACCAGGCACTCCTTGCTAGAGTGCGATCTGAGGGATTAATAGCCATTGCAACTGCAACTTCTGGGATTGCAGCGTCAATTTTGCCAGGAGGACGCACAGCACACTCAAGGTTCAAAATTCCAATTAAGCTTGCTGACAATAGCATGTGCAACTTCACCAAGCAAAGTGGCACCGCAGAGTTACTCCGTAGGGCATCCTTGATTATTTGGGACGAAGTTGCCATGACAAAGCGTCAAGCAGTTGAGTGTCTTGATAGGTCCCTGCAAGATATTATGAGTTCATCTTTGCCCTTTGGGGGAAAGGTAGTGGTATTTGGTGGAGATTTCAGACAGGTACTTCCAGTCATAACACGTGGGACAAGAGCACAGATAACTGATGCTACATTGCAGAGATCTTACCTATGGGAAAGTATAAGGAAGATACGATTGTCACGAAACATGAGGGCTCAATCTGACCCATGGTTTTCAGATTACCTCCTTAGGATTGGGAATGGAACTGAAAAGACTATCGGGGATGATTATGTTAGCCTGCCAGAGAATATTGTGATTGGTTATACTGACACCGAAGATTCTATAACCAAACTCATTCAAGATGTCTTCCCGTCACTTGAGGAAAATGCAAGATCAACAGCTTATATGAGTACACGTGCCATTCTTTGTACCAAAAATGAGCATGTTGATCAGCTAAACGCAAAGATGATTGACAGGTTCCCGGGCGAGGAAAAGGTTTATCATAGCTTTGACTCTATCGATGAGGATTCCAGAAATAACTATCCTATTGACTTCCTGAATTCGATCACTCCGAATGGCCTGCCCCCACATGTGCTAAAAATTAAAATTAATTGTCCTGTGATCCTTCTCCGCAATCTTGATCCTAACAATGGCTTGTGCAATGGAACAAGACTAATGGTAAGAGCATTCCAGGATAATGCATTTGATGCTGAAATTGTTGGTGGCCAGCATGCAGGGAAAAGGGTGTTCATACCTAGGATCCCAATGTCTCCGTCGGATGATATTTCACTTCCTTTTAAGTTCAAGAGAAAACAGTTCCCCATTCGCCTGAGTTTTGCAATGACCATAAACAAAGCGCAGGGCCAAACCATCCCAAATGTTGGGATCTACCTTCCAGAGCCTGTGTTCTCCCATGGACAGCTCTATGTTGCTTTGTCGAGGGGTGTGTCAAGGCAAACAACAAGAATTCTGGCCAAACCAAAGAAGGAATTAGATCCAACAGGGAAAAACACCAGAAATATTGTGTACAAAGATGTCCTGGACTGGTGAAAAATTGGTAAGTAAATTTTTTTACCCAAACTACGCTCGTTCAACATGGACCTAAACATTGTCCTTCTACAGGAAGCTGACAGGCTTTTTTGTTATCAACTTTATGCGCTTGTGGAATGGTATTAGATTACCGTTGTTTTCAATTGTGAGTAAATAATCTTTTGTGTACTTGGTAAAAACATTCTACAATTAATTGTTATTTTATGACAGTCAAGTGTAATAATTTGTACAGGATGGGAATGCACCGAGGACCAAATTCTTGGTAGAGATGTTGAAGTACAAGGACAACGAATCTAAAGACAACATTCCTGAAGATATACAAGAACTTATTAGGCGTGTGAGGATTTAGGTGGCTTCAAAAGATGTAATAGCTGTGATGTTATTTATTTGCAATGTTGCTCTTTAAGCATAATTGCTATGGACTCAACAATATGATAACTCATCATGAATCTCTTTTGGCATGCGTCTTAATCTATCTCACTATTTACTTCATTTTTAAGAAACATAGTCTTTTTGTTTTTTACCGTAGCGTTAGCACGGGCAAGGAAAAAATATCGTCATTTGGTTGTTTTCATGTACATCCCTCAAATGCCGCCGTAGCGTTAGCATGGGCACTCTACTAGTGCCGTAAAAAGGAGAATTCATAAGTTTTACATGGTCTCTACTCAGGCCCGCCGCGCGCGCGCGAGCGCGGCTGGTCCCAGGTGCAGCATGGCATGACATGCTCGTCCGCATCTTCAGCCTGCTGGAAATCCCGGACCTCGCAGCTCGGGCGCCGTCTGCACGTCCGCGAGCTCTCGGGCGAAAATGGGTCCAATATAGATTGAATGGTATTTAAATCATATTTGTATTTATATTTTTTTTCTTAGATTCGAATACGCATCGAACAAACATCGCATATAGATATGGACCGGACAAATATCAGATACGAATTCGAAACGAATATTTACTCAATTCGATCGGATCCGGATATTCTTATAACCTATATAATATGAAGACATTAATAACATTTTATCTTCGTACAATCAAGCTTAACCATTCTAATTCATTTACTTCATCTAAAGAAACACGAATTTACGTTCAATTAAAAAACTTATCCAACTAATTAGTCGTATTGTAATAAAATATACATATTGCTTCGTCGAATACGAATACGGATACGAATAGTCCGGATAAAATAACATTTAGGATGGTAAAGATCCATACCATATTCGTATCCATATTTTTATGCGAATTTGAATTCAAATATAAATAGGATAGAAATTATTAATCGGATGAAAAAATTTATACCATATTGGTATACTATCGAATACGATAACTAAATAATACAGATAAATCGTATCCACTTTTCACCACTACCTCCAACCAGAGCCCCTACCTCGTCTACTCCATCGCGGACCGCGAGACGGCAACACGGCCACTCTGTACAGTCTCTGCACCGGTAAGATCTACAACGTCTCCCTCCCAAACCCCCTGTTCCGAAGCCACTACATCGACGGCTCCTCCCACGGCTGGCTGGTCACTGCCGGCGAGCTCTCCAATCTCCACCTCCTCAGCCCCATCACCAGCGCCCAGATGGCTCTGCTGCCAGTCGAAACCGTTAAGCATGTAAAGTTGTTTATCTCCCGGATCAAACTCGATTGCATTTGGGAAAAGATATGAAAAAGGACAAATATACATGACTACATGAGTAGTAATTTTTACTGTTTATCACTATTTAGGGCATGTTCTTTATGGTTGTGGCTTATGGTTTTTAGCTGAATTTTTTGAATTTTAGCTGTTTGTGACAGAGATTACGAAGAAAAATATTCGCTTATGATTTTGGATGGTACAGATGTTGGGTTGTTAACGTATAGTACAAATAACTTATAAACCCCATCTTGAAAAAAATAACCCGTTAGAAAGTTAGGTACCGTAGCAAAGCCAAAAACCGGTTTCACAAGCCAAAAAAGAACATATCCTTATCTTCGCTGCTTGTTAATTTCATATATTCTAAATGCGATCGAGTTTAATATTAAAATATTACATGGCTCTAGAATCTGTCTTCCTCTACATCTCCTAATATTTTTTGGGAATTATAATAATTTGTATATATAGGTAACACAAAGATAGCACCGTAAGAGGGGTAGACAATATTTCATGTCTACTGCAATCATAATCTCTTTGTGTTCCATGGTGGTTGCTTCATGTAGATGTAGGCTGTCACTCAGTTCATGGCTGATGGCTTCATCCTCATGGCGATTCTTCTAATCCAGCAGCCATGCTTTGTAGGAAATTCTGCTTCATGTTATTAAATTGTTTGCATCATTCGTTTTTTTTAGAAAAATATTCGGTGGTGTTGTGCTGCTAAAATTAAGAATGCTGCTAGTGACGCTATACCGTTGGGGAAGCTCTAACAGCATAGCAAAGTTTTTTCACGTTTCAACCAAGTTTCAAAACAATGTTAAGAGTTCAAATTAGATTCAGACAAGTTTCAGATCTAAGCTTTAGTTCAGAAGAGTTTCAGCGAGTTTTAGACCGAGCTTTAAGTTTCAGAAGAAGAGTTTTAGCAAGTTTCAGGCCGAGCTTCAAGTTTCAGAAGAAGAGTTCCAGGCAAGTTTTAGATCGAGATAAGTTCCCAAAGAGTTTCACGCAGGTTTCCAACCAAGTTTCAAGATCTAGAAGAAGAGTTTCAGGCGAGTTTCATAGAAAAATTTTGAAGTTTCTGCCGAGTTTTACATCGAAACAAACATAAAGAGTTGCAGGCTTCAAGTTTCCAAGAACTTTCATAAGGCATCTTCACGAGTTCACCGGATGAGGGGGAGAGGGAGCCATGAGGGGGAATTGGAATGGGAGTCGTCAGTTGAAGGGGAGCAGAGTTTGTTTGGTGGACGTGGGGATCGATGGGGTGTTGGAGTTGTTGTTCCATGGTTCTGATCCAATGGGAGGTAGCTATAGGTTGGCTTCTGTTTTGAAGAAGGTAGAAATTAATGTTAACATTTGATTTCTTAAAACAGTTTTTTTACTTTTTTCATTTCCATTTTACTGGAGAAATAAGGCAGGTGTATTACGTACTCTACTTTTCTCGCTTCTGTCTCGTATATGCATCTTTTATCTTATTTTTCCCATCACTCACGTTTTTTTAATCAATACTATTTATTTTCAGCCACAGATAAAATCCATGGGCTGTGGGCTATATAATCAGAATCGTTCAATCCGAAGAAAACGGTATATAGTTTGTCTCTAAAATTAAATGCTAATGCCGAAGCCCATAGATTTTGTGAAACTGGTGGGCGCAAAGTATTCAGGCCAGAAATGCAGCCCATCCAGAATTCCCGACGGACGAGAGCGGCGGAGCAGACCATGCTCGGCAGCTTCCAATTCCATCCATCTCGGTGTCGGATTCGAGACGAGATTGCACGGCGGCAGCGCAGAGGCCGCGTCCTTGCCGCTCGCCGCCACCCGCTTCCTCTCCCCGCCGCCGGCGGCGTGCTGCTCCCGGAGTTTCCTGCGTTCGCGCCGCCCCGCAGGCGCTGGAAGCACATGAAGCATCAGGTAAATTTTTTGCTTTTTAGCCTAAATTTTGAAAGTTTTTTACATATGGACCTCTAAGGAAAGAGAAAATTGCTATTATAAGACGCGAAATAATGGGCTTCGCTATTATAGGACTCCAATCGTTGACTTCGCTAAAACGACCTTTGAAGCGTTGGCACTTTGTTATACCTGACATTTGGTCCATTTAATCACTTTTCTCATCTAAAGTACATGTATTTTGCCATAGGATGACATTTTTGCCCTTGTGTGTTTGGAGAGCAGGTGCCACGCGTGGGCACGTACAGCAGGTGCCCTGGGCAGGCAGGCTGGCGGCCCCGGCAACGGGTATCTCGCCGGAGCTGTACCCGTCGGAGGACGACCTCCCGTATGAGGAGGAGATCCTGCGGGAGCCGTTCAAGCTCAAGGGGTGGTGGCGCTACCTCGTCGCCCGCGCGGCCGCGCCGTCATCTACGAGCGCGCGCTCAAGGCGCTCCCGGGGAGCTACAAGCTCTGGCACGCGTACCTCCGCGAGCGCCTCGACCACGCGCGCCCGCACCCCATCTCCCAGCACGCCCGCACCCCATCTCCCACCGCGAGCTACTTGCAACTACATGGCGGTGGTCGAGGCGCTTGCGGAGGTACGCGTGCCAGAGCTTGTAGCTCCCCGGGAGCGCCTTGAGCGCGCGCTCGTAGATGACGGCGCGCTTGGCGAACGGCGCTGCCGCGCGGGCAACGAGGTAGCGCCACCATCCCTTGAGCTTGAACGGCTCCCGCAGGATCTCCTCCTCGTACGGGAGGTCGTCCTCCGACGGGTACAGCTCCGGCGAGATACCCGTCGCCGGGGCCGCCAGCCTGCCTGCCCAGGGCACCTGCTGTACGTGCCCACGCGCGGCACCTGCCCTCCAAACACACAAGGGCAAAAATGTCATCCCATGGCAAAATACATGTACTTTAGATGAGAAAAGTGATTAAAAGGACCAAATGTCATGTATAACAAAGTACCAACGCTTCAAAGGTCGTTTTAGCGAAGTCAACGATTGGATTCCTATAATAGCGAAGCCCATTGTTTCGCGTCCTATAACAGCAATTTTCTCCTGAGGAAAAGATTCGTAAAAATGGACCCTTACTACAGCGCCAAAGTATATGACGCCTATGGTACACAGCACGGAGTCATATGCTTTGGCGCCGTACGTGGCCATGTAGGATCCACGGTGGCATAGCACGACGACAAAACCCATGGCGCCGTGTGTAACAATGGCGCTAACGGCCGTGGCGCCGTACTCTGGGATTTAAGCCCGAGCGTGGCCCCCCGGCCCCCCACCCCCTCACTCCTCTGTTCAGCCCGAAAGCAACCGCCATCGCCGCCCCTCACTTCCCCCTCCAAATCTACTCCAATCCATCCGTTTTTCTCGCGATTTTGCTTCCAAACCGAGCAAGCAAGGTGAACCCCCTCCTTTCCCTTGATTTTTTGCAATAAATAAGGATTATTTGAGGTACATTTCGTGGGGCAAGATTTGAAACCCTAGATGAAATTAGTTCAATTTGGCTCGATTTTAGGTTGGATTTTCAATAGATATGCGCAATGTAAGAGTAGTAATGTGTATAGATTCGTTTTTAAGGTTTGATTTGAGTGAGATTGATGAATGTTTAGAAATACATATGTTTTTAGAGTTTTATTTACAAATACATATGTTTTTAGGGGTTGATTTGAGCGAGATTGATAAAAGTTTAGATTTAGGGTTTGATTTAGAAATACATATGTTTTTAGGGTTTGATTTAGAAATAGATATGTTTTTAGGGTTTGATTTAGAAATAGATATGTTTGTAGGGTTTGATTTAGAAATACATATGTTTTTGGGGTCCATTTTAGAAATACATATGTTTTTAGGGTTTGATTTAGAAATAGATATGTTTGTAGGGTTTGATTTAGAAATACATATGTTTTTAGGGTCCATTTTAGAAATACATATGTTTTTAGGGTTTGATTTTGAAATACATATGTTTTTAGGGTTTGATTTGAGCGAGATCGATGAATGTTTAGATTTAGGGTTTGATTTATGTTTTTAGGGTTTGATTTAGAAATACATATATTTTTAGGGTTTGATTTAGAAATACATATATTTTTAGGGTTTTAGGGTTTGATTTGAGCGAGATTGATGAATGTTTAGAGATACATATGTTTTTAGTGTTTTTTGTTATTCTTATCATTAACGTTTTTTTGAATGCACAGGATGGCGAGGTACCGGCTGCTAGACGAGTTCTACGAGAGGGAGCACCGTGGTAGGCTCACGGAGGACGGCCAGGTACGTGTGTTGTCAAAATATACATGTGTTTTCATCACGCAGCTAACTTTTATAGCAATTTTCAGGAGCTTCACATACTTCGTTCTCGAACCCATGATGGGTTCCACTTGATGCGACACGACGACCGCTATACCCCACTGCTTCGCCGTGCTGGGATTCACACGGTCGCCAACCTAGTACGGCGGGGCATGCCGGTCTTTAACCCCGCAGCTTTGACCGCACTTGTCGACTGGTGCATTTTCTCTATTGGGTCCGTTTGTTTTCGTTTTTATATTCTTATGTACGTAACTAATTCTTTTCTCCATGTACTATTAACAGGTGGAGGCCAGAGACTCACACGTTCCACCTTCCCTATGGGGAGATGATCGTCACGCTGCAGGACGTGGCGAGGATACTTGGACTTCCCATTAGGGGACAGCCGGTGGTCGGCCCGGCGGTGTCTGAGGGCTGGAGGGCACGTGTGGAGGCCTTCCTGGGCATGCCATTGCCTCCTGTCCCAGAGAACGCCAGGCGAGGCCGCGTCTCGGGGGTCCACATTAGATGGTTGCGGGATACATTTGGTGCATGCCCTGCGGGCGCAGACGACGCCACGGTGACCTACCACTGCCGCGCTTGGGTCCTCCACATGTTCGGGGCCGTGCTTTTCCCGGACGCCACGGGGGACGCCGCTTCGTGGATGTACATCCACTTCCTCCAGGACTGGGGCGACGCTGGACAGTTCAGCTGGGGTTCAGCGGTCCTCACGTTCCTCTACCGCCAGCTTTGCGAGGCCTGCAGACGCACGGCGCCCACGTGGACGCTCGGTGGCTGCGTCTTCCTCCTGCTGGTGTGGATGTGGACACGCATTCCTGTGGGACGCCCTCGAGTGTTCCAGGCGCAGCCTTGGCGTCCATAGGGTGTGGATGACCTCGACCCCACTGTGGCGTACCTGTGGGATAGCGTCTCAGTCCCGTTCGCGACCACTCAGTGGGCGTACGTGGATTTCAGCAACGAGCTGGACACCTTGTATCCCACGATGGTAAGAAATTGTTAATGCATTTATTTTTTCTACAGTTCTTGGTTTTTGTACATGGCTAACCGTGTGTTTGCCCGTATGTTTGCTTGTTAGGTCTCGTGGGAGCCTTACTCCGAGCCACAGGTTGCAGCTCTACCGCTCAGCACCATGTGCCGCAGGGACTACCATCTTAGGAGGATGAGGTGTCCGTTGATTTGCTTCTACGCCGTGGAGATTCACCTCCCCCCACAGAGTTGCGCGACAGTTTGGCCTCATGCAGTTCTACCCCCCCGCCCCCCCGAGGATGTGTCGACTTCTGTTCAGTTGCACAAGTAAGTTACAATTTTTTCTTTGTTTAAAATTTTGTTGGTTCATACTCTAACACCTATTGTTGACATCTGCTATATGTACAGGTTCGACAGGGTCCACCAACGAAAGGTGACGGACTTCGCTCATCACCACCGAGACTATGTCCAGTGGTAGAGGAGGATGGAGGACAACTGTGAGCAGGACAATACCCCCACAGCAACGCTAGCTTCCGGGAGTTCTTGTCCTGGTACCACACTGCCACCCGCTACAGGCTGAGGCAGCAGTGGACCGATGTCGACTACGCGGACCTCGCTTCCTCCGAGGACGAGGACACTGCGTACGACAGGCGTGCGAGGGAGGGCACAGTGGTCGAGGCCGCTCCGATTCTCGATCGAGTGGTACGGAAAGCATGATATTTGCAATACTTTGATTCCATACGTTTATCTCGCACTTATGTTTACTTATTTCTTTAGGGGACTTCTCTCCAAACCTCGGTGCGTGAGATCGATGAGGTTCTCAGCCACCTGGATAGCGAGAGCCACCCCCTGAGGGACTTCCTGCAGGTACGACGATAATTCATTAAGTTAGATCCATTCAACATGTATGCAATTATGACATATCATTACTTGCAGAGACTTCGACGTCGGCTCAGTCGGGCGGCAGGTCGTTGTGGTTGCCGCGCACGCTCGGATGTGATCATACCGGCGGCCTTCCAGCACTCGGGTGCCTCAGCCGCTGCAGCCTCGTCATCACACGCCGGCAGGCGCCAGTCCACGAGGAGCTCGTCACGCACTCCGACTTTCAGTCAAGGCGATGACGACGACGACGAGGCGGAGCAGGATGATGAGGAGGAGGAGCACGAGGACGAGGAGGCATCTACCCACGACGAGATTGGGATGTCGCAGATGCCCAACACACCATCTACTCAGGCTTCGCAGCGGCCTCGTCGTTCGGCCGGTCCCCCGAGCACGTACACTCCAGGGTCTGATGCCCTGGCCAAGGGCAAGGGAAAGGCCAAGAGGTAGTGACTTATTTATGTTTCGAGACTTTTGATAATTATGTGATGTTTTGAGACTTTTGATAGTTATGTGATGTTATGTAATATTTTGAGACTATTGATGATTATGCGATGTTGTCATTTACATTTTCAGATGTTTTATGTGTGAATGTATATGTATATTCATGTGCATATGTTTTGCAAAAAAACAGCAAAGCTTGCTATTTTTTTGCAGTTGTAGCCAGCTCGGCGCCGTACACAAACATCTGGGCGCCAAAGGGTCTGCCGCCGCAGTAGGCACATACGGCGCCAGAATGTGTGGCGCCGTGAGTCGTGGACTTACTTCGGGCTTAAGTCCCAGAGCACAGCGCCACGGCCGTTCGCGCCGTTGTTACACAGCACGGCGTCATGGGCTTTGGCGTCATGCTATGCCACCGTGGATTCTGTGGCCACGCGCGGCGCCAAAGTATATGGCTCCGTGATATGTACCGGTAAGGGTTCATTTTTGCGAATCTTTTCTCCAGGAGTCCATATGTAAAAACTTTCAAAATTTGGACTAAAAAGCAAATATTTTACGCATCCAAGCCCCCGCAGCCCTCCCCCCGGTGCAACGCCGTCGCCGAGGTCAAGGCCGCCCGGACCCCGTCCTCGCCAGGTATATATATACCCCTTGGCCCATATGCTTTTGCGTAATTCTTTCCAATCATTCGTTTCCTGACGTTGTAGTGAACTAGTATTTCCCAAAAGTCTAGCTCAGCTGCTGCGGATTATGCTACTTGCTTACAAATGGGAGCTCAAAGCGTTAATTCCGGTGGAATAAACAAGAGAAATGGGGATGTATGGATAAGCTCAGTGGTTGCACGATTTGAAGTTAACCCCTGCGAATTCTGTCCTTGATGTACAGGTTTGAGGATTTGTTGCAGACGCAGGATTGCAACATAATCTTGCGCCACTACGGGGACACCAGACGCTGGGATGAACTTTCTAAGGTAGTGTTCAGTGATTGTCATGGACTATCACTTGGGTGGGTCAATTGATAGGGTTAGTGAGGAGCTTTGACAATGCCAAATGACATGAGTTGCTGAACTTCGTTTCAGGTCTTCGGGTGGATGCAGGATCACGAGATGCTCAACCTTGCATCTTACAGCAGTTATTTCAAGTACCTCGGGCTGAGCCGTAACCCTGCAAGGGTGTTGAAAGTGTATGGTGCCATCCAAGACCAGTCAACGAGAGTCCATGTCTCCATTTGTAACTCAATCCTCGGGTGCTTGGTGAAAAATGGGAGGTTTGACAGCAGCTTCAAGCTTTATGATGAGATGATACGAGAAGGTCTATCACCTGCAGTGCTGTATGGGACTATGACCCTTTTTTTTTTCCTTTATTAACATTTGTGATAAGCAACTTATTTTGGCTTGGGAGGTATAGCTTTTGAATTGTTTCTCTTGTGACCTCCAGCTGCTATCAGGGTGCATGAAGTTAAAGCAGGGCTAAACCAAGGCAATGGAATTGATCACTGAGCTAAATTCCCGGGGTCTTCAGATGGATAGTGTAATATATGGCACCCTCTTGGCTATATGTGCATCTCACAACCACTGTGAGGAGGCTGAGATATACTTCCAGAAAATGAAGGACGAAGGCTGATAGCACTAGCGGTCCCGATCTTTCGATGAGAGTGGTAGATTCGATTGGGGAAAGAGAAGACATTGACGACCCGACTACAACCATCCAAGGACGTTGCGCCTTAGCGATCGATACACCAACTCCAGAGATTATTCGTGACCTTGTCGGCGCACGATCAACCTAACCACGAGGGTACTTGTTCCTGCAAGCAATCGAAGAACAGGCAAGAACAAGATGAATAGCAACTCAATTACAAATAAACGATATAGAATTCAATCAAAAATAGAAGAACGGTGGGGTTCTAAAGACAAGTATCTGGGCGATCTAGCCGACACGCGCGAGTACAAGGCAAAGTAGCAAAAGCTAACTTAGTCTATCAAAACTCAAACCATAGAAGAGGGTGCGGCTGCCTATTTAAGGGACACGGAAGGTGGAGGGTCGGCCAAAACACATGGAAGCCGAACAGGACTCCTTTGATTCGGACTGGAAAAGTGATATGACTTGTTTTGCAGTTTCTGACCGTCTCAGATAGAATTCCGAGGTGAGACCAGATTCATCTAAAAGTAGACTTCAAGAGCTTTCCAACGAGTACTCATGGGCCCCAAGAAACCTTCTGGATCAAAAGTTATGGCCGTTTAAAGTAGACGCTGTTGGGAAGGCCGAATCTGAGTCGAACTCGCGAACAGGACTTGGTTTGCGCTTGACGGTTCCACTTCTATACTTGAGCTCACGTGGTTCTTCCCCATGGTTCCTAAGGGCAATTAAATCATCACAAGAATTAAGTAGTATTCCATTCTTTGAAACATTTGTATGCAAACTTAGGAACGCATTCACCTGATAGTTAAGTTGACGTGCTCGCGCTCTAGTCATTGGTCCTTGTATCATAGTTTCAGTTTGATGTGGAGTCGGCATGGTTGTATGCATGGAAAGGATGTCCTCATCATCCTCCCCTTCTTGCATTTGAGTCGTCCGCGACTCAAGCTCGTCTTCTTCTCCCAAGTAGGGCTTCAAATATGCAATGTTAAAGGTGGGACTAACCCAAAATCTGCAGGTAACTCCAGTTTATATGCATTGTCATTAATCTTTTCCAACACTTTGAAAGGACCATCGGCCCTAGGCATCAACTTAGACCTCCTCAATTCAGGAAATCTATCTTTTCTCAAATGCAACCAAACTAAATCACTCGGTTGAAAAGTTAAATGCCTCCTTCCTTTACTACCAGCAAGTTTATATTTAGCATTCACGCGTTCAATATTTTCTTTGGTTGTCTCATGCATTTTCAACATCAAGTCAGCACGCTGTTTAGCATCAAAATTTAACTTCTCCGAAGATGGAAGTGGTAGCAAATCAATAGGAGCACGAGGCACAAAGCCATAGACAATCTCAAAAGGGCACAACTTTGTAGTAGAATGCAGCGAACGATTATAAGCAAATTCAATATGAGGCAAGCATTCTTCCCACATTTTGATGTTCTTTTTCAAAACAGCCCTAAGCATGGTAGACAAAGTTCTATTCACAACTTCAGTTTGCCCATCAGTTTGGGGATGACATGTAGTCGAAAATAACAGTTTAGTCCCTAATTTAGCCCATAAAGTTCTCCAAAAATGGCTAAGGAATTTAGTGTCACGATCAGAAACTATTGTATTTGGCACACCATGCAAGCGAACAACTTCACG
This sequence comes from Dendrocalamus latiflorus, assembly GCA_017311315.1. Classification (NCBI taxonomy): domain Eukaryota; kingdom Viridiplantae; phylum Streptophyta; class Magnoliopsida; order Poales; family Poaceae; genus Dendrocalamus; species Dendrocalamus latiflorus. Next base: position 29,976,762 of record CM029664.1, read on the forward strand.
AAAGAACAAATCAACAATGTTGGTAGCATCATCACTTTTATGACATGGTATGAAGTGTGCCATCTTAGAAAATCTATCCACAACAACAAATGTGCTATCCCTCCCCTTCTTTGTCCTAAGTAGTCCTAAAACAAAATCCATAGAAATATCTTCCTAAGGCACACTAGGAACAGGTAGAGGCATATACAAACCGTGAGGATTAAGTCGTGACTTAGCCTTTTGACATGTAGTGCAGCGAGCAACAAAACGTTCTACATCACGTCTCATCTTGGGCCAAAAGAAATGACTAGCAAGTATGTCTTCCGTCTTCTTCACTCCAAAATGCCCCATCAACCCACCTCCATGCGCTTCTTTTAACAACAACAAACGAACGGAGCTAGCTGGAATGCATAGTTTGTTAGCTCTAAACACAAATCCACCATTTAGAACAAATTTATTCCACGTTTTTCCCTCTTTGCAATTCAGCAACACATCTTTAAAATCATCATCATGAACATAATGCTCTTTAATTGTTTCCAATCCAAAAATTTTGAAGTCAAGTTGTGAGAGCATGGTATATCTCCTGGACAATGCATCAGCAATAACATTCTCCTTTCCCTTTTTGTGTTTTATGACATAAGGAAAAGACTCTATGAATTCAACCCACTTTGCATGCCTACGGTTCAATTTTCCTTGACTTCTAATATGCTTTAATGACTCATGATCAGAATGAATGACAAATTCTTTGGGCCATAAATAATGTTGCCATGTCTCTAAAGTTCGAACTAGAGCATATAATTCCTTTTCATAAGTAGAATAGTTCAAACTAGGCCCACTCAATTTTTCACTAAAGTATGCTACAGATTTACCTTCTTGCAACAGCACACCACCCAATCCAATTCCACTAGCATCACATTCTAGCTCAAAAGTCTTACTAAAATCTGGAAGTTGGAGTAATGATGCATGTGTTAACTTATCTTTCAATGTGCGGAAGACGTCTTCCTGTGCATTCCCCCAAGTAAACGGCACCCTCTTTTTAGTGAGCTCATTCAATGGTGCGGCGATGATGCTGAAACCCTTCACAAAACGATGATAGAATCCAGCAAGTCCTAAAAAACTTCGCACCTGCGTGACCGTTTTAGGAGTCGGCCAACTTTGTATTGCCTCAACTTTGGCTTGATCAACTTCAATCCCCTGTGGAGTAACAACATAACCAAGAAAAGAGACTCGATCCGTGCAAAATGTGCACTTCTCAAGGTTACCAAATAAACGTGCATTACGTAAAGCATCAAAAACAGCACGTAAATGGCTAAGGTGTTCCTTTAGTGATCTGCTATATATCAATATATCATCAAAATATACCACCACAAATTTGCCAATGAAATCACGCAAAACCTCGTTCATTAATCTCATGAATGTGCTAGGTGCATTAGTTAAACCAAACGGCATCACTAACTACTCATACAAACCGAACTTAGTCTTAAATGATGTTTTCCATTCATCTCCTAATTTTATGCGAATTTGGTGGTACTCACTACACAAATCAACTTTAGAGAAAACAGTAGAGCCACTTAATTCATCAAGCATATCATCTAACCTAGGAATAGGGTGACGATATCTAATGGTAATGTTATTGATCGCTCTACAGTCCACACACATACGCCATGATCCATCTTTCTTAGGCACTAAAATTACCGGAACAGCACAAGGACTAAGAGACTCACGCACATAACCTTTATCTAGCAGTTCTTGAACTTGTCGTTGAATCTCCTTAGTTCCTTCCGGATTGGTCCTGTATGGCGCACGATTGGGCAAACATGCCCCGGGAATCAAATCAATCTGGTGCTCAATCCCTCGCACTGGTGGTAGCCCTGGTGGCACGTCTTTTGGAAAGACATCCATGTACTCCTGCAAAAGATTAGTGACAGCAGGAGGCACAGAAGAAGATACCTCCTCGAATGAAAATAAAGCTTGTTTGCAAAGTAAGGCATAGCAAACAGAAGTACTAGCATCCAGCTTATTCACAACAGACTTAGTAGCAAAAAAACATACACCTTTTAATTTAATCTCAGTTTTCGTCTCATGAACAGATTTAGAGTTTTTCTTTTTATGTTGCTCAAGTTCGTTTGCTACAATCTGATTTTCACTCGTATTATGCTCCTGATTTTTCTCTCTACTAGCTCTAGCAATTTCATCTTTGAAAATAGCTTCAGGAGACATAGGATGTAACACAATTTTCTTGTCATGATGCACAAATGAATATTGGTTTGTCTTACCATGATGCAGTGAATCTTTATCATATTGCCATGGTCTACCTAACAGCATAGAGCATGCTTGCATAGGGACAACATCGCATTCTACAACATCATGATAAGAACCAATAGCAAAATTTACTCTCACCATTCGTGTTACCTTCACCTTGCCGCTGTTATTGAACCATTGAATGTAGTAAGGTTGTGGGTGAGGTTTGGTGTTCAACGTAAACTTCTCCACCATATCGGAGCTTGCCAAGTTGTTGCAGCTCCCTCCATCAATGATCACACGGCATGAGCGTTCATTCATGACACACTTTGTTTGGAAAAGGATGTGCCGCTGATTTTGCTCCGTCCTCTCCATTTGAGCACTCAACACACACTGCACAATGAGGCTCTCATAGCGCTCTGCATCTTCAGCACCAATGTGCTGTTCTTCTTGCTCCTTCCCACTACCTGCATGGTCAGCTGCAAGCATAGCATATGTATCCTCATCCAAATCACTAGCAGAAAAATACTCACCATCATCTCTCACAATCAAAACACGCTTGCTTGGGCATTCACTCCGCATATGGCCATACCCCTTGCATTGATGACATTAGATATCCCTCGTTCGTCCCGTAGATGCAATGGATGAAGAGCTCTTTGCATGTGCCTGGACTGTCCCCTTTGTTGCCTCGGATGCCCGAGATGCTGAGTTTGATGATGAAAATCGTGGCTTGCTGTTGGAGGAAAAAGGTGCAGTCGGTTGGCTTGATGGTGCAGCAGATGCACGTTGAGACCAAATGTTACCACGACCTGCAGAAACGTTAGTCCTCGTGCTCGCGCGTCGCCCCTGTACTTCTCTTTCAGCTTTACAAGCAAGATGAAATAAACGAGTGATAGAATTATATTCCTTGTAAGCTAAAATATCCTGAATTTCATGATCCAAACCACCCATAAATCTAGCCATAGCAGCCTCCTCAGTTTCCTCTAAGTCACAACGCAGCATTCCTGTTTGCAAATCTTGAAAATATTCCTCTACGCTTTTACTACCTTGCCTCAATTGTTGCAACTTATGTAACAAATCACGTGCATAATATGAAGGAACAAATCTAGCTCGCATGATTCATTTTAATGCATCCCAAGTTTGTGGTATGGCTAAAGGATGTTTCTTACAATATTCACTCCACCAAACAGACGCAAAGTCAGTAAACTCACTAGTAGCAGCCCTAACCCTTTTGTTTTCAGGGAATGTATGACAAGCAAATTTCTGATCAACAGCCAATTCCCAAGTGATATAAGCATCAGGGTTATATTTTTGATCAAAAGGTGGCATAGTGAACTTAATCTTACCAAGTGATTCATCATTCTCACATACCTCATTCCGACATGGTTGATGACGGGAGCGCCCTCATCATCATCGATCCCAGTATTAGCCGCATATTCGTCTCCACCATTTTCGTCCACCCTGCTGCCCAAGACACCAATGTTGGCACGAGTACGCTGAGTTGGTGCAGTGGGAGATGCACGGCCCATCTCATCAAGACGTCTCAAAATCTCAGCAAGTGAGGTGTTGATGGTGCCAACGGAAGCCTCCAATGTTGCAAGCGTAGTGTTGGTGTCGATCTGCGCGGCCTCCAATTGACCAAGGCGTTCATTAGTGACCTGTACATCCTCATCAAGTCCTTCAGTGTGCAGCTTCGTTTGGCGCTCAAAGTGTTGTATGATGCCCCTAGTCCAAGGGGAATGTGGCGCTGCCCGCAGGTCCACTGGTTCTCCTGACATTGTTAGAAGAACACAAGAGAACAAACCAAGAAGAGAAAAATAATAATAAAATTGCAAGTTATGCCCTCACAACTACTGGGATGTGGTTAAATCCAGTCGCACACTCTCAACCTGTTCTGTCAAGCTCTTACAAGTTCTTACCACAGCGAGCAGGAGGTGATGGTAGCCGACAAGACAAGACAATATCTCCTGGAAATTGGGTGTATCCCTGTCTCGGTCGCTAGTCCCTGCGAGGTGGTAGCCAAATCTGCGGAGCTATAGGTGGGCTGAGAGTGAACAAAGGATAACTAGAACCATATTAGTCAAAGCAAGTTGAATAATCGCTCAACGACGGCACCGTGCTGGTCCTAGGCTAGACCGTACTAGAGACGCGAGCCTAGAACACAAACGAAATCACACCGTGCAGAAAGAAACTAGATGATATTGCACACGGAGTTCGGGAGCTCGAAAAAGGATGCCGTCTTCGCAGGGAACCTTAGAATCACATGTAGAAGGGCTCTGTCAATTTTGAGCGAATTCTGAGAAACTTGAATTTTTCTCGGTTTGCGGGCCCGTTTTGAGGCCCTAAACGATGTTTTTTGGGGTCGAAGTTGCCGCGTGTGTGCCTGGAGGCTTACGTGGATCTAAAATCTCCTGATTTTCCAAACTTGATTTCCTTTCCAACGGATCAAGAATCGCCTTAATCGGAGGTCGTATGCAAAAATTAGTTGTTTCTCTCTCCTCTTTCTTTTTTTTTCTTCTTTTTTTGGTCGCGGCTCTTTCTAAATGCGGCTGCCTGTTCCTTCTTTTTCTCTCTTTTTTTCTTTTTTTTCACACACGACGCGGTTGAATCCGAATTCGTGTCCTACTCCGAGACCAACTACGACAAAGCCTCCCTAGAAACCGAGTTCGGATCTAACTGCAACGGTGATACCAAGACGTGAACAGAACTCGAAACTCTAAAGGAACTAGACACTAAGACCAGCAAAGGACACGACGATGCAACCGAAAACTCAACAAACAAAGACTATGCAGCAATAGATAGAGGCTCAAATTGTTTCGGATTTTGGGGAATAGATATCTAATCTACTATATTTTTTTGGTTTTCTGGACTGTAGGTAAAAAAACATGCAAAGACTAAATAAGATCTCTCACCGATCAACCTTGAGCTCTGATACCAACTGATAGCACTAGCGATCCCGATCTTTCGATGAGAGTGGTAGATTCGATTGGGGAAGGAGAAGACGTTGACGACCCGACTACAACCATCCAAGGACGTTGCGCCTTAGCGATCGATACACCAACTCCAGAGATTGTTCGTGACCTTGTCGGCGCACGATCAACCTAACCACGAGGGTACTTGTTCCTGCAAGCAATCGAAGAACAGGTAAGAACAAGATGAACAGCAACTCAATTGCAAATAAACGATATAGGATTCAATCGAAAACAGAAGAACGGTGGGGTTCCGAAGACAAGTATCCGGGCGGTCTAGCCGACACGCGCGAGTACAAGGCAAAGTAGCAAAAGCTAACTTAATATATCAAAACTCAAACCCTAGAAGAGGGTGCGGCTGCCTATTTAAGGGACACGGAAGGTGGAGGGTCGGCCAAAACACATGGAAGCCGAACAGGACTCGATTACAAGGCCCAAGGCCCACTTTGACTCGGACTGGAAAAATGATATGACTTGTTTTGCAGTTTCTGACCGGCTCAGATGGAATTTTGAGGTGAGACCAGATTAATCTAAAAGTAGACTTCAAGATTTTTCCAACGAGTACTCATGGGCCCCGAGAAACCTTCTGGATCAAAAGTTATGGCCGTTTGAAGTAGACGTTGTTGGGAAGGCCGAATCCGAGTCGAATTCGCGAACAGGACTTGGTTTGCGCTTGACGGTTCCACTTCTATACTTGAGCTCACGTGGTTCTTCCCCATGGTTCTTAAGGACAATTAAATCATCACAAGAATTAAGTAGTATTCCATTCTTTGAAATATTTGTATGCAAACTTAGGAACGCATTCACCTGATGGTTAAGTTGACGTGCTCGCGCTCTAGTCATTGGTCCTTGTATCATAGTTTCAGTTTGATGTGGAGTCGGCATGGTTGTATGCATGGAAAGGATGTCCTCATCAAAGGCCATAATCCTAATATGTTCCATTACAGCTCCATGTTGAATGCATATTCAGAAAATGCTGATTATGCAAAAGCTGAGCTGTTGATGAAAGATTTCATGTCTTGAGGATTAACACCGAACAAGGTCTATTTTCTTGTACTTGTCCTTCATTAATTAGTTCCATCATCCATGCTTTACGATTTGCTTTAAGTCCCCAATTTTGTTAGTTTCCTTTTTTATGTGTGTCACTGTGGAATTCATTTCTCAATAGATATGGCACAAGCCTGTGCCACATGTGGACAGTTTGCTGCTATGGATATTGAGAAATGCTTAGTGACACATACATGTTGTAGCTTGCAGAGCATGTGATGTTGGTGTTTTAGTAAGAAACTTGGTTTTTCCAGCTGCATCATTTCTGTTTCTTAGTTAATGCCTCTTGTTTACTTATAATTTAACTTTCATTATGTAGCTTATCGATGTGTGTGACGCTTGTGATGTGTGTGAAAAGAAATACTGCTCTGTGATAGCCAGCAATAAGCACTCAACTAATGGTATGTTTGGAAAGGACATTCTTGTTTACTGCAAGCCCCATCTAGGTGCTATCATGTTTGCTTGCTGCTTGCCACATGATCTCTTGAATGTGAGGGCCTGGATTAAGGTGGAATTGAGTGAATCGGTGCTCCTGGATGTCTTGTATAATAGCCTCTCCCCATATCAACTATAACTATTGTGACCATTGCCTAATTCTTTGTCTGAACACTGTACTCATGCAATTGAATGGAATTATCTTTGTTGTTCAACTTCAATGGAAAGATGCTGCTGATATTGCCATTCATCTTTTAAAGTAAATTGCACTTGCAGGTTATACTGGCCACTTTGTTAAAGGTATATTCTAAAGGTGGTCTCTTCGAGAAGGCTAAGGATCTGCTAAAAGAATTGGAATCCTCAGGCTTCGCACAGGATGAGGTAAAACATGTGGTCTCACACGCAACACTACTTCATGTGCATGCATGCATGGTCACTTAAATTGAGGTGCGTGCTGTCGTAATTCCTTCAGTCCTTATAATGCGTCCAGATGCCGTACTGCATATTGATTTATGGTCTTGTCAAAGGAGGGAAGATATGGGAAGCAATGATGCTATTTACTGAAATGAAAGAAAAAGGCGTCAAATCCGGTATGGTATCTAACCAGATATCAAATTAAAGTACATCTATTCTAGTTTCTCATTCTAAATGAATTGAAGCAATTTCTGATTAGTATACTGTGTTGGGCTAGTTCTCACCATTTGATCTTCAGTTTCTGCTTCCTACTAATAGATTATTGGATGACTCACTTTGTATCTATTGACTAGCTGCAAATTAGCATACCAAATTCTATTGTAAGCTTCCTAAAAAAGTTCTATTGTATCATTACGTTGATTTCAATTAATGTTATGTAGCTTCTTAGGGCCTATTTGGAACACAGGAATTTCACTGGAAAAAGTTCCAAACATGGCCTAAACTTTGTGTTGTACATTGTAACTGAGGAGTCTTATGTAGTGTCACGCCTTGATCTCAGATTGTATGTGTGAGCTGCAGGTAGTTGAGAGTTGGAAGATGTCGGCGGTGCTGTGCTGAAGACACAGCGGTCAGACCGGCAGAAGGCGGTCGGACCAGAAGAAGAAGAGGAGTTGAGCCAGAAGGGTTACGGCGGTCAGACCGAGAAGCTAGGGTTAGCTGTGGTTAGACCGGAAAGAGAGGGCAGAGTTGAGGTAATTTCTTTCTTGCTTTATTAGAATACCTCTTCCCCTTTATATATAGAGGAGAGTCCTCTCGGCTAAGTCGAGGTTATAGCTGACTCCTAATCCGAATACAATCCATATTTCTAACAGACTCCAATACTAATTCCGACTCAAACTAAACACAAACCCTAACCTGAAGTTCCTGCCGCCTTAGCACTTGCCGTTCCCTGCAGAACAGAAGGTTGCACGGCATTAGTCCTCCTCGCATAGACCTGCCCAAATCGTCCAGTTCTGACATTTCTCCCCTCCTCAACAAACAGCTCGTCCTCGAGCTGGAAGAATGGATATTGGCGACGAAATAGCTCTAGAGACTCCCATGTCGCCTCAGAGGCTGGCAGACTATCCCAATGCACCAGAATCTCACACACCCCATTATTCCATCTGACCTTAATCACATGATGTGTTGCTGGAGCAATGCGACCATGGTGAAGTTCAGGCAAAGCGGGTGGTTGAGTCGGAGGGTCGCCATAATATGGCTTGAGCAAACTCACATGAAACACATCATGGATACGAGCTTTGGCCGGTAATTGGAGGCGATACGCCACATTCCCAACTTTGTCCAAGATTTGATAGGGCCCGTAATAGCGAGGAGCCAATTTGCGATTACCATTGTCCATTGTCGATGATGGATAAGGCTTGACGGTGGTGAAGACGAAGCCAGACCCATTGCCCAATAACGAAAGAGACCTCTCTATGCGTGGCATCATAAGCTTGCTTGTGATGCTGTTGAGCGAGAAGGAGGCGGTCCCTGATATCAGCAATCAATTGGTCCCTTTCCAAAAGAAGCTGATCAACGGCTTGTAAGCGAGTAGACATGGGTGAGTGTGGCCGAAGCGTCGGAGGGTCTCGGCCATATACCACCTTAAAGGGTGTCTCTCGCAATGATGTCTGGAACGACGTATTGTAGCAGTATTCAGCCCATGGTAACCAGCGAACCCATTGTCGCGGCCGATCCCCCGTGAGGCAACGGAGATACGTTGTAATGATCTTGTTGGTAACCTCTGACTGGCCATCAGATTGTGGATGGAAAGCGGAACTCAAATGGAGTTTAGTACCCGTCAAACATAAGAGCTCGGACCAGAAAGTACTTGTGAACACTGGATCGCAGTTACTGACAATCGAGCAGGGAGCCCCATGAAGACGGACCACCTCATCAAAGAATACTCTGGCCACTAAATTGGCAGTATATGGGTGAGCGAATGGAATGAAGTGTGCATATTTAGAAAAACGGTCAACCACCGTAAGGATGACTGATTTGCCATTAACGCGTGGTAAGCCCTCCACAAAATCCATAGTGATATCATCCCAAATCCGCGTAGGAACTGCCAACGGCTGCAGGAGACCGGCCGGATGAATTGAATATATCGCCTGATAATATTACATTTAGTGTTATTAAGTCGTCGACTAATCGGCGACTAATCCACGACTAGGGGGGCCGACTCGACTGGAGCGACTAGTCAGTGACTAGTCACAACAAGCCAGCCATGTCCAGCTGCACGACTAGGAGCCGGTCCACTGGATCAATAAGTTTGAGGTCCACTAGAGAGGCTCTGCCCGACCGAGACTTAATACCAGTGACTCAATAACCCTAGATTCTCATTGCACACCACACGCGCTATTTTGGCTGTAGTATTAATATAATAATCTTAGCTTACTTCTTTATTATGACTGTGACAATTGTAGACCTGATTCTGGAGACTAGTCGAGACTAGTCGGTCAACTAGTCGACTAGTCGCCCCCTTGGCGACTCGACTCGACTTTACGACTTAATAACCTTTTTACATTTAATACCTTAATAAGGTACTTCTGCAAGGGACATGTCTATCACCTAGCATACAAGACAATTGAAGATATGCATACAAAGGACCATCAATTAAATGAGGTATTTTGGTTCCTGTGTCTTTGATCACTTTAATATATCTTTATTTAGTTCTATGCTAGATCAGACGACAATTATTACATTCTTGGTATTTCTGTTGATTGTAATTAGGACTACCTATTATTACATTACATTCTTGCAGAATAGAGTGGGTGAGAATTGCACATCTCCTTGCAACTCGTGTTGAATCAGCTTTTTTTTTGTAGACAATCTATATGCCGTAACCAAAATTTCTATGCATCTTTTCCAGGAGCTTTGTTCTGAGGTAATGGAACAGCTAGGACACACAGGTTTTCCTTCTGAATCATTTTCTGTATATAATATATTGAGATACAGTAAGAGAACATTGTGTAAATCTCTTCATGAGAAGGTTTTAGGCATGTTAGTTCCAGCAGGACTCCTCAAGGATGCATATATAGTTGTTAAGGTACTATACTTTTGGCATTCGCTACTGGCATCTCTATTATTAACTTTGTGCGTCTTCACTAAGAAAATGCCTATTGAACAGGACAATGCTGTTGGATTAATTGGGCTTGGTCCATTTTAATTTAGCAATTAATCAAATGAAATTCCTAGGCCCACTATTAATGCTAGGTGTAAAAATTGTTTAGTCCCATATGGAGAATTGAATGGGAGTTACACCACTTTAAAAGGTGGAACGTGGTAACCCCCTTGTAGAATTGGAGAGAGCCAATACACGCGCGCGCTCGCTCGCTCGCCTCGCCACGCTGAGCCGTGCCGTGCCGTGTCGTGCCCGCCTCTTCATTTTTGCTGTTACAAAAGAACTCTCGTATTCTGGTTCTGGGTTGTTGCTGTTCTCTGTCATCTCCTGTCCAGAGCCTTGCGCGCACAAGTTTCTGGGCGAGTAGGCCTCCGGAACTTCACTCATGCATGTTTATGTCATGTTTTATATGCTGAATATCTGGATTAAAATATACCAAAAATTGACTAGATTTCCAACAATCCAAAAACTTGATAGGTCTTTTTCGGTAGTTGGCTTTGCTACGTCACTTAAGCCACACCCTCCGTTTGATGGTTCAAATTTTAAGAGATGGCGTGCACGCACAATCCTGTGGTTTACTGCCATGGAATGCTTTCATGTTGCACAAGGCAAGCCCGCTGAGCCTCTGTCTGATGAGGATGAACGCAAGTTCAATGCAGCGGATAACTTGTTTCGAGGTGCACTTGTCAACATACTGGCGGACAACATTGTGGATGTGTACATGCATTTGCCTACGGGCAGAGAGATGTGGAATGCACTTGAGGCCAAGTTCGGAGTTTCCGATGCTGGCAGTGAGCTGTATGTCATGGAGCAGTTCTATGACTACAAGATGGATTACTTTAAGATCTATAAAGCTGAGGTAGAAAACCAACTTGAGAGGAAAATCAAGCGGGTAAGGTCTGATCGTGGGGGAGAGTATTTTTCAAATGAGTTTACTTTATTCTGTGAGGAACATGGAATTATTCATGAGAGGACACCTCCCTATTCTCCCGAATCAAACGGGGTTGCCGAAAGAAAGGATCGCACTCTAACTGATTTGGTTAACGCCATGTTAGACACTGCGGGACTTTCTAAGGAATGGTGGGGTGAGGCTATATTGACTGCGTGTCATGTTCTGAATAGAATTCCTACAAAGAACAAAGAAGTAACACCATTCGAGGAATGGGAAAAGAAGAAGCTGACTCTCTCATATTTACGCACCTGGGGATGTTTGGCCAAAGTTAACGTGCCAATTATCAAGAAGCGCAAACTTGGACTAAAAACCGTAGATTGTGTATTTCTTGGTTATGCTATTCACAGCGTGGGTTATAGGTTCTTAATTGTAAAAACTGGAGTACCTGACATGCGTGTTGGTACAATCATAGAGTCCAGAGATGCTACATTTTTTGAGAATGAATTTCCTATGAAATGTGATGTACCTAGCTCATCTAGTCAAAAACCTATAATTTCCCTTGATTCTTTTGTCCCGATAGAACATGTTGAGGAAACGCCTATGGAAAATCCTGAAGAAGATAACAATGAAGTTACTCGAAAGAGTAAGAGACAGAGGATTGCAAAGTCTTTTGGTGATGATTTCATTGTATATCTCGTGGATGACACTCCAAGAACCATGGAAGAGGCATATTCTTCTCCTGACGCTGACTATTGGAAGGAAGCAGTACGGAGTGAGATGGACTCTATTATGTCTAATGGAACTTGGGAGGTCGTTGACCGTCCTTATGGGTGTAAACCTGTAGGATGTAAATGGATTTTCAAGAAAAAGCTTAGGCCTGATGGTACAATTGAAAAGTACAAAGCAAGACTTGTGGCCAAGGGTTATACCCAGAAAGAAGGCGAGGACTTCTTTGATACTTATTCACCTGTTGCCCGATTGACCACAATTCGAGTACTACTTGCCCTGGCTGCCTCTCATGGTCTGCTCGTTCATCAAATGGACGTTAAGACAGCTTTCCTAAATGGAGAGTTGGAGGAGGAGATTTATATGGATCAGCCAGACGGGTTTGTGGTAGAAGGTCAAGAAGGAAAGGTGTGCAAGTTGTTAAAGTCTTTGTATGGCCTAAAGCAAGCACCTAAGCAATGGTATGAGAAGTTCGACAAAACTTTGACATCTGCTGGCTTTGTTGTGAATGAAGCCGACAGATGTGTGTACTATCGCTATGGTGGGGGAGAAGGAGTGATCTTGTGCTTGTATGTTGATGACATACTGATTTTTGGGACCAACCTCAATGTGATTGAGGAGGTCAAGGACTTTCTGTCCAAGAGTTTTGAGATGAAAGATTTGGGAGTGGCTGATGTAATTCTTAACATTAAACTACTGAGAGGAGGTGATGGTGGGGTTACACTTGTGCAATCTCACTATGTAGAGAAGGTCTTGAGTCGCTTTGGTTATAGTGACTGCAAGCCTGCTCGTACTCCTTATGATCCTAGTGTGTTATTGAGGAAAAATCGAAGAATAACAAGGGATCAATTGAGATACTCCCAGATCATTGGCTCATTGATGTATTTAGCTAGTGCTACGAGGCCTGACATCTCGTTTGCTGTGAGCAAGCTAAGCCGGTTTGTTTCAAATCCGGGAGATGATCATTGGCATGCTCTTGAAAGAGTAATGCGCTATCTAAAGGCAACTGTGAGCTATGGCATTCACTATGCTGGGTACCCAAAGGTACTGGAGGGCTATAGTGATTCAAACTGGATCTCTGATGCTGATGAGATAAAAGCCACGAGTGGATATGTGTTCACACTTGGAGGTGGTGCTGTTTCCTGGAAGTCTTGCAAGCAGACCATCTTAACGAGGTCAACAATGGAAGCAGAACTCACAGCATTAGATACCGCTACTATTGAGGCTGAGTGGCTTCGTGAACTCCTTATGGATTTGCCGGTGGTTGAAAAACCGATACCGGCTATCCTGATGAACTGTGATAATCAGACTGTAATTATCAAGGTGAACAGTTCTAAGGACAACATGAAGTCATCTAGGCATGTTAAGAGGCGGTTGAAGTCTGTCAGAAAGCTAAAAAAACTCCGGAGTGATAGCGCTGGACTATGTCCAGACAGCTAAGAATCTGGCCGACCAATTTACAAAAGGTTTATCACGTAATGTGATAGATAGTGCATCGAGTGAGATGGGCCTGAGACCCACATGAGTCATACCACAATGGTAACCTATTCTATGTGATCGGAGATCCCGTGAAGTAGGATGGTGAAACAAGCTGTTGGTTGACTGGGAGGAGAGACCTTTACAAGGCTCATTTCTTCAGTGATGCACTTCTCTCCTATTCTGTATGGCAGGTTGGTTTTTACCTCAATGTGATCCGAGTGGCTTATTTAAAGCAGAGATGTCGGCCTACAGGACATCTTAGAAGGAACACACCTATATGAGTTCGACTGCTGGTCACAGTCTATGAGATTTAGGTGATTTCTAGATACTCATGAATAGGCATGGAGTATGACTTATATGCTCCAACCAGAGGGGATGCTTCAGGCAGCCTAGTACTAGTAAAGGAATTGAATAAAGCTTGTTCGCACAAAACTGTCAATTCAAGGCATAGTCCATTGTTCAGTTGTGGATGAGTGTAACTCCTTTCCTAGATGGATGTTCAACTTAACAGTCTCCATCGAAACACTGGTATATCAAACAACAGCAGAACTGAGAGCATTTCTCGTGTGCCTTGAAATTTGGTGGGGATTGTTGGATTAATTGGGCTTGGTCCATTTTAATTTAGCAATTAATCAAATGAAATTCCTAGGCCCACTATTAATGCTAGGTGTAAAAATTGTTTAGTCCCATATGGAGAATTGAATGGGAGTTACACCACTTTAAAAGGTGGAACGTGGTAACCCCCTTGTGGAATTGGAGATACACGCGCGCGCTCGCTCGCTCGCTTGCCTCGCCACGCCACGCCAAGCCGAGCCGTGCCGTGCCGTGCGGTGCGTGCGCGCAGGCGTGTCGGGTGCGGGCGCGTTTTTCTTTATCTATTCGAAAATCGAAACGCACTGACTCCTGGCAGTAACGGTGCAGTTACTAGTGTATTATGGCTGCGGTTACTTTTGAGTAATGGATGCAGTTACTAGTGACTAATGGCTGCAGTTACTCCGCCTCTTCATTTTTGCTGTTACAAAAGAACTCTCCACTCCATACGAGGGATAAGGGAGAAGAGTATTCTAGTTCTGGGTTGTTGCTGTTCTCTGTCATCTCCGGTCCAGAGCCTTGCGCGCACAAGTTTCTGGGCGAGTAGGCCTCCGGAACTTCGTCCGTTTGTGTACCTGCACGGGTAGGCGGGCGATCAAGTTTTTGGGGAGCGCATCAGCGCGACTACTCAATCTGCGACGTCTACTTCCTGGTGGTGAACCGTTCGCGGGACTGCACTGCGAACTTCTTCCTGCATCAAGCTTCGTCCTGCATCACGCCTCGATCGACTACATTGAATAGGCCATCATGTCGACTGATGGTAACGGTGCCTCTGGTGTCTCCGGCACTGGCCCCGCCCGAGGGTATAAATTGAAAACTTTTCTGGTGTATTTCTTTCTGTGCGCTATGAATATGTTAATAGATGTTTCTGTTAGCTTGTTCGTTAGCGAATATGAATACATCGTTGATAGATCACTCATGCATGTTTATGTCATGTTTTATATGCTGAATATCTGGATTAAAATATACCGAAAATTGACTAGATTTCCAACAAATGCTGAGCTCATATCTCCATGTTTTTTTGGAAAAATTTGCTAGATCTTTCATGATATCGGGCAACATAAATTTGATTAACGACGTTATGAAAGCACTAAACCATTCAGGTTGGCGTATCAGCCAGGTGATGGTTCTGTACTTGTACCTGTTTTTATTCTAGTTTGGAGTTGAACTCCGAATGGCCAGATATTCAATACTGGTGAAATTCTTAGAGCTGGCTAGGAAAGAGGGATGCTTCGAAAAATTGCACGGTATAAGAGCAAGTACAATAGTATAGCTAACTAGTGGCTATAACACTTGTCCACTTCATTTATAGCCTTCAAAAAAATAGTTCATACAATAAGGTAGCTATTACAATAACTATTTGGCCCCACGTGTAAGAGAGTGAAATGCATATTTTTACGTGCTATAGCTAGCTATAATTTAGTAGCCAGCTTCCTTCTCTCTCTTCCTTTCTCTCTCTGCCACATAAGATTTTATTGATATTATATTTGCTATAGCCTGTTGACTAAGCCTTATTGTACCTGCTCTAAGCTAGCTAAAAGTTCGTTTTTGCAACTTTGTAAATGCACATGACAGTTTGTACTCTTAAATCTGCAATCACATCTCAATTGTGTAACTCCCAGAGACCCAGACTATATCAGTTTCAAATGCCCGTGGATCTAGGGCGTGTTTGGATGCTGCCCTGGCAGGCAGCTCAACAGCCAGGCAGCAATCCTGTCCCCAGGCAGAGGAAAATGAGCGCCTGGGATCAGTTGCCTGGGCCAGGCAAGTTTTCAGACCGTAAACCAAACAGGCCCCTAGTATTCTAGTGGAAGAATTTGACATTTTCTACTCATGATTGCTCAGGACATACACAAACATAATTTAAATCCCGCATCTTCGGCTGCTCAATATTCTGATATGCTTTTATCACTTCTTTTTCACTTCACGGGGTCGTGCATCACTCGGTCAGTGTCAGTGTCGAGGTAAACTTGGAGAGCAGATTGTTCTTCTGTTTGACAAAGCTTAATTTTGGCCGACGGATACTTAAGATGTCATTTTTAGAGATGCGTCTGTTGTAGGGGTGGCCCAACCCCCCGTGACTGGGCTATGCAACTAGTCCAACATGTAATAGGCCCAATAGTGTAGAGGAATATACCAGTGTACCCCCATCCTTTGTAAATACTAAGGGGTAGAATGGGGATTTCCCACTCTACCCCACTCATATATATATATAAGCCCCTAGGAGGGGCAAAGGGGGGCATCTCTCTCATTCTTACTCAACTCCCCCACACAGACCTGGCTCCTCTCCTTCCACTAGTCCCCTCTTTCTCTGTTTGGCCCGTAGCCACAACAGATGGCGCCGTCCGTGGGGGCTGAGCGAAAAGTCGCTTCAGGAGCTGAGAGCTGTTCTTGGGAGCATACTCTCTAATCCGTAGTATTGGTACCATTCGGCGCACCATTGATAGATAAGTGCTTCGCTCTGTTTCATGCATGCTGTATTGAATAGATCTGGGATCTAGTTAAATCGCGCAGATGCTGAATTGGGTAGATCTAATCGAATTGCTTATTTCTGTGTTGCTATCGTCTCCGTGCTGGGGGCATTCATGCAGGAAAATAGCGTCTTCGGCCTCCGTGCGCGCCTCCGCCTTTGACGGCTCACGGCGAGGCCAGCTCTGCGCTAGCGAAGTCCAGCTTTGGCCCTTCGCATGTCGCCACGGCGAGGCCGTCTCCGCGCCGACGTCGCCTGTATCCATCTACATGCATGCACTTAGTTTTATCTGTCCATGCGGGCGTTGTGCTCATTTCCACATGCAGGCATAAGCTCCTCCCTCTCCTAGCGGCCCCGTCGACTGCAGCAGTCTTCACGCGCCTCGGCCTCTACTCGCTACGACTCCGCGCACCCGGCCTCCGTACACTTCGGCCTCCGCGCACAGTGAACGCTGCTTTGGCCCCCGCGCGCCTCGGCGTCCCCTCGCCGTAGCTCCGCCGACGGTCGCAGTCCCCGCGCGCCTTGGATCTGCACACCGGGACTCCGTGCGCATCGTGGCTTCGTTGCTTGGCAGGCGTGAGTGCGGCGCGACTTCAAGTAGGAGCGGCCGCTATCGGGCGTGGTCGACCCGACGCCGCCGGTGATGCGCACGCCAGGCAGCTGGTCCTCGCCGCGTTCCACGTCGCGTTCGTCTGCACTAAGCTCGACGCCGAGCGCCGCCCCCGCAGGCGGCGATCTCCATGCTGCGGCTTCGTGCGCACAGGGGGCTCCACGCCGACCACGCCCGCGGCCTTCACCTTCGGTCCACTGGAGTCTGAGTTGATGCCCATGGCCTCCGCCTTCGCTTCGCCAAGGTCATGGCCGCTCCGCCACGACGTATGCGCCGCAGCTCCAGCCTCTGCGCCACAACACGGAGTTGCGGCTCTCCGGCGTCGAGGTCTCCTGCAGTCTCCGTCGACTCCTCCGTCGAGTTAGCAACGGCGCGCCTTCGTGACGAGAAGGTGCTGCTCGAGGAGGTGGCGTCCGCATCGTCGAACACCACCCCGGAGTTGTGCATGGACTTCATCCGCCAGGACTCCGCTGGCCTTCATGCAATAACGGGAACTTGTCCGCGTCGGCCACGAAGTCTTCGCGTTGGGGTCTCCGCGTGCCGGCTTCCATGACGCAGCCCTCCACGTCGAAACCTCCGAGCGCTACGCTACCCCCGCTCGTACCTCTCCGAGCACAAGGATGAGCCCTCGGCGCGTACCTCTCCGAGCGCGGGGACGAGCTCCAGGACCCAGACGGACGGCAGGCGCTCGGCGCCGCACGTAGGCCTCGCCTCCAGCCGCGGCATCCGTGCCGCCCATGCATGCGTCCGTCCGCGACACCACGACAACAGAAAAAGCTGCAGGGAAAGGCGCACATGGGATTTAGCTAGCAAGGAATCTGCGTCGGCCACCAGCAACATCGCCTACGCGCCCGTCTTCGACCTCCGCTCGCCCTCGCGCTGCCGAAGGTGGGCCCTAGCAAGTCCTCGGCGAGATCTACTCCGCGCAAGCCTCCGCCCCTTGCGAAGACCGGCGTGCCCCTTGCGAAGACCGGCGTGGGCGCGCGGTGCGCAGGGTTGGCGGGCGTGCCACTCCGCCGCGACTTGACGTCTTCGGGCTTCGTAGTCCCCGCACTCTTCGCCGAGCTCCCTAGGACTCCGCACGTCAGCATCTACAGACCCCGCCGGCTTCCGTGCGGCGCCTCGGGCCTTCGCAAGTCTTCGGCGAGCCTTCACCGAACTCCACGCCGCGCTCCAGGACTTCGCACGCCACTAATCCCCGCATCAGGCCTCCGCGAAGCGTCACCAGGTCCTCGGTCACCCGCGCGTCGAATGAGTCAACGCGCTAGCTCCAGACCGAAGCTCTGCGCCAGCCTCCGACGACCTCCGCGTTGGCAAGCTCCGCGATGCCCCCGCTGGCTCCACCCGGCCTCCGCGACAGCCTCCGCGCCAGACTCCGCGACGGCCTCCGCGTCGGCGAGCTCCATGACGGACTTCGGGCACCTCGAAGACCAGCTCACGCGGAGAGGGAGCACCGTCCCGACGTAACCACGGCTCGATGCGGAGGCGAGCGCTCGGCAGGCCGAGCAGAAACCCGGGCGGCGCGCGCGAAGCTGCAGCCGATGGCCTCCTGTACATATGCACCAAGCTGGTTGATGAGGAGCGTATCCCCGGGGGCCGTCTCCGCCGGCTGTCGCAGTCTGCGCTGCTCGAGCTGGCAAACACCCCCATGGCTTCGTCGCAACCCTGCCTCCACAAGCTCGACACGCGTGGGCGTCCTCGACTTCCCGGCCTCCGGCAAAAGCCACTAGGGAGTGGGACCCCTCCGCGCTGCCGAGGTTGACTCCAAAGCCACCTCGACATACGTGCAGACTTCGTTGTGGGCACGCATGTAGACTCCGCATCAACGCGCCGGCGCGCAGGCATGGGGCGTCAGCATGGTCCCGGCGAAGTCCCGGATCCGCGGAGGATGGCCCAGCAAGGTCCCCGAAGTGGCCTGCGCTCCTCGGCGGGATCGCGGGAAGGCCTGGAGTCTTCGAATTCCAAGTCTTCATCGCGTCGGGAGCGAACGTCGCGCAAGCACCTCCCGCAACACCCGCCCCGGTGCATGCACGAGGGGACGCAGGAGGCAAGCAAACTCTTAGGTCTCCGCACCTACGAAGCCTATCCCACGCCAGGACCTTCCCGCCGGGTATGTACTGCACGTGATTATGTGCGAAGCTCTAATAGTCACTGCTCTAAGAGTATTTGATTTGGCCGTTTTTGCTCCTTCGGCTTTGGCCTATTTTGGGCTGCCGTAGCATCAGATGCTTTCCCGGTACTGCATTCCGGAGCGTTTTGCCGTCACAAGTCTTCGGCCTTTTCTCTGCTGCCTCGGTTTTGGTCCTAGTTTTTTATTTTTAATCGCACGACGGCCTGGCGCCTCGGCGTAGTCTACGGACTCTAAATAAGACGTAGCGTTGAGCTTGCCTCCGCACGCACCAGTCTACGGACTTTAAATAAGACGTAGGGTCAAGGTCCGCCTCCGCACGCACCAGTCTACGGACTTTAAATAAGACGCAACGGGGGGACGCCTCCGCGCGCACTATATGGAGTATACATAAGACGTAGCGTCGAGGTACGCCTCCGCACGCACCAGTCTACGGACTTTAAATAAGACGTAGCGTCAAGGTCCGCCTCCGCACGCGCGAGTCTACGGACTATAAATTAAGACGTAGCATTGAGGTACGCCTCCGCACGCACCAGTCTACGGACTTTAAATAAGACGTAGCGTCGAGGTCCGCCTCCGCACGCGCGAGTCTACGGACTATAAATTAAGACGTAGCGTCGAGGTACGCCTCCGCACGCACCAGTCTACGGACTTTAAATAAGACGTAGCGTCGAGGTCCGCCTCCGCACGCGCGAGTCTACGGACTATAAATTAAGACGTAGCTTCGAGGTACGCCTCCGCACGCACCAGTCTACGGACTTTAAATAAGACGTAGCGTCGAGGTCCGCCTCCGCACGCGCGAGTCTACGGACTATAAATAAGGCGTAGCGTCGAGGTCCGCCTCCGAGTATAAAAATTGCGACCGGCCGAGACACAAGGGAGTGCCTCGCTTTAAGCGGCGCACCACTTGGATATCGCGTACTCGTGCGCGTTGCACCAGGGAGTGCACCGTGACTTTTTTAAGGTAGGGGAACGGCGGCTTCGCCTCCCTACCTCAGCGTGCGTAGCACCCTCGGCCTACGCCGCAAGCGCCCGCTCTTCGCGGGCACTATTTTTGAAGGTAGGGGAACGGCGCCTTCGTCTCTCTACATCCGCGTGCGTAGTGCCCTCGGCCCTCGCCGCAAGCGCCCGCTCTTTGCGGGCCCTACTTTTGAAGGTAGGGGAATGGCGGTCTCGCCTCCTTGCCTCCGCGTGCGTAGTGCCCTCAGCCTACGCCGCAAGCGCCCGCTCTTCGCGGGCACTATTTTCGAAGGTAGGGGAACGGCGGCTTCGCCTTCCTACCTCGGTGTGCGTAGTGCTTTCGGCCTACGCCGCGAGCGTCCGCTCTTCGCGGGCCCTGCTTTTGAAGGTAGGGGAACGGTGGCTTCGCCTCCCTACCTCGGCATGCGTAGTGCCGTCGGCCTACGCCGCGAGCGCCCGCTCTTCGCGGGCACTATTTTTGAGGGTAGGGGAACGGCGCCTTCGCCTCTCTACGTCCGCGTGTGTAGTGCACCCGGCCTACGCCGCAAGCGCCCGCTCTTCGCGGGCACTCTTTTTGAAGGTAGGGGAACGGCGGTCTCGCCTCCTTGCCTCCGCGTGCGTAGTGCCCTCGGCCTACGCCGCAAGCGCCCGCTCTTCGCGGGCACTATTTTCGAAGGTAGGGGAACGGCGGCTTCGCCTCCCTACCTCGGCGTGCGTAGTGCTTTCGACCTACGCCGCGAGCGCCCGCTCTCCGCGGGCCCTGCTTTTGAAGGTAGGGGAACGGCGGCTTCGCCACCCTACCTCGGCGTGCGTAGTGCCTTCGGCCAACGCCACGAGCGCCCGCTCCTCGCGGGCACTATTTTCGAAGGTAGGGGAACGGCGGCTTCGCCTCCCTACCTCGGCGTGCGTAGTGCTTTCGGCCTACGACGCAAGCGCCCGCTCTCCGCGGGCACTCTTTTTGAAGGTAGGGGAACGGCGGCTTCGCCTCCCTACCTCGGCGTGCGTAGAGCCTTCGGCCTACGCCACGAGCGCCCGCTCATTGCGGGCACTATTTTCGAAGGTAGGGGAACGGCGGCTTCGCCTCCCTACCTCGGCGTGCGTAGTGCTTCCGGCCTACCCCGCGAGCGTCCGCTCTCCGCGGGCCCTGCTTTTAAAGGTAGGGGAACGGCGGCTTCGCCTCCCTACCTCGGCGTGCGTAGTGCCTTCGGCCTACGCCGCGAGCGCCCGCTCCTCGCGGGCACTACTTTCGAAGGTAGGGGAACGGCGGCTTCGCCTCCCTACCTCGGCGTGCGTAGTGCTTTCGGCCTACGCCGTGAGCGCCCGCTCTCCGCGGGCCCTGCTTTTGAAGGTAGGGGAACGGCGGCTTCGCCTCCCTACCTCGGCGTGCGTAGTGCCTTCGGCCTACGCCGCGAGCGCCCGCTCCTCGCGGGCACTATTTTCGAAGGTAGGGGAACGGCGGCTTCGCCTCCCTACCTCGGCGTGCGTAGTGCTTTCGGCCTACGTCGCGAGCGCCCGCTCTCCGCGGGCACTCTTTTTGAAGGTAGGGGAATGGCGGTCTCGCCTCCTTGTCTCCGCGTGCGTAGTGCCCTCGGTCTACGCCGCCAGCGCCCGCTCTTCGCGGGCACTATTTTCGAAAGTAGGGGAACGGCGGCTTCGCCTCCCTACCTCGGCGTGCGTAGTGCTTTCGGCCTACGCCGCGAGCTCCCGCTCTCCGCGGGCCCTGCTTTTGAAGGTAGGGGAACGGCGGCTTCGCCACCCTACCTCGGCGTGCGTAGTGCCTTCGGCCTACGCCGCGAGCACCCGCTCCTCGCGGGCACTATTTTCGAAGGTATGGGAACGGCGGCTTCGCCTCCTTGCCTCCGCGTGCGTAGTGCCCTCG
Source organism: Dendrocalamus latiflorus (assembly GCA_017311315.1). Taxonomy (NCBI): domain Eukaryota; kingdom Viridiplantae; phylum Streptophyta; class Magnoliopsida; order Poales; family Poaceae; genus Dendrocalamus; species Dendrocalamus latiflorus. The sequence goes on from CM029664.1 coordinate 29,998,745, forward strand.
GCCTACGCCGCAAGCGTCCGCTCTTCGCGGGCACTAGTTTCGAAGGTAGGGGAACGGCGGCTTCGCCTCCCTACCTCGGCGTGCGTAGTGCTTTCGGCCTACGCCGCGAGCGCCCGCTCTCCACGGGCCCTACTTTTGAAGGTAGGGGAACGGCGGCTTCGCCTCCCTACCTCGGCGTGCGTAGTGCCTTCGGCCCACGCCGCGAGCGCCCGCTCCTCGCGGGCACTATTTTCGATGGTAGGGGAACGGCGGCTTCGCCTCTCTACCTCGGCGTGCGTAGTGCTTTCGGCCTACGTCGCGAGCGCCCACTTTCCGCGGGCACTCTTTTTGAAGGTAGGGGAACGGCGGTCTCGCCTCCTTGCCTCCGCGTGCGTAGTGCCCTCGGCCTACGCCGCAAGCGCTCGCTCTTCGCGGGCACTGTCTTTGAAGGTAGGGGAACGGCGCCTTCGCCTCTCTACCTCCGCGGGCGTAGTGCCCTCGGCCCACGCTGCAAGCGCCCGCTTTTCGCGGGCACTCTTTTGCCCTCGACTCCGCCGTCCGCCTCGTAGGAATCGCCTCGGCGGGACGGCACGTCCTCGGCGCTCGACAACACGTCTTTGGCACTCGACTCCGCCCTCCGCCTCGTAGGCATCGCCTCGGCGGGACGGCACGTCTTCGGCGCTCGATGGCACGTCTTCGGCACTCGACTCCGCCGTCCGCCTCGTAGGCATCGCCTCGGCGGGACGGCACGTCTTCGGCGCTCGACTCCGCCGTCCGCCTTGTAGGCATCGCCTCGGCGGGAGGACACGTCCTCGGCGCTCGACGGCACGTCTTCGGCACTTGACTCCGCCGTCCGCCTCGTAGGCATCGCCTCGGCGGGACGGCACGTCCTCTGCGCTCGACGACACGTCTTCGGCACTCGACTGCGCCGTCCGCCTCGTAGGCATCGTCTCGGCGGGACGGCCCATCCTCGGCGCTCGACGACACCTCTTCGGCACTCGACTCCGCCCTCCGCCTCGTAGGCATCGCCTCGGCGGGACAGCACGTCCTCAGCGCTCGACGACACCTCTTCGGCACTCGACTCCGCCCTCCGCCTCGTAGGCATCGCCTCGGCGGGACGGCACGTCTTCGGCGCTCGATGGCACGTCTTCGTTACTCGACTCCGTCGTCCGCCTCGTAGGCATCGCCTCGGCGGGACGGCACGTCCTCGGCGCTCGACGATACGTCTTCGGCGCTCGAATCCGATGTCCGCCTCGTAGGCATCGCCTCGGCGGGACGGCACGTCCTCGGCGGGACGGCACGTCTTCGGCACTCGACTCCGCCGTCCGCCTCGTAGGCATCGCCTCGGCGGGACGGCACGTCCTCGGCGCTCGACGACACGTCTTCGGCGCTCGACTCCGCCGTCCGCCTCGTAGGCATCGCCTCGGCGGGACGGCACGTCCTCGGCGCTCGACGACACGTCTTCGGCGCTCGACTCCGCCGTCCACCTCGTAGGCATCGCCTCAGCGGGACGACACGTCCTCGGCGCTCGACGGCACGTCTTCGGCACTCGAGTCTGCCTTGTAGGCATCGCCTCGGCGGGATGGCACGTACTCGGCGCTCAACGACACGTCTTCGGCGCTCGAATCCGCCGTCCGCCTCGTGGGCATCGCCTCGGCGGGACGGCACGTCTTCGGCACTCGACTCCGCCGTCCGCCTCGTATTCATCGCCTCGGTGGGACGGCACGTCCTCGGCGCTCGACGACACGTCTTCGGCACTCGACTCCGCCGTCCGCCTCGTAGGCATCGCCTCGGCGGGACGGCACGTCTTCGGCGCTCGACTCCGCCGTCCGCCTCGTAGGCATCGCCTCGGCGGGACGGCACGTCTTCAGCGCTAGACGGCACGGCTTCGGCGCTAGACGACGTCTTCGGCGCTTCGCTGATTTCTTCATAGGCATTGCCTCTAGGGTCTGCGAGCTACCAGTTGCATCGGCACCCTCGCGCTTGCTGTCAGGGAACGGGGGGCTGGGGTGGTTGATCGCGTCAGTTCGCCCATCGGGACCTCAGCGCTTGCTGTCGAGGGAGTACTGTTGTAGGGGTGGCCCAACCCCCCGTGACTGGGCCATGCAACTAGTCCAACATGTAATAGGCCCAATAGTGTAGAGGAATATACCAGTGTACCCCCATCCTTTGTAAGTACTAAGGGGTAGAATGGGGATTTCCCACTCTACCCCACTCATATATATATATAAGCCCCTAGGAGGGGCAAAGGGGGACATCTCTCTCATTCTTACTCAACTCCCCCACACAGACCTGGCTCCTCTCCTTCCACTAGTCCCCTCTTTCTCTGTTTGGCCCGTAGCCACAACAGCGTCCATGGCACGAATTGATAAACAGCGATGTAAAATAATAGCCCAATTTTTTAGCTTCAAGACTGAGGCAGAGTATCTGGCTATTTGCTTATTCATACGTCCCTTTTGTTAGATATGTATACATAGCTATGTATTTACCCTATTGTATGAGGGGTTTTCTGCATATTTGCCACACCTGTACATGTATATATATTGGCCTATTGGCCTCATAATGAATGCATGCGCTATTCATAACATGGTATCAGAGCGTTACCTAGGGTTAGGGTTTTTTCGCCGTCGCTGCTTTTGGGCCGCTGGTTCATCCTCCAGCCCCCACTGCCGCCGGCTTTGCCCCCTGCCGCCGTTGCTTCTTCCAGCCGGGTTGCCGTCCATTGGCTCTTCTGCCCGCTCGTGAGGTCGCCGCCCTTCGAAGACGCCCAACTCGGAGGTGCTGCCGGCCGTCGCTGCCTTGGATTCCCCCGTGAGGTCTTACGCCGCCGTCTGGATCGACTGGATCCAGATCTACCGCCGACCGCCGTCGCCGACCCCGCCATCCAAAGATCCCGGCCGTGAGGTGTCGCTCCGCCCCCGCACGAGGCCTTCGCCGCCGGAGTCGCGCGAGGCCGTCGCTGTTGCTGTTGGTGAGCTCGGGACGCCGCCGTCCAGATCCCGCCTGAGACCGGCCGTGAGGTCACCGCACCGCTAGCTGGCCATCCACCGACCCCGCTCCGCCGGTCGCCGCACCATCCGCCGACCGCTCCGCCCGAGTAGGCTGCTCTGCTCTCGGTGGGGAGCTCTCGGTGACGCCCAAGTGGGGTGGGCTGGTCAGTTTCGGCCTTTTTAGTTTGTAGGTTAAAAAAAGGGCAAAAAAACAAAAAGAAAGAAAACTTCATGTTGTTGATCCACCATAAGTTTGAGGGGGTGTTAGATATGTATACATAGCTATGTATTTACTCTATTGTATGAAGGGTTTTTTGCATATTTGCTACACTTGTACATGTATATATATTGACCTATTGGCCTCATAATGAATGCATGCGCTATTCATAACACCTTTCATTGTGAGATATTCTACTCATGCTTAGCTGAATGGAGGGTACTCTATGATTGGCCTTACACGCCAGCTACAAGATCTTTTGGTAGAAAGTGTCCCATCAATTTGAGTCCACATATATTCGTGTACATAAGATTCTTTCATATATATTGTTAACCAGTTCAATAGATTCTTGTTGCATTAGAATTTTGCGCCATGTATTTGTCCTCTCTCTGCTATGAGCCTATCAAGAATTCCTTGTCGTACTCAGGTTCCTTGCAAGCAGCACCAACAAATCAAGTTCATTGCATCTAGACAATTTTCCAGTGCAGAAAATTGTCGTACTCGATGGATTCATTCGAGTGGGCCATCTTTTCTGTGCTGCAGGCAACAAAAATTCCAACCATCATATTGGGTTCCTATGCTTTAGTCATTATGTCCAACGTGCATGTGTCATTGACCGTGCATGAGCTGTTCGATCAGAAATCAAACGCATGAAGTTCAGATAACTTTTCAACTGCTAAAGAAAAGAACTCGTGTAATTTTTTTTTTTTTTGGACAGTGGCGGCTCTCTGGTCATGATAAGATAGACTACTCAAAACATCATTTTCAGAGTGTACAAATCACCAAAAAGAAATGGAATACAGGATGGCAGGTATGCAGGGGAAGATTAGTACAACTCAAAAGAGGCCAAGGCGTCTGCAATCAATCAGGGGTCCATGACAGCTCGTCCACTTCTAATTTTTCAATGGACGGCTTCCCCTTACGCCACCATTGTTACCATCTCTCTTATCTAATTTGTTTTTCTTCCAGTATATCATTGTCGATTGCTTTCATATCTCTATTCACTGTCCAGTCGGCCGTCAAGTGGAGGAATCTAGCAAGCAATCCCTTACATCCATGAAGATGAAACGTTAGCCACTGGAAGTCTGGAAGCATCTTATTGCCTGACTGCCTTGTGTGGCCTAGTGCATATTACTCTTGAGGAGAATCTCACTGGGAATTTTTCACTCTGTACAATGACACCCAATCCTGAAATCAAGCCATTGTTATTACTGAACAAGGACGTGCTTAGGCAACGTACAATGGTGTGCTAGCTGAATCTGACTCTGATCCCACCAATGCTAAGCGGTAGGCAACAAAGCATGGAAGTGAATCGATTCCCCGTTGCATTCTCTTTGACGTGCGACAATGAGAGTATTAAAGGATGTAGTTCTTTTGAGCTAGCCGCTTAGGATTTTCAGGATAGGTATTCGGAGTTAATATAAAATATTATTCAATAGAAAAGTAGAGATTCATAGTAGCAAAAATTAAAGTATAAATTGCTTGTAGTAGAGACAGCATCCCAACTAATTTAGAAAAATTACAAACAATTAAGAAAAATTGTTGAAGTGGAAATATGGGATCTAGAACTTAGAAATAGGGATGCATTTGTGTTGTTATTGACATGCGCGACCTGTCTTGCCAGCCCCAGTGGCACAACCACTGCCACATGCTCCCTCCTGGGACCCGGCTATAGGCGATCTGACTAACCCATGCTTGGCGCTCGTCGTCATACGCTTGCTACCTTGAATTTAATTTTGCATAAAACTCGGTTTTGGCCAAAAAAATTTAACTGTCTATTCACCTGCCCCCTCTAGTCAGTTTTTTTGAACCTTCATCTAGGTCGTAGTTTTTTAGATGAATTGGAGAGAGGGAGATGTGTGAGTAAGCTAAAATCTATTAGGGGTATAAATATGAAATATTTGGACCAATTATCAATATAATATATATACACCAAATATGCCTACTAAATACATGTTATTTTGTTAAAATTTTGGGTGTTCAATTGAACACCCATGAACTACGTGCGGTCTATCCATGGCTACTGAAGTACTGAAGCTAGCCCATGAATTCTTTACTGTTCTAGCCCCCTGTGTCCTGTTTTTAATAGATATGGCACTCGGTTCCTGTGTTTTGCTAGATTGGCTCCTTCCCAACCGCGTATCAACAGGCAGGTGACACGTGGTATTTCCACAGATGGGGGGGGGGGGCCAAATCCATAGCCGGCAAGCGAGAAAATCTGCCTGGCCTCAGCATGTGCGCTGAGAGCAGCTGTAAGATCAGTGGTCGATGCTACAATAGCTGGTTGATGATCAATACTACAGTATCTGGTTGGTGGTCGGTGCTATAGTAGCTGATCGATGGTTAGAGAATGATCGATAGCTAAATGTGGTCGATGGTCGAAACTACAAAGTGGTCGGAGGTTGAAGTCTATAACGTGGTCGGGCGGTCGAAGTCTAAAGAGTAGTCAGGGCAAGCGGAAATTATAAAGTGGTCAGGATAGTCTGAAGTTATGAAGTGGTAGTTAGTGCGGCAGCGGTCAGAACGCACCCCGATCGTAGGATTCAGTGGCCCCGACAGTTCGCGCGTGCGTAGGGGAGGGCAAAAGCCCACGGCCGCCGACCACTTGTCCACGCCCGCCCGGCCGTGGAATTGTCAAGCATCGCCCGCAGGTGGTTCCGCGGTCAGGAGGGGGTCAAAAGCACAAAAACGCCACCCCAAACACCATATCTACCAAAAAAATGTCACAGGGGCCAAAAAAATCCTAGCCCATAGAACCCCAGTCAGCATAGCCGGGCTTGGACAGTTGTGACCATGTCTGCACATGATTTTCAAAGTGAAACTAGCCATCTAGTGAGAGAGTGTGTGTTCCATTTCCTCTGTAGTTTTGTATAGATTCCCGGTGATCTAATGGGGCCTAAAGCCAGGTCTGTTTGGAATGTAGACATCGTGGTATAGTCCTCGTGAAATTTTCAACTTACACAAAAGATTAGTGCTACAAGAGGGGTGCACGCCGATGCGGTGCAGAAAAGGAATCAATGTCACCGTCGTCAAAAGCCATGACTCCTGAATGATGTCGCAAGCAACTAGTTTTTAAACGATAGGTAAATTATAGTAGACACTATATTAGATTTAACTATATTAACTAAAATTATATATAAATATTTTTATATATATTATCTCTCTTAAATAGTTAAAATTTAAAAATCATACGCTAAAAAGTAACTCACCGCGGGTGACGTTTTGAGAGCTAAGAATCTTCCCCCCAACCCCAAACTGACAGATTCATCTATTCATTCAGAGCGTGAAAAGGCCGAATAATCTCAGCCGCACCTCCCCCGTTCTCTGGCATGCACAGTGCGCTGGAAACTGCCGCCGTAGGTGGGGCCCACATGTCAGAGGACTGCACAACCCGCGTGTATACCGTGCTTTGTTATCTGAGCTTCCGTCTGACGGACGGTGGCGGTCGCATCACCAGTGGTGATCTGCGTGCCACGTGTAATATAGGTCACCGAATGTACTGTGTCTGTGCGCGTGCACCTGTGTGATCCCTGTGCGACACTCATGCAGAAACCAGGGCGGGTCCATGCATGCATCGATCGATCGTGCGTGTCGCTGACACGCATCTGTGCATCATGTATACGCATGCTGGTCGTGGAGGGAATCCTTCTGCCTTTTCGATAGACTTGGCTTTCGGTTCGGCTGAAAAGCTCGTGGCTTATGGCTGAAAACACTGTAGCTGACTGAAAAAAGCACTGTAGCTGACAGAGACTTATTTAGCATAATTAAATTTAAAAAAAATAAAAAATAAAAAAATATGTTAGCCCATTACGGATAATACAAACAAAATACGGGAAAAAAAGAACCGGTAAAAAAGCTCAACAAAAAGCCAAAAGTTCAGAAAAAGACGAAACTTATGAATAGTAAAAAATAAGTCAGAAGCCGAAGCCGAGTTAATCAGGGCCAGGTGTTCATTTGGTTCGAATATTTAAATTTTTGCTGAGCTAATTTAATAAATATCTAAATCAATAATTTGATAAATGATATCTTATTTACATTAGTAAATCTTAACAACAATCATCACTGATCCTCTTTTTGTAATCTTCCAAAATTCATCTCCATTCCCGATCCTCTTCCCAAATTGATCTTTTCTCCTGCACCCTTGCAAGTCCATTTCTCCCTTCCTCCTCTATCCTCATTGCCAGAACGCCTCAATCAGCTAGCCGCTTTGCAGGTCTCTCGCCGCGCAAGTTGACCAGTCGCCTTAGTGCATCTCGATGGGACTATACAGCGAGATGTAGCTCGTGACAAAGGCAGGGGTGAAGTGTGTGGCGGTACCGTTGACCAGCGGGCAGACTACATGGTGGTGCGGTATGGTGAGAGAAGTGTGGAGAAGCCGCTTCCAGAAGGTCGATGTTTGATTTAGCTCTGAAGCCATTTCAACCGCCCCTTAATGCTTTAAGGCTCTGTTTTGTTTGGGGTTAAAGGTTTAAGGTTAAGAGGTTGGTTAGGAATTTAACCTGCCAAACAACATTGGATTAGGAAGGATTAACTTAACTCAATCAAAATGTTTTAACACTTCTAACCAACGATTAAGTTAACCCTCCTAAAGTTTGTTTTTCTAGTGCTAACACAGTGAACCCACCTAATATAGCCAAACATTAATTAGATTAACAAGATTTATTGCTAAACACAAAATCTGAGTTAAGCTAACATAATTAAGTTAAAGTTAGTTTACTCGGTTATTTTAATCTCAAACCAAATAAAGCCTAAGAGGCTACGCACGAGTTTGATGGATCAACTCCATACCAGGGATGCATGCAACGCAATATATTCACCATACATATGAACAAATTAATACACATCGATCGCCCGTGTAAAGAAGCAAAATTTGCAGATAAATCGTTACAAAATTAAGCTAGCAGGTGAATGTATGATTGGCCACTTTATATGCTTGATCTCTTGATGATGCGGACCAACTAAAGATTAGTTGATGCGTATGACCCGATCTTTCCTGGTACGATTAACTAGGTTCCTTCTCCTTGGATAGAGTCTTCTCCTTGTCTTGATGTAGCAAACAATATTGATAAGGGCAATTTGCACTAGTATGCAAGGCGCATACTAGAAGCAATCCGCCGAACTCCCCAAACCGTGAATTCAGCAAGAAGACACGAATTAGAAGAGATGAACCTTGTAGATTCGATGAGCAATCTCAAGAATCTCCTATTCTTGCCTTACACCAACTCCGCAAACTCCAAACGAGAAAACCTTGCAATCACGCATTCTGGCCTCCACCAACCATCATGACGATTTTCTCTTTTATTTCACGAGTCTAAAAATTTATCATATCATAGCCTAAGTTACAATGGGGCTAAGGCCCTGGCCTTATATTGGTGCACAATGCACGGCCTTGACTAAAACTCACGCACAACTTGGCCTAAGGCCGAAACAAACTCCAATACGAACTAAAAAGGAAATACCTAAACTGCTACATCTGAATTCTCTCTCAATTTGTGACGTGACCATGAGGATTCCGTGGCTGGCGCCTTGTCCATTGTGTGGGGCTTCGAAATAGCTTTCCAACGAGTCCAAGAATGCCCAAATCGGACTCCGTTTGTGAAAGTTATGGACGTTTTAGTATCGGTCTTGCCAGCTGTCCCAATCCGAGTCCGAATCGGTTTCAAATCTTTATATGTTTTGTTTTCTTGTTCAAGGGGCTTTCAAATCCGTTTGGAACCTGAAAAGGAGTCCTTCTCAACCTTTAGAAAGCCATGGTGTGGTCGAATTTTACCCTTACTTGCATTGCAATACTCGAACTCTTTATGTTTGGCAAGTCTCGCGCGTCTCTCCGGACAGCCCATGCAGCATCCAATAAAGTTGTCATAACTTTGTGTAGGAAACTCCAATCAAGTGCCGTTTGATTCGTTGGAAAGTAGACTTCATTAGCTTTCCAAATATGTATTTTGTGTGCATTAGAAACCTCAGAATTGGCGTTGAGAACTTCATGAACATTATGGATAGAACTGCAATTACGAGAACTTGATTGATCTTGTGTCTTCCTCTTTAGCCAAACTAACTTTCTTTCTTCTCCATCCACACCTCTAATTCCATGCATTGTTGTGTTATTTGCACCGCGCAAAGGAGGAATCACGTAAGCATCCGCACGAACTAGGATATTCTTCTCTCTCCTATAACCGATTGCTTCTTTCTCCTTGCGCAATTCAGCATTACTAAGACTTGTAACTTTAGATTGCATAGATGAAGCACAAATCAATATAGCATTCACACTTTTGGCCACATCACTTGTGGAAGCTACGGAGAAGAGAATATACTTATGTTGAGCTGTGAGATAGAGACAACTTGTCTTTGAAAGAGATACATTGTTTGCTAGGTCGATCATAGTACTGTAGCCGAGATACGTTGCAGCACGTATCCAAAATAAGTCAGTAAGAGTGCATAATGGGATAATACTAAGGTCATGTTTCAAATGATTTTAACTTCTAATTTTTTGATTTTATTTAGTTTTTGATTTTTATTTTTTACATTGTTCTAATAGATATAGCGATATTTTTTTATTTTTTTATTTTTTTATTTTTAAAATACTAACAGTCACTTAAGTAAAAAAGAAGTCCACATAAAAAGTAAAAAAACCAAGGCTTTTAACCCTTTGGAGCGAGGCCTGTTCATCACGTGGTCTGGCACGATGGTTATAGCAAGTAATATACGTGGAGTGTGAGAACACGTGTACATGGAATGCTTCGAACGAGCTGATCGATCTGTTCAAATTAACACTGCTGATAGGTTCATCACGGATGACTCACGAGGACAGGTGGTCAATCGATCTGCGTATTCTAGTATTATACTCACTGATTTATCATGCCTGACACGTCCATTATCAAACCGGAAACGTACTAGTAGTACCATAGGAGTACGTCCTTCGAGTTTCGAAGCGCAACGGATCTTCTTCGCGACCAGGCGAGAAGAAGCTTCGAAGGTAGGGCAGTGGTCAGCAAAATGTCAGAATCCAGCTGGTGATTGGGCGTCGTACGGTTGCTGCAACGACCACGGCCCCCTGACTCGGTGGGCCCTCCCGTCAGCATCCCCGGCCCACCAAGATCCCACACAGGCAGGAGACGAGGGGAGCAGGGACAACGGATCGAATACATCACTGTTTTCGCGCTGCAGCACTCTTTTTTTCGAATCTACTCTCCTCTTACGTGGAAATGTATTTCTGGTCCCTTCTATGACCATGACAACAACGATGAACAACACATGTGATCTACAATATTATATTACCGCAGCACATCGGTCCATACATTACATGAAAGGGAGCGCGGCAGACGGTGGGCCCTACCGGCCTGGCACAGTGCCTGAGCGTGACAAGAGGTGCTACTACGTGGCTATTTGGACACCACGGTAGGTGCTGTTGCGGTCAGAAAGTGCAGCAGATCGACAGCCCCACGTCTGCCACGATTACTTTTCACATACTACGCTGGACCAATATGTCACCGTAGGATAATATGATAGGTAACATGTGTTGTTCAAAGCTGTTATCACGGTCACTAAGAGAACCAAAATACAAATTTGAGCGTAGGGCTACATTTGGAAAAAAAAAATGCTACGGGCTAGGTATGCATTGGACTCCAAGATCTAGGAGAAACAAACGAATTAGTTGAGCAATCAAAGGGCACAGCTCAGCCCTGCACACCAGGGTCCTAGTCCTACGTTACAAAATCAATATTTATATTATCTTCTAACTTCTCTTAAAGAGAATGACATCAGGTGCACTTGAAAAACTCCCTGGATTTTGTTGGCGTTTTGGAAAGCTTCGCAAGGGGAAAAAAGCACTGACTACCGGGCCCCACCTACGCGCCGTATAGCGCTAAGTTATTCAGAAAAGATCCCCTGCGGCGCCGGTGCGGTGCACAATAAAAGGAGACGTTGGATGGAGCCTTTCCCCAACCCGAATTAAACCCCAGGCCCAACAAACAAACTCTCCACCACTTCACATTCCATTCGCCTCCTCCCTCCTCTCCACGGAAACCAAACCAAAATCCATGGCGTCCATCCGCCTTCTCCCTCTCGCGTTGCTGCTCTCCGCGCTCTCCGTGGCGCAGGCGCAGTGGCCGACCATCCGGCTGCCGTCGGAGCGCGCGCCGGACGGGGAGGACGACTCCGTCGGGACCAGGTGGGCCGTCCTCATCGCCGGCTCCAACGGGTACTACAACTACCGCCACCAGGTGCGCGCTCTACTGCTCAAACTAATTCTCGGTGCTAGTAATTGCCTCACATAATGGTTCGGCCGTTCGGGTACGTGTTCGTGATCCTCGGTTCGCTCGATTTCGTTCCTGTTTTTTTGGGTCCCTCGCGTGCATCGCCGTAGAAACAGAAGAACCCTGTTCCGTTTGTGGTGTTGCGGCGCATTCCGGAAATCTACCTCCCGTTTGATACGATTAGTATGTCGAGCATCTCTCCATAATTAAACAAAGATTTTTGGGCAACTGCTTGATATAATATTGGCACATTGCCGTATCGCAGTGAAGCAGGGGCTTGATCGAAGGGAAATTTTCCCTTTTTTCCTTTTCCGCAAAGTGGATCGAAGATTTTGTGTGCAGCTCATTTGGCGTATGACGGGTAGATGATGGTATTTGACTGACTTTTGGGTCCTACGTTCCGCGTTCGTGTGTTGCGTTGCGCCCTCTGCACGACGCGTGCAGGGCCAGCAGCCACCGATAAGGCCGGCCAATCCTGTGTAACACCTGTGAAAGCTAGTTCTACTACTAATAAGTACGGCTTGTGATGCTATGTCGCTGTACGCAGAAACATACTGCGCTACTGGTAACATGAGGTGTTGAAGCCAGAAGCCACATCAGTTTCAAGTTTTTCACTCCTCTCATTTCGAGGATAACATAGAGGGCTACAGACGTGCGTATCATGTACCTTGTTACTTTCGCTCTCGTCTCGCACATATATCTCTTCGTCATTTTTTACACCACTCATTTCCTCTCTAAAATCACTTCTTTCAGTCATCACTATTTATTTTAAGTCAAAAATTATCAGTCATAAAAAAAACCGTCGGCACAATCTAATACGAACACCTCATATTTCTCATTAATTGCACTATTCAGCTAACACGGCGTGAACAATTTTTCTTGTTGCTGTTGTGTGCTGGCTGTCTTTCGGGCGGTATGAGCATGATTTTCTGATTGTTTATTGTACTTTGACACTGTGTGTTTCCAAATTGCTACTGACATGGTGGTTGGTGGAACTGGGAATGGTTAATGACTGAGAATTGCTGTGTTTTGGGGACTGCAACTTGCAGGCGGATATCTGCCACGCCTACCAGATCATGAAGAAGGGCGGGCTCAAGGACGAGAACATCATCGTCTTCATGTATGACGACATCGCGCACAGCCCGGAGAATCCGAGGCCTGGAGTCATCATCAACCATCCCCAGGGTGGCGATGTCTACGCTGGGGTCCCAAAGGTAACCATCCATGTTCTTCATGGAAATTTTACAGTGGTGTAGGACAGTGGCGGATCCAGAACTAAAACGGAGGAGGTGCTCATAGAACTTGTCTTCTTCTATCTTCAGACCAAATGACTAAAACTAAAACGAAGGAGGTGCTCGTAAAACTTGTCTTCTTCTATCTTCACACCAAATGACTAACTCCCTTCATGGATAGATGCCAGTGTTAAAGGTGTTATCCACATTCTGACCGGCCGTAGGGTGGGCTCTAGCCCCGGCTGACCCATCGTTTTGTCCGCCCTTGGTGTAGGAACTTCTAAGAAAGATTACCTTACTACTTCCTGCAGAATGTTGCAATGGTTGTAGAAAAATGTGACAGTGTGATAATGTAGAATTAAACCCCAAAAAATTCAAAAGCAGCTAGTACCTCATTGAAAATGACTGAGTGCCTAAATTTTTGTCAGTCTTGACGTCTTTCGCCAATTTGTTGTGAACAAGAAAGGCATGATTGGTCCACATAATTAAGAGGCGAACAGACTTAATTAATATAATCTCAAATTTTTAATAAGACGTCAACATCTTAGTTGAACCAACTTCCCTTAGGAAGTACTAATGGTCAGGGATGTTACTAATGGTCACGCTGACTCACGCATCCCTGTCCGTAATTTTCCTTCTGTTGGACTTAATCTCCTCTATTTTTCACTGTAGGATTACACCGGGAAGGAGGTTAATGTCAAGAACTTCTTCGCTGTTCTGCTCGGCAACAAAACCGCTGTCAGTGGTGGGAGCGGCAAAGTCGTGGACAGTGGCCCCAATGATCATATTTTCATTTTCTACAGTGACCATGGGGGTCCTGGTGTCCTTGGTCAGTAGTCGGAACCAACTATTCTTGGCTTCTTGCACTTCTGTCTGTTTATGTCTGGAACCAATCAGATTAGATATTATATACACATGCGTGCGAAATTGGACATGGACAACTAACTTCCCACAGTTTTTTATTCTGTATAAATTTTCAGGGATGCCTACCTATCAGTACCTCTACGGTGACGACCTCGTAGATGTTCTGAAGAAGAAGCACGCTGCTGGAACCTACAAAAGCCTGGTATCAGATCAGTTCTTCGATCATTTTTTGCTCTGTGATAGTCTGCTGCTTGAAGGAATGGCTTGAGGTGTATGGTTCTCTCCTTTCGCAGGTCTTTTACCTTGAAGCCTGCGAGTCCGGGAGCATCTTTGAGGGCCTCCTGCCAAATAACATCAATGTCTACGCAACCACCGCGTCGAACGCAGAGGAGAACAGCTGGGGGACGTACTGCCCCGGCGAGTACCCGAGCCCTCCTCCGGAGTACGACACCTGCTTGGGGGACTTGTACAGCGTTTCATGGATGGAAGACAGGTACTTGATTCCTCTCTCTCTCTCTCTCTCTCTCTCTCTCTCTCTCTCTCTCTCTCTCTCTCTCTCTCTCTCTCTCTCTCTCTCTGTTTTTCACTACATTTATTTTTGGCATGGTAAAATCCTGCTCTGATCCTGTCAGTTCCAACTCACATGTGGCACCATGTCAACTTTTGGCTGCAGCCTCGCCAGTTAGTACTTTCGAGTACCGTACGGGAGTGTTATTTCGAAATGATTAACCAATTAGTACGGCGCTACCTGCTATCTGTGTTAATTTAAGTAAGATGGTAGTGATATGCATGTGTTGCTTTACTTTTAGGTGCACATGCTTGGCCGCACGACGATAACTCATTGCATAGCATGTGGCGTGGTCTTTGCTGAACTTTCTTTAAAGCATATGCTGAATATGGTATTGTTGTTCAACCCCTTCACTACTAACATGAGAAAAGAAAAGAAATAACATGGAATCAAAATTAAAATCCGCTATTCTGTTCAGCTGGGCCTGGCCAGCTCACAGTCTACTCTTTGAGATGGACGAAACCCTGTTAAGGCTACGCCCAAACATAGCCCGTATACTACCATTGCTGCAGGCTGCGGTTCGGTTGAATACCATGCATTTAACTGGGCCGACCTGGAGCTGTTCTCCTGTTGGCTGTAGGCTGTAGCCAACAAACAAGGATTGCAAGGCGGATCCGATGGCCATGGAGTTTTGGGACTTCTTCCATTTTTAGTGCTCCACGTTGTAGCATGCCTCTGAATGTTGCATCCAATCGAATTCATGTGAAACTGAAACAGATGGTCACTAACATATTCTCCTGTAGGCTGTCATGGCACTACTTGTTCGACTAGCAGTTTCCCATGTTAGAGTTGAACCTGGAATCAAAATCCTTGGGTCATATGTTTGAAGTGAAAGCGAAACTTTTCTTGTTGCAGTTCTTAGCCATTTCAATTGTACCGTAATAGTTTGTAATTTTCAATGTTGACAGCGATGTCCACAACCTGCGAACTGAATCTCTCAAGCAGCAGTACAAGCTGGTAAGTTTTTCAGACTTCAATTTCTTTTAATTTAACCTTACAGCAGTGCTTCGATGTGCCTAATGTAACTTATTGGTTGAGCAGGTCAAGGAGAGGACATCGGTTCAGAACACATACAGTTATGGTTCCCATGTGATGCAATACGGTTCTTTGGACCTGAATGTTCAGCATCTGTTCTTGTACATCGGATCAAATCCTGCTAATGACAACGCCACGTTTGTGGAAGATAACTCATTGTCGTCGTTCTCAAGAGCTGTTAATCAGCGGGATGCTGATCTTGTTTACTTCTGGCAGAAGGTTTGTAATTTATATCATGTGAAATCTACTGACCTTGATTGTCGTCACATGATCTCTTTATTATTGTCATGCCTTATTCACAACAATTCATTATTTCAATGGATAAACCAACTGATTGCTTTCTTTTATCTCACATGTAGTACCAGAAATTGGCCGAGGGCTCCCCTGAGAAAAACGATGCTCGGAAGCAATTGCTTGAAGTGATGGCCCATAGATCTCATGTTGACAACAGTGTCGAGCTGATTGGAAACCTTCTGTTTGGCTCTGAGAATGGTCCAAGGGTTCTGAAGACTGTTCGCACAGCTGGTGAACCTCTGGTTGATGACTGGACCTGCCTCAAGTCTATGGTAAGCCTCCATTTGACTTTGGTTGGTCATGTATCAGCATCTCTATGTTCTGTTTCTGTTGTGTTCTGCTATTGTTTTAAGTGTTGCTTGTCTGGGCCTAAGAGCAAATTCTGAAGCTTCACTTTCAGTTGTATAATAATAGTTTAATTCTTGCAGATTTCTTTGAAAATCGGTGCCATTTGTTGTCTAACAAATAGAATTGAGTTTGTCATCTGGTTGATTTTGCATATGTAATCAGGTCAGGGTTTTACTCAGAGGTGAATAAATAATTTACGTGTTATGAAATGCCTAAACCATAGGATAATTCTACTTAATCACTACAAAGGGAGGAGTAAAAGCGAGAAAAAAGATCATTTCCTCTCATTTTTTGGTTTATATAATTATCAAGGCCTCTGTTTAGTTGTACAGGTTGTGTTCTCCTAAGTCCTAACAGCCAAACCGTAAGAGCAAGGTTACTTAACCTGTTCTTTTGGGCTGCGGATTATTAGCCTAATGAATAGAAATTTTTGAAAGAAACTAAAAGTCAAAAGCTGCTGAAAAGCCAAAAAGAACAGTGCCTAAGCTTTTCGAGATGATTATGTTCAGTTTGAGTGCTCTAGCTAGTTCCTTCAGTTCCATATATTGCCAGCTCTTAACTACCGAATATGCAGGTGTTATCTGGCATCTGCTGCAGTTAGGGTATGGAATAATTTCTGTTGTCCCTGCACACCTAATATGCTTCTGCCTTTTATTCAGGTTCGTGCTTTTGAAGCGCAATGTGGCTCGTTGGCGCAGTATGGAATGAAGCACATGCGGTCCTTCGCAAACATCTGCAATGCTGGCATCCGTGCTGAAGCAATGACAAAGGTTGCCGCGCAGGCTTGCACGAGCATTCCCTCCAACCCCTGGAGTTCCATCCACAAGGGTTTCAGTGCTTAAACCATAGGTGAAGCAAACTTGATCAATACTTCAGCTATGGCACCGTACCAATTTTCCTTCCTTTTCGCACAGCGGTAGTAGTGCTTGAACCATAGGTGAAGAAGAATTATGCCACTATTTCAGCTATTCCACCTTACCAAATTACCTTAGTTAGATCGATTTATGATGTACATACCATAGCAGAAAGTGATTTGGCAATGTTACCTGTCATCACTGTACATACTTGTAGTTTGTAAGCATGTGTAGTTTGTACTTCCTTATATGAAGAATGCATCGCTGCTATTTTTACATTGCCAAGTGAACCTCACTAGTCAGTAATCTCAGGTTCAATCGGAACTGCTTGTTTGTCTTCCATTTTAAACCCCGGGTGTGTTCAGTTGTAGCTAGTGATCTCCTTTTCAAACGAAACAAAGCGATTTCAACCAGGGATTGCATGTATCACTTTCTGGTTGTAAAGTACAAACCAACAATACATATTAGAGACTGATGAAAATTAAACATATCAGCAAATAATCCTAGTACTTGCTGTTCAATTGCAGCAACTCCCATTTCTTCCCTAATGATGCTGGGGGCCATGTCTACCTAGGAGTCCAGAACTACTGTCGCTGTCAAAGACGAACTATAGTTCACAAAACTTTCTACACCAGCTATTACATATCTGAATACTGGCGCCTGGAGAACTATTTAGCATAGCATGGCACCTGGAGAAGGTTTCCCTCATAATTCTGCTTCAACTAACCTGAATGTTTGCCTGTATCTTCAAAGGAGGAAAGAAACACGAAACACAACTGTCAGCTTTATTACAGGCCTACACAAGTGCACTAATTCAGCAGTACTGCAAATGCAATTAGATTGTGATTGCGGTTACCTTACAAGTAGTAACGACCATGCTATCAACCAAACAGAGAAGCAGGTTTGTTTACGCATACTCTGCTTTTGTTTCCTTTGGCAAGGCAAAGCAAGACAGGACCATACCAATACAGCTAAAGTGTATGTAGGCCATGGTAGCAACACTGCTTTATTATGCTCTTTGGCGCGCACATGCGATGCAATATATGCAACAAAGCGGCTGGCTCCATCTAACTGATCCAAGTGGCAAAAAAAAAAATTATAATAAACCCTATCTGTACAAAAGAAAATATGTATCAAGTTTCAAAGATGATGCCATGGATTGTAGGGGACCCTCGCACCAAACAAGGAGACATCCACAGAATGTTGAGATGCTGTGAATTCTAAACATTAGGCCAGTCTCAGTGGAGATTTCATGTCCTAGTTTCCAACACACCTATATTTTAGAAACAGTGCAGAAGAGTTTCATCCCCATGAAACTCTCTCTACTCCCATTAAACTTTTATCATCTCTCTCTACATCAATACAGTGCCATGTCAGCGTATTTAATGCCCATGAAACTCTATGAAACCCCCACTGAGACTGGCCTTAGTAGCGTATATTAAGCATTAATTTTTAAAGGTGAAGTACTAGCTAGTAGAGTAGTTGAAGTATTAGTTTTCTTGAGCACAAATCATACTATAATTTTGCACTCGAAAGGATCTCGCCGGTTGCAGATGAATATTATTAAGATCTATCATGTGAAGCATAATGCGACAGAGTGAATGGTTTCAATAATTTAGATTTGTGGGCTGGAAATCTAGCCACGATTCTTACATGGACCGTCGTTGCCTAAGAGCAACTCCAGCAGGGCCCCTACTTGAGCCCTCAAACCTCATATTTGAGGGCTTGAGGCAAAAATAGAGGTCCAGCAGGGCCCCTACTAGAGCCCTCAAATTTGAGGAGCCCCTCAAATCCCCCTCCCACCCCTCATTCCCAGGGGCCCCCTACTCTGGCTCTCATTCTTCCGTTTCTTCCCGCTGGTGAAATTTCCCACCCCGCCGTCCCCGACTCCCCGCCTCCCTCCTTGCTCCTTCCCCCGCCTCCGCCCGTCCCCCTCCCTCCCACCCCGCCGTTCCCAACTCCCCGCCTCCCTCCTTGCTCCTTCCCCCGCCGCCGCCCCCTCCCCTGTCGTCCCCGACTTCCCGCCTCCCCCGCCGCCCCCACCGCGCCCGGCTCCCCCGCCGCCCCTTCCCCTTCCCCGGCGCCTCCACCCCCTCCACTGCCGACTCCGCCCCCTTCCCCGCCGCCCCCTTCCCCTTCCCCGGCGCCTCCACCGCCGCCTCCGCCCCCTTCCCCGCCGTCCCCGACTCCCCGCCTCCGCATCGCCGACCTCGACCGCATCGCCGGCCTCGACCGCATCGCCGACCTCGACCGCGACCACCACCAGCGGTTCCAACTTCGCCGGCCGCCAACCCGGACATCCTTCACGCCAGGTTCGCCCGCTGCCATCTCCTCCTGCGCCACCTCCACCTCCGTTGCGTCACCTGTGCTTGATACAGCTACGAGTTTTGTGTATCGATTTGATGTTCGTGTGATTCGTTGGTGAAGAATGCATGTTGATTTCTTGATGCAAGGTGGGGAAAGCACTTATCTCCAGATCATGTGCTTGTGTACTCTTCCCTTGGCATTCTGACTGAAAAGGGGATTGACCCCAAACTTGAACTGTTTCCCCTCCCAATTGTTTGCTGATCATTTGGGGTATATGTGGTGAACTGGTGATTAGAGGTTTAAGTTTCTATGGGCCTCTCACTTTTAATTTAATTAATATTTGTATTCAATCTTATTACTCAAGATGTGCAATTTATATAAATGGTAACTAGCTATGCGCCAATGTTCTTTTGACCTGTATGGTTAGCACTTAACTGTTCCAGTGGGACAGTGGGTACCATATCACGTGATGTGTTATCTTGGCTTGTCAATCGAAGGTCTATTTGGCAGTTTATTAGGTTGTAGCATGCAATGATCTTAGGAGCAATCTGATGAACAATGCTGGAAGACTGGCGTGCATTGTTCATAAAAACGGTCAAGTTCCCCAGTAATCCATCTTGTCTAGATGTTTATGAGTAGCTTGCTGCAATTTGAGATACTGGAATATGGCTAGATGATTATGTTTTGCTGTAGAACTATGTTACACCACAATCTATTTGAAATCTCTATTCACTTTGAGGCTTAAAACAATGTGCCTGCAGTCCCTTGTACAAGATGATAATGTCTAGGTGTTCTAAAAAAGTGGAAGTGGCTGTGAATAATAAGGTACCATTTACTGTTAATAGTATGACATGCTTAGAGTTGAATAAAACTCGGTTTCCTATAAATGGTTTATGCTACTAGATGTTTGTTTATCTGAAGGGTCGAGTGTTCTTGGGAAATTTTCATGTAGCATTACAACAAAAAAAATCCCTGTGGAATTTCAGAGTATGCGTTGCAAAAATTTCCCCTTTCTTTAGAAGGAGGCTTCAATCATATCGCCGTTTCCCCCCATTTTTGGAGGAGTTGGTGGACTGGTACCCTAGAAAGTCTTTGTTTCCTGTCGAGGATAACACTGGGCAGATTTTATTTCTGTGAGCACTGGATTGCTTGCTAAATCTGGATAAGTTCCATATAGTACAGCAGAGACTTTGCTTCTTTCAGTCATGTGTGCATAAGAAGAGTCCATGTTGATTTCTGGAATGCTAGGATGCTAATTCTGGGGCTTTCAATTTAGATCTGGTGCACATGCTCCTCTGGACAGTTCACATTTTATTGTAACTTAAATTAGTTCGATACTTTGATGTTTGAACAGTTTAATCAGTCTTGTCTTTTAGGAGATTAGTTCAGCATCAGCCTACTCAGTATCCGACTTCTGAAGAGCTGAGCATTGGGAAGATCAAGTTCAAGGCATTTGATTTAGGAGGCCATCAGATTGCTCGCCGTGTGTGGAAGGATTACTACGCCAAGGTCTCACTTCCTCTTTTGTTTCTATTTTTTATCTAGATGGGTTACTCCGTGTATGATTTTATCTGCTTGATGTTTTCTTCTCCTGCAGGTGTGATTTATAGAGATATTGTGTTGTCATTCAGTACTTCTTTAGTTCCTTACGAAATACAGAAATAGTAGCATGCTTCTGCTAGCATTAAAAGTTTTAGTAGATGTCATTATCAGTGGATAGTATTTGGCAGTGATGCACTAGAATATATGTGTCTAATTTTTTGTTGCCACATGTGATGCCAGCTGCTTGTTGCTAAATTTTATCAAGTTGGTTAGTTGTTTAATTGTTTTGTCGGACTATATGTTTGATGATCATGTCATTTGATTTGCAGAGATGTTATGAACTATGTTGTGATCGACTATCATTAAATTCGGACCAAATTTGTCTTTGAATTTAAATTTGAATATATGTATTTTCATTCATAATTTTAAGTATAGTGCTTAAGAGTTATAGTTTAAATAAATTATCATATAATGTGATGTTCTCAAATACATATGCATATATTGTGTGAGGAAATAGAGGGAATTAAGAAGTAGGGGCCCTGTTTTGAGGGCTCATGCTGGAGTGCAACCCAGAAAACAGGGCCCTCAAAAATAGGGGGAGCCCTCAAATTAAAAGTAGGGGCCCTATTTTGAGGGCTCCTGCTGGAGATGCTCTAATAGTTATTAACAACGTATCATGTAGGTAACGTCCGCGACAATGGCTCTGTTCCAAAGTGTCGTCATCTTTAGCTAAAATGACACTATAATAGCTATTAATTTTTTAAAGATATTTAATTAAAGAAAAAGAAAAAAAGCATTGTTTTATTTATCAGATAATGCAAAGGAAAAAAGAGGGGAAAAAAAGAAAAAATCGCGTTAAAAAGCCAACGTGTTTTAAACAGTTTATGACTTCTGAAAACTAGAAGCGATCATTGTTTGGAACGGGCCAATCTCTCCTGACGACGACTAAGTATCAAATCGAGAAATATGTAGTGGGAACACTAGCAAATTAGCAATGCTTTTGCCTTCATTGATGCTAGTGTGTAGGGGTGCAATCGGGTCGGATTTAGACGGATATTGTTTATACCATATTCTAATCTATATTTTTTCCGGATTCGGAGTCAGATACGATAAGACCAGATATGAATACGAATTCGAAGTATTCGAAGTTTCGGATACAGTACCACTGAGACGGATGCATGACGGTTTCGCATCGAAAACGGATAATATAGGCAAATAATATGTGTATACATAAAAGAATAATACACTGAACCATACAACCATCACTTCAAACCTTCAACTATCAATAAATTCATCTAGATTACTTAAGTATAATAGTCGACACAACACAAGTTTAATATAAGTGATAAATTTATACATAAGTTCGAAAACCAATAAATTCATACATAAATTCAAAAACTGATAAATTCATATGCAAATTCAACATAAACAGGAAGGATTGGTGGCGATAGGCTAGAGTGACTGAACTCTAAAGTTTGGTTAGGACTTAAGTAAAATCTAAGCTGGTTGGTATCAATGATGGTTATTGAGCTAGACCGGTTGAATACTAACTTGCTTACCAGATATCCAGTCGGATAGTATCCGGTTTACTATTTACCACGCTATTCAGTTAGATTTTAGTTTTTCCATTTTCGCTATCGTATGCTATCGTATCTGACAACAACTATTCGGTACTAATCAGATTTGGTACCGGATTGATCGAGATTAACCTGTATTGTTTGCATCCCTGCTAGTGTATGTGTGTTTTTTTTTCTGCAGGAGATTTGATTTCTTGGAGTGCATTCACACATCCTCTTCTGTAAAATGAAAGCATTGAAACCTTGAGGAAGAAGGATCAAATGTGTCCCAAGAAAGGTGAAAGCTACAGGTACAAGGCAATGTGCAAGTTTGAGTGTATGGTCGCCAGAAGTAATTATGATTGGTGAGGACCACGGGTCACTGTGTCTGTGTTTGTGGCTAGGCTTGGTTTGACAGCTACTGTGACACCAAAGGTGCAACCACCCCTGCAAATGACGGACTTTCCAGGGAGACCAAGATCACACCGTTTGGACCCAATTCTTCGCCGTGGGAGACCTGGGTTGTTTTGGGCCATATCTTTAGTTTTTGTTTATAATTTTTAAATTCTATCTATCTGTAAGAGACTGTATATAGAAAAAAAATAGTCGTATATGATTTTAACCCATATAGCTGAACTCGGTGCAGCGTCTACTATAATCTACCTGTAAATCACACCTTAAAAGACGTACCGTTTAAAATTAGTTAATGTATCAGGAAGTGATAAACTAAAACCTAAGCCAATGGCTGGTCTAGAACAAAAATAACGCGGAGGCGTCATGCTTCATCTATGTACTTATCAATGTATCCATCAATAATATAGTCGATAGTAATGCATTCTAAATTTTGTAACATCAACTAACTTTATGACAAAGTTCAATGGCAAATAATTATTTGTCAGACAACATACAAAAATTAAGAAACGTACTATTAGTGAATGATCTAGAATGAATCCAAGAACAAAAGATGGTTAGCTATTGAAACACACTGAATTAGAAAGTGAAACACATTGAAAAATTTCATAATACAATTGTTGCAAAAAAAATAAAATAGGGTATTCTAATATTAAAACCCTAACCCACAAATATTTCAAAGATCATAGAATTACAACCTTAAAATATAAATCACAAAATTTAATATCTATTTTAGTCGACTGATCGTTACTTCGTTAGTTATGAAGATCATTGAACTTTGAATCAATGAGCCAGTCAACCAAGACGAGACGATGAGTGGTCAGTGGACGACCTTACATATTGTCATGACCATTGGCCACACTGCATATATATATATATATATATATATATATATATATATATATATATATATATATATATATATATATATATATATATATATATATATACCGAGATTTACTCCATTTGCATGCGCGCGTATTGAGATTAACATAATGAGAAATCTAACCATACCAGCCGAGTCCGATGCACGTAGGCATAGGCGAGAAACAGCCTGTGTACTCCTAGACGACGGTGTAGGATCAAGGATACCGACTAGAGGGGGGGTGAATAGGAGGTTTTTAAAATTTTCTTGTTCAATTTATTAATTCTTTACAATTTAAATGACAAGAATGTAAAGCAATTAATCCTATGCAATTCTAGTTAACAATATAGCAAACTTAGCTCTAAACAATCAAATGATCACAAAGATGTAAATAAGTAAGAGCTAAGCACAAAAGAACACAACCGATGTTTTACCGTGGTGATCGGAAACTTGCCGGTTTCCCCTAGTCCACGTTGAGGTTAGCCCGAACGAATCGGACCGGCTCCACGAATTGAGCCAAACACCTCGATCACTAATGTAGCTCTTTCCCGCTCTGGGTAGGTGAGCTCCAACCTTCACAACTTGCCGGGTCTTCTCACAAGCTTCTTGAGAAGATCACCAAGCCAAACTTCGCCCGATCGTCCAAGTGCCGGCAAGCACTAAGAGTAATAGACCTAGGGGTTCACTTGAATGCAATTCTTGTGCTAAGTGGATTAACAATTGAAAATCTTGCACTAATTGCAAAACCACCTCAATTTAATGCTCAATGAGAGAAAGTGGGTGGAATGAATGCTCTTGGGCTCAAGGAATATGCAATGAGTCTCTAACCTTAGCCCTTGTGCAGTGGTGGGGGTATTTATAGCCTCCACCAACCAAAACTAGACATTTGACACAAATTCCAGAAAAAATTCTGGTCGAGCGGTACTGCCGCCCCCAGGGGCCGGTACTACCGCAATCAAATCTTCGCGCCAAAACGGCTATGTCAGAGCTCTGCAGTGACCGTTGGATTTGGCGGCGCGGTATTACCGCCGTTGACATTTGCGGTACTACCGCTCCCCGGTAGTTAAGCAAAGTCGGCGCGGTACTATCGCTCCAGCCAAACTCCAAAAGGTCCCAATTTTGGCGCTCTTTGGAAAAATTGATCCGCTCTGAGGCCGGATCTTCCGGACTCCGGAAGTACCGCTCTGGACAGTGGAACTACCGCACACAGCGGTAGTTCCGGCGTTGGAATCGCCGGTACTTCCGCTCCAGGAAAATCCAGACTTCATCCGGAGGGTGCTCTCTGGAAAAATCGATCCGCTCTCCCTCCGGATCTTCCGGGATCCAGAAGTACCGCTCCATAATGCGGTACTACCGCTTGGTGCGGTAGTTTCGGCGTTCAAGTGGCCGGTACTTCCGTTCCCGCAAGAGCTCAAGTGCATCCGCAGGTGCTCTCTGGAAAAATTGATCCGCTCAAGAACCGGATCTTACGCTCGTCGGTACTACCACATTTGGGCGCGGAACTACCGCTCGCCGGTAGTTCCGACGTTCAAAATTGCGGTACTACCGCCCTTCCAGACAGAGCACAGATTTTGTTTTAAAACTAATTTTTGATGGATGCAAGTTTCTAATGTTGATCCATATGGCACAAGAAGTATATTTTCAAGCTACTTGCCAAGATCCCTCTTGATGGTACGATCATCTATCCTATAATCCGGTCTTCCACCATTCACCTAAGACCGGTAAAAATTAAAAAGGATCATATGCTAAGTATACCTTTGTCTTGAGCCAATTTGGTCTTCGTAGATATCCTTTGGCTTGCATCTTGTCGCTCATAAGTAGACTAACCAATAGCATGCTCATAAAACACGTTAGTCTCATATTCACATAATTTCATTAATTACCAAAACCATTTTAGCGGCCTAGATGCTTTCAATCTCCCCCTTTTTGGTAATTGATGACAACCCAAGTTGTATGAGAGATAAAAGTTTTGAATATATCAAATTGTTTGACAACAATTGTATATTCCATATTGACTTTAAATGAGAGAAGTTCTTTGCAATAAAACTTGGGAAGATATATAAAATGAACTATCTCATTTTAGAGTCCACAAGGGGAAGATGACTCCCCCTAAACATGTGCATGAATAAAATATAACATTTTACACAAGATGCACAAGACAAAGATATGAAATAAAGTGAGAGAGAAATGATATTCAAGCACAGATGATCAACAGATAATAGCATAAACATTTATGACCATAAGGTTCATTACATCCACAAGATCAAAAGATAAAAAACGAGTTCAGAGTCCATTACATCCAAGCGATCATTGACCAAACATAAGATTCATTACAACCAAAAACAGTAATAAATAGATATAGCCCCATAAGTTCCATAAGTAGGCCCCAAGCTACTGCTACTGCCTTCTCCCACTTTGGCATCAAGTACCAAAAAAAGATCAATCCTGAGAGGTACGACGACGAGTGTAGCGACGAGGCGATGGAGGGTGCTCCAGAGCTGCAACTCGATCATCTAGCGAAGTCAATCTGCTGTCAATGGAGTCCAGTCGTGAGTTGAGGGTGGAGAACCCCTCAAGCATGGAGGAGTAAACCTGAGACAGAGAGGGCTGGCCAGGCTCCTGTGGCTGAGCTGCTGCTGCTGCCCCTGCTGCTGATGTGGATGAGCCTGCTCCTGTGTCTGCCGTCTGTCGGGCTCGAACAGCAGTGGGAATGGGAGGCTCAGGTCTTGGCTTGTATGGCTTATGCACTCCACCTCGTCCTCCACGATAGTGAAACTTGGTGTTAATTAATGCCATGATGTAAGGCGCATAATTAATGCGCTTGTAGCGGTCATTTTTGGAGGAGACTTATTCCTTCATGATCACATCAACAACATCAAACTTCTCCCCCTTCATGATATACTCCACCTCGTCCTCCACGATAGTGAAACTTGGTGTCAATTAATGCCATGATGTAAGGCGCATAATTAATGCGCTTGTAGCGGTCATTTTTGGAGGAGACTTATTCCTTCATGATCACATCAACAACATCAAACTTCTCCCCCTTCATGACATAGTCTATGATATTCCAGGTGTGACCACGAATAGCATCATAGTTGCCGCCTTTTGGGAGAATAGTATGATTGATGATGCGGTTGACCAGACTAGGAATGGGAAGCAATCCAATATTCTTGCCAAGCACATACTTCTCTTCAGTGTTGTAGTAGGGGTACATGGCATGTATGTTAAGAGCGGGCTTGTCATAAACCTTCTCAAAAGCACTTAGCTCCGCTCCTAATGCTATCTCAAATTCATGCTTAGTGGCCTCTAGTCTTGTGCATACTGTCATCCATGTCATATGTTCACGGTCTGGAGTAACATGCACAGTAGCATAGAACTGACGAATGAATTCTTCATTGTAATCGCATCCCTTAGCCACAAGCTGATGAATACCGCTTCCCCGGAATAACCTATATGTCCCGTCATACTTGTCAATGCTGTCAATATGATCCCAGTCAATGTATTTATGATCTGCAAACTGGCGATCCTTTCCATACATCTCATCAAAAATCTTCTCCTGGAACTTGGTGTGAAACTTTGGATTTATGGAGTTGGAGGGGAGCTCATACTGATTCTTGTGACGAAGTTGAGCGTACTCGTCGGCAGTAATCTTCTTGAGATCAATCTCAAGATCCTCCCTGTCAGCCAAGTCTTCCTCAGATTCTTCCATGGGAGAGCTTGCAGGCAGTGGCTGCTCAGACTCCGTCTCAGATCCGGAGTCGGACTCAGGCTCAGAGGCAGGTGCCTTCCCTTTATCTTGGGCTGTCTTTTGGACCGCCTCAGGGGATGGAAGTGAAGGAATCCCCGAAGAATCCCCTGAAGCATATGACTTTGTGGCAGCGGTTCTTGTTCTAGGCATCTAGAAATAAGAAGAAAGCATCATGAGAATTAAAGGAGTATAGGCAAGTTAGATTGAAAAGAAATGGACTGAGTTTGCTGCACTGTTAGGAAATCCGGTAGTACCGCCGATTCTGGGCCGGTAGTACCGCTTAGCGGTAGTACCGCACCAGACGGGCGGTAGTTCCGCTTCCTGGCAGATTCTAGGGTTTTGGAAAAGTGAAAGGATTATTTGGTGTTTGCTTGGATTGAATCCATGGAATGGGTTTGTAGATACCCTTAAACACCAAATATACTCAATTTCCCTAGAATTTAAATAGCAAAAACAACTACATTTCAATTTAACCTAGAACATGACCTAGGGTTCGAGAAATGAAGATCAAAAAGAGGTTTTTGATCCGAAATACCTTGAGGATTGGAGGAGTTGAACCCTGGGAAGAAGTTTTGATTTGAAGACTTGAAGAAATTACCACTAGATTTGAAGATCTGTGGTGCGGTTTGGGAGGTTTTAGGTGGGAGAGAGAGAGAGAGAGAAAGAGGAGAGGTACGGGCTCGGGTGGAAGTGGAGAGGAAGTACCGGAGAGGAGGAAAAAGTGGGGTCCAACAGAGGAAAAACCCTCGGGTGCGGGCAGTTGCTCCTCCCTAAATGCAGATCCGGTAGTACCGCAGATGCGGCCGGTAGTACCGCTCAGAGCGGTAGTACCGCTTCCTCGGCCGGAAGTACCGTTAGCCGGAAGTACCGCAGTATACAGCGGTAGTTCCGATTAATTCTGGAATTTCGCAGAATTGGAATTTTAAGAGAATAGATGCAAATGATCCCTAGTTTTTGCACTCAATTAAAATCTTTAAGGATCATTATGCATTAGATAGAACAAAATATTACCTTTAAATAATTTTTGCATTTCCTTTTAAAATCAAAACCTCTTGCACAAAAGAGAGCAATTTCAAACAACCTTTCAAGCTTCCTCAAATGAGTATGCATTTAAATTTACCACAAATGTATGCAATATTTGAGTAATCTAAGACATTCAATTCACTCCTAAGTTTGCAAAAATGGTTTTCATCTAATGGCTTGGTGAAGATATCCGCTAATTGATCTTCGGTCCGGATGTGGCTAATGCAAATGTCTCCTTTGCTAACATGTTCCCTCAAGAAATGGTGGCGTATATCTATATACTTGGTTCTTGAGTGTTGGACGGGATTATTGGAAATTTTCACGGCACTTTCATTATCACACAATAGAGGCACTTTATCAAAATTTATTGCATAATCCAACAATGTTTGCCTCATCCACAATAATTAAGCACAACAACTCCCGGCTGAAACATATTCGGCTTATGTGACACTTCGCTTGATGATCTCATAAATAATCTCTATATTTAACAAAGGAAAGCGACAGGGATACTACAGATCTTGTTCTTTTAGACTTTTGCCTTTTAGTTTCTTTAAAAATCAAAATAAATAAAATGATTTTTTGAAGCGGATTCTTCAAATGATTTTCCGTATCCAAAACCGTATATGTTATTCGTATCGACGTCTCCACCGTTCACTGCCATATCGAAAAACATAGATAAAAACCATCAATCGTAGCCTAAAAGAATGATCATATTCCTATGCAAAAACAAATTAGACAATTGTAAAAAAGATGTGGTGAGGTAGTAGATCAAATTCTTGTTCTCTTGTCTCCACCTCCCTACCAGAAACTGCTTAGTTCCCTTTGTGCCAATTTATTTTCCGTGTGTTTATCAAGAAATACTCGGACACATCCCGACCAAACGATCCCGTGCACACTTTCCCGAGAGTTAACCTTCGGGGAAATTGCTCCAAAGTGTTTTTTTTTTTACCTTTCCTGTGTGTTCTTTACAAATGGGAACTAAGCAATTTTTCTCGATGGGTCCTGCCAACATTTTAAAGCAATTCAGCTCGATCATTCCATTTCTAAGATCACAATTTGTGATGTCAGGTCATGCTCGGTACAGACTATAGAGAGCTAAGTTAGAGCCGTCTGGGGCACGCTTAGAGGTTGGAGGAGGAAAGAGGGAGAGGACTGTGGAGAAAAAATGAGTGAAAGAGACAGAGATGATCAAGAGCTAGGGACTTCAATTGAGGTCAATTCCAAATTAACAGTAGATGGACTAACAAAAAATGCATCGATCGAGAAATGATATTAACAAACTCCCCCAACTGCCTCGTATTTATTCCTAGCTAACAAGGGCTCAATCAAGTTTTGGATGCTGGGATTAACTGAGATTATGCATTCAATTTGCTGAACTTTCTAACTCCATTCATATATATTGTGGGAGCAATTTGTACTTGGGTTTCATGAACGGGGACCGCTTTCTTCCGTGGATCATATCAGCCTGTTTGCATGTTGCAACTAGGACATTGGTCCATGATCGATCGATCGAGGGGGACGTTGCGAATTGGTAAGAAAATGAAGTAGGAAATTTGACCGGTGCCCTTGCTAGTGGCTACACTCAGACTCGATCGAACGCTACCTCGAGTGCTATATATGCTGTAGAGGCTTTGTCTGCCATATGCCAAGCTCCGAGCCACGCGAACTGAATAAGGGTATGTTTGTAGCGCAGGTTTTATTTATTACTAAAAGTAGATGATAAATCTTTTAGAGTTGCTAAGAAAAAAGAGAAATATGTTAGAAATTCTCATAAAAAAAGCAAAACATCTAGCCCTTAATTGGGTGAACCTAAGTTATAATAGCTCATATTAAAAGAAAGAGTTCATGTCAAATACAATCCAAATTAAGAGGAATTCGGAATTAAAAATAAATAAAAATTAGCAATTTGATTTTCATATGACTTCCAAAGTAACGTCTATAAATAACTAAAATTCATAATAATAACTAAACAAAAATTTGCAAATTAAACGAAAAATTTTATGTCAAGTACAATCCAAATTAACTTAAATTTAGAATAAAAAAATAAAATTAGCAATTTGCACTACTAGAAAAGGCCTAATATTGGATGCCACATCATGTACGATTCCCTAAAACCATCTGTATTAAATACAATTACAGACGGTTTTAGTTTATAGACCGTCTGTGTTTTTGTCTGCCCTAAAAACCGTCTATAAAGAGGAAATATCACAGACAGTTCGTGGTGAAAACCGTCTGTGATATAGACGGTTCTTAACAAGAATAGTCTGTGATATTACCAAATATCACAAACGGTTTTTATTTTAACCGTCTGTGATACGTCTGTGATACTTCACAGACGGCTTGTATTAAAAATCGTCTGTAATAATTAAGTCATCACAGATAGTTTGTATAAAAAATCATCTGTGATAATTTCACTATATTAATTGCGCGCAGACCCGTCGACCCCTGTTTTAAATTCCAGATCTACGCTGCTGTTTCGAGCTGGAGGTAGGGCTTTGAGGCTATTTGATAAAAGGAGATTATTTGGCAAGAGTAATTGTATATCCACTAAGTTTTTGACTACCTATGTTAGTAATTTGTTTCTAATTGCTTTATAATTTAGATTTATAACTTTTGGTGAAAGGAGACGGCGGTTGAGAGTGCTACGGAGTTTTGTTTCTTTGAGGACCAAGATACTAAAGATCTACCTAGGAATTGACAACTTCCCAAAGTGTTTTTTCTATCCACTTCGCAACCTGCATAATCGGAATCCGAATATCCAATTAAATCAAATTTAGCACATTTGGGATACCAAAGTCCTATAGTTTGGGATCGGAGTGTTTCAAATATCTTAAGATTCTCTTTACGGCTTTTAAATGGCACTCCTTTGGTGAAGCTTGAAAGCGAGCACACATGCATACACTAAACATGATATCGGGCATAGATGCGGTAAGATAAAGCAAGCTACCAATCATGGATCTATAAAGCTTTGAATCTACCGACTTACCTCCTTCGTTGAGATCTAGATGCCCGTTAGTTGCCATTGGTGTCTTGATGGGTTTTGCATCTTCTATGCCAAACTTCTTGAAGAGATCTTTGGTGTACTTTGTTTGGCTTATAAATGTCCCATCTTTGTGTTGCTTGATTTGGAGTCCAAGAAAATAGCTTAATTTTTCTATCATGGACATCTCAAATTCCCTAGACATCATATCACCAAATTCTTCGCAAAAATCTTGGTTAGTAGAACCAAATATAATGCCATCAACATAAATTTGGCAAACAAAGAAATCATCACCAATGATTTTTGTGAATAATGTTGTATCTACTTT
The DNA here is from genome assembly GCA_017311315.1 of Dendrocalamus latiflorus. NCBI lineage: Eukaryota > Viridiplantae > Streptophyta > Magnoliopsida > Poales > Poaceae > Dendrocalamus > Dendrocalamus latiflorus. The sequence goes on from CM029664.1 coordinate 30,030,138, forward strand.
ATCAATTTTAAATCCCTTCGAAACAAGGAAATTTCTAAGGCGTTCATACTAAGCTCTAGGAGCTTGTTTTAAACCATATAACGCCTTTAAAAGTTTATAAACATGATTAGGATACTTAGGATCTTCGAACCCCGGAGGTTGTTCAACAAATACAAGTTCAGAGATTGTTCCATTCAAGAATGCACTTTTAACATTCATTTGAAATAATTTAATATCAAAACTAGATGCAAAAGCAAGCAAGATCCTAATTGACTCAAGTCTAGCAACGGGTGCAAATGTCTCATCATAATCCAATCCTCCGACTTGAGTATATCCTTGAGCTACTAACCTTACTTTGTTTCTTACCACAATGCCGTTCTCATCTTGTTTATTTCAAAAAACCCATTATTGCCTATCACATTATGCTCTTCGGGTCTCTCCACCAATGTCCATACTTCATTTTGTGTGAAAATTGTTTAATTCTTCATGCATGGCATTAACCCAATCCGGGTCATCGAGAGCTTCATCTACAAGCTTAGGCTCAAGAGAAGAAACAAAAGAGTAATGTTCGCAAAATGAAGCTACTCTAGAGCGAGTTTGAACACCCTTACTCACGTCACCCAATATTTGATCTATTGGATGATCCTTGGCAATTGCATTGTGAATCTTGAGGTTGTTTTGTTGTTGATCCTTTTGCTCATCTTCAATAACTTGAATATTGCTTGGAGTAGACGATGTGGGTGGCTCTACTTGTCTTGATGAGCTTGGTGAAGATGGATCTTCCTTTGGCTTGATGTCTCTAATTTGCATGTTTTCCATAGCTTTGCGCAATCCTTCATCACCTACATCATCCAAATTTTCTTGCTCCTCTTGAGAGCCATTAGTTTCATCAATTGTACATCACATGATTCTTCAACTAAACCCGAATTTTTGTTATAAACTCTATATGCTTTGCTATTTGAAGAATAACCTAAAAGGAAACCTTCATCACAACGACTTTAAAATTTAGAGAGCCGAACACCCTTTCTTAGAATGTAGCATTTGCAACCAAATACTCTAAAGTAGGAAATGTTCGGTTTTCTTCCAATGAGAATCTCATAGGAGGTCTTTTTCAAAAGTCGATGTAAGTAAAGACGATTTATGGCATGACAAGCGGTGTTAATAGCTTCCGCCCAAAATTTATCAGAAGTATTATACTCATCAAGTATTGTCCTAACCATTTCAATTAATGTGTGATTTTTCCTTTCTACGACTCCATTTTGCTCCGGAGTGTAGGTTGTGGAAAGTTCGTGCTTTATTCCAAGTTCATCACAAAAATCCTCAACTTTTGTGTTTTTGAATTCGGAACTATTGTCACTCCTAATTTTCTTTATTTTAAAATCAAATTCATTTTGAGCCCTTTTTGAAAAACTTTTGAAAATCCCGGAGGTTTCGCTTTTGTCATTTAAGAAGAAGACCCATGTGTATCTAGAGTAATCATCCACAATGACTAAACAATAACTATTACCTCCAATGCTCTTATAGGTTGTTGGCCCAAACAAATCCATATGTAAAAGCTCCAATGGCCTAGAGGTTGACATGATACTTTTGGAAGGATGAGAACTAGCGACTTGCTTTCCGGCTTGACAAGCACTACAAAGTCGATTTTTATCAAACTTCACATCCTTCAAGCCAACAACTAAGTCATGTTTGAAAAGCTTTTTGAGTTGCACCATACCCACATGACCTAGCCTCCTATGCCATAACCAACCCAAAGAGATTTTTGCAATTAAACAAGTTTTTAAGCATGCATCATTTGAAGTAAAATCTACTAAATAAAGATTTCCAAATCTAAAGCCTTTGAAAACAAGTTCATTACTATTTTCTTTTGAGATAGTTACATTTTCTTTAGAGAATGAACATGTTAATCCTAAATCACATAGTTGAGCAACGGATAGCAAGTTAAAATTTAATGTTTCAACTAAGGAAACATTAGAAATGGAAAGATCATTGGATATAGCAATTTTACCCAAACCAAGTAGCTTCCCTTTGCTATTGTCTCCAAAGGTGATTCTTTCATTGCTTCCGCTCTCGAATGTTGTGAACATTTTCCGGTCTCCGATCATGTGTTGAGTGCATCCACTATCCAACACCCAATGCCTTCCACCGGTTTTGTAATTTACCTACAAAAGAAAATCAAGTCTTTTTAGGTACCCAAATTTGTTTGGGTCTTGGAGGTTAGTAACCAAGGTTTTGGGCACCCAAATGGATTTCTTTTTAGCACCCAAAATCGAGGTGCCAATAAAATAAGCAATTACATTTCCATTCTTTGATTTTTTAAGCATATAGCAAGAATCATATAAGCCAGTGGAATGCATGTTGTTTTTAGAACAATCATTTACCATATGTCCTATATTCCGGCATTTAGTACAATACTTACTATTCTCATTTACAAACCTTGGAGGTTTGCATGCCGGCTTCTTACCTTTCTTGGGAATGTACCCAAGTCCTTCCTTGTTAAAAGAACATCTTTGCCCGCTTAGAAACTTATCAAGGGTATCCTTTCCCTTGTAAGCTCTTTATAAGCTTTTGTTCAATTTTAGCACTTGTTCTTTTAAATTATTGTTTTCATTTACTAGCACATTATCATGAGCATGAGATAAGGTATTATATGAATCAATATTAGATGAGCATGGCACAGGAAGTAAATCATCACAAGAGGTGGATATGTTAAATGTTGATTTTTCTATACTAGGCATTTCATTCAAAATATTACAAGATATATCAATGCTAGTACTAGACTTCTTTTGATTTTCTTGGAGAAGCAAGTCATGAGCTTCGTTTAGCTCCTCATAGGATTTTTGAAGAGATATATGCTCCCTCTTCAAAAGCTTAAATTTTGACTTCTCTTTTCCAAGAAATTCATTTAATTCTACTAACATGTCCATCAAATCATCATAAGAGGGCTCATCGTCGTCTAGAGTTTTTACCTTCTTCCCTTTTGCCATAAGACATGTGGGAGTGGAAAATAGCGATGGAGCTTTCTTGATGGCGATGCCGACAAGTCCCTTCTTCTTGGGAGACTCATCCTCGCTTGAGTCGGAGTCGGAGTACTCCGCGTCGGAATCCTACTCACCAATGTGGGCTTCGTTCTTGCCGTCCTTGTGAAGCTTCTTGAAAAGCTTCTTCTTGCCTTGATAGCTCTTCTTCTTGGACGACTTCTCCTTGTCATCCTTCTTCGTGGGGCATTGTGATGTGATGTGCCCCTTTTCATCACACTCATAGCAACGGATGTTGCTATACTTCTTGTTGGAGGAGAATTGCCACTTCTTGCCTTTGTCATAACTTGCGCCTCGGTTTGAGCGCCTTCTCATGAACTTGTTCATCCTTCCCACAAGGAGGGCAAGCTCCTCTTCGGAATTCTCTTCTTCATCTTCGGACTCCTCACTTGCCACCGCCTTTGCCTTGAAGGCGGTGATCTTCTTTCGTTTAGAGGTGGATTGCTTTAAGAGTTCCTCCTTGTCCTTCTTGTACAACTCATTGGTAATTAGATTACCCAAGAGTTGTGTTGGCGTCATTCTTGCCAACTCCGGTGAGTTTAGGAAGAGTGTCACCAACATCTCATACTTCTCCGGTAAGGCCCTAAACATCTTTCTCACAATATCAAGATCGGAAAGGTTAGTTCCAAGGCCTTTGAGCTCATTCACAATGTTGTTTAGCCGTGTGTACATCTCATTGATGTCCTCATGGAGCAACATTATGAATGTCTCATACTTAATCCTAAGTCGATGCAATTTTACCTCCTTAACCGTGGATGTCCCTTCATGTATTTCCGAAAGGGTAGTCCAAATAGCGTGAGCCGTCTCAAGATTGTTCACTCTATTGAATTCATCCGCGTTTAAGGCTCCAAAAAGAGCATTCATGGCTTGGGCATATAAATGAGTGTTACGCCCATCTTGTTCCGTCGGATTCTCGGGATCAAGTGGCATGACTTAACCATCATTTACGATTTTCCAAATGTTAGGACTCATGGCCTTTAAATAGATTGACATTCTAATTTTCCAATAAGCATAATTAGAGCCATCAAACAAGGGTGCCTTTCCTACCGCAATCCCCTCACTAGCCATCCTTTTCTCTCTAGACGGTTAAGTCTATAAATGAGAGACCACGCTCTGATACCACTTGTAGAATCAAGGATACCGACTAGAGGGGGGTGAATAGGAGGTTTTTAAATTTTTCTTGTTCAGATTATTAATTCTTTACAATTTAAATGACAAGAATGTAAAGCAATTAATCCTATGCAATTCTAGTTAACAATATAGCAAACTTAGCTCTAAACAATCAAATGATCACAAAGATGTAAATAAGTAAGAGCTAAGCACAAAAGAACACAACCGATGTTTTACCGTGGTGATCGGAAACTTGCCGGTTTCCCCTAGTCCACGTTGAGGTTAGCCCGAACGAATCGGACCGGCTCCACGAATTGAGCCAAACACCTCGATCACTAATGTAGCTCTTTCCCGCTCTGGGTAGGTGAGCTCCAACCTTCACAACTTGCCGGGTCTTCTCACAAGCTTCTTGAGAAGATCACCAAGCCAAACTTCGCCCGATCGTCCAAGTGCCGGCAAGCACTAAGAGTAATAGACCTAGGGGTTCACTTGAATGCAATTCTTGTGCTAAGTGGATCAACAATTGAAAATCTTGCACTAATTGCAAAACCACCTCAATTTAATGCTCAATGAGAGAAAGTGAGTGGAATGAATGCTCTTGAGCTCAAGGAATATGCAATGAGTCTCTAACCTTAGCCCTTGTGCAGTGGTGGGGGTATTTATAGCATCCACCAACCAAAACTAGCCGTTTGACACAAATTCCAGAAAAAATTCTGGTCGAGCGGTACTGCCGCCCCAGGGGCCGGTACTACCGCAATCAAATGTTCGCGCCAGAACGGCTTTGTCAGAGCTCTGCAGTGACCGTTGGATTTGGCGGCGCGGTACTACCGCCGTTGACATTTGCAGTACTACCGCTCCCCGGTAGTTCCGCAAAGTCGGCGCGGTGCTACCGCTCCAGCCAAACTCCAAAAGGTCCCAATTTTGGCGCTTTCTGGAAAAATTGATCCGCTCTGAGGCTGGATCTTCCGGACTCCGGAAGTACCGCTCTGGACAGCGGAACTACCGCACACAGCGGTAGTTCCGGCGTTGGAATCGCCGGTACTTCCGCTCCAGGAAAATCCAGACTTCATCCGGAGGGAGCTCTCTGAAAAAATCGATCCGCTCTCCCTCCAGATCTTCCGGGATCCGGAAGTACCGCTCCATAATGCGGCACTACCGTTTGGTGCGGTAGTTCCGGCGTTCAAGTGGCCGATACTTTCGTTCCCGCAAGAGCTCAAGTGCATCCGCAGGTGCTCTCTGGAAAAATTGATTCGCTCAAGAACCGGATCTTCCGCTCGCCGGTACTACCGCATTTGGGCGCGGAACTACCGCTCGCCGGTAGTTCCGACGTTCAAAATTGCGGTACTACCGCCCTTCCAGACAGAGCACAGATTTTGTTTTAAAACTAATTTTTGATGGATGCAAGTTTCTAATGTTGATCCATATGGCACAAGAAGTATGTTTTCAAGCTACTTGCCAAGATCACTCTTGATGGTACGATCATCTATCCTATAATCCGGTCTTCCACCATTCACCTAAGACCGGTAAAAATAAAAAAGAATCATATGTAAGTATACCTTTGTCTTGAGCCAATTTGGTCTTCGTAGATATCCTTTGGCTTGCATCTTGTCGCTCATAAGTAGACTAACCAATAGCATGCTCATAAAACACGTTAGTCCCATATTCACATAATTTCATTAATTACCAAAACTATTTTAGGGGCCTAGATGCTTTCAGACGGCAGCTTTGGCGCGGGGCCCGTCGCCGCTGCAGACGAAAGGACTAACTTATCAAAGGTTGTGTGTGTGGTGTGGGAATAGGGGAAGGTAGGTAAGACACCGTCTGGGCCTGGCGTTGCCTACTTAGTTGGGTTGTGGCTGGTAGTGGCTTGGATGCTTGGGCTTTGGGTTGGCATTGGCTTGGGCCCAATCGGCTAGTGGACCACGCTCGATCGGTTCAAGTAGCACATGTTATTTTATTCTATTTTTGCTGTTGGTTGATATTCTATGTCGTGCCAACTTCAACTTACACGTAAGCATCTTGCGTATTTTTCTTTTCTTTTCTCTCCCTATTTGTTAACATGTTTAGACTTTCTTTCTTTTAAATAGATGTAATTTTTGACATGTGGGGTACTAATTTTTAGCATGTGGGAGTATACACTGTGTAAGTTTGAACCCTAAGTAATGAAAATTAAAATCGACGTGAGGCATATGCCCCCACATTTAAGAGTGTGCATCTGCCCGTGACTGAAGTGTAGCAGAACCCACCCCAAGTTTCTAGCTCTCATTTTGCATGGTTTGTTTTTCCTGAGAGCAACACATCGCTTTCGAACACAGGTGTGCGCGTTTGCCTTGTCAACGGCTTTTTTTTTCCTACGACTAATAGTTTTTAGTTATAATGAATGGTTTTTGTGTACTTTTTTTAAGACGGCAGCTAACGGTGTGCATTACGCACATGATTTTAAACTCAAAAGGCCATTAAAAAAAGTCACTTTCAAAACTGTCTAATTTAACTCGACTTTCCAAAAAGTAAAAGGCGAAAATAAAAAAGAAAGGGCCAACAAGCTGTCGTTACCATAATGCGAGCCATAGAATAATTGTCCGCTGGCTTGTTGGATCCACCCGTCTCCTTTTTTATCTGTGCCCATCGTCTCATCGCGCATACTCCCCGCCAACGGCCGCGAGCCACTCGTGTAGACGACGCATCACCGCGCACAAGAAACAGAGAGAGAATACGCAAATTGGAGCATAAAATTCCGCTGCTCCTCACCAAAAAGCACGGCGTTTTTTCTGCGTGTCATGCTGGCCTGGCCGTGCCCAGCGTAGGCGGCGGCAGTGCGCGCGCGTGCCTTCGCCGCGAAGCAACGCAAGGCGAAGGCGGAAAGATATTCGGAGCGAGCTATTGCCGAACGTACGCGTAGCAACTAGCACGCACTCATCAGATATCAGGATCGGAATCAAGCACAGATTAGCACCGAGAAATTCTAGCACGCACTCATCTGATATCAGGATCGGAATCAAGCACAGATTAGCATCGATAAATGCAGAAGAAAATGGTGAGAAAGTATTGAAGTAAAGCATATATCAAAAGGCAAAGAATGAAAGAAAGAAAGCATAGGGCTGAAATTCCAAACCTCCTGAAGAAGGTGTCAGTTAATAATAGCACAGTCTACTCTTTTCCCACCTCCAAATTTCCCAAAATTTTTGTTTCCTAAAAGGAAAAAAAAATCGCAACCTCTCCTAGCCAGGCCAGCTGTCACCACCGAACCCGTTAACCCGCGACTCCGCCAAATAAATACGCTCCCCTCGAACCATTCCCCAACGCCACAAAGGATCTCTCGGCTCTATTATTCTAGCCGTCGCCACCACCACAAATCTTCTCCTTTTCCAGAACCTTCTCGGCTCGCCGCCACCACAAATCTTCTCCTCTTCCAGAACCTTCTCGGCTCGCCACCACCAACCCAAGCAATGGCCGCCGCCGGATCGAAGGCCCTCGCCGTCGTGGCCGTCCTGGCCGTCGCCGCCCTCTCCGTCGTCTCCGCCGCCGACGCGCCAGCGCCCAGCCCCGTCGCCGCCGCCGGCGTCGCGGCGCCGCCCCTCGCCGCGGCCCTCGTCGCCTCCGCCGCCGCCTTCCTCTTCGCCGCCGCCCGCGGCTGAACTGGCGGGCGCCTCCGGCTCCCGTCCATGGCGCTCTACCTAGTACCACCGCCTAGACCTATCTACTATTATTGTTGTCGCTAGCGATTTGTTCGTTATTCGTGTTGCATTTTGCCCAGATCTGCCGCTACTGCTAGTTGATGCGGACGCTGATGATATCGTTGGTGGAGATTTGTACCCGTGTGCTTGTAGATACTCTCTTTCCGTTCGTTCTCTAGTGCTGTTTGCTTTTGTTGCTACTGATGATGCCATGTTTCTAGTTTCTACTCTTGTTTGGTCCGTAGTTTGATCATGAGTCTTCACTATTCCGCGATTAATCTGTTCGGAGTGTTCGTAACAACCGTTTCAGTAGTTACACCAGCGCTGTGATTTCTGAATTCTGATGCGTATGATAATCGTTCTGCGCGTCGCGACAGTACACGAAATTGTTTCCCATTTTTTTTTTCTTTTTGCGATCTCAGGTAACGCGTCGTATATGCTGCTGTTGTCTGCTCATTTTATCGCACACAATTGCGTTCTCGTTCCCTTTTTACGGATATAATCTTATTCAAGAGGACAATCTAATGTGTACCACTGATGGAATGATCGGCCAAGAGCTAGTGAACATCGATCAACTGGCTTGCGCCACTTTTACTTTTTTTGGTGCGAAAGAGGTGGGACTTGGGCCGGGCTTCTTTGGGCCAGCCCGAAGCACGGCCGGCACGGCCCGGCCCAAGCACGGCCCGGCCCGACACGTGGCGGGCCGTGGCGGCACGGCACGAACGGTGGGCCGGGCCGGGCTTCAAAATCTGGCACGGTGGGCGGCACGGCATGGCAGATCGGGCCGTGCTCGGGCCAGCACGGCACGAAGAGCACGGTTGGCCAGAAACTATTTAAAATTGATTTCTTAACTATAGTAAATTGTACTCATGATTCTCCTTGAGTTTTTCTATTTGACTAGTTGGGTAGGCCTATGCTAGATTGTCGGGCGATGTCCACGTACGCCATAGTCTAATTTGTACCAAGATATACATTCCATTGGACTAGATGATCAAGTTCGAAGGTGAAATAGCATGAGACAATAGAATCGAATTTTAAGTAGGTTTTAATAAGGCAGATACAAGAGAAAGGAAGATAGCGGCCACCGCTACCATTGTCGCTATCGCTTTTGTCGTGTATAGTTACTTTGGGCTGGGCTTGGGCTGGCACGGCACGAACGCTGGCACGGTGGGCTTTGGGCCGTGCTTGGGCCTGGCCGAAGACGAGGCGGGCCGGCACGGCACGGCACGACGGGATGACTGGGCCGAACCGGCACGGCACGAAGTGGCCCGAAGCACGGTGGGCCTGGGCCGTGCCGGCACGGCACGGCCCAATTCCCACCTCTAGTGCGAACGAACAAAATGGTGTTAATGTGAACATTGAATGTTTGTACCGCGGATTCCGTGAATCCATGGACCATGGTTTTGTACCCAATGTTCTGCTTCTACTCTATTTTTTTTAAGAATTAGACCAATCAGTCTGTTCCGCATGTAATCCTTGCTGGTACTGGATGTATCATTTCGAGCGGTGGTCAGATTTAGCACTTTTTGTCATGTAAATACCAAATTTAATTCCTAAACCACCCTAATTGTATTTGTATCCCCATCCGAAGTGCGGGACTATGCAAGTGCAAAATATGTGCAGTGGTAGATTTAGGAGTGCATGATTCAAACCGTGATCGTGAGTGTGGTCGTAAACTATAGTTTATAATTACGTCTTATAACTACGATCATAGTTTATCTGATAACAACCACGACTTATGATCATGCTCGTGAACACGGTTTACGATTATGTTCACGACCACGCCAGACAATCACAACCATGCTTTACAGGATTATTCATGTGATAAATAATGTTAAATCTGATCAAAGTTCTGATCAAAGTTAAATCTGATTACGGTAATTTAAGAGCTAAATTTAGTATTCATGTGATAAATAATGTTAAATCTGATCAAAGTTCTATGATTTCGAGGATCTCTCTGTCGGACAAATGGATTGAGCAATGTCCAATTTGTTTAATACTAGATTAAATCGAAAAACGCTGGGCAGAAAAGAAAGAACCGTAATAATTGTACTCTCGAGGCTTGCACTTTGCACCTGAGTGACCAGGACTGACTGGTCGTTTGGACGGATTAGTTGAATTTGACCGGGCCTGCCTCTTGCATGCTGCTCCTGCTCTTTTCTTGGCTCAATGCACAGTAACTAACATTGTTGCCCTCTGATATCGTCCTAAGAGCATCTCACACTCAGTGGGTGCCAAGCTTTTTTTTGTTATCACTCTTAAAAGAGCATCTTCAATGTTCACCTTTAGCGAGTACCAAACCAAGCTAGTGTTAAGTGTCTGTTAGTTTGGAACATTGGAGTTGAAGGTAGCAAACTAGGACCGATGCATGTCTATGGGTCTGTACCAGCGGCGTGTGAGTATGGGGTGAGGTGCTAAGATATTAAAGAGAAAAAAAAGCAAACTTAGTACCTAAGAGCAAGTATTATAAGAGGTTGTAAGCTGGCTGTATGTTGAGGTGGAGGAGAGAGAGGAGGAGAGAGAAGAGAGGTGGGCTGTAAGCTTACAGCCAGCTGAAGCACAAGAACCAAGAAACTTTGTGAGAGGAAGGGGTAGATCATACAGCCTTCAGCTGGCTGTAACTACTATATGAGTAGGCTGATAAGTGAGTTGTAAGTATTCATACAGCCAGCTGAAGGCTGTATTATAAGACTTGCTCTACGTGATTAGCAGTGATACGAAGGTACTACACAGCGTGTATGCTCTAATCCAGCCTCTCCTTTTTCCCTTCTCAGAGGCCAAGAGAAGGTAACATGAATGGTCTGACAATAGTGATCAACAGACCAGATAGGTCTAATATGTAAATGTGACCAACGGATGGCTTAGGTGTGCGGTGGATCATTTGCTATTTCGCCTTTGGCTAAGCAAATAGGCCCATGCTCCCACGTAACAACTTGTTTTAACTTAACAGAGAGAAGAAAGCAACACAAATCAAAATGAAATGCTTGGTCAGGACAACAGGTAAGATCTGAAATGTACATGGAACCAACGGTCTAGGCTCTGTTTGGAAGTTGGAACTCCAGAATCCTTGCGGGATTCCTATGGGATTTGTACCGTTTCATGTGAAGTTCATGTGAAATTCGTATCGAAATTTTGCGTTCCAAACAGAAAGTGTTTCAAGTGATGTGTCTTCGCCTCTTTGGATCATTGCTAGCTAGAGCCGGGACTGGTGGACGCGTTTGGCCAACCAATAGATGCATGCATTCCCATGGGGACAAGCACACCAAAGGAGTGGGAAGGGAGAAAGAGAAAGCAACCACAGGACAGGAAACCATCATGCCTGTGCTTGCGAGGCTTGATCTAGGGAGCCGATGGACCTGCGAGCATGTGCTGTCTGTGTGCGCGGCCTTGCCTTTGCATTTCCATTGCCTTTACCAAGCCTTTTTTTGGTGTTGGTTTCTTTCTTCCCGTGTTCGCATCAGCACATATTGTTACATTGCTTCTTAAGGGCCTGTCAGGAACATAGAGAATTCACATAACTTTAGCAGAATTTCAGATGAAACAGTTTAATCCATGCAAAAATCTAGGGAAAAAACCAACTTCCATACGTGAAGTGTCAATTCTCTCTCTCTCCCCCCTCCCTCCACGCTTCATTACTGGCGCGTCTGAGATGAGCAAACACACATGTAAGAAGATAGAAGGTTACTGCACAAATGGGCAGCGTTTTGTTACGAAATCTGGTTAGACCAGGTGAGGTGAGAATTACAAGGTCACGAGGATAACAGGTGGCAAAAAGTTAGTCAATGAAGATCATTTCATTTCTCAACACCATTGGTCTGCCGATGCGAGTAAGAAAGCAAAGCCTATCTCTCTCATGATGGGCCTACTGGAAGTAAATCTTGTCTATTCTTCTTCTCCATTGAGCAAGTACAATAGTATAGCCAACTAGTGGCTATAACACTTGTCCATTTTATCTATAGCATTCAAAAAAATAGTTCATACAATAAGGTAACTATTACAATAACTATTTGACCCCACGTGTAAGAGAGTGAAATGCATATTTTTACGTGCTATAGCTAGCTGTAATTTAGTAGCCAGCTTCCTTGTCTCTCTTCCTTTCTCTCTCTGCCACATAAGATTTGGTTGATATTATATTTGCTATAGCCTGCTGACTAAGCCTTATTGTATCTGCTCTTATACTACTAGACAGGGACAGAGTCGACAGCGTAGTGAAAACTGAGTAGGACAGCTGGTGAATGACTAACTGAATGCTATATTACCCAGATACCCCGATACGGATACGGATACATGATACGGCGATACCGTGATTCGCCATTTTCCTAAAAACACCGATACGACGATACGTGGATATATATATATATATATATATATATATATATATATATATATATACATATATATACATATAAAGATAAAAAATAAGAAAGTGGCTTCTTTTCATTGTCATTTGGAGGTACCACATGAGCAGCATTTAGGATGCTCCTAGCCGAGGCGGATCCACTAGATGAGCCAGGACATGCACTAGTACCAGTGCTACACGACGCACTCCAAATCCACCACCAGATGCCATGACAACAAACAACCTACTCACTGCCCCTACTGAATCATCCAATACATTCAGACTTCAGTCAACAAATAGCAACTAAATAGCACTAGCAGTAGCAGCAATAGCAACTAAATAGCACTAGCAGTAGAAGCAGGACTTACTGGAGCAGTTGAACCCACGGGAGGCGGCGACGGCCGAGGACCCGAGGTGCCAGGCGGAGGCGGCGACGGCCGAGGTGCCAGGCTGGAGTCGACGGTCGGAGGCAACAGCCGGATGTGACGGGCGGAGGCGTCGGGCGCGGCGACGAGCGAGGCGACGGTCGAATGCGACGAGCGAGCCGAGGAGACGAGCGAGCGGAGGCGGCGGGCGAGCGGAGGCGGCGTAGAAGCGGCGGGCGAGGCGGCGGGCGAGCCGAGGAGCCGGGCGAGCGGAGGCGGCGGGCAAGCGGAGGAGCCGGGCGAGGCGAGGGGCGAGCGGAGGCGGCGTAGATCGGATCGGCGGCGGGGTTTTTTTCGTGCAGGCGGTGTGGTGGGGGGAGCAGATCGGATCTGGGGGTGGGGGTGGGGAATATTAGTTCAGAAGTATCGGAGAAGTATCGAAGTAGTATCGGAGAAGTATTGGGAATTATTTTCTTTTTTTGAATAATCAGTAAATCAGGATACGTGCAGGATAGTATCCGGGTGTATCGGTACAGTATCCGTATTCGCTGGAGTTCTCGACGCGGCATGAGAAGGCCCACGCGCGAAGGCCACACCATGTGGCAGCGTCCTTGGTGCAAGCACCGTTGGGGTGGGCGCAGCATGAAATCACCTTCACGCCTGCTGATGCCGAGGGCGTGAAGTTCACCTGGTCATCCAGGTCGCCATCGCAGGCTGCGATGTCAATCGCGTCCTGGTCGACAGGGGTAGCTCCGCAAACATTCTGTTCGCAGCGGCCTTCGACCAAATGGGGATCCCCCAGAGTCACTTGAACCCCTCGGGAATCCCATTGCAGGGCTTCGGGAGTCAGCCGCTGAAGGCATTGGGTCAGATACGCCTCCAAGTGTCCTTTGGCCAAGGCGACAACGCGAGGAGCGAAGACGTCACCTTCGACGTCATCGGCATCCCGTATCCCTACAATGCCATATTGGGACGCCCAACCCTCAACTCCTTCGGGGCGGTCCCACACCACGGCTTCTTATGCATGAAGCTCCCGGGCCTGCAAGGCATCATCACCACCTTCGGCGACCAGGACCTCGCTCGGCGCATAGAGCTTGCTGCGCGGGGCCCAGACCGCAAGGTGCATGTCCTCACCGACGATCCAAAGGCAGACACACCCTCCGCCCCGGGGTGGACGCCTAAGCCCCGGCCGGAGGGCGAAGTTAAGAGGGTGCCCCTGCATGCGGACGGACACTGTGTGTCCATCGGCGAAGGCCTTCCGCCCGAAGTCGAACAAGACCTACTTCGGGTACTTTGGGACAACGCGGACGTCTTCGCGTGGTCTCCGGAAGAATCAAAGGCGTGGACCGCGCCCTCATTGAACACAAGTTAGCGGTCCACCCCGATGCTAAGCTGGTCAAGCAGAGGCTGCGGCGCATGTCTATGGACCGGCAGCACGCGGCGAAGGTGGAGGTAGCGAAGTTTCTCCAGACCGGAGTCATCCGCGAGGTCCAATATCCGGACTGGCTTGCCAACCCGGTGCTAGTGAAGAAGGCCAGTGGCGCCTGGCGTATGTGCATTGACTTCACCGCCCTTAACAAGTCATGCCCGAAGGATGACCACCCATTGCCGCGCATAGATCAGCTGGTGGATGCCACGGCGGGGTGCGAGCTTATGAGCTTTTTGGATGCATACTCCGGCTACCACTAGGTCTACATGGCCAAGGATGATGAAGACAAGACTAGCTTCATCACGCCGGTAGGGATGTACTGCTTTATCAGGATGCCCTTTGGCCTAAAGAATGCGGGGACAACATTTACCCGCCTCGTCATGTTGGTGTTCGCCTCCCAACTTGGGAGGAACGTGGAGGCGTACGTCGATGACGTGGTCGTCAAAACCAGGCAACTTGCCGCCCATGGTCAGGATCTCCAAGAGACCTTTGACAACCTCAGGAGAGCTAGCATCAAGCTCAATCCGGACAAGTGCGTCTTCGGCGTGCAAGCGGGGAAGCTCCTGGGCTTCCTCGTGTCTGGACGAGGCATCTAGGTGAACCCTGACAAGGTCGACGCCATCCTCGCTATGGAGCCACCCAAAACGATGAGAGAGGTCCAGAGGCTAATGGGCTGCATGGCCGCGCTGAGCCGTTTCTTATCCAGGGCAGCAGAGCGGGCCTGCCATTCTTCAAGACCCTTCGCGGGTGTGACGGGTTCCATTGGGATGACGACTGCGCAAGGGCTTTTGACGATCTCAAAAAGCACCTCGCAAGCCTTCCCACATTGGTTGCCCCGGCACCAGAGGCTCCCCTCCTGCTCTACCTTGCCACTACCGCAACAGTGGTCAACGCCGTCCTTGTCCTCGAGGAGGGCGCCCTTCCGCGGCCCGTGTACTTCTTCTCCGAAGCCCTCCGGGCGCCAAGATGTGGTACACAGACTTCCTCGCGGAGTGGACTCCGCCTGCTCAGCAAGTGCAGCAACCAGAGGACCCGGTATGGATGCTCAACACCGATGGGGCTTACGGCGCCCTAGGCGCTGGCGTCGGCGCAATGGTCACCACGCTGGAGGGTCACCGCCTGATGTACTCGGCGCGTCTTGCATTCCCGGCCACAAACAATACGGCCGAGTACGAGGCGCTACTCTTCAGCCTTGCGAAGCTTAAAGCTCTTGGTGCGCGAAGGGTCCTTGTTCGCACAGACTCTCGTCTGGTAGCGGGCCATGTTGACAAATCCTACCAAGCCAAGGACCTCGAGCTGGCTAAGTACCTGGTGGAGGTGAGAGGGAAGGAGCGTCACTTCTTGGGAGTCACGGTTAAGGCCATCTCTCGCGCGGACAACAAACAAGCCGACACGCTTGCCAAGGCTGCCAGCCAGCAGCTCCCCCTCCCGAGGGAGCATTTCATGAGGTCTTGCCCGCAGCAGCCATCGCTCAGGACAACCGTGATGCGGCTCTCATCCACTAAATTGCTCAACAGGGCGACTGGCGGGAGCCCATTTACGGTTTCCTGCAAGGCATAGCCGAACCAGATGACCCCCTCGAGCTGCGACACCTACAACACTACGTCAGATCCTTCCAGGTACTGGACGGTGTCCTCTACAAGCAGGAAGTATGTGCCCCACTTCTGCGATGTCTCTCACGGAACGAAGGAAAGCACCTCCTCGCGGGAATTCATGCGGGGCTCTGCGGCTCGCACATCGCGCCAAGGTCTCTGGTCGGCAAGGCTTCTACTGGCCAACTGCCGTTGCCGATGTGCAAGACCTCGTGCGTCGGTGCCAAGGCTACCAATGGATGGGGCGGATCATCTGCAGGCCCCCAACGAGCTTGCAGCCCATCCCCCCAGTCTGGCCGTTGGCACGGTGGGGCATCAACGTCGTTGGGCCACTTCCAAGGGCCCTGGGAGACCTTCGGTTCGTTGTGGTCGCCTTGGAATATTTCTCCAGGTAGCCCAAAGCTGTCGCTCTGGCTAGGATAACCTCCGTGGCCATGCAGCGCTTCCTGTGGCAGAACATCATATGCCACTTCAGAGTGCCTAGGGAACTTACCGTGGACAATGGCCTGCAATTCAACTCTGCTCCATTCAAGGAGTTTTGTGATAACATGGGCATCACGCTACGATTCGCTTCGGTTGGGCACCCACAGTCCAATGGAGCCGTCGAGCGGGCGAACGACGCCATTTCCGCCGGAGTCAAGAAGCGTCTCGTCGAGCTGCCGAAGGGCAAGTGGTCAGACGAGCTCCATAGCGTACTCTGGTCCCTTCGCGTGCACTTTACGGAGTATAAATAGGATGCGCAGAGGCTCGCCTCCGCGCGGACTCTACGGAGTATAAATAGCACGCGTGGAGGCTCGCCTCCGCTCGCACTCTACGGAGTATAAACAAGACGCGCAGCTTCCACACACTCTGAAGTATAGGCCAAAGGCGCTAGGGGACGGAGCGCTCGAGCGTCTACTTCGACTAGGCACCAGCTCTGCTGCCACCACTTCGAAGGGCAGGGGACGGAGCACTCGAGCGTCTACTTCGACTAGGCGCTAGCTCCGCTGCCACCACTTTGAAGGGTAGGGGACGAAGCGCTCGAGCGTATACTTGGACTAGGCGTCAGCTCCGCTGCCACCACTTCGAAGGGTAGGGGACGGAGCGCTCGAGCCTCTACTTCGACTAGGCGCCAGCTCCGCTGCCACCACTTCGAAGGGTAGGGGACGGAGCGCTCGAGCCTCTACTTCGACTAGGCGCCAGCTCCGCTGCCACCACTTCGAAGGGTAGGGGACGGATCGCTCGAGCGTCTACTGTGACTAGGCGCTAGCTCTGCTACCACCACTTCGAAGGGTAGGGGACGGAGCGCTCGAGCGTCTACTTGGCGATTGCACGTTTAAGGAGCACAAAATCCTATGGGTTGATCGAAGGTAGGCGCGATCACGAAGAGCGACAACGACATGTGCCCCAACCAAAGCCGTCATTACATTCATAAAAGGATGGTTACAGAGACCCGGCATTACATTTGCGAGGGGGCTAATGTGTACAAGTGCCTTTGAGTGCCTAAGGTCGCTAGTCGTCTGGCTCCACCTTAATGTACCTCCACGCCGAGGTGTCACCCGCTAAAGTCCGGGTCGCCCAGAAGTTCCAGGCTTCTTCCACCCACGCCCAATGCTGAAGTCGCCGTCGAATTGCGGTCCGAAAGCAGTAATAGGCCCTATCAAATATCTGCCTGGAGCAAAAATAGCGCATGTCATAAGAACCCCTGGTCAATTCCACTTTATTCACACAAGAGGGCGGCGACCATGGGGCGCCAGTTTACAAAAGAGCAGATACATTGCAATGCACACCTGCACGCTACACCCCGGCATCACACTTGTGGGTCTGCGCCAATCCCTGGGACGGTGGCACCGCCTTTGTTGCGCCATGGAACTTTGTCGAGCCATTCGCCGAAGTTCCCCTCGCGGTGCAGAGTCCGCCGCAGAGCCACCTTCGCTGCGGCCTCCCCGATATAGTCCCAGATTCGGTCGTGGAAGGCCCAAACGGCGGGGCGGACGGCGCGCACTACTTCTGACATCGCCCTAGCTCGACTGGCAACTCCAACTAGGGGTTGGCCAGTGCATCGACGTGCTGGCATCCTCAGTGGTGGAGCAGGGCGAAGGCGACGTGGGAGGTGGCGAACGAGCAGTGGTCATCGAAGGCCTTGGCGGCATGGAGGGCAAGGTCGGAACCTTCTTCGATCTACCGAAGCGTCCGCGTCAAGTCCTCGAGACCGAACGCCAGGGGTGGCACGTCCACGGAGAGGTCCTTGAGGGCGTCCTCCAGAGACTGCATGGCGTCCCATGCCGCCACAGAGGCGTCACCAAGAGTCTGGTCCCTCTCTCCAAGGGACGCGGCGAGCTGGGCCTTCTCCTCCTCCAGTGTTGCAATCTACTGGAGCAAGCCATCCCGCTCTTCGGCTGCTGCCCGCTGAGCCTCTGCCGCCACACGTTGTTCCTTCGCCACTGAGTACTATGCCAGGAGACTGCCTTCGCAACCGGAAGCTCGAAGCCATGGCGGTGTGGGCCTCTTCAGAAGCTCGAAGCCAGCCCTCTAACACCCTCCGCTGGCAGACCCGTGCCTCCTGTAGGGCTCGGCTGAGGGCAAGGGTCTGCGCAATGCGGCTATTAGCAAAGTCCTAGACAGCGACATAAATCGTGAAGTCAAGCACTTACCCTCATCTCTGAGGCCTCCAGCGCACCTTCCAGCAGCTCCAGCCCACACATCAACAGCGCCCGTCAGTCCACGAGGGAGTCGGTGTACTCTGCAGCCCCTTGGAGAACCCGCAGCATCTCCGGCTGGGGAATAAAATTGGAGAGATTGGACCGCTGAGCCTCCGCGCCAGCGGCTTTGAGAGCACCAGGCGGTGACATCACGTCCTGGGCAGGAAGCCCGGGGACTTCGCGGCCATCTCCGTTGCTCGATCCTTGGCCGCGTCCAAGAGACTGTGTCTCGCCTGATGTTGACGATGGAATGAGCAAGCAGATCGGAGAAAGCTTTGCGAAGTCGCGGGGGGAGAAAGAGTTGCGCTTACCTTTGGTACGCTCATGAGAGGCACAGGGAGGCGTTCGCTCCACCTCAGTCCGGACCATGGGGGCTTCATCTGTGTCGGGGGCGGCGAGTTCCCCCTCGGGCTGAAGGGCCTCCCTGTCAAACCCCGAATCCTCTACGACCCCGACCGCCAAGCCGAACCCCTCTTTGGACCAGGAGGGCGATTGTATCCGGGGACGCTTCGCCCTCGAAGGCTGGGGCGATGCTTCCTCGGCTTCCGCGGCCGGTGCGAGCAACGAGGCCTTGGCGACCGGTGCGGGCGATGAGACCTCGCCCTCCTGCATGTCGGCGCCACAACCTGTTTCTTCGACGCTGCCTAGGGCCCCCTCTCGAGTGCAATGTGCTCCGCCTCGGTCTCCAAGTCCGAGACAGTGTACTCCGCCATGTCAAACCCAGTGACGGTCCTGCCCTCGGCTTCGGCAGCAATCACCGGAGACGCGCCCGGCGGGCTCGGTACAACGGTAGGAGATTGGGCCTTGCACCGACCAGGGGACACCGTCCCCAGCCATCACCGCGGCGATGGGTCTGGCCCGACAACGGCGCTGCGCGCTCCAGCACGGGGATGCCTAGAGCCTCGCAGACCCGATTTATCCGTCCCAGCTTCGCCGGGGCGGTCGCGGATTCGCGCAGCTCGTGCTCTTTGGCCGTATATGGCCCAAGGAATGCAACCGCGCGTTCTGCATCCTCCAGAAAGAACCCTATAGACAGAGCAAGGCATCGTATACAAGAAGTTACATGTATATATGTGTACACAGCCTATGGCCGAAGAACTCACGAGGATTGGAGGGCCTCGGAAGAGAAGACATTGTTGGCCGAACGCCATCCTGCCGGATGGGACCTCGCTGATGCTTCCACTGGCAGGAAAGCGGCGCCACTCCGTACATGACGAACTCCTCGGCAAGGTTGCGCATATTGAACTGGAGAGTAGTACCGACAAGCCTGCGCCCGATGCTAGTCGTCGCCGTTGGGCTCTACACTCGGCGAAGTGTTGAAGGACATTGGTCGTCCCCTACACCGGAGGCCGCTGGTGCTCGTCACGCGGTGGTAGAACCATCGCCGTGTCCAGCTGGACTCCCACTTCCCTTGTGTCGAGTTGGCGGGAAAGTTCTTCGTGCATTGCGACCTCAGCACGAAGTTGATGCTGCCGAAGTTTGAGACTGCCCCCCTGC
This sequence comes from Dendrocalamus latiflorus, assembly GCA_017311315.1. NCBI lineage: Eukaryota > Viridiplantae > Streptophyta > Magnoliopsida > Poales > Poaceae > Dendrocalamus > Dendrocalamus latiflorus. Next base: position 30,049,842 of record CM029664.1, read on the forward strand.
AAGCGTCTTCGGCTGGTAGCGTGCATCGTGAAGAAAGGCGAATAGGTTCGCGCTGGGATGAGTACCTTCTGTCCACGCCGCCCAGGCATAGACAGCCAGGTGAACTATCACATTCGGAGTCAGCTGCACCAACTCCAGCCCATAAGCCCACAGGACCTTACCGACGAAGAGAGTTGCTGGTATCCAGAGCCCAGCCTCAAAATACACGACAAAGACGATCGCCTCCGCTTCCTCCAGGTGCGGCTCCGTCTTGTCACTAGCAGGCAGGCGAACCGCAGCACAGTACTCCAGCCTCTTCTCCCGAAGGAGAGACTGGATCATCTCCTCCGTCACGAGACTTGGCCCTAGCAAACGGGAGCAGTGGTCTCCCACTTTCTCCCTGGACTCCCATCGCTTGTTGGCCTGCGATGGCTCGCGAGCCACCAGAGAGTACTCCACCGAGATCGACAATGAACCACGCTGGCTAGGCGAGGCACCATCGCGGGGCCACTGAGGATGTTCTTCGCGGCCGGTCATTCTCCCCTCACAAGCGCAGGGTCGAATGAGTAGGAGCAGGGGTAGATCGCGCCAACAAGTGAGGAGAAAAGAGAGCAAAAGAACAACGAGAGAGCAAATGAACGAATGGAAGAAACCTCGTGTGTCGGTGACAAGGGTATATAAAGCCCTAACACCTCCCCCACGATCGGGAAGCGCAACCGTCCCACGACGCACTAATAGCGTCCCCCCACGCGTCCCCCTCTCGGGAAGGAACGCATGACCGCGATCGTGCGACCGCTGACAGCGCATGACGCGCCAATCGCGTCCCGACATGTGTGCCTTTCTGTCAAAAAGGCGCATACGACCACAGTCGCGTGACCCTGACACCTCAGAGGTCGGCGCGATTCTTGCCACCATTAAGACATCGGCTTCGGGCTACGACCTTAGCGGCGTGACCGCTCTGGACTCGTCTCCGCGGGACGAGCCCGCCCTCGCCTCCGACCTCACGCGCATCGGCAACACGTCCACAGAATGAGACCGACCTCGCCTCGGCTTCGATTCGGTGAGTCAGCTCCGCCGGCATCTTCGACTCCACGGTTGAACGACTCCGCGGCCGAAGACAGCTTCGGCAACCAGTTCGACTCTGTATCTTCAGCGCAAAGCAGGGCTGCGCCGGCAAGTGCATTTCTACCCAAGATCACAAGTCACAGGCCGCAGGGACGGAGGGGGCCAAATGGCTGAGCAACATGGCTTCGGCCTGTGAAGCCCTTTACCATGAGAGGCTCCTGTTGTAGGGGTGGCCCCCACCTAAGCCCAGCCGGCCTGTTAGAAGGTTGTAAAGCCGAAAACGGGACATGTGTTATGACATAAATACCCTTGAGAGGGACACTTGGGTGTAAGGACATAATTGTAAAATACTGATGGACCATGTGGAGGTGACCCTAAGTGTGCGATGAGTAATTGACAATGATTTTAGGAAAGTCGAGTTTGATTTGTGAGGTTCGTGCCTTATCATTGCGTGGTGCAATCGGTTTGGTCGGACTTGGTCAAACTTGGTCGTATGGGCTTAGGATGCTTAATCTCTTGTTGCGACAGGTTTGGGCTTTTACTTACTTAAGATTACTTTTAATGCTTCTGTTGATTACATGTTATCGAGCGGTGCTATGTGATGTGTTTCTTGTCTGTGATGGCTGCAGGACGTCGAGGCGGAGTCGTGGCGAGGCACGGGGTGACCGGACTAGACACAGGCGGTGTCGAGGTTAGAACGGTCGGAGGTGTCGAAGACGGCGGAGACTCGAAGTGATTGCGAGGCTTGGACGACAAGGAACGCGGAAGCTTCCCGGAAGGTGCAGGAGGGGCGTTTCGGTAAAAGCGCAAAGCTGCACAGGTGGAAGCGGTTTCGTTCGGGGTTTAGCGGGCGTAATGGGTTGGAGACCTGTTAGCCATGGGCTATAAATAGGAGAGGATGTCTCCTTGTGGTTGCATGGATTCAATGCATTCAAGGGGTTGTTAGGGTTTGCTTTAGTCAAAATGGCCTTTGGAGAGGTTGTTTGGCTTTAGGCTTTAGTGGTTGGGAGAGGCAGAGAGCTGTTGGTTCATGTCTCCTTCGTTGTCTTCTCTGTGTGTGTGCATGTGAGTTCTTGGTGTTTTTGAGATTGGGGGAGAGAGGGAAGGAATTGATTCCTCATGTAATCATTCCTCTTATATCAATCATGTATGGGGACTCATATGTAATCCTTGTTTGATTGGGAATGAAGTTTCCGAAGTTTTTCTCTCGTGCTAGCCTGTCAGTTCTTCGTTCTCTTTTTGGTTGATTTCTTGGCTTTTTGAGATTTGAGTTGTTTCTTGCTGGGAAGGCCCAGAATGAGTTGCTCTATGTTGGGATGATGCCTCAAGATCATTTGATCGATTTTTCCCAAGAGCACATTGAATGAATCAAAGATTCTCCATTTTCAGTTTCTCTGTTCTTCTTTTTCTTTTCTAGGATTCTCCACAAGGCACCGGTCAGACCGGCCCTATGACATCGGTCAGACCGACCGACTCCTATTACTTGCTGATTTTTGCTATCTCTTTTCGGTGTTAAGTCCTTTGATGATTGGGTTTTATCTTGCCTCTCCACTGAGCATTTGAACTAATTCTCTCCTTAGTTTCTCATAGCTATCGGAGAGAATAGTCTTTTCGTAGATACTTTTGGGGGCAAATTTTTATAGTTGACATTCACCCCCCTCTGTTGCCAACCTCGATCCAACAAATACTCCCCTATGAGAATATATATATATAGAGCCCTCCGGGCTATGGGGAAGCCCCCAAGCATTGCTCACCTAACTCTTCGCTACCATACTACCATCTCTCTGTTTGGTCTGTAACCACAACAGAATTTTTTTATGTTGCTTGATCATAGTGTATAGTCAAAAACCCTAAGAAAATTCAACGATTGAGTCCCTCAATTCAGTACCAAAGAAAACCCTAGTGTTGTTTGGTTGCCAACCCTAAGTTCAAAATTTGGCCTCATTGGTGCCTTGCACCACCACTGAAAGTTTGCTATGCTTGTGGCTTGGCCAAACCAATCCAATGGACCTCTAGTGGAGTTGGAAACAAAATCTGAGTTGATTCTGAATAGGTTGCTAGAGTTCTATCCGATTCCATTTGGGGAGGAGTTGAAGTTCAAAACCAACTCTCAATTCTGAAACTAACGGTTGCGGTTTGTGTGAGTCCTAGTGGTTGCACCTAAAATTTTGTATCCTAGGGTTGCATATGCACTCAAACCAAGCACCTTATTCAAGTTTGAGCGTCACTTATATCAATTCATGTTTTGAGACTAGCTGCTGATAATTGCATCTAGGGCTACTCTTAGAATTGTTTTGCACTTCCTGAAATTTGGCTTGTGGGTGAAGGGGGAAAGAAACCCTAATTGTGCCGGCCGAATAAAGAAGAAAAGGCAGCCGCATGAATGCAAGAGCCATGGCACGGAAATAGTAGAACCATGTGATTCATGTTGGACCCCAAATTGACACTTTCGGATCCTCTATATTAATCGCACTAGTCCAGTATTAGCTAGTGCACACAGTGGTAACAGAGATACATATTAAGCATAATGATAAACGTTTATTAAATAAAGAGTACGATCTTATGGCTAAGTTTTACATCAATTGCTCATTGGCTTAAATAAATAAAAGGGGATAATAGTGGAAACAAGTAAATAAAGCAGCGAAGCCCGAAGAGCCTGCCCACAAGCAGACGACAGTAAAACACAACCTACTCATCTTGGTCCTCACCGTAGTCGAAGTCGTCCTCCTTTGAGTAGAGATAGCAAGAGTGAACACAAAGTTATACTCCATAAGTTACACGAGAAATGCAATAATAATGTAAGGCTAACAAGTGAAGGCATAAAGAGTTATTTGAGCGTAAAGCAGAATTTAAAGAAATACAATAAATAGATAGAAAATTACTGATTTTAATACAGTAAGTAAAAATAGTAACTTAAACAAATTAGTACTGTTAGTGCAGGCAATGACCTGACACCAACCTAACGACAAACATTCCACCCGTTTTCATGTACTGTTAGTCGCACGTCTACGAAAGCGTGTGATCTCCGAAAAGATTCCATCATTTTCATGTACACCAATTTTTTTTGAAAAATAAAGTCTAATCTATAAAAAACTTTACTCAACATGTTCATGACCGTGGGCACGGCTATCTAGGATAGTTTGTGCACTCTACAGAGATGGTACAACTTTACCCACAAGGTACAATTAGCTCATGATGTCGGTTATCACACGCTTTCGTAGACGTGCGACTGAGTAATCATAACAAGGCCTTTACAAAGCAAAGCCATCAACCTACCCACACCTCCACAAAGGTTTCACCTCAATAAGGAATCCACCAGATCAAGGCCCCCTCTTGTACCATGTAAGACTTCTCGTGGCCTACACTATGCTCACATTCAACCTGTAGCGAGACTCAAGTTGGGACTCGCTAATTAGTCAGTAGGAATATCCCATTCCAACTTTGCGGTAGTTCGATAGGGCTTTGTAGCAGTATCTCATAGGCCGGTTCTTAATTGACTTAGACAAACTTTCCACATACCCCTTGTGCCTAGCCCCAGCGTTGAGCCACCGAACATCAACGTATGCTAGCAAACATCCATCACCTAACCATTTGTCCAAGTTAAGAAGGTCTATAAAATATTTTAAAATAAAATATAAAACTAGGATCAACATGGTCAAGGTGTATAACTTGCAAACTAGGATCAACATGGTCAAAGTGTATAACTTGCCTTGCTCTGCAGATTGGTGTGAATCGTCGTAGTAGAATTCTTCAAAATCGTCGCAGTTTACATATGAAAATAACCAAGCAAACTCAAATAATATTTGAATAAACTTCAAAAAATTTTAAAACATGGCAGATTTGAATAGATCATGATTATAGATGAGTTTAAAATTTTGAATGGGCTCAATCGAAGCTAGGATGGAGAACAAGCTCCTGAAAGTTTTAATTCTAAATAAATGGATTAAAATGAATTTTTGGAATTATTTTTCTAAGGGAAAAGATGATTATGGTGTCAGCAAGGGATTTATATTTTTGGCTAAATTATTTTCTTAAAGAAAAATTGGGATTATGACGACAAGCTGACATCAGCAAATATTTGAATTTTCGGTGTGAGGCCAACATGTGGGCCTAGGTCTTCATGGATCGGGCCCATGGACTCTAATCAGCTGAGGTGGCAAGAGGGTGTGGCGTGGTGCCTACGTGGCCTTTGTGTGCTGGTGCAACGTGCACGTGGCGCTAGGTGGCGTCCATGTCAATTGCCACTTCACTCCCTCACGTTGACGTGGCACGCTGGCAAAGGGAGGCGCATGGGAATTGATGGTCATTGGTGATTCCGTGGGTGGCGGTAGCAAGTGAGGGGTTCAAAAGAGAGAGAAAAGCATGGGGAATAGAATGGTGTGCATGGAATTTACCAGGGAAGGGCAGAGAGCAGTCAGCGATAAGGATTGCGGTGGTGCGGCTTAGGTCCTTGGCGAGGAGATGGCTTCGGTGACACTCGGGCATGGAGGAGGGGTGACCGACGAAGGTGACGGTGCAAGGAAGGCGATGATGCCAATGCCGATGCTCAGGCAGGGTCGAGGCGGCCGAGATTCCTCATCAGAGATGCTCACTAGCACAGAAGAGGGATGAAAATGGTGCAGGAACGGCTCAAAGCTCGAGAGAGGAAATTGAGAGTAGGGCAGAATGGTGCGGAGTGAGGTGGAGCCAGGGGTTATTTATAGGGAGAAGGGTGTGCGAATGGATTGCTTGTCGGAGGAGGCGATGGCCATCGGTGGTTGCAGGAGGATAAGGGGTGAGGTGGGCATGAAAAGAGCGAGGCCGACGTAAGGCATGTGGGAGGAGGGGAATGGGGAGGGGTGGCGCACGCAGGAGGAAGAGGCAGTTGAAAGGGTGGGGATGGCCAACGGTTGAGGCGGCGTAGTGAGGAGAGAGGTAGAAGAGGGAGATGGCAGCCAAGGAAGAAGAAGAGGGGGCGACTGACCCGTGGGCCCAAGGTGGCAGTGGGGAGAGGGAGCCTAGCAGGTGGGCCCATGGGTGCAAGTGAAGAGAGAGAGAGAGAGCGCAACGGGAGCGGGGCAAGGGGATGGTGACACGTGGTGGCTCGTGGCGATCCGGGCTGTCGCGAGAAGGAGAGAAAGATAGAGAGAAAGAATGAAAGGGGCGCGGGTGCACGGATACGGCCACATGGCACGAGGAAAACCGAGGCAGCCACATGTCAGCCCAGGAGGGGTTGGGAAATTTAAAACCTTTTTGATTTTCATAAACACCCAAAAATTAAATAAAGGCCTAGAAAATAGCAGAAAAGCTCCAAACAATCCAGGAAAATTCTCAAAAATACAACAACTCACATGGAACTCAGCAAAAATAAAATCAACTTAATTTGGCTATAATTAACATAAATTTTAATAAATCTATCTAGGCTAAAATAAAAGGGAAAAGGAAGAGAAAATCCAGGAAACTCTAATTAAATCCAACAAAAAATTTAAAATTTTGGGATGTGACAATTCATGTGGTAGAAAGATAAAAGAGAGAGAGAGAGAGAGAAAATAGAGAACCACATAATGGCCACCGTATAACTTCCTCTCGGTTGCCCTAGAGCCAAAGGGGGAAATCGAGTGAAGTTTTCATGCGGTGAGAAAGAAAGGAGAGAAAAAAAGGAGTAGGCCGCATAACTTTGTGAATCACCCTAGTCATAATTTTCAGATTGTGTAATTAATTTCTTGGAGCAATCTTATGCCATAATATTTACTTCTTGCAATGGCCTGCACGTCTTGATCACGCGTCCTGGTTTTCTATAAATACGGAGTCGCCGCCTCCATACAGCATTACGCGAAAATCAATCTAGGGTTTTGCCTCCTCCATCCATTGTGCTGCGCCGTCCCACGTAGTCTACTCCGTCCCGTCCGCCGGCGTGCACTGTCGTTCGGGAGAGCAGGTCTCCAGAACCGTCGCCTTCGAAGTCCTGCACCGGGAGAGGGCGAATAAGGTTTTTGGGAAGCGCTCTGCGCGACTGCTCGCTGTAGCTCTGGCTCGTCTTCCTCGTCGTTCGGCTTCGGCGAATCGTCATCGACTTCGTGTCATCCTCACCGTGCCTGCGGCGTCTACATCGGCAAACCGATCAGAACAGAACCATCGGTACGTAACAGTCATGTTCTCCGTATTAGATCTGTTCATGTACAGTTTCCTGGTTTACATGTCTAGATCTTTTATGCCTGTGATGGTTCTGTTATTTTGCGTGCATGATGTCATGATTTATTTATGGAATAAATTAAACCTACATGTGCTTATATGTTCAACAATCCAAAAACCTTATTGTAGGCATTGTGGTTTTACTATGGCTGGATTTGCCGATGCACTGAGGCCGGATAAATTCTCCGGTGTGCACTTTAAGAGATGGCAGATCAGGGTCACTCTGTGGCTTACTGCTATGAATGTATTCTGGGTTAGTAATGGCAAGCCTGAAGGTGTTCTTGATGCTGAAAAGCAGAAAGAATTCGAGACTGCCACTACTCTCTTTGTTGGATGCATTCTTAGTGTTCTTGCTGACCGTCTGTGCGAGGTGTATATGCACATGACAGACGCGAAGGAGTTATGGGATGCACTGAATTCCAAATACGGTGCTACTGATGCCAGCAATGACATGTATGTCATGGAGCAATTTCATGACTACAAGATGGTTGATAACCGTTCTGTAGTCGATCAGGCTCATGAGATACAGGCCATTGCCAAGGAACTCGAACTCCTGAAGTGTGCCTTACCCGACAAGTTTGTGGCTGGATGTATTATTGCGAAATTACCTTCTTCATGGAGGAATTTCGGAACAGCACTCAAACACAAGAGACAAGAGTACTCTGTTGAGAATCTGATTGGGTCTCTTGAAATTGAGGAGAAAGCTCGGGAAAAGGACGCTGTGTCTAAGGGTGATGGAGGGCAGTCTAGTGCCAATGTGGTACAGAAACCCTCAAACAAGAACAAAGGGAAATTTGTTAAAGCCCAACAGACAACCAACTTCAAGAAGAAGAAGAACAACAACAATCAGGATGATAGAACTTGCTTTGTGTGCGGTGAGCCTGGTCACATGGCCAAGAAGTGCCCACAACGCAAAGGAAAGAAGGCACCTGCAGGACAGACTTCTAAGTCTGTCAACGTGACCATTGGCAAGACTGGAGATGGGACTGGGTATGGTAATTTACCTACTGTTCTTTCAGTTAGTCAATCTACCAATTGGTGGATTGATACAGGAGCTAATGTACATGTGTGTGCTGATATTTCGTTGTTTTCTTCTTATCAGGTCGCCCGAGATTCCTCCGTCCTAATGGGGAATGGGTCACATGCTACTGTTCATGGTGTTGGCACGGTAGATCTGAAGTTTACTTCGGGAAAGATCGTGCAGCTGAAGAACGTGCAGCATGTCCCTTCTATAGACAAGAATCTCGTTAGTGGCTCCCGTTTATGTAGAGACGGGCTTAAGTTGGTATTTGAGTCTAATAAAGTAGTCGTGTCTAAACATGGACATTTTATTGGTAAAGGCTATGAGTGCGGAGGCTTGTTCCGCTTTTCCCTTTCAGATTTCTGCAATAAGAATGTAAACCATATTTGTGGCAGTGTGGATGATGAGGCTAATGTTTGGCACTCACGTCTATGTCATATTAATTTTGGTTTGATGTCTCGGCTTTCCAGTATGAATTTAATTCCAAACGTTTCCATCACCAAAGGTTCTAAATGCCATAGCTGTGTGCAATCAAAGCAACCTCGTAAGCCTCACAAGGCTGCCGAGGAGAGAAACTTGGCACCACTAGAACTCCTACATTCAGATCTTTCTGAGATGAATGGCGTGTTGACGAAGGGTGGAAAACGATATTTCATGACATTGATTGATGATGCAACTAGGTTCTGTTATGTGTATTTATTGAAAACGAAAGATGAGGCTTTAGACTATTTTAAAATCTATAAGGCGGAAGTTGAAAACCAGTTAAATAGAAAGATAAAAAGACTTAGGTCAGATCGTGGTGGAGAGTATTTCTCAAACGAATTTGACTTATTTTGTGAGGAACATGGCATTATACATGAGAGGACGCCTCCTTATTCCCCCGAGTCAAATGGGATTGCCGAAAGGAAAAACCGCACGTTGACTGACTTGGTGAATGCCATGTTAGATACTGCGGGATTATCTAAGGCATGGTAGGGGGAGGCTTTGCTAACGTCTAATCACGTATTAAATAGAGTTCCTAACAGAAATAAGGACAAAACACCATACGAGGTATGGATTGGGAGAAAACCATCACTTTCTTACTTGCGTACATGGGGGTGCTTGGCGAAAGTTAATGTGCCAATAACTAAGAAACGCAAGCTTGGACCTAAAACTGTGGACTGCGTTTTTCTGGGATATGCTAATCATAGCATTGCCTATAGATTTTTGATAGTTAAAACTGAGGTACCTGACATGCATGTTGGTACAATTATGGAGTCTCGAGATGCAACATTCTTTGAGAATATTTTTCCTATGAAGGATATACATAACACTACTAGTCAACCTTCTGAAATAATTCCCAGTTCAATCACATCACCTGAACCTTTTGAACATACACATGAACTTGTCAATGAGGAGGATGACAGTGGAGCTCCTAGAAGGAGCAAGAGACAAAGGATATTCAAATCCTTTGGTGATGATTTCACTGTGTACCTTGTGGACGACACTCCCAAGTCTATTTCAGAAGCGTATGCATCCCCTGATGCAGACTACTGGAAGGAGGCTGTCCGTAGTGAAATGGATTCCATTATCGCTAATGGAACCTGGGAGCTGACAGATAAACCTTATGGGTGCAAACCTGTAGGGTGTAAGTGGGTGTTCAAAAAGAAGCTTAGGCCAGATGGTACTATTGAAAAATATAAGGCTCGGCTTGTTGCCAAGGGCTATACTCAGAAAGAAGGCGAAGATTTCTTTGACACTTACTCACCTGTTGCTAGACTGACCACAATTCGAGTACTACTTGCTTTGGCTGCCTCACATGGTCTTCTCGTTCATCAAATGGACGTTAAGACAGCTTTTCTTAACGGAGAGCTGAATGAGGAAATTTACATGGAACAGCCTGATGGATTTGTAGTAGAAGGTCAAAAAGGCAAGGTGTTAAAACTGTTGAAATCTTTGTATGGTCTGAAACAAGCCCCTAAGCAGTGGCATGAGAAGTTCGATAGAACACTGACATCTGCAGGCTTTGCTGTCAATGAGGCAGATAAATGTGTATACTATCGTTATGGTGGGGGTGAGGGAGTTATTCTATGTTTGTATGTGGATGACATCTTGATTTTTGGGACAAACATTAGTGTGATAAATGAGGTCAAATCATACTTGTCTCAAAACTTTGATATGAAAGATCTGGGAGTGGCTGATGTTATTCTAAACATTAAATTGGCTAGAGGTGAGGATGGGATTACACTTTTGCAATCTCATTATGTGGAAAAGGTCTTGAGCCGTTTTGGCTTTTCTGACAGCAAGCCTTCTCCAACACCTTATGATCCTAGCGTGTTACTTCGTAAGAATAAGAAAATTGCTAGGAATCAGCTGGAATACTCCCAGATAATTGGCTCACTAATGTACCTAGCTAGTGCAACAAGGCCAGACATCTCCTTTGCTGTGAGCAAATTGAGTCGGTTTACATCTAACCCAGGAGATGATCACTGGAAGGCGCTTGAGCGAGTGTTGCGCTATCTGAAAGGTACCTCGAACTTTGGACTTCATTATACTGGGTACCCGTCGGTGCTGGAGGGTTATAGTGATTCCAACTGGATCTCTGATGCTGATGAGATCAAAGCCACCAGTGGATATGTTTTCACTATTGGTGGTGGTGCTGTTTCATGGAGGTCTTGCAAACAGACCATTTTGACGAGGTCAACCATGGAAGCAGAGCTTGCGGCACTAGACACTGCTATTGTTGAGGCAGAATGGCTACGAGATCTATTGATGGATCTACCTACGGTGGAAAAGCCAGTGCCAGCTATCCTTATGAACTGTGATAATCAAACCGTTATCGCTAAAGTGAACAGTTCTAAGGATAATATGAAATCGTCCAGGCATGTTAAGAGACGATTGAAGTCTGTCAGGAAATTGAGAAACTCCGGAGTTATAACCTTGGATTACATCCAAACAGATAAAAACCTGGCAGATCCCTTTACAAAGGGACTATCACGGAATGTGATAGATAGTGCATCGAAGGAGATGGGTATGAGACCCATGTGAGTTATCTATGGTAGTAACCCAACCTATGTGATCGGAGATCCCGTGAATTAGGATCTGGGAAAAACAAGCCATTAGTTAACTGAAGGAGAGTAATTTCAACCCTCTCTATGTGAAGATGCAATACTCTCAGAAACTGCAAGGCAGGTTGACTAAGGTCTTAATGTGTTCCATTGGCTTTTAGAAGCGAAGACGCTATCCTGCAGAGCGTTCTTGAAAGAACACACCTATATGAGCCCGACTGTTAGTCGCAGTCTATGGAGATTTTGGGTAATCTCCTACTAAGCTCATGAAGAGACCAAGGAGTATGACTTATACGCTCCAACCGAGGGGTAGCCTACTGGCGGCCTAGTATCAGTTAAGTCTTTAAGTGAAGCTTGCTTGCACCAAACTTGCAATTCAAGGCATAGTCCATTGTTCAAGTTGTGAGTAAGTGTAGCTTGGAGTTCTAGGTGGATGTTCAACCTTAATCGGTCTCCATCGAAATACTGATATATAAACAGTACATTGGAATTCAGGCAAATCTCTGTGGGACTTTGAGATCTGGTGGGGGATTGTTGGATTATGTGGGCCAAGCCCATATAATAAGAATAATTCCTATTAAATCTCAAAGGCCCACTCATGCAAAGGAGGCATGCATGTGACCTTTAGTACCATATTGCTAGTTCTAGGAGAGGAAGACCACCTTAAAAGGGATGGTGCACTCCTAGTCACTTGAGGCATGTGTGGGAGAGAACTAGAGGATAACACGCGCGCGCTCGCTCGCCTCGCCTCGCCTCGCCGGGCCGGGCCGGGCCGGGCTGGGCTGGGCTGGGCTGGGCTGGGCGGGCGGCGCGGGCGCACGGCACCTGCGTGAATGGTCCGCCAAAATCCGCTCCAGGTGCTTGCGCAGACGCGGCTTCCTTTTGCAGTTTTATCTTTTGCTGTTTTGTGTGGCGGTGAATCCGGATCGGTTACGCGACTAATCCGGTTCGGTTACGAGTTATGGAGAACGTGCAGGCGTCTTGATCACGCGTCCTGGTTTTCTATAAATACGGAGTCGCCGCCTCCATACAGCATTACGCGAAAATCAATCTAGGGTTTTGCCTCCTCCATCCATTGTGCTGCGCCGTCCCACGTAGTCTACTCCGTCCCGTCCGCCGGCGTGCACTGTCGTTCGGGAGAGCAGGTCTCCGGAACCGTCGCCTTCGAAGTCCTGCACCGGGAGAGGGCGAATAAGGTTTTTGGGAAGCGCTCTGCGCGACTGCTCGCTGTAGCTCTGGCTCGTCTTCCTCGTCGTTCGGCTTCGGCGAATCGTCATCGACTTCGTGTCATCCTCACCGTGCCTGCGGCGTCTACATCGGCAAACCGATCAGAACAGAACCATCGGTACGTAACAGTCATGTTCTCCGTATTAGATCTGTTCATGTACAGTTTCCTGGTTTACATGTCTAGATCTTTTATGCCTGTGATGGTTCTGTTATTTTGCGTGCATGATGTCATGATTTATTTATGGAATAAATTAAACCTACATGTGCTTATATGTTCAACAATTAGCTCCTGTATATGTGTTCATATACTTCACTTAAATATTTTGGATCAACACCTAGGCAATATATTCTAGTTTGGATTACTACCTAGCTTTACAATAACTAGAATTTTAGATTGCATTGGAAATACTCTCTACCTACCAAGCTCCACTTATAACCATTGTTTGTGCAATTACTCGACATTAAACTCACTTGATCATCACCTTGTGTTAACCTTACTACTTGGAGTGCAAGCTAGTCCTCAATTCTAGCAAAGGGAAAGTAAGAACTTCAGTGATAAGAGAAGGTGAGGTTGAGAGAGTTCCACACACACACATACAAACATACACATACACACACACACACACTTATATCTTATATGCCTTGCTGTTTTTGCACAACTAGACATGTCAGGAGGAGATGATACCTTTGGTGGAGAGCATGGAGATGATAACTTACGAGATATGTTGCACCAAGAACTTAATGAACCACGGCATTGGAAGAGAAGCATGAACAACTCAAGGAGGAGATGCACAACTCGGTAAGAGACCTTTAGATTGAGATGAATCAACAACTAAATGTTCTACGTGTGAACATTGTTATTGATTTCATACGAGAACTTTGGCCTTAACCTGAAGATGATAGTGTGCATCAACTGACACAACTACCTCCACTTGATGAGGCCGATGAGGAGGCCGCTGCATGTGTCGCCCGAGAAGCTCAACAATGGCGACACCGAGTAGTGGCCAATGCCATTCGGCCACCCCCACTTGGGAGAGGTGGAGGGGGCAGTGATCATGGTCTAGGGAGGGACCGTGGTCGAGGAGGACGCGGTGCTGCTGCACAAGACGTCGATAATGACTTGATGCACCGCAATGACAGGTACCGCTACTAGGACCGCAACAGCGACGATCGGCCTGAGGAGGAGAAATTTGGTAAACTTAAGTTTTCTATGCCTAAGTTTGTAGGTGTATAGATTCCTAGGAGTATCTCACTTGGGAGTTCAAGGTGGATAAGGTGTTTCACATGCAAACTACACTGAAGATAAGAAGCTAGCAATGGCATCGCTTGAATTCAATAATTATGCATTGATTTGGTGGTAACAAATTCAGAACCAAACGAGAGATCATGATGAACTTTTCATTGCATCGTGGGTTGAGATGAAGCATGAAATGATGCCACAGTTTGTTCCTAAACACTATAAACACGATCTCTTTGATAAATTGCAAAACTTGAAATAAGGCATGGAGAGTATTACAAGGAGATGGAGATGGCCATGATACAAGCTAATGTGTATGAGCAAGAAAACCAAACTATGGCATGATTCTTGGCTAGATTGCACAACCCCATCAAGCATGTTACCGAATTTCAGCCCTACAACAAGGCGGTGGAGTTGGTGCATCAAGCTACCAAAGCGGAGAGGCAAGTACAGCAAGATGCTAGTATCCAAAACATCATCTTTCACACCCTATTCAACATGCACAGGAGGTAAAACTACATCCTGATTCAATTCCAATAGAGCTAATCAATCTAGTGGAAGTTTTGCTCCTGGTACACATGCTGCACCAAGCGGAAAGAAAGCATCTATTCCAATTGCAAACAAGGGTCCAGCAGCTAGTGCCACTATTTCCATAGGCTCTATGGCTAAGAGTAGTGCTATTCAATGCTTCAAGTGTTTGGAACGTGGACACATGGCCAAGGAGTGCCCAAATAACCATACTATGCTCATTATCGAGGAAGGAAAGTATGATTCCACAAGTAAAGATGAGGCTGGCCAAAATCTAGATTTGGAGAAATATGATGATGCTGAAGATGAAGAGGATAGACATGCTATCTATTGTGATTTTGAGACCAGTTCATCTCTCATTGTCACAAAGAAAGTATTGAATGTTCAGCCAAAGAATGATAATGATCAGCGTTGCACTTTGTTTCAAACTAGGGCAAAGGTTGGTGATTGTGTGTGCAAGGTGATCATCGATGGTGCAAGTTTCATAACTTGACCAGCAAAGAGTTATGTGACAAACTTGGTTTGGTATGTCAACAATATCCCTATCCATGTCATGTGCAATTGTTGAGTGATTGTGGGAAAGTGAATGTGCAATCTTTAGCGAAGGTTACTTTTCATATTGGTGAGTATGTTGACACCGTTGAGTGTGATGTGGTGCTCATGACGGTGTGCCACTTGCTGTTGGGGCGACCATGGCAATTTGATAGAAGGGTTCAACATAATGGTCACACCAATAGATATTTGTTCAAGTGGAAGAATGAGTATATTAAACTCTGTCCTATGTCTCTCGCTCAAATTGTAGCTAATGCTATGCAAAAGAATGAGGTGATCATTGAGAGTGTAAAAGAGCAAGAGAAAAAGAATGTGAGTGAGCCACAAGCCAAACATGAGTGAAAAAGAGAAAGAATGAGTGAAATAAGTGATGATAGCTTCCAAATATGAGATAAGAGAGAACCCCATAATTAGTGCACCTTGTACTTTTGTACAAAGATACATTGCTTTTCACTAACGACTTAACCTCTCTTCCTAGTGTTGTTTCATATATTTTGTAGGTTTACCAAGATGTGTTTTCGAAGGAGATACCTGCTGGCCCATTTGTCAAGACCCGAATATGCAAATTTGAACTCTCTGTGTATTTTGCACTAGTCCAAGATCACGCTAGTACGCACGGTAGAAACATAGATAAAATATTGACAATGATCATGATTAACTAAGAAAGACTCAAATATTATTAATTATCAGAGTTACGATCTTATAGCCAAGCTTACAAATAATACCCGGAAGGGCTTAAGAAACTTAGCAGCGGAAACAAAGATAAGCATAGTGGCCATTCCATATGCCCACAGGCAACCGACTGGAAAGCAAAGTCCTACTCCGAGATGTCATCAAAAAATTCCTCTCCAAGTACCTCGGTCTGTATGACTCTTCTTCAGCAACTAAGAAAATATGAATATAGCTGTAAGTACATAGAGTACTAAGTAAGTCATTTGTAATAAGATGTAATTAATTATGCAAGTCTTAACAAACGATAGCTGAGTGATTATTTTATAGAAAACAATAATTTAGGTAAATACAATAAATAGATTAGAAACACATTTATAAGTATGACGTAAATAAATAAGTAAAGAATCAAGTATTGAATAAATCATAAGTGAACTTACCATTCACTTCCCATCCAACCTACTTTCTAGCCAAACCAAGATTTAGGAAAAACCAAACTCTCGTATGAAATCACCGAGCATTGTCCATGATCGGGGACACGACTATTCGAATAGTTTTATACTCTACAAAGGTTACACAACTTTACCCACATGATATGACTATTTTGTAATATCACCATTATAAAATGCTTTCTCAGGCGTGCTAATCAAGAAGATCACAACAAGGCTTTTACAATGTGCAATCTCAAATTGATCTTACCTGCTAAGCTTTCACTGCTAAGTAGGCTAACCACCTAGTCAGTAAAAGGCTCCTCTTGCGCCAACAGAATATCTCAATGGCAAAATCTATGTTGAAACATTAAAAATTAATTAGCCAAGTCTATCCCATACTAGACATGTGGTTGTACAATGAGGTTCAGATTAATGGCGCATAAAGTTAAGTCCTTAGACATTACTCAGGCTAGACATCCACATCCCAAAAAGTGTTGACCAGACTCACTTTACTGCGTGATCACTCGTCTAAGTGGAAACTATTTTATATAACCAACACCAATGACACTACTCATTCTATGGTACACAAATTTTATAACTATGGTTAACACCACGATCTAATATCTCATTAAGTCAAAATTAATTAATTAATTAATCAACATGTGATGATGAGCCCAACGTACTACGAGCATGGCTAAGCATATTAAATATACAACCCATGTAAAAACTAGTATTGTATCGCTAGATAATTATCCATCCTATGGTGACAATGGAATCATGGCATTCAAATTATCAATTGAGGGATTAAGCAAATTTGGTCGATAACTACCAGTTACAATGGTTTATAATAAATTAGCAATGCATAATAACTTAAAACAAAATAATAAATAATAGATTTAAATCAATAGGTTCAACATAATCAAAGGTCATGACTTACTTTGGCTTTACCCAATTACCAATGCTTGATCTTCTGATCATGCTTCAACTCCTTTGAAAACATTATCTAATGAGAGAGAAAATGAGGAAAACATAAATAAAATTAAATAAAGTCCAAAAACTAACAGAACCAAAACCAAAAGACAGAACTCAATTTTAGATGAATTTAGGAAAAATAATATGGTCAATTGGAGCTAGGACGAAAAAGAACAGGCTCTTGGAAACTAATTAGCTGAGGAAATACTGAAAATTGAAAAAGGCTATTGTGCTATGGACCGGGTCTATGGAATAGTGGCTGCCTACCATGGACTCGGTGCATGGAACAGTGCACATGCGGCAGCTTGGCTAACATGGCAGATACATGGCATGACATCTGGGCAATATTTGACGAGGTGGCAGTGACACGTAGACCTAGGGCTGACGTGGACTGATGACATGGTTGTTGATGTCGATTGCTAACATGGTTTGGCTCACGGTCTACGGAACAGTGCTACTAACATATGGGACCCATGTGTCAGTGACTTGGCTTACAATGGATAGGGTTCATGGACAAACTCCAATGGTGACATGGCACATGTTGATATCATTGATGATGCATGGGCTAGCGTAAGCGCAACACATGAACTAAAGCGACGACGCGCGAATCGAGGGATCATGTGGCACGGGTGGAGCAAGGTGACATGGCCGAATGGCAGAGTGCGATGGACAGCGGAGGGAAGATGGGGCTCAGCGAAGGGCTCACTGGCGGCGAGGTCGATGGCGATGATGCGAAGACAAATAGGCAATGAGGACAGATCAACGTCATGGAAGACAAAGACAATGGAGACGGACCTTGGCGACCACGGCATGGAAGACGAGAACTCGAGGTGCTCGGAGATGCGGGGAAACAAGGAGGGGCTAAGCTCGGTATTTAAGGTGCAGACGTCAAGAAGACTGACACGGTGATGGCTTGGACTCCAAAGTGGGGATGACATGGTTGCCGAGGTAGAGATCGAAGCGAACACGCGTGAGACAGTAGCGAAACTCGGAGAAGATGAACAATGCATCTGACATGTGGGCCCTACACGTCAGTGACTTCAGGCAAGTGAAGCGACAGACTGAGAAATGGTGATGTGTGGCACGGCGCGAATCGAACTGTTGGGCGAGTGATGGCTCGGATGGGTGACACATGGCAAACAAGCGCGCAATGACTGATGCGGGCTGCCGAGTTGGGCTGGGCTGAGACGTGGGATTTGGTGGATCGGGCTTAGGGTTTCGACCCGAAAGGGGCTTAAAATTTTTAGCATTTTCCAAATTCAGAAAATGAGAAAAAGAAGATTGAGCCCTAAAAAAATAGCAAATAAAATCAAAAAATTCGAGAAAATGCAAAAAAAATCCTTGCATCACAAGGAACCAAAATAAAATTGATTTTAATTTAATTTTATTCAAATTAAATCTTTTTATTTTAGGAAAAATTCATATTAAGCTGTTTTTTAATTCGAGAAAAATCTAAATAATTAGTTTTATTTTAAAAGCTTCAAAAAGGCACTAAAAATAGGATGTTACAGTACCTCTCATTCGTGGCATTGAGCATCAAATTAACTTGGTACCAGGTGCATCCCTCCCAAACTGGCCACCATACTGCACTAACCCTGAGGAGACAAAGAAAATTAAGCGGCAAATGCAAGAGCTTCTTGACAAAGAGTATATACGTGAAAGTCTTAGTTCTTGTGTCATTCTTGTCATTCTTATTCCTAAGGAAGATGGTACATGGAGAATGTGTGTAGATTGTAGAGCTATCGTTAATATTGCTGTTAGATATCATCATACTATCATTAGATAATATACTTGATGAATTGAATGCTGAATTGAATGGCTCTATTATCTTTTTTAAATTTGATTTGCATAGTGGCTATTATCAAATTAGAATGAAACATGGTAATGAATGGAAAATAACCTTTGAAACTAAATTTGGTTTATACGAATGGTTAGTGACGCCTTTGGGTTTATCTAATGCTCCTAGTACAATCATACGCTTAATAAACCATGTTTTGAGAGCTTTCATAAGTAAATTCATGGTGGTCTATTTTGATGATATTTTGATATATAATTGAACCTTGAATGAACATGTTGAACACATTAGACAAGTGTTAGAAGTGCTTAAAACTTAAAAGTTGTGTGCAAATATTGAGAAATGTACTTTTTGCACTAATAAAGTGGTGTTCTTAGGCTATATTATTTCAACACATGAATAGAGGTAGATGAATCAAAAGTTAAAGCTATATAAAATTGGCCTACCCCTGTTAATATTAATCAGATAAGAAGTTTTCATGGGCTTGCTGGTTTCTATCATCGTTTTGTTAAAGATTTCATTGGCCTACCCCTGTTACTACAGTATGCTGCTCCATTGAATGAATGAACTAAAAAAAGTTGTTTTTGAATGGGGAGAACCATAAGAGAAAGCTTTTGCAGAATTGAAGAAGTGTTTGACCGAAGCACCATTGCTTGTTTTACCTGATTTCACTAAAATTTTTAAAATTGAATGTGATGCTAGCAGAATAGGTATTGGTGGTGTTTTAATGCAAGAAAGAAAACCCGTAGCATACTGTAGTAAGAAACTTAATGGTGATCAATTGAACTATATATTTATGATAAAGAATTGTGTGCTCTTGTGCTTGTCTTAAAAATATGACAACATTATCTTTGACCTAAACAATTTATCATTCATTCTGATAATAAAGCTTTAAAATACTTAAAAGGTCAAGACAAGTTGAATTGTAGACATGCCAAGTGGGTTGAATTCATTGAAACCTTTCCATGGAATATGGTAACTGATGCATTGTCTAGCAAAAATGTGCTTTTAACTCAATTAGAAGTAAATGTTCCAGGTTTAGAGGGTTTGAAAGAATTATATATTTTTGATCATGAATTTTCATAACAATATTCTAAGTGTAAAGATGAGAAAGGTTGGGACAAGTATCACATACATGATGGGTTTTTATTTCGTGCTAACAAGCCATGTGTTCCAGATTCATCCGTGTGTTTGCTATTTTTTACAAGAATCTCATGTAGGGGGATTGATGGGACATTTTGAAAGAGAGAAAACCTACATGATGTTGACCGACCACTTTTATTAGCCAAGAATGAGACGTGACATTGAGTAGTTTGTACAAAGTTGTGTAACATGCCACAAAGCTAAGTTGAAACTTAATTCACGTGGTTTGTATACTTCCCTTCTAGTTCCTAGTGCACCTTGGGAACATATTAGTATGAATTTTGTGTTAGGATTGCCTAGGAGTAACAAGGGGAGGGATTCTATTTTTTATTGTAGTGGATAGGTTCTCTAAGATGACACACTTTATTCCTTGTCATAAGAGTGATGATACATTGCATGTAGCTAACTTGTTTTTTAGAAAATTATGAGATAGTATGGCATGCCAAGGACAATCATTTCATGTCATAACGTCAAGTTCATGAGCTACTTTTGGAATACTTTGTAGGCAAAACTTGGGATAAAGTTATTGTTTTCAACAACTTATCACCCATAAACAGATGGGCAAATGAAGGTGGTGAACCGTACACTTTTATGTTGATGTGAACAATTGATAAAGAACTTAAAAGAGTAGGAAGATTATTTACCGCATGTGAAGTTTGCATATAATAGGACGATACTCTCTAGTATTGAATTATGTCCATTCGAGATGGTGTATGGTTTCAAACCAAGCATGCCACTTGATTCGTTGCCACTTCCATTACACGAGTGTGCTAATATGGAGGTGTCAAAGCGTGTTGATTTTGAAAAGAAATTCCATGAAAAAACTAAAGAGGTAATTGAGAAGAAGGGACGCTCTTATGCTGAAAAGGTGAATAAATCTAGAAAGAAAATGTTGTTTGAACCCAGTGACTTGGTTTGGGTTCATCTTTACAAAGAACTTTTTCCAGAAAAGCGTAAATCCAAGTTGATGCCTCGTGATGGTGGTCCTTTCAAAGTGCTTGCCAAGATTAATGGTAATACTTATAAGATTAAACTTCCAGAGGATGATTATGGGGTAAGTACTATTTTTAATGTTACTGATTTATCACCATTCATTGGGCAAGATGATACAGAGTCAAGGATGACTCCTTTCAAGAGGGGAAAGATGATGAGGACATCCCTAACACTACTACATCTTTCATCTCTCCAAGTGTGCATGAGGACATTGTTTGTGATGTGTCTATAGGTCCAATGACAATAGCTAGAGCCAAATTGTTAAACCAACAGGTGCATTTGTTTCTTAATGAGTTTCCTTATGATTTATATGAGAATTGAATACTACCTCATGCAAATACTTTGTGCATTCTCTGGTTTGACAAGATTGAAGTTTTTGGAACTGAGAGACAGGAGAGGGGGGCTGGGGCCAAAGCAATGCAGAAGCACAAGGAAGGAGTAGCAACACATGTGACCAAGCGCATGGGAGAACAACAGGAGATGATGGCATGCGGCTAGGAGGAGGGCTTTGCCCACGCGCCTAGGAGCATGAAGAGAGAAGCCCATGTGACTGGGAGCATGAAGAGAAGCCAAGGTGCATGGAGGAAGCCCACGACACTTGGGCCCAATCTGAACAAGACGCTGATGTGCACAACAAGAAAAAGGCTCAGTTTTGGGGAGATCTCTCAAGAACCAAACTATTTTTTCAAGGCAACTCACAAAAACCGAGTGCCTCACATGTGATCAATCCGAAGGCTTGTGTACCAAATTCTAGACCAAAACTACTTTGATTCGATCATATAATTCTGTTTTGCTAGTTGAGTCCGAACTTTTTTGTTTGAGATAAAATGTCTAAACAAAATAGGGTTGAGTTTAGGATATTGATCCAGTCTCTTGATCGAATTGTGTTAGAGTCGGCCTTAGGCCACCCGTGCGTGAGATGAGAATAAAATATCGCACCCCATGGTAAACACCAGACCACGAATAATAGATTGATTTTCATAAAAGAGCTACGTCACTTGTTCTTCTCCTAAGCTTGCGCAGCAACTAGCGAGGGTAATTGGATGTTCTCTTCCCCGTGTTCTCGCTGTTCCCTTGTGGCAATTGCAGGCACGTCTTCCACTTTCTCGTGGTTCGGTGAAAGAACAATCAAGTGTGTGGTTGGGTAAGTTCATACGTCACAGGCTGTTGCACGGGCATCGGTTGGCCACACTAGACTCATCAGGTTGCACAAGTTATCCTTGATTCTACGTCGAGAAGATCGGACATCCCCCGTATCACCATTCCTACTACAACACTGCTGATATAGCACTGTAGCATTTTTCCCCCCAAATCTAGCCTCCTCGAGCTCAAAATTGCAAATCTGGCCCCTCAGTGACTGTGATAGTAATTGCAGGCGACATGTGTCACCTGTCGCGCTACTGCGCCACGGCAAGAGGTCCACACGGTAGGCGACGAAAGAGTGTGACAGGTAGTGGGCCCTACTGGCCTACCATACCTGTGCACCATGGCAAGAGTTGGTGTCGAGCTCGGGTGGCGCAATAGGCCGGTGGAGCCCACTGCCTACTGCGCTCGTTCGTCACCTACCGTGCTAGAACGAGTTGTCACGGTGCCCAACTCCTTTCGTGTTCACGGAGGGGATGAGATTTGCAAATTCACATGCAACGGGGCTAGATTTGAAAAATGTGTGCTACATGAACCATATATGCAATGGATTCTGTTTATACGTACACTTGCTTGGAATGGATCAAGGAAACAAATGTCACTCTACCTATTTTTTCAAATTTGATTTTTGAATGTTCGTTTTTGCAAATCTAGCTTACTGTAGTTTGGCAGGGTCACCTATCGAGCTCCCATAGCTTGGTAGGTGTCTACTGCGTGCGGAGGTGCCTATAAGAGACTAGATTTGTAAAAACAGATGTTCAGATGCATCTAGCTTACTAGGTATATACCCATGCAACGTAGGGCATGGGTGTTCAGCTGAACATTCAAAATTTTTTATAAAATACCAGGTATATAATAGGTATATTAGATGTATATATTATTAGTTGTATTAAAACTATATTTTATGCCTGCAAATAATTTCAGCCCACACTCCCCATATCTCGCGTGCAGCTCATGTAATACATTAGACCCATTTTTCTTTCCACCTCAGCCCTCCTCACGCCCAAAGAGGTAAAGATATAAACAAAATCCTAACATTTATTCTATTTCTTATCTTGTGGCTGTCTATGTGGGAGGTGGCTTCGGCCTTCGAGTGGCGAGCGGGCGGAGGTGCAGGCTAGAGGCGAGTGACGACCAGCGGACGCGGACGTGGTGCCATGATGTGACGACAATCATGCGTGAGGCGGCGTGTGGTGCAAGATGAGCGTGTGGCAGCGCGGGCGAGCAGAGGGTGTCGCAGGCAAGTGGGCAGTGGCACAACGAACACGGAGGTAGGGAGCGGGCGACAAGAATGGAGCAGCACGGTAGCCGGGAGGGAGCATGGCATTGGGAAGTGAGTAACACCTCTAACTTATTGTCATCGTCCTCTCTCTTCAGATCTAGGTGTGCTCCAGCCCACTCCACTTATTTACTTTCTTGGTCTGTTTTGCTCCATAGAAGGAACATACAATTTTTTCTTAGATGGACAGTTCTTACTGATGGGGAAATAGCAAAAAAAAAGGCAAGATCAATAAGATATACAACTCTCATTTATCTATATAATTTGTTGTTTAATTCATATAATTATGCTCGCCTTATGTCGCCTATTTCCTCATAAGAAATCATTAATTTCTGTAATCTATGTATTTTATTATATCTACATACATGTATCATTGTATCGGTGTTTTGGGGGGCGGTGCGCTGCGGTATCGACGTATTCGAGTAACTTAGCTCTGAAATTCGAACACCCATCGTAAAAATCCTGCGTCCGCCACTGTTCAGATGTTATATTTGAAAAAAAAAGCTAGAATGATACTTTAGTCTCAATTCCTCGGAATGCAACGCAACATTGTTTCCTTTCGCTTTTTCTTTTTTGGCGCAGAAGTATCAGATGGAATGACTTAAAAGCGATAGCATGTAAACAACCACGGGGTATCACACCAAGTTTCGTTGATACCAAGCCACGTACATAAACACACACAAATGGATCCCCTTCCTTCAAGGCAAAAACAGAGACACCTTGCCTTTGCCTTCAGTCCTATATTGCCCATTCGAAAGCTAGAGTTCCAAGTTGATATGACACAGTTTTGTGCCACGTAGCGCAAAATCGCTGACCCATGGTAAAACTAGAAACCAATGTACTTTGGTGCATTATCAAAGAGAAGGGAAATCAAATCAGGACAAGGTCATGCATAGACGGATAGACCTGTCTGCCTAGTTTATGGGAAGAAAAAGCTAGGCTCCAAATTGAGCTCCCCGTTCCAAACGGCATTGGATCGTCGTTAATTTTGATGTTCCACGGTACTTTGTATTGGAGCTCTTGGATAGCGCCGGTAATTGCGAAACCTACAAGGACTGATCATTGAGGGGGGGAAAAAGTACACCAATTCTTCATCGACACTTCATCCACAGGGGTCGGATGACATCAGAGGCAGAACTAGAAAATTTATACTAGGGTATACTATTGATGCTCAAACGTGAAGCTATTAAGGTCCATTTATTTTAATTTGAGCTTCTCATTTCTAATTTATATTTCATTAGTACTAAATTTCATCTTTTTTTTAGTTTTTTTGGTGTTTTTGAGCTTTTTGCCGTTTTTTCCCTATTTATTTGTATTGTTCGTGATTAACTAACCTTTTTTTCTTTTTTTAATTTAATTATGTCAAATAAGTTATTATTAATTACAGTATAATTTTAATCAAATACAATATAATTTTAACTATAAATTACTTTTTTTTCGGTCCAACTGAGTGGACTGTAAGTCTTCGGTAATTTCTGAGTCGAAACGAAGCGCCCTAAAATTACCGAAGAAAAGGCACCAACATTCCTTGGAACTCGCCTAGCTTGACCTCAACTTTTCAAGATCCACGCGGCAGGCTCAGATTTACCAAGGGGAACAGCAGCAGCGGCAAACACGGCTCGCCGTGGTAGGCGGCCATCCTTTTCCAGCACCAAACCCTTGCCGCCTCTCCAGCTCATCTAGTAAGGTGTGACCGATACGCTGTCAATGTGGGCCCCCCTGTCACACTGCATCAAACCCTAATTGATTACACCCAAATCCTCAGGAAAACCGGAATTAAAACGCAGCTTGCGCTGGAGTACCATCAGATCAAGCCAGGCTGTTAATTACCTACCTTTGCCCTACCCCTATAAAAGCACCTCGCCTCCCCCAACTCCGTTCCTCGCCGCCTCCAATCCTCCCAGCCTCCCCCGCATTTCCCTCCCCGAACCAGTCCGGAGCAATGGCCAGGGTCCCCGCCGTCGTGATCGCCGCCTTCGTCGCCGTCGCCGTGGCCGCGCTCGCCGCCGTCTCCACCGCCGCCGAGGCGCCGGCCCCCGCCCCGACCTCCGGCGCGGTCGCCGCGGCCGTCTCCGCGCCTCTCTCCGTGTGCTGCCTCGCCGGCCTCCTCCTCGCCTTCCTCCGCCACTGAGATGCGCGCTCGTCCATACGCCGTCTCCAGATCCAGTAGTACGGTAGTAGTAGTAGTAGTAGTAGGAGTGTAGTGGTTTCATGGCTCGATTTGGGGAGGTTTTTGGTTTGGGCTTGGGTTGATTGTTTGGTTTGGGGTCTAATTATTTATGCGCTCTTCTCACGTACGTCGTTCCCCTGTTCTGTTCTGAGAGGATTATGGATTTATGTTATATTATTGCGTTTATACGCTTGCCCCGTTACTATTATCTTGCAGCTCTTGTGCGTTCCAAATTGATTTTGCCTTGTGTTTTGCCGATTCATGCCACGCGAGATCGGAGCAGATCGATCGATGCTGGGTTGATTGCCAATCACTGTGTGCAGAATGGGAAAGATGGCCTCACAATCCACAGAATCCAGATTGATTAGAATGTTTTTTTTAAACCTCACACACACCTCTCACGCGCACACGCGTCTACGTATGTGTTTGGCGAGAACGCTCGTCGAATCCAGGTTCAAACGCGGATGGACAGGACACGGCAGCCCTTGCCAAACTGAGCTGCGCTCGGCCCTCGATTGATTAGAGGTGCTGTTTGTGCGTGCCTGCGTGTGTGGTTGGGTATTTTTTGTGTCCTGGCAGGAAAGGGGAGCGTACGAGGCCAGCTTAAAGGCTAAGCAAGCACACGCTGTTTGCGCTGAGAGAGGAGGGAGCTTGTGGTGCGGTGGTCCTCAGGCCTGTTTATTTTCTTTTCTTTTGGCCTTTTGCTTTCTAAATTTAAAATATTAATGTCTTTACATCTGCTGCTATCTGCTGCTATGTTAAAAAGTATAGATAAAAATCGTCAACCATAATTTAAAATAATAATGTCTTTATATCTGCTGCTATGTTAAAAAAGTATAGATAAAAACCATCAACTGTAACATAAAATAACACGACTTGTTCCACTCGCATGGGCAGCAGTTGGGGTTTCGTTGTGACCACCTGGCCTACGCTCGCTTATCAGTGAAAGAATTTGCAATTGTGATAGCAACTCCCAAAAGGCTAATGGCGATGGGATAAGTATGTCATAAACAGCTGCTTTATGTTAACCGCACTGTTTCTGTCAGAGGAATTGCTCTACCGCAACTCTTGTTCTCTAAATAGACCGAAGAGTCGAAGAGTTGCCATGTGTTGAAATAACGCTTGTATTCCTCATGTGACCAAAGGGCTAATATATATACATATACAGGTGGTATATATGCAAGAAACCCCTTATACAATGGGGTAAATACACAATTATGTAATACACATCTAACACCCCCCTCAAACTCATGGTGGATCAACAACATGAAGTTTGGAGAGATGAAAACTGTGCTGAGCCCTGGTTTGTGCATTTGTGAAGAAATCTGCCAACTGAAGCTCGGAAGGCACATACTGAAGAGCAACAATCTGGTCTTACACCTGTGTCCTCATGTAGGAAGCATCAACACCAATATGCTTTGTAAGCTCATGCTTCACCGGATCTTTAGCAATGCTAATAGCACCTGTACAGTCAGACAAAAGAGGAGTCGGTGCAGAAACAGAAACACCAAAGTCCTCAAGTAACCACCGTAGCCAAGTAACCTCCGCAGTCAACAAAGCCATAGCTCGCAACTCAGCCTCAGCACTCGAACGAGAAACTGCTGTCTGCTTCTTAGTCTTCCAAGCAATGAGAGAACCACCAAGAAAAACACAATAAGCAGAGAGAGACCGGCGATCAGAGGGATCACTAGCCCAGGTGGCATCAGAATATGCCTGGAGCTGTAAAGAGCTGGAGCGAGGGAAACAGAGACGACGAGAGATAGTTCCACGAAGATATCGTAGAATACGAAGAAGATGACTATAGTGGAGCTGAGTGGGAGCTGAAACAAACTGACTCAAGATATGCACAGGGTACGAAATGTCAGGACGAATGACACCAAGATAAACAAGGCTCCCAACAAGATGATGATAGCGAGTAGGATCAGCAAGAGGCTCACCATCCATGGGACGAAGGTGAACATTAAGCTCCATGGGAGTCTCAGCTGTCCGCTGATCAGTAAGAGAGGCACGATCAAGAAGATCATGGATATACTTTTCTTGGGACAGATAGAAACCCTCAGAAGTATAAATAACCTCAATCCCAAGAAAGTAGCGAAGAGGACCTAGATCAGACATAAGAAACTGCTCATGAAGCCGCTCCTTGACAAAAGTGATATACTGAGGATCATCTCCAGTAATGATCATATCATCCACATACAAAAGGAGAAGCGTCCGACCACGAGATGAAGTGTAAATAAAAAGAGCAGGATCGTGAGCACTCGCGAAAAAACCAGCTGCAGTGACAACAGAGGAGAAACGATCAAACCAGGCACGAGGACCTTGCTTAAGGCCATATAGAGATCGGCGAAGACAACAAACCATACCCTCAGGAACAGAATACCCAGGGGTGGCTGCATGTAGACCTCCTCACGCAACTCGCCATTGAGAAAGGCATTCTTGACGTCCAACTGAGAGATAGACCACTGTCGAACAGAGGCCACAGCAAGAAGAGTGCGAACGGTGGTCATGTGAGCGACAGGAGCAAAAGTCTCATCATAGTCACGGCCATGCTCCTGCTGGAAACCACGCGCGACAAGACGAGCCTTGTAACGCTCAAGAGAACCATCAGAGCGAGTCTTAACCTTATAGACCCACTTGCACGTGATAGGAGTAACACACGCAGGAAGAGAAACAAGATCCCACGTGCCAGTACGCTCAAGGGCAGCGATCTCCTCCGCCATCGCATGCTGCCACTCCTGATGAACAACAACATCATGATAAGAAGTCGGTTCAGCAAGAGCTGCGGCAGCAAAACCAAAACGCTTAGAAGGCCGAATAGACTGGCGATCGCGAAGACTATAATGAGGAGTAGCCGAAGGAGATGACCCGTCAGAAGGAGAGGGCATATCAGAAGGAAACTCAACTCGCGGGCGACGAGTATAGTAGAGAGGATACGAAGGAACAAGATCAGAAGCAGCCTCGGGAGAGGATGTCGATGATGAAGAAGGTGCTGACTGAGGAGGTACCGGAGAGACCAAAGGCTGTGGTGGAGTGGTGACTATAGGACTGGAAGGAAAAGTCAGAAATGAAAGCGGCTTAACAACAAATGCTGAAGTGGAGGAAGGAGACGGACGAGGATAGAAAGGACGAGACTCATCAAAAGTAACATCCCGAGAAATCCGCATCCGTCGGCCAACAGGATCCCAACAACGAGATCCCTTGTGCTCAGCATGTAGCCCAGAAAAACACACTCAACTGACTGAGCGGTCAGTTTGGTGCGCTCACGAGGTGCAAGAAGAACATAGCGCACACACACCCAAAGAGGCGAAGTCTGGAATAATCAGGAGTCTGACCACAGAGACGCTCAACTGGAATCCCACCTTGCAGAGCAGAGGAGGGCTGAACGTTGATCAAGAAAGTGGTAGTAGAACCAGCCTCAGCCCAAAAATGTGGTGGAACAGCAGAAGCAATCATGAGAGCACGAGCTGTCTCAAGAAGATGACGATGCTTGCGCTCAGCCACACCATTCTGAGCATGAGCACCTGGACAAGAAAACTGAGAGAGAGTGCCCTGCTCAGCAAGAAAGCCATGAAGGACTCCCGACAAGTATTCTCCAGCAGAGTCAGCGCGAAAAACACGAATAGAAGAGTCAAACTGAGTGCGAGTCATGGTGGCAAAGGTCTTGTAGATAGATAAAATCTCACTACGAGATGACATAAAATATA
Organism: Dendrocalamus latiflorus; assembly: GCA_017311315.1. Taxonomy (NCBI): domain Eukaryota; kingdom Viridiplantae; phylum Streptophyta; class Magnoliopsida; order Poales; family Poaceae; genus Dendrocalamus; species Dendrocalamus latiflorus. Next base: position 30,078,968 of record CM029664.1, read on the forward strand.
TCCATGTATGGCGAGAAAAATCATCAATAAAAATGATATAATATCTATGACCTCCTTTCGAAACAAAAGGAGCTGGTCCCCATACATCAGAATGAACAAGGTCAAAAGGACGCTGAGACACTGACTCACTAGAAGGATAAGAGAGTTGCAGCTATTTGCCAAGCTTACAACCCTGACAATGTAGAGAAGCATCACCAGACACAGACCCTAAAAGACCTCGACGAAGTAAAGAAGCCATGCGGGAACCACAAAGATGTCCTAAGCGATGATGCCACTGAGCAAATGAAGCGGTGGAGGCTGCAGCAGCTGCAGAGGTGGAGGCGAGAAGACTGACTGGGGCAGCGGAAGGAACGCGAAGCCAGTCAAGCTCCCAAAGCCGTTGGGAGTCATGGCGGCGAGGGCCAGTACCAACCAGAGTCCCCGTGCGACGATCCTGAACACAACAAGAGTCAGAATCGAAAATAACACGACAACCATGATCAGTGAGCTGGCCAGCAAATATGAGCTGCATGGTTAGTTTTGGAACATGAGACACAGCAGGAACATGAAAAGAGGAATTTGAAAGAGTGCCTCATCCTGTGACAGAAAGAGAGGTACCATCTGCTGTGTGGACAGTGATAGGAGTAGCTAAAGGACTAATGGAAGTAAGACAGCTGGAATCAGATGTCATATGAAAAGAAGCACCAGAATCAAGAATCCAAGGTGATGTACCTGAGGAGGAAGAAGTAGAAGGTGGTCTCTCACCGGAAGACTGAGCACCAGAGCCAGCAGAACCAGACGATGCAAAAGCAACCATGCGGCCTAGCAATGTGAGAAGCTGCTGAGTGTCAGGGATACCAGAACTCGGCTGAGAGGAGGAACCTCCAATGCCCCGCGGAGGACGAGCACCACGACGAAGATCCTTCTTCTTCTTGTAGCAAAATTGTTCCACATGTCCATCCTTGTTGCAATAGGTGCAGTGAAGGCCCTTACCAACAGCAGCTGTCACTGGTGGAGGCACAGCTGATGGAGGCAAATGCACAGCAGGTGTAGAAGCCGAAGAAGCCACCAAAACTGAAGAAAGTGATGATGATGATAGCAGACCCGCTCCACGAAGTCGAATCTCCTCAGTACGAACAGCTGCAAGGGCCTCCAACAAAGTCACACGTGGATGACGAGCCAGCAACTGAGCACGAGTCTGATCAAACTCAGACCGGAGACGTGTCAAAAAATCGTAGATGCGGCGAAGCTCCATATGAGACTGCTGACGCTGACAACATTGACAGGTGCGGCAAACATCTGACCCCAAAGAGTCGATTAGACGCCATATCGCAAATAACTGAGCATAGAATTCGTCCACAGTGGCATCTCCCTGCTACAGTGACTGCTCCTGTCGCACAACAGCAAGGTACAAGGAATCACCAGATGGCTCGTAGCGGCTGCGTAGATGCGCCCACATCGCATGTGCGGAAGCCAGTCCAACAATATCATCAGTGAGATGCACCTCCATGCTAGTAACCAAAATAGCAGAGGCACGAGCATCTTCATCAATCCATGTCTTGTAAGCAGCATACTGAGTCTGAAAAGTTTCCATGGCATCCTCAAAAGCCTCAGAAGCCTTTGTACGAGCATCTTCGGAAGCATCCTTCGGGAGTACAGGCTCAACAGGTGGAGTAGGACGAGACGGACAAGACAACTCGCCCGAAAGAAACTCTCAAAGACGCTGACCACGCATGTGGATGCGCATGTGCTGAAACCAGTCCCGATAATCGAGACCATCGAAGATCACCAAGCAACGAGGAACAGAAACGACTCCTGCAGAAGAAGACATCTTTTTTTTTGCTTTTTTTCTTTTTTTCTTCTTTTATCCGGTAAAAACAACCGGTCGACCGTCAAAAGGCAGTCAGTTTTGGAAACCGACCGAAGCAGAGTCGGTTTTGGAGACCAGAGCAGCCTCGAGCGGAGGCGACACCGGCGGCGGTGACCTGCGACGCCGAAGCAGAGGCGGAGCAGTCTCGGGCGGGGGCGGAACGCCGGCCCACGACGCCGGCGGCAGCGGCGGCCCACGAGCGAGGGCGGAGCGGGCGGAACGTCGGCCCGTGAACGCCGGTAGAGGAGCGGAGTGGCGACCCGCGAGCAGGGGCGGAGCGGCGGCCCGCGAACACCGGTGGAGGAGCGGAGCGGCGGCCCGCGAGCAGGGGCGGAGCGGCGCCAATCTTCACCGAGCGCCGGCGGCCCCAACGAGAGAGCGGAGCGGTAGCCCGCGAACACCGGTGGAGGAGCGGAGCGGCAGCCCACGAGCGGGGGAGGAGTGGCGTCCCGCGAAGCCGGCGACCTCGGGCGGAGATGACGACGAAGGCGGTCGCGGTCTCAAGCGGCAGCGATTGGATCTGAACGGAAGGACGCGAAAATCGCACGAACCGAAGACAAATCCGGCGGTGGAAAAAATGGGAAAGAGGCCAGGCAAAACTCTAGGTATGAACGAAACCCTAGGTGTAACAAAACCTTGGCTCTGATACCATGTTGGAATAACGCTTGTATTCCTCATGTGGCCAAAGGGCCAATATATATACATGTACAGGTGGCATATATGCAAGAAACCCCTTATACAATGGGGTAAATACACGATTATGTAATACACATCTAACACGATGCAGCTACAGTCTGATTCATGTCGTTAGTTCACGCAATTCAGGCTGTTTTGAGCATTCTATGTTGTCTCGGCATTGCTCTAAAGATTACTCGTGGCCCTGTTGTTTTGGAATTTTGACTTTCGGCTTCTCCGAAAGTTAAAACACACGGGTAACTTCTTGAGATGTATTCTCCAAACAGTTTCTTGAGTCTAAAACCGTATGCGTCGTTTATGTTAGCATATATATTGTCCGCTACTATCCTGAAAAGCACAAACAAAAACTTCAACCGTAGCCCAAAAGAACAGATACATCAACCTTAACCTAAAAAAACATAAATTACCGTAGGTAAAGGGCACTGGATGGCATTAATTATCCTTCCCTCTAGTCGCTGCATCTATCGTTCGTTTTGTTCTGTAAAGGAAAGAATATATGCACTCCCCGTTAAGCTGATGCCAAATACTGACCCCAAGGTCCCAAACGAACGAGACCAAGGAATCATATGCTCCAGTTGAGCACAACAGAAACTATACTAGGTAATCGTGAATAAACAGCTCGTCTTCTTTGGAATCGACTATTCTGCCTAGACTGAAGAGTCTCAGCCACCAAAACAGGACGGTACTTCTCACGTTGCTCAGCAAAGACTGTAATAGTCAATCCATCTGCGACAGGACATAATGTAATCACAGTCAATCAGGCATGTAAATATGGGAATAAGTATGGCCAGGATTGTACAAATATGACTTCCAGATTGTATGGCAACATTCCACTGAACAATGCTTGAATGCACAATCAAAGGATGTATGCTCATTTGCAGTGCGCAGAAATAAGGAAATATATGTACAGCTGCTGAATATTGATTCACAACAGAGAAATCGACAAGCAAATAACCTTGATTTGGGATGATCTAGTTTATCAATTATCATTCGCGTTTAACCGTAAATTGATTGAAGAGAAACAGTATCTACAGCTCGTCGTGGGCTTGCACGTCATCAGTGGCAGGGGGCTTGTGCTCAAGCAGATAGCGAGCAGCCAACGATGCTTGCATGGCTGCGCCGTACGGCAGAGCGTCCTCGTTGATGGTGAAGTAGGGGGAGTGATGAGGCTGCTGCGGTCCACGGGTCTCATTGTACATGCCCACGAAGTAGTAGTATGTAGCAGGAACTGCCTCAGTGTAGAAGGCGAAGTCCTCGGCACCCATCAGTGGCTGCCTGTCTCTCACATTCTTGGGGCCAACCATCTCGCTAGCCACCTTGACAAAGAAATCGTGGAGCTCAGGGCTGTTGCTTGTTGGGGGGAAGACAGGGCGATCTTTGTCGAGGAAGTCCACAACAGCATTGCACCGCTGCACAGATGCTTGAGACACAATGACCTGAGACAAGAAATGCAACGTGCATTCTGATTTATCAATGAATTCAAGTTGTAAGAATTCTGACTTGCGAGCAGTACTAGCCAGACACGCACTCTGCCCCCATCAATGAGCAATCTTTTTTTTATATAGACGCCATCAATGAGGAATCTTGTTTCAATAGTGAAGTAAAACGATTTGTTATCGTGCAAACTACAGCCATAATTTTCATCTGAAGTTACAGAAAACATGACTAGACTTGTGGGTGCAAGTGCAAACTACAGCCATAATTTTCATCTGAAGTTATAGAAAACATGACTAGACTTGTGGGTGTAAGACTTCATTGTTTTGACATTGCATTATGTAGAGACTTTAGGCCTTTACTCTATATTCCAGACTGGTGTATCCGTTTTGAGTTTGTATCCAAATAAGCTGCATATCATTTTTTTAAGAATCTCAGCTTATCCATTCATGATAAAATAAGCACCAAGAACCACTTTCATTCCTACACATGCTAACAGTACACTAATAATTAATAGCAAAGATCAAACAATACAGGAATACAACAATTTTCTGATATCCTCATATCCACCGGCTCATTTGTTTATTATCCTTGGTCGCAGTGTGAATTTGACATAAGTGATGGGCCAGAGGCTGAGGTGCTCTAGAGCGGTCAATGCTGAGCAAATTGCACTGTTCAATCATTCACGTTGGACTCAGATATAGTGACTGCTCATTATCGTTGGATTCACATGTAGTGACTGCCTGAGTGGCCAAGCTTAACTATAATAAATTTAAGCCAAGATGTCAAGCACCAACAGCATTCATTTAAGTCAACTTTGTTTCCTTTCCTTTTCAAGAGAACATAATGCCAAGTTGAGAATTCAGAAATTGATGGTCAGAAAAACAACAGAAATTTCCCCAAGTTGTAGTGCTGTTACCTCTTCGATTCGCTGCTTCAATTGATTAAAACTCTCCTTCAAAAAGGCTCGGAAGGTGCCACCTATTGTTACAGAATCAGGGATGACATTGAAGGCTCCACCACCTTGAAACTTTCCAACTGTTACTACCTGCAGAACAAAGCCACCCAAAGGGGGAAATGACATGCTGGAGTACACGGGAATGACTACGACAACCCCCAACCCACATGGCAATGCTAGAGGAACGATTAGGATTATCACCATTTGCCAAAGCAACAAAAATCTATAGCCAGCTGAAGAAGCTGATGACTGATGAGGAACATGGGCATCGGGAGTAACATATTGAATAGATAATCCATATTATCAGCTGTAAGACTGTGATGCGCATAAAATCATTTCATGTATGAAATGATGAATGCCTAGGTAGGACAGTTCAAAAGCGTAAGTCATAAAACTAGAATTATGAATTTAGATTATACAAAGAAATATTCTGTGTTTGTTATAATCATAACTATGGGTATATTAAGAGTGGACAGCTTTCATGTTAGGATGTGATTAGCCAGTCTGCAGTAAATTCTCTCTCTGCAGAGACATGGTATTGTTGGTATTGGGATCCTGACAGTTTTTTTATTAAAAAATGGGTCTGGTGATACACGATTAATTTCCCTGGCAAAATTCTAAGCACACATGCACAATTCTTTCCCTGGTTGGACCTATAGAACACAATTATAGCAAAATGATCTATGCAAACTCCACCAAAATGAACTATGTAAATCACATAAAAATATATACAGCAAAGGTCAATCAAGAGCTATGCAAATCACATAAAAAATGTATGCTTCATTGCTTAGAAATCTAGGCACAGAAATAAATAAAGTAGCTCAAGGATGGAATAGCACCTGTGAGTCCAAGGGATCAGCTTCCCTGGAAACAAGTTGCTGAAGGCTTACAATAACATTGGATGCAGCCAGTATCGGATCTATAGTGTGATGAGGAAGTGCAGCATGCCCTCCCTTTCCACTTATTACTGCCTCAAAGAATCCACTCCCTGCCATAATAGGCCCCGGCCTGGATGCCACCACACCAATAGGCACAATGTCAGCTACATGAATCCCAAACATGGCCTCTATGTTTTCCACCGCTCCATCTTCTATCATTTTCTTTGCCCCGCCACCACCTTCCTCAGCTGGTTGGAAAACAAGGACTACAGTACCCTACAGTAAACAACAAGACACTTGTAACGAGAAAATCTGCAAGTAATTGAAATTCCACGGTTACAATGTTTTTTTGGGGAGCATTACAAGATCTTGATAATACTGATACTGAGGCAACCATGTGGTTCAATTTGTGTAGCACTGCACAGAGACCTAAGTGGCTACCAAACCCCACTTAGACTTACTGTATGTTGTCTAAACACTACACTGAGTTACATAATCAATTATTGACCAACCAAATGCACATGCGCTTTTCCCACAAAGAGCGTCACAAGAAATTCATATTGTTGCTAAATCCAAAGCGGAACGTTGATTTCAAACATGAAATGAGGAATACACCCAAAAAAGTAAAAACAACAACAAGAAGAAGATGCCGTATTGCATTTAGCAGCAACTGAATAAACTTAAACCAGTTTTGTCATAATTGTCCCAAGAACAAACTGGATGGCTTTCTTAGACTAAAAGATGCTATTTCTACATAATATAGGGGACTGCTCTCAGTACAAGCTAAACAAAGATGTATTCTGTTATTCTTTCAGTAAATATCAGTAAACAACAGTCACTCTGACAGTCTGATTTCAGGGATCAGGATAAATAAATAAATTTGGCAAATAATCACCAAAATTATGCATCTCTTGAAGACAAGTGTTGAGGAAAGGCAAAACAAAAATCATTGTACTTATCATTTGCCCAAAGCCCCAAATCTCCGAAACAGTTCAGGAAATATTGCTTGGTGGAGCAGAAGTAAAGAAAATACCAAAACTTAGAAAACTCTACAATTTTATGCATGAGAACCTATAGTTCTTGTCCTTTACCAAGGCAGGACATACAGTATCAGGCCAAGGCTAGACATACAGAATGAGGCACTAGCTGAAGACTGAACCACGAGAGTTGATATATACCACCAAAAATACTACATCACATTCTTTGACATGAACATCTAATTGTTGCCATCAAAGTTTAACATCAAGTGAACATGCAATTAATTTATACCAAAAGGGTAAAAAATATGAAAGAAGAAGCCTGTGGGGGTTAAGATAGGACAATCTTACGACTACAGTTGAACCTCAGTAATTCAAAACCAAATAAAATGATGTTGTCACATGCTAGAATTACTAGTCACACGCACTATTCATGCGTGTAAACAACACCCTCCGTACTGTAGCATCTGAGTATGGCAGTATTTGATTTGTGAGGATTAAGATAAGCTTAGTTTCCTTTAGATAAGATTAGTTGTTTGGCATCATATATATTAGTTAGAAAAGATATTATTTAGATTGATCTTATCCATAATTGTTAGGAGAGCTCTTTTTATAAGGAGACCTATTGTAATCATTATTCTCAAACAATGAAGTAATAAAGAAAGAATTAGTCTAGTCTCTCCTCCCAAGGTTCTTCTCCCTAATCTATAGTCAGCCCCTCATTCTACCAAGACAACACCGCCCGACCTTCCTCCCAACGATGTTTACCTCGATGAACTAAGATTCATCACATTTAGTGTCAGAGTAGTTGATCCCTACCCATGACTTCTGCTACCATGACTCCTATTGCCAAGTCGTTGGCCACGACAAAGGCTAACGCCAACAAGATGGCCACTAGTACCAATGACATCAACAAGAAGATAGCGACCATCTTTCTCAACATGCATGCTACCTTAGAGAAGATCGTGAATCAGAAGAAGACGCAACAAGAGGCGGCAGCAGCACTATGCCCAACAGCCACCACGGTGTCGCCAAAACATGTCGTGGCAACCACGGTTCTACCGACTCCTATCGCAACCCTGCCACGTCCTGCCGTGGCAACCGTATTGCCGCCAAAGCTTGCTGTAGTAACCATGTTGCTGCTGCGACCTGCTGGGGTACTGCCGACGCCCGCTGCAACCCTGCCATGTCCTATCGTGGTGTTGTCGAAGGCTGCTATGGTCTTACAGAAGCCTGCCTCGGCAATCGCATCATGGAAGCCTATCACAACGCTGCTGTGGCGATCGCAGATGCCATCAATGTTGCTGCACTTGTACGTGGAGGCCACAGTCTTCAAGGTCACCAGTAAACGTCGCAGTCTCTTGTCAACTTGGGATCTCATAAGGCTACAACTATGGCCACCACCACAGCTCAAAGCCGTGCTGTCGTCGAAGGAGGGAAAAGTCGTCACGTGCTGGAATTACTATTCACGCGCATTGTTCGTGCGCGTGAACACCCTCCGTACTGTAGCATCCGAGTATGGCAGTATTTGATTGGTTAGGATTGAGATAAGATTAATTTTCTTTAAATAAGATTAGTTGTTTGGCATCATATCTATTAGTTAGGAAAGATATTATTTAAATTGATCTTATCCATAATTGTTAGGAGAGCCCTCTATATAAAGAGGCCTATTGTAATCATTATTATCAAGCAATGAAGCAATGAAGAAAGAATTAGTCTAGTCTCTTTTCCCAAGGTTCTTCTCCCTCATCTATAGTCAGCCCCTCATCCTACCAAGCCGACGCCACTCGGCCTTTCTCCCGACGGTGTTTACCTCGATGAACTAAGATTCATCACAAGTGTACCCATCATTAACTCTCAATTTCCATTCTCCAAACATCCTTCAGTGTTAAAAGAGAAAAATTCAAATCATTCGCAACTTTTCATTGTAAAATGAGAAATAAAAATCCTTTATAAATTCAGAAAAAAACCTTCTTAACCAACCTGCAACTCATCACGGTGCTCCTGAAGAAGCTTGGCAGAGCCCAATAGCATAGCAACATGTGCATCGTGGCCACATCCATGCATCTTCCCAGGCACTTTGCTCTTGTGCTCCCATTCCACACTTTCCTGAAGACGACACAACAGGTTAACTTAACATGACTCTTTCAAATAGATAAGGGTGATAGACAAATACAACCTAATCATACTTCAGTTTTACCAGAGGAGGCTTACCACACGTAACTTATCAGTTATAACTAAGATAGTTCAAAAGAACATTACAATTGTCCAACAACTGGGATTATAAATTATGTTATTCCCTACAAAACAATATATCTAGTACAAACTAAAAGCAGGTTGTCCAGAAATTCGAAAGTTATTATATGTAATTATGTATTTCTATACTACCCAAGAGAAAGAAAAATCATGATTATGTGTAAATCATAATCAAATTACAGTGATCAAGTTCTCATTTAAGCAGATAATAAATCATGTTACCGATTGATATTTCCTTATATAATAATATCACATATTAGTATCATCACCAATCGTGACAAGATTCAAGCCTAGCTTTATTAGTACACATGCACATAGGCCACTCATGTGATTCATCCCACAATAAGCAAAAACCTATCCTTGTACTATGTTCCTAGTCAGAAGGCTAGGAAACTACCTAGGGTTAGGTTAGTGTATGTTCCTCCTTTTTCTTACGAAAATGAGTGTTTGCCTCAAGCCATCTATCCAGACTCCATTTTCTAATATACCATTTTCATATCCAACCTGATGATCCGTTGTTTGCATTGCCCTGCTCCCAATTTCAATGATATACATCCTTCTGACTTCTAATACTGCACGCCCCTGAGATTTGGAATGCTTCCTGTTATGCCGTTCAAGAGTCCAACACACGTTCTCTAAATTTTCGCTGTTCCTCTCCCCTTATCTGAATCCTCCAAACTCGAAACATGACATCTCAAACACAAGTCTTCACAAGCCGTACTGGAACTAGCGGAGTTCGTTTAGATTAAAAACAGATTAAAATTTTACTCAAGAGAACTTGCAGTTTTGAGCTCACAAATAACAAACTGTGATGGATTCGATAGACCGACCAAGAAAATTTCCTCCTCACAGCAAAGCCAAGACGCGATGGCCCAACACAACATCAGAATCAATCCAAACAGTAACGCAGCAGCAAGAAAGGAGAGGGGAAGAAGAAGGTAGCGACCTGCATGGAGAGCGCGTCCATGTCGGCCCGGAGAGCGACGAAGGGCGGGCCGCCGGTGCCGACGGTGGCGACGACGCCGGTGACGGCAAAGGGGTGCCTGTAGGGGATACCCATGGCGTCGAGCTCCCGGCGCACGAGCTCGCTGGTGGCGAACTCCTCGTACCCGAGCTCCGGGTTCTCGTGGATCCGCCGCCGCAGCCCCACCATCCAGTCCATGAACCCCGCCTCCTTCGCCCGCCGCAGGAGCCCCGCCGGGTCGTCTAGCGCCGCGGAGCTCGCCGCCGCGGCCGCGGCGAGGACGGCCGCGACGAGGAGGAGGAGAGGTGAAGCCACGGCGGCCATGGTCAACAACAATTTCTTGGGTTGTTTTGTTTGGTTCGCTTACGGACTCCTCTTCAGTCAGGCGAGGAGCCTGTTTTTTAATCAGCGAATCGCTCACGAGGGAGATACAACAGAGCCACAGAGTGGTCTGGATTTTTCAGGCTGTGCTTGTCTGGATTTTTTAGGCTGTGCTCTATTAGGGCATCTTTAGTGTATATAACCCAAAGGGTCTTAAGGTGGGTCTCATCTAAACCTTAAGATCGACTCCATAGTGTATATAACCCAAGGGGCCTTAAGACGGTCCCACTTGGCAGATAAAGAAAAAATGTATTTTAATGTTTGTGGCCAGGTCTTTAGCTTAAAGACCAGCCTTAAGCCTTTTTTGCTTATGACCTGCTTAAGGTCATCTCTGTAATGTATAAGGTTGACCTTAAGGTGGCTTAAGACCCCCTGTTTTCATACACTACAGATGCTCTTAGGCTTAAAGAAGACTTATTTTGAAACTGTTTGATACCCTGATCGGTTCGGCTTGAGCTTCTGAATTCTGGCTTATTTTTCACTATTAATAAATTTCGTCTTTTTCTGAACTTTTGGCTTTTTGTTGAGCTTTTTTACCGGTTCTTTTTTCCCGTATTCGTTTGTATTATACATAATGGGCTAACATATATTTTTATATTTTTTAATTTCTTTTAAATTTAATTATGCTAAATAAGCCTCTATCAGCTACAGTGTTTTTTTCAGCCAGCTACAGTGATTTCAGCCAAAAGCCACAAAAAAAAGGCCCAACTGATCACCACCAATTGTTAGCTTTTTCAGTATAAATAAATTTAAAGAAATAAAAATTATATCATCACAGACAATGCAAAGTATTAAGGAAAAAAAGAAAAGAAAAAACCGGAAAAAATAAAATTAAGAAGAGTGCTCATTTGATCTTCTAGCTTATAGCTTTTTGGCACTGTTTTGCACTGTTACGAGCTTATTTGGCATCGTAGTTGTTACAAGCTTTTTTTGACGTAATTAAATTTAGAAAAGGAAAAAATGTTCCATCATTATAGATAATGCAAAGGAATAAATGAAAAAAAAAGAAAAGGCAAAAAAGCCTAAAAGTAAAAAAAGTAAAAAAACAAAATTAAGAAACTAGAAGCTTAAGTCCAGTAGAGGAGGGAAGCTTAAGCTTGAAGCCCAATAGAGCCGGCCCCGCTCCAAATAGCTTTGAGCATCTGGAAGTCAGAAATAACTTCAAACACATTAGCTTCTTATTTACTTTTTTGCCTTTTATTTTTTAAGTTATTGTTTCTTTTTCTTTAGTCCTTTACATGTCCATAAAGATATAACAGCGTTTTTTATTTTTTGCTTTTTTTATTTTTAATTGAATGACTTAGAAAAACTATCGGTCGCTATAGTACAATTTCAACCAAAAGTTAACAGCCACAGCCGAAAACTGAAAGCTAAAGCCAGTTGAAGTAGGGCCATAGCTATGGTTTTTAGCAGGTTCTTTTCAGCTTAAGGCTTATGACTTTTGGTTTGTACTACAGTAACTATCTTTTAAACGGTACATTTTTAAAAATCGTATCGACTTTTCCCGGCCAAAATGTACATGAATGGGGTCTACAAGAATATTATAGTAGACATTGTACCGAGTTCAGATGTACCGGTCAAAATCACATATGACTTTTTCCCTCTTTATATTGTCACTCACGAATAGCCAGAATTCAAAAGTCATAAACCAAAATCCAAAACCACAGCCCAAAAGAACTCACCCTAGTGCGAGCGTTCATATGAATGAACCAAAAATCGATAAACCCATAAGCCACTTCTTCAAGGCTATTCTAATAAGTCACTTCGAAATGGTGGCAGAGAAACCGTTTTATTTGTTTATTCGAGGAAAGGCATAAGCTATAAGTTGAAAAAGTTGGTCATTGATTTCCACAACTTTTTTCTTTTCTTTTCTTTTTTTTTTTGTTTCGTGCATGTCTGCGTCAGTCTGCTGATGTAGTATGGATTTATTTCTCTTTTTTCCTTTAGCTTTTTTGGGTAGTCTTTTGTTTTGAGGCATTCTGGTTGATTTGGTACATGGAATTTCATTTCATTCAACGCATGTGGTTTGGTAGTTCTTTTTAAAACCCGTTTGCAGAAATATGGGCTAGTTGTTAGAAACTGAGGCCATGTTCTTTTCAGCTTCTAAAAGCTATTTTTCGATTTTTCTACAGTAACTAGCTTTTAAACGGAGTATTTTTTCAAAATAGGATCTACTAGTTAATTATAATACATACTTTACTAACTTCATTTATATCGGCAAAAACCACATGTGAGTTTCTGTTACTTTGTAATCTCTCGTACAAACAGCCTAAAAGTCACAAGCTGTAGCTAAAAGCCACAAGCCGCAACCAAAAAGAGCAGGCCCGGCCCTGAAGCTGCTAGGAGCGGGACTCATGTCCTTTGCCGTTTGCATTATTCCATACCAGCAGCTGAAAAGTTGGTGAAGATTTTGGGTCTCTCACAGTCCTACTAAAACCGTGTACTTATGGTTTTCTGGCATCAATATCATGCGGGAAACACCCTTTCCGTCTCGTGTAAACTCCACTGAAACCACATGTAAATGTTTCCAAAAATTCTAAAAGAAATACCATATGCAGGGGAGATGGTGTCTTATAACCGTTATATAACCTTGTAAAATTTTAAGAGCAAACTTAGTCGCACTTGGAAGATATGAAATTGATGAGCAGCAAAATGAATAGCGATGAACAATGAAAAATCACTATTCATGCTGAATTTGCCATTTTCACATCGTGCAAATGCGATTAAGTTTGTTCTTGGAATTTTTTAGTTATATATAATAACCACTCACCTACCAGTCGTAATTTTTGAGAATTTATAAAAACTTTTACATGCCGTTTCCACAGAGTTTACACAGGGAGTGTTATTTCCACATGATATTTAGCCATTTTTATGTCGTTATGTTTGTTGCTTTTATTTGGTACATGAACCCTAGTTTCTAACTTGGTATCAGTGGCAACTTAAATGTGTAAGACCACGTAAGTTTCAAATGTTGTGAAGAGTAACTGACACCTCGAATTAATTGAGTCACAGACCACGAATTTCTGACAAAACAGTTCATGCAAACGCTAACGGTTGCATCGAGTTAAACCCAGCTAACGCATTTCACTAGAAGTTAAAGATAAAACATTCTGGATGGTTAACTTCTGTGAAGGATCATGTGAGATGGTCCAACTTAATATTGTGATGAATCATTATAATGTTTATGGAGTAATCAATTGACTTTGCAAAGATTATTCTCTATCAGAATTGGTTTGGGCAAAAATTGAGAATTTGGGATTTGAGTCATGGATTTAGTTAGGTTAACATGAGTTGTTGGATTAAGATTGCATAATACATGTCTTGGCTAATATAGGTCAAGTTATGAAGAACTTGTGTCTGGAAACGAATTCTTTGTCTTTAGATGTGCAGGGTCGCTTGGAGTCAACTGTGGTCAACAGCGGTGATCGAGGCTAGACTCATAGAGGAGTCGAGGCCCAGAACGATCAAGGATGCCAGGTGAGACTTGAGCTCAAGCATAGCACGAGAAAGGCGAGAATGTTGAATGCGAGTTCGAACGACAAGATGACGCCAGGTGGCTTGCACGGGCCAAGTGAGCCGTGATTCGGTGGAACTGGAATGAGAGAGATTTGGCGGCATGTGGCAAGCTAGTGGTATACCTACACGTGACAAGCATAGCGATTGCTTGCAAATGATGGGGCATTTTGGTATTTTGACCAAAATACCCAAACCATCTTGGATTAAAACCGCGGCGTATGGACGATGCGTTGGAGAGTAGTTTAGGTCAAAATGGAGCTGGTTTGATTAAGGCGGATCAAGACTAAAGATTTAATGGATGCACACTTATACGCTTTGAAAAGTGTGCATAAGTGAACTTAAGTAAAACCCATGTGTGGAGGTTAACGGATTTCCTCCATTGTAATAGTGGATATGATCCATTTTTGGGGTGTAGTTGGCTGGTTGCCCACCTATAAAAGGGGATGGGATGGAGACATGTATGGTTATTCTTGTTTAGGATTAGGATTTCAGAGTAGAGCACATGGTATGCTCTTTGTCCTCCAAGGTAGAGTGGCTGTAACTTCAACCTTCTCAAGTGAGCACTACATCAATCTTTGCATATTTCATGGATTCATCTTGATTTGGTTGTTTTGCTCTTGATTTGGCATCAAAGTGTGATCTCGATCCAAGGGTTTTTGAGTCAATTTCTTTGGTGTTCTAACTTGCAATGACATATGGAAATACATCTAGACTTATCTTGGTCATCATCCTTCCACTAGCTAGTTATATTCCCCAATTTTGATTGACTCAGTTTTGATGTAATCTTCCAACAAAATGAAAAAGGTCTCATCTTTGGCCATGATTTTTATGATCGTTTGTTAGAATAGATTCACAATACCCTAGAGATGATATCTACAAAGTTTCATTTCATTTGGATCTACAGATCAAAAGTTCTATCTATTTTCGATTTGAATCAGAGCTGAAACAGTTGTGTCGGACCCCAAGTTTACTAACCTGGAACCCTCTGTGAATCACTGCATTATTCCCTGGATCAGTAGATAATGCTCACATATACAACACTGCATCATTTCATACACGATAAAACCATACATTACAATACCAGAGTTCAAATAGACCACGTCGGGCCAGGGTTACAATAGGGCCGTCAGGCCAAATGTCTTACAATACATAAAGAGTGAAAACGGAAGCGTACATAGCGTAGGGGCACAACTCGCCACAGGCAAGCGACTGGGTCAACCTGAGTACCTCTGCTATTAATCAGGGACCTGACTAATAACGGATGCACCCACCAAAACTAGTCTGGTCAACCGGACTGAGGCGAGCGACAAGACTATCGAGGCCTAATCTAATATCCATCATCTCCATTTCCTTCGGCAACCTGATCCTCATGGTAGGCGTAGTGCTCTTGATTCACACCTTCTGAATGGGGGGATTAAGAGCGAGGGTGAGCACACTATCCACCGTGCTCCGCGAGCCAACACACAGAATGCATGTATATTTAGTGATGCAAGGCTTAATCAAGGGTGGCTCAGGTTCTTTTATTTGCATAAAGCAACGTTTGAAATAATCATAATACAAAAGTTCCTATGACCTAGCAATTTTTTAGAAACTCAAGTTTTGATAATTTTTGAATGTGTGCAACAATTTATGACAGGGTAGGTTACATCCACCGTTGTTATTGGTTCATCAACCAATGTTTACTTTTATTTAGACAGTTACCTCCACCTTATTACCAACACTGGAGTACATCCCTTCAGGACAAATTAGTAAAGCTAGATTACATCCACCTAACAAATTATTATTCCCAACCTCAAAAGTTTTGAAATAGAACTAACTCGAGGAGGATTTCCATGTCTGCCCTTGACCGTGGGCACGGCTATTCGAATAGTTTGTGTATGTACTCTGCAGAGACTGTACATCTTTACCCACAAGAAATAATCGTCCCGATGGTTCTACATGATTCCTTGGACATGCACATCGAGAGAATATCACGAGGCCTTTACAATACCTCACACTCTAGCATATCACTCCTATGGGGTTACTTCCATAGGTTGCGAGGGATGTCCACCATAGGTTAGCGCAGTCGGACTCCACTCTCCACATACGCTATCCTAGGCAACGTCACCTACATCCAGTGTCCCGTTCCAAGTGGGGCTTTCATTACCCACCTACACACGTTCTCCGTGAAATGACTAGAGAGTTCAGTAAATTATTCAGCCAAGCCTACAATATGCCAGCTTGTGGTTGTACTGTTATACACGGAGGGTCCACACAGGATTAATCCTTAATTTGTCTGAGCGGTTCATTCCACATCCCCTGTGTTACATCCACACCCACCACACTCACCACCTGCCCAAACAGGTTTAGCAGATTGTTAGGGTTTTGAGAAGCATAACACAAATTAACATAATTATTCAGCCACGTGCATCCCATGGCTGTCCCAAAACTAGTTTCCATGTTTAGAGAATGGCTATCAGGGTTACTAGAACCCTGGACTTGACAAATTTAACATGGCAATAATAAGACATATAACTACCTTAACTAGCGTTTATATTTAGGGCGACAATGATCATGTGAGTCAAATGTTACTGGTGGGGTATCTTATTATTAGGTGGAGATAGCGTTGTTAGCTACCTTAAGAGTGACATACTTTTGCATATAAAGTAAAGCATGCAGATTTTCATAATTTAAATGAACATAGTTTCACATGAAATATAGGCGCAAAATGATCAAAGTATTGACTCACCTGGATCAAGAGCTTGGGGGTCTTGTGCTGCTTCAAGCAGGGGCTCGTTCGCGTCTTCGAACTCTACTCGGGAGATCGAACCGGAAAAACAACACAAATGAGAACGGAAGCAAATAAATACCAAATAAAATAAAACAAAACACAAATGAACTCAAAACTGAACCAAACCAGAACCATCAAGTAGATCTTGATTTTAGAAAATTTTAGAATTTGGTTTCATTAAATTTGGAGTTATGGTTAAGAAGTTATAACATTTCAAAGTTTTAGAATCCTGAAAAAAATCCGAAAAAGACAAAAGAGGAGGGAAATTGTATAGCTGACAGGTGGGTCCATATTAATAGGGTTATTGACTATTTAGTGGAGGCTTAGGATATCATCATTAAATTCAATGGCTGGTTAAGACATCAATTAATTGGCCGGTTAGGGCAGTAATCATTTAGCGGAGTTAATGAGCCGGTTGCGGTCTCCTCTGGCTTGTCTCGGCCGTGGAGGGGGCGGAGCTCACCCTCTCCGGCGCGCACCTCGGGGAGGAGGGAATCGGCCGGGTTCGGCGGGACGGCGGGCAATGCGGCGGCGGAGACAAGGGAAACGGGCGTCGGCGGTCTGGGCCGTGGAAGTTCAATTCTTTGGTGGTGAAGCATCTCCGCGGGGTCCCGAGCTCACCTGGGGTCCAAGCGGCGGCCGAGGTGAAGCGGGGAGGGCCGACGGCGGGGGAGGTTTTGACGGTGAGGAGGACGAGGGTGGCGGCTTACTGGGGAAGACGGCGGGGTCCAGCGAGATGGTGAGGGGGCTCACGGGGCCGAAGTGAAGCTCCAAACGCGGGGAATCGACCCGGGGCTCCACGGTTCACCGGGGAGATCCGACGCCGGCGGTGGTGAAGAAACGCGTCGGCGGCGGCCTGCAAGGGAAGAGGGGTCGATTAAACTGGGTGGAAGGGAGAGGGAGCAAGGGTGAACACGGGGAGAGGCTCATAAGCCCTGGCATTGACCGTGGAGCTCGACGGCGAGGTTCGGCCGAAGGCGAGCGCACGACAGAGAAGGCAGCAGTTAAGGTTCTTGGGTGGGCATGGTGGGGCATTGCAGGGAGGCCTTGGCGCCTTTTATAGTGCCGGGGAAGGAGGCGTGACGCCGAGGGGGGCAAAGCGGCATGGCGCCGTGCACACGGGCGGTGTCAGCGCCGTGCGGCCATAGTATGCGCGAAGCGACCTGGTGGTGGTTGGGCGCCATTGAAGGCGAGAGCTTCGCTCTGCCCGGTGACCGCGAGATGGGGCGACATGACTTGCAAGAGGGGGCGGCAGAGGAGTACTACGGCAGCTCTTGGAGTGGGGAGATGGTGCACGGTCGGGCGCAAGCCGAAGCAATCAGGGACGCGCGGGAGGTGATGTCGCTACTAGGCGCTGAAGGTGAGGGCGGCGCTGAAGACGAGGTTGTCGGCATAGCATTCAATCGCCGGGCAGGTGGTTGAGGGGAGGATGGCGATGAGCTGCGGCAGACGGAGGAAGAGGAGGCGCTGCGGGTGTGAAGGGGGAAGAAGGTTGCTGCGCCAGAGAGAAGAAGGAAGAGAGGAGCGGCCGAGATTGGATGAGAAGGGAGGAGGACGACTGGGAAGGCTTGGGGAGTGTTGTAGCTACAGGCTAAACAGGAATGAAGGGGACTAGTAGAAGGAGAAGATGAGAGCTAGATCTGTGAGGAGCTGGTGAGAATGAGAGAGATGTCCCCCTTTGCCCCTCCTGGGGGTTTATATATATGAGTGGGGTAGAATGGGGAATCCTCATTCTACCCCTTAGTATTTACAAAGGATGAGGGTACATTGGTATATTTACACTGGTATATTCCTCTACACTATTGGGCCTATTACATGTTGGACTAGTTGCACGGCCCAATCACGGGGGGTTGGGCCACCCCTACAACAGTACTCCCTCGACAGCAAGCGCTGAGGTCCCGATGGGCGAGCTGACGCGATCAACCACCCCAGCCCCCCGTTCCCCGACAGCAAGCGCGAGGGTGCCGAGTGGAAAGACGCTGCAACTAGTAGCTTGCAGACCCCCGAGGCAATGCCTACGAAGAAATCAGTGAGCTGCTGCGCTGAATCCCGCGTCGTCCCGCCGAGGCGATGCCTACGAGGCGGACGGCGAAGCTGAGCGCCGAGGACGTGTCGTCGAGCGCCGAGCACGTGCCGTTCCGCCGAGGCGATGCCTACTAGGCGGACGGCGAAGTCGGGCGCCGAAGACGTGTCGTCGGACGAGCCGTCCCGCCGAGGCGATGCCTTCGAGGCGGACGACGAAGTCGAGCGTCGAAGACGTGTCGTCGAGCGCCGAGGACGTGCCGCCCCGCCGAGGCGATGCCTACGAGGCGGACGGCGAAGCCGAGCACCGAAGACGTGTCGTCGAGCGCCGAGGACGTGCCGTCCCGCCGAGGCAATGTCTACGAGGCGGACGGCGAAGTTGGGCGCCGAAGATGTGCCGTCGAGCGCCGAGGACGTGCCGTCCCGCCGAGGCGATGTCTACGAGGTGGACGGCGAAGTTGGGCGCCGAAGACGTGCCGTCGAGCGCCGAGGACGTGCCGTCCCACCGAGGCGATGCCTACAAGGCGGACGGCGAAGTCGGGCGCCGAAGACGTGTCGTCGGACGTGCTGTCCCGCCGAGGCGATGCCTACGAGGCGGACGGCGAAGTCGAGCGCCGAGGACGTGCCGCCCCGCCGAGGCGATGCCTACGAGGCGGACGGCGAAGTCGAGCGCCGAAGACGTGTCGTCGAGCGCCGAGGACGTGTCGTCGAGCGCCGAGGACGTGCCGTCCCGCCGAGGCGATGCCTACGATGCGGACGGCAAAGTCGGGCGTCGAAGACATGTCGTCGGACGAGCCGTCCCGCCGAGGCGATGCCTTCGAGGCGGACGGCGAAGTCGAGCGCCGAAGACGTGTCGTCGAGCGCCGAGGACGTGCCGCCCCACCGAGGCGATGCCTACGAGGCGGACGGCGAAGTCAAGCGCCGAAGACGTGTCGTCGAGCGCTGAGGACGTGTCGTCGAGCGCCGAGGACGTGCCGTCCCGCCGAAGCGATGCCTACGAGGCGGACGACGAAGTCGGGCGCCGAAGACATGTCGTCGGACGAGCCATCCCGCCGAGGCGATGCCATCGAGGCGGACGGCGAAGTCGAGCGTCGAAGATGTGTCGTCGAGCGCCGAGGAGGTGCCGCCCCGCCGAGGCGATGCCTACGAGGCGGACGGCGAAGCCGAGCGCCGAAGACGTGTCGTCGAGCGCCGAGGACGTGCAGTCCCGCCGAGGCGATGCCTACTAGGCGACGGCGAAGTCGAGCGCCGAAGACGTGTCGTCGAGCGCCGAGGACGTGCCGCCCCGCCGAGGGGATGCCTACGAGGCGGACGGCGAAGTCGAGCGCCGGAGACGTGTCGTCGAGCGCCGAGGACGTCCGTCCCGCCGAGGCGATGCCTACAAGGCGGACGGCGAAGTCAGGCGCCGAAGACGTGTCGTCGAGCGCCGAGGACGTGCCGTCCCACCGAGGTGATGCCTACGAGGCGGACGGCGAAGGCGAGCGCCGAAGACGTGTCGTCGAGCGCCGAGGACGTGCCGTCCCGCCAAGGCGATGCCTACGAGGCGGACGGCGAAGCCGAGCGCCGAAGACGTGTCGTTGAGCGCCGAGGACGTGCCGTCCCGCCGAGGCGATGCCTACGAGGCGGACGGCCACCATTCCCCTACTCTCAAAAACGATACCCACGGAGAGCGGGCGCTTGCGACGTAGGCCGAGGGCACTATGCGCGCGGAGGCAGGGAGGCGGAGGCGCCGTTCCCCTACCTTGAAAAACAGTGCCCGCGGAGAGCGAGCGCTTGCGGCGTAGGCCGAGGGCACTACGCACGCCGAGGTAGAGAGGCGAAGGCATCGTTCCCCTACCTTGAGAAACAGTTCCCGCGGAGAGCGGGCGCTTGCGGCGTAGGCCGAGGGCACTACGCACGCCGAGGTAGAGAGGCGAAGGCGCCATTCCCCTACCACGCACGCCGAGGTAGAGAGGCGAAAGCGCCGTTCCCCTACCTTCAAAAACAGTGCCCGCGGAGAGCGGGCGCTTGCGGCGTAGGCCGAGGGCACTACGCACGCCGAGGTAGAGAGGCGAAGGTGTCGTTCCCCTACCACGCACGCCGAGGTAGAGAGGCGAAAGCTCCATTCCCCTACCTTTAAAAACAGTGCCCGCAGAGAGCGGGCGCTTGCGGCGTAGGCCGAGGGCACTACGCACGTCGAGGTAGAGAGGCGAAGGCGCCGTTCCCCTACCACGCACGCCGAGGTAGAGAGGCGAAAGCGTCGTTCCCCTACCTTCAAAAACAGTGCCCGCGGAGAGCAGGCGCTTGCGGCGTAGGCCGAGGGCACTACGCACGCCGAGGTAGAGAGGCGAAGGCGTCGTTCCCCTACCGCGCACGCCAAGGTA
Organism: Dendrocalamus latiflorus; assembly: GCA_017311315.1. NCBI lineage: Eukaryota > Viridiplantae > Streptophyta > Magnoliopsida > Poales > Poaceae > Dendrocalamus > Dendrocalamus latiflorus. Next base: position 30,100,032 of record CM029664.1, read on the forward strand.
GAGAGGCGAAAGCGTCGTTCCCCTACCTTTAAAAACAGTGCCCGCGGAGAGCGGGCGCTTGCGGCGTAGGCCGAGGGCACTACGCACGCCGAGGTAGAGAGGCGAAGGCGCCGTTCCCCAACCACGCACGCCGAGGTAGAGAGACGAAAGCGTCGTTCCCCTACCTTCAAAAACAGTGCCCGCGGAGAGCGGGCGCTTGCGGCGTAGGCCGAGGGCACTACGCACACCAAGGTAGAGAGGCGAAGGTGCCGTTCCCCTACCTTGAATACAGTGCCCGCGGAGAGCGGGCGCTTTGGGCGTAGGCCGAGGGCGCTACGCACGCTGAGGTAGGGAGGCGTCGCCGCCGTTCCCCTACCTCGAAAAACAGTGCCCGCGAAGAGCGGGCGCTTGCGGCGTAGGCCGAGGGCGCTACGCACACTGAGGTAGGGAGGCGTCGCCGCCGTTCCCCTATGGTGAAAAAGGGTGCCCGCGAAGAGCGGGCGCTTGCGGCGTAGGCCGAGGGCGCTACGCACGCTGAGGTTGGGAGGCGTCGCCGCCGTTCCCCTACCTCGAAAAACGGTGCCCGCGTAGAGCGGGCGCTTTCGACGTAGGCCGAGGGCGCTACGCACGCTGAGGTAGGGAGGCGTCGCCGCCGTTCCCCTACCTCGAAAAACGGTGCCCGCGTAGAGCGGGCGCTTGTGGCGTAGGCCGAGGGCGCTACGCACGCTGAGGTAGGGAGGCGTCGCCGCCGTTCCCCTACCTTGAAAAAGTCACGGTGCACTCCCTGGTGCAACACGGATGAGTGCGCGATATCCAAGTGGTGCGCCGCTTAAAGCGAGGCACTCCCTTGTGTCTCGGCCGGTCGCAATTTTTATACTCCGTAGAGTGCGTGGGAACAACATCCACGTCTTATTTATACTCCAGAGAGTACGCGCGGGAGCGACGCCCACACGTGCGCGGGACATCCGCATCTTGTTTATACTCAGTAGAGTGCGCAGGGACAACATCCGCGTCTTATTTATACTCAGTAGAGCGCGCAGGGACAGCATCCGCGTCTTATTTATACTCCGTAGAGTGCGTGCGGAGGCGGACCTCGACGTTACGTCTTAATTTGTAGTCCGTAGACTCGCGCGTGCGGAGGCGTACCTCGATGCTACGACTTAATTTAGAGTCCGTGGACTGGTGCGTGCGGAGGCGGACCTCGACGCTACGTCTTAATTTATAGTCCGTAGACTCGTGCGTGCGGAGACGGACCTCGACGCTACGTCTTATTTAAAGTCCGTAGACTGGTGCGTGCGGAGGCAGACCTCGACGCTACGTCTTAATTTATAGTCCGTTGACTCGCGCGTGTGGAGGCGTACCTTGACGCTACGTCTTATTTAAAGTCCGTAGACTGGTGCGTGCGGAGGCGTACCTCGACGCTACGTCTTAATTTATAGTCCGTAGACTCGCGCGTGCGGAGGCGGACCTCGACGCTACGTCTTATTTAAAGTCCGTAGACTGGTGCGTGCGGAGGCGTACCTCGACGCTACGTCTTATTTATGCTCCGTAGAGTGCGCGCGGAGGCGTCCCCTCGTTGCGTCTTATTTATAGTCCGTAGACTGGTGCGTGCGGAGGCGGACCTCGACGCTACGTCTTAATTTATAGTCCGTAGACTCGCGCGTGCGGAGGCGGACCTCGACGCTACGTCTTATTTAAGGTACGTAGACTGGGTGTGTACGGAGGCTTCAGACAGCTTGGCGAAGACTTCAGGCCGTTCGGCGAAGAGCGCGGATGCTGCAGCGAAGGCTTCGAATAGCTTGGTGAAACCTTCGGACACTGAGGTGGAGGCTACGAATTGTTTTACCTTGTACACGCATGTTGGGCTTTGCGCTGCTACTCCTCTGCTACCTTTTGAAGAGTGAGCGAGCGCGGCGCCCTGGCCACCGTGGGATGGAGCTCGTCGAGCCTCGCCTGGACGGTGGCGCGGTGCGCGAACTGGAGCGTCGGGGATACCTCGGACGAGGCCTTGCACGCGCCGAGCTTGAGGACCACGTTGTATGAGGTGGAAGCCGAAAGCTCTAGGGCCTCGCCGGTTGGGGAGAGCGCAAGGCGTAGAGCCTCCTTGAATGCGTGGCCCCGACTTCGCTTGCGAAGTCCTTCCTGCGGAAGCAAGGTCCTGCGCGGAGCCTGTCTTCGCGTGGCCCCGGCTTCGCTCGCGAAGTCCGTCCTGCGGAAGCAAGGTCCTGCGCGGAGCCTGTCTTCGTGTGGCCCCGGCTTCGCTTGCGAAGTCCGTCCTACGGAAGCAAGGTCCTGCGCAGAGCCTGTCTTCGCGTGGCTCCGGCTTCGCTTGCTCGCCGGTAGCTCGACTCCCCGGGGCCCTCGAGCAGGATGCTGGATGAGTTTAAAGGAGCGCATAACACCGCCGACGCGACTTCCCCTGCTGGCCTTGCCGACGACCTCATCGTAGAGCCCTTCCCAGTCTTGGCGAACGGCAGCGCGTAGACGCCGAGGGCGCGGAGGTCAGAGCTGTGGCGCAGGCTTCGATAGAGCGCGAAGCAGGCGCCCTTCGTCGCGAGCTCGCTCGTCTCCGATGCTAACATGCGTGCATGGATGGCAGAGCACTCGCCACTGTCAGGCAGGCCGGTGGCCGGCTCCTCGCACTCCGCGTTGTCATGGTCCTCTTAGCGCGACATGGAGATGAGTAAGCCGAGGTCCTCCCCGGGGTGTTGGTACTTCACGGGCACCCGTGTGGCGCCCTCCTCTGCCGCGTCGATCTTCTCTATGAGCTTCCCGAACGACGCGGTGCGCTCAATGAATGAGGACGCACGGAGCCTGGCGGAGTCATCAGCCGAGCCAACCTCGGAGACCTCGCGGGACCTCGCCAAGGTGCGCCCTCGTCTGCTGCGTAGGGACCTCGCCAAGGTGCGCCCTCATCCTTGTGGAGTCCGCGGTCGAAGAGGAGGTCCTCGTCTGCGCGGAGTCCACGGCCGAGGAGACCTCCGCCTGCTTGGAAACTACGCGCCGAAGATGCCATGCCCGCTGTAGAAGTCGGCGTCCTCCCCGACTCGTCCATGTCGTCAGCGAGGTGCGCTCCGTACCAGCCGACATAGCAGCTGAGAAGCGAGACTTCGTCGCTACGGAAACTGTGGCGTTGCAGAGGCCGTGGCGTGGAGGCGACCTCGCCGCTGCGGAGGTCGTGGAACTGCTGCAGGGGCCATGGCGTGGAGGTGAGGCAACTTTGCCGGAGACGTGCGTACCAGCCGAAGTCATGCGTGCGTCGCGTACGCTCGCTCTACCTCGGCTGCAACGGCAATCCGCGGAGCAGGAAAAAAAACGCGTGCGTACACAGAGTCTGCGTCTGTGCATGCATGAATGGATGTACGAGGAGGGCATGCATGAATGGCTACGCACAGATGGATACATATGCATGGAGGAAAATTGGAGTGCATGCATACGTAAAACTTGTTTACTACGTAAATAACCGCATGCAGATACTTTTCGGCTGTTGAGGCATCGGCTTGGCGGTGAGATGGTCGAAGACGCGCTCCTCGTGGACGCGCGTGGCGTCGCGGTAGGCCGCGCGAAGTCCTGGGCGCGAAGCCTCGTGGAGGCGCGCGGGGTCCGAAGAGTGCGGCGCGGAGTCCGACGGACGTGGTCGAGGGCCAAGCGGAGGCGCGCGAAGCTCGAGGACGTCGAGTCGCGGCGGAGTGGTGCGCCCGTCGACCCTGCGCATCACGCGTAAAGGCAGCGAAGGCCGTGGCATGGAGGACGGCCTCGGCTCGCCTATCACCTGCACACGCAACATCGAGCAAAGACTCGGCGTGGAGGCTTGACACATGAGCGAAGCCCGTACACCTTACCCATCAGATCTGCCAGATCTGGACCTGGAAAAAGAGTGAGGACTCACAATAGATCTGTGCGCTCACAAAACCTTTGCCATAGTTAACGAGGCGCACACGCACACACACACACACACATATGTATACCGAAGAGAACAGGTTAGCGACCAGATGAACTTATCTGCGATGCTTCATGATACGAGCAACTTGAGATACTTCCATTCTGCGCTAGGAAGCTCCTTCGGTGGTAGTCACCTCTAGCGCCCTGGCGCAACTTCTTGCTCAGTCCCCACGGACGGCGCCATCTGTTGTAGCTACAGGCTAAACAGGAATGAAGGGGACTAGTAGAAGGAGAAGATGAGAGCTAGATCTGTGAGGAGCTGGTGAGAATGAGAGAGATGTCCCCCTTTGCCCCTCCTGGGGGTTTATATATATGAGTGGGGTAGAATGGGGAATCCCCATTCTACCCCTTAGTATTTACAAAGGATGAGGGTACATTGGTATATTTACACTGGTATATTCCTCTACACTATTGGGCCTATTACATGTTGGACTAGTTGCACGGCCCAGTCACGGGGGGTTGGGCCACCCCTACAACAGGGAGAAATCCTTCAATTAGCATATATACATATGTATATATATGTACATATGTATATATATATTCTTCACAATCTTAGTCTCCTGAATCCTTTAATCCTTGAAGTATGTTTCAAATTCTAGATTTACAAGATTAATTCGATTTATTTCTTTGGAGATAAAACAATGCTTTACTTTTCAAATGACCATTTCTTTAAAAAGAAATCACCAACTGGAAATAGAGTTTTGCAATTCCTTGAACATAGTTTGAAATTTACATTGCCACCGAGGCTTGAAAACGGGATGTTACAAGTTGGTGTAGTTCTCTGTCTGGAACGTCGACCAGATTTACGACCACGTTGGTTTTGACCACGGTCAAATTCTAGATCGCATCGCATCGCATCGTTTTCAACCTCGCTCAATCTACTGACCATTTTGTGTGTTTCCCTACCATGTGGGATTTTTGACCGCTTGCTGATCGTTGATTTCACTGGTTTGCTTTTGAACTGAATCGACCATGTCAGTTGCAGATCACTCGTTGGCTTTCGACCACGTTGATTGTTCGACCACTCATTGGCTTACGACCACGTTGGTTGTGATCGTGTTTATCACTTTGGTTATCGATTGGTTCTTACCATGTTGGTTGTTCGACCACTCGTTGGCTTAAGACTACGTTGATCACTTTGGTTGCCGATTGGTTACGACCACGTTAGTTGTTCGATCACTCGTTGGCTTACGACCATGTTGGTTACGACCACGTTGATCACTTTGGTTGCTGACTAGTTACGACCATGTTAGTTGTTCCATCACTCGTTGGCTTACGACCATGTTGGTTACGACCACATTGATCACTTTGGTTGTTCGACCAATAGTTGGCGTTTGACCACGTTGTTTTACGACCACGTTGGCTTCGATTATATCCATTTTCGATCATGTTGGTTTTGGTCTCGGTGGTTATCGACTACACTGGTTTTCGATCGCTCCTTCGACCGCAAGAGGAGATTTCCAACCACACTGGTTTTTGATGTATTATGAGTTCTCGACTACGACGATTTTCGTTCAGTGGTCAATTTCTGACCACATTGAACTTCCGACTAGTAGTCGAATTTATGACCACATTGTCAGCTTTTGACCACGTTGTCAGTTTTCAATCACGTTGTTTTCCCCACTGTCTAGTTGTGTTTGACTCTGCTTTTTTGGTTTTCAAGTGGGATTTCAACCCTAATCTTCATAGCTTTGTAGCTATCAGAGAAAAGGGATAAGTGAATACTTGGGGGAGAAATTGAAAGGCACCATTCACCCCTCTGTTGCCTGTCCAGTGCTACAAGTGGTATCAGAGCCCGATTAGCTCTTTTCAATAGATCTTAACTAGTCTTAGGAGCCATGACAGTGGACAAGTATTCCACCAAGCCTCCTATTTTCGATGGGGTCGACTATCTCTTTTGGAAGAGTAGGATAGTCTTATATGCAGACTCAAGGCTATGCGATCTGGAGAAAGGTTAAGACTCAGTTTGTTGTTCCTGCCGATGAGCACATCACAGTGATAAATACGCCAGATGTGGAGGCAAATGCTAAGGCAAGGAACATCATCATCTAGGGTCTTAGTAGATATGAGTTTGATCACATCTCTCATCTCTTGCCAGCTTGTGATGTTTGGGTGACCCTCGATGTATACCATGAGGGCACCATCTAACTCAAGACTGTCCGACATGACCAGTACAAGTGAGAGTATAACAAGTTTGAAATGCTTACTGGTGAGTCCTTAGATGAGTGCTTTGGCAGATTTTACAAGATTATAAGCAACCTCCGAGCTGTTGGTCTCACATACTCAAACTCGGACAATGCTCACCAGATGCTTTCTGTCTTGGACCTCAGGGTTTGGGAGGTGAAACTGACCACCATCAAGGACATGACTAACTTGTCAACCCTAACTCTTGATGCATTGTACTCATGCCTCAAGACTCATGAGATTGGCATCGTCTCTCGCAAGTTAAAATCACAGTCAATGGCCTTGGTCACCGATCCCAGTTCTGCTTCTGGAGCATCTTCTAATGGTGCTTCTGGTTTCTCTTTGGTTGCTTTGTGTAAGATGAACGATGACCAATTTGAGCAGTTCCTAGAGAGTGAGCTAGCCCTCTAAACCAGAAAATTCTCACATGCATACAAGAGTGTTAGAGAAAGAAAGAGATGTGATCCAGTGATCTACTTCGAGTGTGGTGGCCCCAACCACATTCGAGCGAATTGCCCCAAGTGAACTGTCGGAGCGAGAATTTTTTTGCGAGCACGTCAGTTGGCCGGTACAAAATTATTTTTGGGAAAATAAATTTGAAATTTTTATAAATTTTAGATATAGGAAATGAGGTTGAAAATTATAATTTTTCAATGGAGCCTTGTAACATAGTTTAGTTGGTTGTATAATTATTTTGTAATTTTAAACATTGAGATTTTTTGTCTATAATTTATTTATATGTACTATCTACACGAATTTGTAATATAGAAAATGAGGTCGAAATACTCCTTACACAGTGTAGTTACTTGTGTATTTTATTTGGAATTTTATATGTTATGAAATTGTCTCAAAAATTGAGGGTTTATGTCTTAGAAATTAGGACCTTACATTTTGAAAACTAGGGTTTCATCATTTCATGTAAGTTGGAATGTGAGAGTTCCATTTGACTAATTTTGTCTGGTACCTATTTAGCTAGTTTAGGCAGTTTTGTTTGGTCTTGTCACTGCAGAAAGTTGTCGCATCCGGTTGATGTAATTTTGCATCTACGAGGTAGTGGGCCTGAGGAGATATCGTCATGTTATTTCATGCACATGGTCGTCATTTTGTGTGTGTGGCCGGCGAAGTGGGTGAGGGCAACCAACTTGCTGTGGTTGGGGAGCGCCAGTGTACAAAGTAAAAAGTAAAACTGCTTACTATAAAGTATGAAGTGGGACTTGAAATAGACTTTATAATAAAAAATGGTAATAACAGGGCGCATAGGGTTTCATTACGTGCATAATAAACAGCATAATGCACGATGCAACAAACCGAAGTACTCCTGTGATACATATGCACCTTTTTGGAATGGAAATAAATTCGACCTTCGGAAGACTAGTTCGGAATGGCCCGGACTACTACGGGTCTCCGCCCATTGCTTCATCATCTTGTTACATTGCTTCTTCTACCTCTTGTCCACCCCAACGTGTTGAAGCAAGCTCTGGTGTAGTGTTGGGTTTGGTTGTGTAGTGTTCTCTCCCAAATCTATTTGACCTCAATTTATAAGCCAAAAGGTTGGTATGGTGTGGTTAATTTCATGTGGCTAGCCACCGATGCGGAGTATTGCCTTCTTTCTGAAAAGTACCTGACAAGGCAGAGTGTTGTTAGTACGCAAAGTTGTCCCTGTCTGGTTTTGTCACTGTGTAAAGCTGCCCCCCTTTGGTCTTGTCACTGCGCGAAACTGCCCTGTCTGGTCTTGTCACTATGCAAAGCTGCCCCGTTTGGTCTGGCCACTAAGCAAAGCTGCCCCGTCTGGTCTTGTCACTGTGCAAATCTGTCCTGTTTGGTCTTATCACTGCGTAAAGCTGCCCCTTTTGGTCTTCTCACTGCGCAAAGTTGCACTCTTTGGTCTTGTCATTGGGCAAAGCTGCCCCGTCTGGTCCTGTCACTGCGCATAGCTATCCCTTTTGGTCTTGTTACTATGCAAAGCTACACCTTTGGTCTTGTCATTGTGCAAAGCTGCCATTTGGTGTTGTCACTGCAAAGCTGCCCCGTCTGCTCTTGTCACTGCTCAAAGCTATCCCATTTGCTATAAAATGCACGCCCCACACCATGAAAGTAGGAGCATTCAACCCTGCGAACCACACGAAAAACTACCTCCTCCATCGTACGGTAACATACCATGGTAGACGTCGAGGGGCCAGTCGGAGCATAGCCACTAAAGGAAGACCTTCCCTTGGAAAGAAGGGAAGACTTCAGCCCTAACTACCGGTTGATGCCATACAGGCGTGCTGAACCGGTATGGCCGAAATGCAAACACAGAGAGGACGCGGTCGTGTAGGTCACAAAAGGCCATTTCGATGACGCCCGATGTTTCTTCCGATGCCCATACTCTGGGATATAATTTGCTAATAATTTACTTTCTCTTACTGGTAATAGAGCTTCCATGTTAATCGGCCTTTCTAGCAGATAGCAAAATGTGACTTCGTCCGTTGGATCGATCCTCCTCATGAAAGGTATCTTGTGAGGTACGTGGATACATTATGGGAGCGAATCTTAGAGTTGGAGGTGCGGATCAATAGTCTCAATGAGGAGAACAATGACATCCAGCAACAGATGCAGTGCGAGAGGGGCAACGATGAGGTCATCAACATAGCAAGTTCGTATGATCCCACATGCTGCTACGTGATAGCTGCATATGTTCATGCCACTACAATGACGGCCAGCCATGTCCGAGGCGGCCCCCTCTGCAACACTCCATGTGGATAGCGCGAGACACCTTTTACCAGTAGCCCCGCTCGGAGAAGCTTATACCACGATACTCTCCCCTGTTATACACGGTTATGTTCAATCTGCTAAAGTATGTAACTAAATGGTGGACGCATCGCTGCAATTGGCATTTATTGTGTGGACTGTTGTAGCATTGTGTCACGTGCTTCGTTTGGTCTTATGTCATGCAAGTTTGCATTTTGCGATGAATCTTTTAATAAAGATGTTATGTATAAGAAATGACATCATTTTATGTTGGGTGTATTTCAATGATGTCCTTTTTATTGGCAAAAGAATTTGAAAAGCATATTCCAATGAGAACATTATTATTTATATGCATTAGACACACGTACATTATACAAAGGAGTGTAGGTAACAGCGCGATGCTACCGAACACAAAATATATTAACTCATTGTGCATCTAGCCAGCGCTTCCTCTGACGGCGTATGTGATCCTCAGAGAAGGTGAACCTAACAGGGGAGCATGGTGTCTCAGAGGTCATACTGCAAGGGCTACGTTGGAGGCAAGGATGTGGACAACTCTGTGGAGAGTTACGACAGATGGCCAAAAATGGAGGTCACCCAGTCTGTTGAAGAGGGGTCCACATCCTGTTCAGGTGGTACAGTTGCGTTAGGCCATACATTGCAACATTTATGATGCGTAGTACTATTGGAAGACATGTACCTGCAGAGTCAGAATTGCAGACGATGGACCCTGATCTTCGTGTCTGAGTTGCTCTGTGCAAACCTGCAGATTTTATGCGATGCGTTAGTGTGTGGTAGCATACACACATGTTCTGTTGACTATGTTACAGCGTACTGGTGTATACGACCGTGCAAATAATGATCTTGTAGGCAAATCGCCTATGTACTGCTGCACGATGTATCCTAGGTACGTCTGGCCAAACCACTCCTGCTGCTGATGCAGGCCGGACTGAACACCATGCGCGAATGGGGGGAACACGTCCTCCAAACGATGGGGTGAGTCGATGTCACTGTCAGCAGTCAGCCCCCGTCGGGCCGATGAGGATGTTCGGTCCTAGGTCGCCCACCGTGACGATGACAGCTAAAGCAAGCTGTTATCCCGTTGCAAGTACTGTAAGAAAAATCGGTACTGAGAGATATGTCTCAATGGAGTGAATGAACAAATAGCTAAGAACTATCATACTACTGGGCCAAGGCATGTGGAGGATGAGCGACAGTAGCTGGGACAACTCCTGGACTACGATGGATGTGCCGAGGGAGGTGCAGAGGGAGGTGTGAAGGGAGGCTGCCCTCGCTGCACGACAACGTCGTCGTGGCAACCGCAACTGATGGTCCTCATTTTTGCCAGCACGTCATCGTACATGGCACATATGGAGTCCAGGAGGTGACCGATGGTGTTTGTCCTTCCACGCCGTAGAGTATCACCAACCTCATTGTGGATACGGCGAAAACGATCATACTGCAAGGGAACCAATACTGAGTTAGAGATGTGGAGGTGTGGAATTAAGTTGCATAAAATATTTTACCGTCTCATCCTAGCGTATGGCTCGGTGTCGGTCAGGACTTGCTCGCACAATGACCTCCTACGTGATGTCCTCTGGACACTGCAGTGTTAGGCTTGTCAGCTTGCTCTTCGTGCGTGACATGTACCACTGCAAGTACGTTGGCATCGTATGGTCGTGCCTCATAGACAACCTCTATCATCACCTTGTCGGCCCACAGTTGCATCCATGGTAGCTATGTCTGCTTCCAATCATCGCCCCTGCACCCTCTCCTTATTTGCCTGCAAGTAAACTAGTATGTTACACAGGTGAAAATAGATGTGCACGTAATACGTAAATGGATTAAACGAGATGGCGACATACCAATGGGCCTATGATGCAAATGGCCATCCTAGTGGTACTGGAACCTCCTAATACAGGCCAAACTGTCTCATTACCCGCTGTGGAGAGTAAGGCTCGACCATAAAGGAGAACACCAGGTGGCATGTCATCATCCAATACGCGTGGTCATGTCTACACTGAGAGGACAATCCGAAGGGGGCGGTGTGTTCAATGAACTCTGCAGTCCATGGCCACCAAACGATCTCATTCTTATGTAGAGTCTTGAACTGGTTGTGGAACTCGGGATACACACACCTCAGCCTCTCTTCGGCCCACCGTAGCTGACCACATGTCCAATGGGTACCCATTGTGGGCCTGTCAACTACGTCTACACCGGATAACTTGAGAGTGAGCTAAAAAGGGTGCATGACGCTCCGGAAGTACAGCCTACCCACCGGGAAGTGCTCCCATGACCACAACTGTACAAGGATATAACACACCGCGAGGACTGGCTCCTTGCCAATACTGTGCTACAAGGTGTTGCACAATCCTCGGTACGTGGCATAGAAAACTGTGGATATGTACGCCTCAGCAAGATGGGTGTAGCCAAGGTACACCCAATCTCCTTGGGTGGTAGAAAACAAGACCCACCTGATCAGAAACAACAAGTAAGCAAGGTAGTGTGTCCACACTAACTCCTCCATCGCATCCACGGGGCAGGTCATCTACTGTCGTTGCCACTAATGTGGAGCACCTGATATGTTCTCGGGGAGTGGTTGACCAAACCTGTATTCCATACGCACCCTCCAATCTGCTCGCCTGGGAGGTGGCACTACCACAATACCCCGCAGCGGTAGACCGATGAGCATACTGACATCCAACAGAGTATTTCCTACTACAGAAAGGCTCATCACAGACGGTTTGGAACTGTCATCACAGACAGTTTTTGAACTGTCTGAATTTATGTGTTTGTGATAATAGGTGGTTATCACAGACATATTTCAAACCGTCTATGAAAATTACAATACAGACGATTTTTTGAAAAAAAAACTGTCTATGATATATCAAGTATCACAGATGGTTCTTTAATATTGCCGTCTGTGATATATCAAGTATCATACACAAATAATACTAAAAACCGTTTGTGATATATCATATATCATAGATGGTTCTCGAACATAGCTGTGTGATATCTTAAATATCACAGATGAATAATACTAAAAACCGTCTGTGATAGCTATTTAAATACTTATATTATTTCCTATTGTCCAGCTAGCCTTAGGAAATGCTAGCCATGCCCTCTAAAAATAAGAAAACGGATCACATATATAGCACACAACAATCATTACGCAGATCTCAATTAAATGATATACATTTGAATGAATTATTTGATTAAGCACAATTGAGTGATTACAATTGTGCTTAATCAAATAATTCATTCAAATGTACATATTGTGGCAAACATAGAAGCCAAATACATTGCCCTATAGCTGCTGATGGCACTGCAAAAAAAATAGAATTATATACATAGATATTGTTAGTTCTAGAGGCATTATAACGAAGTGTGATATAGGATTGTTGTGTTGTAGCTGGTACCAAAAATTACGTCCTGTGTCATAATGTGATGCTGGATTCCTTGTGTCTCCCTCCCTGAGCAACGTAAGCACTGAACGACCTACGCGATTCCAAAAAGTTAACCTCGGCCATTGCAAATGAAGGAAGGACTACAATAGAGTTGTGTATGGAGGAAATGAGTTTACCTGTCAATTGTTTGTTACACACGGGTGAAGTCGTGCTTGCTCTTAAGTAGAGAATCAAGGTATATTACCTTGCTCCACTTTGGTACAATCACAATATGAATCTAGTGACCCCTAGTCATGTATGTCGCCATAATGATTAATCCTAAGTTCATATTGTGTATAAAATACAAATGAAACTTGTTTGGCAATTAGTGAAGCATTTACCACTAGTTGAAGGGTACCATAATATAGTCCTTGTCATTGTGAGCAAGTAATCCACTTATTATGTAATCTTAGACGAATGATCCATTATTGCTGAATGTTGATGGATTGCTCGAAGAACAAGTGTGGGTCGAGGAAACCCACTGGTTCTCACCATCGCTGGACTTGTTGGATCATGAATCTATACATAAACAATGAGTTATGATATTTATCGGTGTTACATGAATGTAGAATTTGATTATATGCTACACTTATAGTGTCCAGTATCGTAGAAGTGAGATGTCGAGTTTGTCGAGATTGAATAGTAAGAATAAGACTTCGTATCCCGAGTCGTGGAGGAAATGCGCCTCCGTATATCTCATGGTGAATCCATTGTGCTTGTTTAGCTTCATGTTGGACCTCTGCATGTACCAGATATGCAAAGTTCCACAAACTAGTCCAAGACTGGGTAATTGTAACTCGGGGACCAGCGACACTTGGAGTATGAACTTCCATTCCCTATGAGGCGCCTTAATCTTCTTTGATTTGGCCTTGGCGCCTCACGATACATTTTTGGCATCGCCTTCACGGAAGCCGATGCGTTGGCCTTCTGAAGAGAAGCTTGAGGTGGAGCCATAGAGCGTTCTGTTTGATAGGCATGGTCGTATGAAGATCATGACATAGATGGGTCTAGGGTGATGTACATCTAGAGTCACTGGACGAATGTGTGAACGACATCTCCTAGTGTCATAATTTCTCTATTTGGAGGCCTCTCTAGCGGGATGGCCCTGAAATGTCATTAATCAATCCACCCTGGACCTTTACGAAACCGGTCCTTAGCTGGGCACCGTACACCAACGCCCTTGGCAGGCATGGATACGCTAACCCCCACCCAGCGTCAACGGGAATGAAGCCAACAACCCTGATTCTGAGGTTGCACGGTGTGACCTCCTACATAACGATACACGATAAGTTAAAATATCTACCATGTCTATCTATGTAGTATTCTAGAGATGTACATTACCTAGATTTCATCGATAGGTAAGTGAACGTCGCTATGTCTAGAAAGTGGCGCATACACACAGCTACTCTGACATTGAGGGGGACTAGGTATCATAATAACGAGGGTGGCTTGTGACTAGTTGCGGACTTCTCTTAGTTCATTCCTCAATGCATCTATCTCTCCATCCATGCTGCACATATGTTTGTTGTTAGGGGACCAATGCTAGTTAAGCACTAATCCTTCAAGTTAGCCAGCCCGTCAGCCACCCCTTCTCCCCGCCGCTCGGTAATCGTATGGTAGAGGATCGAAGGCCAGTTTGGACAAGAGAAGCCAGTACTGCAGTAGCAAAATGGTCCAGGTTAATGCCACTGATATGATGGCAAAATATACGATGGCTCCTAACATTTGGCCATAACAGGCCTATTCTTTTGGACTATTGCTTATAAATTTTAGCCACAACTTATTAATATAATAAATGGTGATTGTTGAGAGAAATCAAAAGAAAAATACCGCTGAAAAGACAAAAAGAATAGAATAGGGCTAATGGTAGCCCAACCAAAGTTATGGCAGCACCACCAAATCAATAAAAGGATGTCAGATATGTCACGATCTTAGTTCAAATATACGAGATGAACAGCGAGGTTTCGTTTTGTCAACGCACTTTATACATCTGCAGTTCCAATGTTTGAAGACCCCAGAAGACACTTCTAGACATACCTAGTCTTCCCATACCTCTCTTGCTTCTTCACCTGTAATCATGTACAAAGACATCAAAAATTGACGGGTACAAAGACGTCAACTATGATGAAGTGAGTGCGTGCTTACCACTTTGAATGCTGACTGCAGCTTGCCTAAACCTACAGGGCACTCTCCCTTCTCATCGTACTCAGCAAACTCCCCTTCAGAGCAGTCAATGTCAAATGGAGTCCCATCCACCTTTAAAAAAAGATGATGGACTGTTAGCGCATCATATAACATAGAAACCGAACAAAATATGACAGTGAGGTACAGAAAACATTGGCAAATATTATCTTTCAGGTAATGCTTCTATGTTCTCTCCTAAACTAAATCCACATATTCTAAAGCAATACAGTTAGTATGGAGTATTGGGTAGCTGCAAATCAAGCTCTCAATTTGTTTTATAATTATGTTCTTCACTTTTGGGAGAGCAATGAAGAACTTTATATCTTTTTTAATACTACATACAAACGAACAAAACGTACATTTTCCAAATGGCCCCAAAAGAACATGAAGAATCCATAAAGTTGTTAATGCTAAAGAAACAAGGCTTGTTGTTTTTCCTTCCTTCATAAATAGAGTCAATAGATATGTAAATTTCAAGGAATAGCTTTGCGCCTTTTTAATACTACATACAAACGAACAAAACGTACATTTTCCAAATGGCCCCAAAAGAACATGAAGAATTCATAAAGTTGTTAATGCTAAAGAAACAAGGCTTGTTGTTTATCCTTCCTTCATAAATAGAGTCAATAGATGTGTAAATTTCAAGGAATAGCTTTGCGCCTTTAGATGCAATACAAGCAGAGATATCTTTCTAATGTAACACACGATATTAAACATAAAAACACAAATGACACAGCAACACAAAAAATACAGAAGCAACCTTGAATTAAACAAACGTAAGTGTACTAGTATTTTCCTTTCTTCATAGGATAGAGAAGCATAGAACAGAATGAAAAGACAGGGCTCACTTCTAGCATATGTAAGCAGCAAACAAACACAATCCAGTACTAGAATAAAAAACAAACTGAAAACAACAGTACAAAACTATTAAAATACTCGCGATGGAATACCAAGAAATACTTACAGATTCAGCCTTCCAGCCATCACCAAAAGCAAAGTCAACAGGTTCATAGCCTCTGCAGTCAAACACCATCAAACAAGTTTTCTCTCCTTTCTGGCTCTGCTCAATAGTCAGTGGTGTTCCCTGCCCAGGAATCATCACAATTGATCCATCCCTCCCACAAAGCTTGCACTGAGAGAAAACCAAAACAGCATATAAATACATGGTACAACAAAACATATGACAACTAAGCAGATCATGGAGAATTTATTGAAACAAGTTTTTTGCTACTTTACACCTCCCCTAGAAACCTCAAGGGAAAACTCGGACAAAGAATCTTTAAAACGCCATTCAACAATATAATCTTGCATCAGGTAGTGAAAAAAGTTGTAAATCATAACAAAGTGGATTGCCAAAAAATTCGATATTATTTTGCAAAGAAATAGTATGGATTCTATGAAGCCCCTCAAAGCAGAAAATAAAAAATGCTTAAGCTTCCAAGTAAAAAAATACGCAGCGGAATTATGAGGTCTCCCACGTCCCTTTTGTGACCATCCTCTCCTTAAACGCCTGTGCGATATCTCCTTTGAGTTTCCACCACTTTGTCCTCGTGGCTCTGGCGACCTTAGCTTGTCGGGCTCGTAACCTAAAACGAAAGTCAGAGACTAACAACTTATGTTGCTGGACAACACTCTTCAGGTACTTTGCCATAGCCTATGATCTCATGATAGCTAACACCTTCTTTAGAAAGAGACATTCTCATTTAGTTACCTTTAGCAGTGGTCAGCATTCTAGCCAAATCGATTTGTTCTTGTTAGGAAGGAGAACAAATGAGCCTGCATAGACTGTAAGGTTATACCTGTAGAGTATATTATGCAGCAACATAAGTTGATAGTCTCTGACTTTCGTTTTAGGTAAGGTCGCCAGAGCCACGAGGACGAAGTAGTGGAAACTCAAAGGAGATACCGCACAGGCATTTAAGAAGAGGATAGTCACGGAAGTGTCACGGCTTGCTATTAGCGGATTCTGGGGGCAATTGCGTAGCGAGTAGCCGTGGCTGACGGGGGGACGAGAGCGCTCGGCTTCACGTCCGCCCGGCGCCGTGGCGAAGAGTAGGAAGACAGAGGTTTGATTCTTTTTCTTTCTTAACTCAATCTCTTGCGCCAAGTCCTTTAAATAGGAGAGGCCCTAACAAACCAGCCTAAGATTTAGGAAACCGAATAGATAAAGGAAACCAAACCAAATAGATAAAGGAAACCAAATAGCAATCCAACTAGGAGTTCTACTTAAAAGGAAACCGGAGATTGGGAATCCCTGAAGATTGGCAAACTAAGTAGCCGGTGCTGGAGGGATTTGGCGAGGGCGCCGATGGTAGACACGGCCCCACATGACATCTTCCCCGCCCTCAAGAAGCAGCTCATCCTCGAGCTGGTAGTCTGGAAAGCGGCGGCGGAACTCCTCCAAAGCAACCCAAGAGGCCTCACTGGATGGCGCACCGGCCCACTGAACCAAAAGCTCGCGGCGACCTCTAGCCAACCGGGACCGGACCACGGTGGCTGGAGTAGGGCTGATTCGGCCGTGAACGGTTGCCGGTAGTGGCGGGATAGTTTCTGGGGGCTCACCACGGAATGGTTTGAGAAGACCGACATGGAAAACGTCGTGGATGCGGGCGGATGGCGGAAGGCGAAGCTTGTAAGCCACCTCACCAATACGCTGCACAATCTGATATGGGCCAAAGTAGCGGGGTCCCAATTTCCCGCGTCCGTGGACATGGAGCGAAGCGGCATGGCGGTGAAGGAGGCGCAACCACACCCATTGCCCGACAGTGAAGGACACGTCGCGATGATTGTTGTCGTAGTGATGCTTGTAGTGTTGCTGGGACTGCTCCAGGCGGTCGCGGACCTCGGCCAAAAATTCGTCGCGTTCCAGGAGGAGCTGATACACTGCCTGAACCGCCGTTGATCCCTGGGGATGCCGCAGCATAGTAGGAGGATCGCGGCCGTAAACCACCCGAAACGGCGAAGTCTTGAGCGATGACTGAAACGACGTGTTGTAGGCGAATTCCGCCCATGGTAGCCAGCGCAGCCATTGTCGCGGTCGGTCGCTTGACAAACACCTCAAATACATGACGATGATCTTGTTCACCACTTCAGATTGACCGTCAGACTGAGGGTGGTAGGCAGAGCTGAGGTTAAGCTTGGTACCGGCGAGGCGAAAAAGCTCCGTCCAGAATGCGCTGGTTAAGACGGGATCCCGGTCGCTGACGATGGAGGACGGAATGCCGTGGAGGCGAACAATCTCGGTGAAGAACACCTGAGCAACTGAGCTAGCTGTGTATGGGTGGCTGAGAGGAAGAAAATGCGCCATCTTGGAGAAACGGTCTACCACCGTGAGTATGACGGATTTGCCGTAGACGCGCGGGAGGCCCTCGATAAAATCCATCGAAACATCGGCCCAAATCGTCGAGGGAACGCCCAGTGGTTGTAAGAGGCCCGCCGGATGAAGGTGCTCCGCTTTGTGTTGCTGGCAGACAGCGCAGGCGCGCACGAACTCCTGGACAACCGTGCGGGCGCCCGGCACATGGAAATCAGCGCGCAGCCGGTGAAGTGTTTTCTGGACTCCTTCGTGGCCGGTATCATGGGCTGCCGCGAGGACTGTCGGCAATAGAGGTGACGAGGCGGCGATATAGGCGCGGCCAGCGAAGGTGATGATGCCGTCGGTGACGCCCCACTGCTGCCCCAGGCCGCCGGTGATGATTTTGGTGCGGAGGGAGGAAAGCGTGTTGTCGGTGTCGATTTCCTTGCGAAGCTCGTCAAGAATAGAGAACTGAGGTGCCGACAGTGCGCTGATGGCGATCGACTCGGTGTCCCTGCGGGACAAGGCGTTGGCTACGACGTTCGAGCGACCGGTTTTGTACTCGACGGAGAAGTCATAGCCGAGGAGCTTGCTGACCCAGTGATGCTGCGGAATTGTTGAAAGGCGCTGGTCGAGTAAGAACTTAAGGCTGTAATGGTCTGTGCGCACAGTGAAGTGGCGTCCCCACAGGTATGGGCGCCAATGTCGCACGGCCTGTACCAATCCGATAAGCTCGCGTTCGTAGGCGGCCATGTGGAGGTGGCGTGGCGAAACCGGCCGGCTGAAGAAAGCGACTGCGCCGCTGCCTTGGTGGAGTACGGCGCCGAAGCCGTGACCGGAGGCGTCGCATTCGACGACGAAGGTGGAAGCGAAGTCCGGAAGTTGAAGTACCGGAGCGTCTGTCAGGGCAGTCTTGAGGAGAGCAAAAGCGGTGTCGGCCTCAGAGGACCAAGCAAAAGCCTCCTTCTTGAGAAGCTTGGTGAGTGGCGCGGCGATCTCACCAAAATTGCGGATGAACTTGCGGTAGTAGCCGGCCAAACCGAGAAAACCGCGGACCGCCCGAGCTGAGCGAGGAGTCGGCCAGTTGGAGACGGCTTGGATTTTCTGGTCATCCATGGCAACCCCAGCGGCGGAAACGACATGACCGAGATAGGCCACGGACGTTTCCCCGAATGAGCACTTGGAGCGCTTGATGAAGAGGCGGTGCCGGCGGAGGGTGGAGAGCACCGTGCGCACGTGGTGGAGGTGCTCCGACCATGTCGAGCTGTAGATCAGGATATCGTCGAAAAAGACGAGGACAAAACGCCGCAAGAAGTCGGTGAGTACCCCGTTCATCAGAGCTTGGAAGGTAGCTGGCGCGTTCGTGAGGCCGAACGGCATGACGAGGAACTCGAATAAGCCCTCGTGCGTACGGAACGCCGTCTTGTAGACGTCTGCAGGATGCATGAGGACCTGGTGATAACCCGAGCGGAGGTCGAGTTTGGAGAAGAAACGGGCGCCGCGGAGTTCATCGAGGAGCTCGTCCACCACTGGAATGGGAAATTTGTCCTTGATTGTGGCATCGTTAAGCGCACGGTAATCGATGCAAAAGCGCCATGAGCCATCCTTCTTTTTGACAAGGAGCACCGGGGCGGAGAAGGCGGAGTCGCTGCGACGAATGAGGCCCTGCTGGAGCATGTCGTGGCATTGTTTCTCCAACTCGGTCTTCTGTAACTGGGCATACCGATATGGACGCACGGCGACGGCATCCACGCCAGACTTGAGATGGATGCGGTGTGGCCGAGAACGAGCGGGTGGCAAGCCTCGCGGTTCTTGGAATAAGTCGGCGAAGTCCGCAAGGAGGGCGGTCATCAGATCTTGCTGATCACAGGACAGCGCGCGGGCGGCGGCCGCTGAGCCATGACGGCCCCGCCAACGAACCTGGCGGCCCTCATAGAGGAACATCATGGTGAGGGCATTGAAGTTCCATACGATCGGCCCGAGCGCCCCGAGCCATTGGACGCCCAACACGAGGTCATAGCCACCGAGTGGGATGGCGACGCAGTCAATGAGGAAGTGTTCGGTCTCGACAGCAAGGGGAACCGCAGAGCAGGTACCCGTGCTGGACACCCGGTCGCCGTTCGCCACGGTGACGTTGAGGTCCTTGCGCGGCAGAAGTGAAAGGCCGATGCGGCGGGCCACCTTGTCGGAGATGAAGTTGTGCGTGGATCCCGAATCCAAGAGGAGCACGAGGGAGTGGCCGGCGATCGTAGCCTCCATTGTCATAGTCCGCCCTGATGGAGTTGATATGCCGGTAAGCGCGGCAAGGGAGATGGTCGGGTCCGGAACGGAGTCGGGGTCGGGGTTCATGGTGCCATCATCATCGGACGAAATCTCCAGGAGAAAAAGGCGCTTGCAGGCGCGGTTGTGGCCGGGCACAAACTTCTCATCGCAATTGAAACAGAGTCCATGTTCGCGACGGGTTTGCATCTCCGCTGGAGTGAGTGTCCGGCGCGGAGGTGGCTTGGCGGCCGTTGACGCCGTGGACTCACCGCTGGGAGTGGGGAGGAGGGGTGTGGCGCGAGTCGATGACGAACGGGTGGAGGAGCGCGCCGCGGACGGAGCAGGCCCGGCACGGCGTTCGTAAGCACGCGCAAGGCCGATTGCTTCTTCCAGGGACGCGGGATCCCAAAGCTCGACATCGGTGCGCAGGGGTTCTTGCAAGGCATGGGTGAAGAGGCGAATTTGTTGGCGCTCCGTGAGGGAGTCGTCGCGGCAGAGAAGACGCATGAAGTCCTTGCAGAAGTCGTCGACCGGCCCAGTGCGTGTCAGGCTCGCGAGTTCGCCCAAGGGATTGTGGCGCGCCGGCGGCCCAAAACGAGTGTTGACGAGGGCGACAAAGCGAGCCCACGACGGAGCACCATTATCGCGCTCATAGCGATAGTACCAAAGCTGGGGGTCGTCGAGCATGTGGTAGGAGGCCAACCACACCTTGTCTTCTTCGGGAGTCCGCTGCCCCCTGAAGAACTGGTCACATCGATTCAACCACGGCAGCGGATCGGAGGCGCCATTAAACGTCGGAAAGTTCAGTTTGTGGAAACGAGGGGCGCCACCGCGGATGCTGCCGCGACCCTCGCCAGCGTGCGGCGGCGGAATAGGGGAGTGAACGCCACCCGTGCCGCTGCCCGAGCCCGCGACTGACTGCGTGTTCTGCTCCAGGCGGCCAATCGCTGCGTGATGTTCTTCAACGCGGCGGCTGGTGCGCGACACGGCGTCGCGTAACTCCTGTTGGCCCAACAGGAGCTCCTTGAGCATGTCTTCGACGGAACGAGCGACGGCAGCAGCGTCACCGGCCATTGGAGACGCAGATGGATGAAGGCGGGAGCGGCCAAGGAAGGTGGTCTCTGATACCAAGATGTCACGGCTTGCTATTAGCGGATTCTGGGGGCAATTGCGTAGTGAGTAGCCGTGGCTGACGGGGGGACGAGAGCGCTCGGCTTCACGTCCGCCCGGCGCCGTGGCGAAGAGTAGGAAGACAGAGGTTTGATTCTTTTTCTTTCTTAACTCAATCTCTTGCGCCAAGTCCTTTAAATAGGAGAGGCCCTAACAAACCAGCCTAAGATTTAGGAAACTGAATAGATAAAGGAAACCAAACCAAATAGATAAAGGAAACCAAATAGCAATCCAACTAGGAGTTCTACTTAAAAGGAAACCGGAGATTGGGAATCCCTGAAGATTGGCAAACTAAGTAGCCGGTGCTGGAGGGATTTGGCGAGGGCGCCGATGGTAGACACGGCCCCACATGACATCCACCACTTTGTCCTCGTGGCTCTGGCGACCTTAGCTTGTCGGGCTCGTAACCTAAAACGAAAGTCAGAGACTAACAACTTATGTTGCTGGACAACACTCTTCAGGTACTTTGCCATAGCCTATGATCTCATGATAGCTAACACCTTCTTTAGAAAGAGACATTCTCATTTAGTTACCTTTAGCAGTGGTCAGCATTCTAGCCAAATCGATTTGTTCTTGTTAGGAAGGAGAACAAATGAGCCTGCATAGACTGTAAGGTTATACCTGTAGAGTATATTATGCAGCAACATAAGTTGATAGTCTCTGACTTTCGTTTTAGGTAAGGTCGCCAGAGCCACGAGGACGAAGTAGTGGAAACTCAAAGGAGATACCGCACAGGCATTTAAGAAGAGGATAGTCATGGAAGAGATGTGGGAGAAGCGAATAGCGAAACAAATAGTATGTGGACAGAGATGGCAACTCGCATTAGGAAGGTGGTTATGGAGGTGCTAGGAGTGACCTAAGGGATAAGAGAACCAAAAGGCACATGGTGGTGGAATGAGAAAGCGCAAAAGGCTATTGAGGAGAAGAAAATATGATACAAGTACATGTATCATGATAGAAGCGATGACAACGTACAAAAATACAAAGCAGTAAAAAAGAACGCGAAGAAAGCGGTGAGGCACGAGGCAAAGTATATGAGGAAATTTATCAGAAACTAAGTACAAAGGAGGGAGAGAAGGATATCTACAAGATGGCTAAAATTCGAGAAAGGAAGATGAGAGATTTCAACCAAGTTAAATGCATCAAAGACGACATTAATAGACTTTTGGTGAAAGACGAGGAGATCAATGATAGGTGGAGAGATTACTTCGACAAATTGTTCAATCACGATAATGATGATAGTATGATTGAACTAGATGATGTTTTTGACGACTCCGATAAGTGGTTTATTCGAAGAATCCAGAAGTCGGAAGTTAGAGAGGCCTTAAAAAGGATGAAAGTGGGTAAGGCGTTCGAGCCTGATAACATCCTTATTGAGGTGTGGAAATACCTAGGAGAAGTAGCGATTGTTTGGCTAACTAAGTTGTTCAATAACATTTTTAGGTTGAACAAAATGCCAAACGAGTGACGGAGGAGCACATTAATACCAATTTTCAAAAATAAAGGAGACATTCAAAGTTGTACTAATTATAGAGGAATTAAGCTCATGAGCCACACAATGAAGCACTGAGAACAAGTGATTGAGCGTCGTTTACGAAAAGTGACTAGTGTGATGATAAATCAATTTGGTTTTATGCCTAGGAGGTGACCACGGAGGCGATTTTCTTGCTACGATAGTTGATAGAGAGATATAGGGAGCAAAAGAAGAACCTTCACATGATATTTATTGACTTGGAGAAAACCTATGACAAAGTGCCAAGAAAAGTCATGTGGTAAGCGCTTCAAAAGAAAAGTCCCAATAAACTATATTACCCTAATTAAGGACATACGAAAATGTTGTGACTAATGTCAGAACATGTGGTAGTGTTACAAATGACTTTCCTATTAAGATAGGACTACACTAAGGGACAGCGTTGAATCCAAACATTTTTGCCCTAGTGATGGACAAGGTCACACGAGACATAAAGAAGATATCCCTTTGTGTATGCTTTTCGCTGATGATGTGGTGCTAGTTGATGAGTAGGATAGGTGTTGATAGGAAGTTTGAGTTGTAGAGGAAGACCTTAAAATTGAAGGGTTTTAGACTTAGTAGAACTAAAACTGAGTATATGAGGTGTGATTTCAGTGGTGCTATGGCAGATAATGGAGATGTTAGATTGGATGGACAAGTAGTGCCTAAGAAGGACACGTTTCGTTATTTGGGATCGATGCTACAGTGGGATGGTGAGATTGATGAAGACATTAGCCACAAGATAAGAGCGGAGTGGGTGAAATGGCGCCACTAGTGTCCTGTGTGACAAAAAAAATTCCTCAAAAGTTAAAAGGTAAATTCTATAGGATGTCGATCAGACTCGTAATGCTATATGGAGCAGAATGTTGGGCGACTAAAAGACAACATATATAGAAAATGAGCGTCGGAGATGAGGATGCTGCGGTGGATCTGTGGTCATATAAGGCGGGATCGCATCCACAATGATGATATATGTAATAGGGTGAGGCAGCACAAATTGAAGAGAAGCTTGTCCAACATCGCTTGAAATGGTATAGACATCTCCAACGACGACCTCCTGAGGCACCGGTACGTAGTGGAATTTTAAAACGTACTTGTTGTAGGGGTGGCCCAACCCCCCGTGACTGGGCCGTGCAACTAGTCCAACATGTAATAGGCCCAATAGTGTAGAGGAATATACCAGTGTAAATATACCAATGTACCCTCATCCTTTGTAAATACTAAGGGGTAGAATGGGGATTTCCCATTCTACCCCACTCATATATATATAACCCCCAGGAGGGGCAAAGGGGGGAGGCCTCTCATTATCACCACCTCTCCACAGATCTGGCTCTCCTCTTCCTCTCCTATCAGTCCCCTCTTTCCCTGTTTAGCCCGTAGCTACAACAGTACTGAAAACGTAAGAAGAGGCAGAGGTCGACCAAAACTGACGTAAAAGGAAGCAGTTAAAAGAGACTTGAGGAATTGAAATGTATCTAAAGAATTAGCTTTGGATAGGAGCACATGGAAGTTAGCAATCCACGTACCGGAACCATAAGAAAGTTAGGAGCAGTGTTTTAGGCTCTCAGCTCAGATAGCAAGTTGTACGGCTTAGGGTTTTAGCATTGTAGGTTTTTTCAAAGCTCTCATCTCTTTGATTTTGAGAAGGTTTTATTTCTAGCCTACCCCAACTTGTTTAGGACAAAAGACTTTGTTGTTGTTGTTGTTGGAATTATGAGGCCTCCCGCATATTGATATGTGCAGATGTAAGTAGTGATGTAGCAAGGTGCATGCATAATGATACCAAGAAAAGAGTGGTGTCCCTAGCCGTTGCATTTGATCATTGAATAATAATAATAAAATGAGATCCTTTATATTTGGCAAAGTTAAATGTCCTTAGTCTTATAGATACAAAGAGGGTTCATGCAAAACAGTCATGATAATACATATATTCACCAATATGAGGGGGGAACCTATCGGGCAAGTATACTTGTTGTCCTCTGCATGGTTGTTATGGCGTCCTCATATCGTTGCCATGTCATCGCTATATTGGTATGGCGGCTGGGCACCACTCGGCATGCGGATGACATGGGCACTGGGCGTATGGCGTCCGCCAAATAGGTATGCCATCCGCCATAGCTATGCCACGGCATTATGGGACGCTGTGGTGGCGTGTGGTAGACGGCATAAGTTTACGGGGGGAGGTGTGGTTTAAGAACCTAAAATCCCGAAGGCCAGAGGGCAAGAGACAGTCGCCATACCAAGAGGAGAAACCGAGAAAGGGCTCCAGCCGCCATCTTCGATCTCCTCCACCGGCCAAATCGGGCCCCCTCCAGCGCGACTCCGGCGGATCTAGCCTCGAGCCTCCTCCGCCTCTAGCCTGCGGCTCCTCCCCTGCGACTCTGCCTCCTCTGCCTCAGGCCTGCGGCTCCGCCGTGCTCCTCCCCCGCCGAGGTGGAGGCGCAGGGGCGCCAACCGGAAGCAAGCAGGACCAAGGCAACGCGGGGGCGAGGTGTGGCCCGAGGCGGCTCAACGGAGGCGGTGCCAGTCGGAGGCGAGCCGAGCCGACGCTGGAGGCTGGCTAGAGCCAGGGAATGCGAGTTGGAGGAGGGCATGACGCATGCGAGCTGGTGTCTAGCCAGGAGGAAGTAGCAACAGGGAGCTTCAGTGGGAAAGGAGAAAAGAGGAAGGAAGAAAGAAGAGAAGAGGAAGAAGTAGGCTCGACAGTGGAGAAAAAAGAAATAGAGAGAGAAGGGGAGAAATGAGGAAGAGAGGAGAGCTGGAGTGTGGCTGTCGGATGGAGAAGAGAAATAGGGGAAGAAAGAGAGGAGAGCCAGTGTGGCTGTTGGTGGAGAAAAGAAAAAAGTAGAGAGAGAGCTAGAGTGGCTTTACGACTCTATGCTTGTGGAGTTGGTTATGTCATGTTTATCATGTTGCTTATTGTTCACTTCATGTAATTGTATATTTTAATTCTTAGTTGTTCACTTCATATTGACCTATTTTTATGTAGCTTGTTGGTGTCATAGAGGTGGGCCTTGGGCCTAGTCCGGTTATTATTAGGAAATAGAGATTGGTTCCTATTTGAGTTAGAGATTAGATTCCTTTTATTAGAGATATAGTTAGAGATATGATATTAGTTACTATATTTGTAGAGATATAATTGGGATTAGATTCCATCTGTTAGGGGGAGCCATCTATATAAGGAGGCTACCGCATGCTATTGTAATCAAGCAGAGAAATACCAAAGTCTTTCCCGTCTAAATCTCTCCCTCTCTACGCTGACGCCATCCGGCCCTCTTCTTGGTGGTGTTTATCCCGCATGAACCCCGGTTCATAACAGTTGGTAACGAAAAGATATGACATATTATCATCAAGTATGAACAAGGTATGCCATTCAATCCATATTTACTCAATTAAATGTAATATCAAATATGCATTATTATAATGTATTGTAACAAGCTACATGTTGTAACTTGCAAGTTACAAGAGGATGGGTGCTATATTGGAGAAGGATACATTGGTAGATGATGGTGCTATATAGGCTTAAGAATAGAGAAAATCAAGATATGCATGTTCTACACTTCCACTACATTGGCAATTTAATTTGCTACCGAACTAGATTTAGATGTGTGTATGGCGTCGCCACACCGCACGCTATAAGCGATATTGTTGTGTAAAAGTGGTGAGTCGCAGCACCTAGCCGCACCGCCTTAATAACCATGGTCCTCCGTTACAACAAACAAAAGAGGTTGTGGTAGCAATAATGATAATGGAGAAATAAAGAGGTTGTGGTATCAATAATGATAACGGAGAAATGGGGGAATAACCCACAGGCCCTGTTCTTTTCAGCTTCTAAAAGCTGATTTTCGGCTTTTCTACAGTAACTAACTTTTAAATGAAGTATTTTTTAAAGATAGAGTCTACTAATTAATTGTAGTATATACTTTACTGACTTCATTTATATTGACAAAAACCGTATGTGAGTTTCTGTTACTCTGTAATATCTCGTACAAACAGCCCAAAAACCATAAGCCGCAACCAAAAAGAACAGGCCCTAAAACAGAATCCGCACAGAAAAATAACTGTTTAAAGGGAAATCCAAGCAATGCAGCTGAACTATTTTCACCAGATAACAGGTCAGAAGGGTAAGACAATAATTATCACTTAGAGAAGTGGATTAACAGGAGACTATGATAGAAATTGATTATCAAGCATGATGACACATATATGCAAGAGATAATATACTATAATAAAACTGACATAAGAAAACAAAGCACCAATCATGAAATATCCATGTGCATAAACACAGACACAAGATATAGTTATGCTTACAATGTTGCACCCAGATAGACTACAGAAAACTATTTTTTTTCCTAATGGAAAGGAATAATAATACAGAAACACAAGATCAACAAATTAACTACAGGAAAACTGTAAAGAAGCCTAGACAACACAAATGCAGAAAGAAACCAGAATGGCAACATATGGAAGTCCCAAAGTTGAAAAAGCACTTGTCCCGTCATGAGCACTTGACAGTGGAGCCACCTTATGTTCAATGGGCTCACAGGACCCCACTGGAATTTCCACATCTCAGCATATCGATTGTAGGATACACAAAGTAAAGACCCAAAAAAGTCCATTTTAATATAGAGAGGAACCTCATTGGAAAAACTATATTATAGCAAAGGACCTGCCTAAGAAAAATTCATTAGTCTTTCAATGATCACAAGTTCATACTTAAACCAATTTCTAGCCAAAGGGGAGAGACCTATGTCTATCCACTAATCACTGGTTCAATGAAGGTCCAGAGCAAATAAGGGAGGGAGGGGGGAGCCAGGAAAAACAAAGTCTCATGCAACCCACAAAGGGGTGAAGATCACACAAAAAGACAGAAATCACAGTTCTTAACTTAATACAACGATATAAACAGTCCTTCTTGGAACAAACCAAAATGGTTGTTCCATGTTGTCAATTCATCTGGAAAATATTTTCACCTATATGAGTGTAAAATTTTGTAAAAACGCAACTTATCCCCAGTGTATGGATGAAAATTTCCCATTTATAGTGCTGCTAAGTGCCACGATTTATCTCAATATGGACAGGAGCATTTGAACACTATCTCAACAAAATTCAAAACATCTACTTGCTATAAGCGTTAAGACATTGAAGCCCCTGTAAAACACTTTTAACTATTTTCACATGAACATACCTACAAAACAGGGGGAAAAACTCCAGCAGATTAAGATGACATTCCCAAGGGTAAAACTAGTACTAAAACTGGAATTGTCTGGTCTTCAGTTACCAAACTACATAAGAGTAACATTACTTGCTACCCCATAAGCATATATTTACACGGGCATAACCAAGTTCACACACAAAATAACAAGATTCTTCACAATCTAAATGAATCCTAGAAGACAACACACCCTCCACATTTTAACCAAACCAAAAACCCTTCATCAAACCTCACATTAAACAATGTAAACAAGGAGGAAATAGATGCAGGCGCAATGGAAGCATCGCAATTTAATCATATCATGATTTTTTTTCCTCAAAAAACCCAGCTAGTTCCTGCCAACCCCAGAAACAACACACTAACAAGCCGATCGATCTCATCAACCACAACAAGCACTTTGACGGTTCGACTTCCCGTCTCATCGACCATAGGAACACTACCGGGCATGATTTTCCTCCCCCACATATAGAAAGCCACAAAGACACAGAGGGGAGGAGACATGTGATGGCATGATACGGTACCTTCTGGACGAGGTTAGCGGTGCCGCGGCCGGTGGGCAGGTCGACGACCTCGCCGAGGGAGACGCAGGTGGCCTTGGCGCTCGCCTCCCCGCAGTTCTCGCACCGCAGCTGCGATCCGCCACAGAGAGACGCACGCACCCCCATCAGCACCATCCGAATCGAGAGGTCGAGATGTGGGAAGCGATCGGGCTAAGAGAAGCAGGCGACAAACGAACGAACCTTAAAGTAGTAGGGGTAGTCGGGGTCGTCGCAGCCGCCGCGGGGCTGCAGGTTGGTGAGGCCGTCCAGCTCCGCCCCCACGTATAGCGCGTAGAACACCATCTTCCCTCGAATCCTCGCTAGGGTTAGGGTTTTCGGTTCGCGTCGATCGGCGGCGAAGACGAAGAGGAGGAATGGACCAAGGGGGAGCTGTTTCGCCCTGGGAAAGGAAATAGTAGGAATGGAGCAGGACGTCTGTTGCGAGATGCACATTGCCGTTGTAAAAACTTTGGACAGAAATGCCCCTGGGTTTGGCTGTGCTTAGGGGTGGAAACGGATCGGATACGGTCGAATAGTCTCAAATACGAATACGAATATATATTTTTAAAACGAATACGAATACGAATTCGAATATTTTCAAATACGGATACGAATATTCTCGAATACGAATACGGATATTTTCGAATACGGATTTTCTCGGATACGAATATCGGATAAAACGGATTCCTAACGGTTTTGCCGATTTTTCATCGGTTTTTGACCGGTTACCGGTTTTAAACCGCCTAAATTCAAGTTTTGAATCACAAAATTTGTACGGATTTTTCATGGATTCTAAAAACGGATCGAATACGAATCGAATAGTCTCGAATACGGATACGGATACGAATATTCTCGAATATGAATGCGAATACGAATACTCTCAAATACGAATATGAATATTCTTGAATACGAATACGACTATTTTTGAATACGGATTTTGCTTACCATATTCGGATTTCTCTCGGATACGAATATCGGATAAAACGAATTATCCGTTACCGTTTTCCACCCCTAGCTGTGCTCTCTTGCGATTCGCTGGGTTTCTGTGGGCATTCTAGTCATGGGAGAGCTGGCCCAGTGGTTGGCAACGTCCAGCCGCTAACGGGAGTTCGGGAATCGGATTCCCTGGGATTTTAGATGCCCCGTTTCACTCCCGGTTCTGGTTGATGGTAACTAACAGTGTGGGCCATTTATTTACACAGCTAGATTTATTTTAAAATTTTTAGTATCAAACGATATCATTTAGATATTTAATAATATATTTACATATCTTATAGTTATTTAAATTTTTAAACATCATAAACATTATAAATGATAATAGAATCTTGAAAGAAAATACAACTTGAAGAATGTAATCGAAGCATGAGCTTAGTAGAAGAAAATCATTGAGCATACTAAGTTGTTGAGATTCTTAAAAACGTAAGCACTCTCTATTATGCATGGATTATATAACTGCATGTCCTTATTCTTCCTTTATTAGTTATTTCTTTCAAAAAAATTGTATACATACATATGTACCTCTATTTAATCTGAAAGCAATACGTTCATTATATGTGCGACAAATTATCTTATTAGTTTACATTGAATTAGAGTATATAGCTCACGCATACATCGATACACTATAGGTGACCTACCTTAAGTTTATAATCCCTCACACACTGGCTACCTACCGAACCATGTGTCTTGTATCACTTCTCGTCACTACAATTTTTCTACCTCAACCTCCAACAACGTGTCCAATTCTTGATCAGGTCCCTCTTAGCTGTTACCTATTTCAATATAATCTATTCCCTGCTACCTATTCTAACACAATACTCCATCACATAGTTATCCTCTATTTTTCTCTAATTATTGCTTAATGCAAAACAGTTGCAACATCAAACATGCATAAATGTACAACCGTCGTTGATTCCTACCAAGGACA
The DNA here is from genome assembly GCA_017311315.1 of Dendrocalamus latiflorus. Lineage (NCBI taxonomy): Eukaryota > Viridiplantae > Streptophyta > Magnoliopsida > Poales > Poaceae > Dendrocalamus > Dendrocalamus latiflorus. The sequence continues at coordinate 30,130,412 of CM029664.1, forward strand.
CCGGTCACGCTTCCGTGTGTATCCCTAAGCCTATTCCGTATGGTTGCACCATCTTTACTTCTGTATATCTATGCTTCTATTTGTACAAATGCATGCATAGATATACACACGTATGATGTTATATGTGTTTAATGTCTCTCTTCTCTTATATCGATCACTCCTCTTATTCGACATTAGCCACCTCAATGTTATGGTTTCCTCACTAACCATAATGACTTCGTATTTTTACTAATGCTAACATATTTACTTTAGTCGTTGTCTAACGATATGAAGAATCTTCTTGCCATCATTGATGATGTCATCCTCACCAATGATGGTACGCTTGTAGCTACCTGATGACCTCATATCGTTATAGCTTATACTTAATGCAAAGTTTCATCTCCTCTCCGTCGAAGCTTTTCTATTATTAAGCTTATTTAGACATTGACTTCTTGAATAATGCTGATGCTAACCACTCGTCGTCTTGGCCTTGACTTCTTTGACTCTAGCAATTTTCCTCAACAACTTTGGCTAGTAGTATGACATTTTCCTTGTTGGATGGCTAAGTAGGCAGCGTAACATTGTCCTCATCTCCCCTGCCATCGCCTCTGCTCTTCGTCTCCTGATGGGTCAATGTCTTCTTGTTAGATAAATCAACACCATTGTACTATTTGTGGTCTTTTCTGATACTATTCATGATATCCTTGTTACAATTTTTATTTTTACTAAAAAAATTATTTGTTTTTTATTGGAGGTCGTATACAAATCAAATTGCTAATTTTATTTAAATTATTTTCAATTGTAGTTATTTAGGGATTTTACTTTGCAATTGCATGAAAATAAAAATTGAAATTTTCTTTTATTTTTACACTGAATTTCAATTATTTTTGTTGAAATTTGTATACAAATCCAATTGCTAATTTTTTTTAATTTTATTTTGAATTATAATTATTTAGGCATTTAACTTTGGATTTCATATCAAAATCAAATTGTTGTTTTTTATATTGTTCTGAATTTCGAATATTTATTATAAATTATCTTTATTTAGGGATTTTACTTAGTAATTCATGTGGAAAACAAATTGCTAATTTTATATAGTTTATTCTATTTTTTTCTAATTTGAGGTTTTTACTTCGAAATTGTATGGAAATTAAATTACAAATTTTATTTTTTTATCTATTTCAATTTTTTAGTTGAAATTCGTATGCAAATGCAATTGCCAATTTTTGTCTGATTTACAGTTATTTAGAGATTTTACTTTGGAATTTATGTCAAAATCAAATTACTAATTTTATTTTATATTTATTCAGAATTTCAGTTATTTTTTATTAGAATTCATATACAAATTCATTTGCTAATTTTTTGTTAAATTTTTATTTTGAATTATTTTATTTAGATATTTTACTTAGGAATTCACATGGAAATTAAATTGCTAATTTTATTTGTTGTTTATTCCAGATTTTAGTTATTATTTGGGTTGCACTTGACATGAATTTTTTCTTTTAATCTAGACCGTTATAATTTGGATCCACCATGATCAACGGTGTAGATCTTTCTCTTTTTTTCTCCAATTAACGTATAAATTTCTACCTTTTAAGAGCAAACGCGTTGGCTCCTTTTGTCTTTGCTTTAATAATATAATAAATTTGGTGGCATCCATGGAGCATCAAGTAGTGTTGCTTACGTAGAAGCTTGATGTTTACTAGTCAATTGTAGTACATACTGTAGTGACTTTAGCCTTGTTCTTTTTCAGCTTTTAGCTTCTGTTTTTGACTTTTCTATAGTAACTAGTTTTAAAACGGAGTGTTTTTTTTAAGATGAGGTCTATTAGTTAATTGTAGTACATACTGTACCGACTTCATTTATATCGGCAAAAATCGCATGTGAGTTTCTGTTACTCTGTAATCTCTCGTACGAACCGCCCAAAAACCACAAACCGCAGCCAGAAGCCATAAGCCTTAGCCAAAAAGAACAAACATTTTATTTATATTGGTCAAAATTATACACAAGTGTCTCGCTACATATTTCTTTATAAGTTATTACTGTTCATATAAAGTCAAAAACTAATATGAATGTGCCCTTAGAAATCGTGGCATAAACAATTAGAGATAAAAAACAAGTTGTAGCATAAACATTGACACAAGTTGTACTTAGTTTCGCACTCCGTCAAGTTCAGTTGTCTTTTCCACTATGATTCTAGTACTTAGTTTCTAATCTAGTTAATATCTGCTTAAGATTTCACTCCTTATGTCCATGTAGTACAAATAAATCAGGAACTTGGGTATCACGCGGGTGGTGTTTGCATGCACGGTGGGATTGTGATAGGAACGAAAGATGCTATATGAAGCGGTGGACTTGGGATAGGGATATATGAAATTTTAGTACCATTGCCACGTTTGGATACGTTGCGTTTTGGATTGGGATTAAATATTTATTGGACCAAATTGCCCTTTGTCATTTTTTTAAAAACCCCACTATGCAGCACAGCAATATCATGAGTAGTCTCCGAATGTATACAATACCATTTCTAGCCCCTCTCCGAGCGCGAGACTCCGGCTGGCCGATACGTGAGCAGTCCCACGCCCCAGCACCGCAGCACCCAAGTCATGCGGTCCAGGAGGCTACTACTGGTATTGTTGTGCTACACAGGGCCAAAAATGCCCAAACATCAAAATCTGGGTCTGTTCTTTGCGGCTTTTAAAAGCAGCTTTTAGCTTTTGTTACAATAACTAGCTTTCAAAGGGAGTGTTTTCAAAATAGGGTCTACAAGTTGATTATAGTATACACTATAGTAACTTCATTTATATCGACCAAAATCGCACTCGAGTTTCTATTACTTTGTATTCTCTCTCACGAACAGCCTAAAAGCTATAAGTTGCAGCCAAAAGACATAAGCCATAGAGCCTATTTTTTAACGGCTTCTAAAAACGGCTTTTGACTTTTGCTACAGTACCTAACTTTTAAACAGAGTATTTTCTCAAGATAGGGTATAAGTTAATTATAGTACACGTTAAAAATTTAACATCTGCATCAACCAAAATCACAAACGAGTATAATCTCTGTCATAAACAGCTAAAACTTAAAATTTTCAATTCAAAACTACAAGCCCAATCATATCAAACATTAAGCCCAACCATATCAAACATATCTTACTAGTGGTTCTCTGGATAATCTGGTTTTCTTGCCCCATTTCGTTACTCCCCCATAAATCATCCAAATCGGTCTAAAAAAACCCAAATCTGGATAATCTAGGGATCATCGAGTTACAGCAGCGTCGAGAGTTAAAGATCGAGTCTTGGCAAAATCCAAGAGAAAGAATTCAAGATCGATCGAGTAGCAGTAGCAGCGTACCCTATTCTGAAAAGCTCCCCTCCCATCGGGGTGACGGACATGGGAAGCGGCGCAGATCAAGTAGTTGCGGACGGTGCGCGGCGAGCGGCGGCGGGTCCGACGGCAGGGACGAACAACGACGGGAGGACGGAGGGTAAGAACACAGCATCGTCGAGGGTGCGGTGGCCAGGAGCAGGGAGCGCAACAGAAGCTACACTAGGATGGAGTCAATCAAGGCACAAGCACGCTCGTGAAAGACCGAGATCACAATTGACAATCACTGGTCTTATTGTTGCTAATGATTTGCACACGAATTCCGGAGCAGTAGCAGCAGCAACTTCAGAGGAACTAAGCAAACGAGAGGGGTGTTCCGTACAAGGCAGGCCACAGGTTCGCATTTGTATTCTAAGCAGCAGCAAGTAAGAATCCCCTTTTCTCTGTTTAGTTGGGGTGGCCGGCGCTGGGGCCGCCGCGGAGGGAGCGGAGGCGGTCGAGCCACTGGTCCTCGGGGACGCTGCCCGCCCACGGAGGCGGCGCGACGGGGAACGCCACGCCCCGCATCGCGTCCACGATCCGCGCCGCGGTGCCCGCGGGCAGCCGCCGCTCGTCCTCCGAGAACGCCCGCGCAGCCGCCTCCCCCAGCCTCAGGTCTTCCATGTCCGCCTCCTCGTCCTCCTCCTCGTCGTCAGAGGCGAGATCCAGGGCGGAGATTCCGTTGCCGATCGCGTCGTCGAGGCGGTGGTGAGATGCGAGGTCGGGATCGGGGTCGGTGTCGGAGTCGGAGGCGGCGCCGGAGATGGGGCGGTAATCGGCTTCGGAGTCTGAGGCGGAGGAGTGGTCGGAGAGGTCGGTGGAGGCGGGGAGGTGGCCGTTTCCGGGGATGGACATGGTCGCCGCCGGCGAGGAGGAAACAGGGAGAAAAGTCTGGAATATGAGGCGCTTCCGGTCCGGGGATGAATCTGAGATCCGAGGAAAATTTAATCATTTCCCACTCTTATGAGTCTAGTGGCAACAGATTTGCCACCCTGGACCATTGTCAGTGACTCAGGTGACCCCATATGTAAGTGACAGAGTGAATTGATCAATCTTAAGAGTGGCAAAAAAATGAATCTCCCGAGATCCGAAGCCCCATGCCATGTTGATGTAGTCATTCTTTTGGGCCTATTTGGGCCGTTTGGCAACCGGGGATAGGGAATTCCGGCTATCAAGGGTAATTGGAAATCTCAGCCTGGTAATCGGCCGAATTTCAAAATTTGCATTTTTGTGACAAAGTTGAAAAACGGTGGATATGAACTAGATGTTGAAAAATACATAACATATCCCAGCCGAGAAATCTGGTTACCAGCTAGTAACCAAATCCCTAGTCCTGACTCCTGAGGACCGGACACAAACTTAGGTAAGTAGCACCACCCCTCAAGTCCTTGCTCTGAAGAGACTTCATCCTCTAGCACCTCCCCTTTCTCCTCTTCTCCGACTCCTCTCCCTCCCCGCCTCTAGCGTCTCGTCAATAGGCATCGTGAGGGGGGAGGGGTCGGTTCCCTCTTTTATGTTTAGCTTGTAGATCTAGTAGTACTCCTAGTGAGAGTTCCCGAGATGGGAGTGACACCGCCGCAGCAGGAGGTACGACAACCGGAATAGAAATAGGAGGCAAGTAGGACGAAGCAATGGAGATGTCATCCAGGAAATCAAAATCAGAAGCATGATGTGGGGAAGGCAACTCGACAAAGGGAAAAGAGGATCCATCGAATATGACATGACGAGAGATGATAATGCGGTTTGTGAAGAGATCAAGATAGCGATACCCTTTGTGATTAGAAGGATATCCAAGGAAAACACAAGAGACCAAATGAGGGGCTAGATGTGTTGGGGCAAGAGATACGGAGGCTACTGCCATTAGCAAGGAAGAACATGCGGGCATTTGCGTTGTCAAACTCACCACCATTGTCGCATCGCACACTTTTGACACTAGTGTCGAATTGGGTGCAAGCGTAGGAAAAAATGTTAGTGAGAGTAGAAAATACATCAGACTTGAGGCATAGAGGAAAGGTCCATAGATAGTGGCTAAAATCATCACGAATGACAAGATAATACTTAAAGCAAGAAACACTATAGATAGAAGACATCCACAAGTCACAATGTACCAAATCAAATATTTTGCTTGTACGAGAAGTAGAAGAAGCAAATGGTAGCCAAACGTGGCGACTGAGTTAACAAGCATGACAAACTGAAGTATCTGGCACTAGTTTATTACACGGTAAAGAAAGAGAACTAGCTAGACGGGAGAGGTTGCGATAACCAAGATGGCCAAGGCACGGGTACCAGAGAGTGGCCGACATCGTGCTAGTGGCGAAAGCGACGTGGGTCGGTGGTGGGAATAAAAAAGGATACAGCTGCCCCAGAACTATTGCAACTAACAATCTCGTTCTTGGTTCGAAGATCCTTCACAGAAAATACCATAGAGATCAAATTCAATAGAACAATGCTTATCAGAAGTGAATGGGCGGATGAAAATAAGGTTCTTCACAATGTTTGGAGTGATATGAACATTGTTAAGATATAAAGGATGGAAAGTGGTAGAGAAGGATGTGTGGCCGATGGAGGGGCTGGGAGGGTGGGTGAAAAGGAGATTACCAGGATCAACTGTGATGTGAGTGGAGGCATTTGAATCCATGTACCAGTTGTCACTGGATGGATGCATCAACATCATAGTGTTGAAGGCACTCGCCAATAACTGCTAGTCCCACAACGATGTGGCAGATGATAGGGAAGGGGGTACCTACCACGGCACTTGCACAGTAGATTGCTCAGGTGGTGTGGGTAGTGATGGCTACTGGGGCAGCAAGGCTACAAATGCATGTGGGGCCAGAGGCGATGGTCGTAGGGCAAGAAGCCCTGTAGCTAGGCGCCAAGACAGTTGTGATTGGAACGGCCACATTTGCACATTGTTGGTCCATGGATTGAAGACCGATGGCTAGGGGCCATTGTTGGGGAAGTGGCCCTGATTGCTGTCGCCATATTGCATTGCTATCGTGGTTTCAATGAGAGTGATGGTTGTTGCTGGAGTAGTTGACGCCACCGTTGTTGCTATAAGTGTTGTTGCTGCCGCTTGTCGGAACCTAAATATGCAAATTTGGACACTCTGTGTATACTACACTAGTTTAGGTTCACGCTAGTGCATACAGTGGCAACATCGATATAATATCATCTATAGACATAAATAACTAAGAAAATAACAAATATTATTAAGGAACTAAGTTACGACCTTATGGTCAGAGTTTACATTTATTGACCTCGCAGGGCTTAACTACGAAGAATAACAACAACGAAAAAAATAAAAGATAACTTCGAATGTAGCCCATCCATATGCCCACGGGCAATCTGGCTAGGGTAGCGTGACAAGTGAGCCCGAGCGACAGAGAGAGAGAGAGAGGAAGAGAGGGATCGAGGGGTCAGCTCAGTGGGCTAGGCTAGGGAAGGGAAGAAAGAAAGTGGGCAGGCAGGTGGTGTTGGGCCGGACCAAGAGAGAAAAAAGAGAAGGGCTAGAAGAAAGCATGCTGGCATGGTAGAGCCGGACCGGGCTGGAGAGAGAAGAAGATAAGGGCTAGGGTGGCAAGAAGGATTTAGCCCAAAACTTTTTCCAGTGAATTAAATTAGTCTTTCCTTTTAAGAAATATCCAAAAATTCAAGTAAGGCCAAATAAATAGCAAATACAATCAGAAAATTCTAGGAAAATTCTAGAAAATACTTTGGACTACCAAGAGCTCAAATAAAATAATTCTTTTAATTATTTTATGTTTACTTTAGTTATATTAAATCATTTTAAATTTCTAAAAAGTTCACTTTAAGCTTTACTTGATATTGTAAAATTAGGAAAATTTTATAAAACCTTTTTCTTGACAAAATTTTTTTAAAAGCTCGAAAATCGGGGATGTTACACCACTCCCGGTATTGTTCTTGTTGTCGATGTTGGAACCAGAGGTACCGTAGTTGGCGTTGGCAACGAGAGCAGTGGCCTAGGAGAGGTTGGCTTTGCTCTTGATCTCCTCGAGGATAAGGGCAGAGCAGGTCTCAATGAAAGTTGGAATGGGTTTCTTCATAGGCATAAGAGTTCGCTTTTCATTGAGACCGCAAAGTGTATTGAGGACAATGGTCTTGTTGCTGATGGGCTGCCCAACATTGCCCAAAGCATCGGTGAGCAGTGGCGGACCCAGGATTTTACCAAAGGGTATGCCGCACCAAAATATTCATATGCAATTCGGTAAAATCATTTGACAATTCGGTAAATAATTGTAAAATGTGCACCGTAATTCGGTATACAGGCACTAAATAATATGATAAGTCTTAAATTCAAAGATTAAGTTGGAAACTTGCACAAATTACAATATAAATAGTTCAAACTTAAATTGTTAGCAGCACAAGGCACATCTCTGAAGTTAATTACATCAACATGAAAACACTAACGATGTAAACAGTGTTCACTGAAATTTTCAACTTGAAATAAATTTTTGGGCGGTACTTAATTTCCATTTTCCAGGCTCCTCGCTGTGATTTATAGTTACCAGCAGTAGCTTGATTTTTAACTTCCTACTTTCTAATTAACATCCCACTAGATTTGAAAAGCTGTCAAAAACAAACTACTTGATAATGTTTACCTCTTCTATGTTTGCAACTGACCAACAGAAACGAGCCACCAATATCTTGATGATTGATAATTGAGTTCATGATGATTTAGTCATGTTTCATATTAAATCTACTAATTTCCTTGACTCTAGCCCATTTAGCTTCTTGGAATCCCCTAACCACCACCACCTCCACTATGTACAACTGCATATTTTGGCAACATTGGTGTATCTTTGAAGTTAATTACATCAACATGAAAACACTGACGATGTAAACAGTGTTCACTGAAATTTTCAACTTGAAATACATTTTTGGGCGGTACTTAATTTCCATTTTCCAGGCTCCTCCTTGTGATTTATAGTTACCAGTAGTAGCTTGATTTTTAACTTCCTACTTTCTAATTAACATCCCACTAGATTGGAAAAGCTGTCAAAAACAAACTACTTGATAATTGTTTACCTCTTCTATGTTTGCAACTGACCAACAGAAACGAGCCACCAATATCTTGATGATTGATAATTGAGTTCATGATGATTTAGTCATATTTCACATTAAATCTACTAATTTCCTTGACTCTAGCCCATTTTGCTTCTTGGAATCCCCTAACCACCACCACCTCCACTATGTACAACAGCATATTTTGGCAACATTGGTGTATCTTTGATTCTTTGGCGCCTTTCGTGACATGGAAAAAAAATATGATTTTACCAGTATCCTATGTCTGGTTATCTTCCTAAAACAAGTAATCTGTGAAACTGAAGAAATAGCTTGCCCTGCAATCATCAGGTGCAAAACAAACACAAATCACATAATTCACATTACAATAATACCTTCAGTTCTTCTGATGCACCGCGCCTTCCCGCTCTCCTTGATCTTCTGGAGCGCCGGAATCGTCTCGTTCACAATCTGCAAGCCCAACCAACGAGAGAGAGTTACGGAGCCTTGGCTTAAAACAACGAGGGGAGAAATTCAATTCGTCGAGCAGGTGGTGGGCGCGGTGCGGACCTGGTCGTGGTTGGTGAACTCGATGTCGTGGCAGTGAAGGATGTCGACGTAGTCGAGGCCGAGGAGCGCGAGGCTCTCGTCGACGCTGCGTGTGACACGGGCGGCGCTGAAGTCGAACCCCTCCTTGTAGCGGCCGCACTTGGTGGCGACCACGACGCGGTCGCGTGGGATGCCCGCGAAGCGGAGGCAGTCGTCGAGCACCGACTCCGAAACCGTGCCACCGTAGTACCTGCGAGAAGGGCGCTGGCTCAGATCTCGCCTCCCCCGCGGCGGTAAGGAAGAGGGATCGAGGTGGCGCGTGCGGCAGGCGAACCGGTGGATTGTATGTTGGCTATGGATTGGCGAAGAGGGATTGGCGAAGTTGGCTGGCCCAGGGTATGCCGGGTGGGGCCGTGGCCCACCCGGCATACCCTGTGGGTCCGCTCCTGTCGGTGAGGTTTTTGAGTTTGCGGCAATAGTCGTAGATTGACATATCGTCTACATGGTGGAGCGAAACTCGGCTTCGAGGTAGAGAGCTCGGTTCTCTTTGTTGTCATAGAACAATCCTTCGATATTGTTCCAGATGGTGAGGACTGAGGACAGTGGAGTTGGCTGGCGGCCATAACAATCGATATGCTGCCACTACACATCGGTGGAGGAGGCTGCAGCAGTCTTGACATGATTGTCAAGAGCATACTTGCACAGCGCAACCTGGAACATGCCGCGCCACTTTATGTAGTTCAACGCTTGGAGATCAGGCGTGATCGGAACGAGAGTAACTCAGCGCTTGATCTTTTTCATTGACAAACGAGAGTACAAGCACTCAATGCTGCTTGGGTAGCACACTAGCACGCAAGGAAAGAAACCATCAGCCAACCAACTATCCTAACAAAAAAAGATTACATGCAAATCATACCAAACAAAGAGATTACAAGAGATCACATGTAAGTTAGGGAAGATCCTGTGGTTGGACTGGATGGCGTGTCGGATGCATGTGCCACGCAAGATGGTGTAGTCTAACAGAATCTTGATAGGGGGCAACTTAGTTTCCAGCATGAAAATGACAGTGACAATGCACTGATCTGAATATATATATACTAGTAGTGTGCCCGTGCTAACGCTACGGTAAAATACAAAACAAGATAAAATTTGTGAAAAATAAAACGAACAATCAGATTCATCAATATTTATGTATAGTTCTGCTCTGTTCAGTTCATTGAACAATCAGCTTATCATTGAACAATTGCAAAATAGATTGATTTAGGTTTAAATAAGGGAATACAGCAAACTAACCGATCCTCCTGAAAAATGCAAGCCCAAGCAATGCGACGCCTGTGAAGGTGCAGCAGTAGCAGTAGATGATTGTTCAATGTTAGATTAGGCACCCAGATTTAAATTTTATCTTGTTTTCCATGAAGAACAAAAAGTAGTTGTTTTCTGATTTGCGAGTCCTCTGATTTATCTCACATAGAAGATAACATGAAACAAAGGCCGATTAATATATAGATGGAATTCCTTTTTCCAAATGTAAAGTACAAAATTTACTCCATTTCCTCTCCCCCTCTCATCATCCAACAGCCGGCAGCACATATATACATCAATGTCCTGCTGCTCTCAATGGCATGTACCACAGTAGGCCAGATCACCTCTTTCCTCCAAGCCAAGACAACATCAGGGTGAATCCAATAAGCAAATTTGCTCGTAGGATTGTGAGAAAGGTCAGATACTACAATGTCTTCCTCTGCCCCACGAATTTTTGTGCAACACCAAAGATGAGAGCCTTTGTCAAGAGCCCTTGGTCAAGTGTACAAGCCAGAGCCACAGCCCCGCCAAGCACAAGGAACCTTGCTACGTGTTTTTTCGCAGGTTTCTCTTCTGTTTCCACAATACCTGATTGATTACTGTCGGATTCCAATGCTCGAACAAAATTGTCACCAATCTCGGTATTGATCTGTGCCATCAAGGCACTCTGAGACAATGGCTCCCCAGCAGCCCTGGCTATCTGATAGGCCCGAAGTCCAGGTTCAATTCTCTTTACACATCCCCACATTCCCTGCCGAATGCCAATTTTTCCGACTGACCATTAACAATTTCTCCGACTCCATAGCTGGTAGTCTTCTTACAAGGCTTGAGACTTGCCTAAGCAGTGAATTATCCAGTGGAATATCACCTGCAGTGAGGGAAAAGGCTTTGTAGTTAGGTATTTGTACCATTCAACAAGGACACTGACATGTTTGGGCAAATAAATTTTGAGGGTCTGGGTTTAAAGCACATGGATGAACAGCAGCCATATTTTGAAGAACGACTAAAACATCGCATCAGTGACAAAAAAAGACAAGGTATTTTTATGCTTTTCTCAACAGTGATTTGCACATTTTTAAAGCACGATGAATGGTGGATATATGTTACTTACCTCTTTATGTGCTTTAAGATTAGTGTTACTCTTGTTAGAGAGGAAAGCATAGAAACACTTCTCAAAAGACAAACCTCTTTGCATGGCAACAAGATATTGATGGATAACATGGACCCTGCTATTAAGCATCTTGATGGCACTGTGTATTCCTGTAAGATGAGCAGCCACTGCTCAAATATATCTGTTAGTTTTATTTGTCTGAAAAGATACCCTCAAGTTAAACTGATGTTAAACAAAGACTCCTTACATTGAGTTGCTGCAGAGCTTCCATCAGATGGTTTGAGATGGGCAACATGGTCTACAGATATCCTCTCTGCCTCTACAGTCTTTAATCAAAGGTACTTGTGTTAAGTGTTAATAACAATGATTCATAGCTAGATCAATACATAGAGAAGGAAAACACACACCTCAATTGTGTAATTTGATCTGACAAAGATGAGCTGAGGACTCCCATCGATAACATGCAACTCTTGAAATTACAGAAAGATGATAACGAAGGAATTAGCAGCACAAACAGGCGGAGAAAGGGAATGAGAAAAAAAGCATTACTATAATGAACAAGCTCCAAACTGGTTTCGGTAAGGTATATAATCAGAAGAGAGAAATCAAGGTTACTCATGCTATACCAGTGATAGCTAATTTATTTTAAAAAAGCAGTATATAATAATCACATGCATAACTGACGTGCATCTAAAATCAAAGCTCAATACAGCGCACATAAAAACCTTGAAGTTACATAAATCAATCCATGGTAGAAGCAAGACAAGTCAATTGCAATACATTCAATGATAATCCAATTTGTATCAGCTTCACCTACCACTCTCATAAATAGTCACAGGGAGATCCTTCTGGGAGTGGTTGATTGCAGGATTCAAGAGAAGATAAACAGGGCTTTCGTTAACGTCCATCAGCTGGATAATAAAGGAGTAAGTCACGCAAAGAGGCAAATCAATAATATATAGAGCAGGTCTCAAAAGAATATCAATGTCGATAAGCAATTCTTCCACTATCGTAAAGTTGATGAAATTTCTGGTCATGTTCTACATTTCATTTGGTCACAAAACTTGAGCAAAGCTCAGAATAGAGCTTGAGGACAGCTGAATATAATCTCAACATAAGTAATATCTGTTATTGCTGGCCATGACATAAGCCATATACCATTTTGACATACAACATGATTAGAGAAAATATTTTATATCTAATGTTAACATGATTCAGTTTCAAAGGTATTGTTGGTTCATGTATTTAGCATTGCAGCTTGCAACAGTTGTACCCTCGATTTATATGCCTGATCGAGAACAGGTGCAGTACAGAATTTGAGCAAAAGAACCAAACTCACTCACCTATGGAAAAAATATCCCAAACCCAAATTGAACCTTATCAGAAGCATAATGGGGATTACACTCTTTGGTTCTCACTGATGGCAATCAGTGCCTACCATCTACTCCAACACCCATTATACACACTACAACAAGAGAATCCCCAGCCTTCCATAAGCACTAAGCAACTTTTTTCCCTCATTTTGCAAGGGAACAAATGAAGTACAATGGCACACAGTAAAACTACTGATGAACACTTCCAATCAGATAAACAACATAATAATTGTATGCACAGCGCTAAGAAAATCATGTCATCTTCTACCAAATCTTTTGGCACGTGGCAATCAAGAAACCCCAATGTACAACCTACTATTAGCAGCCCTAAACATACCAACAGTACATTGCACCAAGCACCCAGATTTTTCCTCATAACAAGAGCAAACAGCAAGCACATTGTCAGTGTCTCAGAGATTAGGCACTTAAACGGAAGGTCCTAAGAACTCACAGCCTTGTGGATTAGCATGTCAGTGTCCTGCACATCGCTCCCGGTAGAGTACCACCCCAGCACGAAGAAGTCCGGGAACACCTTCTTATCTGCAAAGCCACACGACCGCAACAAGCACCAATCAGACCACCCACAAACCCTACCATTCTAGGCGTCACCAAACCCTGAAAACCACGAGATTTGTCGTTAGCTTACAGAGCTCCTGCTTCTTCTCGAGGAAGGCGCGGTCAAGGGTGGTGGAGACGGGGTCGAGGACGAGCTCGAAGAACGTGGGGACACGGGGAGAAGGTGGGAGGACGCGGCGGCGGAGACGCCGACTGTGGGGGCGAGGAGGTACATGAGGATGAAGTTGAGGATGGATCTGACGACGAGGGTGGAGAAGACGAAGTCGAGCTCGTTGAGGCCAAAGTTGGGGCGGGAGGCCATGTCGCCGAGCACGCGGCGCTGACACCGACGAGCTCCTCCATGAGGACCTTGAACGGGAACTGGGGATCCGCGGCGACGCAGGCCGCCCATCCGGCGAGAAAGAGGCCGAGGATGCCGCCGCGGCGGCCGTCACCCCCGGAGTCCGCGGCATCGCCAGATCCGCCGCCGCCACCGTAGGATCGCGGGGGAGGGGGCAGCTTACCTCCGGGGCCGGACGGGGAAGGGGATCGGAGGCGGAGGAGGGAGGACGAGGAGGCGGCTGAGAGCGGGGAGAAGCAGAGGTTAGCGGTGGGGGCGGGCCGGAGCGGGGAGAGGCGGGGGGAGGAGTCGAGGTGGGTGGCCGGGAGGAACTTGGCAGCGGCGAAGGCCGGGGAGGCCATGGCGATCGGGAGGGGAGGGGGTCGGTGCGCTCGGCCGCGCGGGTGAAGCGGCGGCGGCGGGGAGAGGCGAGATGGGCTCGGACGGGGAAATCGCGAGGTGGGGGGATTAGAGAGAGCGGGTGGGTCCGCCTGGGATCGCGAGTCGCACGGGGGAGGTGGGCGTCGCCTTTGATGAATTTGGATCGTTGGATATGAGTGGGTAAGGAGAGAGAAAGGTGGGAATTGATCCTTGATCGTTGATTTTACTGGTTGGTTTTCCTAGGGACACGAATTGGTGTGGACGCAGAAAAACTCATGACTGCTAGGGGCACAATTTGGGGTGGTTGTAGGAAAGAACTGAACTGGTGGATTTTAGGGGTATATATATATATATATATATATATATATATATATATATATATATATATATATATATATATATATATATATATATATATATATATACCCTATACATCCACCGTTGTTGACTACTTGAGATTCGTGCTCCAGATAGAGCCATTCGGAGCTGAAAGTCACGGTGTGAGGATGACCCGATCCAATCCACGAGTAATTAGCGCACCAGCCATATACGGGATCTCAGCGATCCGAGACCTTCGCTATCAATTGATAAATATACGGGATTTTGGGCAATCGTCCAAGTTCCAGCTCTCAACGACGGCGCTGGCGACGCTGCGGCCAGAGGAGTATCTCCGTAGTGATGGGCGGACGCAGCAGAACGAGGGCAACGCCGGCGATGCCGAGGCCGGTGGAGTATATCCACAGCGATGAGCAAACTTTGTGTTGATCCATTAATCATTTTCTTTTTTCTAATTTGCATTCACATGCATCGTTGGTGCTTGAGAAAACTCCTTCACTCTGCATATCACCACCAAAATTTCAGGCGTTCTGATGTCCAGTCGCTCGTCCACACGATAGTGAACTTAAGGGATTGGGAGCGTGAGGTGCCGTCCGCGCCCACAACCTGTTTCGGGTTGGTTCATCATTTTCAGTTAGTTTTTTCCATTGGTGTATTACAATTTGGCTGTATGTTAGGTGCTCGAGCAAATTCCCCTTTTTCTTCTATCATATACTCGATTTGTGCATTACAATTTGGCTGCATGTTAGGTGCTCGAGCAAATTCCCCTTTTTCTTCTATCATATACTCGATTTGTGTATTACAATTTGGCTGCATGTTAGGTGCTCGAGCAAATTCCCCTTTTTCTTCTATCATATACTCTATTGTACATTACAATTTGGCTGCATGTTAGGTGCTTGAGAAAATTCCCCTGTGAGCAGCCCTTTTCTTCCATAACTATTTTTTCATAAATCTCTCACTATTTGAGTTCGATGTAGTATAGAACAACTCTGTAGCAATCCATCTCTGATAAACCCAGTTGTTTACATTTCATGAATATTCTCATGATGGAAGAACTATTGATCGATGCAATGATTGGTATACCTTGGCAGGATAAATTAAATAATTGGCAAGGCAAGGTGATACTAGATTTCTGGACGGCCGTCGGAATTGATATCATGTGCGGATAGGGGTGAAAACGGATCGGATACGGACGGATAATGCCTCTACCATATTTGTTTTCATATTTTTTTTCGGATACGGATACGAATACGGATAACTCGAATACGAATACAAATACGAATAATATCGAATACAGATACGGATCGAATACAAATCGAAACGAATACGGTTACGAATATTTATCGGAACATGAAAACCTCTTAAACTATACATTCAAAATTAACAAAAATATGTAAATAGTTCATCTTGTTAAAACATTCATGAAATCTAAACAAGCATAGTCTTTTTATCCACAATGAAAATATACCCAATAGTCGATCATAACATAACTACATAAGTAACAACAACGTGTAATTCATGGAATACACATGATGACATGATAGCAATTTGAACAAACATAAGAACATTTCATTCCTCCATTTCATCCATCAAGTTCTATAAAAATCCTACTTTAAATTAATTATTTAGAGTTATTTGGCTTTTATTTGGTTTCCTGGATTTTCTGGAGTTTAAAGGTGTACTTTTGAAATTAAAAAGTATTTTTAAGTATAAAAATTAAATACCAACATTAGTTGAAAATATTTTTATTAAGTCCAAAATGTCACCAGGAACTTCTGTGAATTTTTCTGGAATTTTTGGAGTTTATTTCATATTTTTCTGAGCTTAAATGAATTTCTCAGGCTTTTCTGAAATCCAAAAACCAAAAATAAAAATTAAAGTCCCCCCCCTCCCCTCGGATATCCGTTTTCGTTTTATCCGGATAATCCGTATCCGTATCCGTATTCGACGGATACTAGGCTTACTGTATTCGTATCCGTATCCGATAAAAAAATCCGTATCCGTATCCGATCCGAGAACTATCCGAAAAAAATCCGATCCGACACAATCCGTATCCGTATCCGACGGAAAATATCCGATCCGATTTCACCCCTATGTGCGGATGGACATCGCCACGGCAAGATCCTAGCTTTGGGTCATCCTAGGTAGAGCCTCGGCAGTACAGAATAGTTGTGCATCTTGATTCAGGGCTTTGAAAATTGTTTTCTACAGTGATCACTACCGAGCCAAGCAGCAGTGTGTTCTACTAGTCCCATATAATCTTAACTTCTAGTTTCTGAACCTCATATTATAACCACGCAGGGTCACCTAATCCACGCATGTTTGGCGTTTTGAGAGAATTTCAATGTATGGTCATGGAGGGAGTACGTGATTGCAGACCCTAGCTCCATGCAAGCGTAGGACAGGGGCGTCAGTACACTCCACCGGCGTCTCATCGACGACGTGTTGGATGCCCTCCCCGGCATCCATTCATGTTGTCTTCTAATGTAGTATGCTTTAGATGTACATACGTGTCAATATCAGTATATGTACCACTTGTCATGTATGTGACAATACCACTTCTAAAGTACATACGTCTTTTGTGTAACTCATATATGTACTATTAAGTTTTACAAAGTACAAAGAGGACTTAGAATTGACCTTGAATTTAATTAACTAATACATACATCAGTTTTCTGTATTTTTAGATATAAAAATGGATGCATACTTGATACAACCATAATGACGAATACTACCAAAATAAGTGGTATACATACTCCATCCAAGTATGAAGATATACTCCGTGCAGATACTCCCCTCCACGCAGATACTCCCATTTATAAAAAATGTGCACATACTAAAGTATATACTAGACTCTGACTGCGAACCAATGACATTCTAACATACACCGCTAGTATCTTGACAATACACTATTTGGCTGCAATGGTAGTATGTACACTTCTCCCTCATATCCCACATTCTTCTAAAGTATATACTAGACTCCAATTCATACTTCTACAACAATCCTATCCATGCCCTTTCAAACTCATCAATCTTCTCAAGTGCATTTTGGTTTCCTACTATTTTTGGCTGTACGTACATACCCCCATTCATATCAATCCAGTTCGTATCAGTCCAAACCTAATCGCTTTGAGGAAAAAAAAGGGACATACTCCCATGTACAAAACATAACTACTACTACCATGTAGTAGCATCAGTATGGTGTTTACATCATTCTTTACAAAACTATCTGACAACAACCAGTATTACCCTGCTGAAACCATGTCACCCTACGTTTTCGTAGACTCGCGGGCGGAGGAGCCGAGGTGGCGCCGTGCGGGGCGGTCGGCGCCTTGCGGGGCGGTGAGCGGCCGGTGGTGTGGCTTCGGGCGGCGGCACGCGGGCGGAGGGCGGTCGGCGAGCGGCCGGTGGCAAGGCTGCGGGCGGCGTCACTTCACGGAGGACGGGACTTCGAACCAAGACCGGACGGCCCGAGGCGGCTGCGGGCCGGCTTGGGTTCGGCGACGGCCGACGCGTGTGCGGGCGCGTAAGCCGAAGCGCCGGCGGTCGGGAGCTGCGAATGCGGGCGCGGGAGGCCTAGCGCCGGAGGCACGCGTTCGGGCGTGGGTGCCGTAACGTCGGCGGCTTGCGTCGTGCGGGGCGCGGGCCGGCGGTGAAGGGGTCGTGGCGGCGTGGCCGGCAGGTCGGCGAGGACACCGAGGCGGGCTCGATTCGAGCGGCGGCCTTGAGTGATGCTCAGTGATGACGCATAGGCGTCGCAAAGTTGTTTCTACAGAGGCGAACTTTGCAGGAAGCGGCTCATCGTGGAGTTCAAGGATGGCTATGCCATGGCCTTGAGGCGAGCAGGACCGGTGTGTTGGTGGCGGTCTAATTTGTGAATGGGTAGTGTGTGGGGTGCTGTGGAGGTGATGGCGAAAGCCTTGCCGGTGATCTTACCGGTCTCGACAACAATGACGTCTTTGGGCGCCATTTTCCTTCCTGGAGGTGTTGTCATGGCACTCCATAGCCCTCATGTATACTGATCTCCAGGTGAAAACCTTGCCTCAGTGAGGCAGGCGGCGTCGACGACCCTAGTCGCCTCCTTGGAGGCGTCGCCTCGGAGATCCTTATTCACGCAAAGTAGATCGAAGTTTGGATGGCGCAGTCGGATGGGGATAGAGACTTGATTGAAAGCAAGGATGGAGAAGAAGATCTGAAGCTTAGTCTTTCTAGCTTTTTTCTTAGTCTTTAAGCTCTCTTCTTTGTTGTTTTAAGCTCCTTAGTTTTGAGGCTTTGAGCCTAAGTGCTCGTGTAACCTTTGGCTGCATATATCCCACGTGGATATAGAGGCCGGATTTTATATCCTTTATCTAAAAAAACCAATTGGTTTCAGTCCATTTGGTTTCATAATATTTTGATCAGTTCATACATACGTCGACTACATAGCACATTTTAATATCGAGTATATGCGGAGTATAGCCTCAATTATAGAAAGACGCTATTAATACAACATGGAATGGAAGTATGTACAAATAAACTAATAGTATATCCCATAATGACAGTTTAACTCAAATTGCACAAAGCAAATTACACAAAGAATATATTACAAAACCCACGGTATCCACGGTACCAACGCCGATAAACACGGCAAAGGTTACCAACCATACTGCCGATTTGTTACTTAAACGTGTAGATTTGTTAGCCATCTTGTTTTTGACAGCTTGAGAACTGAATATTCAAATTTTCCAAATCAGTTTATACTCTATCAAATCCGGAACGGAGAAACATACTTCCTGAAAAACTGCATCCTGTAACGGTTTCATGTGTACCATCCTGTTTTCACATGTACATACCTCCATGAAAATTCATGCCATACCACGAATCCTTGCATACGAACAATCAGCGGTAATTAGTACACGTCTATATTTTCTACATGCAGGGAAATATTGAACTTGCAGGGTAATAACCATTGAAATTATGAAGTATGATATTTCAGAAAAAAAGGAGTATGTCGGACATACTTCACGTTTGGGAGTAAGAAGTATGATGTATACCATGCAGTATTATAAGGATTGTATTTACATCATTTTTTACACATCTATCTGAAAAAATCAGAAGTTCCCGGCTGCAACCATGTCTCGCTTCGTTTTCGTATGTACATAATAGTAAATGGTTTCAGTCCAGTACATACATACCTCCATTCATATCATTCCATTTAGATTCAAGCCATACGTATTAGCTTTGGGGAAAAACGGGGGACATACTCCCATGTCAAATGCGACCATACGAAATAATCACTTTGGGATCAAAACCGACTACCTTCTTGGCTGGCCAGCATGTCAACGCGGCCGAGAATTCGGGAACAGCTACGCCGCTTATTCTCTACGTTAATTACCAGAGCTTTTTACGCGGATATACCTGCAATGGTTATTGGGTTTGGTATGAATGCCAAGCATGCTATCTTACCCAATAGCCCGATCAAGCTGGTGGGAATCTTAGGATGATGAATGGTGGATACAATAGGAGTAACTACACCTGGGGTAGAAAAAAGGTGTCATATATATATATATATATATATATATATATATATATATATATATATATATATATATATATATATATATATATATATATATATATATATATATATATATATATATATATATATATATATATATAAACATAACTCTGTACTGACCTTTATTTGCGTGGACATGAAGGCCTGAGCCAAACTGGAAGTGACCAATCAGGAAGCGGATCAGAAAATGGTAAATCAGTGACTGTACCATCCTCCAAGCTGACGCGTTGACAATAAAAATCTGTATAGTAGTCATAGGTAAAATAGACAGAATTTGGAGTAAACGTAGTGAAATCCTTGGTGTGAAGGAAAAATGCGCCGTTGAAACCGATGAACAACGCATGATCGCACAGGTTCTTGTAAGTGATATGCTTTAGAAGTAGTTATGGAGATAATTGTATCATTTCTATATTTATGATATTTTAAATGATATATTATTTTGTCTTTTGAATAAATGACTTTTATATTGATCAACAAGTATGCGACTTGTTCGTGGAACTCTTTATTCATGTTTTGATGTTATTTTAAATTATCTCTGATCTTATATCATTATGTGAGACAATTATGATTTACAATCAACATATGTATTGATTGATGATCATATTTCACGGATCATAGATATGAGATATCAAATCAATAACGCGGACACATGTTAGAGAATATGATGTTGGATTGACCCACCATGAGACACTGCGGAAATTATTATATTCTTAAGTGTCATGGGTTAGTTTCATACATAGTGTATGTAGGATCCTTAGACTTGAGATCGTCATTATTTCCTATATGTGTAATATTTTACTTAAGGGTTACCAAACACTACTTCATAACAGAGTGGTCATAAAGGTAGCTTTCAAGTTTGCTATGAAACATGCAGAAGAATGGAGAGATATCTCTAGGCCCTTCGATGTGGTCGGATTAAGAAAGTGCATGGTCATGCTGAATGTGGTTGAGGAGTCAATAACAACTGAGTAATCTACTGCAGATTCGAGTGAAGGATCGAGCTATCATAGGATGGCATGTTTCTCGCCTTGAATTCGATCTGGTATCATAAGGCAAAGGGATTGGTACGTAAGCACTATATAGGTTCGTCTGATATGATCTTTATGTATATTTAGGAGTCGTTATATCCTGTTAGGGACCACTGCCGACTTATGGACTGAAAAGGAGTTTTCGGCTCATGGCCAAATATACATGAAGTTACAGGGTCACATACTTAATGGGCTGGAATGATAAAGGTTCGGATGATAGTTTTCGAGTGGGATTCGATCTCTGCTTGTATCGGATAAGGATTCGATTGAAGGCTATATAAAGAGAGATGCGGGGCTGAGGGAGGTATCCTAAAACACACCCGTCGAAACCCTAACCGCCACCTCTCATAACACCTGCCGTGCACGTTGGTGCTAGCACACCGACGCACGGTGTTCCATCTCTCATCGTGTGGACTTCGGTAGAGGCACCACTACGACTATGATGCTGATCGGGACGATTACGAGGAGGAGACAATTGGCTGGAGGATGATCGACTACTACCACTACACCGACGTGCTCTTCATTGAATCGGCTGCTTCAACTCTATTTCCGCTGTAGTACGCGTCTAGTGGTAATGATCTATAATCTCTTATCGCATGATTTTCTGGTTTACATAGTAGAAAATTTTAATTTACGCTTATATAGCCTATTCGTATCCCAATAATTTTTTAGTTCAGCAACCTTTTGTCCAGCAAGAGCAACCTTGTGCACCGATACTTCGCCGGGGCAATAGGAATCTTCTTGTAATAACTGGTCATCATCTGAGTAGTCCCAAGTCGTCATCTGAGTGGGGATAGCTAGCATACTCTCTCCAAACCTGAA
This sequence comes from Dendrocalamus latiflorus, assembly GCA_017311315.1. Classification (NCBI taxonomy): domain Eukaryota; kingdom Viridiplantae; phylum Streptophyta; class Magnoliopsida; order Poales; family Poaceae; genus Dendrocalamus; species Dendrocalamus latiflorus. The sequence goes on from CM029664.1 coordinate 30,152,130, forward strand.
GGAGGTCACCCAGTGGCGCCCGAACAAGTTACTTCCTATCGCTTTCACGGTTAAACAAGACATTGAAGATGACCTTTACCACAGGAGACCGCCCGCTGAGATCAATAGCGCGGACATCAGCCGTGCCTCGGTGGCATCACCATCATCGTAGAAGATATCATGGTGGGGAGGCAGGCGGTCTCCTGATCTGAGCCAAGTCAATTTGTCGTCACCAACCCGGGCGAAGGAAAGGTCATTCCATGGGCCGTGCTGGAGCAAGACAATGCAGCCACCGTCTAATGCATCGGAGGAAAGGATGGCCTTCTGGTAGAGGAAGAGGCTTGTCCCCTCAGCAGAAAAAACCAGGGGCGACCTCCTGTGCTGATGCACCACCCCTGCCTGCTCATGGTGTAAATAGTGTGGTCACCAAGCGCTCTTTTGGTGGATAAAGCCAGCATTACATTCTTGAGGGTCTGGGCCGGCGGGAGAGCGATCTGGGCGCCGGTGATGGGGGTTGGGCTGCTCGTCGTTGGTGATCTGCCTGCCGTGGGAGGAGCCGACGATGTAGCGCCTGCGGAACGGGGGATCTGGGAGGGCAACGTGGTAGGCCTTGCCGGTGGAGAGGTTGTGCAGGGTGGCCTTGCCGGGGTCGCGGTCCGCGGAGGAGTACGCGAGGTGGGGGCTCTGGTTGGGGGAGCAGAGGCCGAGCCAGCAGACGGCGCCGGTGGTGAAGAGGTCCAGGATCTCGAGAAGGCCGAGCACGTTGACGAGGAGGTCTGGCGGGATGTGGGACCGTCGCACTGCGGGCGGGCTCGGATTCGGAGCGGCCTCCCGCGTCGCCTCCGTCGATGTCAGATCCCAAGTATTCAGAAGACTGGAGAAATGGGGTTTTGTTAAACGCCATCCGAATGTTTTCTTCCTAACTATCATCCAGATTTATGACCATTAGATTAGAGATCCAATGGCCATGAATTCTTCCCCTCCCCTTGAATTCTACTCCTCCCCCTTGAAAAAAAATCTTTCTCCTTTAAAAATAAGGGACTCATTCATCTCTAATCCAAATGTCACAAATTTAGATGATAATTAAAAAGAAAACATCCGAATGATATCTATACACTCCCGGAGAAATGTTCCCGAGTCTTAAGACTTGGTTTCATTCTGAAGAAGAAGTCGGCAGGAGAGGTAACGCTTTGACGAGTTCGTTGCTTGTCTGATCGGACGGCTGTAAGCTATGGAGGACAGCGTTCCCAGCATTGCACGGCTTGCGAAGGTTTCAGTAAACACTGTGGGGCCACTGTTGCATGTCATTATTCAGAGTTAGTTTTCACTGCTATACTCGAGCTGTAAACTTCAGTTGCTGTAATATATCTCTCCGGGCTTTATAACCCAGCGATGGCTTGAATGAGAAGTAAGAAAGAGCTACATGTTAGTGTCTACTTTAGTTAGAAGTAGTATAGATCTCTAGAATGTTGTTCTTCATTCCTAATTTATTCCCAAATCCAATTGAATTTACAGTTGTTTGAGTGGTTCAGATCTCTGAATATTTAGGGTCGGACTGCCAAGGAGGGAAGGAATCCGTTTCCAGGGATGGACATGGTCACCGCCAGCAAGGAGAGAAGTCGACATTTTTTCTTTTCTTTTCTCTTGAGAAAGAAGACCTCATTTCTTTAGGAGAGAATTCGGAATGCGATATATATATTGGTCAAGAATTCAGAACGGGGTATATATTGGTCAGCAAAGAGGTGAAAGGAAGAGCTGTTCTTAACTTCTTATGAGGTACGAAGCACTGGTGGTTTGGTGTCATCTCCATAATTTGTTAATTTGTTTTTAAGGACCTGTCCGTATTGGCTTTTAAAAGCCGTTTCTCTACAGTAAATGACTTTTCTACCTAGCTTTAAAATAGATGCAATCTTTTTGGTTTGCATATTGGGCATTTATCTTGTTACCTGGATGGTTTGACATACAACAAGAGGTTGCTGTGTAATTGAGTAGGGAAATAATCAAATAATAATATATATTAAAGCCCTGTTTGGCAAATTGTGGCTTCATTGCTGAAGTAAAAGCTACTAGGCCTAATGAGTTGAATACAAAATATGGCTTCAGAGGAGCCAAAATGCTCGGTATAAATTGTCAAAATGACTTTTTAAAAACAACTTATCGAATCATAATTCATTCACACATATACTCGTACTAAAATAAAAATCATAATTAGTAACAGAAATTAACAAACTACTTTCCGTTCCGCCTTGTCGCGCGCGGGCCGGGCTCCCAGGATCCGGTAACCAATCCAACGGCCCGTATCGGCGGCTCGTGACGCGTCCTAACTAATCAGATCACGCGAGCCTAGATATCAGGGCACGGCCTTACGGATTTGGACGGGGAGAAGCATTCTGCATTCAGATTGGACAAGACCAAGAACCGCGAGGGCGAATTCATCAGGTGCGCGCAATCCTCCTTCCCATCTCTCAAATCACCCGTATGTACCTTTCGATTCGGTTGCGCCTTGTTGATTTCATCCGCGTTCTTGCTGAATCCATGCATCTCTGTACTATATAGAACAGGGGTTTTCTTGGTGTTTCTCGTTAGATCGCGTCGCCTGTTGTTGTGCTGAATGTTTGGCCGGTTAGAATTCACAAGTAGGGAGGGGTGCTTTGTTCAAGATCCAGTTGTTCAGAATTCAGATCTGGCGCCATCTTGATGCGATCTTGGTTGGGTTCTGCGGGGATTCGATTTACTTCTGGGATTTTTTTCCCCCAAAATAGTACTATTCTAGCGTTCTGCGAGAGGAGTTAAAATGTCATACATCACTTCTGAGGATGGACCTCGATAGGATGGTCTGTGTTTCAGGATTTGCCTGATAGATTACTGACACCCATGGCCTGCCCTGCTCCATGTTGTTCGGTGTGAACTTCCCTTCTTGCTTGCGGGGGATTGCGTCATTACAACTATAATCTATATTGTTGTTTAGGCTTTCACACAAGCAATTGTTGTCATGTGATGAAACCGTGTATTGCAATGTATGCTGTTGTGCCATGCCAGAGCTTGTCTAATGTTAGTCCATGCTTCTGCATGCGCACACGCACTAGTATTTTAGTAGATTAGGACCTTTTATAGTTTTACATAGGCAGCATATCAGGTCAATGGGTGTTTTGGCCAATCCCCCAAGAACGAGGCTTTTTTCCAATACAGGTTTGGTGCTAATTTCGGTTTAGGTCTGGCAGTGGTAAATTTATCTTTATCTATTTCAGTTAATGTTGTATAGCACTCAGGAATCAAAATAAGAACTTATGGACTGTATTACGGGCATAAACAACAAAAACTGTTGCTTTTTTCTTGGTTCTGCAATGCAAAGTCAATTCTGAAAAGTAAACTTGGGATACCAATGTAGATTTCCAAGATGTGCACTTCTGTGAGATTTTGCGTTTTGGTTACATACTGCACAGAGAAGAAACTCGTGCTTATGAAATAGCATGTTTAGCAATTACCTTTTACTAGTGAATTAATTTGTCAATGTTTTCATAGCATGTATCCGTCTCTTTCAAAACAAAAGACATAATTATTCTTTCCTGTCTATGCTCCCTTATTTATGTATACCCCTATAGTTCTGATGAACTTACTGATGATACCTTCTTCTTGATCAATGATCATTGAACTGTGTGTATGTTGTGGTCTTTCACAATACTAGTGTTGCAAGTCTTATACTTGAACCTCATGTTGCCATGCAGAGAGCTAAAACAAGATGGTGGCCAATGGTGACGCACCCGCTAGGGGGAGTGCAGCAGCAGCTGCAAGCTTGCGCAGGCGTAGAACCACCAGCAGTGCTGCTGCCGGAAGTGGCGCCAGTACAATGCTCCAGTTCTACACCGATGAGACTGCTGGGCGCAAGATGTCCCCGAACGCTGTTCTGATCATGAGCATAGGGTTTATTGCGGTCGTTGCTCTTCTGCATGTTTTCGGCAAGCTGTACCGCACCTCCAACTAGGTTGACATTACCATATATCCGTGCATGCAAAGTCTATCAACAGAGGAGCCCGTAGACTGATTATAATGGATAGCAAGTGAATATCAGATTATGAAAAGATTTTGTTGTTATAGAATTTTATATACCTTACAATGCTGAGATCTTCTGGCTGAATCCTTGCAAGTCTTGTTCGGTCATTGCTTCCTTATTCCAGTTATTCTTGCTTATGTTAGTTTCCAGGGGTGGAGCTAGGATTGGAACATAGGGGGCAAGAAGAGACATGAGTTTACAATGATCCTATAAAGTATTGATAAAAGTACAATTTTTGTATTGATGTTTCCAAAAATAAGCTATGTTTAAAACTTTGATGGACCTTCGTGTATGAACCGTGAGGTTGCATCGTTTAATCTCTACTATTTAAAAAGGGAAGTTAATGATAATTCATTCTACTTTGTAGTTCATCTGTCTTCTAAACCCATCGAATCCACACCATCCATCGTTAATTCAAATCAAAGGTCTAAAACCCACAAGGGGCCGCACCCCCGCACAAGTCCCACCCACGCTCCTCCGGTACCCTACTTCACCGCAACTCTCGCGCCCACCGCCCCCCTCACATGATCCTTCGCCTCGATCCCCCACTATCCCCATCTCCTCTCTCCCTCCTCGCCACACTGCGCCGCCACCTCCTCCTTCCCACCTCGGGCGGCCTTCTCCTCGCCACCCCGCACCGCCTCCTCCCCCACTCACGTAGCACCCGTCCCCCTCCCCCCGTGCCACCTTTTCCTTCCTAGCATCGCCCCTCCTCCCACTTGTCGCTCCTGCCTCTGATGCGCCTCCTGCTCCTCCGCCCCTGCAGGCCACTGCGACTCCATGCTGGTTATAATCCTGATATGTAAGTGTTCAGCAGTGTGTGTTCGAGTGCTCATGGTTGTAATCAAGTATTCGTGGTCATAAACGAGTATCCAACACTCGTAGTTGTGTGTGTGGTCGTAGGTGCTAGTACTTGTAGTCGTGTGTGCGGTTGTAAGTAGCTGTGGTCGAAAGTCATATGTCCGAGTACTCGTGTCTAGTACTCATCTGCAGCTAGTCGGGGTCGAGTGGTCGTGTTCGAGTCTGTAGCAGTCAGAGTCGAGCGTGTGGTCGTAATACTCTATGTGATCGTAAGACTGTGTTTAGCGGTTGTAGTCGAAGAAGTAATCGACTGAGTGATGGTCGTAGTAGTGGTTACAGCCTGAGTCAATAAGTAGTTAAGAGGATCGAGTCATGCAGATCATGGAGGAATTTCAGGACTTAAGCGCATGATTGTAGGTAGTGGGTGGTCTGCATAAGCGATCGGTTGTTTCTATTTAAAGCATCTCAATCGAATATAATAACTGAGCCATTTGCAGTAGTCATTTGTCTCCTGAAAACTTGTATTTGTTTCTTGAGAGAAATAAAAAATACAAGAGAGAGCGAGTGAGAAATCTCGAGAGATCTCCAACAGTTGGTATCAGAGCGTGGTACGGCCCCAAGTGATGCTGAAGATGATGCCGCATGGTGATGGCTCGTCAAGTGGCACCGCTGCGAACGTCGGCTTTGGCGACGCAGCGACAGCGAGGTTCCAGTGCCCGCAGCTGACGAGGACGAACTACGCGGCATGGGCTACGAGGATGAAGATCCTCATGAAAGCTCATGGCGTATGGGATGTGGTCGATCCCAAGAGCTCGACCAAGGTGGTCGATGAGAAGAAGGATCAAATGGTCTTGGCGATTATCTCCCAAGGACTCAATGATGAAACGTTGATGTAGGTTGTAGAGAAGGACACCTCCCTTGAGGTCTGGACAGCGTTGCGTTCCATAAACGTGAGTGCTGAGCGCGTCAGGGAGGCGAGGATCCAAACTCTGCGCTGGAAGTTTGAAAACCTCAACATGCGTGATGCGGATTCGGTGGCTGACTCCGCTGTAAAGATCACGCTGCTTGTTGGCTAGATCTGAGAGCTTGGAGAGAAGATGGAAGAGAAGTACATCGTGAAGATGCTGCTACGAGCGGTGTCCAACAAGTTTATCAATATTGCTTCATCCATGGAGCTATTTGATGAGATTAATAGCATGACCTTGGAAGAGGCCATCGGGTCCCTAAAGGCGCACGAGGAGCACCTCAAGGGACGTGAAACACGCATGGAAGAGCATGTTTTCATGCCAAGAGAAGGTGGCTCATCACGAGGGCAAGGGCGTGGCTGCGGTCGAGGATGCAGAGAAGCTGGGCGCAGAGATACAAGCAAGGTGCATTGCTTCGATTGTGGAGAGTTTGGGCATTACTCGTATGAGTGTCCTGCGAAAGAGAAGGCGAAGAAAGTACTTCTGTGTGAAGCACAAAGCGATGACAAACCAGCTCTTCTCTAAAGACTTGTGGAGCAGGACGTGTCAAGATTAGGGGGAAAATTGTTGGTTATAATCTTGACAAGTAGTTCAACAGTGTGTGTTCGAGTGCTCGTGGTCGTAATCAAGTACTCATGGTCGTAAACGAGTATCCATCACTCGTGGTTGTGTGTGTGATCGTAGGTGCTTTATCTTAGCAAAGCAAGTTCTAAACTAGGAGCCATCCACAACTACCTCCTAAGCTTCAACTATTTTTCATAATTCTTGTTTTCTTAGCCATGTGCTAGATATCAAATCGTGCTACGACCATCCCAAGCAATATGCTTAAGAGAGTGGTCTAGGTCATTTAAAACTCCCCTTGAGAAAGAATAGGTGAAATTAGTTTTTCCCACGAAAAGATTATTTTGAATTTTCTTGACTTAGTTCAAGAACAAAAGAGCTAATACTAACTCACGTTTCAATAAAGAACTAGCATAGCTCAGTCTAGAGCTCAATTTAGGTTTAAGACTCAACTTAGCCTATTTGACATTGCATTAATCATAGGAGGGTCTCTAGAGCAAAATTAGTCATAAGATCTAACAAGATATGATTTAATTCAAGTTTATCATATTTAATAAAGCTAGCATGCTAAAAGTTAAGCTATACATAGAAGGATATGATAAATCTAGCAAATTAACATCAGACATGGCAAGATGTAAAGTAAGACATCATGTTACATAAGGATAATAGTAAAAACTATATGTATTTACACTACATTGCCATTTGTTGAATTTAAAATGCAACATGATATAATGGATGCAAAAGAGTCAAAATCCCCCTTAAAATAGGTCAAAAGAACTAATAACCCCTAACTCTCCTCACAAAGAAGCAAAACGGGAAGAATCAAGAGGCTTAGTGAAAATATCCTCAACCTGCTGCTCGGACTGTACAAAGTGAAGCACAATATTATCCTTCTCTACATGGTCTCTAAGGAAATTGTATCAAATATCAATATGCTTAATCCTAGAGTGTTGCACTAGGTTTTTAGCAATGTTTATGGCACTAGTGCTGTCACAGAAGAGAGAAACACTATCTAAGGCTAACCCATAGTCCCATAAAGTAGATAAGATCCAGAGAACCTGAGAACAGCTACTAGCAGTAGCTATATACTCCACCTTGGCAGTGGATTGTGTAACAGAGGACTGCTTCCTAGATGACCAAGAGATAGGGATGTGCCTAAGAAGTGACAAGTTCTAGAAGTACTCTTCCTATCTACTCTACACCTCGCAAAATTAACATCAGAAAAGCCCGAATCGATAGTGCAGAATTAGAAGAATATCAGAGTCTAAAATCAAGAGTGCTCTGAAGATACATGAAGATGCGATGCACTGCTTGACAATAAGAGATACAAATGAAAGCCTGAAATCAAGCGCACAGACACATAGCAATATGTCCGGCCTCGATGCTGTGAGGTAGAGGAGAGAGCCGATCATGCTGAGGTACTCTTTCTGGTCCACGAGCTCTTCATCCTTATCAGGATCCAATACGGTAGAAGTGGTAATGGGAGTAGACATAGGTTTACTACTTCCAATGTAGAAGCGCTGAAGAAGATCCTTTGTGTACTTGCTTTAATAAATGAAGGTCCCTTTTTTCAGTTGCTTGACTTAAAGACCAGGGAAGAAGGTTGGGTCACCCATCATACTCATCTCGAATTCTCTGCTCACAGAATCTGAAAATCTGGATACCAAAGTATGAGAAGGACCACTGAATATGATGTTATCTGCATAAATCTGAACAAGCAAGAAGTCACTACCATGTCTGAGAGTAAACAAGGTTTTATCTACCATTCCCATTTTAAAATCATTCTTAATCAAGAAACTCTTAAGTTTATCATACTGAGCTCTACAAGTTTGCTTCAATCCATACAAGGCTTTGGAGAACTTACACATATGATTTGAGAACTTGGGATTTTCAAAATCAGGAGGTTGCTTGACATAGACCTATTCTTTTACGAAACCATTAAGAAAAGCACTCTTGGCATCTATTTGAGCTTAAAGCCCTTAGACACCATGAATGCTAGCAATATGCGAATGGCTTCTAATCTAACTACAGGTACAAAAGTCTTTTCAAGTCTAAGCCCTCTAAGTGGGAATAATCTTGAGCTACAAACCTAACCTTATTGCGAACTACTAACCAACCCTCACTTTGCTTATTTTTTAAAACCCATTTTGTTCGAATTATATTATGATTAGGTGGAGTATCAACTAAGGTCTAGACTTAGTTTGTTTCAAAAATTTTAAGTTCTTCATGCATGGCATTAACCCAAGTGGAATCAGATAACACATAGAATGACATCTTGGGGTTTAAAAGACACATCAAAAATAGAATATGCATGAGAATTTGGAGAAATAAACCTACAGCGAGTAACTCGCTCATGGAGTCCCCAATCATCTGATCCTAAGGGCGTCATCACTAAATATGAAGAGGAGGTCTTGGTACAGATGTAGCCTCTATCTCATGGACTGTGGAGATATGTGAAGAGTCACTCAAAGCGTCGGTGAAAGTGGGAGGAGGCTGCTATGCTGAAGCTGGAGAAGTAGGAGCAGGCTCTTCAACCAACTCAAGAATGACTAGATAATGGATTGGGTCCTCATCCTCTATATCAGAGTCATCGATGAAGATGCTCCCCTTATCATCGTGTACCTGTGTACCTGCATTGTTAAGTCTAATATCAGGACTAGCCTTATTAAAAGCGACTTCATAAGTCTCAACAATCTTGTTAGTACCCAAATTAAATACACAGTAGCCATGAGAATGAGCAGGACATCTAAGAAAAATGCCATCATAACATCTAGATTTAAATTTATTCAAGTTGCCATATTTGAGAATGAAGCACTTGCAACCAAATATCTTGAAATGGAAGATGCTAGGCCTATGGCCAAATATAAACTCAAAAGAAGTCTTGCGTATGGCTGATCTCAAGAATATCCTATTGGACACATAGCAAACGGTAGAGATCGCCTCAGCCCAAAACCTCCTAAGGGTGCTGTCCTCATCTAGCATGGTTCTAACCATATCTACAAGGGTTCTGTTCTTTATTTCTACATCCCCATTCTGCTAGAAAACTTAAGGTGGGGAGAACTAGTGCTCTAATTCTCTCTCAGTGCAAAAAGTGGCAAAGGATAAGTTCTTAAATTATGTGCCATTGTCACTCCTAATGGTTCTCAAGGTTCCTGGGAGGTCAACTGCTAGTCTAAGGACCAACTCTCTAAAGAAGCAAAAAGTCTCATCCTTAGAAATCAGAAAATACACCTAAGAATACCTAAAAAAGTCATCTACAATAACAAGCACATACCACTTTCTTCCTGTAGACTGGACTCTAGAAGAAACAACTGTGTCTAAGTGAAGAAGCTATCCAGGTCCATCTATCATCACAAAAGTAAAAGGTGGATGAGAAGCAGAAACCATCATACATATCTACAAGGTGTGCATAGTAGGTCTCTAGCACACTTAAGCCTAGCTAGTCCTCTAATTAGGTTCTTGCTACTAACTCTAGTCAAGTGGTCAATGCCTGTATGTCCAATCCTATGTTTCCAAGCCTACGATACCACAACACTAAGTCATAAGAGTCAGAAGCCACAAGACACCTAGGGCTAGAGGTAGAAAAGATACTGAAATCAACAGTAAATATTCTCTCAAACTTAGAAATCCCAAGACATACTCACCCGAGGATACACTCATCACTCTTAAACCTCACTTCTAGACCCTCATAAAGAAACTCGAAGATAGATAGCAGATTATACTTTAGCTTACTTACCAAAGCGACGTCATTGAGCATGAAGTTGTTGTTAACGCGCACCATGCCCTTAGCTGTCATGGTTCTAGTAGAAGCATCCCCAAACATGATCAACTCGTTGCCAGATGCACGTGTGAGGAAGGAGAACAATCTAGAATTTCTGGTCATATGTCGAGAACAACCGGAGTTAACAATCCCACATCCTCCTTCCTTGCACACTAGACCTACAGGGCATAAGTAGGAAACATCTATGCCTTAGTACTGGGGTTAGTGATAAAAGACTTGAAAATCTAGTACTGAGCCACACGATGTCTAGGAACAGCAGTAGAAGCAAAAAATAAAATGGTTAGATAGATAATCATGAGAATGCACATGAGAACCACCTAGCCCTCTCCGAATCGGCCTACCAAAAGGCCGGCACTCCCCCTAACTAGGTGCTACCCGTGATCTACCCTCACGATATCCTAACCCAAAATGCTACCTAGAGCCACCAAAGGAGTCAAAGAAGTCATCTGCAAACCTAAGCCTATGTCTATAAAGAAAGACATGCTGCTTGGCTTTAGAGACACTCATGGGTGAAGGAACTCCTCTAATAGACCTCAAAGCGCGTGCTCCATTCTTCCTTTGGACCTTGGTTCTATGGAAGCAGAACTCAACTATATGGCCACCTTTCTTACAGAAGGTGCAATGGTTCTTGACTTTTTGAGGGGTCTAACCTAATGAGGATGAAGCACCTGTCTTGCTAGAAGGGGTTTGGGCAAAACTTGCAGATCTAAAAATTATCTTAGATGGCTCAGGGGGTTCTACCTCAAACTTGCCACTCTCAACAACCTTCACAACTCTCTTCTTCACACTCACCTTAGATTAGTCAAACATTATGTTGAGATTCTTTTTCCCACTAGAAAATCCCTTAAGAGTCTTTTTGAGGTAATTGTTTTCTTTGGCTAGGTTATCACATGTGGCACACTCATTTAACTTGGTTGCCCTACCATACCTTTCTTCATGAACAATTACCTCAAGCTTTAGAGCCTCACAAGACACACATGAGGAATTTTTAATCCTAGCAAACTGCTCTTGACCTTAAAGGCCTCATGCATTTCATTTAAATTGCTGCCAATCTCAGCACAAAATACACAAGAAATAGAATCAATGACCTTTTTTTAGATGCAGTCATGGCTATGGATTTTTCAGTTTTAGCTTTCTCCTCAAGAGTCTTGTTAAGAACATCTATCTCAATTGTGAATCTCTGACAATTTTTACATGATGCAATACTAGAATGAATAACCATTTTAGTCATGTCTTTTATTTTGACTTTGTTATCCTCACAGTGAGAGAAAGTATGATTAGGATTAAACTTATGCATTTTCTTAAGAGCACTATCTAATTTTATCTCAAGAAAAGCACAATTTAAACAAAAAGATGAAATGTCATCTACAGGAATCAAGAGCACCCAAGATTTGGCATGCATTCTTAGAATTAAAGAAGGTTAGGCCAACAGCACGAAGATCATGAAGGATTTTGTTGAACCTTACCCATAACTCATCCAAAGATTCACTAGGATTTTGCTCAATCTTGGAGTATTCTTTCTTAAGTTGGTTCTATCTCACTTTTTTAATCGTGGTAGAGCCATCATGGTAGTTAGTGAGAGTCTTCCAGATCTCATAAGCATACCTCAAATAAGCAACTCGCTCGAGTTCAGATTGGCTAAGCCCTTAAATTAAGAAATTGCATGTCTTGCTATTTGCCTCCACATTGGGAGAAATCACATCGTCATTGGCTGGCAACGCATAAGGATTCTTAACTTTGAGCCAAATTATGTGCCCTTGAGCCTCGATGTAGGCATGCATGCAAGATTTTGAATAAGAAAAATCTACTCTATCGAACACGGGTGGCTTGGTAGAATACTTGTCTGTTGCCATAGCTTGTAAGACCAGGTAAAATCTAAAAAGAGCTAACCAAGCTCTGATACCACCTGTAGAACCGGTATGGTAATAGAGAGGGGTGAATGGTGCCTTTAAATTTTTCCCCAAGTATTCTCTTAATATTTACTCCAATAGCAATGAGAAGCTATGAAGATCAAGAAGCCAAAAATCCAAAAATTCTTAGAACTAGAGAAACTTTTTGCCCGTAAAGTGAGATCAACACTATTTCAAATTCAAAAAACCATGTAACTTTTAATCCATCGATATGAAAGACTTGAAACTTGAACCAAAACTAGTTCATGACCTTAGAAATCTATCGCAACCAAAAAACTTAAATAACTTGAGAGAATTGGGATATTTTGGTTTATGAAGCTTTGTTGCATCAAAATCGAGCAAAAACATAAAATTGAGCTAACTTTCAAACCACATGTCCAATCATTTGAAATTTGGTATGCATATTTTCTAGGATATCAGAAACTTATTCCAATAAAAAAAATAAGAACCTATTCCAAGAAAGTCGTTGCCTAAGTTCTGATCTTTTTTCGTTTGAAGCAGAGTATTTCAAGTGATAGGAGGTGTTGATTTTACTATTATATTTATGGATGTAATTTTATTTATAAACAATTTTCTAAAGGACAAAAGGTTAACTTATTTGAGGAAAATGGTTCAATTAACTCAATTACCAATTTGAAATCTCACTAGAGCCATTTATGCCTTGTTATTGGAATCTTTCATGAAACACAGCTCCATTATCAAGGGGCACGACGTGTTTGAATACCATTTGTAATTTTAACTCTGTAGAGTTGCCCAGCTTTACCCACAAAATTTCTTAATCTCTTAATACCATGCAATAGATACCCAACAGTTAGCATGCGATTGAGTTGAGAAAACAAGGTCTTTCCTGCTCTTCTCTTTGTATAGCCTCTACCCGGTAGGGACTAGGCCCACACATTGTTGGCATTACACTGGCCAACGTGGAAAGCATACAACCCAACTTCATGCGATCCTACCGTTATTAAGTATGGTTTTACTATTTCTATACCACCCCTTTTTACTCGCGGGCTATTCCACATCTAGAACCCCAACACCCTGTAGACATTCAATTAATTTGAGCAGCTACTAGATTAGATTTGATAAGTCAAAACTTATGTTTGAGCAACCACTATGTTCTTTACTCAGCATAAGATTCTAATCCTTACTTTTCACCATTTAGGCAACCGACCAAAAACCAATTACCTAGTGCACCACAACACTGCAACTAATCCAACCATAGCCTCCTCCCTAGGGTAAAGTCATGGACTCTAATCATCTCATGGCTTTCCACAACACATCCTTAACCCTAGTATCATTTTGTAATTCTACTGACAAAATACCGAATCTCTTAGTAGTGTAAAGCATTTGAGTTCTTAGTCAACCATGATATATTTTATAGTAATTTATTATTACTAAGGCTTGTTAAGGTGAATATGGCCATCAAGTAACATAGGCTTTTCTAGTGGTAGGATATAACTAAATTATCATGTCATTCTAAACAATTATTTTAAATAAATAACAGTGTACAAATAAGGAATAATAAAAATATTGATAATTAAATAATTAAAGGATGCAGGTTCAACATAATGAAAAACATGTGACTTGCCTCTAGAGTCTCTAATTATTTCACAGTAGACTTCAGGTTTGACACCAACTACTTTATTGCACCTGTAACTCCTCCATTGACCAACTAGTTGAATCCGAATACTAGCGTAAGAGAGCGAATTCAAATGAGTTCCTACTTAGCATAATGCAAGTTGGGAACAAAATTTAATAAAATAACTGGAAAGGCATAGAAAAATAGGTTTAGGTGGATAGGGTTCAAATGGTGCTTGGTTTGACTGAACGGAATTAAAAATGAGTTAGATGAGTTCGAGATGGTTGAAATGGGTATATTTGTATTAAATGGGTTTCTATGAATAGTAATGGGCCTGAACGATATTAGGCATGGGGTCAATATATAATTTGGGCTAGCTAGGGTTTTATAAGAGTTTATTTAGACTAAACATAGTTGAGAATAGGCTTCATGGAGTCAAAATGGTCAAAATGAGTATAAATGTGCTTATTGGATTTTTGTAAACAGTATCGGGTTAACACTATTCAGAGTGGATAAGGTTTTGGAATAGTAACAGTTTGGGTTTTAAATAGTATGGGTTTTATACTGTTTGCAATAGGTTAGGGTAGGAACAGTACCAGGTTTGGGTTTGGAACAGTATAGCTACAGTACTAGGCTAGGCCCGATTCGGATTTTGGCTCATGGACTGAACTAGCCTGGCCTAAAGCCTATTTGGTCCATTGTCTTCTTTCTTGGTTGCTACAATGCACCGAGCGATGGTGACAGTGAGCAAATTGAGTGCTGACGAAGGTCATTGATGGCAACCGAGCGCATGGTTGAGTTCCACTATGCTATGAGGTTCCATTTTGGCATTTGCGAGGTTCGGGGATTAGTGGTTGTGGCTCGCAGTGAGTGGAGCTCCTTGGGACATTCCCATGGCACAGGAACACTCAAGTGATCCTCTGGCAAGGTTAAGGAGATTTTTAGCATCTACAACACCTTGGGATCACCATGGTATCAACTAACTTGGCTTGGGCGACTTAATATGAGCTGCCCTTGTGTGACCTATTCACACGGCGGTGGTGAATGGCGTTGGAGATGATGAGGCTAGGGGAAGGCTAGGCATGGTCATTGTTGGGTTTAGGAGGGTATGAGGAAGTTTCAATTACGAGGAATTGAAGAATGGTTACCTATGGTGAGAAGTTGAACTTGGAGCTTCACCAGCGCAGGGGAGGGTGGCAGTAGTGATGTGGTTCAGTTCTGCAGACAAGGTGGCTTCAGTTAAGCAATTGCCAGAGGTGTGAGTCGCTCTGGCCACTTGGCCTGGCTTTATAGCCGAGGTAAGGCGGTGCTAGCAGTGGATGCTTGACTAGGGTGGTGGTACGTGGCCGGCGAGAGAGGGAGTGGAGAATTTAGTGAAGGTCGGCAATGGTGGCGGGGAGGTTAGCAAGCGGCGTGGCACATTAGCTTTAGTGTTCCTTGAATGGTGAGCTGTGGTGGTCAACGAATGTGGGCGTGGTTGTCAGCCGGGAGAGCAGCGTGTTGCGGCGGCGACGAGGATAGACAGGGTGGCCATGGCGCGTGGCTGGGGTGACGGGACGAGTAGTAATGAGGGTGGCAGGGCTTGTCAAGAGGGCGTCAGAGGGTTGACAGGGGCATGGCAGTGGCGAGCGGTGATAACCTGTGTGGCAGGGAAGGACAGGAGTGAAGGCGCATTCCAGAAAGGCGCCAAGGGTTGGCGAAGATGGCAATGACCGAGAAGGAAAATGGAAAAAGCTAAGAAATTGTCAAATTAGAAAAGAACCGAATTCAAATGGAATTTTAAAACTATTTCATTCAACACTTTCTCTATAGCCGGTGTCTCTGTTGCTAGATTTGGACACGAATCTTGCTTGGGTTTCGGTGGGTGGCTTGCTGGCTCATGCATGCGCTGTCTGTGGTTGCTAGAGTGGCCGTGCAGTAATGAGCAACATATCAGAGACGAGGGTACGTTGGTTTCACGGCTGGCTAGTAGGGTGTGTGGTGTCGGCCTGTGTGCATATCTACGGTACAGCGGAGGTGCTCGTTATAAACAAGGACACTCCTACATGGGCCTATTATCTTGTATTGTTTTTTTGCTCCAGATTAGATCAGGTCTGGGGCCAATAACATAGGAGCTTATTGTTAAACTTTTGGCTTATAGTTTAAAGCTAGTTTTTTAGCTTAAGGAGTTTAAAAGCAGTTTAATTTGAAGTCAAGCCAGACTGTTTGGCATTCTAGTTTATTTGGCTTTTGAGCGATGGCTTATTTGTTGAAATGTCTAAAATGCCCTTGTTCTAATATTATAGATGAATTCCATTCCGGTGGTGAAAGCATCTAGGCCCCTAAAAATGGTTTTGGTAATTAATGAATTTATGTGAATATGGGACTAACGTGCTTAATGAGTATGCAAAGGTTAAGTCCATATGTTGGTGACAAGATGCAAGCCAAAGGATAAATGAGAAGACCAAAATGGCTCAAGGCAAAGGTATACTTAGAATAGGATCTCTTTTATTTTTACCAGTTTTAAGGCGAAAAGTTGGAAGACCAGATTATAGGCTAGATAATCGTACTATAAAGAGGGATCATGGCAAGTAGCTTGATAGCAAATTTTATGTGCCATTTGGATCAAATTAGAAACTTGCATTCATCAAAAATCAGATTTAAAACCAAAACTGTGCTCTGTCTGGAAGAGCGGTAGTTCCACCGATTTGAACGTCGGAACTACTGTAGAGCGGTAGTTCCGCACCCAGAATCGGAACTACTGACGACTGGAAGCTCCGGATCCAGAGCAGAACCTTTTTTCCGGAGAGCACCCCGGATGCATTTCGGATTTTGCGGGAACAGAAGTACCGGCGCTTTCAACACCGGAACTATCGCAGAGAGCGGTAGTTCCACATTTTGGAGCGGTACTTCCGGAGCCCGAAACCTCGGGAGGGGGAGCGGAACCTTTTTTTCTAGAGACCACCCTCCGAACGAAATCGGAATTTTCGCGGAGCGGAAGTACGGCGTTTTCAACTTCGGAACTACCGCAGGGTGCGGTAGTTCCGCTATCCAGAGCGGTACTTCCGAAGTCCAGAAGCTCCGGACTCAGAGCGGAGCCTTTTTTCCAGAGAGCGCCAACTTTGGGACTTTTGGAATTCGGCTCAAGCGGTAGTACCGCGCCGACTTTGCGGAACTACCGGAGAGCGGTAGTACCGCAAGTTAGAACGGTGGTAGTACCGTGCCGCCAAATCCAACGATCAATGCAGAGCTCTGACATAGCCGTTCTGTAGGCTAGATTTGGGAGCGGTAGTTCCGCTCCCCCTGAATGTTTTCTGGAATTTGTTACAAACGGCTAGTTTTGGTTGGTGGAGGGTATAAATACCCCCACCACTGCTCAAGGACAGTAAGTAGTGACCCATTGAATATTCTTTGAGCTTAGAGCATTCATTCCACCCTTATTCTCATTTTGTGCATTCAATTTGAGGTGGTTGAGCAAATAGTGCTTGCATTCATTAGTTGATCCATTTGGCACTCATTTGCACTCAAGTGAAGCCCTGGTTTATTACTCTTAGTGCTTGCCGGCACTTGGACGATTGGGTGGAAGATTGATCGGTGATCTTTTCAAGGGAGATTGTGAGAAGACCCGGTATTCTTGTGAAGGTCGAAACTTGCCTACCCGGAGCGGGGAAGAGCTACCACTAGTGATCGAGATGCTTCGGCTTAATTCATGGAGCCGGTCCAATTCGTTTGGGCTAACCTCAACGTGGACTAGGGAAAACCGGCAAGTTTTCGAACACCACGGTAAAAATATCGATTGTGTATATTTCTCTCTTGCTTCACTCTAGCTATTACTCGTTTGCTTTATTGTAATCATTTGCTTGATTTTTAGCTAGTATAGTCATTTGCTTAACTAGAATTGTGTAGACTTAATTGCTTTACATTCTTGCATTTAGAATTGGAGAGAATTAATTTAGTAAGCAAGAAAAATTTAAAAATCTTCTATTCACCCCCCTCTAGTCGGTATCCTTGATCTTACAGGTGGGTTGTCGCTGTCATCTAGACACCATCGCTCTCACCGTTGGGATCTAGAAATGATGATCTATTGTGCAATTTGGTTTGGCAGAAGGAAAAAATGAGGAGAAAAGGAGAAGAATTGTGACTATATAAACAATAGCATTGGTGGGTAATTTCCACGAAAGTGTGTGGCAAGACCTATTCCCAACCTGCAAAAGCCAAAATAAGCACCTCTTTCCTGGTTTTTGGTTTATAGTTGTAAAGTGGCTTATGACTTTTCAAAAGCTTGGTTAAAAAGCTATATATTTGTTTAGCCTTAGGCTTTTTTGCTTTTAAGCAGAAGGAAAAGCCCAAATAAACTAGACCTTAACAACATTGGGTTGGGCAAAAATTCCAGACCTTTGATAGGAGACTGGAACTAGCCGGATTCCGGATATCTACTTCTACTGGCCTTTGTTTTCTTTTGGTCTGTGTCTCAAGGATATAAGTAGCGACTAAATTGTATAATTAATAGCGTATGCGGTTGTGTCAAATAAGTTAACATAGGAAAACCCAACTCCGGAATTTACTAAGGTCCTGTTTGGAATGCGGGAATTTTTCCCGATTCCTACGGGAATTGAACTGTTTCCTGCAAAATTCCTGTAAAATTCATGTGAAATTACTCTGTTCCAAACAGGCCCTAAAGCTCCTACCACAACAAGAAAACAAAGAACCAGCAAGAATTAACTGGTTCCCACTGGAATTGTGAACCTTAACATAGCCCAACACGCTGGGCTCGAATCACGCGCTACTGCTCCTGCCGCACGTGGGCCTCAGCCCAATAGGAACATGGTGCGACCTCCACCCATTTTGGGATTTCCTCCCATGCAGACCCGATCAACTACCTGTTCTACCTTGGGCTCCCGTTTTGATCTTTGATTTGACCCACTGCTCATCCTGACGCGACCCATTGCTCCTTCTAACCGTTGATCATGTCTTTCGGATTCACTTCGGATATCCTTCTAACCGTTGATCATGTCTTTCGGATTCACTCCGGATATCCTTCTAACCGTTGACCATGTCTTTCGGATTCACTCCGGGTATCCATCAAGCTTGGTTGCCAGGGAAGGGATTATTATCGTTTTCATCCGATCCCTAACGCGTTTAGTTGGCAGAATCCTCAGCGGATTCCCAGAAATCTTTCAGTAATCCTACGAGATTACTTTCTTTCGTAAAACAATTAGTAATCTGAATCATAAATTCAATTGGTCCCAGGTTACCATCAATTCCAAAAATCTGTTTCCCGTAGAAAAGCAAGTCTATCTTAAATTACCAAGGGAAAATAATCGTTAATACAGTGATTTACCATTTGCATAAATTTTCCATAGTCAAATTTTGAACTTCAAGGATACATAATCCAAATTAAAAAACACTTTTTTCAAAATATGAATTTTGAAACAAAATACCAAAATTTGAATCATGAATTTTGGAATTTTAATCCAAACTATTTAAATTTTGAAATTCAAAAATTTCACGTTTGGATTTTGAAAATCCTATTTTTTGAAATTTGAATCTTACACTTTAAATTTTCGAATTTTGGATTTCAAAAAATAAAGTTTCAAGAATTTAAATTTTACAAACTCAAATTTTGTTAGTTGAATTTTTGAATTTCAGACTTTAGAATCCTGAGAATTTAAATTCCAAAACTCAAATTTTAAAATTCAAAAATCCAAAATTTGAACTTTTGAATAATAAGAATTGAAATTTTGAATGTTGCATTTTTAAGTTGTGATTAAATTGTAAAATTCAAAATTTTTATTTTTAATTAAAAATTTATAAATGTTAGCCTTCAGGAAATTTTAAATCATGTAATTTAAATTTGTGGACTTGTTGGTTTGAGTTATGAAATGTTTGAACTATTACAATGATCATTATGTAGTTTCATTCTAACCAACCAAACGCTAGAATATTAGATTACTGACAATGTGTTTACCAGTAATCAAATTAAGGGGAATATTAGATTACAGGGGAATGTGAAATTATGCAATTATTATTCATTTAGCTGGTAGAACACCGCTGCAACGAATAATAAGACCATCCTATAGAACTTTTATGAAAGTTCTTTTGTAGGCTCTAATTATACAAATGCCTAATGCAACTATTTAAATACCCTAACTCCTGGAGACTAAACACTAAAGGCAACACGCTCATCCCCACCTCCAAGTATGGCATCCAACTCGCCAAGGTCCTCGGTATGCTCATCCCTATCCCACACAGTATCCTCTAGGTCTGAATATCCCACATCCACCCTAAGGTAATTCCTAACTAGACAAGGATCTAACAAAGGAAATTAATAGAAAGGATAAGTATAAATTTACTCAGTAAGCATTAATAGCAAAGAAATACACTGTATGACTCATCTCTGTCTCATTATCACAATTTCTATTCCATCTCTTTTGTCAGAAAAATATATTATCAAATTTAGTGGGATATTCAAGTTTTAATTTTTGAATATACTACTAGTCACTCGGTGAGAAGAAAGACCCTAGTGGTCTCCGTAGTCTCCAATCAAAGAGATAGGTATGAATTCATAATTTTCATTTTTAGTACTACACAGATTTGTGCCACTTTACACATAGCTACTCTGAGCCCTCTTAAAATTGGGTATCCTGTATTTCATTGATGCAGTGCCAAGTTCATATTACATAACATTTTCCTATATTACGTTATTAGTTCGCTACCTAACAATTTTCCGTCAGTGACCTAGAGCGTTTTTGCACCCTCACCCAACACCCACCGACCTCGAATAAATGTTGGTTGGGTCGGTTATCCCTTGACTCAACACTCCACCTGTGCTAATATATACGTCTTGGATCCCCCACTTCCAGACTCTACCGTTCTTGGGTTCCTCTACTAAATTATGCTAGTTACCATTGTGGAGAGAAATAGCAACGTAACAGGGTAGCATTTTCTACCTGTCAAAAATGGGAATATGGCTGACACTTGAGTACTGCCCTCTTGTCTAGTGAGAGTTGTTTGGTCCTAATGTCATACCCATATGTAGAGAGCCCCAACCTTTTCCTCTCTTTCCTGACCAGGGCACCCTCTACCAGCCTATTCTATTATTTCTTATCTCTTATCTCATCACCTTATCTCTTTTCTTATCTCATTTATCCGAATTTATTTACATTTTTAGTGCATATAATAATATATGTTGTAGGAATTTAGCTTTTATCGAGTAAAATAACTAGTTAAAATGATCAAGAAATAAGCTTGCCTAGGATTTAATACAGATCCAGACTCATGTAAGATTGAGTAAAATCCTTCCAGTGACTCAAATAAGCACCTGCAGTTAATATGTAGGCTACGACTTAATTTACGAAAACAAAATAAAATATGATGTTCCGATGTGTTTGTGCTCCTAGGGTGATGCTTTGGTTGATTTAAACCGGCCACGGTAATCATAATTAATTTCTATCTGATACTCGTTGCTTGATGTTGTCATACTAATGTTAGGGGATGTGACTTATCTAGGAGGTATGCTCCGCGTTTTGTTGATGTTTGGGTATTTGTAACATCCCAAAATTTTCTTTCTGGAAAAATTTAATTTCAAATTAATTATTTTAAAGTATTTGAGTTTTATTTGGATTTCCCCTGAATTTCTGTTTTTGAAAAGCTAGATTTGAAAAGTATTTTAAGAAAAACCTAAAATTATTATTAAATAAAAAGATATTTTGAATTTCTATAAAAATCCTAATTAAAATTAATTATTTGGAGTTATTTGGCTTTTATCTGGTTTCCTGGATTTTCTGGAGTTTAAAAATGTATGTTTGAAATTAAAAAGTATTTCAAATATGAAAATTAGGTACCAAAAGTAGTTGGAAATAATTTTATTAAGTCCAAAATATCTCCAGGAGCTTCTGTGAATTTTTCTGGAATTTTTGGAATTTATTTCATGTTTTTCTGAGCTTATTTGAATTTTCTAGGCTTTTCTGAAAAATCTGAAAATCAAAAATAAAATCAAAACCTCTCCCCTCTCCTCCGGCCGCCACGTGGACGGCCAGATCTTCTCCACGTCGCCGCTCGGATCCGCCTCCCCCTCCTCCCGGGCCAACAGGTGGCCGGCCCAGATCGGCCGCACCCCACTCGCCCGGCCCATCCACCCGTCCGCCCCATCTCCCCGCTCGGCCGTCCGATCCGTGCCTCTCTGCGTGGCGACATCGGAGCCATCGGCTCCATTCCCCCTCTCGGCCCCGCTGACAGGCCGGGCCCGCCTGTCAGCTTCGTCCCCGTCCGCGCGCCGTCTCCCTCTTCCCGCTCGGCCGCGCCATCCCCGCCGCCCCTCGCCCCTCGGGTCTCCTTTCCTTTCCCGCCGCCCGTGCGACCCGCGCCTTTCCTTCTTCTTCCTCCCCCGATTGCCTTCCTTCTACGGCGCCGCTTTCCCCTTTTCTCCCCGCAATCGCCGCCACCTCTCCGCCATCTCCGGCGACCGATTCCCGCCGGATCTCCCCTCCCCGACCCCTATAAAGAGGCCCCCGAGCAACCCCGTCCCTCACCCCACCTTCCCCTCCACTCCCCTCTCTCTCCCGGCCACTCCATCGCCCCCGCGCCGTGCGCACCCTTCTCCGCCGCCGCATTTGGCTCCGGCGAGGAATCGCCGCCGACTCGGTCCGCCTCTCGCCTCGCCGACGACCCCTTCGGCTTCGCCGCGTCGCCCCCGACGTCCTTCGCCCCTCGGCCGTGCCTCTTCGCCACCGGAGCTCCATCGCCGTCGCAACCCGAGCGCCGCCGCCGCTCCGCGCTCGCCGCCGGTCACTTCCAGCCGCCCCCGGTAATCACTGCCCCCACCACCGCACTCCCCGTCGCCCCCTCTCTCTCCTCGGCCCCTCGCCGTCGGCAGCCACGCCGCCGTTCGCCGGCGAGCACGCCGCCCCCGAGCACCCTCCGGCCGGCCTCCCACGTCGGCGTCCCCGTGCCTGCGTGGCGCTTGCGTGTCGGCCCGGTGGCCGCCACGTCGCCACCACCTCGGCCACGTCTGGCACGCAAGCCGCCACCCACCACCCGTGCCACCTCACCAATTCCCCTCCTCCGTGGGCTCGGTCCATAGACCCAGGCCCACACGTCAGTGGCATGTCCCTCAGGGCTGACGTCAGCGTGGCGCAGTAAACCGATTTTCCCGTTGGAAAATAATTCGGCCGAAAAAGAAATTCTCAGGGCTGACGCATTGCTGACGTCATAAACCCTTTTTCAGTAGAAAAATAATTCCAGAAATCAGTCTTTTTCCTTTTTCTCTGATTTTAATCTTCTCGGAGCCCGTTCTCCCTCGTTTTAACTCCGTTTGAGCCCATTCAAATTTCTAAATTCATCAAAAATTCCAAACTATCCATTTCTTCCATCCTTTCAAATATTTAAAATTTATTTGATATTTCAAATATTTAAATTTCAAATTCCAATACCTAGTTTAAATTCAAAGCCTCAGTTCCATTCCAAATTTCCTGTGCACTTTCAAAATTCAAAATCAAATCTTGCCAAATATCTATAAAATCCATTGTAATTTCCTTGGTCCAAATATTGTCTCAGTAATTTCGTTTCCCAACCGATCTTCCAGATATTCGTTCTCACTCGTGTGAACTCCGAATTCGTTGATTCTTTCTTCTAAATTCATATAAAATCATAATCTATCCAACTATGGCCTCTGTTGAATTTTTGGATCTTATTTGAATTTTCGTTTGTATTTATTTGCTTTGTTGCCTCGTCTTTTCTCGCGTAGATTCCAACGTTGTCAACGAACCCTCTCCACAGCAGCAAGAAGACCCAGAAACCCTACAAGAAGGCAAGTCTCCTTTGACCATCTTGAACCTATGCTTTTGAAATGTTTTTAAAATATTTTAAATTATGTGCATTGCTATTTACCTAAAGTCACTAGTTCAAATCTTTAGGAACTACTTATTCCAACTTGCTATGCCCTCCATTGAAATTGAATGCCATGTACCCTTGTCACCCTAGAACTTCCTTTGTCTCAATAATGAGATTAATATTAATCTTTGTGAATATTAGAATGGTAGTATAATGCTTAGTCATGCTATCTAATATCCTTTGGAAAATCTTGAAAATGGGAAATTATGGTTTATTATTAAATCCTTGTGTTTGAAAGTGAAGTGGCAATTGGAGTTGTCACTGTGATTTTAAAATAAAATAAAAATGTGAAAGTTGGTTTAGATTAGGGTGGATGGTTGTTTGGGTTGGTGCAGTAAGCACGAGAACTTGTTAAGTGTATGTTCCACCCTAGTCAATTAAGGACCGACGCTTGTGTTTGTCCAAACTGAGCATTAACCGTACAACCACAAGTCTATATGGGTACGACCTAGCTAACTAACCTATAAAGGTGTAGTTTAGATATCACCAGTGGTGTATTGAGTGCCAGGGTGTACTGGTTACTCATAGTGAGGGACAGGGTTTACTGTACTCATATGGCGCAAGAGGGGGCTTCAGATTGGGCGGATTTAACCCTTCTGCGGTGAAACCTCAGCGGGTGGTCTCTAGCTATACTGGAGTAGGTGAAAGGCTTTGTGATATTTTATCTGGGTCTCATGCCAAAGGAAGCATGTTGACTATTAAGATAATTTATCTCTTGTGGGTAAAGTTGTACAACCTCTGCAGAGTGTAAAACTATTCGAATAGCCGTGCCCACGGTCAAGGGCGGGCAAGGAATGCATTCACATGGTAGATTTCTGGCTTTGCTTTAAAAATCAAAAGTTTGTATTCCGAGGGTGGAGGGAACTCTCGGAAGGGAATCCTGGCGGATGGAGCCAGAGAGGGTGGATGGAACCCGCAGTTTAAAACTTGACCAATGGTAATTGGTTAGCTAGTGTTGGTAGTTGGAACCTTCACTAGAAAGTTAATTGTGTTAAAACATTTACTTCATTAAAATAATGCCTTCGAAAATAATTAGTAGTAATTGAATTTTAAAATGTTGCGTTGTGCAAAAGAACCATATGGCCTTCTTTGTTAAGCCTTGCATCTATGCATTTTTCCCAAGACTTGCGGAGTACTTTATGTACTCACATGCTACACTTAAAAATAACATCTCAGAGGAAGTTGAAGCTCAAGAAGGTGACTACGACTACTGCTTCGCTTGTGGCTGTGATGGATTCTTCCTGGAGGACTAGGTCGCGCTTCCCCAGTCAACTGCCTGTGGCATATTGATGGGTCTGCTTTAATTTCACTTTGCTTCCGCTGTGTTTGATTGTGCGAGGTCTTGAAACCTCCTTTGTAATAAGGTGACCCGATGGTCAGTACTCTTATCTATTGTAATGAATCGTTGATGGTGATGTTTCCCATTCTGTTTGACTGTGTGCACTAGCTTTGATCTGGGACTAGTGCTGTAATACACAGAGGGTCCGGGTTTGGTAATCCGGGGGCCCGACAGTAATTTTCTACCCAGGCGCGATTAAATAGATACACGTGCAAATATAACTACAAAAATTATTCCCATGCAATTTTACAAATGCAAATGCCTATTTAATTTTATGCAGGTGCGTATGCATTTATCTACCTCTCTAAATAAATATGGGACTACTTCTATTTATATCATGGTGCGTGTTCGTTAATAACAGACTCTGGCCAGTCCATTTTAGGGGTGACATTTACCCGGTGTGTTTAATTTAGTTATTTTTTCAGTGATTAAATTATTTATAATTCAACATATTATTTATCTAATTTAGTGATTTTATTGTAGATTAATTTATTTATAATACCTAAAATTATTTTCGTGTTTTCCCCAATCTCTCTGTGTCCCGTGCATTTTTGTGCTAACCCTGAAATTAATTTAGTCAGTTTTAAATTTTTACAACTTAAATACTATTTAAATTTTTACGTACAATTTTTAATCTTCACGTACGATTTTATACCATCGCCTATAATTTTAAGTTTTTTTGATAGTGATTAATTTATTTTAATAATTAATAATAATTATTAGTGGGTTTCTATAATTTAAATGAGGTTAACCAAACTATCTAGGTATTTAAACACATAGCGAACCGATCTAGATGACAATACGTAAATTAAGTTTATACACGTATAATCTCTCTCCTAAATCACTATTTGGCCAAATGGCTTGCTGGCCATCTCCCCTGCCACTACTCCCTCCAATTTCTCGCTCTCCTCTTCTCCTCTTGGTCAGTCCGCTGTTAGCTCCACTCACGCGCCTCGCCAATTCGTGTTCCAGGTTGCTAGCCCGACACCGGCACGCACGCGGACCATGCACAACACGGCACTCCCACGACGCAAAACACCGGACGCCACTAAGCACCATACATCAACTCCCTAATTATTTACACAATAATTATCCCTACGGTAATTAATTACACTAATTAATTACTATACTAATAAATCACCTGCACTAGTTAATTATCTATACTAATTAATTTATACATATCCACCTACACTAATTAGTCTATACCTAATCACCTACCCTAATTACACACGCATGCACACACGCACCGACACTACACCTGGTCAGCACACACCACTACTTAGGGTTTGTTTGGATCCCATGGGCTAACAACTAGTTGCTAATTTTTAGTCCGTGTGGATCCAGACAGGAGGGCTAATGAGTGGGCTAAAGTTTAACCAAAGCCCCAACTAGTTGTTAGCCAACTAGTTGACCAAACCCAGCTAATGAGGGCTAAAGGACCAGCCGGATGGAAAAAAGACGCCAATACCCACGCCAACCCTCCCAGACCGCCATGCATAGGGGTATAACAGACTTTGTACTGAGATAGTAGTACTTATTAGTCTTTGGATCCAAACAGGACTGGGCTAATCTTTAGCCAGCTAACTACTAGTCAGCTAACAACTAGTACTAGCTAACAACTAGTCCTAGTCCATCCAAACAGGCCTTTAGTGCTACTACTAGTAACTATCAACTACTATTTCTAATGTTTCCCTGCTACTACTCCCCCGGCGCCGTTTTGTCCCTACGCGGCTTCTCTTCTCGGCTCCTCTGGCTCCCAGTTCTGGCCCCATGCGTGTGCAGCTATAGGCCCCTGGCCTCGGCTCCCGTTGCGCTGTGGGCCACCAGCGTGGCACCAGTAGAAGGATGCATGGTGGTACTGCTGATGAGTTTTTACGTGTCTATACAAAGAACAATGATCTGTTGATGAAAATAAAAAGTTCTCCGAACCGATTGTACAAGATTTTTTTAAAAACTTAAAAATCGGCTTGTCTGAAAAGCATTCTGGAGGAGCTAGGTGACAGCAAAGAGCAAACTCGAGAGAGTGGTCAGCATGACGAGTCCCAAGGGATAATTGCGTCAAGCACGGAAGCCAGCGACTCAAGTTAAGGCTGTGGATTCCATACACAGGGGTGCACATGGAGAGCAGGTCGAACGCATAGGGAGTGCGCAGATGCGCGGAAGGTTTCGACCATGCAGGGCGCAGGAGACGTCCCAAGCTGTCCCAGGCGTCCAGAGAAGATACGAGTACTAGAGGAGTTTCGAGTAACCGGAAGCTTTTGAGTGCGAAGTCAGAAGCGTATGATCGAACTTCGAGTTCGAGTGCACAGTCGGAAGCATTCGAGTGCTACCAATCGAAAGCTCTGAGCGGTGTGGTCAAAGAATCAAAGTACGCAGCGATCAGAGATTCTGGAGCACGGAGTGGTCGGAGGTTGCGTGGTCGAAGCCAATAGTGGTATCGACACACATCACGGGGACCAGCAGGTCTCACTGAAGGAAAAAGACGACACATCCCTGCGGGAGACAGTGCCAAAGAATGTTTTTGAGCAAGGACGACCAAGCGATAAGTCCCACAGACACGCAAAAAGGTAGAGGAAAGTCTCATGAGCATGCGTCAGTCCCACGCTCGAGAGGAAGATGTCACCCGCAGTGCCAATGGAGGAAGAGCGGGCAGGTGTGGATGCCAGTGCGGTAACAGTGGAAGATGAAGGGAGCGGAAGGTTCGGGTAACGGCAAAGCCAAGACGGCTATGGGAGCAGGTGCTCTAGCCCAGGCAAGCGTGCAAAGAAGGACGAGTTCAGTCCATGTGCGAGACGCGGCAAGCGTTGGTTTGTGCGGGGTTCAGGATGGAGCAAGCACATTCTGTAGGATGGTGCTGACTCAGGAAAGAACGACGCACGGGATTGCAAGAAAAGGATGGAAGATGAGAGAAGATCGGCATGATCAAGTTTCAGAAGATAAAAGAGAAGATCAGCATGATCAAGTTTCAGAAGATAAAAGAGAAGATCGGCGTGATCAGGTGGAGAAACAAGATTAAGGGGAAGAATATTGGGAAATAGTCCCACATTGCTTGTGGGAAATGAAAAGGCACAACTTATAAGTGTAAGGGAGTCTCCACCCATTGAACTAGTCTTTTATAGGAAGAAGGTCCAATACCACTTATAAGGTTGTTGCTTGAGGGGCTTGCTTGTGGCAGCCCATTTAAGACCTGGGGACCAGGGAGTAAACCCAATTAGATCTGGTGGGGTGCCAGGGTCCGGATTTAACAATAGTAAGCTCCGTGGCCGATTTCCCCTGCTTCCCCCTAGCGCTTGGCTCGTTATTGCAATTGCCGTTGGCTACACCTGCCTCCTGCTCCTCGCCCAGCCTGGCTCGCCTCCGACCAACCGGCTCAGTTGCTCCCTCATCGCCATTCTGCTTGGTTGTGTCCGATGCCTACCACTACTGAATTACTCTTGGCTCAACCACGACGCCCTCGGCTCGGCCTCCTCACCGGCTGAACTCAGCCCCCTACTGTGAGTTACTTTCTTAAGCTCGTTATGCTTTTGATTATTTCTAATTTGTGGATTTGATTTGTTACTTGCATGGTGATTGCAGTGATGGTGGTGGTGCAGTGCCTCAGCTATGGCTCACTGCGAGGGGGCTCAGGGTCGCCTCATGCGCTAGGGAGCATGGTGGAGTGTTGCCAAGTGCGTGTGGTGGCTGTGCTAAGCGTGCCAACGCCATGGCATGCTTTTTGGCAGTATGTTCTACTCACTTCTTGATGTGGTCAGGTTGAAAATGGAAAAGCGACGATGGGAGGTCATGGTGGTGATGCTATCCTCCATGTGCTCTCAGTTGACTCCTCAGTCCCTCCTATCTTTGTCGGCTTGGAGTGGTCCTTGCGGTTGTGGATGGTTCTATGTCTTCATGAACACCGTCCTTGCCCTGCCATCTTCCAAAACTCCTTTGAGCTCTTCTCCTCTGGGCTCTTCTCCCTTACTGCTTCTCTATGGCTACCTTTGAACTTTGGTTATGGTGGGGCTTTTCTTGGCTTGGTTCCCTGTGTCTCGGCTGAGAGGTGGAATGACAAGGTGGTTATTTGCTTTGACCTGGTTGGCTTTCGGTTTGAGGAAGGAAGTGAGCTGAGAAATGTAATGAGGGGTGAATGCTCTCTGTTGGTTGCTTCTCTAATAGTTGGCTTGCTTAAAGAGGGAGGAAATGGTTGGCCTCTCTCTAGCTGTGCATTGGTTCCATCTTATCCCCAACTCCCTCTGGCTGGCTATGCAATGGGTTTGGGGTTTGGTCTTATCTCTTGCCCCCTCTCACTCACCTGTGGCTTCGTAAAAATGAGGTTTTATCTCATGGTTAAAAGTGAGTGGGGGTGAAAATGGCACTTGACTTGGTTTTCTACTGTGTGAGGTAAGTCGGTAAATACTACAGTGAGTGTTGGATTGATTTTTTGCCGAATGATGGGACCCATTTAAGTAGCACTGTCGACCGGCCCTAGACGATCCTGGTATCTCATGAGCGCTAAGGTTCTGTATTCAAAAAAATGGATGGGTTCTAATGGTAATTAGACTTTCATTTATTTATTTTGTTTGGTTTTTTCGGTCTTCTGTTATTTGTTTTATTTGCAATTAAAATAATGTCAGTTGTTCTAATTTAGCGATATTGATGTAGTTAAAATTGTATTATAGCTATTTCTATTTTGAGACAATGGCCTTGGTTAAGATTGGGATTTGCAATCTGATGCAATTTGAATTTTGTTTGATGTAAATTAAATTGTAATTTTTGGAGATCGAGAGTTGTAATTGAATGTACCTTGAGACATAAAATAATTTTAATTAAAACTATTATATTAATGTAATATGGATTATTAATTTTTTTATTTGATTAGATGAACGATTTTAATTATTGCTTGATGGATGGAATTTATTTGTTGTAACTGGATGGTAAACATTTTTGTGACTTACATGCACTATTTGGGATCATGTTGAGATGAATTCGTATTTGAAAAACTTGAATTTTGATATGGCTCATAATTTTTTATTGGACTGGTCTTGTGGAAAGGATTTATTTATTCATTCTGCTCTTGTATAAAAAAATTCCTTGAACTGTTGCTTAATCAAATGCTTAATTAATTTCCATTAATCTCACTTTGTTAATTAAATCAGATTAGGAGAATCCAGGTTCTGAGATCTGAACTTGAAGCATGTGCTGCAGGGTGCTAAGCAAGATACGTTGAAGCATGCGCTGCAGGGCGCTGAGCAAGATATGTCCCGAGTTGGAGTTTTGTTCAGAGAAGCAAAATTTCTGCTCTTATGTAACTTCCTGGAGTTCAGAGTGGTGCCGTGTAGTGGTGGAGCTAGAAAAATTACAATGGGTGTGCACACTTCACACGTATAGTTCCATAGCATGATTCAACTAATCAACTTGCTCTGCTGCTCTACATTCACATTTCACAATCACAAATGACAAATCACAATATTGTTTTCATTTCAACTCTCCAAATCTCCAATCACAACATTTCATAAATCCCAAATCATAAATCAAATTGGAATGCTTACATTGATGCAATGCTGATCCCCTTGGCCACTGGCCATTGCTCGTCTGCTCGCCGACGGGCTACAAGACTGCTCTGGTGCAGCAGTACTCCTTGCCTCCCTTGCCGGTTTGGCGGTTTGAGTAATTAAATGATTATTGATTCAACTTGCTCATTCTCTATTGCTCTACATTCACAATTTACAAATCACAAATTGTTTTCAAGTTTCAACTCTCCTAATTTACAATCACAACATTCCATTCCCACAAATCCCAATGATAAACATGGGATTCATAATTGAATGCTTAATCTACAATGTTGTTCGGCTGCTCCCCTTGGCCCGTTGGCTGCTATCCACTGCTCTTGCTTGCCTGCAGTGCAGACTTGCTCGGCTGCTGCTCCTGGCCCTCGGTGGTGCCTTGGCCGTTGGCAACTGGTGGCTGGACACATGTCACACCGAGCCATTGGCCCACTACAGAGCCATCGCAGGAGTAGTTGCATAGCCACAGGAGGACATGAGTTGGCCGACTGATGCTCCTGCTCTGCTTTCCAGCCTCGCAAGCTGTGCTGAGGCACTGGCCCATTGCAGAGCCATCGCCAGAGTAGTTGCATAGCCACAGGAGGACAAGAGTTGGCCGGCCGATGCTCCTGCTCTACTCTCCAGCCTCGCGTGCTGCATCGAGCCATTGGCCCACTACAGAGCCGCCACTGGAGCAGCTGCACAGCCACAGGAGGACAAGACATAGCCATACCCACATAGGAGGAGAGGAGAGATGGGGGATTTAGGGTTATCTCATGTCTCTGGATGAGTACATGACTCATGACTTGGTGACTGGATAGCGGACTCTTGAGTAAATGGTGTGTGTTCTTCGGTTCGATTGGGCAATGGGCACTTAGGCCACTTGGGGTGTCTGGGCAATGCTTTAGTGGGCTGCATAGGCACATAGCTCATACTTGCAGTGCTGAACTATTGATCTTGCGTGTTTCAAAATTTTAGGTGTGTCCGGTCATAATGGGCATCCCGGTCAGCTTCGCTCCTGGTGCCACATTCTCATTCTTGTAATCAAGTTGCACATGCTTGGTTAAAGCAAGGGCACAGTATGGATCAGATGCCGTGATGTTATGGCATTACCAGGGTTAACAATTTCGGTGAAATTTTGATGAAAATTTTGGTTTTTTCATTCTTTTCACTGCATACTGAAAAAACTCGCATTCGATCAAAAAATTCGGGTGTATTTGAATTTGGGCACTGAGTCGGCTGACATAAGAGACCTAGAGTGCAGCCGGCCTACTCCCACATGTCATAGCCCAGGCCCAGGTGCGCAACTCCACATTTTGGCTTTGGTGTGAATGCCCTAATCTCCATTCCTTCCCATCCACGGAGCGGTGGGTAGCGGCCAAAGCGGAGAAGAGCGGCGACCTCCAGAACTCCACCGAGTGATGGACGATGTTCTCCAGACCTCCACCGAGTGACGGGCGACAGCTAAGGCAGAGAAGAGCAGCGGCCTCTATAACTCCACTAAGCGGCGAGCGGCATTCTCCAGACCTCCACCTAGTGGCGGGAGGCTGCCAAGGCGAGGAAGAGCGGCGGCTAAGGCACCATCTCACCGCCGCCACCACCTCCAGTCCGGTTTGTGACTTACTATCATCGATGCAGCCCTGTTTCCCAATAGCCGCCTTGTTTGGTGGGTTTTAGCATGCAGCTGTTCTTGAGGTGCGATTGATTTTCCGAAGTGGCACAGGGCGGGCGGCCATGACCACTTCCTCGTGGTGGGGGCTCCAGGTACGGGATGTAGTTTGTGCCAGCACTCGAGGCCGCACTATCACCCTCCTCCACCGCTGGCTTCTTCTTGTGCTTCCGATTGTTCTTCTCGATGCGGTTCTTCTTCTCCTTGGTCAACTCTGTCTCCTGCGTCATGAACGACCCATTCTGCGCCGTTCGCTCCGTCAATAGCTCTGCCTGACCATTCGGCAGCGTCTCCACCATCGCTGGCAGCTCCTGCTATTGCTATTCTCCTTACGCAGCCTCCATGTTGTCCATGGCTACCGTCGTCGTCACCTCCGCCAATGGCGACCCTCCCCATCCCCATCTGCCTCGTGGTGTGCTGAAAATTTCATTAAATTTGGTTAAATTTTGTAAAAATTTATGTGATGTTTGAAAATTTCATCCAAATTTTTGAACGAAATTCTGAAATTTAATTTTTTTCATCTGTTTTGCTGCATGATGAAAAAAAAATTTAATCCGAAAGATTTTTCCTTGGGCATGACACAGTTCCTGCTTTTGTAAACTATGTGGTGCTTAGCGATTTGACGGCACCTACGGTTTAATGGAAACTGAACATTTCCATCTAAAAAATACTATTATCTTTCAAAATTACACATGTACAGGAAAAATGCATACTAATTTTTAGGGATTTTTGAGAGACACACTACTTGTGCAGTCTCGCAAGTAGTAGTTTTCCTACCATCTATGTGGTGAAATAAGGTATTTTTCTTAGTGATCTTTTTGCTGAATCCTGTGGCAGTCGTATCTTGTTCTTAGTGATCTTATTTCTGAATCTCTGGCAGTTAGAAGCTTGAAGGATTTGCAGTACGTACTGACTATGAAGTTGATTGAAACATATCGACTTCGGCTCTGTCAAATTCAAAAGCGTAGGCCCTTGTCAAAACCTCCAATCAGCAACAGTCCCCTAAGATACAATATGGCAGCCACCTAGTCAATTTAATTTGGTCTTTTAAGGTTTTGAGTCCACTCTCTATTTTTATTCTAGTCTCTGTTGGACTTCTGAGATCAAATTGGTAATTTCCCAATTTAATAAAAAGAAAAAAAAGGAGAGGGGGTCCCACCTATAGGTGGGACAGAAGAGGGATAAGGCTGAAGCCGTCTCAGGCATTCGTAGTGGGGGAGGTTTTGAATGGCCGAGTCAAGGGACGACGATAGTGATGGACGCACCATTGGCGTGGGCATTTCCGCGCCAGCCGTGGCTGCAGCCCACTAGCCTCCACTCCTCTCCCCTATAACTGGCGACCTCTCCTCTCTTCTTGAAACCCCCGAAGCAGTGAATTCCTTGTTCCCTTGTTCCTCTTCTCTTGGCTGGTCCTTGATCTGGTTTTGGGGCACCTATCTGTCATGCTCGTCACCGACGATGGTGACCTTGGAGCCTGAATCACCTTCTCTATGATTTCTCCATGCAATTTCCTCGCGCCTTCTCGTCTTAGATCTGGTAGTGAGGAGGTTTGGGGATTTCTTGTTGAAGGCTGGTTCAGGTAGATTTGTGGCTTGCTGGGGAGAACTAAGGCTTGATCTTTGGTGTTCACGGTTGCTCTGTAGCTGGAGCACTCGTTGGTCTTATGTGGCGTCCTCCTCGACCTTCGACTTCTACTTCGGTTACCCGATGTTGGAGTGTGGCATTGTATCTCCAATTGTCATCGTCTCCTTGCATGCATAGCGATGCGCTTGGTTTTCTGGGATAGCGCAGCCTGCGTGCCTTGCCTTGTTCGACTGCTTCTCAGTGGTTTCAAGTATCACCGGCGTTGTGAGTTTTTCCAACTTCTTACTTTCTTTGCTTGATCTATATTAGATCTCTGTGTTTAATCTCTAATTAGAAATTGCAAAGAAGTTCTGTGAGTTAGATTGCTCTATGATGAAATAACATATTGCTAAAATTATATATGAATGTGATGGTAGATGGATGTTGAGCTTACTGCTAGCTTGCTATTTTATATGCTCTAATCATTGATGTTTGCTATACACTACTCGTTGCTCACTGTGTTACATTAGTTATGTGATCTATGATTGTTTTCGGTCACTTTAGCTAATTGGCGAACCCTGTTTAATCAATAAAATTCATGATAGCTGAATGTTCGATTGATTTGGGGTCATTCATATTGGTTAGCAATTTGTGTTCATGATCTGTTAGCCTCTTTTGATAGCAAGGTTTAATTTGAGCTTAAGATCTAATCTATAACTGTAATATATAATTAAGATTTCATTTTGTTATGGCGGATATGGCTAAGACTAAATCTTGTGCAACTAGTCTTCTGAGAGCAATATATGTCATTCAAAATCTTATTAACATGCTGAATTTGGTCATACATGTTATGCTTTTGTTGATATTAGCATTCCAGTGCAATGCCTTAAATTGTTTGCATATGTATATGCTGATTATAGACTCTTACATGGTATACTTGTTGGGCATATGTTTCAATGACATAAAGAATTCACATGATTATATGTTGATTAAGTCATTTATATGCTTTTTATATCATGCTTGCATCTTTATTATTTATGCTAGAATTAAATATAAATATATGATTATACCGTAATATTTACAACAGTTTCGCCACTGATGAATGTAGTTTTTATCACGAAAACCTCCATGTATTCCAATGTTACTGTTGAATGTACATGATTTGTAGGGAAAAACATGTACCAGATAGTTTGATATATAGACTAATATTTTTCTACTTTAAAATCAACAAAGGTAAAAACACTGATGGAAAAAAACAGCAGAAACAAATCTCGTTAAGATTCAGAGGTGATGAGGGCATCTCATCAAGAATTTTCGCACGCAATTCGAGGATCAAAAGGTGTGTTTTTCCCTTAAACAAGTGTTTGAATCAAAAGGGAAAGGGGATGATTCCTTTGAGATGCATTTGCCAGCCTTTTGATGCAGCGAGTGCCTGCCCCGGCCGGTCTAAAGAGCTCACCCAGCCCAACCCTGAGAGGCGAGCTGACCCCGAGTGGGCTCAAACTCCCTCACACTGCACGAATCATCGGCATTGCCATCGCCCACCGCCATGACACGACTCTGGCCTCTCCTCGATCACGCAATCAAAACCTTTAATTAAGCATTGCTTTCAATTTGCTTTGTGCTTTGCTTCCCTACCTTCGACGACGACGACCGGAAAGTAAGCAATGATGAACCCCGTGATTTGCCATCTTTTCTTTCTTTCTTCTCCTCGATCGCTTTTGCTAGGGTTTTGCATTCACGGAGAAATGCCCTTTAAAAGAGGTTAATTATGCCTTGGAAAGTTGCGATAAGACTATCTTCAATGTTGTGTTTTAGCCGATTTAAATCGAAAGAGAGAAGACATTGAATCGATTTAATATATTAGAGGGATCGATTTCAACAAAAAATGTATAAAATCATATTCTACTTAGAAGTCGATTCAAAGTATTAAATAATTCATATGATTATTAAACAACTACATAGCAAAGAGTACGGTTGAGAGGATATTATTATTTTGTGATTTTTTTAATATAACGTGAGTTCCAGTTATTAGTAAGAATTGGTTCGATATATTAGATAAAAATAAGTTTAGTTTCTAAAATATTTATATAGCATGACTTTAAATCGAAATCTGTACAATACACTAAAGATGTTTCAGTTGCTAGTAGACGACCTCCCCCATCATCATTTGGATCGGAACTTAGAAAGCACACGCGCGCGCTGGAAAAGCTTCGCTTTTACGCATGCATATACGTGCATGCACATGAAAAGATGAAAAGATGGAGACAACGACTAAGTTGATCAAGATCAATTCGATCAAAAAAAAGGCGCAAACTTTCCAGTCCCTTTTCCTTGTGCTCGGCAAAAGCGTGCCCAATCTCTAAAAGCACGTACAGGCCGGCCGGCCGGCCGGACATGCATGCATGCATACATCAAAATGATCAAAGAGAAGTTAAGGATGCATGATTCCATCGATATGATCATCCCTAATCACCAAGCTAATAATGATGAATCTATCATATGATGGTCTCACATTGGACAAACATTACAAGACTTGCACGCATGCTTGCATGCCTCAAATCTATCTAAATCAGCTGCTCATGAACTACTGCTGCTGCTAGGGTTTCTGCTGCTGCCGGGAAGGCGAAGGCCGGCATGCCGTTGCCATTATTGTAGCTCAGTGGCCCAGCTACTGCTGCCATGGCGGTGGTGCCACTGTTCACGGTGGCATTTGCGTAATTCCGGCGGTCTAGTGTTTGCAGCTCCCTGACCTGGGACTTGAGGAAGCGGAGGTAGTTGGCGGCCTCGTCGAGCATGGAGGCCGTGTCCATCTTGTCGCCGCCGGGGACGAGCTTCTGCAGCACGCGCAGCCTCTCGCTGATGCGCTCCCTCCGCTGCCGCGCCGCCACCGTCTGCGGGTCGGACGAGATGCGTACGTTGCGCCGGCGCGGCCGCTCGCCGGCATCCTCGGCGCCCACGGTGACCGGCCGCATCGCCGCCGCGCGGTAGATCATTTCCTTCACCTGTGCCAGAGCCTCTGTGTCCGGCTCGTACAGGGGATCCTCGCTGCCGTTGCCGGAGCTCCTGCCATCGAAGCTGATGCTCGACGAGCTGCTGCTCAGCGACGTCTTCGCCCGCTTGGCGGCCGGAGCAGGACCGCTCGTGCTGAACGCGATCTGGATGCCTCCGTCCCCGGTGGTGGTGGACGCGAGGAGGCTGCAGAGAGGGTTCTCCTGGGCCAGCCCATCCGCGGCCGCGGCTGGTGGCTCGGCGGCCTTCCTCTTTCTGTTCGACCGCCGTTGTCTTCTGCCACTGCCGTTGCCTTCTTCGAACTGGCTCGTCGTCGCTGTTATCGCCGCCGCAGCCGTCACCACGCTCGGTGCGTGGGCGGCGTCTTTGCTGGAGAAGACCGCCGCATCTACGATGCCGCCATCAACGGCGGTGGCGTTTGTGAACGCAGGTGGTACAGTACTCAACGTGACAGCCGGTGTTGTTGGTGTAAGGTCGTAGTCAGCAGCCATCCCCATCGCGCCTTGATGGCGATGGTGATGCTGCTGTCGCTGCAGGACATCCCCGTCAACGTCTGCATAGGCAGGTGTCGCGGTCTCCATCGCGGCGAAGGCGACGGCCGCCTCGACGCCACCGCAGGCCGCCGGCGGCACCACCTTGCCGCCGCACGGCGCCTGGATGCCCTGCAGCTCGAGAATCGCCGCCGCCAGCGCCTCATCCAGAACCAGCCTCTCCAGCACCGTCATGCCATCCCCATCGACATTAACACCACCACCCACCTCCGGCGGCGGCACTACCGCCCCACTGTCGCTACCGCCACTGCAGCCGCTCCACGTGTTCTCGCTTAAGATCATGTCGTTGAAGCAATGATCCATCTCGCGACCTAACAAGAAACGATCGATAGCGCTTGCACGTAAGCTATTGAAGTAGCTATTAGTCTCTGATCTGATCTTTCTGAGGCTGAGGCCGATCTGATGAAGCACGTGCAAGCATGCAAGGAAAGAAGGAAAGCTACTGAATACTGATCCGGCCATTGAAATAAGAACATGTATGTGTAGAGAGCTATGAATCGATCAAATGGAGCGTACCTTTCTTTGTTTGATTAATGCGACACAAAGCTGAGAGGATTCTACTGTTGATCCAACTACTAGCTGCTGCTGCTGTTACGCTAGTTTGTGTGGACTATGAATTGCAGCAGCAGCAGGAGCATTGACGCATTAAAGGCGATCGAGCTAGAGCAGAAAAAGGCGATCTACTGCTGCTACTGCTAATGGTGCTAGAGCAGAAAACGCTCGAGGCAGGAGAGGGAGGGAGCCCTGCTGCTAGCTGCTACTGCTAATGGTGCAAAAGGCGATCGAGTTAGAGCAGAAAAGCAGCAAGACAAGATGCCTGCCTGCCTGCAGCGAGCTAGCTGCTCAGGACTCTACTTTTGGATTTGCTACGAGGAATTTATGCTCGCTCGCTCTCTCCCTCTCTCTCTCTAGCCCTGGCCCTGCAGTCAGTGTGCGTACTGTTATTTCCCAAAGGGTGTTGATAAACATCATCTAAATATTTTCTTCTTAACTATCATCTAGATTTGTGAGTATTGTATTAGAGATCCAACGGCCATGAATTCTCCCCCCACCATCTCTAAAAAAATCTCCCGCTCCTCTAAAAAAGGGACCGTTAGATCTCTAATCCAACGATCTCAAATATAGATGATTGTTAGAAAAAAATATCCAGATGATGCCTAGATAAGAAAATAAATTCTATGGCAAGGGTCCTCAATGGGGGGGGGGGGGGGGTCCTCAAATCCTTCTATTGAGGCCTTTTTTTTTGGTTAAGTGACAGTCATGGATCTCAAAAGCAACTAATATCTCTTCTCCAACACTCTTTCATAGACTATGCCGCACTCAAGCGCCAGCGCCTGGACGAAGACCACGGCGCAGGGGATTTCAACCTTTTGGCCATAGAGGCTTACGGCGCCGCTGACGCCGTAGAGACCGATCGCCTCCTCGCTGGCGCCCCGACCTCTCTCCTCCCACCTGCTGCCCGCCCCTCCTCTCCCTCGAGCACCTGGCCGCCTGTGCCCCGATCCACCGCCCGTCGCCCCTCCTCTCCCCCCACCGTCACTCATCTCCGCCCCTCCTCTTCCCCGAGGTGCTGCACGCCTCAAGCCGTCGCCCGTCACCGCCCCTCCTCTCCTCCAAGCCGCTGCCCGCCTCCAGCCCTCCTCTCTCCCCCAGCCGTGGTTGAAGCGGCCTTAGTCGTGGCGCTCGTGGTCGAAGCAGTTGTGGTCATGGTGTCATAGTCAAAGCGGCCGTGGTCGGACTGGCTGTGGAGAGGAGGGCTGGATGCGGGCGATGAGTGGGAGGAGACGAGCAGCACCTCGGGGCAGAGGAGGGGTGGCGGGCAGCGGATCGGGGTGGAGGCGACCGGCGGGTGGGAGGAGAGGAGGGCATCGGCGTCACCGAAAGCGTCCAAGTCAGAGAGGTTGAACTCCCTGACGCCGGGATCTTCGTCTAGGCGCTGGCGCTTGGGTGCGGTGCAGTCCTTGGAGGAGTGTTGGAGAAGAGAGATTGGTTGCTTTGAGATCCGTGACTGCCATTTAGCAAAAATCAAGGAAGAGCTTCAAGAGATGGTTTTCAAGGCCCTCCCCCATAGAATTTATTTCCCAAGCAAAAGACTGCAGTGGGGAAAAGCATGCTCTTATAAAGAGACTAACCAAAGAATATGAATTGTTCACAAAATAGTAATGTAGTCTATTTTTTTTAAAAAATAGTCATCAGACGTCTATTTTGTAAATCTAACTATTTCATCAAACTCAACAACCATGGCCACTAGAGCTCGGTAGGTTAAGACTTACTGAGGAACATGGTTCACAATTTCGCTGAAATTTTGCCAAATTTCGGACATTTCGTTACCCCATGAACGAACAATAATTTGGTCAAATTTATCCCTATTTAAATATTATCCAAATTTTATCTAAATTTTGATTAAATTTCATAAAAAACTTTGAATTTTTCGTTCCAATTTTTCAACGAAATTTTGTTCTTTTGTTCATCTTGGTGACCTCCGAAAGTTTTTTCAATCCGAAACATTTAACTCTGTCGAGGAACGGTGACTTGGCATGCGAGCTACCGAGCATTCAGCTACTTGGTAGGTAATTAAATAGCGTTAATTAATCATGATTAGTACTAATTAGTCGATATATTTTATAATTAATGCTAATTAAGCATAATTAGCGGCGGCCGGCGTCCGAGAACAATGTGGAGCTAGATTTATAAAAAGATTATGGGGCTAAACTTAAGAAAGAATTTATCCTATCGGATATATGAACAGTTCAAAAAATAGATGATGGATAGGTGGTTGATGGATGGATATGCATCATAGGGACTACTAGCTAGTCTAGGGCTATAGAGATAGGACCTGCAGGACAACTATGTACGTACTACAACGATAGTACTAGTCTCTGACTGTGCAAGGGATATAGTCCAATCTTTCCTATCAGCAGGGTGAGAGATTTCTTTCGACTACTAAGATCTCTTTCTTTCCGACTTCCAAAATTTATTTTTAATTTTTCTATGATATCTAATTTTTAAATAAAATATGTTTAAGTTAAGACTAACAAATTAATTATAATATATATTATAATAACTTTATTTATATCAATCAAAACTACATATAAATTTCTGTTACTCTATATTCTCTATTACAAATAGCTTAAAAGATATAAATCATATCCGTAACCTATAAGTCGAAGTTAAAAAAAAACCTTTAACTGAGGTCAATACAAGAACCCATCTAGGAGGGACAAAAAGGACTGTCGTTAAGCTATTTAGGTTGCACCGGGTGCTATGATTTGATTATGATTTAAGTGCGATCACAA
This sequence comes from Dendrocalamus latiflorus, assembly GCA_017311315.1. Lineage (NCBI taxonomy): Eukaryota > Viridiplantae > Streptophyta > Magnoliopsida > Poales > Poaceae > Dendrocalamus > Dendrocalamus latiflorus. The sequence continues at coordinate 30,192,576 of CM029664.1, forward strand.
AGAGAAGAGATCAAAGTCGACAGGGCTGGCTTGAGCCCATGAGCACCACTGCCCCTTGTCGTCTACATAGAGCTCATGTGTGTAGTGCATGCATGCATTACTCCTAGCTAGTAATGGCCTCGCAGTGCTACTGCTCAGGGAAGAGCCAAAAGATTTTCACTTTCACTTTGTGCACTTTCATGCATGTATGTTGCTGCAAATTTACCTCACATGCTGGTGTGTCAATGTGTGTATACTGCATATGGTATGTATAGCATTACATATGCAGCTTTGCAAGAGGAGGATGTGATTAGGAATGGAAAAGGATCGGATACAATCGAATAGTTTTAAATATGAATACAAATCTATATTTTTAAAATAAATATGAATATGAATTCGAATATTCTCGAATACGAATACAAATCGAATGTTGTAACGGATACGAATTTGAATTGAATATGTACTTAATTTGGTCGAATACGAATATCCTCCTACAACTTCTGTAACAAATCTCTTTAGAACAAATTCCTACCGGTTTTGCTGGTTTTTCACGGGTTATCGGAATGGTTACCGGTTTCATACCGGCTAAATTCAAATTTCAAATAATAAAATTCGTTCGGTTTTTTTTCTAGATTTCGGAAACGGATAGAATACGAATCAAATAGTCTCGAATACGAATGAAAATACGAATATTCATATATATATATATATATATATATATATATATATATATTCTCGAATATGAGTATTTTCAAATATGAATTTTACTTATCAGATTTATATTTTTTAAATATAAATATTAGATAAAACAGATTATTTATTACTGTTTTCTACTCTAGATGTGATGGTGCCGGTGCACTGTTAAAACTGGAGCTATCCAAATCCTATCAGGGTAGCTGGCCACTGGTGACCAGCTAAACATTCGTACTCACCAACGTACAGATGAGCAGTGCAGAATAGACGAGGGCCACATCGTGGGACGGCTCAGTTTAGCTTACATTAGCTTATAATTTATTTTATATTTAGTTAGTTTATTTTATACTGTAACTGATAGTGTCTTATTTGATATAATTAAATTTTAAAATTAAAAAAACAGATTAACCTTTCACAAATAATACAAATGAATAGAAAAAAGAAAAGACAGAAAAACAAAAAACCAATAATATCAAAAAAATATGAAATCAGAGAATAATAAACTAGAAACTAAAAGACAGAAACTTAAGCTAAAGCGAGAGGAGATCTTATGTAGCACTAGCACGTTGACGGCCTCGATCGTGTGTAGCACTCGCTGTCAGGGTGACAGTGACACATGCATCTAGAGCTTTCCATTGTGTCATTTTTCGTTACAGAGTTTTCTACTGTAGAGCAACCAGCTGTCCTGGAATTAATGGTGTTCAGTTAGTAAATTACTCGAAATAATGCAGGTTTGAAGGAAATTTCAGGATTTTTCTCCAGCAAGATGGGTAAGACTTTTTTTCTTTTCAATATTTTTTCCAATCAGTGACGAATCTAGGATGAAAATAAAGGAGGAGCTCTACTGTTGAGGCTGTAATATAATATAAATGTACAAAAACTACAACTACTAATCTTTTGCCATTAGAATATCAAATTCATACATAAATAGGAAGAGAACAAATTGAAAATGTACAATACAATAAATTTAGTACCTTGTTAATGGATAACGTGCTCCAAATATTCATAAATATGTGAGTACCGATCTGCAGATAAGAAATATCAAATATAGTAATACAATATTAAATTGTGAATGTCCATAAACATTAAAAATGAATTGAAAACATACCACTAAGTATGGATTAAACAATAATTTACATCAATTAAATAATAACCAGTTAGTACTTACTCCAGTACTCCTTAGTACCCTCACGCGCCATGCGGTGACGCACAGACGCTGAGACGCACACGCACTCACGCCGACTGGCGACTGCAAACACGGCGACATGCCTCACGGAGACACGCACACGTCGACACGGTATCACGGATGCCGGGCGGGCAGTCGGACAATCCACACTTGGGCTCTGGCAGACGACCTGACGAGACGACGGGCAGACGATGAGCTGCTTTACCAATTACCAGTCACCACACACTTCATTGATTCATTCGGCATTTCTGCAAACCGGGGCACCGAGTGAATGGGGAATAGCGGGCACCGGCGAATGGAGAATACCTTCGTCGTCTCGTCAGCGTCGTCGCCTCGTCCACCAACCGCCGCTCCGCTCCGCTGCTCCCGCTCGGCCTCGTTAGCCCCACTGAGTGGCCGATCACCTCCCCTTGGCCTCTCTGCTTCGCGCCTCCGCCCTCCGCCTCCGCGTTGAGCCGCCCTCCATGTCGGGCCGCCGACCACCCCCGGCCCCAGCCTCCCCCTCCGCGGCTCTGCGCCAAGCTACCGACCGGTGACTGCCTCCCCCTTCCCAGCTCCCCCTTTGCCGCGCCGGGCTGCGGGCTGCCGACTCCGCGACTCGTGACGCCGTCGTCGTGAGAGGTGAGACCGTGACCTTATCTACTATTCAGCATCGGCGCGCCTGTTCATCTTCCTCCATTCCTCGTGACCTAATGTACTGTTCTGTTGTCTTGTGGTTTTGGGTCAGTATTTGCCACTGATTTGGGCCGGCTAGGGCGCTGGGCTTTAAGCCACCGACTAGGCCTCAGTGCCGACTCACTCCGGCTACCGGCTCTTCTTCATCCTCCGACCTCCTGCCTCCGGTTCTTCACCCTCCGGGCCGGCCAACCGGCCGGGTCTTTTTCAACCACGGCGGGAGGAGGGGGTGCTCGAGCACCCACGGTGGATTCGCCGCTGTTTCCAATTAAAAATGACACCATTTGGTCCATTTCCAAGTGTTTTTTCCCCAATAGGAGTTGATAGATGGCAGTTGGCGAGGATATACATATTTGGGAGAGATGATGAGCAAGCTAGCAGGCTAGCAGCAGAGCGGCTGGACTTTTATCAGGGTTTAGATAACCAGTGGTTTTTGAAAATCTTGGTATCCCTAGATTTTCTATACTACTTGAATCTAAGAAAAAAAATATAATTTTCATGCTATCCATTTCGTTTCATGAGTTTCTAGCTGTCTTGGAAGTTATGATGTTCATTTAGTAAATTCCTCGAATAATGCAGGTTTGAAGGAAAATTCAGGATTTTTCTCCAGAAAGATGAGTAAGATTTTCTTTTGTTTTCAAGTAATTTTTTTCTAATTGAAAACGACAACATTTAGTCCATTTCCAGGTGTCTTTCCAATAGGAGTTGAACGATGGCAATTGGCAAGGGATATACATATTTGGGAGAGAGTGAGGGGAGCTAGCAGCACAGTGTGTGGACTCGATTAGGTTCAGATAACCGGTGGCTTTGGAAATCTCAGTGCCCCTCGAGATTTTCCATACTGGCTGAATATGAAAAATATAGATACAAAGTTGGAAAATAAATCTTGCCTGGTTGTTGACGGTTTGACCAGTTTTCGACTAGTTTCTAGATTTTGATTCAAAATTTGAATTCACATTTTCAGACGGGTTTCATGCGGTTATCACCAGGCCCGGCCCTGAGGGGGGGCGAGCGGGGCGGTCGCACCGGGCCCCCAAAATGCAGGGGCCCCAGGATATACATGGTATATATACTATGTATTAATGTATACTATCCATGATCCATTCATCCGTCTGACCGTCTTCCGAGTTCCGAATTCCCGGCCGGCCGACTTGGCGACTTCTCGTCTTCGCGACTTCGCCTCTTCGGTCTTCAGCAATCAGCGGCGACAGCGTGAGCCCAGGCGGCCAGCCTTTCTAGCTCCAGCTTCCATCTACTCGATTTGGCGGTGCGGCTTAGGAAGGTGGTGGAGACTGGAGAGATTAGTCCAGCGGTGGCGCGTCTCGGGAAGACGGAGCAAGACACCCAAAGAGGCCATTGCTGCTAGGTATAGCCATGGAGATCAAAGCCCCCCTTCGCACGTGGATGTTTTGAGTGTGGTGTGACACTGGCTAACTGCTTCCATCACTATGTTTTCTACTACTGCTTGAACTATTTGTCTATTTGGAAGGAGTCGCTGGAGTATACTACATCTACATCACTTTGTTATTGCTTCTTGTAGTTTGCATATTAGAAAATTTTTAATCAATAATTAGTGCTTTGTAGTTACTAATTATACTATTGTTCTTTAAATTTTCAGTACCATGTCATCTAGAAAATATGCATCCGGCAGTGAAAAAAGAAAAAAGAGGAAACGAATAGATGAGTTGATAGAATCACAGAGAGGATCCATTGACAAATTTTTTAAAAGTAATACGAGCAGTTCAAGAAATCCTGATGAATTGGCGATAGTTGTTGTGGTAATATCTATAAACTCTTTGATATGAATTTTTCTTTAATACATAACGCATTTTAAGTGTTTGTTGGTAAAATTAGATATATATATATGTGTATGTAGATTTATGTTTAGATATTTATACTAGGCCTTCTATTTCTAGTTTCGCCCCGGATCCCTAAAATCCCAGGACCGGCCCTGGTTATCACTGGTAACTGGTGAGCCGAACTGGCCACGAAGCGGTTTTTTGGGTTGAACCGGTTTCGCAAACCCTTGACTCAATTCATTGCCTGAATCAAATTTGCGACTTCTCTATGTAACAATGAGTCGTTTTAACAGCTCCATCGTCTCATGGCTCACATCCAATCAGAGATGATCATACTATGACCTACTTGGTCGATATTCTCTAGGTACATCGACCTAGATAATGTAGTTAGACTGGGGTTCTCTATTTTAGATCAATTTAAGGCACATGCTTCGGAGCTCGACAACGTCTTAATAAAATTTTGGATTTTGATAATCATCAACCGGTTGCAAACAACCCAAAAAAACATCCAAATTTCTCACCATTTGATTCGTCTCACGATTCGTGCTCCTGTTTTGGATTCGGTGTCCTCTCCAGCAAATTCATCTTTTCACTTGTAGTGGTCGAGCCAGAACAAAAGAGGCACTACGAAGAAATTAACGAGTTTTACTCATGAGAAGAAAAGGCCAGTTTGGAGTTGGGTACTAGATTCTTCAAGAAAAAACTATCAAAATAAAACTAAATGATTTTTGCAATTGAGTTCGATCCTGAGCATAAAAACGAAAATGGATAGATGACACGAGTACGATCCACGAACTCCGTTGAAGAGAAACTCCAAGAATTGCTAATCTCATTATTATCGCTCGTTTGGACCAGATCATCGCCTCATCGACATTCAAGAACTCCCATTTATTTATAAGGAGTGCATAGCACTAAATATCTAGATTGCAAAGGTCGATGGCCAATGTTTTCATTATCTTTTTGACTAATTTATATCACGTGTGTGATTACTGTAGGAAACGAAAGAAATGGCTAATGGAGTAGTGTCAGACAAGGACAGGACAAGCTTGATGTATCATTGCTTTCCACTGATTGAATGAGATAACAGGAAAGCAACAATGGAGAAAGAGGCTGCTGCTTTGGAATGTCTGGGGACAATGGTAAGTAACAAGACACCAAACCATATATAGGCCATAGCCATCTAGCTAGTGTCATTTTCTCAGGATAGGAGCAGCAGCGGTAAACCAAGGAGAAACACACGAGTGAGACTTGTAGGCACATATACTAAGAAACAATCTCTGCAGCGCGTGTGGTAGATGAGAAGTTTGGGGCATGTAAGCCCGTGGAGGTTTGTGTGTGGAGGCAAGAGTCAAGAACTAGGTGCTGTGCAAGTGCAGCTGCCGTTAAAAAGAAAGTGTGTAATATTGTCCCACCTTTGGGCTTTGGCACTCTATACAGTCGGTGACTGCATATGTTTATTGAGCTCTAATTTGCCATGATCTCTCATATATTGAGCTATAGCTTGTTTGTTTAAGTGATATATTAAAAGTGGTAGTATATACTTCTAAGAGTGTAAACAAGGCTTCTCTCTCTCACACACACATATACATATATACGTACATACATAAATATACATACATACATATATATGTATGTATGTATATGTGTGTCTATATATATATATATATATATATATATATATATATATATATATATATATATAAAATACTTAGCTAGCCTGGTGACGTGGAATTGAAAACTGGTAGTATCTTGTGAGACCTGATTTTTGAGCAATTTCTTGTATAGCTAGCATGTGGCCCGCGCACTTGCTAGAGCATCATTTTTAGGGTATATTTAATTAGTTTGGTGGTACATATGTGATGATAATAAAGAAATTATATCCGAAAAATAAAAGGTTGCAAGATTACATGAAAAAATTAAGATATTAGAATTTTAGAGCGTTATCAATTCAATTTAATTTCCATATTTGTAAAATTGGTTTCATTTGTGATATTAATGTATAGTAGTATATGTTAAAACAAAGAATATAGATTATATCTTTGGGACGAAACACTTGTTCTTTATAATTTTTAATTGGCATCTCCAATAATAGAGACAATAGTTGTATAGAATTAATGTGTACTAGCGAATACCAGAAAATTTAGAACATGTTGCAGGGCGTTGATCCTTCTATTGGATTTATGTACCTTTACAACGTACATGGCGAGCGATCTATGTGATTCGAAAAGGTTAGCCTTAGTCTTTGGGAAGGAAGGAAAGACTGCAATAGAGTTATGTATGAAGAAAATGTGTTTACCTTTCGATTACTTGCTAGACAACTGTGTTGTTGGTTTTATTCTTCTTTAGGGAATCAAGGTATATTACTCTATTTTATTTTGGTATAATTCACTACTACAGAAAGCCTAATAGTAGACGCCTCATCACAGACGGTTTTGTCAAACCGTCTCTGATGAGCACTATTACAGACGGTTGTAATTTGGAGGCCGTCTGTGGTATTTGTGGCGGAAAAAAGGAGTATCACAGACGGTTCTTACTGCTGAACCGTCTGTGATAATCTGGGATTATCACAGACGGTTTTTTATTACAAACCGTCTGTGTTGTGTCGACTATCACAACCGGTTGTTGTTAAGAACCGTCTGGGAATGTTCACAGACGGTTTTTCACAAAAACCGGCTGTGATGTCCCTTTGTCTGTCATATTCTAGATCAGAGGTTAATATATAAGTACACATTGCTTCTAATAACTTAACTACAGAACTACTGAGACAAGAGATCACAAATTAAAGACAAATTTATTAATTTCAATTAGAGGCAAATTTATTACAAAAGTCGCACAGGTAAAGAGTTTCCCAGATTGTATTCTTTTGGGCTTCGTAAGCTTCTTCTTCAACTTGGGGACTTGGAGGATCAGCCGCTAAATTCTCGAACGCCGTTAAGATTGCCCTTGTCCTCAGCACTTCCTCCTGCAGCCTGGGCAAATGATCAGCAGCATCCATAATGTCGTAGAGGATAGCATGAAAAGATTCCTCAGAATCTGCCGTTTCTGCTTGATCGGCAAGGCTATCCATCAGTCTCTGCAATGCGTGTAGAGCTTCTTCCGCATTGCGCACATTGTGGAGAAGAACCAGGGTGAGGGCTGTTTCCCTTTCTTGAGCGGCAGCGAGACGCCTCCGTCGACGGCGGAGGATCAGGTCAAGCTGACGGATGCAAGAAAGTCGGGGAAGGAGAGCAGGGCGGGTGCGGAGAAGCTGCTCCAGATGCAAATTGCTGGCCGCCTGTGTAAGGTTCCGGCTGAACAATTCGTGATGAACAGATGAGAGGAAGGAGATGATCACAAGAACAGTAGTAGAAGCCATGTTGTATTGTATATTGTATTGTACGTACGTAGAAGAGACCTGAATTAGGAGCGCATATTTAACCTTTAGCACAAACGGTTCGTATACCCAAACATTAATGATATAGATGCTTCGTATAATGATCGAGAGACGTTAATTAGATGATCGAAACACGAAGCGTTCTGGCATCGAAACACGCGCGAAGCGTTCTGGTATGAAGCTTATCACAGACGGTTTTTTATAAAAAACCGTCTGTGATAATTGTATCACAGACGGTTTTTTATTAAAAACCGTCTGTGATAACATTATCACAGACGGTTTTTAGTTAAAAACCGTCTGTGATAATGACTAAGGCATTTATTGCGCTGCTCAGACCGCATCTGTCTTCATTTCGATCCAGATCTAGCCACTGCTGCAGTTATTCGATTAGATCTAAATCCCGAGCCCGTCGTCGCCGCCGCCTCCCCGAGCCCTCGCCGGCTGCCTCCCCCAGCCCTCGCCGGCTGCCTCCCGGGACGAAGACGTCGCCGCAGCCTCCTCCTCCTCCGTCGCCGCCTCCCCGAGCCCGTCGCCTCCTCCTCCTCCTCCGTCGCCGCCGCCTCCCCGGACGAAGACGCCGCCGCAGCCTCCTCCTCCTCCGTCGCCGCCTCCCTGAGCCCGTCGCCTCCTCCTCCTCCTCCGTCGTCGTCGCCGCCTCCTCCTCCTGCGTCCCTAAGGTCACCAAAACCCTAAGGTCATCAAATCCCTCCCCGAGCTTCATGCTTACTGTTAGTGTTTAGGGTGGATGCTTCATGCTTACTGTTAGTGTTTAGGGTTGATGCTTGATGCTTCATACTGTTATGGTTTGTTGTTTAGTACATATTTAGGGTTGATGCTTCATGCTTACTGTTAGTGTTTAGGGTTGATGCTTGATGCTTGGTACATATGTGCAACCCTACAATTTGAGAGCACAAAGATACATTGACCATTTGGGTGGAAAGAAATACATTGTGTCGTCAGGCTCATGACTGCCAATTTGAAGCATAGCATAGCATCCGAGGCACATCCGAGGCCTGCAGCTGTGTCTTGAAGAATGCCAAGAGCTGGTCTTCAGATGTGGCATTCCTCAAACTATAAATTATGAATCTTATTCTCATAACCCATCTGAATACCAGCTCTTGGCATTCCTCAAGACACAGCAGCAGGCCTCGGATGTGCCTCGGATGCTATGCTATGCTTCGAATTGGCAGTCATGCGCCTGACGAAACAGTTGATCTTTCCACCCAAATGCTCCATGTATCTAGACAAAAAACAGCAAATGAAGTAAGTGACATACTATAGTGTTCCCGTTCAATGAACCGGATACACTAGTTTGTGTCATTTGCTTCATAGACCTTTGTTTAGGGACTTTGCTATTTGGTTTATAGTATTAGCAACTAAAGTAGGTGCTAGGATAGGCACTTTGTTTAGAGACCTTGTAATAATAGTATTACAAAATTCAAGGAAATTTTAGTACAGAAGTTCAAAAAAAAGAAATTTCCAGATTCTTCGGTGAGCAGCCGATATAGCCGACTTCTTCGGTGAGCGACTATCCATCTGCTTCTTCCCACTCCTTCTATTCATCTCTGATCTCTGGATCACGTACGCCAGTAGCGATGATTCAGTTAGATGAATCATCGCTACTGGCGTACGTGATCCAGAGACCAGAGATGAAGAAAAGGAGTGGGAAGAAGCAGATGGATAGTCGCTCACCGAAGAAGTCGGCTATGTCGGCTGCTCACCGAAGAATCTGGAATGTCTTTTTTTTGCACTTTTGTAATAAAATTGACTTGAATTTTGCGGGAAATAGAAGGACTTGATACATTGGTACATTGGTAAGATAGGCACATCACCCCCTCTCTATGTCCATATCACCCCCTCCCTTCTCCCCCTCCCCTCTACTCCTCTCTTGTCTTCCCATTTTTGCAGTGCCACCAGCAGCAGCCGGGCAACACATGTGGATACTACGTTTGCCAACATATGGAACTACTCCTCGATTCCTCGAGGCTCACCAATCGCAAGGTTTGTCACTCTTCCCATAATTACTTCATACTTATCACGTTACATATATATGCACATTGATATTCCTATCGACAGGCTGTGTCCATCCCGTCAACTGCATTGAAATAGTTTGATTTTGGAGGGATTCAAGGAGAGTTGGCGTACTTTTTGCTGACTCAAGTCATAAAGCCAGGAGGACGGTTCCACTGCGCACCATGATTTCTTATTGGTCTTATCACTAAGTGTAAATGCAGTGTAGATCTTTTGTAACTGTGCATTTGTTAATGGATATTTCATTTCAATTCAATTAATCGATTTGCGAAATGGATGCATGCTTTATGTTTGTGAAATGAAGTGCCATGTCAATTGGATGTTTTATGTCTGTGAAATGTATCTGAAAGCAAATGAGATGTGTGAATTATATATTTTTTGTCTGTGATTATCTGCTTGTTTCAGAGGGCATGGCTAGCATTCCTGAGGCTAGCCAATAAGATAAATATATGTATGGGTCGAAGGGAATATCACAGACGGTTTTTACTCAAAAACCGTCTGTGATAGCTGATAATCACAGACGGTTTTTAATCAAAAACCGTCTGTGATAATCAGTATCACAGACGGGTTTTAACTAAAAACCGTCTGGGATTATCAGCTATCACAGACGGTTTTTACTCAAAAACCGTCTGTGATAGCCCATAATCACAGACGGTTCGAAAACCATCTGTGATGACCTTCGATTATCACTGACCCATAAATACAGACGGCTCACAAAACCGTCTGTGATGACGTTTTCGAACCGTCTGTGATGACCTTTTTCTGTAGTAGTGATTACAATTAGAATCTAGTGGAGCCTACATAGGTATGTCATGGTCATTAAACATAAGTTTGTGTTGCTTATAAAATACAAATCAACGAATATAGCCACTAGTGTAGCACATACCCCTAGTTGTAGCGCATAAGTATGAATTCCTTGTCACGATGACCCTCCAATACCTTCGTAATGTAATTCTCGAGAAAGGATGCATCCTCCTTGATGATATCCATGAAGACCAAGTATGGGTCGAGAAAACCAACTGGTGATTTCGTTAATCTAACTTCACTCACCATGTATGTATGTATGTATGTATATGGACACATACACAGAATAGCAATGAGTTATATATGATATTATTGACATTACATAAATGTAGATCGTGATTGTACATACTATAGTGTCCAGCATCGAATGAGTGAGGCGTCGAGGGTGTTGAGTGTGAAAAGAAAGAATAAGTTCTCGAAGGTCACTATGAAGATACAATAATGAATATTGTGCTGCAAATGATGTGGCATAAACTTGACGTTGACACCCGAGCGCCGTTGTTCCTTCGGCTTGTTGGCCTGTTCCATGTAACACATATGCAATCTCTGGCAAGATAGTCCTGGAATTAGGAGGTACTCTTTCGAGATGACCAATGGCTCGCCTAGCATGAATTTTTGGGCCAACGGCAAGTAGGGGATCTCATCATCTGTCTTCTTTGGTTAGACCTTGCCGCCTCAGCTGTAGGTCGACAACATGGTAGTCGATTGGGCACGAGTTGTATATGCACTGCACCCTTGCAGCATCTGTGTAGGTAGCATTGATGCAGATCGTGTCTATGGAATTGGCACCAGTGCAGATAGCTCATGTGGACTTGGCACCGGTATAGGTAGCTCGAGTGGACTTAGCACGGTGCAGATGGCTCTCGTGGACTTGGCACCGGTGCAAATAGCTCGAGTGGACTTCACACTAGTGTAGATAACTCTTGTGGGCTTGGCACAGATGTAAGAGCCTTTAGGCAGATGTCCCTCTTAGGCCACTGGATGAATGTTCTAATGGCTTGCCCTAGAGTCATGACCTTGTTGTTGGTGGGCATCTGCAGCGGGATGACCTCGAAATTTACATGAACACCGTCCACATTCACTTTTATGAAACCTGGTGCTAGAGATACACCATGCACCAAGGCCTCAGGCCTAGATGGATACGCTTGGCCCCAAGCAGAGCATAGTGCAACAGAGGTATATCTCACTTGGACCTTACACTTTGTAGCCACCTACACAACGATACAAAATTAGCTACTCCAACAGGCCTATCAATGGACCGAGCATTTTAGAGATAATAATTATTACCAGGGTCTCATCGACAAGAAATTGGTGGTCGCTTTCCGAGGTAAGGTTGTATGCGCAACTACTCTCACGATTGGGGGGCTACCTAACACAAGAGCGGTGGGCCTTTCTGCTAATTTTCCCTACACCTTTGCATCTCATCTATGATTTTTGCCATAATGTCCTCTCGTAGCTGTGCCTTGCGATCGTCTTTGGCTCTCTTCTTACTTCGGTATGTTTCAGAATCCTCTAGGAAGCCATATTTCCAAGAAATATAAAGACTAAGGCCTCTTATACAACCCGGGTGCTCTTTATTTCCCAGGGCCACTGAGAGTAAATATCTCTTCCTAATTGGCTCAAATGAGCCTTGGGAAGATTCTACACTTAGCGCTTCCAGGAGGTGGGACACTTCCTCGTCTGCAAGGTTTCGAAAGGACATGGCCCCCGACAACACAGTAAATGACCTCACTCTTATCCAGTTTTGGACATGCTCATCAAGGATCTTAGCAAATGGCAGGAAGGTCTCCCACAAAATTGCCTGATCATCCTCCTACCTCCATTGTAGGATTCTACCCGCATACCTAGTGGTACCGAGTCTGTAGAGGTGCGTGTTTTTTTTGCCTGGAGGGCCCTATACACTGCACTTTTACTCCTAAAATTATCTGTCATCTTCATCATCACAAACTTTTGCCATTGCGGTTCCAGGAATAGATACTTGTCTAAGGGTGTCAGATCCTTCTCCACGTATTGCTTGACAAGCAGGCTCTTGAAGTTCTTCTACGCTTTGCACGTCGCTAGCAACATATGCCGTCGCACGGAGGCTTGGTGTTCTTCCGGGATCTCGAATGATTGAAAAGCATCCTTCAGCAGCTGACTTTTCTGATCTTCGGTCACCTTCTTCCACAAAACGAATGTGATCTCAATCCGTTCCTGTGTAACTATTCCAACTATTCTTCGGAATGCGGATACTACTCGGCGAGGATTGAGAGGGGTCCCAGACGCATCGACATTAGTGATGGTAAATCGGTCCTCGAGCCTTTTCAATAGTTCTCTTTTTTTCAGGATTTTTCATAGGATGGTGCATCACATGTATCCAGCGATGATGTCAAAGAATGAGCGAACAACGTCTTCAAAAGATAATAGAAGTGATTAATTCTTGATCCAATTCTTGGTGAACTTAGAATATGATCACATATTTATGTAAAATTTTAATTAATCTGCTTAGTTCTAGTATTGGAAGATATTGTAAAGAGATTTTGTGGGTTCAGTTTGATATCCCAGATGTTCTATGTTCTAAGCATAATATACTATTTAAATGACTTGGGATAATTTACATATCTATATATTGATTTTTGTCATTTAAATGCTGGTAGAATTATTCTTTAAAACAATTATATTTTACTAGAATTAAATCTAAATTCATGCTAAAACCACATTAATTACAACAATCCAGAAAACCAAGCGCATATATAGCAAAGCATATACCCAAAGGCATGATAATAACATAGAGATCAAATAATTATCTCTCAACATGAACATTGTAATCAAGCCAAAGGACAATATGCTAAACTGAGCACAAGCATGAGCATTTGTAATTAACATAATGCACAGATTAAGAAGTGAGTTTTGCTCTCAATTTGAGGAGTTGCTTAAAACCTGGCCTTCTCACCCTTGTCAACAGATCATATATCAAAGGGACTAACTCCTCAGTATTCTGCTAGTTTGATACTCTAAAATTACCTCAGTAAAGTAATAGAATCAACTACTAGATTTTAAGCACACGATAGAATGAAGAATAACTATTGCAATATCAACAATAGTGCTACAGCAAGAACAGAAACAAACACCAGAGATGTGCTACGGTAGTAATAGCAGTAATAACTGAATGTAACAATATTCAATCCAGAACAGCAGTGATTTATACTTAACTGAACTAAGAAATAAGTAATGATAAATCAATACTAGCAGAACACTCTCTCATTAGTCACAGTGATCTCAATCTGACAAGTTATCCTCATCGAGCATTCACAAAGCCCACATTCTATTATGCAAAGTCTCTCTAGTGCTAGCACTTACGAAGAGGACCACCAGAGTCAGGGAAGGTGGCGACGAGTTTGGGGAGGTGGCAATGGCGTCGGGGAGGCGACGACGGGCTCGGAAGGAGGAGGAGGGCAAATGCCTCGGGGAGGAAGCCGTCGGAGTTGGGGGAGGAGGAGGAGGGCGATGATCTTGGGCGAGGAGTGCCGCCGGAGTCGGGGGAGGAGGGCGACAGCCTCGGGTGAGGAGTGCTGTCGGAGTCGGGGGGAGGAGGAGGGCAACGGGCTCGGGGTGAGACGGCGGCGTTAGTGGGCAGTACAGCAGGGACAAACTCTAGTGCGCAATATATATATATATATAGAAAAATAATCACATACGGTTTTATTTAAGAACTGTCTGTGATATTTATCATCACAGACGGTTCTTATTTAAAATTGTCTGTAATAACAAAACATCACAGACAATTTTAATGTAGAACCATATGTGAATATATATGTCACAGACGGTTTTACTTTAAAACCATCTGTGATGTTCCCTACTTACATTCACACACACACACACACACACACACACACACACACACACACACACAAATATAGAACATATGACACATAAATATCTCATTCATCATTCCACTTGCTTATTTCCTTTAAAAATTAGCCCTTCATGATGATCGATGTGTATGTAGCTACTTTTATCACGTTCTTCCTCTACCCTTATGCCATTTTCAAAAGGAGGCATCGCATCAAATTGATTGTATTCTTCCTCGTCCACTACATTCTCAACTCCGACAATCTTTCTTTTTATGAAGAACTATGTGGCGCTTCTTATTTGCCTGGTTGATTACATAGAAAACTTGAACAACTTGGTTAGCGAGTACGAATGGTTCGTCTTTGTATCCAACACGTTTGAGGTCCACGGTAGTGACACCATACTTGTCGATCTTCACCTGTGGGAGATAACCCAACGGCACCGAAATAAGGAGATCTTGAAAAGCATGTAGTCAAGCTCCCAAATGTCCTCTATGAACCCATAGTAGGAGTTCCTCAACCCATCGATACTGAACGTATCTATGTGAACACCGTTGTTCTGATTAGTGTTCTTTACATCCTGAGTCTGTGTATAGAATGCATACCCATTTATGTCATATGCTTGTCATGTCACAACTATAAATATTGGCTTTTTTCCAACCATGTTAGCATATTATTTGACGAGCTCCTAGCGAGTCGCTCCTTCAACCATTGGTTGAATCAACTGTTGTGTTGTCTCGTGATCTAAACATCCAACTGCTTCGGATTCTATTGCCAAAGCACGCCCTTGTGCTGATTGACATACAGGGACACTTCAGTCATGTGTTGCAAGATCGTGAAATGGGTTTGAGCATATGCATCCATATATGGAGTGATTGCTTTCCTTCTTATAGTCTCGATACCCTTGAGCCTCCCCTCATGGTGAGATCAAGGCACACCTATCGGTTCAATCTGAGCTATGTAATTAACACAGAACTCAATGACTTCTTTGGTTGCATAACCTTCAACGACGCTGCCCTCTGGCCGAGATCGATTCTGTACATAGGACTCCAGAATTCTCATGAACCTCTCAAACGGGTACATGCTACGTAGGAACACGGGTCCATATATTTTTATCTCCCACACAATGTGAACAACGAAATGGACTATGATATCAAAAAACGATGGAGGGAAATACATCTCAAGATGACATAGAGTCGTCAACACCTCGTCCTGTAGAGCATCTAGTCCTTCGAGATTGATGACCTTCTGAGTAATTGTGTTAAAAAAAATAACACAACCTCATAATTGTCTCTCAGACCTTGATCGGCAAAATACTACTAATTGCAATATGGAGCATTTGTGTCATCAGCACATGACAATCATGAGACTTCATGCCAATTAACTTCAAATCTTCCGTTGAAACAAGTTTCTTCATATTGGCGGAGTAACTAGATGGAATTTTCACACTATGTAAGCACTAGCACAGTTCAATTCTCTCGACCTTGGACAAAGTGTAACAAGCAGGGGGAAGGTAAGTTTGTCATTTATCGGTCTTTGTCGGTGATAACTCAGGCCTGATGTCCATATCAACCAAGTCAAGCCGCGCGTTGATACCATCATTTGTTTTGTCACAAATGTTCAGTAAGAGACTAATCAAGCTGTCACATACATTCTTTTTTACGTACATGACATCGATGCAGTGGCAAGCTTCTAGGTGCTCCCAATAAGATAAGTCCCAAAATATTAATCTCTTCTTGTAGACGTTCTTCTTATGGGTCATCGATTTACATCCCTTTTCGAGCATAACATCTAAATCCTTAACCATATCATAGATATCTTTTCCGCTTAAATGCCTTAGAGCTGAACTGTTCTAATTCTCTTTGTCGAATTGTTTCTTAATCCTGCGGTGTGGGTGAGCCATCTGAAGGAACCTATAGTGATGCATGTACACGATTTTACTCGAGTGCTTTAACTACATACTCTCGGTGTCATCTAAGTAGTGAGTACAGGTTTTGGCCCTCTTTTGTACTTTGGCTCGACAAGTTAGCAAGGGCAGGATAATCATTTATGGTGTAAAACAACAAGGAGCGTAAAGTGAAGTTCTCTCGTTTGTACGCATCCCATACCTGTACCCTTTCGATCCATAGTATTTTTAGATATTCCACCAACGGTACTAGGTATACATCAATATGTTCCCAGGTTGCTTCGGCCCTTGGATAAGTATCGACAGCAAAATATACCTTCGCTTCATACACAACCAAGGAGAAAGATTGTAGATGCAGAAAGTCATGGGCCAAGTGTTATGTCGGCTGCTCATGTTACCGAAAAGATTCATTCCATCTGTGCTCAATCTGAACATTGTATTCATCGGTTTTGGATCGAAGTCTGTAAACCTTCTATCGATATTTCTCTACTGGGTAGAATCAACAAGGTGTCTTAGCATTCCATCCTTCTTACGCACCTCTGAGTGCCAACACAGTAGTTTTGCCTCATTTGGGTTCGCAAAAAACCGCTTCAAATGGGAAATTATAGGAAGGTATCATGTCAGCTTAATAAAAGATTCTCTCTTCACCTCTATTCTTTTGTCGTCATCTGATTGATTCTTATGCTCGTATCGGGATGCGTTGCACACCGGACATACATGCATATTTGCATACTCTTTATGGTAGAGGATACAATCATTCAGACATGCATGTATTCTTTCTACTTCTATTCTCAATGGACAAAGAACCATCTTGCCTTTGTAGGTAATTTTGGGCAACTCGTTTCTTCTGGAAGCATGTCCATTAAAAGACCTAATAGTACCGTGAAGCTCTTGTCAGACCAACTGTTGTTTGCCTTCAATTTTAGCAGTTTAAGCACAGCTGACAATCTCATGTACTACTTGCAACATGTGAACAAAGGTTTCTCCGAGTCCTCCATCAAGCCCCGGAATTTAATATACTCTCTCTCATCATAGTTCCCTTTTGCATCACGAAGTATCTAATCTAGATTGTCATTATTCAGCCTATCTAAATCAGAACCACAATCAACATGATCATCCGGCGGCATATCATTGATTTCATCGGTAATGTCATTATTACTACATTCCTGTGTAATCTGCTCTTCACCATGACTAGTCTAATGTGCATACCTATTTTTGAAACCCCTTTAAATCAAGTGCGCTTCAATCTGTGCTCGGTTTTTAAACATCTTTATATTCTTGCAGTCAATGCATGGATAGTATATATATTCCACCCCCTTATTTAACATATCTTCCTCAGCAGCTCTTGTAAAAGCAGAAATGCCATTAATGTACTCTTCACCCACACGGTTTCCATTGTATATCCAGCTTCGGTCCTAAGTTACGCATATAATAATTTAGTATAACATATTCAATTAATTAATATACTATATATGTACGATCTAAATTAAGTAGTTATATGTAGCAATAATAATTAATAAAATTAAATTAAGTACAAATAGACTATGAATTGACTAAACCCTAAACCATGCTAGATGTAAAATAATTGTAATATCCTGAACGTCGTTACGGCGTAAGTTTTTAAAACCATCCCGGAGTCGCCGATTTTTCGGTAAATCGCGGGAAGGGAAAAATAAAAATTGAAGAGCAGTATAAAATGAATAAAATAAATTAAAAATTTAATTAAAAACCCAGAGTGGGCTGCCTGGGGAGTGGGCCGACCGCCCTGGGCCAAGGCCCAAGGGGGTGGCCGCACCCCCTAACCCTAGAGCCCCTCCCCTTTTCCCCACACCCAGCCGCCACCCCCTCCTCCCCTTTCTCCACCTCTTTGGCCGCCCCTCCCCAGCAAGATCTGCGCCCCCCTGCTGCTGCCATTGGAAGGAGAAGGAAGGAGAAGGAAGGAGAAGAAGGAAGGAGAAGGAAGGAGAAGAAGGAAGGAGAAGGAAGGAGAAGAAGAAGAGGAGGAAAAGAGGGGTGATTCCTCATCTAGGTATTTTCCCCATCCCAAACCCTCTTTTTCTCGAACTAATTAGGGTTCTTGGCACGGATTTTGAAGGGAGATTAAAGATTAATTGCCCGATTAGAGATTACTTACTGTCTGCCTGTAGATTGATTCGAGTAGCGCGTCTGGTCGCGCGGTTTAGACCTAGTAAATGATTTTTCTTGTGGACCCTCCCAGACGCATCTCCTGTATTTTTGTTCGGAAATTTTGGCCGTGGGATCTAGGAGTTACAGGGTCGGTATTTCCGCTGTTCGTCAGGCGAGCAGATTGGGACAGACTAATCTTAATCTGTGGTTTTGAGGTAGTAAATGATTTTTATGGTCATGGACGTAATTGATAAAGTTGTAGAGAATCTGGTAATATATCTGCTGTAGAAAATTCAGAATTGTTAGATCCCTGTACTGTGCTGGGACGCATTTGAATGCTGCTGTCCAGTCTACCAGAACAGAGATCTTACTCTGTTTTGGGCATTAAATTATACCTAGCTGTGATCAAAATAAAAATAGGTGTTCTACATGAAAAATGTAGGATTTTAAGTGATGAATTCAGAGAGGTATCGTTTTTTGTAATTGGATCAATATTTTTAAAGTTACGAAAATGTTAAGCAGCGCTGCTGCAGAGGGTAGTTTGCTAAATTGTTGAGCGGAGAGGAGTTTGTGCGGGTTCGGGTTTCTAGCGACGTCTTTAATTATTTTAGTCGTGTTTGTATGCTGTAGCTTTGTGCTGAGAGATGCCTTTTGGACAGGTGGTCTTGCCCCTGAGCGCTCTTGATTTTGCCTCGCTTCGTCGGTTGAGGCAAGTAAACGTAGCGGTTTTTGCTACCGTTTAACTTGTTATTTCTTCTACTTGCAGCTTACATTATTATCGTAATTTGATACATTATGACATGATTGCATGATAATTTAATTGTGGAGATGGTATCAATTATTGATCAATGGATAAGTTGATAATCTGCTAGTAGACATGTGGAATTCTTGCTTAATGCTATAATGTGGAACATGAAAATAACATGTGGTGGTTGTGGATATGTTGTGAGCATGATAATGCTCCTTGAGGATGGATTAATATTCTTTATGATTATCATATCATTCATGTCATATCATGTCATATGCATATGTGGATGTCGCCGCACCTAGCCGCGACCGTACCGGTACAGCATCGTATATTGCCGTAATACCATGCACCTCTTATTCCGCTGGGCGCCTCGTATATTGCCGTAATACGATGCACCTCTAATCCCGCTAGAAAAGAGTGATGTGGAGCATAGCATGAAGCATTCATTTGCATTTATTTGTGGATAAAATGACTGCATTCATGCCATTTAAATCTGAAATTGAAGAGGTATGGTTTATGGAAGTTTGTGGTGGTTTAATAATTGTGGACATGAATTGTGATTGTGGTTGTATGGAATTATAAATGATGATGTATAATTGTTTGTAGTTGAATAGCCTGTTAAACTGTTTGCTTGCTGAGATTTTTATCTCACCCTTGTTTCCCCCTCCCTATAGGTGGACTTTGAGCATGCATGGGAAGGGTAGAGCGGCACCACACTGATGCACCTGAATTATATTTTAATGCTGAAATAAAGTTGAAAGGATTCTAGTCTTTTGCTTAGCTATGTTATCGATGATTGTTTCACCTTAATAAATGTTAAATTTAGAATTGTTTCTTTGGGTTATTATTTTGGAGTTGATTATGAATATTGAATTGTCATCTCTATTCTGTTTTCCCTTAGTTGTTTATGCTTCCGCTTGTATTATCTTGTTTAATTACTGCCAGTTTATTTTTATTTTGTAAATTGGCTAGTTGTGGAGTGGTTTTAGTAGCATCTTAGGGTAATGTGGGTCCTGGGGTGTTACAATAATCTTTTCTCTACATCAAGCTAGCTAGATCAACCATCTTCAATTCTCCTTTCACCAAAAGTTATAAATCTAAATTATAAAGCAATTAGAAACAAATTACTAACATAGGTAGTCAAAAACTTAGTGGATATACAATTACTCTTGCCAAATAATCTCCTTTTATCAAATAGCCTCAAAGCCCTACCTCTAGCTCGAAACAGCAGCGTAGATCTGGAATTTAAAACAGGGGTCGACGGGTTTGCGCGTAATTAATATAGTGAAATTATCACAGATGATTTTTTATACAAACTATCTGTGATGACTTAATTATTACAGACGATTTTTAATACAAGCCGTCTGTGAAGTATCACAGACGGTTAAAATAAAAACTGTTTGTGATATTTGGTAATATCACAGACTATTCTTGTTAAGAACCGTCTATATCACAGACGGTTTTCACCACGAACTGTCTGTGATATTTCCTCTTTATAGACGGTTTTTAGGGCAGACAGCAACACAGACGGTCTATAAACTAAAACCGTCTGTAATTGTATTTAATACAGATGGTTTTAGGGAACCGTACATGATGTGGCATCCAATATTAGGCCTTTTCTAGTAGTGCAAATTGCTAATTTTATTTTTTTATTCTAAATTTAAGTTAATTTGGATTGTACTTGACATAAAATTTTTCGTTTAATTTGCAAATTTTTGTTTAGTTATTATTATGAATTTTAGTTATTTATAGACGTTACTTTGGAAGTCATATGAAAATCAAATTGCTAATTTTTATTTATTTTTTATTCCGAATTCCTCTTAATTTGGATTGTATTTGACATGAACTCTTTCTTTTAATATGAGCTATTATAACTTAGGTTCACCCAATTAAGGGCTAGATGTTTTGCTTTTTTTATGAGAATTTCTAACATATTTCTCTTTTTTCTTAGCAACTCTAAAAAATTTATCATCTACTTTTAGTAATAAATAAAACCCGCGCTACAAACATACCCTTATTCAGTTCGCGTGGCTCGGAGCTTGGCATATGGCAGACAAAGCCTCTACAGCATATATAGCACTCGAGGTAGCGTTCGATCGAGTCTGAGTGTAGCCACTAGCAAGGGCACCCGTCAAATTTCCTACTTCATTTTCTTACCAATTCGCAACGTCCCCCTCGATCGATCATGGACCAATGTCCTAGTTGCAACATGCAAACAGGCTGATATGATCCACGGAAGAAAGCGGTCCCCGTTCATGAAACCCAAGTACAAATTGCTCCCACAATATATATGAATGGAGTTAGAAAGTTCAGCAAATTGAATGCATAATCTCAGTTAATCCCAGCATCCAAAACTTGATTGAGTCCTTGTTAGCTAGGAATAAATACGAGGCAGTTGGGGGAGTTTGTTAATATCATTTCTCGATCGATGCATTTTTTGTTAGTCCATCTACTGTTAATTTGGAATTGACCTCAATTGAAGTCCCTAGCTCTTGATCCTCTCTGTCTCTTTCACTCATTTTTTCTCCACAGTCCTCTCCCTCTTTCCTCCTCCAACCTCTAAGCGTGCCCCAGACGGCTCTAACTTAGCTCTCTATAGTCTGTACCGAGCATGACCTGACATCACAAATTGTGATCTTAGAAATGGAATGATCGAGCTGAATTGCTTTAAAATGTTGGCAGGACCGATCGAGAAAAATTGCTTAGTTCCCATTTGTAAAGAACACACAGGAAAGGTAAAAAAAAAACACTTTGGAGCAATTTCCCCGAAGGTTAACTCTCGGGAAAGTGTGCACGGGATCGTTTGGTCGGGATGTGTCCTACTGTTTCTTGATAAACACACGGAAAATAAATTGGCACAAAGGGAACTAAGCAGTTTCTGGTAGGGAGGTGGAGACAAGAGAACAAGAATTTGATCTACTACCTCACCACATCTTTTTTACAATTGTCTAATTTGTTTTTGCATAGGAATATGACCGAATTTTTTCTATTTTAGCCCTTTTTTCGAAAAATATTCACATTTAGACCCCTGGTAGTTTTAATTCCGTTTTTGGACCCAGAGCTCGGCGCCATGGTCTACGGCGCCGAGGTAACACATCTCGGCGCCGTGGTCCACGGCGCCGAGATGCCAGGCCCGCACCAGCGTGGCGGCCAACGTGGCGCCGACGTGGCAGGACCTCGGCGCCATTAGTCACGGCGCCGAGCTCGGCGCCATGGATCTTGGCGCCGAGCAGTGGCCACCTCGCCCGGCCTTCTCTTTTCTCCCTCTGTCTCTTTCGTTCATTCGCGTTCATTTCTCCATCTCTGCCTCCCCGCCGCCGCCGCCCCGCCCGCCCGCGTCCCCCCCGACGCCGCCTCCCCTCCAAGACCGGGCGCCTTCCCAGCCGCCCCATCCACGCCGCCGGCCGCCTCCCCTCGAAGATCGGGCGCCTCCCCGCCCGCCCCATCCACGCCGCCGGCCGCCTCCCCTCCAAGACCGGGCGCCTCCCCGCCCGCCCGCCCGCGTCCCCCCCCCCCCCACTGCCGCCTCCCCTCCAAGACCGGGCGTCTCGAAGCCCGCCTCCCCGCCCGCCCCATCGACGCCGCAGGCCACCTCCCCGCCGCGGCCGTCCGCCCGCCCCATCGACGCCGCCGGCCGCCTCCCCGCCGCGGCCGCCTCCCCGCCGGCCCCATCCAAGCCCGCCTCCCCGCCGGCCGCCTTCAAGCCCGCCGGAAGGTAGCAACATTTCCATTTTGGTAGTTTTTTCTTTTAAATTTTTGGAAATGGTATCTGTTTAGGTTGGTTTACTGCATTACATTGTTAGTTTACATTGCATTACATTGTTAGTTTACTGCTGTATATTTGATACTCTATTTGGGGCAAACAGTAGGAAATTTTGGCAACTCATTGGCATATGGGAATGGCATGTTCATACATCTTGTGGTCAATCTCATTCGGAATCAAGGTCGATGGATTTAACAGCCATTGTAGTGCTAGTATTGTAGGAATCATACCAATGAAGCTATAATCTGTACGTATGCTTCAGTAGAACAAGGAAATGGTATTTTTTTTAGGTTGGTACTCTACTTGTTATGTCATGTTATGTAGCAGTGCTTTCCGGTATGTGTGTATGACTATTGTTGCGGACTTGTGAACGGAATGTAGGTGGTAATTTTACTATTGCCGCGAGTGCAGTGCCTCATGGGCTGCATGTATGCAGGAACCAGTAGATATAAAATATTTCGAAGGGAGTCTCTAGTTCTGTATGCCTCTTCTGACCAACTACCTAATTCTATACATTGTTTGTTCTGTATGAACTAGATGGACAACCTAGTGACCCTATATCATGGAGGCAGTGTGACAAGTGATGATTATGGAAATGTTCAATTTGTTGAAATGCAAAGGGTGCCTCTAATATTCGGTGATCGGCCGTCGTTTAGTGAGTTGGTTGCTAGGGCTCGGGAGAAGCTACATTGTCATGCAAACGAGGAGAGCATCACAGTTGAGGGGTTACTTCACTTCGGTTCGAAAGACCTAGTTCTCAGGCGGTTGATCTTAATTGGTTCAGAGGATGAGTGGGACCAATATGTCAAATTGGTTATGAGGAATGAGTTAAAATGTTTGGACGTTGTTGTGCGGAAGGTGTCCATTGATCCCACCCCTCACGGTTATTCACCAGAACTAGGTGATCAGGCACCCTTTGACCCTCCGTTACCGGATCTTGCGGTGGATGTGGAAGAAGTGCCTGAGGTGCCCGATGCTCTATCTTCCCCGAACGAGGTTCAGATTTCTCAACCAGTTCGAGTTGAATGTCGGACTGATGATGTCGTGGCGGCCCCTCAGGAGATGGGATTGACCCAGAATCAGCCCAGTAAGTGTCGAGCAACACTTTAGCCTTTTCCCGTCATTCCTTTGTTTTGTCTCAATCCCATCGTTGTCGTGCTTATGATGCAGGAAACATTCCTGGTAGTGTGGTTGTTCCTCCCGTTGCTTCATCTGGCAACGTTGAAGAAGTCTGCAGGAACTCCAACAGTGTGGATGTTCAAATTGTTGATGATCTGCAGCCTTACGAGATCGCAAGGGCCGTTGATTCTGATGATGACCGCCCTTTTGGAGAGCTGACCGAAAGTGATATTGAGCTGATCAGGCGTTATTGCCCTGGCCGGGATCCATCAGTTCATGAATTCAGCGATCTTAGGCATTCTCATGGGGCTTATGCAGAAGGAAGGGATGACGAGTTGCTAGATGCTCCTGAGGCCGGGTCAAGCATGACAATTGAGAAGGGCATGGTGTTTGAGGACTTGTCTGCATTGAAAAGGTGGCTGCAGGAGTATTCAGTGATCCGTAAAAGGCCATTCAAGGTGAGACATTCTTATGTGGAGCGGAGGTACACAGTTGTGTGCGAGAAGGAGACATGTGAATGGAGGGTTTGTGCTAGCAAACAGAAGGTCACGGGAAAGTTCAAGATCACAAAAATCGTTGGCCCACACACTTGTGCCGAAGCAGAGCTCAAACAGAAGCATCGGCAGTTGACCTCTACCATTATTGCCAAGTCACTGTGTCACATAGTAAAGGGAGAACCCAATATGAAGGTGAAGACACTTGCTGGGATGGTTAAGGAGAAATTTGGATACGAGATAAGGTATGGAAAAGCATGGAGGGCAAAGCAACGCATCTGGAAGATGATATATGGGGACTGGGAAGATGGGTACTTGCAGTTGCCAGCACTCTTCAATGCAATCAAAGCGGTTAATCCAGGCATGCATTATGAGTACGTCCCGAAACCAAACGAATGGACTCAAGATGGGATGCAGATATTCTTCCGTGCTTTCTGGTGCTTTGCTCAGTCCATCGAGGCCTTTCGGCATTGTCGTCCCGTCTTCGCTATTGACGGTACGTTTCTTCTTGGCAGGTATCAGGGCACACTTCTGATAGCCATTTCCTGTGACGCAGACAACGTGTTGGTTCCTTTGGCGTTTGCTTTGGTTGAGAGGGAGAACAAAGACAGCTGGGGATGGTTCTTGCGGCTCGTTCGGAGGCACGTGGTCGGCCCTGGTAGGGAGGTTGGTGTCATTTCTGATAGGCACCAGGGCATACTTTCTGCCGTACAGGAGCAGATACCGGGGTATGCAGCTTTGCACCACCGTTGGTGCACTCGGCATCTTGCCGAGAATCTACTCCGTAAGGATGGTGCGAAGGATAACTTTCCTCTGTTCGAGGAGGTCGCTCGAATGCTTGAGGTGAATTTTTTCCAGGAGAAGCGGGAGAAGTCGCATTTGGCCATCTGCACAAAAAAGTACGGTAAACTTCGAGGGTCCAAAAGCAATAAAAAATGAAACATTACTAATTTGTACCCCGGAGCGCGAGCATCGGAAGAAACGTCGCCCGCCATCGTTCGGGGAATCCAAGATCTGGACAACCGCGTACTCATTGTGTCTGCATTTCGGCCACGGTGGTTGAGCACGCCGGCTTGGTATCAATCGGTACTGCGGACCGAACATATCCCTCGTTTCTAAGGGAATGTCATCCTTCGGTGACCCAAATCCCACTGGCCCCTCGGCTTCAGACATGGTATGTTTCACCACGAAAGAGAGGGTACTACTTTGTTCGATTCACAATGTCATAGGACCCCAACCGTGCTACTTATAGCAAAACGGGGCAGTTTAATGCAGTGACCACCAAAAAAAGAGGCTTTTGCTCAGGAACATGACAACACGCCCCAGCTTTGCTCAGGGACATGACACAAGAGGTCAGCTTTTGCTCAGTGAGATGACAACAGAGGGCAGTTTTGCTCAGTGACATGACAAAAGAGTTCAGATTTTGCTCAGTGACATGACAAAACGGGGCAGCATATGTCAGCTTTGCGCAGTGACGGAATAGGCCTTTAGCCTGTACACATATAGGGGCGTAGGTCTTTAGCCTTTACAGGAGTAGGCCTGTAGGCCTGTACACATATAGGGGCGCAGGTCTTTAGCCTTTACAGGAGTAGGCCTGTAGGCCTGTACACATATAGGGGTGTAGGTCTTTGAAAAGACTACGAACTATGAATTTATTACGAGACTATAGTCTCTGAAAAGCCTACATAGGACCATTTATTGCTACACTTGAATCCAGGAAGAGCGAAAAGATCCTCTCCATGGACTATGCCCACTGCACCGATAACCTGCCTATATGAAGGCCTCATATGTCTTCCATACCACATCTCCTCCTCAAGACATCACAATACTACCACACAACAATGTCTTCCTGGAAGTCCGACCCATTTGGAGTGCCGGAGTGGCATGAGCGCCCGAAGTGCCATTGTGGCTTTAGGACGATGTTGGGAGTCTGGACTGATCGAGTACAACGAGCCAAATACGGCCGTAGGTTCTTCAAGTGTCCTGACCTGGATGACGACTTCGTGGTAACGACCATAACTAAACCATTTCTTTTCCGTTATCGTTTTTCAACTTGATCCATGACATCTACCATGCCACACATAGGCTTGCAGGTTCATGGAATGGGTGGATCGAGTGCCGCCGGCATGGCCAAATAACCGGGTAGTGGAGGTGGAAAACAAAGGACAATACTGTGTCAAGATGACTCAGGCTCGCGAGGTGGAACGACAGATGCGGCTTGAGCAAGAGCGCCGCGTGAGGGTGGACCAAATCCGTCTGCAGGGCAAGGAGGATGAGCTGCAAAGGAGGAAGGAGAAGTTAAGTCTGCGTGAAGCAGCCATCAAGCGTCAGGAGGAAGAGCTTCAAGCTCGTGAGGCGGCTCTCAAGACCAAGAGTGACAGGAAGAAGGATGCAGCGGAGCCATCTTCAGGGCGCGACAGAAAGGGGAAACAACCACGCTACACCCAGTAGACAAGATGTAATAGACTCGGTCCACACGAGAGGTCGTACGAGCAGTTGGGTAGATTAGTCGGATATCATGCTAGCATGTAATAAAATTGTACGCGCCATGTTCGTCCCGACTTCATAAGCTTATTATCTGGGCTTTTCGCATGCAATGATTCCCACGTGTCTTATTATCACTTCCCCTCCTTTCGTCCAATTGTTCCTATCACAGTTGTCATACAAAATAATTCAAAAAAATCCTTCCAATACAACAACATAACATGATCAAAAAATGTTATTGCCAGTTCAACATATTTTTCACGGTCAGCATTGTACAAAAATCACAAATACACTAATCGTTACTTCACACATAACTCGTTCATCAATCCACAAACAGAGGGGATGGGATTGACCCAGAATCATCCCAGTAATTATTTCCCCAAGTGTGTAGTAACAACTGAACAAAAGGAAGAGGAGAGTTGCTTGTATGCCACATGTCGCCTCCCCTCTGTCTTGCCCGCAGCATCTCACGGCCCGCAGAACTTCACACAAAACTCGTTCGTCACGGCCTGCATAATTTTATTTTTCAAAAACCATTACCAACGTACCATAATGTTTTTAAAAAAATCTACACGAATTTTCCTACATGTATCATCTGCAATACATAACGAATTTTCAAAACATACGTCGTATTTTTTGCTCTCTATAAATAAATAACTAACTATATTACATAATATTACTATCATTAAATAATCCAAATGAAAAATACAACTAATAATTCATTTTGCGAAAAAAAAGGCTGATCGGTGCAAACCCTAAACAGCGGCGGGGACAGAGGGAGGAGGATGCGAATGAACGAAGCCCGCGTGCTCGGTGCTGTTTCAGAAACCACATGCTCGGCGCCACGAGTCACGGCGCCGAGCTGCCTGCCACGTCGGCGCCACGACGGCCGCTACGCTGGCGCGGGGCTCGCACCTCGGCGCCGTGGTCCACGGCGCCGAGACGTGTTATCTCGGCGCCGTGACCCACGGCGCCGAGCTCTGGGTCCAAAAACGGAATTAAAACTACCAGGGGTCTAAATGTGAATATTTTTCAAAAAAAGGGCTAAAATACAAAAAATGCGGGGAATATGATCATTCTTTTAGGCTACGATTGATGGTTTTTATCTATGTTTTTCGATATGGCAGTGAACGGTGGAGACGTCGATACGAATAACATATACGGTTTTGGATACGGAAAATCATTTGAAGAATCCGCTTCAAAAAATTGTTTTATTTATTTTGATTTTTAAAGAAACTAAAAGGCAAAAGTCTAAAAGAACAAGATCTGTAGTATCCCTGTCGCTTTCCTTTGTTAAATATAGAGATTATTTATGAGATCATCAAGCGAAGTGTCACATACTGTATATCCCCTTTGTGTTCAGAGATCAGAGATTAGTTTTTGGATTCGGAAAATCAACACACACGGTTAAATATAGAGATTATCTATGAGATCATCAAGCGAAGTGTCGCAACACACACGATTTTGAATTTGAAAAATCATTTGAAGAATCTATTTTAAGAAATCGTTCTACTTAATTCGACTTATAAAGAAACTAAAAGGCAAAAGTCTAAAAGAATAAGGTCTATAGGATCCCTGTCGCTTTCCTTTATTAAATATAGAGATTATCTATGAGATCATTAAGCGAAGTGTCACATACTGTAGGAAGAGTTGAGCCCCGTTAATTCCACTGTAGCCTCGTTTGTTTTCATCCTTATCTCTATCCTTATACACGTTCTTGCAACTCCTATCTACTCTTAAAAAAGATTAAAAAATTAAGAGTAAATTGCCCAACGTTGCATAGCCAGTCAGTGTCACCTTGGTTTGAGTTCGGTTTTCATCGACCAAAGGTTGCGTCGTAAATATTTGTGAATTTTCTACTATGATTATTTGAGATGTGAATTTTCGGCCTATGGGTAGAGTATTAACTCTTAAGGTGACTAGGTACTAGCCAAATGTCAGCACTCTAGAAAACAAAGAGTAAATTGAAGCATCGATCCTACTCTATTACATGTGCATCTATTACAGGCATGCATAATTTGAAACACAGAAATTTCACAATAAATAATTCAATTCTCACAGGACTCGAAAAAAAAAATCACGGGTTCCAAACGGGACCTAAATTTTAAAATTTTACTAGTGACATCAATTATTCAGCATGCACTATATCTATGATCATTCTTGAAAGTTTTTAGTGAACTACTAGGGGTGTGCATTTTTTTTTCTAATGAAGATGTTCAGTTAGTTAACTATACTTGAGGCTCAATGCTCATTAATAACCGAGAGATTATGGAATAAAATTCAAGAAAATTGGTAATTAAATAAATATATCTAACGTGCAGTTCGTGAGACTCGGACCGTAGCTTAAGACACAAGATCATACATTAGATAGATCATTCATTTGTGCAGATTTTTTTTAAGTGAATCATTTGGGGAAAAAAATCTGTAAGGTCATTTGACCTCCATGCACAGGGTAGCATGCGGCTCCGCCACCGTTCCTAGTATGCTGTCCCAAACTAAAAAAGTCTGCTGTTCGGGTCTTGAATGTGCACAAAGAAGTTCAGTGTTTCACGTGGTATAGATACGTACATACCATAAAGAGTTGCAGCACACCATCATAATCAGATCGACTCCGAGCTCTGCATCATTTAATTAAGCCATACACAACGACATGTCATAAGTAAGCTAAGCCTCCGGCAAGCGGCATGGAACCATTTCGAATTGGCAAAACGGGGCGGCGTCCTTTTCCGGCCAGAGGACTGCCGCGCTGGGCACTACATCAAGGTCTGGCTGGACCACCGGCCGGAGTCGTAGCCATCACGTGGCCGTAGCCGTCGCCGTCGGTCGCTCATGGCCTCACATGGAGGCACACATGGACCGCCGATATATCCCAATCCGCACCGGCTCCGGCCGTCGCTTTTGGTCTCCTCATGCGTCCAAGGCCGCCGTCGCCGTCGCGCGTGGCCGGTGGGGCCGGCGACGGATCTCGGTCGTCTAACCCACCTCCACCGCAGCTCGCGCGCCGATGTGAAACTACGGCGACATTCATCCTAGGATCAAGAGGCAGAATTGGCAATTCTCTCGGACAGAATTTCCCATTTCAAGGCCGGGAGATGCACAGCCACAAGGTATACTGTCCATGGATTCTGGGCAACATATCTCCCGACAGCATTCATCAGTCTTTACCGGACATTCCACGCTACTAGCTGCGAAGAGTAAACAGTGATGGTATAGATCCTAGTGCAAACGTTGCATTGTTGTTTGATAAAAGAGAGAACACATGTACTAAGATAGGATTTGATTTGTGAAGAAAATTGCAAAGTTGTAGTTAATAAGCTTACTTTGTAAAGGAAAAACATTATTGTAAGGAAGAGTGAATACCGGGGTAAAAGGCAATATAGGAGGAAAAGAAACAAGAGAGAACCAAGGCATAAGAAAAGAAGAGGAAAACCGCAAGAGGATGAGAAGAGATGACACACACGAGAGGAACAGTGATAAGAAGTGATAGATAGCAGTGGCGACAAGAGGTGGTCCTGAGATGGACGTATCCATCGCCGTGCCGGGTCCATCTGGTTGGTTGCCAAGTCTGAATTTCGGCTTTGCATCCAGCTGATGGATCATACACATTCAATGAGCTTTAGCCGGATTTCCAGGCAAAGCCTAGCCAGTTTGTTCCCAGGTCCCGGGTTACCATCAGCATTCAAGGCAAAAATCTCCCAACTGAATCTCGCGCAACAGACCTAACAGCGGAGGTAGGGCACCCCCAGTTCCTTCTGCTGGGCGCTCACTGGACCAGGTGAAGATGAACGCGCCAGAATTAGAGCAATCGCACTGTTTAATGCACAGCTAGAGTGGAGTCTTGAGAGAGTGAAATCTAATAGGTCTCCAGATTTTGATGTACCAACTAGCACAAGACACAAAAAAGAGTTAAAGCATTGGCGTCATGAGATCATACTGCATGTTTAGCAACCTTAGCAGGGGGTGAAGTTAAGATAGGGTAAGTTGCCTTCAATTTTATTTTTATTGCTTCATGTCAAGGATCAGAGATCCAGAAGGCAAACAGTACCACATGCATTTCTGTATATCCCCTTTGTGTTCAGAAGATAAGAGCAGTTGAAGCCTGTATCACAAAAGGTAGTTGCTCTAAAATTCCAGCATTCGGCCCCGAAGGATAGCCTCAGCCTTTCTGACTTCCTTCACTGGTCCAATGACGAATACCTACATTAAGCAAGCAGATAAAATGAGGATCATTAAGTTAACAAAATTAAGCATATGTTCATTTGGTTCAGTGGCTGAAAAACATGAGGCTTATTGACAGAAGAGAATGGAAGCGTATACGGCCTGTTCTTTGTGGCTGTGTCTTATGGCTTTTAGTTGAAAATTTCGAATTTTAATTGTTTGCCAGTGTTATTAAGTCGTCAACTAATAGGCGACTAATCCACGACTAGTCGTCCAGTCGGTACATGACGGACGACTAGGGGGGCCGACTCGACTGGAGCGACTAGTCGAGCGGCCGGACTAGTCAGTGACTAGTCACAACTAGCCAGCTATGTCCAGCTGCACGACTAGGAGCCGGTCTACTGGATCAATAAGTTTGAGGTCCACTAGAGAGGCTCGGCCCGACCGAGACTTAATACCAGTGACTCAATAACTCTAGATCCTCATTGCACACCATACACGCTATTTTGGTTGTAGTATTAGTATAATAATCCCAGCTTACTTTTTTATTATGACTGTAACAATTATAGACTAGTCGCCCAAGTCGCCTCATCGGCGACTCGACTCGACTTTACGACTTAATAACCTTGCTGTTTGCGACACAAATTATAGAGAGATACTCGCTTGCGATTTTGGATAGTACAGATGTTGGGCTTTTAACGTGTACTACAATTAACTTGTAGGCCCTGTCTTCAAAAAATACTTCGTTTGAAAGTTAGGTACTGTAACAAAAGCCAAAAGCCAGTTTTAAAAGCCGAAAAGCAGGCCTGTATTCTATGTTTCTGCAGGTATCCTCCCTTTTGCAATCTTGTTCATACGCAGATACGCTATTCGTACTAACAGCAATTACTTTCGCACTAGGTGCCTTGCGGATCCATACAGCTGGAAATAATTGAAGGGTAATGGTCGCGACATATATAGGCTTGCATAATGTGGGAATGGGACAGAAAAGTTTCATGTGCATCTAAGCCCTAGACAAAGCCAGCCTACAGTGGTACCGTGGTACTGATCACCTTAGACAGAAGTCAGATATATCTGTCCAATAGTGATCACATTGAGATAAGTCCCCTCAGATTATTGTAGGCAGTGAAGAAGACAAATGATGGAATCCCATGTGGCAAAACTTCAAAAAAAAATCAGCAAGATGTGCAAAACTATAAATCATTTAAAACATTTTTTTTTCTGTTAAGAATCATGCATGTGCTAGGAGTCCAGTCCTGTCAAACATTTGTGATATTACAAAGAGCCATTTTTAGTTTAAGAAATGGTTAGCACCACAATGTTCAGAGCTTAGTGCTTGACAATAATACCTTTTGATGTATTACTAAATAATGCTTGTTGCTGTGTTGGTACTCTACAACTACAATTCATACGACTACAAAACTGTAACTATTGCTGTTAATTTATTCAGCAATTTAGTGGAGTATGACTGTCCAATGATGAAAGAATGTATGTTATCAAGACGTCGCCTAGGCATCGCCTAGGCGTCCTGGCGCTCCAGGGTGGATGCCAGGTCCGTCACCTAGGTCGCTCACAGTTATGCACTCAACTAGCCATTCCAAGCGTCCAAGCAAAAGATGCGGCACCTAGGCGGAAGATGCGGCGCTCGCCTAGAGAAGATGTGGCTGTAAAACGGGGTGGTGGTGGACAGGAGTGAGAGAAAACATATCCTCCGCCTCGTGCTGCTTGCTTCATGCGTTGGCGCGCCGCCCTCCACCTCCGGCTCCGCGCCTACGTCCTGCATCTACACACCGCCTCCGCCTCCGTCACCACCTTCACGCCTATCTCCGCACCGCCTCTGCGCCTATGTCTCCTCACCACCTTCGGCTTCGTTACCGGCTTTGCGCCTCCGCCCCTGCTCCGCCCTGATGCCACTCCGACCCGCACCGCCCCACCGCTAGTACAGGGCCTCCTCCGCCTCGGCTTCGCCCCACCGCCTCCGCCTGGACCTAGTGGGCAGTGACTTGAGCTCCCCTCTGTCCTTGCTGCCCTGCTCTAGTGCTCACTGATCCAGTCTATAGCTCTATAGTCTATATATTACAATAATGCAAGTGTCAACTCATCAACTGTCAACTATGAACTATCACATTTTCCTATTTTACTACCCTCGTCTAATTATCGCCTAGGCCCCTAGGCGTCCTGGCGCCTCCGGAGCGCCTCACCTCGCCTTGTCACCGTGACAACATAGGAAAGAATTTGTGAGTTACGAACAAAGAAGGCTCTGATAAACCTACCCTGTCTGGAGGTCCTTTAGCACCACCAATATGGATTTCAACACTGCAGATAGGAGTGGAAACAAACCACAGAAGATCAAATAAAGTTTCACAGCATAAAGATTATGGGATATCTACAGAATCAGACTTAAGATGTTTACTTGCAAGATTCTTTCACAGCCATTATTGAAGATCCCTTTCTGCCAATAACACGTCCCATTTTGCCAGGAGGCACATCTAAGACTGACAGGATATCCACTTCAGGAACATAAACTTCAGCTTCAATGTCATCTGTATGACACAAATACTAATCAGCACAAATGTTCTGCAATGCCAACAATGTTCCATCAATTTGGTTGGCAAATTTGAATATCAAAACTTTGTTAAATGAATTAAAGAATGCAATGCAAAAACATCCATGTCATGTTAGTAATGCTTATATCGAGACCAAGCTAGATTGTCAAAATTCCAAGTTACTCTATAATATTCTGCACCAACAATGCCAAACCATAAAGCAATCCCAATAATTAGGTTCCACATTTATATGAAAAGCTTCAAGTACAATGGATTTGAGCATATAGTAAGCTTCCTAATTTTGAACAAAAAAGGGGAGAAAACACATTTAAACGCACTGACCAGGGACAGTAGGAAGAGGTGGCCAATCTGCATACTGGTTGTCATTTGTGCAGAAGCACCTACAGTATAGCTCACTGCGAACTGCCAGACGCCATAAAGATACTTTGCTTAACTTCTCCATCATTTTCTCATGTATGTTGAGAAGGAAGCGCACATCATCTGCGGCTGCTCGAATCATCATGTCAGACAAAGGCCTATTTTTCCAAAAGTTAGGGTCCTGAAAATCCATTAAATTACAACCATTTGTCAGCTTTCAAGAAAATATAATATCAGCACAACTGAACATCGAACAGCGAAGAGTTATCATAGAATGTAACACAATATTTCAGATGTTCAGCAATAATAATGTTCTAAACAGGATTTTTATAACTTTCATCACACATTGCTAACCTGCCTTAGAAGGGTACGGACTTCTTCCTTTTCAGGATATGCAATTCCTACATAAAGCAGTACCACAGTATCACACCACACGATCAATCAAACATGAAACACAGAAGCAAACGTCTACATGGTTTTAAGAGCAGAAGGATCAATTAATATGATGTTTGACAGAAGCAGCACATTGTTAGGTGTTAGCAAGAGTGATGGAACCACAGTACGTTAGTTCTATCTAAGCAATACATGCATATGCAATCAGGTATCATGTACGCATCACATATGGATTATGGACAGCTCAACCAAGATGTCAACACTATCACTTGGTCAAAACAAGCACAGAAACCATATTTTACTCCCAATTGGTGGAACCTCAAGCATTAGCCCCAAGAATGGCACACATCCTCAAAACACAATATTCAAGGCAGCTAATCATGGGATAGGAAGCACATCCTATCAAAGTTCTTCTAATTTTTCAACATGTTAGCAAACTATTTAAGGATTACAGTAGTTGTAAAGTGAACTAGAAGACACATCAAACAAATCGAGTGAAAGCATCATCTTAGTTTATTTTATTCGCAAGCAAACCAAAAAGATTGCATCTTAATTATCATAATAGCATTACACAATGTATATACAATAATACATAATTTCCACTCTGAAACAAAGATTCTAGACTTGACTACCTAACAATCATGTCAAATTATGCTCAAACAACACTAACAAGAGCTTGGATTGCATAAGACATATAATTTGAAGTTAAAGCACTGGCTGAAGCACAAAGTAAGGTGTGTTCTATCAAATTAATTTCTAGTTGAAAAAGACACTGTCTTTCTTAAGGATTAGGCTTCAAAATATAAATTGGATTTCACAAATAAAAAATTAGCCAGGGAACACTTCAGAATATAGAATAAATATTTCACATTAATATCATAATATGTATAGAGAAACTAAAGTACTTGGAAGACGGAAAAAGTAAACTACAAACAAGGGGAGGCTGTATAAGTTATGCCAAAGTAACAAAAAAAAGAACAAACATTGCAAAGCAGAAAAAAAATATGTACAGTGATTTTCTGCCACTCATGAAAAACTCAAATTTAAGTATAGTAAGTACCACAATAACGAGGATCAGCAAGAAGGCTCACGAAAGATATGTAATCATCATATGCTCTCTTTTTCCCTTCCTGCTCTTCTATCAGAGAGTAGGCAATCTGCACATGGAAGTGATAATTGAAGGCTGCCCTTATACCACATCTATAACTATTATAATAACTACCATATCTATCCCTAGCAAGGTGGAGGATCATGTAAGTATTTGAGCCTTGTACAGTGTTAATGGTCCCAAGCTCATGATATTGGTTCAATTTTAAAGAACTTCACTAAGAAAACAGCTGATACTATTTTACTTGTATAGTAGAGGGAAGTTACTGATTTTCTTATAAAGTTAGTTACCAAGTATGCCAATATGTTAGAGTACATACATATGGTGAATTGGTGTTAGTTACCAAGTATGCCACTATATTAGGGTAGATACATATGGTGAATTGGTGATTACCTGTGTATCCACGACATTATGCAATTTGATGCCAAACTGAAAATACAAAGCCTGCAAAATAATAACTCTCAACCAGTTAGTCAGAGGCACACCTTTATTGAACAAAAAAATTTACCACACCAAAAGAATATCAGACTCGCAGTTAGTCACCTCACTGTCCCTTTTACAGTCATGAATAACTTTGGTGATATAATCCGACTCAAGTGCTGCTTTGCAAGCTTGAATGAGTTCTTTTCCACCCTCAATAGCATCAACTAAGTAAACAGCATCAGGAAATGCAAGCTGAAAAATAAAAAGAACCAACAAAAAGGTCTTGCCTGAGAATCATGACAATGGAGACCAAATAATCAATTTAACACCAAAAGAAATACATGCATATGCAACCAGTTACATTACAACAACAGGAGATAGGTACACTAAGTCTAGGTCCATCTAAAAGATGTATGTGGATACATGGCACTCAAGGTAATGAGGCAGCATTTCAAGCAAGACCTTTGCAACAAGTTAACCCAGTTAGTACGAGCTTTAAAAAGAAAAAGGGAAAAAAATATAAGGAGTGCATTCGGTAGGAGATGGTTGAGACATACAGTTTGCGAGGGCCACCATTATGAAACAGAAGATTGTAACACAATTATACAAATATTTCATGCCTCATAAGGGCTCACCTGCATGATACAGAGAGCGCCATGGCGGCAAAGGTCAACACCTTCACAATCAAATCCAATCACCAGCTTCTGGGCAGCAGAGGGCTCGAGAAACTCGACTGGGAGTTGACCAGGTTTGGTAACAACACGAAAGGGCACGGACAGCAATTGTGAGTTATTGCCTGCAAGAGATCTCCGTGAGTTACAACAAGGTATTCAAACTAGTTTCACTTCATCGGAACATGTGTAATAATAAAAGGCAGCACAAAACAAAGGGGACGTAAAGTATCAAACAATCAAAAGCAGTTCAGAGCAAGGTAAACATTTGGCATGAATCAAAGTCTCCCAACACCACATAGCTAGCTAGATGCAGCCAAATCTCAGCACCAAATAGTAATTAAAAAGGATCATGTACAAGCCACTGGGATCAACAGAATTGCCTTAATTCGGTATATATTTCAGGCACAGCAGTGTTGCAACAAGAGCAGAGTAAGGTGTAACCGAATTGATCAAGACCGGTACGATCTCTACAGAAGGACTTGCGCAGCAACCGCAACAGCATTCAACAGAAAAGAAAAACCACTATGGAAACATTTCGCATGGAACTACTGACGTCCACTTGCTTAATATCCTTGAGCAATCGAACCAAAATCATGGTTCCTACGCCAACCGGCATGGAACGGCAAGCCGTGCGATCTAAGGGAGGAGCTGCTACATCCCAACATCAACCACCCTAAAACCCTAGGATTAGACCAGCACATGGGGGGGGGGGGGGTAGAGACGAACCCTCGGAAACCTAAGGCGACACCCACCCCCTCGGCGCACGCGCACGCCACACGGAAGCAGCAGCGCTCCACTCCGTGACGAGAGGGGGAGCAAGCACGAACCCGAGGCTCCCCCGCTCCAACCGGCCGAACCACAGGGCGCCCCATCGCGCGGAGCAACTGGATCGCGACGAAGCAAACAAACCCCCACGATCTACGCGTGCACGAGCTGAGCATTCGGGGAATCGGAGCAGCGAGAGGGAGGGAGAGAAGGCGCACCTGAGGAGGCATCGCCGTCGGCGGCGGGGTTGGGGGGCTGGGAATGGTGGGAGGCCATTCGATCCCGTCCCGATGGGTCGCCGGGAGAGAGGACGCGGACGCACCGTCACCGGGAGGGGAACCGAGGGGACGGCGAATCGTCTCGCCCTGCGCCAGGGCTCACGCTCTAGTAGCACTCGCGCACTGTTCGTTGCTCCGTCCGACTGTTACTGTACTGTGCTTGGGCCTGGTTCTGGGTTTGGGCAGGTAGGCCATGCCAAATTCGAGTGATCCACTTATACTAGCGCTATGGGCTGGCCTGCAGCTATGGGCTGTCGGAGAAATTCTCTCTCTCCTTCCATTTCTTTTTTCTTTTGCTTTTGCAATTTTTTTTAAAGAAAAACTAGGGAACGCTGTACTATTCCAGCCTCATTCGATGGGACAGCTTAGTCAGTGGATTAAGTGTGATTGAATGGTTCTGAGAGACTACAACTGTCCACTGGAAGCATCAACGACTTTATCCATCATCACATCCACTCTAAGCATAGAAGATTTTATCCCTCTTTTTTTTTGTCTTTCTACATTCCATTTCCAATGCTTCCCATCCTCTATGTGATCCCCATCCTGAACACTCCTCCCCTAAATCCCCTCTCTCTCTCTCTCCACAATGAACATCTCTCCCTATTCTGCATCCAGATCACTCCTCCCCTAAATCCCCTCTCTCTCTCTCTCTCTCCACACTGAGCAGTGAGCACTACTGGTCGATTCATGGTCAACCTCAGCGGCGCAGAGGTTATCCAACTCCCCGCAGTAGTCAAGCACAAGAAGCATGGTGCCGGATGTGGAGCAAGGTATGGATGCGTGTGACAATGGGCATGTATGAGCAGGGGTGAACACTTGTGGAGGTCGTGTTGCCGCTTGTGAGCTCCTCATCTTCATTGTTCCCTGGAACATGCTTGTTTTTTTCTTTTGAAACATAGAAGTTGTTGGAACTTGCTTGGGTTTTGCTTTTTAGAAGTTGAAACTTGTTGAAACCTGCTTGAACTTTGCTTTTTGAAACGTGGAACTTTCTTTAGTTTTGAATTTGAAACGTGAAACTTGCCAAAACTTCATGAAATGTGGTTGAATTTTGCTTTAGAAACACGAAACTTGCTTAAATTTTGCTTTTGAAACTTAGTGAAACTTGTTTGGAACTTCTTTTTGAAACTTGCTTGAATTTTTCTTTCTGAAATTTGAAACTCAGTTAGAACATGGAACTTCTTTGAGATTTGAACTTCATTAAAACTTGAGGCCTTGAAACCTGAAAACCCGTATGCAACTTTTGGTTTGAAACTTGCACAAAACTTGAAATCTCGATTTGTTTCAACTTCTTAGTCGTCCAATCGGGAGACTTGCATAAAATATGATACTTTGGTTAAAACTTATTGAAACTTTTGTTCAAATTTTTTGAAACTCCTCGGCTAAAACTTGTTGAAAATTGAGTTCCAAAATCTGAAAGTCTTTGAAACTTGCTTCAAACTTTCTTAGAATCTTCAAAAAAAAAAACTTCTAGAAACACACGAAACTCACTAAAATATGAAACTTTTTAAACATTTTTCATAAAACTTGATGAAACTGCATGAGACCTGTTGCTATTACGTTGTAAAGCTATACCATTATCTAGTAGCTTCCTAATTTTTAAGCAAAATACTTCTTAAATGTTTTCATAAAACTTGTCGAAACTACATGAAACCTGTTGCTATACCGTTGTAATAGTATACCATTGTCTAGTGGCTTCCTAATTTTTGAGCAAAATTACGGCTTGCACAACCTAAATTGACTAACTGATGTTGCACAAAACACACTAGAGTTAGACAATCTTTGCACAAAACACCAAGTAAATTGACATCTGCGCATTGTGCACCAACCCTTAACTTGTGACAAGAACAAGACTTGCTTGCACCAACCACGCAAACGCATGTTGGATGTTCGTTCGTGTTGGCAAGGGAGAGGCGAGGCATTAATTTAGGTGCCTTTGTTTCTTTGAAGGAAAGGTGCCCTCATTGACATCGCTCAAACAAACTAACTTGGAGCAGTAGGAGAACGAGATGGCGTTCATTTGTTCGATTATGTTAATAATGGCTAAATGACATGGAATGGTGTTATGTTCTTTTCAACTTATGGTTTATGGCTTCCCTCAAATAAACAAACGGGACGACTTCTAAGTTACCATTTCAAAGCGGCTTATCGGGACAGCTTTTTCGAAGCGACTTATTGGCTTATCGGTGTAAGCCAATAGAGTTGCAGTCTATGCTACAAGCAGAGTCCTTGCTGTGTTGGACTTGCTATAGTATTGCCTAAATCAGCTAGATTCTCAATTGATCTCCAAGAGATATCCTTCTCATATTTGTATATCTCTTTCCATGTATATCTCCTTTATAAGATTGGCTTGCAAGCCAAGGCATGCACTCTATATATTGTTGTCAATACAATGAATAAGACGTGAGGCAAAAATCCTTTTCTACATGGTATTAGAGCACCTCTGTGCAAGCTAAACCGATATTCTCCTTTTTTCTCCCAGTCGGTTGCTGCTCACCCACCAGGACCCTTCTATCGCATCTACCATGTCCACGACATAGACAAGGAAGCCCCGCCACTACCGTGGTAACCGCCACCAATAAAGAAACACCTGGAGTGGCCAAAAGCAAAGTCCTCGCTGACACTGCTGCTTCCATCGCCACGCCCTCCCAAGCTGTCCAAGTTGCAAGCATCAAGACACATATTCCCTTTGCTCTTGATTTTCAGGCATCCAATTACTCCCATTGGTGTGAACTCTTCCTCATCACACTCGCAAAGTACAGTTTCCTGCATCATGTCAATGGCGTCGACCCTTTTTCCTCCAACGACCTCAACTGGGCATGCGATGACTTCACGGTCCTCTCATGGCATGCGATTAAGAGCTTGTTTCACGACAACAAGAACACTCGGATTATCCAACTCGAGGCCCAATTCTGTAGCACTGCCCAAGGCACCTTGAGCATCACTGACTACTACCATAAAGTCAAGACCCTCGCTAACACCATGAGTGACATTGGACATTAATCTCCTATGAAACTCTTGTCCTCATGCTTGTCTACGGGCTCAGCAACAAGTTCACTATCTTGGCAAAGCTAATCCATATGCAGTCCCCATTCCCCTCATTTTTGCAGGCTCGCTCCCTACTATGGATCAATGAGGCTTCACGCTCATCTAGCGTCGCCACCTCTGAGACTGCCCTTATATCTATTGCATTAGGCACCCAAAACCATGCTTCCCTTGCGCATGGTGACTGTGGCAACAACTGCTCGGACTGTAATCGATCAGACCGATCTGATCATGGTGACGCACCAACAACAACTACACCAACTACTACACTCGGCACAATGGTGGTGGTCACAGACATGGCTGAGGTGGTCATGGTCATACCGGTGGCTATAGACAGCAATTCTACGTACCGTGGTCTCCCTCCATCAACCCATGATCTGCCACATTCCAAGCCTAGCCAGGGCAGTGGCCTAGCCACTAGCATTGTTTTCCAACACTCTTCGGCATCCTCGGTGTTCGACCTCTACATCAACAGCAGCTCATAGCTTTTGGTGGCCCTATGCACCACCAGTAAGCACCATATCAACCACCACAATGGGATCAGTCATTATTGATCTTATCTCTCAACATGTCCTTCTCCAATGGATAGGAAACTGTGCATATGACATCGGATGCTAATACTCTCTCACACTTCTCCTAGGTATAGTTGTATGAATTCAGTTTTGGTTTGGCAATGGTTCATCTCTTCTAGTTACTTGCATGATTCCATTTCATTGTCTTCCAACACCACACTTCTTCACTTGCAAAACGTTCTTGTTGTTCCTTTCATCATCAAAAATTGTGTTTCTGTCCGCTGATTCACAACTGATAATAATGTGTCTATTGAATTTGACCATTACAGTTTCTCTGTGAAGGATCTTCCAACCAGGACCAAGATTTTTCGTTGCAGTAGCTCCAAGGATCTCTGCCCACTTCGATCATCATCTACTGCAGCATCTCCACATCGCACCTTGGTAGTCTCCACTCTGTCCGTCGATGTCTGGCATCAACATCTTGGCCATCCTGGCTCCACTACCATGCAGCACTTCATTAGGTCTAAAATAATTTTATGTAATAGGTTACCCACTTGTTGTAGGGATGGCCCCCACCTAAATCCATTCGGTCTGTCAAGCCAAAAGGCCCAGTAAGGGCATGTAAAAATACATGTATACCCCCGGTATAGTGCTTAGCTGTAGGGGGCATTATTGTAATAAGGTCTCATGGTCATATATATGTACATGGATAGCCTGCCCATGAGGGGGCAGTGAATCCATTTCCTATACTAATTATACTAGTCCCCTAGTATACTATTTGACTAGTAGCCACAAACCACTCATATATGACATGCTTGTCAGTTAGATCATCATGTTAATTAGGCTCCCGTTTCAGTCCTCTACATATGTTACTTCTTGTCCGTTTGAACTCACCATTGCGATCTCTGGACATCTCCTATGATGAGTACATCAAATTTTCAATATTATTTGGTTGTGCTTGATGATTTCTCTCATTACCTATGGACTTTTCCTCTTCATCACAAATCAGATGCTCCTTCCACTTTAGTCTCTCTACATGCCCTCTCACAAATCTAATTCTCTCTTCTTACCAAAGCACTCCAGTGTGACAATGGGCATGAGTTTGACAACTACACTTGTTGGCAGTTCTTCCCCACTCATGAAATTCAACTCTGCTTGTCTTGTCCTTACACGTCTCAACAAAATGGTAAGGCTGAATGAGCCATTTGGACTATCAATGACATCATTCATTCCCTTTTGTTCCAAGCATCCATGCCTCTATCCTTTTGGGTTGAAAGCTTACATGCTGCTACTTATCTCCTAAACAAATGCCCTTCCAAATCTACTGTCCCTCAAACTTTACACGAACTGCTTCTTGGCTCCCCACC
The DNA here is from genome assembly GCA_017311315.1 of Dendrocalamus latiflorus. Lineage (NCBI taxonomy): Eukaryota > Viridiplantae > Streptophyta > Magnoliopsida > Poales > Poaceae > Dendrocalamus > Dendrocalamus latiflorus. The sequence goes on from CM029664.1 coordinate 30,235,231, forward strand.
TCACTACCAACATCTTCATGTGTTTGCCTGCCTATACTACCCCAACATCTCATCCACAGCTCCTCATAAACTTGCGCTATGTTCCACATCGTGTGTCTTACTTGGTTACCTATCTAACCATAAAGGCTATCGGTGCTATGACATTGCCACATATCGCATCATTATCTCCAGGCTTGTCGTATTTGAAGAGCAAGTTTTTCCTTTTGCTATAACAAAAACACCATCCAAACCATCAGCCTTAGATTTTCTTATTGACCTAGCTGCCACGGAAACTCCTTTTCCTCCTACAATTTCACCTTCCAACTCCTCTGTTGCTTTCTCTGGTGTTGGCATTCCATCAGCTGACATTGATACCCCTCCTACTACACCAATCTCCTTTGCTATGCAGAACAATATGCTTGTTGTTGATCTAATGCCTGCTATTGTTCTAGCTCCTACCGCTGCCTCCTTCTAATGTGACAACTAACTTGTCTACTGCGGCACCACCTTCTGTAGCTACAGCACCATTATCGGCTGCTGCCTCTACTCGTCCCATGACAACATGTACTAAACTTAGCATTTCAATTAAACCTCATGAGAAACTAAACATACTTGCTTCATCCGCATCGGTTTCCCCTATTCCAAAGACGTACGGTGCTGTGCTAATGGACCCCAATTGGTATAATGCCATGTGTGCCTAATACTAAGCCCTTATGAGCAAATAACGCATGGTGTCTTGTTCCTTGCCCCGCTCATGCTAATGTTATCACTGAAAAGTGGTTGTTTCGCCACAAGTTCAATCCAAATGGCACTCTTGCCCATCACAAGGCACGCTGAGTCGTTCGTGATTTTTCACAATAGCCTGGTGTTGATTTTATCGAGACTTCTAGCCCAGCTGTTAAATCCTTGACTATCCATGTTGTTTTGACTTTGGCTCTTTGTTCAGGTTGGCCCATACATCAACTCGATGTTAAAAAAGCATTCTTACATGGCAACCTGTCTGAAATTGTCTTTAGCCAATAGCCACTAGGATTCATTGATCCAACCAAGCCTGAGTTTGTGTGTCGCCTTTCCAAGTCTCTCTATGGCTTCAAATAAGCTCCTCGTGTATCAAATTTTGCCTTTTATGTCTCCTCAATTGGTTTTCTTCCTACCCATTTTGACACCTCTCTATTTGTTTACAAATATGAGACACACTGCATATCTTCTACTTTATGTAGATGACAGTATTCTTACTGCTTCTAGCACTTCTTTCAGCACATTATACATCTTCTTGCTTCTGAATTCTCCATGACTGATCTTGGTCCTCTTCACCATTTTTTGGGCATTGTTTTTTCTCGTTTGTCTCATGGTATTTTTCTCTCTCAACAGCAATATATACATGATCTATTGGACCGTGCTTGTATGGAGGGTTGTAATATATGTGTGCCACACCTGTAACATCCCAAATTCAAGGGCATGCAAAAATGAGAAAAATTTTAAACTTTTTAATGCATTTTGATTCCTTGGATCTTTATTTGGAGTTTCTTTGAAAAGTTTGAATTTCAAAAATCAAAAGTGCATGTAATGCAAATCAATAATTAAGACCAAGTTATAAAAACTAAAAATGTGATTAAAAATTGCCTTGAGAAAACTTATGGTGGAAACCATTCTAAAAACCCCCGAGTAAAATCTTAGCACTAAAAATAAATACTAAAGCAAGTTCTGAGATTATCTAATGCAATAAGTATATTAACAAGAAGTCTTGTCAAATTTTTCTAAAAAAAATCAAGAAAAGATACAACTCTGAAAAACTTACACAATCATCAACTCTCTGTCAGAAGTGTTCGCAAAGATTCTCATAATCTTTCGAGCTCACCTAATGTGTCTTAACTTTTGCTCAAACCTCTTAGCTCTCCTCACCCTTTCTCTGTCACTGCTGTACCCTTCTTCCACCTCTAGCTTGCATGAGCACAGGCCACTGGTTTTGACACCATGCTCATCATTTGAATACCACGCCCGTCGTTTCTCCTCTCTGCTGATAGCCCATACCCTGTGCTCTTGCCTCGTCATGTCTCTATCAGCACCATGTCGACATGGCCATGCTCTACGTCGTGCCTTTCCTCTGTGCATCCTGGCTTGGTGCCTAGCTTTGCATCACAACTGTTAAGTTGGCCCTCAACCACTCCGCGCTTGCTCAAGAAGCTTTGACCAGTCTGCACTCACTTGAGAGCTTCGACCAGTTTGAATCATTCGAGGAGATTAGACCAGCTAGCAAACTTTGTCACGAGTGCTCAAACACATGAGTACTCAAATACACGGTTCCTAAACCCTTTGCATGTCAAGGCTAATCCCGTCAAGACACCTCTCTACGCTCGCAAAAGCATCAGGACCGCTCGCAGAGTTCATCTTCCACCTCGTGTGCATGCGCCAGCTCCGTTGTGGTCGTGGCTAGAGTTGCTTGCGGTTTAAAACACTATGCCTGTGGTTTCACCCTTTGCTGCTACCAACTTTGCCTACTTGTCACCTCAAACGTGATGCATACCTTCCTCCTTGTCCCCATCCACGCCTCGCATTCCATGGCGAGTTTTCGACCACGCTCATGAGAACTCGTAGTCTGTCTTAGCTGTATGTACCTATAAATCCCCCATTTGCACCTTTGCTCCTCAGCTCGCCCTCTTGGTCTCTTGCATGTTTCTTAAGCACTTCACTCTCTGGAACGTCGTGAAACCAAAGTTGTACGTGACGCTGGTGAGCATGCCACCACGTGCTATCTACTCTGGTGAGCTTCTCTCCTCCCCAACTCCCTTGCAACATGCCTTATCTCTTCCATGTGCACCCTACTCATTTGTTTGATCTTCTGTGCAGTGGATCACTCGATCTAGGCCTTGTTCTCCATCTTCAGCCAGGACGCCGCCATTAGACTTTCTCTCTAGTGAGTCATACCTCAATTCCTTTCACCCGTACCTTCGCATGCATGCATGCAAGCTATCCCTTCGCCGCCAACGAGGTCTCTGATGCTAGCCTCCTCCGCTCCTTCCCGTGAACTGTCTTCATCCTCGGTGAGCTTCTCCTCCCTCATAGGGCACGTAAGTTGAAAAGAGAACTAAAGTGATCATAGTCGAAAAGAGAACTGAAGTAATCAGAGTCGAATAAAAGAACTAAAAGCAATCGAAGTACTAAAGTAGTCAAACTCTAAAAGAAAACCGCAGTAGTCGAACCCAAGAACAGAACTATAGTAGTCGAAGTCAAAATCTAGTAGTGCAATCGATATCTTCGACCACTACCATGTCAAATCTTTGACCGCTGCTGTGTCAAAATTTTTGACCACAGCTGGTGTTGAAATCTCCGACCACTGCTAGGTTGAGATCTTCAACCATTGTTGTGTTGAAATTTTTGACCACTGCCACGTTGAGATTTCTACCCCCTGCTGTGTCAAAATTTTTGACCGTTGTTGTGTTGAGAGCTTCGACAGTTGTTGTGTCAAGGTCTTCGACCATGCTGCGTTGAGATTCTCGACCACAGCTAGTTGTCAAAATCTTCGACTGCTGCTGTGTTGAAATCTTCGACTACTGATGTATCAAGATCTTTGACCGTGCTACATTGAGATTTCTATCCTTAGCCAGTTGTTGAAATCTTTAACTGCTATCGTGTTGAAATCTTTGACCACAGCCGTAGTTGACATCTTCAACCGCTGACGTAGTCATGATCTTTGATTGCTTACATAGTTGTGATCTTTGACCACTGGCGTGCTCGAGATCTTTGAACACTTGCATCATCATGATCTTCGACCGCTAGTGTAGTCGTGATCTTCGATCGCTTGCGTAGTCGAAACCTTCAATTGCAGTAGTCATAATCTAGTTGCAATCTTCGACCTCTAACCGTACTTGTAACTTTCAACTACTAACGATAGTCAAAGTTGGAAGAAGAGCTAAAGTAGTCAAAAGTCGAAAGCAGTTAGAAGTTGGATGTTGTGAGGTCGTAAGCTCCTGTTGTCATTAGCTATAGTGATCGTATAGTTGAAGACTACAGAACCAAGTCAGTAGTCGAAAGCTATAGTACTAAGTCGATAGTCGTTAGTGTATCGTAAGCTACAAAACCTAGGTGGTAGTAGAAACCTACATTAGATTAGTCGTAAGATACATTAGGTCAGTTGTAAGTGCAGTAGATCCATCGTAAGATACATCAGATCAATTGTGAGTACAATAGATCATTCATAAGTATAGTACATGGGTCATAAGCTACATATCCTAGTAGGTAAGTCATTAGTCGAAACCTACAGAACGAAGTCAGTAGTCGAAACCTACAGAATGTGGTCAGCAGTATTAAGCCACATAACCTAGTCGGTACTTGTACGAAATAATACCCAGTCAGTAGTCATAAGTTACAGAACCTAGTCGATGCTCGAAACACCCTCGGAAGACCAGCATGGATGAAGATCAGTAGTACTGGCTCTCTATAAATGGTACGACCAGAGTCGCGTAGGATCGACATAATCGACGACCTATGTGGTCGAAGTGCCATGATCAATAGTCAGTAGTTAGAGCGTCCGAGTACCGTAGTGGTCCAAGCGTTCAAAGTATTGAAGTAGTACTCATAAGATCGATAGTCGCAGTGGTCGGTAGCGATAGTGATCGTAAGCCACAGTGGTCGGTAGCCATAGTGGTCGTGAGCCACAATGGTTAGTAGCTGTAGTGGTTGTAAGCCACAGTGGTCGGTACATATAATGGTCGTAAGATAAGATCATAAGCTATAGTGGTCGTAAACTGCAGCGATAGTAGGCTTCAGTAGTCGTAGGTAGAATTGAGTAGCGGCCGAGGAGTTAGAAGTCAGTAGAACACTGTGGCGACCAAGGAATGTCAATAGTTGTAAAGGATGTTGTACCATCCAAGAAGAGATAACCACAAAACAAGGACTGGCAACAATAAGACTAACACTATATTTAATGCCCACACATATCAGTGAACAAGACTACCATTGCTAAACAACTTTCAACAGCATTGACAGATTATATAACAACACAAAACATTGCACAGATCTCAAACCACAAACACAGATCAGTGAGCACATGGACAATGCACAAATTAATCCACATTCAATTACAGCATTTAGAGTTTAGAGAAAAATAAAGAGAAATGAGAAAAGTCAACCGAGGAAGAAGAGGTTGAAGCAGACGGGAAGCCGAGGAGGTGGTGATGTCGAGGCAGAGGTCGGCGTCGGTGAAGATGAGGAGCAGCAGAGGAGCGGCGCCGGCGTGGTAGAAGAGGAGGGTGTCGGTGGCGTCTATGGATGATCGTCGGTGAAGTGAGCTGGTGAGGCCGTCGGTGGCGCCGGAGTAGAGCTCGGTGGCCGTGGAGATGCTGCAGCGACGGCGCCGAGGTGGAGCAGTAGAGGGGAGGCGCGGATCTGTGGTGGAGAAGAAAGAGAGAGAAGGCGCCGAGCGGTTGGCGACTGCGAGGTGGCGGCGCCGAGGTGAGCGGCGAGAGGAGGCGCGGTGGAGAGGTGTGGAGGCAGAGCGGGATGGCGCGACGGAGTAGGCGGTGAGGAGCGGCTGTCGGGGCTGGTGAAGAAGGCGGGGAGAGGTGGAGCTGCGGTGGTGATGGTGCGGCGGCGTAGAGGAGGATGCAGAGGAGGCGATGCAGGGGAGGAGTTGGGGGGAGGTAAATTTGCTACGGAGGATGGAGTAGAGGGGGCGACGGCGAGATGTGAAGAGGTGCTGCGGGTGAAGAAAGAGGAGGACACCGGGGAGGCGCGGTGGAGAAATGAGGCGAAGAAGGGAGGCAGTGAAAGGTGAGCAGAGGGGCGGCCGGTGGAGGTGTTGGTGGCGCGGATGGAGGAACGGCGGCGCCGAGATGGGGCAAGAGGAGGAGCGACGGCGGTGAGGAAAGGGTGGCGCGGTGGCGAGCCGGCCTGGCCTCGCCGCCGGCCGGAGCTAGAGAAGAAGGAGGGGAGCAACTGGGGTTTGGGATAGAAGCAATGCCAGGCTCAAGGGAATCACAGGCGGCAGCGCTAGCTTTTGATGGAACTAGAACATCGGGCGCGCTTCGCGCACCTTGCCATGACTTCAATTGCAGAAATTAATTCACACTTCATTCAGAGAAAATTGATACTTTGCCATTCTATTCGGTGGGCTTACGACCATATTTTCTGTGGTCGTAATTCTTCTTACGACCACTTACACCGTAGTGATAGCCTTCTTTGACCACGCTCAGCGAACTCCTGACCACGCGGTCGAAGCTATGACCACGCGGTCGAAGACCGTGGTCGAAAGCCTCAACGTGATCGGAGGCCATGGTCGAAGACCACAACGTGGTCGAGAGTCAAGCTGTAGTCGAAGCGGTTGCATGATCGTAACGATTGCATGGTCGTAACGACTATTGAGTAGCGGAAGTCGATGAAGATCGGACGGAGTTCGAGTGGCTCAGGGAGATTGGAGCCCTCTCCAACCAAGTTCAGCTCTTCAGAATGTGGTCGGAGCTCCTTCCGATCACGTTCACTTCTCACAGCGTGGTAGGTTCACCGCTTAATAATATGATCATAACTGCTACCGACCACGTTCCCTTTGCACTATTGTAGTCGTAACTCATCCGAGCCGCACCTAGTTCCTTTACTGTAGTCGTATCACCTTTCGACCAGCCCATATGATTACGTTCGCCTCCTCATAACCTGATCGAGATCCTTTCTGACCATGTTTAGTGGTGCACAACGTGTTCAAAATAGATCAGGCAGAACATGGTCGTTAGCGAGCACTCACCATGTGGTCGAAACTGACCATTGTCAATATGGTCGCACAATGTGGTCGTTACCGATCACTATCAATCTAGTTAGAACCGACCTCGCATAACATGGTCGTAACGACCGCTTACAACATGGTCCAACCGAATACTCACAACATAGTCGTTATGCAACACTCACAACGTCCTCGAAACCAATCACTCTCAACGTCGTTGGATAACGTGGTCGTTATCAATCACTCTCAATGTGGTCGAAGCACCTTCTGACTACGTTCATCTGCTCATAACGTGGTTAAGGTTCGTTCCAATCACGTTCAGACCTTCAGACCATGTTCCTGTTCAGACCTAACCGCGTTCAGTTTCTTTATGAAAGTCGTATCATTTTTCGACCACTACGTACGACCACGTTCCCCTCCCCATAAGCTCATCGAGATCCCTTCTGACCACGTTGAGTTATGCACAACGTAGTCGAAATCGACCATGCACAAGGTGGTCGTAACGTGGTCGTTACCAACCACTCACTATGTGATCGAAACTAAACATTTTTAATGTGGTCGCACAACGTCGTCGTTACCGACCACTGTCAACATGTTCGAAACCGACCATGGATAATGTGGTCGTAACGATAGCTTACAATATGGTCTAACCAAATATTTATAATGTAGTCGTTACGAACCACTTACAACGTGCTCGAATCTGAGCACAAGTTTTAGTAGTGATCGAAGTCAAGTTAGTGATACGACCACGACGAAGAAAGTTTGAGAGTGATCGGAATATGTTCGACCGCAGGGAATATGTTCAACCGCAGGGAAGATCAAGCTCCGATTAAGTTAATTAAAGGGGAGATTGAAAGATCAAACATCCGATTAAATTGGTTTTGGTGTTAATGACAAATGACATTATGATATTAATGACACATACTCTTATAATGTTGTGGTGAAAATGATAAATGAATTTATGAGACTAACTAATGCTATGTGGTTCCACTTCCACCTGGTATAAAAATTGACGGGCCTAAAAGTGAAGATTCTAGAGCCATGATGATTGGAGAAGAGATGGAAGCACACCAAATCAGCTATGTTCTTGACTGATATTAGCTTAGCTTTTTTTAGGGTTGACTTGCTTGGGTAGCCAACTGAAAGCTTAGAGTGACATGTCAAATACTGTTTTCGATACAGATTGGGGAAGCTTAAGAGCATTTCAGTAAAACTATCAAAGCTCAGTTAACTTATGCCCAATGAATGAAACAAATGATCTGGGTATGAAAGTGCCAGCTAGTTAAGAGGAAAATACTATACTGCCACAACATTTCACCCTTAGCAAAATCACCTCGTATGATCATAACTGCAGGTTAATATGAACTTCAAGGTCTTGCTAGCACAATTCCCTCACTTTGTTGTCATAAAAGAAAAAAAATCAATCCAATAAGGCAATCAGACAACTTATTCCTAGTATTTATAAGAGTATTAGTGCACAGAGAACTATATATTCTAGTGTCATTAGTGGATGCATAGTCACATCCTAACCTCCCCAACTCCACAGCTGCCCATCCGAAGTCAGCGCCATCGTGAAGAAGCCACCACAAGCTACAGCAGCAACTGGAACAGGCAGCGCATTCACCTTGGAAGGAACACTGAGAGAGCCAGCTTCACCTGGACCACCCCCACTTCCAAGCACCAACCTACCATCACCTTCATCACGACCCCAAGTGTAAAGTTCACCTGTAAGCTAAGTGCAAGGATCAGAGCTGAGGGAGTTTGATAATCACAAAAGGCCAATACTCCACAAATGATTATCACTAAAGTTTCTTCTCTCCCCTTTCTCACTATGCAATTGCAAAATGCAAAAACAGCTGATCCAGAATTATCTTTTAGCATTAAGCATGAACCAGACCAACCTGAGTCTGTGATTGCTGCGGTATGCGCTCCACCTGTAGCAATGTGTGATATCTTCCCTTCCCAAGGACCATTCACTTGCCTTGGCAATAGCTCTCTATGGTAAACATAGTGACCTAGAGCTCCAAATCCACCATAACCCCTGCAGGCTACAGTAAGCTGAGTGATGCAGCAGCCACATCAACCAAAATGCAATGCCTTCTGTGTTCTCAAAAAAATTGCAATGCATTCTTCTAATCTTCTTGCAATTCATCCAGAAAGCAATTAGAAATCTAATCACATGAAGCTATTTCAAATGAGCAATGTGGAAGTTTCCTCACCAGGTGAAGACGTCTCCGGAGGAGGTCAGCGCGGCGGAGTGGATGCCGCCGAGGGCGAGGACGCGGAGTTCGCTGAGGTTGGGATTGGAGCAGGGAACGAAGCAGGAGGACTCGTTGCCGAGGCCAAGGCGTCGGCTGTCGGCCGTCGCCCTTGCCCCACACCCAGGCGCTACCGTCGACGAGGAGAGCGGAGTGGAAGAGCCCGCAGGAGATCCCCACCTCCACGCCAGATGTCTCCGCAGCGGCAGGGAGGCGGCCGGGGGTGGGCGAGAGGAGCGGCGAGGGGTCAGGGAGGAAGAGGTGGGCGACGGGGGAGGGATAGAGGCGGCGCTCCTCCTTGCCACCGCCGAGCTAGCCAGACGCGCCGCGGCCCCAGGAGAGGAGGGACACGGGGGTGCTGCCGCTCGAGTAGAGCGTAGGGGTGGGGTTCGATGCGGTCGAGGTGGAGAAGCGGCGGCGGAGGGGGATGAGGCGGCGGAACATTGCCGGCGTCGGCGGCGGGCGGGAGCCTAGGCGGCGGCAGGGCGGCTAGGGTTTGGGGAACGCGGCGGCGGGAATGGGGAGAGGAGGTTGGACAGAGAGAGAGAGAGACTCGGGGTGGGCCTCTACGCTGCCGCGAGGTGCTCGCCACGTGTCGCCGCGCGGAGGCCTCCTCGGATGCGCGAGGACCTCTCGTGCGAGCAGACGGGAGTGTCTTTTAATAACTCTGATTGGGGATTTTGGTATTATGCAGATTAGTCCTCGAAGAATCTAGGGTTTGCGATTCAGTCCTTCTCCCATTTGATTTCTTCTGTTCTGGCCATCTAGAAGTCCGAATTCATCGCGGAAAGATCCTACGTGTTCGCAGAAACACGTACATCGGTACGGAGCAGTCCTAGAAGGCCAAATTTGTCGTTTATGCGCCTCGATCGCGCCGGCCTGCAGAAAAATATATAAAAATGTAAAATGGTCCATTTCGAGCAATTAAATATGGAAAACGTGTAAATGATGATAAATGGTCCCAAAATGCGAAGAACATGAGGGTAAAATGATGGGTAAATATATATAAATATGACGCATGTCACCGTACAACCACATGTGGGCTCTGGTGTTTAGCTGACTAATTTATCTAGGTCTAGCCTTGCATTATGGTAGGCACAGAAGTGGTAGGGGCATTCCGTGTAACAGTTTAGCTCGTAGGGGCTCCCTTCACCAAGGTGTTGGGACCAAAGCTTACGAATACAATGGTGAATGCCTCACCAAAGGGACATAATCCGCTGAGGTGATGGTCTGTCATGCAGCTCACTTGGCGCACGCAAGTGAGGGCTTGCCTATTCATCAGGTTGGTGCAAGGTTAGGGCTAGGCGACCTAAAGGCTATAAGATAATCACTTTCATCATACGCCAAAGGAAGTGTGTAGCTGTCGACAATATAATTGATTATCTTGTGTGGGTAAAGCTATACAACCTCTGTAGAGTGTCAAAAATTATTTAAATAGCCATGCTCATGGTCATGAGTAAGCTTGGATGTAGCTGTAATAGGTGTAGTTTTCCTTTTCAAAACTGTTTTACTAAACATATGGGATGGCATGAACGTCTAATCGTGCGCCATTCCCATGGGTGGGAACTGTGCGATGCTCATAGCCGAGGAAGGCTATGAATAGTTTTGATCTACTATTATGGAAATTATGCAAATGTTATTTTATTACATGTCAAATGCTCTTTACAATTCCGTTTGCAAATTACTACTTATGGATATTTCAAATAAAGTTTGCTTCATGCTAAAAATAACTTAGTATAGAGCCTCATCTCTTTGATAGCCTTGCATATATGTATAATTTTGTGATACACTTCAAGTCTTGCTGAGTACGCAATGTACTCAACCTTATTTAAATTATTTTTGATCAGAGAATGAAGAAGGATACATGCTAGACAACGTGTACTTTGCCCCTGGCATTGAGGAGTTTGACTATGGGTTTTCTCTAGGGCCTAATCACCAGTCGGTTCCTTGTGGCTATGATGGCATACCATTGGATGTTTCTGCTATTTACTTATCTTCTGTTGCAATTTACTCTTGACTCTGGTATTTATTTGGCCAGTCAGCCATATGCTATAAAACCTTATTATGCATCATTTATGTACTCACCCTTTGTCATAAATGAAATATATGCGATGTGTGTGGATATGATTTTAATGTTGTGAGTGTGTGTACTAGCTACTGATCATGGGACTTGTACAGAAGAACACACATGCGGCGATCCCCGCTCGGAGTCAGTCCCCATAGCGTTGGTATCAGAGCCATATTGAGTGTAGGTTAAGCCCTAGATAGAATTGCCATTAGATTAACGATTTATTTTTCAAATATGACTTATTTTAAATTTTAAAATAACTGTGAAAAACGGGAAGTAAGAATAGCAAGGCTTCTTATACTCTTAACTTTCTCATCTTATCTAAATCATTCTTCTGTTTTCTTTCTTACCCTGTCTTGAAATACCTCATCTTTTAAACAAAAGCATATCTGCTGAAAATAAAAGTTTTTGACAATATTTTATTCATTAAGGCAAAACCAAAATGATTTGAAAATATTCCAAAAATACTATGCCTAAAGGCTTTTCAAAAAAAATATTTTTTTGAACTATTACAAACGCTACTTCTAAATGCTTTTTGCAATGATTCTCAAAACTATAGCATAAGCTAAAAATATGTATTTTGCAACTACTTCAAACCATTTGTCCTCATCTCATGCTATCATGGAAATTAAAAATTTTCTCCTGTTATTTCTAGCCACTTACCTCACTTCAAAATTTTAGTTAAATATGCACGAAGGAGTAGTATGATTTGAATATGAACCATGGGAACTAGCAAGTGTTTTGAAGACTTAAAGACAATGCTCCGCTGCATCTGATGCTGCCAAGCCCAACAACGGTGCTTAGATCCAAACTATTAGACTAGATTGATAGAGAGCTTGATTTAGGAAGTTTATCTGAGCTAGATTTTGGGTGTTTAGAGACGTTAAGACGATGATGTATTGCATAGGATACCCTCATATGTGTCCCCACCAATAGACATTGCATTGCTGCAAATCTTTAGTTGGACCCTGTACGCTGCCTTCTTACCCTCAAGCGTTGTTGTTGGACCGAAATGGTGACAGAGGGGGGAGGGGTGAATGTCGACTCTTAAAAATCTCGTCCCCCGACAAAACTCACATTCAACCTTTATCTTTGATAGCTATATGAAGCTATGAAGATGAAATAAGAGCCTACTGGAGAGCAGAAGAACCTCGACAAAGTAAAATGATACGCAAGCCAAGACAGCAGGGAACAAGGCAGAGAAAACAACAACTCACTTATGCTGGCCGGTCAGACCGTTGTTGAAGGGGCGGTCTGACCGGTCACTTGCCGCCGGTCTGACCGCACAGCACATGGCAGTCTGACCGACCTAGGAAATCCAGTTTGACCGCCCTTAAACCCCCGGTCTGACCGCTCCTCGAAAAATTCAGACAACAACAAGCTGAAAAATCAGAGCAAAGCCAACACCTCACCCAGAGAGAAAATTGAAGACTTCTCTCTAGATTTCTCTGCCTAGAAGTGCATGACTATGACTTAAATAGCCAGTGGAGCCTAGAGAACCAAGAGATTTCAACTTAAAAGCTAGAAATCAAGATTTGGGGTAAAAACTGAAAAACCAAATAGAGGGAGCACAAAAAACCAAATTCCTCTCCAATCTTTGATCCTCTGGTCATGAAACTTTGGGGATAGCTAATTAATAGCCTCTGGACTTTTCATGCCAAGTTTCAAGCCATCTCAAAGAGGGAAACAAGATTTGCACCAAAACCCTAGAAGGACAAAGGAAGAATAGAGGAACTGAAAAATGGGAAACTTTGATTCAATCAATTTGCTCTCGGGAAAAATTGATCAAATGATCTTGGGACCTATTTCCATCATAGAGCAACCCATTTTGGCCACTCCCCAGCGAGAATCGAGCCAAAACACAAAAACTCAAAAATCAAGCATAGAGAACATCGAAGAAAAAGAACAGGGAGTCAGTCCATCTCAAATAAAATTTTCTTGGATTGATCTTGAGGAAGAGAGATACATGATTGCATAGAGTATCAACTCATATGAGACTACAATGAAGACAACAGAGAGGAGACACACCTCCAACACATCTCTGCCTCTCCTGCTCTCAACCACTAAAGCCTCACCAACTAAAGCCTAAAGCCAAAACAAACTCTCCAAAGCTCATTTTGACTAAAGCAACACCCTACCAACCTCTCTGAGAGAGCATGTGGAGGTCGTCCCATGTGTGTGATGAGTAATTGACATCGGTTTAGGAAAGTCGAGTTTGGTTTGGGTATTCGGACCTTGACGTTGCGTGGTGCATTCGGGCTCGGTCGGACTTGGTCAAACTTGGTCGTATGGGATTAGGACGCTTATTCCTTTGATTCGACAGGTTGGACTTCGTCATGCATAAGTATGATGTTTTGATGCTATTTATGCCTTCTTAATATCGAGCGATGCTATGTGATGTGTTTCTTATTTGTGATGGCTGCAGGACGTCGAGGCGGAGTCGTGGCGAGACACGAGGTGACAGGACTAGACACGGACGGTGTCGAGGTCAGAACGGTCGGATGTGTCGAAGACGGCGGAGACTCGAGGTGGCTGCGAGGCTTGCGAGGCAAGGAATGAGTAAGCTTCTCGGAAGGTGCAGGAGGGGCGTTTTGGTGAATACGCAAAGCTGCACTAAAGGAGGTGGATTATGGATAAAGCACTAGGGTTGGTAGAGGCTTAATGGATAAAGAGAGAGGCAAATCCATTAGTGAGAGACTATAAATAGGGGAGTGTTTCCTGCATGTAGTCTAAGTCTTTTGGAGGTTGTTGTGCTTTCTCTTTAGTGGTTGAGAGTGGGTGAAGGAGGCAGAGGGTGTTCTGCTCTTTCCTTCGTTGTGTTCTTGAGTGTTCAAGTGTGAAGCTTGTAGCTTGTGTTCTCAATCCAAGCATGTATGGAGTTGTAGGGATGGTATGGGTTGATACTCTACGCAATCATGTATCTCTCTTCCTCATTATCAATCCAAGATGATTTTATTTGAGTTTGATTGAGTTCCCAGTCTCTCTGTGGTTTATGCCCTTCAATGCTTTCTTTGCTTGATTTTTGAGTTTTTGTGTTTTGGCTCGATTCTTGCTGGGGAGTGCCAAAATGGGTTGCTGTATGTTGGGATGATGTCTCAAGATCATTTGATCAGTTAAAATCCCAAAAACCCATTCTTGATTCCAGATTTTGGTTTTTGGTCTCCTCTGTTCTTTCTTTTCATCTCTAGGGTTTTGGTGAGATTCTTGTTTCCCTTCTTGAGATAGCTTGAAAATTAGCATGTAAAGTCCAGAGGCTATTAAATAGCTATTCTCAAAGTTTCGTAGCCAAATGATCAAAGATCAAATGGGAATTTAGGTTTTTGTTGCTGCTCTCTGTAATTTTCAGTTCTTGGGTCAAATCCCAAATTCTTGTCTTGGAGCTGAGCTTTCTTGGTCTTCAAGGTCCCTCTGGTTATTTGGGTTGCATTCCTTCCTTTCTGAGCAGAAAAATTCAAAAGAAAGTCTCAATGTTCTTAGTTGAGGGAAGTTCTCGATTTTGCAGTCTGAAAAATCAGCATCTCTGCTGTCTGCACCCGAGGGGCAGTCAGACCGGCAAGTGGCTGGCGGTCAGACCGGCCGGTGGTTGGCGGTCTGACTGGCCTTGAGCCACCGGTCTGATCGGCGTAGTGAGAGCGGTCAGACCGCCCTGCTCTTTGCGGTCTGACCGCCCAGTCAGTTTCGGCCGTTGGTTCTTAGGTGTTTTTGCTTGCTATTTTTTCTTGATGGGTTCTGTTAGCATGTTTGTCTTCTTGGTCTTCCAGAGAACTTTTTCATCCACTTCATAGCTTCTCATAGCTATTGAAGAGGAAGTTTTATTGGATACCTTTTTGAGGGCAAGTTTTAAAGTCGACATTCACCCCCCCTCTATCGCCATTTCGGTCCAATACTCTCAAACCCTAGAATCCATGCAGCCATAAGGAGACATCCCCTCCTTATATAGGCTCCGTCTAACGGGTCTCCAACCCGTTATGCCCGCTAAATCCGAACGGAACCGCTTCCACCCGTGCAGCTTTGCGTTTTTACCAAAACGCCCCTCCTGCACCTTCCGGGAAGCTTCCGCGTTCCTTGTCGTCCAAGCCTCACAACCACCTCGAGTCTTTGCCGTCTTCGACACATCCCGACCGTTCTGACCTCAGTGCCACCTGCGCCTAGTCCGGTCACCTCGTGTCTCGCCACGAGTCCGCCTCGACGTCCTGCAGCCATCACAGACAAGAAACATATCAAATAGCACCGCTTGACACATGAAAGCATGAATAGCATCATTGAATCATACTTACGCACGAAAGAGCCCAAACCTGTCAAATTACCAGAATATGCATTCTAATCACTTTGACCAGGTTTGACCAGGTCCGACCGAGCCCAATTGCACCACGCAACGACATGGTCCGAACCAAACAAACCAAACTCGACTTTCCTAAACTGATGTTAATTACTCATCACACCCATGGGGTCATAACCACATGGTCTCTCAGTTGTATTTCACAACAACAGGAAAAGCTTATTTTAAAAATTTTGTGTGGTTTGAGTTTCACCCCATCATCTTGGGTGTGCTATCTAAAAGTCTAAAATGGGTTTAGATTACCTTATCTCTGCAATTCTTCCAATACCTCATGCTATTTTCCCCTCGCCCTTTTTGTGGTAAACTCCGTCAGGTCTACAAACGTGAAGTGACAAATAACCAAGATCAAGACAATCAAGAACAAATGAAGACCACTCAACATCCTAACATTCAGAGGAAACAAGGACTTGGAAGCCTCAACTCATGCAAGGACCAAGACTCGAGTCCTCGTTTTGCTTTTGTTTCCAGCCATCATGTCAACCATCTAAACAAGGTCTATGGTTGGAAACATGACAATTATCCCTAGTGTAAGCAAGAGAATAGGGCCCATAGTTTCTGCTCGCCATAGCCCTTACCATCCATACAAGTTGTCGCCTAACCAAGGATTGTTGAAGGAAAGCTGTCGCGATGGGAACAATAATAGCACTACATCAAGTAGGTCCTTAAAGGACGTCACCTATTTATGTTGCGGAAATACCGGACACTACATCAATAAGTGCCCTTAGAATAAGCAAAATAAGGAGCTTATCTATTTCTGTTGTGGCAACGAGGGACACTATGCGAGAGGATGCCCCCAACGGAAACTGGAAAAGCAAAAAAAGGATGCCATCACCACTAGCCTCAGCTCTAGCAAAGAAAAATATAATTGCCCCAAGGAGGAACAATTTGCGCCTGTTGAAGTCCTACTACCTAACCTGGAGGCCCCGCCTAGTATTACCTGCTCTGAATGCAGCAAGATAGGACATGATGCCCAATTGTGCCCTATGACAAATTACAAGAGGATCGTGCTTCACCTGTGAAAAAATTGGACACTACTGCTACAAGTGCCCAGTCCCCTACTGCTCCCACTGTAAGGAATGCCATCAACCCGAAGACTGCCCTATGACCCTAGTGGCATGTAGACATTGTGGAGAAAAAGGACATTGGGTAGACCAATGCTTTGTAAATTGCCCCAACTGTGATAAAGACCATCAACCTAGGGAGTGCCCAACGAGCAAGGTCACATGTTTTCTCTGCGACGGACAAGATCCCTGCCCCAAAGATTGCTCTTTGAGCCTGTTGCTGACCAAGGTAGCCGAGATATAATAGATAAATCTCCAAGCCACCATAGGACTTGTCATGCCCAAATCTAGGAAAGACAACTAGGACCTACCAGAAGAATAAGGTTGCTCCCTACCTTCTTCCTTCTCCAAGGTTTAACCCACTTTTATATAGAAAACATACTGCCAGCTAGTTAACTCTACCTCCATCTTTCTATTCTCTCCATCTGAATCTCAGGAATGAGATTTTGTTTAAGGGGGGTAGACCTGTAACATCCCAAATTCTTAAACATGCAAAAATGAGAAAAATTTAAACTTTTTGAATGTATTTTGATTCCTTGGCTCTTTATTTGGAATTTCTTTGAAAAGTTTGAATATAAAAAATCAAAACTGCATGTAATGCAAATCAAGAATTAAGATCAAGTTATAAAACTAAAAAGATGATTAAAAGTTGGCTTGAGAAAACTTATGGTGGAAACTATTCTAAAAACCCACGAGTAAAATCTTGGCACTAAAAATAAATACTAAAACAAGTTTTGAAATTATCTAAAGCAAATAAGTATATTAACAAGAAGTCTTCTGAAAATTTTCTAGAAAAATCAAGAGAAGATAAAATTTTGAAAACTTACACAATCACCAACTCTCTGTCAGAAGCGTTCACAAAGATTCTCATAATCTTTCAAGCTCATCTGATGTATCTTAACTTTTGCTCAAACCTCTCAGCTCTCCTCACCCTTCCTCTCTCTCACTGCTAAGTGTGGCCCACTTGCAGAACCCTTCTTCCACCTCCAGCCTGCATGAGCACAGGCCACTAGTTTTGATGCCATGCTCATCATTTTGAATATCACGCCCATCGTTTCTCCTCTCTACTGACTGCCCATGCCTTATGCTCCCACCTCATCATGTCTCCACCTACATTACGCTAATGTGGCCATGCTCTGCGCCGTGCCTTTCTTCCATGCATCTCAGCTTGGTGCCTAGCTTTGCATCACAACTGTTAAGTTGGCCCATGACCGCTCCACGCTTGCTCGAGAAGCTTTGACCGATCTGCACTCACTCGAGAGCTTCAACCGCTTTGAATCACTCGAGGAGCTTGACCAGCTATCAAACTCT
This sequence comes from Dendrocalamus latiflorus, assembly GCA_017311315.1. Classification (NCBI taxonomy): domain Eukaryota; kingdom Viridiplantae; phylum Streptophyta; class Magnoliopsida; order Poales; family Poaceae; genus Dendrocalamus; species Dendrocalamus latiflorus. Next base: position 30,252,956 of record CM029664.1, read on the forward strand.
ATCATGAGTGCTCAAACACACGTGTACTCGAATACATAGCTCCTAAACCCTTTGCATGTCAAGGCTAATCCCGTCAAGCCACCTCTCTGTGCTTGCTAATGTGCCAGGCCTGCTCGCAGAGTTCGTCTTCCACCTCGCACGCATGCGCCAGCTTCGCCATTGTAGTGGCTCAAGCTGCCCCTGGTTTCTGATGTGTGCCCACGGTTTCGCCCTCTGCTACTGCCAACTCAGCCTACCTGTTGCCTCAAACTTGACACTTACCTTTCCCCTTGTCCCCGTCCGCGCCTTGCATTCCACAGCGAGTTTTCAACCGCGCTCGTGATAACTCACACTCTGCCTCAACCGTCCATACCTATAAATCCCCCTATCTACGCCTTTGCTCCTCAGCTCGTCCTCTTAGTCTCTTGTGCATTTCTTGAGCACTTCGCTCTCTAGGATGTTGTGAAACCAAAGTCATACGTGACGCCAGCGAGCATGCCACCACGTGCTAGCTACTCTGGTGAGCTTCTCTCCTCCCCAACTCTATTGCAACATGCCTTATCTTTTCCTTGTGCACCCTACTCATTTGTTTGACCTTCCGTGCAATGGATCATTCGGTGGATCACTCGATCAAGGCCTTTTTCTCCATCTCTGACCAGGATGTCGCTGCAAGACTTTCTCTTTCCGGTGAGCAATACCTCGATTCCTTTCACCTATACCTTTGCAGCATGCATGCAAGCTCATGCACACCCCTTTTGTAGCCTCTCTGTTGCCGGATATCTTTGTCACCGTAGACCCTTTCACAGCCAATGAGGTCTCTAACGCCAGCCTCCTCGGCTCCTTCTCATGAATCATCTTCATCTTCAGTGAGCTCCTCCTCCCTCGTAGAGCATGTAAGTTGAAAAGAGAACTAAAGTGATCATAGTCACAAAGAGAACCGAAGTAATAGGAGTCAAATAAAAGAACTAAAAGCAATCAAAGTACTAAAGTAGTTGAACTCTAAAAGAAAACAGCAGTAGTTGAACACGAGAACAGAACTATAACAGTCAAAGTCAAAATCTGGCAGCGCTATTGAAATCTTTGACCCTTGCTGTGTCAAAATCTTTGATCGCTACTGTGTTGAAATATTCAACCACAACTAGTGTCGAAATCTCTGACCAATACTGGGTCAAGATCTTCGACCACTGCTGTGTTGAAATCTTCAACCGCTGCCACGTTGAGATTTTTGACCGCTGTAGTGTCAACATTTTTGACCGCTACTGTGTTGAGATCTTCGACCACTGCTGCATTGAGATCTTCGATTGTGCTGCATTGAGATTTCTGACTGCAGTCGGTTGTCGAAATCTTCGACTGCTGTCATGTTGAAATCTTTGGCTGCTGCTATGTCGAGATCTTCGACCATGCTGCATCAAGATTTCCGACCGCAGACATTTGTAAAAATCTTTGACCACAACTGTAGTTGACATCTTCGACCGCTGGCGCAGTCGTGATCTTCAACCACTTGTGTCATTGTGATCTTCAATCGCTTGTGTAGTCATGATCTTTGACCACTGCCGTAGTCGAGATCTTCGACTGCTGGCGTAGTTATGACCTTCGATCACTTGCATAGTCATGGTCTTCGACCACTTGCGTCATCGTGGTCTTTGACCACTTGCATCATCTGGTCTTCGACTGCTGGCCTGGTTGTGATCTTCGACCACTTGCGTGGTCGTGATCTTTGACCGCTTGCATGGCAGTGATCTTCGACCACAGCCGAACGTGCTGACATCTTTGATCATATATGTAGTTGACATTTTCATCGACTACCAGAGTCGAGATCTTCGACCGCTGCCATGTCGACCTCTTCAACTACGGCCACTGTAGAAATCTTCGACCACTGTTAGAGTCAAGATCTTCGACCGTTGCCGTGCTGACCTCTTTATCTGCAACCATTGTTAAAATCTTCGACCATAGCCATTGTGGAAACCTTCGACCACTGCCGAAGTCGAGACCTTCGACCGTTGCCAAAGTCGAGATCTTCGACCGCTTGCTTAGTCGAAACCTTCGACTGTAGTAGTCATAATCTAGTCGTAATCTTCGACCTCTAACTGTAGTTGTAACTTTTGACTGCTAATGATAGACGAAGTTGGAAGGAAAGCTAAAGTAGTCTGAATTCGAAAGCAGTTAGAAGTCGGAAGTTGTGAGGTCGTAAGCTTTAGTTCTCGGTAGCTATAGTAATCATATAGTTAAAGACTACAGAACCAAGTCAGTAGTTAAAAGCTACGGTAATAAGTCAATAGTTGTAATTGTAGCAAATCAATCATAAGTCAGTGCCTCATCACTAGTCAGGAGTCAGTAGTTGAAAAAACCTACAGATCCTAGTTAGTAGTTAGTAGTTGTAAGCTATAGAACCTAGTTAGTAGTTGGTAGTCGAAACCTACATTAGATTAGTCGTAAGATACATTAGATCGGTCATAAGTGCAGTAGATCCATCGTAAGATACATTAGATTGGTCGTAAGTAGAATAGATCGGTCGTAAGTGTAGTACATCAGTCGTACGTTGCAGATCCTAATAGGTTAGTCATTAGTTGAAACCTACAGAACAAAGTTGGTAGTCGAAAGATACAAAACTCGGTCGATGTTCGAAAGACCCTCAGAAGATTGGCGAGGATAAAGATCGGTGGTACTAGCTCTCTCAAAATGGTACGACCGTATTGCATAGGATTGGCATAGTCGAAGACCTATGTGGTTAAAGTGCCATGAACAGTAGTCGGTAGTTAGAGCGTCAGAGTACCATAGTGGTCTAAACATCCGAAGTATCGAAGTAGTACTCATAAGATTGGTAGCCGCAGTGGTCGGTAGTGATAGTGGTCGTAAGCCACAGTGGTCGGTAACCATAATGGTCATAAGCCACAGTGGTTAGTAGCTATAGTGTTCATAAGCCATAGTGGTCAGTAGCTATAATGGTCATAAGATAAGATTGTAAGCTGTAGTGGTCGTAAGCTACAACGATCGTAGGCTTCAGTTGTCGTAGGTAGAATTGAGTAGCGGATGAGGTGTTAGAAGTCGGTAGAATACTGTGGCGACCAAGGAACACTAGTAGTTGTAAAGGATGTTGTACCATCCAAGAAGAGATATTTCGAACCAAGCCGAAGTACTCTGCGATCGGCTATTTCCTAGCCCTCCTTACTTTCCTTGATAGTAAAGCTTCCCCGTCATCCCCTCATTCACTCAAACTCCATTTGACTATGTCAAATATCCCTCACCCTCTAAACTTCCATCACCGAGCTCAATCCTAATAAAACTTAATGAAGCTCTCTTTGGATTTATTTGGATCTTTTGCAGTATTTTGGATTTATTTGGTCTTTCGATCGCTTATCGTGTAATTAGAAGTTGAAGACCCGAAGGAGCACCAACTCGAGCAGGATCAAGATAGAGATGAATATCAATAGCTTCAAGATCATTTACTAAGAAGGTCTTGAGTAAGATCAAGACCACAATAATTTAAGCAAGGCAAGCACCCCTTTAACTATGTTGATCCCAATATTATAATTATTGTACATTGTTTGCAAAACATATTATGCATGCGTGTATGTTTCAGTAAAAATTGCTATACTATGGGAAAGGGTAGTTATGACCCCTTGAATGCATGGAACCTTCCTTGCAAATTTGATGCCCTCACTATTGTAACCTTTAGGACATGGCTTAGATAATTTATACTGTCAAACTAGGAATACTACATTGATAGATGGTCTAGATGCTTAGCCAAGCACTAGTTTCTATTAAGTTTGAACTCTTAAACAATTTTACATGTGGGCATTATGGTTTCAAAATGTTGGTCTAGAGGAGGAACCTCTGCTAGCTTGGTATAAAACAAAATAAAAAATATAGTTTTTGGACGCGGGTGAGTTATATGGTAAGCTGTTGCATGTGAGGTGGAACCTTGCGTGTAAACAAAGGGAGATTCTTGCCTAGGTCATTTAAGGACCGAGCATTATTGCCGCACATCTGAGTCACACCGTACAACCACATATGCTATATGGGCTCTGGTGTTTAGCTAACTAAGTTATCTAGGTCTAGCCTTGCATTGTGGTATGTGCAGAAGTGGTAAGGGCATTCCGCGTAATGGTTTGGCTCGTGTGGATGTGATTTCAATGTTGTGAGTGTGTGTACTAGATACTGATTACGGGACTAGTACAGAAGAACACACATGCGGCAACCCCTGCCCGGGGTCGGTCCCCACAACACCAATTGATACGCGTTCTAAGTTTGGTAGCTTGGGTGTACCAGTTCTGGATCCCTCTCACTACCGAAGTATTGCTGGTGCACTTCAGTACCTCACGATCACTCGTCCTGACATTAATTATGTTGTTCAACAAGTTTGTTTGCATATGCATGATCCCAAAGAGTCACACTTCGTTCTTGTGAAATGGATCCTACAATACCTTAAGGGCACTTTTTCTCATGGATTACTACTATGACCTTCTTCATTCCTGGAGCTCACTGTATACTTAGATGTTGATTGGGCTGGCTACACAACACACGACGCTCCACATCTGAATACTGTGTTTTTCTCGATGACAGTCTTGTGTCATGGTCTTCAAAGCGTCAGGACACCGTTTCTCATTTCAATGCTGAAGCTAAATATAGAGCAGTTGCTAATGTCATCGTGGAGTCATGTTGGATTTGTTGCCTTCTCTCTGAACTCCATTGACCTATCTAGACTGTTGTGATTGTGTACTGCGATAATGTTAGCATTGTGTACCTTTCATCCAACTGGTGCAACACAGATGCACAAAACACATCGAACTTGATATTCACTTTGTTCGTGACAAGGTACATCTTGGTACAGTTTGGGCCCTTCACATTCCCTCGTCACTGTAGTTTGCGGATATATTTACCAAAGGACTCCCAACTCCATTGTTTCTATATTTTTAAGATAGTCTCAATGTTCTACACATTGTCACTAAGGGGGATGTAAAGCCAACAGGCAACAGTCTTGCAGTCTACGCTACAAGCAGAGTCCTTGCCGTGCCGAACTCACTACAGCACCGCCCAAATCAGCTAGATTCTCAGTTGATCTCCAAGAGATATCCTTCTCGTATTTGTATATCACTTTCTATGTATATCTCCTATGTAAGATTGGCTTGCAAGCCAAGGCACGTACTCTATATATTGTTGTCAATACAATGAATCAGACATGAGGCAGAAACCCTTTTCTACAATCGCCATTTCATTCGCACAAGTATTCACGCTGAGCCAATAGCCATCAACTGCAGCGGAAAAGAACACACCTAAATATACAGCTCGTATCCCACTTGCCAGCGGTTGTGTCCTGCATGACGCTGGTAAGTGGGTCTTTGTTCTTGTCACAACTCAAGGGCCCAAGCAAAGTGCAACGCAATGTCAATTTTTCTTGGTGTTATATGCAAAGATCGTCTAAATGATGTTTTGCGCAACTTGAGTCAATTTAGGTGGTGCGAGCCACAATTTACTCTTTTATTTTTTTTAAGAAAATGGTCAAATTCATACTTCAATATGTTTCAATGGTGTAGGTATCTGACGAATGCAGTAACTGAGAAGTCATTGTTATATAGCTTTTCTTTTAGTTTTCAAATACCACGAACTTTTGCTGAATATGATGCTTTTCTCTTTCCTGTAAACCAATCAAATCCATTCTAGTCGTGGGAAAAAAAACCCGGAAAAGTACTCGGAAGCCAGACCGTGCACGTGCTCCATTCTCCTTTATGTAACCCAATAGAATCAGAATGCGAGACAAGTGATCCTGCTTGCTTTTGTAATCTCTATGGTCATTTGATTGTTTACTACGACAATTACAAGTTGGCATGCAAAATTTCTCACTTGCGAAATAAAGAAATATCGACTCAGGTTGCTGACTGGATGCTCGGAAAACTTTGGCATATTCGTCTTTGGAGAATTGCAAGTCTTGCATAGTCGCATGTTTAGGGGCTTACACAATGGTTACAAATAAACTTGAAATCACATTTTATATCCAATAACCATGTTAATCCAAGATTATCAGCTCTCAGCTGAAACGAAAGCTCCTTTCCAAGTTGGAACAATTGCATGTTTACCCATTACAAAGGTGCACAATTTTGGATTTGCATTGCAAAGAAGCTAATTATTGTTGTACCGTTGCAAAGGTGGGAAATAGCGTTTTTAGACCATTGCTGGAGCCAATTTTTAGGAAATGCCCTCAACCTTCTCTTCCCTATTTCTCTCCCCTGCTCCTTTCTCTCTTTTTCCTCTCCTATGGATCTGCATCAGTAGCGATGGTTGATTTATGATCGGCAGCAGCGTCATCGGGAGAGAAAATTCCTTCTTTATTCTTTTGGGAGGGGCAAAATGGTCATTTGATCATGATCAAACCCTTTGACCCTTGTCAGAGTGGCAAATAAACCCTATTTCCCACCTTTGAAATGGCTTGCGGTGGCAAATATACAAAAACCCAAAAACCCTGCAACTCTCCCTTCCAAGTTTCCATTTCTACAGACAAGCGGTTTTGGTTTGAGGCTCTTTAGGGAATTGATACAACGTCCGATCAAATAAATCCATCGATCGGACGTCTCACTTGGTCACTTCACTTGAGCGCATCTCCTCTCTAAACTCCACGGCCATCCCTCTTTCCATTCCTGCTCGCGTCCTCTCCCACCTCCTGTCTCCCACCCCAATCCCAAATCCTCCAGATCCATCCCCACGGCCGTGCGCCGCCCAATCACTCCGTGCATGCGGTCATGCGGATCCGCAAGTACGCCTCCCACCTCCTCGGCTCCATCTACCCCCCCGCGCGCGGGGGCCCGATTCGTGCTCTCGCTCCCGGCCCTGAATCCTACAAGGGGCACCAGCTTCGTGGCCGCGACTGCCACTTGGGATTCCAGCAAAGTCAGTTGTAGCCTCTGCGAGCTTCGTGGCATCCTAACCTCGACCGCCGATAGTGGCCTCGTGAACGCTGCACAGGCTGCGCCGCCTTCTCCTACCGGCGCTGGATCCACGCCACCTGCCGCCGCTGCACTCGAGGCCTCACCGCCATCTACCATGGGAGGTAGGTGTTATTTTTTGTTACAATATTTTTATTTTATGTATGTAACATTTTGATTTTATACGTGCAACATTGATATTCTTATCAATTTTTGTTGCTTATATGGCTGAAAAATATTGCATAGATGGATAAAAAATGTTGTGACTGACCGTACGATCACGGCTGCTATGACCACGGTCACTATGACCATGGTCGCTACGATTATGGTTACTTCGACCATGGCTATTACGACTACTGCTCTACGACCACGACTACGGTCGAAGTGATCGTTGACGTAGCGGCCATGGTCGTAACGGCCGTGGTCGAAGTCGTAGTGGTCATGGTCGAAGTTCTTAACACTTCCGCGGCCTCGTCGCTGACCTCACGCTCCATATGCCCACCGTCGCCGGCGATGGCTGTGGCCTCGCACACGACACCATCCTCATGCTGACCTCTCTAGGTACCTCCATATGAGCTGATGCCAATAAAAGATGGGGAAATCAACAATTATCCCTTTATGATTTTATGAATGCAACATTTTGATTTCATGTGTGTAACATTTTGATTTTATGCGTGCAATATTGATATTCTTGTCAATTTTTTATTGCATGCATGGCCAAGAAATATTGTATAGATGATAAAAATTATCGTGATCGACCGTACGGAGCTAGCGCCGATCCGGGCGCCAGCAAATCCCAGCTCTTTATGAGAGGCATAATCTTGTACGGTTCTTCAATGGTCTAGCCCTTTCCGAATGCAAGAACTCTACAGCAAGCAATGCAATTGTCGTAGGATTGCTAGGAAAGTCTTCCCATGTTCCAAATAATGACTTGACCTAACAGTATTATTTTACGGGCTGGACGTAATTTAAAAGGTGCACAATTGCATTCTCTTCCTTTGACAACGTAATAATGTAGTACGATATTACCGCGAATTGAAGTTCGTCGAGCTCGAGTAGCTTTTTACCAACGTGGGAGGGACACCTCGAAGAAATTCCCTGATAGTGATATGTCTTATAGGCAATCATGAAGATAATTGTATCACTTCTATGTTTATAAACGTTTAAATAAAAATGTTATTTTGTCCCTTGAATAAATATCTTTCGTATTGATCAATAAGTATGTGACTTGTTCGTGAAACTTTTTATTCATATTTTGATGTTATTCTAAATTATCTCTGATCTTATATCATTATGTGAGATAATTATGATTTATAGATCAGCACATGTATTGATTGATGATCATATTTTACGGATCATAGATATGAGATATCAAATCAATAATGTAGACACGTGTTACAGAACATGATATTGGAATGACCCATTACGAGACGCTGTGAGAATTGTTATATTCTCAAGTGTCATCAGTTGGTCTCATACATAGTGATGAGGACATCTCTATTACACATTCTTCACCCACTCCAAGTGTGCATGACAAAGCTAGTGATGAGGCTCCAAAAGGTCCTATGACAAGAGCAAGAGCTAAGCTACTTCAACAACATGTGCTTTTGTTTCTTAGAGAGTCTTCTATTACATTAGATGAGAATAGCGTACTACCTAATGCAAATATGTTATGTGTTCTCATGTTTGAAGCAACAGAAGATCAAGTGGAGAAGGACCAATTGGCCACGAGTCATGAGAGGAAAGAAGCCCATGCAGTGGGAGAGCAAAAGGGAGGAGCCCAAGGACTTAAACCACAAGTTTTGGATAAGATTTTCAAGCCAAATTCAGACTTCCCACGTGCTCAACCCAATTCAAACTCGGATTCAACTCAGGATTCAACTCGGATTCGGTTCGGGACAGCCTGACAGGCAGTTACTAAAAAGACCATAACTTTAACAAACGGAGTTCGATTCAGGTGTTCTTGTACTCGTTGGAAAGATAATTTCAAGAGCTACGCAAAGGATCTGGTCCCACCTTCAAATTCATCACGGATAAAAAGTTATGACCGAAACAATATGACGGGTGAAAACTGTAGTTTCCTTTTTGTGAGAGTTCATATCTAAAACCATATAGGGTTGAGTTGTAATTGGTTTGGGGACCATATGGACGTCCCAAGGGGCTATATAAGCCTTGTAATAGCAGCCTTTAGGGCTTAGACCACGTTTGAGAAAAATCAATCTACTAAAGTTTGTTCGAGTTTAGCATTGCTGCCGAAGTTCCATAGGGAATTAGGAGCGTTCTCTTCAATCAAGACCGTTCAGCCTTTCCGTTGGGAATTGGGTGCACGATTGATCTTCGCTTGGTGGTCGGCGAAATCAACACGAGTGTGTTTTGGCGGATTAAAGAGTGTTCGTCCCTTGCATTGGCATTGGAGGATCATTACGATTCATCAAGACTCCCGTGAGTATCCATCCTACGTCGAGAAGATCGGGCGACCCCGTATCATCTTGGTATCAGAGCGCGGTTTACTCGGTAGGATCTTATCCCTTTAAATTTCAGTTATTACTTGTTGTCCTATAGTCCACGAACCAAAAACACACAAAAAAATCCAAACCCTAGTTTTGCATCTGCTATTTTCGTGAGTTTTATTAAGTCTTGATCCATTAGATATTTTGTTTATGTGCTGATCTTTGTGTTCCTTCGCGTAACTTGATCTTGTGTCCCCATAAAACAACAAAAAGGTAGATTCAATTTACTCTTGAAGTTGAGTCCGTATCCATAACTCCTCTCAGATCAATCTGAGTACAACTCTAGAATCCAAGTCGGTTTTGGCTAGCTGTCCACTTTCGAATCCGTTTGCAAGTTGCCATCCGAAACCAACTCTAAGGAGGTGTTAGTGTTCGCGTTTGCTTCCTTGAACACCATACGGCCAAACACCACACATACGAGCTTCACTTATATCCTTTGAATACTTGAGACTAGTCATTGATATTGCATTGAGGGCTGCTCCTGAATACTCATAGCTGAATATTGGGCTTGTGCATCACCACTCCGGCCGATTAAAAAAAATTCAAAGTTTAGAGAGAGAGATATCCTTACCTTCCACAAAAGTTTGTGACCCATATACCTTAATAGACTCAGAACAGTGAGTTGAACATATTTGGGTGATTGGCAAGGTAGCAAAAAAAAAAGAGGTGAGCAAAAAAAAAGAGGAAAAAAAGAGAGAGAGAAGGCTGATTGGGTGAGTGGTTATAGCTCCTATTTGGGTGAGTGATTTGAGCAATCTTGTGCCCTCTGTTCTTGTTATTGCAATTGGCTAGCGTCTCTCCTAGTACTTGATGCAAACGAGCTATTGTTCCTATTTGTTTCCATCTAGCTCAATCCTTTGTTGCATTGAGTTACATTGACCTTTGCGTGTGCGTTCATACATTTCACTTATATCTTCTGGATCAGCACATAGGCAATATTTTCTAGATTGGATTATTACTTAATTTTACAACATCGTGAAATTCAGATCGTGTAGGATAAATACTTCCTAACCAAGCTCCACAAAATATCCTTTGTCGTGCAATTGTGAGTCACTTTTAAATCTGCTTGATCATCACTTGTTATTGTAACCACCACCAAGTGTAAGTTTCTTTTTGTCTCAATTCACTTCGGAAAGGTAAGAACTTTACTTGGTTGAGGAAAAGTGGGATTGAGTGACTTCACATATTACCCATATATTTGTGGTTTTTGTGTCTTCTTTGTGCTACTAACCATGTCAGGTGGAGACGACAACAACATGGGAGAGGAGCATGGTGTGAATTCCCCGGTGACTCGTTTTTAATTCCAAGCTTTGAGGGGAACTTTGCGCAATGAGTTCGCTGCCACTACTTCTGCTTTGGAGGAGCAACTCAAGGCAGAGATCAACAACTCCACACAAGACATGCGCATTGAGATGAACCAACAAATGAATGTACTACGTACCAATATTGTGAATGACGTGGTGCGCGCCCTTCGACCACCACAAGAGGAAGGCAGCGTTCATCGTGGGGGTAGCATACCTCCGCGAGATGAGGAAGCAGGCGTTGCTCAAGCTGGCCAAGATGCACAACAACGGCGAGACCACGTGGTGGCAAACGCCGTCCGTCCACCCCCGCCTGGGAGAGGTACAGGGGGCGGCTTCCATGGTCCGGGGAGGGGCCATGGACATGGAGGCCGTGGTGGGGGAGCACTTCACATTGACGACGATGACTTTCTGCACACTACGATGATGGCTACCACCGCCGTAATCGTTATGGCGAAGAACGGCCACATGAGGAGAAATTTGGTAAGCTTAAATTCACAATGCCTTCGTTTTCAGGTACACATGAGCCCGAAGAATACCTCACTTGGGAACTCAAGGTGGACAAGGTGTTCCGCTTGCACAACTATTCTGAAGAAAAGAAAATCCATATGGCGGGACTAGAATTCAATGATTATGCCTTGGTTTGGTGGGAACAAGTGCAAAACCAAAGGATGGAGAACAATGAGCCACCCATCACTACATGGGAAGAGATGAAGTACCATATGAGGGCAAGGTTTGTTCCTAAACATTACAAACGTGATCTTTTTGATAAATTGCAGAATTTGAAGCAAGGGAGTTTCACGATTGAGGAGTACTACAAAGAGATGGAAATGGCTATGATAAGGGCTAATGTTTATGAACAAGAAGAGCAAACTATGGCCCGTTTCCTTGCTGGTTTGCAACCTTCCATCAAGCGAATTGTCGAATTTCAACCCTACAACAACATGGTGGAGTTGGTACATCAAGCCACTAAGGCTGAGAGGCAAGTACAACAAGACATGAGGGTGTCAAAATCATCTTCCTACACTCCCCGTACAGCACCTACAGGAGGTAAAACCACATCTCGTTTCAATTCGTTTAAAACTAACCAATCTAGTGGAAGTTTTACTCCTAGTGCACGTGCTGCCCCGAGTGTCAAGAATACCACTCCTTCCTTTCCAAAAAGAGGACCCGCCCCATCTTCAACATCTTCTGTTGGTTCTACGGCCAAGAGTAGCTCCATCCAATGCTTCAAGTGTCTTGGTCGCGGACATATGCAAAAAGATTGCCCAAATAGCAAGGTAATGTTGGTAACTGAGAATGGAGAATATGATTCTGCAGAAGAAGATGGAGAGCACCTTGCTGACTTTCAGGCGTTTGAGGATGGCCATGAGGAAGAAAGAGAAGAAGAAACACATAGGGATGGGTATTGTGACCCTGAGTCCGGTCCTATCCTTGTGTGCACCCCTTCGGTGTTGAGCGTTCAAACAAAATCCAACCATGAACAGCGCTGCAACCTTTTCCAAACAAAAGCTCAGGTAAGTAAAGATGGTAAGTGTTGCAAAGTTATTATTGATGGAGGTAGTTGTCACAACCTAGCTAGCAAAGAACTTTGCACTAAACTTGGATTGAAATACAAGAAACACCCACATCCATATCAAATTCAGTGGTTGAATAATGATGGTTCCATGAATGTTGGGTACACTGTTGATGTTAGCTTTCAGATTGGTTCTTATCGTGATACTTTAGAATGTGATGTTGTGTCCATGGAAGTATGTCACTTGTTATTAGGTAGGCCATGGCAATATGATCGTTCTGTTATTCATGATGGTAGAACTAACCAGTACAAATTCATGTGGAACAATAAGGAAATAACGCTACTGCCATTAACTCCTTCTCAAATCATACATGATAACATGCAAAAAGTTGAGGTGAAAGTAGAGAGTGAGAAAGGGAAGGAGCAAAAGAATGCAATTCCACAAAAGGTGAGAGAGAGCCACAAGCTAAAATTGATTGGAAAAAGAAAGGATGAGGGAGAGACAAAGCTAGTCATGATAGCCACCAAATCTGATTTGAGAGCGATGAGAGATGATTCCACTTTGGAGCATTTGGTATTGCTGTATAAAGATGTCTTGCTTCTACTAATGACTTAACCTCTCTTCCTAGCGTGGTTTCTCAAGTGTTACAGGATTATGAGGATGTTTTTCCGGAGGAGGTACCCGCTGGTCTACCACCCATTCGAGGCATCGAACATCAAATTGACTTGGTACCAGGAGCTCCACTTCCCAACCGGCCGCCGTATCGCACCAATCCAAAGGAAACAAAAGAAATTCAGCGGCAAGTGCAAGCGCTCATGGAAAAAGGGTACGTACGCGAAAGTCTTAGTCCTTGTGTCGTTCCTGTCATTCTTGTTCCTAAGAAAGATGGTACATGGAGAATGTGCGTAGACTGTAGGGCTATCAACAATATCACCATTCGTTATCGTCATCCTATTCCTAGGTTAGATGATATGCTTGATGAATTGAGTGGTTCTACTATCTTTTCTAAGATTGATTTGCGTAGCGGATATCATCAGATTAGAATGAAACATGGTGATGAGTGGAAGACAGCTTTTAAAACCAAATTTGGATTGTATGAATGGTTAGTGATGCCTTTTGGATTATCTAATGCTCCTAGTACATTCATACGATTAATGAACCATGTTTTGAGACATTTCATTGGAAAATTCGTGGTAGTATATTTTGATGACATCTTGATATATAGCCGATCATTGGAAGAACATGTTGAACACGTTAGGCAAGTGCTAGAAGTGCTAAGATCTGAACAATTGTATGCTAACCTTGAGAAGTGTACCTTTTGCACAAACAAAGTGGTGTTCTTAGGCTATGTTGTTTCAGCTAATGGAATTGAAGTTGATGAATCTAAAATTGAAGCTATTCGCAATTGGCCTACTCCTGTGAATGTTAGTCAAATTCGTAGCTTCCATGGGCTTGCTAGCTTCTATCGCCGCTTTGTGAAAGATTTTAGCACCATTGCTGCCCCATTAAATGAATTAACAAAAAAAGGAGTCACTTTTGAGTGGGGAGGGAAACAAGACAAATATTTTGCTGAATTGAAGAAATATTTGACTGAAGCACCATTGCTTGTTTTACCTGATTTCACTAAAACTTTTGAGATTGAATGTGATGCTAGTGGGATAGGTATTGGTGGTGTTTTGATGCAAGAAAGAAAACCTGTTGCATATTTTAGTGAGAAACTTCATGGTGCACAATTGAATTATCCTGTTTATGACAAAGAATTGTATGCTCTTGTGCGCACATTAGAGACTTGGCAACATTATCTTTGGCCTAAAGAATTTGTCATTCATTCTGATCATGAAGCATTGAAATATTTGAAAGGACAAGCTAAACTGAACCGTAGACATGCTAAGTGGGTTGAATTCATTGAAACTTTTCCATATGTTGTTAAATACAAGAAAGGCAAGGAAAATGTGGTAGCTGATGCATTGTCTAGAAAACATGTGCTTTTCACTCAATTGGAAGTAAAGGTTCCAGGGCTAGAGAGTTTGAAAGATTTGTATGCTTCTGATCATGACTTTTCGGCACCATATTCTAATTGCAAAGATGGGAAAGGGTGGGATAAGTTTCATGTTCATGATGGTTTTCTCTTTCGTATGAACAAACTATGTGTTCCAGATTCTTCTGTGCGTTTGCTACTATTGCAGGAGTCTCATGCAGGAGGATTGATGGGTCACTTTGGAAGAGAGAAGACATACATGATGTTGGCCGATCACTTCTATTGGCCAAAGATGAGGCGCGACGTCGAGAGATTTGTTCAAAGATGCATCACATGCCATAAAGCAAAGTCAAAACTCAATCCACATGGTTTGTACACTTCACTTCCAGTTCCTAGTGTTCCTTGGGAAGATATTAGCATGGATTTTGTGTTGGGATTACCTAGGACCAAGAGGGGGAGGGATTCAGTCTTTGTTGTTGTGGATCGGTTTTCTAAAATGGCACATTTTATTCCCTGCCATAAGAGCGACAATGCGTCGCATGTAGCTGACTTGTTTTTCAGGGAGATTGTGAGGTTGCATGGAATGCCAAGAACTATTGTTTCCGATCGTGACGTCAAGTTCATGAGCTACTTTTGGAAAACTTTGTGGGCCAAGCTTGGGACAAAGTTGTTGTTTTCAACAACTTGTCACCCACAAACAGATGGACAGACGGAGGTGGTGAACCGTACACTCTCAATGCTGCTGCGGACGATGATCAAAAAGAATTTGAAAGAGTGGGAAGATTGCCTACCGCATGTTGAATTTGCATATAATCGGGCGGTGCATTCTACAACTCAATTGTGTCCATTTGAGGTGGTGTATGGTTTCAAACCAATCACGCCACTTGACTTGATGCCACTTCCATTACAAGAACGTACAAATATGGAGGCTTCTAAGCGTGCTGATTTTGTGAAAAATCTCCATGAAAAGACTAAAGAGGTAATTGAAAAGAAGGTACGTGCTTATGCTTCTAAAGCTAACAAGGTTAGAAAGAAAATGCTATTTGAACCAGGTGACTTAGTATGGGTGCATCTTCGCAAAGAACGCTTTCCGGAGAAGCGTAAATCAAAATTGATGCCCCGTGGTGATGGTCCTTTTAAAGTACTTGCCAAGATCAATGACAACGCATACAAGATAGAGCTTCCGGGAGACGATTACGGGGTGAGTACTACTTTTAATGTTGCTGATTTATCACCATTCTTTGGACAAGATGGCACAGAGTCGAGGACGACTCCTTTTCAAGAGGGGGAGGATGATGAGGACATCTCTATTACACATTCTTCACCCACTCCAAGTGTGCATGACAAAGCTAGTGATGAGGCTCCAAAAGGTCCTATGACAAGAGCAAGAGCTAAGCTACTTCAACAACATGTGCTTTTGTTTCTTAGAGAGTCTTCTATTACATTAGATGAGAATAGCGTACTACCTAATGCAAATATGTTATGTGTTCTCAGGTTTGAAGCAACAGAAGATCAAGTGGAGAAGGACTAATTGGCCACGAGTCATGAGAGGAAAGAAACCCATGCAGTGGGAGAGCAAAAGGGAGGAGCCCAAGGACTTAAACCACAAGTTTTGGATAAGATTTTCAAGCCAAATTCAGACTTCCCACGTGCTCAACCCAATTCAAACTCGGATTCAACTCAGGATTCAACTCGGATTCGGTTCGGGACAGCCTGACAGGCAGTTACTAAAAAGGCCATAACTTTCACAAACGGAGTCCGATTCAGGTGTTCTTGTACTCGTTGGAAAGATAATTTCAAGGGCTACGCAAAGGATCTGATCCCACCTTCAAATTCATCACGGATAAAAAGTTATGACCGAAACAATATGACAGGTGAAAACTGTAGTTTCCTTTTTGTGAGAGTTCGTATCTAAAACCATATAGGGTTGAGTTGTAATTGGTTTGGGGACCATATGGACGTCCCAAGGGGCTATATAAGCCTTGTAATAGCAGCCTTTAGGGCTTAGACCACGTTTGAGAAAAATCAATCTACTAAAGTTTGTTCGAGTTTAGCATTGCTACCGAAGTTCCATAGGGAATTAGGAGCGTTCTCTTCAATCAAGATCGTTCAGCCTTTCCGTTGGGAATTGGGTGCACGATTGATCTTCGCTTGGTGGTCGGCGAAATCAACACGAGTGTGTTTTGGCGGATTAAAGAGTGTTCGTCCCTTGCATTGGCATTGGAGGATCATTACGATTCATCAAGACTCCCGTGAGTATCCATCCTACGTCGAGAAGATCGGGCGACCCCGTATCACATAGTGTATGTAAGATCTTTAGACCTGATGTCGTTATTGTTTCCTACATGTGTAATAATTTGCTTAGGGGTTACCAAATATTACTCCGTAACTGGGTAGTAATAAAGGTAGCTTTCGGGTTTGCTATGAAATATGTGGAGGAATATGAACGATCAAGATGGAATTTGCCCCTCCTATATAACAGGAGAGATATCTCTGGGCCCCTCGATGTGGTTGGATTAAGAAAGTGCATGGTTATACCAAATATGGTTGAGGAGTCAATCACAACTGAGTAATCCACTATAGATTCAAGTAAAGGATCGAGCTATCATAGGATGGCATGTTTCTCACCTTGAGTTCGATCTGGTATGAGGCAAAGGAATTGGTACATAAGCAGTATATAGGTTTGTCCGATA
This sequence comes from Dendrocalamus latiflorus, assembly GCA_017311315.1. Taxonomy (NCBI): domain Eukaryota; kingdom Viridiplantae; phylum Streptophyta; class Magnoliopsida; order Poales; family Poaceae; genus Dendrocalamus; species Dendrocalamus latiflorus. The sequence goes on from CM029664.1 coordinate 30,269,851, forward strand.
TAATCTTTATATGTATTTGGGAGTCGTTATGTCCTGCTAGGGACCGCTACTGACTTATAGGCCGGAAAGAAGTTTTCGTTCCATAGCAAAATACACATGAACCTACAGGGTCACACACTTAATGGGCTGAAACGATCTTTACTCGTGTTGGATATGGATCCAATTGAGGCTATATAAGGAGAGGTGCGGGGGCTGAGGGAAGTATCCCGAAAACACACCCGTCGAAACCTAGCCGCCATCTCTCATATCCCCTACCGTGCACGCTGGTGCTAGCACATCAACGCACGGTGCTCCATCCCTAGACATGTAGACTTCGGTAGAGGCGCTGCTGTGACTACGACGCTGATCGGGATAATCACGAGGAGACGTTTGGATAGAGAACGTTCGACTACTACCGTTACACTGACGCACTCTTCATTAAATCGGCTGTTTTAACCCTACTTCTGCTGCACTGCGCGTCTAGTGGTGATGATTCATGATATCCTACTCGCATGGTTTTCTAGTTTACGTGGTAGAAAAATTTTAATCTGTGCTAGTGTAGCCCACTCGCATCCCAATCTTTTCAAGCATTTTAGGTCTTGTTTGAAAGTCTAAAATTTTTAATCTATCCCTGTGGATAGGTCGGGACTTTCATTGAGAAAAAAAATCAATCGTTCCATAAATTCCTTTAAATAATTCATGACAATTCAGACGAAAGCAATATATCAGACAGCTTGAAAACGGATCAATCATTGATGTGAAGTCATAAGCTAGCTGACAAATCTTCTTTAGCTGATGGTCACGAGTCTTAACTGCCATTAGCTGACCAGGCCTTGCAGAGGAATAGAGAAAAAGTTCAGTGACGAAGAAGACACTACTATAAATAAATCTTCCGTGAATATTTTTTTTTGTTAATGTGTTCTCCAAAGCAATCTATCGCGTAAGCTCGATTACGTGTTTCGCGTGTTGACGCAGGCAAAAACAATAACAAAAACAAAACAAAAGAAAAGAAAGTTGCACGCTATATTCACCCGACTGAAGATATGTCGAGGGAATTGTATTATCTTGCGAATGCCGAAGCCTTGTGCCAAGAACTCGTCAAAATTAGTCAAGAGTTGCTAGTTGCCGCTACAGGATGTCATAGCCGACCGATTGATCCATCAAAAAAGACAAATTTCCGCTCGCCCTTGCACGCACGCCAACAACTAACCCAATCCACGCACACATGCGAATAGAGCATCGCATCGGCACCCGATAATTGACCAAAAAATTAGGAGCTTGAACACAACAATTACTAACTACTACTAAGGCCAGCTCATCTAGAAGTAAGCAAGGACTAGATGGTCGCAGCAACCAACCATCAGAACAGCCATTGGTTGATTGATTCGTTCAAGAACATCATCGCAACAACTCCTTTAGTTACAACTTACGGCACAGCATCATCAAGAACAAGGAAAAAAAAAGGGTAAAGAAAGAAGCATATATGTATATTGATCCTTACTGATCATGCATGATCGAGCATCAAACGAAAAGAAACCAGAAACGTTGCTTCTTGCAGCAGCTGTGCTCTGTTTGTTGGCTCCTCGTACGTGCCTAGGACCAGCCGTCGACGAGGTGCAGGTACCGGTCCTTGAGCCACTTGAAGCTCTTGCGGAAGGAGCGCTTCACCTTGCCCTCCACCGCGTAGGCCTTGTACGCCGCCACCCGCCGCTTCCGCTCCATGTCCGGGTCCCCCAGCGCCAGCCACCGCCGCTTCGACTTGCTCTTCTTCACCTCCTCCGCCACCGTCACCGGCCCTGCCCCGATGCCGTACCCGCCGTACTCGTACTGGTGCTGGTACGACGCGCCGCCGCGGCTGCCGCTGTAGGAGTAGGACCGGAAGTCCGGCCGCGCGCCGCCGCCGCCGCCGATGTAGGGCTCGACCTGCATGCGCCCGCCGGCGTACGACTTGGAGCGGTAGCCGGCGTCCATGGCGGCGGCAGCAGCAGCAGCTGGGATTCTCCTCCTCCCTTTGTGATGGTCTTCTTGGTGTGGAGGCAGGGGAGAGTTGGAGCTAGGAACAGAGGAGAGGGGAGCCAAGTTGTAGGATTAGTAGGGAGTTTTGTGATGGTTGGGAGAGGGGAGCCAAATTGTAGGATTAGTAGGGAGTTTTGTGATGGTTGGGAAAGGAAAACGAGGGCTTTTGGTGGTTGGGAATATGTGCCCTTTGACTTTTGATTTTTGTGTCAATTTGATTATAAGGCCACATTTCAAAAGGCTGTGGTTTTAATTTTTGACTTCTGTCTTTTAGCTAAGATGGTAAAAATAAGGAAGTGACTATTGCACAGGCGGCTGTTCTTTTTATTTATCTTCAGTCATTTTTTTATACTATAATTTTAGGTGACTGAGAGTGCAACTTCAAATCTAGGGGAATTAGTACACTGTAATTTTAGGTGATTGAGAGTACGACTTCAAGTAACTGAGATATAAAAAAGTTTCAGTCGACTGTGCAATATCAAAACCGTAAAAATAATTGTTATATCTCCACGGATAATAAAAAAGAGTAAAAAGAAAAAGAAAATTGTATTAATAGCCAATGTGTTTTGATGGTTGGGAATATGTGCGAGTTTTGCCAACTTTCACAGTGGAATGGAATAATGCCAATCGCATGACAAGAGAACTTTGCTCAAGTTGGAGGGAAAATCATGCCGAGAGAGAGAGAGAGCAACAGGTAGGGGTGGATATCGAGCTAACTCCTCGTCTTATCAAGCTTTTTCTAAAATTGACATAGTTTGATTTAATATCATTTTACGAGTAATTTAAAAGTATTTTTAGAAACGAGCTAACGAGCCGAGCCGAGCCGAGCTAGAGCAAAATTCAAATTCATTTGAAATCAAGTCATTTTAATATTTAACCAATTAACAAGTATAATTGAAATAATTTTGAACCGAGCCAACGAGCCCCACTAACGAGCTTTTTTTCCACCCCTAGCAACAGGGTTTCTTTTCAACCAGAGGAACCGCCGGCCTGTGTTTGGTTTAATTTAATCCAGATCAAATGTGCTACTAGTATCGTCTAGTATGTTTACACGTGTTGTAAACAATCTCTTAGAGCTGATTCCGCGTAAACAAATATAGTTCACATATATTTTTCGAGTAAATTACACGTTGCATTGCCTAGCTAAACTAGAATGGATTGCACGGAGCACCAGCTGCAGCCAATCTTTTCCCATAACACCCATGTCAAACGCAATCTCGTGGCACTTCGCACCATGGTTCGGGTTGGTTTGATATGTTGTGTTCATGTTTAGCCGAAGAATGGTTTCCACCACGTCAGCCCAGGGTGTTGCCTGCAGGTGGGTCCGTGCTGTCGTTAAGCCGGTTCTTAATGGTGGCGCAAAATGAAAGTATGAAACTAAACTGCACTGCAGATGGTTTTATACGTAGTAATTAGTGACATCGTGTTGAATGCAACTCAGAGCAAGTTTAATAGAAGAGGTGGCTGTCACCTCTAGAACTTGTCAAATAAGCAAAAAGAGTACACGTGGCTCATAATGGAGGTAGCTAATACAATATGTTGAGTAGAAGTTACCTCTACTAAAGCACTCAAACATTTAATACTTGCATAAATATATCAGTAACTTGCATAAATAAGAACTAGCATTGCCTCCAAGCTGTCTGTAACTCCTCGTATGATGTGCTAGAGGTCACCTCTTACATGAGGGGCAGCTTGCCTCTCTCTCCTCTTTTCTCTCTCTTCCACTTAGGATTGTGCTGACGTGAATTTCGCTAGAGGCGACCTAGTCAGCATTATTGTATTTGCTCTCAGATCAATTTACGTGGTTTACACATTTTTTTTAATGTCGTCGGCCAGCGAAAACTAAGACGATCATATGACATACGCGGGTGGCAAAGATGCCAACAGAATACATGAGACTAAAAGTCAAAATGATTTTGTTTGTGTAGAAACAAAGGATGGAGTACGCTTTTTCTGAAACCAATTTCTTGTGCAGTTTTTCCTTAGGAAAAAAAAACAGACTCATCATTCGTCACCGTAGCCATATACTACGTGTTTTTTTTAAGAGTAGCAGTGTTGTACGTGTTTTTGAATGCGTATATCGACAGTCCACTGGTAGGAACTTACGCGGTGCTTCTGCAAGTTTAATAATACCCCTTTCATGGTCAGGCCTTGACTGAATCTTTTTTCTTTTTCTTTTTTGCGAGCAAACCTCTGAGCTGGTTGATTCTTGCAACCATGGCAAAACAAGGTTTTATATACATAGGGCATGCAAATAATTAGTTTCTTCAATGCACAATATCTCTAACTACTAGGCTAGTAGCTTCAAGAGAGTGTATTATATATCAGCTGAAGCTACCACCCAAGATCGTTCATTGCAATTCACATATAGTAGCTTCAGGATAGATCCACAAAATCTGAAGCGAAGATTACACACTCAAATGCATAGTAGCTTCAAGATAAGTTCAAAATAATCTAAAGCAAAGCTACCGTACGTCTCTCCAATAAATGTACTCAAAAGGAGTTGCGATTGGCTAGACTCACCCAAATTAGTTGAAGCTACCATAGTTTTCATGGAGCTGTTGTAACCCTGTTTGAACCTACCATGCAGACATGACATCTCTCTCCTATACGGATAGCTACAATGACCGTCCACTACCACAGAAAGGATTATGACAGATGGTTTGAACCAGTTATCACAGACGATTTCTGAATCATCTGAATTTATTTAATTGTGATAATAGGTGGTTATCACAGACTGCTCTCAAACCGTCTATGATAAATTACAACATAGATGATATTTCAAAACAACCACTATAATATGTCAGATATCATATACAGTTCTTAAAAATAGTCATTTGTGATATCTGACATATCACAAATGGCTAATACTAAAAACCATATGTGACATGTCATATATCACATACGATTCTTAAACATACCCGTCTGTGACATCTGACATATCATAGATAGCTAATACCAAAATCCGTCTATGATATGTCAGATATCACAGACGGTTCTTAAACATAGCCGTCTGTGATATCTTACATATCACATACGACCAATACTAATAACCGTCTATGATAACTGACATATCACAAATGGTTTGGTGTTATAAACCGTCTGTGATAGCTATTTGAATAGCTAATTATTTTCTATTTTTTGGCTAGTTTCAGAAAATGCTAGCCATGCCATCTAAAAACAAGCAAGCAGATCACATATATAACACATGACAATCATTACAGAAATCTCACAAATGAATTAAATAACTGAATGAAGTACAATTGAATTAACTATTTGATTAAGCACAACTGAGTAAATTACAACTGAATCAAATGTTTGAACATTAAACATCATCGCCGAGGTTGAACTCTCCATTCGGGTGAATGACCTCCACAATCAAGAATTCGGAGAGTTTTCCTCGAATTTTGGTGAGTTTGTCAAGATCGAATACACTTGAGTCGAATTCCACGTCCTGTCGCTAGGAGCTTTAAAGTCTTTAGCATATATATATATATATATATATATATATATATATATATATATATTATTATTGATAATCATAAAATAAATATTGGCAGGCTGACAAACCTTTGAATCTTTCGTCTTAGTGCCTATGATTTTCTGCATATGTCTGCAAATGTAGAATCCACATATGTTGCCTTATAGCTGCTGGTGGTACTGCAAAAATAGAATTACATACATAGGTATTGTCAATTCTAGAGGCATTATAACGAAGTGTGATATAGGATTGTTGTGTTATAGCAGGTAATAAAAATTGCGTCTTGTGTCATAGTGTGGCGCTGGATTCCTTATGTCTCATTCCTTAGGCAACGTAAGCACTGAATAACCTACATGATTCCAAAAAGTTTGTCTCGACCATTGCAAACGAAGGGAAGACTACAATAGAGTTATATATGGAGGAAATGAGTTTACTTGTTAATTACTTGTCACACACGGGTGAAGACGTGGTTAGGGAATCAAAGTATACTACCTTGCTCCACTTTGGTACAATCACAATCAGAATCCATTGACACCTAGTCATGTATGTCACCATAGTGATTAATTCTAAGTTTATGTTTTGTATAAAGTACAAATAAAACTCGTATAGCAACTAGTGAAGCACTTACCCCTAGTTGAAGGGTACCAAGATGTAATTCTTGTCACTCTGAGCAAGCAATCCTGTCATATTATGTAATCTTCGATGAAGGATGCATTTTCCTTAATGGATTGCTCAGAGACTAAGTGTGGGTCAAGGAAAGCCATCGGTTCTCACCGTCGCCAGACCTATTGGATCATGGATCTACACATAAGCAATGAGTTATGACATTTATTGGTATTACTTAAATGTAGAACTTGATTGTACAGTACACTTATAGTGTCCAACATTGTATAAGTGAGGCATCGAGTTTGTTGAGGTTGAATAGTAAGAATAAGTCTTCAAAGGTCACAGTGAAGTAGCCCGAGTTGCGAAGAAAATGCACCTCCATATATCTCACGGTGAATCCACTTTACCGATTTGGCTTCCTGTTGGACCTCTGCATATACCAGGCATGCAAAATCCTACAAACCAGTCCAAGGCTGGGTAATTGTGACTCAAGGACCAACAACACTCCAATCTTGTACTTTCAGGGCTTGGAAGGCACCTCAATCTTCTTTGGTCGGGCCTTAGTGTCTCGCTTGTGATGCATCTTCGGGGTCATCTTTATGAGAGCTGATATGATGGCCTTCTAAAGCGGAGCTTGAGGTGGAGTCATAGAGAGTTCTGTTTAACAGGCATGATTGTATGGAGATCGCGGCATGGAAGGGTCCAGGGCGATGTCCCTCTTGGGTCATTGGACGAATGTGTGGACGGCATCCCCTAGTGTTATGATCTTTTTGTTTGGGGGCTTCTCAAGTGGGACGGCCTTGAAAAAAATCATTAATCATGTCCACCTGAACCTTCTTGAAACCTGCCCCTAGCTGGGCACTGTGCACCTGTATCCCTAGTAGGCATGGAAACACCATCCCCTGCCCAACGCCAACGGGAATGGAACCAACAAGCCTGACTCTAAGAATGTACGGCATGAGCTTCTACATAATGATACACGATGAGCTTAGACAGTCTATCTATGTAGCATTCTAGAGAGGTACATTACCTGTATATCATCGATAGGTAAGTAGGTGTCGCTATATTAAAAAAGTGGCATGGATGCGCAACTACTCCAATATTGAAGGGGACTGGGTACCGCAATAACAAGAGTGGCTTATGAGTGGTTACAGACTTCTCTCAGTTCTTTCCCCCAATGAATCTATCTCTCCTCGAAGTGAGGCAGTTATCTTCTCTTGAAGTGAGGTAGATAGCTCTTCCTCAAGTTGTGCACAAACCTCCTATTTCATTTTTTCCTTACGCTCGGTCTTAGATCTCTTCCTACTCCTATAGGCCTCGGAGTCATTTAAGAATCCATTCCTCCAAGGTACGTAAACCCCGAGGCCTCGCATGCGAATTATGTGCTCCTTGTTTCCTAGGGCCGTGGATAGTATATCCTTCTTCCTGATTGCTTCGAAGGAGCCTTGGGAAGATTCGATAATCAATATTTGCTGTAAGAGGTAATCATATTATTTTAGACCCCATGAAGTTATGGGCTTATTAACAACTAAGTAGTTTAACATATTTTACCTAGCGTTGGGACACTTCCTCGTCTGTGTGGTTTTTTAAAAGGAGACGCCTAAAGATGTGGTTGATGACCTCGCTTTTAACCAGTTTCGAGCGCGCTCATTTGTGATCCCCCAAATGACAGGGATGCCTCCGATTGGATTGCGATCTCGTCCTGCATCCTCCATTGTAGGATTTTACCCATATACCCAGCGGTGTCGAGTCTGTAGGGGTGAGTATTTTGTGCATGGAGTGCGTGGTGCGCTACATTTTGCTGTTGAAATTAGGTCGTTGTCTTCATCTGCACAAAGGTCTCTCATGTTTCTGGTGACAAGAAATGATATCGCGTGAAGGGCGTGCGATCCTTAGTCATGTACTGTGTGACAGGCATCCTCTTGAAGGTCTTCCATGGTTTTTCCCATCATGAGGAGCGCCTACAGTCGCACAAGTCCTTGGACTTCTTCTGGTATCTCGAACGAGTTTGAAATTTCCACCCACAGCTACCTTTTCTCTCCATCTATCAAAGTTTTCTAGTTTGCTACAGTAATAGGGACCCATTGCCTTACATGTATCCCGTAGGTAGTCTGGAATGCTGCCACTCCTTTCTTCGGTTGCAGAGAGACCCCATCCGGAGAGATCTCCGTGATGGTCATTCGGCTCTTTGGTCTTTTCGATACTCCTTTGCCACACTTAGTTACCCTGATCTTCAGAGCGTCAGACCCATTTGGTGATGTCGATGGTGACAACGATGATTGTGCATATGTCATCTATCTTATAAGAAAAAACTAATTATAGTGAGCTGTGGGCATAAACATTAGCACATGGTTGATCTTACAAGAAATAAGAACATTTGGCGACGTATAATATTGCTACAAGTCTCTTTGCAGTACTAACATCCCAAATCACACAGTCCAATGTCTCAATTCTACAAAGTAAGTTATGGATGGAGTCTCTTTCTCCTCATTATTCTGCGAGTTGGGTTTGGTTGTTGTCTTAGGCGTAAAAGAACCTTTAGGCTATCGCGCCCTTCATTTACAAATGAATAGTGCGACAGCCTAAAGTTTCTTTTGTGCCTAAGACAACAACCAAGCCTAACACACAATATGATGATGAGGAACAAATAGTAGCCATAACTTACTTTTATAGAACCTGATACACTGGAATATGTGATTTGCCATTCCAAATAGATTTATAGCAATAACAAATTGAATCACAAAGGACACTAGAGTGTGTGATTTGCTTCATATCCTTTGAATGTCTCTTTGGCATATATTACTGCTACAATATCTCTTTGGAACACTATCATGCCATTCCAAATAGATCTTATAGCAATAACACAGCCCTCCCTTAAGGTTGTCTCTAAGAACTCCAACTCACTTAGAAATAATAGCTCCAACAATTATCTCTAAAATTAGTCCCTAACTTTTTTTTATTATATTCATCACAACTTTCATCCTCATACACCCTCACAATTTGTTTCTCCCCCAACTAGAATTTTGAGTGATGTGACATGTATTTCTCAACAACTATAAACTGACTCATAGTGTTTCATGCCTTTTTTCTTGAACCAGTAGCCCACCCATAGTAGTAAGGAGAGGATAGTCGGAGGAGGGGCGACAAGAACGTAGTGGAACTGGGATCCAGAAGGCTGATCGTGAGGACCACATGAAGGCGAAATCTTCGGCAACAACAAGGGGCCACTATTCATGTCTTCATCCCATGTGTGAGACCATACCAAGACCACCCTCAACAACCTTACCACTTTCAGCCTGATACAAAAAACACTAACAGATATGGATGGATGTAACACACATGAGGTAAAAAGTGAGGATCCATACCTTCGGGAGGAGAAGCGACGGGGAGGAGAGAACTCATGAACACATTGAACTTTATTTCCAACACACATTAATAGATATAGACAAATCTATCACACATGAGGTAAAGAAATGGGATTTGGGATCCATACCTTTTGGAGGAGAGGCACGAGGAAGGAGAGGCAATGTCGGGAGGAGAGGCGTCTTCGAGAGGAGAGGTGTCGTCGGGAGGAGAGGCGGCACTGGGAGGAGAGGCGATGGGTCCACCACGTCAGATGAGGAAGGAGAGGATAGAGATTTCAGGTTTTGCGATGGCGGCGGGGGGGGGGGGGGGGATGAGGAAACAGAGAGGTACGTGAGTGAGGAGTAAGAGCGCAAAACCTAGCAGGCGCCCTACTTATAGAATAACTATCACAAACGATTCTATTAAAGAATTGTCTATGATATGCTACCATATCATAGACGGTTTTATTATCGAACCGTCTATAATATGCTACCATATCACAGACGATTTTATTATAGAACTATCTGTGATGTGGTATATATCACAGATAGTTCTATTATAGAACCGTCTATGATACATATATTATAGATGGCTTTTTCCACTAAACCGTCTGTGATAGTTCCTTCTTTAGCTATAACCAATCATGTTTTTTGGCTAGCCTTAGAAAATGCTAGCCATGCCATATGAAAAAAACAAGCATATACAATCATAGGTGTAATTATTTCTTAATTACTGAATCAACTACAATGGAATAATTCCTTAATTATATGCCGAGTTTCTTATAATTACATTGAAATAATTTTCAAATAGGTGTTCGCTGTGTGGGATCATTATACATGCATATAGCTTGCTTCATCACTTGGTTCTTTCTCGAGCCTGATGCCGTCTCTGAATGGAGGTGACTCATCAAATTGATTGTACTCTTCCTCATCCACGACATTCTCAACTCTGACCATCCTTCTTTTTTCATGAAGAACTACGTGGTGCTTCTTATTTGCTGGGTTGGTTACATAAAAAATTTGAACAACTTGCCTTGCGAGTTCGAATGGTTAATATTTGTATCCTACACGTTTGAGGTCCATAGTAGTGGCGTCGTACTTGTTGACTTTTACACCCTGTGGGAGTTGGACCCAACGGCACCGAAATAGAGAGATTTTAAAAATTACGTAATCGATCTCCCAAATCTCCTCTACAAGCCCGTAGTAGGAGCATGGGCTAGCGGTACTGAAGTGCTGATGAAATACATCTATGTGGACAACTAAGTTATGGAATGTGCTCTTTCTATCCTAATCTATTGTATAAAATGTGTACCTGTTAATGTCATATCTTTGCTATATCACAATTGTAAATTTTGGCCCTTTTGCCAACCATTTTAGCATTTCACTTGATGACCTCCAATAAATCGCACCTTCAATCATTCATTGAATCAATGGTTGTGCTATCTAATGATCTAAACCTCTGACTAGCCTAGATTTTCTTGGCATAGCATATCTTGTGCTCTTCAATATATGGGGACACTCCAGTCATTTGTTGTAAGACCGTGAAATGGGCTTGAGTGTACGTATCCAAATTAGGAGTTATTGCTTTCCTTCCGATAGTCCCAATACCCTTTAGCCTCCCCTCGTGATGAGATAGAGACACACATATCGGTTCTACATGAGCCATGTAATTGATACAGAACTCAATGACTTCATCGGTTACATAACCTTCAAAGATGTTGCCCTTCGGCCGAGATTGATTACATACATAGGACTTGAGAATTCCCATGTACCTCTCGAATGGGTACATATGACGTAAAAACACAGGGCCGTATATACTTATCTTTTTCACAAGGTGGACAATGAGATAGATCATGATATCAAAAAATGATTGAGAGAAATACATCTCAAGATGATATAGAGTCATCACCACCTCGGTCTGCAGAGCATCTAGTCTATCGGGATCGATGACCTTCTAAGAAATTGTGTTAAAGAAATATCACAACCTTATGATTGTCACTCGAACCTTATTTGGCAAAATACTTTTAATTGCAATAGGAAATAATTATGTCATTAGAACATGACAGTCATGAGACTTCATACCAATTAATTTCAAATTTTCCATGGAAACAAGTTTCTTCGTGCTGGCGGAGTGACCGGACAAAACTTTCACACCATGCAAGCCTTAGCATAGTTCAGTTCTCTCGGACTTAGATAGAGTGTACCAAGCTGGGGGAAGGTACGTCTAGGCTTTATCGGTCTCTATCGGTGCTAACTCAGTTCTGATGTTCATAGCGACCAAGTAACGCCATGCATTGGCATCATCCTTTGTTTGGTCACGAATGTTTAGTAAAATACCAATCAAGCTATCACATGCATTCTTCTCTACATGCATGGCATCGATGCAATTATGAACTTCTAAGTGCTTCCAATAAGGTAAGTCCCAAAATATTGACCTCTTCTTTCACATGTTCTTCTGACGGATTCTCATCTTACGCCCCTTTCCAAGCATAATATCGATATCCTTGACCATATCTTAGATCACTTTCTCGCTAAAAGGTCTTAGTATTGAGTCATCCTCTTTTTTTTGTCAAATTATTTCTTCATATTGCAATATGGGTGATACCTTGGAAGGATCCTATGGTGACGCATGTACATATTTTTATGTAAGTTGTTCAACCACAAACTATCGGTATAATCTAAGCTATATGGACATGCTTTGGCTCCTTTTGTACTCAACCCTGACAAGTTACCAAGAGCAGAAAAATCATTAATGGTGTAGAAAAACATGGTGTGCAGAGTGAAGTTCTCTCGTTTGTCCACATCCCATACCTATACCCCTTTATTCCATAGTGTTACAAGATCTTCCACTGATGGTGCTAGGTACATATCAATATCGTTCCCACGTTGCTTCGGTCTTTGGATAAGTAGTGACATCAAAATGCACTGCTTCATACCCAAACAAGGAGGAAGGTTGTACATGCATACATTCACGGACCAGGTGTTATGTCGGCTGGTCATGTTACTGAAAGGATTCATTCCATCTGTATTCAACCTAAACCTTATATTCCTTAGTTCTGCACCAAAGTCTACAAACATCTTATCGATGTTCCTCCATTGGGTAGAATCAGTAGCATGTCTTATCATTCCATCTTTCTTACGCTCCTCCGAGTGCCAACGTAGCAATCTTACATTCTTTTGGTTCACAAATAAACGCTTCAAATGGAGAATTACAGGCAGATACCACAATATCTTATCAGGAGGTTCTTGCTTCACCTCGATGTCTTTACCTTAATTGGAGTCATTCTTATGCTTGTACCAAGATGCTTTGCACATCAGACAATTATGTTAGTTTGCATACTCTTTACGATAGAGAATATAATCATTCGAACATACATGTATTCTTTCTACTTCCATTCCTAATGTACAAAGAACCTTTTTGGTTTGGTAAGTGGTTCTCAGCAATACATTTCTCTCTGGAAGGAAGTTCACTAGGAGACCTATCAACACTGTGAAACTCTTATCGGACCAAGCATTGCTTGCCTTCAATTTCAGCAATTCAAGAGCAGATGACAACCTTGTGTATTGCGGCTTAAAGCTCTTGAACAAAGTTTTCTCTGAGTCCTCCATAAAACCCTCGAATTTACCAAACCATCTTTCACTATAGTTCCCTTCTGCATCATGTAGCATCTGATCCAGATTGTCATCATTCGACCTATCCTCATCGAAAGCATAGTCTACAATCGGCATATCGTTCTCCCTTGACGATGTTATAATTACCTTCCTGTATAATCTTCTCTTCACCGTGACTGGTCCAACAAGTATACCCCTTTTTAAAACCCCTTCGAATCAAGTGAGTTTTGATCTACGCTGAGTTGGTAAACATCTTTAGATTATTGCAATCAATACATGGATAGTACATATAATTCATCCCCTTTTTCAATAAATCCCGCTCAGCCGCTCTTCTTAAAGCAGAAATGCCATTAATATACTCTTCACTCGCACGATTCTCAATGTACATCCAGTTTTAGTCCGTCTATACTACGCATGTAACAAATTAGTGTCAAATTAGATTATTAATGCTATTATAGCTAGCTAACCTAATACTTACACATAATTGTCATTCACCTTATAATAAATTGTTCATATCTAAATTAAGTAACTGGGTATGTACTATTTATGAAGCAATATATATCAAGCAAGAATATATTGAAGTAAACTAGTAGTAGTTACCCATTCTTAAATTATAGAAAACTATTAATTAAGCTAAATCTAAACCTAGTTATCACCTCTCTTTGTTACAAGGCATACAATTAGAAGCAAATACTAACATTTAATCACCAAGAACAAATCGATCTGTAAGCTAGATGCTTTCACCAAACTCCCCAAAGCCGGCCGCCTCCTTTAATGCAACGCGATAAAGACTGATCTGTTGGGACCATGCTGGCTATGCACTTAATAACGCGGAATATCCCAGACACGTTGAATAATGAACCGTCTATGATACATAATTATCACAGGCGGGTCTCATTAATAATCATCTATGATAATTACTTATCATAAACAGTTCATATTAATAACCGTCTGTGAATATACATCACAAACGGTACTAAAGTAGAACCTTCTATGATAAATATTATAGATGGTTCTAAATTTATTCTCATATACATAAATATAAATTCAGTAATGCCTCAGGAGTAAATATATATTACTTAGTTGTTTTTTATCGGTCAGTAATGCTGTCATGTTGTTATACCGAAACTGTTTATATATATAGAAGACAACAAATACAAATTCAACTACTTGATTTTACATATGCCCAAATTGTGTGGCCAGACATTTCTTACAAAAGGTAACAAAAAAGTAGAAACCTAACTACTTCAAAGCTTTTTTCTAGTGGTGGAGGTAACATACTATCTCTGTCTTCAAAACTTTGTAGGTGACAAGATCTGCATCAGATAGTTCAGGATCACTTGTTAACGAAGCTTGAAATATGTCCGCCTGCTGATGTGCTCGTTTGAGTGTCTTTCGAATACCCTCCGACTGAACAATCAAGTTGAATTGAGCCCATAGGTTCTCTTCCCTTTCTTGAGGGGTCTCAACAAGGTTGATTTGATTGCCCGCCACCTCGACTAAGCACTCTAAGTGATGGCAAGCCTCCTGGAGACATGCAATATCGTTGTGGAGGACCACGTCGATGGCGAGGTTAGCTTGCCGGAAGCGGGAGACCAATCGAAAGACGCGATGGAGGAGGATGTCAAGACAGTAGAAGGTGGCCTTCAACTACTTTGGCAAATCCTCAGACATAGGAGGGATGACACTGTTGGCATAATGTCCTTCTACAACATCTTCCAACGTATGGCTGATTAGGTGCTCGTGCAGGATAGCCAGGTTGGCAATCAATACTGGTGACAAGGAAGAGTAGGGAGCCATTTATTTGTGCCTGAGAGACAAGGAAGAGAAGGAAGATAGCCTACCGTCGAGGTGCTCGTACAAGATCAGCGATGTGGGGATTAATCTCTGGTGGCAGACGATTATTTTTATACAATAAGGAATACATCCGGTGCATCAGAGAAGAGACGCATCGGGGAGACAAAGCACCATTCATACGTACAAATACATATCACAAATGGTTTTAACCACAAGCCATCTATGATACACAACTATCATAGACGGTTTATATTAATAACCGTCTGTGAACAATCACATACGGATCTAATTAAAAACTATCTGTGACGTCTATAATTATCATAAATAGTTCGTATTCATAATCGTTAGTGAACTATTACAGATGGTTATTAGTAAAACCATCTATGATAGTTGTGTATTACAGATGGTACACGGTCATGCTTGTAAAGTTATCTGTGATAATTATAGCACAGACAATTCTCCATGAACCATCTGTGATGGTCCATTATGGCTTGTTTTATAGTAGTTGTCCATGGTGAAGCATTAGAGATGCTCTTAATTAGGGCCAGTTTGATAAAAAAAAAATTCTATAATAGCTCAAAAAGCATTCCCTCGTCTACTCACCCCATCGTTGTATCGCGTCGCTAGCCTGATGCCCACTGGTAGGGGTGGATATCGAGCCAACTCCCTGTCTTATCGAGCTTTTTCTAAAATTGACATAGTTTAATTTAATATTATTTTACGTATAATTTGAATGTATTTTTAGAAACGAGCTAACGAGCCGAGCTAGAGCAAAATTCAAATTCATTTGAAATCAACTCATTTTAATGTTTAACCAATTAACAAGTATAATTTAAGTAATTTTAAACCGAGCCAACGAGCCTCACTAACGAGCGTTTTTCCACCCCTACCACTGGCATAGGCACCACCTCCAACAAGGACACAAGGGTATACATCTAATGCACTCAATTCCCCCCCAAGTGTCGTTACTCCTCCACCGTCAATCAAGCACTACAGCGCCAGGCAGCCACCCCCATTGGCTCCAGTGTTGTTAATGTTGAACAGCTTCCTGTGGTTGAAAGTGGGGGGTTTCTAGGTGAAAGGTAAACATCTCTGGACAATGATAGTTGATGTTTTTAGTTAAAAATTCAAAATTTCAAGTTCATTGTTTAAAATTTGTCTAGTTTAAATTTATCTAGTTGAAAGATTTTGAACTCCGATTGAAAGTCCCCTGAAATGAAGTTTTTGATTTTCAGTTGAAAGTTGCCCTAATTTTTAGTGGGAAGCATGAATTTCAAAAAAATGAATCTATCCGCTATAAATTCGAGGAGGGGACACGATGAATTAGATGTTCACTGAATATTTCAAGTATGAGTTATATAAAAACTAGCAGATTTGTCCACGTAATTATACGGCTAGATACAATGATGCGGTTGTTTTTGATATACAACTTTACCATCTATGATTGAAATACAATTGTATTTACCATACAACTCTAATATATATATATGATTAATCTACACCGTTATAATTTGGTCCCACCAAAATAAGTGGTGGAGATGTTTTTCTTTTTCTCGATTAATGTGAGAATTTCTAAGATTATTTCTTTTTTAGATTATTATGAGATTTTCTTGCTATCGTAACGAAGATGTCTTGAATTTCACTGGTTATTTTTATTTATACTAGCTGAATGCCCGTGCGTTACTACGGATTTTAAAATTTTATTATACTATATATTCTGAAACTAACGGGTGATAAAATTTTAAGATCATGCTATAATATGCTTTGCCATAGTGCCAAACAATTCTAAAATCATTGTTAGGCTTCATGGGCATGGCAATTATTTAACTATTAGTGTCAAATATTGGATAAACAACATGAGGCCCATCCTCATTTAACAGAATTAGCACAAGAAAATTGCAAGCCAAATTTCCAAGTCATGACAAATACTTGTTTCATTAGCATTACCTTCACACTAAACAATAGCATAAGTTCATTAATCACAGTATCGCACTAAATATACAGTAACATCATACAAGACAACAGCATGGATCAGAGTTCTGTTTACCTTCAAAGTACATGTAGACACCGCCCTTGCGGCGCCACGGCTTGTGCTGGCGGACGATGACGGCAGGCATTACTTTCTTGCAGAGGTCGGGCTTGCCCTTCTTTGACAGTGGCCATGACCATGTCGCCGACGTAGGCCGATGGTAGCCGGTTGAGCCTGCCCTTGATGCCCTTCACGGAGAATGAGATGGCATAAAAAATTTATCAATGACTTGAAAAGATAACTAAAAACCTTGGCCTGAAACTTCCGCACGGCATCAGGGTTCCCGAGATTCTCGTCCAGGTGCACCACCTTGGCCTATAGAAACCCAAACATCGCCAGCACGGTTGAATTAAGGAATAAGAGCACATTGCACAAAAATACCATCAGCGTTTGATCATGGAAGGACTACGCACCTTGAGGTAATAGGCCTTCATGATATCGGCCATGGAGGCATCAGTGCTGACCTCCAAGATGTCGTAGTATGCGTTGTCCTTCACCATCGTAGCTACTCCCGGCTGGATCCCACTACAGCACTGATCACCAAGAAACAACACCGCACGCACGCACGAGGAAGATCGAATGGGAGGACTACGAGATCGGTTCTTGGAGGGAGGTATAGAACCACAGAACGAACAAGGCAAAGAAAAAAATAAAGAAGGGAAATTCTGAAGAAGCAGAGGAGTGGTTTCTCACCTGGCCATGACTCCGGAGATGATGGTAAGTTGGTTGATGCGATGTGGTCAATGCGAGGAGAGGTTGCGGGAAGAGGTGGGGGGCAACGGTTGCGCGAGAAGGGAGGCGCGTGCGGGTGCGGCGGTTGCGTGAGGAGGGAGGGGAGGAGGCGAGGGTGGAGCGGGGGAGGAGGCGGCAGAGCGGAGGAGTGGGGGAGGAGGAAGCGGCGGCGGCGCGGGGATGGGGAGGTGGAGGCGAGGGCGGAGCGGAGGAGCGGGGGAGGAGGTTGCGGCGGAGCGGAGGACTGGGGGAGGAGGAAGCGGTGGCGACGCGGGGTGGGGAGGAGGAGGAGGCGGCGGCAGCGCGGGGTGGGGTGGGGAGGGGGAGGAGGCGGCTGCGGTGCGGGGTGGGGTAAGGAGGAGGAGGCGGCGGCGGCGGAGCGGAGGGGTGGGGGAGGAGGAGGCGGCGGTGCGGGGTGGGGAGAAGGAGGCGGTGGCGGTGGCGGCGCGAGGTGGGGGGAGAGGGAGGCGGCGGCGGAGCGGGGCAGGCGGCAGCGGAGAAGGAGGGAGGGGAGGAGGAGGCGGAGAAATCAGAGGGGAGGAGCGCGGGGGTGGCAGGCGGTGGCGGCGGAGGAGGGAGGGGAGGAGGCGGCGAAGAAATTAAGAGAGGAGGAGGCGCACGGGTTCGGTGCGGGGGGAGGCAGCCGCACGGGTTAGGTGGGAGAGGCAGCGCACGGGTTCAGCGTGGGGGGTGGGGGGAGGCAGGCGCACGGGTTAGGTGGGAGAGGCAGAACATAGTTGTTTAGAGAAGGGGTGGGAGACGCCGGACTAACCATCAACTCCTTCTTTTATAATAGTAAAGATACGTGATATATACGAGGCCGAACAGGATTTGGATCTGTGCGTTTTCTATGACATGGTGTGGCGCCACTAGATGTATTTGTTGACAAGGTTGAGATTATATGATCCGAGTGTAGGTGCGTACGGATTATCAATCTAGTGCAGGTGCAGATTAGCATATCCATTTGGAACGGTCGTTTTTTGTTTCCTCCAACTGTACGCCCTAAATACATGCGTAAGTTTTACAGTTCGTGTGCCCTTTGACTTAATCTTATCATCATCAATTACTAATAATAGGATAAGGATAGATAATTTATCTCTTCCCTACATTGAAAACAAGTCACCCCTTCCTCTATAAATAAACTACTGGTCGAGCTAATTAATCCCAGTCGATCAACCCTTATCCTTCTGTTTCATCCATCTATCCGCGTACACTAGCTAGTCCAAAGAGTTTTAGCCATGGCCGGCGGCGGGTACACCGACACCGATGGGGTGCACAAGAACTACCCGGGGAAGATGACGTTCTTCGTCTTCCTCGCCTGCCTAGTCGCTTCCTCCGGCGGGCTCATCTTCGGATACGACATCGGCATCTCCGGTAAATCTTTGCATCTACGTCATGAACTGTTTCGCCGTGATAACAATGCGTGGATCGGGTGGACTTAACGACGTTGTGTTGGTTGCGTGCATGCATGGTGTTCTTGAAGGTGGCGTGACGTCGATGGACCCGTTCCTGATCCGTTTCTTCCCGTCGGTGTACGCCAAGGAGCAGGAGGTGGAGGAGACGAACCAGTACTGCAAGTTCGACAGCGAGCTGCTCACGCTCTTCACCTCCTCTCTCTACCTCGCCGCGCTCATCGCCTCCCTCTTCGCCTCCGGCATCACCAGGAAGTGCGGCCGCAGGATGACCATGCTCGGCGGCGGGGTCATCTTCCTTGCCGGGGCCGTCCTCAACGGATTCGCCGTCAACGTCCTCATGCTCATCATTGGCCGGATCCTCCTCGGCATCGGCGTCGGGTTCAGCAATCAGGTGATCACCGAACAGATATACCACCCTTAAATTACATGGTGACAGATATGCATGCAGTATTGCAGTTAGATATTTTGTTGTTTTCCTGAGAAGTTGCTAGTGCTAGATTTCATAAGGCATGTAGACGACTTGTTCAGAAAACTGCGTTTCTAACTTAATTTCGGATATACCGTGAAATGGGTCTATAAGATCGGATCTGATAGGTGGTGCACACTTTACCACGTACATATAATATATACATGTATATATGCATGCTGGCAAAGCAAGCTCGTTTAAAGTATTCATGCATGCATATGTACGTGCACGTGTAACATGTATATATGCATGCTGGCAAAGCAAGCTCGTTTAATTTGCACGTAGAGTAGAGACTGATGTGTGCACTTACATGCGCGTGTATGTGCAGGCTGTGCCGCTGTACCTGTCGGAGATGGCGCCGGCGAGGATGCGCGGCATGCTCAACATCAGCTTCCAGCTCATGATCACCATCGGCATCCTGGCCGCCAACCTCATCAACTACTTCACCGCCAAGATCTCCGGCGGCTGGGGCTGGCGCATCAGCCTCGGGCTGGCCGCCGTCCCGGCCTGCATCATGGCCGGCGGCTCCATCTTCCTCCCCGACACGCCCAACTCCCTCGTCGCCCGTGGCAAGGAGGAAGAGGCGCGCGCCATGCTCCGCCGCATCCGAGGCACCCATGACATCGGCCCCGAGTACCACGACCTTGTCGCCGCCAGCGAGGCTACCAAGGCCATCGAGAACCCATGGAGCACCCTCCTCGAGCGCAAATACCGGCCGCAGTTGGTGATGTCCATCCTGATCCCGACGCTGCAGCAGCTCACCGGCATCAACGTGGTCATGTTCTACGCCCCCGTCCTCTTCAAGACCATCGGCTTCGGCGGCACCGCCTCGCTCATGTCCTCTGTTATCACCGGCGGCGTCAACATGGTCGCCACCTTCGTGTCCATCGCCACCGTCGACCGCCTCGGCCGCCGCAAGCTCCTCCTCCAAGGTGGTTGCCAAATGATCATTGCGCAGGTACATACGTTACATTCATATCACACACACTAGTAGTCTTCCAGTAACTCCAATTTGGCAGCTGTGGCAGCAACATAACATGCTGTTTGGACAATTAATGTCGCAGTTCGTGCTTGGGACGCTCATCTCCATCAAGTTCGGCACGACGGGCGTGGCGACCATCTCACGGTCGTATGCTATCGGCGTGGTGTTGTGCATCTGCGTGTTCGTCTCGGCGTTCGCGTGGTCGTGGGGGCCACTGGGGTGGCTGGTGCCGAGCGAGATCTTCCCGCTGGAGATCCGATCGGCGGCGCAGAGCATGGTGGTCGTCTTCAACATGGCCTTCACATTCGTCGTCGCGCAGATCTTCCTCATGATGCTCTGCCGCCTCAAGTTCGGCCTCTTCTACTTCTTCGGCGCCTGGGAGCTCATCATGACCGCCTTCGTCTACTTCTTCCTGCCGGAGACGAAAGGGATCCCCATCGAGGAGATGGACAGGATCTGGGGCAAGCACTGGTACTGGAAACGGTTCGTCGACGACGGCAACCGCAAGGTCGAGATGACCTCCACGGCGGTATGACGACGATGTGCATGCCGGAACGCGCATGAATTTGTTTGGCACGGATCTGGCTGCATGCATTGCACCGTGCTTGTCATAATAAGGACCAGAGATTTTTTCCTTGTAATTAAAGTTCTGAATGAAATATCGTGCGGTTTTCAGCAATAGATCGAGTAAGATCATCAGTGTCAAATGAACAAGGAGTACGAACTATGGTCTAATTAATATACGCCATGCCAATTTTACATTTATTTGCAAATAGGTAGTACATTTCGTTATATCTATGGTAACCTGGCCCAGTGATATACTGGAAAGTCTACTCCCGTTGCATGCTTTCCCACGAAACATGACCAATTCCGTTGTACAGAGCTTAGTAAATGGACACGATATCTGAAGCTGGCTGATGTGGAATTGTCTTTAATCGTTTTAGTCACAAATCTCCGGGGCGAGGTGTTGCCTTTTGTTGATCATCTACTGCCCCTCTTTTATTTTTGTCCTTTTGCCTTTGAGTTCGAGGCTTGCTATTGATGTTTTCTTGGCAAGTAAAAACTCTCATGGCTCTTGATTGTGTACATCACAAAGTTCTTTACTTAGGGTACGCAATCGTTTGCAAAAGTGGAATGGAATTGAAAATTGAGATGAGAAATGAAGGGATGGGGCTGGAATTGGGAATCTAGTTTGTATTCTTGTTCCTCTATTTGGTACGTGGTAGGTATCACTGGTGTTGGGAATTTAAATTTAGGTTTATATTTGCCGTTTGTATTATTTTTTCTATGAAATACAATTTCTTATTTAGAACACGTAGAACCAAAATATGTTGGATGGATGAATCGGAAACCCCTAAAATTCTAGGAAATATAGGCCTCTCTGATCTTCAGTTGCGAGCAGTGGCGGAACCAGGATTTAGCTACGCCCTGGGTTGAACTTTAACCACATAAAACTAACGTCAATTTGTACCCATACCATGATATAACAAAAGTATATCATAATTGGCTAATTGTATTACTGATATGAAACTTGAGTTCAATACTAAACAAGTAAACATAAAGCATAATACGAAGAACATGGCATGATCTCAAAGCATAAAAAATATAACATAATAGAGATACAATTTGAGTACCTAAATTACGATGATTTGCTCTCTATCTTATCCTGTCATTTCTTCATTGATAGTTGGACATGAACCAGAACCTATAAAGACAACATATGAGAGTAAATCAAACATGTGTATAAATAAATATGAACAACACGAAGTCTATATTTATAAGAAGCTAACTTACCAATCATTCAATCATCACATATTCACATTTCAATATTGTAGCTTGAATCAATCAATCATCAATTCATCACATTTTAGTATTTCACCTTCTTTATCAATTACCACTACTTTACCAGTTTACCTCTGGCCCCTGGGACTGCAAATGTGCCGTAGAGAGTAGAGACTAAGTCATAGACCGGTGACTGCAGACCAGCAGAGGCAGGAGCTGAGCGCGGAGCGCCCGAGCGGGAGGGGGGGCACCGGGCGACGTCGGCACTGGCCGCCTGGCCGGGAGGTGGGCGGCACCGCCGCGCAGGCCAAGAGGACCCGAGGAGGGGCGCTGGCTGGGAGACGGGGTGGCACCGAGACGGGGCGGGGCAGGATGGTGCGGGGCCAGGAGGCGGGGCGGGCTGGGAAGATCCGAAGAGGGGCGGCACTGGGAGGCGGGGCGGCCGGGAAGATCCGAAGAGGGGCGGCACTGGGAGGCGGGCGGGCTGGGAAGATCCGAAGAGGGGCGGCGCACCGGAGCCGGGAGGCGGGACGGGCCGGGAAGTTCCAAAGAGGGGCGGCGCCGAGACGAGGCGACGAGCGGCGGCGTCGGCGAGGCGATGAAGTGACGAACGGTGGCGTCGGCATCGCTTTTTGGCTTCGGCCTTTCTGCGCCTAGCTTCAGGAGTTCGGGAGGTTAGGTTAGGGTTCTGAGCTGAGCAGCGCAGGCGAGGCCACGAGGGCGAGGCCTTGGGCGTGATTCGTGAAGTGATGGGCTTGGGCCGAGCGAGCGCGTGATGGGCCGCCGGCGCGGAGACAGTAATAGGCTAACAGCCTGGCGAGATGCTATGGGCTATTGGGCTAACTGGGCTGAATGCTAATAATACTATCCCGGGCTGGGCTACAAATACCTGAGCTATACACAGTGCGAACGTGGAGGAATAGAGAGAGATTGATGGACACAGCTCAAGCACAATTGGTGTTGGCCGGTTTGTTTATATAGCCCAGACTATTCCGTATCTAGGAAGGTGTACAAGAGAATAGAAGGGAAATACAAGAGTTCCTATACAACTCCTATACACCAAAGATAGAAGATACAATGCGGATACAATGCTATCTTTGACACCCCCCGCAGTCGAATCGTGAGGTTCCTAAATGCAGAGACTGGACCGAAAATCCTCAAAAAGCTGAACCGGCAACCCCTTCGTCATGATGTCCGCGAACTGGTGAGATGAGGGCACATGTAGAACGCGGACCTGACGAAGAGCCACCTTTTCGCGAATGAAGTGGATGTCAATCTCGATATGCTTTGTGCGTTTGTGCTGAACGGGATTGGCCGAGAGGTAGACGGCACTGACTTTGTCACAGAAGACCACCATGGCGGAGGATAGGGGAGAGTGAAGCTCCCCGAGAAGTTGGCGGAGCCAACAACACTTGGCGACGGCGCGATATTCAGCCTCCGCACTGGAGCAGGACACCGTGGCCTGGTGCTTGGAGGACCAAGATACCAGGTTGTCACCGTAGTAGACACAATAGCCTAAAGTAGAACGTCGGGTATTTGGACAACCCGTCTAATTTGCGTCGGTGTAGGCCGTGAGCGAAGATGACGAGGAAGCTTGTAGGAACAAGCCAAGATCCACAGATCCCTTGACATAACGCAAGATGCGTTTAATCAAGGCCATGTGAACATCGCGCGGCGCATGCATGTGAAGGCACACCTGCTGGACAGCGTAGGCGAGGTCAAGCCGGGTGAGAGTAAGATACTGTAGTGCCCCGGCGAGACTGTGATATTCGGTGGCCTCAGTATCACACAGGGGGACACCGTCAGAAGCAGAGAGCTTGGACTTGGTGTCGACTGGAGTCGCCGTCGAGTGACACTCAACCATGCCAGCCCCGTTGGAGAAGACCAATGGCGTACTGGCGCTGGGAGAGGTGAAGCCCTGTAGAGGTGCGCTTGACGGAGATGCCGAGGAAGTAGTGAAGATCACCCAAGTCGGTCATGGAGAACTCGTCGTGAAGACGAGAGGACAGCTGTCGGAGAAGACGGGTCGAGGCGGCTGTCAAGATGATATCGTCGACGTAGAGAAGAAGATAGGCGACATTAGCTCCATTGTGGTAGATGAATAGCGACGTATCTGAAGTCGATGAAGTGAAGCCGATGGAACGTGCGTAGGTGGCAAAGCGGTGATACCACGCGCGCGGAGCCTGCTTGAGGCCATAGAGCGACTTATGAAGACGGCAGACATGGTTGGGACGGTCGGGGTCGATGAAGCCGGAAGGTTGTTGACAGTAGACCGTCTCGTCGAGGGTGTCGTGGAGGAAGGCGTTCTTCACGTTGAGTTGGTGAATGGGCCAAGACTTGGACATGACGATGCAGAGGACAACACGGATGGTGGCCGACTTGACAACGGGACTGAATGTCTTGTCATAGTCGATGTCGTGTTGCTGAGAGTAGCTGCGAACCACCCAGCGAGCTTTGTGACGAGCGAGGGAGCCATCCGCATGAAACTTGTGTTTAAAGACCCATTTGCCGGAGATGATGTTTGCGCCAGGAGGACGGGGCACAAGAGTCCACGTCTGGTTGTGGACAAGAGCATCGTAGTCCTCGCGCATGGCGGCGAGCCACTGGGGATCCTGAAGAGCTGTGCGATACGTCTTCGGGAGAGGCGAGACTGTGGCACAAGTAGCAGACAAGTTAAGGCGATTAATGGGTTTGAAGATGCCGGCCTTCGCTCAGGTCGTCATGGGATGCGACGGTCGTGGTGGAGCAGCAGCGATCGCTGGTGTAGACGCGCAGGGAGAAACTGAGATGCTCGGCCCAGCTAGCGCGCCGGGCTCGGTTGGTCCAGCGGGCGCACCGGGCGTCATGGGCGCCGTTAGCACGGCGGGGGTCACTGGTCCAGCAGTGCCAGCCACTAGCACCAGCCCAGCTAGAGGTAGGCCAGCAGCTTGGTGAAGAAAGGACGGGCCTGGTGGCGAGTCCGGCACAGCTGGTGAGGCACAGTTCCGAGCAGGCCCAAATGGTCCAGGCCGGGTGGTGGATGCTGCAACTCCAACGGTGTGCGACGATCCTGGCACCACAGTATGGTGCAATGGTGGTACATCGTCGTTAGCCAGAAGAAAGTCTAGCTCAGAAGAATCAGGAACTGCTGCAGCTACAAAAGGAAACACTGTTTCATCGAAAACAACGTGTCGAGATGTGATGACTCGATTTGTGGAGCGATCGAGACAGCGATACCTTTTTGAGAGCTAGGGTACCCAAGGAAGATGCAAGCGGTAGAACGAGCAGCGAGCTTATGTGGAGAAGTAGCCGAAAGGTTGGGGTAACATAAACAACCGAAGGCACGAAGGTGGGATAGGTCAGGTGGTGTCCCAAAGAGTTTTTCATAAGGTGTAAGAAAACCTATAGGTTGGGAAGGTCGTCGGTTGAGTAAGTATGTGGCTACAGAAAGAGCCTCAGCCCAGTAGGAACTGGGCATAGAAGCTTGGAGCAAGAGACATTGAATAACATCATTGGTTGTACGGATAGAACGTTCGGCCTTGCCGTTTTGTTGGGAAGTGTATGGACAGGAGGTGCGAAGGAGAATACCGTGGATGGAAAAAGGGAGAGGACGACAGAATTGATGAACTCATGGCCATTATCGGTCTGGAAGCACTTAAGAGGAAGGTTGAACTGTGTGTGTACATAGGGAACAGAAGTCTGGAAAATAGACAACACATCAGATTTATGACAGAGAGAAAATGTCCAAAAAAAGTGCGAGTAATCATCAAGAATGATAAGATAATAACGGAATCCAGAATTGCTCAAAATGGGAGAGGTCCATAAATCATAGTGTAGTAACTGAAAGGGAGCAGTGGTGACACTATGTGAACGAGTAAAGGGAAGCCTAACATGTTTGCCCAAACGACAAGTATGACAAGAAGAAACATGCGAATTATTTGGAGGAATAATAAGACGTTTCTGTAAATGAAGAAAAGTGTCCCGGCCGGGGTGTCCTAAGCGGAGATGCCAAATGTCTAGGGAGGTGGTGGCCGAGAGAAAGGCATGTGGACGATGGAGGGTGGCGGCGGCCGGAATGGTGTAGAGGTCGCCGTCACTATTGAAGCGTAGAATCACGGTCCCCGAGTGTAGATCCTTAATAGAGAAACCAAAGTGGTCAAACTCAATGGAACAGTAATTGTCACAAGTAAACTTGCGAACAGATAAAAGATTCTGAACAAGGGATGGGACAACAAGAACATTGTTGAGGGCATATGTAAAGGGAATAGGAGGAGTAGCAAGGGAGGTTTGACCGATGTGAGTGATGGGGATGGAAGAGCCATTTCCGACAGTAACAAAGATAGGAAGTGTGGGAGTTCGGGAAGAAAGGAGTATACCATCAGACGAGACCATGTGTCAGGTGGCTCCGGAGTCCATTACCCAACTACCCGGCTGCTGTCCCTGCATGGACAGATTGTTCATGGCAGCAATCAGCCCGGACTGATCCCAGTTAGGCTGGCTGGACATCTCCACGAGAAGGATGCGCTGCGGTAAAAGCTTGATGAGGAGCTGACTGGAGATTGGGCGGGGGCCCAAGCAAGCCTGGTCCACCAGCTGGCCTCCAAGGAACACCCCAAGACTGCTGTACAGCCCACGGAGGGACGGCCCATGGACCGAACATCCATGGACCAGGAGCAAACGCAGTAGCAGGTGATTGCCCTTCGTTACGATTGCTGGCTCTGCCCCCTCCATTGTGGTCACCCGCACCGCCACGCTCGTTCCCGGCGCCGTTGCCCCCCTTTCCGCGGAAGTCGCGCCGGTTCCCTTTGCCTCCTTTCCCCCCTTCCCCTTGTTGCCGGAGCCACGAGGGTCGGGAGAGAAGGTCTGGACTGCATCGGTGGCTGAAAAAGGCGTGGCGAAGAGGGCTGTGTCGCCGTTGGCGTTGTTGATGGCTGGATGCCGCATCTTTGCCAGGAGGAGGGACGAGCGGGCCCTGGTGAAAGTCGGGAACGACACTTGAAGAGGAAGAAGCTCCGCTTGTGTCGCAAATCGGGAACTGAGGCCCCGGATTAGATTGAGCACCAAGGTACGATCTGACACTAGTTCGCCGAGGTCCCGCAGGGAGTCGGCAAGATTCTTCAAGGGGCGACAATATTCTGTCACCGTCATATCTCCTTGGTTGAGGCTGCGAAAGTCTATCTCCAGGTAGATGATTTTTGTTTCCCGATTGTCCCTGAAGATTGTCTCGGTGGCGAGCCAGAGTTCGCGAGCCGACTGATTGGGCTCCATGACGATGTCGAGCACCTTGGCGGAGATGGAGTAGTAGAGGGCGGTGAGCACCGCAAAGTCATCTTGAGCCCAGGTGCCGGTGCCATCGGCGAGGATGGGCTCCAGCACGTGCTGTAGAAGGCCGAACTTGCCGAGGAACGCGACGAAAAAGGTATGCCACTTGGTGTAGTTGGGGTTCTTTAGGTCGAGAACGACGGGGACGTGCGTCTTGACGCTTGTGATGCTAAGTGCAGAGGAGGTCGAGGTCGGGACGCTAGGTGCGGTGGACGCACTCGGCACACCGGGCGCAACGAGCGCTGGGGCGGGCGCAATGAGCGCTGGTGCGGCTGCGGTGACCGTGGTCACCGGGGCAACGACACCACGAGAAGGGGTATCCCTGATGCCTGAGATGCCTTGCGGATGGCGGCTGCCTAGGCGGCTTGAACGTTAGCCAAGGCAATGAGGAGTGCGTCTTGATCTCCAGCGGTAGCGGTAGCAGCAGCTTGAGTAGCTATGAGGGCTACGGCAAGATCACCAAAAGCGCCAACAGGATTGTTGGGGGCGTCGGTGACGTCCATTGCGAAGAAGCAGCGGAAGAACGGGAGAGGGCAGGCAGATCAATTCTGCTCTGATACCATGCGAACGTGGAGGAATAGAGAGAGATTGATGGACACAGCTCAAGCACAATTGGTGCTGGCCGGTTCTGTTTATATAGCCCAGACTATTCCGTATCCGGGAAGGTGTACAAGAGAATAGAAGGGAAATACAAGGGTTCCTATACAACTCATATACACCAAAGATAGAAGATACAATACAGATACAATGCTATCTTTGACACACAGTATTTGTTTCACACCCTGGACTAGAGCCTATGTTGCCATGGGCCCAATTCCGTCCCTAGCTGCGAGCAGACTAAAATTCGGAGGAAACAACCGACCACGGGCGTGATAAACTGATAGACACGAGAACGAGCCCAAGGACTACGGAGAGGAAGAGCAACGCGACTACGGTGTGCGAGGAGCATCACACCACGAATTAGAAAACGGCTGCTTTTGCAAGCACCTCCAAGGCTCCAGCCAAATTTGACCTCAGGTGGTACAGGTTGTGTTTGAGCACTTGGTTATTTTTAAAATTTGAGAGAACTACTTTTATATCACTAGGAGAACGTTACAGTCGTTTGCCAAAATATCGGTAATTCTGTCAGTCACACATGTGGGAGCAAGCATTACTTGTATGTTACAGCCATATGTATTTTTGACAAACTATGGTTCTTCAGTACCGTTGAGGTAATTATCCGTTACAAGTTCCTAAACCAAGTGATAATTTTTTAATTTTGGAACCGGATCAGCCAAATTAAACGATTTTGGTTTTTTAGAGGGTAGGGACAATTGGCTAGTGTAAGTATCTTAATACTCACAAACCACAATGCATAAGTCATAGGTTCAAATCCCGAAGATAATAGCGGAAAATTCACACGAATAACCCACCCTTCAGTGAGAATCGAATTCATGCCATCATCACTACTAGAAAACGGATCATCCCTCACGGGCTAATTTTCCTGACGGGCCCGCATAGAACGTGAGGGATATCAATTTTTGTGACGGGCCCACGTATGACCGTCGCAAAAAATAATTTTCCTGTCGGGCTCCTCAAGCCGCCAAGGAAATATCCCATTTTTTGTGATGGTATTAGTTGAACCGTGAGGATAATTGGTAAAAATATCTCTCCATCCCGCCCGCTGATTTCTGGCAGCGCGCCATTCAGAAAACCCTAAGTCCCAATTTCCCCCCCAAATTTTGCAGCCGTCGCCCCTTCGATATCTGCTCTCCTCCGCTCCATCCTCTCGCCCGCCTCCTCCACCCCATCCCCTCGCCCACCTCATCGCCGGCAACCTCAGGTCCCCCACCTCCTCATCTCAACTGCCTCCATCCCTCCGCCCCAACGCCCCAGCTCCGCCGCGCAGCCCCGCCTCCCCAGCTCCGCCCCGACGCCCCAGCTCCTCCACTCTGCCGCCGAGAAGCGAAGGGAACTCGGCGAGCAGCGCAGGGGAAAGGAACCCGTGGGAGAGGCGCTCCTCCGAATCCGCGAGGGGAGAAGACGAAAAGGCGAGGAATAGGAGCAAGGTGGAAACCATGAGGCGCTCCTCCAAGAAGTCGTCGTCGTCCACCGCCGTCGCCGGTAACGCCCCCTCACCTTGGATCCCTCCCCCCTTCCTTTCTTGCTTCTTGATTGGTCCCGTTGCGCGGCTGGGTTCGGGGGTCTGGTCGCTGCCTCCGATATTTGATGCAGGTACTCTGTCTCGGAAAGATCCAATCTTGAGTTGGTTCATCGGGGGCCGATGGCTTCTGGGTTTGTGCCGTGTGATGGCGTGCTGGTTAGTACGACTCCTTGGTGGTTGGTATGTAGTGTTTGGATCCCCTGTTAGTGGATTGGAAGGCTCGGGGTAGTTTGGGGGGTTGGCAACTTGGCGTGAAGGTAAGAGAAGGTGCTTAATCTTGGATTGAATTTGATGCGATATTGGCAGTGGTTTCGCTCTTATGGTTGCAGATTTTATGTTCGTAGTAAAGTAGATGGCAATTGACAGGTTTGATCCTGTGCCGACCTATGCCAAAAGAGTAGCTATCTCTTACTATTATCGTGTTATGGGATTCTGGCTCCAATTTATGATGTCTGCAGCGATTTCTTGTCTTAGGATCAATTTTTTAACTATTAAGACCTTAGATTGGCTACATATACTATCTAAATCTATTTTTTCCTGAACTATAGAAAGCAGGTTAGTCGTTTGCTAACGTTATGGTGAGGTGACCACGTATATCCGCAATGAACCACATGTTACTTAGGTCTATTTGTGGTAACATATTGTCATTATTACTTTCAGGTCCCACTAAAGTGGTTTCCAAGGAAATAGAACGGACTGACCAACTTTTCTATACTTATACGACAGCTCATCTGGCATGATTGAGTAAGTTCTTTCTCAAGTTTCTCAACACTTTGCCACATTTTTTTGCTGGTCATGATGATCCTCTTTCGTTCATATGGGGGATGAGGATTTACGTTTCTTTTAAAAATGAATGCATATATCTATTCTTGAGATTGTGCGTATACTGTATATTGTTAATCCTGTTTACATTTACTTCCAGTGACCAGATGTATTTTCCTCCTTTTTCACAATATGGACAAAATTCTTGAACGGTACGAGCGTTACTCCTATGCAGAAAAGGTTCTTATTTCAGCCGAATCTGAAACTCAGTTAAAGTAAAAGCAAAAGGTTTCCTTTTTTTGAGCTATGAAGTAAATTGATTCTCATATATGTTCTAATTTTTTTAAATCCGTAGCAACGCACGGGCATTTAGCTAGTACATATTAATTTACAGATGGTGGAAAGACTTCCAATCACGGACTGATCTAAGATTTGCAAGGGATAGACCGGTGGAAATACATTTTTGGATACTTGGAGTTGTTTATGAGCCTCAATATTCACTACTACAGAAAGCCTAATACTAGACGGCCAATCACAGACGGTTTTGTCAAACCGTCTGTGATTGACACTAACACAGACGATTTTAATTTGGACACCGTCTGTGTTAGTGGCGTCGGATAAAACGAGTATCACAGACGGTTCTTACCGATGAACCGTCTGTGATAATCTGGGATTATCACAGTTGTGTAGACTATCACAGACGGTTGTTGTTAAGAACCGTCTGTTAATGTTCACAGACGGTTTTTAACAAGATCCGTCTGTGATGTCCCTTTGTCTGTCATATTCTGTTCATGATCAGAGGTTAATATATAAGTACACATTGCTTCTAATAACTTAACTACAGAACTACTGAGACAAGAGATCACAAATTAAAGGCAAATTTATTAGTTTCAATTAGATGCAAATTTACTACAAAAGTCGCACAGGTGAAGAGTTTCCCAGATTGTAATCTTTTGGGCTTCGTACGCTTCTTCTTCGACTTTGGGACTTGGAGGATCAGCGGCTGAATTCTCGAACGCCGTTAAGATTGCCCTTGTCCTCAGCACTTCGTCCTCCAGCCTGGGCAAATGATCAGCAGCATCCATAATGTCGTAGAGGGTAGCATGAAAAGATTCCTCAGAATCTGCCGGTTTTGCTTGATCGGCAAGGCTATCCATCAGTCTCTCCAATGCGTGTAGAGCTTCTTCCGCATTGCGCACATTGTGGAGAAGAACCAGGGTGAGGGCTGTTTCCTTTTCTTGAGCGACAGCGAGACGCCTCCATCGACGGCGGATGATCAGGTCGAGCTGACGGATGCAAGAAAGTCGGGGAAGGAGAGCAGGGCGTGTGCGGAGAAGCTGCTCCAGATGCAAATTGCTGGCCGCCTGTGTAAGGTTCCGGCCGAACAATTCTTGATGAACAGATGAGAGGAAGGAGATGATCACAAGAATAGTAGAAGCCATATTGTACGTACGTAGAAGAGACCTGGATTAGGCGCGCATATTTAACCTTTAGCACAGACGGTTCGTATACCCAAACATTAATGATATAGACGCTTCGTATAACGATCGAGAGACGTTAATTAGACGATCGAAACACGAAGCGTTCTGGCAATCGAAACACGAAGCGTTCTGGCAATGGAAACACGCGCGAAGCGTTCTGGCATGAAGCTTATGACAGACGGTTTTTTTTATAAAAAACCGTATGTGATAAGCTGGTTATCACAGACGGTTTTTAATTAAAAACCGTATGTGATAATTCACAGATGGTTTTTAGTTAAAAACCGTCTGTGATAATGGCTAAGACATTTATTGCGCTGCTCAAATCGCATCTGTCTTCATTTCGATCCAGATCTAGCCACTGCTGCGCACTTTTTCACTCGGGAGGAAGCTAGGCGATTTCAGGCCAGTTAATTTGGTGGGAAGAGGCAGAGATTGAGCTTTGAATTAAGATTCAGACTTTCCTGGTTGCTGTAGATATGGTTAGTAATGAAATTTATTTTTTCTTTAATTGCATTACAATTTAGGTCTAAGTAATCCATGAGTGGTTGTTGAAGATTGTTAATTTGCAAAATTGTTGGTTATATAGTAGCTGTTGTGTTTGCAATATGAATTGAGCTAGCAAATTAAGTCTCAATATAATAAATGTGGCCGGTATATATGTAGTTATAATTAGTTAATCTAGATTTTAATACTAAGTTGTTATATATGTACGTAACGTAGGACCGAAGCTGGATGTATGCCGCGAGCCGTGTGAGTGAAGAGTACATTAATGGCGTTTTTGCTTTTATAAGAGCCGCCGAGGAGGATATGTTGAATAAGGGGGGTGGAATATATGTGCTGTCCATGCACTGACTGCGAGAATTTGAAGATGTTTAAGAACCGAGGGCAAATTGAAGCGCACTTGATTCGGAGGGGTTTCAAAAAGGATTATACGTGTTGGACCAGTCATGGCGAAGTGAATGATCATATGCCGCCGGATGACATCGCCGGTGAAGTGAATGATATGCCCCCGGATGACATCGCCGGTGAAGTGAATGACATGCCGCCGGCTGATGTCGATTGTGGCTCGGATTCGGATAGGTTGCACGATGATAATCTGGATCAGATGCTTCGCGATGTAGAAGAGAACTATGATGAGAGAGTATGTTAAATTCTGTGGCTTGATGGAGGACTCAAAGAAACCTTTGTACATGGGCTACAAGTACACGAGGTTGTCGGCCCCCCAACGACGAGATCGTGACTCTAGGACAGGCCATTGGAACATTCATCCAGTGGCCCAAAAGCGACATCTCCCTGGAGGCTTCTTCACCGGTGGCAGGACCAGAAGTGCAGTGCGAACCACAGCAACATGCACTGGTGCCATCTCCACACGGGCAGTGCGAAGCAGAGCTACCTGCACCGGTGCTATCTCCACGGGTGCTATTCTCGCCAAAGCAACTTGCACCGTCTGTACCATTACAGTCGACTACCATGAAGTCGACCTGCAGTCGAGGCAGTGGCCATGGCAAATCAAAGACGAAGAATGATGACGATATCTCGTACCTGCCATTGGCCCGCAAATTCGTGCTAGGCGAGCCGATGATATTCTCGCAAGAGCACCTCACAAAGCTAGGACTTGGTTGCCAAAGATTCCACACTTGGTATATGAAGCAGTCCAATAGACCAGAGGCAGAACGGCGCTCAGGTATCATGGTCAAATTCAAGCCGGAACATTTCTTGCACGAAGTTCAGGAATGTGTCTTCCCGGTGACCTTTGACGATATATTTGCTGTTTTCACGCTCAACGCTCTCGACGCCTCACTCGCTCGATGCTGGACGCTGTAAGTCTGTACAATCACAGTCTCTGTTCACGTAATACCGATATATGTCACAATTTGTTGCTTTTCTGTGTATATATATAGATTCATGCTGACCGAAGCTAGATCATCGAAATCACCAATTGGTTTCCTGGACCCACGCTTGGTCGCCATTGATACCATCAACGAGAATGCATCCTTCGTCGAGGACTATATTACAAAAGCACTGCTGGCTCACCGCGATAAGGAATTTGTTCTTATGCCATACAATGAGAACTTCCATTGGATTTTAATTGTAATTATACCAAAATGGAACAAGACTATATACCTTGATTCTCTAAGTAAGAACAAATCCAAGTACACAGCTATCGCCGAAATACTCGATAGGTAAGTACATTGTACATTGTACTCTTTCTTTCCTTCAGAATGACTAATCTAACTTTTTCGAATAACGAAGGTCGTTCGTCACATACGTTCAACAAACAAGTGGCTTGACGACAGCTGCCAAGCCCTTGAAACATGATCGCAATTTTTGGGTATTGGCTAGCTACACATTAATTAATCATACACAACACTTAGTAGTAATGCCACTTGATTTAACACATTCTATTTTTTGCAGTGCCACCAGCAGCAGCCGGGCAACACGTGTGGATACTACGTGCGCCACCATATGAGACTACTCCTCGATTCCAGCAAGATCTCCACTCCTAAGGTTTGTCAATCTTTCCACATTTATTTCATACATGTCAAGTTTTATATGTGCGCGCGTTGATATTCCTATCGACAGGCTGCGCCCATCTCTACATCTGCTTTGAAACAGCCGGATTTTGCAAAAATTCGAGGAGAGTTCATTTGGTTTTTGTGGAGTAAAGTTGTAAGATCCGATGGAGAGTTCCACAGCCTAGAATGATTTTTTATTGTAATTCTAAGTGCAAATGCAGTGTACATCTTTTACAATTGTGTATTTGTTAATGGATATTTTATTTCAATTCAATGAATTGATTTGCGAAATGGATGCTTTATGTTTGTGAAATGAAGTGCGTTGTCAATTGGATGTTTTATGTCTGTGAAATGAATTGAGATGTGAAATGTATCTGAAATGAAATGAGATGTGTGAATTGTATATGTTTTATGTCTGTGATTATCTGCTTGTTTCAGAGGGCATGGCTAGCATTTCCTGAGGCTAGCCAATAAACAGAAATATATTTAGGGGTTGAAGGGAATATCACAGACGGTTTTGAGTTAAAAACCGTCTGTCATAGCTGATAATCACAGACGGTTTTTACTTAAAAACCGTCTGTGATGATCAGTATCACAGACGGTTTGTAACTCAAAACCGTCTGTGATGATCAGCTATCACAGACGGTTTGTACTCAAAAACCGTCTGTGATAATAAGTATCACAGACGGTTTTTAACTCAAAATCGTCTGTGATTATCATCTATCACAGACGGGTTTTACTCGAAAACCGTCTGTGATAGCTGATAATCACAGACGGTCCGAAAACCGTCTGTGATGACCTTCGATTATCACTGACCCATAAATACAGACGGTTCACAAAACCGTCTGTGATGACGTTTTCGAACCGTCTGTGATGACCTTTTCTGTAGTAGTGATTCGTACTCACGAATAATGCTAACAAAACTGATTATCTTTGTGTCATTGTTGGATGACCTCTATGACAACTATAGCACCATGTTTATGTTCCTTTCAGGGTACTAAAGTACATATAGCCTTTGACAGATGGAAACATGTTTATTTTTAGTGTACCATTCTGGATTTGAACAGTACATGGAATGGAAATGTAAAACATTACGTATTACATATCACATTTCACAAAACATGTGATTAGCAAAAGAGCAACATATGTATAACTTCACTTTATCTTTTTTTTAGAGAAACTTCAGTTTATCATGACATAGCTATAAACTTTTCCTTTCAAATTAACAGAATGTTAGCTGGCAGTTATATATTTGCCTTTGCAATTATATATTGAATGTTATTTGGTTTAAATATTGTCTAGCAATCAAAACATTAGTTATACACCGTAGAAAATTCATATTTGCATGAAATGGCAGGTGGGATGAACAAGCCGCGGAGAATTTCCCAGCATATATACTTGAAGGCGCTCTACATCAATATACTTAACACTACAAATGATGTCGAGCAAGAGTTGAAACTTCAGAAAAACAAGCATGCTGAATTGGTCAGAAAACAGGTAAATTTCTATCAAAATAATATTAGAACAAAAATAGTTTGCTTGTATCGGAGAAATGAATATAGTAGTATATATGACTATTCGATGGTCAGCCTACATATAGCTAGCTTATTAATTAGAGGGCTGGAAACTTGGGAATTGTTTCTTGATCATCAATTCAGCCTACACAGAGAGCAACGTGTGCCTCATCTGAAAACAAACATCTTAGAGTAGCATATGCCTGCATTTTAGTCCATGTTGTCTGGTGCTGCTAAACTCTAAAGAATTTTTTTTTGTTCTATGCTAATTGGAATAGCTTGCATTAATAGATCGACATCCGTAGAAACTTTTTTTTCTCCTATATTCATGCCCTGGAAAAAAAATGTAGCTGATAATATAATTAAGCTTCAGTCATAAAATATTTTCTAATCATGTCAATTATTTCTTGAAGCGAGAACAAGCATCGGAGCATGTCGCATCGACAGTGCAAACATGCATAAAGGAGCATGAGATCATCACGGTAGAGCAAGCCAATGAAAAGCTTAAAGCAATAATTGAAGAAGCATGGATGGACATTGTCAAGGCCTTTTGTGTGTGGGCCCGTCACAAAAAATTGATACCAGTGATCTTCTAATTGATATCAATTATTGCTTTAAGCATGTATGGACATTTTCAGTTATCTCTTATAGTTCTTTTGACTAGCTGAACTTGTATGTAATAGAAATAGAGACTTTTGTATGTGATACTTGATTTTAAATGTCTTTTGGATGGATGAACCAATCTGGAGGTGAAGTTTATGAATTGGTATGCTTGTGTGAATATGAATCAATCTAGGAATTATTTATGAAAACTGAACTTTTTATATGTTTGTTCAATTATATGTTTCTTGATTGATGTAAGGATGGTGTTGTGATTAATTTGATTATATGATGCACGGATGTGTGTGGCTGAAAAAATCTGTTATAACTAGAATGCAAAATTTTCTGCTATAGGAAAATTTATTTTTTCTGGCGGGACTGATTGATTTTCCTGACAGCTTGCCCCCTCCGAAAAATCCATTTTTCTTGCGGGTCAAGCTATTTTATTGACGGTGACTGCACCGTCACTAAAATATATTTTGCTGACAGTTTGGCCCGTGAGGAAAATTCATTTTTCCCTCACGGGGTGGTACCGTCAGGTTAAATGAATTTTCCTGACGGTTTCGCCACTCAGGAAAATTCATTTTTTCCTCACGGGTAAAACCGTCAGGTTAAATATCCCTGACGGGTTTTCGTCAGCTAAATTTAATTTTCTTTTCCAGCCAGCCCTGAGGGGTTTTACCTGACGGGAACCCGTCGGGAAAATGTAACCTGATGGTTTTTTGTATTTTCCTGATGGTTTTGAACCGTGAGGGATGATCCGTTTTCTAGTACTGCATGCAGAGAGACGAGGTGCAATAACCTTGGGCTATGCAACAGTTGGCAAGATTGATTTGGTTTACTGGGTTCCATATTTATAAAGAATGCAATAATTTATACCTTAATAACTCAATAGATCTCCGGAAGAGTAATTTGGTGACTGGTGCACCTCGAAGGCGAAACGACAGGTCTGGCGCGCAAAATGATAACTACAAGCTGTGAATATTAATGATGGATCAAACCTTAGTGTACGGATGCTTGCATGTAGCCATGCATGCACGTACGTATATAGGGAAGCTAACTGGCTCCGAAGTAATTAGGCTTGCATACCATTCAACCTATGGTAAACTTATCTTTCTACTGGATTGCACTGATAGGTGGATCAGAATTAGGGATGGTAATTATGCCCGTTTACCTATATATCTGTGAGTAAATACCCTAATAGAGCCGGGTATGGGATATTTTTTTTACCCACGGCTATAGAAATGGGAGGAACACTCTACCCGTCAAGTAAACGGGCACGACTATGGGTAAGCTCCACCCGTACCCGCCCCCGCCTGTTTACCCGCGATATAGATTGACAGATGACGCAGTCATAGTAATATCTCTAATTACTATTGATTGTTATAAACTTTTTCATATCTCTAATTGCTATTAATTGTTATAAACTTTTTTGATAGCATTATATTTCCTAGTAACAGCTGCTGCTTATATGTATCTATCATTAGTTCAATTCTCAGATAGTGACTCTTAGTTTGTGGGTAAACGATTATTCCCACGGGCGACAGGTACCCGCGGGCGACGGGTATGGCCGAGGTTTTTTACACGTCGTGCTTCGCGGGTATACCCATGGGCATAAATCGGGGTCACGGGTACGGGTATGGGCGAGCACTACCTGTACCCGCCGCGCCCGATTGCCATCCCTAGCCAGAACCAGTTTGTCAACGAGAGAGCAAATTGCAAAATCAGAACATAGACACAGGGCTTCAGCGATCGCGCTGGGCAAGGGTAGGGCGAAATATATGGCAAGGAAGATCACACCACACATGATTGGCACACTATCGTGGTGATGCACAAAAACACGTCCATGGAGCAGAACCAGGATACAAGGGCGCTTGTAGTGACGCATTTACGGTAGCCCTCGAGGTGCCGCTCTCACGAGCACCCCTGGCTATGTTGCACATCGAAGCCATCAAAGGTGGACCCTAACATGTGATCAACATCATCACGGGGGGTCTTGAATTCCCTTCCAAATGATAGCGTAGGGTCTACACGCACTAGGTGCACCATGTCGTCATGTACCTAGCCCTGGCCCCCAGCATGGGCTAACATTGACATCACCTTCATAGCAGAAGACACCATCGAGTGGACTTTCCCCACCAAGACTCATTAGTCGTCATGGCCAGTATAGCGGGCCACGAGGTAAGGAGGGTACTAGTGGAGAAAGGCAGCTCCGCGGACCTCTTTTTTCACCAGCACCTTCAACCAAACTGGCATCCCACGAAGCAGGCTTCAGCCGCTAGGGATCCTGCTGCAAGGTTTCATAGGGATTCTGGTCAAGGCGTTGGGTTAGATTGCACTCAAAGTGACATTTAGCTGAGGCGAGTAGGCTAGGACAAA
Source organism: Dendrocalamus latiflorus (assembly GCA_017311315.1). NCBI lineage: Eukaryota > Viridiplantae > Streptophyta > Magnoliopsida > Poales > Poaceae > Dendrocalamus > Dendrocalamus latiflorus. The sequence goes on from CM029664.1 coordinate 30,308,788, forward strand.
AATGGTCAACTTCAACATGGCGGACCTCTCGTACCTGTACAACGTGATCCTAGAAAGGGCCACCTCGAACGCATTCGGGGCGGTCCTGTGCCATAACTACCTTAGCATGAACCTACCTGGCCCGAAGGGAGTCATCATGGTCCTGGGTGATTAGGACCTTGCATGGCAGATCGAAATGGGCATGAGGAGTACTCACCGAAATGTGCATGCACTGGGCGAAAGCCCCATCACCCCCGACAAAGCACTACTCCCTTCTGCCATGGGATGGACCCCAAAGCCAAGGCCGAAAGGACAAATCAAGAAGATACCGCTTGCCAACGATGACCCAACGAGGTAGGTGTCCATAGGATGTGGCTTGAGCCCAGATGCAGAGCAAAGCCTGGTGGAAGCCCTTCGCTAAAATGTGAATGTGTTCGCATGGTCCCTAGTGACATAACTGCAGTGGACCAATCTATCATTTAGCACAGGCTGGCGGTCCAGCCCTATGTGAAGCCCATTGAGCAGAAGTTGTGGAGGATGTCCCTCGACAGATAGGAGGCTGGGAAGGTGGAGGTCGCCAAATTGCTTAGTATAGGGATCATTCGAGAGGTTGTCCACCTTGGTTGGCTTGCTAACCCAGTTTTAGTAAAAAAAAACCAATGGAAAATGACACATGTGCATCGACTTCACCACCCTCAACATGGCATGTCCCAAGGACAATTACCCTCTGCCCCACATCGGTCAGTTGGTAGATGCCACAACCGGGTGTGAGATGATGAACTTCCTTGAAGTCTACTCTGGTTACCACCAAATTCACATGGCCAAGAAGGATGAAGACATGACACTACCATAGAAAGGGTCATCACAGACGGTTCAAAACCATCATCACAGAAGGTTTCTGAAATGCCTGAATTTATGTGTCTATGATAATAGCTGGTTATCACAGACAGCTCTCAAATAATCTGTGATAATTTACAACACAGATGGTTTTTTCACAAAAATTATGTATGATATGTCAAATATCACAGACGGTTCTTAAACATAGTCGTCTGTGATGTCTTACATATCATAGAAGAATAATACCAAAAACTGTTTGTGATATATTAGATATCACAGATGTTCTTAAATATAGCCATCTGTGATATCAATATCTTATATATCACAGATAGCTAATACCAAAATCCATCTATGATATGTCATATATCATAGACGGTTCTTAAACATAGTTGTCTGTGATATCTTATATATCACAGACAGCTAATACCAAAAACCATATGTGATATGTCATATATCACAGACGGTTTGATGTTACAAACCGTCAGTGAAAGCTATTTGAATAGCTAAATTATTTTCTATTTTTTGGCTAGCCTCAGGAACGCTATCCATACCCTTTGAAAACAGGAAAGTAGATCATAGATATAGTACATGACAATCATTACACAGATCTCACAAATAAATTAAACAAAATTGAATTAATTGTTTGATTAAGCGCAACTGAGTGAATTAGAATTGAATCAAATGTTTCAACATCTAATCATTAGTGTTAGGTTTGAACTCTCCATTCAGGTGAATGATCTCTACCATAAAGAATTTGAAGAGCTTTCCTCAAACTTTAGTGAGTTTGTCAAGATCGAATGCACTCTCGTCAAATTCCACGCCCTGTTGCTAGGAGTGTTAGAGTGTTAGAGTCATTAGCATATATGTATATGTATATGTATATGTATATGTATATGTATATGTATATGTATATGTATATGTATATGTATATGTATATGTATATGTATATGTATATGTATATGTATATGTATATGTATATGTATATGTATATGTATATGTATACTCCTTAAAAGTGTGAGTTGGTGGTCATTGGTTCGTTCTCCCTCAACACTCTGCAGTCGTTCGTTCTTCCTCGACTGTTCCTATCAGTCCGATCAAATGTGCATGGCTCCTCTCAAACTGTCGCTTTCCAAACCGCTCCCCACTATGCCCGCTACTTTCCTTCGCTCTCTCCCAAGTTTCCACTCCCGCACCACCACCGCGTCCCTTGCAATTGATCCCGTCTTTCCTCATCTTCGTCTCCCTCTTCTCCTCCTCCCGGGCATTGCTCCTTTCTTTCTCGCCGCTCCCCTCTGCGGCTTCCGCCGAGCAACTCTTTGTCGAGGCCAAGCTGCACCAGCAGTAGATGCGGCCCAACCCCACCTGCCCATAGCAAACTATTCCCAAATCACCTACCGTGTCTCCGGATCCATCGACGTCGGTGCCACGCCGCGTAAGATGCTTAGGGTGCTCTACCACCCAGCCAACCTATAAGTGGTGCACCTCGACCTGGAGGCACCGACCACTGAATGCTTCGAGCTTGTCGCTATCGTGCACGCTGGCCCTAACTATTCGCGCTTCCAGAATATCAAAGTGCTCACCTACGCCAACCTGGTCACCTACTGGGGCCCAACCATGGTGACCAATACACTGCACGCGGTGGCCATCCTACTGCACGAGGGCGGCAACTAGAACTGGTTCATCAACCTCTCCATCTCTAATTACCCATTCGTCACCAAGCACGGTAAGCACAGATGCGATCTACTCCACCTCAATTCTGCTCTCTTGCTGTGCTGTCCTCCTCCGCATCGTCATCACCTAGCCATTGTCTCGCATGCTCTCTTCTCATTCACCCCCATCTGCATTTTCACCGCTTGGCCGCCGTCCTACCTGCTATCTCTTGGTGCCACCCCACTGAAACCTCCCCCTTCCCCTCCTCCTCCAACTGCCACTGCCCCGAGTGAGCTGCCTCATTGTTGTTTCCTGACTGGATCTGGTGTTAAGATGGGCAGTTCTTGGTGTAGTTGCTATGGCGGTATCCCAGCCTAGGTCACGATGTAGTCCCTGCTGGACAACATGTTGGAGTGGAGAGGGGTCGCGGCCGATGACGCCTTCACCATTGATGATAGAAACCTCTTCAAGGCACTTGACGACACCCCACAACCCTTCATCGACCTTTCCAACTTCTACACTAGGTCTTCTCCTTGGTTTCTCCCATCCCATCAGCTTTGATCTAGGTTTTCTTCCTTCCTCAATTTCTTTTTCTTATTCTATGGCTGTGGTTGAATTAAATGAAACAAGGTTTATGAGGATGAGGAGTGGTTCTGGGAGATATTTGCAGGGTCAATGAAGGAGGACATGATCTGGAACCAGTACAAGTTCTTGGTGCAGCGCATGGGCGGCCCCTGCTCTCCTCCCAGGGGAAAGGTAGCTTAACTCTATATATCTCAACTGTAAGCTTTGTGTAATTTAGGACGATATGTGGTAATCCTCAGGTATTTGAACTTCGAAGAGCAAGTTATGGTCATGTATTAGATGATTCCAATGTGATTTCAAAGCATATTAGATGATGGGTATATGTACATCTAATATAGAACTATACAAAATGCTTCTTTATGGAAGCACCAATTCTTTCCAGAAATTTCATCTTCATCGAGTGGGCTAACCTCTAAGCCTAGCCTCAGTACAAGAATAGTTCTTCCAAGTTTGTCCTTGTAGTTAGCCCTATAAATCTTTCTAGTCTCTGCTTCATGTGCAATGTCTTCCTGAAGGTTGAAAGGATGAAAAGGTTACATTACATTGTAAATTTGGAAATGTGAAATACTTCTTAAATATGCATACAATTTGTTGGTGCCTAAACTGACACTGACAGTGCTTATTCCTTCTGTACTAATCTTACTTTACATCATTCTTAAATAATACATGTGGTTCTCACCAATGTTTTAATTACATTGCTCTTTGTATTGCCCATAAACACATGTATCTTGAATTGAACATAAACACAAAGATTGGTTGAACCAAGCATACCCAGCGGAACATTTCTGGCTTGTATGCTAGCCGCCACTTTACAATCTCAATATTGAGGCATCTGAAAGGAAATCTTGTATTGCTACTAATGAGTATTCGCTAAGCTCCTTTCATAATTCATTTATTGCTCATTAAATAGCACAGTAAAGGGCCTTAAGATTAAGTACTTTTATAGATGAGAGACCATGTGGATGTGACCCCATGTTTGTGATGAGTAATTGACGCATGTTCGGGAAAGTTTGAGTTTGGTTTGAGTGGTTCGAGCCAAGTCGTTGCTTGGTGCAGTCGGTTTCGGTCGGACCTCGTCGAACCTGGTTGAGCGCTTACTCTTCTTGTCGACCGGTTTGGGCTATTTTGTGCTTAAAGAATTCTCGCTAATGCAATTGTTGATTATATTATGTCAAGCGGTGCTATGTGATTTGTTTCTTGTCTGTGATGGCTGCAGGACATTGAGACGGAGTCGTGGCGAGGGACGGGATGCCCGGACTAGGCGCAGGCGGTGCTAAGGTCGGAGCGGTCGAGATGTGCCGAAGACGACAAGGACTCGAGGTGGTTGCGAGGCTTGGACGGCAAGAAATGTGGAAGCTTCCCGGAAGGTGCAGGAGGGGCGTTTTGGTAAATACGTAGGGCTACTCAAGTGGAAGCGGGTTCAGTTTGGATTTAGCGAGTAAAACGGGTTGGACACCCATTAACCAAAGGCTATAAATAGGAGAGGGTTCTCTTGGTTGTTGTATGGTCTTAGGAGAGGTTGTTATGGCTTTGGGAGTTGGTCGACTTTGCTTTTCTGGAGAATAGTTGAGGAGTGGGTGGAGAGAGCAGTATGCTGTTGTGCTTTGTCTCCTGTGCATTTCCTGTTCTTGCTCTTCATCTTGCATGAGTGGTGTGTATTAGCTTATCTCTCAAGTGCGTATGGGGATGAAGTGGTTGTAATCCTTGCACTCTTGTAACCATTCCTCTCTATGTTTGTGAGAATATCTGGGGCGAATTTTAGAAGGCACCATTCACCCCCCTCTGTTGCCAGTTCGGTCCTACAATTGGTATCAGAGCCGGTTAGCTCTTCCTCGTAGATCTTAACTGGTCTCTTGAGCCATGGCGATAGATAAGTATTCCACCAAGCCCCCGATCTTCGATGGGATTGACTATCCCTTCTGGAAGAGTCGGATGGAGACCTACATCCAGGCTCAGGGCTACGCCATCTGGCGGAAGGTCAAGACCCGGTTCCTACCGATGAGAACATCAACGTGGCAAACATGCCTGATGTTGAGGCAAATGCTAAGGAGAGGAACATCATAATTAAGGGTCTGAGCAGAAGCGAATTCGATCGCATCTCTCATCTGTCATCGGCCTTCGACATCTAGGTGACCCTCGATGCATACCATGAGGGCACCACCCAGATCAAGACAGTACGACAGGACCAGTTCAAGCGAGATTACAACAAGTTTGAAATGCTCGCTAGTGAGTCCTTGGATGAGTGTTTTGCGAGGTTCCACAAGATTCTGAGCAATCTCCGAGCGGTCAGTCTCACATACCCCGACTTGGACAACGCTCGTCAGATGCTCTTTGCTTTGGACTTGCGTGTTTGGGAGATGAAGGTGACTACCATCAAAGACACCACCGATCTTTTGACCTTGACTCTTGACGAGTTGTACTCACATCTCAAGACTCACGAGATTGACATAGTCTTTCGTAGGTCGAAGTCGCAGTCGATGGCCTTAGTCATCGATCCCAGTCCAGCTTCGGGATCTTCTTCTGACTTGATTTGTGGATTCTCTCTTGCTGCTCTTTGTGAAGTAACCGATGATCAATTAGAGCAGCTTCCAGAAGACCAGTTAGCCCTCCTAGCTAGAAAATTCTCCCATGCATACAAGAGAGTGAGGGACAGAAAGAGAGGAGGGTCTGTGATCTTCTTCGAGTGTGGTGGCCCCAACCACATTCGGGCAAACTACCCCAAGCTGGAGAAGGGCAAGAATAACTACGGCGGTGTGAGCAAGAACGACTACATCGACAAGAATCGCAACAAGAAGCCCCCAGCTCATGCCCAAGGAAAGAAGAAGTTACGCAACCTTGGCAAAGCCAAGAAGTTGTTCCACCGCGTCCTCACCGCCTTCGACGACACCGACTTCAGCGATGTGGAGGGGTGGAGTGACGACGACGGCAAGGATGATCAAGATCCCAAGGACGGCGACGACTTCATCGGCATGTGCTTCATGGCCCATGAGGGCAACGTCAGCGACGACGAGCTCTACACCGACACCGATGAGGTAGATCCATCCTATGAACAGCTCAATGATGCATTCCTTAAGCTAGGAAGATTTTATGCTAGATCTAGAGATAGAATTGTGGATCTTGAGAAGGAAGTAGACAGACTGTCACGGGAGCTTACTTCACTTATATCTGCTCCTTTCCGTGACGAATGTGACATGTGTTCTTCCCTGTTGAAGACATGGAGAAGCTAAGGATCTCTTATGATAGTCTGACTTCTAAAATTGACATTGTTAAGGTGGAAAATGTTAGTCTACTTGCGGAACTAGAAATGAGTAGGGTAGCCGCTCTTTCATCTACTGTTGTTGAGACTACTTCTTTCACCTCATGTGAGGATAAGGACAATGCATTTAGAGGCCTTTACACTATGCTTATTGATCTGCCAGAAACATGTGAACATTGTAATATCTTGAAAATGAACTTAAAAAGAGCAGATCATAAAATTGTTGAGTTGCATGCTTCTTTGCTTGAGCCTATTGTTTCTTGCTCCAATTGTCCTAAATTAACTGCTGAGCTTGAATCTGTCTCAAAACAGTTTCAAGAAATGATTGATCACAACAATAGATTGGCTCATTATGCGACTAAGGACCCTGTTAGCTCACCATGCGATAGTTGTGCAAAACTAAAACTTGAACTCGTTGCTTTGAATGATAAGTGTGTGAAGCTAACTAAGGACTTATTAGAGAAGCCACAATCTTGTTGTGATGTGTGTGCTGGTGTGGGGGAGAAGCCCAAAGAAGTAGAGACGCTTAGGCACGATGAACCAAACAGCTAGAGGTAGGACTGTCCCTCCTAGTCCTTGCGAAGACCTCAATGTTGAGGCGGTTGTGCATGCACATGCCATTCCTTCTTCTGCTGTTGGTTCCTCTTCCTCTCCTTCTGTTGTCTCCTCTTCCCCCTGCTCTTCCTGCCCCTCTCTCTTTCGGGAGTGTCAGTATCTTATGAACACTCTTGAGAGATTTGTAGGAGGCAAGAAGAAGCTAAATCTTATTCTAGACCAGTCCAAGATTTGCAAGTTCAATCAAGGTCTAGGATACGATTTTCTCGAGGATGTTAGGAAGCATCCACCTGCTGTTCTCAGACCCATAGCAGTAGGTGTGATCAAGGTCAAGTCCAAAGACAAAAGGTTGAGTTCAAATATGCGGGTTTTATCCAAGGGATTTCTGACAGTAAGGTGGTAACACCTGGTGCTTCGACCTCCCAGTAGGCGAAGTTTCATTGTACCTTTTCTCAGAAGGATGGACACATGATCGAGAGATGCTTCAGGCGCGCCAAGATCACGCGGAGAGATCGTGTTCGCGATCTTAGGCGTATTCAGGGTCAGCCCCAGACCTTGAGTGCACCTAAGACCGACACGAGGCTTAGGGTTGATCACTCTGAGGTGTTTAGGCAGTATCGAGGACTTGGTTTTTCCAGTGTTTCTGATTTTCGTCCTCGATTTGCCTCTGCTGTTGATATCCACCGTCCTGAGGGTAGATCTCATTTTCCTCATCGAGACAGCTACCCGCGGCGAGATCAGCCTGTTGCTGGTGCATCGACTCGCTCTTCCATAGCAGTCGGACCTAGCAACAGCTTCAGGTCTGCTTGTAGACCTTCTGGCTTTCTGAGCGACGGAGAGCGTAGGGTAGTTAGAGGTCAATCATGTGTGACTACTTCTTCTGCTCGTGTGACTCAGTATTGGGTTCCAAAATCTCTTTTGATTTATCCCAGTACTGAGACATTTCTCTCTCGTTGACTCAGGTTCGCCGGGCAGGGAAGGGAGAGGTTTGGCTCGTTGACTTCGGGTGTTCTCGACACATGACCGAAGACTCACGTTGGTTCTCTTCCCTAGCCCAAGCTCCAGGTGATGAGACTATCACCTTCGGAGACGCCTTGTCTGGGCGTGTCATCGCCAAAGGTACAGTGCGCGTTAATGAGTCTTTCATTTTAAAAGATGTTGCCTTAGTTAGTAAGCTGTAGTATAATTTTCTTTCTGTTTCTCAGCTTACCGATGACGGTTTCGAGGTGAGCTTTAAGAAAAATGCTTACAAAATTCTTGATTCTTCAGGGAGTCTGGTTTGCGGGATTTCGAGATATGGGAGGATCTTTCGTGCTGATTTTGTTGAGTCTTCTGGTGATCCTCTTAGGTGTTTAGTTGCTTCTGAGTCCCGTGACCTTACCTTCTGGCATAGGAGACTAGGTCATATCGGATTTGACCATTTGACCCGAGTTAGCGGCCACGATCTCATTCGTGGTCTGCCGGCCTTATAAATGACTTGTCCTTCACAACAATGTATGTGCCCGGGTTCCAATCCTACAACATCTGAAGCATACGAGGAAGGTTGTCATACGCCACCTCGAAAGACCTGAACCATTTTTTTCAAAGCCTTCTCTTCGCTCACCACACCTTCACGTAGTTAACCTTGTACTTGAATTTCTTCTTGATAGCCACCATGATATGCGTGGCCTCAATGTCCTTCTTCTCCACTATCTCGCCATACATCAAATTGGCTATGAAGGCGGACGTTAGGTTACAATGCCTCTGCAAAACACTACTGAGAATGCAGGAGTGCAGCTCCACCTTCGAGACAATCTAGTGAGTCTCATACTTCGGTCTACGTGCGTGCACCCTCTAAGGACATCCGACCTGCTTGCACTTCATGGTGTACTGCTCTTGGCTAGATTTGATGACCCGAAAAGTCCACTGCATGGACAGAGCCTATAGCTTGATGGCATCCTGTAACGATGTCTTATCAGCAAATATTGAGTGCAACTGAACCCTTGTGTCATGATACTCCCATGGTGATTTGTGCTTGTCATATGCAGCAACACCCTCAGCATTAACCTGTTCCATTCCTACGGGATGGGAGGTTCGTCCTCATCAGAACTATCCTCGCCGTCCTCCTGTACAACTTCCTCTTCAGTTCAGACTATCCAGTCATCGCTCTCCATTTGATGCACTATGTACTCCATAAACTCCCCTTCATCAGCCTGTCCTGTAGGCTCAGCACGCTGTGACGTTTGTTCCTCTCCTCCATATACCGCATCGGCCTCGACACGAACAACTTCCTCGCAACCTCTGTGACACCGACCTCCGGGTCCTCCTCTTGACCAATATGCTAGGCACCTAAGCTGCTCGCACCACTCAGATGATAGTCATCGACATGACCTTGTACAATTTCTATTGGGTATGGTTGCACAAGAAGCACACACTCGTATCCACAGCACCGGCAGCCTTATACAAACCCCTTCCATGCAACAGTGCGCATCAATCTTCTCAACTCTCATCTAATGTCCGTGGGAGACTGGCTCCAAAGCCCTTGTATGACGACACTGCACACTTTAGGGTCTAAGGAGAAGCTGCGGGTGAGCCAGTGCATCACATCTGTGATTCGAGTATTCTTCTATCCGTGTGTACCAAAGTAGCTTGCTCGGTGCTCACACCCGTCCGTCTCTTCCCCCTGGACCCCCTCTTTTGCTTTGTTCAATCCCTACCACATGCCGCATCCAACCCGCCGGAAACAGTTCCTTACATCCTCTCCTCCTGTTGTTTCTTGTATTGGGCTGTATCTGTTCTAGTTCTTGGGTCTGTGGACAAAAGCCAAGAAATGATTTAGTGCGGCTAAATTGGGAAGAAACCACTAGGATTTAGATTTTGGACTAGGGAGGTGTGAATGTTAATGTGAAGTGTGAAACGGGACGAATTGTTTGGTTAGTGCCGATCTTGGAGGGTGTAGGCAGCCATGATTGTAGACTAGGGAAGGATTGAAGGAAGTGTATGTGTCCCCTAAGTTGAAATGAATGCATTTGGTATACTGGTTTCATATATGAAATAATATGTTGTTGCTTCTGTTGTCAATTACTGATCATTTCTTTTTCCTGTCTGTATATGTAGCTTACTATAGTGATATATGTGTTGGGGCAATTGCGTGCAGGGGCGGATTTTGGGGGTGCAGCTGCACGCCCAAAATTTTGTAGAGCTGCATCCCCAGCTAAGATACAGCAGCTCCAATTCGTAGAGCTTGCTGGACGCGCGGTACCTATTACGCACCACATCCACATGCATAAGTGCAAAACAGACGACAATTCGAATGGCAAATAAAAACAACCGCAGACTGAATGAATAATGGCTGTGTTTTCCTGTCCCATGCCCCGTGCGGGCTGTGGCAATGCCCCATTGACACCGGCCCACTTAGCACTCAGTTTTCCTATTTGCGGTCGAAAAAGGGATCGAGGCCCATGATCGTGAATTAGCACAGGAAACACACCAGTAGACGCTCTCAGCCGCTCACAGTCTCTCACTCTTAGAAATCCTAGACAGTCTGTCATATGTTGGGAATTCTAGCCGGTGGAAGCGAGGAGGCTTCTCGGTTGCCAGCCAATTCCCGTTCCCATGGTTGCTTGTCGCTGTCATATTCCCTGCAGAGCAGTCCATCCCCCAATGGCCGTTTCTCCAACGCTGCCAGTCTGTCCCCAATCTCGTCTGACTTGAGTTGCTTCCTGTCGAAGCGCTCCCTTAATTCATCCATCTATTTGGTCATATTTGCAGCTAGCGTTGCCATGTGCTCCAAGATTGCATCTATGGTTGTTCGATCGTCAACCATGTGCTCCGATACCAAGCTGTCACAGCCAGACCCTAACATGAGATTATATGCGTGATCTGTAGGTCTCTGTCTGGAGGGCTTGAGAGGAGCCGTGTGGAGAAGTTGCAGAGAAGAAGATTGCGCAGAAGGAGGGCGCAAGAGAATAACCGGGAGGAGAAGACAGAATTGGTAAATCTCTTCTTATTCTTTATTGCCATGACTCTCCCTTTTATATAGGAGGGGTATCCCCTAACAATCTCATCTAATCCGGACTCCTTGTTCGAATATAACTCACACTACTAACTATAACTCTTATCTCCTAAACCGACTCCGACTCAAACCTGGCTACTGGACACAATCCAAAACAAATAAACCTAACCTGCATTGGAAGCACCAGCCACAGCTGGCTTTACTTCTTTGATCTGTCCTCGAGCTTGAGAAAAGGATACTGGTGACAAAATTGTTCTAGAGGTTTCCCATGTAGCATTAGAAGCCAGTAACCCATCCCAATGCACTAGTATCTCACGAACACCATTGCCCAGCCGTGTACAAATGATATGGCGAGGAGCTGGAACAATGTGGCCATGGAGAAGCTCGGGCAAAGCCGGAGGGTTGTCAGAGGATTGCCATGATATGGTTTCAACAAACTGACATGAAAAACATCATGAATATGAGCTCGCAGAGGTAATTGTAAGCGATACGCCACATCACCAATTCTGTCCATGGTCTAATAGGGCCATAATAGCGAGGAGCCAACTTGCGATTAATATTGTCGGCTAACGATAAGGCTTGGTGTTGGTGTAGATGAAGCCAAACCCATTGGCCAACACTAAATTGTAGATCTCAGTGCTATGCATCATAATGCCGTTTATGGTGCTGTTGGGCAAGGAGAAGGCGGTCATCAATATCAGCAATCACTTGTTGTCGCTCCAAGAGAAGCTGAGCTCAAGTGAAGTTTAGCACCCGTCAACCAGAAAAGCTTAGACCAAAAGTTACTGGCGAATACCGGATCACGATCACTAACAATAGAAGAGGGAACACCATGAAGACGTACCACTTCATCAAAGAATACCCATGCTACTAAATTGGCAGTATACGAGTGAGCCAATGGGATGAAGTGCGCATATTTAGAAAAACAGCCAATGACAGTGAGGATGATGGATTTTCCATTAACGCGTGGCAGCCCTTCTACAAAATCCATAGCATATCTTCCCAAATACGCATAGAAACCACCAATGGCTGTAATAGACCGGCTGGGAAAAGTTGGACAGATTTATTGCATTAACAGATCGTGCAAGAGTGCACCAAATCTTCCACAAGCTTGCGATCGCGCGGAATATGGAAATCAGCCCGAAGATGGTGCAGAGTCTTCTGAACTCCCTCATGGGTGGCTAGGTGAAGGGCAAGCATAATTGATTGAAGAGACGATGAAGAAAGTGGCACATGGACCCAGCTGTTATAGAGTACCAAGCCATCAGAAACTGTCCAAGGCAGCCCCAATGTACCATCCTTAATCTGTTGATGCAGTGCAGCCAAATCTGTAGCAGTAGCCACTTCAAGGCGTAGATCGTCAAAGAGAGCAAAAGTGGGCCAGGAGATGGCATAGACTGTGATGTCCTCAGCTGTACAATGAGATAAAGTATCTACCACAATATTCAGACAGCCCAGCTTGAATTCCACATGAAAATCATAGCCAAAGAGCTTGCTAACCAACCAGCGTTGAGGGATTGTGGAAAGCCGTTGATCAAGCAAGAACTTGAGGCTATGATGGTCCGTGTGAACCTCAAACCGGTGCCCCCACAAATAAGGTCTCCAATGCCGAACAACTAGCACCAACTCCATGAGTTCACACTCATATGCCACAAGATTAGAGTGGTGAAATGCTAATATTCGGCGTTGAAATAAACAATATGACCTTGACCCTAAAGCAGGACTGCCCCAATGTCGGACCCTAAAGCATCGCATTCTACCACAAACTCGTGCTCAAAATTTTGGAGCTGCAGTACCGGTGCTTTAGTGAGGGTGGCTTTTAATGTGTTGAAAGCTTGTACAACCTCCCCTGTCCATGAGAATAAATCCTTTTTGAGTAGCAAGGTAAGGGGTTCCACAATTGTACCAAATCCTTGAATAAATTTGCAGTAATAGCCTGCCAAACTGAGAAGCTACGGAGAGCTCGAACTGAACACGGTTCTGGCAAATCCCGAATAGCTTGTACCTTGCTGTCATCCATGGCAACCCCTTCTGCCGAGATCACATGACCTAGGTAAGCCACTGTTGATTCGCCAAAGAAGCACTTGGAGCACTTGAGGAAGAGTTGGTGTTGGCGAAGAAGACGAAGAATGGCCTTGACATGGTGCAGGTTCTCCACCCAAGAAGGGTTATAAATGAGAATGTTATCAGAGAACACCAAGACAAAACTGCATAAGGATGAAGAACAATATTCATTAGTGCTTGAAATGTCGCCGGTGCATTTGTCAAACCAAAGGGCATCATTAGGAACTCAAAAAGACCTTCCTGAGTGCGAAAGGCCGTTTTCTCAATATCTGGAGGGTACATCCGCACCTGGTGATAACTCGATTGGAGATCTAATTTGGTGAAGAATTTAACACCTTGCAATTCATCCAAGAGCTCATTGACCACCGAAATAGAGAACTTGTCTTTGACAGTCTTGTTGTTGAGGGAACGGTAATCCACACAGAAATGCCAAGTGCCATTGTACTTCTTGACAAGGAGGACTAGCAAAGAATAGGCCGAGGTACTTGGGCGAATAATACCTTGCTGCAACATCTCCCCACACTGTCATTCTAGTTCGTCCTTGAGGAGTTGTGGATAACGATAAGGACAAACTGAGACAAGGGCCGTCCCAGACAAGAGATGGATGTGGTGATCATGCTCACGTATAGGAGGAAGCCTGTGGGGAGCAACAAACAGATCATCAAACTCATGGAGCAGTGTATCCATCAGATTCGGTCACGTGATAGCGCAAGCTTGGCGCAGTAGAGAAGTCCCCAAACCCTACCATTGGACCTTGTGATTGGCTCACGAAACTGTCATGGGGAGTGTGTCAAAGTCCCAAAGGATCGGTCCGAGAGTGTGGAGGCACTTTACACCTAGTACCAAGTCAAAGCCAACCATTGGGAGGGAGTAGCAGTCCACTGAGAAGTCCTCTTGATGGATCCGGAGGGCGAGTGCCTTGCAGATGCCTGTGCTACACACCCGATCCCCATTAGCAACCATCACCCGCAAGCCTTGGCAAGGTTGGACCGTCACGCCTGCGCGTTGATCAGCCAAGGGGGTGATGAAGTTATGCGTGGAGCCTGAATCCAATAGTGCTATTGTTAGACCATGTGGCTAGGTCTAGTATTTTTGTGATGATGAATAATTGACAACATTGCTTAGTATTGTTATTCGAGGCGTGTGCGTGTGTGCGTGGACTAATATCGGTCAAGTTAGTGAGAACTTGTGCCGGGAAAAATATTCTTTGGTCTTTGCATGTGCAGGTTAGGCGTGGAGACGGTCATGGTCGGTGACGAGGAAGACCGGGACTAGGAGGGGGAAATCTGAGGTCCGTGCGGTCGAGGATGTCACGAGGTGGTCGGGCTCACGCTGGAGCACATGGAGATCAAAGGTGGATGATGCGTAGAGAAGATACATGGGGTGTGGTTCTGGAGGCTTCGATACGCGATGAGTTGAAAAGTCAGAGTGTGAAAACTCGTGTTAGGAAGGGTTTCGGGTCCCTTAAATAGTAGTGGGCTAAAAGTCTGGTTCAGGAAAAAAAATCTAGGCCCAATTGAACGAGTGGTATTAGGATTAAAAGCTGAGATTTGTATTTAGTTTCAGAGGTGGTGCTGTTTTAGAATCGGAGACCGAGTATGTAAAAAATACGGACTCTTTTTCTCTTTTTCGCAATAAAAGGTGGAGGGCTGGCCGAGTATTGGTACAACTTTTTGGGGTCGTCGGTGAGGTCGACCTCCTTCCGGTCGGCTACTGCTGACTCCGTCTGAGATGGCCGTCACCGTCCTCGCGCCCACCCCGCCCGAGACAGCCATCGCCGACTCTGCCGTCACCGACCCCGCGCCGACCGACGTCGCCGACCCCGCTCGAGGTTGTCGCTCCTCTCTCGGTCGGTTTGTAAACCGACCAAATCAAATTTCAAAAAAAAAAGAAAAAAAGAGAAAGAAAAAATGTCTTCTTTTGCAGGCACCGTTTCTATTCCTCGTTGTCCGGTGATCTTCGACGGTCTCAATTATCGGGACTGGTTTCAGCACATGCGCATCCACATGCGTGGTCAGCGCCTTTGAGATTTTCTTACTCGCGAGTTGCCTTGCCCGTCTCGTCCTACTCCACCTGCTGAGCCTGTACCCCCGAAAGATGCTTCTGAAGACGCTTGTACAAAGACTTTTGAGGCTTTTGTGGATGCCATGGAGACTTTTCAGACTCAGTATGCTGCTTACAAGATATGGATTGATGAAGATGCTCGTGTCTCTGCTATTTTGGTTGCTAGCATGGAGGTGCATCTCACTGGTGATGTTGTTGGATTGGCTTCCGCACAGGCAATATGGACGCATCTGCGCAGCCGCTACGAGCCATCTGGTGATTCCTTATACCTTGCTGTTGTGCGACAGGAGCAGTCACTGCAGTAGGGAGATGCCACTGTGGATGAGTTTTACACTCAGTTGTCTGCGATATGGCGTCAGATCGACTCTTTGGGGCCAGATGTTTGCTGCACCTGTCAGTGTTGTCAGCGTTAGCAGTCTCACATGGAGCTTCGCCGCATCTACAATTTTTTGACACATCTCCGGTCTGAGTTTGAGTAGACTCGTGCTCAGTTACTGGCTCGTCACCCTCGTGTGACTTTGTTGGAGGCCCTTGTAGCTGTTCGTACTGAGGAGATTCGACTTCGTGGAGTGGGTCTGCTATCATCATCATCATCATCACTTCCTTTGGTTTTGGTGGCTTCTCTAGCTTCTACACCTGATGTGCCTTTGGTTACTCCTTCCTCAGTTGTGCCTCCACCAGTGACAACTGCTGTTGGTAAGCGACTCCACTGCACTTATTGCAACAAGGATGGACATGTGGAACAGTTTTGCTACAAGAAGAAGAAGGATCTTCGTAGTGGTGCTCGTCCTCCGAGGGGCACTGGAGGTTCCTCTTCTCAGCAGAGTTCTGGTACCTCTAACACTCAGCAGCTTCTCACATTGCTAGGACGCATGGTTGCTTCTACATCGTCTGGTTCTGCTGGTTCTGCTTCTCAGTCTTCTGGTGAGAGACCACCTTCTACTTCTCCTTCCTCAGGTACATCACCTTGGATTCTTGATTCTGGTGCTTCTTTTCATATGACATCTGATTCCATCTGTCTTACTTGCATTAGTTCTTTAGCTGCTCCTATCACTGTCCACACAGCAGATGGTACCTCTCTTTCTGTCACAAGATGAGGCACTCTTTCAAATTCCTCTTTTCATGTTCCTGCCGTTTCTCATGTTCCAAAACTAACCATGCAGCTCATATATGCTGGCCAGCTCACTGATCATGGTTGTTGTGTTATTTTCAATTCTGATTCTTGTTGTGTTCAGGATCGTTGCACGGGGACTCTAGTTGGTACTGACCCTGGTCGTCGTGACTCACAACGGCTCTGGGAGCCTGACTGGCTTCACCTTCCTTCCACTGCCCCATTCAGTCTTCTCGCCTCCACCACTGCCTCTGCAGCTGCTGCAACCTCCACCGCATCGTTTGCTCAGTGGCATCATCGCTTAGGACATCTTTGTGGTTTCCATATGTCTTCCTTACTTCGTCGATGTCTTTTAGGGTCTGTGTCTGGTGATGCTTCTCTAAATTGTACGGGTTGTAAGCTTGGCAAATAGCTTCAACTCCCTTATCCTTCTAGTGAGTCAGTGTCTCAGTGTCCTTTTGATCTTGTTCATTCTGATGTATGGGGACCAGCTCCTTTTGTTTTGAAAGGAGGTCATCGATATTATATCATTTTTATTGATGATTTTTCTCGACATACATGGATATACTTTATGTCATCTCGTAATGAGGTTTTATCTATCTACAAGACCTTTGCCACCATGGTTTGCACTCAGTTTGACTCTCCTATTCGTGTTTTTCGCACTGATTCCGCTGGAGAGTACTTATCGGGAGTCCTTCGTGGTTTTCTTGCTGAGTAGGGCACTCTCTCTCAGTTTTCTTGTCCAGGTGCTCATGCTCAGAATGGTGTGGCTGAACGCAAGTATCGTCATCTTCTTGAGACAGCTCGTGCTCTCATGATTGCTTCTGCTGTTCCACCACATTTTTGGGCTGAGATTGTTTCTACTGCCACTTTCTTGATCAACATTCAACCCTTCTCTACACTTCAGGGTGGAATCCCAGTTGAGCGTCTCTGTGGCCAGACTCCTGATTATTCCAGTCTTCGCCTCTTTGGGTGTGTGTGCAATATTCTTCTTGCACCTCGTGAGCGCACCAAACTGACCGCTCAATCAATTGAGTGCGTTTTTCTGGGCTACAGTGCTGAGCACAAGGGATATCGTTGTTGGGATCCTGTTGGCCGACGGATGCGGATTTCTCGGGATGTTACTTTTGATGAGTCTCGTCCTTTCTATCCTCGTCCTTCTCCTTCCTCCACTTCAGCTTCTGTTGAGCCACTTTCATTTTTGACTTTTCCTTCCAGTCCTATAGTCACTACTCCACCACAGCCTTTGGTGTCTCTGGTGCCTCCTTCTCAGTTAGCACCTTCTTCCCCACTGGCATCCTCTCTTGAGGTTGCTCTTGATCTTGTTCCTTCTTATCCTCTCTACTATACTCGTCGCCTGCGAGTTGAGGATCATTCTGATATGCCCTCCCCTTCTGACGGGTCATCCCCTTTGGCCACTCCTCATTATACTCTTCACGATCGCCAATCGATTTGGCCTCCTGAGCATTTTGGTTTTGCTGCCGCTGCTCTTGTTGAACCGACTTCTTATCGTGATGCTATTGTTCATCAGGAGTGGCAGCATGCGATAGCGAAGGAGATCGCTGCCCTTGAGCGTACTGGCACGTGGGATCTTGTTCCTCTTCCTGCGCGTGTTACTCCTATCATGTGCAAGTGGGTCTATAAGGTTAAGACTCACTCTGATGGTTCTCTTGAGCATTACAAGGCTTGTCTTGTAGCGTGTGGTTTTCAGCAGGAGCATGGTCGTGACTATGATAAGACTTTTGCTCTTGTCGCTCACATGATATGATAATTACTAGAGATGATTCTCAGTATATCATTTTTTCAAGGAGCGTCTTCATGAGCAGTTTCTTATGTCTGATCTGGGTCCTCTTCGCTACTTTCTTGGGATTAAGGTTATTTCTACTCCTGAGGGTTTCATCTGTCCCAAGAAAAGTATATCCAGGATCTTCTTAATCGTGCCTCTCTTACTGATCAGCGCACAGCTGAGACTCCCATGGAGCTTAATGTTCATCTTCGTCCCACTGATGGTGAGTCTCTTGCTGATTCTACTCGCTATCGTCATCTTGTTGGGAGCCTTGTTTATCTTGGTGTCACTCGTTCTAACATTTTGTACCTGTGCATATCTTGAGTCAGTTTGTCTCTGCTCCCACTCAGCTCCACTATAGTCATCTTCTTCGTGTTCTACGATGTCGTCATGGAACTATCTCTTGTCGTCTCTTTTTCCCTCGCTCCAGCTCTTTACAGCTCCAGGCATATTCTGATGCCACCTGGGCTAGTGATCTCTTTGATCGCCGATCTCTCTCTACTTATTGTGTTTTTCTTGGTGGTTCTCTTATTGCTTGGGAGACTAAAAAGCAGACAACAGTTTCTCGTTCGAGTGCTGAGGCTGAGTTGCGAGCTATGACTTTGTTGACTGCGGAGGTTACTTGGCTACGGTGGTTACTTGAGGACTTTGGTGTTTCTGTTTCTACACCGACTCCTCTTTTGTCTGATAGTACATGTGCTATTAGCATTGCTAAAGATCCGGTGAAGCATGAGCTTACAAAGCATATTGGTGTTGATGCTTCCTACATGCGGACACAGGTGCAGGACCAGGTTGTTACTCTTCAGTATGTGCCTTCCGAGCTTCAGTTGGTAGACTTTTTCACAAAAGCACAAACCAGGGCCCAGCACAGTTTTCATCTCTCCAAACTTCATGTTGTTGATCCACCATAAGTTTGAGGGGGTGTTAGATATGTATTACATAGCTGTGTTTTTACCCTATTGTATGAGGGGTTTCCTGCACATATGCCAGACTTGTACATGTATATATATTGGCCCATTGGCCTCGTGATGAATACAAGCATTATTCTAACAAGGCCCATGTACAAAAGATACTACATCCTCAGGTAGAGCTTGCTTGGCATCTGAAGATACCCGAATAGTTGCAAGTAATTATGTAATAGTTGGACAATCACTAATTAAAGGTAGCAATTAGTTAGAGAACACCCTTTAAAGAAGATTCTTTCAGCTCCAGACAAGCTCTCCTGATAGGTGCTCTAACCTTTTCATTGCATATATCAGTAGTATTATAGAAAAGTATGTTATGACAAAGCTAAAACTTCATGACCTAACTGGTATGAATCACTATTCATTCCTTAGTTCATTTCTCTCTCTACCTGCGTGTTTGACTACACCTTGAGCATTACCAATAGTGCAGGATGACACCTACCGAGGCTGGGATGCTCGGCAGCTCCCTAACGAGCCTGGGTAGCTCAACAGGAGCTGACTAGCTCAGCTGGCCTCCTGCGCTGCCGCCCTCTACTGAGCTTTAGTGGTGTGGTAGGAGATATGTGTCCAATGTCATGCCTGCCGAGCTTAGGGACAAGGTCATATTTGCAATAATGGACGTCTAGGGGCTAAATTTGAAAAAAAAATGCTACAGTGCCATATGTTTGAACAGTTCCTGAAAAGTAGCCAAAAAATCAACTACAGTGCAACTAGAACTTAACGATGGACAAAAATTAGGTAAAACAAAAACTGAAATTGTAGAGGCACAACTAGGGTTTGGTTTTAGTGATTTTCGATGAACGTAATATTTTTTATGTGGCAATTTTCTGGTTAGAGGTATGAAAAACAAATCTAAAACAGAAATCTCACCAGTCAATCTATGCTTTGATACCAACTGATGAGAAGAGTTGGCCTGATCTTCTGGTGAGAATGATAACTACGATTGTTTGATATGACGTTGACGCCAAGGCTACTTGACTGAAATGACCAAGTCCGTCCTGCAATCGCTACACCACACCCTTGTCGTTGCCAGCCGTGCTCAACACAGATGATCTTTCATGCAAGAAATAAGTGCAATCTGAATTTGCGAATGAAATATGAAGTTTTATTGGACAATGGAGAGGTCTGAAGTCACCGTAGTTGGTCTAGTCAACACAAGTACACAACTAATGTTTTCTGAATGAATATCAATCTAAACTAGCCTAAACGCTAAAAGTGGCATCTTTGGTAGTTTTTATGGTGCTAGCGACAAGGGGGTGCGTTAATGAAAATGGGGGAACATCCTATTACAACTCTCCAGTTGGGCTCAAACTGATACAAGGCCTAGGGCCTAGGTTTGAAACTGATTTGGAATTATTTTATAGTTTACACCATGCTCATATGGAGTTTTGAGATGGGATTAGAACCATTAGAAAGAGGATATCAAAAGCTTTCCAACAAGTCCAAGATCACCTCATTTGAACTTCATATGCATCTTCTATGCTCGTTTGAAGTTAGTGTTATCTCCGAAGGCTGAATTGGATTACAGAACATGCCCAGCTTTCATTCTTAGTCGTCCTGGCCTCAAAGTGACGTGGTGACCTCCAATGTTCATCCCAATCATATCCGTGACTCCATGTGCCCCTCCTTAGTCGTTGCCCATGTTCCTAAGCACAATCACATCACATGCATCAGGCAATAACCCATTCTCAGAAGCTGAATTATACAAGCCTAGAAACGAGTTCACTTGATAATTCAATTGGCGTTCACGTGCCCTCGTCATAGTTCCTTGCCTATCATCATGTGGATGAATGTTGTGTGTATCCAAGAAAATGATGTCCTCGTCACACATAGTATCTTCCCTTTTCGGTACTATTGTTTAAACTTAGCAAAACCTTTAGGCCTTAGTTGTAAGTTGTTACTAATAGACTATGCTTGCACTTTCATCAGTAATGCCGTTTGATTGGCCTTGGCCTGAATTCACTTATTGAATGAGGGCATTGCTCTGTCAAGTAATATTTCCATGTATTTGATATATGTATGAGACGTTTCTCATCGCACTGTCTGATTTGAGTTCAGGCTGCATTCACTTATTGAATAAGGGCATTGCCAGTTTGGGCAGACCGTGAAGAGCCATAGTAATTGATAATAGTATAATAGGCCAACTAGAATGGACTTAAAGTGGAATCCTAATGTTTCGTCAGTAACGGGATGAACCCATGTTTCGTCAGTAAATTAGCATAATAAGCCAATGTCCCGCTGGGCTGTAGTACCCCCATTCATGGATAGAAATATCACTACTGAAGGAAATCCCGTCGGGAGGTCGGTAATGGTTATCGGCCGATTACCGGAAAACCGGGCAAAGTTCACGAAACGAATTTCAAATTTCGGGTGGTTTGATGGCCGGTAACCGGTCTGATAACCTTCCAAAAACCCAAAAAACCGGTAGAAAACTGGTTTTGGGTAATAAAAAATTGAAATAATGCAAATATTAATTAGAAAATGTTTAATGGAGTTACACGGCTAATACATAATTAGAAATTGCTCCTTGCTAGCTTGACTACGTAGTGAAGCCCTCTCCTCCAAGTGTTGTGAAGCATCTAAAAATAATAAAAATATAAGTTAATGGTAATGAATGATAACCTGACTAGCGTACTACTAAAAACAATAATAGAGTACCAATTCGTACCAATACAATGTCAAGAAATGCGAAAGTTGTGTAATGTACTCATTGTTATCAATTTGGACAAGTCCTTCAGATTGAGCTAGGTGCGCTTTGTATTGACCCCATGTGTATGTTGTATGGGCATTTGTACCCAATGATTATAAATTAGTTGGTAGATAGAGCCGTCTGTGATGGTACGAGTATCACAGATAGTTTTTTGGTTCAAGCCGTCTGTGATAGTCCTTCACAGACGATTTATACCACAAAATCATCTATGATAGTTCATTCTATATCTAACATTTTTTTCTAATTTTGTCTAGTCTTAGGAAATGTTAGCTATGCCCTTTGAAAACAAGCAAATACGGCAACACATTCCATTTTCATTAATATTAGAATCCACCATTACAACATCACAAGATAACGAGTATGTTAAAAATCTAACACAGCAAGAACATGGCAAGAACACATCTCCTAATCCTACGAACCTAACTCTTAAACATGGCAAGGATATTGTCGGGACCCCGGATTTCCGAACCCGGACCCTCTGTGTATTACAGCACTAGTCCCAGATCAAAGCTAGTGCACACAGTCAAACAGAATGGAAAACATCACCATCAACGATTTATTACAATAAATAAGAGTACTGACCACCGGGTCTCATTATTACAAGGGAGGTTTAAGACCTCGCACAATCAAACACAGCGGAAGCAAATAAAACTCGAGGACGACCCATCAATTCGCCACAGGCAATTGACTGGGGAAGCGCGACCTAGTCCTCCGGGAAGAATCCATCACAGCCACAAGCGAAGCAGTAGTCGTAGTCACCTTCTTGAGCTTCAACTTCCTCTGAGATTTTATTTTTAAATGTAGCATGTGAGTACATAAAGTACTCCGCAAGTCTTGGGAAAAATGCATAGATGCAAGGCTTAACAAAGGAAGGCCATATGGTTCTTTTGCACAAAGCAATATTTAAAATCTCCATTACTACTAATTATTTTCGAAGGCATCACTTTAATGAAGTAAATGTTTTAACAGAATTAACTTTCTAGTGAAGGTTCCAACTACCAACACTAGCTAACCAATTACCATTGGTCAAGTTTTAAACTGCGGGTTCCATCCACCCTCTCTGGCTCCATCCGCCAGGATTCCCTTCCGAGAGTTCCCTCCACCCTCGGAATACAAAACTTTTGATTTTAAAACAAAACCAGAAATCTACCATGTGAATGCATTCCTTGCCCGCCCTTGACCGTGGGCACGGCTATTCGAATAGTTTTACACTCTGCAGAGGTTGTACAACTTTACCCACAAGAGATAAATTATCTTATTAGTCAACATGCTTCCTTTGGCATGAGACCCAGATAAAATATCACAAAGCCTTTCACCTACTCCAGTATAGCTAGAGACCACCCGCTGAGGTTTCACCGCAGAAGGGTTAAATCCGCCCAATCTGAAGCCCCCTCTTGCGCCATATGAGTACAGTAAACCCTGTCCCTCACTATGAGTAACCAGTACACCCTGGCACTCAATACACCACTGGTGATATCTAAACTACACCTTTACAGGTTAGTTAGCTAGGTCGTACCCATATAGACTTGTGGTTGTACGGTTAATGCTCAGTTTGGACAAACACAAGCGTCGGTCCTTAATTGACTAGGGTGGAACATACACTTAACAAGTTCTCGTGCTTACTGCACCAACCCAAACAACCATCCACCCTAATCTAAACCAACTTTCACAATTTTATTCTATTTTAAAAATCACAGTGACAACTCCAATTGCCACTTCGCTTTCAAACACAAGGGTTCAATAATAAATCATAATTTCCCATTTTCAAGATTTTCCAAAGTGATTAGATAGCAAGACTAAGCATTAAGCTACCCATCTACTATTCACAAGGTTAATAGTAATCTCATTATTGAGACAAAGGAAGTTCTAGGGTGACAAGGTACATGGCAATCAATGTCAAATGAGGGCATAACAAAGTTGGAATAACTAATTCCTAAAGACTTGAACTAGTGACTTTATGTAAATAGCAATGCACATAATTTAAAATATTTTAAAAACATTTCAAAAGCATAGGTTCAAGATGATCAAAGGAGACTTGCCTTCTTGCAGGGTTTCTGGGTCTTCTTGCTGCTGTGAAGAGGGATCGTTGACAACGTTGGAATCTACGCGAGGAAAGACGAAGCAACAAAACAAATAAATACAAAAGAAAATTCAAATAAAAATCCAAAAATTCAACAGAGGCCATAATTGGATAGATTATGATTTTAGATGAATTTAGAAATTTGAATGGCTGGAATTGGAGTTAAAATGAGAAAGTTATGCTCATTTGAAAATCTCAGATTTGAATAAATCGAGAAATTCGGAAATTTCTGACAGGTGGGACCCACTAGAGAATTAAATTTTAATCTTTTATTTTAATTCTGAGAGACTGACAGGTGGGGCCCACTGAACAGTAGACCCTCTGGCGGTCGCTGACATGTGGGACCCCTCTGTCAGTGACCCTATCTGCTTGGTCACTGACAGGTGGGACCCACTGGGGTCTGGACCCACTTGTCAGAGGCTGACGCAGACGGGTGGGGCCCAGGCGGCAGTGGCAGCGCAGACCGGCGGCCGCTGACGGGTGGGGCCCGCTTGTCAGTCGCGAAAATTAAACGAAAAACTCAACCCAGCGCGCGGAGCCGAGGGCTCGAACGCGCACCGGGGAGTTGAGAGAGAGCACGGCTAACCAGATGGGCGGGGGAGGCTTTGCCTACCCATATAGGGCAACCATACCTTTTGAGGTACCTGCCGGAGGGGAGGTCGGGGAAGATGGTCGGAGGCGACGGCGCCGGCGACGAGAGAGTGGCGGAGAGGTTCGGGCGGCGCGTGAAATGTAACCCTGGCGCGAAGGGGATCCGGTTGGAGGGGTCGGCGAGGCTCGGGGGTGAACGGAGGTGGCCGGCGACGAGGAGGCAGCGACGACGGATCGGGAGCTCCGACGCGACGGCGCTCCGGGGACGGGGAGGGGCGGCCGAGGGGTCGGGGAGGACCGTCCGGGCGTGAGGAAGCTCGGGGAGGCGACGACGGGCTCCGGGGACGACCGAGGCGGCGAGGAAAGCTCGCCGGAGTTGGGCGGAGCTCGAGGGGAGGAGTGGCACGGTGATCGGGCTCTAGAGGGCTCGGGAGCTGCGGTGGAGTGCGCTGGGATGCGATGCGGGAGAAGGCGAAGCCGATGGGGGCATTTATAGGGGCTGAGGGGGAGCAGGGGCGCGGCAATTGCTCGCCGTTGCTGGCGGCCGGAGAAGGAAGGGCGCGGGGAGGAAAGGAAGGAGGGGGCGCGGAAGGAAGGGAGGCGCGGGGATTTGGGGATTTGGTCGCGGCGGGGCTCGGGGTTTCCAAAACCGGGGAGAGCCAGGGAAGGCAAGGCCGGCTCCGGCTCGGATTTGGTCGGCCGGCGAGAAAGGAAAGAGGGGGAAGAGAGAAGGAAGGTGCCGCCTCCGCGAGGGAGACGGATCTGGCATGCGGGGCCGGGCGGCAGCGAGAGCGGAGGCGTGCACCGCTGACGGGCGGGGCCCGCGGGTCAGCGAGGCGAGAGAGGAGGTGGGAGCGGGCGGCTGGATGGTCCGCGCGGGGACTCGGCTCATCTGAGCCGTCCACGCGTCGGGCGAGGAGGAGGGGAAGGCGGGGCCGCCGGCTGACGGGTCGGGCCCGCTGGACAGCGAGGGAGAGGGAGGTGCGGCCTGGATCGGCCGAGCGGCGACGTGGGCGGTCCTGGGCCGTCCACGCGTCGGCTGGAGGAAAAGGGAAGGATTTTATTTTCAGAATTTGATTTTGATTTTCAGAAAAGGCTAGAAAATTATTTAGGCCTCAGAAAAATATGAAAATACCTCCAAAAATTCCAGAAAAATTCACAGAAGCTCCTGGACATATTTTGGACTAAATAAAATTATTTCCAACTACTGTTGATATTTAATTTTCATATTTTGAATTACTTTTTAAGCTCTAAAAATAGTTTTTAAATTCCAGAAAATCCAAAAAGGCAAATAAAAGCCAAGTAAAATCCAATTACCTTAAAATAATTTATTTGAATTTAAATTTTTCAAAAAGCCAAATTTTTGGGATGTGACAAACCTACCCCCCTTAGAAAGAATCTCGACCCCGAGATTCGGATGGACTGGGAAAAAGGTCGGGGAACTCTTCTTTTAGATCCTCTTCACGCTCCCAAGTTGCTTCCGATTCTGAATGGTTACTCCACTGCACTTTACAGAACTTGATAACCTTGCTGCGCGTACGGCGCTCTGCTTCCTCCAATACCTTGACTGGATACTCTGGATAGGTGAGGTCCTCCTTCACGTTTATTTCATCTAGAGGCATCTGCTCTTCTGGAACTCTGAGACACTTTCTTAGCTGAGACACATGGAAGACGTCATGCACCTTTGACAGCTGAGGTGGAAGCTCCAACTGGTAAGCCACTTCTCCTCGTTTCGCCACAACAGGAAAAGGTCCGATGAATCTGGGAGCTAGCTTTCCACTGACTCCAAAACGTCTCATTCCTTTGAGAGGTGACACCTTCAAATAAACATGATCCCCAGGTACGAATTCTAAGCTTCTACGTCGATTGTCTGCATAACTTTTCTGTCTGGTTTGTGCTGTTTTTAATCTGTCCTGGATTAGACGAACTTGTTCTTCTGCTTGCTTCAGCACATCTGGTCCAAACACTTGTCCTTCTCCTGTTTCCTTCCAATACAATGGAGTCCTACACTTTCTGCCGTATAGGGCTTCGAAGGGAGACATTTGTAAACTGGATTGATAACTATTGTTGTAGGAGAACTCTGCATAGGGCAAACTCTGATCCCAATTACTCTTGTTTGCCAGTACACAAGCTCTCAACATGTCTTCCAGGATTTGATTTACTCTTTCTGTTTGACCATCTGTCTGTGGATGATAAGCTGTACTGAAGTTTAAGTTTGTGCCCAAAAGTTCATGTAGCTTTTGCCAAAATCTCGAAGTGAACTGGGTTCCTCGATCTGACACAATCTTCTTTGGGATCCCATGCAAGCACACAATTCTTGACATGTACAACTCTGCAAGTCTATCCCCGGAGTATGTGGTCTTTACTGGAATGAAATGGGCGACTTTTGTCAAACGATCCACTATAACCCAAATTGAATCGTGCCCTGTTTTGGTTCTTGGTAATCCAGTTATAAAATCCATACCAATTTCTTCCCATTTCCACTCAGGGATCTGCAATGGCTGCAGAAGTCCCGCGGGTCTCTGGTGTTCAGCTTTAATCCGTTGGCATACATCGCACAAGGCTACGTATTCTGCAATTTCTCGTTTCATACTTGACCACCAATACCTTCCCTTGAGATCTTGGTACATCTTGGTGCTCCCAGGATGAATTGAATATCCAGATTCATGGGCTTCCTTCAATATTAACTCCTTTACCTCTTTCTTTTCAGGTACAATAATTCTTTTCCCAAACCAAAGGGTACCTTTTTCATCCTCTGAAAATCCCGAAGCTTTTCCTTTCTTCATATTATCCTTGATCTCCTGGACATACTTGTCCTCCTTTTGAGCTGCTCTGATTTGATCTTCTAAGGTTGGTTGAACTTCCAAAGTGGCTAGAAATCCTTCCTCCACTACTTCTAGGTTGAGCCGTTGGAACTCTTCTTGAAGGGCAGGCATACTGTCCTTAATCCACAGCTTGGCACAATAACTCTTTCTGCTCAAGGCATCTGCTACCACATTAGCCTTTCCCGGATGATAATGTATTCCAATATCATAATCCTTTATTAACTCAAGCCATCTCCTTTGCCTCATGTTGAGATCGGGTTGAGTGAATATATATTTCAAACTCTTGTGATCCGTGTAAATTTCACAACGGTTACCAATCAAGTAATGCCTCCATATTTTCAGTGCATGCACTACGGCAGCGAGCTCTAAATCATGCGTTGGGTAATTTCCTTCATGGGGTCGCAGCTGCCTTGAGGCATATGCTACTACCTTTCTTTCTTGCATCAGTACACAGCCTAGTCCTTGCCTTGACGCATCGCAGAAGACTTCAAAATCCTTCCTAATGTCCGGAAGCGTCAACACTGGTGCAGAAGTTAACCTTTTCTTCAACTCTTGGAAACTATCCTCACATGGTTTACTCCATTCAAACTTCTTTTCCTTCTTCAGCAACTGGGTGAGAGGTCTTGCGAGCTTGGAGAAACCTTCAATAAATCGACGATAGTATCCAGCCAATCCAAGGAAACTCCTGATCTCGGATACTGACTTTGGTTGTGTCCAATTGAGCACATCATTAACTTTTTCCGGGTCTACGGATACTCCTCCCGCCGAAATCACATGGCCCAAGAAAGCTACTTTCTTCAACCAAAACTCACACTTACTGAACTTGGCGTACAACTGATTTTCTCGGAGCTTTTCCAAAACTATCTTCAAATGTTCGGCATGTTCTTCCTCATTCTTGGAATATATCAAAATATCATCTATGAATACAACCACAAACTTATCCAAATATTCCATGAACACCTTATTCATCAGATTCATGAAGTATGCTGGGGCATTGGTTAGACCGAAAGACATCACTGTATACTCATACAATCCATAACGGGTGGCAAATGCGGTCTTGGGTATGTCCTCTGGTCTTAACTTCAATTGGTGATATCCTGATCGAAGGTCAATCTTAGAGAATACACATGATCCTTTCAACTGATCAAACAGATCATCTATTCTGGGTAAAGGATACTTGTTCTTAATAGTCACATCATTCAATGATCGATAGTCCACACACATGCGAAGACTACCATCTTTCTTCTTTACTAGCAGTACTGGTGCTCCCCAAGGTGACGAGCTTGGCCTTACAAATCCTTTATCCTGCAGCTCTTCAATTTGTTTCTTAACTTCCGCCAAATCATTTGCAGACATCCGATAAGGTCTCTTGGAAATTGGAGCTGTTCTAGGTACTAGGTTGATGACAAACTCTACTTCCCTGTCTGGCGGCATTCCGGGCAAATCTTCAGGGAATACATCTGGGTACTCACTCACTATAGGTACTTTTTCCAGAGTCACTCCCTTTACACTGTTCAAACTACACCTGCTCTGGGTAGGGGAGTTTGACTTATACCTTACTTGAATCCCATCAGAGTTAGTGATTGTAACAGCTCGATCAGCACAATCTATCTGCCCTTTATACTTGGTTAACCAATCCATTCCAAGTATTACATCTAAACCCTTGGAGTCTATTATAATAAGATTTGCTAAGAACTTAACTCCATTTATAATCACAGTTGCGTCAAGGCAAACTGTGTTAGTCCTCATTTCTTTTCCAGGGGACTGGACTAGCATGGGGTTCTGTAGTTTACTCACATCCCAATTATACCTTTCAACCACATCTTTTGACACAAAAGAATGCGAAGCTCCAGAATCAAATAATGCTGATGCAATTACTGAGTTGACAAGAAACTTACCCAGAACTACGTCGGGTGCATCCTGGGCTGCTTCCGCGGTCACATGGTTGAGATGCCCTCTGCTCACCACTTGTGGAGTCCTTGGGGTTTGTGGTGCCCCACGGCCTTGACCTGCAGTCGGAGCTCTTGCTGGTGTAGTCCCCAGATTGAAACGAACTGGAGTCATTGCTGGGCGTTTCTGGGGACAGTTGCTGGCATAGTGCCCCATGTTCTTGCAGTTAAAGCACTGCACTCCTGCTGCTGAAGTCTTGTTCTGCGGGGGTTGGCCACCATTGTTTGCCCGGGGAGTTTGTGGATTTGGGCGGGGTCCTGAAAAGGGAGTCCTCGGCACGCTTGACTCTGAGAGCTTGTGAAAGTGAGGTGCGTTGGGGCGGAATCGAGAGCTGCTTGCTCCTTGCTGGGCTTGAAACTTCCTTTTCCGATTTTCGTACAGCTGGCGCTGAGCATCTTCTTGGACAAAAGCCTTGTTCACTAGGTGCTGGAAGGTTGGGAAGTCATTGGACACCAGCTGCACCTTGAGGTTGGGGTCAAGTCCCTGCGTGAACCTCCAAATCTTGGTCGCCTCCGAGGTGACCTCTTCAGATGCATACCTGGACAGTTGGGTGAACTTGTTCAGGTACTCGGAAACACTGAGGTTTCCCTGCTGCAGTTGGTAGAATTCTCTCTTCTTCATTTCCATTATCCCAGTAGGGATATGGGCAGTGCGGAAAGCTTCGACAAACTCCTCCCAAGTGATGGCTTGTGCATTTTGATGGGCGGCGCGGTAGTTTTCCCACCAGTTGGCAGCCATTCCCTTGAGCTGATGAGCAGCGTACAACACCTTTTCATTATCGTTGCACTGAGCTAGGACCAATTTTCTTTCCACATCCTTGATCCAGTCATCTGCCTCCAAGGGATCCACTGATCCAGCAAAAGTGGGAGGCCTTGTCCTCATGAATTCCCCCAATCTAGACTGGGGTGCCTGGTTGGGTGCCTGCTGGGCTGGCTGCACTTGGTTCTGGGCGAGAGCTTGAAGTAACTGCAGCTGCATAGCCATCATTTGCTCCAAGTTGGGGGCCTGAGCGGGAGGTGGTGGAATGTTGTCCTCCGGCTGGTTGTTGGCGTCACGGCTGCTGCCAGGGTTGCTCCTCGTGTTCACCATCTGAAGCGGTTTAGGTTAGCAGAAGGTAAGAGGGAAATAGCAAAGGTAAGAGATTAGGGGAACTAAACCACATCCCAAGCCAACACACAAGAAAGAACTAACAACCACTTAGGGAAAAACTTTTATTAAAATCAAGATAACTCCAAGGATGGCTGTACCACAAGTGCACATAGGCCTGGTACAGTCCATCTAGCACACCAAAACATAACAATAAGCGTTCTAAGGACGCGGACATTTTATTTGGGTACTACGGACTCAAAAGACTACTAATCCTCTCCAAAGACGCGCTCCTCAGGGTCTTCTTCCGGGTCCTCTTCTGGATCCTCCTCCGGGTCTTCCTGGCGTTCTCTCACGTGGTGACGTGAACAGTCACACTCGGCCGAGGCACGGTTACGACTGGAGGCAGTCGACCGAGAACGAGAAGGAGAAGGCTTGCGCTTCTTGAGAGTAATGACAGGTGGCGGACTGGGGCGTCGCACCTTCTTGCGTGCTGTCATCCTGATGCGGAGTCCCGAGAGTCGAGCTGGTGCCGGGTTGTTGGGGATGACGGCTGGTACTGGAGAAGACGGCGTGTAGTCAACTACGGGTGAAGACGGCGTGTAGTTAGCTGCGGCCCTGAGACGTCCCAGCTCAAACTCAGCTGCCTGGCTCTGGAGAAGCTGTGCGCGAAGTGTGTCCGAATGCTGGTAGCTGGAGGTGAGAAGCATCCGAAGTTGTCCAATCTCCTCCTGAGCTCTAGCATAAGTGACTGCCATCGCCTGGGTGAGCTGCACCTGATGTGACAGTCGAGGATCGTCAGCTGGAATATCAAAGGGATCTGGATACCTCTGTCCTGGGCGAGGGTTGATGAAGAAGCAAAAGGGGGACTGATGTACGGCATCTTTGTGCAGGTGGCACAACTCGTCAATGGCGAGGCGTGCTGCGTCCTGGACAGCGTCGAAACAGCGGGACCGAGGGTACTTGATGGGGTAGGTGTGGGACTTGAATTCCTCTTCCCGTGCATACAGGAATACCTCCATCGTCCAAGAGTCTTGATCCAGGATCCGCGTCTTCCGACCCCTGAAGATGGGCGGCTGACGGTACTCCAGACACTGCATCAGCTGCCGGAGAAGGCTAGCGAATGCTCCAGCATCCTCTCCATGTGAGTAGTAGTCCCACGGGGCAGCGGAGGATGAACCAGCCATCTACAAAGTTGAGTGAAAGAAAAGATTAGTAAAAGTTTTAACAAATGGAGTTGGAGACAAGAACGAGATTCTAAGTAGGAAGAGAGTAGAAGCAAAGAAGCTTACACATTTTTAATATACTCTTTTTATAAATATAAGTCCTTATGGTTTGCCATTCCTAATCTAGGTCACGTCCTACAGTCAAATTGGCTCTGATACCATCTCTGTCGGGACCCCGGATTTCCGAACCCGGACCCTCTGTGTATTACAGCACTAGTCCCAGATCAAAGCTAGTGCACACAGTCAAACAGAATGGAAAACATCACCATCAACGATTTATTACAATAAATAAGAGTACTGACCACCGGGTCTCATTATTACAAGGGAGGTTTAAGACCTCGCACAATCAAACACAGCGGAAGCAAATAAAACTCGAGGATGACCCATCAATTCGCCACAGGCAATTGACTGGGGAAGCGCGACCTAGTCCTCCGGGAAGAATCCATCACAGCCACAAGCGAAGCAGTAGTCGTAGTCACCTTCTTGAGCTTCAACTTCCTCTGAGATTTTATTTTTAAATGTAGCATGTGAGTACATAAAGTACTCCGCAAGTCTTGGGAAAAATGCATAGATGCAAGGCTTAACAAAGGAAGGCCATATGGTTCTTTTGCACAAAGCAATATTTAAAATCTCCATTACTACTAATTATTTTCGAAGGCATCACTTTAATGAAGTAAATGTTTTAACAGAATTAACTTTCTAGTGAAGGTTCCAACTACCAACACTAGCTAACCAATTACCATTGGTCAAGTTTTAAACTGCGGGTTCCATCCACCCTCTCTGGCTCCATCCGCCAGGATTCCCTTCCGAGAGTTCCCTCCACCCTCGGAATACAAAACTTTTGATTTTAAAACAAAACCAGAAATCTACCATGTGAATGCATTCCTTGCCCGCCCTTGACCGTGGGCACGGCTATTCGAATAGTTTTACACTCTGCAGAGGTTGTACAACTTTACCCACAAGAGATAAATTATCTTATTAGTCAACATGCTTCCTTTGGCATGAGACCCAGATAAAATATCACAAAGCCTTTCACCTACTCCAGTATAGCTAGAGACCACCCGCTGAGGTTTCACCGCAGAAGGGTTAAATCCGCCCAATCTGAAGCCCCCTCTTGCGCCATATGAGTACAGTAAACCCTGTCCCTCACTATGAGTAACCAGTACACCCTGGCACTCAATACACCACTGGTGATATCTAAACTACACCTTTACAGGTTAGTTAGCTAGGTCGTACCCATATAGACTTGTGGTTGTACGGTTAATGCTCAGTTTGGACAAACACAAGCGTCGGTCCTTAATTGACTAGGGTGGAACATACACTTAACAAGTTCTCGTGCTTACTGCACCAACCCAAACAACCATCCACCCTAATCTAAACCAACTTTCACAATTTTATTCTATTTTAAAAATCACAGTGACAACTCCAATTGCCACTTCGCTTTCAAACAGTGGTGTAGATTTTCCCATTTTCAATAATAAATCATAATTTCCCATTTTCAAGATTTTCCAAAGTGATTAGATAGCAAGACTAAGCATTAAGCTACCCATCTACTATTCACAAGGTTAATAGTAATCTCATTATTGAGACAAAGGAAGTTCTAGGGTGACAAGGTACATGGCAATCAATGTCAAATGAGGGCATAACAAAGTTGGAATAACTAATTCCTAAAGACTTGAACTAGTGACTTTATGTAAATAGCAATGCACATAATTTAAAATATTTTAAAAACATTTCAAAAGCATAGGTTCAAGATGATCAAAGGAGACTTGCCTTCTTGCAGGGTTTCTGGGTCTTCTTGCTGCTGTGAAGAGGGATCGTTGACAACGTTGGAATCTACGCGAGGAAAGACGAAGCAACAAAACAAATAAATACAAAAGAAAATTCAAATAAAAATCCAAAAATTCAACAGAGGCCATAATTGGATAGATTATGATTTTAGATGAATTTAGAAATTTGAATGGCTGGAATTGGAGTTAAAATGAGAAAGTTATGCTCATTTGAAAATCTCAGATTTGAATAAATCGAGAAATTCGGAAATTTCTGACAGGTGGGACCCACTAGAGAATTAAATTTTAATCTTTTATTTTAATTCTGAGAGACTGACAGGTGGGGCCCACTGAACAGTAGACCCTCTAGCGGTCGCTGACATGTGGGACCCCTCTGTCAGTGACCCTATCTGCTTGGTCACTGACAGGTGGGACCCACTGGGGTCTGGACCCACTTGTCAGAGGCTGACGCAGACGGGTGGGGCCCAGGCGGCAGTGGCAGCGCAGACCGGCGGCCGCTGACGGGTGGGGCCCGCTTGTCAGTCGCGAAAATTAAACGAAAAACTCAACCTAGCGCGCGGAGCCGAGGGCTCGAACGCGCACCGGGGAGTTGAGAGAGAGCGCGGCTAACCAGATGGGCGGGGGAGGCTTTGCCTACCCATATAGGGCAACCATACCTTTTGAGGTACCTGCCGGAGGGGAGGTCGGGGAAGATGGTCGGAGGCGACGGCGCCGGCGACGAGAGAGTGGCGGAGAGGTTCGGGCGGCGCGTGAAATGTAACCCTGGCGCGAAGGGGATCCGGTTGGAGGGGTCGGCGAGGCTCGGGGGTGAACGGAGGTGGCCGGCGACGAGGAGGCAGCGACGACGGATCGGGAGCTCCGACGCGACGGCGCTCCGGGGACGGGGAGGGGCGGCCGAGGGGTCGGGGAGGACCGTCCGGGCGTGAGGAAGCTCGGGGAGGCGACGACGGGCTCCGGGGACGACCGAGGCGGCGAGGAAAGCTCGCCGGAGTTGGGCGGAGCTCGAGGGGAGGAGTGGCACGGTGATCGGGCTCTAGAGGGCTCGGGAGCTGCGGTGGAGTGCGCTGGGATGCGATGCGGGAGAAGGCGAAGCCGATGGGGGCATTTATAGGGGCTGAGGGGGAGCAGGGGCGCGGCAATTGCTCGCCGTTGCTGGCGGCCGGAGAAGGAAGGGCGCGGGGAGGAAAGGAAGGAGGGGGCGCGGAAGGAAGGGAGGCGCGGGGATTTGGGGATTTGGTCGCGGCGGGGCTCGGGGTTTCCAAAACCGGGGAGAGCCAGGGAAGGCAAGGCCGGCTCCGGCTCGGATTTGGTCGGCCGGCGAGAAAGGAAAGAGGGGGAAGAGAGAAGGAAGGTGCCGCCTCCGCGAGGGAGACGGATCTGGCATGCGGGGCCGGGCGGCAGCGAGAGCGGAGGCGTGCGCCGCTGACGGGCGGGGCCCGCGGGTCAGCGAGGCGAGAGAGGAGGTGGGAGCGGGCGGCTGGATGGTCCGCGCGGGGACTCGGCTCATCTGAGCCGTCCACGCGTCGGGCGAGGAGGAGGGGAAGGCGGGGCCGCCGGCTGACGGGCCGGGCCCGCTGGACAGCGAGGGAGAGGGAGGTGCGGCCTGGATCGGCCGAGCGGCGACGTGGGCGGTCCTGGGCCGTCCACGCGTCGGCTGGAGGAAAAGGGAAGGATTTTATTTTCAGAATTTGATTTTGATTTTCAGAAAAGGCTAGAAAATTATTTAGGCCTCAGAAAAATATGAAAATACCTCCAAAAATTCCAGAAAAATTCACAGAAGCTCCTGGACATATTTTGGACTAAATAAAATTATTTCCAACTACTGTTGATATTTAATTTTCATATTTTGAATTACTTTTTTAAGCTCTAAAAATAGTTTTTAAATTCCAGAAAATCCAAAAAGGCAAATAAAAGCCAAGTAAAATCCAATTACCTTAAAATAATTTATTTGAATTTAAATTTTTCAAAAAGCCAAATTTTTGGGATGTGACAGATATAGAAGAAGTATAGATCCTAGCAGACAGTGGAAGCTTAACTGCGTTGATGAGGCTTCTATGCCTAGGCCCGCTCGCCCCTGATGTAGCGCGCGAGCTGGATGTCCTTGATGCCCACCATCGCAGGCGTCGACTTAAACACCGTCTTGGTAGCCAGTTGCTTCTATGGTGTCTTGCATCCTGTAGACTTGCGTGCCATCTACTTCGTAAGGGCCATCAGGGTCGGGGTCAAGGAGGAGGATGGTGAGGAGGCTGGAGAGATTTTGAGCGCATGTAGTAGGTAGGGATGGGTTCGGATGAGTATTTGTAGGGGAGGGAGAGCGCGGGAGTTGGAAAATTTTTGGCGCGGGGATAGAGAGGTGGAGCTACCATCCGTGGGGTGTGGGTCAGTGGGTTTCTATTGGCTAGGATTGGGTTAGGGAGGATCGACATGCCCAGTGGTTAGGGACCAAATTATCACAGACGGTTTGAACCACTAACCGTCTGTGAGACATAATTATCAAAGACGGTTTGAACTACAAACCGTCTGTGATACATAATTATCAAAGAATATATATATATATATAGATGCAATGTAAACAACTAGTCTCAAAATATGAAATAGCAAAGTTCTATGTGTCTATATATGCTCGTTTGAAAGGTTTCGATGAGATCTACAACTTTGCAGTTGGGGTGAACCCTAAATTCCGAAGAAAAGATAAATTTTTTTGAGAAAAATAGAAAAAAAACTTGTGACGCAAATTTGAGGCTAAAGATGACTTATTTTAGGGTTCTTAGAGGGTGACAGGTTTTTTGGATTGGGCTCGTCATTAGCTTTTCAACAAGTATAAGAATGTTGAAAATGGACACTGTATGCAAACGTTATGCCCATTTTACTAAAGGTATCTCAGAACGGAATCCTATTTGGATTAAGGCGGGAGATTATGAAATTTTAGGCGATTGTGAGGCGGGAAACATATCATAGATGGTTTTTAATACAAACCATCTGTGATAATACAAATAATATGTGAAGTATCACAGATTATTTAAATAAAAAACCATCTGTGATATTTGGTAATATCACATACGGTTCTTGGTAAGAATCGTCTGTGATACTTCACAGACGGTGCTCACCATATGCTGTCTATGATATTATCTCTTCATCGACAGTTTTTAGCGCTGGCACCAACACAGATGGTCTCTAAACCTAAACTGTCCATGATTGCATTTAACACTGACGGTTTTGGTGAACCGTATGTGATGAGACGTCTAATATAAGCCTTTTTGTAGTAGTGAGCGTATGTAGGGTAGAGCTCCTCAGCTTTGCTGACACATCGTACGGGAAGGCCAGAGCTCCTCCACACGATCGGGATTTCTATAGTCCCTTATTCAGGACTTCATTACTGATGGTCCCAGTTTGGCATGTCCTAGCAGGATGACATCGACGTTTACTAGACTGAGCCTATTGGTGCACCTCTGGCTACTCAATAGACTAAACTATGTCAGTACCTCTTCCGGTTTGACATGCATGCTCTGGACCAATTGTCGTATCCCATGAAACATACTCGACACAAGATAAGGCCGCGCCCACGTACGATGACGAGGAGACAGTAGTGGCTCATATGAGTGAGCCATATCACATACTGTGTGATGTGATTTTATACTGCTATATCGGTACAATTTTAGATGATAACAAAATTTGCAAAAAAAATACATAATCATGTTCATAATTTTGTAAGGATCCTTTAAAAAATCATAATTTTTGTGCTCATTTCCTATATTAAAAATTCCTATAAATTGTTTAATTAAATGATTTTTCATTTATGCTATTACCGCACGTTGGATGCTATTACTATAAATACAAACCAAAAAACGATCAATTCGGCCAAAAACTTGCTTGAATTGATTCCATCATTTTATTGGACATTGGTTATCACCATATGCATGGCCCTAGTGCTCTACTCTAGGTTCTAATATTGACAGCAACGTGCCAGTAATAAACAATCCATTACATTACACATGGACCAATTCATGTAGATGCTAGTATTTATTGGTCTTGCATACATGCCCTTCACTTTGATATCACTGAAACTAGCATGGTGGTTCACACATTTGCATGCTTAAAATTGTTTCAAAGTTTATAGTATCAAATGATATAACTTTGATACTTAAGAACATATTTACATATATTGTAGACTATTTAGATTTTTTAAGACATCATAAACATTAAAAATAACAATAGAAGTTTGAAGAAAAATACAACTTACAATTTATAATATAATAGATAGAAGATAGACATCAGCTAATAAGTTTATATTGTGATGATGTGTATTTGATTCAATTACAATTATTTAAACCGTCTAATCCATTGGGTTGTTTTTGTTTGTTCTTGCAGATATAATATTGTCGGCAGGAAACTACCATTTCTTGAAGGCAGCCTTTCTCTCTATGTGCTTATCGGATTTTGTCCTAGGACCTGTTCTTTTAGGCTATGACTTATGGCATTTGACTCTAGTGCGAGTGCTCGTGCGAACGAATTGAAAGCTGTTAGAGTTAGTAATCTTGTTTAGTCGTATTCGAGTTAGTTTTGCCGTATAATATGTGTTTGAGTTGTGTACGAGTTTATTTCCACGTACGAGTCAGTTTTCGAGTCCATCTCAGAGTCGTAGTTGTCTTCGTATCATAGTCGTAGAGTTGGGTATAAAAGGCAAAGCAACATAATGAGAGAGGGATGAAGTGATCGGTGTAATTGAACGAGAGGGAGAGAAATAAAGAAGAGAAGAAGGTGCAGTTTTGGCTCCAGAAAATCGAAGGTGTCCGTAGAGCAGAAGTCAAGGTCATAAACGAGTTACGACCATGGCAAACGGAGGTGTCCACAAGAGCAGAAGACGTGGTCATAAACGAGTTACGACCACGACGATCGGGTCTTCAACGTGGTTGTAAGCCTCAGCGTGGTCATAATCGAGTTATGACTACGGTGATCGAGGCTACTACATGGTCGAAGGAGCGCAACGCAGTGTGAACGTGGTCGTAACTCTCATCAGCTGAAGTTACAAGTATGTCAGTACGTGGTTGGAGCTAGAAGGTGTGGTCGGAACATGAAGTGGTCATAACATTCACGTGGTCATAGCCGGACTAGTGATCATAAATCGACTCTGTGTGGTCGTAATGACTGCTGAGTAGTCAAAAACGCAACAAAAGATGATAACTCCTAATAGATTATCCCGATAAGACGCTTCAAAATAACAGTGGAGAAGCCACCTCTTTTATTTGTTAGAGGGAAGCTATAAGCCATAAGCTAAAATAAACTGAAAAGAACATACAATTTGTCCAAGCTTTTGGACTAACAAATGTCTGAAGGAACTGTAGAGACCCGAATATGCAAATCCGGACTCTCCTGTGTATTCTGCACTAGTCCAGGATCACGCTAGTGCACACAGTATAAACAAAGATGAAATATCGACCATATCACGATTTACTATGAAAAGACTCAAATATTATTAATAATTATCAGAGTGCGACCTTATAGCCAAGCTTACAATTAATAGCCAAAAAGGCTTAAAGAAACTAGCAGCGGAAAACCGGAAATAAGCGTATGTAACATCCCGGAAATTCAAAATTTGAAAATATGAAGTTTTTGAATTATTTTGCAATATGTTTTATTTGGATTTGGATTTCATGGTGGTTCTTCAAGATTTTTGGTTAAGGTCCCCAAAATCTGAAATAAAAAGGAATATATATATATATATATATATATATATATATAAATAAGGAGGTAATTACAAATTTTAATTAAGAATCTGAAAAGATGATCCAAAAATTAGGAGGGAGGAACTTAAGATAAAATCTGGAAATTTACATTTGAATTTATACCAAAGTTAAACTAAAAATATAGCAAGAAATATAAAACAAAAAAAAGGGATGGGATGAAGCCAGGCCGGCTGAAACCAGCCAGCCCAGCCCCGCCGGCCGTGCGGCCCATTTCCCAGCTCGGTCCAGCCGCGCGACGCGCGCGTGCGCGTGCCCCTGGCAAGCGGGCCCTGCCCCTGCACCCGCTCTCTCCCTGACCGCGGGCCCTCCCCGCCCGCGTCTCCTTCCGTCGCTGCCAACGGGCCCAATCTCCTCGACTGCTCTCCCTCTGGCCGGTGGACCCGCACCGCGCCCGTTCTCTCTGGCACACGGGCCCTTGCCTGCACTCTCACTGCCGCTGGCCCCGCTCCCGCGCCAGCGTCTTCCTCCTTCTCCCCGCACGGCCAAGCGCGCGCCTCGCTCAGAAGCTCCCTTCCCCGTGGCGCGCATGCCTCCGCCGAGCCGTCCCGTCACCCGGTAGGAATGCCTGCGTGGCCGCCTCCGCCCATGGTTTCGCCATCTCCGCCCCTGGTACGGCGCCACCGCCCGAAGTTCTCCCTCCGCCCGGTCGCTTCGGTTCGGCCACGTGGCGCTGGTCGTCTGCACTCCGTCCATGCGTGGGAGGTGGTAAGCGCTGAGGAGACCGCACGAGGGGAGTAGTTGCGCAGCTTTGCCAGCCCATTACGCCGCCTGCATCACCGCCTGGCACCGCCACCTGCTCCGACAGGACCGAACGGCCGCCCGCCCGTTGCCAGCCTCCCCCGAACGCCTATATAAGGCAATAAACCCTCCGTTGAGCTCCCCACGCCGTACTCGTTGTTCTCCAACAGGTAATTGGGCCCTGGTCCACCGTACTCGCCGCGCGAGCTCTTTTTTCCCCCAACTCCGGCGATCTAACTCCCCGCTATTTTACTGCACCAGAGCCCAATTCCCTGCGCTAGGATCGTCTCCAGAGCGCCGCGAAGCTTCCCCGGCCCTCGCCCGAGCTCCCCGTCGCCTGTGGTTCGCCGCCGCCGAGAGCTTCCCCGAGCCGCCGCCACCGCTCGTCGCCGGCCACCACCGTACCCCCTCGGCCCCTGGCGACCGCGTCACCGTCTTCACCTTAGCGCGAGGATCGCGTTTCGGCGCTCACCCGAAGCTCCCCGACATCCCCTCGCCGCCGGCCACCGTCGTCCCCGACTCCTCTGCCCGACCCCGCTGCCGACCCACCTCAAAGGAATTGATTACCCTATACAGGTAGGCAACGCCTCCCCGCTCACTTGGCTAGCAGCGCTCGTCTCTTCCCCCCCCCCAAGTTCCCTCGGCCGCGCGCGTTCGAGCCCCCAGCTCCGTAGCGCGCCGAGGTTGAACTTTCTTTTATTTCTATCTGACAGGTGGGCCCCACCTGTCAGTGGTAGCTCACCAGAGCGGCCCGCTGACCGCTAGGCCCCACTGGTCAGTGGAACACCGGTGCAGATCCCGTACTGACATGTGGACCCCACTGAACAGTAGCTGGACCCACATGTTAGTAGCACAGAGGAGATAAAAGAAAAATAAAATGGGAAATCAAAATAAATGCCAGAGAATGACAATGGGCCCCACATGTCAGAATTTTAGTAATTTTTGGATTTGACCGGGACAGAGAACTTTGACTGATTATAACTTCTTCATTTTAACTCTAAATCGAATGAAATAAAATTTCAAATTCATCTAAATTCAAGATCTGTCTAATGGGACCGAAACTAGGAATTTTTGAGTTCATTTGAATTTTTGACTGTGGTTGTATGATTTGCTAATTTTTATCCAAAAATTTCGCGCAACGTATATAGTGTTCAAGGCCCAGCAAGAGGAGGCAGCAGACGACACCAATCCAGACAGCCAAGACCCGGACACTAACGACCCAGGCGAGTCAACACTTTGATCATATTGAACCCAGCATTTCAAAGCTATTTCCTTTTAAATTATCAACTTGCATGCTACTATTTCATGAAATATGATATGTTTGATTTCAGCAAGTTAGATATACCTTGTTATTGCTATTGTGTATTAATCTCCTTGCCATACTTGGAAATGTGAACCTTGTCGCCGTAGTAAGAATTTAATATATGATTTCACAAATTAAGTCCTTATTTAAATGGCATGCTTAGGAATGCTAGCTACTTGGGGTGACACTAATGCCCCAAGGAATACTCTTTCAAACTATTTTGAACATTATGGGACGCTTATGGTGTGATGCCATAAGCCACATATGGTGCGATGCCATATGTATTGTTGGTGCGATGCCAACAATAAGCATATGGTGCGATGTCATATGCCGCCCTTGGTGCGATGCCAAGAGGTAACTTATGGTGCGATGCCATAAGGATTGTTGGTGTGATGCCAACAATAAGCATATGGTGCGATGTCATATGCCGCCCTTGGTGCGATGCCAAGAGGTAACTTATGGTGCGATGCCATAAGGTTAGTTGGTGTGATGCCAACGCGTATGGTGCGATGTCATACGCCGCCTTTGGTGCGATGCCAAGAGGTAACTTATGGTGCGATGCCATAAGAATTGTTGGTGTGATGCCAACAATAAGCATATGGTGCGATGTCATATGCCGCCCTTGGTGCGATGCCAAGAGGTAACTTATGGTGCGATGCCATAAGGTTAGTTGGTGTGATGCCAACATGTTTACATGGATTATTTCAACTAATGGTTTAAAAATGTGATTGCAAACCTGCTAGGTCATAGGAAATTTTAAGTAATTGTATTCCAAAGCACTCTTTGGCAAATAAAATAGCCCTATGCCTTTCCATTGACAAGCCATGCATGTTATATATTTGCATTCTGTGTGTTGGCTTGCGGAGCACGGGGTTGGAGTGCTCACACTCGCTTTTGCGACAGAATTCAGAATCAGGAATCAAATCACCTCGCCTCAGCAACA
The DNA here is from genome assembly GCA_017311315.1 of Dendrocalamus latiflorus. Classification (NCBI taxonomy): domain Eukaryota; kingdom Viridiplantae; phylum Streptophyta; class Magnoliopsida; order Poales; family Poaceae; genus Dendrocalamus; species Dendrocalamus latiflorus. The sequence goes on from CM029664.1 coordinate 30,350,620, forward strand.
AGATTGGACAAGCTGGTCGAGAAGATGAAGATGTCAAGGGCTAGGTCGCGAACCTCCAGTTGGCTGCCCGTGGGCATGTCCTGAAGGTCCCACCTGTGTGCTTCGTTCTTCCGCTGCTGCAATTCAATGATTTCGGCCTAATCGCCCATGAGTAAGTCTAATATTTTATTTACGCTTCCGCATGATATGTACTTTGATATTCAGAACTGTAACTGTGAGCACTATCTACTGATCCAGGGAATAGTGCAGTAAAATCACAGTGGATTTGGATTGAAAAATCCGGGTCCCACAGCGTAGTAGCCATTCGACATGCCCACAGGCAATCGACTGGGGAGCGAAGTCCTAATCCGCGAAGTCGTCGAAGTACCCTCCTTCTAGTAGCTCCTGCTGATCTGGTCCTTCTTCCTCAACTGAGCAAATATGGATAAAGCCGTGAGTACATAGAGTACTCAGCAAGTCGTTTGTAACAAAGAATGTAATATAGTATGCAAGGCTTACCAATGGATGGTTGAAAGGTTAATTTTGCAGAAAGCAAAAATTTAAAGTAAATACAATAAATAGATTGAAAAGCTAACTTTGAAAATGATATTAAATAAGTAACCAAAGGAATTGAGACAAACCCCAAGTAGACTGGCCATTCACTCCAATGAATCACCCACGAACCAAGATTCACACAATGAACCACCAGTGAACTACCCATTCACTTAACACAACCAAGATTTTATGAAAACTCTACCCCTCGTGTGAAATCACCGAGCATTGTCCATGACCGAGGACACGGCTATTCGAATAGTTTTACATTCTGCAGAGGTTGTACAACTTTACCCACACGATGTGATCATCTTGTAATGTCACCGGTATAACATGCTTCCTTTGGCATGCCGACCAAGAAGATCACAACAAGGCCTTTACAATGTTCAATCTCAACACAGTTCCGCCTCGCTAAGGTTTCGCCGTCGAGTAGGCTACCACCTAGTCGATAATTGCCCCCTCTTGCGCCATTGTGGATCCATAGCTCCGACCACACCACATTCATCCCAATGACGGAACCGAAATTGAAACATCACAAATTAATTAGCCAGGTCCATCCCATACTGGACATGTGGTTGTACGGTAAAGCTCAGATCAATGGCGCACAAAGTTAAGTCCTTAAGTGTTACCCAGGCGAAACATCCACATCCCATGTGCAACCTGCACCCCCTTTACTACACGATCATTCGCCCGAGTGAAAACTAATTTTGTATAACCAACACCAATGACACCCCCAATGTCATGGCGCACAAATTTTATCACTGTGGCTACCACCATGATTCAATATCTCATTAAGTCAAGATTAATTAACACATGTGATGATAACCCAACGTACTACAAGCATGGCTAAGCAATTTAGACGCACAACCCATGTGACAACTAATATTGTATCACTAAATAAGTTCCCGACCTAAGGTGACAATAGAGTCATGGCAACCAAATTATCAAGTAGGGATTAATCAATTTGGACAATAACTACCAATACAAAGATTTTATAATAAAGTAGCAATGCATGATAATTTAAAACAAATAATAGATAATAGATTTGAAAACTAGGTTCAATATGATCAAAGGACATGACTTGCCTTGGCCTTGCTCAGTTAGGAATTCTTGATCTTCGAATCCTGCTTCAGCTCCTTTGAACGCGTGATCTAACGAGAGAGAAAACGAGACGAAACACAAAAATAAATTCAAATAAAATTCAAATGAACCCCAAAAACTGCAAAACCAGAACCAAAAGATAGAGCTTAATTTTATATGAATTTAGGAAAAATAACCGGGTCGATCGGAGTTCGGACGAAGGAGAACGAGCGATCTAAAGTTTGCCGGGGCGAGAAAATGCTGCAAAATCACAGATGTTACTGTTCACTCGAGAGCAATTTTTGGAAAGGAGGCTGGCGCTGGCGAGCGAAGGCATGAGAGGTGAATCTAACTAGCAAAATGGGTTGCTAGGGACTTAAGACACACATAGGAAGCGACGGCACGCCAAACGGAGTACGATGACGGTACGGACGGCTACAGCGACATGGGTAGGGGAGAGGAATAAAATCCGGGCATAGGATATGGAGAAGTAAGGTGAGCACGGGCTAGAACGCGGTTTGGCAATGCTAGGAAAATTGTCGGCTCAGCCAGAAACCCACCGGAGATGGTGCAATCGATGTTCGTCGGGAAGGAAAAAGGAAAAACTTGATATCTTGGTGCTCGGTGAACGAAATCTAAAACCACTTGGAGGGTAGCTACCTGGGATGGTTTGGCATGATGTGACGCAAACGGATTGGGGAAAATACCACCGGATAGATGGGGACATGAGATGCCATTGGCGGCCATGGCGAGGTTCAGAGGCGAAAATTTGTGGAGGCTTTTGGGGGAAACGGAAGGAAGCACGGCGTAGAACGCGGCGAGGCAAGTCTAAGAAAAATTACGGCATGGGCTAGAGCTTACCGGAGATGACGAATCGACGTCGGAAAGCGCTCTTGATCTAGATTGGGGAAAACTCGATTCCGGGAGATTGGCTACACCAAAACCAAATTAATGTGGCCAGAAGGTAGATGGCACATGATGGCACAATGTGACGCGAAAGGATCACGAAGAAACTCACCGAATAGCCCGAGACACGACGAGCAAATTCGGGAACGAAGGGCCTCGGTGCCGATGGCGTTCTGGCCTTTGAGGGGACTTGGTACGGCTTGGGATGGGTTTAGGGGGGTCAAGGGTCGTATTTTTAGGCTTGGAAGAGGTAGAAACCGACTCCAATTCACGAATTTCGGTTTAGAGTCCGTTTCAGAAAATAGGAGATAAAAGGCAAACAGATGAACGAACGGAAAGAGGCCAGTTGGGATGGATTTCTTGCGTGATTTGGCACAACTTTCCTTTTGGTAAGACATTGAGATAAGGTCCGGATTGGAAGTTATGAAAAGAGAGGAAAAGAAAAGAAACTGTGCACAGAACAGAACGAGCTCTGCTCGTGCGCGCTGGAGACTACGGATAAACAGTACCCACAGGTACTGTTCATTCTCTCGCCTCTCTTTTTTTTTGGAAATTTCAAATTGAGCTCAAACAAACTCCAAAAAATCCAAGAAAATACAAAAAAAATCCTTGTGACACAAGAAACACAAATAAAATATTTTTGACAAATATTAATGTTTAATTTAATCATATTAAATCTTTTTAATTAATGAAAATTTCAATTAAGCTTTAATTAATTCCGAAAAAATTCAAATGGTGAATTTTATTTTAAAAGCTTCAAAAATTCTCTGAAAATCAGGATGTTACAGGAACAGACCCATTTTTTGCATTAGCAGGAATCAGCAAGACATTCTACATTTCTGCACATTATTTGTGAATAAGTTGTATCTAACCTGTCCTCACTTGGAAACACCTGGAGTTCTTTTCATTTGGCGTTACATTACACCTTCCTACTCTACTAAATGTTTTCGCTTCACTGTCTTCTAGAGGACTACGTTGTTAAGTAATCTCGTTGCACCCTATTTCATTCGTTGCACATTATTTTTCTTGTTAATTAGTGCGTTAGCATTGTATGATTATGCATGGTAGACACAATGCTCTGCATGTAACTATTTCATTCTGATGTATTGAGTGCATGCAGTGTGTTAGTGGTCATGGGATGGTGCGACTGTTTCATCCTGACGCATTTGTTGGCCGCATTTACATGTAACTATTTCCTAAATTTTCTTAGCTCTAATAAGTGGAGAAGAAAACTGAAAAGCTGTAGCTTGATCGCAACGCAAAAATTCTTGTGAGTTGCCCTCTATTTTCCTAGGGTGTTAGCAGACAGCTCTCTATTTTTTTTCTCACATGTGTGAGTCCAGGTGTTCATGTGTGTTAGTAACTAGCTCTTTTCTGACATTTGATATCAGAACGGTACTACTTTGATCTTGCGGCAGTGATGTCTAACGACAGATCAAAATCCCCTCCTGCATCGAGGATTCATGATGTAGATGACGGCCGCCAGGATGGTGTTGGTAGTAGTGGTGGCTGGCAGTTGGTGGTGTAGCAGGTGAAGGAGGTGGGTCTGCCAGTGCACTATCCCATGCTCTCACACATGAATTACCTTAATTGGGCTTTTCTCATGAGAGTTAGTCTAGGAGGCGATCGAGCCCAGCGATGCCAAGTACCACGTCGACAAGATGGTGCAAGCTATGCCGACGGAGATTTTGTCCACGCTGGCGGTGAAGGATTCTGCCAAACAGGCATAGGAGACCATGTGCACGATGCACATGGGTGTCGAGAGAGTTCGGGAGGCAAAAGCACAAATGTTGTGCAATGAGTTCGAGTCAATCCACGTGAAGGACAGTGAGTCAGTGGACGACTTCGCCATGAGACTCAACGGCATCATGAACAATCTCTGTGTGCTTGGATACATGTTGGAGGATGAGAAGGTCATCAATAAATTCCTTCGTGTTGTGCCAGGCAAGCTCATGCAAGTCGCCATCTCAATTGAGTAGCTGCTTGACTTGAGGACACTCTCAGTTGAAGAGCTCACTAGCCAGTTTAAGGCTATTGAGGAGTGGTATGAACTCGGTGACAGTGGTGGCAAGGGTGGCTTCTTACTCCTCAAAGAGGAGGAGTGGATAGCATGAATGAAGAAGAGGGAGCAACGTAAGGCTTCCTTGGGTAGTGCCAAGTCCCCTAGGTGTGGCTCCGGTGGCATGAGCCATGACCGCGCCAAGCAGAGTGGGCATGGCAAGGGGAACCATGATGGCAAGGAGGCTGCAATGTCTGGAAGCACTCATGACAAGTCAAAGGTCAAGTGCTACAACTGTGGCATCTATGAGCACTACCCTAGGAAGTGTCAAAAGCCATGACGAGAGCATAAGTAGCAGGTAAACCTTATGTGGGCTTAGGACAACAAGCCCACCTTGTTCATGGCGCAAGTGTGCACTCTTACCGAGGCCATGAAGGATCCAATTGGTGACATTGTGCTCAATGAGGTGCACACATAAGTTCAACTTGGTCAAGAGGAGGAGAACACCGACGATGCCTAGTATCTAGACACTGGGGCAAGTAATCATATGTCCGGGTGAAAGGCGAGCTTCATCGAGCTGGACCCCAGTATCAAGGGCTTAGTGAAATTTGGTGATGGCTCCATTATCGACATTTGTGGGCGTGGTATGGTGTTGTTCACATGCCACAACGGCGAGCACCGTGCATTAACAGGTGTCTACTACATCCTCGCTTGAGAAGCAACATTGTGAGCCTCGGACAATTCGACAAGAATGGGTGCCAAACACTCATTGAGGATGGCATGTTATGGATCTGTGACCATCAATGCCAACACCTTGCTAAGCTAAAAAGAACCAAAAACTAGTTGTACGATCTCAATCTTGATGTGTCGTAGACGGTGTGCCTAGCGGCAAGATGTAGTGAGGAAACTTGGCGATGGCATGCACGTTAAGGGCATCTGAACTTTAGTTCACTCTGTAGACTTGCACAGTAAGCCATGGTGTGTGGACTACTGCAGATTGATCAAGTGGATTAAATCTATGATAATTATTTGGCGAGCAAGCAATGGAGGTCTCCTTTCCCACAGGAGGCAAACTACCATGCGTAGAACCCTCTAGATCTCATGCACAGTGACTTGTGTGGACCTATCATGCCAGTTGGAAAGAAATATTTTCTAGTCTTGGTTGATGATCTTAGTCAGTAGATGTGGTTGGTGCTCCTGGCATTGAAGGATGAGGTGCCGGCGGCCATCAAGAAGTTCTAGGAAAGCGTCGGGGTGGAGTCCGGCTACAAGTTGTGGACTCTTCTCACAGATCATAGTGGCGAGTTCAGCTCCATGAAGTTTAGTGAGTACTGCACCAACTGCGATGTCAAGCAGCATCTTACAGCACCGTATTCACCACAACAGAATGGCGTTGTTGAGAGCACAACCAAATGATGGTTGCAATGGTGCAAAGCCTATTGAAGGTGAAAGGCAAGCCAAGGAGATTTTGGGGCGAAGCCATGATGACGGTGATCCACATCCTTAACTGCATGCCAACGCGTAGTGTTGAGGACAAGATGCCTTACGAGGCGTGGTACGAGAGGCAGCCAAACATGCATTACTTCCGTACGTTTGGCTACATGGCACACGCGAAGGTGGTCAAGCCAAATCTAAAGAAGCTCAATGATAGAAGCAAGCCCATGGTCTTCATCGGCTATGAAGTTGGTTCCAAGGCGTATCAGGTGTATGACCCAATTGGGAAGCACGTGCACATGATGCACAACGTCATTTTCGATAAGGAGGCCATGTGGGAGTGTAGTGCGCCAGCAGGTGACACGGAACCAACGGCTACTGGTGAGATTTTTATTGTGCCATAGACTTGTTACCCCCATCATAGGAGGTGAGTGGAATGACATCCCAATACACAGGAGTGACTACACTCCAGCAGTTGCTATGTTGAGTCACGTGCCTAGGCCTGGGCCATTGACACCGACAACATTCTCAATTGCACCAGGTGCCACAACGTCTACATGGGTGGAATTCGTGTCTCCACAAACTGGTATTTTGCCCTCCTCCAATGAAGGACCATGTCAGCATCGTATAGTGGGGAACATCTATGACACTACCAGGCTCGTGCAAGAGGTCGATGACAATGAGATAATCGATGCCACATTTTGTCACATGGTAGTGGAGAAGCCCACAAGTTTCATCAAGGCCAAAAGGCACCAGTGCTGGCGCCAAGCCATGATGGAGGAGATGCAATCCATCGAGCAGAACCAAACTTGGTAGCTCGCTGATTTGTCGAGTGGTCACTGACTCATTGGCTTGAAGTGGGTTTTCAAAGTGAAGAAAAACTCGATTGGCACCATGGTGAAGTACAAAGCATGACTTGTCGCAAAGGGGCATGTGCAAAGGCAAAGCATGGACTTTGAGGAGAAGCATTCACACCAATTGCTCATTTGGAGACGATGTGGCTACTCATTGCATTGGTGGCTCAAGAAGGTTGGAAAGTGCATCACATGATGTAAAATTAGTGTTTCTTAGTGGTGATCTTTAAGAGGAGATCTACGTAGCCCAAGCGCTCGATTTTGTGGATGAGAAAAATGAGCAGAAGGTGTTGAAGCTCAATAAAGAATTCTATGGCTTGTGCCAAGCGCCTAGAGCATGGAACTCAAAGCTTGATAGCACATTGCTATCACTCAGGTTTGAAAGAAGTCCATCAGAACACGTTGTGTACAAAAGAGGTACAGGCTCCTCAAGTTTGCTTGTGGGTGTTTATATGGATGATCTCATCATCATAGGCGCACACCCACATAAAATAAGCAAGTTCAAGGAGGAAATGCAAAAATTGTTCAGCATGAGCGACTTGGGCTTATTGAGCTACTATCTTAGCATAGAGGTTCATCAGAGAGGTGATGGTATCACCCTGAACCAGTTGGCCTACACACTAAAGATCCTGGAGAATAGTGGCATGATTGATTGCAATTTGTTCTAAGTTCCCATGGAAGCAAGGCTCAAATTGAGGAAGGTGAGCAGCAACCCCTCTATTGCTGCTACTTTCTATAGAAGTGTCATGGGAAGTCTGTGTTATTTGGTGCATACACGACCGGACATTGCTTACTCAGTGGGCTATGTGAGCCGCTTCATGGAGGCTCTGACTACTGAGCATCTAATTGCCATAAAACACATCCTGCGGTACATTGCTGGTACATGCAATATGGGCTATCCCTATGAAAAAGGAAGAAAAGAAGGGTCACATTTGGTTGGTTACAGTGACATGACTGGGGATTTGGATGATCGCAGGAGCACTACAGGCGTCCTATATCTGCTCAGGAGGAGTCTAATCAGTTGGCAATCTTAGAAACAGAAGGTGGTGGCGCTATCGTCTTCTGAGGAGGAATATAGCCCCGCTACAATAGTGGCATGCCAAGGTATATGGCTAGGGCGTCTCCTCGGTGATCTGTTGGGGGAAAGAACCGAGTAAGGCTACACTAAAGGTGGACAATAAATCAACAATATCTTTATACAAGAATCCTATCTTCCATGATTGAACTAAGCACATCGATACTCATTATCATTTCATTTGGGAGTGTGTATCCAAGCACACATCAATTCAGTGGAATACATCAATTCGGATGATCAGCTTGCCGACATCCTCATGAAGCCACCAGGGCGTGTCAAGTTCCAAGAGATGTTCAAGAAGCTTGGGCTGATTGAAGTCCAGAACGTGCAACAAGATTAGGGAGTGTATGTTAAGTAATCTTGTCGCACCCTATTTCATGGCATTGCACGTCATTTTTCTTGTTAATTAGTGCATTAGCATTGTATTATTATGCATGGTAGACATATCGCCCTGTATGTAACCGTTTTATCCTAGCGTATTGAGTGCATGCAGTGTGTTCGTGGTCATGGGATGGTGCGACCGTTTCATCCTGGCACATTTGTTTGCCGCATTTACTTGTAATCGTTTCCTAAATTTTCTAGCTATAATAAATGGAGAAGAAAATTGAAAAGCTGTGAGTTGCTCTCTGTTTTTCCTGGGTTGTTAGCAGACAGCTCTCTGTTTTTTCTTGTATGTGTGAGTCCAGATGTTCGTGTGTGTTAGCAGCCAGCTCTTTGCCGACATGCGTGCCCTTTACCGATAGCTGTTCATGATCATTCTAGAATTAAAATTGCCCAAGTAATTCACATTTAGCTGGAGCAGAAGGACACTTACGATCAAGGTAGGAAAGTGCGAGAGCAAATAGGCTGTTCAGAACAATAATGTAGACAATTAATACGCCTGCACCAATCAGTTCAGAACCAGTAGGGTTCAGGAAGAAGCCCTCGGCTTTTCATTACAGCGACACCTACGGTGTCTCTAATTTGTATGGTAATAATAGGTGAGTTTTTTTTATGCTGTGTTTTATAATTTTTGGTTTAAAATTTTAAATTCTGTCTATCATAAGAGAGAGAGAATAGAGAGAGATACTTGTGTACTATTTTGGGTGATATAGATAAAGTCAGGACAGTATCTATTACAATCAACTTGTAAATTCTATCTTGAAAAAACACTTCGTTTAAAAGCTACTTACTATAGAAAGCTAAATCATAAGTTCAAAAAAAACCCACCCAATAATATGCGAGATAGACATATCAGTTCCCAAGGAAACGAAAATTATTCAGTTCACCAAACCCTAATTTGGTTGATGGTGCGGGATTTTGGAGCACAGTGACTTACATTCTTTTATTGCTTCCCCAGAAACTCATTTGTAGCAATGGCATTCGTTGCATAAATCAACGGCGACGACCAATATCAGCATGGCCATTGAGTGACTATGCCTGACCAAAATGAACTGAATGAATAGTGAACCCTTCTAATATTCTAGAGCATGGAAGTGGTTTTCATAGTGTAATTCTCTTGATTGATCATTAGGCTTGAACGTATTAAGTGTGCTTCAAGAAGATGTCAAGTTAAGGTTTAGGTCTTTATTTTTGAGTGCGATGCATTTATCCTTACCTTCATGAATAGATCAGTATCTGGATCTTGTATGTTTGCAAGCTTCTCTCTCCTAACAAGCTCCATCAACAGTTCTGCAGATGAGCTGCATGCTTAAAGTGATAATAATCCAGCAGTCATGTGAAAGCATGACATAACAATTAGCGATTACTTAGGCGTGCTCCTATTCCCTGGTATCTAGCAGAGAAGGAAAGCGTCTCTCGAGCCGCAATTTGTGCCATGTGCACATCATCCATGTGCAAACTCATCCATCTTATGCCCATTGTAAGTAAAACCCCTGACATCTGTTTTCCATCTTTTTGTTAGTGCATGAGCGTTGCGTAGTTAGGGTCTGTTTGGGACTGCTCTGCTCCGGTTTTTCCAACTCTGCTCCACCAACTCCAGTCTGGAGCGGCTCCACTCTGGAGTTGCTGGAGCAGGTGGCCTGTTTGGCATGCAGCATGACTCCAGCTCCAGGAATGGGAGGTTTTCCTAAGAAAGGTCTAATATGCCCATGGATGATGTTTGGTGTATGTTTTGATGTTTTAAAAGCATATGTGAGTGTTTGTTTGGTTTTACTAATTGAAATATGATGTAAAAATAAATAAATACAAATAATTTAGTAAAAATATTAGCAACACATGAATAGACCCAAAAGGCTAAAATCCACCCCCACCAATAGATAAAACTTGCTCTTCTGACGTTTGCAAAGTATGCTAAAAATAATTATCAATAATGGACTGAATTAGAAGAGTACTAGCAATCCAGTGAACAATTACTTTTGTCAATTCATTGATGTCACGATGGAATCTACAGACCAGGAAGTACCGTTGCTCATCATCATCATCGTGTATAAAATAACAAGATCAATCTTGCTCAAAAGATCTGTTGCTGACCAGAAGCAGCACGACGCGGACATCGAACTCCGGCGCCTTCCACAGGCTGTGGCAGCGCGCGGGTTGGATTGCGGCATCAGCGCCGCGAGAGCCGCTGGCGGCAGTGGCCTCGACCGGACCAGGCCGACCCTCGGCGCGGGCAGCGAACCTCACCGGTGCCTTCGGGACGTGTTGGCGGCGGCGTTTTTTTCGGACGGGAGAAACAGGCGGACGAGGAAGACACGCCGTGCGGAAGAAAGAAAGAAAAAAGAACGAAGGGGTATGTTTGTGTAATCAATGGCATAGGTGGGTAATTTTCCCTCAACTCCATGAGGAGGTATGAATCTCTAGTTTCTGGAGTACCCGTTGAGGAGCTCCACAAAAAACGTGGAGTTGGCCCTCAACTCCACCTTTTTCTTGGAGCAGAGTTCTTGGAGCTGAATCTGTTTGGCTAGACAAACTGGGAGCAGAGCTGAAAAATCCGGAGTAGAGCAGTCCCAAACAGGCCCTTACAACCAGGGACATTCTTATCGCCAAAAACTACCGGTCATGTGTTGTCGGTGGGGTCCAACAGAAATTCAAACTGGGCAAAGAAAATTGGGATTCAACTAATTTTCATCAAGTATAAAGGAAATTTACAATTTTTTCAACCTTTTATTTTTACATATAAAAATTTTAAATTTCAATTCAAAAATTTCATCTGAAAAATCTGGTAGCCACTAGTTACCGGTTCTATCGCTACCCTCAGATAAAATTTATAAACCGATAGTGTTTTCCCTGGTTACAACATGCTATCTTCGACTACTTATTCCAGATGAGGCCTACATAGTTATTTGATTCAGATGTAATCAGATTATGGATCGCATATTCACATATGGACTACCTGCAAAGTTTGATAATCCCACCAACATATTTCAGTATAGGGATCTTAGCCTTCTTAGATGGAATAATATGAGGAAATTTCAATATGTCTTGTCCCAGGTGTTGCACAAATATACAGATCACCGACATCAGAATACGCGTAAATTCACAGCTGCAATTCATAATGTAAAATAGATCAATGGATTTGGTACCTCCATCTTGTTCATAAAGTAGTTTACTATTGTAGGGACTCCTCTCTTCCCCATATGTGCTTCAACATCTATGCTTAGGTTTTCAAACCGGACTTCGATTGTTGGGCGCTTTATTCGAACACTGCATGAAAAGCACAGATATGAGACTTTTTGGCACTTTCGGCTTTTTTGAGCCTGTATTTATAAAAATGGCAGTAGTAGTACGAAAATAGCAAAATATCGTTGCTAATGCACAGTGGCTGTGCGGCAGCCGTGGGGGGGGGGGGAGACACATGGCCTTTGCCACCGTGCGGCAAAGGGCTACCGCACGGCCACCATGCAGAGCCCAAATAGTAGGGTAATTAGCACTAATCTAATCATAATTAGGGATTTGATTTAGGTACACTGCTTGTTTGATTTTTTAGATATAGTAAATGAGCTTTAAAAATTACAAAATTTTATGTAGAGCCCCTAACGCAGTGTACTTAATTGTGTTATTGTTTCATAATTTTATCCATCCTAAATTTCACTAAAGAATTTATTTAATTAGACTATTCGTAGGAATTTTTAATGTAGCTGACCGACCACACTTGCAAGCTTAACGAGCCCCTGCGGCAGCATTGGAACATGACTACTTCCGCATATGTTGCAAGCCTCATTAGCCACCTAGTTGCGACAGATGTGTCCATCTCTCCCAAGATACTGATGTCAGAAGTCGCCAATCTAATTCCTACGAACAGTCCACTTGAAGGAATTCTTTAGTAAAATTTATAATGGATAAAATTATAAAAAATTACAGAATCAAGTACGTTGTGCCGGGAGGCTCCACATAAATTTTTGTAATTTTTGAAGCTCATTTGCTATATCTAAAAAACAAACAAGCAGTGTACCTAAATGAAATCCCTAATTATGATTAGATTAGCACTAATTACCTTGCTAATTGGCTCCTGTATGGTGGCCACGTGGCCTTCGTGCTGTCATATGGTGGTCGTATGGCAGAGGTCACGTGTCGCTCCCCTAGGGCTACCGCACGGCCACCGTACGGTAGAAGCCACATTTTTGCTAATTTCGTATGACTATTGTCATTCTTGTAAATACGGGTTCAAATACAAAAAAAATTCCAGATATGTTCATATGTATTATAGTATTATTGTATTTGAGCTTTGCATGTTAAGTCTTTACTTTCAGTGATCATTGAATTGCTGTTTTTCAAGAAGATAAGTTGGTCTTGAAGATTTTATTGCTCAATTGAAATTCTTAGAATAAATCAACTGAAAATGTAGAAGGTCTTACAATACATTTTCTACGTTGTAGAGAACAAGATGAAATTTAATTTGACAATCTGTTGGTAAAGTATGGTGAGAGAATTATATGGGCGGTCATCTGTCTATCAAACATCAACCTAATTTGTGTCTTTCCTGATTTGCTTCGCTTCCGTACATATTGCTGTGCTGACTAGGGAATTGCAAATTACCATAACGAGTTTTTATTAGCTTTTTTCAAGAAAACACGTTTTTATTAGCTAAATCAAAGTTACAGTGACAATGAAAAGGGAAAACTGGTGGCAAAATATTTGCAAGTGGGCATTGGAATACTGAATACAAATGAATAATCATAGTAGCTTTTCATAAACACGAGTGGTATTTTCATCAGGTTTTCCGTATCTTTTATTGGCATAGTGGGATCAAGGAAAACATTTTCATTTTAAAAAGTTTTTCGGACCCCTCGGAGAAATCCGAAATTCAGAAATTCCAAAAATTTTAGGTATTTTTTAGAGATTTTCGGTCAAAATATTCGAACATACCATTTAAATTTAAGGAAAAAAAACAAGGAATACGTACAATTCGATCTAAACCGACCGGCGCCGCCTCCCCTCCCGCCACCACCGCCCGTGTCGCCTCCCCCTCCCGCCACCAGCATTGCCCGCACCGCCTGTAGTCACTCGCCATCTGCGCTGCCTCCCCCTCCCGCTACCGATGCCGCCCACGTCACCTCTCCCTCCTGCCACCAGCGCCGCCCGCCCCGATCAGGCTTTCCCTAGGATGTAGGCGGTGCACTGGGATGGCCATGGGCCTTGCAGCCATAGGTCGAGAATTTTTGAAGTGGGCCGAATTTTTGACCGGGATGGGTTTCTTTCGGAGTGCACCGAAATTCGCAAATTTTGGCCTGAGAATGTGTTCCCTGGTGGAATAGCCTGCTTCATAGAGGCTTATCTCGAATTGTACATTTTTCAGTAACATAAATCAAGTTTCTCTTTCAATTTGTCGCATATTTATGAATAATGTAATACAGGCGCTTCCTCTCCTCCGATCCCCTGCTTTCGGCGTCAACCTCCCTTGCTCCAGACGGTCCGTCGTCGTTGAGAAGGCCACGGCTGATGCGAAGGGAGATCGGGAGTCTCTCGATGGCCGCTCATTTCCCATTGCTGCCGTCTCCATTCCTTCTCAGGCTTCTAGTTCTTGGCACCTCCTCGATCTCCGGCTTAACTGAGACACTGAACTGTGAAGTGACTATGGCAATTGGCGATAGCTTTTGTAGCCTTTATAGGGTCCCTGCCTGCCTTTAGGCATGAAACATCTGCGGTGGATGGTAATTTGCATCAAAGGAAATCAAATTCAGAATGCCACTCTTTTCGACAGAGATTTGGAGTTGTTCTTGTGTGTTTGAAACGGTTCACTAGGTGCAGTGTCACGTTCTGTAACACATATTTCTCAAGGCAATGAAGAAGATGAGAAGATTCTTGAGCCAACCCCCTGGATTACACAAGGTAGGTGCAGCAATCCAACGCAGGTGTAGGGCTGGCTACGCAGCTTGTCTTTGGAGCTAGTTTCTTTTCAGTACAATACGTACTCCATCTCTATACTACATGAGCCTACTCCCTATCTTCGTTTTAATATATAAGGCCCCTTCACAATACTGCTCCCTGTGGACAATGTAAGATTTTTTTTCAACACTGGTCCCTTTATACGATGTAAAACCGTTCGTGATCTATATAGGTTTTGAGTATACGTTGTTAACTTGTTTCACCTTTTATTTTCCCCCTTTATGCTACTAATTCATTCTTTTTTTTAGGGTACAAGGCAAACACATACAACCCACGCACACCCACTCACACTACACACACGCATACGTGTCTCCTACACATGCTAGGATATAATCGGAGGCTCAACAACCTCCAGAGTGTGAGAACGCGTTGTCTCACTAAACGCGCACACATGTGTACCCCCTCTAGAGGATACTGTTCACTGAACAGTACCCCCGAGAAATGAGAAACACTAAGTTCGATCCCAAGGATCGTACCCAAACTAAAGAGGTGAACACCCTCGCCTCCTCCCACTGAGCTATGGCTCAGGCCTTTGCTACTAATTCATTCACTCCCTGTATGATGGGTTCAAGGGTGGACCCAGGATAGCCCAAGCCCTAGGCTAGACCGGCTGTTCTTAAGTAAAACCTGTATTTTGGCGTTATTCCAGAGAATCTTCATGGGCTTTTGCTACGAAGTCTAGTTCCACCCCTGGATGGGTCAAGATTCCATGTTGTTTGTAGATTTTGCATGATCTCCATCGTTTGTTCTCCAAAATGAGTACAAGTTATGGGAAAAGGAAGTATGATAGGTGGGACATGCTCATCAATGATACAACAGCGGTGGTGATGCACTGGAGGTGGGAAATTTGGAGTGGCATGTCTGAGGCAGGATTTGCATGGCATGGCAATGTGGCAGTTGACAAGATGATAGGCGGTGGCGTTAGTGGGTCCAAGGCCATAGTGAGGAGAGAAAAGGAGGCCAAATGGGCCGTGCTAGCATGAGTTGGGCTTGGTGTGGTGGGCATGGCTAGTTTGGGCCAAGAGGAGGGAAGGGAAAGTGATGGGCTGCACCTCGCTGGAAAGGAAAGAAATGGGCTAAGGATAAGAGATTCAGTCAGAGAAATTGGAGTGAAGAAATTGATTTATAACTTTTGATTGTTGCTTTCAAATTTGGTTCAAATTTGATCAAATTCAGTCAAATTTCAACTTTTCCAAATAGGGTGGATTTTATTTGGAGCTTGAAGCACAAAAAAGAGTTTGAAATTGACAAGAATAGAGACTAGCACTTGGTCTAGCAAGACCAGTCACTGGTCCCAACCACCTAAGACCACATAGGGATCCATCAATGTCACTGGTCTCGCTGAAACTAGTATGCCTTACACAAAGCACATCACTATGATACCCTTGGTGTAGACTACGGGCCTAGGGAGAACATACATAGTGGTCCGCACTCGTGCCGACTCATACGACACCATTTCCATGTATGCAGGAAGACATTATCTACTCGTGGAGTCAGCAATGGCCCACCTCACGCGCGATCTAGGAGCATGACCACGTCTACATGGGAAACAAAGACGCATTTGCCTACGTCCCTGTGAGGACAATCGCTGCTAGGACCAAGGCTATAAAAGGATGTGGATGCCCAAGACTTCGGGAGGACCTTTAGCTTGTACGAAAGCATAGATTACACTCACGACGATCCGCATCACCGGTGTTGAGTAGCTAGGCTAGGCTTCAGGCTAGTTTCCTTTCCAACACCAAAATTATAATCCCATTTGGAAACATTTTCAATTGAAGGAACTACATAGAAGTAAGGCTATTACTCAGACTACGAGGGCCTGAACCTGGATAAATTCTCTCCATTAGAGTTCGTTGATCCCTGCATCTCTTGAGAAGGGCTACTTTGCGATTAGTGACTACATGTATCAAAAATCAGGAAAGGGGCCTTGCGAGGAGGGGTTCAAGGCCCTCCCCTAGAGAAAATTTCCCTCTCTAGTGTGTTGGTTTCCGCATTGACATGGTCCTCGACAGTGTGCTCATGTTCCTTGAGGAATGTGGTTCTAAGGTTGCAATATTTGGCCTGTGAAGATATGAGGAGCAATAAGTATTACTGATTTTTATAATTCACCTAAAACTGGTGAGAGTACTAATTTTTATGGATGCTACTAACTGATTTTTTAGTGAATCTAAATCCAATTTGAATGTAATCCAGAGCCAATTTGCCATCAGTATAAGCTCACATACAACACGAGAAGTTGGAGAGAGGTAGTCATGAGAAAAAGAAGTTGGAGAGAGGGAGAGATAGGCTGAGATTCATGTTGACAGATGACACTTTTTAGAAGCATCCCTGACCAGGCGTGCCATGCTTAGGCCTGCACCTCGGCACGGCAGGCTGGTCAGCACAACATGAACAATACCACTTATATGGTAGGGCAGTGTTTTAGGACCGAGAATGGCGACAGAGGGTGAATGGTGTCGATCAATTTTCCCTCCATGTATTCTCCGAATCAACACTCAAATAGCTACTAAGCTATCGAGATTAGAATTGGAAGCCAAAACCTAAAGAACTAGCTCAAGAAAACAAAATCCAGAAGACAAGAAATCCTGGAGGTCAGACCTCTGCAACCTAGAGGTCAGACCTCTACCATGGGCCGGTCTGACTAGAAAACTCCACTAGTTTGACCTCTAATTTAGGAATAGAGGAAATTTAGCACTATTTCAAATTCAAAAATCGATGAAAGTTTTAATCCACGACTCTAAATGACTTGAAACTCAAACCAAGGAACAGTGAAATTAGGCAAATAAATAGTAAAATTAACACTATTTCAAATACAAAAATCCTTGTAACTTTCAACTCGTAGAGCCAAATGACATAAAACTTGGTGTGCACCTTCTCTAGAATTTCACAAACCTATTCCAACCAATGATCAAGAAAATTGTTATCAAAATTGTGACCTTTTTCAATTTGAAGGAATGTTGCACCAAAAACGAGTAAAAACCTAAAACGGTGAATATGACTTGCTCGTGGGTAGATGAATGGCCAAGATGGCTGTAGATGTGTTCCCACATGTCATAATAAATAAGAACACCAAAGAAATTGAGGTAGAAACAGCTAGATCGAGAAATCTCTCAGGCCAAGAAGAGTAAAAATCGGGCAATTTCAAGAGGTTGCCAACCAGGTGCCTAGATGATGGGGATTGATTTTTAAGAGTTATCTCCATCTCTTACATGTTCTTAGCACAATGAGATCAAGAAGGAGAAGTGAAAGCACCAAAAACTAAACTAAATCAAGATTTCATTACTTAAATACAAGAGGGAAATACTTGGACAAATTTTGATCTCTATTGATACTTGGAGATGAATGTTTATAACCACTCTCTAGCCACACACAAAATAATTTTATTTATAAACTGGGATCAACATGATCAAGGTGTGTGACTTGCCTTGCTCCTCGAGTGGGTGTGATTCGTCATCGAAGAATTCTCCGAATTCGTCGCAGTCTACACATGAAAACAACCCACCAAACTCAAATAAAATCCAAATATTTAAATTCAGTGCAAAAATGGATAGAGAGGAATTTTTGACAAATTTAGAAATTTGAATGGGCTAAATCGGAGTTAGGATGAAGGAGAACGGACTCCTAGAAGTTTAAAATCAGAGAAAAAGGAAAAACTAGGTTTTTTGAATTATTTTTCTAAAGGAAATTGAAATTATGACGTCAGCACTAAATTTCCTTTTTCGGCCAAATTATTTTTCTATTGAAAATTTGGGTTTATGACGTCAGCCCTGGGGTTGCTGACTGACAGGTGGGCCCTGGTTTACATGGACCAGAGGGAGAGCTGAGGTGGTGAGGGGTGTAAAGTGGCTGCTGACTAGGCCTCCTTTGCTGACATGCCTCAACACGTGGGCTGCCAACTCACCCAACATGCCGACGTGGCTACCACATGGCATGGCCTGTTGACGTAGTGGCCGGGTGCTTGCGGGGCACCAGTGTGGTTGCTGTGCGCTGGCGTGGTCCGCTAGATGGCCTGCCACCTCGGTTGTCCATCCGACGTGGCACGTCGGCCGGTGGCTGGGCACGAGGACCAAGGGTCTCCGGTGCTCCGGCGGGCGGCAGCGGCCGACAAGGGGCGCATTAGGAAGAGGAACTCATGGGGATTCTATTAGTGCACGGGATGCTCACCGAGGAGGGCCGAAAGACGGTCGGCGGCGAGAGAGGCGGTGGCGTGTGCTCGGGCAACGGCGGCGATCGTGCTCCGGTGGTCCTGGGGCTCGGCCGAGGGGTGCATGGTGATCGCTGGGACCCGGGGAGGGTGTGGGTGGCGTCGACGAGGTGTGAGGCGGACGGAGGCGGTGGCAATTGCTCGCCGGAGGCTGGGCGGCGCTCGGGGAGAGAGGGAGACGGCATTGGGGTGCTTCGAAGCCCAAGAGAGCGGGAAGAGGGCGGAGGGAGGTGGTATGAGGGAAGGAGAGGCCGAGGGGGCCCTTATATGGGGTCGAGGAGGGGGTAATCGGTGAGGATTGCTCGCCGAAAAATATGACCTGCGCAGATACGGTCGGAGGGGAAAGGAAAGGGGAGGGTAGGGAAGAAAGGGGAGCGCGAAATCAGATCCCACACGCTTCGCGCTTTCCAAAACCGAGATGAATCGAAAAAGGAAGGAGATGGGAGGCGGGGATTCAGTCACCGGCGCAAGGAAGGAAAGGGGGTGGGAGGAAGAAGGAAGGCAGCGTCGCGAGGGGGACGAAGGGTCTGTCAGGTGGGACCCACCTGTCAGCGAGAGTGTGAGAGGGCAAACGGTGTCCACCGGATGAAGACTAGATAGCTCAGATTAGATCTAACAGCGTGGTTTAGATCTGAACCGTTGGCGAAGGGGTAAGTGGCATCGGGTGGCTGAGGTTAGACCGAGCGGGAATGGATTAAATCCAGGCCGTCGGTTTCGGGAGAAAGGTGGGCGGCCAGATGGGCGGGCGCACGTGCACGGCTAATCTAGGCCTTCCACGCGTCAGCCGAGGAGAGGGGAAAGGCGAGATGAGCCGGAGCGGTTGGATGAGGCCAGAGGTGACGTGGGCGCATCCTGGACATCCACCTGTCAGCCGGAGAGAGAGGGTGCGGGTTTTAATATTTTATTTAAGGATTTTGGATTTCCAGAAAGCCTAGGAAAATAATTAAATCTCGGAAAAATACCAAATAAAGTCCAAAAATTCCAGAAAAATTCACAGAAACTCCTGGGATTATTGTGGACTTAGGAAAAATATTTTCAACAACTTTTCTGCATAAAATTTTAAATTTTGATTTCCCTTAAAATACTTTTTAATCTTTAAATTAACTTTTAAAAATCCAGAAATAATTTTGGGATGTCACAACCTACCCCCTTAAAAGAATCTCGACCTCAAGATTCTAACGGGCTAGTAGAAGAGAACGGTAGTTCCGAAAATCCTATTTTTTGGTCTCCAACGGCTAGTTTCAAGGTGTGGGGTATAAATACTCCCTTGTGGCCGGTTGGGGTAAGATTTTTAGCACTCCATTTTACTCTCTTGAGCTAATGTGAGCTTCTCCTCTTAATTATGCATGTGTTGCACCTTGGGAGAAGGAGAGAGGTCTCTAGTTGCATGTGTTGCATCTAGAGGTGGATTTTATATCCACTTGAGCTTGTGCATTCGTTGCACGTGGTGAGAGTCATGCAAGAGGCTTGACTTATTACTCTTAGAGTTTGCCGACTCTTAGATGGCATTGGAGGCATCGTGCGTGGTGATCTTCTCAAAGAAGGTTGTGAAAAGACTCGGCAAAGTTGTGAAGGTTGTAGCTCACCTATCCGGAGCGGAAAAGAGCTACCATTAGTGGATTGAGGTGTTTTGGCTTAATTCGTGGAGCCGGTCCAATTCATTTAGAGTAATCTCAACGTGGACTAGGGAGACTGGGAAATCTCCGAATACCATGATAAAAAGAGACCGTGTCAATTGTGGTTTGTTTCCTTGTGCTCAATTTATATTCAAGCAATTTACATATATAGAATTAAATTGATTGCTTGTTATCCTATAATTGCAAACCTTGACATAGCATTAAGGTATTAGCGCACTTAGCTGAACTTATTTGATCTAGGCGCTATTTGTGATAAACCAAATTGATTTAAACTTCCGCATTATATACTTGGATTAGACAAATAGAACAGGTCTTTAAATTGATATTAATTAGAAGAAGAATTTTTAAGACCGCCTATTCACCCCCTCTAGTCGGCCTCCTCGATCTTACATCACCCCGCAAACCTCAATCATCTTCAGCGGCCCCTTGATCGTCTAGACCTTGGCTCCTCTTGAGCGCAATCCTGATTCCTTGACCATTTTGGACCTAAGCTCTCCTATCTTAGTCCCGATCCCGTTTGCCTCACTATGATGCAGCCTCGGAGTACTACTACTGACATAAACAAGCAAACCATCATGTAGTATTGCATGAGACAAAATCATCAATTGACATAATTAATCCATTTAATGCACCATGCAAAATGTATATAACCAAAACTCTGATCCTATACCTAGGACCAAACAATAAATCTATGTGCACACAAGCAACAATCTAGGTCAAACCAACTCATCGCGAAACTCAAAACCCCAAAATACAACTCTTAGCCAAAACAGGACAACACCCTGCCAATCTGACCGGACCCCCATACTGGTCAGATTGCTGATAGGGGTTTGTCCGACCAATATGAGCCACTGGTCAAACTGCTAAGGGCATCCAGTCTGACCACTACCCCTTTGGCCGGTCAGACCGACCTGATTGCCAATCATTCCAAAAATCCAACAAATTACAAACTTTGATTTCAAGCCTTCTCAAATACCAAACTCAAACTCCGTAAAGTCAATTACACATCACAACCACGAGGTGATCTCCACATGGTCTCGCAATCTTCCCCTTGATGAGTATATTGATAAACACAAAAAAGGTAAGAAATTAAGTTTGTGTTTGAAAAAAAGACAAGAAGTCACAAGAGCCACACATGGTCCATTTGAAAGGGAAAAAAGAGTTCATGATCATGTTGGCAAAGTGTGGAATAGAGCAAACATCAAGAATGAACAAAAGCTCCGAATCACACTTCAAACCTTACAAAAGCTCAATCTTGCACATGGTCCAAAGAAAAAACAATTGTTCGTCATGACTATTTTCATAGTAAGAGAAGGAACCAAAAATATAAAAGAGAGCAATTGAAATGCAATGAAGCTCCTTCTCGCTCAAAAAAAATCTCATCTTGGCATTTTAGGTTCCAATTAGCAAGTTTTACAACTAAGATCACTTATATCACTAAAAATGCACATTCTGCCCCTTTATGCAATTTTTCACCCCTTAATGTCTTTTCTCAACCATTCTCTCCCTTTTGCCAATAGACATCAAAGGCTAATGCTCCCTCTCAAAATGTGCATGACGCTATTTGGAGCACAGGAAGAATAAGAGAGAGAGAGAGAGAGAGAGCATATATTCATGTATGAAAATGCAAAACCTAAGAGCTTTGAAAATTATTCAATGTGAGGTTCAAGTTAAAAAGATACTACTTAAAGCCACAAAATAAATACAAAACTATCTAGATCATAAGGAGGCATATACAACCAATTTAGACAAGATAGCACAATTTAAAGTATTCAAACTAATTTCAAGATAAGAAAGGCTTCAAAATTAATAAGTTTATCTAGAAGAAATCATAAGAGGAAAGAGCATAGGATCTTTTTACGAAGAAATCGGAGTTCTGGAGGGACCAGAATAAAAGAAATCATAAGAGGAAAGGACATGATTGTAAAGCATAGATTCTTTGAGGGATAATTTGCAAATTGCCAAAAATCCCCAATACATAACCAGTGCTGCTGCTATTGCAATCCTTCGAGCCTAGCTTGCATCTATTTTTTCCATGGTCTCCCGTGCTTCTCCCCTCCCCTCCCCTTTCCTTCTCCACCACGGCGCCAGCGAGGGCCGGGCCGGGCCTGACCTCGCTGGATGCAACCACTCCTCCACTGCGCCTCCACCTGTGCGCCGTCATCCTTCTCCTTTCGTGGCCGCCCAAATCCTCCCGCAGCCACCACTTCTTCTCTTCCTCTTGGCCGCCTCATCTCCTTCTTTCCTTGCCTCCCCTTTACTCCTCCTCGCTCTACTCACTCTCCCACCGAGCCACCCAACTTCACCGCCTTTCCCTCTCCAGCTCTCCTCTTCGTCGGTGCGCCACCGCGCCTTTCCTCCCTACCCACCCCGCGCCTTCTGCACCCGATGACTTCAGCGACCACGACTCCACCGTTCACTTCTTCCTCGGCCACGACTACGACTCTCTCCTCTGCTACTTCACCAGCACCACTAAGTTATTCTTCCTCTACCGCGACCTCTTCTTCCTCTTCACCACCTCGGCCACAAGCTCCAACTTCATCAACGCCAGCAACCACCTCCTCGGCCTAATCTTCCTCACCGGCGTGTGCTACCACAACTTCAACCCCCCTCCACTGCTTCTTCTTCATATCGGTTGAATCCACTCCCCCATCTCCATTTACTGTTCACTTTACTGCTCATTTTTTTGTGCATGTTGATTTGTGAACTATGATGTATACATGTGGATTTTAATCTGTGCTCTGTGTGTATGTGCAGTGAGCTGTGGATGTGATTGTGAAATTGATGGATCAGAGGATTTGCTTCTGTGTTTGTTCTAAAATTGTTCAGAGATTGTTCTAAAATTGATGTTATTCTAGTGTTGGTACTGTTGCCAGTAGTTTAATTATACAATCTGTGCTTGTAATTTATTATCTATCATGGTGTTGAGATCTTTGTGTTAGTCATTTAGTCTATGATCAGTGGAGGTTAGTAGTAATTGCAAATTGGGATGTCTGTTTAGCTTTGTTAAATGTTATCCGTGTAGATGCTAGCTTGTGAATTGTGTCTATTGTGGGGGTGGCCCAACCCCCCGTGACTGGGCCGTGCAACTAATCCAGCATGTAATAGGCCCAATAGTGTAGAGGAATATACCAGTGTAAATATACCAATGTACCCTCATCCCTTGTAAATACTAAGGGGTAGAATGGAGATTTCCCATTCTACCCCACTCATATATATAAACCCCCAAGAGGGGCAAAGGGGAGGGACATCCTCTCATTCTCACCAACTCTCCCACAGATCTAGCTCTCCTCTTCCTCTTATATAAGTCCCCTTCTTCACTGTTTGGCCTGTAGCCACAACAGATGGCGCCGTCCGTGGGGACGACGAGAAGCTACATATGGAAGAAATTTCTCCGGCGTTCAACAAGAACAACAGTTATGTGGATCTTTCCTATCGTACTGCTTCACTCACGGTGGCTGTACCATCTGGCGGGCCATCAGCGACAGATAAGTAGCTTGCTTGCTAAAAAATTTAACCATCCTAAATAGATCTGGTCGTATGGGTTTTGCCTGTATCCTTCACCATGTTTTGTAGACGGTATATTGAATAGATCTAGCGGAACTACCCATTCTCATATCGCTATTATCTCCACTCTGCTGGGGGTGTTCATGCAGGGAAGTTATATCTTGGATGGTATGGGAGTCTGACCTTTCTGGCCAGAGTGATACACATGTCTTCGGCTTGTCCACTCCGAGCTCCGCGCGAAGTACACCTCGCCAAGCACGCCTTCGTGCCGCACTGGCTCGTCTCCGCGCAACTGTGGACTCCGGATCGTCGAAGGTCGCCTTGGAGCTTCGGAGCTTCCTCGCCTGCGGCCTCTGCAGTCTGGAGTCTTCGCTCGTGAGCCAGGCTCCGCGGCACCGTTGCGCGCCAGGACGCCCGCGCGCACACTCTCATATCCATCCGCAGACTTCACCTGTGCATGCACTCATATCCATTCACGTGCCTGTCCAAGCATATGTGTAGTTGTATACATTTCTGGGCGCACGCAGCTCCTCACACTGTCGGAGTCTACGCCGCAGCTCCGGCCTTCGAGCCACCGGCGTCTACGCGCGGAGTCCTCCGCTGGGAGTCCATACAGGCACGGCGTCTCCGCACGGAGTCCATGTAAGCACGATGCCTCCGCGCGTCGTTTGGCTCCGCCGCCTGCTCCGAGCTCCAAGGGTTGCTACGCTAGCTTCAACCCCACGCGGGAGACGGTCACCTCGGTGAGGAATTCGGGCGTTACGTCGCCTCCGTGTGCCCGGCTCCGTGCAGTACGTCGCCTCCGTAAGATGGACTTCGCACGCGCAGCTCGCCGTCGGAGCCTCCCGCCCGAAGTCCGGCTTGAAGTCCACGCATGCGTGAAGCACTCCAAAAAACTCGGCTCCACGCGCAGGGCTATAGCTCTAGCCTCCGCGCCTCAAGACTTCGCCTGCTGGCCTCTGCCTCGGCGGCTTTGGCTTCCTGCAGCCTGCTTCGGTGACGAAGTGCGGCCGTTGTCAAAGCCTGCTCCGCAGCTCCGTCTCCCCTGCGCCCCCGCGTCTATGCATCGTCGCAACTTCGCCGTGCGCACAGAGTCCGTGCAGGCACGGCGTCTCCGCTCGGAGTCCATGCAGACACAATGCCTCGGCGCGTCACTTGGCTCCGGCAACTCACATCGAAGGATCGTCTGCGCCGCCATACTCGGGCCTTCGCGCCGCCGGGAGCCTCCACGATAGAGTCCGCGCAGCCGAAGGCGGGCTCCGGCCATCGCTCGTCTCCGCGACGCCCCGAAGACCAGCGCGGTGACTTCGCCAACCTTCACTCGGCCCCGCGTCGACCTCCTTGGCCTCCGCTTGGCCCGCAACGGCTTCGTTGGCCTTCGACTCCGCGCACAACGACTTCGGCGGCCCCCACTAGGCTTCGTGACGGCTTCGCCGGTGTTCGTTCGGCACGTCCCTCCACGTCTGCCCGTCTCCGTAGGCTGCTGGGCTATACTCATTGGCAGCAAAACATATGCTCATCCTCGCGCATGCACGCATGCATGCCTGCATGGGTCGAATGGCAGCAGGCGTGGGAAAGTATACATGCACACATGCATATGTTGATGGGACACACACCAGACTCTGAGCAAACCATAGCGACCATCGAAGTGGCTCTGCACCCCTCGAGGAGGCCTCCGCCAGCTTCACGCAGCCAGGGCCTCTGCACCTACGGAGTCTACTCCGCGCCACCACCATACCGCCTGGTACGTGCTGCACATGATTATGTGCGAGGCTCTAAATCCCCGCTGCATTTCTTGCGTGCATGGCTTTAAGGAAACGGTGATGCAGCATATTGTTTATTGCGTTTGCAGTTCCGTTCTAAGAGCATTTGATTTCGCCGTTTTTACTTCTCCGTTTTTACTTTTCCCGTGCGGCATTTGGGAGTGCTTTGTTGTCGTAAGTCTTCGGCCATTTCTTTCATGCCTCTGTTTTGGCCCTCTTTTGGATTTAAATCGCACGGTCGCTTCGGGCGTCGGCGTACTCCCCGGAGTATAAAAAAGACGCGGATGCTGTCCCTGCGCACTCTGCTGAGTATAAACAAGACGCGGATGCTCCGCGCACGAGTGGATGTTGTCCCCACGCGTACTCTCCGGAGTATAAAATAAGACGTGGATGATATTCCCACGCACTCTACGGAGTATAAATAAGACGTAGCGTCGAGGTCCGCCTCTGCCCGCAACGCGCAGAGGCTTGCCTCCGCGCGCAGTCTACGGACTCTAAAATAAGACGTAGCGTCGAGGTCCGCCTCCGCACGTGCCAGTCTACGGACTCTAAATAAGGTGTAGCGTCGAGGTCCGCCTCCGCACGCGCCAGTCTACGGACTCTAAGTAAGACGTAGCGTCGAGGTCCGCCTTCGCACGCGCTAGTCTACGGACTCTAAAATAAGACGTAGCGTCGAGGTCCGCCTCCGCACGCGCCAGTCTACGGACTCTAAAATAAGACGCAACGGGGGGACATCTCCGCGCGCACTCTACGGAGTATAAATAAGACGCGGATGTTGTCCCTGCGCACTCTACGGAGTATAAACAAGACGCGGATGCCGCGCACGCATGGACATTGTCCCGATGCGTACTCTCCGGAGTATAAATAAGACGTGGATGTTGATCCCACGCACTCTACGGAGTATAAATAAGACGCGGATGTTTTCCCTGCGCACTCTACAGAGTCTAAACAAGACACGGATGCCGCGCACACATGGACATTGTCCCTATGCGTACTCTCCGGAGTATAAATATGACGTGGATGTTGACCCCACACACTCTACGAAGTATAAAAACCGCACGATAGCCGAGACACCAGGGAGTGCATCGCTTTAGCAACGCACCGCCAGCATATCGCGCCCTCGCGCGCGTTGCATTAGGGAGTGCATCGCCAACTTCGCCGTCCGCCTTGCAGTTGTCGCCTCAGCGGGACGGAACGTCGTCAGCGCCCGACTTCGTCGTCCACCTGGTAGGCATCGCCTCGGCGGGACGGCATGGCTCCGGCGCAGGACTTCGCCGTCCGCATCGTAGGCATCGCCTCAGCGGGACGGCACGTCTTCGGCGTAGGACTTCGCCGTCCGCCTGGTAGGCATCGCCTCGGCGGGACGGCATGGTTCCGGCGCTGGACTTCGCCGTCCGCCTCGTAGGCATCGCCTCGGCGAGACAGCACGTCGTCAGCGCCCGACTTCGTCGTCCGCCTCGTGGCATCGCCTCGGTGGGACAACACGTCTTCTGCGCCGGACTTCGCCGTCCGCCTCGTAGGCATCGCCTCGGCGGGACGGCACGTCTTCAGCGTAGGACTTCGTCGTCCGCCTAGTAGGCATCACCTCGGCGGGACGGCATGGCTCCGGCGCTGGACTTCGCCGTCCGCCTCGTAGGCATCACCTCGGCGGGACGGCACGTCGTCAGCGCCCGACTTCGCCGTCCGCCTCGTAGGCATCACCTCGGCGGGACGGCACGTCCTCGGCGCCCGACTTCGCCGTCCACCTCGTAGGCATCGCCTCGGAGGGACGGCACGTCCTCGGCGCCGGACTTCGTCGTCCGTCTCGTAGGCATCGCCTCGGCGGGACGGCACGTCGTCAGCGCCCGACTTCGCCGTCCGCCTCGTAGGCATCGCCTCGGCGGGATGACACGTCTTCGGCGTAGGACTTTGCCGTCCGCCTGGTAGGCATCGCCTCGACGGGACGACATGGCTCCGGCGCTGGGCTTCACCGTCCGCCTCGTAGGCATCACCTCGGTGGGATTGCCTCTGGGGTCTGTAAGCTACCAGTTGCATCGGCTCACCACTCGGCACCCTCGCGCTTGCTGTCGGGGAACGGGGGGCTGGGGTGGTTGATCACGTCAGCTCACCCATCGGAACCTCAGCGCTTGCTGTCGAGGGAATACTGTTGTGGGGGTGGCCCAACCCCCCGTGACTGGGCCGTGCAACTAGTCCAGCATGTAATAGGCCCAATAGTGTAGAGGAATATACCCGTGTAAATATACCAATGTACCCTCATCCCTTGTAAATACTAAGGGGTAGAATGGAGATTTCCCATTCTACCCCACTCATATATATAAACCCCCAGGAGGGGCAAAGGGGAGGGACATCCTCTCATTCGCACCAACTCTCTCACAGATCTAGCTCTCCTCTTCCTCTTCTACTAGTCCCCTTCTTCACTGTTTAGCCTGTAGCCACAACAGTGTCTATGATCAGTGTTCATGACATGTTCTTGTAGATGTCATTGTTTTTATGTCATTGTGCTTGTTATTATGTCTATGTGCTATCCTGTGAATTAGCTAGTCGGCAACCGTTCCTCCTACACTTGCTATCTTGACTCCTTCCCTTGCTTCTAGACCCCCTAGTGCTTCTCAACTCTCCCTCTTCCTTTTTTGTGGTCGGTCGTTAGCTAGGTTGTTCGTAGTTGTTTGTTTGTGTTGTCCTGCGCCATCGTCGTCTAATTAGCCGTCGACCATCTTCCTCCTCTTTTTCTCGACTCCCACCGTGCTTCTAGACTCTCTTCTTCTTACTCGTGGTCGGTAGTTAGTTGTGTTCGTTCGTGCGTGTTCATTTGTAGTCTCTCGTCGTGTTGTTCATTCGGTTGTGCGATTTCAATTCACACGGTCGTTCGTCTCATCTTTTGTTCGTGCATTCGTTCAGTTCGTTTATCGGTTCGTTAGTGTGCTTAGGGTTTTGTTCGGTCATATTTGGTAGTTTGTTTGTTCGGTTGATTCGGTAGTTGTTTTAGGTTTACTTTTTAGTTTTCTCCCTTGTTTCGATTGACTTAGCTTTAGTTGAGCATAGTAGCCTTAGTCTAGTCTCTGTGTAGAACACGACACTCACCACTATTTTAGTGGTAACCTGTGCACTTGCGGGTATGCTATTTTTGCACGATCAAGTATTTTGATGCCATTGCTAGGGGATTAGTTTAGAGTAATAGTGTTAGGCTATAGACTAGGTCGTTATTTGTTTTCTTTTGCTTGTTTTGTGTTTGTGCACACTTGTCTTTCATATCGTCATTATTCATATTTGTGATATATCATTAACTCCAAACCCTTTCCGTAGTTATTTCTCTTGCGTGTCCTTTCGTATCCATTCTCACAGGCTGTTTGATATAGGTACTTATTGAGACTATGGCTTACTATTATGATTCTCGTGGTTTTATGAGCACCCCTAGTACTTATAATACTCTTCAAGAACAGGTAAATTATATTGTCTCGTCAATTGGAGTGCTATGCTTTAGAGCGAGGGATTGTGTTAGAGAGTGGGCATGATCAGTATAGTTCTTTATCAGGTGCCCACTTTGTTGTTTCTATATGCCAGACTTGTGGTTTTCAAGGCCATTCACCCGCTGAGTGTCAGCGTGGTAATTCTCCCACACGAGAGTGTTACGGGATGAGCTTTGCTTAGCCGAGCGGGCCATACCCTAACACTTACCACCTTGGATGGCTTGAGCACTCGAGTCTATCATATGGTAACAACAATCCTAATATCTCATCATTTTCTTCTAGTACACCATTGCAGGGTTTTAGGTATGGAGATCAGGATTACTCACTGGTCACACCAGCACTATCCTGTACCTCAGCATCAGACTCCTAGTCCTGAGCTCGATCATATGACCAGATTTGAGGAGAGGATTTCTAGGATGATAGAAGATTTCGAGAGGAGAATGTACAGTGACTTCGCATCGGATCCGACACCTCCTACCTGCACTTTAACTATACCTTCACCCAACCAGTTTATCGATCCTGTGCCTAAGTTCCTAGTGCCACCTCAAGAGCCACCTCCCTCACATGAGGATCATGTTACCAGACTTGATGCATTACGCAAGGAATTCATGGTTGTGCCTCTTGGTGGTTATCGTGCGATGGCGATTTAGGACGAGATTGAGGCGATTATGAGCACCATGTCTACTCACGCGGATAGTTTTACCACTTCACAACCTTCCTTTAGCACAGAGATAGTTCTTAATAAAGATGAGAGTCAGCGTATCAGTCCTACACCTGATCTTGCTAGCGCTGGAGACACTACAGGCACACTTAAAGGCACCTCAATTGGATCCTTCACCTATTGACTCTGAGTGATATCATTGAGCTAGATGACGAGGACGTATCTCTTGATGATGATTGTTTCACTCTTGACTATGAGGATGAGTTTGCAGTAGATCCACTCTTGAGTTGTGATGAGTCAGATTCAGATGATGAGAGCTTTGTGCCAGATGATGAGTCATTACGGATATGCTTGTGAGTTCTGAGGTTCTACATCTTGATGAGGGAGTTGTTTCTGATGTCGAGAAGGAGCATATTTCTATTGATCCACCATCAGCTACATCCTTCGTTGACATCGCCCCTCTAGAGGTTTCTACTACCATGTATTCTACTTCACCTTCACTTCAGGTAGTATTGAAACTCCTCCCCGACCACCTTAGGTTTGATTTCCTTGGATCTGATGAGGCATACTCTATTATTGATTATGCTCATCTCACTTATGATGTGTCTTATCGATATGCCTACGTGATTGGATATTCTATTGATGACTTAGGGGGTGTTGACCCTATCACATATACTTGCCATATTTTTGAGTTTGTTTGCAGATTTACACTTCTGTTCCGTCGACTACGAGTGGACTTGACTTGAGTTGATATTCCTTGGGATCCAGGTGGATTTTCGAGGCATGCTGCTTCACAAGGAGGGCGGACATGTGCCTTTTCCATGTCCCGTCCTTGGCCCTCCTCCGGTTACACCCATATGAGCATCTCCTTTTCTTTTATTTTCATTTGTTTTGTTAGTTTTTGTTGGTTTCTCCTCTTTTCTTTCTTTTTATTGCAGGTCCCATGCTAGGCCCTCATTCTTGTACGTGCGAGAAGCCACAGGATGATTTGTCTACTTTCACTACATCATATATGCCCGGTGAGTTGTTTCTTACACATTTAAGCACATTCTTGATTCATTGCTCAATTTAAGCTTAGGGGAGGATTTGTATGTGTATGGATGATGTTCTAGCATGCTTGTATCATATTTGTGAGCATTTGAGCTTATTGCTGTGTAGATGATATATGGTCATTCTTGTGCATCATATTATGCTTATGTGATGATGTATGACCTTTACTAGTTGAAGAGCGGTTTGACTCTGGGAAATCTATCGAGTTCATCGTGTCCGCAGACGTGGTCGTAAACAGAGTTACGACCACAGCAACGAGCGGAGGTGTCCGCAGCTGCTGAAGATATGGTCGTAAAGAAGTTATGACCACGGTCAGAGTAGAAAATGTGGTTGTAAGCTCGTAAGCTTTACGACCACGACGACAGAGCCTTCAGCATGGTCGACAGAATCACTGCGTGGTCGTAATCGAGTCACGACTATGGTGATCGAGCCTACTACATGATCGAAAGAAGTGCAGCGCAGCGGCGGTGAACGTGGTCATAACTTCTTCTAAAGTTACGACTACGTGGTCGGAGCAGCGAGACGTGATCGGAGAGGTCACAACGTGGTCATAACGTCTCTCAGGGTAACCAACAGAGCGGTTGTGACGACTCAGGAGGTGGTCGTAGCTTCTTCAACGTGGTTGTACGGCTGCAGGGAGTGGTCGTACGACTCCTGGGAGTGGTCGTAGGATTGCAACATCGTGTTTGGTGTTTGAATTTTTTGCGCTCTCTCTAATCACTCATCCGAGTATCTCTACCACTAATAAACCACCAGTTATATCTTTCCTACAGCTACCCCAACAAATGTCCCTCGCAGTCAAGACCTCTCCTAGATGCACCAAACCAACTGCACCCAGAACCAACAAACCTTTCAAACGAAGGGACGATATCCACTGTAGCCTCTCCTTTCTCTTACTCACTCAAATCCAACGGCCGAGGTTGTTTGGATCATACCTCATCACTCATCGGTCATCCCATCCCGCGCCCACCCCGCGCGCGACTCCCCTCTTTCTCGACGCCCCATCTCCACATGCGCCTCCTTTCCTCTCCCGCACGGCACGGCAGGGCAGGGCAGGGCGGCGGCGGCGATCCTCCCCACCCCGCGCGCGACTCCTCCCAGGGCAGGGCGCGGCGATCCCCACCCCGCGCGCGACTCCCCCTCTCCCCCGCGCGCGACTCCTCCCAAGGCAGGGCGCGGCGATCCCCACCCCGCGCGTGACTCCAACTCCGACCGCCGCCTCAGTGTCTTCCTCTCCGACCTCCCCCGCGCGCTCAACTACGGCCTCCTCGACCTCTACTGGTCGCTCCCCACCGCCGACTCCCGCATCCCGGCCTCCTCCGACCCCGACCACCCGGCGCCGCGCACCCGCCCGCCCTACCCCAACAACCCCCTCATCAAGCAGTACAGCGCCGAGTACTGGCTCCTCGCCTCCCTCCGGCCGGATTCCGCATCCGCCAACTCTTCCGTCAGGGTCGTCGCGGACTGGAGGGAGGCCGATGTCGTGTTCGTGCCGTTCTTCGCCACGCTGTCTGCGGAGATGGAGCTCGGGTGGGGCGCCAAGGGCGCGTTCCGCAGGAAGGAGGGGAACGACGACTACCGCCGCCAACGGGAGGTCGTCGACTGCGTCACCGCGCACCCCGCGTGGCGGCGGTCTGGTGGCCGCGACCACGTCTTCGTCCTGACAGGTAATTCGTTTGGGGACTTGCAGATTTCCCGTGAGTGAGTTTTGGGTCGATTGAAGTGCCAGTAATGACAAGGGCCATTGTTTAGATTAGTCCTCCATTGTTGCCAATTCGTGTATATTTAACCAGTCTTGTTACTTAGGTTGTGTTGTTCTTGTCGTTGTTGTTTATTATACTCAACACCAATTCTCATCAAGATAGGTTGTCAGATAGTTTTTTGAATTTGATCTAAATGAAACAGAGCCCTTGAATAATCAGGTCAAGGTTCAACTTAGATTTGCACGATTGGCCCAGCTGATCGATAAGTGTTGAAGCAGATATTTCTGCAGCTGCACTTTCTGACAATGATATTTAGAAGGGTTAGCTAATCGACTGCAACTCTGACTGGATGAAGGCTCCTACTAAAAATTTTGGTTGCAGAATCAACTGATTGATCTGAAATCTTTGTTGCAGGAACTTCAGCTATAATAGATTCTCTGGAATAATCGGTGATGTTAAGCTTAATAGCAATGTAAGTTTCCCACATCTTGATTACTTAATAGCAATGTAAGTTTCCCACATTGCTAAGTTTTCATTTAGTACGATGCTGCCCGTGTATCTAAATTCCTAAACATGCCTGAATATAAACTCTCAAGCAGTTCAATCATCAAACCCCAACTCTAGCTAGCAGCCTACCCCATCTCCACCATAGGAAAAGTACCAACGCTAGGTTCTGGATCGCTACCATGATGTAAATACAATAATCTCTATGTATGTCTCTCTAGACCTTGGATATTTCTTGGAGGTTAGGATTTACACGAGTTCATGTAGTACTTGTCAGATGCGTTGATAACATTGTTGGTGTCTGGCACTGTCACTCCATTGGGTATTGTTTCTTCTCAAATGTTACATCTTATTGTCATTATACAATTGTAGGTGCACCAAGGGATGGCCGATGGCATATCATTAATTAAAGGCCAAACAAAGCAAAGACATACCATTTTATATATATTCCGTCAAACTCTTTTACAAACCTCCTTTTGCTATCTTGGTGTCCTGCTTCTTACAACGACAAAGAAGGATCCTCATCCATCTTTGAGTGACCCCGTGTATAAACTGAAGAAAATTGCGCTGAATGGTGATAGGTAGAAGCTACTAGAGCAGAAGGGTATCAAAATGGTGCAGGATTTTGTATGGTTGTACAATAACGATAAGAACAAACTGTGTGAAGTATGAGAATAAGTTCTATTATCTGCTAATTTGCTTATGTTCTCATCTAACATGTTCTGATATTAATAGGTATCTGACAAAACATGTATACTATCATCTTGTATAGGTTTGTGGAAGTATCCCAAATTGTGATTGCAACATCATTGTTGGACATTGCTCTGAGTTGTAATCCAGGACATGGATTTTATTCGTACTGCATTCCGGCGATGGATGCTACCATTTTCTTCAGCTCTCTTTATAACATTGTTGGTGCAGAATTTAATGGTATATAAATTTCTTACGAAGAACCTAACAATACTCAGAAGGTAATTATTATGCTTATTTTTACTACCTTTTATACTTAAATTATTTCACTTGAATGGATTTTCATTTATTCTGTCTTTCTTTTCTTGAGGTGAGCATAAATGCAATTCAAAATGTTATGTCCTGGCATATTGTGTATTAAATGGAGCTGCTATTTAGTGAAAAGCTCTCATCTATGTACTTCTCATGTTTATGGATAGCTAAGAATGTTTAAGGGAATATGGTTTCACACTTTTACTAAAATACAGAATTAAGTAGCTACCTCGTCAGTCTTTACAAGGCTTTGCTACTAACTATTGTTTGATATCCTGCTCTTCACCTTGTGTTTTGAACAAGAAAGCCATGAATTAATTGTAAATCTTACTTGCTATTTTTTTGGGCGAGGACTTACCTGTTGTTTCTCTGAATTAGCTATATCAGACCATGAGACCATGCACTTGCAAAGCTGTAATCCTTATATAGAAGTACTACAACTATGGGAGGTATCTGGTGCAAACCTTGACCAACTC
The DNA here is from genome assembly GCA_017311315.1 of Dendrocalamus latiflorus. Classification (NCBI taxonomy): domain Eukaryota; kingdom Viridiplantae; phylum Streptophyta; class Magnoliopsida; order Poales; family Poaceae; genus Dendrocalamus; species Dendrocalamus latiflorus. The sequence goes on from CM029664.1 coordinate 30,384,800, forward strand.
ATATCGACGTATGATATTGTAGGATATCAATCTACGTAATCTGATCGTTATATGAATCCATCTACCAAATACAAAATATCCAGGGGAAATTTTGGTGGACTCTAAATAATTTATGTGTATCATGTCTTGTTTCTCATGATTAAGATGAGTATATGGTAATTTCTAGACCCAACTTTTAGTACTTATGCACCTTTATATGCTACCTCAAGAAAAGAGAGCATGCACCTTATATAATTACATAAAATCCAAGCAATTTTTGTATAATCTCAGCTTTCACCTAATCAAAGTTGCTCTAAAAATCATACATGTTATTGTTTAAGATGACACAGAAGCACACCTATATAGCCATACAGGCATGATCCTTGCACATATATTTCTAATCTTAAAATATTTTAGCTTGTTGAGACATCAATATTTTTCTCTATATATTCAGGGTTTACTGGAAGAGTGCAGGGCAATTGCATATGACAATTTGAAAGTGGTCCAATATGAAGACGAAAATGCACATAGAACATAAGCTGATATTTGAGATAAGGGTAGTTGTTACCTGACAGCACTTGCTCTTGTTATTGAGCCTATTCAGGTATCTCCATTAAACATTTACTTTATTTAATTTCTTACCATGTGTTGTATTGCCATTTTTTTTGCTTGTATGACAAGTATTGTTACCATATACCGTGGATTGCAAAAGTGGATGAATAAATCTGAAATGTGTTTTTTGGACACAGATTGATAGTGTTCCTGGAATTTGTCCCCTTCTTGATTGTAGTAAGTTAATTTCTAATTTAATCACTATGGGCTTAAGATCAGATGAACAAAAATGAAATTTGTAAATGCTTATCAAGATAAACATCTTTCGTTTTAGGTAATGGAACGAGAACTACATCTAGGTTTTTTTTCTATTGATAGTGTTGCTGTCTTGTACTTCCACTAAATCATGTCTCCTCTAAAGGGCAAAATTTTCTTGATAATGAAATAAAATGTTTTTTCCTAAAACAATATAAATTGTACTGAAATGAGAATTTTTTCTACACTTATTGGTTAATTCTTTCTTATAGTTGTAAACAGGGCTTGGCTTTTCCCTACATATAAGGCTCTTAGCTTTATTGTTGTTCAATTTGCCAATTCCTTATCTACACCTCTCTGTCGACCGAAATGTGATGGTGTGTTGCGAAATCAACAAACCTAACCTAATTGCAAAGAAAGTGTCCACTGCAGTTATGTTCACATGAACCAAAACTATTCTTGCAAGTTGCAATGCTTGAGTGCTGCATAGATACAAATTTTATTTTCAAATATATATATGTAGTAGCTCATAGAGGATTTCAAGATTATTCCGAAAACACATCAAGGAATAATCTGAAAATCCTTATGCGATACATCATCCCTGGTTTACGTATAGGGTCCCCCCCCAAGATGTACTACTTCCTGTCATTGAACAATTGGCCGTTTCCTCATTTTATTACCATGAATTAGTCCATGTTCCTCCTGGAGGACCCATCTGTTGTATACCCCTTTGAATTGCACAATCAATATATATGCTTTCTTATATCCTTTTCATATTTTTGCCAAATCAAAGTTGTTTGTTATGCAGAGACGCCGTCAGGCAGAAGCTATTAATGGCCCATTGGCAATGATAGGATTGACTGCAGGATTGGTAGTGGAAGGTCAGACAGGGAAGGGTATCTTGGGACAGGTACTTAAGTTATAAAAAGGAAATCACCTCATAGTAGACAATAGTAATCAGAACCGATAACTGGTTTTCTGCCTGAGAAAGTTTTCAACAAATAACTGTGATATCTACTTGAAAATACCATACTTACCTAATTACCAGAACGTTGATAATAGTTCTATACTACTAATATGCGATCTTGTGTTTCTCTATTCCTGCAGCTAGCTGGATATCTGGCGGCTTCTTCTAGCTTATTTGGGCAATAGCATATTACCATTGAAGTTTTTTTTCACTTTCCTCAACCAAGAGAGCTCTTGTCTGAATCTTATTTGCTTGATCCAACCAATTTTTTTATAGTTAATCCAAGCTGGCTGTACAATGACAATGCAGATTTGTATTTCTAATGATCATACACGGTGTATCAAATCAAACATTGTATTCATATTCTTTTCCATGCGGTAAACAACTTCCGATGATTTTATTTAACAGATGAAGAGTAGTTTAATTCATCGTTATATGGCAAGATTGAAGTCAGCAAGCATGCTTAGCTTTATTCTTTTTATTGAAACCTTTGAGCTTTGGACCGAAGAAGTGGCTTGAAATTGAAGTCTGTGTTTGTTTGGGCAATACTCGGTTTATGGCATCTTGACTGATAAAAATGTTGCTTGATATCACCTTGATAATTTTGGTAGCTCAAGTATGTACTTACCATTGCTCAAAATTTGACAATGCTTCATGATAAAAAGGAGAACCGTTTACATTTGACAAGCTCGTGTAATTGTGTACTACTTGTGAATCCAGAAAGTGAGTGAACTGCGTCTTGGCTCAACTTTGCCCATGCTAGAAGAGATATATCTATTTAGAAAAACTGACACGTTATCCATTACTTCATTTAGCAAAATCAACTAACAGCAAATTAAAATTAGCATCTTCACCAGATCAATCCTAATTGCTCTATGGGGAAAGGCCCAAAAGATCAACTACTCAATTGCTGCTACTGTGCCACTACAACAGCACACAGTAACGGGCAAGTAGGCAAAAAAAAGGCACGGAAGCGAAGAGCTCCTGGAGTACCTGCAGGAGCGCGCGACGAGGCGGAGGGCGTTGGTGGAGAAGCCGGAGCACTTGTCGAGCTTGAGCTCCTGCAGCATGTGGCCGCGGGCGCGGACGAGGGCGGCGAGGTCGGCGTCGGTGACGGTCATGCGGCGGAGGTGGAGCGCCTTGAGGCACTCGAGCGGTTCGGCGAGCTCGGAGACCCAGGGCGCAGCGTAGGCGCCCCAGTCCTCCGGGATGAGCCCGTACATGGCGGCGCGCGGCCTCCCCTTGAGCGCGAGCGACTCGAGGCGCGGGAAGCGTGCGCAGAGGCGCGACGGGTCGGCGGCGTAGCAGAAGGCGACGGTGACGTGCTTGCGGGTGAGCGCGTCGATGCGGTGCCAACGGCGGCACACGAGCGACGCGGCCTCCCGGTCGCGCGGGTCGTCGATGTAGCCCATGACGAGGTGCAGCGCCTCGTCGGGGATGCCGCCGCAGTCGAAGCTGAGCGCGCGGCTGAGCCGCCGCGGCTCCGGCGCCTCGCCGCCCATCGGATCAGCCACCGCGCGGGGCCGGCTAACCAGAGATCTGGCCCCAGCCCGGCGAGAGGCGGGGGCAACGGTGAAGCTGCTCCGTGTGAGAGAAGGCGATAGGGACCAAGGGGAGGCGGCGGCAGCGCGGGGTGGGGAGGGGGAGGCGTAGGCGGAGCGGAGGAGCGGGAGGCGGTGGCGGCAGCGGCAGCGCGAGGTGAGGAGGGGGAGGCGTAGGCGGAGCGGATGAGCGGGAGGCGACGACAGCGCGGGGTGGGGAGGGGAGGCGTCGGCGGAGCGGAGGAGCGGGAGGCGGCGGCGGCAGCACGGGGTGGGGAGGAGGAGGCGTCGGCAGAGCGGAGGAGCGGGAGGCAGCGGCAGCGCGAGGGCGGAGGGAGGAATTGAGGGGTGCGGAGGAATTGAGGGCGGAGTGAGGTCTGCGGAGGAATCGAGCAGAGCGGACGGCAGTTTGCTGTTCAATGATGTGCATGATCCGAATGATTTTGACCTTAGGATCTTCAATGAGTAAGAGAAGAAGGCTTGAGGAGAGATCCAGACCATTCATTTGTATGAAGTTGGATTACTTTGGTACACAAATCTGGGTGGACTTAGATTTGGCATGACTGTGAGGGTGGTTGAGGGGGTGGATTTAGTAAAGAAAATTTTGGTGTATTATAGAGTAGGGTAGACTGGATGTGCAGCGATTTATTTTTACTGGAGTTGTAGTGGTTGGTTTTTACTAAATGTGTAGAAACTGATTTTTTGCTAAATATCTACAAATTGACAGGATCTGTTGTTTGCATGTATTTATGTGGCATTTTTTAAATTTACATACTTTGGCCAAAGACCAGTATGGGGTTCTATTTATTATATGTGCACCTTAATTTCTTTACTAAAAGAGATAAATAAACAATTGCAGGCTTTGAAGCAGAAGATGCTGCCACAAGATAAGAGTGAATCGAACAACAGCCCGGATCTTACATCAGATATGGATGCTAGGTTCATTGAGTCCATTATATTTGACAAAACACTCTACAGGTATGAAATTCTTTGCAGAAAGACTATTGCCGATATGATTACGAAGCAGGTAGTCCCTTCGTTTTTTTCTCTTGTTTTGTTGTTCATCCAAATTGTATATCTGGGTCATCCACAATATCTATCTGTTTTTCTTTTGAAAATTCTAACTAGAGTATGATCAATGCATGTGAAATTCGTTGTTTTACTAATCTTGCTCTCCATGGATCACTACCCTGACAGTTCCTTGCATGTATGATTAGGGTGTGAATCTGATCTCTATTATATTGATTTATGCCAAGCGACTACCATTGGTCTCTACTACTTTAGGGTCTTTCCCTCTTTTGTGTGGATTATTTTCGCTTGTTTCTTCTCGAAGGCCAATACGTTATATCTTTGAATTGATCTCCTGGGAAGTGTCGTTTCTTTATGTGGTTAGTCGCTCGGGACACGTGTTGGACGGCGGATCGGCTTGCAAGGCGTGGTCTCCCCCATCCTCCAAGCTGCCCACATTGTGATCAAGTTGCTGAAAGCATTAACCACCTGCTGCTGTCCTGTGTCTTTGCCCGGGAATTCTGGTTCTCTCTTCTGCGAAATGTTGGGTTGCAGCATCTTTGTCCGCAGCAAAATGAGGAGTCTTTTGATGGCTGGTGGGATAGGATTTCCAAGGAGGTTGTTGATGTTATGCTGAAGGGGCTCAATTCCCTCGTGATCTTGGGCGCCTGGACTTCGTGGAATCACCGCAATAAGCGTGTCTTTGATGGTGCAAATATGTACTCTGATTGTTCGTTTTATTTTTTACAAATTTTATCTTGTTTTGTATTTACCGTAGCGTTAGCACGGGCACACTATACAATATATGAGACGTGAATCTTAATGAATCTGATTGTTCATTTTATTTTTTACAAATTTTATCTTGTTTTATATTTTACCGTAGCGTTAGCACGAGCACTATACTAGTTTGGTATTTTGCTCACTCTCTAGGGCCACGAAATACATGGCTATGAGGCTGAGGCGCAGCTGCGAGTAGCTTTGGAACTCCGATGATTCCCTAAGGGCAAGACGGTCTACGCCGTGTTGATGAATTTTGATTTACTTGTGGAGGACGAAGTCCTAGTTTGATCAGTTCATCTGGGGCGACTTCCATACTACAGTGATCAGGGAGGAGGTACTGCATTACATTGCCTTCCGCGCTATTGAATTGGCTTCCAGTTACTTTCAGTGCCCAAAGTATTGTTGTGTGAAAGCTCTTCTTCTTTTGGAATTTAACCATTTTTCATTGATTGGTTGGCACATCATTATCCTGATATGGCTGGGCAGGCGGGAGTAGCGGAGCAATACTGCCTGTGGCTCTGTTACGCCCGAGGAGAGATAGCGAGGAGGATGGAATAGGTAGTGGGAATTCTCAAGGTAACGGAACAGATCTGGTTTACACAGTGTTGTGGCTACAGACCAAACAGAGAGAGAGAGATGGTAGTGGAGAGTGATGAAGATAAGTGTTATGGCCTGGGCCTTCCCCATAGCCTGTATATATATATACACATGGGGAGTGCTTTTACAGCTATACCCTTACACCTGGTTATCCCTTCTGGGGGCAGTTATGTCATTACACATGGCCTATTCTGGGCCTCATAATCTCCTACCAGGCCTGCTGGGTTTAGGTGGGGGCCACCCCTACGACACACAGCGAGAGGTGTCGGGACCTCGGTGCCTCCGCAGGAGGTTACAGCTCTCGGTGAACGTCAACCCTCCGAATGGCCGCTATGACCATATGCTCACATATGTCAGATTTCCATACACGGAGCGACAAGCAAAGTTTCAGCTGCTCCAACAGCATTTGGAGCTGTTGCTCGGCCTTACGGACCCAGATATGGTCATGGGGGGCTTGGGGCTTGGGGCAAGGGACTCCATGGAGGCCACCGCGGAGGCCATGCCAACCGGGGGGGCGCACGACGGGGCGGCAGCAAGTGTCCGGGACTGCGGTCGATGAGGAGGCCACGAGGGAGCTGCTGTCGGTGCTGTCCATGGCCGGGGTCGGCGTGGAGGCCGCTGCGGAGGCCACGATGCAGCACCGGCCATTGATCGGGCTCGCGGCCGGGGCGGGGGATGTGGCCTCGGCCAAGTCCCTGGGCATGCTAACGCCGGTGACGGCGGCTTCGACGACAACGACCCTGATTACGTTCCTGGCGAAGAGCTGGTCTGGGGGCGCGCAGGCCCTCCGGGAGCAAAGGGCCGCGATGGGAAGGGAAGCCGGGGGACGCGCGTGCGGCCACAGCCACGGCCGCGGTGAAGGCTTCAACGTTGCCAGCAGTAGTGAAGCAATCTGAACTTTAATTACTTCATCACACAATATACTAAAGCTCTAGAGATTATTTACATCATCACTCATCAGTTCACATATATGCACTCTTTAGTTGTCGGATGAACCATATATAACTCAAAATTTGAAGTTTTCTATTTAGTTGTGCACAATCTGCAATAGCACGGACAGATGGACTTTGAACCATATATAACTCAATGGACTTTGCCTTCTTGACATACTGAAATGTTGCAGTCTACAACCACTCATTGCAGCCGTACGACCACATTGTCGCTATGACCACTCCCTGGAGCTGTAGGACCACGTTGAAGAAGCTACGATCGCCTTCTGAGTCGTTACGACCGCTCTGTTGGTACTCCGGCCACCCTGGCAGTCGTAACGACCACGTTGTGATTCTGTCTACCACGCTGAAGGCTTTATCGACTGCCGTTGTCGTAACCCTTACGACCACGTTGTAGCTGCTTCACGACCGTGGTCGTAACTCCTCTACAACTACGTCTTCAGCACCTGCAGACACCTCCGCTTGATCGCCGTAGTCGTTACTTCGTTTGCGACCACCTCTGCGAATACGTAGAACTTGGTACTCGATAGTTTCGCAGAGCCAAACTGCTCCTCTATTTCTTTCTCTCATTCGATCAGACTGATCGCTACGATCACCCCGATCGCTCTGACTTTGTCTTGCTTGCTCGCTATCTCTGGATGCAATGTTCTGCCCTTTATACCTGGTTCTACGACTATGGAGCGAGCTCGGCTACGACTATGACTACGACTACGACTCTGTCCCTGGCACAGACTCGATAGACTGACTCGTACACGACTTCGACCACATCTACACGACTACCGACTTATACACGATTTTGACTTCTAAACTGAAAACAAGATTACTAACTCTAACATGAAACAACCTAGATTTCAAAAGCGAATTGGATTTCGCCGAATTTTAGTTTCATTTGAAAGTCTACCTAATTTGGCACTTCCCCAACCGTTTACACTTCCCTTTCTTGGTCATGCCACCTTCCCTAGCCATTTGCGTGAACCACCAGGGCACCTGACCACTGTTCATCGGACGACAATAGACGACGCCCCATTCGCCGCTGCCCCTGTTTTCGTTGCCTCCGTTCACACCAAGCTACAAGCCAGCCCGCACGTCGGCAAACCGTGCATTTAAAGCCCAACTGGTCGTCCGAACCATCTCACGCACACCCCAAAGCCCAACCGAAACACTCCCGTGCCCTTGTTTGCACCTTTTCGCCATAGCCAAGCTTCGCTGAGCTGGTGTGATCGTAGCGATTGCTACAATCACCCTGATCGCTCTCTGTTGTCCCTTTGCGTCTCTTTCGATCACATCGATTGCTTTGGCTTGACTTCTCTCGTTACATGGCTCTACCATTTAAACCCTGCTCTACGATTGAAGAATCTAGACCCTTCATTATGCGTTAATGACATGTTTTGGTAATTAATGACAATCGAGTTGTAGGACTAATATTTTCATTGAGATAAATGAACAGGATATGTCTCACGGTGATGGATGATTTGAGATGAGTTCATGCGATTGATTATGCTAAAGCAATGTAAAGACTTCACATGTGTTGATAAGTCACGACCCGAACTTGAAGTTGGATCATGTGTTGTTTAGCTTCGAGTGGATGCGCAAGGCAAAGGTATAGCTAGCTAGGGCTAAGAATATGTTTCTAGTCTTTTACCGGTCTTGGTGTTTGGTTGGAAGACCGGATTGCTAGTATAGGATGCCGTACTATTAAGAGGGGTCGCGACTAGTAGCATGAACGTATCAAGTGTTGATAGCTCGCATAATTGCTCTAGCTCTAGCTCATGTGTTGATTCTTTACGACATGAGACCATGCATTGCGAATGTGTTTTGCAAGTGTTTGAGGCCCATGTTTTTCGTTGAAATATGAGGCTTGTATTTGCAAATGCGTTTTGCAAATAGTTGAAGCTCATATATGAACCTTTGTAACATGTGACTTAATGTTTGCAAATGTGTTTTGCAACATGTCGAAGTCCATGTTATTTCCCCTCCTTGAGGCATGACGCTAATATTTGAGATGTGTTCTCAAATGATTGTAGCTCATGCGAATATTATTGGTACATGTGACTTAAGTTTGAAAATGCAAATTCGAATTTGGTTAAGTCCATGTCGCCTCCGGAAATGTGATTCCAAAATATAAATTGAGGATGTGTTCTCTAATTTGTTGGAAGTCACATGATGTATATTTATATCTTGCAATGCCTTTGTGCAAGGTGGCTGAAGAATATACATTGAAATCAATTTTCAAAATCTATTAGCAAAGTGGTAATCGGACTGGGCTAAATCGGGCGGTCAGACCAGCCCCATAAGGGCGGTCAGACCAGCCCTATGCCGGCGGTCTGACCGGCCGGGTCCCGGTAGTTCCGCTTTTGCCCGGTATTTTTTTCCAGAGAAGGATTTCGGCTGAAATTTCAGAGGGCGGTCTGACCGGCCTTGATTGAGTGGTCTGACCAGCCTGGCGGTCTGACCAGACTTTGTATGGCGGTCTGACCGGCCATATAGCCGTTGGGAGGCTGATTCTTGGCTTTTCTTCACTCCAACGGCTAGATTTCGAGGAAAAACTATATATACCCCCTCCAGAGCTGTTGAGGGGTGGTTGCTGGAGCTTTCCATCCATTCCTTGAGCTAGAGCAAGTGTTTTCTCGACTCCTTTGCATGTGTTGCATTTAGAGAGTGAGAAGAGAGCAAAACCGAGTGCATGTGTTGCATTTGGTTGTGGACTTCGTGTCCGTAGAGCTGCGATACTTGATTCGTTCAAGTGAGAGTTGTCGGTTTGTTACTCTTGGAGTTTGCCGACTCCTAGACGGCGTGGGAGGCGTCGTGCGCGGTGATCTTCTCAAAAGAAGATTGTGAGAAGACCCGGCAAAGTTGTGAAGGTCGGAGCTCACCTACCCGGAGCGGGAAAGAGCTACCACTAGTGGATACGAGGTGTTTCGGCTTAATTCGTGGAGCCGGTCCGATTCGTCCGGGCTAACCTCAACGTGGACTAGGGGAAACCGGCAAGTTTCCGAGCACTACGGTAAAAACATCAAATGTCATTGTGGTTTGCTGTTTTATACTCAATTTACCTTCTAGCATTTCATATTCAAGTATTTGTATTCATTGTATTGATTAGAATACTTGCCTTTCTAGGATTGCCTATATTGATTTAGAACTATTTCATTGGTGCACTTAGTTAAATTCATATGTTGTTGGCCTTACTTGTGAAAACCAATTAGCTCACTCTTCCGCATTATAAATTTGGTAATAGTTTAAAAGAAAATTTTAAAACCGCCTATTCACCCCCCCTCTAGTCGGCCTCCTCGATCTTACAACGATTTCGTCTCGGGCTCGACCATGACTACGACTCCGACACGAACTCGACAGACTGACTTGTACTCGTACACGACCACGAGCACAACCACGACGACTCGAACACGACTTCGACTTCCGACTCTGTTACGACCACGACTTCTGTAACATCCCAAAAATTTGAAGTTCGAAAATGTGAAGCTTTTTGAATTATATTTGCAATATATTTTATTTGAGTTTGGATTTTATGGTGTTTTCCTGAATTTGGTTGAGGTTTCAAAAATTGAAGAATTCATAAAAGAGAAAGACATGTACTAATAATGCCCTAAAAGGGAATGTGCAAATAATAGAAAACTAAAATTGTAAATACGAATCTGAAAAGATGATCCAGTATAAGAAGAGAGAAACTTGAGTTAAAAATATAAAATCTCATTTTAAAAATAATGGCATAAATAGCAATAAAAGCGGATGAACAGAATACAAACACATATACATACATATATATGTGTATATACAAATTGTGCAAGAAAGAGTTTAGCAATAGGAAATAAAAATATGCAAAATTAAATAAGCCAGCAAAATAACAATACATAAATATATATACATCCATGTGCAAAAAAGAAAAAAAAGAAAAAAAATGCATTCGGACATTCGGCTGGCCGAACGGCCCGGCCCATTGATTCTCTCCCCGCTCCCTTTTACCTGCGCGCGGGCCCTCCCCGTTCTCGCCGTTTCCTCGCTGATCAGCCGGCCCCGCCCCGCTCCTCCTTCTCTCCCCTCCCCGAATGCCCACGCCTCCTTCTTCCCCTTCTGTGGCCGAGCTGCTTCCGCGTCGCCCCTCCTTCTCTCAGCTCTGCGCCGAATCCCGCGAATCCCGCCGCCCGTCTCGTCTCCTCTGTGCAGTGCCTAGTCTCGTCGCCGCCCTCCCTGCCAAGCGCCGCTCGCCCGGTCACGTCGCCCGGTCCCCGCGCTGGACATTGCCCCGCAGTCCAACCCCCGCCGCCCGGTTCTTCGCCACCGCCCCTCTGCGCCCACAAATAACCCGGTCCTTTTCCCCTGTGCCCGCGCCATTCCTTCATCTTTTCCCCACCCTCCTCCTTTCCCAAAATTTGCCGCCGCCTCTCCCTCGGAGCGCCTCCGTCTAATTCCTCGCTTGGAGAGCTACTACTCGGCACCCTCGAGCCTGCTCGACAGCCGCCGGAGCTTCTCCCCCACTCCAGGGCGCCAGCACCGTGCTCTACCGCCGCCCGACACCGACTCACGCCGCCTGCTCGCCGTGGCCTCTTCCCGACTCGACGGGTCACATGGTGAGATTCCCCGGAACCCCCTCCTGCTCCCGCGCTGCTCAGTTTCCTCCTCCTTCCCCTCCGGCGCCGTCGCCTCTTTCCACCCTCGCCGCCGACCGCCCCACGCCATCGCCCGCTCCTTTCGCCGCTGCTCCGGTCAAAGCGCCGCTACCCTCCTCTTCCCTAACTGCCCTGGAGCCCATTTCGCGGGACACCGCCACCCTCCAGAGGAAGCGGCAGGGGGAATGGCTCCAGGGATGGCTGGATACAGTGGCCGGATGGCTAGCCGAGCCAGCGTAGAGCACACAGACCCGAGTTCGATCCCCCATCTCAGCGCATTTCTTCTTTTCTTTTTATTCTATTTTTAGTAACCTTTTCAACTAATGAAAAATCAAAGAAAAAAATTAGAAAAATCCATGGAAGTTAATAAATTTAATTAGTATATATAAAATAAGGTTAATTAGGATTTAATACCTGATTAATTGCTACATAAGTAATCAATATAGTTTAAATATTTATTTGAGGGCTAATTAACAATCAAAGGCATTGATAAAATATAGCTTTGCTTAAATACCCCAAATTCAACAAGGACCCTAACTAAAAATACATTCAAGATAAAATTCAGGAAAACAAATTGGGTGTAGGTTAGAACTATAACAACAAGTCTATAATTAAAGGCTACCCGTAATGGTAATACATGACCTAACATTAAAATACCGCCATCAAACAAGTCTCAAGTAGTAGATTTAGTTAAACCCCATATGAAGGTATAACTATGTACAACAAGTTTGCCCTCACATAAGTAAAAGTGCACTTCCGATTTAACTATGCTAAGCAAAAGGGTAAAGATATCAATATCGCAAAGACTCTAATTAAAAGGGTATATTAGTGAATAGTTAATAGCTATGGATCAAAAGCAAATAAAAATAACCTTGCTAAGATGTAATCGAAAGCCCAATGATATTAGGCATAGCGAGGAATAGTATTTATATATATCCGAGTATAAAGTTATATGTAAGCTAATCAAATAGTTTTGGTTAAATATCCACATTTAGTAAAGATACCCTTAATTATAATTAAAATATATGGCCAATAATTAACACGTTGTCATTTAACAAATCTTAGAGAAAGATTTTGCTAAACAACAAATATTAAAAATATACCCCTATATGACAAGCTTTGTCCATATGAATAAAATTCAAATTGAAACCAAAACTAGGCCTAATAATAATTGAGTTGTAGACAAAATAATAGTGGTGCCATTGATTAAGTTCTGACACTAGGTATAATAAATGTGTTTAGCATAATTGCATATAACAAGTTGGTACCCGTATAAATGGATTCTAATTCGAAATAAGTTATGTCTAGTGACAACCAAGTGTACATAAAATATCACACCATAAAATGCTAAGAATTCGGACTTTAATATTAATTTGGTAAGCTAAAATTTGTATACCCCGCCTATGGCATATGCCCTGACAATAGCACCCAACAACATAATGCTCAGTAAACTCGTACACCAATTCGTGGGTCTAACCTAACTCATGGAACTTTCTTAATAAATATAAAAAAGAGTAGAATAAACTCGTAATACAAAGGTCAAGTCATTGTATTCTACCACCGGCCATGCCTCACATCACTCAAAACACCCATTAACTCATAATAAAACTAAATTGAGTTTATTCGGATTCATTTGGATCTTCTGAGTTATTTGCTTTTATTTAGATTCAGTCGTTCGTAGCGTAATTAGAAATTGGAAGTCGTGAAGATTCAACGGATAAAGCGAGATCAAGCTAAAAGTGAAGATAAAGACCAAAAGCTCAAGATAAAGCATTGTGTGAGCTCAAGACCGCGGTAAACTGCGCCAGACGAGTCAATACTTTGATCATGTTGAACCTACATTTTCTGCAAATTATTTTGGTTTAAATTATTAAATTGCATGCTGTTATTTTATATGCAAATACATGTTTAATTTAATATTCTAGTTATGTGTCCATTGTTTACCTTGAATAATATTACACCTCCTTTGGAATATTTGAATGTGTGAACCTTGTCGCCCTAGCAAAATTATAATAGTAACCTTTCGAAAATAAGTCTCTAATTATACGCCATGCTTAGTACTATATAGATACTCGGGGGCACTGAAATGCCCCAAGCATCAATATCATTTTTAATCATGAGAAACTGATTTGGGAAGTCATGGTGGTAATGATTGGTGTATGTTGGTATGATTATTTTAAGCTCCCAAAAACCCTAACTTGCTTATATATCTGGGCGGATGATTCGAGAGTGTGTGTGTGGTGTAGTGGAAGCACAAAGTGGTTAGTGGTAAAACCGCCCAGATAACCCTAAGGACCGAATCTTGTCATGACCTCCGGTGTAAAACAAGTACAACCACAAGTCTATAAGTACAACTTGGCTTAGTAAATTTACTGGACCCTGGAAGTCATCATCATGGCAGTAGTGCAAGTGGCGGCCTAGGTGGCAGGCTTGAATGGGACTCTCGCAAGTGGCGGTCTGGGTGGCAGGCTTGAGGGAGAAGTTCTCTTGCGACGCGCTAGCAGTGTGGGTAGCCAGCTGCTAGTCGCATAAAAGGTGAACATCCCGCACAACGAATGGGTCCCACTACAAATGGGAGCAACCCATAGGGTGAGATGATGGAAGGGGCGAGGTACTTTGAGGTCGAAGAGAAAACCAAAGTGATCGGAGAGCTTAATCGTATCAATAAGGAGGACGACGAGAGAATAAATGAACTCGATACTCGATTAGCGGGTAAGAAAAACTTTACCTTCGATCAGTTCTCCTACCTAGTCCCTTGTATAAGTCTCACCTTGACCACTTTTGATCTTTTTGCAGAGGCCGTGGTCGAAATAAAGCATCTCACTGAAAGTACAATTCGTAGTCAAGAAAATATGAAGTAAATGAAGGCAACCCTTCAAGACTGTGGCACTCTTCTCAACAATCTACTCAGTTAATTAGGTGCGGAGAAGATGAGTCCTTTCGAGGACACCATAACCGCTCACATGAGTATGATCGTACTACAAGTTGGAGCTCTTGGGAAGCACTTGTCTACCCTGAGGACCGATCAGGTAGAGTCGATTCAGGATGCGGTCAAGAATGTTGTAAGCTATGCCTGGGTAAACTCAAGGCGTGCAACTAGAATCTCAACCTAACTCCAATCAACCATGACTTCGGCTGCTCTATGGAAGAGGCAGCCCGCCTGATCGAAGAACTAGAGCCGACCGGTCGAAAGATTGCAGAAGAAATGCAACTCGGCTCTCCTTCAGAGTAGTTTGTAAAATAGAAATTTTGTAAAGACTTACCGTTGGATAATGAATTAACTAGTTCCTTTTCCTACAACTCATCTTTTTTAGTAGTTTAACTCTCGTCAGATAAAGAAAGGAACGGGGACGAAATTTCGATTAAGAAATAAAGTTATATTGATAATTCTATCATGAAGTTTTTACTGTTCATTGCAATTTAGGCACTGTGCTTATACTCCCGGATCGTCCATCTGCTTGCCCATACAGAAAGGGCTACATCATTGCTAGGGATGGCAATTGTGCCCATTTATCTGTGCGCCTGTGGGTAAATACCCTAATGAAGCCGGGTATGGGATGTATTCTTTGCCCACGGGTATGAAAATGGGGGGAAATCTCTGCCCATCGGGTAAACGGGTACGGGTACAGGTATGAAATCACCCAACGGCAGGCGACTTGACCATATGTCGACCAACGGTTGGGCGACTAATGCGTGTCGTCCAACGGTTGGGCGACATACGGTCAAAAGTGCAAAAATTAAATTGCAGGTATATTTCTATAAATTCGATTAAAAATATGAATACTTTTTAAAAAATCACGATCCGAATGTGGAAGGAGATGACGTGCTTGGAGAAAATCATTTGGCTCCATGACTCGTGCAGGAGATGGTGAAACAGTGCTGGCTCCCAATAGGAAACTGGGCGCATGCACTCGATGGACTTGAACCGTATCCACAGTATCCATGATGCAGTCCTTTCTGCATGGGCAAGCAGATGGACGATCTGGGTGTACAAGCACAGTGCGCAAATTGCAATGAACAGTACAAACTTCAGGACTGAGTTATCAATATAACTTTATTTCTTAGTCAAAATTTCGTCCTCGTTTCTTTCTTTTTTATCTTACGAGTACAAACTACTCAAAAAGATGGGTTGTAGGAAAAGGAACAACTTCATTCATTATCTAAAGGTAAGTCTTTACAAAATTCCAATTTTACAAACTACTCTAAAGGAGGAGAGTCGAGTTGCATTTCTTCAGCAATCTTTCGACCGATCGGCTCTAGTTCTTCGATCAAGCGGGCTGCGTCTTCCATAGAGCAGTTGAAGTTATGGTCGATTGGAGTTAGGTTGAGATTCTGGTTGCACGCCTTGAGTTTTGCCAAGGCATAGTTTACAGCATTCTTGATCGCATCCCGAATTGACTCTACCTGATCAGTCCTCAGGGTAGACAAGTGCTTCCCAAGAGCTCCAACTTGTAGTACGATCATACTCATGTGAGCAGTTATGGTGTTCTTGGAAGGACTCATCTTCTCCGCACCAAACTCACCGAGTAGATTGTTGAGAAGAGTGCCGCAGTCTTGAAGGGTTGCTTTCATTGACTTCATTTCTTCATGTCTACGGATTATAGCTTCCGTGAGATGCTTTATTTCAACCACGGCCCCTGCAAAAAGATCAAAAGTGGTCAAGGTGATACATATCAAGGGACTAGTTAGGAGAACTGATCGAAGGTAAAGTTTTTCTTACCCGCTAGTCGAGTATCGAGTACCTTTAATCTCTCATTCTCCTTATTGATACGATTAAGTTTTTCGATTACTTTGGTTTCTCTTCGACCTCAGTGCGGGACTTACTCAATTCTGTTTCTTTTTCTATTTAAAATGAAGGAGTTAAAAGAACGAGAAAGATAATTAAATAAAATAAACAGACTTAAGTTCTGAACTTACTGTTTATTTTATCCTCTAAAGCTCTGACTGTAGAAGTAGCATTCACAAGCTTTAATGATAATTCAGCATTTTCCATCTTTAGCCTCTGTGAATCGGTCTTTTCCTTGTCGAGAGCAACAGCCAGGAACTCTGTGGCAAGCTTGGAGCTACAAAGGTTAAAAGCAGTTCCTGGTTGCTGCTCTCGACAACGAAAAGACCGATTCACAGAGGCTAAAGATGGAGAATGTTAAACTATCATTAAAGCTTGTGAAGGCTACTTCTGTAGTCAGAGCTTTAGAGGGTAAAATAAACAGTAAGCCCAGAACATAAGTCTGTTTATTTAATTTAATTATCTTTCTCGCCTTCCTTTAACTCCTTTGCTTTAAATAGAAAAAGAAACAGAATTGGGTAAGTCCCGCACTGAGGTCAAGAAAAAACCAAAGTGATCGGAGAGCTTAATCGTATCAATAAGGAGAACGACGAGAGAATAAATGAACTCGATACTCGATTAGCGGGTAAGAAAAACTTTACCTTCGACCAGTTCTCCTACCTAGTCCCTTGTATAAGTCTCACCTTGACCACTTTTGATCTTTTTGCAGAGGCCGTGGTCAAAATAAAGCATCTCACTGAAGGTACAATTTGTAGTCAAGAAAAAAAAAGTCAATGAAGGCAACCCTTCAAAACTGTGGCACTCTTCTCAACAATCTACTCAGTTAATTAGGTGCGCAGAACATGAGTCCTTTCGAGGACACCATAACTGCTCACATGAGTATGATCGTACTACAAGTTGGAGCTCTTGGGAAGCACTTGTCTACCCTGAGGACCGATCAGGTAGAGTCGATTCAGGATGCGGTCAAGAATGTTGTAAGCTATGCCTGGGTAAACTCAAGGCGTGCAACAAGAATCTCATCCTAACTCCAATCAACCATGACTTCGGCTGCTCTATGGAAGAGGCAACCCGCCTCATCGAAGAACTAGAGCCGACCGGTCGAAAGATTGCAGAAGAAATGCAACTCGGCTCTCCTTCAGAGTAGTTTGTAAAATAGAAATTTTGTAAAGACTTACCTTTGGATAATGAATTAACTGGTTCCTTTTCCTACAACTCATCTTTTTGAGTAGTTTAACTCTCGTCAGATAAAGAAAGGAACGGGGACGAAATTTCGATTAAGAAATAAAGTTATATTGATAACTTTATCCTGAAGTTTTTACTGTTCATTACAATTTGGGCACTGTGCTTATACTCCCGGATCGTCCATCTGCTTGCCCATACAGAAAGGGCTACATCATTGCTAGGGATGGCAATTGTGCCCGTTTATCTGTGCGCCTATGGGTAAATACCCTAATGAAGCTGGGTACGGGATGTATTCTTTGCCCACGGGTATGAAAATGGGGGGAAATCTCTGCCCATCGGGTAAACGGGAACGGGTACGGGCATGAAATCACCCAACGGCAGGCGACTTGACCATATGTCGACCAACGGTTGGGTGACTAATGCGTGTCGTCCAACGGTTGGGCGACATACGGTCAAAAGTGCAAAAATTAAATTGCAGGTATATTTCTATAATTTCGATTAAAAATATGAATACTTTTTAAAAAATCACGATCCGAATGTGGAAGGAGATGACGTGCTTGGAGAAAATCATTTGGCTCCATGACTCGTGCAGGAGATGGTGAAACAGTGCTGGCTCCCAATAGGAAACTGGGCGCATGCACTCGATGGACTTGAACCGTATCCACAGTATCCATGATGCAGTCCTTTCTGCATGGGCAAGCAGATGGACGATCCGGGAGTACAAGCACAGTGCCCAAATTGCAATGAACAGTACAAACTTCAGGACAGAGTTATCAATATAACTTTATTTCTTAGTCAAAATTTCGTCCTCGTTTCTTTCTTTTTTATCTTACGAGTACAAACTACTCAGAAAGATGGGTTGTAGGAAAAGGAACAACTTCATTCATTATCTAAAGGTAAGTCTTTGAAGGAACGCGCGTAGGCTACGATAGCAGAAAATAAAAATTTCTACCGCGCACACCAGGACATCATGCTAAGGAGGGATCATAGATCGTTACCACTAGACGCGCAGCGCAGCGGAAGAAGAGTTGGAGAAGTCGATCCAACCACGCGCGTCGAGGTAGTAGTGGAAGTAGCCGATCGTCCCGAACAGATCGTCTCCTCCACGCGATCAACCACACCACGAGCAGATCCAATCCGTAGATTGTTGATGCCGATCAACGCCGCAACGAGCAGCGCCTCCACCAGTGTCCACACGTCCGGGGCTGGAACGCCGATCGCGAGTGTACCAGCACTCGTGAGCGGCTAGGGTTTGGCTCGGGAGGTGGCGGCTAGGGTTTTGCTCGGGAGGAACAGAGGCGTGTATCCCTCAGCCCCCCGCCTCCATATATATAGACCTCCTCACTTGGGCCTCGTGGACCGAGGCCCAATAGGAGTCTATCCGGATCTCTATCCGAATTGAGCCCACATCCGAATCACATTCGAATTAGTGTTCCAACCCGTTAAGTGTGCGACCCTGTAGGTTCACGTATACTTGGTCGCGACCCGGAAACGCCTTTCCGATCACCCTGTTAATAGCGGCCTCTAGCAAGACATATTAACCCCAAAGTATACGTAAAGATCATATCGGCTGAACCTGTAATGTTCTCATGTACGAATCCCTTTGCCTCACGATATAGATTAAGCTCAAGTCGAGACCTGTGTCATCCTCTTAATAGCTCAATCACTCTCTCGATTCCGTGATGGATTATAAACTTGTGATTGACTCCTCTATCACCTTGGCATGGCCATGCACTTTCATAATCCATTACATCGAGGGGCCCAGAGATATCTCTCCCATAAGAAGGGGCAAATTCTATCTTGATCATTCACATCCCACTACATGTTTCATAGCAAACCCGAAGACTACTTTTATGACTACCCAGTTACGGAGTAGTGTTTAGTAGTCCCAAAATAAGCTACTACGCATGTTGGGAACCATGATGATCTCAAGTCTAAGGATTCCACATAAACACTACTTGAGACCAACTGATGACACATGGAATCTCTGCAGTGTCTCATGGCGGGTCTATCCAACATATGTTCACTAACACATGTCCATATTATTGATTTGGTATCTCCATACCATGATCCATGAGACATGATCATCAATCAATACATATGCTGATCTTTGAATCATATTTGTTCCTCATATGATATATAATCAGGGATCATTTAGAAATAGCAACATTTTTGCATTAAGAGTCTCATGAATAAGTCACATACTCATTGATCAATAATGATAATGTCTATTTCAAGGAACAAACTAACGCATCATAAACATAGTATGTGATATATATAACATCTCCATGTTGCCTCTAGGGCACATCACTAACAGTCTCCCACTTGCACTAGAGTCACCCATGTAGGTATCTAATACCCATTGCCCTAGAGTGAGCCTCATGCTTTGGATGGGGAAGCGGCTTTGTCAACGGATCTGCAATGTTCAAATCCGTTTGTACTTTGCATATCTTCACATCGCCTCTCTCCACAATCTCGCGGATGAGATGAAATCGCCGTAGAATGTGCTTGGACTTTTGGTGCGATCTAGGCTCCTTGGCTTGCGCAATGGCCCCACTATTGTCACAGTAGAGGTCCATTGGGCTGGAGGCACTAGCCACCACACCAAGCTCAGAAACAAATTTCTTGATCCAAACAGCCTCTTTAGCAGCTTCAGAAGCTGCTATGTACTCGGCTTCTGTTGTAGAATCAGCAACCGTCTCCTGCTTGGAACTCTTCCAGCTCACCGCACCGCCATTCAGGCAGAACACAAATCCAGATTGCGATCTAAAATCATCTTTGTCAGTTTGGAAGCTAGCATCGGTGTAATCATTTACAACGAGCTCTTCCTCACCCCCATAGACGAGGAACACATCTTTAGTTCTTCTCAAGTACTTCAAGATGTTCTTTACGGCAATCCAGTGACTTTCACCTGGATCTGACTGGTATCTACTTGTAGCACTTAAAGCATACGAGACATCTGGACGTGTACAAAGCATGGCATACATAAATGGACCCCATAGCCGAAGCATATGGAATCGCATTCATTTTATCCCGCTCATCTGGTGTACTAGGACACTGACTCTTGCTAAGATTTATACCATGTGACATAGGTAGAAAGCCTTTCTTGGAATCCTGCATGTTGAACCTTTTCAAAACCTTGTCAATGTACGTATCTTGGCTTAATCCAATCAGCCTTTTTGATCTATCTCTATAGATCTTGATGCCCAGAATATATGCCGCCTCTCATAGAGAAACTATTTTTCAATGAAGACTTAACAGATTCGAGCATAGGAATGTCATTTCCGATCAGTAATATGTCATCCACATATAAGACCAGAAATACGAGTGCGCTCCCACTAGCCTTTTTGTAAACACAAGGCTCTTCTTCGTTCTTGATGAAACCAAACCCTTTGATTACTTCATCAAAATGAATGTTCCAACTCCGAGATGCCTGCTTTAATCCATAAATGGATCTTTGCAGCTTGCATATCTTTCCAGCTGATTGCGGATCGACAAAACCCGTGGGCTGTGTCATGTACACATCCTCACTCAGATTTCCATTAAGGAAAGCTGTTTTGACATCCATTTGCCATATTTCATACTCGAAATATGCAGCAATCGCTAGAATGATCCGAATAGACTTTAGCATTGCGACGGGCGAAAAAGTTTCATCATAATCAACACCTTGAATTTGTTTGAAACCTTTGGCCACCAATCGCGCTTTATAGATGTGAACATTTCCATCTATGTCTATCTTTTTCTTGAAAATCCATTTGCACTCAATGGTTTTAACACCATCAGGTGGATCAACCAAGTTCCAAACTTGATTACTGTGCATGGATTTAATTTCGGATCTCATGGCTTCAAGCCATTTCTCAGAGTCTGGTCCCACCATCGCTTCTTCATAGGTCTTAGGCTCATCGTTGTCTAACAACAATATGTCCCGTTGTTGAGTAGTCAAGAACATGTACCTCTCAGGCGCACGAAACTCACCGAGTAGATTGCTGAGAAGAGTGTCGCAGTCTTGAAGGGTTGCTTTCATTGACTTCATTTCTTCATGTCTACGGATTATAGCTTCCGTGAGATGCTTTATTTCGACCACGGCCACTGCAAAAAGATCAAAAGTGGTTAAGGTGATACTTATCAAGGGACTAGTTAGGAGAACTGATCGAAGCTAAAGTTTTTCTTACCCGCTAGTCGAGTATCGAGTACCTTTAATCTCTCGTTCTCCTTATTGATACGATTAAGTTTTTCGATTACTTTGGTTTCTCTTCGACCTCAGTGCGGGACTTACTCAATTATGTTTCTTTTTCTATTTAAAGTAAAGGCGTTATAGGAACGAGAGAGATTATTAAATAAAATAAACAGACTTAAGTTATGAACTTACTGTTTATTTTATCCTCTAAAGCTCTGACTGCAGAAGTAGCCTTCACAAGCTTTAATGATAATTCACAATTTTCCATCTTTAGCCTCTGTGAATCGGTTTTTTCCTTGTCGAGAGCAACAGCCAGGAACTCTGTGGCAAGCTTGGAGCTACAAAGGTTAAAAGCAGTTGGACGATCCGGGAGTATAAGCACAGTGCCCAAATTGCAATGAACAGTAAAAACTTCAGGATAGAGTTATCAATATAACTTTATTTCTTAATCGAAATTTCGTCCCCGTTCCTTTCTTTATCTGACGAGAGTTAAACTACTCAAAAAGATGAGTTGAAGGAAAAGGAACAACTTCATTCATTATCTAAAGGTAAGTCTTTACAAAATTCCAATTTTACAAACTACTCTAAAGGAGGAGAGTCGAGTTGCATTTCTTCTGCAATTTTTCGACCGATCGGCTCTAGTTCTTCGATCAAGCGGGCTGCCTCTTCCATAGAGCAGTTGAAGTTATGGCCGATTGGAGTTAGGTTGAGATTCTGGATGCAAGCCATGAGTTTTGCCAAGGCATAGTTTACAGCATTCTTGACCGCATCCCGAATTGACTCTACCTGATCAGTCCTCAGGGTAGACAAGTGCTTCCCAAGAGCTCCAACGTGTAGTACGATCATACTCATGTGAGCAGTTATGGTGTTCTTGGAAGGACTCTTCTTCTCCGCACCAAACTCACCGAGTAGATTGTTAAGAAGAGTGCCGCAGTCTTGAAGGGTTGTTTTCATTGACTTCATTTCTTCATGTCTACGGATTATAGCTTCCGTGAGATGCTTTACTTCGACCACGGCCTCTGCAAAAAGATCAAAAGTGGTCAAGGTGAGACTTATACAAGGGACTAGGTAGGAGAACTGGTCGAAGGTAAAGTTTTTCTTACCCGCTAATCGAGTATCGAGTTCATTTATTCTCTCGTCGTTCTCCGTATTGATACGATTAAGCTCTCCGATAACTTTGGTTTTCTCTTCGACCTCAGTGCGAGACTTACCCAATTCTGTTTCTTTTTCTATTTAAAGTAAAGGAGTTAAAGGAAGGAGAGAAAGATAATTAAATAAAATAAACAGACTTAAGTTCTGAACTTACTGTTTATTTTATCCTCTAAAGCTCTGACTGCAGAAGTAGCCTTCACAAGCTTTAATGATAATTCAACATTTTCCATCTTTAGCCTCTGTGAATCGGTCTTTTCCATGTCGAGAGCAACAGCCAGGAACTCTGTGGCAAGCTTGGAGCTACAAAGGTTAAAAGCAGTTCCTGGTTGCTGCTCTCGACAACGAAAAGACCGATTCATAGAGGCTAAAGATGGAACATGCTAAACTATCATTAAAGCTTGTGAAGGCTACTTCTGCAGTCAGAGCTTTAGAGGGTAAAATAAACAGTAAGCCCAGAACTTAAGTCTGTTTATTTTATTTAATTATCTTTCTCGCCTTCCTTTAACTCCTTTACTTTAAATAGAAAAAGAAACAGAATTGGGTAAGTCCCGCACTGAGGTCGAAAAGAAAACCAAAGTGATCGGAGAGCTTAATCGTATTAATAAGGAGAACGACGAGAGAATAAATGAACTCGATACTCGATTAGCGGGTAAGAAAAACTTTACCATCGACCAGTTCTCCTACCTAGTCCCTTGTATAAGTCTCACCTTGACCACTTTTGATCTTTTTGCAGAGGCCGTGGTCGAAATAAAGCATCTCACTGAAGGTACAATTCGTAGTCAAGAAGAAATGAAGTCAATGAAGGCAACCCTTTAAGACTGTGGCACTCTTCTCAACAATCTACTCGGTTAATTAGGTGCGGAGAAGATGAGTCCTTTCGATGACACCATAACCGCTCACATGAGTATGATCGTACTACAAGTTGGAGCTCTTGGGAAGCACTTGTCTACCCTGAGGACCGATCAGGCAGAGTCGATTCAGGATGCGGTCAAGAATGTTGTAAGCTATGCCTGGGTAAACTCAAGGCGTGCAACCAGAATCTCAACCTAACTCCAATCAACCATGACTTCGGCGGCTCTATGGAAGAGGCAACCCGCCTCATCGAAGAACTAGAGCCGACCGGTCGAAAGATTGCAGAAGAAATGCAACTCGGCTCTCCTTCAGAGTAGTTTGTAAAATAGAAATTTTGTAAAGACTTACCTTTGGATAATGAATTAACTGGTTCCTTTTCCTTCAACTCATCTTTTTTAGTAGTTTAACTCTCGTCAGATAAAGAAAGGAACGGGGACGAAATTTCGATTAAGAAATAAAGTTATATTGATAACTCTATCCTGAAGTTTTTACTGTTCATTGCAATTTGGGCACTGTGCTTATACTCCCGGATCATCCATCTGCTTGCCCATACAGAAAGGGCTACATCATTGCTAGGGATGGCAATTGTGCCCGTTTATCTGTGCGCCTGTGGGTAAATACCCTAATGAAGCCGGGTATGGGATGTATTCTTTGCCCACGGGTATGAAAATGGGGGGAAATCTCTGCCCATCGGGTAAACGGGTACGGGTATGAAATCACCCAACGGCAGGCGACTTGACCATATGTCGACCAACGGTTGGGCGACTAATGCGTGTCGTCCAACGGTTGGGCGACATACGGTCAAAAGTGCAAAAATTAAATTGCAGGTATATTTCTATAATTTTGATTAAAAATAAGAATACTTTTTAAAAAATCACGATCCGAATGTGGAAGGAGATGACGTGCTTGGAGAAAATCATTTGGCTCCATGACTCGTGCAGGAGATGGTGAAACAATGCTGGCTCCCAATAGGAAACTGGACGCATGCACTCGATGGACTTGAACCGTATCCACAGTATCCATGATGCAGTCCTTTCTGCATGGGCAAGCAGATGGACGATCCGGGAGTACAAGCACAGTACCCAAATTGCAATGAACAGTACAAACTTCAGGACAGAGTTATCAATATAACTTTATTTCTTAGTCAAAATTTCGTCCTCGTTTCTTTCTTTTTTATCTTACGAGTACAAACTACTCAAAAAGATGGGTTGTAGGAAAAGGAACAACTTCATTCATTATCTAAAGGTAAGTCTTTACAAAATTCCAATTTTACAAACTACTCTAAAGGAGGAGAGTCGAGTTGCATTTCTTCTGCAATCTTTCGACCGATCGGCTCTAGTTCTTCGATCAAGCGGGCTGCGTCTTCCATAGAGCAGTTGATGTTATGGTCGATTGGAGTTAGGATGAGATTCTGGTTGCACGCCTTGAGTTTTGCCAAGGCATAGTTTACAGCATTCTTGACCGCATCTCGAATTGACTCTATCTGATCAGTCCTCAGGGTAGAAAAGTGCTTCCCAAGAGCTCCAACTTGTGGTACGATCATACTCATGTGAGCAGTTATGGTGTACTTGGAAGGACTCATCTTCTTCGCACCAAACTCACCGAGTAGATTGTTGAGAAGAGTGCCGCAGTCTTGAAGGGTTGCTTTCATTGACTTCATTTCTTCATGTCTACGGATTATAGCTTCCGTGAGATGCTTTACTTCGACCACGGCCTCGGCAAAAAGATCAAAAGTGGTCAAGGTGAGACCAATACAAGGGACTAGGTAGGAGAACTAGTCGAAGGTAAAGTTTTTCTTACCCGCTAATCGAGTATCGAGTTCATTTATTCTCTCGTCGTTCTCCTTATTGATACGATTAAGCTCTCCGATAACTTTGGTTTTCCCTTCAACCTCAGTGCGAGACTTACCCAATTCTGTTTCTTTTTCTATTTAAAGTAAAGGAGTTAAAGGAAGGAGAGAAAGATAATTAAATAAAATAAACAGACTTAAGTTCTGAACTTACTGTTTATTTTATCCTGTAAAGCTCTAACTGCAGAAGTAGCCTTCACAAGCTTTAACGATAATTCAGCATTTTCCATCTTTAGCCTCTGTGAATCGATCTTTTCCTTGTCGAGAGCAACAGCCAGGAACTCTGGGGCAAGCTTGGAGCTACAAAGGTTAAAAGTAGTTCGATCATTTCTCCTACCTAGTCCCTTGTATAAGTCTCACCTTGACCACTTTTGATCTTTTTGCAGAGGCCGTGGTCGAAAGAAAGCATCTCACCGAAGGTACAATTCGTAGTCAAGAAGAAATGAAGTCAATGAAGGCAACCCTTCAAGGCTGTGGCACTCTTCTCAACAATCTACTCAGTTAATTAGGTGCGGAGAAGATGAGTCCTTTCGAGGACACCATAACCGCTCACATGAGTATGATCGTACTACAAGTTGGAGCTCTTGGGAAGCACTTGTCTACCCTGAGGACCGATCAGGTAGAGTCGATTCAGGATGCGGTCAAGAATGTTGTAAGCTATGCCTGCGTAAACTCAAGGCGTGCGACCAGAATCTCAACCTATCTCCCATCAACCATGACTTCGGCTGCTCTATGGAAAAGGCAGCCCGCCTGATCGAAGAACTAGAGCTGACCGGTCGAAAGATTGCAGAAGAAATGCAACTCGGCTCTCCTTCAGAGTAGTTTGTAAAATAGAAATTTTGTAATGACTTACCTTTGGATAATGAATTAACTGGTTCCTTTTCCTACAACTCATCTTTTTGAGTAGTTTATCTCTCGTCAGATAAAGAAAGGAACGGGGACGAAATTTCGATTAAGAAATAAAGTTATATTGATAACTCTATCCTGATGTTTTTACTGTTCATTGCAATTTGGGCACTGTGCTTATACTCCCGGATCGTCCATCTGCTTGCCCATACAGAAAGGGCTACATCATTGCTAGGGATGGCAATTATGCCCGTTTATCTGTGCGCGTGTGGGTAAATACCCTAATGAAGCCGGGTATGGGATGTATTCTTTGCCCATGGGTATGAAAATGGGGGGAAATCTCTGCCCATCGGGTAAACGGGTACGGGTATGAAATCACCCAACGGCAGGCGACTTGACCATATGTCGACCAACGGTTGGGCAACTAATGCGTGTCGTCCAACGGTTGGGCGACATACGGTCAATAATGCAAAAATTAAATTGCAGGTATATTTCTATAATTTTGATTAAAAATATGAATACTTTTTAAAAAATCACGATCCGAATGTGGAAGGAGATGACGTGCTTGGAGAAAATCATTTGGCTCCATGACTCGTGCAGGAGATGGTGAAACAGTGCTGGCTCCCAATAGGAAACTGGGCGCATGCACTCGATGGACTTGAACCGTATCCAAAGTATCCATGATGTAGTCCTTTCTGCATGGGCAAGCAGATGGACGATCCGGGAGTACAAGCACAGTGCCCAAATTGCAATGAACAGTACAAACTTCAGGACAGAGTTATCAATATAACTTTATTTCTTAGTCAGAATTTCGTCCTCGTTTCTTTTTTTTATCTTACGAGTACAAACTACTCGAAAAGATGGGTTGTAGGAAAAGGAACAACTTCATTCATTATCTAAAGGTAAGTCTTTACAAAATTCCAATTTTACAAACTACTCTAAAGGAGGAGAGTCGAGTTGCATTTCTTCAGTAATCTTTCGACCGATCGGCTCTAGTTCTTCGATCAAGCGGGCTGCCTCTTCCATAAAGCAGTTGAAGTTATGGTCGATTGGAGTTAGGTTGAGATTCTGGTTGCACGCCTTGAGTTTTGCCAAGGCATAGTTTACAACATTCTTGACCGCATCCCGAATTGACTCTACCTGATCAGTCCTCAGGGTAGAAAAGTGCTTCCCAAGAGCTCCAACTTGTAGTACGATCATACTCATGTGAGCAGTTATGGTGTCCTTGGAAGGACTCATCTTCTCCGCAGCAAACTCACCGAGTATATTGTTGAGAAGAGTGCCGCAGTCTTGAAGGGTTGCTTTCATTGACTTCATTTCTTCATGTCTACGGATTATAGCTTCCGTGAGATGCTTTATTTCGACCACGGCCACTGCAAAAAGATCAAAAGTGGTCAAGGTGATACTTATCAAGGGACTAGTTAGGAGAACTGATTGAAGGTAAAGTTTTTCTTACCCGCTAGTTGAGTATCGAGTACCTTTAATCTCTCGTTCTCCTTATTGATACGATTAAGTTTTTCGATCACTTTGGTTTCTCTTCGACCTTAGTGCGGGACTTACCCTATTCTGTTTCTTTTTCTATTTAAAGTAAAGGAGTTAAAGGAAGGAGAGAGATAATTAAATAATATAAACAGACTTAAGTTCTGAACTTACTGTTTATTTTACCATCTAAAGCTCTGACTGCAGAAGTAGCCTTCACAAGCTATAATAATTCAGCATTTTCCATCTTTAGCCTTTGTGAATCGGTCTTTTCCTTGTCGAGAGTAACAGCCAGGAACTCTGTGGCAAGCTTGGAGCTACAAAGGTTAAAAGCAGTTCCTGGCTGCTTCTCTCGACAACGAAAAGACTGATTCACAGAGGCTAACGATGGAAAATGCTAAACTATCATTAAAGCTTGTGAAGGCTACTTCTGCAGTCAGAGCTTTTAGAGTGTAAAATAAACGGTAAGTCCAGAACTTAAGTCTGTTTATTTTATTTAATTATCTTTCCCGCCTTCCTTTAACTCCTTTACTTTAAATAGAAAAAGAAACGGAATTGGGTAAGTCCCGCACTGAGGTCGAAGAGAAAACCAAAGTGATCGGAGAGCTTAATCGTATCAATAAGGAGAACGACAAGAGAATAAATGAACTCGATACTCGATTAGCGGGTAAGAAAACCTTTACCATCGACCAGTTCTCCCACCTAGTCCCTTGTATAAGTCTCACCTTGACCACTTTTGATCTTTTTGCAGAGGCCGTGGTCGAAATAAAGCATCTCACTGAAGGTACAGTTCGCAGTCAAGAAGAAATGAAGTCAATGAAGGCAACCCTTCAAGACTGTGGCACTCTTCTCAACAATCTACTCAGTTAATTAGGTGCGGAGAAGATGAGTCCTTTCGAGGACACCATAACCGCTCACATGAGTATGATCGTACTACAAGTTGGAGCTCTTGGGAAGCACTTGTCTACCCTGAGGACCGATCAGGTAGAGTCGATTCAGGATGCGGTCAAGAATGTTGTAAGCTATGCCTGGGTAAACTCAAGGCGTGCAACCAGAATCTCAACCTAACTCCAATCAACCATGACTTCGGCTGCTCTATGGAAGAGGCAGCCCGCCTGATCGAAGAACAAGAGCCGACTGGTCGAAAGATTGCAGAAGAAATGCAACTCGGCTCTCCTTCAGAGTAGTTTGTAAAATAGAAATTTTGTAAAGACTTACCTTTGGATAATGAATTAACTGGTTCCTTTTCCTACAACTCATCTTTTTGAGTTGTTTAACTCCCGTCAGATAAAGAAAGGAAAGGGGACGAAATTTTGATTAAGAAATAAAGTTATATTGATAACTCTATCCTGAAGTTTTTACTGTTCATTGCAATTTGGGCACTGTGCTTATACTCCCGGATCGTCCATCTGCTTGCCCATACAGAAAGGGCTACATCATTGCTAGGGATGGCAATTGTGCCCGTTTATCTGTGCGCCTGTGGGTAAATACCCTAATGAAGTCGGGTATGGGATGTATTCTTTGCCCACGGGTATGAAAATGGGGGGAAATCTCTGCCCATCGGGTAAACGGGTACAGGTACGGGTATGAAATCACCCAACGGCAGGCGACTTGACCATATGTCGACCAACGGTTGGGCGACTAATGCGTGTCGTCCACTGGTTGGGCGACATACGGTCAAAAGTGCAAAAATTAAATTGCAGGTATACTTCTATAATTTCGATTAAAAATATGAATACTTTTTAAAAAATCACAATCCGAATGTGGAAGGAGATGACGTGCTTGGAGAAAATCATTTGGCTCCATGACTCGTGCAGGAGATGGTGAAACAGTGCTGGGTCCCAATAGGAAACTGGGCGCATGCACTCGATGGACTTGAACTGTATCCATAGTATCCATGATGCAGTCCTTTCTGCATGGGCAAGCAGATGGACGATCCCGGAGTACAAGCATAGTGCCCAAATTGCAATGAACAGTACAAACTTCAGGACAGAGTTATCAATATAACTTTATTTCTTAGTCAAAATTTCGTCCTCGTTTCTTTCTTTTTTATCTTACGAGTACAAACTACTCAAAAAGATGGGTTGTATGAAAAGGAACAACTTCATTCATTATCTAAAGGTAAGTCTTTACAAAATTCCAATTTTACAAACTACTCTAAAGGAGTTGCATTTCTTCAGCAATCTTTCGACCGATCGGCTCTAGTTCTTCGATCAAGCGGGCTGCCTCTTCCATAGAGCAGTTGAAGTTATGGTCGATTGGAGTTAGGTTGAGATTCTGGTTGCACGCCTTGAGTTTTGCCAAGGCATAGTTTACAGCATTCTTGACCGCATCCCGAATTGACTCTACCTGATCAGTCCTCAGGGTAGAAAAGTGCTTCCCAAGAGCTCCAACTTGTAGTACGATCATACTCATGTGAGCAGTTATGGTGTCTTTGGAAGGACTCATCTTCTCCGCAGCAAACTCACCGAGTATATTGTTGAGAAGAGTGCCGCAGTCTTGAAGGGTTGCTTTCATTGACTTCATTTCTTCATGTCTACGGATTATAGCTTCCGTGAGATGCTTTATTTCGACCACGGCCACTGCAAAAAGATCAAAAGTGGTCAAGGTGATACTTATCAAGGGACTAGTTAGGAGAACTGATCAAAGGTAAAGTTTTTCTTACCCGCTAGTCGAGTATCGAGTACCTTTAATCTCTCGTTCTCCTTGTTGATACGATTAAGTTTTTCAATCACTTTGGTTTCTCTTCGACCTCAGTGCGGGACTTACCCAATTCTGTTTCTTTTTCTATTTAAAGTAAAGGAGTTAAAGAAAGGAGAGAGATAATTAAATAAAATAAACAGACTTAAGTTCTGAACTTACTGTTTATTTTACCATCTAAAGCTCTGACTGCAGAAGTAGCCTTCACAAGCTATAATAATTCAGCATTTTCCATCTTTAGCCTTTGTGAATCGGTCTTTTCCTTGTCGAGAGTAACAGCCAGGAACTCTGTGGCAAGCTTGGAGCTACAAAGGTTAAAAGCAGTTCCTGGCTGCTTCTCTCGACAACGAAAAGACTGATTCACAGAGGCTAACGATGGAAAATGCTAAACTATCATTAAAGCTTGTGAAGGCTACTTCTGCAGTCAGAGCTTTTAGAGTGTAAAATAAACGGTAAGTCCAGAACTTAAGTCTGTTTATTTTATTTAATTATCTTTCCCGCCTTCCTTTAACTCCTTTACTTTAAATAGAAAAAGAAACGGAATTGGGTAAGTCCCGCACTGAGGTCGAAGAGAAAACCAAAGTGATCGGAGAGCTTAATCGTATCAATAAGGAGAACGACAAGAGAATAAATGAACTCGATACTCGATTAGCGGGTAAGAAAACCATTACCATCGACCAGTTCTCCCACCTAGTCCCTTGTATAAGTCTCACCTTGACCACTTTTGATCTTTTTGCAGAGGCCGTGGTCGAAATAAAGCATCTCACTGAAGGTACAGTTCGCAGTCAAGAAGAAATGAAGTCAATGAAGGCAACCCTTCAAGACTGTGGCACTCTTCTCAACAATCTACTCAGTTAATTAGGTGCGGAGAAGATGAGTCCTTTCGAGGACACCATAACCGCTCACATGAGTATGATCGTACTACAAGTTGGAGCTCTTGGGAAGCACTTGTCTACCCTGAGGACCGATCAGGTAGAGTCGATTCAGGATGCGGTCAAGAATGTTGTAAGCTATGCCTGGGTAAACTCAAGGCGTGCAACCAGAATCTCAACCTAACTCCAATCAACCATGACTTCGGCTGCTCTATGGAAGAGGCAGCCCGCCTGATCGAAGAACAAGAGCCGACTGGTCGAAAGATTGCAGAAGAAATGCAACTCGGCTCTCCTTCAGAGTAGTTTGTAAAATAGAAATTTTGTAAAGACTTACCTTTGGATAATGAATTAACTGGTTCCTTTTCCTACAACTCATCTTTTTGAGTTGTTTAACTCCCGTCAGATAAAGAAAGGAAAGGGGACGAAATTTTGATTAAGAAATAAAGTTATATTGATAACTCTATCCTGAAGTTTTTACTGTTCATTGCAATTTGGGCACTGTGCTTATACTCCCGGATCGTCCATCTGCTTGCCCATACAGAAAGGGCTACATCATTGCTAGGGATGGCAATTGTGCCCGTTTATCTGTGCGCCTGTGGGTAAATACCCTAATGAAGTCGGGTATGGGATGTATTCTTTGCCCACAGGTATGAAAATGGGGGGAAATCTCTGCCCATCGGGTAAACGGGTACAGGTACGGGTATGAAATCACCCAACGGCAGGCGACTTGACCATATGTCGACCAACGGTTGGGCGACTAATGCGTGTCGTCCACTGGTTGGGCGACATACGGTCAAAAGTGCAAAAATTAAATTGCAGGTATACTTCTATAATTTCGATTAAAAATATGAATACTTTTTAAAAAATCACAATTCGAATGTGGAAGGAGATGACGTGCTTGGAGAAAAATTAAAGTTTTTCTTATCCGCTAGTCGAGTATCGAGTACCTTTAATCTCTCGTTCTCCTTATTGATACGATTAAGTTTTTTGATCACTTTGGTTTCTCTTCGACCTCAGTGCGGGATGTACTCAATTCTGTTTCTTTTTCCATTTAAAGTAAAGGAGTTAATAGAACGAGAGATTATTAAATAAAATAAACAGACTTAAGTTCTGAACTTACTGTTTATTTTATCCTCTAAAGCTCTGACTGCAGAAGTAGCCTTCACAAGCTTTAATGATTGTCGTAGGGGTGGCCCCCACCTAAACCCAGCAGGCCTGGTAGGAGGTTATAAGGCCAAGAATAGGCCATGTGTAATGACATAAGTGCCCCCAGAGGGGATAACCAGATGTAAGGGTATAACTGTAAAAGCACTCCTCATGTGTATATATATATGAATACAGGCCATGGGGAGGGGGCAAGCCATTTGTTACTCATCTCCATCACTCTCCACTACCATCTCTCTCTCTGTTTGGCCAGTAGCCACAACAGTTGGCGCCGTCCGTGGGGAGGACAAGGACAAGCCTGAAGACCGAAGAAGAAGAAGGATGGCACCGAAAAAAGCTTCATCAGCGGTGGCGAAGGGAAAGAAGACGGCTGGGTCGGAGCGGCGCGTGAATACCAGGGCTTCGGCATCGGCCGCCGAAGGAGCTGGCGCAGGCGCAGTGGTCACGGGCGTCGACGCTCGCGCTACAACAACCGACCCCGCCAGCGCCGCTACAACGACATCCAACCCCGTCGCTGGCACTACAGCGACCGACCCCGCCAGCGCCGCTACAATGACATCCAACCCCGTCGCTGGCACTACAGCGACCGACCCCGCCAGCGCCGCTACAACGACATCCAACCCCGTCGCTGGCACCGCAACGACAGCCCCGCCACCCTCGCCGGCAGCGTGGATCAGGCGGCCGGGGGTAGCCGCAATGAAGCATCCGGCAGATCTGGAGATCATGAGGCGATGGTCCCTGCACCGACCCGTCCGCTGGGTGTTCCGGCGGCCCCGACAGCACCTGCGGTGGAAAGCGCCATACTAGCAGCCCTCAACGCGTTCTAGCGGGAGCTAGGGGACCTTCGCGGAGCCGTCCGAGATATGCAAGAGGCTCGGAGCCAGCAGGCCACGCCAGTAATCGCGCCCGAGCCCACGCCGGAGAGGGCGGACAGTCGCGAAGCCCCCACGTCTAGCCGCGTGCCGCTGCGGCGCGTAGATCCGGAGTCCCCGCTTTCGGCGGGGCTGCAGCTGGCGGCATGGCCCAAAGACTTCAAGTTTCCTAGCGCCATCGACCCGTACAAAGGCGACACGGACCCCCCGCGAGTTCGTGCGCGTGTACGAAACTGCGATCGAAGCCGCGGGTGGAGACGACACCACGAAGGCGAAGGGACTCCCCCTCGCGCTGCAAGGAGTGGCGCTCTCTTGGTTCTTTACCATAGAGCTGGGCTCCATCTACGCGTGGGAGCAGCTCCGCGACCGCCTTCACAACAACTTCCA
This sequence comes from Dendrocalamus latiflorus, assembly GCA_017311315.1. Classification (NCBI taxonomy): domain Eukaryota; kingdom Viridiplantae; phylum Streptophyta; class Magnoliopsida; order Poales; family Poaceae; genus Dendrocalamus; species Dendrocalamus latiflorus. The sequence goes on from CM029664.1 coordinate 30,418,369, forward strand.
AGGCAACTATGTCGAGCGAGTCGACGCGGACCAACTCTTCGCTGTGAAGCAAAAACCCTCGAAGAAGCTCCGGGACTAGTTCAAGCGCTTCGCCAAGATTCGATGCCAAGTGAAAGACGTTAATGAAACCACCGTCGTTAATGCAGCCATACAGGGCCTTCGTCCAGGCCCGATGGCCGAGTATAATGCGCGAAAGCCAATCAAGACGGTGGCGAAGCTCTTCGACAAGATGGAGGAATACGCCAGGGCGGAAGAAGACGCGCGGCGAAGGCAAGGTGACGACTCCGACACTAACCAGGCCGGAGCCTCGGCAAAAGCCGAAGATCCGCCGAAGGACGGTTCTTCGAAGGGAAAACGTAAGCAGGAGTCGTCTAGGGATGCGCCCGACCGCAGGGACGCCTCGCACAAGGAGTCGTCCGATCGGCCCAAGCGCGGCCAGCAGAAGTCGAGGCGAAGCCGGTACGTCCTCGACATTGAAGGCGGTTCCGACGAAGGCGCTCCCGCGGGCCGAGGCGGTCGGGGGCGCCGTGGCCGGGGGCGCGGCCGTGGCTGGGGCTGCGACGATAAAAGTCATGGAGATTACGACGACCAGCACCAGGGACTGTGGTGCGTAGTCCACGACTGCGGCAACCACGATACCCGCACCTGCACCTCCATCGCGGCGCTCCGCGATAGCGTCGCTAGGGACAGGAACCCGGAGACGCGTCCGCCTGCGGTGGCCCACGTCCAATTCCCGTACGAGGCCCCCATGCAGGTACAGGCGCAAGGGATGCAACCCCAGGAAGGCCCCTTACGGATCCAAGCTCACGTACAGCAGCCTCGGGAGGGCCTCCTGTCGCTGCAGGCCCCGGAGGCAACCCACTGCAGGGTCATTAACGTCATATCCGGAGGCTCTGCGCTGGAATTCGCCTCAGCACGGCAGCAGAAGGCCTATGCGCGAAGACTACATCACGTGGCAGCATACCCAGCGCAAGCACCGCCGGACTGGGCGTAGCACGAAGTTACATTCACACCCGACGACGCTCAAGGCGTGGACTTCCCTCATCAGGACCCCCTGGTCATTCGGGTCACTATCGCGGGATGCGATGTGGGGCGTGCCTTGGTGGAGGGCGGTAGCTCCGCGAACGTATTGTTTGCGGCGGCCTTCGACCAGATGGGGATCCCTCGAAGCCGCCTAGGGCCCTCAGGAATCCCACTGCAAGGCTTCGGGGGACAGCCCCTGCGGGCGTTGGGCCAAATAGGTCTTCAAGTCTCTTTCGGCCAAGATGACAATGTGCGGGCCGAAGATGCCACCTTCAACGTGGTCGACCTTCCGTACCCCTACAATGCCATATTAGGGCACCCAATCCTCAACTCCTTCGGCGCGGTACCACATCACGGCTATCTATGCATGAAGATCCCGGGTCCCCGGACCATCATCACCGTCTGTAGAGACCCGAATATACAAATCTGGACTCTCCTGTGTATTCTGCACCAGTCCAGGATCACGCTAGTGCACACAGTGTAAACAAAGATAAATATCATCCACATCACGATATTCTAAGGAAAAACCAAATTATATTAATAATTATCAGAGTACGACCTTATGGCCAAACTTACAATTATTAGCCTGAAGGGCTTAGCAAAAACTAGCAGCGGAAATCCAAAAGAAAGCGCAGCAGCCAATCGACACGCCCACAGGCTATCGAGTGGAGAACGAAGCCTAATCCGCGAAGACGTCGAAGTACTCTCCTTCTGGAACCTCCTGCTGGTGATACTCCTCCTCCTCAACTGAGCAACAGGGGCATAAAGCCGTGAGTACATAGAGTACTCAGCAAGTCGTTTGTAACAAAGATGCAATATAGTATGCAAGGCTTAACAATGAATGGCTGGAAGGTTAGTTTTGCAGTAAGCGACAACTTAAAGTAAATACAATAAATAGATTAAAAAGCAAACTTTAACAAATGATAATAAATAATTAATCAAAGGAGTTGAATACAACCACGAGTGAACTAACCATCCACCCAATGGATTCACCAGTGAACTACCCATTCACTTAACCCAACCAACATTTTAGGCAAACTCTACCCCTCGTGTGAAATCACCGAGCATTGTCCATGACGGAGGACACGGCTATTCGAATAGTTTTACACTCTGCAGAGGTTGTACAACTTTACCCACAAGACATGATCATCCCGGATTGCCACGCGAGTTACACACTTCCTTAGGTGTGCGGCGAGGAGATCATGACAAGGCCTTTACAATGTTCAATTTCAACCCAGTTCCGCCTCGCTAAGGTTTCGCCGTCGAGTAGGCTACCACCTAGTCGATAATTGCCCCTCTTGCGCTAATGTGGATCCATGGCTCCGACCACACCACCTTCATCCCAATGACGGAACCGAAATTGAAACATCCCAAATTAATTAGCCAGGTCCATCCCATACTGGACATGTGGTTGTACGGTAAGGCTCAGATCAATGGCGCACAAAGTTAAGTCCTTAAGTATTACCCAGGCGAAGCATCCACATCCCATGTGCAACCTGCACCCCCTTTACTGCACGATCATTCGCCTAGGTGAAAACCAATTTTGTATAACCAACACCAATGACACACCAATGTCATGGCACACAAATTTTATAACTGTGGCTACAACCACGATTCAATATCTCATTAAGTCAAAATTAATTATTTGATCACATGTGATGATAACCCAACGTACTAGTAATAAGCTTGGCTAAGCAAATTAATCGCGCAGCCCATGTGACAACTAATATTGCATCACTATGTAATTTCCCATCCTATGGTGACACTAGAATCATGGTATTCAAATTATCAAGGAGGAAATAATCAATTAGGTCATTAACTACCAATACAAGGGTTTTACAATAAAATAGCAATGCATGATAATTTAAAACAAAGTAATACATAATAGATTTGAAAACTGGGTTCAACATGATCAAAGAACACGACTTGCCTTGGCCTTGCTCAGCTGAGGGCTCTTGATCTTCAAATCCAACTTGCGCCCCCTCGAGCACGTGATCTAACGAGAGAGAAAGCAAATCGAAAAGACAAAATAAAATTCAAATGAACTCCAAAAACTTTCAAACCTGAACCAAAAGGTAGAGCTCAATTTTAGATGAATTTAGGAAAAAGAATCGGGTCAAACGGGGCTAGGACGAGGGAGAACGGGCTCTTGGAAATTGGATCTAAAGAAAATCGGGGAAATTAAGAATTTGCACTGTGCTGTGGATCGGGCGCACGGGAAGCTGAGTCTACGGTGGAACCGGTGCACGGAACAGTGCGGAGGCGGGGCTGCTTCTGCAAGCGAGTGGGGCTGACGTGGCTGCTGATGGGTCGATGACGTGGCCAGATCGGCTCACGAGTCTATGGTTCGGGCTGACGGGCGGGACCCGCATGGCGACGGCGGGGTGCACGGTGGACGGCATCCACGGGGAGGCGAAGGGGCGCGGCGCTGACGTCAGGACTGACGTGGCAAGTGCGGGGACCGAGGAGGCGCGGGGCGCGGCCGAGGCAACGAGGCGCGGGCGGCGGGTGTCCGGGGCGGCGGATCTGGCTGGCGAGGCTCGGGACGGTGGCGGTCTAGGTCGGCGGTGGCTCGGGACGGCGGCGGCGGTCCATGACTCACCGGCGGCGAAGATGGCGGCGACTTGGACGGCGACGGAGCGGCGGCGAGCAACGGCGAGCGACGGTTGCGCACACGGGCGACGTCGGCGGACGACGGTGAGCGGCGGCGGAGGCGGCGGCTGCGGGATGAGGGAGCCCCCGGGGGGTCGGGCCCCTTTTATACCCGGGCGGCGAGGTGTCCAGGGCGAACACGGCGGCGGCGGATAAGGAAGGTGGCGACGGATAAGGAAGGCGGCGGCGGATAAGGAAGGTGGCGGCGGATAAGGAAGGCGGCGGCGTCTCCCGATCGGAGACGGGGAAGGAGTCCGGGTCAGAGACGACGCCTGACAGGTGGGCCCCACCTGTCGGTGGCGCGGGCGAGTGGGCGGCAGCGATGCGCTCGAGCGCGAGCGGCAGCGGGTGGATGGGTGACACGCGGCACGCATCCGAAGGGGCAAGGCGGGCGCGGGAAGCGACGGATCGGCGACGCATGGCGCGGGGCGAGGCAGGCCGGGCCGAAGGCGGGCGAGCTGGGCCGGCCGGCTGGTGGGTTTCGGCCGACTGGCCGGTTTAGGATTTCTGGGATTTTTCTTTTTCATAAATTCAAATAAAGGCTTTTGAGCTCTAGAAAATAGCAAATAAATCCAGAGAAATCCCAGAAAATACCTTGAGACTCAGGGAACTCAAATAAAATATTCTTGGAAAATGTTAATGTTTAACTTAATCACATTAAACCCTTTTAATTCATAACAATTCCAATTAAGCTTTAATTAATTCCAGAAAAATCCAAATGGTGAATTTTTATTTTAAAAGCTTCAAAAAGGCTCTGAAAATCAGGATGTTACAAACCTCCCCCTTAAACGGAATCTTGACCCCGAGATTCAGGCTGACTAAAAGAAATAGGTTTCCAGGTGCGACGTTGGAGATGATGCTGTTCAGGGTTCCTTTTGCGACTCTCTGAGATTGCTGGTTGCCTTGAGCTGATGATGTTCCACAGCTCGCTCCTGGAGAAAAGGTCTTGGCAGGTGCACTCCCAAGTTTGAAAGGAATAGGCGAGATTGCTCGATGCTTCTGCGGGGTTCCTGGGTCCAACCATCTTGCTGCTACTCTGAAGAGAAACACTACTGACTGCTCCAGGCGAAAAGGTAAGGGGGAAAAGCATAGGTAAGACTTGAGGTTGAACTTGGACACTTTATTCCGGGTTAGTTGCTCTGACACTTCCAAAACTCTGACCGGGTTTTAAAGATAAGTGGGAAAAGCATAGATGAGAGGTAAACTCGTCTAAGGGGAATAACTAATGGCAACCTAAACTAAGCAACCACTTAGCCGAAAAGGCTAACAAAAGAGACAATAAACTCCACAAAAAGACTTTGACATGACTGCATCATAATGCTAGAAGCAAAACTGCAGCTCACATCACACCCAACGGCAAATAAGAAGCAAGACGATCTACACAATACTAAAACTATAACAAGGTTCAAATCTAATGGCTCCTAATCTTCACGAAAATCTTCAATCTTGTCTTGACATATTGGGTGTTTCCTTGATCCCGACTTCCCAGCACAGCTTGAAGGATTCCATGCCAACTTTCACTTTGATCGAGGGACACTCGAGACATCTATGGACATTATGGGGATAAGAAGTCAAATTGAGTTTTGAAAACAATATTTCAGAGGAGGCAAAGAGCAAGAATCCTAAGAATGAGGTAAGAATCAAGAATTACTATACAATCATTTGGTTGATTTGATTTAGAGAATAAATTTTGAAAACTTTACTAATTCGACCATTCTAATTAGGGCTTCGTCCTACAGTCGATATAGCTCTGATACCATCTCTGTAGAGACCCGAATATACAAATCCGGACTCTCCTGTGTATTCTGCACCAGTCCAGGATCACGCTAGTGCACACAGTGTAAACAAAGATAAATATCATCCACATCACGATATTCTAAGGAAAAACCAAATTATATTAATAATTATCAGAGTACGACCTTATGGCCAAACTTACAATTATTAGCCTGAAGGGCTTAACAAAAACTAGCAGCGAAAATCCAAAAGAAAGCGCAGCAGCCAATCGACACGCCCACAGGCTATCGAGTGGAGAACGAAGCCTAATCCGCGAAGACGTCGAAGTACTCTCCTTCTGGAACCTCCTGCTGGTGATACTCCTCCTCCTCAACTGAGCAATAGGGGCATAAAGCCGTGAGTACATAGAGTACTCAGCAAGTCGTTTGTAACAAAGATTCAATATAGTGTTAGTGATATGCCCTGGAGGCAACATGGAGATGTTATATATATATATATATATATATATATATATATATATATATATATATATATATATATATATATATCAGATACTATGTTTATGATGCATTAGTTTGTTCCTTGAAATAGACATTATCATTATTGATCAATGAGTATGTGACTTATTCATGAGACTCTTAATGCCAAAATGTTGCTATTTCTAAATGATCCCTGATTATATATCATATGAGGAACAAATATGATTCAAAGATCAGCATATGTATTGATTGATGATCATGTCTCATGGATCATGGTATGGAGATACCAAATCAATAATATGGACATGTGTTAGTGAACATATGTTGGATAGACCCGCCATGAGACACTGCAGAGATTCCATGTGTCATCAGTTGGTCTCAAGTAGTGTTTATGTGGAATCCTTAGACTTGAGATCATCATGGTTCCCAACATGCGTAGTAGCTTATTTTGGGACTACTAAACACTACTCCTAACTGGGTAGTCATAAAAGTAGTCTTCGGGTTTGCTATGAAACATGTAGTGGGATGTGAATGATCAAGATAGAATTTGCCCCTCCTTATGGGAGAGATATCTCTGGGCCCCTCGATGTAATGGATTATGAAAGTGCATGGCCATGCCAAGGTGATTGAGGAGTCAATCACGAGTTTATAATCCATCACGGAATCGAGAGAGTGATTGAGCTATTAAGAGGATGACACAGGTCTCGCCTTGAGCTTAATCTATATCGTGAGGCAAAGGGATTCGTACATGAGAACATTACAGGTTCAGCCGATATGATCTTTACGTATACTTTGGGGTTAATATGTCTTGCTAGAGGCCGCTATTAACAGGGTGACCGGAAAGGTGTTTCCGGGTCGCGACCAAGTATACGTGAACCTACAGGGTCGCACAATTAACGGGTTGGAACACTAATTCGAATGTGATTCGAATATGGGCTCAATTCGGATAGAGATCCGGATACTCCTATTGGGCCTCGGTCCACAAGGCCCAAGTGAGGAGGTCTATATATATGGAGGCGGGGGGTGGGGGGGCTGAGGGATATACGCTTCTGTTCCTCCCGAGCAAAACCCTAGCCGCCACCTCCCGAGCCAAACCCTAGCCGCTCGCGAGTGCTGGTACAATCGCGATCGGCGTTCCAGCCCCGGACGTGTGGATACCGGTGGAGGCGCTGCTCGTTGTGGCGTTGATCGGCATCAACAACCTGCAGATTGGATCTGCTCGTGGTGTGGTTGATTGCGTGGAGGAGACGATCTGTTCGGGACGATCGGCTACTTCCACTACTATCTCGACGCGCGTGGTTGGATCGGCTTCTCCAACTCTTCTTCCGCTGCGCTGCGCATCTAGTGGTAACGATCTATGATCCCTCCTTAGCATGATGTCCTGGTGTGCGCGGTAGAAATTTTTATTTTCTGCTATCGTAGCCTACGCGCTTTCCTTTATATAGTATGCAAGGCTTAACAATGAATGGCTCGAAGGTTAGTTTTGCAGTAAGCGACAACTTAAAGTAAATACAATAAATAGATTGAAAAGCAAACTTTAACAAATGATAATAAATAATTAATCAAAGGAGTTGAATACAACCACGAGTGAACTAACCATCCACCCAATGGATTCACCAGTGAACTACCCATTCACTTAACCCAACCAACATTTTAGGCAAACTCTACCCCTCGTGTGAAATCACCGAGCATTGTCCATGACGGAGGACACGGCTATTCGAATAGTTTTACACTCTGCAGAGGTTGTACAACTTTACCCACAAGACATGATCATCCCGGATTGCCACGCGAGTTACACACTTCCTTAGGTGTGCGGCGAGGAGATCATGACAAGGCCTTTACAATGTTCAATTTCAACCCAGTTCCGCCTCGCTAAGGTTTCGCCGTCGACTAGGCTACCACCTAGTCGATAATTGCCCCCTCCTGCGCCAATGTGGATCCATGGCTTCGACCACACCACCTTCATCCCAATGACGGAACCGAAATTGAAACATCCCAAATTAATTAGCCAGGTCCATCCCATACTGGACATGTGGTTGTACGATAAGGCTCAGATCAATGGCGCACAAAGTTAAGTCCTTAAGTATTACCCAGGCGAAGCATCCACATCCCATGTGCAACCTGCACCCCCTTTACTGCACGATCATTCGCCTAGGTGAAAACCAATTTTGTATAACCAACACCAATGACACACCAATGTCATGGCACACAAATTTTATAACTGTGGCTACAACCATGATTCAATATCTCATTAAGTCAAAATTAATTATTTGATCACATGTGATGATAACCCAACGTACTAGTAATAAGCTTGGCTAAGCAAATTAAACGCGCAGCCCATGTGACAACTAATATTGCATCACTAAGTAATTTCCCATCCTATGGTGACACTAGAATCATGGTATTCAAATTATCAAGGAGGAAATAATCAATTAGGTCATTAACTACCAATACAAGGGTTTTATAATAAAATAGCAATGCATGATAATTTAAAACAAAGTAATACATAATAGATTTGAAAACTGGGTTCAACATGATCAAAGAACACGACTTGCCTTGGCCTTGCTCAGCTGAGGGCTCTTGATCTTCAAATCCAACTTCCGCCCCCTCGAAAACGTGCGTACCCGCCTTTTATAGCGTCATGGGTTCACATCGTTAGGTAGAATACGATTCTACGTCTAACTTGTTTTTGCAGAGAATGATGTGAATAGTATGGCCCTATATCTTATTGGAATGTATGAGATGTATGTGATGCATGTAACATTCGTTCATGGCCTGCGTGTCATGATTATTTCAGCTATTGTTAGCTGTCTATATTGTATTTGACGACCTGCGTGTCGACCTTAATGCTTGAATCTATCTTTGCACTACTAGATTTCGGGTCTTGGACAACGGCACGAAGACGTTGCAATAGGGCCAAAATAGATGCAATATGTATGTATTTCAACTAATCACTTCCGTTGGCAAGCGTTGCTAATTGTTGCGTCCTTAAAAGATTGTGCAACAGTTTTTGGTTTCGTTGCAGTACATATGGTTATTGCCATGCAATGAAGCATTGCAATTGTTTGTTGTTGCAAGGAGCGATGTCATGGCAATAGAGGCTATTGCATCGACCAACTACGTGGCAATAGCCTCTTTTGCCATGAAGTTTGTTTGTGGCAATAGTTTGTCTTTCCACGGAGTTATTACGTGGCAATAGACTCTATTGCCATGGAGCTATAGTGTGGCAAGAAAATCTATTGCAACACCATGTTTCGTGGTAAGAGGTACTATTGCCACGTTAGGTGTTTCGTTGCAACAGGCTCAGAAAAGGTATTGCAACAAAATATTTATGTTGCCAAATATATCCTATAGCATCGATCATTGTTCGTGATGAATAGTTGGATCACAACGTAGTAGCGGCATTGCATTACGCTATCACAACAAAATGCTATCAGGTTTATCGCAACGGGAAGAATTGTGGCAACACATATAGCATTTGATATTTGATTATTAATTTGTTGTTGCAAATTAATAGCAAAATAGTAACAATGCTAGAACGTAGCAACATATATTAATTCAAAATATCATTAATTCTGACAATCATAATTTAAAAAGTGCCACTATTACTGAAGGAGTTACATATAAATCTCCAAACTTAAACTACAAAGTTCTTAACTAATAATAACAAAAATAGATTCGCTTCTGTTGCATTGCTCCTTGCTGGTTTGGCATGTAGAATGTCTTGACTTGACAACCTATGCCTTGACTCTGTGTGCTCTAATCAACTTGTTCCTTCCTGCTCGATAAAAAGCATTAACTTTAGCATATGGTTCAGCAATTTGCAACATCTTAGTGAAATATGATTGATGAAATAATCAAATTAAAGCAACAGTCATGAAATAATATTTTATATGAATGAGGGATCAAAGGAACCAAAAACAAGGTCCTTAACGTGAGTAAAGTCCAACAGCACATATACCAGTAATAATTATTGTCACTACTCACTACCAGGAAACATCTTTACAGATAAAAGTAAACAGGAAGATCCAGTGCACGCGCTGCGACAGCGGTGTCTTACCATATCTCGGTACCTTTCTCGAAAGACGGGATATAGTATCCATCCTATTTTTCCATACTCCATCTACCAGATGGTTTTGTTTCCAATCAAGGAAAAGGTGTGTTCCTTTATAACCCGAAACTCATCAACTTGTAAATTTATTGTGTAAGAACAACCCGTAAATTCATTACGGGGATACCGTTCTCCGGATACTAATGAACACCCCAAAAAGTTCACTGATCACATCAACCTGTGATCGCTGGAATTCCCCCCATTCTATTCCTGTTTCAACTCCAAACTATCGTTCTCGACTTCAACATTCCATGATAACCTATTACTACTAACCTATTACTAGTGAAAACATTCCATGCAGTAATCTGAAACAACCGAATGGAAAGAAAAAGGATTCCAAAGGCAAGGGTAATAAGAAACCCCATAAGCGGAAAGAGGATCATGATGATGAATCGGATCAGGTCTATGCAGTAGGGCGTATCATGTTAAATTGGCTGTTAAGTAAGCAATTGGTGGGTATCTACCAAGCTGATGTGGATATCAAGATGGGGGAAAAAAGATCCCGAGTAATACTCGAGAGTTACGAGATTCTTGCAAGGAAATTAACCTCTCGTGAAGGGTTGAAAAATGGTAAACCATGTCCCAAAATCTAGACAGAAATTATGACCCTAATGTCACTGAGTATAGTCTGCGAGTAGGCTACTCCGTTGAGAAATGGCGGGCCAGCCGAGGCCCCTCCTCCATCTTGTTGATGGATCAAGGGAGGAGGAAAGAAGAGAGGGAATGAGGGCTTCTTTCCCTGACCGTACAGATGCTTCATTGCTTGGTAATCCCTCATCATCGAGACCTGATACTCTACTAGAGCTGGAATTTGGGAGCTTTGCACAGTCAGGATAGATCATATTCATTATGATAGTATTACACCTAAGCTTATGAGGAAAAGTCTCTACTGCTACAAATATTCAACTTTCATCTTGGATAGATCATATCTATTATGATAGTATTACACCTAAGCTTATGAGGAAAAGTCTCTACTGCTACAAAAAAGGAAACTATGGCTAAACTCGAACCGCTCACAAAAAAAGAATTTGATGCGTACCCATCTAGAGTATAGATGCAAAAGATGGCCCATCGATTTCCTTTTTTTTCATTACTACCTTACATATATAATAAATTACTTTTTTTAATACAGGGTGTACAAGAGCAACATGTTAAGTCAGAATAAATTATGTTTTCATGTCATACCTGCTCCTTCCTTGTCCTTAAACGAGTTCTAGCAGCATTGAACAATTGACTTGAAGAAATAAAATTTGTTGAGACATTGGCAGTGCCCTTGTGGAAAAGGCTTCGATTAAGAGTAGAGTTGTTAGTGTTGCGAGCAGGTGGCCTAGCATCCTTTTCTGCGGTGAGGACGCTTTGTGGCTGAGTCTGCAAATGAAATAATTAGTGTACAAAGATTGCCTGTAATTCAAATTACAATTCCCTGATGGCTGCAAACTTTTTGCAATCTTGTTACCTGTTGTAAAGTTTCGTGTACATGTTCAGGTGTCTTTTCGTTATTGTCAGTTGGAGTAGCTGCGTTTTCGGTGGTGTTCAATACACTTCGTTGGTTATCCTGTGTATGAACAAATAGGGAATACTTTAGTTATCATACGATGTACAAATCCAAGACACATTTACAGATTTATTACCTGTGATGTTGCTCCGCTCTGTTTTGCTAGCAATGAAAGGAACTCTTCCCTGAGCTGTTCTCTTGCGTTCCTTTCATTCTGCAATTCCTCTTCCATCAGTCGCCTAGTATCTTCCCTTTCAGCAACTTCGTTAGCAAGTTGTTCTTTTAACTTATGAATTTCATCTACAAACTCATTTTCTTTTTTGCGGGCTGCAGCAGAAGCACGGGCTTGTTCGTCGAGTCTGTCTTTCAACAGTTGGCTTCGTGTCGGATATTTCGCCATGTATCCATGACCATGAAGCTTGCATGATTTGGTTCGGGTGCTCTCCTTGTAACTTGACTGGAAAGCAATGTCTTCCTCTTCAAATGTAAGGAAGCCTTTATCTGCCTCTGTTGATAGGTTAGTAATTTTGAAGGCTGCATCATCCTAATTGAGATAAGAGGTTAAAAGTTAAATAAGTTAAGCTATCAGCACAAAATTCTGAGTAATATACTAAGTCATGAACAAATTTAATTACTACTCACATAGACATCCTTAGAAGCGTTGTTTGACCATTCCCCATTCTTTGTGTGGGTAATCATCCAAAGAGTCAAATCACTTGGCTCTTCCCCAGTCTCTGGGTCTCTCTAAGATGGCAAGAATGTACCTTATGAACAACTGATCACTTAAGAAAAGAATCTCATAAGTTTAATTTATAATTACCTTCTCATAGCTACATTGGGAGAACGGTTTGGATCCCATCACATGCTTGGTCTTCTGTTTTTTACGGTTTCCAGAGTTCTGGTTGCTTAACATCTGAAAAAAAGTATGCAAGTGCAGTCAACAAGCATTCTTATCAACATGTGTATTCAAAAGAAAAAAGTCAGTAGCATGTAACCTGAAATTTTTCAGTTCCAAAATACAGCACCATGTAGTGCCACTCGACAGGGTGTAAATCTTCAGGCTTCTGTCTCATGCGCTCATCGTAAGTGTTGTATGCCTTGTAAGTAGCACTGAGTGTTGATCGCCATCCTTTGTATCGCTCTTTGGCAATGTCCAATATCTTTTCAATTGCATTGTCAACATTTTCGAAATCCCACCTGCTCTGCTCAAATTGTAACACATAGAGAATGTAAAGTGAGAATGTGAATTGTTACATAATTAGAGACGCAACATGCTAAGGCAACTACAACAGGCAACTTACCAACAAATCGTCTGCTATTGTATTTTTGACATTTTGCTGGACATCTTTCCACCTTTTCACACCAATAAGTGGAGCCCTTTTTTTTTGTAAACATTACCACTTCATCCACAAATGTTCGGGAGTTTTCACCAACAGGACCTCCTCGCCTTGCTGAAAATTTTATTGTAAGTTTCTGGGACGCAGTCCTAACTCTCTTGGTAGCTGCTGCTAAACCTTTCAGGCATCCACGACCTTTCTTGCCTTGCTGGCCGCCACCTCCTTACAAACCAGTTAAATTTAATTTAACACTAGTAAAGTGCCCGTGCGTTGCAACGAAGTACCAAATAAAAGTGATATATATTATCAAACATGATCTCAAATTGAATAATAAACATCAATTTTATCTTACATCATCATGTATCAAGCAAAGTATACATGTTCATACTCGTAAATAAATCAAGCATCATATTAGTGAAGCATAATAGAACAAGCATATCAACCGGGAGAGTTGCATCAAGGGATATCATACAGTTCGCCCCAATGAAGGATATGCGTGGTATGCATATGCATGGAATATTTCTATGCTTAAAACCCAGATTGTCTTTTGTGGTATTAGAAAACAAAATATACTGTTTTCATATCTTGCCATTTATGTATTTTTGTGTTTGCTTTTTCCTTCTGCATATGATGGCTCATGGAATTTTGTTTCTTGACCTTTACTGAAAAAATTAAGCAATGTGATATTCAATCCATTTTTAATTGCAGGCACCGGGATATCCACAGTTCAGTCACTTCTTGCTGAGATACCAGGGCAGTTCATGACTTACATGAGAAGAAGAGAAATTCAAGCAATTAGTTAGTATATGATGCCATCAATCGGTAATTCGTTATAAGGTAGGCTTTCTAATGTTCTTTGTTACTATGATTTTGGCCATTTGGCTACGTCATCGTGCAAATTTTAAGCCATGTATGTGTAAAGAAGAAGCAAGATGGATAATCTGGATTTGTTAAAGGTAAAAGAGAGATTGATCTCTTGGGGACCATAGCCAAGATCAAATATCAGTGGCATACTCTCCATGCTGTTTTGTTGCCAGTCAAGGCTGCATTTGTTTTATATGTGATGACAAAGTGTTGATTCCACAAACATTGGCTAATAACATTTCCACAAGGTATATAGGAGTTGTTGCTGATGTTGACAATATTAACGATTATAATTGGTCACAGTTTGTTGTTGACGACCTAAATAAATAAAATGTGCTGAACTAATGCCCAAGAGGTTCCCAAAATCCTCCCAAGTATCCATAAATTGTTGCATTTTATTCCTACATGTACGCTATATTCTCAAAGCTAACGTTTAAGAATAACCAGGGACGACTGCAGATTCTTTGACTTCAACTACATGTGGGAATTGTGATGGTCACTGCCTTGTTAATCCCATATGTGAGGTAACTAAGTTATGATATCCAACCCCTTTCGTCAGTAAGAAACATACTTACATGAGGTAACTAATATGTAGGATTCGTACGGGCTAAGAAAGACATTTATGTTGTACTTGTTGATATTCAAAGATAACGAAGCTGCTCTCCCAGACTTTCTGCACTAGCAGCTTAGACAACTCAGCAATTAGATTTATCACCATCTATGTCCCACATATATCAATTCTTTAAGAAAAAGCCTAGAATAATGCAACACATCGTACATCAAAAATGTTAATCCATACTCAATTTTTCTGTCAAGCCAAGAAAGATAAACAAGGCAATTTGGAACCAGACCAAATCATCCAAGTAATTCCATCATCAATTTATTGTAGACAGCTAGTGTGTAAATTCTTTACTAATGCATGTTCTTCAGGAAATAAATTTAGGAGAAAGCATTCTTTTGTAATAATAGGGTTTTGCAGAAGTCAATCAGATACAAGTCGTTCTTTATAAACATAGACAATTATGAGTCCAAGCAAACCAAAATGAATGGTTCAACTCAATTCCACATATTAAATCGACTTGCCAAACAGAACTCAAATTTTGAGAATAGTAAAGATTCAAATTCAGCAGGGGGCATTCGAGCCTAGTAAAAGTAAAATTACAGGAAGGAAAACGTACCATTTTGCTGTTGCTTGTTTTTCCTAGCATGAGATGGCCTGTCAGGTGGTGTTGGGCTGCTTTCATGGCTGTCCTCATTTTGAAGTCTCCCACCATAATTAGTATGGTCCTCTTTCTCAAACGATACTGCATGTAACAAGCATCAGAGAAGTATACATGAGTTTGAAAAACTAATAATACGCTTGCATAGTTCAATGTAAAATTCGAAGATTACATATATCTGCAAGGTAGCCTTTCTGCCTTAACCATTCCTTATATGTTTTGATTGTTTCTTGCCTGTAGTCATCCTCAAATTCTGCGAGTCGTGAACAAATGTTAGTGCAGTGACCAGTTCAATAGAATTGTTAAAACACTGGCGACGATTGGAGCAACATAACTTACCCGTGTGTTCTTCCTCGTCTCGCAATTTTGCTAGCCAATCCTTGTATGCATCAATTTGTTCATCTATACATGGCTCATCTCTTTGACCCCTTTTTTGCTTCATGGGTGTTACGCTAACTTGTAAGTCAGTTTGTTGCTCCCTTGTCAACAGCAATCTGACTTCCCTCTCCCCTTCATTGTTTTGTATCATTGATTCTGCATCACGACTGAAATCGATCGGCTCAAGAGTTGCTACAGTCCTGCCACATCGCTTCTTATAGTACATGAAGTCCCTACTAGCATAACCGAGCTGTTCTTTGAAACTTAACAAGGTCACATATGTGAGATTAGCCCTATCAATTTCGGCATATACAAATTCACTTCCTGGAGGTGCCCCATTGCATTCAATAAGAAGTTTCCACACCTGACCCGTCAATGGGCTTCTGTATGTATAGATAGCGAAAGGTTAATTAGGTAAACTAAAACCCAACAAGCCCCTTAAGTATGAAGAAGCAGAGAGAGAAATAGAAACATTTGTTTAATAATAACATAAACAAAGTAGTAAATCGATGCTTGTAATTCCGAATAGTGCCATACTTGAACTAGTCCCTTTGGTCTCAGCGCTTTGCAATGAATAGTTTATTAATGCACCTTCTGTTTGCTTAATGTTTCATGTTCTTTCAATTTTGCAGGGAAACTGCAATATGGTGACTATTGTAAGCATCACATTCTTCCTTTTACACAGAATTGTTATAGGCCAGATGCAGTTGATGATGAAATTACTCCCTTGGACAATGCTATTTTACCAATCATTGACCTCCCAATGCTATTTTCTTAATTCTCGTAGATCTATCAAGACAAGTAGACAACCAAAATCATCTCTTTCCTACATTATTCATATCACATTATTCATATCACAGAAATCAGATCATTGGCAGAGAACATCGCACTGCACATTAGAGTAAACATGGCGAAAATAACACGAATCCTAACTCAGGCCACCAGAAAGATGTAAAATGCGGCCGTGCATTGTAAGAAACACCTATGTTATGAAAAAACGTATGAAGTTTTTGATACTCTCCTCCCTAATTGGTAAGAAAAACCATTGTCTTTTTCTATATTGTGAAGAACCTATATCTACATAAAGTGTATAGATCTTGTTCTGATCTGATCTGATATACACAATAGAAAACAGTGGTGTAAGTACACTAGAAAATAGTAAGTCATCCCATGGCACTACAAAGTGTATAGCTCTTGTTCAAATAATATATTGCACAACCTACCAATTTGTTCACTGCAAGATAGCAACAAATAATCGAGAAGTGGTCTATGGATATTACATCAAACAACAGAAAACCTTTAAAGTATAAGGATTCAACAATTGCATACACAACAAGGATAAGGTTTTGCAACAAACAGTGCATTTTTTCCCTCTGGGAAAACATATAAGATCACATAAGGATTTAGTCGGGTGAAGGAAGGATCACATAAAGATCACATAAAGATCATATAAGATCATATAAGAGGCACCATATACCTGGAGGTGAGGGAAGGATTAGCCGGGTCTTCATCTTCTTCAACGCAGGACGCATGAACTGTACGGTGGCTTCGGCCAGGCATGGTGACGCGTGTCCTCATGATTTCGGTGGTGGCGGCGGAACCAGGAATCGCCGGGCTCGATGGAGTCGTCGGCATCGTGTAAACCGCCGACGCCTGGTCTCCCTCTGCAGATGAACTAGATCGCGGCCTTTGGGGTGGTGCCGTGGTGGGGACGTCGGGTTAAAGAAGATGGAGGCGCGATGGATTTGGACCTGGTGAAATTTTTGGGCGGGTTGTATTTTTGGTTTGTTGGAGGGAAGGAAATTGGCGAAAGTTAGAAAGGGAAATATTTTTGTTTTGTTGGAGGGAAGGAACCTGGTGAAAGTTAGAGATAGATCAAATGTGTTAACCAATAACCATCTGCTGGCCGCACCAGATCCGGCTCTCCCCTGCCCGTCCGGTGGCCGCGCCGACAGCCGCCCCGCCCGGATCCGGGCTCACCGACGCCGTCTCCTTCGGCCGCCGCGCCCGCCCCGTGCTCGATTCGGCCGGACGTAGCCCCAGACCTGGCCGCGCCCCGCTCGGATCCGGCGGCGCCCTCAGGCCACCGCTGGCCTCGTCTCTCCCGATCCGGCCGTCTCCACATCAGATCCGGTCGGCCTCTTCTTGTGTCGCACCGCCCATCGTCGTATTGCTCGAGCCGCCGCCACCGTCCTCTCCTTGGACGGCCGCCGCCGCTCGGCCCTCTCGACGTCGGTCGGCCGACGCCGGTCTGATTTGGAGCCGAGGGAGGCGACAGAGATCCGGCCTCCGCGCATTCAACGCGCCGGTGAGGGAAGCCAACGCCGCTCGATTTCATCCGTCACCGCTCGCGTGCGGGAGAGCTGGCGTGCGGGAGAGCTGGAGTGACGATGTGGTGGGTGAGAGGGTGAGAGAGAACACGATGTGGTGGGTGACGGTCAGCTGTACCAAAGAAGTAACAAAGAATTTCAGGCCTCGTGCAGTAAAGGGAGAGCTGGATGTGACGATGTAACAAAGAAGTTTATTAAACAAAGCAGTACCCAACCCAAGCAAATAATTCTCCTAATTAAATATGCAGTCTTTTTCAGGCCTTGTTCTTTACAAGCACAAAGAATTTCATTAAACAAAGCATAACACAACCCAAGCACAAGTTTGAGGTTTTAAACAAAAAATTCATCATCATCTCCCTGTCCTAACGAATTCACAGGTGCAACATGCCCATCGTCAATGTAGGTGTCGTCATCTTCATCATGATCATCAAGTAAGTCCTCATCATTGGGTTCAGGTACCGATGCAGCAATCGCATTTTCAATGACAGAAGCATCAACACTTACCCCTTCCATATCATTCCTCTTCCAATTTGTCAAGTCTTCATATTGGCGGGATACATTCATTTCTTCCAGTCCGACGACCAGCGAATCAACATCATTGGTTTCTCCCCCCAATTCTGTACATCCTTCTTCAGGCATGGAAAACAAATTTCTAGGTTTCATTCTAACAACAGTTGACCACTCAGGTTTCTTCGCGCATTTCACATAAAAAACCTGCTCAGCTTGTGTCGCTAAAATGTAAGGATCATTGAAATATCGAAATCGAGTTGTATCAACATCGATAATCCCATATTGATCCCTACTGAACCCCCTTCCTTTGATCTTAGTGGTAGCAGGTACATCGTACCAGTCACACTGAAAAAGTATGACTTCTTTTTGGTTGGGGAAATCTAATGAGATTATTTTATTAATCACGCCATACCAGTCCATGTTTCCAGTACTATCATCGCCCTTCACAACAACACCACTGTTTTGTGTACTTAGGTTCTTCTCTATAGCAGCCGTCCGAAATAGAAAACCATTTATGTAGCATCTGTTGAAAACTCGAGCACGATGGTCTGGTGCACGGGAAAGGGCATACATTAGCTCACTAGTTTTCCCATCGTCATAGAGTCTGGAGATCTGCACTCATTTGAAATAAAATATATTAGTGAAATAAATGACAGCATTATGAACCAAACAATACAAAATAAAATAGAAACTCACTGTACGCTCAAACCAGCCTACAAATTGGTCTCTGTGACGGTTTTCAACATTCCGTGGGCTGATCCTTCTAAGCTCATTCTTATGGTCACTAAATTAAAACAGAAAAAGAAGGGCTTCAGTAAGTTACACAAACATGAAAAATAATACTACAGATTTAGTACATCTAAAGTAGAACTTACTTTATCCATTGAATGGCTTCATCACAGTTTGTAATTATGTAGTGCCTCATCTGATGCAACTTCGTAGTAGAAATTGACTCGATGCAACATCCTTTCCTACCGTAGTCAATGCTCCCGAATATGCTTAGCCCAGATGGTGGTTCGTTCACTGCAGCCCTTTCATGACGCTCTGGACGATTAAGCTTGGTGTCGACGTCTTCCAAGAAGTGAGAGCAAAATGTCATGCACTCCTCAGATATATATCCCTCGGCAATTGAACCCTCAGGGTGCGCTTTGTTCCTCACGTAGCCTTTAAGCGTACGTAGGTACCTCTCAATAGGATACATCCATCTGTAACACACGGGCCCTCCAAGTCTAGCCTCTTCAGCTATATGAACTGGCAAGTGCATCATGATATCAAAAAACGCAGGCGGGAATACCATCTCAAGCCGACAAAGAGTCTCTGTAATCAAAGTGCTTAGGTTCTTAAGGTCTTTTTCCTCCAGCTACTTTGAACATATTGCCTTGAAAAACCGACTGAGCTCAATCAATGGGATGACGACATCTTGTGGCAAGATGTTGCGAACTACTAAGGGTAAAAGATTCTGAAATATAATATGATAGTCATGAGTTTTGAGAACAGACAGCTTACACCCAGTGACATTCACAGATTTCTTGATATTCGAGGCGTAACCATCAGGCATCTTCAATCCTTCTAGAAATTTGCATAATATTGTCTTTTCATCCTTGCCTAGGAAGTACAACGCTGGTGGCAAAGTATACTTACCATTCTCGACCATAGGATGTTGATCCTTCCTTATCCCTAGATGTTGCATGTCAAGCCGAGCCTTCTCACTATCCTTGCCTTTACCTTGTATGTCGAGCAAAGTCCCCAATATGGCCTCGCATATGTTTTTCTCGATGTGCATCACATCCAAATTATGCCTTACAAGCAATGAGCTCCAGTAAGGCAGTTCAAAAAAAAATACTCTTCTTCCTCCAGTTGTGCCATCTAGTTTCTTCTTCACGCTGCTTCCTCTTTTTTGTCGCCTTCCCGAATTTCACTTGCTCAAAACTCTCATACTGTTGCATCACTTGCTCGCCGGTAAGTGGCACCGGAGTCTCCCTGCGTTCCACCTTGTTATTGAAGCTGATCTTGTTCCTGCGCCACTTGTGGTCCGAAGGCAAAAAGCGGCGATGTCCCATGTAGCAATGCTTGGACCCGAATTTCAGCCACAAGTAGTCAGTATCCTTATGGCAGTATGGACATGCAAACCTGCCTTTCGTGCTCCAACCTGATAGCATCGCATATGCAGGAAAGTCATTAATTGTCCAAAGTAGAAGTGCACGTAGAGTAAAATTCTTCTTCTCCTTCGCATCCCATGTTTCAACACCCTTTTCCCAAAGATCCTTTAGCTCATCAATCAGGGGCTGCAAATAAACATCGATGTTCATGCCAGGGGATTTTGGGCCAGGTATCAACATCGACATCATCCAAAACGATTGTTTCAAACACATCCAAGGAGGCAAGTTATAAGGAATTATGATCACAGGCCATGTAGTGTATGTAACATTCAACATCCCAAATGGATTGAAGCCATCGGATGCAAGACCCAACCTAACACTACGAGGATCCACTGCAAACTCCTTATATATGTCATCCACATGCTTCCATGCTAGTGAGTCTGCAGGGTGACGCATTTTCCCATCACGAACCAATCCTTCTTTATGCCATCGCATATATGATGATGTGGTCTCCGTCATGTACAATCTTTGAAGCCGCGGAATAAGTGGGAAATAACGTAGAATTTTACGAGGGGAACGCTTCTTTGCTCCAGTAGTGCCACTAGCCTCATCAATCCCATCTGAACCCGTGGTTTTCCACCTAGACTCACCACATATTGGACAAGTATCCATCTTAGCATAGTCCCCACGAAATAATACACAATCATTCTCACATGCATGTATCTTTTGGTAATCAAGCCCAAGATCTCGAACAACCTTTTGCACTTTCTCCAAGGTGTTTGGGATACAATGGCCTTTAGGGAGCAGAAGCGAGAACAGATGAAGTATGGATTCCAAGGCACTGTTACTAAGACCATACATGCATTTAATCTAAAAGATCCTGACAATGAAAGAAACCTTAGTGGCCTCCTTGCAACCTGGATACAATTCCTTCTGTGCCTCTTTCAATAATTTATAGAAATTCTTTGCTTGTTCATTTGGCTCTTCGTTATTACTATCTATGATGTCGCCATGCAAAGCACCCCTGATTAGAGAAGAAACTAGATCAGTGACAGAAGCACCATCACCTGATGCGCCTTCATTGCAATCCTCTTCAATAGGGACGTCCTTGCCAGCTGACGCTTCATCGGTCTCTTGCTCTCGGATAAAAATTTCATCAAACCCTCTCATTAGTAAATGACGTTCAATCTCATATTGTAATCTATAGCACTGGCAACGACACCTTGAACACGGACAGGGTGCAGTTTCTCCTTTAGATGTGCCTCCAAATGTACTTTCAAAAAATTTCTTGAATCCAGTTTGCCACTCAGTTGTTGATTTATCCATACGCATCCAACTGCTGCCAGCTTGTGACATGATTCCAAAGTATATCAATCAACAAATAACACCCAATATTCTGTCCAACGTACCAGTACCTGCAATTAAGAAAACCTTATCAAGCAGCACAGAAATCATTTACAAAAAAAGTAATACAAAATAGATTAGAAAACTAGGTTCAATATGACAATAGAATATGACTTGCCTTGGCCTTGCTCAGTTGACGGCTCTTGCTCTTCAAACCCTGCTTCTGCTCCTTCGAAGACGTGATCTAACGAGGGAGAAAACGAAATGAAACTCAAAATAAATTCAAATAAAATTCAAATGAACTTCAAAAACTTTCAAACAAGAACCAAAATATAGAGCTCAATTTTATATGAATTTAGGAAAAAGAATCAGGTCAATCGGAGTTAGGACGACGGAGAACGGGCTCTTGAAAAAAACCTAATTTGGGAAAAGGCTGAAAATCGAAAATTGCACTGTGCTGTGGACCCGGCTCATGTAATGATCAGTCTACGGTGAACCCGGTGCATGAAACAGTGCTGGGGACGTGGCCGGTTCACATGTTTACAGCTGACATGCGGGCCCTGCATGTCAGTGGCTCGGTGCACAGGGAACCGGGCGCACATGAAGGCGAAGCGGCAGCAGGGCTGACGTCAGCGATGACGTTCGCGCGTGCGGGCCGCGAGGTGGCTGCGGGAACGGAGGCGGCGCATTTCGACCGAGGCGACATCGGCGACTAACCGGCGGCAAGGCAGACGGCGGCAGCTCACTGGTGGCAACGGTGAACAGCGGCGGCGGACAGCGGCGGCGGCACTCGTTGGCGGACGACGGCGACCCTCGACGAGACGACGGCGACCGCCGGCGGCGAACGGCGGCGAGCTCCGGCGGAGGCTAGCGGCGGCGAGCTCGGGACGGCGACGGACCCCGGGGCGGGCCCCTTTTATACGCCCGAGGATGACCAGCTCGTGCACGGCACGGAGTTCGCGGCGGAAACGGCGAGCGGCGGCGTGCCGGACTCGGAGACGGAGACCGGGTCGGGGACGACAACTGACAAGCGGGCCCCCACCTGTCGGTGGCACGAGGCGACGGACGGTAGAGATGACGCGCGGGCACAAGGGCGACCTGGATGGATGACACGTGGCGACCATCGGGCGGGGCAGCGCGGGCGCGGATGGGCGACGCGTGGCCTGGGGCGAGGTGCGGCTGGGCCGGCGGCCTGCTGAGCGGAGAAGAGGGCCGGAGGCTAATGGGCTTTCGGCCCACTGGCTTTTAGGGTTTTTAATTCTTTTTCTTTTTCCAGAAATTTAAATAAAGCCTTTTAAGCTCCAGAAAAGAGAAAACAAATACATAAAAATCCAGAAAAATTCTAATAAATACTTTGAGACTCTAGGAACCCAAATAAAATATTTTGACAAATTTTCATGTTTATTTTAGTCATATTAAATACCTTTAATTAAATAAAATTCCATGTAAGTTTTGATTAATTCCATAAAAATTCAAATGGTGAATTTTATTTTAAAAACTTCAAAAAGGCTCTAAAAAATCATGATGTTACAACTATCTTAAAATTTCTTTAAACATGCCTGTATGCAAAGTCATGGTTATGATATCAATATCAATCTCATCATACAATTTTCTTCTCAATACATAAAGTTGCCAAACCATGTATCAATAAATCATCGTTGTCTTTATGATTCTATTAACTGATATACTCATTTCCTCTTTTTTTTCTTCTCACTACTAGATGCATATACTTTGTAAATGACATGACGGCACTTAAATTTAAAGAAACAATCAGTACCAGTGCAAATGTTGCCCAGATACGGATACGAGGCAGGGGCAGGTGTTAGGGCAGCGGCGGCAGGTGCTGAGGCGGCGTGAACTCGTCGACCGAAGCAGGGTCAGGTGTTAGGGCGACGGCGGCAGGTGCTGGGGCGGCGTGAACTGATCGACCAAAGCAGGGGCTCTAGGTAAGGACGTACGGTGTTGGGCGGCCACGTACAATATGCCTGGCCCACAATGATCTATTGCCACGAAAAATTTTCATATTTTACAACAAATTTATTGTGTGGCATAAAAACTTGTTTCATGTACAATATAGAGTATCCTTTTGCAACGCAATCCAAAACTATAACTACCCAACAAGACCGTGGCAAAATTGTCAGCCATTTGCAACGAAATTCTATATCGTGGCAATACCCCATAACTAATGCAACGCACATCAATATTATTGCAACACAGGAATCTCATGGCGATAAAGTTATACTTCTTGCAACCGTTTTCTAAATAGTGGCGAAAGATCACCTTATTGCAACGAATTAAGGTGACTATCGCGACACCATATTTAAGTAGCAATATGTGCGCATATTGCCATGATTTTGGACACAGGTTGCAATAACAGGTACCTATAGCAACTAATTTTATGTCGTTGCAATGCATTTCGTGGCCAAAGACCCGAAATCTAGTAGTGTTGTAATCTTCAATTTCTAGCTATTATAGGTAGTAGCCTAGTTTTGAGGTTACACGCTTTCAAGCATGGTGGCCTAAAGGAGTGATGTGGAGGATGGAGATCGTCTGCACCTCCATGGAGATGGAGATCACCATTTTTTGGGCCATACTACTTCACAGTTAAATGTGTTTATCTGTGATATTATCTATCTTATTTTTATGCAATGATATTTGTGATATGTTGCTTTGGTAGGATAGAATCCCTCATAAAATTAGGTGTTCATGCCCTTCCATATGTTGCACCAAAAGATAATGATCACCGCATGGTAGGTCTACCAAAGTAGAGTGCCGTCGGTTATCATCATTATTTGGGGTAGATGTCAGACATCTACATGTGGAAGCATTTGGTTTACTTAACAAGGTTATCAAAACAGTTTTGGACCTTGGGGCATAGGTTGGGGCCGGGGCATATTGATGTCACCCAACAAGCAAGAGTCACATAGGGATGTGATTAGCAAGGTGTTGCTTACCCATGTCACTAGTTTTCTAGCCGTGATGCCAAAGCTCACTAGGAATTAGTGAAATGAGGATCTTGACCCACTATGTAACTTAGAGGGAGTTTTGTTGCAAAACACATAGTGGGAGTCTTTTGTTAAATAGTTTAATAAAAGATGAACATAAACATAGTGCTAAACTTTGCATATTCTTTGTTGTAGATCATGTCAACTAATGCCGCATCCAGTTCTTTTAATTTGCGATCTATTCTTGAGAAAGAAAAACTCAATGGAACGAACTTTATGGATTGGTATCGCAACTTGAGAATTGTTCTCAAGCAAGAGCGCAAGGAGTATGTCCTTGAGTCTCCTTATCCTGATGACTTGCCTGATAATGCTACTGCGGCTTCACGGAGAGCTTATGAGAAGCAAACGAATGATTGCCTTGATGTGAGCTGTCTCATGCTTGCCACAATGTCCTCTGAGCTTCAGAAGCAATATGAGAACACAGATGCCTACAATATCATTGTGGGGTTGCGTGGTATGTTTGAGAACCAAGCAAGGGCTGAGAGGTTCAACACTTCAAAGTCCTTGTTTGCGTGCAGGCTTGCAGAAGGGAATCCCGTCAGCCCTCATGTGATTAAGATGATTGGCTACATTGAGAGTCTGGAAAAGCTTGGTTTTCCCCTTAGCCAAGAGTTGGCTACTGATGTGATTCTTCAGTCGCTCCCCCCGAGCTTTGAGCCATTCATACTGAACTATCACATGAACAACATGGACAAGACCTTGGCAGAGTTGCATGGGATGCTAAAAGCTGCCGAGGAAAGCATTAAGAAAAGTAGCAATCATGTGATGATGATGCAGAAAGGCAAGGGCAAGCCCAATGTCAAGAAAGGCGCGGTCAAAAGAAAGTTAGCTCCCGATGAGATCGCGAGCAGTTCTAAGGCCAAGCAAGTCAAGAAGGGCACTGCTCCTAATGCAGATTGTTACTACTGTAAGCAATCAGGACATTGGAAAAGGAACTGCCCAAAGTACTTGGAGGATCTTGAGAAGAAGAAGGGAAGTACGACTTCCTCTCCAGGTATAAATGTTATAGAGATCAATCTTGCTACTTCATCCACTGATTCTTGGGTATTTGATACCGGATCGGTTGCTCACCTTTGCAAATCGTTGCAGGGGCTAAGAAGAAGTAGAAGTTTGAGGAGGAGCGAAGTGGATCTTCGCGTTGGCAATGGAGCAAAAGTTGCTGCGGTCGCTGTTGGCACCATGCCATTGTCTTTACCTTCAGGATTAGTTTTGGAATTGAATAATTGTTATTGTGTTCCATCTCTTTCCAAGAACATTATTTCTGCTTCATGTTTGCAAGCAGAAGGTTATGACTTTAGATCTGTGAACAATGGTTGTTCTCTTTATTTCAAAGATATGTTCTATTGTCATACTCCATTGGTGAATGGGTTATATGTTCTTACTCTTGAAGAGTCACCGGTGTATAACATTAATGCAAAGAGACAACGTTCGAATGATTTGAATTCCACGTTTATTTGGCACTGTCGCTTAGGTCACATAAATGAGAAACGCATGGAGAAGCTCCATAGAGATGGTATTCTGCATTCATTTGATTTTGAATCATTTGAGACATGCGAATCTTGTTTACTTGGCAAGATGACAAAGGCACCTTTCACCGGTCAAGGTGAACGGGCAAGTGACTTATTGGCACTCGTACATTCTGATGTATGTGGACCAATGAGCTCAACAGCCAGAGGTGGTTTTCAGTACTTCATAACTTTTACTGATGACTTTAGTAGATATGGGTATATCTACCTGATGAAGCATAAGTTTGAATCCTTTGAAAAGTTCAAAGAATTCCAAAATGAAGTGCAAAATCATTTAGGCAAGACAATCAAGTTTCTACGATCTGATCGTGGAGGCGAGTATTTGAGCCATGAGTTTGGCAATCATCTGAAGGATTGTGGAATTGTTCCACAATTGACTCCGCCAGGAACACCTCAATGGAATGGGGTATCTGAACGGAGAAATCGCACCTTATTAGATATGGTGCACTCCATGATGAGCCAAAGTGATCTTCCGTTGTCTTTTTGGGGGTACGCTCTTGAAACAGCCGCTTTCACACTAAACAGGGTTCCATCAAAATCAGTAGAAAAGACACCATATGAGATGTGGACAGGACAACGTCCTAGCTTGTCTTTTCTTAAGATTTGGGGATGTGAGGCTTATGTAAAACATTTACAATCTGATAAGCTCAGTCCTAAATCTGATAAATGCTTCTTTATCGGGTATCCTAAGGAAACAAAAGGATATTACTTCTATAATCAAGAAGAAGGCAAAGTGTTTGTCGCCCGGCATGGTGTCTTCTTAGAGAAAGAGTTTCTCTCAAGAAGGGATAGTGGGAGCATGGTGCAACTTGAAGAAATTCGGGAACCACCTGAAAACGTTTCAGCTCCTACAGAACCACAACAGGATGAACAAACTGTTGAAGAACCTGTTGTGGACACACCGGCACCACGTAGGTCAGAGAGGTCACGTCGTGCACCTGAGAGGTACATGTTCTTGACTACTCAACAACGGGACATATTGTTGTTAGACAACGATGAGCCTAAGACCTATGAAGAAGCGATGGTGGGACCAGACTCTGAGAAATGGCTTGAAGCCATGAGATCCGAAATTGAATCCATGCACAGTAATCAAGTTTGGAACTTGGTTGATCCACCTGATGGTGTTAAAACCATTGAGTGCAAATGGATTTTCAAGAAAAAGATAGACATAGATGGAAATGTTCACATCTATAAAGCGCGATTGGTGGCCAAAGGTTTCAAACAAATTCAAGGTGTTGATTATGATGAAACTTTTTCGCCCGTCGCAATGCTAAAGTCTATTCGGATCATTCTAGCGATTGCTGCTTATTTCGACTATGAAATATGGCAAATGGATGTCAAAACAGCTTTCCTTAATGGAAATCTAAGTGAGGATGTGTACATGACACAACCCACGGGTTTTGTCGATCCGCAATCAGCTGGAAAGATATGCAAGCTGCAAAGATCCATTTATGGATTAAAGCAGGCATCTCGGAGTTGGAACATTCGTGTTGATGAAGTAATCAAAGGGTTTGGTTTCATCAAGAACGAAGAAGAGCCTTGTGTTTACAAAAAGACTAGTGGGAGCGCACTCGTATTTCTGGTCTTATATGTGGATGACATATTACTGATCGGAAATGACATTCCTATGCTCGAATCTGTTAAGTCTTCATTGAAAAATAGTTTCTCTATGAAAGACTTAGGAGAGGCGGCATATATTATGGAAATCAAGATCTATAGGGATAGATCAAGAAGGCTAATTGGATTAAGCCAAGATACGTACATTAACAAGGTGTTGAAAAGGTTCAACATGCAGGATTCCAAGAAAGGCTTCCTACCTATGTCACATGGTATAAATCTTAGCAAGAGTCAGTGTCCTAGTACACCTGATGAGCGGGATAAAATGAATGCGATTCCATATGCTTCGGCTATGGGGTCCATTATGTATGCCATGCTTTGTACACGTCCAGATGTCTCGTATGCTTTAAGTGCTACAAGTAGATACCAGTCAGATCCAGGTGAAAGTCACTGGATTGCCGTAAAGAACATCTTGAAGTACTTGAGAAGAACTAAAGATGTGTTCCTCGTCTATGGGGGTGAGGAAGAGCTCGTTGTAAATGGTTACACCGATGCTAGCTTCCAAACTGACAAAGATGATTTCAGATCGCAATCTGGATTTGTGTTCTGCCTGAACGGCGGTGCGGTGAGCTGGAAGAGTTCTAAGCAGGAGACGGTTGCTGATTCTACAACAGAAGTCGAGTACATAGCAGCTTCTGAAGCTGCTAAAGAGGCTGTTTGGATCAAGAAATTTGTTTCTGAGCTTGGTGTGGTGGCTAGTGCCTCCAGCCCAATGGACCTCTACTGTGACAATAGTGGGGCCATTGCGCAAGCCAAGGAGCCTAGATCGCACCAAAAGTCCAAGCACATTCTACGACGATTTCATCTCATCCGCGTGATTGTGGAGAGAGGCGATGTGAAGATATGTAAAGTACAAACGGATTTGAACATTGCAGATCCGTTGACAAAGCCGCTTCCCCAGCCAAAGCATGAGGCTCACACTAGGGCAATGGGTATTAGATATCTACATGGTTGACTCTAGTGCAAGTGGGAGACTGTTAGTGATATGCCCTAGAGGCAACATGGAGATGTTATATATATATATATATCACATACTATGTTTATGATGCATTAGTTTGTTCCTTGAAATAGACATTATCATTATTGATCAATGAGTATGTGACTTATTCATGAGACTCTTAATGCCAAAATGTTGCTATTTCTAAATGATCCCTGATTATATATCATATGAGGAACAAATATGATTCAAAGATCAGCATATGTATTGATTGATGATCATGTCTCATGGATCATGGTATGGAGATACCAAATCAATAATATGGACATGTGTTAGTGAACATATGTTGGATAGACCCGCCATGAGACACTGCAGAGATTCCATGTGTCATCAGTTGGTCTCAAGTAGTGTTTATGTGGAATCCTTAGACTTGAGATCATCATGGTTCCCAACATGCGTAGTAGCTTATTTTGGGACTACTAAACACTACTCCGTAACTGGGTAGTCATAAAAGTAGTCTTCGGGTTTGCTATGAAACATGTAGTGGGATGTGAATGATCAAGATAGAATTTGCCCCTCCTTATGGGAGAGATATCTCTGGGCCCCTCGATGTAATGGATTATGAAAGTGCATGGCCATGCCAAGGTGATTGAGGAGTCAATCACGAGTTTATAATCCATCACGGAATCGAGAGAGTGATTGAGCTATTAAGAGGATGACACAGGTCTCGCCTTGAGCTTAATCTATATCGTGAGGCAAAGGGATTCGTACATGAGAACATTACAGGTTCAGCCGATATGATCTTTACGTATACTTTGGGGTTAATATGTCTTGCTAGAGGCCGCTATTAACAGGGTGACCGGAAAGGCGTTTCCGGGTCGCGACCAAGTATACGTGAACCTATAGGGTCGCACACTTAACGGGTTGGAACACTAATTCGAATGTGATTCGAATATGGGCTCAATTCGGATAGAGATCCGGATAGACTCCTATTGGGCCTCGGTCCACAAGGCCCAAGTGAGGAGGTCTATATATATGGAGGCGGGGGGCTGAGGGATATACGCTTCTGTTCCTCCCGAGCAAAACCCTAGCCGCCACCTCCCGAGCCAAACCCTAGCCGCTCGCGAGTGCTGGTACACTCGCGATCGGCGTTCCAGCCCCGGACGTGTGGATACCGGTGGAGGCGCTGCTCGTTGCGGCGTTGATCGGCATCAACAACCTGCAGATTGGATCTGCTCGTGGTGTGGTTGATCGCGTGGAGGAGACGATCTGTTCGGGACGATCGGCTACTTCCACTACTACCTCGACGCGCGTGGTTGGATCGGCTTCTCCAACTCTTCTTCCGCTGCGCTGCGCGTCTAGTGGTAACGATCTATGATCCCTCCTTAGCATGATGTCCTGGTGTGTGCGGTAGAAATTTTCATTTTCTGCTATCGTAGCCTACACGCTTTCCTTTATATAGTATGCAAGGCTTAACGATGAATGGCTGGAAGGTTAGTTTTGCAGTAAGCGACAACTTAAAGTAAATACAATAAATAGATTGAAAAGCAAACTTTAACAAATGATAATAAATAATTAATCAAAGGAGTTGAATACAACCACGAGTGAACTAACCATCCACCCAATGGA
This sequence comes from Dendrocalamus latiflorus, assembly GCA_017311315.1. Taxonomy (NCBI): domain Eukaryota; kingdom Viridiplantae; phylum Streptophyta; class Magnoliopsida; order Poales; family Poaceae; genus Dendrocalamus; species Dendrocalamus latiflorus. The sequence continues at coordinate 30,448,659 of CM029664.1, forward strand.
TTCACCAGTGAACTACCCATTCACTTAACCCAACCAACATTTTAGGCAAACTCTACCCCTCGTGTGAAATCACCGAGCATTGTCCATGACGGAGGACACGGCTATTCGAATAGTTTTACACTCTGCAGAGGTTGTACAACTTTACCCACAAGACATGATCATCCCGGATTGCCACGCGAGTTACACACTTCCTCAGGTGTGCAGCGAGGAGATCATGACAAGGCCTTTACAATGTTCAATTTCAACCCAGTTCCGCCTCGCTAAGGTTTCGCCGTCGAGTAGGCTACCACCTAGTCGATAATTGCCCCCTCCAGCGCCAATGTGGATCCATGGCTCCGACCACACCACCTTCATCCCAATGACGGAACCGAAATTGAAACATCCCAAATTAATTAGCCAGGTCCATCCCATACTGGACATGTGATTGTACGGTAAGGCTCAGATCAATGGCGCACAAAGTTAAGTCCTTAAGTATTACCCAGGCGAAGCATCCACATCCCATGTGCAACCTGCACCCCCTTTACTGCATGATCATTCGCCTAGGTGAAAACCAATTTTGTATAACCAACACCAATGACACACCAATGTCATGGCACACAAATTTTATAACTGTGGCTACAACCACGATTCAATATCTCATTAAGTCAAAATTAATTATTTGATCACATGTGATGATAACCCAACGTACTAGTAATAAGCTTGGCTAAGCAAATTAAACGCGCAGCCCATGTGACAACTAATATTGCATCACTAAGTAATTTCCCATCCTATGGTGACACTAGAATCATGGTATTCAAATTATCAAGGAGGAAATAATCAATTAGGTCATTAACTACCAATACAAGGGTTTTATAATAAAATAGCAATGCATGATAATTTAAAACAAAATAATACATAATAGATTTGAAAACTGGGTTCAATATGATCAAAGAACACGACTTGCCTTGGCCTTGCTCAGCTGAGGGCTCTTGATCTTCAAATCCAACTTCCGCCCCCTCGAGCACGTGATCTAACGAGAGAGAAAGCAAATCGAAAAGACAAAATAAAATCAAATAAAATTCAAATGAACTCCAAAAACTTTCAAACCTGAACCAAAAGGTAGAGCTCAATTTTAGATGAATTTAGGAAAAAGAATCGGGTCAAACGGGGCTAGGACGAGGGAGAACGGGCTCTTGGAAAATTGGATCTAAAGAAAATCGGGGAAATTAAGAATTTGCACTGTGCTGTGGATCGGGCGCACGGGGAGTTGAGTCTACGGTGGAACCGGCGCACGGAACAGTGCGGAGGCGGGGCTGCTTGCGCAAGCAGCTGGGGCTGACGTGGCTGCTGATGGGTCGATGACGTGGCCAGATCGGCTCACGGGTCTATGGTTCGGGCTGACGGGCGGGACCCGCATGGCGACGGCGAAGGGGCGCGGCGCTGACGTCAGGACTGACGTGGCGGGCGCGGGGACCGAGGAGGCGCGGGGCGCGGCCGAGGCAACGAGGCGCGGGCGGCGGGTGTCCGGGGCGGTGGATCTGGCCGGCGAGGCTCGGGACGGCGGTGGTCTGGGTCAGCGGTGGCTCGGGACGGCGGCGGCGGTCCATGACTCACCGGCGGCGAAGATGGCGGCGACTTGGACGGCGACGGAGCGGCGGCGAGCAACGGCGAGCGACGGTTGCACACACGGGCGACCTCGACGAACGGCGGCGCACGGGCGTCGGCGGACGACGGTGAGCGGCGGCGGAGGCGGCGGCTGCGGGATGAGGGAGCCCCCGGGGGGTCGGGCCCCTTTTATACCCGGGCGGCGAGGTGTCCGGGGCGAACACGGCGGCGGCGGATAAGGAAGGTGGCGGCGGATAAGGAAGGCGGCGGCGTCTCTCGATCGGAGACGGGGAAGGAGTCCGGGTCGGAGACGATGCCTGACAGGTGGGCCCCACCTGTCAGTGGCGTGGGCGAGTGGGCGGCAGCGATGCGTTCGAGCGCGAGCAGTAGCGGGTGGATGGGTGACACGTGGCACGCATCCGAAGGGGCAAGGCGGGCGCGGGAAGCGGCGGATCGGCGACGCATGGCGCGGGGCGAGGCAGGCCGGGCCGAAGGCGGGCGAGCTGGGCCGGCCGGCTGGAGGGTTTCGGCCCACTGGCCGGTTTAGGATTTCTGGGATTTTCCTTTTTCAGAAATTCAAATAAAGGCTTTTGAGCTCTAGAAAATAGCAAATAAATCCAGAAAAATCCAAATGGTGAATTTTTATTTTAAAAGCTTCAAAAAGGCTCTGAAAATCAGGATGTTACACCGTCCGAGGCGACCAGGATATGGCCAGGCGCATCGAGCCAGGGACCAGGTACCCACGTCGCGAAGCCCAACGGCGCTCTTAGAGCTGGCGTCAAAGCACGGGGGTCCGCGGGGCCATTCAGAGGCGCCTTGGCGGGCCCTGCAGATGTCTAGCGACTAGAGGCTTCGGCCGCACCAAGGACAAACGGTTAGTATATCCACCCCCTGTAATTGCTTACCCGCGCAAACGGGGATGTAATGAAGATCGCCGTTTGTCACCAATCTTTCTTCATCACGCGCAAGTACGCGGCGGAGGCGCGCGCAGGCTTGGCCAGCGCGCGCGTTTCCGCAGTATAAACAAAGATGCACGTTCGCGTGTGCACTCGCCGTAGCCAGGGGTACGGGACTGAGTATAAATCGAAGTCGCACGTTCGCGTGTGCACTCGCCGTAGCCAAAGGTGACGGGCCTGAGTATAAACAAAGACGCACGTTCGCGTGTGCACTCGCCGTAGCCAGGGGTACGGGACTGAGTATAAATCGAAGTCGCACGTTCGCGTGTGCACTCGCCGTAGCCAAAGGTGACGGGCCTGAGTATAAACAAAGACGCACGTTGGCGTGTGCACTCGCCGTAGCCAGGGGTACGGGACCTCGTATAAATCGAAGTCGCACGTTCGCGTGTGCACTCGCCGTAGCCAAAGGTGACGGGCCTGAGTATAAACAAAGACGCACGTTCGCGTGTGCACTCGCCGTAGCCAGGGGTACGGGACTGAGTATAAATCGAAGTCGCACGTCCGCGTGTGCACTCGCCGTAGCCAAGGGTGACGGGCCTGAGTATAAACAAAAGACGCGTGAGGGGACGCCCTTGCACGCACTCTATGGAGTATAAATAAGACGCGGATGTTCTCCCTGCGCACTCTACGGAGTCTAAACAAGACGCGAACTCCGCGCATGCCAGGGACCTCGTCCCTGTGCATACTCTGCGGAGTATAAATAGGATGTGGATGTTGACCCCACGCACTCTGCGAAGTATAAATAAGACGCGGGTGTCCTCCCTGCGCACTCTACGGAGTCTAAACAAGACGCGAACTCCGCGCATGCCAGGGACCTCGCCCCTGTGCATACTCTGCGGAGTATAAATAGGACGTGGATGTTGACCCCACGCACTCTGCGGAGTATAAATAAAACTACAGAGGCCCCCCACACATTTCGCAACGCGGGCGGAGGACACGAGTATTAATCGCAGCGGAGCGAGGCTCACCCTCGCGTACTGCGGGAGGTGAGCGCAGCGCGCATTGCCAAAGACACAGCGCGCCAGAGGCTACCCCCGCCATGACGAGCAAGAGGAACGGAACGTGCGCGCACTCCCACCCTCGCCCGTGCCAGTCTACGGACTATAAAAAGGCGAAGTGCCGAGGTCCACCTCCGCACACGCCAGTCTACGGACTATAAAAAGGCGAAGCGTCGAGGTCCGCCTCCGCACCCGCTAGTCTACGGACTATAAAAAGGCGAAGTGCCGAGGTCCGCCTCCACACACGCCAATCTACGGGCTATAAAAAGGCGAAGCGTCGAGGTCCGCCTCCGCACCCGCCAGTCTACGGACTATAAAAAGACGAAGCGTCGAGGTCCACCTCCGCACCCGCCAGTCTACGGACTATAAAAAGGCGAAGTGCCGAGGTCCGCCTCCGCACACGCCAGTCTACGGACTATAAAAGGCGAAGTGTCGAGGTCCGCCTCCGCACCCGCCTGTCTACGGACTGTAAAAAGGTGAGGCGCCAAGGACTGCCCCCGCAAGCGCCGTTCTAAGGAACCCTTGCGCGACTACTTCGCCAACGGCGCGCGTCGAGCGCAGAGATCCCGTCCTCGCGCAGCATGTGGCGTACCGGTGAACCCGAAGTGGCATCAACACACAGCGCATACCCTAAGATGACAGAAAATCTGAATATCGAAAAAATCACACAAGTACAAAGGTCCGGCAGCATCCTTGCTGTTCTAGGCCGCTATCCCGCGGGCTCGTCCTTAACACGCGCTAAAGTTGGGGCCTCACTCGAAGAAGGTCGGCCCGCCCAAAAGTTCAACGACTCCTCGGCCCTTTGCCAGCGTCGTAGGCGCCGCCGGGTCGCAAGGCCAGACGCGAGCAGTCGCCCCCCGTAAGGAAGCTGCCTGGGATGAAGGCAAGTAATCAGTTCGTGAAGCAAACACGCACTTTATTCATTCAATTAAGGGGCAGACGTTACAACGCACGCCCACACCTAGCCACGTTGGTGCCACACCTGTGAGCCTTCGGCATCTTCGGAGGCCTCATCGCCACCCCCGTCGCGCCGCGGGACCTCAGCGCCACCACCGTCGCGCCGCGGGACTTCGTCCAGGAATTGGCCGAGGCTCCCCCCACCACGAAGGGACTTCCGAAGCTCGACCTGCGTGGCGGGTATCCCGGTGTAGTCCCAGATCCGCTCGCAGAAGAATTTGACGGGGCGGCGAACGACACGGACTTCACCGGACATCACTCCGGCCCCGCCGGGCATCTCCAGCTGAGGGTTCTCCAGCTCGGCGATGTGCGTGCAACCACGGTGCCGAAGGAGGGCGCACACCAGGCACGACGCCACAAAGGCACAGTGGTCGCCAAAGTTCGTCGCAGCCCCGCGCGCAACGTCGGCGGCGTCATGGATCTAGCGAAGGGCCCGCAGCAACTCCTCCGGGCCGAAGGGGTGGTCCGGCACTCCAGCCACAAATCTTTGGAGGTGGACTTCCAGCATTTGCAGGGCGTCCCACGCAACCACCGAGGCATCGCCAAGCATCTGGTTATGCTCCACTAGAGTCAAGGCAAGCTCGCCTTTTTCCTTCTCTAGCGAGGCGACCTGTTCCAGGAGCCCGTCCCGCTCCGCCGCAAACTTTTGTTGAGTAGCTTCCGCAGCCGACTCCCGCGCCGACGCAACAAGTCCGTCGGCGTGTGCCCTCGCTTCGGCGCATTCCGCTTCCAGCTGGTGGATGTGGGCGTCCTGGGCAGAGCGGGCTCCAGAGGCTTCGCGTAGCTCCTCCTCGGCGGCCCGCAGCCTATCCTCGAGCGCCTTTCGGCCACGAGTATAGGCCGTTTGCAAGGCCTACCCCAGCACAAGTGTCTGCAGAAGGGAAAGACTTAGCAAGCTCAGCCAGCCCAGGCGTTGTCGCATGAGTACTTACCCTCACCCCAGACACCTCGAAGGCGTCTTCAAGGCGCCCCGCCCCGTAGGCCTGCAGCACTTGCGGGTCGACGCTGGTGGCCGCGTCATTCACAATCCCGCGCCACGCCCTCAGCGTCTCCGGGGGCGGCACGAAGTCCGCGGGGCTTACGCGCGCGGAGGTCTTGTGTTCCGCCAAGTGCTCCCCCTCCGGAATGAGCAACGCTGCAAACAGGGCTGCAGGTGAGCACCGCAAGGCATGAAAGAATACACCAGAGTAAGCTAAGCCACCCTACCTTCGGTAGCAGAAGGAGGGTCTCGGGGACTCGCCCCCTCATCCCCGGGCGGGGCGGCGGTGGCGTAAGCCCCCGCAGAAGGAATGGTCCCACCGCGGGCAGAAGCCTCCGCGTTCGGGGCAGGCGACAGCTGTCCCAGCGCGGCGGGCGGCGTGGCCAGGGGGCGGAAGGCGCATATGCCGCAGGGTCTTCGGCACTTGCACTGGAGTCCCACAAGCTTCTGACGCCCGTGGCCATGACGAATCCCCGCGGTGTCCGGTGGAGCTCCGGCCGCACACACGGCCGTTTAGCCGGGGCAGCCAGCAGCGATACCGCCCCCGCAGTCGCGGCTGGGGAAGCCCCCGCAGTTGCAGGGGGCACCTCGGTTTCTGCCGCTGTCGGTAAAGGCAGCATAACTCCGTGCGCCCCCGTGGAGGGCGCCTCCGGCACCATAGCGGCCACGGCCGAAGGCTCCACCTCAGCATCGCCGGTCCGCACGGGTTCCGCCTCGGCGACTTCGGTGGGCGGCGAGACTTCCCCCCTCCGGCTGCTCGCGGCAAACCCGCCGTCCGGGGCGCTCGCCGAAGATACCTCACCTTCGGCGTCTGCGCCACCCAAGCCTGAATCGGCATACCTCGCCGAGTCCAACTCCGCGTCCGCCGTGCCCTCGGGAGCACTAGCAGCAGCAGTAGCAGCTGCCGCGCCAAGCGCGGCAGGCGCCCCGCTGCGGCCCCTTTTCCGAGACGGCGCCTTCTTTTTCTTCGCTGCACCGTCGTCTGGAGCGATACGGTCCGGCACGGCAAGGCCCAGGGCCTCGCACACGCGGTTTATTCGCCCCAGCCCCGCCTCGGCGATAGCAGACGTGCGCTGCTCATGCTCCCTGCCGGTGTACGACCCCAGGAATACGCGCGCGGCTTGCTCCGCCTCCTCCAAGCAAATCCCTGAAGCAAAGGAGATAGCATCAGCATATAACGCATTTCGCGTGAACAAAGGAGAGACGCGGTCGAGGCTTACGAAGACTGGAGGGTGCCGGCAGCAAGCAGATCGATGGCGAAACAATGTCGTCTCGACGCTTCTCGGCGGCAAGACGCCAGTCGCGGGCAAGCGGTGCCACGCCGTACATCACGTACTCTTCGGCGAGGTCGCGCATGTTGAAGCGGGCGGCCACGCCTACGAGCCGCTGGGCCCTCCGCATGTCCTCATCATCGAGCGTCCGGCCGGGCGAGGGCCTGAACGCGATCAGTCGGCCTGTGCACTCAAGGCCACTCCCGCTCTCCACACGGTGGTAGAACCACCGCTTCATCCAGTAAGACTCCCACTTCCCGCGAGTTGAGTTCGCAGGGAAGAGCTTCTTGCGCGACGGACGAAGAATAAAGGTGACGCTACCGAAGGTCGACAGCGTCCCGTCCTACCGGTCCTTGGGCTGGCACCGTGCCTCATGAAGGTAGGCGAACAACGAGGTGCTGGGCCAACACGCCCCCGAGCGCAAGGCCCAGCTGTACACCGCGAGCCGGGCCACGGCGTTCGTAGTCAGTTGCGCCAGCTCCAGCCCGAAGGTCCGCAGCACGTTGCCCACGATAGCCGCCGCTGGGATGTGGAGCCCCGCGTCGAAAAAGGCAACGAACACGACCGCCTCTGACCTCTCGGGATGCGGTTCCGTCTCGTCGGCGGCGGGCAATCGTACCTCCTGGCGCTCGGACAACTTCCCCGCGCGCAGAATCCCTTGGATCGTCTTCTCGGTCACGAGCGAGGGGCCTAGCTCGCCGGAGAACGTGCCTTCCTCCTCCGCCACCAACCACTCCTTGTCCGCCGCCGCCGGGTCGCGCTCTTGGAGCGCGTATTTCACCTCCAACAGCGAAGACCGCCAGCGAGTGCCGCAGACACCACCCGCCTGACCACGCTTGCCATCAGACGCCGTTGCTTCTCCGGGAAGGAGGCCAGCGGCAAAAAGTACTACGCGAGTATGGAAGGCGGCGCAAGCAAGAAGGGGGCGTACAACTGCGGGGGCGCGGTCGCGGGGGCTACTTTAAGCCACCTCGCCCCAGTACCGAAGCGTCGCGACGGCCCGCGTACGGGACGCGACCGCAGTCGTACAAACGTCCGTCCAGCGCTGTTCCCCGTACCCAAAGCTGAAAGGCCACGGCCACAAGCGCCAAGGGCCGTCACCGCACGACGCTCCCTAGCCGCTATTAAAGGCGCACTAATGGGCCAGGGGATCACAACAGCATCGGCGCTGCGCCATTCATCGCCCGCCCCGTGTCCCCCTTGCCTAGGGAAGAGGCGAGCGACCGTGAGCACGCAACCGTCCACATCCCGCCGCGCACCAGTCATACGCCGCCAAGTGCCCCACGCACGCCAAGGCGGGTCGCACGGTACAGGAACCTTTACAGCGCAAGACCGCATCACGAGATCTCAAGTCACCGCACGCGTGGTGATGTTTCGAAGGGTGGGGGACGGAGCGCGCGCGTCTACTTCGGCTAGGCGCCAGCTCCGCTGCCACCTGTTTGAAGGGTAGGGGACGGAGCGCGCGCGTCTACTTCGGCTAGGCGCCAGCTCCGCTGCCACTCGTTCGGGGGGTAGGCGACGGAGCGCGCGCGTCTACTTCGGCTAGGCGCCAGCTCCGCTGCCACCCGTTCGAAGGGTAGGGGACGGAGCGCGCGCGTCTACTTCGGCTAGGCGCCAGCTCCGCTGCCACCCGTTCGAGGGGTAGGGGACGGAGCGCGCGTGTCTACTTCGGCTAGGCGCCAGCTCCGCTGCCACCCGTTCGACGGGTAGGGGACGGAGCGCGTGCGCCTACTCCGGCGGGGCGCCGCAAGGGCGGGGGTCTTGTCCCGCAAAGTCTGCCTCGTTCTCCTTAACAGGCCACCTACAGTGCATCAACATAAAAGGTAATGCGGGCGGGCTCCATCAGGAACACCGACTTTAGGTAGGCTTGTTAAGAAGAACAGGGCAAACCTTGCTGTCGCCTGCGGAAGCGCGGTGCGAGGGCAGGAAGCGCGGCTGGCTGTCGATAACCGGCGCTGACCAAGCTCCCAAGAAAAATGGACCTCCTTCTGTGCATCAACATTCCCCAAGCCACTCAGCGTCACCCAGGAATGTTGATGCACGGCAGGGGCCCATTTTAAGGGAGCAGATTCTATCACAATATATGCAGGAACAACGCCGCACCAGCGCCATATATATACCCCATCAGTAGGGGAACCAACCGGCGGAAGTCCAATCGGCAGAAGTCCAACTGCCGGGAGTCCGCCGTCACATTTATGGTAACGACGCCTCAAGGCCCGCACCGCGCCAAGCACGCTTCACCACGTGGACAGCCGGAAGAGCGAGCGTCATAGCACGTCCCTTATCACTTAAGGCTCACGCGGCGGCTCAGGGGCCCGCTACGCTTACCTGTGCCAGTGCAACGCCCCCGGCGCGCGTCTACTTCGGCTAGGGCCACCTCCGCCGCCGCCCGTTCGAAGGGTGAGGGACGGAGCGCGCGCGTCTGCTTCGGCTACAGCGCAGCCCCGGGTCAAGTTTGGAAAAGTTCACAGGCCGCGGGGACGGAGGGGGCCAAAGGACTCGGCGACATGGCTTCGGCCCCGTGAAGCCCTTCACCATGAGAGGCTCCAGTCGTAGGGGTGGCCCCCACCTAAACCCAGCAGGCCTGGTAGGAGGTTATAAGGCCCAGAATAGGCCATGTGTAATGACATAAGTGCCCCAGAGGGGATAACCAGATGTAAGGGTATAACTGTAAAAGAACTCCTCATGTGTATATATATATATGAATACAGGCCATGGGGAGGGGGCAAGCCATTTTTTACTCATCTCCATCACTCTCCACTACCATCTCTCTCTCTCTGTTTGGCCTGTAGCCACAACAATGATAATTTAGCTTTTTCCATCTTTAGCCTCTGTGAATCGGTCCTTTCCTTGTCGAGAGCAACAGCCAGGAACTCTGTGGCAAGCTTGGAGCTACAAAGGTTAAAAGCAGTTCCTGGCTGCTGCTCTCGACAATGAAAAGACCGATTCACAGAGGCTACAGATGGAAAATGCAAAACTATCATTAAAGCTTGTGAAGGCTACTTCTGCAGTCAGAGCTTTTAGAGGGTAAAATAAACGGTAAGTCCAGAACTTAAGTCTGTTTATTTTATTTAATTATCTTTCTCGCCTTCCTTTAACTCCTTTACTTTAAATAGAAAAAGAAACAGAATTGGATAAGTCCCGCACTGAGGTCGAAGAGAAAACCAAAGTGATCGGAGAGCTTAATCGTATCAATAAGGAGAACGACGAGAGAATAAATGAACTCGATACTCGATTAGCGGGTAAGAAAAGCTTTACCTTCGACCAGTTCTCCTACCTAGTCCCTTGTATAAGTCTCACCTTGACCACTTTTGATCTTTTTGCAGAGGCCGTGGTCGAAATAAAGCATCTCACTGAAGGTACAGTTCGTAGTCAAGAAGAAATGAAGTAAATGAAGGCAACCCTTCAAGACTGTGGCACTCTTCTCAACAATCTACTCAGTTAATTAGGTGCGGAGAAGATGAGTCCTTTCGAGGACACCATAACCGTTCACATGAGTATGATCGTACTACAAGTTGGAGCTCTTGGGAAGCACTTGTCTACCCTGAGGACCGATCAGGTAGAGTCGATTCAGGATGCGGTCAAGAATGTTGTAAGCTATGCCTGGGTAAACTCAAGGTGTGCAACCAGAATCTCAACCTAACTCCAATCAACCATGACTTCGGCTGCTCTATGGAAGAGGCAGCCCGCCTGATCGAAGAACAAGAGCCGACCGGTCGAAAGATTGCGAAAGAAATGCAACTCGGCTCTCCTTCAGAGTAGTTTGTAAAATAGAAATTTTGTAAAGACTTACCTTTGGATAATGAATTAACTGGTTCCTTTTCCTACAACTCATCTTTTTGAGTAGTTTAACTCTCGTCAGATAAAGAAAGGAACGGGGACGAAATTTCGATTAAGAAATAAAGTTATATTGATAACTCTATCCTGAAGTTTTTACTGTTCGTTGCAATTTGGGCACTGTGCTTATACTCCCGGATCGTCCATCTGCTTGCCCATACAGAAAGGGCTACATCATTGCTAGGGATGGCAATTGTGCCCGTTTATCTGTGCGCCTGTGGGTAAATACCCTAATGAAGCCGGGTATGGGATGTATTCTTTGCCCACGGGTATGAAAATGGGGGGAAATCTCTGCCCATCGGGTAAACGGGTACGGGTATGAAATCACCCAACGGCAGGCGACTTGACCATATGTCGACCAACGGTTGGGCGACTAATGCCTGTCGTCCAACGGTTGGGCGACATACGATCAAAAGTGCAAAAATTAAATTGCAGGTATATTTCTATAATTTCGATTAAAAATATGAATACTTTTTAAAAAATCACGATCCGAATGTGGAAGGAGATGACGTGCTTGGAGAAAATCATTTGGCTCCATGACTCGTGCAGGAGATGGTGAAACAGTGCTGGCTCCCAATAGGAAACTGGGCGCATGCACTCGATGGACTTGAACCGTATCCACAGTATCCATGATGCAGTCCTTTCTGCATGGGCAAGCAGATGGACGATCCGGGAGTACAAGCACAGTGCCCAAATTGCAATGCACAGTACAAACTTCAGGACAGAGTTATCAATATAACTTTATTTCTTAGTCAAAATTTCGTCCTCGTGTCTTTCTTTTTTATCTTACGAGTACAAACTACTCAAAAAGATGGGTTGTAGGAAAAGGAACAACTTCATTCATTATCTAAAGAGAAGTCTTTACAAAATTCCAATTTTACAAACTACTCTAAAGGAGGAGAGTCGAGTTGCATTTCTTCAGCAATCATTCGACCGATCGGCTCTAGTTCTTCGATCAAGCGGGCCGCGTCTTCCATAGAGCAGTTGAAGTTATGGTCGATTGGAGTTAGGTTGAGATTCTGGTTGCACGCCTTGAGTTTTGCCAAGGCATAGTTTACAGCATTTATGACCGCATCCCGAATTGACTCTACCTGATCAGTCCTCAGGGTAGACAAGTGCTTCCCAAGAGCTCCAACTTGTAGTACGATCATACTCATGTGAGCAGTTATGGTGTTCTTGGAAGGACTCATCTTCTCCGCACCAAACTCACCGAGTAGATTGCTGAGAAGAGTGTCGCAGTCTTGAAGGGTTGCTTTCATTGACTTCATTTTTTCATGTCTACGGATTACAGCTTCCGTGAGATGCTTTATTTCGACCACGGCCACTGCAAAAAGATCAAAAGTGGTCAAGTTGATACTTATCAAGGGACTAGTTAGGACAACTGATCGAAGGTAAAGTTTTTCTTTCCCGCTAGTCGAGTATCGAGTACCTTTAATCTCTCGTTCTCCTTATTGATACGATTAAGTTTTTCGATCACTTTGGTTTCTCTTCGACCTCAGTGCGGGACTTACTCAATTCTGTTTCTTTTTCTATTTAAAGTAAAGGAGTTAAAAGAACGTGAGAGATTATTAAATAAAATAAACAGACTTAAATTCTGAACTTACTGTTTATTTTATCCTCTAAAGCTCTGACTGCAGAAGTAGCCTTCACAAGCTTTAATGGTAATTCAACATTTTCCTTCTTTAGCCTCTGTGAATCGGTCTTTTCTTTGTCGAGAGCAACAGCCAGGAACTCTGTGGCAAGCTTGGAGCTACAAAGGTTAAAAGCAGTTCCTGGCTGCTGCTCTCCACAACGAAAAGACCGATTCACAGAGGCTAAAGATGGAAAATGCTAAACTACCATTAAAGCTTGTGAAGGCTACTTCTGCAGTCAGAGCTTTCAGAGGGTAAAATAAACAGTAAGTCCAGAACTTAAGTCTATTTATTTTATTTAATTATCATTCTCGCCTTCCATTAACTCCTTTACTTTAAATAGAAAAAGAAACAGAATTGGGTAAGTCCCGCACTGAGGTCGAAGAGAAAACCAAAGTGATCGGAGAGTTTAATCGTATCAATAAGGAGAACGACGAGAGAATAAATGAACTCGATACTCGATTAGCGGGTAAGAAAAACGTTACCTTGGACCAGTTCTCCTACCTAGTCCCTTGTATAAGTCTCACCTTGACCACTTTTGATCTTTTTGCAGAGGCCGTGGTCGAAATAAAGCATCTCACTGAAGGTACAATTCGTAGTCAAGAAGAAAAGAAGTCAATGAAGGCAACCATTCAAGACTGTGGCACTCTTCTCAACAATCTACTCAGTTAATTAGGTGCGGAGAAGGTGAGTCCTTTCGAGGACACCATAAGCGTTCACATGAGTATGATCGTACTACAAGTTGGAGCTCTTGGGAAGCACTTGTCTACCCTGAGGACCGATCAGGTAGAGTCGATTCAGGATGCGGTCAAGAATGTTGTAAGCTATGCCTGGGTAACTCAAGGCGTGCAACCAGAATCTCAACCTAACTCCTATCAACCATGACTTCGGCTGCTGTATGGAAGAGGCAGCCCGCCTGATCGAAGAACTAGAGCCGACCGGTCGAAAGATTGCGGAAGAAATGCAACTCGGCTCTCCTTCAGAGTAGTTTGTAAAATAGAAATTTTGTAAAGTCTTACCTTTGGATAATGAATTAACTGGTTCCTTTTCCTACAACTCATCTTTTTGAGTAGTTTAACTCTCGTCAGATAAAGAAAGGAACGGGGACGAAATTTCGATTAAGAAATAAAGTTATATTGATAACTCTATCCTGAAGTTTTTACTGTTCGTTGCAATTTGGGCACTGTGCTTATACTCCCGGATCGTCCATCTGCTTGCCCATACAGAAAGGGCTACATCATTGCTAGGGATGGCAATTGTGCCTGTTTATCTGTGCGCATGTGGGTAAATACCCTAATGAAGCCGGGTATGGGATGTATTCTTTGCCCACGGGTATGAAAATGGGGGGAAATCTCTGCCGATCGGGTAAACGGGTACGGGTATGGGTATGAAATCACCCAACGGCAGGCGACTTGACCATATGTCGACCAACGGTTGGGCGACTAATGCGTGTCGTCCAACGGTTGGGCGACATACGGTCAAAAGTGCAAAAATTAAATTGCAGGTATATTTCTATAATTTCGATTAAAAATATGAATACTTTTAAAAAATCACCATCCGAATGTGGAAGGAGATGACGTGCTTGGAGAAAATCATTTGGCTCCATGACTCGTGCAGGAGATGGTGAAACAGTGCTGGCTCCCAATAGGAAACTGGGCGCATGCACTCGATGGACTTGAACCGTATCCACAGTATCCATGATGCAGTCCTTTCTGCATGGGCAAGCAGATGGACGATCCGGGAGTACAAGCACAGTGCCCAAATTGCAATGAACAGTACAAACTTCAGGACAGAGTTATCAATATAACTTTATTTCTTAGTCAAAATTTCGTCCTCGTTTTTTCTTTTTTGTCTTACGAGTGCAAACTACTCAAGAAGATGGGTTGTAGGAAAAGGAACAACTTCATTCATTGTCTAAAGGTAAGTCTTTACAAAATTCCAATTTTACAAACTACTCTAAAGGAGGAGAGTCGAGTTGCATTTCTTCAGCAATCTTTCGACCGATCGGCTCTAGTTCTTCGATCAAGCGGGCTGCCTCTTCCATAGAGCAGTTGAAGTTATGGTCGATTGGAGTTAGGTTGAGATTTTGGTTGCACGCCTTGAGTTTTGCCAAGGCATAGTTTACAGCATTCTTGACCGCATCCCGAATTGACTATACCTGATCATTCCTCAGGGTAGACAAGTGCTTCCCAAGAGCTCCAACTTGTAGTATGATCATACTCATGTGAGCAGTTATGGTGTCCTTGGAAGGACTCATCTTCTCCGCACCAAACTCACCGAGTAGATTGTTGAGAATAGTGCCGCAGTCTTGAGGGGTTGCTTTCATTGACTTCATTTCTTCATGTCTACGGATTATAGCTTCCGTGAGATGCTTTATTTCGACCACGGCCACTGCAAAAACATCAAAAGTGGTAAAGGTGATACTTATCAAGGGACTAGTTAGGAGAACTGATCAAAGGTAAAGTTTTTCTTACCCGCTAGTCGAGTGTCGAGTACCTTTAATCTCTCGTTCTCCTTATTGATACGATTAAGTTTTTCGATCACTTTGGTTTCTCTTCGACCTTAGTGCGGGACTTACTCAATTCTGTTTCTTTTTCTATTTAAAGTAAAGGAGTTAAAAGAACGAGAGAGATTATTAAATAAAATAAACAGACTTAAGTTCTGAACTTACTGTTTATTTTATCCTCTAAAGCTCTGACTGCAGAAGTAGCCTTCACAAGCTTTAATGATAATTCAGCATTTTCCATCTTTAGCCTCTGTGAATCGGTCTTTTCCTTGTCGAGAGCAATAGCCAGGAACTCTGTGGCAAGCTTGGAGCTACAAAGGTTAAAAGCAGTTCCTGGCTGCTGCTCTCGACAACGAAAAACACCGATTCACAGAGGCTAAAGATGGAAAATGCTAAACTATCATTAAAGCTTGTGAAGGCTACTTCTGCTGTCAGAGCTTTTAGAGGGTAAAATAAACAGTAAGTCCAGAACTTAAGTCTGTTTATTTTATTTAATTATCTTTGTCGCCTTCCTTTAACTCCTTTACTTTAAATAGAAAAAGAAACACAATTGGGTAAGTCCCGCACTGAGGTCGAAGAGAAAACCAAAGTGATCGGAGAGCTTAATCGTATCAATAAGGAGAACGACGAGAGAATAAATGAACTCGATACTCGATTAGCGGGTAAGAAAAACTTTACCTTCGACCAGTTCTCCTACCTAGTCCCTTGTATAAGTCTCACCTTGACCACTTTTGATCTTTTTGCAGAGGCCGTGGTCGAAATAAAGCATCTCACTGAAGGTACAATTCGTAGTCAAGAAGAAATGAAGTCAATGAAGGCAACCCTTCAAGATTGTGGCACTCTTCTCAACAATCTACTCAGTTAATTAGGTGCGGAGAAGATGAGTCCTTTCGAGGACACCATAACCGCTCACATGAGTATGATCGTACTACAAGTTGGAGCTCAAGCTAACTCCAATCAACCATGACTTCGGCTGCTCTATGGAAGAGGCAGCCCGCCTGATCAAAGAACTAGAGCCGACCGGTCAAAAGATTGCAGAAAAAATGCAACTCGGCTCTCCTTCAGAGTAGTTTGTAAAATAGAAATTTTGTAAAGACTTACCTTTGGATAATGAATTAACTGGTTCCTTTTCCTACAACTCATCTTTTTGAGTAGTTTAACTCTCGTCAGATAAAGAAAGAAACGGGGATGAAATTTTGATTAAGAAATAAAGTTATATTGATAACTCTATCCTGAAGTTTTTACTGTTCATTGCAATTTGGGCACTGTGCTTATACTCCCGGATCGTCCATCTGCTTGCCCATACAGAAAGGGCTACATCATTGCTAGGGATGGCAATTGTGCCCGTTTATCTGTGCGCCTGTGGGTAAATACCCTAATGAAGCCAGGTATGGGATGTATTCTTTGCCCACGGGTATGAAAATGGGGGGAAATCTCTGCCCATCGAGTAAACAGGTACGGGTACAGGTACGGGTATGAAATCAACCAACGGCAGGCGACTTGACCAAATGTCGACCAACGGTTGGGCGACTAATGCGTGTTTTCCAACGGTTGGGCGACATACGGTCAAAAGTGCAAAAATTAAATTGCAGGTATATTTCTATAATTTTGATTAAAAATATGAATACTTTTTAAAAAATCACGATCCGAATGTGGAAGGAGATGACGTGCTTGGAGAAAATCATTTGGCTCCATGACTCATGCAGGAGATGGTGAAACAGTGCTGGCTCCCAATAGGAAACTGGGCGCATGCACTCGATGGACTTGAACCGTATCCACAGTATCCATGATGCAGTCCTTTCTGCATGGGCAAGCAGATGGACGATCCGAGAGTACAAGCACAGTGCCCAAATTGCAATGAACAGTACAAACTTCAGGACAGAGTTATCAATATAACTTTATTTCTTAGTCAAAATTTCGTCCTCGTTTCTCTCTTTTTTATCTTACGAGTACAAACTACTCAAGAAGATGGGTTGTAGAAAAAGGAACAACTTCATTCATTATCTAAAGATGTTGCTTCCGGTAGAGTAGAAAGAATGGAGGTGGGTTATATTGGCTAGCAATGGGTTTCATGGTGTTGCTTGACGTATAGTTCCTTAGCTTCCACAAAGAGATGAAAATCTGCACAATAAGGATTAGCACTTGGAGAAGTCACAAGGGAAGAGAGAAACCTTGTTCTCCTGGATAGGTCGTAGACTTCCAATTATTCGCTTTTGACATTGTGGTCTTCATGCCTTCATAGAGCGGAATGGTCACATCATCTATTGGGCCTATGGTGGGCGTAGAATTCACATTGAGGGGTGCGCAGTATTGGCCTATGCCCTAGGGAGTAGACGATCTGAGGGATGCCGGTGCGAAGTTGGATACATTTATATGGTGGTCTTCTGTCCTTATCGCTATAAGACTTCCGGTTCTGCAAATCTTCTCGTACTGGCTCGATTAACTCTGAGTCCAGGTTGTTGCACCTCCAAGGCATACGTCGTGGTAGCGCTTCGACGTTGTCTCTTAATGCTACCCCCCTTAAATAAATGACAATTGTCATTATTCATCTATTGTATTTTTAGCCGTCTTGTTCAACAGCAGATTTGAGAACAATTCACGGGGCAAGGGTCTTATCCTTCGCAGAAACAGGTGACCTTGCTTTGTGGGCTCTCTTCTGGCGGGTGGTCTTCTTCATAGTGATGTTGTTTTCCTTAAATACTGGGAGGTTGAAAAGTCTTCGCTTCTTCTTGATTGCCCTGGTTTTGGGTTACTTGTTATTTCGTTCCTTTGGATCCGATGGGGTTTTCAGCAATAGGTGAGAGAGAATAGCATGAGGTAAGGATAGAATCGTGGGGATAAGGTAATCCAAACCCATTCTAATTTTAAAAGAGCACACCCAGCGAGCTGGAGTGATACTGAGCCACACAAATTTTTAAAAACAATCTTTTCCTGTGACTGCGAAATAGAACGCCCGAGGGCAAGAAGGCGGTGCACAGGGTCCAACGAAAATCTTGCGACAGTACAACGTCTACTCGGGAAGGCACACATAAGGGAGCACAGGGTTCATCTGCGTAGCTCGTTTAAAATGAAACCACTTTATCTTCATGCACATCTTCGACGTTCCTAGCCTTAAAATTTGGAGTAGGGGTATGAGAAGAGGATCAAAATTTTCCTTTTGGATTTAATAGACAGAGGAGGGAAGTATTTAGGGTAATTTGGTTGATATTAGTACTCATTCTTGTATTATCATTTTTTTAAGCTTTGTGGCCAAAAGGGGATATATATATTTGTAGTTGTTCTGAAATAATAACCTTCGAAATATATATATGTATATATTTATAGGATAAGGAGTATCTTTCTAACCATAGGAAATAAAACCAGACACGGAAAATATGTTTTTATCAATATAGCCCCCTTTTTTTCTAGTAAATAGTTGAATTTATGAAAATTTCCTTGGAAGATAAGGTTTGCGAATACGAGTTTGAAAATGAATTTTGTAAACAATTTGATAATCGATCTTCCAAAGGTAATATTTTTTTTTTGAGAATGGGTTTCCAACTTAAGCTTTTGTGACATGGGTAAAAAGTAGACTTTCAAAAAGAGCTCATAAAGAGAATACTTGATTTTTATCATTTTGAATTCGGGGTAAGAAAGCCTCAGTAATAATAATGGCTAAGGCAGCATATAGATGAGGGGGAATTATCTTAAGATAGATGAGAATGAGCAATATAACCTATATTTTTGGAAATAGATATTTAAGAAATAATTCTAGTCATGAAACTAACGGCCAGGCTAACTAGGTCACGACCTGCAGTCGATATGCTCTGATACCATCCCTGTAAGGACCCAGATATTACAATCCGGATTCCTCTGTAATTCCACCGCACTATTCCCTGGATCAGTAGATAGTGCTCACAGATTACAGTTCTGATTATCAAAGTACATATCATGCGAAAGCGTAAATATAATAGTAAACTTACTCATGGGCCGATTAGGCCGAAGTCAATAAATTGCAGCAGCGGAATGAAGCACACAGGTGGGATCTTCAGGACATGCCCACAGGCAGCCAACTGGAGGTTCGCGACCTAGCCCTTGACATCTTCATCTTCTCGGCCAGCTTGTCCAATCTTGTTGCTGAGGCGAGGTGATTTGATTCCTGATTCTGAATTTTGTCGCAAAAGCGAGCGTGAGCACTCCGACCCCGTGCTCCGCGAGCCAATACACAGAATGCAAATAAATAGTATGCATGGCTTAACAAAGGAGAGGCTCGGGTTGTTTTATTTGCCATAAACGCGTCTAGTAGCATTTCTATTATTATATCATATTGTTATTTTTGTGACCTAAAGACTCCTCACCGCAAATGACATCATTGACTTAATCCACCAAAGACTCACGCTCTTTATTCACTGCTGTCTAAAACTCCCAACAGCGATTGCCATAATTGACTTAATCCACCGAAATTACACTTCCTTTATTGAGTGCTCTCTAAACTCCAAACAACATGTGTCATCCTCTATTCAATCCACTGATCATATTCTTTCTGTATTGGTTGCTGTCTAAAACTCCAAACATCGAATATCATCATTTATATAATCCACCAATCATGCCCTCATTGATGCCTAAGACTCCAAGCAGTGAGATTCATCCTTTATTTAGATCCACCAATATCTTTTGTATTCTAAAATCCAATCTTGTGGTTGCTAATCATCAACTCTTCATTTCTAAATTCTAATGACTATCCAACATAATTGCTTTTAAATCCACCGAAATCCTTCGTATTGGGACTTCCTAATAAGTCAATCCTTTTGTTATTGATCCAAAACCATAATTTGTTCTCCCAATAATTAATCTTATTTTCTACTATCTATTTCTAACAAATTCACTAGTATACATCCACCAAGAATGTCAATGATTAAGTCTACAACTCACTAGGATACCTCCACCAAGAATATCATTGATCAAGATTATAGTCCAATAATTGTTATCATTCTTCCAATATTCCTAGAAATTTAATTCGTCCATCTAGTATTTGATCCAATCCTGTTTATCCCATTACTGCCATAATCTTCCAAGAATTTATATTAGTTATCAAGTTGTAATCCTGCAATTACCTTTGCATCCCTAATACTCCAAAAATCATTTAAATCATCTATCTAACCTATATACTCATTTAGACTCCACCAAATTACTTCTCCCAGATCCCACACTATCTTTTCCCTTTTATAATTGACCTGAGTCCACCAATATCTTTATGTTTTTACCACAAACTTCCATCTCCTTTACTCATGACCCTGTTTATTCCACCCACATTTTATTTTGTAAGAATAGAAATGCCACTATTTGAAATACAATACAAAATCTCCTGAGACCTAGCTGCTTTGGAACAAATCATAATGTTCAAGGAATACTAACATGATTTTTCATGCATATGGCCTCACACCATATGCCTAATATCACCATAATTTTTCCATACATATGGCATTACACCATATAACATCTTTCAGCGTTATAGCCGCTTAACTTACCACTGGGACGACACCCAGGACAACTCAAATCAGGGCCTTTCTCTGCCCTCCACTTTACCATTCCCATTCACAAAGTTTTTGAAATAGAACTATATCTGGTTAAGTTCCCATGTCCGCCCTTGACCGTGGGCACGGCTATTCGAATAGTTTTGACTCTGCAGAGTTTGCACACTTTACCCACAAGAGACAGTTTACTCGTTGCCCCACACGATTCCTTGGTCATGCGGTTGAGCAAACCATCACAGTAACCGTTCAAAGTAGCCCCATCCATCATCTCACCCCTATGAGCTTGTCCCGCTTGCGGCAGGTCTCATAGGTTGTGCGGGAGTTCCCCTCCTATGCGCCTAGCAGCTGGATACTTCACCTTGCTAGCACGCTGCAGAAGAACTTCACTCTCCACGAGTGTCCCATTCAACCCATCACTTAGTCAGCCGCTTGCACTACCACATCACCTCCTCCTATGATGATGACTTTCAGGGTCCGGTAAATCTACTAGGCCAAGTTGTACTTTACAGACTTGTGGTTGTACTTATTTTACACAGAAGGTCATGACAAGATTCGGTCCTTAGGGTTATCTGGGCGGTTCTACCACAAACCATACTCGCGTGCACCCAGCACCATACCCCCAAACCATCCGCCCAGATAGATAAGCAATTTGAGGTTTTTAAGGAATATAAAATATCCATATCCAACATACACCAGTCTTTACCACCATGACTGCCCAACCAATTTTTCTCAAGATTAAAAGTGATGCTTGGGCGCTCTCGCGCCCATGAGTATCTAAACAATACTAACATGGCATATATTTACGGACTTATTTTTGAAAGGTTACTTTTATAATTTTGCTAGGGCGACAAAGTTTACATATCCAAATATTCCAAAGGAGGGGTAATATTAATCAAGGTAAACAATGGGCATATAACTAGAATCTTGAATTAAACATGTATTTGCATATAAAATAACAGCATGCAATTTGATAATTTAAACAAAAATAATTTGCAGAAAATGTAGGTTCAACATGATCAAAGTATTGACTCGCCTGGCGCGGTTTACCGCGGACTTGAGCCCACACGATGCTTTCTCTTGAGCTTCTATTCTTTATCTTCCCTTTGCTCTGACCTCGCTCGGTCCATGGAATCTTCAGGACTTCAGTTTCTAATTACGCGACAACGACTGAATTCAAATAAAAACAAATAACTCAAAAGATCCAAATAAATCCAAATAAACCCAGTTGAACTTGATTAATTTTTATTATGATTAAATAGGTGATTTGAGACAAGGTTAATTAGACGCGGAGTATTGTCGGAGCCGAACTAGCGATGATTGGCAGTAGGTATTCAATGAAGGAGGGTTTACGACACAGAAATATTAATGAGATTATCTTGCTTTAGATTTGGGGAGGACTAGGTGGAGCCGGCCATTGAATACTATGGCTTACTTTATTTTATGTAATAACTTCTTTTTATTATTTTTATATTTATCAAGGAAGTTCCATGAGTCAAGACAGACATATGGGCAGGTATATGAATTTAGTTAGGTATCAAGTATTGTACTGGTAGACTGTTGACATTTATGGGTTTAGGGTAGGGGTTCCGTAGACGATGCATACGACTTTTAGCTTATTGATTTAATTCATATTACTAGCAACTTGATGTGTAGCATTTTATGTGGTCCTAGCTAATTAATCGTTTAACCGATTAAATGTTTACCCCAGCATGTGTGTATATATATGGGTGAGATTATTTCGATGCCTGATACTCTAGGGCTACTATATTGTAGTACCTATTAATTATGACCTTTTAAGTTGGAGGCGCTCTGGAAATTAGCGATGACCCCAGGAATTTCATTTGACGTGCCAGCATGCTCTTTAATTATAGATTTCCTTCGGATTTGTCATCATTAACATTTTATCTACACTTTAGTTATTGTTAGGTATAACTTTATTTTTAGTTCAAACTTCTTTATCTGGGGCTGAGCTTGTTATTCGGGGCCATATACCCATGTTGTTGTTTATTTAAATTTACTACTTGAGATTTGCTTGATGGCGGTATTTCAATGTTAGGACATATACTTTTAATTACAATTAGGGGTAATCTCCAATTTAGAGCCTTGCTCCTATAGCTATACATGGTATCCCATTTCTTTATGAACTTGGGATAATTAACCAAAGTCATCTTTATTAATACTTCTAATTAAAACTTAGATTTTAATTAAATGTTCCAAACTACGTTAATTACTTATATATAAAATTTAATCTGTTATTAAATTTATTATCTTCTCTAGATTATTTCCAAGTTTTTTCTTAATTTTTACTAATTAGAATGATCTACAAAGGAACAAGAATAAAAAGGTGGGGTTTAAAAGTGCTACCGGCCGGATTTGAAATCAGGACCTGCTGCACGAATTGCTCACCACGCTGCAGCTAACCAACTGAGCATCCCATCTCCTGTGTTAGGAAGGAAAAACAAATTAGAAGGATCAAGCGGGGAGCTGAGCTCAGAGCAGAGCACCCAGGCGGCGCTCGGCGCTGGCCTTGCCGCCGGCGGCAGAGGCGGTGGCCGGAGGTGAGACCCCGCCAAATGGAGTGCTCTCGTCCGCCCCTACCTGTGGGAAGAGTATCGCCGGCTAATGTAGTGGCGGCGGTGGCCGGCGACGATCAGGGGCGGCGGCGGAACAGGGGAGAGGCGAGCTCGGCGACCGGAGGAAAGAAGGAAGGAAACGGGGCGCGCAGAAGTTACACGGGTTCAAGGGGAATCTCACCCTGCTATTTGCGGAGGCGGGGATCGCCCACAGCGGGCCGGCGACGTGCACGGCGGCGGCGCGGAGGAGGTCGTCGTGGAAGGGGTCGCTCGGGCGGCGGGAGGCCCGAGCGGCTGTTGGGTGAGCTTCAAGGGACCGAGGCGGTGCTCCCATCGCGGCGAATCGGACCGGAGCGCTCCGAGGAGGTGTGGGCGGCGGTAATGGCGGCGGCGGCCAAGGTTGGGGAAAAATGGCCAATGCGGCGAGCGTCGGCGCACAAATATCAAATTGGTTCGGGGATAGGGTTGATGGGGAGTGAGGATGCGAGTTGGCGCGGCTAATTTGGGCGGAGCTCGCCGGAGCGGCGTGAGGCGCGGCGGCCGTGCTCTGGGCGGGCGCCCGAGCTTGGCTGAGCAGGGAAAAAAGGGGGAAAAGGCCAGGGGAATGCAAGGGGGCGGTCGAGGCCTACTTGTAGATGCGGAGGGAGGCGTAGCTGGCCCAGACGGCAGCGGAGGACCGGGCGGAAGGAAAGGGACCGGCGGGCAATGACCGTGCGCGGGGCTTGGCGCGCGGAGAGGACATGACGGGGCAGACCTGGCTGCGCGGCCCATGGCAGGGCGAGGGGACGGGTCGGCGCAGCGCAGAGTATGGCAGGCAGCGTGCTCTGGCGAGAGCGGCGCTGAGCAGAGAAAAAGGGGAGAGGCGACGTGGAGGTTGCTCATCCATGGAAGAAGGGAGGAGGGAAAGGGGCCACGGTCAGTGAAGAAAAGAAAGAAAGGGAGGAGGGGAGAGAGAAGGGCTAGGCCCATATGTAATAGGGAGGAAAAAGGCTTTGCAATTTGAATTCTTGGTTCAAATATCTAGCTACAAAATCTATTATTTCTCTGTTTTCTATTTTATTCAGTTTGCCCTCGGATTTCGATTTTGACATTATTTTGCTGTGAATTGTATGTATATATACATATAAATTTTGAATATCCCTCCTTGGATATTAATGGGTACATTTTAATATTTTATTGTCCTGAACTTGAATTCAAGATGTTGGCATTTTGAATTTCATGATCTGTAATGACATATTTCCATTTTTGGCATTATTAATATTAGTTTTATTTTTCGAGGTTTTTCTTAAATTTTTGGATCCTCCACCAAAATTCAGAAAATCACCATAAAATCCAAATTTCAGCAGAACATATTGTAAAATAATTTAAAAACTTTATATTTTCAAATTCGAATTTTACAGGATGTTACACTCTATTTCGACCACGGCCTCTACAAAAAGATCAAAAGTGGTCAAGGTGATACTTATCAAGGGACTAGTTAGGGGAACTGATCGAAGGTAAAGTTTTTCTTACCCGCTAGTCGAGTATCGAGTACCTTTAATCTCTCGTCGTTCTCCTTATTGATACGATTAAGTTTTTCGATCACTTTGGTTTTCTCTTCGACCTCAGTGCGGGACTTACCCAATTCTATTTCGTTTTCTATTTAAAGTAAAAGAGTTAAAGGAAGGCGAGAAAGATAATTAAATAAAATAAACAGACTTAAGTTCTGGACTTACTGTTTATTTTACCCTCTAAAGCTCTGACTGCAGAAGTAGCCTTCACAAGCTTTAATGATAGTTTAACATTTTCAATCTTTAGCCTCTGTGAATCGGTCTTTTCGTTGTCGAGAGCAGCAGCCAGGAACTCTGTGGCAAGCATGGAGAGAGCTTAATCGTATCAATAAGGAGAACGACGAGAGAATAAATGAACTCGATACTCGATTAGCGGGTAAGAAAAACTTTACCTTCGACCAGTTCTCCTACCTAGTCCCTTGTATAAGTCTCACCTTGACCACTTTTGATCTTTTTGCAGAGGCCGTGGTCGAAATAAAGCATCTCACTGAAGGTACAATTCGTAGTCAAGAAGAAATGAAGTTAATGAAGGCAACCCTTCAAGATAAAGAAAGGAACGGGGACAAAATTTCGATTAAGAAATTAACTTATATTGATAACTCTATCTTGAAGTTTTTACTGTTCATTGCAATTTGGGCACTGTGCTTGTACTCCCGGATCGTCCATCTGCTTGCCCATACAGAAAGGGCTGCATCATTGCTAGGGATGGCAATTGTGCCCGTTTACCTGTGCGCCTGTGGGTAAATACCCTAATGGAGCCGGGTATGGGATGTATTCTTTGCCCACGGGTATGAAAATGGGGGGAAATCTCTGCCCATCGGGTGGGTATGGGTTAACTCTACCCGTACCCATCTCGCCCGTTTACCCGTGAAAAAAACTGACAGATGGGCCATCCTAAAATAATAAACCCTAGCACTCTGGCACTCGCTCGCATCCAGATCCAGCTCGAATCTCTGCCAGTGCCCCACCACCGCTTCTCTCCACTGCCGCCCTCTCTCCCACCGGCGCCCAACCACCGCCAACCGCCATCTTCCGAGCTCCCTTCCCGCCACCATCTTCCTCTCCTACACGGGGCCCCCACCGCCGCCTTCTCTTCCACCGGTGCACCGCCGCGATCGGTCGCCATCTCCTTCCTCACCGCCACACATCACGGTCTCCGCCGCCAGTCTCCAAGCTCGTCACCCCCGAAGCAACTGGATCCGGCCAGATCTAGCCCGCCGGTGCCTGGATCCAGTCCACCGGTGTCATTTGGCAGCCGGATCTGCCTTGCTACGATCAGCTGGCGGGGAGATAGACGTCGTCATGGTTGGTGTCGTCGCCGGGCGTGGAGGTCGACGTCTTCACGGCCATCATCCACGGGCGTGGAGGTGCGCCTTTTTTTACCTTCTTTTCTTTTCGTCGAACACCTTGCGTGCATGGGCGTTTCTTGCTAGTGCGCTCAACTCGCTCGAGCAAATCTTGCAATGGTTGTAATGGTGTTAGACTAGTATACAAAGCCTAGGGAACTTTGGCAAAGCGTGGTTGAAAGTTTAAGCATTTGGTGTGTTTTGGACATATTTTAGGTGTTACAATACGCTGAATGGCATCTGGTGCAATATCTAGATTCTTGATCCATTCCTGTTTTTTCCTTTCCCCCATCCATTCAGCTTGTTTAATTTCAGCCTTAGTTTGCATCAAAATTTTGATGAAGCAAAATGAACACCACCAATGTAGCTATTTATTTTGTACCATTGTGCAGGCACTCTTGCGGAGAAAGCATTACTTGTTGTGCTTCCTCCAGAAGGTGATTTTCCATATACTGTTCGGGTAAATTCAGAAGTCATGTCCTCTGATGGTTCAACATCAATGGCATCAGTATGTGGAGGTACACATCATTTATCACTTCTAATGGTGCTATCTCTTATGCTCTTTCAGTTATGGCTTGGAGATAGCATTTTGTGAGAACTAAATGGCATTTATTGGCATTCTTTAATGTTCTACAGCTTTTAGCTGGTGAAACCTTAGTTTGGCAATGCAGTGTCATTCTATCTTTAGCCCTAGTTTGGCAATGCATTGTCATTCTATTTTAGCCCTAGTTTGGCAATGCACTGTCATTCTATCTCTTGCAGAAGCCTTAGTTTGCAAGACCATTTACTGAACTGCCATATGAATTAGGTCAAGGGTCTATATTTTTTGTTTGTAGCAAAGCCAAGCTGGCCATTCACAATTGCCTTTGTCATTTCTTCCATATAGGAATTAGTATCTTAAATGAGGAACTATTAGCAGAGACCTCAAAATAATTTTATTTAGCTTATGTTAGCTTTGTTAGGTGTATAGGGTTGACTTATGAATCTTGATTGAAATTACAATTTTGGGTGTCACCACGACGAGGTTTCTGCTCGGCCTAGTCCACACCGCGATGATCCTACATGCCGGCGCGGCGTGCAAGGACGCGCTGGAGAAGAGGATTGGTAATCAGCTGGAGGAGGTGGCGCTGGAGGACCTCCTGATCACCAACACCGGGTACTTTGCGGAGATGCTCTACGATGTGGATTGCGTGCAGCGCATGCTGGAGCAGTTCATGGTCGTCGCTGTCGTCGTCTGCTCCTCCAGCCGTGCCGGGTCGTCGCCGCCGTCGCCCGCTCCTCTGGCCGCGCCGGATCGCCGACGTTATCGCCTACTCCTCGGGCCTTGCCGGGTCGCCGACGCCGTCGCCCGCTCCTCCGGCCGCACCGGGTCACCGCCGCCGTCGCCCGCTCCGCTGGCCGCGCCGGTTCACCGCCGCCGTCGCCCGCTCCTCCGGCCGCGTCGGGTCGCCGGCCGCGCCGGGTCGTCGACCGCCGCTCCATCTTCGTTTGGTCTGCAACTCTCTACTGGATGTTAGCCAGTGAGGAGTGACCGCCCTATATAGTCTTGTAAAAAAAGAGCAAAAAAACGTTCTAACCGCCACGTCATCCAGTGCTGCCTGTTAGACTTCGTTGCCTTGGTCGCCGCGCCGTCCAGCGCCGCCTACCGATGGCTTCCGTTCCATCTGCCGCAATCCCATTCTCGAGAACAAAGCTCCATGGAACGAACTACAGGTTATGGTCTTCCCTCATGGAGATCACGCTTGATGGTCTCCGCCTTTGGGGACATGTTACCGGTGCTCGTCCTTCTCCGCCATCACCGGTTCAACCTCCTCCTAGGCAGCCTACTTCTGCACCTCCTGGAGCAGATGAGGCTACTAAGAAGAAGGCAGAGGCTGATGCTGCTGCTGCTGACGCTGCTGATGAGGCTTTTCAGTATGCCATTGACGCTTTCGAACACTGGTGTGCTGATGAGGCCCGTGTTTGTGCCATTCTGGTAGTCAGCATTGACGACTCCATTCAGCCATATATTGTTGGTCTGCGGTCTACTCGACAGATCTGGGAGTACTTGCGTGAGCGATACCAGCAGAGCAGTGATGCTCAGTTCTTTTCGCTTCAGCGTGAGTTGAAGACGCTTCGCCAGGAAGATTCTTCCGTCGACGACTTCTTCCGAGCTCTGACTAGTCTCTGGCGACAGATAGATGAGCTGGCTTCTCCACTGTGCCAGGAGTGCCACAAAGTTCAGAAGGCAGATCATGATCGCCTTCGTCTTTATGATTTTGTCTGCCGTCTTCGCCTAGAGTTTAAGCCTGTCAGAGCTCAGCTGCTGAGCCGCTCGCCACGATCGACTGTCACCGAGGCTCTTTTGACACTTCGGGTTGAGGAGCTTCATCTCGGGCTAGCAGCACAATCCGTTCCGACTGTGCTTGTTGCTTCTTCTTCGACTACATCGATGGTTCCTACTACGACTACGGTTCCTTCCCAGGTGCCTGTTGCCGCTCCTGCCTTTGCACCAACTGGAGTTCAATGTAACTACTGCAAGAACTTTGGGCATGACTACCAGAGTTGTGCAGTGCAAAAAAGCGGAATAAGGCGCGTGGGGCTGGACGATCCAAGGGGGCCAAGGAGGCCCTTCCTTCACAGGAGGACAGACCAGCTCATCAGTATCTCAGCGAGGTGACTCTGTAGGACCGAAATGGCGACAGAGGGGGGGTGAATGTCGCCTTTTGAAAATTCCCAAAGTACTCACGCTTAACGTTTTTGTCTCCGATAGCTATAAGGAGCTATGAAGAAGAGAGATGTTCACTCAATAGCAAAGAAACTGCAAAAGATCAACTCAACCTATTGCCATAGCAAGAGACTAGCTCAAATCATTGCCACAGCAAGAAGATAGCAGTCACCACAAGAAACAGCACTAAATAGTTGCCATGGCAAGGAAAACAGCAAGAAATGCTGCCACGGCAGGTAAAACGCAGAGAAGAAGTGTTGAGAATGCAGACTTGGCTACTGGCCGAAAATGATTGATTGGGCTGGCCAACAGAGACATGAAACTAGCTGGTGAGAAGCTCAAAAACAGCAAGCTGGATACTTCTTTGTGCTGGCCAAAAATGCTTAGGAAAGTAGCACATAAGTAGCAGCAAAAGGAGTATTTTTCTGCAGTCCAAACAGCGCAAAGGAGACACAAACTGCTGCAGCCAAATGCTGTTTTCTGCACCCCAAAAACAGCAGACCGTAGACAGAGTGTTGCTGAAAATTGTAGCTGATTTGAGGCTAAAACTGAAGCTAATTTGAAGCTGAAAACAAACTATTCTTGCTGCTGAAATCAGCAGACAGCAAGGGCTGAAAATAGCTAGAACTTGAAGCTGAAAACAGCAAACAACAAGGGCTGAAAACTGCTTAAACTTGCTGCTGAAAACAGGGATTCTGCAGACTGAAAATTACAGAGACTGCACCAAAACAATCTAATTTCTCCCAAAACCTTGATCCTTTGCAAATGAAACTTTGGGGATATAATAGCAATAGCAAGGGGACCTCCCCAGATATCAGCTCAAGCCAAGAAAGGAATCAAGATTTAACTCAAAAACCCTAGAAACTTGAAAAACTTGCAGAGTAGACGCAAAACCCAGATTACTCCTCAACCATCGATCCTGTGGCAATGAGACTTTGAGGATATATTAGCAATAGCTCCAGGATCCTCCAAACCAAATCTCATGGGATCTTCTTAAAGGAAACTTGAAAACACCTCAAACCCTAGAATTGATTGCAAAGTTCAGAGAGCAGCACACAAATCTCAATTTCCACTCAATCTTTGAATCTTTGGTCATGGGCCTTTGAGGATAGGTTAGTATTAACCTCTGGACAACATGTGCCAAATTTCAAGTCATTTTGACAAGGGAAATCAGATTTGGACAAAAACCCTAGAACTGCAAGAACTGAACAGAGGAGGCTCAAGACTGAAATCTGAGATTAAAACTTGGTTTGCTCTTGGAGTTAACTAGCCAAGTGGCTTTTGAGCATCACCCATGTCATAGCAACCCATTTTGACACTCCCCAATAACAAAGAACTCAAAAATCAAAAAGTCAAGAAATCATCCAAATGGACATCGAAGGGAATATGCAACAGAGAACAGGAGACTCAATTAAATTCAACCAAAGCCATCTCATATTGATCAAGAGGAAGAGAGATACATGATTGATACAAGATGAATGATTACAAGCTCTCAACTCATCCTCTCCAACTCAAGAACCCTCAACCATGCATGCTTGAGAAGGATGAACACAACACACAGGAAACCTACGAAGGGGACAAGCAGGGAGCACAAACCTGCCTCCACCACCAAACATCACCCACTAAAGCCTAAAGCCAAAACAACCACTAAAGACTCTTTTGACTAAAGGAAACCCTAAAATCCTTTCAAGTGCTCAAGTGGGCATGCAGCCCCTCCTCTCCTTTTATAGCGCTTGGCTAACGGGTCTCCGCCCCGTTACGCCCGCTACGTCCAACGGAGCCCGCTCCCGCTCGTGCAGCCTTGCGAATTTCCCGATTCGCCCCTCCTGCACCTTCCGGGAAGCTTCCGCGCTCCTTGCCTCGCACGCCTCGCAACCACCTCGAGTCCACGTCGTCTTCGACACATCCCGACTGTTCTGACCTCAGCGCCACCTGCGCCTAGTCCGGTCCACCGTGTCTCGCCACGACTCCAACTCGACGTCCTGCAGTCACACAGACAAGAAAACACGTCAAATAGCATCGCTCGACACATGAAAGCGTAAATACCATCACACTTACCACATACGAAGTCCAAACCTGTCGAAACATTAGAATATACATCCTAAGCCCAAATAACCAAGTTTGACCAAAGTCCGACCGAGCCCAATTGCGCCACGCAACGGCTCGACTCCGAACCACTCAAATCAAACTCGACTATCCTAAACCTTTGTCAATTACTCATCATTCACATGGAGTCACGACCACCTGTTCTCTCAGACTCTGTTCAGTAGCTTTGCCAGGCTCTTCTTCAGCAGCTCTCTCACAGCTCAGCGGGTTCTGCTAGTCTAGCTCAGATGTCTCCCCCAGGTACCTCTTGGGTTCTAGATTCTGGTGCCTCTTTCCACATGACACCAGATTCCACATCTCTCACTTCAGTAGGACCTCCCGTCCTCCCTATCTCTGTACAGACTGCTGATGGTACTTCCTTGTCTGTTAGCTGTCAGGGCACTCTTTTGTCCACTGATTTTTCTGTTCCAGCTGTTTCTCATGTTCCCCAACTAACCATGCAGCTTTTTTCAGTGGGACAGCTCACTGACCTTGGTTGTAGGGTTGGTTTTGACTCTCACACCTGTTTCATTCAGGATCGATAGACAGGGACGATACTTGGGACTGGCCGGCGCCGTAGGGATCGTCAGGGTCTCTACATTCTCGACCGTCTTCATCGTCCGTCCGCTTCAGCTGCTCCTACCACGTCTCCTGCCATGTCTACCTCCACTGCCACTGCGGCCACCACCTCTGGAGTTTTTTGCGCAGTGGCATCACCGTTTAGGTCACCTGTGTGGGTCTCGTCTTTCGTCATTAGTTCGTCAGGGTGTCCTTGGACTGTTACTGTTGACACATCCATGTTTTGTCGAGGTTGTAAGTTGGGCAAGCAGCTACAACTTCCTTATCATTCTACTGAGTCATTGTCTTCTCGTCCTTTTGATTTAGTTCATTCAGATGTATGGGGACCTGCGCCTATTATCTCTGAAGGCGGGCATAAATTCTATGTTATTTTCATTGATGACTATTCCCGTTTTACTTGGCTTTTCCCTATGTCTAATCGTGATCAGTTTCTTACGATCTATCGTAGCTTTGCCATGATGGTTCGTACTCAGTTTGAGTCCTCTATTCGTACTTATCATTGTAATTCTGCTGGCGAGTATTGTTCTAGTGCGTTCAGACAATTTCTTTCTGAGCAGGGCACTCTTTACCAGTCATCTGATTGAGACTGCTCGCACCCTTCTTGCTTCTCACGTTCCACCACAGTTCTGGGCTGAGGCTGTTTCTACGGCTGCCTATCTCATTAATATGCAGCCTTCCACTGCTCTTAAGGATGTCAGTCCTATAGAGCGTCTCTACTCTAGAGCCCCCAGTACGATCACCTTCGTGTTTTTGGCTGCACCTGTTTTGTCCTACTGCCACCTCGTGAGCGCACTAAACTGATAGCCCAATCAGTCGAGTGTGTGTTTCTTAGGTACAGTTCTGAGCATAAGGGTTATCGTTGCTATGATTCTTCTACTCGACGGATTAGGATCTCACGAGATGTTGTCTTTGACGAATCTCGACCTTTCTTCTATCGAGATTTGGCTCCTCACACTGCTTCCACCATCGAGACGATCTCTTGGTTATCTCTTCCTGACTCCTCACCCATTTCCCCCCTTTCCCCGCCTTCGGTACCTTCACCTCCTGTGTTGCCTCCTGCAGCACCGCCTCCTGCTCCTATGGCACCACCGTCTTGTTTCTCTGGGGTGCACCACTCCAGACGTCCTCGTCCTTCACCAGATTCCTCTCCTGGTCTCTTGCCGACACCGATGTCTGATTCATCTGATGCTCCTCGTTACGCCCTCGTGACCGGGCAACCATTCGGCCTCCTGATCGTCTTGGTTTTACTTCGACAGCTCATGCTCTCTCTGTCACTGAGCCTAGTTCTTATCGTGAGGCTGCTTCTCATTCTGAGTGGCAGCTCGCTATGGTAGAGGAGCTTGATGCGCTTCGTCGTACGGAGACTTAGGATAGTCCCGACACCTATGCACGCTCGTCCTATCACGTGCAAGTGGGTGTACAAGATTAAGACTAGGTCTAACGGTACTATTGAGCGCTACAAGGCTCGTCTTGTGGCTCGTGGTTTTCAGCAGGAGTATGGTCGAGGTTACGATGAGACATTTGCTCCTGTTGCTCATATGACCACTGTTCGCACTCTTGCTGCGGCTGCTTCTGTTCACCGATGGTCTATCTCTCAACTGGATGTTAAGAATGCTTTTCTTAATGGTGTCTTGCATGAGGAGGTTTACATGCAGCCACCACCCGGGTATTCTGTTCCAGCTGGTCATGTCTGTCGTCTTCGTCGTGCTCTTTATGGTCTCAAACAGGCCCCTCGTGCCTGGTTTGTGCGTTTTACCGCAGTGATCGCCGCTGTTGGTTTCACTGTCAGTGCCCATGATCCTGCTCTATTTATCCATGTCTCACCTCGCGGTAGGACACTGCTTCTTCTATATGTGGATGATATGCTCATTACTGGTGACGATCCCTCGTTCATTGCATATGTGAAGAAGCATCTCAGTGAGCAGTTTCTGATGACTGATCTTGGCTTGCTTACATAGTTTCTTGGGATTGAGGTTTCTGTCACGCCTGAGGGTTACTACCTCTCCCTACAGAAGTATGTCCAGGATCTTCTTGATCGGTCTGGTATGACTGATACTCGCACTGCTGAGACTCCTATGGAGCTCTCTCTTCAGCTTCGTGCTACTGACGGTGATCCTCTTGAGGATCCTACTCGGTATCGCCATCTTGTTGGCAGTTTGGTATATCTTGTGAGCACTCATCCTGATATTGCTCATGCTGTCCATATCTTGAGTCAGTTCATGGCTTGTCCTACTCATCTTCACTACGGTCATCTTCTTCGTGTTCTTCGCTACTTGCGTGGGACCATCTCTCGTCGCTTGTTTTTCCCTAGCTCCACCTCACTCCAGCTTCAGGCGTACTCTGATGCGACCTGGGCTAGTGATCCTTCTGATCGTCGTTCTCTTTCTGCTTACTGTGTTTTTCTTGGCTCCTCCCTGATTGCCTGGAAGACAAAGAAGCAGACTGCAGTTTCCCGTTCGAGTGTAGAGGCTGAGTTGAGAGCTATGGCAGCTGTGACAACAGAGATTACTTGGTTGAGATGGCTACTTGCAGACTTTGGCGTACCTGTGAGGGGACCTACTACTCTTATGACTGACAGTACAGGAGCTATCAGCATTGCTCGTGATCCAGTGAAGCACGAGCTCACCAAGCACATTGGTGTGGATGCTTCATACACTCGCTCCTAGGTGCAGGAGGGTGTACTTGCTCTTCAGTTTGTGTCCTCAGAGTTACAGATTGCTGACTTCTTCACGAAGCCACAGACTAGAGCACAACATTTGTATTTTCTCTCCAAACTCAGTGTGTGTGATCCACCATGAGTTTGAGGGGGGGTGTTAAGGATAGAATAGGAAATAGAATATGACTGTTATCTGTTTCCTTATATGATTTGTATTCCTTCTGTATATCCCTCTTGTACTCTATATATATTGCCCTTTGGGCCTCATGAATAGATGCACAATATTCTTAACACGGCGTGCCCAATTGCTTGTGATTCCGTCGCCGTGAGGCGTGTCGACAATCGGCGTGAGTTAGTGAGTGCGTGACCCAGTGACCGTGTGACTGCATGAGGGCATTGAGGAGTAAGTACTAACTGAGACATTTCAAGTGAAGTAAGGTTCCAAATTCGTACTTGATATAGTTCTTTAGAAATGTGGTTCTTATGGTTGTTGACCACCTCACTAAAACGTTTGCATAATTAGCTGACATCATGGGCCTCACAAACTAGTTATATTATGTGCTACCATTATTGATAACTTTGATGGTTTCAGATTGATTAATTTTTCTTAAAGTTTGATTTGCTAGTCGCTCTGGCAAGTCACGGTGAGATCGGGGCACCTGAACGCCTAGTCAACTAGGCGTCCGCCATGGCGACAGTTAGATGATAGTAATAAATACAAGTAATACTTTATATAACCGAAAATTAAATAATCATACAACATAATAGCACAAATTATCCAAATAACTATGTAATGGAGCTCACGAGGTCCAAATCAAAAGAAATCATTGAGGGAGGGGCCTATTTGTAATTTTTAGGAACTCTAAATGGGAAGAAATCTATTGAGGGAGGGGTTTATTCGTAATTTGTAGAAACTCCGAGGACTAAATCACAAAAAAAAACAAAAAATTGCCCCATCCTTTTAACCTAGTTGCCAACAATTGCATGTGCGAGCCCACACTTTCTTCTCGGCTTCCGCCGCATTGGCCGCTGCCTTTGCCAACAACAACAGACTTTTTCTTCTCTATTCTCCCCCTTTTGACAATAAACACATCAAGATGCAATAGAGAGAATATGACATGTCAATGGATGAATATGGCTGAAGTTTGTTTATTTAAGCATTTAGAGCCATGAGAATTATCCATATTGACCATAATTTAATACACCAAGCCATAACTAAAAAAACGCTATCTAGATCATGACAACATATATATAAACCAGCTAGAGCACAAAGATGACAATCTGAAATGTAATGCATTTAGTGAGCAAGTCACGTCATCAATGAGCAAAGTCTAACTAGAGATATCTAAGGATGACTCAGGCCATGTCAATAAGCTAAGCGGAAACAAGAAGCTAGTGTTGAGTCAATTAGAGTGCTACAAGCTCAAGAGTTTATCATTCGGTTAAGCACTTTTCATCTTTAGGTGATTAAGCAAATCTTGCACATTTGACATATTTTCTTTTAAAGCTTATAGCTATTTCCAACCAAAAAATTTATCATGTGCTAGATCTCAAGCCTTATGCGACTACTCCAAGCGAGAAGCTTAAGAAGATAGTTCAGGTCATCCAAAACTCCCCCTGAGTTCATGCCTAGTGCAATGGCAAGCCGTCTCATGAAAAAGAATGGGTGAAATCAGTTTTTTCGCACATAAAAAGAGATCCTTTTGCTTTTTAACATATTGTGCTAACTCATGATGTATCAAGATGCTAAAATAGCTCAATCTAAGATTCAACCTAGATTCAAGACTCAACTCAGCATATTTGACATGGCATGAATCATAAAGGGATAGCTCAAGCAAGACTAATCTCGAGTGCTAACATGACAAGTTTTAATTTAAGTTGAGCAATTTTAATTAACTTATCATGGCAGAAAGCTAGTCTACACATATGAAGTCATGATAAATCTAGCAAGCTAAGCACAAGACATGGCAAGGTGTAAAGCATCGAAGCATGTCATAACAGGATAATAATCAAGGCTCAATGCAGATTGATTATAATGCTAGAATGCTGAAAATGCAAGAAAGTCCAGCTCCCCCTCAACATTAGATGCAACTTTTAGTTCAAGTTGAGTTATGTCAAAATTAAGCTTCAGAAGCTCCCAAATGAACTCCGCCTGAACCAAAGCAATAAAATCGAGAAGCTGGCAAAGAAAACCAAACAGGCAGTCCTTAAAGCATAGAAAAGATATAGAAGCAACTATGGCTTAAACTGACTCTCATCTACCCCAAATGACTCCAGGACTAACAGCTGATCGTCGAACACACACTAGAGAGCAAACACGTACCCTGTCTACCCGAGGGTGGCCCAACCCTCGCTAGAACCTACAAGAAGTGAGTGAGCTCAACCTAGTGAGATAAGAAATAGCTAATCCTGGAAGCACAAGATAAGAGTAAGAAGTCTAAGCAACTCAACACAAGAAACACTCTAACCTATGCTAGAAGGACTTAACCCAATGCACCCGCAAATGCAATGCAACAGAAATGAGACAGAAGCATAATTAATATAATAAAGCAGTAAAGCCCAAACTCCCCCTCACTACAGTCCGTAAGGACAAACCACCCCAAGCTCTCCCCGCAGAGCTGAAAACCTCAAACTGTCCAAAGGCTTGGTGAAGATATCAGCCAACTGGTGGTCACTCTCCACAAACTGGAGCACTATGTCACCCTTCTCTACATGGTCTCTAAGGAAGTGGAAGCGAATATCAATATGCTTGGTCCGAGAGTGCTACACTGGGTTCTTAGCAATGTTGATAGCAGACGTGTTATCACAAAAGAGTGGAACATTGTCTAAGGCTAACCCAAAGTCCCGCAGGGTCGAAACCATCCAAAGTACCTGGCTACAGCAACTGGCAGCAGCAACGTACTCGGCCTCTGCAGTGGACTGTGCAACACCGGACTGCTTCCTCGAAGACCAGGAAACGAGAGAAGTGCCAATGAACTGGCAGGTGCCGGAAGTGCTCTTCCTATCTATCCTACAGCCAGCAAAGTCTGCATCCGAAAAGGCTCTCAAGGAAACACAGGATGAGGAAGAGTACCAGATACCATAGTCAATGGTAGCTCGAAGGTACCGAAAGATGCGCTTCACCGCCTGGTGGTGAGATACGCGAGGAGAAGCCTGAAAACGAGCACACAGACACACGGAGAAGTGTATGTCTGGTCTCGAGGCAGTGAGGTAAAGAAGGGAGCCGATCATACTTCTGAACTCTTTCTGATCAACTGGCTCGCCATCCTCATCTGGGTCAAGATAGGCTGTAGAAGCCATGGGAGTCGACACAGGCTTACCATCGCTCATGTCGAAGCGTCTCAGGAGGTCACGAGTGTACTTTCCTTGATGAAGAAATGTACCCTCCCGAGACTGCTTGATTTGGAAGCCAAGGAAGAAGGTCAACTCCCCCATTATACTCATCTCAAACTCGGTGCTCATGACATCCGAGAACTGTGAAACCAGAGTATGGGAAGAGCCGCCAAAGATAATGTCATCGACATAGATTTGGACGAGCAGAAAGTCAGTGCCATGCCGGCGGATGAACAAGGTCTTGTCAACTTTACCCATCTCAAAACCATGACTTAACAAGTAGGACTTAAACCTCTCATACCAAGCTCTAGGGGCTTGCTTAAGTCCATACAAAGCTTTGGAAAGCTTGAAGACATGGTTTGGGTATTTGGGGTTTTCGAAACCAGGAGGCTGTCGGACGTAGACCTCTTCCTCAATAAAGCCATTGAGAAAGGCACTCTTGACGTCCATCTGGTAAAGCTTGAAATCTTTAGAAGCTGCAAAGGCAAGCAGGATTCTAATGGCTTCAAGTCTAGCTATAGGGGCAAAGGTCTCCTCGAAATCTAGACCCTCAATCTGGGAGAACCCCTGAGCTACCAGTCTAGCCTTGTTTCGAATAACCACTCCATCCTCGCTCTGCTTGTTCTTGAACACCCACTTAGTCCCAATAATATTGTGACCTCGCGGGGGCTCGACAAGCGACCAGACCTTGTTCCTCTCGAAGTTTTCTAGCTCCTCATGCATGGCATTGACCCAAGACTCATCAGATAAAGCATGAGAAACATCTTTGGGCTCAAAGGAGGCAATGAAAGCAGAATGGAGACAGAATTGAGATAAGCCAGATTTTGAGCAAGTCACACGCTCGAAAAGGTCTCCAATAATCTGCTCGGAGGGATGAGCTTTCTGAATGTGTCTAGGAGGTCCTGGATGAGATGAAGAAGTGGCCTCTACCTCATGAGCAGAAGAGGTAGGAACAGAGCCACTAGCTCCAGAAGAAGCGGAAGGCAGAGGCTGATCACCTCGAGGTGCGGTGGAAGACGGCACCTCAAGGGGTGGATGAAGGACTGGATCGGGTAGACAACCCTCATCTCCATCATCCTCATCATCCACGAAGATGGGCTCAGACTGCTCTAAAGAACCTGAGATATCGGGCCTAGTCCCTGGACTGGCCTCATCGAAAGTAACCTCACAGGTCAATACCATCTTACTAGACTCGCAGTTCCAAACCCGATAAGCCCGCGAAGAAGGCGAGTAACCTAGAAAGATCCCATCACAAGAGCGTGACTCAAACTTGTCTAGGTTCCCGGACTTCAAAATAAAACACTTGCAACCAAATACGCGAAAATGAGAAACACTGGGCTTTCGCCCGTATCTCAACTCATAAGAAGTGCGGTGCAAGTGTGCCCTAAGAAATACTCGATTTGAGACATGGCACGCGGT
Organism: Dendrocalamus latiflorus; assembly: GCA_017311315.1. NCBI lineage: Eukaryota > Viridiplantae > Streptophyta > Magnoliopsida > Poales > Poaceae > Dendrocalamus > Dendrocalamus latiflorus. The sequence goes on from CM029664.1 coordinate 30,487,139, forward strand.
GGCTATAGCCTCAGCCCAAAACTTTCGCGGTGTAGAGTACTCATCAAGCATCGTCCTGGCCATCTCGACCAAGGTACGGTTCTTCCTCTCCACAACGTCATTTTGTTGTGGGACGTGCGGAGAAGAGAACTGGTGCTCTACACCTGTCTCACCACAGAAACTCTCGAAGTAGGAATTCTTGAACTCCGTGCCATTGTCACTGCTGATCGCTCGTAAGGCACCCGGGAGCTCAACAGAAAGCCTACCGAAAAGACCTCAGAAATGTGAAAATGTCTCATCCTTTGAGGCTAAGAAAAACACCCAAGAATACCTCGAGAAGTCATCGACCACGACAAGAACATACCACTTCCCTCCTGCTGACTGCACTCGAGCTGGTCCAACAGTGTCCATATGGAGCAGCTGTCCCGGTGCATGGGTCATAGTAACTGTGACCGGAGGGTGAGAAGCGGCAATCATCTTGCCATGCCGGCATGGAGCACAGACTAGATCTTTGACCATCTTGAGCTTCGGCAGACCACGAATGAGGTCGTGGCCGCTAACTCGGGTCAAATGGTCAAATCCGATATGACCAAGTCTCCTATGCCAGAAAGAGAGGTCGCGGGACTCAGAAGCAACTAAACACCTGAGAGGATCACCAGAAGACTCAGAAAAATTAGCACGAAAGATCCTCCCAAAACGAGAAATCCCGCAAACCAGACTACCCGAAGAATCAAGAATTTTGCAATTATTTTTCTTGAAGCTCACCTCGAAACCGTCATCGGTAAGCTGAGAAACGGAAAGCAAATTGTACTGCAGCTTACTAACCAAGGCAACATCCTTAAGAATAAAGGAGGCATTAATACGCACAGTACCTTTGGCGATGACGCGCCAGACGAAGCATCTCCGAAGGTGATCGTCTCATCACCTGGAGCGCGGGCTAGGGAGGAGAACCAACGGGAGTCTCCGGTCATATGACGAGAACAACCGGAGTCTACAAGCCAAACCTTCTCCTTCCCTACCCGGCGAACCTGAGTCAAACAGAGAGTAAAGTCTCAGTACTAGGGTAAATCAAGAGTGATTTTGGCACCCAATACTGAGTAACACGTGGAGCAGATGAAGTAGTCAAGCACGACTGACCTCTATCTACCCTACGCTCTCCATGACTCAAAGAAGCAGAAGGTCTGTGAGCAGACCTGAAGCTGTTGCGGGGTCCGACTGCTACGGGAGAGCGAGTCGGAACACCGGCAACACGCAGATCACGCCGTGGGTAACTGTCTCGACGGGGGAAGCGAGATGTACCCTCAGGACGACAGAAGTCACGACCCGGAGCAGCACGAGGACGAAAACCAGAAGACTCAGAAAAACCAAGTCCTCGATGCTGCCCAAACCTGTCAGAAGCAAACCTGGACCTTGTGCTAGTCTTAGGTGCACTCAGGATCTGGGGCTGACCCTGAATACGCCTAAGTGCCTCTGCACGATCTCTACGCACAATCCTGGCGCGCCTGAAGCATCTCTCGATCGAGTGCCCATCCTTCTGACAGAAGGTACAGTGGTACTTCACCATCTGAGAGGTGGAAGTAGCACGAAGAGGCTTCGCCTTCTGAGAGGCCGAAGCAACAGGTGGAATCACCTTACTGTCAGAGATCCCTTGGACAAAGCCCGCTGATTTGAATTTGACCTCATCAGATCTGGGCTCGATCTCGATCACACCTCCCACTATGGGTCTGAGAATAGCAGGAGGATGCTTCCTCATATCCTCATAGAAGTCATATCCTAGACCTTGATTGAACTTACAAATCTTGGATTGGTCTAGAATAAGATTAAGCTTCTTCTTGCCTCCTACAAATCTCTCGAGAGTGTTCATAAGATACTGACACTCCCGAAAGAGAGAGGTGCAAGAAGAGCAGGGGGAAGAGGGAACAGCAGGAGGTAAGGAAGTAGATGAAGAACCAATAGCAGAGGAACGAATGGCTTGTGCACGCACAGCCAACTCAGAATGGATAGTCCTACTGCTAGCAGGTTGGTTCACGTCGCTAAGCGTCTCAACCTTACCCTGGGGCTTCTCCCCCTCCTCAACAATCACATCACAATGAGTTGATGGCTTCTCTAGTAAATCCTTAGTTAGCTTCACACATTTTTCTTCTAATGTAATCAAGTCAGATTTTAGTTTGTTACAATTAAAGCATGGTGAGCTAACAGGGTCCTTAGAAGCAAATTGAGCCAATCTATTGTTGTCATCAGCTAGTTCTTGAAACTGTTTTGAGACAGATTCAAGTTCAGCAGTTAATTTAGGACAGTTTGAACATGAAGCAACTGGCTCACACAACCAAGCATACAACTCAGAAATTTTATGATCTGCCTTCTTTAGATTCAACTTCAAATTATTGCAATTTTCACATGATTCAGGCAGATCAAGAAGCATGGTATAATGACCTCTAAAAGCATTGTCCTTATCCTCACATGAGGTGCAAGAAGTAGTCTCAACAACGGTGGATGAAATAGGCGCTACTCTACTCATCTCAAGCTCAGCAAGCAGACTAACATTCTTCACCTTAACAATATCGAGTTCAGAGGACAAACTATCATGCGAGGTCCTTAATTTCTCCATATCAACCAGCAAAGCAGAGCATGTATCACAATCATCACTAGAGGGAGCAGATGTAAGAGCAATAATCTCTAGTGACAGTCTATCTATTTCCTTCTCTAACTCAGCACACCTAGCCTTAGCTCTAGCATGAAAACCTCCTAGCTTAAGAAAAGCATGATTGAGCTGGTCGTAGGTGGGACATACCTCGTCCGAGTCGGAGTACAGCTCACTGTCGCTGAGTTCGCCCTCGAGGGCCATGAAGCACATGCCGGAGAAGTCGTCACCGCCATCCTTGGGCTCTTGGTCACCCGTCCCGTCGTCGTCGCTCCATCTCTCCACCTCGCTGAGGTCGAGGTCGTCGAAGGCGGTGAGGACGCGGTGGAAGAGCTTCTTGGCCTTCCCGAAGTTGCGGAACTTCTTCTTTCCCGGAGCAGGTGCTGAAGGCTTCGTGTTGCGGTTCTTGTCGGTGTAGTCATTCTTGCCCGAACCGCCGTAGTCACCTTTACCCTTCCCAAGCTTGGGGCAGTTTGCTCGGATGTGGTTGGGGCCACCACACTCGAAGCAGATGACTGGTCCTCCTCTCTTTCTGTCTCTCCTACCCTTGTAGGCATGGGAAAACCTTCGGGCTAGGAGGGCCAACTAATCATCCGCAAGCTGCTCTAACTGATCATCAGTTATGTCACAGAGAGCAGCAAGGGAGAAACCACAAGAAGACTCAGAAGAGAGACCAGAAGCTGAACTGGGATCGGTGACCAAAGCCATCGACTGTGACTTCGACCTGCGAGAGACAACGTCAATCTCGTGAGTCTTGAGGCGCGAGTACAACGCGTCAAGAGTCAAGGTCGAGAGCTCTGTCGTGTCTTTGATGGTGGTCACTTTCATCTCCCACACACGCAGATCGAGTGCCGCGAGCATCTGACGAGCGTTGTCCGAGTCGGGGTATGTGAGACCGACCGCTCGGAGGTTGCTCAAGATTTTGTGAAATCACGAAAAGCACTCGTCCAGGGACTCACCAGCAAGCATCTCGAATTTGTTGTATTCGCGCTTGAACTGGTCCTGTCGAACCGTCTTAATCTGGGTGGTGCCCTCATGGTATGCGTCGAGGGTCACCCAGATATCGTAGGTGGACGACAGGTGAGAGATGCGATCGAATTCGCTTCTGCTTAAGCCCTGGATAATGATGTTCCTTGCCTTCGCATTTGCCTCAACATCGGGCATGTTTGCCACGTTGATGTTCTCATCGGCAGGAACAACATATCGCACCTTCACCTTCCGCCAGATGGCGTACCCCTGAGCCTGGATGTATGTCTCCATTCGGCTCTTCCAGAAGGGGTAATCGATGCCATCGAAAACGGGCGGCTTGGTGGAGTACTTGTCCGTCGCCATGGCTCTTGAGACCGGTTAAGATCTATGAATTAGAGCTAACCGGCTCTGATACCAATTGTAGGACCGAAATGGCGACAGAGGGGGGGGGGTGAATGTCGCCTTTTGAAAATTCCCAAAGTACTCACGCTTAACGTTTTTGTCTCCGATAGCTATAAGGAGCTATGAAGAAGAGAGATGTTCACTCAATAGCAAAGAAACTGCAAAAGATCAGCTCAACCTATTGCCATAGCAAGAGACTAGCTCAAATCATTGCCACGGCAAGAAGATAGCAGTCACCACAAGAAACATCACTAAATAGTTGCCATGGCAAGGAAAACAGCAAGAAATGCTGCCACGGCAGGTAAAACGCAGAGAAGTGTTGAGAATGCAGACTTGGCTACTGGCCGAAAATGATTGATTGGGCTGGCCAACAGAGACATGAAACTAGCTGGTGAGAAGCTCAAAAACAGCAAGCTGGATACTTCTTTGTGCTGGCCAAAAATGCTTAGGAAAGTAGCACATAAGTAGCAGCAAAAGGAGTATTTTTCTGCAGTCCAAACAGCGCAAAGGAGACACAAACTGCTGCAGCCAAATGCTGTTTTCTGCACCCCAAAAACAGCAGACCGTAGACAGAGTGTTGCTGAAAATTGTAGCTGATTTGAGGCTAAAACTGAAGCTAATTTGAGGCTGAAAACAGACTATTCTTGCTGCTGAAATCAGCAAACAGCAAGGGCTGAAAATAGCTGGAACTTGAAGCTGAAAACAGCAAACAACAAGGGCTGAAAACTGCTTAAACTTGCTGCTGAAAACAGGGATTCTGCAGACTGAAAATTACAGAGACTGCACCAAAACAATCTAATTTCTCCCAAAACCTTGATCCTTTGCAAATGAAACTTTGGGGATATAATAGCAATAGCAAGGGGACCTCCCCAGATATCAGCTCAAGCCAAGAAAGGAATCAAGATTTAACTCAAAAACCCTAGAAACTTGAAAAACTTGCAGAGTAGACGCAAAACCCAGATTACTCCTCAACCATCGATCCTGTGGCAATGAGACTTTGAGGATATATTAGCAATAGCTCCAGGATCCTCCAAACCAAATCTCATGGGATCTTCTTAAAGGAAACTTGAAAACACCTCAAACCCTAGAATTGATTGCAAAGTTCAGAGAGCAGCACACAAATCTCAATTTCCACTCAATCTTTGAATCTTTGGTCATGGGCCTTTGAGGATAGGTTAGTATTAACCTCTGGACAACATGTGCCAAATTTCAAGTCATTTTGACAAGGGAAATCAGATTTGGACAAAAACCCTAGAACTGCAAGAACTGAACAGAGGAGGCTCAACACTGAAATCTGAGATTAAAACTTGGTTTGCTCTTGGAGTTAACTAGCCAAGTGGCTTTTGAGCATCACCCATGTCATAGCAACCCATTTTGACACTCCCCAATAACAAAGAACTCGAAAATCAAAAAGTCAAGAAATCATCCAAATGGACATCGAAGGGAATATGCAACAGAGAACAGGAGACTCAATTAAATTCAACCAAAACCATCTCATATTGATCAAGAGGAAGAGAGATACATGATTGATACAAGATGAATGATTACAAGCTCTCAACTCATCCTCTCCAACTCAAGAACCCTCAACCATACATGCTTGAGAAGGATGAACACAACACACAGGAAACCTACGAAGGGGACAAGCAGGGAGCACAAACCTGCCTCCACCACCAAACCTCACCCACTAAAGCCTAAAGCCAAAACAACCACTAAAGACTCTTTTGACTAAAGGAAACCCTAAAATCCTTTCAAGTGCTCAAGTGGGCATGCAGCCCCTCCTCTCCTTTTATAGCGCTTGGCTAACGGGTCTCCGCCCCGTTACGCCCGCTACATCCAACGGAGCCCACTCCCGCTCGTGCAGCCTTGCGAATTCGCCCTGGCCCCTCCTCTCCTTTTATAGCGCTCGTTACGCCTCGGGAAATTCGCCCCTCCTACACCTTCCGGGAAGCTTCCGCGCTCCTTGCCTCGCACGCCTCGCAACCACCTCGAGTCCACGTCGTCTTCGACACATCCCGACCGTTCTGACCTCAGCGCCACCTGCGCCTAGTCCAGCCCACCGTGTCTCGCCACGACTCCAACTCGACGTCCTGCAGTCACACAGACAAGAAAACACGTCAAATAGCATCGCTCGACACATGAAAGCGTAAATACCATCACACTTACCACAGACGAAGTCCAAACCTGTCAAAACATTAGAATATACATCCTAAGCCCAAATGACCAAGTTTGACCAAAGTCCGACCGAGCCCGATTGCGCCACGCAACGGCTTGACTCCGAACCACTCAAACCAAACTCGACTATCCTAAACCTTTGTCAATTACTCATCATTCACATGGAGTCACGACCACCTGGTCTCTCAGACTCTGTTCAGTAGCTTTGCCAGGCTCTTCTTCAGCAGCTCTCTCACAGCTCAGCGGGTTCTGCTAGTCTAGCTCAGATGTCTCCCCTAGGTACCTCTTGGGTTCTAGATTCTGGTGCCTCTTTCCACATGACACCAGATTCCACATCTCTCACTTCAGTAGGACCTCCCGTCCTGCCTATCTCTGTACAGACTGCTGATGGTACTTCCTTGTCTGTTAGCTGTCAGGGCACTCTTTTGTCCACTGATTTTTCTGTTCCAGCTGTTTCTCATGTTCCCCAACTAACCATGCAGCTTTTTTCAGTGGGACAGCTCACTGACCTTGGTTGTAGGGTTGGTTTTGACTCTCACACCTGTTTCATTCAGGATCGATAGACAGGGACGATACTTGGGACTGGCCGGCGCCGTAGGGATCGTCAGGGTCTCTACATTCTCGACCGTCTTCATCATCCGTCCGCTTCAGCTGCTCCTACCACGTCTCCTGCCATGTCTACCTCCACTGCCACTGCGGCCACCACCTCTGGAGTTTTTTGCGCAGTGGCATCACCGTTTAGGTCACCTGTGTGGGTCTCGTCTTTCGTCATTAGTTCGTCAGGGTGTCCTTGGACTGTTACTGTTGACACATCCATGTTTTGTCGAGGTTGTAAGCTGGGCAAGCAGCTACAACTTCCTTATCATTCTACTGAGTCATTGTCTTCTCGTCCTTTTGATTTAGTTCATTCAGATGTATGGGGACCTGCGCCTATTATCTCTGAAGGCGAGTATTGTTCTAGTGCGTTCAGACAATTTCTTTCTGAGCAGGGCACTCTTTACCAGTCATCTGATTGAGACTGCTCGCACCCTTCTTGCTTCTCACGTTCCACCACAGTTCTGGGCTGAGGCTGTTTCTACGGCTGCCTATCTCATTAATATGCAGCCTTCCACTGCTCTTAAGGATGTCAGTCCTATAGAGCGTCTCTACTCTAGAGCCCCCAGTACGATCACCTTCGTGTTTTTGGCTGCACCTGTTTTGTCCTACTGCCACCTCGTGAGCGCACTAAACTGACAGCCCAATCAGTCGAGTGTGTGTTTCTTGGGTACAGTTCTGAGCATAAGGGTTATCGTTGCTATGATTCTTCTACTCGACGGATTAGGATCTCACGAGATGTTGTCTTTGACGAATCTCGACCTTTCTTCTATCGAGATTCGGCTCCTCACACTGCTTCCACCATCGAGACGATCTCTTGGTTATCTCTTCCTGACTCCTCACCCATTTCCCCCCTTTCCCCGCCTTCGGTACCTTCACCTCCTGTGTTGCCTCCTGCAGCACCGCCTCCTGCTCCTATGGCACCACCGTCTTGTTTCTCTGGGGTGCACCACTCCAGACGTCCTCGTCCTTCACCAGATTCCTCTCCTGGTCTCTTGCCGACACCGATGTCTGATTCATCTAATGCTCCTCGTTACGCCCTTCGTGACCGGGCAACCATTCGGCCTCCTGATCGTCTTGATTTTACTTCGACAGCTCATGCTCTCTCTGTCACTAAGCCTAGTTCTTATCGTGAGGCTGCTTCTCATTCTGAGTGGCAGCTCGCTATGGTAGAGGAGCTTGATGCGCTTCGTCGTACGGAGACTTAGGATGGTCCCGACACCTATGCACGCTCGTCCTATCACGTGCAAGTGGGTGTACAAGATTAAGACTAGGTCTAACGGTACTATTGAGCGCTACAAGGCTCGTCTTGTGGCTCGTGGTTTTCAGCAGGAGTATGGTCGAGGTTACGATGAGACATTTGCTCCTGTTGCTCATATGACCACTGTTCGCACTCTTGCTGCGGCTGCTTCTGTTCGCCGATGGTCTATCTCTCAACTGGATGTTAAGAATGCTTTTCTTAATGGTGTCTTGCATGAGGAGGTTTACATGCAGCCACCACCCGGGTATTCTGTTCCAGCTGGTCATGTCTGTCGTCTTCGTCGTGCTCTTTATGGTCTCAAACAGGCCCCTCGTGCCTGGTTTGTGCGTTTTACCGCAGTGATCGCCGCTGTTGGTTTCACTGTCAGTGCCCATGATCCTGCTCTATTTATCCATGTCTCACCTCGCGGTAGGACATTGCTTCTTCTATATGTGGATGATATGCTCATTACTGGTGACGATCCCTCGTTCATTGCATATGTGAAGAAGCATCTCAGTGAGCAGTTTCTGATGACTGATCTTGGCTTGCTTACATAGTTTCTTGGGATTGAGGTTTCTGTCACGCCTGAGGGTTACTACCTCTCCCTACAGAAGTATGTCCAGGATCTTCTTGATCGGTCTGGTCTGACTGATACTCGCACTGCTGAGACTCCTATGGAGCTCTCTCTTCAGCTTCGTGCTACTGACGGTGATCCTCTTGAGGATCCTACTCGGTATCGCCATCTTGTTGGCAGTTTGGTATATCTTGTGAGCACTCATCCTGATATTGCTCATGCTGTCCATATCTTGAGTCAGTTCATGGCTTGTCCTACTCATCTTCACTACGGTCATCTTCTTCGTGTTCTTCGCTACTTGCGTGGGACCATCTCTCGTCGCTTGTTTTTCCCTAGCTCCACCTCACTCCAGCTTCAGGCGTACTCTGATGCGACCTGGGCTAGTGATCCTTCTGATCGTCATTCTCTTTCTGCTTACTGTGTTTTTCTTGGCTCCTCCCTGATTGCGTGGAAGACAAAGAAGCAGACTGCAGTTTCCCGTTCGAGTGTAGAGGCTGAGTTGAGAGCTATGGCAGCTGTGACAACAGAGATTACTTGGTTGAGATGGCTACTTGCAGACTTTGGCGTACCTGTGAGGGGACCTACTACTCTTATGACTGACAGTACAGGAGCTATCAGATTGATTAATTTTTCTTAAAGTTTGATTTGCTAGTCGCTCTGGCAAGTCACGGTGAGATCGGGGCACCTGAACGCCTAGTCAACTAGGCGTCCGCCATGGCGACAGTTAGATGATAGTAATAAATACAAGTAATACTTTATATAACCGAAAATTAAATAATCATACAACATAATAGCACAAATTATCCAAATAACTATGTAATGGAGCTCACGAGGTCCAAATCAAAAGAAATCATTGGGGGAGGGGCCTATTTGTAATTTTTAGGAACTCTAAATGGGAAGAAATCTATTGAGGGAGGGGTTTATTCGTAATTTGTAGAAACTCCGAGGACTAAATCACAAAAAAACCAAAAAAATGCCCCATCCTTTTAACCTAGTTGCCAACAATTGCATGTGCGAGCCCACACTTTCTTCTCAGCTTCCGCCGCATTGTCCGCTGCCTTTGGCCGCATCTTCTCACCGCCTCCCACCGCCTCTTCCGTTGCCTCTTCTCGCCGCCTCTTCCCCTCACCTTCTCCCGCTCGCCTTCCCTCGTCGGCTCGTCTGCCTCTCCCGCAGATCCGTGGCGTGGAGGAGAGATGCCAGATCCGGTGGTGAAGAGGCCAACGACGGGAGGATGCTGCAGATCGGCGGCGGGAAAGGCTGCAGATCGGCGCCGGTAGCGGGAGGAGGTAGCAGCTCAGCGCCGGCGGTAGGAAGAGGCAGCAGCTCAGCGCTGGCGGCGAGAGGAGGTTGCAGATCGGCGGGAGGAAGCAACAGCTTGACGCCGGCGGTAGATCTCCCCTTGATGGGGTCAGGCCGTCCAGTGGCAGAGTAAGTAGACTTCAGCCCTTTGAAGCCCCCATCCCCCCAGGCGGCTGCCACAATGACCTGATGACGCCTTGGACGCCTAGGAGTTGCCCAGCACTGTCTAATTCCTCACGCGTTGGGTAACCGTCCCCGGCGTCCCCCTTCGGCTGCCTGGACGCCTTGGCTGTCTCCTAGGCGACGCCTTGATAACCATGGGAGAGTGAGCTACAAGTGACCATTATCAGAATGGATGGAATTAGTAATAATATTCAATTCTCATGGGGGAAGAAGAGATCAAAATGCGGTGCTAAGACGGAGACACAGCTTTATGACTCCTTCACATTTGACAATGTGAAGTATTCATTGTATGACTGTGTATATCACTATATCTTTTTAAGGATGGTGATCCTGAACCATACATTGGAAAGATGGTGAAGATATGGCAGCAAAATCAAGCTATGAAAGTAAAGATCCTTTGGTTTTTCCAGCTGGACGAGATCCAAAATTATTTAAGAGGCCCTGTGATGGAAAAAGAGTTTTTTCTTGCTTCTGGTGAAAGCACTGGCCTTGCGGATATCAACCCACTGGTATTTTGTTAATAACTTTACCATAATTTGCATATTGGTTTTCTTGACTCTCATTCTTGCCTTATGCCTTCTAGCAATATATTCCAATATTTGCATTTTGGTCTCTTGATGGAGAGCCTATCCATATTTTGTCAACAATATAATCACTTAGGATAAGGTCAACTTTTTGCTATTTGCAAATATATGTGGTTGAAGATGCCCTCAGTGATAGCTAGAGGCCAAGAGCTATAATTCATAAGTTAATGACCTTGGTCTGTATGGTGGTACTGTTGTTAATTCTCCATTGGACATATTTGTAATAATTGTATTTAACATTCTTGAGCCCTCTTTTGATTGCACTGAATATTCTTCCATGACTAAATTACAACAAGGCCTCGAAACTTGCATCCATGTGCCCAGTAGGTTCCTAAACTTGATGTTTAACTTAGCATGTTCCTAAAATGTCTCCATTAGTAAATTGGTGTCATGAACCGGGGTAAACACCACCAGGAAGATGGCCGGATGGCGTCAGCGTAGAGAGAGAGAGGGATTTAGACGGAGAAGACTTTGATATTTCTTTTATTGATTACAATAGCATGCGGTAGCCCTCTTATATAGATGGCTCCCCCTAACAGATGGAATCTAATCCCAATTATATCTCTAACAAATATAGTAACTAATATCATATCTCTAACTATATCTCTAACACAAGAAAACTAATCTCTAACTCAAATAGAAACCAATCTCTAATTTCTAACCATCCCTATGACATTACGCCCCTCCCGGACATGCAGCTCGTCCTCGAGCTGCTAGGCGGCGGTCATAGCGTCAATGGAAGATCTCTAACGTCGGTGTAGAAGACGAACGGTGGCAGGGTCCTGCTGCGAATGGAGACGGCCGGCCAGATCCAAGCGAAACAAGGCTAAACGATGCCTGCAAAAGAAGTTTTTTTAGACGGGCAGTTAATTCTTAGCATTATAAATTATCCATTTCAACCCCATCTTTTTAATAGTTTTTTTACTTACAAGATTTAAATACCTGTGAAATATTGACATGGTAAGTTCTGCTAGTAAATAGTTGTTAGTGAGATGAGTATCCCATTTGCCACTTTATTTAGAGGGAAAGTTTCCAACCTTGTGTCATCCCCACATGTACTCTTGCATTTTTGGTATATTCACAAATCACAAATGTAATTTAAAGTTGTAATCCTGACTGAGCTGGATCAGGATTACAACTTATGTATAACAGGGTGCTATTTGCAAAGAGCAATAGTTAATTTACACATTTTTTGGAAGTATATTTGGGAATAGAAGTAGGTACAAATCAAGCCTGACTAAACTGGATCAGGATTGGCTTTGCTCATTTGCAGAAAACCGAGCAGAGCTAGCTTGGTTAGGACAACAAGGCAACAGGCATGGAAACATTTCTAGTTAACAGTTAAACATTCTTCAGCTAGTTGGTTGGGCATATCAGTTTAGTAGAGCATGGTTAAGTATCAACGATTAAGATAAGATTGAAACTTCCTGCTCTTATGTATCACTCATCAATGGTAAGTCAGTTCCCTTTTCATTTCTTACAACCAAAATATTCTAATAGCCATTTGTTTATTGCTCAATTAGGAAGCTATTGCTGGCAAATGCACTGTTGTTTGTGTTGTAGGGGTGGCCCCCACCTAAACCCAGTAGGCCTGGTAGGAGGTTATAAGGCCCAGAATAGGCCATGGGTAATGACATAAATGCCCCTGAAGGGGATAATCAACTGTAAGGGTATAATTGTAAAAGCACTCCCCATGTATGTATATATATAGAATACAGGCCATGGGGAAGACCCAGGCCATTACTCATCTCTCTCACTCTCCACTACCATCTCTCTCTCTGTTTGGTCTGTAGCCACAACAGTTGGCGCCATCCGTGGGGAGGACAGGAGCAAGCCTGAAGTTCGAAGGAGGATGGCACCGAAAAAAGCTTCGTCGGCGGCGGCGAAGGGAAAGAAGACGGTCGGGGCGGAGCGTCGCGTGAGTACCAGGGCTTCGGCATCGGCTGCCGCGGGCGCCACCGGCGCTGCGGCAGCCGACCCCGCCACCGACGCTGCGGCAGCCAACCCCGTCACCAGCGCCGCGACGGCCAACCACGTCACCGGCGCTGCGACGACCAACCACGTCACCAGCGCTGCGACGACCAACAACGTCACCGACACTACGGCGACCGACCCCGCCGACGCGACAGCAACCAACCTCACCGCCTTCGCCGCGACGCTCGCCGGTAGCGCGGACCGGGCAGTTGGGGGTAGCCACAACAGAGCGACCGGTAGCTCGGGAGCTCGCGACGCGGTCGTGCCCGCGCCGGTCCGTCTACTGGGCGTGCCGGCGGGCCCGCCCGCACAGGCCGTGGAAAGCGCCCTGATGGCGGCCCTCAAAGCGTTCCAGCAGGAGCTGGGGGATCTTCGCGGGGATGTCCGAGACATACAAGAGGCTCGGAGCCAGCAGGCCGCGCCGGTGGTCGCGCCAGAGCCCACGTCGGAAAGGGCGGACAGCCGCAATGCCCCCACATCCAGCCGCGTCCCGCTACGGCGCGTTGATCTGGAGTCCCCGCTTTCGGCAGGACTACAGCAAGCGGCGTGGCCCGAGGACTTCAAGTTCCCCAGTGTCATCGAGCCCTACAAAGGCGACACGGACCCCCGCGAGTTCGTGCGCGTGTACGAAACCGCAATCGAGGCCGCGGGCGGAGATGACACCACAAAGGCGAAGGGACTCCCCATCGCGCTGCAAGGAGTGGCGCTCTCCTGGTTTTTTACCATAGAGCCGAACTCCATCTACGCGTGGGAGCAGATCCGCGACCGTCTTCACAACAACTTCCAAGGAAATTATGTCGAGCGGGTCGACGCGGACCAGCTCTTCGCCGTAAAACAGAAACCTTCGGAGAAGCTCCGGGACTACTTCAAACGCTTCGCGAAGATACGTTGTCAAGTCAAAGATGTTAATGAAACCACCATTGTAAATGCAGCCATACAGGGTCTTCGCCCGGGCCCGATGGCCGAGTACAACGCACGGAAGCCAATCAAGACAGTGACGAAGCTCTTTCACAAAATGGAGGAGTACGCCAGGGCGGAAGAGGACGCACGGCGGTGACAAGGCGATGACTCCGACACCAACCAGGCCGGTGCCTCGGTAAAAGCCGAAGATCCGTCAAAGGACGGTTCTTCGAAGGGAAAACGTAAGCAGGAGTCGTCCAAGGACGCGCTCGACCGCAAGGACGCCCCGCACAAGGAGCCGTCCGATAGGCCCAAGCGTGGCTAGCAGAAGTCGCGGCGAGGCCGGTACGTCCGCGACATCAAAGGCGGTTCCGACGACAGCGCTCCCGCGGGTCGAGGCGGTCGGGGGCGCAGAGGCCGGGGAGATTACGACGACCAACACCAGGGGCTGTGGTGCGTAGTCCACGGTCGCGGAAACCACGACACGCGCACATGCACCTCTATTGCGGTGCTCCGCGACAGCGTCACCAGAGACAGGAACCTGGAAGCACGACCGCCCGTGGTGGCCCACGTACAGCACCCATACAAAGCCCCCGTGCATATACAGGCGCAAGGAACGCAGCCCCACGAGGGCCCTCTGCGGATCCAGGCCTACGTGCAGCAGCCTCAGGAGGGCTTTCTGCAGCTACAGGCTCCGGAGGCCACCCACCGCAGGGTTATCAACGTCATCTCCGGAGGCTCCTCGGTGGGGTTCGCCTCGGCACGGCAGCGGAAGGCTTACGTGCGGACGCTACACCATGTGGCGGCGTATCCAGCGCAAACACCGCCGGACTGGGCGCAGCAGGAGGTCACGTTTACCCCCGCCGACGCCCAAGGAGTGGAGCTTCCCCACCACGATCCCCTGGTCGTCCGGGTCGTCGTAGCGGGATGCGACGTGAGACGCGCCCTAGTTGACGGCGGCAGCTCCGCGAACATTCTGTTCGCGGCAGCCTTCGACCAGATGGGGATCCCCCGAAGCCGCCTCGGCCCGTCGGGAGTCCTGCTGCAGGGCTTCGGCGGACAGCCTTTACGGGCGCTCGGCCAAATATGCTTGCAGGTCTCCTTCGGCCAGGGCGACAATGAAAGGGTCGAAGACGCCACATTCGACGTCGTCGACCTCCCATACCCATACAATGCCATATTGGGGCGTCCAATCCTCAACTCCTTCGGGGCGGTACCGCATCACAGCTATTTATGCATGAAGCTCCCGGGGCCGCGAGCCATCATTACCGTTCGGGGCGACCAGGACATGGCCCGGCGCATCGAGCACGGCACCAGATGTCCCCGTCGCGGCGGGCAGCGGCACACCTAGGATCGGCGCCGCCATGCGAGGGCCCACGGCGCCATCCGGGGGCGACTCCGCAAGCCCTACCGATAATGAATCTACTAGAGGCTCCGGCTGCGTTGAGCATAAACGGTTAGTACCCCCCCCCCCCCGTCGTATGTAATCGCCTACCCGCGCAAACGGGAATGTAATAAAGTTCCGTTTGTTGCCAACATATTACCGCTGCGTAGAAGTACGCGGCGAGCACACGCGGAGGCCTCGTCTACGCGTGTGCTCCTGTAGTATAAACCAAAGACGCACGTTCGCGTGTGCACTCTCCGTAGCCGGGGGTACGGGTATGAGTATAAACCAAAGACGCACATTCGCGTGTGCACTCTCCGTAGCCAGGGGTACGGGTATGAGTATAAACCAAAGACGCACGTTCGCGTGTGCACTCTCCGTAGCCAGGGGTACGAGTATGAGTATAAACCAAAGACGCACGTTCGCGTGTGCACTCTCCGTCAAAGACACGGGCATGAGTATAAACGAAGACGCACGTTCGCGTGTGCACTCTCTGTCAAAGACACGGGCATGAGTATAAACGAAGACGCACATTCGCGTGTGCACTCTCCGTCGAAGACACGGGCATGAGTATAAACAAAGACGTGTGGGGGGACGCCTCTGCACGCACTCTACGGAGTATAAATAAGACACGGATGTTCTCCCTGCGCACTCTACGGAGTATAAATAAGATGCGGATGTTCTCCCTGTGCACTCTACGGAGTATAAATAAGACGTGGGTGTTCTCTCTGCGCACTCTACTGAGTATAAACAAGACGCAAACCCCGTGCACGCCAGGGACTTCGTCCTTGTGTGTACTCCCCGGAGTATAAATCAGACGTGGACGCCGATCCCACGCGAATCTTGCGCGGCTGCCAATCGCGCACATCACGGGAGGTATACGCAGAGGCTGGTCCCAGCGTCGGCGCGCACGTAGATTATGCGATACACCAGAGGCTGCCCCCACCTCGGGGTGGGAGGACGAAGGTCCGCCTTCGCACACGCCAGTCCACGAGACTCTAAACAGGTCGTAGTGCGGAGGTCCGCCTTCGCGCGCGCCAGTCTACGAGACTCTAAACAGGTCGTGATGCGGAGGTCCGCCTTCGCACACGACAGTCCACGAGACTCTAAATAGGTCGTAGTGCGGAGGTCCGCCATCGCGCGCGCCAGTCTACGAGACTCTAAACAGGTCGTAGTGCGGAGGTCCGCCTTCGCATGCGCTAGTCTACGGACTCTAAACAGGTCGTAGTGTCAACAACTGCTTCCGCACGAGCTGGCTCCACGGAGTACTCAACGCGCGAACCCCACGGGCGCATTGACACCCGGGCGACGAGCAGAGGGCAGCGCTCGCATGGTTCACACTGAACGGCGAACTTGGAATATGGGGAACTCGGCCCCGCACAGCACGGCCGCGCATGCCCTAATTATCACAAGATCTATATATCGGGAAAATCTCAAAGTACAGAGGCCCGCCAACATCCCTGCCGCTCTAAGTAGCTATTCGGCAGGCTCGTCCTTAACACGCGAGAGGGACGGGGTTCCGCCGGAAGAAAGTCGGGACGCCCAAAAGTCCAGCGACTCTTCGGCCCTTCGCCAGCGTCGAAGGCGTCGCCGGGTCGCAAGGTCGGCCGCAAGGAGTCGGCCCCAGCAAGGAAGCTGCCCGGGACATAGGCGAAAGTCAGAACTCATGAAGCAAGCGCGCACTTCATTCACAAAAAGAGGGGACATTACAACGCACGCCTACACCTAGGCACCACGGCGTCACACCTACGAGTTCCCGGCGCCTTCGGAGGCATCAGCGCCGCCCTCGTCGCGTCGAGGGACCCCGTCCAGGAATTGGCCGAGGCTCCCCTCCCCGTAAAGCGACTTCCGGAGTTCGACCCGCGCAGCGTCTGCCCCGACGTAATCCCAGATCCATTCATAGAAGGGCTTGATGATGCGGCGAGCGGAGCGGACGGCGCCGGACATTACTCCGGCCTCACCGGGCATCTCCAGCTGGGGGTCCTCTAGCCCGGCGACGTGCGGGCAACCGCGGTGTTGCAGGAGCGCGCACACCAGGCATGCCGATGTGTACGCGCAGTGGTTGCCGAAGGTCGTCGCAGCACCGCGCGCGGCGTTGGCGGCATCTCCGACCCAACGGAGGGTCTGCAACAGCTCCTCCGGGCCGAAGGCGTGGTTCGGCACCTGGGCCACAAGCCCTTGGAGATGGCTTTCTAGTGCTTGCATGGCATCCCATGCAACCACCGAAGCCTCGCCAAGCGTCCGGTCGTGCTCCGCTAGAGTCAAGGCGAGTTCGCCTTTCTCCTTCTCTAGCGAGGCGACCTGTTGCAGAAAATCATCCCGCTCCGCCGCAAACTCCTGCCGCGCAGCCTCCACGGCCGGCTCCTGCGCCGACGCAGCAAGTCCTTCGGCGTGCTCCTTCGCTTCGGCGCACTCCGCTTCCAGCTGGCGGATGCGGGCATCTTGGGCAGAGCGGGCGCCCGAGGCTTCGCGTAGCTCCTCCTCGGTGGCCCGCAGCCTATCCTCAAGCGCCCTTCGGGCACGAGCATAGGCCGTTTGTAGGGCCTGCCCTAGCACAAGTGTCTGCAGAATGGACAGACTCAGCAAGCTCAGCCGGCCCAGGCGTTGTCGTATGAGTACTTACCCTCACACCAGACACCTCGAAGGCGTCCCCGAGGCGCCCCGCCTCATAGGCCTGCAGCGCCTGCTGGTCGACGCTGGCAGCCGCGTCACTCACGATCCTGCGCCACGCCCTCAGCGTCTCCGGGGGAGGCACGAAGTCCGCGGGGCTCACACGCGCGAAGGTCCCGTGTTCCGTCAAGCGCTCCTCCTCCGGAATGAGCGACGCTGCAAACAGGGATGCAGGTGAGCACCGCAAGGCATAAAAGAATACATCAGGGTAAGCTAAGCCACCCTACCTTCGGTAGCGGAAGGAGGGCTTCGGGGACCCGCCCCCTACTCCCAGACGGGGCTGTGGTGGCGTAAGCCCCGCAGAAAGCATGGTCCCGCAGCAAGCAGAAGCCTCCGCGTTCGGGGCCGGTGACGACCGTTCCTGCGCGACGGGCAACGTGGCCAGGGGGGTAGACGGGGCGCACGCCGCAGGATCTTCGGCATCCGCATCGGAGTCCCACAAGCTTCTGATGCCCGTCGCCACGACGAATCCCCGTGGCGTTCGGTGGAGCTCCGTTCGTGCACATGGCCGCTTAGCCGGGGCAGGCAGCAGCGACACCGCCCCAGTAGTCACTGCCGGAGAGGTCCCCGCGGCTGCAGCACCCGGGGGCGAAGGTCCCGCTGTGGCAGTTTTTGCAGAGGGCACCCCGATTTCGGCCGCTGCTGGTGGCAAGGGTAGCACGGCTCCGTGCGTCCCCACGGAGGGCATCTCCGGCACCACAGCGGCCACGGTCGAAGGCTCCACCTCAACATCGCCGCTCCGCACGGATTCTGTCTCGGCGACTGCGGCAGGTGGCGAGACTTCCCCTCTCCGGCTGCTCGCGGCAAACCCGCCGTCCAGGGCACTCGTCGAAGATCCCTCGCCCCCGGCGTCGGCTCGTGCACTCAAGACCGCTCCCGCTCTCCACACGGTGGTAGAGCCACCGCTTCATCCACTGAGACTCCCACTTCCCGTGAGTAGAGTTCGCAGGGAAGAGCTTGCTGCAAGTCGAACGAAGAATAAAGGTGACGCTGCCGATGCTCAACAGCGTCCCGTCCTTCCGATCCTTGGGCTGGCACCGGGCCTCGTGCAGGTAGGCGAACAACGAGGCGCTGGGCCAGCACGCTCCCGAGCGCAAGGCCCAGCTGTACACCGCGAGCCGGGCCACAGCGTTCGGAGTCAGTTGTGCCAGCTCCAGCCCGAAGGTCCGCAGCACGTCGCCCACGATCGCCGCCGCCAGGATGCGGAGTCCCGCGTCGAAAAAGGCAACGAATACGACCACCTCCGACCTCTCGGGGTGCGGTTCCCTCTCATCGGCGGCGGGCAATCGTACCGCCTGGCGCTCCGACAGCTTCCCCGCGCGCAGGAGCCCTTGGATCGTCTTCTCGGTCACAAGCGACGGGCCCAGCTTGCCGGAGAACGCGCCTTCCTTCTCCGCCGCCAGCCACCGCTTGTCCGCCACCGCCGGGTCGCGCTCTTTGAGCGTGTACTTCACCTCTAGCGGTGAAGAGCGCCGACGAATGTCGCAGCCACTAGCCGCCCAGCCTCGCTTGTTGCCAGACGCCATCGCTTCCCGCAACAGGAGAATAGCGGCGACGAATGTTACGGGAGTATGGAAAGCGATGCAAGCAAGAGGGGGCGTGCAACTGCGGGAGCGCAGTCACGAGGGCTACTTCAAGCCGCCTCGCCCCAATACCGAAGCGTCCCGACGGTCCGCGTACGGGACGCGACAACAGACGCGCAAAGGCCCGTCCCGCACACTTCCCCATAACCAAAGACGAAGGGCCACGACCACAGCGCCAAGGACTGTCACAGCACGACGCTCCAGTGGCCTCCTGCCGCGCGCCAACCCCCACACGGAATAACTGAAGGCCAGGTGTCGACGACCCCAGCCGCCATTAAAGGCGCACTAATGGACCATGGGAAAACAACAGCTCCGACGCTGCACCATTCATCGACCGCCCCGTGTCCCCCTTCCGTAGGGAAGAGGCAAGCAGCCGCGAGCACGCAACCGTCCACATCCCGCCGCGCGCTACTTATAAGCAGCCGCGTGTCCTATACACGCCAAGGCGGGTCGCACGGTACGGCAATCTAACCCTGGCAGACCGGGGGCCGGTGTGACTCCAGGAACCTTTACAGCGCAGGACCGCATCGGGAGATCTCAATCACCGGAGCGCGCGCGCCCACTTCGGCTAGGCGCCAGCTCCGCTGCCACCCGTTCGAAGGGTCGCGGACGGAGCGCGCGTGTCTACTTCGGCTAGGCGCCAGCTCCGCTGCCACCCGTTCGAAGGGTAGGGGACGGAGCGCACGCGTCTACTTCGCCTAGGCGCCAGCTCCACTGCCACCCGTTCGAAGGGTAGGGGACGGAGCGCACGCGCGTCTACTTCGCCTAGGCGCCAGCTCCGCTGCCACCCGTTCGAATGGTAGGAAACGGAGCGCGCGCGTCTACTTCGGCTAGACGCCAGCTCGGCTGCCACCCGTTCGAAGGGTCGGGGACGGAGCACGCGCGTCTACTTCGCCTAGGCGCCAGCTCCGCTGCCACCCGTTCGAAGGGTCGGGGACGGAGCGCGCGCGTCTACTTCGCCTAGGCGCCAGCTCCGCTGCCACCCGTTCGAAGGGTCGGGGACGGAGCGCGCGCGTCTACTTCGCCTAGGCGCCAGCTCCGCTGCCACCCGTTCGAAGGGTCGGGGACGGAGCGCGCGTCTACTTCGCCTAGGCGCCAGCTCCGCTGCCACCCGTTCGAAGGGTCGGGGACGGAGCGCGCGCGTCTACTTCGCCTAGGCGCCAGCTGCGCTGCCACCCGTTCGAAGGGTCGGGGACGGAGCGCGCGCGTCTACTTCGCCTAGGCGCCAGCTCCGCTGCCACCCGTTCGAAGGGTCGGGGACGGAGCGCGCGCGTCTAATTGGGCTATGCGCCAGCTCCGCTGCCACCCGTTCGAAGGGTCGGGGACGGAGCGAGCGCGTCTAATTCGCCTAGGCGCCAGCTCCGCTGCCACCCGTTCGAAGGGTCGGGGACGGAGCGCGCGCGTCTACTTCGCCTAGGCGCCAGCTCTGCTGCCACCCGTTCGAAGGGTCGGGGACGGAGCGCGCGCGTCTACTTCGCCTAGGCGCCAGCTGCGCTGCCACCCGTTCGAAGGGTCGGGGACGGAGCGCGCGCGTCTACTTCGCCTAGGCGCCAGCTCCGCTGCCACCCGTTCGAAGGGTCGGGGACGAAGCGCGCGCGTCTAATTGGGCTAGGCGCCAGCTCCGCTGCCACCCGTTCGAAGGGTCGGGGACGGAGCGCGCGCGTCTAATTCGCCTAGGCGCCAGCTCCGCTGCCACCCGTTCGAAGGGTCGGGGACGGAGCGCGCGCGTCTACTTCGCCTAGGCGCCAGCTCTGCTGCCACCCTTTCGAAGGGTAGGGGACGGAGCGCGCGCGTCCACTTCGCTTAGGCGCCAGCTCCGCTGCCACCCGTTCGAAGGGTAGGGGACGGAGCGCGCGCGCGTCTACTTCTCCTAGGCGCCAGCTTCGCTGCCACCCGTTCGAAGGGTCGGGGACGGAGCGCGCGCGTCTAATTCGCCTAGGTGCCAGCTCTGCTGCCACCCGTTCGAAGGGTCGGGGACGGAGCGCGCGCGTCTACTTCGCCTAGGCGCCAGCTGCGCTGCCACCCGTTCGAAGGGTCGGGGACGGAGCGCGCGCGTCTACTTCGCCTAGGCGCCAGCTCCGCTGCCACCCGTTCGAAGGGTCGGGGACGCAGCGCGCGCGTCTAATTGGGCTAGGCGCCAGCTCCGCTGCCACCCGTTCGAAGGGTCGGGGACGGAGCGCGCGCGTCTAATTCGCCTAGGCGCCAGCTCCGCTGCCACCCGTTCGAAGGGTCGGGGACGGAGCGCGCGCGTCTAATTCGCCTAGGTGCCAGCTCTGCTGCCACCCGTTCGAAGGGTCGGGGACGGAGCGCGCGCGTCTACTTCGCCTAGGCGCCAGCTGCGCTGCCACCCGTTCGAAGGGTCGGGGACGGAGCGCGCGCGTCTACTTCGCCTAGGCGCCAGCTCCGCTGCCACCCGTTCGAAGGGTCGGGGACGCAGCGCGCGCGTCTAATTGGGCTAGGCGCCAGCTCCGCTGCCACCCGTTCGAAGGGTCGGGGACGGAGCGCGCGCGTCTAATTCGCCTAGGCGCCAGCTCCGCTGCCACCCGTTCGAAGGGTCGGGGACGGAGCGCGCGCGTCTACTTCGCCTAGGCGCCAGCTCGGCTGCCACCCGTTCGAAGGGTAGGGGACGGAGCGCGCGCGTCCACTTCGCTTAGGCGCCAGCTCCGCTGCCACCCGTTCGAAGGGTAGGGGACGGAGCGCGCGCGCGTCTACTTCTCCTAGGCGCCAGCTCCGCTGCCACCCGTTCGAAGGGTCGGGGACGGAGCGCGCGCGTCTAATTCGCCTAGGCGCCAGCTCCGCTGCCACCCGTTCGAAGGGTCGGGGACGGAGCGCTCACGTCTACTTCGCCTAGGCGCCAGCTCCGCTGCCACCCGTTCGAAGGGTAGGGGACAGAGCGCGCGCGTCTACTTCGCCTAGGCGCCTGCTCCGCTGCCACCCGTTCGAAGGGTAGGGGACGGAGCGCGCGCGTCTACTTCGCCTAGGCGCCAGCTCCGCTGCCACCCGTTCGAAGGGTAGGGGACGGAGCGCGCGCGCGTCTACTTCGCCTAGGCGCCAGCTCCGCTGCCACCCGTTCGAAGGGTAGGGGACGGAGCGCGCGCGTCTACTTCGCCTAGGCGCCAGCTCCGCTGCCACCCGTTCGAAGGGTAGGGGACGGAGTGCGTCTACTTCGCCGGGTAGGGGACGGCGACGTCGGCACCTTCATACCGGCGGGTCTTCATACGAGAGCGCGACGCGCACGTAGGAGGCCGTCTTCTCGATCGCCACACCAGCCTGGCCGCGGATTCGGCCCGGACCCTGCCTTCGAGAAACAGACCCGCGCGCGCGAATGCCAAAGGCGAGGGTCATGCCCCGCAAAGTCTGCCCCGTTCTCCTTAACAGGCCACCTACAGTGCATCAGCATTTTTCAAAGTGATGCGGGCGAGCTCCATCAGGAACACCGGCTGTAGGTAGGTCTGCTAAGGAGAACAGGGCAAACCTTGCCATCGGGTGCGGAAACGCAGCGCGAGGGCAGGACGCGCGGCTGGCCACCGATCACCGACGCTGGCCAAGCTCCCAAGAAAAATGGACCTCCATCTGTACATCAACATTCCCCAAGCCGCTCAGCGGCGCTAGGGAATGCTGATGCACGAAAGGGGCCCATTTTAGGGGAACACCTTCGATCAAAATACATGCAGGAACATCGCCACGCCAGCACCGTATATATACCCCATCAGCAGGGGAGCCAACCGGCGGAAGTCCAATCGGCAGGAGTCCAACCGGCGGAAGTCCAACCGCCGAAAGTCCGTCGTTACATAAATGGTCACGACGCCCCAAGGCCGGCACCGCGCCAAGCATGCTCCACCACGTGGACGGCCAGAAGAACGAACGTCGCAACGCGTCCTTTATCACTTAAGGTGTAGGCGGCGGCCCAGGAGCCTGCTACGCCTACCTGCGTCGACGTAACGCCCCCGACGCATTTCTACTTCGGCTAGGCGCCAGCTCCGCTGCCACCCGTTCGAAGGGTCGGGGACGGAGCGCGCGCGTCTACTTCGGCCACAGCCGCAGCCCCTGGTCAAGTTCGGAAAAATTCACAGGCCGCAGGGACGGAGGGGGCCAAAGGACTCGGCAACATGGCTTCGGCCCTGTGAAGCCCTTCCCCATGAGAGACTCCTGTTGTAGGGGTGGCCCCCACCTAAACCCAGCAGGCCTGGTAGGAGGTTATAAGGCCCAGAATAGACCATGGGTAATGACATAAATGCCCCTGAAGGGGATAATCAACTGTAAGGGTATAATTGTAAAAGCACTCCCCATGTATGTATATATATATAATACAGGCCATGGGGAAGACCCAGGCCATTACTCATCTCTCTCACTCTCTATTACCATCTCTCTCTGTTTGGTCTGTAGCCACAACAGTTTGCATTTCAAATGGTGAGGGGAATCGCCAGCCTTCCTCCAGGGAACAAGCAATGGCTGATTATGTCTTCTATAGGTTCTTCGATGTTGGAAATTGTACACATTCTGACCAGCTACCTGAGAAAATTGCAGGGCAGGAAGGCCAGCAATGAATCTAGGCTTCATTCACGCATTAAATTACATTTTAAATGTTTTGTCATGCCCCAATACATAATATCCAAGTAGATATCTAATAATTGTCCTTCTGGCGCTGTCAATGTTCTGCTTAATCCGAAAGATGAGCAAGTCACATCCTGTTCGGATCAGGGAGTGCGAGGCATGAATCAGAAGGTGGATGAAGGTCCGATTGCCACAGTTCCCCTTCCGCAGTCAGCGGTTAAAGAAGATGAAAGTCCAGTTGCTGCAGTTCCCCTTCCCCAGTCAGTGGTAAAGGAGGATGAAAACCCGGTTGCTGCCGTTCCCCTTCCCCAGGCAGCAGTTAAGGAGGAGAATGTTCCCAAACCTACACAGCATATTCCCAAACCTACACTGAATTTTCCTAAACCTACAAAAAAAGTTCTCTCGTTTTTTTTGACCTTGAGAATGTTTCATTTCTAACCTACCCCAACTTGTTTGGGATAAAAAGTTTTGTTGTTGTTGTACAAAGGAAGTTCTCTCTGGGGAGAGGCCTCCAAAGAAATTGAAATTATCCCAAGATCTTGCAGTGCAGAATGTGGCCCCAGATGTTCCTGACAGAAAAGTTCGCCCTGGACCTTTGGAGCTAACAACAAGATAGACTGTAAGTTTCCTGAACTAACTAATGCTGAGGCTATGCCCACCAACTCATACTAATGAATAACTATGTGCTGCCATATTTCAGAATGATAAGTTTATTGCAGAATGGCCTTTATGCCATAGCAGTTATCATGTGCACATTCTTGCACATGAAACATAGATGCATGGTCAAGGAAGTAATTGATCTCTATCTCATATCATCACTTAACAAATATAAAAAAGATAAATATGGTAAATTTGGGAGAAAATAGAAAAGATTTCTTATATGCAACATATTAGTTGACAAACCTAATACCAACCCATACCCATATCCATACGATGAAGGCACAGTGTGACAGACCTAAAACTTTGAATATGTTAGCAGATGTCTGAAACATTTTGAAATGTGTGCTGTTGGGATATAGTCTGGCTTTTATCTTGCTACTTGCTAGAACTCTTAGAAGTGTGTGAATTTATCCTTCTACTGACAATTAACAATTCATGCCAATATGCCATAAAGAAGTCCCTTTCATGGTGAACTACTGTTGTGCACTAGAATGGGGATTTGGGGCAATTCTTGCAACTCATCTCTTTTTGGACTTGTTATGCTAAGCGTTATTTATATGTTCAGCTATTTTCCTACATTTATGGATTGAATCTTTGCCAATGATTTAAGCTTTACAAGCTTTTTTCTCCCAGTAACTCAGTTAAAGTTATGTCCCACATCTACTGCACATAGATTCTGTTATTTGTACACAAGTAAAAGGGCCCAATATTTCTTCAAATATTTCTGTTCAAGGATATATTTGCCTGAACATAATCTGCTTTTGCTTATAAGGTTTGAACAATTCATATGGTTAGAAATAATAAACTATATACAAAATGTTCTCGTTTACAATTGTCCTACTGATTTTCACCATGTTTACTTTGGTGTGCTGATACACTTGTATGCTATTTAACAGGATAGAAACAAGCGGTTCAAGATTGTGAGTGATCTTTCTTCGCTACAGTGTCTCTTGTGCATATGCTATGCTTGTGATGAAGCATGCTTTATCTATACCTGTGCTTGATAAATCAATTCGTCAAAATTACAATAAAACTAAGAAATGGTTCCTTTGACCTTTAGTTATATGTGATGATCTCTTAAATGAAATTTGCAGCCATGGGATGTCTGACTACGAAATGCTGATGAGCATGGGACACTAGTTTGGAGCTGCTGACATAGATTAGAGGTAGTATCCTGTCTATTTTGTTATCATAAAGCCCAAGCTGCTTCTCTATTATATTCCTGGCCGCTGGCCTAGAATTTATCAACTTCTTGAATAGCTCCCGCTGTCTGCTCAGTTACACAACTCTGTATAAATTTATTTCTTGCCGCTTAACTTCTACATTATCTCTGTATGAATTTTACTTTAGATGGGACAATGGTACATGTTTGTATTTTATGCACTTCACATACATTTTTTCCACCATTCACTACTCATTTTACAAGTATGAGTGGGGGCAAGTGGAAAAAATGTTGGGAGAGGAAAAAATTGAGAAACTTTTTGTCCATAACCATCCCCTTTTACTTAAGAATCTTTGTCAATCTTGTTTAGTACTCATTCTACTCTTGCTTTGTTTAGTCTTCATGTATCTACTCCTTTGTCAAGTATCCCATTCTTAATATTTCTCCTGACAATCATGTTTGCAGGAGCTTATTCATGAGGCATTACAACTAAATTGTATTGCTAAGCCTATAAACCACCCGGTTTATGATGATCCAAACAACGGTGAGTTTTGTTTGTAAATTTAATGTTCTACATAAAAATTTTCCTTGTTTCAGGTAATCTTATTATTTAATACAATTTAAATACGATGTCTTTCTTATTTGTAGGAAAAGCATGTGCTATATTCAAAAATAAAGGTGCTGCTGACACTGCTATTTCAAAAATCAATTCTGGCTTGGTTGTGGGTGGAAGGTACCTCACTTTGTTGTGTTTATACTCATTGGAATGATGAAATCTACTGTATATTATATGCTCAGTGCTCGCATGGGATGATTTTTTGTATTTGTGGGGGGGGGGGGGGGGGGGGGGGTACTGTTTGTTATGTTTCACATGATGACATCTCATTACAAACCAACTGCAAATTTATGACTTGGAATGGAGAGGGCTTTATATTACCAATTGGTTCTACAATGCTACCATGCACACAAATGTATGTGTTTTTAGTTCTTTAATTGGCAACTCAGCCAGGGAGTGTACAACTGTACATCTACCACATTGCAATTGCTTAGTAGACAATTTGTTGATAAAGTTTGTATACTTGCAGACCCCTTTACTGCAGCAAAGGGTTACTTAAGGTTCCAAAACCTTCACGA
This sequence comes from Dendrocalamus latiflorus, assembly GCA_017311315.1. Taxonomy (NCBI): domain Eukaryota; kingdom Viridiplantae; phylum Streptophyta; class Magnoliopsida; order Poales; family Poaceae; genus Dendrocalamus; species Dendrocalamus latiflorus. The sequence continues at coordinate 30,513,800 of CM029664.1, forward strand.
ACTCTTGTCAGCAACTTAACCATCAATAATCTTAAAATGACTACAAAAGAACGAGAAGAGCAGGTGCTGATGGTGTCCTATGATTAAGCTTGCCACAGTTTCTCATTTTCCTTTTTGAATTGATATTTTAAGAAATTACTGTTCTTTCTGCAGAAGGCAGTATCGACCTCACATTGTTCTCAACCCAACACAATTGAGTATGACTTGGCCTTGGACTGGATGCTTGTTCGAGAAAAGCAAGAGAAAAAATTTAGGATACTTCAGAATGTATATACAATTCTGCTGGAAATCTCTATGCATGTGCGAGTTTTATACGTTCAGACCTTAACTTTTTGCTTGTTCAGTTTTGACTGTAGAAGCATAAGGAAGAGAGTAAGACTTTCGCGAGTAAGATGGTAAAGTAGCCTCTGTGGAGTTGGTTACGGGAACCAGCCTGTTTTTGTGTGTCAGATGGAGTTCTCTACTATCATCCCTTGGAGCTTGTTGTTCGCCTGAAGCAACACTTGTCTGCAAGTTTTTTCGCTGCGGAAGAAGGATATGCACCATACCATATATGTTTGGGTTCCACTTATTGAATTTTGAGGGGGACTAACTGCACCGCACCCTGACTGCTGATGTTCTCAGGACATAGCTTTAGAAATCAGAGTAGCATTGGTAGAAGTAGCCCTTGCAGGAAGTTAGGAAGGTAGAGGCTGTTTTAGGATACTATGCACATCAGTTAGATCGATTTATATGTGTGCCAACGCACGAACGATGCCCATCTGTTGCTGCATGTTGGATAGCAAATCGTGAAATATGTATATTTTTTTATCTGTTGCTGCATGTTGGATAGCAAATCGTGAAATGTGTATATTTTTCGAGTTCAGGACTTGGCTATCTATTCTCATTCATGGGAATGTTTATATGGCTTCAGTGTTCACTTATGAATCCTTGAATCCTCTGTTCCATTCCATCAGATTGACGATGTGTTACGTATTCATCAATGATGGGTGTTCGACGGGAAGTGGCCAACCTTTGATGTGTTTGCGCTTTTTCTTCAATGCGATTTTGTCTGAAATGCATTGGCTAGTCGCTTGAAACAAATTCTGCCAGATGATGTCGTAGATGCAAGAGCGTTCTTACAGGGAGGCAAATTATTGACAATGTCCTGCTCGCATCAAAGACAGACGACAAATGGGTGGATATGATGATGGTGTGCATGTATCAGCTTGGTGAACTACCGCGTTTGGTTCACCGGCAGCTCGACACACATTCATCCCAAGTAGGGGTGGATATTGAGCCGGCTCATCTCGGCTAGGTAAGGCTCATTAAAGAAGCGGTTCGGTGGAAAGCTTGGGATTGGCTCGTTAGGCTCGTCAATACAAATTACATATTTTGATTGCAATTATGCAAGCAGTCATTGTGTACAAATTACAAAATACGGCAGTACCAATTGTGTTACATTCAAATAGTAGTTCATAAGTGATTCATAAAGTGGTAACGAGAACAACAAACAAATGGTCTTCTATTTGAAGATTTGAACCGTTGACAGTTTGGTGCAGAACGCAAAATGGACATATGCCTAACTGCCTCCCAAAAATCTGTGAAGAAATGGACAAATGGTAAATATTATTCTTAAGAAACATATGAAAGGAACAGAGCATATATGATGCTTTTACAATTTGTGGCCGGTTAACATTTGCACAAGCAAGTTCAGCATCAGATTTTGTACATCCTCAGTTTCAAGTGCTCATATCATCTCATTGTCCAGGTTTTGTACATCCTCAGTTTCAAGTGCTCATATCATCCCAAGTGCGGCCAGATTAGCTCAAAATGCAAGCAAAATCACACCCAAGATCAGCACATGGACATAAAGAACCGGTTGGCAACAGAAGCACAGTGCACAGACATACCCAATGGTCAAGTAGACTGCTAGTGGTAGGGCCTTAGCTAACACAACAATGGAATAGCATATGCTGCTGGCCTATCCAATGATTGTTTTGGAAAAGTTGCAAACTTTTTCTCAGAACAGATTGCAGAAGAGATCTGCTTACATAGCAATCATTGGCCTCATTGGCCTCACTGTCACGTGAAATAAATCTGTATGTCTCACTCCATCCTCCCGAGTCACTACCAACCTATCAAAAAATAGTCCAGTCCATCAAATTCTAGATATGGAAAACATGCTGATAACAAGTGCTCACTACTGTTGGATTATATGAACCACAAACAGTGCCCTAGCATAGCCTGTCTCACAGGCCAGCTTATTCGGCTTATGGCTCTAGAAATTATCATCCACAAACAACTTCTTTTAAGAGGGGATTGAGTGTAGGCTTTAAGCCAGGAAAAAATGCAACAGCTTGGCCCTAGCTTACCCTGACAAACCTACATATTAAGCTAGGCCAAAAGAGCCTGATGTGAATGCTGAACTCACTGAAATAAGAGAACAACATTTATCTAGTTCCAATTTCCAAAGGGTGCTGCCATTTCATATGTACGAGCAACAGCCAGTAGATAAAGGCCACTCAGGTGACACAGAACTAGTACAAGTCACTCGAACAAGGCTATCTTATAAACCAAGATTAACAGTAAAGCAAAATTTCCCCACATGTTTTGTTTGGAACCAGTGGCGGATCCAGAACTGAATCAAAGGGGGGCTAACTTATAACAGAATAAAAACATAGTAAGGATAAGTACCAAACCAAGAAAACAGAGATCTTAACAAAATATCAGGGACTACCATATGAATTAGAGTTAACAGCATATTCCGATAGCAACATTCCTATATCAAAAATGGTTGAGCTACTATAGATCATATTGTACACAAAAGCACCACTATCAAGCGACTACTGAGTATACTATACTAGTACACTACTAGAGTCTACAGGAAGGAGTATAAGAGTATTGTTGTCCCAGAAATTTTTTTAACAGATTCAGTCTGGTGTGCTTCAACAGCGTTTGTAGAATTGCAGTCATATATCCTTACGACAATTTGACAAGTGCATATCACCAAGCATAATGAGGAGCTCCGAGCTCCTTTGGAATGTTGGATGCTACTATAGTACCATATCATTCCTATGATTCATACATAACATGCATAAGAATTAAGAAACAAACATTTTATTCAGCACTACTGGCTTACTGCTACCACCAAATTACTGGCTTACTGCTAGTCTGCTACCCCAAAATTACTAGCAATATATAACATACTCGCAGCTCGCTCATCTGGATAGGGAATTAGGGATAGGGCAAAACTCTTACAGTCTAAAATAAGTGAACTATGTAATCAAGTGAAATCCAAGATCACAGCAACACTGAACATTCACAGTACTCACCGACTCACCGTGTCCGTCTGTGCGGGCCGTGCGCCTGTACCTCCGTGGAGTTGAGCGACGCCACGACGGGCGGCGCGACGCAGGTGAAGGGTCCTCGGCGGCTCAGCCGGTGACAGCCTCGGCACCTCGCAGCGGATGAAGGCGGAGCCGCGGAGGGAAGAGGGTGGATTGGCGGTGCGGGATCGCCGGGATGGGAGCGCCAAGTGGAAGCCAGCGAGTAGCAATAGCGAGTCGAGGAGATGCCGGACCGCCGGGCGCCGGCGTCGGAGCACCTCGACTCGAGGCCACACTTGCCAGACGGAGGTTCAGAGGCAGGGCGGCGGCTGGTGGCGGCGCCACGTGATCTACTGGAAGGTATGGGTTGGGATTTGGGAATGGCCGGCCGAATGGGAGTCTTGCTCTTGTTGAACGCCCCTGCGATGCTGCCTTACCGAGGCCATGAGGCAGATGGGATCACCATGGCATCAGGCCATGGCCTGTTGCGCTAATTGCTAAGGAACTAGTCGTGTGCGCAGCCTTGGGGCATGGTTGGAGGCCTGGCCGGCCACCTGGGTCCTGGAGACTGGATTTAGTTTGACAGGGAGGGCTAACTCAGCTAATGAATAGTACAAGGCCATAGAAATTATTGGGCTAGGATCCGAGCTACAGCCCACCTAGCCCAGGCCCTAGATCCGCCCCTGTTTGGAACCCTTCAACACAAATTGATAGTAAGGCTCATCGTCGATATTTCAACTATCTTCAGCACAAATTGAACCATCTTCTGAAACCAAAAATGCTCTAGCTCACTCCCAGACTCAAATCCTAAAGGCCATGCGCCTACAGTAACCCAATTGTATCTGCAGCCTCCAACTTCTATGATTGATAGAGCTAAATTGTTCGTTTAGAACGCATGGTGCAATTATAATATTTTGGTAGAGAGACTTACAATCTAGTCATGAACTTCATCATTGTCCTAGCTGCTAGCCACCACACCCTCAGGAAATGATATAGATTCGACATCATCCTCATCATCTTCTTCCTGCAATAGAAAATCGAGTTAGACTCAATAGTAACAAAGATGATAGTTAAATGAGTTAGTGTGGAACAACATACCATAAACATTGGAGGTGTCATGTCATTGTGCGAACCTCGTATCCAGCTAGAAGCACCTATTAGTGCCTCAACCATAGCTGGGCGCAATGCACTACGATAATCATCAAGGACTCTACCGCCAGCACTAAAGGTTGATTCCGAAGATACGGTGCTAGCAGGTACAGTTAAGAATTTCTTTGCCATGTTGGACACCACCGGGAACCTATGAGCATTCAACCTCCACCAATCTAGCAATTTGAAACTTGTGTCTGCTAAAGGATGATTTGGTTTATCCAGATAGATGAGTAATTTTTATTTAGATGGTTCCGTAGAACTAGATCGTAGAAATGTCTGAAACTCACTTGAAACTGAGGCCAATGAGCTACTAGTTTCCATGGTTAAAGAGGACTCGGCCCTGCTATTGGCAGCTTTGGTGTGCCGATGCTGCATCTCATATGTGGCATACAGATCAAACAACTTGGCACGGATTTCAGTCTCCTCAGTAATGGCTTTGGAGGAGTCAAATATCTGTGTAAAACACCAACTAACAAACCTCATCTTAAACCTAGGATCAAGAATAGTAGCAATAGCCATAACATTATTTTTTTCAACCCAATACTTGTCAAACTTGTCTATCATTGCTGAACCCATACGCTTGACATGTTCATTAGTAAAAATGCTTGCAGCCCTCAATGTAATCTTAGCATTCACTATGTAAGGACAGAAAATATTAGCTATTGGGTATAGAGAACCTGAAAATGCAGTAGTTACCTCAGCCAATGCTTTCAATATTGGTTGAATTTTGTTGTATAATACCCATTCTTCATTCAAAGGCGGCCACTTGTAATTAGCATCGGAATCAGCATAGCACATTAATGCATCCTTGTAGGCAATGCAAGTGGACAACATTCTATATGTTGAACTCCACCTTGTTGACACGTCCAACTTTAAGCCCTCTCCAACTTCTAAAGCAACGGATTTACAAATGTCTAAGAATTTGTACATACGGGATGGAGACTTCTTCATATACTTGACAGATTCCCTAAGTTTTCTTATCAAAGTTTCCAAGGGTGCCATACCATCGTTCACTACCAAATTCACTATATGAGAACAACAACGAACATGAAAATATGTAGGAACGAAGTTTTCTGATCCCCTAGCAATGAACTTAGATATCAAACTCCTAGCAGCCACATCATTTGAGGCAGCATTATCAAGAGTAATCGTCATAATCTTGTCTTCTATTTTCCATGCAGTTATACACTGAAAGACTGCCTGGGCTATCACAATCCCGGTGTGTGGAGGATCCAACTCAACAAAGTTTAGCACACGGCATTGCATAGCCCAATTAGAATCAATGTAATGCGCCACCAAACTCATATAGCAAAGGTTTTGATTCGAAGCCCACAAATCACAGGTTAAACTTATGTTATCCATAGCTTTAAGATTCTTCCTAAGGTTCTCTTTTTCTATTTGGTAAACCTTTAAGCATTCAGCCCTTATAGTCTTTCTACCAATAAACTGGTATGATGCATTCATATACCTCATCAACACATTAAACCACATGTGCTCTACCATCTTAAATGGATACTCATGGACAATTACCATCTTTGCAATTAATCTACGAGTTTCCTCGTAGTCATACTTAGTAGGAGTAACAAAAGGTAAACTTGATCCCTCGGGATCATAGTTGAGTGTACCTTGAGCCTTTTACTTCCCACTTTGTTCAAATAGGGGTACACTTTGGAATGTGCCTTTTCAAATGTGAAGTGGCTCCCCCATGCTAGTAAGAGAATAGTCCATAACAAAACTGACACTTGGCCTTCATCTCAGTCACCCCTTTCTCCTTGGATGGGACATTCACCACCTTGAATAGCTTCCAACAATCTGAACGCTTTCCTCTACTCTTCTTGGTAGAAGACACTGTAATTCCTTTCTTCCTTTTCACTCTTCTGTTGGTACCGTCATCTTCCACCACAACTGCTACCGCATCATCGCTTGCAGAATCCAGGGAAACATGTGAACCTTCACTGTCATTTGAGAAATCAAACGTGTCCGACGAGACAGGCTGCTCCAACTGCTCACCTGGCAACTGTACAAAATTAGAAACTTCAATTAAAAAATAATAGAGAATGCACATACTCTAGTGCAAACCACATAATAGCTACATACATGCCATTTTCCATGATCTGCCATGTGAACAGAACAGAAATATATTCATAAACTACTCCCATTTTCCAAAACTACATACAATATACATAACAGAACAGAATTGATACTACATACAGAACAGAAATAAGTTAGCAGTGTACACAATACTTTAAAGGATCTTCATGCTTCTTTTATGCATACAGTAGTGTTGGGCAACCAGTAGTTGTTTCCAATTTTCCAAAACTTTTCAGAGTTCCTACTACAAACCAGCATTGGTTGGGTGTCATTACTACAAACTTCAGTAGTAATCTTCAGTAGTAACCAGTCACCAAAAATCACATAATATAGATTACCATAACAAGTTTGTAAAATATAAAAGATGGATGGTATCACAAAATTGGACAACATGCAATTTGTTTCTCTCCAAGACTCCAACTGTGATGTGCTTTGCAAGTAAGCATATACAGTCAACAATCAACATCCAAGATACACTCTCTAATCTCCATTAATCTCTCAAGAACATGGGTTGTGGAGGTACTTTACCGAGGCTGCCGGGGTCGGAGCTGCTGTGGCACCGCAAGGTGGGCGTGGACAGGGGTTGGGGAGGAGGTTCAACACTGGGGTCTATGCGGAGGCGGAGCCGGAGCCAGACCTGGAGGACCTCCTCCCTCCGTGGTTCTTCGACTCCATGCTGGCCTGCGCATGCCACTCCATGCGCTAGACGCCGACGAGAGGCCGACGGCGAGGGAGATGTGGCACTACGGCAGCAGTGCTGTGCGGTCGGTGCCAGCGGAGGTGTGCCACTACGGTTGAGACTTGAGGGAAGCTGGCCAATTTGGTCAGGGCGGCGGTTGATGGCTTCCATGGGCGGCGGTGGAATAGGAGAGGGGCGGCTACGGCATTCTAAGGTGATTCAAAGTAATTCCTTAGTCTTAGAGCATCTCGTGGTGGGCAGGAGGTTACCTGGGTGGTCTACGTAGCTTGGGAGTGGCGGTGGTAGTCTGTCAACTTAAGGCGGTGATGGATAGAGGAGGTGCATGGTGCCGATGAGGTACAGGCGGTGATGGGTCCGGCTGAGGGTGGGGATGGTGTCGCCATACTCCAAGGAGGCTCTGGCTCGGTGGAATCGATCCAACGCAGCTCCAATCGATGGCTCGCCTGTCGGCCGCCGTTGGAGAAGACAGTGCCGTCGGCGCTTCTACGGGCTATTATGGGGCAATTCTTCACAGTGGGAAGGGGAGTGTGGTTAGGCGATGAGAATGGGGGCATGAGCAAGGCTTCAGAGATTTGTATCCATTGAGGGCAAAGGGGAGAGGACACACAACTTTGCCTTGGGGCAATTTTCAGCCATCCAATTCACAAAGAACGGCGCGGATTGACTCCTACAAGACATCTTCTGCAGTGAAAGCAGTGTTTTCTCGTCAGTAATTTTGGTACAGTTTTTGCCGTTGTCTCTCTAATTTTTATTGTGCTCGTCCGTCGTTTGCACTCAAAAGTCAGAGGATACGATCCAACTTCAAGCCTGAATGCTTCTATATAGTCTTTCTTGTGTGCAATCTGATGTGACCACGCCACCAACACGTACGACCATAGCGGCCAATATCAAGAATGAACTAAAGGTGAATTCGTTTCTTCAACTTCAACATATTTTAAATGAGAATATGATGCTACCTAATGATGAAAATATATATATTTGTAGCACCACATCACTTTGGAACCAATTGAAGCAAGGGTTCAAGTTGGACAGGTTTTGGAATCCAATTCGGCCTCCAGATCAATTCGGATTCAGCCTGACAGGCCAACTTCAAACAGCCATAACTTTTGATCCAGAAGGCTTCTCGGGGCCCGTGAGTACTCGTTGGAAAGCTCTTGGAGTCTACTTTCAAATGGATCTGGTCTCACCTCCAAAATCCACCCGAGCAGATCAAAAACTGCAAAACAAGTCACGTCACCTTTCCAGTCCGAGTCAAAGTGGGCCGAGGGCCTTGTAACTTGGGCTATTTGGGCCGTACTGTTCACATGAACAGTACCACACGCATGAACAGTAACTAGAAATAGTACCACATCCCTTTTCATTAGATAAGTGTGGCTTCCCCCTTCCCTATTTAAGGAGGCCGCACCCCTTTAGTTTTCCTTGGGTTTTTCTTAAGAGATTATTCTGCTTAGCAGTTTCGCCGCATGTTCGGTTGAGAAACCCCAACTTGTGAACTTAATATTTATTCGCAATTTCAGATTGCATTTTTTACTCTCTTGCTTGTGTTCTCGATTCGCTTGCAGGAGATAGCCTTCTTGGCGAGGTCAATCGTGTTCGGCACGGTTGATAACCAACGGAGCAGTGGTGTAGTGATTGCGAGGGGTTCGATCTGTTTTGGTCGGAGCCTTTGGATCATCAACGTCGAGATCTCCACAATCGACTTATCAGTACCTCTCGGAAGATCGGGCCATCGTCACATCAGTTGGTATCAGAGCAACGGTTGCCCGTGAGGTAATTCTTGTATCCCTAGTTAGTAGATTGGTTTTTATTTCCTATAGTCCAGAAAAAAATTGCCCCACAAAAAGAGTTAATTTCCGCTGTCCAAACCCCGTTGTGCCTTTCAATCTGTTAGTTTTGGTTTGCTAAATTGAATTTGTGTCCATCATAGCATTGTCTAGTTGCTGGTCATATCTTTGTTCCATTGAAAATCCAAACAAAAAAAAATTCCCCACCCCAAACCCTAATTTCCAAATTCGGCTGATTTCTCCTTTCTCTGCAGCCGCCACCAAAAACGCCATAACTTTTGATTCCGAGATTATTTTTGAGTGAGACCACTGCCATTAGATTCAAAAATTCCTTATCCATCTATCTGTAAAATTTCACGTAATTCCAGCAAGGTAGTTAAGAGATATGTGCGGTGAAAGTTGACCCAATTATCTGTTTTGAATCTGCAACAGTCAGCAGTTGTGATTTTTGTGCGAATTTCTGTGTCGGGTTTCAGAAGTTGGCCCCAAAAGAAAATCTGTATAAACATCCGTCAGAAAACAGAGAAAAAACGAATCAGTGAAAAAGAGGCATCTGAAAAAAAGTTACGGCCAAAATACCGACGTACTGTCCAGTGGACAGAAATCTTCAGTTTTCAGTTTTGGGTCAATCCTTGTGTTCTTCAATTCCAGATTGATTTGGATTGAATTATCTTGTATTTACCACTCCTACACTTTGCCATACACTTATTTTTAGCCTTCTTCCATCCTTGGTTGATCAGCAACATAGGCTAAGTGCTAGATACGAACTATAATTCAATTTTATGCAATTTTGAAATTAACTGATTGTTCTCCATTGCTACCATATTGTGCCTTCTAAGCTACACCTACTCTTGATCAGAACAGGTTCCCTCTTGCAATCGTACCCACGCTCGACACGGTGTCACGAACCAGCCACCGGTTGTACCACCTGCTGCATTGGTAAGAACACTTGTAAGAGTGTGGTAAGACGCTTGAGAATGTGTGATTCCACCTTCCACCACCTAGTAGTTGATAGGGATAATACCTTTGTGTTGTCTTTGTTTTCTGCTAACCATGACAGGTGAGCCGTCTGATAATCAATAGTGTGTTTTAAAGGGAGAGCTCATGACGCTTTTGGATGAACAACGCACTACCATTACTGAGGACATCGATAGGAAACTTCAAGCTACAACGCGCTACATCAATGAGAGATTTGTAGCACTCACTGCACTCCTTGAAAGAATGGTGAATCGACCACCAAACAATGGAGGCGAGTATGATCACTATGCAGGCCAAGATCTCGAGGAGGGAGATGATAATGAGAGACAAAACCGTGATGCCAACGCTGCATTTGCTGCCCAAGATGCACGTCCACGACACCGCCTACATCACAACCGTCACAGTATGGGAGGTAATAATTTTCAGCACTACAATGCTCGTGTTAATGATAAACCATTTGCTAAAGTTAAATTTACCAAACCATCTTTTGCGGGTACTTATGATGCTGAAACTTATCTAGATTGGGAGATGACAGTTGAACAAAAATTTAATGCCCATCTAGTTCCTGAAGTGTATAGAGTTAGACAAGCTACTAGTGAATTTAAAGATCGTGCTATCATTTGGTGGACTCATGTAGTTAATTCTTGTTTAGCACCTGATACATGGGATAAATTGAAGGTAGCTATGCGTGCTAGATTTGTTCCTCCTGCTTTTAAACATGAAATGCATAAGAAATTGCAGTGCTTAGACCAAGGTCATAAATCTGTCGAGGAATATTATCAAGAACTACAAATAGGCATGTTGCGTTGTAATGTTGTAGAAGATGAGGAGGATAAGATGGATCGTTTTTATGGGGGTTTAAGGCGTGAAATTCAGGATATAATTGATTACAAAGAGTATAACGATATCAATAGATTGTTCCAGCTTGCTTGTTTGGCAGAAAAAGAATTGCAGGGTAGGCAACAAAGGTCAAGGAGCAACTTTAGAGGAACATCTACATCGAGATCGACGCCTGGGCAAGCCAAGATAGCCCCACCTCCTGTTTGTCGAGCTGCTGCCCCCTCTGTGAGTAGGGCGCGTTCAGCAGCACCACCGCCACCATCACGCGCACCCGAGACGAGCAAATCTACTAGTGTGCAGACACCAGCAAAGAGCTCTTCATCGGTTGCTTCCACGGGCCGTACGACGGGTATTGTGTGCCACCGTTGTAAAGGGATGGGCCACGTCATGAGAGATTGCCCAAGTCAGCGGGCGTACATTGCGACAGAAGATGGTGGTTATGTAAGTGCTAGTGATGTTGAGGATGAATATGCTCTTGCAGCTAACCTTGCAGTTGAGAACCATGCCGAAGAGGAGCATAAGCTGATTGAATCACTAACCCCATTGGTTGAGAATGAAGATAAGGAGATGGATGCACTTACATCATCTGAGGAGAGCCAAAAAGGTAAAGAACATGGTGCTATCATCGCTCACGGTAATGATTTGGTGCTACAACAAGATATAGAGCAACCTTGTGAGTATATACCTGCTGTAGTGTACTCTTTTGATGTTCCTTGTGTTGACTTAATTGAACCATGTGCTGATCTAAATTCTCATAATTTTGCACATGTCGAATTAATAACACATAAAGAAGTTTTGACTAGAATTTCTCCTGCTAATTCATTGTGTTACATCATGTTGGATCTACCTATGAAATTGTCACATGCTATGGAGAAAGTTTCTGAACTTACATGTTCGAAATTCTTGTTTAGTGCCTACACCCCTGGATATAAGTTTAATTTGATTGGAGATTATGGTGTGGAAAATCAATTTCTTGTATATCGAATATGCATAACTTGTGATCACATGGATGAATTGAAACTTGCTATTTGGAACAACAATTCTTGTATGCTGAATCATGTTCAGTGTGAGAGGGAAGTAAAATTTAGTACTCATCCAATGCCTATGTGTTCATCTCTTTTTGCACCATCTAGTATGGACAATCTGAATAAAGATGATGAATTATGGCAGAACATACAAATCTCTTCACCCTGGCTAGATGAATTTACTATTGTTCGATTGAGATACGATTATATGGATGAACTTTGCTTGATTCCAAAAGTTGTAGTTTTGTCCATATATGCCACCACTACAAGTTTACGAAATCAAAGATTTGAATTGCATAAATGCTTCACTTACATTTGCAAAACAAGTTGCAATAATTACTGTGTGAGAAATTTTGAATTGCTCATTAACATATATGATTACTCTTGGGTTAATAATATAATGAGCTTTTATGATCATTGCAGTTTTATAACATTAATTGTGCAACAACGAAGAACTGTTAAAATGGATGACATATACATATACCATGCATACACCTTGGCTTCTTTGTTACCATATTTTCAGCTTATCAAAAGCCAAGGACGTCTTTGTTTGCAAGAAGGGGAGGATGATAAGAACATGAACCCTATGGATACAACAATATTTGCTCTACTTGTTGTTACAATTACAAGAGCTCCTACGCATCACTTAAATTATGAGGTGAGCTCGTTTCAAAGAGATTTTACTTTATTTGATAAAGAACTTATGATATTACATAATGAGAGTTTGTTGCGTTTGTTATCATACACCAAGATTTATGATCAAGATCATGCAATACGTGACACTACACATATGTTAAAACCGAGGACGGTTTCCCATCAAGAAGGGGATGATGATGTGACCACGCCACCAACACGTACGACCATAGCGGCCAATATCAAAAATGAATTAAAGGTGAATTCGTTTCTTCAACTTCAACATATTTTAAATGAGAATAGGATGCTACCTAATGATGAAAATATATATATTTGTAGCACCACATCACTTTGGAACCAATTGAAGCAAGGGTTCAAGTTGGACAGGTTTTGGAATCCAATTCGGCCTCCAGATCAATTCGGATTCAACCTGACAGGCCAACTTCAAACAGCCATAACTTTTGATCCAGAAGGCTTCTCGGGGCCCGTGAGTACTTGTGGGAAAGCTCTTGGAGTCTACTTTCAGATGGATCTGGTCTCACCTCCAAAATCCACCCGAGCAGATCAAAAACTGCAAAACAAGTCACGTCACCTTTCCAGTCCGAGTCAAAGTGGGCCGAGGGCCTTGTAACTTGGGCTATTTGGGCTGGTACTGTTCACATGAACAGTACCACGCGTGTGAACAGTAACTAGGAATAGTACCATATCCCTTTTCATTAGATAAGTGTGGCTTCCCCCTTCCCTATTTAAGGAGGCCGCACCCCTTTAGTTTTCCTTGGGTTTTTCTTAAGAGATTATTCTGCTTAGCAGTTTCGCCGCATGTTCGGTTGAGAAACCCCAACTTGTGAACTTAATATTTATTCGTAATTTCAGATTGCATCTTTTACTCTCTTGCTTGTGTTGTCGATTCGCTTGCAGGAGATAGCCTTCTTGGTGAGGTCAATCGTGTTCGGCACGGTTGATAACCAACGGAGCAGTGGTGTAGTGATTGCGAGGGGTTCGATCTGTTTTGGTCGGAGCCTTTGGATCATCAACGTCGAGATCTCCATAATCGACTTATCAGTACCTCTCGGAAAATCGGGCCATCGTCACATCACAATCCTTCCGTCTCAATAAAACCATTGTGCAGAAAGCTGACCTATAGCCCACGGGCATAGCTATCAGGTGGGCTTCACTGGCTCGGGTCTACCCTCGGATATCTGTAAACCCCACCTCTCTAACTAGTCTTTGTAATTCTGATTTTAATATCATATAGAAGGTCACATTTTGTAAGAGAAGAATAAGAGAGTTATATATTAATTTGAGATAATGATATTGTAAATTTGTGTGTGTCAATTTTCATTGTGAAATGACATCTCCTATATACTAAATTTGATTATTTGAGGATGAATGAATGAATAGGAGGGTTATCTGACTAAGAAACGGTGAGTCAAATTGAGAGAATGAACTTACTTTCTTTGTCTATCTAATTTTAGGATTGATTTTAGTATAATATTATGATGATCGTGAACTTTGCATATATGATATATAAAATTTTGTCATGCACCCGCCACTAGTATGTATGAACCGTGAGTTTGTGCATGAGGCCAACAAAGCTAACGCAGGCCGTAACGGTGTTGACCATGCGTGTGTCGATCTATGGTGTCAACATGGGTAGCTAAGGAAGCTTTGACCTATGAGGTCCTCCATTTTTATTTTGGTTTCGCCACTAGCTAGATGGCTAAGTCTATAGGTATACACCTAGCGTATCAGAATTTAAGTCATAGACTCGGCTACTTGGCTCTGGTGTCCACTAACTTTTGAAGTATACATGTGTACGTATTTAATGGAAAAGCGCGTGCTCATGCTCCTTAAGGTCTTATATGTCTCTGATAAATTCTAAGATGTATAGAAAATATGTACACATGTATATACACAGATAGTGTGAGTATGATACATGCTTAGTGTGCATCTACCTTCTGCATGAAAAACAAAACCATTGTGCCTTGGGTGTACCAGGAGCCGGTACCATCTAACCGTCCGGTAACAGCCGTCCCTCGGAGGTTGGAAACTTGGGAAGGCGGCGGATCCGACTCCGCCAGTAAAACGGAGTCAGTCGAACCAGAACCGTAAATCCATCTCCACCCTTAGCTCTGACCATCGCCGACGAGTTCTTTCCACCGCCTCCCACTGTACTCATCCGCAAAACCCCATCCCGCCGCCCTACTCGAGGCGGCCGGGTTTGTTCTTCTTGGCGAGCCTTCCGCCAATCCCACTCCATATCCCCAATCCGCGAGCGATCTTGTTCTTGCTCCGCCCAATTCCAGCGCCCGTTCGTGATTGCTGATTAGATTAATTGAGAAATTATTGTTTTTGCTTCTAATGCGATCCGGCACGGCACGAGTGTGGCGACACACTAGTCTGTGCCGTTGCGGATTGCGATTCGACTCGCCCAAGAACTCGGCGTCTGACACAGATTTGGCTCTTGGCGAGTCATGTATCGCGGTCGATCGCGGCGACTTGGCTGCGTGAAATCTCAGTGTATTTGGTGGTAGGGGTCTCCAAGAACTTGTTGATCCATGCAAGAACAGAGGAGGGGCGGCCATGAGGATCGACAAAGGGAGCAAGGTGGAGGCGTGGACCCAAGACACGGCGCCGCCGATGGTCGCGTGGCGCGGCGGCGAGGTGCACTGGGGCAACGGCCACTCGTATATACTGCGGTGGTTCGACGGTGGCCCGGCCTCAGGACGCATCCCGAGGAAGTGTGTCCGACCGTGCCCACCGCCTGTACCGATGCCGGTGGACCTGGCCGCCGGTGACATTGTCAAGGTGTTCGACGACTGCCTGTGGAAGTGCGCCGAGGTCGTAGGCGCCGGTGGTGACGGCCAGTTCGACGTCAAGATCGTCGGCTCGACCAGGGTCGTGTCGGCGGGGCTGGACATGCTCCAGGTTCGACAGGTGCTGAGGGAGTACAGCGTCTGGGTCGCGCTCCACAAGGTAACGACGCCATCATCGTCTCCTGCTCACCCGTGTACTAGATTTTGTTACTTTTCAGAATTTATCCCTTGACATCTCGCCCTGCTTGTTCATCACAGGGTAACGAAATCCCTGGTGCGATCGCGCTGCCGTAGCGCGCCATTCCTGGGAAACACGGCAAAGGCGTCGGCAATGGCGGCGGCAAGT
This sequence comes from Dendrocalamus latiflorus, assembly GCA_017311315.1. NCBI lineage: Eukaryota > Viridiplantae > Streptophyta > Magnoliopsida > Poales > Poaceae > Dendrocalamus > Dendrocalamus latiflorus. Next base: position 30,529,473 of record CM029664.1, read on the forward strand.
TCACCACGCCTGCCTTCAAATGGCGTAAACCCAGCGATATTCCCGAACAAGCAGCAGGAGATGAGCAGTGAAGAGTGCGACACGTCGTTGGAGCAGACAGTAACAGCGACGACGATGACACGAAGTCAGTCTCATCATCGGTTGGCAGCAGCGCCTGCAGCAGCAACAACAACAGCGGCGATGTAGCAGTTTCCGCCGCTAGCAAGCCTTGCAAAGATCATCAAAATGCAAACCAACTGCAACAAAACTGCGAAGCGGAGCATTCCGACGACAGCACCCGGCTAACGAGGGCGCGGTGGTGGTATATCATGAAGGCAAAGTCCATCGTCTGGAGCTGGACGCCTACACCGCCCTCATGAGGGCGTTCCACACGACCGGCTCGCTGACTTGGGAGGAGGAGCTGCTCTCCAACCTTCGCCTGCATCTCAATCAGTGGCAGACCTAAGAATAAAATAGAGCTAGGGTGGAGTCGGAAGTGTGAAACAAACATTATTACCTAAAAGCAAAAAACTCCATGATCAAACTACGTTGTAATCGTACTAATAAGAGTATGTTATCTAAAATAGAAACAACATCATAGTTTTTCATTTATCTCTTAGGTGTGGAATCTTGCCTATCAATTCTGCATGAGGCACGAACACTCAACAACTCAGACCATATAATAACATGATTGCAACCAATGATGAAGCATCACACAGTTCGATTACCCTAAAGAACCCAACAATACATGATAATCTCCTCTATGTAGTATGCTCCATTTCCATCATTATAGCATTCTGAATTATTGAAGAATCTAAAACAGTTTACAAAGGCCCAAAAGCTTCAGAAATTATTGAAGAATCAAAACCACATAACATTCTGCCTCCCAACCTGATTCCTCGCACAAGAATGATTGCCCCACATACATCTTGTTATTTCTAATTTAAAAACCTTCCTGCAATTCGTATGTTAACTAGAAACATCCAAAGTACACCATTCCTATCATGGCGTCAATTTGCCCCCTTTGAACGCAAAACCCAAATGCCCAATTCTCTGTATCAAGATCGCTCGTGCTCTCAAATCGTGGTCATGCAAGAACCCAATTACACAAACATGCAACCAAGATCCCATCTTTCCTACACTAGATCAACCAAATCGTGCAAATTCCTGAGACCAGCCCAAAATCCTGGAGGCGATCAAGAAATAAAAAGAACCCAAGTGCAAGAATCGAGGGGTTGACCTGGTGGATTGGAGGGTACATGGAGTTGGTGCAGACCGATGGTCAAAGATCTTGTTTGCGCTCCTTGCCGGCACGGCAAGATGGTTGCCGCTTCTCACCCTTCGGTCACAGTGACTATGACCGATGCACCAGGACAGCTGCTCCACATGGACATAGTGGGTCCAGCTCCAGTGCAGTCAACAGGAGGGAAGTGGTACGTTCTTGTTGTGGTCGATGACTTCTCGAGGTACTCTTAGGTGTTTTTCTTAGCCTCGAAGGATGAGACATTTACTCTTTTTTGAGGTCTTTTTAGTAGGCTTTTTATTGAGCTCCCGGGTGCCTTACGAGCGATCCGTAGTGACAATGGCATGGAGTTCAAGAATTCCTACTTTGAGAGGTTTTGCGATAAGACAGGTGTAGAGCACCAGTTCTCTTCTCCGCACGTCCCACAGCAGAATGGCGTCGTGGAGAGGAAGAACCGTACCTTGGTCAAGATGGCCATGACGATGCTTGATGAGTACTCTACACCTAGGAAGTGTTGGGCTGAGGCGATAGCCACCGCGTGCCATGTCTCGAACAGTGTTTTTCTCAGGGCACACTTGCATCGCACCTCCTATGAGTTGAGATACAGGCGAAAGCCCAGTGTCTCTCATTTTCGTGTGTTTGGTTGCAAGTGCTTTATTCTAAAGTCTAGGAACCTAGATAAGTTCGAGTCACGATCTTGTGATGGGATCTTTCTGGGTTACTTGACTTCTTCGTGGGCGTATAGGGTCTGGAACTGCGAGTCTAGCAAAATGGTAGAAACCTATGAAGTGATTTTCGATGAGGCCAGTCCGGGGACTAGGCCCGATATCTTAGGTTCTGTAGAGCAGTCCGAGACCATCTTTGTGGATGATGAGGAGGATGGAGATGAGGGTTGTCTACCTGATCTAGTTGCTCCTCCCCTTGAGGTGCCTGCTTCCACCACTGCACCTCGAGGGGATCAGCCCATGCCTTCTACATCTTCTGGAGTTAGTGGCTCTGTTCCTGCCTCGTTAGCTCATGAGGTAAAGGCCACTTCTTCATCTCATCCAGGACCTCCCCGTCATATCCAAAAAGCCCATCCTTCAGAGCAGATGATCAGAGGTTTTTTCGAGCGTGTCAACCGCTCAAAATCTGGCTTATCTCATTTCTGTCTCCACTCTGCCTTTGTTGCCTCATTCGAGCCTAAAGATGTTAGTCATGCTCTTTCTGATGAGTCTTGGGTCAATGCCATGCATGAGGAACTAGAAAACTTTGAGAGAAACAAGGTCTGGTCGCTTGTTGAGCCCCCTAGAGGTCATAATGTCATAGGTACCAAGTGGGTGTTCAAAAACAAGCAGAGTGAGGATAGAGTAGTCGTTCAAAACAAGGCTAGGTTGGTAGCTCAGGGTTTCTCCCAGGTTGAGGGTCTAGATTTTGAGGAGACCTTTGCCCCTATAGCTAGGCTAGAGGCCATTAGGATCTTGCTTGCATTCGCGGTGTCTAAGGGCTTCAAGCTTTACCAGATGGATGTCAAGAGTGCCTTCCTCAATGGGTTTATTGAGGAAGAAATCTATGTCAGACAGCCTCTAGGTTTCGAAAACCCCAAATACCCAAACCATGTCTATAAGCTTTCCAAAGCCTTGTATGGACTTAAGCAAGCCCCTAGAGCTTGGTATGAGAGGCTTAAATCCTATCTATTGAGTCATGGGTTTGAGATGGGTAAGGTAGACAAGACCTTGTTCATTCGCAGGCATGGCAATGACCTTCTACTCGTCCAGATTTATGTGGATGATATCATCTTTGGTGGCTCTTCTCATGCTATTATTTCTCAGTTCTCCGATGTCATGAGCTCAGAGTTTGAGATGAGCATGATGAGCGAGTTGAGCTTCTTTCTCGGCTTTCAGATCAAGCAGACTCAGGAGGGTACCTTCTTGCATCAGGGCAAGTACACTCGAGACCTCCTGAGACGCTTTGATATGAGTGACGGTAAGCCAGTGTCCACTCCTATGGCTTCGTCAGCTTCACTCGACCCAGATGAGGATGACGAGCTAGTTGATCAGAAGGAGTATCACAGCATGATTGGTTCCCTTTTATACCTCACTGCCTCGAGACCGGACATACACTTCTCTGTGTGTCTATGTGCTCAATTTCAGGCTTCTCATTGTGTATCTCACCGCCAGACGGTGAAGCGCATCTTTTGGTACCTTCGAGCTACCATAGACTATGGTTTCTGGTACTCTTCCTCATCCTGTCTTTCCCTCAGAGCTTACTCGGATGCAGACTTTGCTGGCTGTAGGATAGATAGGAAGAGCACTTCTGGCACCTACCAATTCATTGGCACTTCTCTTGTTTCTTGGTCGTCTTGGAAGCAGTCCGGTGTTGCACAGTCCACCGCAGAGGCCGAGTACGTTGCTGCCACTAGTTGCTGCAGCCAGGTACTTTAGATGGTTTTGACCTTGCGGGACTTTGGGTTAGTCATAGACAGTGTTCTACTCTTTTGTGATAACACGTCTGCTATCAACATTGCCAAGAACCCAGTGCAGCACTCTCGGACAAAGCACATTGATATCAGATATCACTTCCTTTGAGACCATGTGGAGAAGGGTGACATAGTGCTCCAGTTTGTGGAGAGTGAGCACCAGTTGGTTGATATCTTTACCAAGCCTTTGGATAGCTCTAGGTTTTCAGCATTGCGGGGAGAGTTTGGGGTGGTTTGTCCTTATGGACTGCTGTGAGGGGGAGCTTGTAACATCCCAAATTTCACTTTTTGAAAAATTTAATTTCAAATTAATTATTTTAAAGTACTTGAGTTTTATTTGGATTTGCTCGGAATTTCTGTTTTTGAAAAAGTTGGATTCAAAAAGTATTTTAGAAAAACCTAAAAATATCATAAAACAAAATGATATTTTGATTTACTATAAAAATCCTAGTTCAAATTAATTATTTAGATTTATTTAGCTTTTATCTGGTTTCCTGGATTTTCTGGAGTTTAAAACCTATTTTTAAAATTTAAAAAGTATTTTAGGTATGAAAATTAAATACCAACATTAGTTGGAAGTCTTTTATTGAGTCCAAAACTTATCCAGGAACTTCTGTGAATTTTTCTGGAATTTTTGGAATTTATTTCATATTTTTCTGAGCTTTATTGAATTTCCTAGTCTTTTCTAAAAATTAAAAATCTAAATCTAAAAATTAAAATCCTAACCCACCCCTCCGGCCGCCACGTGGACGGCGAGATGCCGCCCACGTCACCCGCTCCCATCCCGCCTTCCCCTCCCCTCGGGCCGACACGTGGCCGGCCCGATGCGCGCCACGCCACCCCGCTCGCCCCCATCTGGCCGTCCCCGCCCCCACCTAAGCCCAGCAGGCCTGTTAAGGGAATGTAAGGCCCAAAATAGGACATGTATAGTAACATGAGTACCCCTGAGGGGAGTACTTATGTGTAAGGGTATAGTTGTAAAAGCACTCCCCATGTGGATATATGTATACAACACAGGCCATGGTGAAGGGGCAGAGCCATTACTCTCTCCCCACTACCATACTCTCTCTGTTTGGTCTGTAGCCACAACAAATACCTTTGTAATCTTGAAAATGGGTAATTATAATTCTTTTAACTAATCTTTGTATTCAGAAATTAGTGGTGATTGGTGTTGCCACTGTTCTTTTAAAAGTAAAAAATAAAATGTGAAATTGTTTTAGACCAGGGCGGATGGTTGTTTTGGATTGGTGCGGAAAGCACGAGATCTTGTAAAGTGTATGTTCCGCCCTAGTCGATTAAGGACCGACGCTTGTGTTTGTCCAGACTGAGCATTACCGTGCAACCCCAAGTCTATATGGGTACACCTAGCTGACTAACTTACGATAGTTTAGTTTAGGTACCACCAGTGGAAAGCGGGTGCCAGGGATTTACTGGTTACTCACAGTGAGGGACAGGGATTTACTGTACTCATATGGCGCAAGAGGGGGCTTCGGATTGGGTGGATTTAACCCTTCTGCGGTGAAACCTCAGCGGGTGGTGTCTAGCTAGACTAGAGTGGGGTAAAGGCTTTGTGATATTTTATCTGTGTCTCATGCCAAAGGAAGCGTGGTGACTATTAAGATAATTATCTCTTGGGGGTAAAGTTGTACAACCTCTGCAGAGTGTCAAACTATTCGAATAGCCGTGCCCATGGTCAAGGGCGGGCAAGGAATGCATTCACATGGTAGACTTTTTGGTTTTGGTTTTAAAATCAAAGTTTTGGTATTCCGAGAGTGGAGGGAACTCTCGGAAGGGTATCTTGGTGGTTGGAGCCAGAGAGGGTGGATGTAACCCGCAGTTTTAAACTTTATCGGTTGGAGTTGGTTAACTAGTGTTGGTGGATAGAACCTTCACTACAAAATGCTTATTAGTTTCTATTAAAGCAAATACTTTGTTAATTGATGCCTTCGAAAATAATTAGTAGTAATTGAAATAAAATCTTGCTTGGTGCAAAAGAACCATATAGCCTTTCTTGTCAAGCCTTGCATCTATTGCATTTTTCCCAAGACTTGCGGAGTACTTTATGTACTCACATGCTGCACTCAAAAATAATACTCAGAGGAATATGAAGCTCAAGATGGAGACTACGACTACTTCGCTTGCAAATTCGACGAAGGATTCCCGGAGTACTAGGTCGCGCTTCCCCAGTCAATTGCCTGTGGTGTATTGATGGGTCTCCGCTGGATTTATTTATGCTTCCGCTATGTTTCATGTGTGCGTGGTCTTGAAACCTCATTTGTAATAATGAGACCTTTCGGTCAGCACTCTCTATTATTGTAATAAAGCGTTGTTGGTTATGAATCATTTCTGTTTAACTGTGTGCACTAGCTTTGATCTGGGACTAGTGCTGTAATACACAGAGGGTCCGGGTTTGGAAATCCGGAGTCCCGACAGAGATGGTATCAGAGCCAATTTGACTGTAGGACGTGGCCTAGTTAGAATGGTCAGTAATAGAAGAGTTTCAAAATTTTATTTTATAAAATAAAAAAATTTAATAATGTGATATCCTTATCTTTTCTTGTCTTTCTATCCTTACCTTCGTCATGGCATTCTTCCTTATCTATCTGCTTATTTCCTTTTTGGAATGATAATTGTATCCCCTTTCCTTTGTAATTTCTATAGACGGCTCAGTAAGGTTGCGTCTAAGAAGCACTTGGAGAAGCGCGTCATCATGAAGGAGCGAGGACTAGCTCTTTAGTTGTAGTACCCAAGTAAAGTCTTACAATTTTAGAACGTTATATATATATATATTACTTGCTTGTGTGTTGGGTGGACTATACCAAGCTTTTGTATACTTGTAGTACAGCCATCCTTAAAAACTATTTTGATTTCAAGTAAAGTTTCTCCTAAGTTTTGCTTGATTCTTTTTTGTGTGTTGGTTTGGGATGTTATTAGTTTCCCCCAATCTCTTACCTATGCTCGTTCCCTCTTACCTTTTGCTAACCCTGGAAACCGCTTCAGATGGTGAACACAAGGAGCAACCCTGGCAGCAGCCGTGATGCCAATGCCCAGCCAGACAACAACATTCTACCTCCTCCTGCTCAAGCCCCCAACTTGGAACAGATGATGGCCATGCAACTGCAACTACTTCAAGCTCTCGCTCAGAATCAAGTGCAGCAAGTTCCGCAGACGCCAAACCAAGCACCGCAGTCCATGTTGGGAGAGTTTATAAGGACCAGACCTCCTACTTTTGCCGGTTCAATGGATCCATTGGAGGCTGACGATTGGATCAAGGATGTAGAAAAGAAGTTGATTCTGGCTCAGTGCAATGATCATGAGAAGGTGTTGTATGCCACCCATCAACTTAAAGGAATTGCTGCTAATTGGTGGGAAAATTACTGTGCCGCCCATCAAGATGTGCAAGCCATCACATGGGCTGAATTTGTTGAAGCTTTTCGCACTGCGCATATTCCCATGGGAATAATGGAAATGAAGAAAAGGGAATTTCACAAACTGCAGCAAGGAAACCTTAGTGTTTCCGAGTACCTGAATAGGTTCACCCAACTATCTAGATATGCCCCAGAGGATGTTGCATCGGAGTCAACGAAGATTTGGAGGTTCATGCAAGGACTTGATCCAAACCTCAAGGTGCAGTTGGTGTCCAAAGATTTTCCGACATTTCAGCATATGGTAAATAAGGCCCTTGTCCAGGAAGATGCTCAATATCAATTGCAGGACTCTCGTAAGAGAAAGATGGCTTTTCAGATACAGTATAATGCAAGCAGTTCAAGACCCCGAATGAATCCACCCCAGTTCAACAAAGCTCCAGCTGCAACAGATGCACCAAGAACTCCAGGATCTGCGCCTCGTTCAGAAATGCAAGGACCCCACATCTTTACCGGAGTCCAACCTCAGAAAAGCACCACATCAGCAGCAGGGGTGCAATGTTTTCGGTGTCACGAGATGGGGCATTATGCTAGCAATTGTCCACAGAAGCCTCAAGCTATCACTCCAATTCCTTTCAACTTGGGAACTACACCAGCATGAACTCCAGTTATAGGACAAGGACGGGGAGTATCTCTAACTGCAGGAAAAGCTCCAAGAACTCCGCAATCACAAGGAAGAGGACGAGTTAACCACATCACCGCAAAAGGTGCCTCAGGGGCAGCAATCATGCTTGGTAAGTTTCAATTTGGTTCAAAGAAAGAAGCAGATTAAGAGCACAGCAAGGAACCAAGAGCTGCGTTTTCCTCTCCTTTTTTCTAGTCTGCCTGAATCTCGGGGACGAGATTTTTTCTAAGGGGGGTAGATTTGTAACATCCCAAATTTCACTTTCAGAAAAAATTAATTTCTGAAGTATTTTATTGAGTCCAAAACTTATCCAGGAACTTCTGTGAATTTTTCTGGAAGTTTTGGAATTTATTTCATATTTTTCTGAGCTTTATTGAATTTCCTAGCGTTTTCTAAAAATTAAAAATCTAAATCTAAAAATTAAAATCCCAACCCACCCCTTCGGCCGCCACGTGGACGGCCAGATGCCGCCCACGTCACCCGCTCCCATCCCGCCTTCCCCTCCCCTCGGGCCAACACGTGGCCGGCCCGATGCGCACCACGCCACCCCGCTCACCCCCATCTGGTCATCCCCGCCTCGCCCTTCTCTCGGCCGCCCGATGCGTGCCCCTGCCACGCGGCCAAATCACCGCCGCCGCGCCTCCTCTCTCTCTCTCTCACCCGGCCCCACCTGTCGGCGCCACCCTCTCATCCTCCTTCTCTCTCTGCCATCCTGGGCCCGCATGTCAGCCACCCCGCCCCCTTCTTCTTCCCCGCGCGCGGTCTCCTTCTTCCTCCCGCACCGTGCCGCCCCCGTCTTCCCCGCCGGCCATCCCGCGTTTGAATCCCGCCGTCCCCGCGCCGTGTCCCCCTAATCCCCGCCATTTCCGCCGCCGCCCCGCGCATCAACAACGAGCAATTAGCGCCGGCCTACCCTTCCCCGGCCCCTATAAATGCCACCCTCGGCTCCGTCTCCTCTCACCCCATCTCCCGTCGCCCTCCATTCTCCCTCTCCGCCACCCGAGAGCCTCCGCGCCGTGCGCATCCACTCCGCCGCTGTTGCCAACTGCGGCGAGGAATCGCTGGAATCTCGGGCCTCGCCTCGCCTCGCCACCTCCACCAACGCCTTCGCCGCGCCCGTGCACACCCCGGTCGCCCCTCGGCCGCGCCTCCCCGCCACCGGAACCGCCGCCGCCGCTTGGACCCGAGCGCCGCCGCCTCCTCCCTCGTCGCCGGCCCGTCTCCGGCCACCTCCGGTAAGCCGCGCACCTCCGCCGAGTTCCCCATGCTCCCCGCTTCCCGTTCCCCGCCTCGCCGCCGGTAGCCACGCCGCCGATCGCCGGCGAGCCGCCGCCCCTGAGCGCTGCTCTGGCCAGCCCAGCCACATCGGTCGTTGGGCTGACGTGGCAGCCGACGTGGCCGCCACGCAGGCGCCACGCAAGCGCCCGGCTACCACGCTACCCTCCGCGCCACCTCGACACCTGTCTCGCCCGTGGACTCGGTCCACATGGACCGGGCCCACCTGCTAGTCAGTCCACCCCAGGGCTGATGCAGTGCTGACGCCATAATCCAAATTTTCAATAGAAAAATAATTCGGCCGAAAAAGGAAATTCAGTGCTGACGCAATAAATCCAATTTCCTTTAGAAAAATAATTCCAGAAATTCCTGATTTTCATTTTCTCTGAATTTAAACTTCCCGGAGCCCGTTCTCCCTCGTCGTAACTCCGTTTGAGCCCATTCAAATTTCTAAATTCATCAAAAATTCCAAACTATCCATTTATTCCATCCTTCCAAATATTTGAAATTTATTTAATAATTCAAAATTTAAATTTCAAATTCCAACACCTAGTTTAATTTCAAAGCCTCAGTTCCATTCCAAATTTTTCTGTGCACTTTGAAATTTTAAATTCAAATCTTGCAAAATCTCCATAAAATCCATTCTATTCTCCTTGGTCCAAATATTGTCTCAGTAATTTCTTTTCCCAACCGATCTTCCAGATATTCGTTCTCCCTCGTGTGAACCCCAAATCCGCTAAATCTCTCTCCTAAATTCATAAACTTGCTTCCATTATATATATATTGTGATTTTATTTGTATTTATTTGTTTAGTTTGCTCTGTCTTTTCGCGCGTAGATTCCACCGTTGCCGAAGATTTCTCAGCTCCGCAGCAAGAAGACCCAGAGAGCGTGCAAGAAGGCAGTCTCCTTTGATCATTTTGAACCTATGTTTGGGAAATGTTTTAATTATTTTAACTTATGTGCATCGCTATTTACATACAACTTTAATTCTGTCTTAGCAATTAGTTAAATCAATTCTTCTAATACCCTCGATTGAAGTTGAATGCCATGTACCCTTGTAACCTTAGGAATCCCTTTGTCTCAATAATGAGATTATTAATTAAATCTTGGATATATTGGTACGGTAGTTTAATGCTTAGTCATGCTATTTAATACTGTTGTAGGGGTGGCCCCCACCTAAGCCCAGTAGGCCTGTTAAGGGAATGTAAGGCCCAAAATAGGACATGTATAGTGACATGAGTACCCCTGAGGGGAGTACTTATGTGTAAGGGTATAGTTGTAAAAGCACTCCCCATGTGGATATATGTATACAACACAGGCCATGGGGAAGGGGCAGAGCCATTACTCTCTCCCCACTACCATACTCTCTCTGTTTGGTCTGTAGCCACAACAGTTGGCGCCGTCCGTGGGGACGACAGGAGCAAGCCGCAAAATCCGGAGGATGGCACCAAAGAGAGCTTCGTCGATGGCGGCAAAGGGGAAGGCGGACGCGGCGAAGCATCGCATCGGTACCTGGGCTTCGGTGTCGGCAGTGGCAGGTGCGGACGGCGACACGAGCGCGGCGGCCAGAGGCGCGGGTGTTCAGGATGCAACGACTGACCCCGCCATCACCGCCGCAACGACCGACCCCGCCACCACCGCCACAACGACCGACCCCGCCACCACTGCTGCAACGGCCGACCCAGCCACCATCGCCGCGGTGACCGGCGAAACCGCCACGCTCGGAGTAGGTAACCCCATCACACGACCGGCAAGCGACATTGGTGGTAATGGGGGCCTCGTCACCGGTTCCGGCCCCCTCCACGCCAGCACGGCGGGCAACCCACGAACGCAGGATGTGGTGGCCACCGCTCCGATTACACCGTCAGGAGTGCCGGTAATCCCATCCGCGTCCGCAGTGGAATGCACCCTCCTGGCGGCCCTCAACGCGTTCCAGCGGGAGATAACAGATCTCCGCAGGGCCGTGCGGGACATGCAGGAGGCTCGAAGCCAACAGACCCCGCCAGTGGTCACGTTGGAACCCACGCCGGAGAGGGCGAACAGTCGCGACGCTCCCACATCTAGCCGCGTCCCGCTACGACGTGTGGATCCGGAGTCCCCGCTCTCCAAGGGTCAGCAGCAGGCGGCGTGGCCGGAAGACTTCAAGTTCCCCAGCATTATCGAATCGTACAAAGGCGACACGGACCCGCGGGAATTCGTACGCGTGTACGAAACTGCCATCGAAGCCGCTGGCGGAGATGACACCATGAAGGCGAAGGGACTCCCCCTCGCGTTGCAAGGCGTGGCGCTATCTTAGTTTTTCACCATAGAGCCAAACTCCATTTACGCGTGGGAGCAGATCCGTGACCGCCTCTACAATAACTTCCAGGGGAACTACGTCGAGCGAGTCGACGCGGATCAACTCTTTGTAGTGAAGCAAAAATCTTCAGAGAAGCTGCGAGACTACTTCAAGCGCTTTGCGAAGGTACGTTGCCAAGTCAAGGACATCAACGAAATGACCATTATCAATGCAGCCATACAGGGCCTTCGCCCCGGTCCGATGGCCGAATACAATGCGCGAAAGCCAATCAAGACAGTGGCGAAGCTCTTCGACAAAATGGAGGAATACGCCAGGGTAGAAGAGGACGCGCGTCGAAGGCAAGACGACGACTCTGACACCAATCAGGAAGGCCTGGTCAAGACAGAAGACCCGTTGAAAGACGGCCCCTCGAAAGGCAAGCGCAAGTCGGAGCCATCGAAGGATGCCTCCGAACACAGGGACGCTCAAACGCGGCCAACAGAAATCGCGGAGGCCCTGATACGTATTCGACATCGAAGGCGGCCCCGAGGAAAATGCCCCCGCTGGCCGCGGGGGTAGAGCTCGCCGGGGGCAAGGGCGGGGCCGAGGACGGGGGCGCGACGAAAGAGGCCGTGGAGAATACGAAGACCTCCACCACGGACAGTGGTGCGAGGTCCACGGTCGAGGCACCCATGACACGCGGGCGTGCATCTCTATCGCGGCACTCCGGCAAAGCGTCACCAGGGATAGGAACGTGGAAGCACGTCTACCCGTCGTGGCCCACATCCAGCACCCCTTGGAACCCCCTATGCAGATCCAGGAGCAGGGGCCACAGCCCCAAGAAGGCCTCCTGCGGATTCAGGCTCATATATAGCAGCCTCAGGCAGGCCCCTTGCAGCTGCACGCCCCGGAGAGAGCCCAGCGCAGGGTCATCAATGTCATCTCTGGAGGTTCCTCGTTGGAGTTCACCTCGGCAAGACAGCGAAAAGCATACACAAGGAGGCTACACCATGTGGCGGCATACCCGGCGCAGGCACCCCCAGACTGGGCGCAGCACGAGATCACTTTCACGCCCGCCGACGCTCAGGGTGTCGAATTCCCCCATCAAGATCCCCTTGTCATCCGGGCCGCCATCGCGGGGTGTGACGTTGGCCGCATTCTGGTGGACGGTGGCAGCTCTGCAAACATTTTATTTGTGGTAGCCTTTGATCAGATGGGGATCCCCCGGAGCCGACTGGGCTCCTCGGGAATCCCCCTGCAAGGCTTCGGAGGTCAACTCCTGTGGGCGCTAGGCCAGATATGCCTACAAGTTTCATTCGGCCAGGATGACAACATACGAAGAGAAGACGCCACCTTCGACATCGTTGATATCTCGTATCCGTACAATGCCATCCTGGGGTGACCAATCCTCAACTCCTTCGAAGCGGTACCTCACCACGACTTCCTTTGCATGAAGCTCCTAGGACCGAGGGCCATCATCACCATCTGCGGCGACCAGGACATGGCCCGGCGAATCGAGCTCGGTGCCAAGGGTCCGCATAGCGCGGCCCAATGGAACGCCTAGGGTGGGAACAGTAATGCGAGGGTCAGTGACGTTCGTCCTGTTACCAGAGGCTCCGGTCGCGATAGCAACGAGTGGTTAGTACCTCCGCCTTTTGTAATCGCTCACCCGTGCATACGAGGCTGTAATAAAGTTCACTGCTTGCCATGTTATCCCTATTGTCTACAAAGATACACAGCCCGCAACGCGCGGAGGCTTGCCTCCGTGCGCAGTCCACGGACTCTAAATAAGACGTAGAATCAAGGTCCGCCTCCGCACGCACTCCACAGAGTATAAATAAGACGTAGCGTCGAGGTCCGCCTCCGCACGCAATCTCGCCGCCCGCAACGCGCGGAGGCTTGCCTCCACGCACAATCCACGGACTCTAAATAAGACGTAGCATCGAGGTCTGCCTTTGCACGCACTCCACGGAGTATAAATAAGACGTAGCGTCGAGGTCCGCCTCCGCACGCAATCTTGCCGCCCACAACGCGCAGAGGCTTGCCTCCGCGCGCAGTCCACAGACTCTAAATAAGACGTAGCGTCGAGGTCCGCCTCCGCACGCACTCCACGGAGTATAAATAAGTCGTAGCGTCGAGGTCCGCCTCCGCACGCAATCTCGCTGCCCGCAACGCGCGGAGGCTTGCCTCCGCGCGCAGTTCACGAACTCTAAATAACACGTAGCATCGAGGTCCGCCTCTGCACGCACTCCACGGAGTATAACAAAGACGCAGATGCTGTCCCTGCGCACTCTACGGAGTATAAACAAGACGCGAATACCGCGCATGCATGGGCGTTGCTCCTATGCGTACTCTTCCGAGTATAAATAAGACGTGGACGTCGATCCCGCGCACTCTACGGAGTATAAACAAGATGCGAACACCGCGCACGCATGGGCGTTGCTCCTATGCGTACTCGGAGTATAAATAAGACGTAGGGGACGGAGCGCGCGCGCGTCTACTTAGCCTAAGGCGCCAGCTCTGCTGTCACCACCTCGAAGGGTAGGGGACGGAGCGCGCGCGCCTACTTTGCCTAAGGCGCCAGCTCCGCTGCCACCACATCGAAGGGTAGGGAACGGAGCGCGCGCGCGTCTACTTCGCCTAAGGCGCCAGCTCCGCTGCCACCACCTCGAAGGGTAGGGGACGGAGCGCACGCGCGTCTACTTCGCCTAAGGCGCCAGCTCCGCTGCCACCACCTCGATGGGTAGGAAACGGAGCGCGCGCGCGCCTACTTCGCCTAAGGCGCCAGCTCTGCTGCCACCACCTCGAAGGGTAGGGGAAGGAGCACGCGCGCGTCTACTTTGGCAGAGGCGCCAGCTCCACTGCCACTACCTCAAAGGGTAGGGGACGGAGCGTGCGCGCGCCTACTTCGCCTAAGGCGCCAGCTCCGCTGCCACCACCTCGAAGGATAGGGGACAGAGTGTGCGCACGCCTACTTCGCCTAAGGCGCCAGCTCCGCTGCCACCACCTCGAAGGGTAGGGGACAGAGCACGCACGCGTCTACTTCGGCAGAGGCGCCAGCTCCACTGCCACCACCTCGAAGGGTAGGGGACGGAGCGTGCGCGTGCCTACTTCGCCTAAGGCGCCAGCTCCGCTGCCACCACCTCGAAGGATAGGGGACGGAGCGTGCACACGCCTACTTCGCCTAAGGCGCCAGCTCCGCTGCCACCACCTCGAAGGGTAGGAGACGGAGCACGCGCGCGTCTACTTCGGCAGATGCGCCAGCTCCGCTGCCACCACCTCGAAGGGTAGTGGACGGAGCACGCGCGCGTCTACATCGGCAGAGGTGTCAGCTCCACTGCCACCACCTCGAAGGGTAGAAAACGGAGCGCGCGCGCCTACTTTGCCTAAGGCGCCAGCTCCGCTGCCACCACCTCGAAGGGTAGGGGACGGAGCACGCGCGCGTCTACTTCGGCAGAGGCGCCAGCTCCACTGCCACCACCTCGAAGGGTAGGGAGCGGAGCACTCGCGCATCTACTTCGACTAAGGTCGCGCAGCTACTTCGGCTAAGGCGCCAGCTCCGCTGTCGCCACTCCGAAGGGTAAGAGACGAAGCGCCGGTGAGGTTGAACTACGAATCCCTTTCGACACCCCCCCGAGGCGCGAGTCATCGTGTCTGGGTGAAGGCAGTAACTCTTCGAGTTCACCACGAGACTGCGTGGCCAGAGGAGCGGGGGTGACTTAAGTACCAACCAAGATTATTCTTTGCATTCGTTGGCAACGCTTGCATAGGCAAAATACAAAGGCGTACAAACATCTCTGGTGCACGCGATCGCTACTCGGTAGGCTAATCCTTAGCACGCGTCCGTCTCGAGGTCCTGCTCAAAGACGCCCGGCCCGCCCAAAAATCCAACGCTTCCTCAGCCCTTCGCTAGCGTCGAAGACGCCGTCGCGTTGCAAGGTCGGAAATTAGCAACCAGCCCCGGTCGTGCAGCTGCTGCAACAAGGGGGCAGAGATCAGCACAGCAGCGAAGCAACTTCATACTTTATTCAAAAAACGAATGGCACCAGTTACAATGCACACCGACACACAACAACCCGTCGTCACACCTGTGGGCTCGCAGCGTCGTCCGGGGCCGCAGCGCCATCCTCGTCACGCCGCGGAACCTCATCTAGAAACTGGCCAAGGTTTCCCTCTCTGTGCAGGTTATTCCGCAGCTCAACCATGGCTGCGGCCTCCCCGCAGTACTCCCATATCCGCTCATGGAAGAACTTCACGGCGCGACGGGCGGCGCGCACGGCACCGGACATTACCCCGCTTCCAGCGGGCATCTCCAGCCGAGGATCGGCTAGCCTGGCAACATGTTCACAACCGCGGAGCTGCAGGAGTGCGCATAGCAGGCAAGACGCCACGTATGTGCAGTGGTTGCCGAAGGTCATCGCGGCACTGCGTGCAACGCCGACCGCGTCTCCGATCTACCGAAGCGATCGAGACAGGTCCTCGGGCCCGAAGGAGCGCGCTAGCACTTCGGCGATAAGCCCCTGGAGGGTGTCCTCCAAGGCCAACATAGCGTCCCATGCAGCCACCGAGGCGTCGCCCAAGGTTCGATCCCGCTCCGCTAGAGAGGCGGCAAGCTCGCTGTTCTCCCTCTCCAACGCAGCGACTTGTTGCAATATGCCGTCCCGCTCTGCAGTGGCTTCTTGCCGCACTGCTTCGGCGGCTGACGCTCGCGCCGCGGCGACGAGCTCCTCGGTGCGCGTCTTCATCTCCGCGCACTCCATTTCCAGGCGGCGTATATGAGCATCCTGGGTGGATCGCGCCCCAGTAGCTCCCTGCAGCCCCCCCTCGGCAGCCTCGGGGATTCCAAAACCGGAGAGAAACGGAGAAGGAAAGGCCGGGTCCGCCGAGGATTCGGTCGGCCGGCGAGAAAGGAAAGAGGGGGAAGGAAAAAGGAAGGCGCCGGCTCCGCGGGGACGACGGATCCGACAGGTGGGCCCCGCGTGCAGTGAGAGAGAGGAGCGAGCGGCCGGGCGGTGCGGATCGCTGCCACGCGGCTCGGGGAAAAGATCGGGCGGTGGATTGAGGCCGGGCGCGAAGACGCGGCTGACGGGCGGGGCCCGCGGGTCAGTGGAGTGAGGGCGGGCGGCTGGATGGCCCGTGCGGGGACTCGGCTCATCCGAGCCGTCCACGCGTCGGGCGCGGAGGAGGGGAAGGCGGGGCCGCCGGCTGACGGGCCGGGCCCGCTGGACAGCGAGGGAGAGGGAAGTGCGGCCGGGATCGGCCGAACGGCGTCGTGGGCGGATCTGGGCCGTCCACGCGTCGGCCGGAGGAAAAAGGAGGGATTTTATTTTCAGAATTTGATTTAGATTTTCAGAAAAGGCTAGAAAATTATTTAGGCCTCAGAAAAATATGAAAATACCTCCAAAAATTCCAGAAAAATTCACAGAAGCTCCTGGACATATTTTGGACTAAATAAAATTATTTCCAACTACTGTTGATATTTAATTTTCATATTTTGAATTACTTTTTAAGCTCTAAAAATAGTTTTTAAATTCCAGAAAATCCAGAAAGGCAAATAAAAGCCAAGTAAAATCCAATTACCTTAAAATAATTTATTTGAATTTAAATTTTTCAAAAAGACAAATTTTTGGGATGTGACAAACCTACCCCCCTTAGAAAGAATCTCGACCCCGAGATTCGGACGGACTAGGAACAAGAAAGGAGAGGAAAACGCAACTCTTGATTCTTTGCTGTGCTCTCAAGCTGCCTCTTTCTTTGAACCAAATTGGAACTTACCATGCTTGACTGCTGCACCTGGGGCACCTTTTGTGGTGATGTGGTTAACTCGTCCTCTTCCTTGTGATTGCGGAGTTCTTGGAGCTTTTCCTGTAGTTGGAGATACTCCCCGTCCTTGTCCTACAACTGGAGTTCGCGCTGGTGTATTTCCCAAATTGAAAGGAATTGGGGTGTTAATCTGAGGCTTCTGTGGGCAATTGCTTGCATAATGCCCCATCTCGTGACATCGAAAACATTGTACTCCAAAGGCTGAGGTGATGCTTTTCTGAGGTCGGACTCCGGTAAATATGTAGGGTTCTTGCATCTCTGAACGAGGCGCAGATCCTGGAGTTCTTGGTGCATCTGTTGTAGTTGGAGTTTTGTTGAACTGGGGTGGATTCATTCGGAGTCTTGAACTGCTTGCATTATACTGTGTCTGAAAAGTCATCTTTCTCTTACGAGAGTCCTGTAATTGATATTGAGCATCTTCCTGGACAAGGGCCTTGTTTACCATATGCTGAAATGTCGGAAAATCTTTGGACACCAACTGCACCTTGAGGTTGGGATCAAGTCCTTGCATAAACCTCCAAATCTTTGTTGACTCTGATGCAACATCTTCTGACGCATACCTGGACAGTTGGGTGAACTGGTTCAGGTATTCCGAGACGCTGAGGTTTCCTTGCTGCAGTTGATAGAATTCCCTTTTCTTCATTTCCATTATCCCCGTAGGAATATGGGCAGTGCGGAAAGCTTCGACAAACTCCTCCCGAGTGATGGCTTGTGCATTTTGATGGGCGGCGCGGTAGTTTTCCCACCAGTTGGCAGCCATTCCCTTGAGCTGATGAGCAGCATACAACACCTTTTCATTATCGTTGCACTGAGCTAGGACCAATTTTCTTTCCACATCCTTGATCCAATCATCTGCCTCCAAGGGATCCACTGATCCAGCAAAAGTGGGAGGCCTTGTCCTCATGAATTCCCCCAATTTAGACTGGGGTGCCTGGTTGGGTGCCTGCTGGACTGGCTGCACTTGGTTCTGGGCGAGAGCTTGAAGTAACTGCAGCTGCATAGCCATCATTTGCTCCAAGTTGGGGGCCTGAGCAGGAGGTGGTGGAATGTTGTTGTCTTGCTGGGTATTGGCATTACGGCTGCTGCCAGGGTTGCTCCTTGTGTTCACCATCTGAAGCGGTTTCCGGGGACAGCAAAAGGTGAGAGGGAACGAGCATAGGTAAGAGGTTAGGGGAAACTAATAACATCCCAACCAACACAAAAAGAAGCAAGCAACAGCTTAGAAGAAACTTAGCTTGAAGTCAAAATAGTTTTTTTTTAAGATAACTGTACTACAAGTATACAAAGACTTGGTACAGTCCACCTAACACACAAGCAAGTAATATATAAGCGTTCTAAAATCGTAGGACTTTACTTGGGTACTACAACTAAAGAACTAGTCCGCGCTCCTTCATGATGACGTGCTTCTCCAAGTACTTCTTAGACGCAACCTTACTGAGCCGTCTATAGAAATTAGAAAGGAAAGGGGTACAATTACCATTCCAAAAAGGAAATAAGCAGATAGATAAGAGAGAATGCCATGACGAAGGTAAGGATAGAAAGACAAGAAAAGACAAGGATAGCACATTATTAAATTTTTATTTTATAAAATAAATTTTCAAGATTTTTTTTTAACGACCATTCTAACTAGGTCACGTCCTACAGTCAAATTGGCTCTGATACCACCTCTGTCGGGCCTCCGGATTATCAAACCCGGACCCTCTGTGTATTACAGCACTAGTCCCAGATCAAAGCTAGTGCACACAGTCAAACAGAATGGAAAACATCACCAACAACGATTTATTACAATAAATAAGAGTACTGACCACCGGGTCTCATTATTACAAGGGAGGTTTAAGACCTCGCACACAAGAAATAAAGCGGAAGCAAATAAAACTCGAGGACGACCCATCAAATCGCCACAGGCAATTGACTGGGGAAGCGCGACCTAGTCCTCCGGGAAGAATCCATCACAGCCACAAGCGAAGCAGTAGTCGTAGTCACCTTCTTGAGCTTCAACTTCCTCTGAGATGTTATTTTTAAGTGTAGCATGTGAGTACATAAAGTACTCCGCAAGTCTTGGGAAAAATGCATAGATGCAAGGCTTAACAAAGGAGGCCATATGGTTCTTTTGCACAAAGCAACATTTTAAAATTTAATTACTACTAATTATTTTCGAAAGCATTATTTTAATGAAGTAAATGTTTTAACAGAATTAACTTTCTAGTGAAGGTTCCAACTACCAACACTAGCTAACCAATTACCATTGGTCAAGTTTTAAACTGCGGGTTCCATCCACCCTCTCTGGCTCCATCCGCCAGGATTCCCTTCCGAGAGTTCCCTCCACCCTCGGAATACAAAACTTTGATTTTAAATCCAAAACCAGAAATCTACCATGTGAATGCATTCCTTGCCCGCCCTTGACCGTGGGCACGGCTATTCGAATAGTTTTACACTCTGCAGAGGTTGTACAACTTTACCCACAAGAGATAAATTATCTTAATAGTCAACATGCTTCCTTTGGCATGACACCCAGATAAAATATCACAAAGCCTTTCACCTACTCCAGTATAGCTAGAGACCACCCGCTGAGGTTTCACCGCAGAAGGGTTAAATCCGCCCAATCTGAAGCCCCCTCTTGCGCCATATGAGTACAGTAAACCCTGTCCCTCACTATGAGTAACCAGTACACCCTGGCACTCAATACACCACTGGTGATATCTAAACTACACCTTTATAGGTTAGTTAGCTAGGTCGTACCCATATAGACTTGTGGTTGTACGGTTAATGCTCAGTTTGGACAAACACAAGCGTCGGTCCTTAATTGACTAGGGTGGAACATACACTTAACAAGTTCTCGTGCTTACTGCACCAACCCAAACAACCATCCACCCTAATCTAAACCAACTTTCACATTTTTATTTTATTTTAAAATCACCGTGACAACTCCAATTGCCACTTCACTTTCAAACTCAAGGATTTAATAATAAATCATAATTTCCCATTTTCAAGATTTTCCAAAGGATATAAGATAGCATGACTAAGCATTATACTACCATACTAACATCAACAAGTAATTAAATACTCTCATTAATGAGACAAAGGGAATTCTATGGTGACAAGAGTACATGGCAATCAATTCCAATGGAGGGCATAACAAGGTTGGATTAACTACTACCTTAAGATTTGAATTATCATTTTATGTAAATAGCAATGCATAACATTTAAAATAATTAAAACATTTCAAAATCATAGGTTCAAGATGATCAAAGGAGACTTGCCTTCTTGCAGGGTTTCTGGGTCTTCTTGCTGCTGTGAAGAGGGATCGTCGACAACGTTGGAATCTACGCGAGGAAAGACGAAGCAACAAAACAAATAAATACAAAAGAAAATTCAAATAAAATCCAAAAATTCAACAGAGGCCATAGTTGGATAGATTATGATTTTAGATGAATTTAGAAATTTGAATGGCTGGAATTGGAGTTAAAATGAGAAAGTTATGCTCATTTGAAAATCTCAGATTTGAATAAATCGAGAAATTCGGAAATTTCTGACAGGTGGGGCCCACTGGAATATCAAATTTTAATCTTTTATTTTAATTCTGAGAGACTGACAGGTGGGACCCACTGACCAGTACCCTCTGGCGGTCACTGACATGTGGGACCCACTGGGATCTGGACCCACTTGTCAGATGCTGACTCAGGCGGGTGGGGCCCAGATGACAGTGGCCCGCACAGTCGGCTGCTGCTGACGGGTGGGACCCACTTGTCAGCCCGGAAAATAAACGAAAAACTCAATCTCCGCGTGCGGAGCCGGAGGCTCGAACGCGCGCCGAGGGAGTTACGAGCGAGCGCTGCTAGCCAAGTGAGCGGGGAGGCGTTGCCTACCCAATAAGGGTAGGTAACCCTCTTGAGGGGTACCTTCGGGTGGTCCGGCAGCCGTGGACGGAGGCAAGGTCGTCGGCGGCGAGGGGAGGCCGGAGAGGTTCTGGCGGTGCGTGATATGTAATCCTGGCGCGGAGGGGGTCCGGTTGGAGGGGTCAACGAAGTGCGGCGACGAGCGGAGAAGGCCGGCGACGAGGAGGTGGCGGAGCTGGCTCGGGTCTTCCGGCGCGACGGCGCTCCGGCGGCGGGGAGAGGCAGCCGAGGTGACGGGGAGGCTCGTCTGGGCGTGAGGAAGCTCGGGGTGGCGGCGGCGGGCTCTGGAAGGGTCCGAGGCGGCGGGGAAGGCTCGCCGGAGTTGGGCGGAGCTCTGAGGGGAAGGTGGCACGGTGGCAGGGCTCTACGGGGCTCGGGGAAGGAGGCGGAGAGCGCTGCGAGGTGGTGTGGGGAGAGATGAGGGCGATGGGGGTATTTATAGGGGCAGGGGAGGGAGCACGGGCACTTAATTCCTCACCGGAGATCTCGGTGGCCGGTGGGGAAAGTTTGGGGGAAAAAGGAAATAGGGGGCCGGAGAGGGAAGGGAGGCGCGGGCGTTCGGGATTTGGTCGCGCGGGGAGCTCGGGGATTCCAAAACCGGAGAGAAACGGGGAAGGAAAGGCCGGGTCCGCCGAGGATTCGGTCGGCCGGCGAGAAAGGAAAGAGGGGGAAGGAAAAAGGAAGGCGCCGGCTCCGCGGGGACGACGGATCCGACAGGTGGGCCCCGCGTGCAGTGAGAGAGAGGAGGGAGCGGCCGGGCGGTGCGGATGGCTGCCACGCGGCTCGGGGAAAAGATCGGGCGGTGGATTGAGGCCGGGCGCGAAGACGCGGCTGACGGGCGGGGCCCGCGGGTCAGTGGAGTGAGGGCGGGCGGCTGGATGGCCCGTGCGGGGACTCGGCTCATCCGAGCCGTCCACGCGTCGGGCGCGGAGGAGGGGAAGGCGGGGCCGCCGGCTGACAGGCCGGGCCCGCTGGACAGCGAGGGAGAGGGAAGTGCGGCCGGGATCGGCCGAGCGGCGACGTGGGCGGATCTGGGCCGTCCACGCGTCGGCCGGAGGAAAAAGGAGGGATTTTATTTTCAGAATTTGATTTAGATTTTCAGAAAAGGCTAGAAAATTATTTAGGCCTCAGAAAAATATGAAAATACCTCCAAAAATTCCAGAAAAATTCACAGAAGCTCCTGGACATATTTTGGACTAAATAAAATTATTTCCAACTACTGTTGATATTTAATTTTCATATTTTGAATTACTTTTTAAGCTCTAAAAATAGTTTTTAAATTCCAGAAAATCCAGAAAGGCAAATAAAAGCCAAGTAAAATCCAATTACCTTAAAATAATTTATTTGAATTTAAATTTTTCAAAAAGCCAAATTTTTGGGATGTGACAAACCTACCCCCCTTAGAAAGAATCTCGACCCCGAGATTCGGACGGACTAGGAACAAGAAAGGAGAGGAAAACGCAACTCTTGATTCTTTGCTGTGCTCTCAAGCTGCCTCTTTCTTTGAACCAAATTGGAACTTACCATGCTTGACTGCTGCACCTGGGGCACCTTTTGTGGTGATGTGGTTAACTCGTCCTCTTCCTTGTGATTGCGGAGTTCTTGGAGCTTTTCCTGTAGTTGGAGATACTCCCCGTCCTTGTCCTACAACTGGAGTTCGCGCTGGTGTATTTCCCAAATTGAAAGGAATTGGGGTGTTAATCTGAGGCTTCTGTGGGCAATTGCTTGCATAATGCCCCATCTTGTGACATCGAAAACATTGTACTCCAAAGGCTGAGGTGATGCTTTTCTGAGGTCGGACTCCGGTAAATATGTAGGGTTCTTGCATCTCTGAACGAGGCGCAGATCCTGGAGTTCTTGGTGCATCTGTTGTAGTTGGAGTTTTGTTGAACTGGGGTGGATTCATTCGGAGTCTTGAACTGCTTGCATTATACTGTGTCTGAAAAGTCATCTTTCTCTTACGAGAGTCCTGTAATTGATATTGAGCATCTTCCTGGACAAGGGCCTTGTTTACCATATGCTGAAATGTCGGAAAATCTTTGGACACCAACTGCACCTTGAGGTTGGGATCAAGTCCTTGCATAAACCTCCAAATCTTTGTTGACTCTGATGCAACATCTTCTGACGCATACCTGGACAGTTGGGTGAACTGGTTCAGGTATTCCGAGACGCTGAGGTTTCCTTGCTGCAGTTGATAGAATTCCCTTTTCTTCATTTCCATTATCCCCGTAGGAATATGGGCAGTGCGGAAAGCTTCGACAAACTCCTCCCGAGTGATGGCTTGTGCATTTTGATGGGCGGCGCGGTAGTTTTCCCACCAGTTGGCAGCCATTCCCTTGAGCTGATGAGCAGCATACAACACCTTTTCATTATCGTTGCACTGAGCTAGGACCAATTTTCTTTCCACATCCTTGATCCAATCATCTGCCTCCAAGGGATCCACTGATCCAGCAAAAGTGGGAGGCCTTGTCCTCATGAATTCCCCCAATTTAGACTGGGGTGCCTGGTTGGGTGCCTGCTGGACTGGCTGCACTTGGTTCTGGGCGAGAGCTTGAAGTAACTGCAGCTGCATAGCCATCATTTGCTCCAAGTTGGGGGCCTGAGCAGGAGGTGGTGGAATGTTGTTGTCTTGCTGGGTATTGGCATTACGGCTGCTGCCAGGGTTGCTCCTTGTGTTCACCATCTGAAGCGGTTTCCGGGGACAGCAAAAGGTGAGAGGGAACGAGCATAGGTAAGAGGTTAGGGGAAACTAATAACATCCCAACCAACACAAAAAGAAGCAAGCAACAGCTTAGAAGAAACTTAGCTTGAAGTCAAAATAGTTTTTTTTTAAGATAACTGTACTACAAGTATACAAAGACTTGGTACAGTCCACCTAACACACAAGCAAGTAATATATAAGCGTTCTAAAATCGTAGGACTTTACTTGGGTACTACAACTAAAGAACTAGTCCGCGCTCCTTCATGATGACGTGCTTCTCCAAGTACTTCTTAGACGCAACCTT
This sequence comes from Dendrocalamus latiflorus, assembly GCA_017311315.1. Classification (NCBI taxonomy): domain Eukaryota; kingdom Viridiplantae; phylum Streptophyta; class Magnoliopsida; order Poales; family Poaceae; genus Dendrocalamus; species Dendrocalamus latiflorus. The sequence goes on from CM029664.1 coordinate 30,553,482, forward strand.
ACTGAGCCGTCTATAGAAATTAGAAAGGAAAGGGGTACAATTACCATTCCAAAAAGGAAATAAGCAGATAGATAAGAGAGAATGCCATGACGAAGGTAAGGATAGAAAGACAAGAAAAGACAAGGATAGCACATTATTAAATTTTTATTTTATAAAATAAATTTTCAAGATTTTTTTTAACGACCATTCTAACTAGGTCACGTCCTACAGTCAAATTGGCTCTGATACCACCTCTGTCGGGCCTCCGGATTATCAAACCCGGACCCTCTGTGTATTACAGCACTAGTCCCAGATCAAAGCTAGTGCACACAGTCAAACAGAATGGAAAACATCACCAACAACGATTTATTACAATAAATAAGAGTACTGACCACCGGGTCTCATTATTACAAGGGAGGTTTAAGACCTCGCACACAAGAAATAAAGCGGAAGCAAATAAAACTCGAGGACGACCCATCAAATCGCCACAGGCAATTGACTGGGGAAGCGCGACCTAGTCCTCCGGGGAAGCAAATAAGAGTACTAGGTCGCGCTTCCCCAGTCAATTGCCTGTGGTGTATTGATGGGTCTCCGCTGGATTTATTTATGCTTCCGCTATGTTTCGTGTGTGCGAGGTCTTGAAACCTCATTTGTAATAATGAGACCTTTCGGTCAGTACTCTCTATTATTGTAATAAAGCGTTGTTGGTTATGAATCATTTCTATTTAACTGTGTGCACTAGCTTTGATCTGGGATAAGTGCTGTAATACACAGAGGGTCCGGGTTTGGAAATTCGGGGTCCCGACAGAGCTTTTGTGCTTCACTGTTTTACTCTATTATTATATTCTTGCTCCTTTCTGTTGCATTGCATGCGGGTGCATTTGGGTTAGTCCTCCTAGCATAGATTAGAGTGTTTCTCTCGTCTAGTTGTGATGTGATGATGGCCCGATCTTCCGAGAGGTACTGATAAGTTGATTGTGGAGATCTCGACGTTGATGATCCAAAGGCTCCGACCAAAACAGATCGAACCCCTCGCAATCACTACACCACTGATCCGTTGGTTATCAACCGTGCCGAACACGATTGACCTCGCCAAGAAGGCTATCTCCTGCAAGCGAATCGAGAACACAAGCAAGAGAGTACAAGATGCAATCTGAAATTGCGAATAAATATTAAGTTCACAAGTTGGGGTCTCACAAACTGATGAACGGCGAAACTGTTCAAAGACAGATTAATCTAGGCAAAACCCAAGGAAAACTAAAGGGGTGCGGCCTCCTTAAATAGGGGAGGGGGAAGCCACAATTATCTAATGTAAAGGGATGTGGTACTATTCCTACTTACTGTAATTTAAGTGATGCGTAGGAGCTCTTGTAATTGTAACAACAAGTAGAGCAAATATGGTTGTATCCATAGGGTTCATGTTCTTATCATCCTCCCCTTCTTGCAAACAAAGCCGTCCTCGGCTTTTGATAAGCTGAAAATATGGTAACAAAGAAGCCAAGGTGTATGCATGGTATATGTATATGTCATCCGTTTTAACAGTTCTTCGTTGTTGCACAATTAATGTTATAAAACAGCAATGATCACAAAAACTCATTGTATTATTAACCCAAGAGTAATCATATATGTTAATGAGCAATTCAAAATTTCTCACACAGTAATTATTGCAACTTGTTTTGCAAATGTAAGTGAAGCATTTATGCAATTCAAATCTTTGATTTTGTAAACTTGTAGTGGTGGCATATATGGACAAAACTACAACCTTTGGAATCAAGCAAAGTTCATCCATATAATCGTATCTCAATAGAACAATAGTAAATTCATCTAGCCAGGGTGAAGAGATTTGTATGTTCTGCCATAATTCATCATCTTTATTCAGATTGTCCATACTAGATGGTGCAAAAAGAGATGAACACATAGGCATTGGATGAGTACTAAATTTTACTTCCCTCTCACATTCAACATGATTCAGCATACAAGAATTGTTGTCCCAAACAACATGTTTCAATTCATCCATGTGATCGCAAGTTATGCATATTCGATATACAAGAAATTGATTTTCCACACCATAATCTCCAATCAAATTAAACCTATATCCAAGGGTGTAGGTACTAAATAAGAATTTCGAACATGCAAGTTCAGAAACTTTCTCCATAGCATGTGACAATTTCATAGGTAGATCCAACATGATGTAACACAATGAATTAGCAGGAGAAATTCTAGTCAAAACTTCTTTATGTGTTATTAATTTAACATGTGCAAAATTATGAGAATTTAGATCAGCACACGGTTTATTTAAGTCAACACAAGGAATATCAAAAGATTGCACTACAGCAGGTATATACTCACAAGGTTGCTCTATGTCTTGTTGTAGCACCAAATCAGTACCGTGAGCGATGATAGCTCCATGTTCTTTACCTTTTTGGCTCTCCTCAGATGATGTAAGGGCATCCATCTCCTTATCTTCATTCTCAACCAATGGGGTCAATGATTCCATCAGCTCATGCTCCTCTTCAGCATGGTTCTCAACTACCTGCAAGTTGTTAGTCACAGAAAAGGGCACAAACACAGGTTTGTTCTCATGATCATCACCATTACCTGCAAGGTTAGCTGCAAGAGCATATTCATCCTCAACATCACTAGCACTTACATAACCACCATCTTCTATCGCAATATACGCCCGCTGACTTGTGCAATCTCTCATGACGTGGCCCATCCCTTTACAACGGTGGCACACAATGCCCGTCGTACGGCCCGTGGAAGCAACCAATGAAGAGCTCTGTGCTAGTGTTTGCACACTAGTAGATTTGCTCGTCTCGGGTGCGCGTGATGGTGGCGGCGGTGCTGCTGAATGCGCCCTACTCACAGAGGGGGCAGCAGCTCGACAAATAGGAGGTGGGGCTATCTTGGCTTGCCCAGGCGTTGATCTCGATGTAGACGTACCTCCAAAGTTGTTCCTCGTCCTTTGTTGCCTATCCTGCAATTCTTTTTCTACCAAACAAGCAAGCTGGAACAACTGGTTGACAGTAGTAAAATCTTTATAATAAACAATGTCCTGAATTTCAGGCCGTAACCCCCCATAGAAACGACAAATCTTATCCTCCGTGTCCTCAACAACCCCACAACGCATCATACCCTTTTGAAGCTCAGCATAATAGTCCTGAACAGAACGATCACCTAGTTCTAAGTGCTGCAATTTTTTTCTCAAATCAAGTTTATATGTGGGAGGAACAAAACGATTACGCATATCTTCTTTTAACTGATCCCATGTATCAGGTTGTAAGCGCATGTTACTTAGTTCATTCCACCAGATAATAGCAAAGTCCTTAAACTCACTAGTAGCTTGTCTGACTCTATGCACTTCAGGAACTAGATGGGCATTAAATTTTTGTTCAACTGTCATCTCCCAATCTAGATAAGTTTCAGCATCATAAGTACCCGCAAAAGATGCTATGGTAAATTTAACTTTAGCAAATGGTTTATCATTAACACGAGCATTGTGGTGCTGAAAATTAGTACCTCCCATACCGTGACGGTTTTGATGTAGGCGGTGTCGTGGGCGTGCATCTTGGGCAGCAAATGAAGCACTGGCGTCGCGGTTTTGTCTCTCATTATCATCTCCCTCCTCACGATCGTGGTCCGCATCGTGATCATACTCGCGTCCAATGTTTGGTGGCCGATTCAGCATTCTTTCAAGGCGTGCAATACTCTCATTGATGGCGCGCTGCAATGTATCTGTCGTAGCTTGAAACTTCCTGTCGAAGTCCTCAATAATGGTAGTGCGTTGTTCATCGAAGAGCGTCATGAGCTCTCCCTTTAAAACACACTCTTAATCATCAGACGACTCACCTGTCATGGTTAGTAGAAAACAAAAGACAACACAAAGGTATTATCCCTATCAACTACTAGGTGGTGGAAGGTGGAATCACACATTCTCAAGCATCTTACTACACTCTTACAAGTGTTCTTACCAATGCAGCAGGTGGTACAACCGGTGGCTGGTTCGTGATACCATGTCGAGCGTGGGTACGATTGCAAGAGGGAACCTGTTCTGATCAAGAGTAGGTGTAGCTTGGAAGGCACAATATGGTAGCAATGGAGAACAATCAGTTAATTTCAGAATTGCATAGAATTGAATTATAGTCCGTATCTAGCACTTAGCCTATGTTGCTGATCAACCAAGAATGGAAGAAGGCTAAAAACAAGTGTATGACAATGTATATGAGTGGTAAATACAAGATAATTCAATCCAATGCAATTTGGAATTGAAGAACACAAGGATTGACACAAAACTGAAAACTGAAGATTTCTGTCCACTGGACAGCACATCAGTATTTTGGCCGTAAATTTTTGTCAGATGCCTTTTTTTCACTGATTCCTTTTTTCTCTGTTTTCTGACGGCTTTTTCTACAGATTTTCTTTTGGGGCCAACTTCCGAAACCCGACACAAGAATTCGCACAAAAATCACAACTGCTGACTGTTGCAGATTCAAAACAGATAACTGAGTCAACTTTCACCGCATATATCTCTTAACTGCCTTGCTGGAATGACGTGAAATTTTACAGATAGATGGATAAGGAATTTTTGAATCTAATGGCGGTGGTCTCACTCAAAAATAATCTCGGAATCAAAAGTTATGACGTTTTTGGTGGCGGCTGCAGAGAAAGGAAAAATCAGCCGAAATTGCAAATTAGGGTTTGGGGTGGGAAATTTTTCTTTTGTTTGGATTTTTAATGGAACAAAGATATGACCAGCAACTAGACAATGCTAATATGGACACAAATTCAATTTAGCAAACCAAAACTAACAGATTGAAAGGCACAACGGGGTTTGGACAGCGGAATTAATTCTTTTTGTGGGGCAATTTTTTTTTCTGGACTATAGGAAATAAAAACCAATCTACTAACTAGGGATACAAGAATTACCTCACGGGCAACCGTTGCTCTGATACCAACTGATGTGACGATGGCCCGATCTTCCGAGAGGTACTGATAAGTCGATTGTGGAGATCTCAACGTTGATGATCCAAAGGCTCCGACCAAAACAGATCGAACCCCTCGCAATCACTACACCACTGCTCCGTTGGTTATCAACCGTGCCGAACACGATTGACCTCGCCAAGAAGGCTATCTCCTGCAAGCGAATCGAGAACACAAGCAAGAGAGTACAAGATGCAATCTGAAATTGCGAATAAATATTAAGTTCACAAGTTGGGGTCTCACAAACCGATGAACGGCGAAACTGTTCAAAGACAGATTAATCTAAACAAAACCCAAGGAAAACTAAAGGGGTGCGGCCTCCTTAAATAGGGGAGGGGGAAGCCACACTTATCTAATGTAAAGGGATGTGGTACTATTCCTAGTTACTGTTCACGCGCATGGTACTGTTCACATGAACAGTACCAGCCCAAATAGCCCAAGTTACAAGGCCCTCGGCCCACTTTGACTTGGACTGGAAAAGTAATGTGGCTTGTTTCGCAGTTTCTGATCTGCTCGGGTGGAGTTTGGAGGTGAGACTAGATCCATCTGAAAGTAGACTCCAAGATCTTTCCAACGAGTACTCACGGGCCTCGAGAAGCCTTCTGGATCAAAAGTTATGGCCGTTTGAAGTTGGCCTGTCAGGCTGAATCCGAATTGATCTGGAGGCCAAATTGGATTCCAAAACCTGTCCAACTTGAACCCTTGCTTCAATTGCTTCCAAAGAGATGTGGTGCTACAAATATATATATTTTCATCATTAGTTAGCATCATATTCTCATTTAAAATATGTTGAAATTGAAGAAACGAATTCACCTTTAGTTCATTCTTGATATTGGCCGCTATGGTCGTACGTGTTGGTGGCGTGGTCACATCAAGTTGTTTAGACTTCTTCCTCTCATCTTATGATTCTAGGATGCTGCTTATTAGTTGTTTCTCTTCTCACTAGGTTGAGTTCACTCACTTCTTATAGGTTCTAGCAAGGGTTGGGCCACCCTTGGGTAGACAGGGTACGTGTTTGCTGCTTAGTGTGTTAGATGATCAGCTGATAGTCCTAGAGTCATATCGGGTAGATGAGAGTCAGTCTGGGCCATAGTATCCTCTATATCTTGTCTATGCTTTAAGGACTATCTTTTTCTGACTTTCTTGCCAGCTTCTCATTTTTTGTTGTTTTGGTTTAGGGGAGTTCAGTTGGGAGCTTCTAGATCTTAATGCTATCATAACTCAACTTGAACTAAAAAGTGCATCTTATGTTATGGGTGAGCTGGATTTTCTTGCTTTTCAGCATTCTGCATTGTAATATAACTACATGGAGCCTTGATTATTATCCTTATTTAACAAGTTTACAATGCATTACATCTTGCTATGATCTGTGCTTACTTGCTAGATTTATCATGACTTTATATGTGTAGTCTAGTGTTTGCCATGATAGGTTGATTAAAAATGCGCAACTTGGATTAAAGTCATGTCATGTTAGCTCTTGAGATTAGTCTGTTTGTAGTTATCTGTTTATGATTCATTCCATGTCAAATAGGCTGAGTTGAGTCTTGAATCTTTATTGAGATTTAGATTGAGCTATGCTAGTTCTTTATGAAGCATGCACTATTTTTAACTTCTTGTTCTTGCACTAAAATCAGTAAAAGCAAACAGATCTCTTTTGTGCAAAAAAACTGATCTCACCAATTCTTTCTCATGAGACTGCTTGCCATTGCACTAGGCATGAACTCAGGGGGAGTTTTGGATGACCAAGATCATATTCTTAAGCTTATTGCTTGGAGTGGTTGCATAAGGCTTGAGATCTAGCACATGACTAAAATTTTGGTTGGAAACGACCATGAGTTTTAGAAGAAAGATCATGTCAAATGTGCTCAATTTGCTAAAATTACAAAACTTGTGATTTATTCCATCCATACTCATGATTTATTCTCTTCCTTGCATCTTGATGATTTTATTGCCAAAAGGGGGAGAATAGCGGAGAAAAAGCCATTTGGGAACATTCTGGAGCTTTGGAGGACAATTTGCTCTTTTTTTTCAACATGGTCTTGGTTCTTTTTTGCTTCTTTCTTAGGCCATGTTTGACTCTTTCTTTCATTTTCAAAACAAACTCAACTTTACGCTTTTTCTCTATTTGTCAATATACTCATCAAGAGGGAGATTGAGAGACCATGAAAATGTGACCCCATGTTTGTGATGAGTAATTGACGCGTGTTTGGGAAAGCTTGAGTTTGGTTTGAGTGGTTTGAGCCAAGTCGTTGCTTGGTGCAGTCGGTTTCGATCGGACCTCGTCGAACCTGGTTGGGCGCTTACTCTTCTTGTCGACCGGTTTGGGCTATTTTGTGCTTAAAGAATTCTCGCTAATGCAATTGTTGATTATATTATGTCGAGCGGTGCTATGTGATTTGTTTCTTGTTTGTGATGGCTGCAGGACTTTGAGACGGAGTCGTGGCGAGGCACGGGATGACCGGACTAGGCGCAGGTGGTGCTAAGGTCGGAGCGGTCGAGATATGCCAAAGACGACGAGGACTCGAGGTGGTTGCGAGGCTTGGACGGCAAGAAATGTGGAAGCTTCCCGGAAGGTGCAGGAGGGGCGTTTTGGTAAATACGCAGGGCTACACAAGTGGAAGCGGGTTCAGTTTGGATTTAGCCAGTAAAACGGGTTGGAGACCCGTTAACCAAAGGCTATAATAGGAGAGGGTTCTCCTGGTTGTTGTATGGTCTTAGGAGAGGTTGTTATGGCTTTGGCAGTTGGTCTTTGCTTTTCTGGAGAGTAGTTGAGGAGTGGGTGGAGAGAGTAGTATGCTGTTTTTGATTCCAAGAACTTAACCGCTGCATTTCCTCTGTTTGCTTGTGTTTTAGGGTTTGGAGGCAGAGTTCTCTTGGAGTTCATGTTTTCTCATCAAGAGTTGTTTTCAGTCTTTTGCTTTCTTGATCTGAGGCTGATTTCTGTTATGATTTAAAGTCTCACGACCAATCGAGTTGGGAATCTCTTGCTATCTGGAAATTGGTCTTCCTTCTGTTTTCAGCCCTTCAGTTGATTCCCTTCTCTGCTTTATCTAAATTTTTTGCAGAATTGATTTTATTCATTGAATTAGCTTTGTATGAAGATCAGTATGCTATTTAGCTTGATGTCACAATCAATTGAGAAGAGGAGCAGATCAATCGATGGTGGGTTGCATTGTGTTTCTCCTCCTCTTAAGTAATTTTTGTACCGACAAGTTGTTATGCTGCCTGCAGTTCTTTCTTTTTGCCGCATGCTATCTTTTCTTTTGTTTTGCTTTCTTTTCCCTTTTTGCTTTAGTCTGTTTTCTTAACCAGAGACTTGCCTTCCTATTGCTAATCATTTTTATCTTTGGTCTTCTATTCGGCAATACAATATTTTCGGTTTACTTCCTGGTCGGCAGCAAAGATAACTCACGGCTGGCAGTGAAAAACAATCGGCCTACTTGGTTCACCCTTTGCAGTCTTTTTATTTTGCCGATCAGACCAAGCACTCTGGTTTGTTAACTTTCTTTCTTCTTTTTAGCTTTTCCTCTTTTCCTTGTTGGTTCAGTCTTTCGGCAGCAATAGTTACTGTTTCCGTTCAGTTTTTACATTGGTCAGTTCTCACCCGAAAATAGAGGATTTGTGGTCTTACCTTCATCTCTGAATTGCCGGCACTTGCAGCTCCCTGCGGTTCGGCTGTATTGGCAGTTAAGGAATCAGTTTTTGATGTATTAGCAGTTTTATCTATTTGCTGTTCGGCTGCTGCTCACTGTCCTAAAATGCTTTTGCTATTCGGTTTTGTCTTCCTACTTCCTTGTTGACAATTCGGCTGCTACTTTTGGCAGCAAGATTTGGAACCGTTTCCTTTGTTACTGCTTTTCAGTCCAGCTACGTCTTCTCGACAAAAATCTATTCGGCCAAAAGATTTTGTTCTCTGCTTCATTCTGATTCTCTTGTTTTCGGCCGAAAGAGTGTTCTTGTTCTTTTGTCAAATCAAGCTTCTTTTGGATACTCTGACTGCTCTAGAACTGGTTTGATCATCTCAATCACAGTAGAGGGTTGATAAATTCCATAGAGAAGTTTGTGACTGTTCTGGACTCTGCCTAAACATCTGTGTCTCGGTTCTTCTGTCCTTCAGTAAGAGATTATCTTCTGTCTTCGTAGCTGCGATAGCTATCGGAGCAAAAAAGTTCGTGAGAATATCTGGGGCAAATTTTAAAAGGCACCATTCACCCTCCCTCTATTGCCAGTTCGGTCCTACAATAGAATCAAGTGGAGATCTACAGTCCTACTTTCTTACTTTCTCTTGCTATTCTTCTGGGGTCAAGTTTTGTTCTGTTGTACCACTATTGGTTGACTTGAATACATAGGCCATTTTAGTTACTCGATGGGGATGGCTCTACTACATATGTACTTGAAGCACATGCATACATAATATCAGAAGAATAAACATGCATAAACTACTTTTTGATTAGCTTCTTTGTGTGAAACAAACCAAGCTACAATAGAACAGAATGATAGCTTTATCAAGCAGGTGCGAGGAAAAGTGTGTGACTAATGAAAATTCAAGTAACAAATGCAAAACTAACAACAAAATGCTACTCTCACTTTTATGTGTAGTAGTTGATTAGTAAAATTCCATATGTTGGTACCAGAGTGATATGCTACATGAGAAGCATTTCAAATATTTCAGAAGGTAGTGAGAAGGGCTACCTTCTATTGGAGCTTATGAATTAGTTCAATTTTGCAGGAAACATCGTGGCCACGGTATAAAATGAAACAACCTAGGATGCTCATAACTAAACAACGCACAGCTCCAAGAGCATGGAGGAAAAACAGCACATGATAGATTATTTACAACCAAGGATTGAACCACAAATCATGGAAAACCCAGAAATGGGGGTACCTAGTAGGGCAAGCAACTAAATTCCACTCTGGTGTCGATAATACCGATGCCTAGTGGAATAAATAACTATCAAGATTGGATAGCACAGTCGGAAGTCAAGGAAGTAAAAGCTGAATGCCCGTGCATTGCTATGGATTTCAAAAAATCGTAGAACATGCTTCAGAACATATAGTATGATAAATTTTAAAAATTCGTAGTAACGCATGAACATACAAAAAGAGAGTGATAAAATTTTATTATACTACATGTTCTGAAACTCATGGGTGGCAAAAAATTTTAGAACATGCATACAAACATGTTTAAAATTTTTTAAAAATATGTAGCAATGCACGGCCATTTAGCTAGTGTGTGTGTGTATTAGTGGCCATGATTCCCTGCATATGGCGGCAAACGTAGAATCCACATACGTTGCCTTGTAGTTGCTGGTGGCATTGCAAAGAAAGAATTACATACATAGGTATTGTCAGTTCGAGAGGCATTATTACGAAGTGTGATATAGGATTGTTGTGTTGTAGCAGGTACCAAAAATCGCATCCTATGTCGCAATGTGGCGCTGGATTCCTTATGTCTTCCTCCCTAGGAAACATAAGTGCTTAACGACCTACATGATTCAAAAAGTTAGCCTCGACCATTGCAAAAGAAGAGAAGACTATAATAGAGTTATGTATGGAGAAAATGAGTTTACCTGTCAATTGCTTGTTGCACACGGGTGAAGTCGTGGTTGCTCCTATGTAGGGAATCAAGGTACATTACCTTGCTCCATTTTGGTACAATCACAATTAGAATCTAGTAAGACCTAGTCATGTATGTCGCCATAGTGATTAATCCTATGTTCATGTTGCATATAAAGTACAAATAAAACTTGTATTGCAACTAATGAAGCACTTATCCCTGGTTGAAGGGTACCCGAATGTAGTCCTTGTCACTCTGAGCAAGCAATCACGTTGTTATCTAATCTTTGATGAAGGATGTGTTTTCATTGATGGATTGCTCAGAGACCAAGTGTGGGTCGAGGAAACCCACCTGTTCTCACCGTCGCCAAACTTGTTGGATCATGGATCTATACATAAGCAATGACTTATGACATTTATCGATATTACATGAATGTAGAACTTGATTGTACAGTACACTTACAGTGTCCAGTATCATAAAAGTGAGGTGTCGATTTCGTTAGGTTGAATAGTAAAAATAAGTCTTCAAAGGTCATGACGAAGTAGCCCGAGTTGTGGAGGAAATGCGCCTCCGTGTATCTCACGGTTAATGCACTTTGCCGATTTGGCTTCTATTGGACCTCTGTATGTACCAAGCATGTAAAGTCCTGCAAACCAGTCCAAGACTGGGTAATTGTGACTCAAGGACAAATGACACTCTGAGCTTGTACTTTCATGGCCTGACAGGTGCCTTAATATTCTTCGGTTGGGCCTTAGCGTCTCACTTACGATACATCTTTGACATTGTCTCCATGGTAGCTGATGCGATGGCCTTCTGAAGAAGAGCTTGCGGTGGAGTCATAGAGAGTTCTATTTGATAAGCATGGTCGTGTGGAGATCGCGGTACGGATGGGTCCAGGGAGATGTCCCTCTTGGGCCACTAGACTAATGTGTGAATGGTATCTCCTAGTGTCATGATCTCTTCATTTGGGGGCTTCTCCAGTGGGACGGCCCTGAAAATATCATTAGTCATGTCCACCTAGACCTTCGTGAAACTAGTCCCTAGCTGGGCACCGTGCACCTGCATCCCTGGCAGGCATGGAAACACCATCCCTCGCCCTACCTCAATGGGAATGGAGCCAACCCTGACTCTGAGGATGCACAACATGGGCTCCTACATAATGATACAAGATGAGCTAAGTTATCCACCAGGTCTATCTATGTAACTTCTAGAGAGGTACGTTACCCAGATGCCATCGATAGGTAAGTGGACGTTGCTATGTTCAGAAAGTGGCGTGGACGTGCAGCTACTCCAATGTTAGAGGGAATGGGTTCCGTAATAACGGGGGTGACTTGCTAGTGGTTGCAGACTTCTCTTAGTTCTTCTCTCATTGAATCTATCTCTCCTCGAAGTAAGGCAGTTATCTTCTCTCAAAGTGAGGCAGATAGCTTTCCTCAAGTTGTGCATGAAGCTCCTATTTCATTTGTTCATCACGCTCAGTCTTGGATCTCTTCCTATTCCTATACATCTCAGAGTCATTTGGGAATCCATGCCTCCAAGGTATGTAAACCTCTAGGACTCGTGTGCGACCTAGGTGCTCCTTGTTTCTCAGAGCCATGGATAGTATATCCTTTTTCCTAACTACTTCGAAGGAGCCTTCGAAAGATTCGGTAGTCAATGCTTGCTACAAGAGGAATCATGTTATTTTAGACCCCATGTAGTTATGGACCTATTAACAACTAGGTAGTTTAATATATCTTATCATACGTTGGAATACTTCCTCGTCTGTAGGGTTTTTGAAAGAGCAGACACCTAAAGACGTGTTTGATGACATCACTATTAACTAGTTTTGGCCACGCTCATTGTGATCCCAGAAAATGATGGGGAGGCCTCTGGTCGGATTGCGACCTCGTTCTACATCATTCATTGCGAGATTTTACCTACATACCCAGCGGTTCCAAGTCTGTGGGGGTGAGTATTTTGTGCATGGAGAGCCTTGTGCATCACACTTTGTTGTTGAAATTTGATCATCGTCTTCATCTGCACAAAGGTCCCCTATGTTTTCGGTGACAAGAAAGGATAACTCATGAAGGCTGTGGATCCTTGGTCATGTACTACATGACAAGCGTGCTCTTGATGGTCTTCCATTCTTTTTCCATCGTGAGGAGCATCTGCTGTCACACGAGTCCTTGGACTTCTTCTAGGATCTTGAACGAGTTTGAAATTTTCACCCACAACAAATTTTTATCATCTTCTGTCAATGCTTTCTAGTTTGCTATGATGATGAGGACCTGTTGCCTTCCAATGATCCCATAGGTAGTCTAGAATACTATTGCTGCTTTCTTCAGTTGTAGAGGAAGCCCATCTGGAGAGACCTTCATGATAGTCATTTGCCCTCTGGTATTTCGATACTCTTTTGCCATGCTTAGTTATTCCAGTCTTTGGAGTGTCAGACCCATTTGGCGACGACGATGACATCATCTCTCTTAAAAGAAAAAACTAATTACAATGAGCTGTGAGTGTAAACATTGGCACATGGTTCATCTTACAAGAAATAAGAACATCCAACGATGTATATTATTGCTACTAGAAATAAGAACATCCAACAATTTATCTCTAAATTCATTTCCTAGCTATTTCATCTCTCGGCTGAAGGCTAGAGAGTCTCATCCCAAAACCAAAGCCCACCCATAGAAGTAAGGAGAGGAGAGTCAGAGGAGGGGACATGTATTTCTTAACAATTACAAGACGAACATTAAAGCACCATATACTTGGGCTTGAAAAGGCATGCGACAAATTAATTTGCTTCATGCCTTTTCAAGCTCAAGTGTGTAATGTTGTAATGTTCCTCTTGTACTACTAGTCTGACTCACAGTAGTTCATACCCTTTTTTTACTTGAACCAATAGCCCACCCATAGAAGTAAGAAGAGAAGATTCAGAGGAGTGGAGACAAGAACATAGTGGACCACTGAGGTCCCAGAAGGCCGACTGTGAGGACCACATGAAGGTGACATTTTAGGCAACGACAAGGACAACCATCCACATCTTCATCCATGTGAGGACCACACGGAGACCACCCCAACAATCTTACCACTTCCAGTTCGACACAAGTAGGCCCACCTTCCCTCTCACATTCATTTTCCCTATTCCTTTTTGGTTTACACATAAAAAGACACTAACAGATATGGACAGATGTAACAAACATGAGGTAAAAAGTGGGATTTGAGATCCAAACCTTTGGGAGGAGAGGCAATAGGGAGGAGAGAACTCATCATGAACACACATTAATAGATATGGATGGATGTATCACACATGAGGTAAAGTAGTGAGATTTGGGATCCATATCTTCGGGAGGAGAGGCGATAGGGAGGAGAGGCAGTGTCAGGACGAGAGGCGACAAGAAGGAGAGGCGGCGTGGGGAGGAGAGGCAGCGTTGGGAGGAGAGGCGATGGGGCCACAACGCCAGGTGAGGAAGGAGAGGACAGAGTTGTCAAGTTCTCCGGTGGTGACGGTGGTGGTAAAGGGACGAGGAGATGGAGGGGTGCGTGAGTGAGGAGTAAGAGCGCAAACCCTACAAGGGTCCTACTTATAGAAGAACTATCACAGATGGTTCTATTAAATAACCGTCTATGATATTAATATCACAGATGGTTCCATAATGGAACAGTCTGTAATGTGGCATCATATCACAGACGGTTCTATTATGGAACTGTTTGTGATGTTGTAGCTTATCACAAACAGTTCTATTATGGAACCGTCTATGATGTTGTAGCATATCACAGACGGTTCTATTTGGAACCATTTGTGATACATATATCACAGACGATTTATGCCACTAAACTGCATGTGATAGTGTCTTCTATATACAACATATCAGGTTTTTCGGCTAGCCTCAGGAAATGCATCCATGCCCTATAATAACAAGCAAGCAGAAACAATCACAAAAATAATTATTTCTAAATTAATGAATCAATTACAATGAAATAATTCCTTAATTACATGCCAAGTTTCTTAATCGCCATGTGGGATCATCCTACTTGGCTATTTTCATTTTAAAAAAAGCCCTTCTCAATGATCGATATGCATATGGCTTTCTTCATCACTTGGTTCTTCCTCGAGCTTGATGATGTCTCCGAATGAAGGCAACTCATTAAATTCATTGTACTCTTTCTCATCCACGATATTCTCAACTCCGATAATCCTTCTTTTTCTATGAAGAACTACGTGGTACTTCTTATTTGCTAGGTCGATTACATAAAAAACTTAAACAACTTGCCTCATGAGTATGAATAGTTCATCTTTGTATCCTATATGTTCGAGGTCCATAGTAGTGATGCTGAACTTATCAACCTTTACACCCTGTGGGAGTTGGACCCGATGGCACGGAAAGAGTGTGATCTTGAAAATTATGTAGTCAAGCTCCTAAATCTCCTCTACAAGCTCATAGTAGGAGCTTGGGCCAATGGTACTGAACTGCTCATAAAATGCATCTATGCGAACATCTGAGTTCTAGACTATATTTTTTCTATCCTGATCTATTGTATAAAATGTGTACCCATTAATGTCGTATCTTTGCCATATCACAATTGTAAATTTTGACCCTTTTGCCAACCATTGCAGCATTTCACTTGATGACCACCCAGTGAATCGACCTTCAACCATTCGTTGAACTGATGGTTGTGCTATCTCGTAATCCAAACCTCCGACCGGCCTGCATTCTCTTGGCGTAGCATGTCATTATGCTCTTCAATATACGGAGACACTTCAGTCATGTGTTGCAAGACCATGAAATGGGCTTGAGTGTATGTATCCAGATCAGGAGTTATTGCTTTTCTTCCAATGGTCCTGATACCCTTTAGCCTCCCCTCATAACGAGATAGAGACACACCTATCAATTTGACCTGAGCCATGTAATCGACATAGAACTCAATGACCTCTTCGGTTGCATAACCTTCAATGATACTACCCTCCGACCGAGATCGATTTCAAACATACAACTTGAGAATTCTCATATACCTCTCAAACGAGTACATATGACATAGAAACATGGGGCCGCATATCTTTATCTCTTTCACAAGGTGGACAATGAGATGGACCATGATATCAAAAAATGATGGAGGGAAGTACATCTCAAGATGGCATAAAGTCCTCACCACCTCGACCTGTAGAGCATCTATTCCATCGGGATCAATGACCTTATGAGAAATTGCATTAAAGAAATAATACAGCCTCATGATTGTCACTCAAACCTTATTCAGCAAAATACTTCCAATTGCAACAAGAAGCAATTGTCTCATTAGCACATAATAGTCATGAGACTTCATGCCAATTAAAATTTATTTCAAATATTCCATGGAAATAAGTTTCTTCATGCTGGCGGAGTGACCGGACGGAACTTTCACACCATATAAGCACTAGCACAGTTCAGTTCTCTTAAACTTAGATAGAGTGTAGAAAACTAGGGAATGTATGTTCAGCCTTTATCCATCTCTCTTGGTGTTAACTCAGTCCTGATGTTTATACCGACCAAGTCATGCCGTGCATTGATACCATCCTTTGTTTTGTCACAAATGTTCAGTAAAAGACCAATCAAGCTATCACATACATTTTCCTCTACGTGCATGAGGTCGATGCAATTGCGAACTTCTAAGTGCTCCCATAAGTCAAGTCCCAAAATATTGACTTCTACTTCCACATGTTCTTTTGACAGGTCCTCAACTTACATCCATTTTCAAGCACAACATCGATATCCTTGACTATATTGTAGACCTCTTTCCTACTAAAAGGACTTGGAGCTTAGTCATCCTCTTTTTCTGTCAAATTGTTTCTTCATCTTGTAGTATGGGTGATGCTTTGGAAGGAACCTACGGTGACACATGTACACAGTTTTGCATAAGTTGTTCAACCACACACTCTCGATATAATCTAAGCAGTGTGCGAGGCGTATGCGCGAGTTGGCTCTTTTTTGTACTCATCCCCAACAGATTACCAAGGGAAGGAAAATCATTGATGGTGCAGAACAACATAGCACATAGAGTGAAGTTCTCTCATTTGTCCATATCTCATACCTGTACCCCTTCGTTTCATAGTATCATAAGATCTTCCACCAATGGTGCTAGGTACATATCAATATCATTCTTAGGTTGCTTCAGCCCTTGAATAAGTAGTGACATCAAAATGTACTTTCGCTTCATACACAGCCAAGGAGGAAGGTTGTACATGTATACATTCACAAGCCATATGCTATGCCGGCTGCTCATGTTACCGAAAGGATTCATTCCATCTATACTCAATCCAACCTTATATTTCTCGGTTCAACACATAAGTGTACAAACATCCTATCAATGTTCCACCACTGGGTAGAATCATCGGCGTCTCTTATCATTCTAATTTTCTTATGCTCCTTCAAGTGCCAACATAGCAATCTTGCATCATTTTAGTTTGCAATAAACACTTCAAACAAAGAATTACAGGTAGATACCACAACATCTTAGCAGGAGGTCCTTACTTCACCTCGATGCCCTCGTTGTCATAGGAGTCATTCTTACGCTTGTATCGGGATGCTTTGCACATCAGATAAATATGTAAGTTTGCATACTCTTTACAGTAGATGATACAATTATTCAGATATGCATGTATTCTTTCCACTTCCAGTCCCAATGAATAAAGAACCTTCTTGGCTTGGTAGGTGGTTTTCGGCAACACATTTCTCTCTGGAAGGATGTTCGCTAAGAGACCTAAGAACGTCGTGAAACTCTTATCGGACCAACCATTACTTGCCTTCAATTTCAGCAGTGCAAGAATGGATGACAACCTTGTGTATTGCAGCTTGCAGCCCAGGAACAAAGGTTTCTCTGAGTCCTCCATCAGGCCCTCGAATTTACCAAACTATCTATTACTACAGTTCCCTTCTGCATTGCGTAGCATCTGATCTAGATTGTTATCATGCGACCCATCCTCATCGAAAGTACAGTCCACAACCGGCATATCATTGTCTCCCTTGACGATGTTATAACCATATTCCTATATAATCTTCTCTTCACCATGACTGGTTCAACATGTATACCCCTATTTGAAACCCTTTTGATTCAAGAGAGTTTTGATCTGCGCTGAGTTGGTAAACATCTTCAGATGTCGCAATCACTCCATGGACAATACATATATTCCATGCACTTCTTTAACATATCCTGCTCGGCTACTCTTCTAAAAGCAGACACGCTATTAATGTACTCCTCACTCACACAGTCCACAACGTACATCCAGCTTCGGTCCATCTATGCTACGCTTATAACAAATTAGTGTTAAATTGGATTATTAATGCTACTATAGCTAGCTATAGCCTAATACTTACACATAATTGTCATTCTCCTTATAATAAATTGTCCATATCTAATTAAATTAAGTAGCTAGCTACGTACTATTCATGAAGTAATGTATATATATCAAACAACAATATATTGAAGTAAACTAGGAGTAGTGACCCAATCTTAGATTGGAACAAACTACCAATTAAGCTAGAACTAAACCTACCTAACATCTCTCTTTATTACAAGGCATATAATTAGAAACAAATACTAACATCTAATCACCAAGAACAAATTGATCTGCAAGTAGCTAGATCTACAAGCGAAATGCTTTCACCAAACTCCCTAACTCCCTAAAGCGGAATGAAGGTAGATCTGTCGGGACCGATCTGGCTAGGTATTAATTAATAACACGGCGTATCCCAGACATGTACAACCACAAACCATCTGTAATACATAATTATCACATATAGTTCTCATTAAAAACCATCTGTGATAATTACTTATCACATACGGTTATTATTATGAACTGTCTGTGATAATTAGTTATCACAAATGGTTGTATTAATAACCGTATGTGAATATACATCACAAACGGTTCTAAAGTAGAACCGTCTGTGATAAATACGCTACAGATTATTCTAAATGCATTCTCATATATACATAAATGCAAATTCACATATATATGACACATTCTTATATACATAAATACAAATTAAGTAATGCCTCTACTGTTTCTCATAAAAAAAAGTAACGCCTCAAGAGTAAATATGTATTACTTTGTTGTTTTTTACTTGTCAGCGATGCAGTCGATCATGTCATTATAGCGAGAACATTTACATATATAGAAGATAATAAATACAGATTCAACTGCTTGTATTTACATATGGCTAAACAGCATGGTCAGTCGCTTCTTGCAAAAGATAAAAAAGTAGAAACCTAACTGCTTCAAAGTTTTTCTAATGGTGGAGGTAGCATGATATCTCCATCTTTAAAACTTCATAGGCGACGTGGTCGGCATCAGACGGTTCAGGATCATCAGTGAACCAAGCCCGAAATGTGTCCACCCACTGAGCGCTCATTCAAGTGTCTCCCAAACACCCTCCAGCTAAACAATCAAGTCGAATTGAACCCATATGCACTCTTCCCTTTCTTGAGGGGTCTCAGTAAGGTTGACTAAGCTGCCTGCCGTCTCGACTAAGCATACAATTTGACTTAGTGAGTTTCCAATCTTTCTATGAGCATTTGGGTGTCAATAAATGCCATGCATCGGTGGGACATCCACAGGCAAATGAGGTAGTGGAGCACATGAATGGCAACATATCAAAAGATGTAAGGAAGTTGTTGGTTGGGCTGCCTAAAGGGAAGTGGCCAGAGGAGTTGCCAAAAAGTCCTTTGGTCCATACCCACAACAGCCATGCGATCGACCGACATCACCCTATTCAAACTCCTCTTCGGCGACAAGGCCATGATACTCGAAGAATTAAAAGCAAAGTCCCATCGCACACTAATGAATGTACCCCCAGTAGAACGCCATCTCTCGTTGGACCACATTGATGAAACTAGAGTTCAGGCGGCCAACAACATCACAAAGCACCTCGAGTCAACAGCGGCCTCCTACAACAAGTAGGTCAACCCACGCCGTCTAACGGTAAGAGATCTCATCCTCAAGAAGGCCCTTTACGTAGACACAACAAAAAAGTTGAACTCTAAGTGGGAAGGCCCATACATAGTGACAACCTCCTTCAGGGCTGGTTCATATCACCTCTCCACCCTCGAGGGCAAACTACTAAAGCACACTTGGAATGGTGACCTCCTTCGCCATTTCTATGCCTAGTCCTACAGAGTGCACCATGCCAGTCATAGTATTAGTTTGTGTCTAGGATCACCAACCTGCGTACCACACCTATGGAATGCACTAATTAATGTAACACTCACTCGCTCAACTAGGAATGAATAAAATAAACATTCTTTGGCACAAACTCTGTAGACCCACAAATAGTTGCTGCAAAATCTACAGAGTCAAAAAATAGTGCACAGAGGCCACAGAGCCCCCGATGTACTCTATAGAGTCAAAAAAATAGCGCATGGAGGCCATAGAGCCTCGGCATACTCTACGGAGTCAAAAAATATTACATGGAGTCCATAGAGCCCTGGTATACTATACGGAGTCAAAAAATAGTGCACAAAGGCCACATAGCCCTAGCGTACTCTACGGAGTCAAAAAATAGCGCATGGAGGCCACAGATCCCCAGTGTACTATGCAAAGTCAAATATAGCGATCGGAGGCCACAGAGCCCTGGCGTACTCTACAGAGTCAGAAATAGTGCATGGAGGCTAGAAAGCCCCGACGTACTCTACATAGTCAAAAATAGTGCATGAAGGCCATAGAGCCAGAACGTAATCTACGAAGTAAACAAAAATTGCACGGACACATACCTAGCAAAGAAAGTGTTGTCTCTATCAACACCTATTCGAAGGGTGGGGACGGAGCGCGCGTGAGACTATGAAGTGCCATCTCTGTCGACAACCATTTGAAGTGTGGGGATGGAGCTCATGTAAGCCTACGAGTGCTAAGTGCTGTCTCTAGCAATACCCATTCGAAGGGTGTGGATAGAGCACATGCAAGCCTACGAAGTAGCATCTTTGATGACACTTGTTCGAATGGTGGGTACGAAGCACATGTGAGTCTACAAGTGCCATCTCTATCGACACCCATTTGAAGAGTGGGGACGGAGTGCGCATGAGCCTACAAGGGCTAAGTGCCCTCTTCGATGACACCCATTCGAAGGGTGGCAATGGAGAGTGCATGTGAGTCTTCCCAGTGATCTCAGCGGTGAAGATTGTAGTAAAGAAACTACTCTACAAAGGGGACCTGTCCAACATGGACACAATAATAGGCCCAACACATAAAAGGAGAAGGTTGGGGCATGAAGAGTGCTTCATGACATAGTAACATGAATGCAATAAAGGGCATGGCTTAGCATCTGCAGTACAAAAAGAAAAAGAGAAACAACAAAATGAAAATAAAGCTAGGAAAGACGTCACTGGCTTCACACCTGCTGATCTCATGTCTGAGCAATTGATGGTGATGCATCCCCTCTTATGGTCCACCAAGACACTATCACCAGCCAGTACCTGATGCCGACGCTACTACCTACCGCATGGTGAAGGGAGGCCTTCGTTGTAGCCTCACTGAGGTAGGACCAAATGCACTCACATAATGCTCAGGTAGCTTTACGCATCTTGTGGATTGCCATCATGGTCTTAGTCATGGTAGATACCCATTTGAAGGGTCCAAAAGAGGGTCTGTGAGCTAGCCCAAATGACCACAACCCCTTGCATGGAGCAAACCAAGAAGAAGCTACGCCATCACCTGGGAGCAGTTGTTTCAGTTGGCCTTTGCCGCATTTAGGGCAAGTGCGAAGGCATCTAGAAGGCAGTGGATGCTGTCGAGGAGGTCGTCGGGGCTGTGGGATCTCGCGAGCACTATGAGCAATTTTGCATTCTGCATTTACCATTGGATTTTCTAACCATTCCGAATTTATCATTAGATTTTCTAACCATTATAGGATTTGGCAACCACTCGCGCTTCTTATTAAGCCATAAAGCTAGCCTGTGCTTGATCACCTCCCTAGGACCCCAGGCATGTCAAACACTTAGCACGCGAACATTTGTGTTTGCCCAGAGGAATGTGATGAGCTCATGTTCCTATTTGGGAATTAGTCTGACCCTGATCTGAACAGTTATGCTGGGCTCCTTGGGTTCGAGCGGAACATGCTTGATGTCGTCATTCGATTTTGCTGCAACCTTTAGCTTGGAGTGCTTTGTAAGATGTTGCACATTGCCGACATCTCAAGTGGGGACCTGGTCCATAAGCTCAAGGGACTTCTTGTCGCATGTGAGTGCCATTTTCACATCTCATCAGACTATAATGACACCCTTTGGACATAGCATTTTGAGGCATTGATAAACATAGTGAGTAGCTATCAAAATATTTTCTAGAGTGGGTTGACCAATGATAGCATTACATAGTTCTAAAGTTGACCACATCAAAAGCTAATTTCTTAGTTCTAAAGTTGTTCAAAGTTTCGAAGGTAACTGGAAGCAAAACTTGGCTAGTAGGTTTGGCCAAATAAACAGGCACAATACCATGGAATGAGCATCACATCAATTTTATCTTGGTCCTGGGAACTTGCATTTCATCTAGGACATCAGTAAATAAAATATTCAAAGAACTTCCACCAACAACAACTATTAATGATGGCCTCAAGCACGATCAAAAAATGACCAGATTCTATAGATGGGATCAAACAGTCATCTTTTCCAAAAGAAAGAGGGACCTCCAACCATTTAGGCAACTTAGGAATGACAGGAGGAATGATAGAGTTTACCTCTTGTTCGACAACCTTGAGTTATTGTTTTTACTTGTGTGTCGATGAGCCCCTGAAGATGTGGTTGATCATGTGCTCAGGGTCTTGATACGGCATCTCCTTGTCATCCTTGGATGGCTTCTTACCACTTATCTCCCCTATCTCATTGATGGTGGGGAGTAGGCCCTTGCTCGAGTAGTAAGCAACACGCTTCGTCTAGAAGACTAGTTAATTGTGAAGGTGTAGGATTGACTACTACAATCAGAGGGGATGAATGGTTATCGCTACTTTTTGGAGTCTCCTGATGATCAATGATGCTTTCGACTACTGATGATCAACCATTCTGCTCAACTGCCTGCTCGATCGATCGATCTATTTGACCACTTCGCTTGATCACTTTGCTCATTGCCGCATGATCCAAACCACCAGCACACTTCAAGAAAATCAAGAACCTGACTAATTCAAGACTATCTTTATTGCTAGAATTTCATGTATTTACAAAGTGCCCTCACATGCACCCCTAAAAGCTTTCTCAACGAAAGCCCTCACAGAACCGTGTCTATAAACCCATAGGCTTGCCCTGCTTTTATAGGTTAATATCACAAATCATGTCTACCTCAAACACGGTGTAGGATCGGAAATGGCAACAGGGGGGTGAATGGTGTCCTTTTAAAAAATTATCCCCAAAAGTATCCATAATGAACTCTTCTCCGATAGTTATAAGAACTATGAAGAAGACATGCTCATGCACACTGGAATCTTAAACTAATAGAGAAAGAAGCATGGCAATCAAATTAACAAGAGAAACAGGCAACAGAGAAAACCAGCACAGTCTGGAGGGGCCGGTCAGACCATCATATATGGGCCGGTCAGACTGCACCCTGTCCGCCGGTCTGACCGCCCTTATGCGGCCGGTCTGACCGCGCAAGGTCCGGTTTGACCGCCATAACACCTGCGGTCTGACCACTGTTATGCCGTCGGTCTGACCGGTGTTACCTAGCCAGTCTGACCGCCATACACAGACCGATCAGACCGGCCCAAACCCTAATTTCAGGCTGAGCGACTGAAAACAAAACAGTTTTTGCAGATCTTTGACAAATAGGGAAATTGAGTTTTTCCTTCTGATCTTCTTAGCCCAAAACAGCAAGACAACAACCTTAAAAGCAAAGAGGGCCTAGAGAACCAAAGAATGCAACCAAAAGACCAAGGAATCAACTTATGAGCAGAACTGAAGATTAAACTGAAAATGAGTTGATTTCCAAATTCCTTGCCATTCTCAAAACCTTTGCTCATGAACTTTTGCAACTCAACAGGAAATGATGTCACAACATAAATACATAAGTCTGGGAGCAACTTCTAAAGAGAAATCAAAAGCTTCAACCTACCCCTGACATCAAACCCTAGGGAATCAAAACAGACGAAGTAAGCTTCAAAGCAACACACATTGATTTCAAGAATTGCTCTCAGGGATGAACTAGCCAAATGGCTTGGAGGCTAATTCCCACCATTGAGAGCCAAGAAATGTTGCTACACAAGCAAGAAATTAGCTCAAACTAAAAGGGCAGAAATTAACAGAGAATCAACAGAGAACAGAAAAACAAGCTGACATTCTCAAAAGATTCATTACTGAGATATGAATGGTTACATAAGGTTTACAAACACTACGTCCCCATACGCGATTGACAAGAAATGTCACTCACTACATGCTTCTCCATGAGAAGAACACACGCAGAGCTCACACTCCCTCAGACACACATTGGGACCTCTCTGCTCACACTCAGACTTCACGAATGAATTTCACTACTGCCTCCCTCTCCACTTTTGAAGGCAAAAGCTCACCCCAAAGAAGAAATACAAGAAGTGGCATACACTATCCACTCAAACCTCACACACACATATGAGGTAAGGGTCAAACCAGCCCATTTTGGAGGGAAACCAACCTCTCCACTCCACACTTGAGTCAATTGTCCAAATTGCCCTCAAGCATCTTCCCGAAAGCTTCCCGCAACCGGTACCTCACCGTCTAGACCTCGATTCCTCCCTGAGTCTAGTTCGGTCCGCTTCGTTGCACACAAACGCACCCGGCATCCTGACCGTCTGGACCTCTGACTCCTCCCTGAGCCTAGTCCCGATCCGACTCCACCTGAGTCTAGTCCCGATTCGCTTGTCGTTGCCCGTCGTGTCCACCACCGGTAGCTCCAGCTCCGGTTCCTCGTCTCCCGACTCACAACCACCTCACCAGCCTCGATCATTTTTGGCATCACCGACCGTCTGGACCTCAACACCTCCTGTGCCTAGTCCCGGTCCTCCTCGCCTCACCATGACCTAGATCCGAAGTCCTGCAGTCACACAGACAAGCAAACCGTCACATAGCATCGCACGAAACAGCATATCAACAATAGCATAAATGAAAGGTACTCAACCGTAGAATACCCAAAACAAACTCAAACTCACTAACACAATTGTCAATTACTCTTCACAAACATGGGGATACCTCCACATGGTCTCTCACACGGACTTAAAACCTTATCTCTATCGAAAACCAAGGGATCCGAAACCCTTCTGAACATGGGTTTTAACCAAATTCTACCTCTTCCAAGTTATGGACTCCTATCCACAACTCCTAACTCAACACGTGACGAAGCCTCCAGGACAACACCTCCTATATTTTCATCACGCACTATCACCTTCCATGTCAAAGCCTCTTGGACCGCACCGCCCGTAGCTTCTCCACGAATCACCACCTTTGATCTCCACGTGCTCCAGCATGAGCCCGACCACCTCATGTGACATCCTCGACCACCTGGACCTTAGATTTCCCCATCCTAGTCCCGGTCCTCCTTGTCACTGACCATGACTATCACCACGATCACCTGCACATGCAAACACCAAAGAACATTTTGCACCGGCACAAGTTCTTTATAACTTGACCGTCATCAGCACACACATGTATAACACATCCTCATCTATCCATAGACAAGAACCAAACCATCCCGAATACCAACCAGGTCATGCATGACCACAATTTCCACATCTCTAGAAATCACCAACTTCAGATTACTCATTACAACAGGTTACAATAGCTATGCAAGACCAGCCACTAGCTCATCGAGTACTCAGGAAATACCATCGCTTAAAACACTTGAGAATAACAAGCATCACTACCAACCATTGAGTATTGACTACCGAGTACCGATCTCTACGACTAAAACACCAAATCGCTAAGTCTACGACTACTGATCTCCAACCATTCGCTTACCATTGATCACCGAGTACCGCACACACTACCATCTACGAGTAACGAAGTACCAACCACCAAGTACCTACCTGGTATTATGGCAAAGACCACCGATCACCGACCGCCATGCACAGATCAGTCAACCACTGACCCATCAGACATGAGTACTCAAGGTACTTGAAAATCACAAGAGTTGAAGCACTTGTATCAACCATGAATTCTATGAGTACCGATCCTGAAGCCTATGGCAACCAATTGCAAAACCTTCGACTATTAATCGTAAGGTCTATGACAACCGATCAAAAACCTAAGACAACGATAGTAGACAGCAAAGTCTACGAGTATCGACCAGTAAAGTCTGCGAGTATCGAATATCGAGCAGTAAAGTCTAGAAGTATCGAGTATCGACCAGTAAATTCTACGAGTGTTGAGTATCAACTAGGTACTGTAGCTACGACCATGGAAAAGTACTGTAGCTATGACCATTGATTGGTTACTATAGCAGATAACCTTATGACCTCCGATTGGTTCACTATAGCTAAGTTTGATTCACTGTCACTTATGACCAGTCAAATGTTGCTTACCACCAGTCCACTAAGGTAGTAATCTATGGTTACCTACCGTGGTTAAAATCAGATGTGGTCAAAGTTGGATGTGGTCGATGTCTATCATGGTTGAAGTTTGCTATGGTTGAAGTCTACCAATTAGACGTGCCAATCAGACCATCCATCACAAGGCCAATTGGGCCACCATCCGTGGTTGAAACCAGACGTGGTCATTTTGCCATCCTGAAAACTCAAGCATAGAAGCGCATTGACCAGAACTCTTACAAATGCAAATTCCAATAAAACCAAATGTCAACTATTCATCATCAACAAAATGCACGAACATCACATGTTCTAACAATCTCCCCCTTGATGAATACATTGACAACACATCAAATACCCTTGAATGAGAGAATTTGCAAAAGAAACAGACCACAGTCAAAAGAGCACAGAGTGCATAGAACACTCAGAAAACTCCCCCTTAATTCTAGAGAGAAACTCTCCCTCAACACCAGAGAGCGATTTTTCAATTTTTCTTTCTTCCCAAATTTCTTTCTTCCCAAATTTCTTTCTCCCCAAACTCTCAGAAAATTCTCCCCCTTTCTTCTAATTTCTCCCCCCTTTGGCAATGAATCATCAAGAGCTCCAGAAAGAGGATAATTCAAAAAAGGAGCAAAGAGAGAAACATTCAGAAGCTTTATAGACTATCCAAATCAATTTGAATTGATATAAGAGTGTGTCCAAGTCATCTGAATAGAGCAAATTGAGAAGAATCAAGCGGATTGGTGAAGATATCAGCAACTTGAGAATCAGAATTAATGAAATGCAAGACAACATCTCCCTTTTCCACATGGTATCTAAGAAAATGATAGCGAATATCAATGTGTTTGGTTCTTGACTGTTGCACAGGATTTTTAGCAATACTAATCGCACTAGTGCTATCACAGAAAGTAGAACACTATCCAATTTTAAGCCAAAATCCTTAAGAGTAGCTGTCATCCAAAGCAATTGAGAGTAACAAGAAGTAGCAGCTATATATTTAGCCTCAGCAGTTGAAAGTGCAACAGACACCTGTTTTCTAGAAGCCCATAAAACAAGATATGTGCCTAAAAAGTGACATGTGCTAGAAGTACTCTTTCTATCAATTCAACAACCCCAAAAATCTGCATTTGAATAAACTCTATGGGTAAGACATGAGGAGGAAGAGTACCATAAGCCAAATTCGAAAGTTGATTGAAGATACCTGAAAATTTATTTTACCACTTGACGATGTGAAGCACTTAGGGAAGTTAGAAAGTGAGCACACAAATACACAAAAAAAGTGTATGTCTGGCCTTGAAGCAGTGAGATACAAAAGAGAGCCAATTATGCTTCGTATTCCTTTTGATCAACAGGCTCTCTATCTTCATCAGGATCCAATACAGTTGTAGATACTATGGGTGTGAAAATTGGTTTGACTGTCTCTATATCAAAACGATGAAGTAGATCCTTGGTGTACTTAGTTTGATGAACAAGAGTACCGAATTTTGATTGTTTAATATGAAAGCCTAGAAAGAATGTGAGCTCTCCCATCATGCTTATCTTGAATTTCCTGCTCATAATATCTGAAAACTTGAAAACAAGAGCATGAGAGAAGCCACTAAAGATGATATCATCTACATAGATCTGTATGAGTAGAAGATCATTGCCATGCTTGAGGGTAAACAGAGTCTTATCTACCTTGCCCATTTGAAAATAATTTTTTAGCAAATATGATTGAAGTCTATCATACCATGCTCTAGGTGCTTGTTTAAACCATATAAAGCTTTAGACAATTTGTAGACATGATCAGGAAATTTAGCATTCTCAAAACTAGGTGATTGTCTAACATAAATTTTCTCCTTAATATAGCCATTAAGAGAATCACTTTTTACATCTATTTGTTATAGTCTAAAACCCTTTGATGCAGCAAAAGCTAACAAAACTCTAATGGCTTCTAATTGAGCAACAGGAGCAATGTTTCAGCAAAGTCAAGACCTTCTACTTGGGTGAATCCTTAAGCCACAAGTCTAGCCTTATTTCATACAACGACACCATCCTCACTTTGTTTGTTCTTAAAGACCCATTTAGTTCTAATAGTATTATGACCATGAGGAGGAGAGACCAAAGACTAGACTTTATCATGCTCAAAGTTTTCTAATTCCTCGTGTATGGCATTAATCCAAGACTCATCAGATAAAGTGTGACTTACATCTTGGGGTTCAAAAGATGAGACGAAGGCAGAATGAGCATATGAAGCATTGGAGTTATACTTGTTGCGCAGAACTCTCTCGTTTAACTCACTGATCACTTGTTCAGGGGGATGACTTCATTGAATATGTAGAGGTGCTTGTGAAATGGTCGTAGGAGTGGTCATAGATGTAGTCGATGAGATCATAGTGGTCGTAGCGGTCTCTACCTCATGAGTGATCGTAGGAATAACCTTTGAAGGAATGGTCACGGAAGTAGTCATAGGTGTCGTAGAGTGGCTCGGGAACTCCCTGTTGTTGTCGTCAACGTCATAGAATATGTCTTTGAGTGCATCAAAGACCTATATACCTGTATTGTCAGGTCTAGTACTAGGACTTACTTCATCAAAAGTGACCTCGCTGGTCTCAACAATTTTATTAGTCTCTAAGTTGAGTACACGATAGCCTGGAGTGTGAACTGCATAACCAAGAAAGATGCCATCTAATCTAGATTTAAATTTTTCAAGATTGTCATGTTTAAGTATGAAGTATCAATAACCACACACCCTCAGGTGAGAGACATTAGGAGACTAACCAAACTGAAGCTCATAGGAGATCTTATGCAGTTTAGCTCACAAGAATACTCTATTCAAAATGTAACAAGCAGTCGAAACAGCTTCAGCCTAATAATTCCTAGAAGTAGCATGTTCATTTAGCATAGTTCTAGCCATTTTGATCAAAGTTCTATTCTTATGTTTGACCACACCGTTTTGTTGAGGCACTCGTGCTGATGAAAATTGATAGTTTAAACCCTTTCCAATACAAAAAGAAGCAAATGATATGTTCTTGAATTCAGTTCTATTATCACTTCTAATTGCTCTAAGTGCTCCTGGGAGTTCATTGGCAAGTCTAAGAGCTAGCTCTCGAAAGTGACCGAAAGCTTCATCCTTAGAGACCACGAATACACCCAAGAGTAATCACCAACAATAATAAAAACATACCATTTATCTCCAACCGACTGAACCCTAGTAGGACCTACTGTGTCCATATGCAACAATTGACCTGGATAATCAATCATGACAAGAGTGAGTGGAGGATGAGACGATGAGACCATCTTACCATGTTGACAGGGTGAATAAATTAAATTCATTGACTTTTCAATCTTAAGATTAGGAATTCCTCTAACCAGATTCATATTACTAAGTTGAGCAAAATGATCAAAGCCAATACAAGTTAATCTACGATGCCAAGAGAACAAATCTTTAGAGTCCGAAGAAATAAGACACCTAAGATCAAAACAAGCTGAATACGAAAAGTCACTCTTAAACAAGCGACCAACTCGACTAATTTGCATACAAGATCACCAGGTGAATTCAAAATACAGCATGAATGCCTGATCTTTTTATGTGGTTCTTTGTTCACCTTAATTCCCGCTTGGGCTTCTTGATAATCAGGGATACCATCTTAAACATATATCAAGTGTTGTTGCTTGTAGAATGTAGTGGTACTGTGGTAGTGTTTAATTGGTGACATTTGGTGGTGTCACAGGTCAAACTAGTACCAGTGCCGAAAGAACTACGCAGTTGTGAGACTCAAAAGCTTGTCACCGCAACCTTTCGAGTGACTAGTACAAATATGCAGAACAATTGAAACCTTGCACAATTTTTGAGTGTGTTGCCTAGGAAAAAATGGACCCCCAACAATTACAATCACTTGTTGTTTGGCAGTGGTGTAGCTCACAGTTCTAGATGTGTATTTTTGAAGTTCCAGTTGTATTAATTGTTGATTATGTTCGTCGTAAATTTGGGCTTTGAATAATCATGGCACCTACCATAAAATTCTTACATTGGACAATCATCTATTGCAGTATACAAAACAAAACTGCGTTCAGGTGGATCTTCCAGCCATCAAGATCGTGGATAGTGCAGAAGTCACGGAAGAGATTATATTAACATCGTTGAGGCGAGCTCTTGGTCAACTTTCTGCTCTGCAAGCACATGATGGACATTGGGCTGGCGATTTCAGTGGAATTATGTTCATTATGCCTATCTTGGTACGCATTTTATTTGGATATGGCACTATAGTCTGACTTTATTTCCCTAATTATATTTTATAGTGAGCTGGTGCACATTGCTAGGAGAAAACATAAACTTTGTCGTTGGATTGACGAATCTGGTCGTTTCTCAAGTACTTTTCTCGTAACTAATTATTATTTTTAGTAATTTCTTCTCAAAAATATTGGTGTGTTTACTGCCTTTTATACACCTTACATACAGTCTTATCGATAAAACTTATTTAGTAAGAGAATTGATGGTTTGCTACTCTGCATAGTGGTACTTTGGGGCGTGGTACTTTAGGATTACCCACTTGACCAAGTTGACTGGTGTGTTTTGTATAGAACTTATATTACTCAAGTACCCTTTCTAAACTGGTGGTTCCTTGGTTAGACCGGCGGTTGAACTAGTGAACCGCGAACTGATAACCTCACCAGTTTGACGACCAATCCAGTTTCAATAACTATGGATTTGTCTATGTTATGGTTTACGATCTTGATTAAATAGTGTCAAATGTTGGGCGGTTTCAATTTGAAGTTCAGTTCTCAATAGTTATGACCTAATTACTAAGAAATTGCATAATTTGTCAGCAAACAACAATATGGGGATGATGCATTTCTTGCAGATATTCGCTCTATATGTCACTGGATCACTCAACACCGTCTTATCATCAGAACATCGACGTGAGATATGTCGCTATATTTACAACCATCAGGCATGTCAATATCAGTTCTAGTTACTTTTCAATAATAGTATTTGATGTCAAATGCGCATTATTTTTCTATGGCATAGCAAAATATGACAAATTCCGTATGTAATATAATCCATGTAGAATGAAGATGGTGGTTGGGGCACACAAGTGTTGGGACCGAGCACCATGTTTGGATCATGCTTAAACTATGTTACCTTAAGGCTCCTTGGTGAGGCGGGTAAGCATGATGCGTTGACCAAAGCGCGTGCTTGGATTTTATCCCGTGGAAGTGCAGCTGCAATACCACAATGGGGAAAGATATGGCTCTCGGTATGGCATCAAAACAAAACAAACAATATATTATTCTCTGATATATGTATGTTTGTGTGTGTAAATCAGGGCTTCAAAATTGGTATTTGCCTAGATGAAGCAACCTAGATGAAGCAAAATTGGTATTGTGTGTAAATCTATAGTACCTGGATTTTTCATGAAGCAACCTAGATGAGTTTAACCATTTAGTAAGGTAAAATTGGGTACAGGACAACGTGAAATGTAGGCATTTTGTCTAGGACACTCCAAAATTGTGCTTTGGTTAGAAGACACTCCTAAAATTGTGACTATTTTCCACAACACACCGCTGCCATCACCTCAACAAGCAAGAGCGTGCAGGTGAGAAAAATGTCTAATTTGCCCTTGGTGCAATTGTTAAAAAAATAGAAAAACCACTCTTCCTCCCCTTCTCCTTGTAACATTGCGAAATTTTCATTTTTTGCCTATCTTAATGTAGAAGTCATTTCTGACTTGTTTGAGAATTTTCTAGAATTATATGGTTTTTAAAGCTTTTTCCAATTTTTCTAAATGTAAAAGTATTAATTGCGAATAATTAGTGGTTAAAGCTAAAAATATTTTATTTGAAAAGTGATTTATTTGGAATCTATGTCTTTTTAATTTTTGGAGTTAATTTAATAATTTCCTGACTGAGAACATAAGGGGCAATTTAGGCATATGCGAGATATCCTCTGGTTGAAAACACAAAAGAAAATATTATTCTAATCGGTCCAGTGTGCAACGGCAAATGACCAGCATTTTTTAGTGTCTTTTAGCCAAACCACGATTTTGGAGTGTCTTTGCCAACATTTATTTTATGGTTTGCTGTTGAGAATTTTTCTTTGCATAACTAGCTTGAACAACTGCAAAGTGAAGTCCAAACATAAATTACCATTCTAGATGAACTTTTGTTTGTTTACACTAGTACAAAACAAGTTATGTTAGACATCTCATCACAGATAGTTCATGTGGAATCGTCTATACTTTAACTATCTCAGATAGTTCATGGTGAAAACCGTCTCTAAAACTATCACAGACAGTTAGGTTTAAAAGCTGTATGTGATATATCCCATTATCATAAACGGCTTTTAATTAGAACCGTCTATGAAATATCATAGACGGTTTTTATTTACAACTATCTGTGTTTTGTCTATTATCATAGACAACTTTTAGTTAGAATCATCTATGCAATATCACATATTGTTTTATTTACAACCGTCTGTGTTTTGTCCTTTATCATATGAACTACAAAAGCTACTAAGCTAGAACAGATAAGTGTGACCAGTCACTTTTACAAAAAAAATAAATCCAAGTCAAATTTATTACAAAAGTCCAAACAAAGAGATTATTAGATATTGGTCTTTTGGGGTTCGTATGCTTCCTCTTCTACTTTTAGAGTTGGAGGATTAGCGGCTGTGTTCTCAAATACCGTGAAGATTGTCCTTGCCCTCTCCACTTCCTTCTCTAGCCTGGGCAAATTATTAGCTAGGCTATAATCTCAAAGAGGATGCCATGATAAGCTTCCTCAGAATCAGCCGCTTATACTTGATTGACAAGGTTATCAATGTATCTCTCCACTATCGCAAGAGCTTTTTCCGCTTTGCGCATATTGAAGAGAAGAACGAGGCTAAGGGCGGTTTTCCTTTCCTGAGCGGCAACGAGACACCTCCGCCGATGGTGGATGATGAGGTCTAACTGACGGATGGAAGCGACTCTAGGAAGGAGAGTAGGGTGTGAGCGGAGAAGCTGCTCTAGACGTAAGTTATTAGCCGCCTGTGTATGGTTGCAGCCGAACAACTCATGATGGATAGATGAGAGGAAGGATATCAAAAGAATATTAGATGTCATTATTGAGAAATTTGGTGAAGAAGATGAGGGAGATAACAGTTTAGAAGAGATTGAGTTTGTGGTATCAAGGAATTGTATACCGCACTACACATAAAGCCAGAACCGTATGAAAAGTTTAAGGGTCACTTGCATCGAAATATCAACAGGCGGGAGTAGGGTGCACATTTTAAGCGTTATCACAAACGGTTCGTATACCAAACCGTCTCTAATATTGCATTATCACAAACAGTTCATATAACAAACCGTCTCTAATATGTGCATTATCACAGATGGTTCGTATAACAAATCGTCTCTGATATGTGCATTATCACAAACGGTTCATATAACAAACCGTCTGTGATAATGCCATGACACTGATCCATGGCATCTCCCCCAGGATTTCGATATCACCCGTCCATTCTCTTCACATTGAACAGTAGACACCAGTTCCTCCCACCTCTCACCCCTTATTACTCCCCCTCTCCCTTCCCACCGGCAAGCACGCGTGAGTTCCACCTACTGCTCCTAGTTCATCCACTCCTAACTTATTCCAGTATCCTCTCCTCGACGACGCCGACTACCGCCGTGAGCTAGCTCCTCCACCTCCGGTTATGACACTACGGTTCACTGCACAAGACACTTTTGCCGTATGTGTCGTAAGAGTGTCTTGTGTAATGTCACCATTGTGACATAAAGGCGACGCTACCACCGCCTCTCCTTCATTGCCGGTGCTATCCGCCATCCAATCCCTTCCCCTCTCTTCCTTGATGCTTGGATATGAAATTACGAAATTGATGGGTGGCTAGCTAGGGTTTCGGGTTTGTGTACATCTTGTGGTTCCCTCCCCTCTCTTATGGTTCATTAGGTTGTTTAATCTTGTTCACTGTGATTCACTTGTTAATTGTCTCCAACTACAACAGGCCAAGCTTAATTGTACATGTGTGTATTTGTTCATAGATGGTTAATTTATTTTATTTTAGTTAATTGATTTGTGAAATATTTGTTCTTGTTTCTAAAATGAATATGAAATGGATGCTATGTTTCTGCTTGTTTTAGAGGGCATGGCTAGCATTTTCTGAGGCTAGCCAACAAACAGAAATAGATTTAGGAAATAAAAGAATATCACACAGACAGTTTGTACTAGAAATTATCTATGATAATAAATCATAGACGGTTTCAACTATGAACTGTCTATGATAAACCATATATCATAGATTGTTTCTACTAAAACTGTATGTGATAGTCAACAATCACATACAGTTTTTCGTAAAAACCGTCTATGATAGTATGCATCACAGATGGTTCTAAAGCCGCCTATAATGACATCATGTTATTATTGACCCATAAACTCAGACGACTGATGAAACCATCTGTAATAATGTTTTTGATCCTTCTGTGATAATATTTTCTGCAGTAGTGATGTATGTGCTAGCTCGTTAAAAAATCAGCATATAGATCAAAATTCATTAAAACCTTTGATATTTGATGGTGTTTTTAATTGAAATGTGTTTCATTTGAATTATCATGGCATGGTGTATACCTCAAAACAATAAGTTTCTAGAAATAATACTTGAATTTGACTTGAATAGGGCCAGTTAAAATAATGGGGCTTTTGAACTATGGTGCCCCGTTTATATATATGCCTTTTCCGTACTGCCGGGAGTACATACTGCCACTTCTAATATACCACTTAAACGACTATTTTGTACCTTTTGTATCACTTTTGATATACTTACATACTAATTCTAAGATACTTCAATGCGACTTGGTTGAAAATATTCGTCGGAGCCCTTATTTTTGCTATATACACTTTTCCATGTATAAAAAAGTACATACGCAATTATGCTATAAAAGTGGACTTTGATGAAATTTTTCATTAAACTCACTTTGAAGTATCTTATAATCATTATTAGAATATACTCAAATAGATAAAGAGGTATAACAACACCATTAAAGGGGTATATTAGAACTGGGATACGTACTCCAGGAGTATAGAACAATTTTCCTGTATGTGTGTGTGTGCGCGCACGTGCGTATTCGTGTGTATTATAATGTTTTCTGAGTCAATATAAAAGATAATTTTATAATAATTCTAGCTGTAATATGATTTTACATTATACCATAAGAGCATATTTTAATATTAATTAATGTAACAGGTTTTAGCATATTATTCATTTTTACTATAATATATATGTTGAAGCACAGTCAAATGGAGATAGTTCTCAGCTTCTCAGTTTCATAGGGCCTATTTGGTTTCTAGCCAAGAGTAACCAAATATTGGTTGCCAAAATTCCACTTGCAGTTGTTTACTTTGTGTAGAAATTATTATTTCTTACCCAAAGAGGGGTTAATGCAATATATTCATCTTTTTAAATTAAGGTGATCGGTTTGTATGATTGGTCTGGAAATAATTTGATCATTCCAGAATTATGGCTTGTCCCGCATTTTCTTCCGATTCATCCAGGTACTTGTTTCTTTTGTAAGGACAGCTATTACTTCGAATTTCCATACTTCTTGTTACTATCTCAGCAGTCTTTGTTGTCTTCCATTGCATAATAAATGGTTTCAAATGCACGCATGGGTCCAAATCAATCCTGATAAACAACATTTTTTATTACTATCATACATGGCCATAATGACATGTTCATGCATTCACAAGAAGACTGTTGAGATTTATTTCTAACTATACAAGACTCCCAAAAAGTACTTTCGCCATGCTCTGCCTTTGATCAATGCGATGTCAGTCACTCTATGCTGAAATTCAGTTACTACATGAATGAGGAATTCATCATAAGTAATAACCTTTGAGACACTGTGATGAATAGTTGTCCTTTTATGTTTTCATTTATATGTTTTTCTCTTATTGTTGGCATCATGTCTGTCATGGATTGGCTAACTTGTTGCGATTTGGGGTAAATTTCTCAAAACCACAGGTAGATTATCAAAACTATCGGAAAACTATACATCCAAATTTGCATTTTTAGTAAACTTCAAACAATTTAGAAAAATGTTTCAATAAACTTTATCTCTATTGAAACCCATTATATGCAACGAAATCCGATAGGTGAAACCTACTTGTTAGTGTAATTGACAAGTGGGGCACACCTGTGAGCACGTGTTATATTGACATGATAGGTGGGTCTCACTTATCAATTCCATTGCATCTATCAGGATTCAATGGAGTTGGATCTTATGATGAGGCAATGGGGTCCCGATCTTCCGATAGGATGATAACTATCGATTTTGGTGGAGGTGACTCTCACGATCCGACTACAACCGTACGACGACGCTTGCGCCTTAGCAATCGCTGAACCAACCCCAAGATGTTATCAACCGTGCCAAGAACGCGGTTGACCTGACCACGAAGGTCTATTCCTGCATGCAACCGAAGAACACGCAAGAACAAGGATAGTGAGCAACCTGAAACTTGCTAGATATAAAAGTCGCACAAGGATAGTTGAGGTTCTGTAACACGAATCTGTTGGTCTAGCCGACACAAGAGACAACGTGGAGTTTGCACATGGGGCTAAACTGATCTAAACAAAACCTAACCCTAAAGGCTATGGATATAAGGCTTATATAACCCCTTGTGACGTCCACAAGGTCCCCAAACTGAGTACAACTCAACCCGACATTGTATTAGACTCAAACTCATACAAAAAAGAAACCCTGATTTTTCCATCGTCACATTGTTTTGGATATTACGGCGCGACCAGAAGGGTTCTGAAGCTGGGGCCTTACTCATTGGATGGGCATCGAAATAAGCTTTCAAACAAGCCCAAGAACACCTGAATCGGACTCTGTTTGTGAAAGTTATGGCCGTTTTACTATAGGCCTGTCGGGCTGTCCCGAACCGAATCCGAATTGAGTTCTGAGTTGATTCCGAGTTTGATTTCGGTTGGGCTTGAGGAAATTCCGAATTGGGCTTGGAAAGCTCATCCAAAACATGGGCTTTAAGTTCTTGGGCCTCTCCCCTTTTGCTCTCCCACTGTATGGGCTTCTCTTTGACTTTCTTCTTCCTTGTTCTTCTCCATTGCTTTGACGTCAGCCTCCCTCTCGGTTCGAAAGTATTCAATTTGTCAAACCTGAGAATGAACATAGTAGTTGTAACATCCTAAATTTTCAGGTATTCAAAAGTGTGGAGTTTTTTTAAAAAAATTTCTTGCATTTTGCTAGCACTCAAATTTCTTCTGAATTCTTATTGGAAATCTTTTTGAGTTTTGTGCATACAAATTAATAATAAAAATAAAATACTCCCAAATGCAAATAATAACCCTGTAAATTATAAAAATAGAGAATGTCATTACAGGTCATGAATTCAAAATACCAACGTCTTGATTTCAAATTCAGGTTAGTAAAATGAAAAAAAAATTAGAATATACCCCTAAATAATTAAACCAAAATACAAGGGCAAAAATTAAATAAAGTGAAAAAATAGAGAAATATTAGATTTGGTATTGAGATATGTGAACCAAGATTTGAATTAACATTTCCAAAAATTTAAATTAGAAACCCAAATTTTAAGTTTTGGCTTAAAGCTTTCTCTTTCCCCTTCTTCCCTTTCCCTTTTTACCTTCTCTATTACATGTGGGCCATCCTTCTTTTTATCTTCCTCCCTCCTTCCACCCGTTTTCTTCTCTGCCCGTGGGCCCCCTCCCCATTTTTCCTCCCTGTCTGATGGGACGAACGCCGTAGCCCCTTTCTTTTCTGCTCCCACTGCGCACGGTCTTCTTCCCCCTGCTGTCACCCGAGCGCCCGCGTCATGCTCCTTTCCCCCATCTCCTGTGCGCGCATCAGCAGGCCCTGTCACCCCCATCGTGAGATGCACGAACTGTTTCGTAGACTTTGGATCGCCGCCAGCGCGGCTCCGCACTGGCCCTCGCCCAAGCCTGCGTCCAGGCATCTGGGTCACCGTGGCCTCCGCGCCCGCGGCCTTCGCATGGCGTCGAGTATCCCCTCATCTCAGCGTGCCTAGGGACTCCGCGCAGTCGAAGGCTGCCTAGGAGCCTCCTCGCCCGCGACTGCCATGTGGCTTCGAGACTTCGCGTCACGGTCTCCGTTCCGCGAGACTCCGCTGCTAGGGCGTATCCATTATCCATTCATTCCCCGCGTTGCATCCATTCCATTCCATTCCATTAGTGCTTACATGCATCTCACGATTGTATGCCATGCTTACGTGTATTAGCCTTGCATGTGGGTGCGCAGTAACTGCAAGCGCCAGCGTAGTAGTAGGCATGGTTGCATGTAAGCGTGTGCTAGCGCGCAGCGTTAGTAGCATTAACGTGTTAATTGGTATAAATTACTGCTAACTGGTATCTGTTGTAGACGTGTGGAGGCTAGTGCAGTACATATATAAGTGTACACGTACTTGGAGCAGTCTGCGGAGACGCCGCTGCCACATGGGATGTCGACGCCGCACTTAGGGCCTGTTTGGGAGAGCTCCACCAGCTCCAGATTCACAAAAAACAGATCCGGATTCAATTTTGCTAGCCAAACAGTTCTAGCTCCAGCAGCTCCACCGTGTATCTGCTCCACCAAAACCATGGATCTAACTCCAGATTCACCAAATTGGTGGAGCACCTCAAGGGGTGCTCCACCAAACTCAAGTTGGTGGAGTTGGAGAAAATTACCCACCATGCCACTGATTACACACAAAAAACGGTTCGTTCTATTTCATTCTTCTTCTCCGCACGCGACCTCCTCCCTCCTCGCCGACCGCTTCCTCCCCAACTCCCTCCTCCGCTCCCTCCTCTCGGCCTCCCCTCTCCGCGCCCTCTGCCTCTTCCCCCGCCTCCGCCGCCTCCTCTCCTCCTCCTTCCTCCCCAACGCCTACACCTTCTCCTTCCTCCTCACCTCCGCCGTATCCATCCCCGCCAGCACTAGCTCCGCTTCCCCCTCCCCTCCTCTCGCCGGCCTCGTCTCCTCGCTCCACGCCCTCGCCCTCCTCCTCGCCTGCGACGCCCATGCCTTCTTCCTCCTTGAGATGCCTCCCCACGCGATGAATTGAGAAATCACCACTTGAATCCACCGCGCATGCTTCTTCTCCGCCTCCGGCCGGCCACCGCCACCGCCCCCTCCTCAAGCGGTCCCAGGCCGATTTCTCGCGGCAGGAGCTGCCCCTCGGTGTCCCGAAGCCACCCCCGTGGTCGGTCGCCGCCCTCCGCCGCCCAAGCTTCCCCGCCACAGCGACCCGGCCACACCGCCGCATGCGCTCGCTGCCGGCTCACCTCCGTTCCCCTCCGTCAACTTCGACCACACCGGTGAGCTCCCTATACCTCACTCGTGCTTGCGCACACCTCACCTCTTTCCCCCTCTCCTCCGACCGCCGGCGCTCCAGTTCCTCCTCACCTCCGGCCAGCCGCCTCACCGCCCCCCAGCCGCTGCTCCGCCTCCTCCTCTTCTCCGCCTCCTCCTCTGCCGCGCGCCGTGCCCGCCCAGCCGCCGTGCCGTGCCCGTGCGCGCCGTGCTCTGCCGGCCGGGAATTCTTTTTTTTCATTTTGCCCCCTGACGCGTGGGGCCCAGGTGGAAGTGAGATAGAGAGGGAGGTGGAGCTGTACCAAACACTTTGACGAATCCCAGATCCACGATGGAGCTGCTCCACGGTGGATCCAACTCCAGATTCACCTTCTAGGTGGATCTGGAGCTGGTGGAGCTCTCCCAAACAGGCCCTTAGCGAGAATGCCGGTGGCGAAGTCGGGCTTGATGCCGGCCATGCCGCTCGTCTGCTGCTGCCGTCTTCGAGCCAAGTACGTGTTGGCGAAGTCTTCCCCGAGTGGGAGCCCTCTGCGCCGCAGCTCCGCGACGCAGATCTCGCCAACATGTGTCGAGCCTACGCGACGAGCTTCCGCGAGTCTCCGCGCGGGGTAGCGCCTCTGCGTCGAGCCTCCGCGCCGAGTCTCCTCGCCTCCACGAGTATGTACATATGTGCCGTCCGTGCGTATTCATACATACATGCAGGGCGGCAAGCTCACACACGTATATCCAGGCATGCATAAATATCTATCCATGCATACGTCTATGCGTATATCCATGCGTGCACTCCTAGCCATTCACGTACATGTATCCATGCATGCACAAACACATCCATGTATTCGCGTTTATGCATCCATGCATGCGCAAGCACAAGCTTCGGAGAGCCAGTTCATTCAGCGCGGGCGTAAGCGAGCTTGAGGCAGCTCTACCGTGCTGGCACGCCGGGCTTCGGCCGCTCACCGTCGGCGCCGCCGAAGACGGGCTTCGGTCTACGCTCGCCTCCGCGACACCCCGAAGACCGGCTCCGACTCTGCGTAGAAGATGGGAGTCCGGGACGCTGGGAAGAAAGCCTACCATGACGCATGCATGCCGCTGCCCCAGGAGCGTGTGGACCTCCACGACGCCCATCTTCGCATCGGTCGAGGGCCCCACCTCGCCTGGCGACCGCGGAAGCTCGCGGAGTCTTCGCCTCTGTGCGACGTCCTATGGACCTCCGTGGCGCCAGTCTTCGCATCGGTCGAGGGCCCCACCTTGCCTGTCGCCCGCGGAAGCTCGCGGAGTCTTCGCCTCTGTGTGACATCCTGTGGACCTCCGTGGCACCAGTCTTCGCATCGGTCGAGGGCCCCACCTCGCCTGGCGCCCGCGGAAGCTCGCAGAGTCTTCGCCTCTGTGCGACGTCCTGTGGACCTCCGTGGCGCCAGTCTTCACATCGGTCGAGGGCCCCACCTTGCCTGGCGCCCGCGGAAGCTCACGGAGCCTTCACATCGACGCCTCGGGGACTTCGCCGGCCTTCGCCTCGCCTCCGCGGAGACTACGCCGGCCTTCGCCTCGACGCCACGGGGACTTCGCCAGCGGGCGGCGCGAGAAGCGGTCGGAGAGCGGCACGATGCTGCACAACTGCACGGCGGCGACGCACCCGAACTTTGAGGCATACACGGGCAAGATCAGCACCCACATGGCGTGGCCGTGGAAGGGGTACTCGTGGACGCTTTACATCCAGAACGAGCTGGGCGCGCCCAGCAACCCCACCGGCCGGCTCGAGTGAAACAGCAGCCTCGACTGTGAGACGCTCTTCTATGCCGAGGTGGGCAACCGCAGCCCCGGCGCTGACACCAGCAAGCGTGCCAAGCGGGGCGACGTCAAGACCGTCTCCTACGAGGTTCGCCTCCGCACGCACCTTCACCGCCCGCAACGTGCGGAGGCTTGCCTCCGCGCGCAGTCTCCAGACTCTAAATAAGACGTAGCGCGAGGTCCGCCTCCGCACGCACTCTACGGAGTATAAATAAGACACAAGACAGCATGCATGCAAACCAGAAGAAACAGCAAGCCCTCAAAAAGCGTGGACAAGAATGATCTGACACCAACTTAATTTTGAATTGTTGACATGACTTCAGACTTTAGAGGCTGCTAGTACAAGTTCAGGTCACTCCTGAGCAAAAATCAGACTATGACCCTAAAACAGTTCCTGTTGCTGTTATCTCATTCAATAGAGCTAAGCTTGCACCTGTATGCAAAATTACAAACCTATAATAGAGATGCAAAACATGTCATATTCATACATACGCAATTCGTTCGAGCAGATCAGGCCTAGCTTAGGTAGGGTGCAAATTAAGGGGCTTCGATTTATCCACCCAAGCTTTCAGCCAGGCAGGTCACCTTCCGATTGGATTCTATATGTATGGATTGGGCCAAAGCCAGATCATCTTGTAATTGGGTTCCATTAGAACAGCCCAGATCGGTCGAACGGTTGTTCAAGCACACACCTCAATTGACGTTGACCCAAGGATTTTTCTTCTCTTTTTTGGGTTGTCATCGATTAATTCCGAAGGATTGAACACACAATTGGCAATGGAAGACTAGTACCAGAATTTGATCTAAAATTTAATTTAAAACCATTTCTAGATAAGTGTTCTACGTCTTGTACAAAACCTGGCAGTGTTAACTGCTAATTTCTGTCACAATGGAAAGCATAGAAGACATAGTCCAAAGAACCCAAATAATGGTGGTATGCCACTCCCGATGAAGATCCTTCAATCAGGAAAGCTTGGCTAGGTGTCACGGAGATGTTCGATTGATTGCCTGTACAAACAACAATTATTGGACACAAATTGTGGCTTACATAAATAAATGCACTAAAAGAAAGCAATATTCCACGTTGGTTTGAATCTCAGAAAGATACCTCAAACTATAGTAAGTGCACCATCAAGAGAACAAGAAACTTATCTAACCAAATGGTCCACAATCAAGAAGTATTAAAAGGGCAAATACAGAACATGAACATGGATAGCTCTTACCTAGCAGCTATATAAGTTGCAGTTAATTTAACTCTTGTCATGCTGTTTATTCTTCCTTTTATGTTTTGGTTTGACAGCATCTTTCAGACTCTTAGGCGATCTACTTTCCTGGGCCCCATCTGACTCTCCAGCAGCCCCAGAATTTGATGCACTTTTCAC
Organism: Dendrocalamus latiflorus; assembly: GCA_017311315.1. Taxonomy (NCBI): domain Eukaryota; kingdom Viridiplantae; phylum Streptophyta; class Magnoliopsida; order Poales; family Poaceae; genus Dendrocalamus; species Dendrocalamus latiflorus. The sequence continues at coordinate 30,595,969 of CM029664.1, forward strand.
CCCAGGATTAGATTCAGTTAGCATTGGTTCGACATCCTCATGCTTGGTGTCCTTTACTACAGATGGTGGCTCTGCATAATGCAAGGAAAATTATCAGAATGATTGGTATGCTGTCATATGAGAGAATCATTATTGTCCCAGTTAAGATCTGAATAGAGCAATGAAACACGACCTGGTTTTGGATTTTTTTTTTTAGTAATTAGTATGCTCAGTAAAACAGGACAACTGGAAGGATATTGGTGGACTGGCAGGAGGCAGAGTTATACATGTCAAAATTTCAAAAGAATCACGTAAACAGATAATCATTGGTTCACTCAGCCATAGAAAAACCTGGATATTGGATCACTCAGCCAAAGCATGTTTAGAAACAAGGAGTGTTACGTGTTTGAGACATTTCACAAAGATGGTATTTTCATGGTTAGTAAGCACTACACACTACAAATGCCAACTAAAGCATGATTCAAGACTAGGAACATTAGATGTTTGAGACTTCATTAAGATGATTTCGCATAGTTAGTGATCACTCAGACATGCACAAAATACAATTTACAACAAAACAAAAAAGAATAACAGGCAAACAAAATTAACAGTACCAGGCGAGATTCTGAGGGAACTTAATGAAACTCCTTTAGAGTATGGATCCCTACATTGCAAAAATTAGGACCGGTTGGCACAACTTGTGTCAATCAAATATTTAACTCTAGGATTTAGAAAACAAATACAACGCTCCAATAACTACCAATTTGATGGGCCACCAATGAATGTGCATGTTTGTTTGTGTTTAACAATTTGGTCCCCAGTCAAGGATGAATTCCTTTGTATATTTTGATGATCCTCATCACCTTTGCTTATCTGCTGAACATCACTGCATGTCTTTGCAGTTTCAGTTTCCAATGCACCATGTGTGCTCTCCTTCATTACATCAGGAACGTGACTATTTTTAGGCACTGAGGCAGGCAAACGCTTTATTTTCTGGAATGGCCTTGCATTGGTGTACATCTCAACCTGAACAAAAAAGAATAAAATAGCTTCATGCTTAGGATGAAATGCGATCCAATCATCGAAACAGAAGGGTGATCTGAAGCTCTATAGTTTCACACTTCATAAAGCACTAAATCGGGCATATAAACTGCAACGCCATAGCAGTGATGCTGCTGACTCACCTTGTTCTTTAATTTGCTTGTTATATCAGCAGCCTTAACTGAAGCAATTCTTAAACATTGCATGTAACACTTGACATGACACCCTCTCCACCAGCTTTCTGAATGGCACAGATATCACCATTTGAGTTAATTGTAGCAGCATTCTTCCTCCCATAACAGCTTCTTCCTTGTATGTTGGATCGATAACCTACACACACAAAATTCAGTCAAACAATGTAGTATGATAAGAACAAAACATGACGGCCGATAATAATAGGCCCTCTCATCTTTAGAAATATTGGAACATACCATGATATTACCCTCATCAAAATATGCAAACACTACTACAAAAAGGGTCATCACAGACTGTTCGGAACTGTCATCACAGACGATTTTCTGAACTGTCTGTATTTATGTGTCAATTATAATTGGAGGTTATCGTAAATGGTTTGTAAGCCGTCTATGATAAAAACAATATAAACAGTTTGTAAATAGAACCATCTGTGAAGAAAATTATTAAAGATGGCTTGAACCAAAAACCGTCTGTGATACTCACACATCACAAACGGTTCTAGTTACCAACTATCTGTGATTGGGGAGTATCACAGACAGTTGGTATATAGAATCGTCCGTGATAGTCCTTCCTAAATGGTTTGTAGCACAAACCGTCTGTGATAGTTCATTCTATACCTAAATTTTTTCTGTTTTTTGGCTAATCTCAAGAAATAATGTTACATATGCCCTTTGAAAACAAGCAAATACAGTGGCAAACACAATAGCACATTCTATTTCCATTAAGATTAGAATCTACCATTACAGCACAACAAGATAACGAACCTAACACAGCAAGAATATATAAGAAGCAGAGATCCTGGCAGACAGTAGAAGCTGAATGCAGCGCGCGATATCCTTGATGTCTGCCATCAAGGAAGAGAGGGGAGGGCATTGGATGCCGGCCGGATATCACCAGCAATGGAGAGGCGGCGGTAGCGTTACCTTTGTGTCTTGATAGTGAGATTGCATAAGACACTCTTACAACACTTACGACAAGAGTGTATTGTGCAGTCGACCGTGGAGTCACAACGAAGGAGCTAACTCATGGCAGTAGTCGGCGTCATTGAGGAATAAGCTAGGAGTGGATGAACTAGCTAGGAGCAGCAGTGCGGTGGAGGGGAGGATGCAGAAAGCTAGTGGATGAACTCACACGTGACTACCGGTGGAAAGGGAGAGAGGGAGTAATTAATAAGGGCCAAGCAGTGGGAGGAACCGGTGCCTACCATTTGATGTGGAGAGAATGGATAGGTGAGATCAAAATCCTAGGGGATACGCCAGATCGGTGACGTGTCAATATCTAAGATAGTTTGTTATACAAATCGTCTGTGATAATGCACATATTAGAGACAGTTTGTTATGCGAACCGCCTGTGATAAGTCACATATCAGAGACAGATTGTTATACGAACCATCTATGATATTAATATCAGAGACAATTTGGTATATGAACCGTCTGTGATAACGCTTAAATATGCACGCCCTAATTCAGCTCTTCTAAACTATCCTCTCCCTCATCTTCTTCACCAGATTTCTTAATAATGGTATCTAATATTCTTTTGATCTCCTTCCTTTCATGTATCCATCATGAGTTGTTCGACCGCAACCTTACACAGGCAGCCAACAATTCTCCTCTACTCACACCCTGCTCTCCTTCCTCGACTTGCTTCCATTCGTCAGCTGAACCTCATCATCCACCGTTGGTGGAGGTGTCTTGTTGCCGCTCAAGAAAGGGAAACCGCCCTCAGCCTCGTTCTTCTTTGTAAAGTGTACAAAACGAAAGAAGCTTTTGCGGCAGTGGAGAGACACATAGATAACATTGCCGATCAAGCAGAAGCAGCCGATTCTAAGAAAGCTTATAATGGCATTCTCTTTGAGATTATGGGTCATGCTAATGATTTCCCAGGCTAGAGGAGGAAGTGGAGAAGGCAAGGACAGTCTTCATGGCATTTGAGAACTCAGCGGCTAATCCTCTAACTCCAAAAGTTGAAGAAGCACATGAAGCCCAGAAGAATAAGATCTAGAAATCTCTTTTTTTAGACTTTTGTAATAAATTTACTTTGAATTTGTCTCTCATCTCAGTAGTTTCTATAGTTCATATGACAAAGGACAAAACACAGATGGTTGTAAATAAAAACCATTTGTGATAGTTTCATAGACGGTTCTAATTAAAAACCGTTTGTGATAGTTTCAGAGATAGTTTTAGCCATGAATCGTCTGTAATAATTAAATCATAGATGGCTTCACATGAACCGTCTATGGTGAGGCGTTCAGTATAGCTTGTTTTGTAGTGGTAAATGGTTACAGCTATGGGGAGATGATGAATCGTTAGAGGTAGTGGATTCCTAACCTGTAATATTCATCAAAAAATAAAATGTAAGATCATTTTCGTGTTAGTGTCAACAAAGGGTCCAGCATGTGAGAGTCAACAATGGGGGTTGTGTTTGTGCTTGCACATTACAGGAAGGTACGGGAGTCATATAAATTAGCTGCTTCACATTATACTGACACAACAAACTAGTGAATGTGATGTTTTACAGCCGAGCTTGAACTATGAGAAATGTATCAGCAAGACAATATACAATATAACACCTTACAAGATTTATATATACTTACCACAGGGCCATCTACTGCAACTTGTTGACCATATTCCCCTCCAACCGTGCATTCAGGCCTCCGGAAAGTAGATAAAGCAGCCAATGCAGCAATGTTAGCTCAATCAATGAGATTCCTGAAGGGTAAAACCATGGCATTTGGCACGTTTAGCACTCTAACCGGAAGTGTTCACGCATTAATTTCATCCGTAGACACGCACAGACCAGACATGCTTCCCGGCAACAACACAAAGGGACTCCATATCCACAGTTCGGCTCTCCCTAAGAAACATCGAAAAACCTGATTAGGCTTTCACACTTAACACTCTAGGATGGAACGACCAAAAAGCAATTAGGAGACCTTAGGCCCAGCTCAACTGCCGATTCCAACAGCAACCTCATTAGATGCACGCGCAAACCACATACACATGCACATCGAAGCAAAGCCGTGGCACCAAGATCATCAACTGGTCACTACAGTGGTTGCAGCGGCTCGTGTCATGCGCGACGAGAGAAGAAGGGATGGTGATGGGGATGGAGATGGGGTTGAGCTGAGGAGGCATCTGCCAAACTTGATGTTGAGGTAGTGAAAATCGAAGGGGTGACGGCCGTCGACACATTGGTCGGACTGGAGGGCGTACTCGATGAAGTCCCACTCGTTCACCATCGAGTGCCACCGCTGGTCCCCGCTGCTGTCTCCTCCGCCTCCCCGTCACTGTGTATACTAGTCCTCCACCGTCTCCCCTCCGTTGACAACTCCGACAGCCTCACGTCTCCACTCCACTCCGCTCGACTGATCTACGGCAAAGATCAGAGGTAGGAGAGCTGGCCAGGGGTGGCGAGCAGAGGAGGAGGGTGACGGTAGAGGGGAGAAGTGAGGGGCCAAGTCGCCGAGATCTGCGGGGGAAGCGGCAGCAAGGAGGAGTGAGATCTGCGGGAAAGGCGGCAAAGGAGAGATGGAGGTGGAGTATGATTAGATTTATATAGGATTTGATGACTCGATCTAGGACGCTGGATATCCATCGGATAGTAGGATTTGATGGCTCAATGTGGAATGTTGGCTCATCATCGGACGGTATAAAATCTGACTAATTCTTTTGAACATTGATTATAGGATTTGATAACTTAATCTAGGACATCGGATCTCCATCGGACGGTCTAAAATCTAACTAGTTTTCATCTAAACATCAAATATATGTGCACGCTTGCTTATTTTTGGCTTGTTGTCCTCATTTTTAATTCGGCCACTTAGGCTCCCTAGGCACTAGGCCCCACCTCACCGCCCGTCTAGCACCTAACACCTTCTTGGACATTGGGTTTTTAGCTGCTACTGCGGGGTGTGATGTGAGAGCTGATTTGCCTAGCAGCAAGCCAAAAACAACAAAAACGCAATTTGACTCCCGGGTTTGAGCGGCTTGTGTTGGTTTGTTAGTTGGGCTAGGTTGGCCTTTCATTAATGCCACTGGTTAGTTGGGCCCAAACTGGCCAGTTCGTCCATAGGGAAGAAGTAAGGAAGTTGGTAGGCGAGGGAAATTGGGTGCTGCAGCATGCGATGTCCATAGCAAGGAGCCCGTGGGCCCTGTGGCGGTTGTGGAGAGGAGCTCGTGGGCACTGGTGAGGCGGTGGTGGTAGTAGAGAACTCAGCAGCCATACTGTCAGCTAATGGGTTAAAACCCAACCCAATCCATATGAGACAAGGTCAACTTTCTAGCCTAGCCCAACCCACAAAAGATTTTTTACAACCCCACCTAACCCAGACCACCTTCCACTTAAACCCAAGCCAGCCCAACCCAAACCATCGGATACTTAAGCCCAACCCAACCCGAACATATAGGTTCAACCCACTTCCTAGCCCATTTACCAACTTATCACTTATTCATGGGATAAAGCCACAACCGCTACAATAGAGATGGATAATTGGATGGTTTTTCCTGCCTTTGCTGGTTTGCCAACCGGATTTCGCCTTTTGGGACATGGTCACTGGGATCTAGGGTTGCCATTGGGTAGGGTATGGGTAACCTAAATCTATACCCAATTTTATCCATACCCATCTGAAGTAATATTACCCATATTGAAATGAAAAATGGTATATAAAGGAGAAGGAAAGAGAGACATTAAGTCAAAGAAGCTTATGAAGGTGGATTTCGTAAAATTTCGGTATTTGGAATTTCAACCTCACGTTCACGCCACAAAAGTTTCTTAAAATCAATTGAAATTTATTGGAGATGATTATATGTGTAGGGGGCTAATCTATGCAAATTGGTAGGGCTAGGCACACACGTGAGCCCCACATGCTTTTATAGGAAGCTTTTGTAAAACTTTAGGATTTGGAATTTCAACTTCATGTTCATACCATAAAAGTTTCTCGAAATCAATTGAAATTTATTGGAGATGATTCTGTATGTAGGAGAGCTACTCTATGCAAATTAGTAGGGCTACTCTATGCAAATTAGTAGGGCTAGGCACACACATGGGCCTATATGCTTTCATAGGAAGCTTTTGTAAAACTTCGATGTTTGAAATTTCAACCTCACGTTCAGGCCATATGTTGGATCGAAATCGGCAACAGAGGGGGGTGAATGTTGCTTCTTTAAACAATTAACCCCCAAAGTATCCACTCAAAAGACTTTTCTTCAAAAGCTAGGAAGACTAAGAAGAACAAGAATAAAAGCTCAAGGGAAAACCAGAGAAGAGATCGGCAAGAAAAACAATTAAATGAAGCTGCTGAAAAGGAAGGCTCATAGAAAAATACCAAACCGGTCAAACCTCCCTGTAAAGGCCAGTCAGACCGCTCAACATGGGCCGGTCTGACCGCCGGTAGTGGGCCGGTCAAACCGCCCTGTTAACGCCGGTCTGACCACCACCTCTACCCCGGTCTGACCGCCAGCCATCATGCGGTCTGACCGCCACAATAAATACGGTCTGACCGGTTACACTGAAATTTTAGGCAGGCCCGACACTGAAAAATCCTGAAGAGGTGAAACTGGCAGATTTCAAGAGGTTCTGTGAAATTAGATGCTCTTCTCAGACCATAAGCTCAAGAATATGTTCCAAATAGCCCTGAGACCTTTGGAATCCAAGGATTTCACTAAGAGAGCCACAAATCAAGAATTTGACAAAAAAATTGAAATTCCTACAGAAGATTGGTTTATTTCCAAATTGCTCATCATACACACACCTCTTGCTTATGAGCTTTTGCAAAAGGCTGAGCAATGATCTTAGCACTTAGAAGCCCAATTCTCAAGCCACTTAAAGAAGGAAATCAGAAGATCCAAGTGTGCTCTGGCATTAAACCCTTGGAGAGAGAAAACAGAAGATCCAAGTGTGCTCTGGCATTCTTCTGTTGTGCTCTTGGGGGTTTAGCTGACCAATTGGTCTTGAGACATCGTCCCATCACTGAGGAAACAATTTTACATGAACTTGACAAGAATCAAACTCTAGAACACAAGAACAAATGATTCAACAGAGAGCACCAAAAACCAAACAGGAACTGAGACAAATGAGAAACCAAGAGGATTCACTACAAATTATTATATGAAGGTTACAACCACTCAATGAGTCCCCATACGTAGTTGGATACAAGAAGAATCACTACATGCTTGAAGAGAAGAACTCTCACGCAGGAGACTCCAGAGCTCTCAAAGCCAAAGAACTCACGAACACACACAGGAGAACATGGGCAACAGAAAGAGACACCCGTCTGTAGGATCGGAAATGGCAACAGAGGGGGGTGAATGTTGCCTCTTTAAAATCGCCCCTCAAAAGTATCCACAAGAAAGCACCTCTCCGATAGATATGAAATCTATGAAGAGAAGGATTCTGGCTCTCTGGAAATCATGCCGGAAACACACAACATACTACTACAAAGAAAAGAAATGAAGAGATAAAATCAACACTAAAGAAAATAAAATGCAGCAGACAACAGGGGCCGGCCGGTCAAACCGGTGTGCAGTGGCCAGTCAAACCGCCCGCACACCGCCGGTCTGACCGGGTCCATAACGCCGATCTGACCGCCATATTACCTCCGGTCTGACTGCCCATGGTTCAGACTGAGGCCGAGTAGCAGACTGAAAACTGCTGAAACTCTAAAGTTTGCTCAATTCAAATGAAATAAAGAAATGCTTCTATTCTCCACAGACCATAAGCTCAAGAACTTGTTTCAAATAGCATTGGGACCTCAGGAAATCGAAGATTTCACCAAGAGAGCTAGGAAACAAGATTTTGAGCCAAAATCTGAAAATGAAATGAGAGAGAGTCTAATTTTCAGATTTCTCTCAAATCTCCCATTCTTTGCTTGTGATCTTTTGCATTTCACTTAGCAATGGTCTCTGGGCTAGGCAAACTAAATCTCAAGTCAACTTATGAAGGGAATCAAGAGATTCCAAACTCCCCTGCATGGAAACCCTAGAAATCAAGAGACAGAGCAAATGAGCAAAAAGGGAATCTTTGCATTTTCAATTGAACTCTAGGGAGTTTATCTGACCAAATGGTCTTGAAACCTCATCCCATCACAGAGCAATTCATTTTACTACTCCTTGCTCAAAGAACCAGTTCAAACATCAAAATGAAGAAAATTGGCGAGAGCAGCAAGAACTGAGAAATGAACTGAACCACTCAAGAACTCAAATAAATTCATTGGAATGGAGATGAATGATTACAAGTAGGTGAACTACATCCCCATACATGATTAATACAAGGAAATCACTACATGTTTGAGTCTACACGCAGGAGCTCACATACACATCTCACTGCTCAACTCAAACACACTCCAGACCACTCCTTTTCTTACCACTCCATTGCTAGCTGCCTCTACTCAATGGAATGCCTGAATGGATGATAACAACCAGCTGCATACACTTCCCCTTTTAACTCCAAGCAAACACCCACAAGGAGAAAAATCAAGAAGTGTCATACAATGCCCACTTCCTCACCTCACACACCAAATGGGGCAAGAAAGTCAACAACCAGATTTTGGAGGGAAAACACCTCCTCCACTCATTTGCTTGAGTCAATTTACCAAATTGCCCCTCAAGCACCTTCCCGGAAGCTTCCGCCTCCAGTACCTTGACCGTCTGGACCTCGACTCCTCCCTGAGTCTAGTCCGGTCCGCTCTGCTGCACACGACCGCACTCGGCATCCTGACCGTCTGGACCTCCGACTCCTCCTGAGCCTAGTCCCGATCCTCTCGCCACTACCCGTCGTGTCCACTCGACACCGACCGAGACCTCCGACTCCACCTGAGTCTAGTCCGGGTCTGTTCTGTCGCCCACGACCGCAACCGACATCCAACCGTTCTGGACCTCTGACTCCTCCCAGAACCTAGTCCCGGTTCTTTCGTCGTCGCCTGTCATGTCCGTCACCGGTAGCTCCAGCTCCGGTTCCTCGTCTCCCGACTCGCAACCACCTCACCAGCCTCGATCATCTTCGGCATCACCGACCGTATGGACCTCAACACCTCCTGTGCCTAGTCCCGGTCCTCCTCGCCTCACCATGACCTAGCTCCGAAGTCCTGCAGTCACACAGACAAGCAAACCGTCACATAGCACCGCACGGAACAGCATAATCCATAATAGCACAAGTGAAGGTACTCAACCCTAGAATACCCAAAACAAACTCAAACTCACTAAACCACCGTCAATTACTCATCACCAACATAGGGATACCTCCACATGGTCTCTCAATCTCCCCCTTGATGAGTATATTGACAAACACCGAAAAATCATAAGAATTGAGTTTGTTTGGAAGTCAAACATGGTCCAAAGGAAGAAAATGATGCTAATGACCATGTTGACACGAGGAGCAAAAGAAAGAGCAATTTTTCCTCAAAGCTCCTAAAACCCCCTTTTGGCAATAAAGTCATCAAGGTTCTTGGAGGAAAATAAATCATGATGTGGCTGAATTTTATTCAATGCTAAGCAACTAGAGCCATGAAGATTATCCAAAATGACCAGTTAGTATTACACCAAGCCATAACTCAAATGAATGCTATCAAGATCATAACAAAATATGCATAATCAAGCCAAGCCACATAAGTAACAATCTAAAATTTATATGAATTTCTTAGCATATCAAGCCATTCAAGATCAAAGTCTAGCTAAAGATATCCAGAGATGATGCAAGCCATGTCAATAATCTAAATGGAACCAAGAAGCTAGAATTGAGCCATTTAAGAATGCTACAAGTTCAAGAATTAATCATTTGATCAAGCACTTTAGTCTTTTTGTAAATTAAGCAAATTGAGCACAAGTGACATTTTTCTTTGAAACTCAAGGTTGTTTCCAACCAACATGTTCGTCATGTGCTAGATCTCAAGCCTTATGCGATCATTCCAAGCAAGAAACTTAAGGAGATGATCTTGGTCATCCAAAACTCCCCCTGAGTTCATGCCAAGTGCAATGGCAAACAGTCTCATGAGAAAGAATTGGTGAGATCAGTTTTTTTCGCACATAAAAAGAGATCTTTTGCTTTTTAAACAGTTGTACTAACTCATGATTTATCAAGAAACTATCATAGCTCAATCTAAGGCTCAATTAAAGATTCAAAGCTCAACTTAACCTATTTGACATGGCATGAATCATAAACGGATAACTAAAGACAGACTAGTCTCAAGAAGTAACATGACATATCTTAAATCAAGTTGTGCAACTTTAATTAACTCATTATAACAAAGGCTTGATGACACATGTAAAGTCATGATATATCTAGCAATTAAGCACAAATCATGGCATGATGTAAAGCATTGTAAACATGTCAACTAAGGATAATAGTCAAGGCTCTATGCAATTATATTACAATGCTAAAATGCAGAGAATCCAACTCCTCTTCAACATTAGATGCACTTTTAGTTCAAGTTGAGTTACGTCAATATTAAGCTCCAGAAGCTCCCAAATGAACTTCCCCTGAACCAAAGCTATAAACTGAGAAGCTGGGAAAGAAATTAGAAAAGGCAGTCCTTAAAGCATAGAAAAGATATAGAGGATACTATGGCTCAGACTGACTCTCATCTACCCCATATGACACTAGGACTATCAACTGCTCCACTAACCCACTAAGTTTATCTAAACTGACATTGAAGTATTACACCAAGCCATAACATATAAGAGTGCTATCAATATCATGACAATACATGTATAGACAAGCTAGGCCAAATAAGTCATAATATGAAAATTAGTTGAATTTCTTAGCATGCCAAGTCATCCATGATTAAAGTCTAGCTAAAGGTATCCAAAGATGATGCATGCCATGTCAATAATCTAAGTGGAACCAAGAAGCTAGTATTGGGTCAATTTAGAGTGCTACAAGTTCAAGAATGAGATATTTGTTCAAGTACTTGTGAGTTATGTTTGTAGTTAAACAAATTGAGCACATTTGACATAATTTTCCTTTTAAAGCTCATGGTCGTTTCCAACCAAGGTTTTAGCATGTGCTAGATCTCAAGCCTTATGCGACCACTCCAAGCAAGAAGCTTAAGGAAATGATCTTGGTCAACCAAAACTCCCCCTGAGTTCATGCCTAGTGCAATGGCAAGCTTCTTGCTTACTTAAAGGTTGTACCAACTCATGCTTCATCAAGGAACTAGCATAGTTCAATCTAAAGCTCAATAAAGATTCAAAACTCAACTTAGCCTATTTGACATGGCATGAATTCAAAACTCAACTTAGCCTATTTGACATGGCATGAATTCAAAACTCAACTTAGCCTATTTGACATGGCCCAAAACTTCCTAGGTGTAGAATACTCATCAAGCATCGTCCTGGCCATCTTGACCAAGGTACGGTTCTTCCTGTCCACGACGTCATTCTGCTGTGGGATGTGCGGAGAAAAGAACTGGTGCTCTACACCTGTCTCATCACAAAATCTCTCAAAGTAGGAATTCTTGAACTCCGTGCTATTATCACTACGGATCGCTCGTAAGGCACCCGGGAGCTCAACAGAAAGCCTACTAAAAGACCTCGAAAATGTGTAAATATCTCATCCTTCGAGGCTAAGAAAAACACCCAAGAATACCTCGAGAAGTCATCGACCATGACAAGAACATACCACTTCCCTCCTGCTGACTGCACTCGAGCTGGTCCAACTGTGTCCATGTGGAGCAGCTGTCCCGGTGCATCGGTCATAGTCACTGTGACCGGAGGGTGAGAAGCGGCAACCATCTTGCCGTGCCGGCAAGGAGCGCAAACAATATCTTTGACCATCTTGAGTTTCGGCAGACCACGAATGAGATTGTGTCCGCTAACTTGGGTCAAATGGTCAAATACAATATGACCAAGTCTCCTATGCCAGAAAGTAAGGTCACGAGACTCAAAAGCAACTAAACACCGGACAGGATCACTAGAAGACTCAGAAAAATCAGCACGAAAGATCCTCCCATAACGAGAAATCCCGCAAACCAGACTACCCGAAGAATCAAGAATTTTGCAATTGTTTTTCTTAAAGCTCACCTCGAAACCGTCATCGGTAAGCTGAGAAACAGAAACCAAATTATACTTCAGCTTACTAACCAAGGCAACATCTTTTAAAATGAAAGACTCATTAACGCGCATTGTACCTTTGGCAATGACATGCCCAGATGAAACGTCTCCGAAGGTAATCGTCTCATCACCTGGAGCACGGGCTAGGGAAGAGAACCAATGGGAGTCTCCGGTCATATGTCGAGAACAACCGGAGTCTACAAGCCAAACCTCTCCCTTCCCAGTCCGGTGAACCTGAGTCAAACAGAGAGTAAAGGCTCAGTACTGGGATAAATCAACATAGATTTTGCTACCCAATACTGAGTCACACGCCGAGTAGAATAAGTAGCCACACACGACTGACCTCTATCTACCCTACGCTCTTTGTCGCTCAAAGAAGCAGAAGGTCTACGAGCAGACCTGGAGCTGTTGTTGGGTCCGACTGCTAAGGGAGAGCGAGTCGGAGCACCAGCAACATGCTGATCGCACCGCGGGTAGCCATCTCGATGGGGGGCAAACGAGATCTACCCTCAGAACGGCGGAAGTCATGACTAAAGGCATGTCAAGGACGAAAATCAGAAAAACCAGAAAAACCAAGTCCTCAATGCTGCCCAAACCTATCAGCTGAAGCAAACCTAGACCTCGTGTTGGTCTTAGGTGCACTCAAGGTCTGGGGCTGACCCTGAATACGCCTAAGAGCCTCAACACGATCTCTCTGCGCAATCTTGGCGCACCTGAAACATCGCTCGATCAAGTGTCCATCCTTCTGACAGAAGGTGCAATGATACTTCACCTTCTGAGAGGTAGAAGTAGCACGATGGGGCTTCGCCTTCTGAGAAGCCGAAGCAACAGGTGGAATCACCTTGCTGTCAGAGATCCCTTGGACAAAGCCCGCTGACTTGAATTGAACTTTTTCAGTTCTGGGCTTGACCTCGATCACACCTGCGGCTATGGGTCTGAGCACAGCAGGTGGGTGCTTCCTAACATCCTCAAGAAAATCAGACCTCGATTGAATTTGCAAATCTTGGACTGGTCTAGAATAAGATTTAGCTTCTTCTTTCCTCCGACAAACCTCTCGAGAGTGTTCATAAGATACTGATACTCCCGAAAGAGAGAGGTGCAAGAAGAGCAGGGGAAGGAGAGACAACAGCAGGAGAAGAGGAAGAACCAACAGTAGAAGAAGGAATGGCATGTGCACGCACAGCCGCCTCAACATTGAGGTCTTCGCAAGGACTAGGAGGGACAACCCTACCTCTAGCTGTTTGGTCATCGTGCCTAAGCGTCTCTCCTCCTTTGGGCTTCTCCCCCACACCAGCAATCACATCACAATCAGTTGGTGGCTTCTCTAGAAGGTCCTTAGTTAGCTTCACATACTTTTCATCCAAAGCAATCAACACAAGTTTTAGTTTTTCACAATTATTGCAAGGTGAGCTAACAGGGTCCTTAGAAGCATATTGAGCCATTTTCTTGTTGTGATCAACCATGTCTTGAAACTGTTTTGAGACAAATTCAAGTTCAGCAGTTAATTTGGGACAGTTGGTGCAAGATACAATGGGCTCTAACAGGGAAGCATGCAACTCAGCAATTTTATGATCTGCCCTTTTTAAGTTTAATTTTAAATTATTGCAGTTTTCACAAGACTCGGGCAGATCAAGGAGCATGGTATAAAGACCTCTAAAAGCATTGTCCTTATCCTCACATGAGGTGCAAGAAGTAGTCTCAACAACGGTGGATGAAAGAGGCGCTACCCTACTCATCTCTAGTTCAGCAAGAAGACTAATGTTCTCCACCTTAGTCATGTCAAGCTCAGAGGACAGACTATCATGAGAAGTCCTTAATTTCTCCATGTCACCAAGCAAGGCAGAGCATGTATCACATTCGTCATGGGAGGGAGCAGATATAAGTGAAGTAAGCTCACGTGACAATCTCTCTACTTCCTTCTCCAACTCACTACACCTAGCTCTAGATCTAGCATGGAATTTCCCTAGCTTAAGAAAAGCATCATTAAGCTGGTCGTATGAAGGGTATACCTCGTCGGAGTCGGAGTAAAGCTCGCTGTCGCTCACGTCGCCCTCAAGGGCCATGAAACACATGCCAGAGAAGTCATCGCCATCCTTGGGTTCTTGATCACCCATTCCATCGTCGTCACTCCATCCCTCCACCTCGCTGAGGTCGAGGTCGTCGAAGGCGGTGAGGACGCGGTGGAAGAGCTTCTTGGCCTTGCCAAGGTCGCGGAACTTCTTCTTGCCTTGAGCATGAGCCGGTGACTTCTTGTTGCGGTTCTTGTCGATGTAGTCATTCTTGTTCACGCCGCCGTAGTCGATCTTTCCCTTTCCCAGCTTGGGGCAATTCACCCGAATGTGGTTGGGGCCAACACACTCGAAGCAAATTATCGGGCCACTCCTCTTCCGATCCCTCACTCTTTTGTACGCATGGGAAAACTTTCTAGCTAGAAGGGCTAACTGGTCCTCTGGTAGCTGCTCTAACTGATCATCAGTTACGTCACAGAGAGCAACTAAAGAGAATCAACAAACCGACTCAGAAGAAGGTCCAGAAACCAGACTGGGATCGGTGACTAAGGCCATCGACTGCGACTTCGACCTACGAGAGACTATGTCAATCTCGTGAGTCTTGAGGCGTGAATACAATGTGTCAAGAGTCAAGGTCGAGAGATTAGTGGTGTCCCTGATGGTAGTCACCTTCATCTCCCAAACTTTAGGATTTGGAATTTCAACTTCATGTTCATACCATAAAAGTTTCTCGAAATCAATTGAAATTTATTGGAGATGATTCTGTATGTAGGAGAGCTACTCTATGCAAATTAGTAGGGCTAGGCACACACATGGGCCTATATGCTTTCATAGGAAGCTTTTGTAAAACTTCGATGTTTGAAATTTCAACCTCACGTTTAGGCCATATGTTGGATCAAAATCGGCAACAGAGTGGGGTGAATGTTGCTTCTTTAAACAATTAACCCCCAAAGTATCCACTCAAAAGATTTTTCTTCAAAAGCTAGGAAGGCTAAGAAGAACAAGAATGAAAGCTCAAGGGAAAACCAGAGAAGAGATCGGCAAGAAAAACAATTAAATGAAGCTGCTGAAAAGGAAGGCTCATAGAAAAATACCAGACCGGTCAAACCTCCCTGTAAAGGCCGGTCAGACCGCTCAACATGGGCCGGTCTGACCGTCGGTAGTGGGCCGGTTAGACCGCCCTGTTAACGCTGGTCTGGCCGCCGCCTCTACCCCAGTCTGACCGCCAGCCATCATGCGGTCTGACCGCCACAATAAATCCGGTCTGACCGGTTACATTGAAATTTCAGGCAGGCCCGACACTGAAAAATCCTGAAGAGGTGAAACTGGCAGATTTCAAGAGGTTTTGTGAAATTAGATGCTCTCCTCAGACCATAAGCTCAAGAATATGTTCCAAATAGCCCTGGGACCTTTGGAATCCAAGGATTTCACCAAGGGAGCCACAAATCAAGAATTTGACAAAAATCTGAAATTCCTAAAGAAGATTGGTTGATTTCCAAATTGCTCATCATACACACACCTCTTGCTTATGAGCTTTTGCAAAAGGCTGAGAAATGATCTTAGCACTTAAAAGCCCAATTCTCAAGCCACTTAAAGATGGAAATCAGAAGATCCAAGTGTGCTCTGGCATTAAACCCTAGGAGAGAGAAAACAGAGGAATTGGGTAAAAAGGAGTCTTTGATTCTTCTGTTGTGCCCTTGGGGGTTTAGCTGACCAATTGGTCTTGAGACATCCTCCCATCACTGAGCAAACAATTTTACATGAACTTGACAAGAATCAAACTCTAGAACACAAGAACAAATGATTCAACAGAGAGCACCAAAAACCAAAAAGGAACTGAGACAAATGAGAAACCAAGAGGATTCACTACAAATTATTATATGAAGGTTACAACCACTCAATGAGTCCCCATACGCAGTTGGATACAAGAAGAATCACTACATGCTTGAAGAGAAGAACTCTCACGCAGGAGACTCCAGAGCTCTCAAAGCCAAAGAACTCACGAACACACACAGGAGAACATGGGCAACAGAAAGAGACACCTCTCTTCTGCACTCACCCAGTTCTTAACAACTAAAGCACAAAGCAAAAGCTAATACTAAAGCCATAACAACCTCTCCAAAACCCTAACTCTCTCCAAAAAACACTTAAAAAGCCTTCAGCTACAACTAGTAACTCTCTCCTATTTATAGCCTTTGGCTAACGGGTCTCCAACCCGTTTTACCCACTAAATCCAGAACGGAACCGCTTCCACTTGTGCAGCTTTGCGCTTTTACCGAAACGCCCCTCCTGCACCTTCCGGCAAGTTTCCTCCTTTCTTGTCGCTCAAGCCTCGCAACTACCTTGAGTCCACGTCGTCTTCGGCACATCCCGACCACTCCGACCTCAGCACCACCTACGCCTAATCCGGTCATCCTGTGCCTCGCCACGACTCCGTCTCTATGTCCTGCAGCAATCACAGACAAGAAATACATTACATAGCACCGCTCGAAAACATGTAATCACCATTAGCATCAGCAAATCGCACTCAAGTAAATAATTGCCCAAATGACCGATCGGGAAGAAGAATAAGCGATAAAACCGTCTAACCAAACCCGACCGAGCCAAATGCCAACATGGCACGAAATGCACAAATCAAACTCAATATTACCAGAAAACTTGTCAATTACTCATCACAAGCATGTGGTCACGTCCACATGGTCTCTCACCATAAAAGTTTTACGAAATTGATAGAAATTTATTTTAAATGATTCTCTGTGTAGGGGAGCTACTCTATACAAATTGGCAGAGCTAGGCGCACATGTGGGCCCCATATGCTTTTATATGAAGCTTTCGTAAAACTTCGGTGCTTCAAATTTCAACCTCGCATTTAAACGATAAAAGTTTCTCGAAATCAATTAAAATTTATTCGAGATGATTCTGTGTGTAGAGGAGCTACTCTATGCAAATTGGTAGGACTAGACACATGCGTAGGTCCCACATGCTTTTATCCTATTGAACAGTAGGTGCGGTAGTACCGACCACTACATGGCGATAGTACCGCAAAATCCTATTTTTTTGCGATTTCAGCCCAAACGGTCATCCTGTTTGGTGGCGACTATAAATACCTCCCCACCAGCAACAAGGGCTCTCTTCTTGAGTTCAATGAATATCCTTAAGCTCTTTGTGGAGTCTCTACTACTTATTTGCTCATATTTTACATTTTGAGGTAATTGAGAACATTCAAGTACATTGCATCATGAGTTGATCTTTGTGGCACTTGATAATCTTCAAGCAAGCACTGTGTGTGGTGATCTCTTCAAAAGAAGATTGTGAAGAGACCCGACACCATTTGTGAGGGGTGTGGTGCTCGCCATCTTCGGAGTGGAGGAAGAGTAACCCTAGTAGATTTGAGGTCTTTAGGCTCAATTCATGGAGCCGATCCAATCCATTTGGGCTTAACTCGACGCTAACTTGGGAAAGCAAGTCTTCGATATCAAGGAAAAAACATCGCGTGTCTCCTTGTGGTTTACTTTCTTGTCTTTACTTTCTGCATTTATATTTCTATTACTTATATTGAATTAAATTATGTAGCTAGAAGTATATCTAGTATTAACATTGCTTGTAGTGTCTTAGTGAAACCTAGAAAATTTAAGCTTTAATTGTGCAAAAGGTTATTGATTAAGCTCATACTTGCTAAAAATAATGAATTCGCCAAAACATTTCAAAAAACCTTATGTTCACCCCCTCTAGTCGGTTACTCTTAATCCTACAGGCAAAGCAAAACAAGTTGCTCACACTTGCTGACACCGATTTTGTCATCAAACTTAAAAACATGAAAAAATAAATTTAAAAATATAATAATGATAAATAATAATCGTCGATTAATAAATTATGTCGACGACTAAACTCCGTTACAACATATACCTCTTCCAGAACAACCGGTTTCAAGAAATACGGGAGATAAGGAAGAGACCTCAAAAGATACACATGGTCAATGGCCGTGACCACGGCAGGTTGACCCTCCGGATGATTCATTGTAGCTGTGACTGGTTCACTGTAGCTCCAACCGATTGGTGGACTTATGTAGATATTTGACAAAACAAATTGACCGCACTGTTGAAATTCTAAGCGATACTTCTCGGGGCTCGAACACCGTCTGATGCTCCATGCTGCTTGAACACTGTCCGATCGTACTCAGACGCGAGTAAAACCACTCAGAGCCGACCAAAATCACTCAAAAATGAAACCTTTGTAGGATCAAAGATAGCAATCAGAGTGGGGTAAATGATTGTCACTGCTTTTTTGTACCTGAAAATAAATACCAAACCAACCAAAAAACAATCTAACTTACAGAGGCAGAATTCGACCGCAAGACGCTCCGCTCGATGCTGACTTGACTATGCACACGCTCGATGAAGGTTATGACCACTCAGCATTGCTCTAGGACCGATTTGTACGTAGTCAAGCCTTTTGCCGCTTGACCGCTCGATCTATTGCTCTGTTTCTCCTGGCAACGAATCAATACCTTCGCACGTGGTTGTATGCTTTAGCTCAATTGCAATCACCAGCAATCTTCAACAAAACACGAACCAGATTGAACAACCAGATTGATTCAAGATAATCTTTTTTTGCTGGATTTTGGTAGATTTACAAAGTGCCCTCACAAGCACCACGAAAAGCCTTCTCGACGAAAGCGCTCACAAAACCCACACATTAGCCCTTAGCGACTTCCTGTTTTCATAAACTAACATCCAAACTGTGTCCGCCTCAAACACGAACACAACACTCTATCTCTTCCGAAAATTAAGGGACCCGAAACCCTTCCGAACGCGGGTTTTAACCAAACTTTACCTTTTCCATGTTATGGACTCCATCCACAACTCCTAACTAACACGTCACGAAGCCTCTAAGAATGCACCCCCCGTGGTTCCATCTCGCATCATCACCTTTCGTGTCAACGCCTCCAGGACTGCATCGCCTGTAGCTTCTTCACGCATACCACCTTTAATCTCCATGTGCTCTAACGTTAGCTCGACTACCTCGCGTGACATTCTCAACCATTTGGACCTTAGATCTCCCCATCCTAGTTCCAATCCTCCTCATTACCGACCGTGATCATCTCCACGCTCACCTGCACATGCAACAACCAAAGAAACATTTTACCAGCACAAGTTCTTCCCAACTTGACCACATCAACACACACAGTATAAATATAACCTCAACCAACCATCAACACCAACTAGGTCATCTACAACCTCAAATCTCATCGCTATCTAGAATCAGCCTTAGATTACACAATACAACTGTTATCTCAACGAGTACATGAAAACAACAAGTACTCAAAAATTACCATCACTCCGCTCAAAACACTTAGGAATAATAGGCATTGCTACCGACCAGAACAACCGAGTACCGACTACCGAGTATTGATCGCTATGACTAAGAAACTCAATCGCCAAGTCTACAACTACCAATCATCAACCAATCAATGCACCATCGATCACCAAGTACTGAGTGCCACCGACAACCGATACGACCAGATCAGTCAACCACTAACCCAACATGAGTACTCGAGGTACTCGGAGATCACAAGAATTAAAGTACTCATCCCGACCATGAAGTCTGCAAGTACCGACTGTGAAGCCTACGGCAACAATCCGCAAAGTCTACGACTATGACAGCACACTGCGAAGTCTATAACTTCGACTATGAAGTCTACGACTACAGAAAAGCACTGTACTAGTGACCATCGAAAAGGTACTGTAGCTATGATCGTATGTTCCCCGACTACTCAGTGCTCAAAAACTTCGACCGCACCACTCAAATCCTTGGCGATACTACTCAGCGCTTTGATACCACTCGAACGTCGTTCGATCCTGCAAAGCTACTCGGATACCGTAAGACACTTCTATGGCACACAAACGCTGTCTGATGCTCCCATGCCATTCAAACATCGTTCGATATCTAGTGCCGCTCGAACGCTGTCCGATACTCCCATGCCACTCGGACACTATCCGATACTAATATGGCACTCAAACACCGTTCGATGCTCCGATGCCACTCGAACACCGTCCGATACTCTGCATAGCTCGAAGCCTTCCAATGCCACTCAGACATCATCCGATACTCTGATGGCACTCAAACACCACCCGATACTCGAACACCGCCTTATACTTTGATGCTAATTGAACGTCATTCGATACGTTGATGCTACTCGAACGCCGTCCGATACCACTCGAGCCTGATCGAAACCACTCGAAGCTAATCAAAACCTCTTGGAGCTAATCAAAACCACTCGGAGCCGATCAAAACCACTCAGACTGGACCAAAACCACTCGAACTCGAAACCTTCAACTACGATCGACCGAAACATTCACAAACGCAAATTCCAAAGCAATCCAAATGTCAATTATTCATCATCACTACATCCACGACCATCCATATGGTCTAACAATGTCCCCCTTGATGAATACATTGATAACACCTTAAAAACTCTTGAATGAGAGAATTTGCGAAGGCAAAGAAACCAAAAGCCACAGACCACAGTGAGAAGAACTAGTAGAGAGCATAGGCCACAGAAACCTCGTAGAAAGCTTAGAGGACTCAGAACACTCCCCCTTAGACCACATAGAAAGCTCAAAAAACTCCCCCTCAATACTAGAGAACAAGGTTTTCAATTTTTCCAAACTCTTAGAAAAATTTCCAATTTCTCCCCCTTTGGCAATGAAATCATTAAGGGCTCCAAAGAGAAAATAATTCTAAAAAGGAGCGAGGAGAGTAAACATCTAGAAGCTTTGAAGATTATTCAAGTCAAACATCTAGAAGCTTTAAAGATTATCCAAATCACTTTTCATTGAGTTAAGAATGTATCCAAGTCATCTTTTGAGTAGAACTCTCTAGATCATATAAAGTCATATACCATATAGCAAGTCAAAACAAGTCATTAGCATTATTTAAGCTAGTTAGGTTAATGACAACCATTATGACCATGACCAAATTGATCTATAAAGAGCACAAACACTGCAACAAAATGGTCTCATACAGACGTTTTTCTTTAGATGTCTTTTTGAGTGTCTGTACGTTAAGAATTACGTAGCATATAAAGACGGTTTCTTGAGATGTTTTTTTAGTGTTTTGAATGTCTTTCACTACCAACGCTCTCTACGTTCTTTGACACAGTCCATGCGGAGATGCTCCTAGGTTGCCGTTGAGTCATTTTGTAAAGTGTCCTAGGAGCGTCTCCCCATGGAACGTTTCAAAGACCTATAGATGCGTTAGTAGTGAAAGACACTCAAAAACACTAAACAAACATATCAAGAAGCGTCTTTATATGCTACATAAAGACAGTCAAAAAGCATCTAAACAAAAATTTGTTGTAGTGAAAGGAATATCACACTGAAAAGATTAAGCCTAAAAGTGAATCAACATTTAAATCTAGCTGAACTAGCAGTCTCAAAAGGCAACCTATTGAACTACACTCAAATCTTTTAGGCATATAGCATGCTTGTAGCGTACTTTTTTCATAATGCTATCTTTGTAGCAATTTTTTTGAATGATGGCATGCTGAAGCATACTTCTTTTCATTCAAGCATGTTTTGTGCTTTTGTTTTGTTTGACTATAGCATACTTGAAGTATACATTTTTTTAAATTTTCTCTTTCTCATTTTTTTATCATAACATGCCAACTTGAGTGATGTGACGCACCCGGATGCCTGGGACGACTCGGGACGCCTCTTGCGCCCTGCATGGTCATGATCTTCCCCTTTTACTACACAATCACTCGCCTAAGTGAAAATCAAGTTTGATAACCAACACTAATGACACTCCAATGTCATGGCACATAAATTTTATAATTGTGGCTACAACCACGATTCAATATCTCATTAAGTTAAATTAATTCATTGATCACTTGTGATGATGAACCCAATGTGACTTCTAAACATATTAAACGTACAACACATGTGATAATTAGTATTACATTACTACATAATTTTCCATCCTATGGTGACAATGAAATCATGGCAATCAAGTGAGGGATTAATCAAGTTGGACAATATCTACCAGGTACAAGGGTTTGTAATAAAATAGCAATGCATGATAATTTAAAACAAAATAGCTAAATAAGTAGATTTGAAAACTAAGTTCAACATGATCAAAGGACATAACTTGCCTTGGTTGTGCTCAGTTAGTGGCTCTTGATCTTTTGGTTGTGCTTCTGCTCCTTCAAAGATGCGAACTAACGAGAGAGAGAGAGAGAGAGAGCAAAATGAGGCACAAATAAAATCAAAACAAAATTCAAATGAACTCCAAAAACTATAAAACTAGAACTAAAAGATAGAGCTCAATTTTAGATGAATTTAGGAAAAATAATCAGCTCAATCGGAGTTAGGACAGAGGAGAACGGGCTCTTAGAAAATTCAACCTAAAGAAAATACTAGAAAATAGAAAGTTCTACTATATTGTAGACTCGGTTTATGGAATAGCATGTCTACTTTGGACTCGACTCATGGAACAGTGTATAGACGACTCGACTGATGACATGGCAGCTAACCGGACAAATAGGGCTGACGTGGCACCGACATGTGGCACTAGGGCTAAAGTGGCTAAGTGACATGGCATGACACATGGCATGGGGAACGACTTGGGTACTGATGTGGTGACACATAGAATTTAGGGCTGAGGTGGCAGCTGATGTCGGCTAGGGTTGACTCGGTTGGGATGACGACGATCGAACGATCAAGGGATGATGACGATCGGACTAGTCTAAAAGGGACAATGCGTTGCATATGGTGATTGGCGGATGGGCACGGCGACGTTCAAAGGGTGATGATGATCTGATGGTCTGACAACGATCGGATGACTGGGGACGATTGGACTAGCTGAAAGGGATGACACGTGGCATGCTATGGTTGGCAGGCGGCAATGAAACGTTGGCAGCTTTTCGATGGGTGAGGACGCGACGGCGGACCGATGGCAGTGGGACGGCAGTGCTTCCCGGTGGTAGGATGGTTGGCGGAGCGGCAGTGTTAGCTTCGACTATCAAGCTCGTCGACGTGGACGGTGCACTCGAACACTGGCGATGGCGGAGCTCGACAACGACGACGACAGTGATGGCGGAGCTCAGCGAATGGCGGCGATGGCGGCTACAACTATGGGGTTGCAAAAATGAGGGGTGGAATGTTTATAAAGGCACGAATGCCGATAATATGGCTCGAGCATGGCACGGACATCGAGATGAATATGGTGGCAGAGTCCTGCTCGAAGACGATGATGAACAATACTCTTACCCTTGGATGGACAACACGTGGCATTGATGAATCGTAGCTGGCCTGGCCGATGGTTAACGCATGGCATTGAGAAGATCGAATGGCCAAGCAAGCCGACCGATCGGATGGTTCGAATGGCATGGGAGAACACCGGATTGGTCCAAACAGCACGGGAGAAAGAAGATAGGCCAGATGCTGGACACACGGCAAGCTGGAGATCAGGATGGGAATTGTAGTAGGGGTGGCCCCCACCTGAGCCCATCCGGCCTGTTAGAGAAATGTAAGGCCTAAAATGGTACATATGTAATGACATGTATACCCTTATAAAAGACATATGACTGTAAGGGCGAGATTGTAATTGCGCTTCGTGAAAATATATATACACACCCTGGATATGGAGAAGGGGTAAGCATTGTTCATCCATCACAACCACTCTACTACTCTCCTTTACTGTTTGGTAAGTAGCCACAATAGTTGGCGCTATCCGTGGGGACGATAGAGAGCAAGCCGTAGATCTCGAGAAGTGATGGCGCCTAAGAAAGTTTCATCAATGATGAGAGGAAGAGGAGCACGGTAGCGATGGTCGAGAATGCTAGAGCCGTGCCGCAGTGGTTGGCCCCGCTAACGGCGCGGTGGTCGACCTCGTTAGCGGTGCTCGGGTCATCGAAAATGCCACCGACACTCGCGTTGGCATGCCCAGCGACCTAGGATCCAGCGCAGGGGCAATAGGTGGTTCCGACGGCCACATTGGTCTTGCCGTCGACCATGGTACCCGTTGTGCCGGCGTGCTGAGCAACTCCACTGAGCAAGCCGTGGTCGCCAGCAACCCGGCAATGTGCACCACCGCTCAGGCAGGCACAATCGCCCTGGCGGTGGAGAACACCTTGCTAGTGGCCCTCGGTATGCTACAGCGTGAGCTAGCAGAACTTCAAGGCGCTTTGCGGGAAATGCAAGAGGCTTGCAGCCAGCAAACGCCGTCGGCAGCAATGGCGGAGGTCACACCTGACCAGACGGATAGTCGCAACGTCCCCACCTCCAGTCACGTGGCACTCCGACATGTAGATCCGGAGTCTCCGCTCTCCACCAGTTTCAGCAGTCGACGTGGCCAGAGGACTTTAAGTTCCCCACTATCGAGCCGTACAAGGGTGACACAGACCCTAGGGAGTTCGTTCGTGTATACGAGATGGCCATCGAGGCCGCTGGGGGGATGACTCCACCAAAGCGAAGAGGTTGCTGCTCACGCTGCAGGGAGTAGTGCTCTCCTGGTTCTTTACCATAGAGTCGAACCCCATCTATGCATAGGAGCAGATCCGCGACCGCCTGTATAATAACTTCTAGGGAAATTACGTCAAGCGAGTCGACGCGGACCCCCTGAAGGACACCTCCAAGCGCATGCAAGACTCATTGAACGACAACTCCAACCGCAAGCAGCGCAAACCCTAGAAGGCCCGATATGTCTTCGACATCGAAGGCGATTCTGATGATGGCGCCCTTGCTGGCCAAGGGTCCCTCATCCCTAGCCTACTTCCCGTATATTGCGTCTCAAGTGCCGAAGTCCTACTTATCGCTGATCTTCCCGAGCACTTCTCGCAGTGCCAAGTGTTATCGGAAAACAAACACACTTGCGAAAGGAATACGGGGCACAAATCATCAGCCTTGGGCAACGCTTCAATATAATGTGTGAAGGAGAGCGTTTACAAGTACATTTATTCGGACTTATTTGGAGGCCCTACTTGTCCGATTTGTCTTCTACCTTAACGTACTCTCACGTCAAGACCTGTCCCGTCGAACGCCGCTCCTCCCAAAAACGCAAAGAATCCTCCGCCCAGCCCTAGTGTCGAAAGCGCCGCAAAACCATAAGGCATATGAGCAAAAGACTGCATGTGAGCAAAGCAGCCCCTATCAAGCACCTGCTTGCCACAAACACCGCATATGAGAAAAAAGACTTGAAAATTTTCATTGCATTCCCAAAAGGACAGGACCATGTGGCACCGTTTTACATAACATTGACATGGGGTACATAGCGGGCTACAAGTGCGAGCGTGGGGCTTTGGCATCACACCTGCGGATTGATACCATGCTCGGTCTTGAACTTCTTGTCGAAATCATTCCAAACTGATGATGTACTAGCTCTTGTTCCTTTTGCACCCGTGCTTTAGGTTGTGGATACACTTCTTGAGCCAGCAGAAGATGGATCAATTGGACCCTGCGCCACCGGGGCCGTCGTTTCTTCAGCCTCTCCAGTTTGTTGTACATGTGGACCTTCCGCGGATGGATATGCTTGTTGAAACGATTGCATATCCTCCGTTGAGAGGCCGAATTCAGAGAGTTGAAAATCGTAGTTCTCCATTAAATCAACTGCAAATTGAAATAATAAAGAACGATTAACTTACTATTAAACCAACAAATAATAGTAAAAAATTAAACCAACAAATAATAGCAAAAAAATTAAAATAAGACAGCACTACTAGTCTATTACCTCCTTTGCACCTCTCACAAAAATCTTTGAAGATTTTTGAATTTCCAGAATTTTGCCTGAATTTTCACCAAATTTGCGCAACCACTTTCGGATTTTTCACAGCTAAACCTAGAGATGAGAGTGAGGTTTGAGATGTGGAAAATGGAGGCTGGATGCCCCCTATTTATAGAAAACAATTTCAGATTTTTTCCGAATTGTTTGCTATTTTTTCGAATTTTTTACCCTCCAACGGTAAAAAACGGCTATTTTTTCGAATTTTAGCTGGACCGGGCGTGCCGGGCCGGCATGACCCGTTTAGGACCGTTGGACGGGCCGTGCCATGCCGTCTCGCCGTGCTGCGCCCTCGGCCCTGGCACGACCCGGTCCGGCGTGCCGTGGCAGCCCGGCCCGTTTAGCGGGCGTGCCGTGCCTTAATCAGGCCGGGTCTACAGTGCCAGGCCGTAGTGCGGACTGGGTAGGCCCGGCCCATTTGGCCACTACTACTCTCGCTCCTACGTGCGAACCCCTCCGTGAATCCAATACAAATCTAACCCTAGACCTCCCTCTCTCCTCCGCCGCCTTCCCCTCAAATCTCGCTCCTCCGTGCGAACCCCTCCGAGCTGCCGCGTCCGCCGCAGATCTCGGTGATTCGGCCTCTCACTTCTCCCCTCCGCCGTCGCCCTCCGCTCGACACCCCTCGCTGCCTCGCCTACCTCCGACCTTCCCCGTTGATCTGTCGAGCGGAGGGGAGTGGGGCCGTGAGGCCGACGGAGGGGAGACGACGGAGGACTGGCGGACATAGCGACAGGGAGGCGGTGGAGGGGAGATGACCAGGGGCGGAATTGGGCCCCTAGTAAGATAGGCTTTAGCTCAGAGTATGAAAAATATGTAGTGTGTAGTTCAGGTATTTTCAACCCAGCCTAGGATAGTATTACTAGAATTCAGCGCAGGTCATCCAATAGCCCGTAACGTTTTTTACCGCCGGTGCCCGCCACTGTCTCCGCGCGCTCGGCCCATCCGCCCATGACTTCCGAGTTTTCAATACAGCTCCGCTTCAATACAGCTCGGCGACTCATAAACCCTAGCTCCACTCCGCAAAAGCAAAAGCGACGCCGCGTCGCCGCCCTCATCTCGACTGCTCCCGATTGCTCGTCGCCTCGTCCCCCTCCCGGCGCAGCCCCGCCTCCCGGCCAGCGCCGCCCGGCTCCCGACCCGCCCCCCTCCCGGCGCCGCCCCGCCTCCCGGCCAGCGCCGCTCGGCTCCTGCCTCCTGGCCAGCGCCACCCCGGCGGCCGACGCCCCTCCTCCTGGCCTGCGCCGCCCACCTCCCGGCCAGCGCCGGCGTCGCCCCCCTCTCGCTCCTGCCTGCTGGTCTACGGCGCATTCACAGATCCTGCAGATTGGGTAAAAGTACTATATTTTGTATGCTCAGATCGACGATGGACCAGCGGTGGCGCCCGACGGTGAACGAGCGGGACTTCATCGAGCAAGCCCTCCAGTCCGACCAACGCGTCGACGGCCGCCGCCCCTTCGACTTCCGCTACCTCAACATCGAGTTCGGCAGGTGCCTGCTCAGCTCAACCCCATCCCCGTCCCCATCCCCATCCCTTCTTTTCTCGTCGCGCACAATACGAGCTGCTGCAACCGCTGCGGCAACCAGTTGATGATCTTGGTAGTTGGTGCCGCAGCTTTGCTTCGATGTGCGTGTGTATGTGGTTTGCGCGTGCGTCTAATGAGGTTGCTGTTGGAATCTACAGGGAGGATGGCTCGTCGGAGGTGCAGCTCGGCGATACGCGTGTGATGGGCTACGTGACCGCTCAATTGGTGCAGCCGTACAAGGATAGGCCTAACGAGGGGACGCTAGCCATATTCACCGAGTTCTCGCCCATGGCTGATCCCGCCTTCGAGCCGGGGCGGCCTGGGGAATCGGCGGTTGAGCTGGGCCGTGTCATCGATCGCGGCCTAAGGTCTCCTAATTGCTGTTTGGTCGTTTTGTCCAAGAGTTTTAAGTGTGAAGCCTAATAAGGTTTTTCGATGTTTCTTAGGGAGAGCCGAGCTGTGGATATGGAGTCCCTTTGTGTTGTTGCCGGGAAGCATGTCTGGTCTGTGCGTGTCGACCTTCACATTTTGGACAATGGAGGGTATGGGTTACATATTGTCTACGGATGTAATTAATGCGTGAACACTTCCGGTTAGAGTGCTAAACGTGCCAAATGCCATGGTTTTACCCTTCAGGAATCTCATTGATGCAGCTAACATTGCTGCATTGGCTGCTTTGTCTACTTTCCGGAGGCCTGAATGCACGGTTGGAGGGGAAGATGGTCAACAAGTTACAGTACATGACCCTGAGGTAAATATAAAACTTGTAAGGTGTTATATTGTATATTGTCTTGCTGATACATTTCTCAAAGTTAAGCTCGGCTGTAAAACATCGCATTCACTAGTTTGTTGTGTCAGTATAATGTGAAGCAGCTAATTTATATGACTCCCGTACCTTCCTGTAATGTGCAAGCACAAACACAACCCCATTGTTAACTCTCACATGCTGGCCCCTTTGTTGACACTGACACGAAAATGATCTTATGTTTTATTTTTTTGATGAATATTACAGGTTAGGGATCCACTACCTCTAACGATTCATCATCTCCCCATAGCTGTAACCTTTGCATATTTTGATGAGGGTAACATCATGGTATGTTACAATATTTCTAAGGATGAGAGGGCCTATTATTATCGGCCGTCATGTTTTGTTCTTGTCGTACTACATTCTTTGACTGAATTTTTTGTGTAGGTTATCGATCCAACATACAAGGAAGAAGCTGTTATGGGTGGAAGAATGACTGCTACAATTAACTCGAATGGTGATATCTGTTCCATTCAGAAAGCTGGTGGAGAGGGTGTCATGTCAAGTGTCATCATGCAGTGTTTAAGAATTGCTTCAGTTAAGGCTGCTGATATAACAAGCAAAATAAAGAACAAGGTGAGTCAGCAGCATCACTGCTATGGCGTTGCAGTTTATATGCCCGATTTAGTGCTTTATGAAGTGTGAAACTATGCAGCTTCTGATCACCCTTCTGTTTCGATGATTGGATCGCATTTCATGCTAAGCATCAAGCTATTTTATTCTTTTTTGTTCAGGTTGAGATGTACACCAATGCAAGGCCATTCCAGAAAATAAAGCGTTTGCCTGCCTCAGTGCCTAAAAATAGTCACGTTCCTGATGTAATGAAGGAGAGCACACATGGTGCATTGGAAACTGAAACTGCAAAGACATGCAGTGATGTTCAGCAGATAAGCAAAGGTGATGAGGATCATCAAAATATACAAAGGAATTCATCCTTGACTGGGGACCAAATTGTTAAACACAAACAAACATGCACATTCATTGGTGGCCCATCAAATTGGTAGTTATTGGAGCGTTGTATTTGTTTTCTAAATCCTAGAGTTAAATATTTGATTGACACAAGTTGTGCCAACCGGTCCTAATTTTTGCAATGTAGGGATCCATACTCTAAAGGAGTTTCATTAAGTTCCCTCAGAATCTCGCCTGGTACTGTTAATTTTGTTTGCCTGTTATTCTTTTTTGTTTTGTTGTAAATTGTATTGTGTGCATGTCTGAGTGATTACTAACTATGCGAAATCATCTTAATGAAGTCTCAAACATCTAATGTTCCTAGTCTTGAATCATGCTTTAGTTGGCATTTGTAGTGTGTAGTGCTTACTAACCATGAAAATACCATCTTTGTGAAATGTCTCAAACACGTAACACTCCTTGTTTCTAAACATGCTTTGGCTGAGTGATCCAATATCCAGGTTTTTCTATGGCTGAGTGAACCAATGATTATCTGTTTACGTGATTCTTTTGAAATTTTGACATGTATAACTCTGCCTCCTGCCAGTCCACCAATATCCTTCCAGTTGTCCTGTTTTACTGAGCATACTAATTACTAAAAAAAAAAAAATCCAAAACCAGGTCGTGTTTCATTGCTCTATTCAGATCTTAACTGGGACAATAATGATTCTCTCATATGACAGCATACCCATCATTCTGATAATTTTCCTTGCATTATGCAGAGCCACCATCTGTAGTAAAGGACACCAAGCATGAGGATGTCGAACCAATGCTAACTGAATCTAATCCTGGGGTGAAAAGTGCATCAAATTCTGGGGCTGCTGGAGAGTCAGATGGGGCCCAGGAAAGTAGATCGCCTAAGAGTCTGAAAGATGCTGTCAAACCAAAACATAAAAGGAAGAATAAACAGCATGACAAGAGTTAAATTAACTGCAACTTATATAGCTGCTAGGTAAGAGCTATCCATGTTCATGTTCTGTATTTGCCCTTTTAATACTTCTTGATTGTGGACCATTTGGTTAGATAAGTTTCTTGTTCTCTTGATGGTGCACTTACTATAGTTTGAGGTATCTTTCTGAGATTCAAACCAACGTGGAATATTGCTTTCTTTTAGTGCATTTATTTATGTAAGCCACAATTTGTGTCCAATAATTGTTGTTTGTACAGGCAATCAATCGAACATCTCCGTGACACCTAGCCAAGCTTTCCTGATTGAAGGATCTTCATCGGGAGTGGCATACCACCATTATTTGGGTTCTTTGGACTATGTCTTCTATGCTTTCCATTGTGACAGAAATTAGCAGTTAACACTGCCAGGTTTTGTACAAGACGTAGAACACTTATCTAGAAATGGTTTTAAATTAAATTTTAGATCAAATTCTGGTACTAGTCTTCCATTGCCAATTGTGTGTTCAATCCTTCGGAATTAATCGATGACAACCCAAAAAAAGAGAAGAAAAATCCTTGGGTCAACGTCAATTGAGGTGTGTGCTTGAACAACCGTTCGACCGATCTGGGCTGTTCTAATGGAACCCAATTACAAGATGATCTGGCTTTGGCCCAATCCATACATATAGAATCCAATCGGAAGGTGACCTGCCTGGCTGAAAGCTTGGGTGGATAAATCGAAGCCCCTTAATTTGCACCCTACCTAAGCTAGGCCTGATCTGCTCGAACGAATTGCGTATGTATGAATATGACATGTTTTGCATCTCTATTATAGGTTTGTAATTTTGCATACAGGTGCAAGCTTAGCTCTATTGAATGAGATAACAGCAACAGGAACTGTTTTAGGGTCATAGTCTGATTTTTGCTCAGGAGTGACCTGAACTTGTACTAGCAGCCTCTAAAGTCTGAAGTCATGTCAACAATTCAAAATTAAGTTGGTGTCAGATCATTCTTGTCCACGCTTTTTGAGGGCTTGCTGTTTCTTCTGGTTTGCATGCATGCTGTCTTGGGCCTCCACGGAGTTTTGGGTATGTTTGGCCCGTTGCAGCACGGCAATACCAGAAGTAACTTTCAGATGTATGCAATGCCATTTCTAGTCCCCTCCTTGAGCGCAGGACTCTGGTCAGCCGACACGTATGTAGTCCTGCGCCCCGGCAACGTAGCACCGAGTCATGCAGTCTTGGAGTGCATGATACCCCTGTATCGACCGCAGTCGCTCTAACCATGGCTGTTTGGTGATAGTCGCCTTCAACCACTGCCTCCTTTGACCACCTCGGCTTTCGATCGCTACCGCTTTTAACTATGTTTTCGACCCCAACCGCTTTCGACCATAGCCGCTTTCGATCGCAACCGCTTTCGACCGCAACCTCTTTTGAACACTGCCGCTTTTCGACCACACCCATGTTCGATCACTATCTGTTTGACCACTGCCTTCGACCACTGTCGTATTCAACCATGGCAGCGCGATGCGGGGGTATCATGCGCTTCCAGACCGCATGACTCGAGTGCTACGGTGCTGGGGTACGGGACTGCGCACACGTCGGCCAGTCGGGGTCCTGCGCTCGGGGAGGGGGCCAGAAATGGCATTGCATACACCCGAAGTCTTTTTCTAGTATTGCTGTCCTACACAGGGCCAAAAATGCCCAAAGTTCTGGGCCTTGGGCCCAGCCGATTCGTTATTAGAAAATAAAGATTATTTTGCCAGTTCATTATTAGAAAATAAAGACCATTTTCTATTTGAGTTAGAAATTAGCAACCCATTTGTTAGAGGTGATATTAGTTTCTATTTGTTAGAGATATGATTAAGATTAGATTCTATCTATTAGGCGAGCCCATCTATATAGGGGGGCTTTTGCATGTTATTAAAACCAAGCAAGAAATAACAAAGTTATTCTCATCTGTAGTCTCTCCCTTTACATCGACGCCGCCTGGCCATCCTCTCGGCGGTGTTTACCTCTCTATGAACTAAGGTTCATAAGAACTTAATATCTTGATATCAGAGCTAATCACCATGACTTCCGATGCCGAAGAGCTCAAGGCCATGAGGGACATCTACGCTGAGCGGACTACATGAGGCTCGTGATGGAGGAGAGCGACGACCTCTTCGACCACATCGACGATCGATTCGATGTCCCCAAGGAGGACTCTGCCGCCGACATGCTCCTCCTCGACGCGCCTACACCTAGCAGCCCGTTCTCCGCGCGTATCATCGACGTCGGCCACGGCAACAAGCTAGTGCCGTGGCCAGTGGCATTGGAGCCAACACTGATGGTGCTGCCTCTGGGCATGGTGCAGCTGGAGTGGTGGTCGAGCCTCTTTGACGACACCTCCATCCTGCACGAACCCGCCCTCCTCGGCGCCAACTGTGCCGCACTGATCAAGGCCACGTGGGTCACCAACGCTAGCGTCGTGCTGCCAGACAAGATGGAGGACGAGCTCTCCTGCAGCCCTAGCCGCGCGCTCACGAGCCCCCGCGCCGGATCCACCTGATCGGGTCTTCCCCATGGCTGCTTGTTCGGATCTAGGCTTTCCGTGTTGGGTTAATGTTGTTGCATGTGTGTAATTGTGTGTGTTGAGTACACATGTGTCGAGTACCTATAAAAGTAGACTAGTTGTGTAGTCGATACGACCAGTTTGTCTGTGGTCATTACAACCAGTCCTTGTGTTGTCATTATGTTCGAGTACTATAGCTACACCGAGTACTGTAGCTCTGAGTACTAAAGCAACACCCGGTACTGTATCTCCGAGTACTATAGCTGCACCGAGCACTGAGTGGTCATAGCACAGTGGTCGTCTTTACAGTGGTTGAAGCCTTGTCGAAGCTGTAGTTGAAGTCATGGTCAAAGCTGCAGTCGAAGGATTACTAAAGCGGTCGGTGCTCAGAAGACCAGTGTGTGGTCGAAGTGCTGCAGTCGGTGCTCGAACGACCTGCGTGGTCGAAGTGCCGCGCTTGGAGGACTCGGAGCCTGTGTGTGTGGTCATAGCGCCGTGGTCATGGGGTATGTGTGCGTAGTCGTAGCGAGCATGGTCGTAGTCGCAGCGGACATGGTCGTAGCAAACCGGTCGTAGCTGCATCGAGTACTGAGACGTCATACTCGAGGAGTACTGTAGACGTCATACACAGTAGCAGTCACTGTAGCTGTCGTTGGTTTCTGTAGCAGTCTTCAGCAAGTCATGTAGAAGTTAGCGGGCACTGTAGAAGTCAGCAGTAGGTTTCCGTATGTGTTGACGGGCACTGTACCATGTCAGCGTACTTGTGGTGTCGGCTGGCGGCGTGGTAATTGGGGCCGGAGAAACTGGATCTCGGCCGGTCTAGTTTTTGTGGAAAGAAAAGGAGTCGTGTAGCTGAAGTGGGAGAGTGACTTGCATGCATCTACGGCCCGGTTGTATATATATACCGCATAATCTGTTGAGTAGTGGAGAGCCATAGAATAACAGAGAAAACACAGAAAAAGTGCAATCTTGTGCCACAGTTCTTGTGTTCAGATTTGTTGTTATCTCCATCTACTCGTTCCCATCTCCAGCAAGCCATCCACCATGAAAGCTATTGGAACTAATCTTGTTGTTATGCGTACTCGGTGTGTTGGAGTACTGTAGTCGTAGTCGAGTACTCGTGTGTTGAGTAGTACATGGTCGTGGTCGAGTACTCGTGTGTTGAGTACTACGTGGTCATGTTGAGTGTTTGGTTTGTTCAAGTACTCCGTGGTCGTAGTCGTAAATAGAACTACACAGTGGCCGTAGTCGTGAGCTGATGCAGTCGGTACTCGTAGGAGTACTGTAGCAATTGGTACTCGGAGGAGTACTGTAGCAATCAGAACTCGGGAGGAGTACTGTAGCAAGTGGTCATAGTTGTAGCTACAGTTGGTCATGTCTACAGTTGTCGATGGTCAGTACTCATAAGCTACAGTGAACCAGTCGGTGCTCAGAATACCTATATGATCGGAGATACCAGTCGACAAGCCATGGTCGGTGAAGCGGTCGAAGGCACCGTGGTCAAAGGCATCGAATAGCCATGGTCATGAGGCATGGTTGAGGCATCGTGGTCAACAGGACATGGTTGAAGGACTCGAAGCAGAACCCAAAGAGGACCCGAAGGATTGTGTGCAGTTGTAGACCGGGCCAGATGGCAGTTAGTCTGCATGTGACTAGTCGTGTCTACTAAACTGAGTGTGATGGTTAGTGGAGCAAGTCGTACGGGTAGTGGGGAGTGTGCGAGTCATGGAGATCGTGGCCGAGAGAGTTGGGTAGTTTTAGCCTGTACACTTGTAATCAAAGTCTACAAATAGATAAGAAAATGGAAAAGCAGGCGGTAGATTGACGCAGCGCAAACTTGTGTGTCTTAAGTTGGAGCACAGGTGTTCATGTGTCGTAGTTCTCCCCCGGCGCCCCGGTCTTCTCCACGACGATCTCCTCCCTCCTGTCGTCGATCTTGAATATCACGTACCGGTGCACCTTCCTCCTCTTCAGCTCCAAGAAGGCGCTGTTGGTCCGCTCCGGCACGTCGATCCACGCCAGTGAGCCCAAGATGGGCGGTGAGAGGAGGTAGCGGCGGAGCAGAGGGGTGGGGGTAGGAGGAGGCGGCGACGGAGCGGAGGAGCATGGGGAGGAGGAGGTGGCGATGCGGCGTGGGGAGGAGGAGGAGGCGGTGCGGGGGACGGAGAGGGGGGCGGCAGCGGCGCGGGGGGTTGGGGGGACTAGGGGAGGAGGCGCTCGGGGGGAGGCGGCGGCGTGAGCTGGGGAGGAGGCGGTTCGGGGAGGAGGATGCGGCGGCGCGGGGCTGGCGGAGGAGTGGCGGTGGCGCGAGGGGGGCGGAGGGGGTAAGGGCGGGAGCTCGGGCTGGCGAGGAGGGTGGGGGCGCGGTGGAGGCGGCGCGGGGGGTGGGGGGGAGGGGCAGAGGTGGTGAGGGCGGAGGGAGGGGAGGAGCGACGGAGAAATGAGGCGAGGGCGCGGCGGCGCGGGGTGGGAGGAGGACGCGAGGGAGTGGCGGAGAACGTGGGGAGACGCGGTCACGCGGAGAACGTGGGAGAGTCGGCAGGTGTTTTCGGGAGGAGGGGGAAGATCCGGATCTAGCGAGGCGAGAGGGGGAGATGGAGAGGAGGGGGAAAATGAGAGTCGGCCGAGGTAAGAAGAGAAAGAGGAAAGAAAAGGAAAAGGAAAAGGAAAAAAAATGAGAAGAGAAGAAAAATAAAATTAGGCTAAAATAAAATTATGCGTCCTACTCTGAATGAGCTGAAAATTTCACGTTTGGCTCCAATCTATACCGTTGACATGCCATTGGAATTCGCCGCCAAAGTTCATTTTGTACTGTACATGAGAAATCGTAGAAGGCAGTACATACACCGTTTGGTTGTATCAACCTATACAAGCGAGCAGTCGTTCTCCGAATGAGCTGAAAATTTCACGTTTGACTCCCATCTGTACTGCTGGCATGCCATTGGAATTCGCCGCCAAAGTTCATTTCGTACTGCACATGAGAAATCGTAGAAGACAATATGTACATCGTTTGGCTATATCAACCTATGTGGGCCTGTACAAGCGAGCAGTCCTACTCTGAATGAGCTGAAAATTTCACGTTTAGCTCCAATCTGTACCGTTGACATGCCATTGGAATTCGCCGTCAAAGTTCATTTTGTACTATACATGAGAAATCGTTGAAGGCAGTTCGTACACTGTTTTGTTGTATCAACCTATACAAGCGAGCAGTCGTTCTTCGAATGAGCTGAAAATTTCACGTTTGACTCTCATCTGTACTGCTGGCATGCCATTGGAATTTGCTGCCAAAGTTCATTTCGTACTGCACATGAGAAATCGTAGAAGGCAGTACGTACATCGTTTGGCTATATCAACCTATGTGGGCCTGTGCAAGTGAGCAGTCCTACTCTGAATGAGCTGAAAATTTCACGTTTGGCTCCAATCTGTACCGTTGACATGCCATTGGAATTCGCCACCAAAGTTCATTTTGTACTGTACATGAGAAATCGTTGAAGGCAGTTTGTACACCGTTTGGTTGTATCAACCTATACATGCGAGCAGTCATTCTCCGAATGAACTAAAAATTTCACGTTTGACTCTCATCTGTACTGCTGGCATGCCATTGGAATTCGCCGCCAAAGTTCATTTCGTACTGTGCATGAGAAATCGTAGAAGACAGTATGTGCATCGTTTGGCTATATCAACCTATGTGGGCCTGTGCAAGCGAGCAGTCCTACTCTGAATGAGCTGAAAATTTCACGTTTGGCTCCAATCTGTACCGTTGACATGCCATTGGAATTCACCGCCAAAGTTCATTTTATATTGTACATGAGAAATCGTAGAAGGCAGTTCGTACACCGTTTAGTTGTATCAACCTATACAAGCGAGCAATCGTTCTTTAAATAAGCTCAAAATTTCACGTTAGACTCCCACTTGCACCACTGACATGCAATTGTAGTTCGCCATGGACGTTCATTCTATACTGTGAATAAGAAATCTTAGAATGCAGTACGTACACGGTTGGCCTATAAATATAGAGAAAAATCTGATTTTTGAATCGGTCGGTTGGCCTATAGATATAGTGAAGAATCTAATTTTTGAATCGGTAGCTTTTGACGGTTAGTTGTCGCCTAATATCTTTGGGCGGTGCTTGGGCCTATAGATATAGCGAAGAATCCTGACATGTTTGGGAGGTCCCAATGTCGAATCCCTTCCTTATCCTTTTTTCTGCAAAATAAATTGACACCTTGCACACTATTATCCTTTTTTTTGCAGAACAAATTGACACCCTGTACACTATCAGATCAATGCCTCAAACACATACAGAAACATATATATTCCATTTCAAGCCCACAAGTGGTTTTTAAACTCTGTTACGATGATCTCTGCCTCACATTTGAACTTGGCAGTAGATAGAGCCCCAAAAGCCTGAAAGAGCAGTGGACGCTACAGGTTCTGCACTACTGTTTTCCTCTCAGAAAAAAACATAATAAAAAGCAAGGTAATCGACCAACATGCCCAGCTATGCAACTGATTCTATTCTCACAATCCTATCTATAAGCACAACTCTATATCCTGGCATATAATTCGCAGAAAATTTTTGGGTTCATTAGGATGTGCCTTAGATGCTTGTCCTCCAGATGTTCCTGCAAACAATGACAATGAGGGACATAAGCCATTAATTTAGCAAAAGCAACAAAAATAGAGGAATTGAAACTTGACTCAGACTTCATGACGAGACAATGACTGTTGGTGAAAATTCAGAGGAAATTGACAAGGAGAAAAGGACTGGGACATGACTACAATAGAAAGACCATAGGAGAAAAATTCATCAATTAAATCACAGCAGGAGCACTTGTGAACGAACAGATTGAGACATCAATTGTGTTCCCTTCTAAAATAAATTTACACAACCCCTAGTCCACAAGATGTCCATAAATATAACAGGCATACTGTGACAGCTCCATCGCAGGGCAAAATACACACAAATATTGCTTATAGAAAACATCAACAGAATGACCTCGGCGGAGAGATATAACTGACAAGATGCTACCAGAAACATCACTGAGACCATAGAACTAATTAGTTCATTTAGTTGAACTACAATTAGCAATAGATAGTAATATGAGCATTCACCAAGTTCCATCCAGCAATATGAGATGTAAGATCTATAAAATTAACATGCAATTCCAAGGATATCTTTTTAATCTACATCGGAATTAAGTTGGTGTAAATTAGAAGTCCCTAAATTCTTCTCTTTCAGCTTGACCAAAAAAAATAACATAACCTAAAATTCTTCTCTTTTAAATTGACCAAAAAAATAGGCATATACCTGCATCTAATATAAAGTGA
Source organism: Dendrocalamus latiflorus (assembly GCA_017311315.1). Classification (NCBI taxonomy): domain Eukaryota; kingdom Viridiplantae; phylum Streptophyta; class Magnoliopsida; order Poales; family Poaceae; genus Dendrocalamus; species Dendrocalamus latiflorus. The sequence goes on from CM029664.1 coordinate 30,634,064, forward strand.
TAACAAAACCAGGATTCGCAACAACTCACAGCATAACTATGGAGAATCTACATATAACCTTGCAAAATTATCAAGTCCCATAGCCCTCACAGGTCACAAGATATGAAATATTGAGCACAAAAGAGAACACGTAATCACACTTCACCAAATGCCAGACGAAATCATATGAGAGAAAATCACAACAGCATGCCAATACAAAAAATCAAAACTGCCCGACTTATACCCAAGAAATCAGCTGGAGCTGGCAATTAGCGCCACTATTGATTATTACTAGTTTACTGCAATCAGTACGAGAGAATTAGAGCAAAAGGACCATGCTACCCCTGGTTTCAAGTTTTAACACCTAAGCCTATTTATCTTACCCTTTCTATTTGTACACAGTTTTCTTTCGAAATTTCTATACAAATTTCTCGGAACTGGGTGAAATTGAATCCGGTTCATTCATTGCATGGAAAATTTGTCAGACCTGGATTTTTCAATCCAGAATCTCCTGTGAAACCACTGCACTATTCCTGGATCAGTAGATAGTGCCCACAGGTACATTGCTGAATCATTTCATACATCGCACAATCACATTATTTCATAACAATATTACATAACTGGGTTTGAATTAAGCCACATCGGGCAACGGTTTTACATAGAGGGGGCCGATCTAATGTTTACATTACATTAACATAACAGCGGAAGCAAAAGTAAGGCAGGACATTAATCCACAGGCAGCTACGGGGGTAAATGTGTGCCCTATGTTTATTACCTATGGTTAAGCAATAACCACAGGCACACAACACCTTAGTCTGGTTGCCTATGACCCAAAAAGCGCGGTATTCGCCCTACGCCTCGGCGTTGTTTCCTTCATCCGCAGCCGGGGTGTCTTCGTGAGCATAGGGATCTTGGGCTCCTGAATCTGAGTTTTGTAATGCGAGTGTGAGCACACTAACCACTGTGCTCAACGAGCCAACACACAGAATGCAAGTGTATAACATGTATGGCTTGACAAAGGATAGGCTCGGGTTATTTTATTTGCTGAAATCTGCAGTTTTAAAGACTTAATAAACTGTTATAAGAAATTCCTAGACTCAGCCTTTTTGGACAAATTTGATAATACTTTTGACTAAAAGATTTTTATAGAATAAGTACAGATCTCATCCAACCACCCAGGTTGTTTGTTTTACCATTTACCAGTTTTCAGCGTTATAGCCGCTTAACTTATCGCTGGGACGACACCCAGGACATCTCCAAATAGGGCACTCCATTGCCCTCCATTTTTCCCATTTGCCCTCACCAAAAGGTTTTTGAAATAGAACTATATCTGGTTAAGTTCCCATGTCCGCCCCTGACCGTGGGCACGGTTATTCGAATAGTTTTAACTCTGTAGAGGTTGCACACTTTACCCACAAGAGACAGTTTACTCGTTGCCCCACACGATTCCTTCGACGTGCGGTTGAGCCAACCATCACAGTAACCGTTTAAAGTACCTCGCCTCTTCCATCATCTCACCCCTATGAGTTTGTCCCGCTTGCGGTAGGTCTCATAGGTTGTACGGGATGTTCCCCTCCTATGCGCCTAGCAGCTGGCTACCCACACTGCTAGCACGCCGCAGACAAACTTCACCCTCAAGCCTACCACCCAGGCCGACACTTACGGGTGTCCCATTCAAGCCTGCCACCCAAGCCGCCACTTGCACTACTTCACTCCTCCACCGATGATGATGACTTTCAGGGTTCCGTAAATTTACTAGGCCAAGTTGTACTTTACAGACTTGTGGTTGTACTTGTTTTACACAGAAGGTCATGACAAGATTCAGTCCTTAGGGTATCTGGGCGGTTCTACCACAAACCACACTCTCGTGCACCCTAGCACCATACCCCCGAACCATCCGCCTAGATAAAGTAAGCAGTGGAGGATTTTGAAGTGTAAAATAATCATGTCCAACATATGCCAGTCATTACCACCATGACTGCCCAACAAGTTTTCCTTACATTTGAAAATGATTATTGCTCGGGTATGTGATCATACCCGCTTAGCTAACGTCTACGCGAGGCATATTAATATGGACTTATTTTCGAAAAGCTACCGTTTATAATTTTTACTATGGAGACAAAGTTCACACAAACAATTAATTCAAGGGAACTATATTAACAAGATCATTAGTGAGGGATTAACTAAGACGAGATAAACCTAGCAATTATTTTTGCACATAAAATAACAGCATGCATTTTTTTTAATTTAAACCGAAATAATTTGCATAAATATGGGTTCAAGAATGATCAAAATATTGACTTGCCTTGGTCACAGTAGGATGGGTCTGGGTGGTCTTGAGCAGCTTCTGCTTCAGCTTCCTCCTCTTGAGCTTCGTACGCTATTTTTATGTGCGCGAAAAGTTGGATAAACATCAGCAAACCGAATAAACATTTGCAAGAAAATCCAAATAACTCCAAATGTCATATTTTAATTTCATTAAGTAGACTTTGAGTTTTTGGGTGAATTTAGAGATGTGTTTGTTAAGTAAATCTTTATTTACCAAATGGCCATCATTTCATGTGAATGCTTACCCTAATCATATTATCACTAAACCCTCTCATTTGATAAAGCTACATGGTGTATTCGTTATTACATGTGCCATGCTAACTTATATTCAATCACTCATTAAATTTTTATTTGCTAAAGGTTTAAAATGGGTTATCCATTATATACTTATATGGATAGGTGTGTATATACTTATACATAACACATTTTTTTCATTTACTAATATGTGAACCCTTAGTTACCAAGTTCTCATTTCATGAACACATGCTCCTAATCACTATTTCTATTAGGCTTTTATTTACTAAGGATGTAAGGAAATTTTTCATGTCATATTACTCACTAACATATGATAATTAACCATGGTCAAATGCTCTAAAAGCTCACTAATTCCCTAATTAAATTCTTGCATCACTTATGGATTATTTCCTAATTTTTCTGGATTTTTATTTGATTAAAACGCATGGCAAAAACTTAATCCAAAAACCTATTTATTTCCGCGCGGTCCGGAGGGATCGAACCCGGACAGGCGCAGTGAACGCTAGCGCTGCTAGCCAGGGGAGACGCGCTGGTGTTGCTCACTATTATACAGCGCTTTTACCTCTTAATGCAGGCGATAGCAGAGGCCGGGACAGAGCTGAAGTAGAGGAAGGCCGAGGCGGAGGGGGCGGCGGTGCTGTCGGCGGCGGGCTACCGGAGGCTTGGAGGTGACGACCAAAATGGGTTGCCGGCGTCTCGGTGAAGCAGACGGTGGGGTTGGCGGCGGACGGGGGTCACCGGAGTAGGGTCGGCGGCGACGGCGGTCCAGGAAGGTGATCGACGTCGGCAAGCTACAGGGCCGGGGAGGCTCGACCGACCTCTCAGTTGACTTCACGACGTCATAGAGAGGATGTAGATGTTAGGAATCGAGAAATGGTGGTGCGGTTAGGGAGATGGCTCGGCGGCCGGCCGTGGAGAAGAAACGACGCCGGCGAGCAATTAGAGCACAGGAGTTCAATTGCGCGCGGGGAGAGAATGAGGGAGGTGTGGCGGTGCGATTGCGACTCACGGCGTGGCTTTTATAGCGGGGAAAAGCGCGGCAGCGAGGACGGCAGTAAGGCGGGCATGGCGGCGAAGTTAGCGCGGCGTGGGCACAGGAGAGGCGACGGGACGGGGTGACCGATGGACGCGCTAACACGCAGGGAAGGGGGTGACGTGCAGACACAGGGCCGTGGTCCGGACGGTACACGCGGGGAAGGGGGCGACGTGCAGACACAGGGCCGTGGTCCGGACGGGTAAGGCCGACGCAGACGGTTGACCGGGTGGCCGGACCACAGGCGGTGAGGGAGGAGTGGACGGGAGCCGGTGGCGCAGGGGATGGCGAGGCTCTCCCGTGGCGATAAGATGGCGCAGGGCCGCATGACGTGGGCGGCTGTGCAGCGGTCCGAAGGGAGCTGCGGGGAGGGGTGGCTATTGGCCGATGGTCCGAGGATGGGAGCCGCGGGGAGGCGGGCTGCGGCGGGTGGCGTTGTCTGAAGGAGGCAGGGAAGAAGCCCGAGCGCGGGGTGGGCCAACGCGCTAGCGCGGGAGAGACGGAAGGAGGGGGCCGGCTGGCTGGCCGGCCGACCCACTCCTCTTTTCTCTTTCTTTTTTTCTATATATATATATATATATATATATATATATATATATATATATATATATATATATATATATATATATATATATATATTTGATTTATTTGTATTGTTTTGCCCCCAATATTTTTATCCCTTTTTGCTACTATTTTTGGTCTTTTGTATCTATACACTTCAATGGGTTCTTCATTTGTGTATAAATATTTATATACATATATTTTGGTTGTGCAAATTTCATTCTATTATTTATTTGTTTATTTTCATATCTCCCCTAAATTCTTATTAGGTTTTTATTTTTCTTTTATTTAGACATTCCAACCAAAATTTCCAAGAAAACTCACCAAAACTTCAAATATTCAAAATAATCCCAAATTTACAATGTTCCCCCAAAATTCAAATGCCAGGCTGTTACAAAATTGCACTGAAATAATTCATTCATTCAATTGGTGCACGGACAAAAAAGAGCATGCATTTGTTAGGCATCATCCAAAACACACTGATGTTCTTGTCTAATTGAACTTCAAGCAAACACTTCTATCGAATATTTTCATTCACATTATCACATAACCACAAGTACAAACACAACAAACACTTGTTTACCTCCTACAATTCACTTGCCAAACCTACCTACCAGTACTCCTACCAACATAAAAATGAAAGGAGCATTGATCATTGCTCTCTTCTGCAATACAGAAGCAAATTTGTTCTTCTCTGCTAGCCCTTTTGAAGCAAAGATCTCCATAGACTGTTGCCCCAGCAATTGTTCACTCCAAGCAGCAGTGTCGATTAGGCCCAACTCTAACATTACATTCAGGTGAACTATGACATTTACACATATCTGGAAAGGTATACATTTTTGAACATTTTACAGTGTTTCTGAACATGTTCCAAACTCTGAACTCTGATCATTAACACGTTTAAGAGAGATTGCAACAAAGTGCATTGAATTGAGAGAAGAAGTTGAACACACCGCGATATACAAAAGATTAGATCACCTGATAAATCATGAATTGCAACGTGTATCATCAATCTACCTCAGATCCGACAAAAGAAACTATCAAACATCATGGACAAGGGCATGCAATGAACGAGCAGCAAGTCATGGTACACTGCCATCATTTCCATGGACAAGCAGACAAGTCATAGCAAGCACGTCATCATTTTCATGGATTCATTGATAAAAATAACAAGCAGTCCAAGAACCATCTGCCATGAGTCACTGCCATACATTCTAATCACCAATCAGTTCATGTATAAATACACTGCCATATATTAAAAAATTCTAGATCTAGCCAAATCCTACACAATCCTACATATCACAACAAAAGTAGGCCCGAATCCAACACATATTCCTACAAATTTTCATCTGATTTACATGGTCAAAAGGAGGGGAGAGGGCAAGAGGAGGGGACAAGTTTGGCCTTACCTCCACAAGATGTCGGGCAGCTGGGACTGACGCAGCAGCGAGGGAATAGGGGGCCGGTAGCCGGCTAGGAGCGAGTCGACGACTGGCGATAGCCTGCGTGGAAGTTGGGCTCGAGGGAGTAGGGGACCAGAGCCTGTTGCGAGGGAGTTGGCGACGAGGGAGTCCAGAGGTGGCAGAGATGGCGAGCGAAACCCGCGGAGAGGTATTCCAGGATGTCGGTGATGGGCTCCCGGTAGTGTTGAGGGCATCCCGAGGTGGCGGCGCGAGGGTTTGCCCTGCTGAAGCGGTGCGCTCGGTGGAGGACCAGAGAAATGAGGGGAGAGAGCAGAAGAATTGAGGCCGATTTGGGTTTTTATGGAGTGGCATTTTTGGGAAACGAATCCTCTGCCGTCGCCGTACGTGACTGTAGAGAGAAGTCGCGGATTTGAGCCGTCGGATTGAAAAAGGATGGCTCAGATCCGCTTTGCTACAGTAAAAATTACTGTAGCTACAGTAAAAAAGTGCTGTAGCTACTCTCTACAGATCCGCTTTTTCAATCGGACGGCTCAGATCTGCGACTTCTCTCTACAGTCGCGTACGGCGACTGCAGAGGATCTCGTTTGGCATTTTGTGGGTAAATACTCCTGAACTTCATGGGCATTTTGGTAACTAAGGTCGCTCCGTGATATTGGGTGACCGCTCCAATCCCCCCTGATCCTGATTCTCCAAAAAGAGCAGCAGCTGTGTTTGGCTGGGCTCCAACTGCTCCGAACAAGAATTCGGGAGCTGGAGCTCTACTAAACACGGTCTTAGCCCCTGTTTATTTTGTTTTTTTAGTGGCTTATAAGCAAAAAAACCTAAGACTAAACAAACGGATGGCTTTTGTACTGGGCTTTTAAAAAGCCAAAAGCCATTGTATAACTAAAAGCCAAAAGCCAGTTGAAAGGAGTTTTTTGGCTTTTGTGGAATAAAAATAACGTTTTGCCACTGAACTTCGAAAGATTTACACACAAATGCCATTGGTATATAAACCGTTGGCCCTCTCCCGATCCCCTCCCGATCCGTCGTCCTCCAACAAACCCCGTCGGCGACCCGCAACCCCTCCCACGACCCGCGACCCCGCCGGTGACCCACGACCCCGCTGGCCTCGTCCGCCGTCCTCCGACAAATCCCGCCGGCGACCTACGACCCCGCCGGCCTCATCCGCCGTCCTCCGACAAACCCCGCCGGCGGCCCACGACCCCTCGTTATCGGATTATTATTCGGTAACTATTCAGAAAAATATCTGGATAATTTTGTATCCGTCGGATATTGTGTTTTCCGAATCCGTATCTGTATCCGACAAAAAATATCTGAATCCGTATCCGTATCCGACAAAAAATTCGAATATCCGAGAATATGTTCCGAATTATATCCGAATTAAAACGGACGGACGGTCGGTCGGGAAATATCTGCCCCGTTTGCACCCCTAGGCAAGGCTAGTATCGTTCGTCTGAGTGGTTCAGGGTTCGAAACTTGGGGTTGTTTGATTTGATTTTTGGCCCTTTTTTCATTTGCACACAAAAAAACACATGCACAGCCCAGTAAAACTGAGTTTTTATTTTCCCCCGTTACTTTTCCCACTACGAGTACCGAAGGCCAACAATGGATAATCCAATATGAGAATAACGAAAAATATATTCTAAATTGCAAGGAAAAACTTTTATGACATGTTGTTTGATACGCTTTACGTCGTGTCTACATGTTACTAACGGTCAAAAGCGTGTCTAACTTCGTGACATATTGATATATTTTAAATATCATAGAAAAAACATTTTTACATGTATATGAACGGTTGTTGATACGCTTTTCAATGTGTCTAAATGCTATTGATGATTTAAATCGTGTCTAACTCCGTATCATTTTGAGACGTTTTTAGTATCGTGTCAAAAGGCATATTTAGGTGGCTATGGGCGATTGCATGATACGTTTTACGTCATGTCTAGATGCTATTGACGATTAAAAGCGTATCTAACACCGTGTCATTTTGAGATGGTTTTAATATCATGTTAAAAAGTGTCTTTATATGTCTCTTGACAATAAAAGCATGTCTAATGCCGTGTCAAGTTGAGATGTTAACAAAATCATGTCAATAAGCGTTTTTATGTGCCCATGTAGAGACGCTTTTAGCCTGCGTTACTATGAAAGCGTGCCTATAGGGGGTTTTCTTGTAGTGATTGGTGCTTAAGGAATGTGGTCAGCTTGCCTAGGAATCATTCTTGTTTGCTTATCCGCAGTTACAGATTTTCTTGATGTCGAAAAACCAGTAAAGTAACAGCAGCCTGTAAATACCTGCTGGAATATTGACTTATATTATTGGAGTAATCCCCTATACATTTTCCTTGGTTACTGCAGATAAAATTCGCTTCTGTCAAATTAGCAAAGATATGTATATGAATGATTAGAGTGGCTATGGAACTTGAATATATGGGACCTCTAAACAAGGATCCAACTCTGGAGTATATGCTCCTTCAGGCTGTGAGATTTGCCTTCAGAATTCATCAGGTAACACATTCTAGCAGTAACTTCACAAAAAAGCAAACTGTGATCATCTGATGCATGCATGTATGGGATACCATGCTGATCAGATTAGCAGTTATTCTTGGCCAATGATGTTTTCCATAGATCTTATCTATTGCATCTACCTCTTGATTTCCATTCCATATATATTTAATTTCACAGATTTGTTTTCCTCATGTGCTTGTATGCTATCTGTCGTTAGGAAACATTCTGGATATTTTTGGGTTACTTTTGCACAATTTTTCTGCAGTGAACTCTTGTTTTAACAAATTTATGTGTATCATTAAAATATGTACGTTTAAGCTGTGTTATCTAAATTACCAGCTCATTTTTGCAGTTTGCTGGGGGATTCGACGCAGAGACCATGGATGCATTTGAAGAGCTGAGGAATCTCGTGCATGTCAGAAACAGTACCCAGTAGGAAGTAGAACCACAAGGCAATTTCATGTAGTAGTATCTGGAAGAAAGAGAAAACAATTCTGGCTTACTCTCTCAGTAAGCATAACAGACAATTTGTGTTTGTGTTATCTGATGTTTGGAGGATTGGTGTGTATGTATGTGTGTGCTAAGCTGAAGAAACCAGCCGGTGTTTGCGTAGGAATTTTGTAGCAACCTTGCTGGAAAAAAAAATACAAGATGCATGAAACTTATGTATATGCTTCAGTGTGTGATGGTGATTATCAGTTTGTCTCATTAATTGCCTGTCTCTTCAATCCATGCATGGTTCATACAAATGCAAGATTTTTGTAGACCATTGCTGCAACTTGCAATTGCATACAAAATTACAAACTGGAACTCTCTTCAAATTTGCAAGGGTTTTCCAATTATAATATTTCTAATCATTTTCCATCCGTACCAACCGAATATATACATGATTTAGGGTTTATTTGGAAAATAGAAATTTCATATATAGGAAACCATTCAATTCTCGCAAGAATCCGAGGCAGTCCCTGTATTCCAAACGGGCCTTTATAGCTTTGGCTGCCGCCGGTGACGGTTTCGCCGTTGCCGCCAACTATGAGAGTTGGCCAATCTTCTCCCACGCATCTACGAAGAACGAAGGGCAAGCTCTCATGGCGTGCTTGTACCCTCGGCTCGCCACCACACGCTGCAACCTCGCGGCGATAAATTTGACGCATGCGTCCTCGAATACAACTAAGCCAACAGAGCAACAGATTTATAAGTGCAGTGGTTAACCCAGGATTTTTAAGATGGATGTTCGGATTTCAGAGCTAAGTTACTCGAATATGTCAATACCGTAACGCACCATTTCCCTCCAAAACACCGATACAACGGTACATATATATAGATATAATAAAAATACATAAATTATAGAAATTAATAATTTTTATGAGGAAATGGACGACATAAGACGAGCATGATGACATGAATTAAACAAAGATTAATGATAATTATATATCTTATTGATCCTGCCTTTTTTGCCCTTTTTCCTATCAGCAAGAACCATCCACCTAAGAGGAAATTGTATGTTCCTTCCATGGAGTAAAACATAGCAAAAATTAGCATGTAAACAAATGTAATAAGGGTCCAACTAACTGCTCATGGCCTAAAGCAAAGGCTGTATTTTTATACAGCATCTATTAGAAAAAACGAAGAAAGCAAATGCTAAGCTCTAGAAAGAATCGGAGCCAGAGCAGAGTAGAGCAAAGCGGAGAAAGAAAGAAAATAAGTGGAGTAGCGTGGAGTACACCTAGATCTGAAGAGAGGGCGATAATGATAAGTTGGATGTGTTGCTCAATTCCCGATGTTGCACTCCCTCCTGGCTGCCATGCTGCTCCCTTCATGCCGCCTGCTCGCTACCTCTGAGTTCACCGTGCCATCACTCGCTTGCCTGCAACACCTCTTTGCTTGTCCGCGCTGCCACATGCTCACCTGCACCCCGTGCCGCCTCACGTATGATTGCCATCACGTCTTGGTGCGACGTCCACTAAACGTCGCTCGCCTACGCAGTTCGCGTCCCCCAATCGTTACTCGCCTTCGCAACCTGCACCTTCGCCCGCTCGCCACTCGAAGGTCAGAGCTGCCTCCCACACAAACAACCGCAAGATGAAAAAGAGAACAAAGGTTAGGTTTTTGTTTGCATCTTTACCTCTTTGGGCCTATATGAGGAGGGCTAAGGTGAAAAAATAGGCCTAATATGTTGCATGAGTTGCGTATGAGATACAGGAAGCGCAGATTGAATTTATTTGCGGACATAAAAATGTAGTTTTAACCTAACTAGCAGTATATATATATAATATATCTATTATATACTTGGTATTTTATAAAAAATTTTGGGTGTTCAGCTGAACACCCATGACCTCTTTTACATCCGCCTATGTATAAGTGGTATTGAGTCTTCTCCCCTAAAAGACTAATTCAATAGGTGAAGCCTCGCTCACACTTATAAATTATGATTTTTCTTTTCCCACAACCTATGTGGAACCATTCCCAACATAGCTTGCCGAGGATGCCCGCTACCATCGGTGCCTCTATCTCTATGTACGTGCATGGCTTGTTCATGCGCATGAAGAGGCGTGGCTCCCTAACGACCTCAACCACGCACTCAAATGTGATGCCATCATCAGTTGTCGACACGGACGGTGCCACTGACGCCTTCGCGAGGCTCGACCTTGTTCTGTCCATATGAAATCCCGAGGTAGCTTGGCTGGTGACAATGTCGAAACCATTGAGCGCGCGTGCGAATTCCCGAGGAGTTGATCGACCAGCCTAGAGTGAAGGACGCCCTCACCTGATCCGTGTCGGCTCTAGTCATGAGCTCGAGGAACACTGAGAAGAAGCCATGGTAAACGTTGCTGGGGTAGAAGCAGATGGCTCAGTCATAGCCACCGACGATGAAGGTGTCGGATCGAACACAGCAGTTGGTGAGCATGCCCTTGGCGACGGCGCTGTAACTGTGTTTGCCTTTAGTCGTCACTGTAGTTGCGCCCGTCTTGCCTTTGGTCGTAACCGTAGCCACGACTGTCGAGCTCTGTGCTGTTCCCATGGATGTCGCTTGCTTGTGCCGACGACGGAGAGATTATATATATATATATATATATATATATATATATATATATATATATATATATATATATATATATATATATATATATATATATATATATATATATATATATATATATATATATATATATATATATATATATATATATATAGGAAAAATACCTTTTACTCCCGGGTGTAATTACACCCACCTCTAATATACCACCTAAATAAATTTGAAATACTCCTTTATCACTTTAGGTATACTCATATACTAATTATAAGATATTCTAATGTTAACCACACGAAAAAATTGCAAGGGAGTTCATAGTTTTTAGCGTATTTTGTAAATACCTTTATATACGTACATAAAAAGGAGTATGTTGAAAAAAAATGTACATACCACCTCTGAAAAATTATTCATACCACCTATATAGTCTTAAATACTCGTATACTACATGTACATACTCCTCGTTACGCGAGATACTCCCTACGTTGTGAGATACGACATATGGTGTAATTACACCCGGGAGTAGAAAAGAGGCTTCCTCTCTCTCTCTCTCTCTCTCTCTCTCTATATATATATATATATATATATATATATATATATATATATATATATATATATATATATATATATGAAAAATACATTTTACTCCGGATGTAATACACCCACCTATAATATATCATCTAAACAAACTTGAAATACTACTTTATCATTTTCGGTATATTCGTATACTCATTATAAGATACTTCAATGTGAATCACACGAAAAAATTGCAAGGAAGTCTATAATTTTTAACGTACTGTGAGATAGTTCCTATATTGTGAGATATGATAAATGGTGTAATTACATCCAGTAGTAGAAAAGACCGAAACGGACTCGGTCAGTCGATGGGCCCAATTGGACTAATTGGGCCGAGTCCAAATAGGCGGTCCAGCCCACCTGTCATCCCGCGTCACCTCCCTCGCATCGCATCGCACCACCCGGAAGGCTCGCGCCGAGAGCATGTCGGGCCCCCGGATTACCAAACCCGGACACTCTGTGTATTACAGCACTAGTCCCAGATCAAAGCTAGTGCACCCAGTCAAACAGAATGGAAAACATCACCATCGACGATTTATTACAATAAATAAGAGTACTGACCACAGAGTCACATTATTACATGGGAGGTTTAAGACCTCGCACACAAGAAATAAGCGGAAGCAAAGATAACTCGAGGACGACCCATCAATTCGCCACAGGCAATTGACTGGGGAAGCGCACCTAGTCCTCCGGGAAGAATCCGTTGCAGCCACAAGCGAAGCAGTAGTCATAGTCACCTTCTTGAGCTTCAACTTCCTCTGAGAATTTATTTTTAAGTGTAGCATGTGAGTACATAAAGTACTCCGCAAGTCTTGGGAAAAATGCATAGATGCAAGGCTTAACAAAGGAAGGCCATATGGTTCTTTTGCACAAAGCAATATTTGAAAACTCAATTACTACTAATTATTTTCGAAGGCATTAATTTAATGAAGTAAATGTTTTAACAGAATTAACTTTCTAGTGAAGGTTCCAACTACCAAACTAGCTAAGCAATTACCATTGGTCAAGTTTTAAACTGCGGGTTCCATCCACCCTCTCTGGCTCCATCCGCTAGGATTCCCTTCCGAGAGTTCCCTCCACTCTCGGAATACAAATCTTTTGTTTTTAAAACCAAAACCAGAAATCTACCATGTGAATGCATTCCTTGCCCGCCCTTGACCGTGGGTACGGCTATTCGAATAGTTTTACACTCTGCAGAGGTTGTACAACTTTACCCACAAGAGATAAATTATCCTAAAAGTCAACACGCTTCCTTTGGCATGAGACCCAGATAAAATATCACAAAGCCTTTACCTTACTCTAATCTAGCTAGATACCACCCGTTGAGGTTTCACCGCAGGTAGGCTAACTGCCCGAACCGAAGCCCCCTCTTGCGCCGTATGAGTACAGTAAATCCATGTCCCTCACTGTGAATAACCAGTCCATCCCTGGCATCCACTTTCCACTGGTGGCACCTAAACTAGACTATCATAAGTTAGTCAGCTAGGTCGTACCCATATAGACTTGTGGTTGTACGGTTAATGCTCAGTATGGACAAACACAAGCGTCGGTCCTTAGTTGACTAGGGCGGAACATACACTTAACAAGATCTCGTGCTTCCTGCATCAACCCAAACCAACCATCCACCCTAATCTAAACCAACTTTCACATTTTATTTTATTTTAAAATCACAGTGACAACTCCAATTGCCACTTCATTTATAAACACAAGGGTTTAATAATAAATCATAATTTCCCATTTCAAGATTTTCCAAAGTTATTAGATAGCAAGACTAAGCATTATCCTACCATTCTAATATTCACAAAGATTCAGTAATAATCTCATTATTGAGACAAATGAAATTCTAGGGTGACAAAGGTACATGGCATTCAATTTCAATAGAGGGTATAACAAGGTTGGTTTAACTAACCCTTAAGATTTGAACTAATATTTTATATAAATAGCAATGCACATAATTTAAAATAATTAAAACATTTCGAAATCATAGGTTCAAGAGGATCAAAGGAGACTTGCCTTCTTGAGTGCTGACTGGTTCTTCTTGCTGCGACTCGACGAAATCTTCGGCAATGTCGGGTTCTACGCGCGAAACGACAAAACAAACAAACAAATAAACACAAATAAAATCTCAAATATAATATATATATACTGGAAGGAAGTTTATGATTTCTTACGAATTTAGGAGAAAGATTCAGCGGATTTGGGGTTCACACGAGAGAGAACGAATATCTGGAAGATCGGTTGGGAAAAGAAATTACTAAGACAATATTGGGACCAAGGAAAATAGAATGAATTTTATGGAGAGTTTGCAAGATTGGAATTTGAATTTTGAAAGCGCACAGAAAATTTGGAATGGAACTGAGACTTTGAAATTAAACTGGGTATTGGAATTTGAAATTTAAATATTTGAAATATCAAATAAATTTCAAATATTTGAAAGGATGGAAGGAATGGATAGTTTGGAATTTTTTTTATGAATTTAGAAATTTGAATGGGCTCAAACGGAGTTAAAACGAGGGAGAACGGGCTCCGGGAAGTTTAAATTCAGAGAAAATGGAAAAAGGGATTTTCTGGAATTATTTTTCTAAAGGAAAATGAATTATGGCGTCAGCATTGCGTCAGCCCTGGGAATTTCTTTTTCGGCCGATTTATTTTTGCACTGGAAATTGGGGCTGAGGGGCTGACAAGTGGGCCCTTGGTCTATAGACCGGGTTCACGGGCGGTGAAGGCGCTGGGGTGGCAGGGTGGCCAGCCAGGCCTTGCGTGGCGCCTGCGTGGCAGCCACCTCGGCAGCCACGTCAGCCCGACGGCCGATGTGGCCGGGCTGGCCGGAGGGCGCACGGGAGCGACGGCGGTGGCGGCGCTCCGGTGGCCGGCGGCGAGCGGCGAGGGCGGAAATGGGAAGAGGGGACCGAGGGGAAGTCGAGGGTAGGGGCGGCGGTTACCGAGGGCAGCCGGGAGGTGGTCGGCGACGAGGGAAGGCGGCGGCGGCTCGGGGGCTCCGGCGGCGAGGAGGTTCCGATGGCGGGGAGAGGCGGCCGAGGTGTCCCGGAGGTGCGCGCGGGCACGGAGAAGGTGGTGGCGTCGTTGGCCGGGTGCAAGGGCCAGCGGATCGGCGGCGATTGCTCGCCGGAGGGCGGCCGAAGCTCGGGAGGGAGGGGAGCACAGTGGCGGCGGCGCTCGGAGCTTGGGGAGGGAGAAGGAGAGCGGAGGGCTGCGGTGCGGAAGAATGCGGAGCCAGGGGAGGCTTTTATAGGCGTCGGGGAGGGGAGGTCCGGCGGGAATCGCTCGCCGTGGACTACGGGCGGCGGCGATTGCGGAGGGGGGGAAGGAAAGGAAAGGGTGGCCGTACAAGGAAGGGAATCGGGGGAGGAAGAAGAAGGAAAGGCGCGGGTCGCACGGACGGCGTAAAAAGGAAAGAAATCCCGGCGGGCGAGGGGCGGCGGTTGCGGGGAGGACGGAGGCGGCGTGCGGAGGAAGAAGGTGGGTAGGGAAGACGGAGCTGACGTGTGGGCCCGGGCGGTCAGCGGGAGAGGAGGCGCGGGCGCGGCTGACGGGCGGGGCCCGCGGGCAGAGAGACGGAGGCGGAGGGGAGGCGCGCCGACAGGTGGGCTGGGGCGCAGGGAGAGAGAGAGAGTAAGGAGTGGGGGCGCGCGTGCGTCGGATGGAGATCGAGCGGCTGAGGTGAAGGGCAGGGGTGGACGGTGGATCGGCCGAGCGCGTGGGGGGCGGGAGGATCCCGGCCACCCACGTGGCGAGCGGGGAGGCGGGGTAGGCGGGATCCGGACGGCGACGTGGGCGGCAATCTGGCCGTCCACGTTGCGGCCGGGGGAGGAGGGAGAGGATTTTAAATTTTGATTTTGATTTAGGATTTTCAGAAAAGCCCAGAAAACTCAATAAAGCTCAGAAAAATATGAAATAAATTCCAAAAATTCCAGAAAAATACACAGAAGTTTCTGGAGACATTTTGGACTCAATAAAAATACTTCCAACTAATGTTGGTATTTAATTTTCATACTTAAAATACTTTTTATTTTCAAAAATAGGTTTTAAACTCCAGAAAATCCAGGAAACCAAATAAAAGCCAAATAACTCCAAATAATTAATTTGAATTAGGATTTTCATAGAAATTCAAAATATCTTTTTATTTAATAATAATTTTAAGTTTTTCTTGAAATACTTTTCAAATCTAGCTTTTCAGAAACAGAAATTCAGGGCAAATCCAAATAAAACTCAAATACTTTAAAATAATTAATTTGAACTTGAATTTTTCAGAAATAGAATTTTTGGGATGTTACAGAGCAGGAGAAAACCCTACGTCGCCGCCGCTCGTCGGCGCCTCCGCCTCTGCGCGACTCCACCTCTCCTCGGGTGGGTTGGGGTGGGTTTTCGCAAAACTCACGCACGCATCCTAGGGCCGGCTGGGGATTGCGCTTCGGCCAACACATGGAACAATCTCTGATTCATCCGGTCAACCAACGGGCTCAACACCTTGTTCGGTCAGAGCAGACCGAACCAACAGTTAACAACCAATTCAATGCTTAAACAGTTCGGACTCCTCGTGTTCTATCTTCTCTGAAGTAGCAATAGCAATTCCAACAAAAGAATTATCACCTAATTAAAGTGGAAGGTAGAAATACACACCAATCTACTATTAAAGGTGTTCGATTATTTTAATGCTCCAACATATCATCACTATTTAGAAAGCCTTTTCTATATAGCAAAACAAAGCTTACTATAGCCCTGCAATATAAAAGGCAAATGATATGCTACACTGTTAACATTATTTTGTGGCGGCTAATTGCAAGAGAAAAGGCCTATGCTCTATGACGAATACTGGTAAACCTGTTCATTGGCTAGGTGGCTTATTGTATTGGGTGAGTTCTTTTGAACTGTAACTTATACCTTTTGAATTTTAGTTATTCGCGAAAAAGATTACGAAGAGCGAGACAATCATATGAGATTTTAATTGATATAGCTGAAGTCGGTATAGTATATACTACAGTTGACAAGTAGACCTCGTCTAAAAAAATACATTATTTAAAAATTAGTTACTGTAGTGCCGTACATAGTCATAAGTAGTTTCAAACCCACCAGTTGTCTTTGAATTAGCTTTATTGTTTTCAGCTAAGATGGGGTGGGTACAGGGGGTTGTAGTTACAAATGCATACAAAACCATAAAATTCTGACATATTTGTACTTCTTAGAAGCCATCAGATTTTGTCACAACCGTAATTTTTCCAGAAAACACATAAGATAATTTGCATCGGAAATTTGAAATATGAAACTACCGCACATAAAAAGAGGGAGTGAAGGCTTCAAGTATGGGAACTAAAAGGATGCACCAGAGAACATACCTAATGGGTGCATCCTAATGCACAAAACTCAAGCTCAAAAACTTGGATGAACAAAGGATCATATCTTTTTATACAGATGTATGTATTGAATAACCACAAAAAACACCAATGACATCACTTAGGAAATGCAATAATTCAGCTTCCACTGTTGCTCTTCATAATCAAATGCTATGGCAGAAAAAAAATATGTGTTTTACCTTCTAGTTCCATTAACTTTCGTTGTACAAAAATTAAACAAAGCTTCTTAGCTCACTCGTTTCTTCGGTTTGGCTAATTCTAACACACTATCCAACAAAACACTAAGATCTACCTCCCTTGGGCTGTGTAAAATATTGGACAACTCAAAACTGATTAGCAACAATGGTAATATTTTTTTGTTTTGTATGGAAAGGCATACCCACTTTTTTCTTTGGCCTAATCCAATTCATCCTTCTCTTCATGTGCCTTTGTTGAATCTGCAAGGCTGCAAAGAATAAAAAGTACAAAGTGGTTTATGCTCACATATCATTTTTCCTAATTCATTAATTGCTCTGGACCCTCATAACTGGCAAGAGAGTTGTTTCAACTTGAAGTAACAACAAGAAAATAGTCATAAGCAACATATTTCAGCATAGAAAGATGCTATGTACATATAGAAATATACACTAAACAGTTCTATGAAATAATTAGAATTAAATTGTTTTTAACGAAAGGTGGTAACATTTCCATCCATTGTTGTAGTTATATCTATAAATAGGATAAAAATATATCACATCTCAGCTCTAACTATAAATGAAAAAAAACTGGATGTTTCCTTACAGCGAGCACACAACAATCTTCAAGCAGGCAGAAAGTAATGGTAGCCTAGTTAGTTCAGTGAATATATAAAACTTGAAGGCAATTTACAATTTTTAAGCATCGAGAAAGAAATGGCAGCATGGCTAGTTTAGGGAATATAAAACTTGAAGGCAGTAAACAAAGTAATTAGCCAACACTAGGAAATGGTATGACAAATCAATCAGAAATCCTAGATTTCATGCAGGTAGAGTAGATGAATGATCATGAATGTAGATTTAATTGAAATAATGTTATCTGATTCATTTAGCTATTAGAAACTACGCAACTTCCCCTACAGAAAATGCCGACCAAAAGGAATGTCATCTGATTCATTTTGCTAAAAAGATATACTCTAGAATTATTGTTTGAATTCTGCATAGCTTAATCATCTAGAAAATTTTCACCTAATTCATTGTAGGCAATTCATGAAACATTCATCATGCACAATCCAAAATTGAATACAAACACTACTACAGAAATCATCATCACAGACGGTTCAAAAACGTCATCACAGACGGTTTTCTGAACCGTCTGAATTTATGGGTCAATGATAATCGAAGGTTATCACAGACGGTTTTCGAACCGTCTATGGTGTAAATATCATAGACGGTTTGTAAGTAAAAACCGTCTGTGATATTGATTTCTACCCCTAAATATATTTCTGTTTATTGGCTAACATCAGGAAATGTTAGCCATGCCCTCTGAAACAAGCAGATATACATACAATTCACATCTGAACTCATTTCACATACATAAAACATACATAAAACATCCAATTCACATTTCAATTCATTTCACAAACATAAAACATGCACTTCACATCGCACTTCATTTGACAAACATAAAACATCCATTTGACAAACATAAAACATCCATTTCGCAAATCAAATAATTGAAATAAAATAAAATATCCATTAACAAATATACAATTACAAAAGATGTACGTTGCATTTGCAGTCAAATGGTAACATTGTATTTTTATTGCTCTGTCACTCCGAAATCGAGGGCTCGCGAAAGGAACAGATCCATAATCAACGAACTTGTCAGGTTGCACAAGCTATACTTAGATGGTGCATGATTATCATCCAAGCATTGCTTGTGTAGCCGACAAGTTCGTTGATTATGGATATCTTCCTTTCCCGAGACCTCGATTCCGGAGTGATAAGAGCAATAAAAAATCATGGTGCGCAGTGGAACCGTCCTTCTGACTTTATAACTTGAGCCATCAAAAAGAACGCCAACTCTGCTCGAATTCGGGAAAGATCAGGCTGTTTCAATGCAGATGTCGGGATGAACGCAACCTGTCAATAGGAATATCAATGTGCGTATATATATAACGTGATAAGTATGAAGTAATTATGGGAAGATTGACAAACTTTGGGATTGGTGATACTCGAGGAATCGAGGAGTAGTTCCATATGGTGGCAAACGTAGGAGCCATATGTGTTGCCCGGCTGCTGCTGGTGGCACTGCAAAAAATGGAATGTGTTAATTCAAAAGGCATTAATTACTACAAACTGTTGCATAGGATTAATTAATGTGTAATAACGAATACCTTAAAATCTTGAGCATATGTCAGGCCTTTGGCCCCTTGCATCGAGACACCTCCCTTTGCAATGTACATCTCGAATGCCCTACGTGAATCGAAAAAGTTAACCTTAGTCATTCGGAAGGAAAGAAAGAGTACAATATAGGTATGTATGGAGAAAATGTACTTACCTATCGATTACTTAGCTGACAACTGTGAAGTCCATTTTATTCATACTTAGGGAATCAAGGTAAAATACCTTATTCCATTTTGGTACAATTACTATTAAAATCCAATGATAATTCTGGTTGTAGGGCATAAGTATATATTCCTTATCGCGACAAGCCAGCAGTCCTGCTGCAATGTACCTCTCGACGAAGGCTGTATCCTCGTCGATGGTATACTTAGCTTAAATATCTACACTTCTTATCAAAAGCACCAGTTTGGGAGATCTGGAGGATCACAACCATCCATCACGCAAATTCAATGTGTACAATTCAAAGTTGTTCCCTTCCCTAAAACAATGTTATCCCACTAATCCGTTGATTACTGTAGAATTGGTTTTGGAGGATTAATTGCATCAATTATTGTAATTGCTCACCATAATCCCCTCATGCTCATCAATTACTTGATCTAGAATTAATGATGTTTGTGATTTCATATTGGTACAATGTGGGTTCTACATACCAACCGCTTGTGATATTTAAATAACTCTGTTCCATCAATGTTGATTTCTCCTAGTGCTTAAATAAGCAATAAGTTTGTTGTTTCAAGGCTACATGTAATTTTAAATCTTCTTTGGTATACTTCTGTCAATTACACAATAAACACCCAAATAGCTCTACAGAGCTTCACAATCAGAAGTCTCAATCATAATAAAGTTTTGGTGGGTAATAAAGTAATGTGTACTCATTATGGCATTTGCAAGTGAGACATAAGCAGCAAATTTTAGACAGAAATAATCAGTTTGAATAAACATTTACATCAGTCATTCTATAGTTGCCCCCCCCCCCCCCCCCCCCCAAAAAAAGTTTCCTTCATTATGCAATAAATATCTGCTTATCTTCCTGCTCCAAACCTTTTGCAAACCATGCTCATCTGCATACCACTATGCAAACGGAATAGCAAAACAGAGCTCCAAACTGGAATAGAAGTTCCAGGAATTGACAAGCAACAAGCATGTATGGATAATATAACACAAAAGTGGACTGATTTTTTTCTCCAAACACAAGATTATTTTTTAAAAAAACTATAAAAGTAAAAGGGGAGTTTATCTTAATGGGAATATGAGATCATTACAGCAAGTTTACATTAGCTATCTTACAAATTTTCAATAAAGATACTGCTTGTCGACCAACATCACACTTGATCAAACAAGAGCACAAAAGGGTGTTTTCAGAACCTACCATAGAAGCTGAATTCTTATCAGAAAGACTTTTCAGATAGGCATATCCGGCAGAAAGACTGAGGACGGAATGAACAGAAATATATAAACCAGGGACATTGAAGGTCTCAAACATTATTTCTCCTGTACATTCACGACTTTCAGGTGTACTGACAGGACTATCTGTAAGAAGGAAGTAGTGTTCCTCAGGATTGCACCGTAGATAGTTGAAAAATGCATTGCTGCCAAAACCTCTCCATTGTATCCCAGTCATCAACCTACAAAACAGAAAAAGGGTATGAAATAGTGGGCATATTACCCACAAAAAAGGACAATATCATGAACAGGAAATGTCTACACATACCTGACCATGATGGATTGGGCTTTTTAAACTGTACATCCCACTAGATCTAAAATGCGATAGAGCCTCATCCCCAATAAAAAAATCAAGATCAGCCATGACACCTGCATTATACTGTGCTATCCAATTTGCACTACTGCACAGCTCTGACTGGTCCAAAAAAGATTCATTCACAGCTACTACAGTAGGGATGGTGAAGGACGGCTCAGAGTTACCAGAAAATCCAAGTTTGCTATACCTATGCATAGGATCATACAAATGGTGTAAGAAAACAAACAACATGTTGATAACCTTATTAGTACAGCAAAAATGATAACCTTAGCATAGAAAAAATGTGCAATAGTCAAGCAGTTGTGGAGGAATCAAAACAATACAGCTTGAAGAGAAATGTTTCTGTCCTAGGATCATTTATTTCCTGACCTCTTGCATTTATTCTTTAGGAATTGCACCTGTGACAATTACATTTCCAAATGGGCAACATCTCAAGCTTTTGAGTTTGTAATTTGAACCACGAGCCAGATAAACATTTCATTACAGGGAGTTGACTGTGTGCATTTAGAGCCTTACAAATTGTGAAAGAACAGGACAACTCTTTCAACTAAAAAAACGTCAATTCAACAAAGATGGCCGTGGAAATTCCATAAACCCATCGTTCAAGATGTGCGCTGGAAGCTAGCAACCGCTTTCCCCTTCTGTATACCTCGAGAGGCCAAGAAACACTGCAGATTGTACTGTACAGCACCTTCAACACGAGCAGACCTAGGGCAACTTTTCACAAATTTTTATTGAAGCCTATTATCACTCTGAAAGTTGTGCCCCAAATAGGGAGTGAACCTCAATGTTCCATTCCCCCAACATGCGTTGCAGTTCATGTTCCTTCGGCAACAAATGTACCGAAACAAACAACGAAAACCACACGGCCCCAGAGTATCTCCCACCCACACCACCCGGTGATCCAATCAGAAACACCTCATCGAAGCAGCATATACAGCCAATCAATCCATCGCGGAAACCCTACTACCACTTACAGCATGCGCCGTTGTCGAGACGATGAATCACGTACTCGAGGTACCCCCTCCCCCAAAAAAAACACGGGGGAGCAGGGAGGGAGCCAGAGAGGGATATGCTGTTTACCCTGTGCCGTTGTCGATGACTACGGCCGGGCGCGCGGCGGGGACCATCTCGGGCGGCTCTGGTGTAATATCCTGAACGTCCTTACAGCGTAAGTTTTTAAAATAATCGCGGAGTCGCCGGTTTTTTGGTAAATCGCGGGAAGGAAAAAATAAAAAATTGTAGAACAGTGTAAAATGAATAAAATAAATTAAAAATTAAATTAAAACCTCTGAGTGGGCTGCCTGGGGAGTGGGCCGACCGCCTTGGGCCGGAGGCCCAAGGGGTGGCCGCAGCTCCCCTCCCCCTCCCCTAAAACCCTAAGCCACTCTCCCCCTTTCCCCCCACAGCCGCCACCCCCCTTTCCCACCCTCTTGGGCGCAGCCCCCCTCCCTGGTTGGTGCCCCCACCCCCCCACAAGTGCTGCTGCCATTGGAGCCAAGGAGAGGAAGGAGAAGGAGAAGAAGGAAGGAGAAGGAAGAAGAAGAAGAGGAGAAGGAAAAAAAGGGGTGATCCATCAACTAGGTAATTTTTCCTCATCCCAAACCCTCTGTTCTATGGAATAATTAGGGTTCTTGGCACGGATTTTGAAGGTAGTTAATAGATTAATTGCCCGATTAGAGATTAGCTGATGTCTGCCTGTAGATTGATTCGCGCAGCGTGTCTGTTCGCGAGGTTTTGACCTAGTAAACGAATTTTCCTGCAGACCTTCCCAAAAGGAAAGTTGTAGAGAACTTCCAGATGCATATGGTGTATTTGTTTCGGAATTTTATGCCTTGTTATCTGGGAGTTACAGCGTCGGGAATAGTGCTGTTCGTCAGGCGAGCAGATTGGTACAGACCGACGGTAATCTGGGAATTAGAGGTCGTAAATGATTTTTATGACCATGTCCGTAATTTAGAAAGTTGTAGATAATTTAGAGATATAGCTTCTGTATAAAATTCAGAATTTTTAGACCCTTTTACTGATGTTGGGACGCATTTGTTTATTGCTGTCCAATCTGCCAGAACAGAGTTCTTCCTCTGTTTTGGGCATTAAATTACACCTAGCTGTGATCAAAATAAAAATAGGTGTTCTACATGAAAAATGTAGGCTTTTAAGCGATAAATCCAGAGAGATATCGTTTGCTGTAAATGGATCAATATTTTTAAAGTTACGAAAATGTTAAGCAGCACTGCTGCAGAGGGTAATTTGCTGAATTGTTGAGCGGAGAGGAGTTTGTGCGGGTTCGGGGTTCTAGCGATGTTTTTAATTATTAATGTCATGTTTGTATGCTGTAGCTGTGTACTGAGAGTTGCCTTTTGGACAGGTGGTCTTGTCCCTGAGCGCTCTTGATTTTACTTCGCTTCGTCGGTTTGAGGCAAGTAAACGTAGCGGTGGTTGCTACCGTTTAACTTGTTATTCCTTCTACTTGTAGTTTACATTATTATCGTAATTTGATACATTATGCCATGATTGCATGATAATTTAATTGTGGAGATGGTAGCAAGTACTTATCCATTGATATGTTGATAATCTGCTAGTAGCCATGTGGAAATCTTGCTTAATGTTATAATGTGGAACATGAAAATAACATGTGGTGGATGTGGATATGTCGTGAGCATGTTGATGCTCCTTTGAGGATGGATTAATGTGATTTGTGATTATCATATCATATCATGTCATATGCATATGTGGATGTCGCCGCACATAGCCGCGACCGTACCGGTACATCATCGTATATTGCCGTAATACGATGCACCTCTTATCCCGCGGGAAGCATCGTATATTGCCGTAATACGATGCACCTCAAATCCTGCCCTGGAAAGAGTGATGTGGAGCATAGCATTCATATGCATTGCATTGTGGAAAGATTCATTTGCATACATATGCAATATGTTGTGGTGAAGTTATTTTGTGGAATATTCAACTCATAGTTGTAATGTGGATTATACAACTTCATAGTTGTAATGTGGAATTGGCTCATGTGAGCTATTTGTGGTATGAGGATTATGGTTGTGGACGTGGAATGGGGTTCATCCCTTGTGTACGGTAAGGGTTGTGATTGTGGCATGAGATTCTTTTCTCTTGTATTAATTGTTGATAACAATTGTGGATGTGAGAAATAATAAAGTGTTGAAGTAAAACATACATATGTTTTATTGCTTTTGCTAGTGGCAGTGGTTGAGAATTTAAAGTAGTCAAACAAGATTTATTTGTTAATGCTTTAACGTCATTGATGGTGATTTGAGGTTGAGGATAATAACATTGTAATTGTGGAAGAATGTTGATGATTAACCTATTGTGGTTTGTGGAAGATTAAATGTTTCATTTGCATTTAATTGTGGAAGAATGTTGACGATTAACCTATTGTGGTTTGTGGAAGATTAAATATTTTATTTGCATTTAATTGTGGATAAAATGACTGCATTCATATGCCAATTAAATCTAAAATTGAAGAGGTATGATTCATGAAAATTTGTGGTGGTTTAATAATTGTGGACATGAATTATGGTTGTAGTTGTATGGAATTATAAATGATGATGTATAATTGTTTGTAGTTTGAATAGCCTGTTAAACAGTTTGCTTGCTGAGATTTTTATCTCACCCTTGTTTCCCCCTCCCTACAGGTGGACTTTGAGCATGCATGTGAAGGGTAGAACGGCACCACACTGATGCACGTGAATCATATTTTTATGTTGTAATAAAGTTGAAAGGATTCTAGACCTTGCATAGCTTTGTTTACATTATCTTAATAATGTTAAATTTGTGAACTATGTTTTAGATTAAAATGTTGGAGGATGTTTTAAATAGTGAATTGGTATCACTATCCTGTTATTTCTTAGTTGTTTATGCTTCCGCTTATACTATCTTGTTTAGTAATTGTTGCCAGTTTATTTTATCTTGTAAATTGGCTCGTTGTAGAGCAGTTTTAGTAGCATCCCAGGGCAATGTGGGTCCTGGGGTGTTACAGTTGGTATCAGAGCGGGCGTTAGGTCTGTGGTAATTAAATTATTAAATTGACACACTGGTGCACATTAGGATGGGATGGGTCAAGCATTGCATTTATGCTTTTCACATGTTGTATTGATGATTTACATTATGAGATAACCTTGTATGATTATTATTTGCTCCTATGACTGTTATGAGTGAAGAATTGTCAATGATAAGATGTAGAGGTTGTATTTGCTGCCTTGGCATTATATTGCCAGGTTATACCACTGTTTGTAGCATGGGGATTAGCGATGTAGTTACCTCGGGTAACTTAGTTGCGGATGTTGTGAGTGAGTTTATTTAGAAATGTTGATATCTTCCTTGAGTTGATTTTGGCCAATTTTTTGTCTATTGCAGTTAATGAATTTCTCTTGAGTTTGTGGTTCATTGTAGTTGAGGGTTTGCAATTGGTCTCTATCTGTTCGTTGAAGCAATTATTGTTTCTTTTCGGACTAGTAAGACACTATTGCTGCTTGTGAATATTGTTGATTTGCAAGGTTAGTCCCTTTGTGGGAATTTTGTCTTGTTGTGAATCATGACTCATTGGTTCGCTTGGTACTTTTACCAATGAAAGTTTTGTGTTGCAAACTCATTAATATGTTAAACCCTTGGATCTATGTAATCCGTTTAGATTATTTTGAGTGTTGAAGTTTATTTCCACTCCTTTCTGAAAGAGAGTGTTAAAACCCTTTGTGGTGTTTTGCTATGCTTAAGTGGAAGGTGGTAACCATATAAACTAATTCATAAGGTATGAATTATCAAGTTGAGATGTTAGTATGGTGCATAATTAATTTAACTAGCATCCTCGGAAATATAGTTGATTAATTTGATATCGCCTTGTAATAGTTTCTTGAAGAACTGTGATTAAGAACTTGTCTATACATGATTGGAACTCATGGAGTTATTGAGGAGTGTGCAAAAGAATTAGAATGATTATTATGATTGTTTAAATTTCTATCATGTTGGATAAATTGAATTATTTTTGTTTATAGTAATTAAGCTGACCGTTTGGAATGATTAAGTAAGGAGGTGTTGGAATATTGCCTTGGTAATATTAACCTTTAATCTGTCCTTTATTTAGATACTTTATGAGCATGTACAATTGCTAGATTCATCTATCTTTCACCATGCTAAATTGTTGAAACATGTATAAAGAAATAGAGGAAGGTGGATGTATTGACTTGTAGAATCTTGTCTTACAAAGCTGGTATTATTGAAGTTTAAAGTTATTTTGTTCTAATTTCTGAACGTAAGGTGGGATACTGAATCTATGCTCATGATTGTTTTATGATTGTAAAACGGAGCTAGGATCATGAATGTTGTTATGATAAAATAATAACAATTATTGCTAGTAATGACTAGAGTACAATCAATTTGTGCTAAATTAGAGTTGAGCATCATTAAGAATTGAATATATGGAATCTAATAAGAGATTCATACTAGCATGTTTGTGAGATTGTCATGTTCTAGTATCATCTTGTTTAAAAGCTTTGATTTAATATGGTGGCTTATGCACTAGGATTTCCTAGATTAAGTAGTCGCAATCTTACTCAGATAATAGAAATATGATGAAGTGATTTCTTATGTTTCTTTTGGAAAAGTTTATGAAGGGATTTGTGGATATGATGATGCTTGTTAAGAATGTATTATTCTGATGTTAGCATGATGGTTAGTTGTGGTTGTGATGATAATGTTGAATGTTCCTTAAATAAAAGAATTTGATAACTTCCATGATACTACTTAAATCAAAAGTTTTGAGATTTGCGTACGCAATCTTTTTGATCTCATGACTTATGTGGCAGCTGAAATTGTTTGAGCAAAGTGACGTGTTGAGAGCTTTTATTAGTTCTTAAGGGATTAATGTGTTGTGGTCTTTAAATCACTTTTGTTGGAATTGTCAAGGTGATACCGTAATCAAAGAAAGTTGTTCTCTTTGTTAAAAGAAAGAGTGCGGTAAAAGTATTGGAGGTTGAAGTCATGTCATGCAATTTTTTTAGGTGTGTTTGACTTCTTAATTTCGCCGCTTAAGAGCTTCTTGAACTCAAATGGCAATATTTTTTTCGCCACCTAAGAGTTTCTTGAGCTCAAATGGCAATACTGTATTCTTATTGGTTGAGATTTGGTATTTTCTTCTTGAGGGGCATGTGCCTTCAACTGTGATCTTATCTTTTGCTATCCAAGATTGTTGCTATTTCTTTTGGTTTTGCATTTATTGCGGATGGTAGCATCATCCTCTGTGCTGAAATTTACTTCTTTTTGCCTCTTCTAAGAAAGGGATAATCAATTTGGGTTGCAAAGTCCTTTAAGAGGTGTATGGCATCTAGTTGGTGTGGTCATGTGATTGATTTTGGTGAGAATGTGGGTGTGATATGAATTTCGAGTTGTTATCCTTAAAAGGATTGAGGTGTTTTAGGAATTATCTGTCAAAGTAATTCCATTGGTCGTTGGCTTGGCTAGAATGTATTTTTGTGGAGACAATAGAGTCTCTCTGCAAGGGTGTGGATGATGTACTCAGTTTGAGCGCATTGTCGAAGTTGCCAACCTAAGATAAATGAGTTGGTGTGTTGGGTGATGATTTGAAAATCCTTGGTTCAAGGAAGTTAAATTTCCAAAGGGAATGGATTGGGGAATTATTAATAACTCGAGCAGTAATATGCTCACTTGATTCTTGTTTAAACTGTGTGTTTATGGCAGAGGTCATCTGCAAATTGAGTTGTTATATGTTGTGGTGTATTCTTTTCCAGTTAGGAAAAGAAAATGATTGTTTTGGTCTGTCAAGTGATTTTCACTCTTGGCTCGTGCAGTGTGGTTTTTCCAAATGTCTATTTGGAGAGTGTGAATGGTTTTGTTGTGAATCCTTTGTTTTGGATTGTGGTCCTTTGAAGGAAGGTTGTTTGTTAGTATGTTGCTTGAGAATCCTTTATTCCTCTTTTGGTTGGGTTCCTTCTGCGAAGTTATTGTTCGTGCTTTGAGTAATGTTATGAGTGGAATCTGTGGTTGAATTCTTTAAAAGGGGTACAATGTATTATCCCGATTATAATAAATAGAGGAAAATGTTTTAGGAAGGAGGATGGTATTAGATAGTGGCTTGATAGTTGTGGCGGAGAATTTTGTGAGAACGGCAGGATCTGTTGGCCGCTCAGAGCCAACAAAAGAGTTGCGGGTGCTCGGCGTTCACCGGCGCGTGTCGTGGACTCATCGGAGTTGGACATGAGGAAGAGAACCACCATGTATGTGGAGGCCCTCTTGGCGAATCAATCCGAGCGGGAGGTGACGTGGGAGCTTGAAGTTCAAATGTAGAAGAAGGACCCGAGTTCTTCAAGGCGGATGAGAACCCGTAGTAGTGGTTCCCTTGGGATGATCTATCCTTGGGATGCTCTTTCTTGTGGTTGTTCTTTCCTTCATTGCTCTTTTCTTGCTATTCTCTTGATTTGTGGTTTGAGGAGTTAGATTCGAGGACGAATCCTTTTTAGGTGGAGAGAATGTAATATCCTGAACGTCCTTACAGCGTAAGTTTTTAAAATAATCGCGGAGTCGCCGGTTTTTTGGTAAATCGCGGGAAGGAAAAAATAAAAAATTGTAGAACAGTGTAAAATGAATAAAATAAATTAAAAATTAAATTAAAACCTCTGAGTGGGCTGCCTGGGGAGTGGGCCGACCGCCTTGGGCCGGAGGCCCAAGGGGTGGCCGCAGCTCCCCTCCCCCTCCCCTAAAACCCTAAGCCACTCTCCCCCTTTCCCCCCACAGCCGCCACCCCCCTTTCCCACCCTCTTGGGCACAGCCCCCCTCCCTGGTTGGTGCCCCCACCCCCCCACAAGTGCTGCTGCCATTGGAGCCAAGGAGAGGAAGGAGAAGGAGAAGAAGGAAGGAGAAGGAAGAAGAAGAAGAGGAGAAGGAAAAAAGGGGTGATCCATCAACTAGGTAATTTTTCCTCATCCCAAACCCTCTGTTCTATGGAATAATTAGGGTTCTTGGCACGGATTTTGAAGGTAGTTAATAGATTAATTGCCCGATTAGAGATTAGCTGATGTCTGCCTGTAGATTGATTCGCGCAGCGTGTCTGTTCGCGAGGTTTTGACCTAGTAAACGAATTTTCCTGCAGACCTTCCCAAAAGGAAAGTTGTAGAGAACTTCCAGATGCATATGGTGTATTTGTTTCGGAATTTTATGCCTTGTTATCTGGGAGTTACAGCGTCGGGAATAGTGCTGTTCGTCAGGCGAGCAGATTGGTACAGACCGACGGTAATCTGGGAATTAGAGGTCGTAAATGATTTTTATGACCATGTCCGTAATTTAGAAAGTTGTAGATAATTTAGAGATATAGCTTCTGTATAAAATTCAGAATTTTTAGACCCTTTTACTGATGTTGGGACGCATTTGTTTATTGCTGTCCAATCTGCCAGAACAGAGTTCTTCCTCTGTTTTGGGCATTAAATTACACCTAGCTGTGATCAAAATAAAAATAGGTGTTCTACATGAAAAATGTAGGCTTTTAAGCGATAAATCCAGAGAGATATCGTTTGCTGTAAATGGATCAATATTTTTAAAGTTACGAAAATGTTAAGCAGCACTGCTGCAGAGGGTAATTTGCTGAATTGTTGAGCGGAGAGGAGTTTGTGCGGGTTCGGGGTTCTAGCGATGTTTTTAATTATTAATGTCATGTTTGTATGCTGTAGCTGTGTACTGAGAGTTGCCTTTTGGACAGGTGGTCTTGTCCCTGAGCGCTCTTGATTTTACTTCGCTTCGTCGGTTTGAGGCAAGTAAACGTAGCGGTGGTTGCTACCGTTTAACTTGTTATTCCTTCTACTTGCAGTTTACATTATTATCGTAATTTGATACATTATGCCATGATTGCATGATAATTTAATTGTGGAGATGGTAGCAAGTACTTATCCATTGATATGTTGATAATCTGCTAGTAGCCATGTGGAAATCTTGCTTAATGTTATAATGTGGAACATGAAAATAACATGTGGTGGATGTGGATATGTCGTGAGCATGTTGATGCTCCTTTGAGGATGGATTAATGTGATTTGTGATTATCATATCATATCATGTCATATGCATATGTGGATGTCGCCGCACATAGCCGCGACCGTACCGGTACATCATCGTATATTGCCGTAATAC
The DNA here is from genome assembly GCA_017311315.1 of Dendrocalamus latiflorus. NCBI lineage: Eukaryota > Viridiplantae > Streptophyta > Magnoliopsida > Poales > Poaceae > Dendrocalamus > Dendrocalamus latiflorus. The sequence continues at coordinate 30,664,415 of CM029664.1, forward strand.
GATGCACCTCTTATCCCGCGGGAAGCATCGTATATTGCCGTAATACGATGCACCTCAAATCCTGCCCTGGAAAGAGTGATGTGGAGCATAGCATTCATATGCATTGCATTGTGGAAAGATTCATTTGCATACATATGCAATATGTTGTGGTGAAGTTATTTTGTGGAATATTCAACTCATAGTTGTAATGTGGATTATACAACTTCATAGTTGTAATGTGGAATTGGCTCATGTGAGCTATTTGTGGTATGAGGATTATGGTTGTGGACGTGGAATGGGGTTCATCCCTTGTGTACGGTAAGGGTTGTGATTGTGGCATGAGATTCTTTTCTCTTGTATTAATTGTTGATAACAATTGTGGATGTGAGAAATAATAAAGTGTTGAAGTAAAACATACATATGTTTTATTGCTTTTGCTAGTGGCAGTGGTTGAGAATTTAAAGTAGTCAAACAAGATTTATTTGTTAATGCTTTAACGTCATTGATGGTGATTTGAGGTTGAGGATAATAACATTGTAATTGTGGAAGAATGTTGATGATTAACCTATTGTGGTTTGTGGAAGATTAAATGTTTCATTTGCATTTAATTGTGGAAGAATGTTGACGATTAACCTATTGTGGTTTGTGGAAGATTAAATATTTTATTTGCATTTAATTGTGGATAAAATGACTGCATTCATATGCCAATTAAATCTGAAATTGAAGAGGTATGATTCATGAAAATTTGTGGTGGTTTAATAATTGTGGACATGAATTATGGTTGTAGTTGTATGGAATTATAAATGATGATGTATAATTGTTTGTAGTTTGAATAGCCTGTTAAACAGTTTGCTTGCTGAGATTTTTATCTCACCCTTGTTTCCCCCTCCCTACAGGTGGACTTTGAGCATGCATGGGAAGGGTAGAACGGCACCACACTGATGCACGTGAATCATATTTTTATGTTGTAATAAAGTTGAAAGGATTCTAGACCTTGCATAGCTTTGTTTACATTATCTTAATAATGTTAAATTTGTGAACTATGTTTTAGATTAAAATGTTGGAGGATGTTTTAAATAGTGAATTGCTATCACTATCCTGTTATTCCTTAGTTGTTTATGCTTCCGCTTATACTATCTTGTTTAGTAATTGTTGCCAGTTTATTTTATCTTGTAAATTGGCTCGTTGTAGAGCAGTTTTAGTAGCATCCCAGGGCAATGTGGGTCCTGGGGTGTTACATCCGGCGAGGCCCCGACGGCTCATATCTCCGCCGCCGGAGGGGCCCGGGGAAGCATCGGGGGCCGTCGCGATCGGGACCTCGCTTCCGGCTACGCCTGCGCGGCGATTTGGGATTGGACGAAGAGAGGGAGAGAGAGAGAGATTTGGGGAGGTGGCGTTGATGCGTGCGATGGGGAGGAGTTGGTTTGGTTGACGAGGGAAGCGGGCGGGAAGGGAGGAGGCAGGCAGACCGAATTTTTTTCTATTTTAGCCCTTTTTTTTTGAAAAATATTCACATTTAGATCCCTGATAGTTTTAATTCCGTTTTTGGACCCAGGGAGTCGGCGCCGTGACTCACGACGCCGAGCTAACACGTCTCGGCGCCCTGGTCCATGGCATCGAGGTCGCAGGCCCGCTCCAGCGTGGCGGCCGGCGTGGCGCCGACGTGGCAAGAAGCTCGGCGCCACTGGTGATGGCGCCGAGCTCGGCGCCGCGGATCTTGGCGCCGAGCACGCGGCTTTTGCTGGGACACGGCACCGAGCACGCGGCGTTCGTTCATTTGCATCTCTCTCCCTCTGTCTTGCCCGCCTCCCCGCCGCCGGCCCGTGGTGCCGCCGCCTCCCCTCCCCGGCCGCGTCCCCGCCGCCTCCACGCCCGCACGCGTCCCCGCCGCGGCCGTCGCCTCCCCTCCCCGGCCGCCCACCTCCCCGCCGCCGACCCGTGGTGACGCCGCCGCCTCCCCTCCCCGGCCGCGTCCCCGCCGCCTCCACGCCCGCAGGCGTCCCCGCCGCAACCGTTGCCTCCCCTCCCCGGACGCCGCCCCGTGGTACCGTCACCTTCTCCCTGTCTCTTCTCCTCGCGATTCCTGTCGAGGTAGCTGCCTACGTTGGTTCACGCGTGTATTCGTGCCCGATGCGGGCATCGTGGACCGGGATTGGATTGGATTGTGGGGACCTCGTCGTTGGGTGTGACATGAAGTAGCGGTTCTTGATATTCTTGTGGTCCGTGGAGTGTAAAAGGCTGGGTTCTATGAGTGCATTCAGTCGGTTGTTTCTGATAAGCAATGTTGGGGTGGCTCTCAGTTCCCAGTTGATTTCTTGATTTCGGCCTGTGCAGGGGATTTATATACGAATGCTTGAATCATGAGTAAAAGTTGAAATGTGAGTTTAGGATGCCTACGGACATGTTGAATTGAACTAAGTAGGACAGTGTTGAAGTAGCAATTTTAGGTTTGAAGAATAGTAATACTGTCTCAAGATGTCATGTTCTTTTCCCTAAACCTTCATTGCCATATGATGTCACTCACCACTCACCAGTATCTAATATGAACATTTCAGGCATATCTTTTCAACGATTATTGGGAAGATATTGGAACTATTAAATCCTTTTTTGAAGCAAATCTTGCCCTTGCTAAACAGGTATGCCTTGTCTGTGCAAACTAATGGAAAGCTGTGTTTGCAAATTAATGCAATTTAGTTAGTTAATTAGCATCAATTATAGTGTAGTAGTTAGTTAATTTAGGTACTTAGGTAGTCAGCCAGTTAGTTAGGTAGCATTTAGTTAGTGAGTAGGTACTTATTATTTACTATCTAGTATCCAATTTCGATTAAGGGTATTAAGTTTGGTTTTCTGTATGAACTAGATGGACAACCTAGTCACCCTATATCATGGAGGCAGTGTGACAAGTGATGATTATGGAAATGTTCGATTTGTTGAAATGCAAAGGGTGCCTCTGATATTCAGTGATCGGCCGTCATTTAGTGAGTTGGTTGCTAGGGCCCGGGAGGAGCTACATTGTCATGCAAACGAGGAGAGCATCACAATTGAGGGGTTACTTCACTTCGGTTCGAAAGACACAATTCTAAGGCGGTTGATCTTAATTGGTTGTGAGGATCAGTGGGACAAGTATGTCAAATTGGTTATGAGGAATGAGTTCCAATGTTTGGACCTTGTTGTGCGGAAGGTGTCCATTGATCCCACCCCTCATGGTTATTCACCAGAACTAGGTGATCAGGCACCCTTTGACCCTCCGTTACCTGACCTTGCGGTGGATGTGGAAGAAGTGTCTGAGGTGCCCGATGCTCTATCTGCCCCGAACGAGGTTCAGATTTCTCAACCAGTTCGAGTTGAATGTCGGACTGATGATGTCGTGGCGGCCCCTCAAGATCATCCCAGTAAGTGTCGAGCAACAATTTAGCCTTTTCCCGTCATTCCATTCTTTTGTCTCAATCCCATCATTTTCGTGCTTATGATGTAGGAGACATTCCTGATAATGTGGGTGTTCCCCCCGTTGCTCCATCTGGCAACGTTGAAGAAGTCTGTAGGGACTCCAACAGTGTGGATGTTCAAATTGTGGATGATCTGGAGCCTTACGAGATCGCAAGGGCTGTTGATTCTGATGATGACCGCCCTTTTGGAGAGCTGACCAAAAGTGATATTGAGCTGATCAGGCGTTATTGCCCTGGCCGGGATCCATCAGTTCATGAATTCAGCGATCTTAGGCATTCTCATGAGGCTTATGCAGAAGGAAGGGATGATGAGTTGCTAGATGCTCCTGAGGCCGGGTCAAGCATGACAATTGAGAAGGGCATGGTGTTTGAGGACTTGTCTGCATTGAAAGGTGGCTGCAGGAGTATTCAGTGATTCGTAAAAGGCCATTCAAGGTGAGGTATTCTTATGTGGAGCGGAGGTACACAGTTGTGTGCGAGAAGAAAACATGTGAATGGAGGGTTTGTGCTAGGAAACAGAAGGACACGGGAAAGTTCAAGATCACAAGAATCGTTAGCCCACACACTTGTGCCGAAGCAGAGCTCAAACAGAAGCATCGGCAGTTGACCTCTACCATTATTGCCAAGTCATTGTGGCACATAGTAAAGGGAGAACCCAATATGAAGGTGAAGACACTTGCTGGGATTGTTAAGGAGAAATTTGGATACGAGATAAGGTATGGAAAAGCATGGAGGGCAAAGCAACGCATCTAGAAGATGATATATGGGGACTGGGAAGATGGGTACTTGCAGTTGCCAGCACTCTTCAATGCAATCAAAGCGGTTAATCCAGGCATGCATTATGAGTACGTCCCGAAACCGAACGAATGGACTCAAGATGGGATGCAGATATTCTTCCGTGCTTTCTGGTGCTTTGCTTAGTCCATCGAGGCCTTTCGGCATTGTCGTCCCGTCTTCTCCATTGACGATACGTTTCTTCTTGGCAAGTACCAGGGCACACTTCTGATAGCCATTTCCTGTGATGCAGACAACGCGTTGGTTCCTTTTGCGTTTGCTTTGGTTGAGAGGGAGAACAAAGACAGCTGGGGATGGTTCTTGCGGCTCGTTCGGAGGCACGTGGTCGGCCCTGATAGGGAGGTTGGTGTCATATCTGATAGACACCAGGGCATACTTGCTGCCGTACAGGAGCAGATACCGGGGTATCCAGCTTTGCACCACCGTTGGTGCACTCGGCATCTTGCCGAGAATCTACTCCGTAAGGATGGTACGAAGGATAACTTTCATCTGTTCAAGGAGGTCGCTCGAATGCTTGAGGTCAAGTTCTTCCAGGAGAAGTTCGAGCAGCTTAATACTGTTTCTATGCTGTTGAGTATCACCTGCCACATAGAGTTGCACGCCAGTTTGGTTGGATGCAGCTGTGGCCAGTAGCGCCGTTCTCCACGTCTGTGGCCTTGCACAAGTAAGTGCCATGCAATTTCAATTCTAACCTTGGATTCCAATTGCACAGAGCTTTTTCTAATTTTAACGTTTGGTTTACGTGACATGTAGATTTGATCGTCAGCGACAGAAGAAGGTCACAGACTTCGAGCAGAACCACCACGTGTACGTTGAGGAGTGGGGACAATTTCAGGACCACGTGGACGACAACGACGAGCCGCACAGCAACGAGCACTTTCGGCGGTACCAAGTTTGGTACCAGCGTGCGACGCGGTCCAATCTTAAGGGACAATGGACTCAAGATGACTATGCCGACATTGAGTCCTCCGACGACGAAGACACGCCCTACGACCAGTCTACTCGACTTGGGATGCAGGTGGAGATAGCACCAGTCCTGGACCGTGTGGTAATGTTCAATCTCATTGCTTATTTTCCAATAGACATAAATAGCACTACATATAGAAAATTATCTATTCTTTTGCTTATTTGCAGGGCAACACCCTGAAGCAGTCTGTACAGGACATAGAGCATTTCTCCAGGACAGTCGGCGACGTCAGGACGCGTAGCTTCCTAGAGGTAAGCTTCGACAAAGCCACTCACAAAAATAGTACCTAATATCTTCGTATCTTGTTGGTTAACAAAATATTGGATGACAGAGGCTAGCAGGTCGGCTACGTCGTGCGGCTGGTCGTTGTGGTTGCAGCACAGGCGCGGCGAGGGACGTAGACGTGCCTTCGACACGACTTGCAGACCCGACGCGGCGAGGGTCGTACACGGGACAGAGCTCGTCCCCCACAAGGAGCGACACTTTCCCGGCCCAGGGCGGTGAGGACGACGACGAGGTGGAGCAGCAGACTTACAATGAGATAGGCCCGTCTCAGCTCGTAGACGCTCCTTCGACTCATCCTACACAGCCTCTACCACGCAGACGCCGCCGCGAGCCTACCCGTTACACTCCAGGCACCGACGCCCTTGGTAAGGGTAAGGGTAAGGCTAGGAGGCAGTGATACTTATGTGTAGGCTTGTGGTTGGGCTTATAAGTCGTTGTATATATGTTGTAATGAGCTAGGAGGCACTTGGTAAGTGGTTGGACTGAGATGTGTTTGTAATGAGTTACTTGTTGTATATATGTGTATATGTTATATTCATGTGATATTTGTGTTCGAATCCGTAGTCTGTAATTTGTGGTTCTATAATTCCTGCAATGTACCGTAGCTTGTTGTTTCAGAACACTACAAGAAATCCTTCTTTCTATGACAAAAATCCTCATGACGGGGCAAATTTTTGTCATATAATATATCATAATATGACGCAAAAGTCTGTAGCGTCATAAAATCAGGACAGCCAGAACTATTTATGACGAAGCTATTTTGTTTGTCACATAAATGTACCAAGTTTCGTCACAAAATGCAAGTCGCCAGGAGCCGGTTGACGGTGGCGTTTTTATGACGATATGTGTTGTTTTATGTGACGGCTGTGGAGCGTCACTGTTTGTTATTTCAAACATGACGGCCCCCAACGTCAATATACCCCCAATAGGAGGTGGACCCTTGACCCCTCTCTGTTGACCAGTTTCATTCCCCATTTCCCCAACTGAAGACGGCGGCGAGCGGCGGGCGGCCTTTGGGCGGAGCCAGCTCCCCATCTCCCCAACTGACGGCGCGGCGGCCTCTGGGCAGAGCCAGCTCCCCATCTCCCCAACTGACGGCACGGCGGCCTCTGGGCGGAGCCAGCGCGCAGATCCGCTGCAAGCCCGCCCGACGGAGCGCGGATATCCGGTGACCGGCGGTGACTCCATCTCGTTGGTCGGCGGCGTGCTCCTAGTCCCCAGGTGCGCCATTGTGGCAGTGCCGCCCTCATCCCCCTCCCCGTTCCCGCTCCGTTGCCTTTCCCCGTCGCTCACCTTCTCCCTTTCCAGTTGATGTGTGAGGCCTAATCAATCCCCGCTCTCTCAAGTTCTCATGTCGCAGGCGTCATCATCTACCGCTCGCACTCGGCGGTCAAGCGCAGCTAGGGTTTCCTGGCAACCCGCACCCCTTGCTGTTGTTGCTGCAGCGCCTCCGCCCACTGCTGTCGAGCTGCAGGCGCCGATTGATGATGTGACTGGGTTGCCGTTGATAATGTGCCCGGATTGCAAGGACGTGAGGGTGTTTGCTGCCACTACCACGCAGTTTGAGTATAACGTTGGAAGGAGATTTTTCAAGTGCTCCAGGAAGAAGTATCAAAATGTCAGTGTTATAATCATTTTGCATTGCCCAAATTTCATTCTTGTTTGAATGGGCATGCCTGAGAATGGTAGTGTTTTTAGCATTCAGTGGCTGCACTATTGATGTTAATTTGCCTGTTGTTTTAATTTGGATACAGGGGACATGTACTAGGTATTGGTTGGAGGAAGAATATGTGGTGTTCCTTCATGATAATGGTTATCTACTGTCAGCTTCCTCGACCATTGCAGCAGCTTCGACAACAAAAGTTCTTGAGCTGGTGGAAAAAATTGATAGCTTAGAGCTAAATCTGAACAAGGTGAAGGAAATGGTTGGCAAGAACAGGGAAGGCATGGGAAGCTGCATTTGTCTTGTGTGTGGCTGTCTGAATGTAACATTCCTGGTGTTGGCCATCCTTTTGGTTGTAACTGTAGTGTTGAAGTAGGCAATGATGATGAAGTAGGACATGTTGTGAAGTAGGTTGGATATGTTGGCCACATTTGATATGCTTTTGGCTATGATGATGAAGTAGGCTAGGACATGTTGTATTGAACCTGTTATCCAGGATGTATTTGCAGTTGGTATGAAATATATGCCTTTGTGCTGTTGGAATATGCGCCTTTCTGATGTATGTTGGAATTAAACATCCCTTTTGCTTTGATGTGTAACCTGTGTGTGATGAAATTTTGGCAGCATGTATGTAACTTCCAGCATATATATATCATGACAGATCCTGTAATTTCCATGACACTGTCAGGTTGTCATAAAAACCCAGAATTTTTGTAGTATATATCATCTCAATGAATTCTGGGCAGCATATAACATATCTATGATATTTTGGCAGCATATAGCCTGTATGTAACTTCCAATAGGTTACATGTGCATAGAATAGAATTCATAAATCAAGTTTAACATTGAAACAGAATCATTGCATACAAGGTCTTACAATTTCATAATTCAGATACAAATTTCAATAGCATAATTCAGATACAACAGAATCGCTAATAGAAGTTCATGGTTCACAAATAGCTCCAGAAATGCAAAGGTTAGTCATCATCACTGTCTTCTTCTGATATACTCGCTTCGTCTTGACTATGGTACTCAAGGAAGGTTTCATCTTCATCTTTGTCGTCTGTTTCATCACCTTGAGGTGTTTGTTGATGTCGACGGATGCTCTCGACAAAGTCTGCACTAATAGGGATGCTTGGTTGATTATCCATGTGCAACAAATCCATATTAGGATAAATGTCTCCCACTGTACAATCTCCTGACGAAGTATTGTCCTCTTGGTATGCCTCCTGACATCTCATCTGTACTTGTTCATGGATTGGTTGTTTTCCGTCGGACTCTTCAACATCAAATATATGTCGGTGGCCAAATTCTTGTACCACTCGCCAACATGGACCTAACTTTGTATCTTCCAAGAAAAATACTTGTGAAGCTTCTGTGGCTAGAATGAAAGGATCATTCTTATACCATCGGCCTTCGATGTTAATGCTCTTGAAGTAACCATCATCTTTCATCTGGTATGTCCTTCCCTCAAGATTGTACCATTCACACCGTAATAAGATAACAGATCTATCTCCTTTGCTGTTCTTAGTGTAATTCAACTCAATAATGTCTGTAATTGTCCCATAGAAGTCAATAGTGTCATCATTGTGAGTACCTGCAGTCTTGATGGTGGAGTTTTGTGTTTTCCTGTGTGCCTCACGAGCCATAGTGTGGTACCGTACCCCATTGATTATACAGGCTGTGTATGATCGCACACGCCTATCCGGCCGACATGCGAGTGAGTACAAGTCTTCATCAACATTTGTTGTGCCTTCGTATTTCAATCTGGTAATCTGCAGGAAAACACAGAGAATTGGTGAGTTTGAAAATTTATTGTATCATAAATGATTCAGTCAGGTTGTAAAAGTTGCACGCACATGTTTCTCGAACCATGCAGCAAATTGTGTTGACATCATTTTTTCAATATTGTTGACCTGTTGTTGTTCCAATTCTGCCCTATACATGCTGCAAAGGAAGAAGTTAATTAGTTTATTGTGACACTAATATTGAATAAAGTTGGCAGAAATGAAATGACAGCAATTACTCACTCTTTGTATTCATCAACCTCTTCGCAATTATTTAGAACAAACCAAACCATGGAGTCATAGTCATTATCTTGGTAATGAAGTTTTGAAGCACCCAACAGGTTAATAACATGACCAAAAATAGAGTAATCATTGGGTGAGATGTTCTGTGCTCCATCTAAGTTTCTTTCAGGCCTAGTGAACTTAGTAATAATTTCACTAAAATATGTTGAGCATTGGGTAATACACTCATAGGCAGTGTATGCCTCTACAACAGATCCTTCAGGTCTTGCTTTATTGCAGATGAAACGCTTAAAGGTGCCCAATCTTCTCTCAATGGGATACATCCATCCATATTGAACCGGTCCCCTAAGGAGTGCCTCGTCAGGTAAGTGTACTGCTAGGTGAACCATAACATCGAAGAATGCAGGAGGATAAATTTTCTCCAGTTTGCAAAGGATAATTACAATATCTTTCTTATCTGGTGTAGTGCATGAACCTTTAGAGTTTTCGAGCAAAGTTGTCTAAAAAACCTACCCAATTCAGCAATTACTTCATATACATCTTTGCGCACCAAACCGCGAAGGCCAGCTGGTAAAATACGCTGCAGCAGTATATGACAGTCATGTGTTTTCAGCCCATGCATTGTTCCTCCCTCCATATTGACACATCTTGATATATTAGAGGCATAGCCATCTGGAAATTTAACATTGCTAACAAACTGCAAGAACTTCTTCTTTGCTTCTGGCGTTAGAACGTAACAAGCTTTGGGCTTTGTGCACGAATTACCAGCTTCTTCCAGCAAATGAAGCTCTTTTCTTATACCTTTGTCTTCCAAATCTAGTCTAGCAGCGACTGTGTCCTTTGTCTTCTTCGGAATATTAAGTAGAGTTGACAAAATGTTTTCACATATGTTTTTCTCTATGTGCATAACATCTAGGTTGTACTGTAGCTTCAATTTTGACCAGTATGGCAAATCATACAAGCTAACCTTGAGATGCCATACTGGTTCTCCATTACGGCGTCGTTTTCTTGTTTTCTGCTTATCAGGATTCTTGCCTGGAACATAGGAAACTTCATCCAACCTTGCCATAACCTCATCTGCACTAAATTTCCTTGGCTGCTCTCTATTTTCATGGTGGCCACTGAAAGATCTGTTTTTCCTCCAGGGATGGTCATTTGGGAGGAAACGTCTATGGCCTATGAACCCAATTTTGTTTCTCAGACATTCGGAGCATGGATTCTCATCACAGTGCACACATGCGAAGTAACCCCTAGTGGTTCTACCTGACATGGTGCCTAATGCAGGGTAGTCATTGATTCCCCACAGAATCGCTGCACGCAGACTGAAATCTTTGCCTTCATATGCGTCATAAGTAGAGACACCTTCCCAAAGGGTAAGCATGTCTGCTATCAAAGGTTGCATGAACACATGGAAATCTTTGCCTAGTGATTTTTTGCCTGGAATAATTAAAGCAAGCATATAATTGGATTGGTCCATACACATCTATGGTGGAAAATTGTATGGAACCACTATCACTGGCCAGATGCTTTATGAATTGGTCATCTGACCAAATGGGTTAAATCCATCAGTAGCAATGGCTAACCTGAAACTGCGGGGATCATCTGCAAAAGACTTGAAAGTATCATCAAATTCTTTCCAAGCTTCTCCATCAGCAGGATGTCTCATTTCATTTTCAACTGGTACCCTCTTATCCTTGTGCCATCTTGCATACTGTGCTCACTGCTTTGAGATAAAAAGCCTTTGAAGGCGTGGAATTATTGGAAAGTAACGCAGGACCTTGTGAGGAACTTTCTTTCTGCCCTCCTTATTCACTTTCCATCTTGATTCGCCACAAACTGGGCAATGATCATCATTGGCATGGTCCTTCCAAAATAAGGCACAATCATACTTGCACACATGAATAGAAACATAACCAAAACCAAGCTTCCGAAGTAGAGCTTTAGTTTCGTTATAGGACTTAGGGAGACCGGTAACATTCTTCAACGATGTTGAAAGCAACTCAAGGAATGCATTGAACCCAGAATTTGTTATCCGATTGTACACTTTTATATGCAGCAGTTTAATAATGAAAGTTAGCCTAGACTCCTCGGTGCAACCTGGATAAAGTTCACGCTTTGCCTCTTCCATGATTTGTTGATATAAGTTACCACCGAAGCCATGGCTTGCTGCGGTGTACAAATCTTGAATCAACCCCTGAACTCCCCGTGCACTATCTTCTATGACATCTTCAGCTTGTCCTTCATCATCAAGTGGAGCCTGGTCATTTCCATCCCATGATATATCTTCAGTGCCATCATCTTGTTGAACATCATTATCTCCCTCTCCATGGTGAATCCACCTTGTATAGCACCTAGAAATACCATTGATGTGGATATCCTCCTCTACCTCATCTTGACTTTTTTGTATTTGGTTCAGGCATCGACGGCATGGGCACTTGATTTCCTCATCTGCACTAAATCTACTTCTGACATGTTCCATGAATTGTTCAACACCAGACATATAGGGATCATTAAATGGTGCACTGTTATAAATCCAGCTTCTATCCATCTCGACCTGGATAAATTTAGGTGCCAAAATGTTACAAATCGAGCTTCTATCCTTCAATTCAATTAAAGGCACTCCAATAACAAATCTAAAGGGGAAGAGCTATGGTTGACTCAGCTCACCTTGTACAATGGCCAGCGAGATATGTAAGCTGCCAGCTGGGGTGGCCGGCGAGGCTGCTGGTGGGGGGGGGGGGAGGGGGGCGAGGCAGCAGGTGGGGGGGGGGGCGGCGAGGCTCCAGCAGGGGTGGCCGGCGAGGCTGCTGGTGGGGGGAGGGGGGCGAGGCAGCAGGTGGGGGGGCCGGCGAGGGAGCAGCTGGGGTCGCCGGTGAGGCACCAGCTGGTCTGGCCGGCGCGGCTCCAGCAGGGGTGGTGGACGTCGAGGATGCAGGTGCCTAGGCCGGCGAGGCTGCTGGTGGGGGGGCGGCGAGGGAGCAGCTGGGGTCGCCGGCGAGGGAGCAGCTGGGGTCGCCGGCGAGGCAGCAGCTGGGGTCGCCGGCCACCCCTGCTAGCAGGTGGTGTCGCCGTCGCGGCTCTTGCAGGTGGGGTAGCCGGCCAGAGCGCGCGTGGCCAACCTGTGCCTTCTGCTGCTTAGCCACAGCATGCTAAGTACCCCCTTTAATGACATGTGAGCCATGCATGCTAATTAGCCTTGACTGCCATGTGGGTTCAACATTTGAATGACATGTGGGCCCTGCATGCTAATTAGCCCTCTTGTAATGAATTCATTGTGCAAACATCATTTCTCTTTTTAATCTATGGCAAAAACTTGTAACTAGTATTTCTCCCACATGCTAACTCCAAATGTGATGCTTTTTTTTCTAAAATTTTCTAAAATCATGATCTATCAATTTATTGCGTTGATTTTGGTCATCTTTTCATGTGACAAAGTTTGAACAATTCAAAATTTTAATTTCAAAAAAATGACAACTTTAAACCAGATTTTGAAACTCCAAATGATTTCAACTGGAAAAAATGTCAGAAACAAAGTTGTATAACGCATCGAGATCTACCACTTTGATTTTGGTCATTTTTTTATATGACTTTGTTTGGACTGTTTGAATTTTGAATTTCAAAATTTTAGAACTTCGAACAAAATTTTGGGGTACTAAGTAATTTCAAATGAAAAAGTCATGAACATCAAAGTTGCACAACTCATCAATATCTACAACTTTTATTTTGGTCATTTGTTCATCCGACAAAGTTATAGTAATATTGTTCACAAATTTTACATATCTCTCTTATAGTTTCATAAACTATAAGAGAGGTACGTAAAATTTGTGAATAAGGTTACTATAACTCTGTCGGATAAACAAATGACCAAAATAAAAGTTGTTGATATTGATGAGTTGTGCAACTTTGATGTTCATGACTTTTTCATTTGAAATTACTTAGTACCCCAAAATTTTGTTCGAAGTTATAATATTTTGAAATTCAAAATTCAAACAGTCCAAACAAAGTCATATGAAAAATGACCAAAATCAAAGTGGTAGATCTCGATGCGTTATACAACTTTGTTTCTGACATTTTTTCCAGTTGAAATCATTTATTACCACAAAAATCTATTTGAATTCCTAATACTACTAATACGGTCACTAACATAGCGGACCCACCGCGCCAGGACCAAAAATTGGCCAGCGCAGGCTCTGCCACCGACATAGCGGACCCACCGCGCCAGACCAAAATTTAGCAACTACACCTTGTCCGACCCTCCCGCGGTTCGTCCCGCCCTCCCCTGATCCCGACCCCACTCCCCAGTCCCTACTCCCTCGGTGAACTCGGTCCCTCCGCAAGACCGCAAGTCCGCACCGCAGTCCCCAGATCCAGATCTCCCTACTCCCTAGTCTCTCCCCACTCTCGCGACTCGCGAGGCGACGCAGCGAAACCCTAGCCCTAATCCTCCCCCGACGGCCCGATCCTGAGCCCCCGACGTCGCCGGCGGCTGGCAGCCACCCGAGAGGCCGAGATCCCCAGTTCCCTACTCCCTCCCCAGTCCCCAGGACCCCAGATCTGAGTCTCTCTCGCCGCCGGCAGCCACCCCAGATCCCCACTCCCCAGTTCCGTACTCGGCTACTCCCTCCCAGATCTGAGTCTCACCGCCGGCAGCCACCCCAGATCCCCACTCCCCAGTTCCGTACTCGGCTACTCCCTCCCAGATCTGAGTCTCGCCCTCGGCCTCAGCCCCCGACGCCCTCGACGCCCTCGGCCCCGAGCCCCCGACGCCCTCGGCCACGAGCCCCCGACGCCGCCGGCAGCCCTCCCCAATCCTGGACGTCGTGTGAAGTACTCCACCACGAAGATCCTCCTCGTCCTCGGCTCCCCATCGCCACACCGACATCAAGTCCCACCATAGAGGGTCAGAGGCACAGACAGTGAGACAAAGTATGAACGATGCTCATGACCTCTCCTTTTTTTGTTGTTGCGATTTGTGTCGATAGTATGACAGAGTATGAACGATGCTCATGTGATTTGCGTCCAATATTGTGTTGATTTGCACAGACAGACAGAGTGTTGATTTGCACAGACAGACATAGTATAAATCATGCTTGTGTTGATTTAGTATGACTGAAGTTTCTGATTTATAGTGCATCAGACCATAAGTTTCTTTTTTGTGATCATGTATTCATGTACAAATATTGCTGCTGGCTGTTCAATCTGAGTGCTTCAATCTGCTTGCCCTGTCCAACCGAGCCTACACGAGCTTCTTCGAGCCGAGCTCGAGCTTCGTTCGAGCCGAACTCGAGCCCACCTCAAAGCTTGACTGTTTCCGTCGGCTCGCTCGAGCTCTTATCGAGCTCGAGCTTGACAGACTGAGCTCGCTCGAGCTCGGCCCGTTTACAGCCCTACGCATGATCTCCTATCCACAGGTTAATGACTTTGAATGCATAGATTAGAACACGATGAATTTTGCTGAGGTTACAGTTCTTTTCTTTCTAGTTTCTGATTTTGCCTTGTAGCTATGGCAATTAGCGATTTGTAAATAGTATGTTCCATATGAATGCATTGCAATGTTCTGTTGTCTCACTTATGAGGAGCTGGTAGTTCTTGATCAAGAGTGTAGTGAGCATAAGTATTGTATTGTTCAGTATTTTCTTTTCAGGTGTGGTGTGTAGAGATATTGCCTTTATGAATAATACTTATGTATTGCCTCTTCTTCTTGTTGTAGAAGAGTACTGATGTTAGCTTTGTCTCTAGCATGTTGGTTTGCTTCTAGCATTTAGTACAATAAGTTGCATTATCAAGTTCATCATTTGAATGTGCTTTTTGACTGACTATTAGACTGCTCCTTTATTTCGTTTACAATTTCTCTACTGATCTGTTAGTTCTTTCTTCAACTTTTTTATAGAAACTGAATCCAGTTTCTGCTCTTTCTGCGTTTCATCGTAATAAGTATTAGAAGAAATGCCAAAAAACAAGTATGCGCAGGAGAGGGACGAGAACGTTAAGAAGGTTCAGGATGTTTTTAAGTCTTTGGGTATTCCAGTGTTAGCACAGACTGTTAGGGATGTTTTTTCAAAAGGGAAAGAGGGCAAAGGGAAGACACTAGTGTTTGACAAATCAGAATCTGACATTGAATATGATCCATCCTCTGACATCGATAACCAATCTAATAGTGATGATGATGACCTCAATACTGAGGTCAATACTGAGGTGAGATGGATTACTAGGCCAATTTACAAGTTTACATATCCGTCTATTTGAAACATATACTTCATTGTAGTTATTTAATCTATTGCTGTCTTCTTAATTTATAAGATGCATGTTTCTCTTGCCAGGTAAGACCGATGGTTCCAGGAACTCGCCCTCAACAGAAGAAGCAAAAGGCGGCTACAATGGCGGCTGCCAAGCAGCAGCCACCGCGCATGCCAACCAGATTCGCCAGGGCCAGTGCAGCCATGTCTTCGCCTGGTGCAAACACTAGGACCACTGCAGGCCGTCCGCCACCTAGGCCAAGAGAGAACTTGCCTACTAGGAACAATTTGAAAGCCAACCCTAATACAAATGCCATTTGCAGTAGCAGCCATTTGCAAGGCCACCTAACTACAAGCGCCAGGCAGACCACAGAAACTACAAACACAGTGCCTAGTTCTCCTAGATTCACCAGGACCAGTGCAGCCATGTCTTCACCTGGTCCAAACACAGTGCCTAGTCCTCCTAGATTCACCAGGGCCAGTGCAGCCATGTCTTCGCCTAGTGCAAACACAATGCCTATTCCTACCAGACCCACTGATAACCTGTCTGAGCAACCTACTCCCATAAACATTGTGAACCCAACAGTTTCTGCAGGCCGTCCGCCACCTAGGCCAAGAGAGAACTTGCCTACTAGGAACAATTTGAAAGCCAACCCTAATACAAATGCCATTTGCAGTAGCAGCCATTTGCAAGGCCACCTAACTACAAGCGCCAGGCAGACCATAGAAACTACAAACACAGTGCCTAGTTCTCCTAGATTCACCAGGACCAGTGCAGCCATGTCTTCACCTGGTCCAAACACAGTGCCTAGTCCTCCTAGATTCACCGGGGCCAGTGCAGCCATGTCTTCGCCTAGTGCAAACACAATGCCTATTCCTACCAGACCCACTGATAACCTGTCTGAGCAACCTACTCCCATAAACATTGTGAACCCAACAGTTTCTGCAGACAACTCGCCAGGTGGACAAAGCTCTAGGCAAAGCAATGACATCAATGAGTCGGCTAAGCAATTTGATGCTGCTAATTCAGAGGGTCATACAACTGAAGGAGAACCAGTCCATGACTCAGTTCTACGTAAACAATATGTGTTTCCAAACATTAGTTTCTCCATTCAATATCTACAATTGGTACTGCTATAATAAAGCATTTCTATTATTATTTGCCAATGCAGCGCCCCCAAAGAATGTCCGCAAGAAAACTATGGGTCATGGCTTAGAGAAGATGATTAATAAAGGAAAGAAGCTGGCTATCGAGGTGGCTGAAGGGAAGAAAAGACCTGAGGTCCCACTTCAAGCCGCGAAGCTGGCATCAGAATGTGGTGTTGCCCTTAGAGACAACCTGCCTATCTACAAATCTTGGAAAGAATATGATAATGAGCAGGGGCAGGTAGAAGTATCAAAAGTGCTTAGGAAAGTGGCGGTGAGACAGCTATTTCATTCTTCCAAATATTTTCATGCATTACAATACTCCCATGTGAAAATTGTGTCTAATAATTCATTTGTGTGGCTTCAGTCAAGGTTGGATGTGGATGTTAGGAATGAGGGACCAAGCAAGGCTGCATGCACTGATATCATTAAGAGGGGAGTAAGGCAGCAGAGGTATCACCTTAAAAGGAAGTACTTCGACGACTCACTGACAAGAGAACAGCTGTTGGCCAGAGAACCTCCACCTAAAATGAAGAAAGAGGAATGGATCCACCTGGTTGAGTACTAGTGTGACCCAAAGAATCAGGTCCATGCCTGCATTATCTGCATTTGTTAATATGCAATGCAAACTGTGCATGTGAATGAAACCTCTGTATTGCATTTGTGGTGCAGGAGAAATGTGCTAAGAATAAGGTAAACCGAGGCCAAGTGCAGCTTCACCAAAGGACTGGATCTAGGTCCTATATTGCCCATCGATACAGCCTGGTACGGATACTATTACTTTCTGTGTATTCCAATTATAAGGAACCGTGTGCCATTAATTAGTTCTTGCACTGAAATGTGAAATGTTATGGAGACAAACCTGATTGCCTGATGTTTGTTTGGATCCAATATGTGTGCCATTAATTACTTAGGCTTGTGAAGCCTGACAAGTACTGAAGAACAACAGCATGTGGACATTGATGGTGTTCAGCCATATAAACTGTCAGTAGATGTGTGCTTCATAGTTCAGTACAACCTGTTAGTATGTCTTTTGTATAATTAGCAGGAAAGATGGGACATTTGTAGCATAGTAATTAGCATGTGCTTTTGAAGTGTCAAGTTAGCACGTGCTGCATGATTTCTCATAATATTTGAAGTGTTAGAAAGGCGGCTTACTGTTTGTAGCCGATTGTGAGTTTGGCCCTCTGATTTCTGAGATGAGCTCCCATGTTCAGAATATTTGCGCTGTGCCGAGTGAGCTATAATCAATAGGTGTTTAGGCTCCAATTATTTTATGGAGACCATCTGAAACTAAAATTTGCAAGAGGAATTGCTATGTCATCAGAGATGATCATCATTAGTAGTAGGTGTTGTTTTTCTTGATCTGTCCAGGTTGCATTGATGCATGTTTCTGTGTTGTTTTTCTTGATCTGTCCAGGTTGCATTGATGCACAATTTTTTTTATGTCGATGGCCAACTGGGAGTCAAATACATGTGAATGTTGATTGGCAAATCATAGTAGTAATTAGCTGACTATGCCAGTGATTGCATTTGTTGTTGGCATAAAAAATCTGGAGGCAGATACTTGTATGATCTGTAGTGCATACATATTTTGGCATCTTGCTGTTGACATGTAAAAATAATTTATGGCTAATCTTATATCCCATGTTTGTCCAGCCCTCTCTTTACCTTCACGGATATCATTGTAATCCAAATTTTTTGCATGCTACAGAGGCCTAAGTACAATAACATGGATCCAGATCCTGTTGATTTCTTTGGGGAATGTATGAATAGTCCGCAAAATGGTCGTACTCCTCTTGCAAATGAGATATATGTAAGTTACATAATTATTGGATACATGTACTGTACTCAAGTAAATGCCTGGTTGAACACTGTTGTATGGCCTTGTTAAGTGGATTCATTCTATGTAGGAACATATGGTTGCAGAGAAGGAAAGAGAACCAGAAGAAGGAGAAGCACAAAATTCTCCCTCCAAGATTGTTGCTGATAGTCTGAGCCAGATCAGCCGTTCATCCACCTTCCTTCCAAACATTGGTGTCGCTCGAGTGTCGAAGACTGCCCGGTCTACATCGACAGCCGCAGAAGCACGCCTGCAAGCTCAGTTTGAGGCAACACTCCAAGCAGAAAGAGAGGAAGCTGCTAGGAAGCAGGAACAGTTGGAAGCACAGCTTCTTGCTCAGCAGGCCTCACTTGAAGCCAACCAAGCAGCACTTGAAGAAAACCAAAATTTGCTGCGCCAGACCCAAGAAGAAGTGAAGGGGATGCATACCAAGTTTGAAGAGACTAATGCACTGCTGCGAGCTGTGCTGAAACTTCAGAAAGATTGAGGTAGGTCTGAATGCACTGTTTGAACCTGTGTGATGGAACCTGGAACTAGTGTGATGTGTTTGAACCTGCAAGCACTGTGTCTTATGCTCTCGAATGTATGTGGATAATGGCTTGGTTGAAATGTGTATGCTTTATGAGCTCTGATGAGAATGCTGGAAAGATCTGTCTGACATTGGTCATTGAATTGATACATATATTTGAGCCACGTTCGTCATCGAATGAAAGGAAAATTTATGACGACCTAGAGTCGTCTCAAGATGTCTCTAACTACCTTACATAACAAGACAAAATGAAATTGTCACAAAATCTGCATAATTATATATGACGCTACCGTATCGTCACAATAAGTTGTCTAAATCAGGGTTCCCAGGACACAATTTATGACGGTTGGCGTATTAGGTGACGAGTTCACCAACCAATATGTGACAGTCACAGTCGTCATTAAATGACAACAATATATGACGACACAACAAAACCGTCACAAAAGGCATAACATTTTGTGACGGTTTTCCATATTTTCGTCACAAGGTACATTTTGTGACGGTCGTTATATGACGACCTTCATGACGGTGGTTTTTTGTCATACCATTCATTTTGTGACAAATTCTGTACTTTCCATGACACTTTCATTTTGTTATAAAAGCCCAGATTTTTTGTAGTGGAAATTATGATTACTGGCCTCTGAGAAGGCAATGTTGTAGCACTTATTTCGTGGAACGTACTGTTTCCTGCAAACGACTGAAAAGGCTACGAACTATGAATTTATTATGAGAATTATGATTACTGGCCTCTGAAAAGGCTACGATCTATGAATTTATTACGAGACTACAGGCTCTGAAAAGCCTACATAGGAATTTTGCGCAGAGACATGACAAAAAAGCCCAGCTTTGCTCAGTGACATAGGCATGTAGCAGAAAACGACAGAAAAGGCTATGTTGTACCAAATACATTGAATGGTCCAAGCTCTGAAAAGGCTACGAACTATGAATTTATTACGAGACTATAGTCTCTGAAAAGCCTACATAGGGCCATTTATTGCTACATTGGAATCCAGGAAAAGCTATAAGATCCTCTCCATGGACTATGCCCACTGCACCAGATAACCTGCCTACATAAAGGCCTCCTATGTCTTCCATACCACATCTCCTCCTCAAGACATCACAATACTACTACACAACAATGTCTTCCTGGAGGTCCGACCCATTTGGAGTGCCGGAGTGACATGAGCGCCCGAAGTGCCATTGCGGCTTTCGGACGATGTTGTGCGTCTGGACGGATCCAGTACAACGAGCCAACTACGGCCGTAGGTTCTTCAAGTGTCCAGACCTGGATGACGACTTCGTGGTAACGACGACAACTAAATCATTTGTTTCTTGTTATCGTTTCTCAACTTGATCCATGACATCTACCACGCCACACATAGCCTTGTGGGTTCACGCAATGGGTGGATCGGGTGTCGCCGGCATGGCCACGGAACCGGCCAATGGAGGTGGAAAACAAAGGACAATACTTTGTCAAGATGACTCAGGCTCGCGAGGTGGAACGACAGATGCGGCTTGAGCAAGAGTGCCACGTGAGGGTGGACCAAATCCGTCTGAAGGGCAAGGAGGATGAGCTGCAAAGGAGGCGGGAGCAGTTAAGTCTGCGTGAAGCAGCCATCAAACGTCAGGAGGAAGAGCTTCAAGCTCATGAGGCAGCTCTCAAGACCAAGAGTGACAGGAAGAAGGATGCAGCGGAGCCATCTTCAAGGCGCGACAAAAAGGGGAAACAACCACGCTACACCCAGTAGACAAGATGTAATAGACCCGGTCCACACGAGAGGTCGTACGAGCAGTTGGGTCGGTTAATCGGATATCATGCTATATGCTATGCATGTAATAAAAATGTACGCGCCATGCTCGTCCCAACTTTATAAGCTTATTATCTCGGCTTTTCGCATGCAATGATTCCCACGTGTCTTATTATCACTTCCCCTCCTTTCGTCCAATTGTTCCTATCACAGTTGTCCTAAAAAAAATTTCAATAAATTTCTTCCAATAAAACAACATAACATGATCGAAAAATGTTATTGCTAGTTCAACATATTTTTCACGGTCAGCATTGTATAAAAATCACAAATACACTAATCGTTACTTCACACAAAACTCGTTCGTACTCTACCAAGCAAATTTCTTACTTTTCATAATTGCAAAAATAATTTGCGTAGCAGCAAACTGTACTCCACATCAAAATCTTATTTTTCAAAAACCATTACCAACGTACCATAATATTTTAAAAAAATCTACAAAACATTTCCTACATGTATCATCTGCAATACATAACGAATTTTCAAAACATATGTCGTATTTTTTTGCTCTCTATAAATAAATAAATATATTACTATAATTAAATAATCCAAATAAAAAATACAACTAGTAATTCATTTTACGAAAAAAGGCTGATCGGTGCAAACCCTAAACAGCCGAGTGTCTGCAGACGTGGCAGGGAGCTCGACGCCACGTGGCAGGCAGCTCGGCACCACGATCCACGGCGCCGAGCTCGGCGCCACGAGCCACGGCCCCACAACCCACGGCGCCGAGGTACCTGCCACGTCGGCGCTACGCTGGGGCGGGCCTGCGACCTCGGCGCCATGGATCAGGGCGTCGAGACGTGTTAGCTCGGCGCCGTGACCCACGGCGCCAACCCCCTGGGTCTAAAAACGGAATTAAAACTATCAGGGGTCTAAATGTGAATATTTTTCAAAAAAGGGCTAAAATAGAAAAAATTCGGGCAGGCAGGAAGCGCGTGCGTGTGGGTGGGTGGGGGCGCACCACCAATCTCTTCTGTCCGCACGTGTTGGCTTCGGTACTTGCTTTTCGTCCACGCCGTACATACTGTTGTTGGTTTTTTCGCTTTTGTTTTGGTTTTTTCGAAAATCAAAATACACTATAAGTCTTTTTTTGTTTTTAGTTTTTGTTTCTCCAAAAACCAAAATAAACAGTCATACACTTGCTTTCTGTCTACATTGTAGACCAATTTATTTTTGGTTTTTTTTGTGGTTTTTTTGTTTTGGTTTCTCCGAAAGACGAAATAAACAACCATGTACTTGTTTTTTGTCTACACTGTAGGCCTTGTTTTTTTTTTTGCTTTTCTAAAAACTGAAATAAACTGGCGACTTCTTCAAGTTGTTTTTCGAAGCTACTTCTTTAATCGGCTTTTCGACCCAAAAACCATGTGCGTTGTCCACATCGATGTCTCAACTGTTCGTATCGTCTCAAAAACACAACAAAAAAAAATCATCAAACGCAATATTTTGGTTTAGTTGCATGGCACCCTGATCATTTTTTACTCTGCAATTTTTCCAATTACTGTAGAAATTGAACAGTTTCGTTTTAAACGGGATTTTAATTTTTGACAGCCAGCATTAGGGCAGCCTGGCTATGGGCCTGTTTGGCTGGCGCTGCGGCTTGTGGCTTTTGGCTGAAAATTTTAAATTTTGACTGTTTACGATACATATTACGGAGAGAGATACTCACTTGCGATTTTGGCTGGTACAAATGTTGGGCTTTTAACGTGTACATCGTTTAACTTGTAGACCCCGTCTTAAAAAATACTCCGATTGAAAGTTAGGTACTATAGCAAAAATCAAAAGCCGCCAATTTCAAAGAAAAAGAACATGTCCTATACTTGTTTTGAGCTTGACACCTAGTATGGCCCACAGAACCTTTTGCATCCGGTGGTTTTGCCTCACTCATGTAGATCAAGAAAGCAATCACCATAAATTACCAAAAAAGATGTTGTATGACTGCACCCTTTTGCAACTCAGGCATGGCATATAAATTCTGCTTGAATAGTGAATTTTCATATTTTATCACTATTTACATTCATCTTCGCTATCTTTTAAATGCGATCGGGTTTAGTCTTAAAATTTTACTTGTGTAGGATGTATCCTCTTCCATGCAAGAACTGGATCAAGGAAACGATGACCGTATCCACATAAGATGTTGTGTATCTCTGCGAGACCAAGTGATCAAAGCAAACTACTAATTCGACTGTTCAATGACAAATATTTCTTGAGCTGGGCTAAGATTAGAGGTGGATTCTTTTTGACTTATGATTTTTCTCAAACAAACAAATAAGGTAGCTTTTCCGCTATCTTTATGAAATGGCTTATTGGGATAATTTTTTTAAAACGGCTTATCGGCATTTGATTTATCCGTATAAATACTTGCGCTAGGAGTAAATACCATCAACCATAGTTAAAAAGAACCCACCCTAGATCTAAGGGATTGGATTCCCAAGTTGGGCATAGGCTGAGTAAGGCATATATTAGGCTTGGGTTGGGCCAAATTTAGGTAGGCTTAAACTAGACTATAGACAAGCCTAGGTTGTAATCGACAAAGCTCAGGTTGCACTATAGCATCTACATTTGAATTTATTAAATGGCCGGTTTTTTAGTTTAAAGTTGATTTATGTTTGTATTGTTTACAGTAACTAGTTTTTAAACAGTGTATTTTTTAAGACGGGATCAATAAATAATTTATAGTAAAAAGTGTACTGAGTTTAGCTATACCGGTCAAAATCATATGTGACTATTTCCCTATGCGTACTGCCTCTCATGAACAGCCAGAATTCAAATATTTAAACCCTAAGTCACAGACTGTCGGTCCAAAAGAACTCACCCATGTTTCTCCCTTGTGTGCATGTTATATCCCTTCCTTACTTTTTTTTGCCGTCATAGGAAGACCGAAGACACACAAACCACCATGCGTGCAACACGCGCACACATCAGTACGCTCTTTACCACATACCTACGAAGATATAGGATGGAATAAAAAAAGAGAATACCTACTAGAAACTAGGTACCGAGAACTGGGAAGTTGTAGTTGTACTACTCTAGTACTCCACCCACCAGGTTTAAATTTTGGTTCTCACCTATTATGCATACTTCGGTATGAATATTGTGAGGACACGGATTTATCTTTGGATTCCATCAGTCTAGGCGTATACTAAAGAGGGCGCACTCGCATGTGTGTGTGTGTGTGCACGTCTTTCTTGTAATTGCAAAAAAGAGAGGAACTAGGTATGTTTCTAATTAAGAAGAAAATAGGCACCAAATTAGCGTCGAGAAGGACTTGAACTTAGATGGTGGAAGTGTATATCTACACCACACATTAATTGAACTAGGCTCAATTCCTTACATAAGGTAAGGATAATCTGCAGACTTACAAAATTCCTACTAAAACACACCCGCCACTACTAGATTTTCGGCCTAATGCCACGAAAGAAATTGCAACGCCACCAATTTGGTTGTAATAGGTAGGACTTATTGCAACGTTTTTCAAAAACGGTGGCAATAGGTGGACTTTATTGCCACTATTATATTGCATTGTGATATTCGTGAATGTCGTTGCAATAGGTAGGTGTTATCGCAACCATTGTGAAAAAGTGTTGCAATAGGTTGGATATATTGCCACGACACTCTTTTGTTGTGTTAGTGTTGATTTTCGTTGCAATTATTTGCTCCTATTTCAACCATATATAATTTCATTGCTATTGGGTGATACTATTGCCACGATGTTTTTTCGTTGGTATAATCTTCAGCGGCGTTGCAGTAGGTAGGTGCGTATTGCAACAAAAAACTAAATCGATGCAATAACATATTTATATTGCCACGTGTAAATTTTGTTGCTATAGAGTAGTGTGTTTCGTTGCAATATGGTATTCTATTGCAACTCTTTTGATTCGTGGGCTTTTGTTTAGCTATCCAGTCATGCATCAAAAAAATTATGAAAATTGAAAAAAATGATAAGCCACCTAGGAATCGAACTAGGGACCTCTTGATTGGTAGCCAACGCTCATACCACTAGGACATGAACACAGTTGTGATTATAGCTTCTAACTGTGAGGTGGAAGGTTCGATCCTTTCTGAGCTAGAATTTAATTTTTGTTTTCCTATTTTTTGCTCCCCGACAAATCAATTACAGTATTTTTTCCTCCCCAAAAATTAATTACATGAGTTGCGCTTAGTTACTTATTATTTTTCTACTAGTATTTTATCCCACTATATGCGAACAACCAGCGAAAACACCAAACTTAAGCAAGTATTTTTCTTTTTAAACAATGAAAGCCGTCTTTTATTCACTAAACTGAACCTATATATGTAACATCACAAATTACTCTATTGTCATACCATATTGATCATAAACCCATACATTGTAAATATATGTAGTCAATTTGTTACGTTCACGATTCCATTTAGTTCTAGGATTAGTCGTGCTCCCTCCATGTAATTAATTATTCTATATTCTAGAATGATCTAAAATTTCAGCTAGAAGGTACCTTTCTATTCCGTTTAACATTATCAGCAGACGGACATTATCAGCTTTGATTTTTCATTTAAAGAACGACTTCTCGCTTGTATAGGTTGATACAGCCAAACGGTTACGCACTATCTTCCATGATTTCTCATGCGTAGTACAGAATGAACTATGGCGGCGAATTGCAATGGCGTGTCAGCGGTGCAGGTGGGAGTCCAGCATGAAATTTTGAACTCATTCAGATAACGATTGCTCGCCCACATAGGTTAATATAGCCAAACAGTGTACGTACTGCCTTCTATGATTTCTCATGCGAAGTACGAAATGAACTTTGGCGGCGAATTCTAATGGCACATCAGCGGTACAGATGGGAGTCTAACGTGAAATTTTCAGCTCATTCGGAGAACGACTGCTCGCTTGTATAGGTTGATACAACCAAACGGTGTACGTATTGCCTTCTATGATTTCTCATGTGCAGTATGAAATGAACTTTGGCGGCGAATTCTAATGGCACGTCAACGGTACAGATGGGAGTCTAACGTGAAATTTTCAGCTCATTCGAAGAACGACTGTTCGCTTATATGCATTGCCGGCTCAGATGGCTTGTATTTGCATCCTGTTCTGACCGCACCTGTGGCTCTAGCCTAGTCTAGGATAGTGATTCCGTTTGGTAATTGCCGAATGTTTCGGTGGAGATTGTAACGGGTGGGTCGTCATCGGAGCGCAGGAAGCGGCGAAGGATTCGGCGTTCTTGGGTGTTCGTCTCGCGGATCGCCTCAACGTGGTGACCAGTTCGCTGGGCACGCGCACCAAGGTAATTGCATGTATTGTACAGTTAACTGTTTAGTTAAACGTGGAAAACTAAAAATACAATTCCGCCCCTACCAATTGAACGGCCAGATGTGGTGGAGGTGTGAGCACCTCCAGCACCTCCGTATGGACTGAACCAAATCTCATACTTTAAACTATTGCGTGCATGCTATTCATTTGTACCTAATCAAAATGGTTTTAAGTTTCACTCAAACTTATACAAAGTTCATCAAATCATTAATGGTCCATGAACATAATGTGATGACACCCAAACAAAATTTCTAAAATTTGATAAACTGGACAGCTCGCAAATTTATAAACAAAGTTAAATTTCCGTCAAAATAGAGATCCTACCAATATTCTTCCAAACAAAATCACAAACGCGCCTTCTTCCGGCTAAAAACCGCGAAAAAAAAGACGAAGCGACAAAACCCCCGCCTGACCACGTTTTTGCCGCCCCCGCTACCCTCCGCCCAAATTAATCCCCTCCCTAATCTAATCTCCGCCCCGCCGCCTCATCCCCCACCTCCCCCGCCGCCGCCTCGTCCCCCACCTCCCCCGGCCTCCCCGCCTCCCCGTCTCCCTCCGCCTCCCCGGCTCGCCCTCCCGGCCTCCCCCACTCCGCCCGGTGCCCGCTCCCACGGGACCCCCTCCCACGCCGCCCCGCCGCCTCATCCCCCACCTTCCCCGGCCTCCCCGTCTCCCTCCGCCTCCCCCACTCCGCCCGGCGCCCGCTCCCACGGGACCCCCTCCGCCCAAAGTAATCCCCTCCCTAATCTAATCTGGAGGGGGAGAAAGAGAGAGCCGCCGCCAGATAGTTCTCCGCTCCTGTAGATGGCGACACCTGAGGACTCGACGGGAGCACCTGCGGCCACGGGGGGAGGGGAAGGTGGATCAATCCCATTATTGTTATGTGCTCGTTAGAATGTTATGTTCAGTGCCTGAAGTGCTCACAGTGGACATGAATATCGATAGTTTGTGGTTTTGGACGTTGCGGTATGTGCTCATTAGAAAGTAAATTGTGATTGATGCTTTCCATTATTTATGTTTTATCAGATATATCTTAAGTTGAAAATAGATGTTCTGCTGCTGGAACAAATTATTAACCTAGATACTCTTGAAGAGATCACTTCAGTTTCTAACATAGGATCTCACAATACTGCTTTTTAGGAAAACACTAATTGGGAGGTTCCTTAACAAGTACCAAATATTGTTATTGATGTCTTCAGTTTCTGTGGTGCTTATTTCCTTCACTAGTCATTGAGCTAATCTGAATTGTTATCCTGGTGAAGCTTATTTAGTTATTTATGCAAATTCTTCAACTAATTATCAGGGCCTGATTGTAGGTATGTGCTGTGAAAGTTCCTGGATTTGGTGAAAACAGAAGAGCCAATCTGGATGATATGGCTGTGTTGACAGGAGGAGAGGTTAGCCATTATGACAATAATAATAAAGTTGCTTAACATGAATGACATTATTATGACTGAAATTGACTTATTATTTCATTTTGATTCCAAGGTTGTTAGTGAGGATCGAGGTCTTGATCTTGGTAAAGTCCAACTACAAATGCTTGGCACAGCTAAAAAGGTTTGTCAGCTTGCATAAATTGTTGCACCTGAGAACCATATAGTGACTTCATTTTACATGTTATGATGGATTATATCAGTTTATTTGATGTTATGTGATGAACTTTGTGCTTTCAAAAGAAAAAAAGAAATAGCAAGTGTGACACATGACTTGTCTCAAGGAAGGTGTTATCTTAATAAGTTTAAGGATGCAGATTCCTGGTAGAAGGTGAATTTGTTGTTTTAGCCCCTTCTCCAACCTTTATAAGAATAAACCATAACCCGATGTAGTGGATGGATTTTGTGGTGTGGCACCTAACTGGGGAAGATTGCTTGATAAATGATAAAACCGTATCCCAATGTAGTGACTGGATTTCGTGGTGTAGCGGCTAACTGGGGGAAAATTTTTTGATAAATGACTTACTATAGAATATAAATGATGTTTGCCCAGACTAGAGAAGTGGAGGGTTGCTGTCTGATGTATGATAATACATTTGGGGAGAACCAAAGTTCAGAAAGGTTAACTAGACTGGTATAATGGCCCTGACTGATGAAAAATGCAAGTGAAAATTCGGATTATAGAAACTAGAGTTGTAGGAGAAGATGCAGTGATTTTTGGAACCTTGTCATTTCTTTCTGGCCCCTCTTCCATGCTATATTGTATATGTTACTTTTCCATATGGACCCATAAGCATTTATACATCTACAAATTTGAAGCAACTCAAACAAAGGCTCTGTTATTGATTGTTAAAACATGCTGTTTTCTGAGCTATGATATGTAATCTTCATAGCAATGGTGAGAATCATGTATTGAATTGATGTAATAGTAGTTACAGTTGCAACCTATCACTAAAAAAAGCTCTCCAATTGTCATTCACAGTGAAAACAGTAGCAATTGTGGCAATGTTTTCTTGTAATACCTCATTTACATGGCAAAGTGTTTGATCATGATTGGTTTCTATAATTCTCTATGCGCCGATTATTTGGGGTATGATTTTACTCCACTGCCTGCTCATATTTATTCATCTTCTTATTTCCATCCTGGTTTGCAGCCTAATTCTCACCAGCATATGAAAAGTAAACTGCATTGATCTGGATTAATTTTCTCCTTGAGTTCACTATATTAACTCTGTTTTGATTGCTTGGCTCCTTTCTCCGTTATGTCACCAATGACGTTAATTGGAATCTAACCTGCTCACTGTAGGATTGCTTGGCTCCTTAACTCTGTTTTTTTGACTACTAACTGTAGGAATAGAAATTTAGTAGAGAATAACAGTCAACACAAAAAGAGCTCTACATATTTTGACAATCATGTCTACCTTTCTACAAAGCCACTTTTTGATTTTTTGGTTGGGTTATTCATCATCTACCTTTCTAGTGGTTCTTGAGCTCTACATATTTTGACAATCATGTCTATATCTCTAAACAATTGCATTGATGCAGTAATGAACATATGTATTCATGTTACGAAAATTTATTCCATTTACAATGTGTTACTGTCGTGATGAGCTGAACAACTGATGCATATGCCATTTTGAATGATTTTATTCAGGAGGAAGGAACAAATTGAGTGGAGTGCTCTAGCCATGGGAAGCTAAGGTCAATTCAAGCTATTCAGCGAGGTCAAGCCAAGCTTCAATGCAGTGATAGCTAGGGACATTTTAGTGATGCTTGTAATACAACTTCAAATTTTTGTCACAATTAAAGTTGGTTTCATTTCAGATATGTGTAGCAACAAATTCTATTTTGATATAATGATTTTACTACATCGGTTGATTCCTGTTGTGACAAACATTAACGACGTTGCAATAATTCTTGTTGCTACTAAAGCAATGCGTTGCAATATACACTATTCCCTTCAACTTTTGGCGTGGCAATATATGCTATAGCAACAAAAAACAGCGTACCAAAAGAGTCTATAGCAACAAAAGATCAAGCGTGGCATTAGAAGCTACGGCAACGAAAATAGTAAGCGTGGCAATAGAGGCTGTTGCAACCAAAGTATGTGCGTGGCAATTGAATCTATTGCCACGAATTCTTTGAGTGGCAATATCACTATGTCCTATTACCACGAATTCTTTGCGTGGTAATTGAATCTATTACCACGAAATCGGTATGTTGCAAATGCTATCTACAACAACGCCTCATTGCGTGGCAATAGTTGTTTTTGCCACGCAATACATTGTTGCATAAACTATGTATTGCAATGCTTTATTGCGTTGCAATAGGTAAACGTTATTGCAACGAACCGAAATACCGTGGCCCAAACTTTAGACCACGCAACTTCTTGCCACGCCTCCCAACGAAAAGTTAGCGTTGCAATAGGTGCTATTGCAACCATTTTGGGCCTATTGCAACGTTTCGACGCCGTTGCAATAGGCCGTTGCAATCGCGCGCGTGTGTGTAAAAGTTGGCACCAGAATTTAAACCCTAGTAGGTGGAATCGTACACTTACAACTACACTCCAACTAAGATGTGGTTTCGCTTGTTACTTTCTTGTGACCCAAAAATTCTATAAAAGGATAATAAAAATATATAGCCTATACAATATACACTACAACACATGGGGTTATTATAGATGATTCGTAATCCTCATCGGAGACGGTTTCTGAACCATCTGATTTATTGCATTAGTGATAACAGGTAGTTATCACAGATGACTCCCAAACCGTTTATAATAAGTCACAATACAAACAGTTTTTAAAAATAACCGTAGGCGCCCAAACTTTCTGGAGTGCCCACAGAAAGTAGGTGCTAGAGGATCACACGTGACATCTCTTTGCAACATTAAGGCTCACATGCAATACAATGATTTTTAATTAGTTTTCATCTTTAATCAATTAACATAATCAGCATTTTAACCATAATCATCATCAACATTCTAACATAAACATTGTCTTCATTCTATTAAAAAATATATGAGGAATTTAAGAACGAGCATATTCATATTAATCAACGTGGCAAGTATTTATTATCAAATTCAGGTACTCAAATATTATTCTACCATGCACTTGTATTTCTAGTTACGACGCACAGTCTGACTCGAAGAAGGCAATACACCTGTTGTTACTTCTCCTAAGTAAACACCCAATCTCAAAATATGCTACAGTGGAGAGAAGCATCGAGTTAGAAAGAGGAGGTAGGGGTGTAAACTGAGCGGATATTTCCCGACCGATCATCCGTCCGTTTTAATTCGAATATAATTCAGAGCATTTTCTCGGATATCTGAAATTTTTGTCGGATACGGATTCGGATATTTTTTGTCGGATACGGATTCGGAACATATATTATCCGACGAATACGGAATTATCCGGATAATTTTCCGGATAGTTACCGGATTATTATCCGGTTACTATCCGGATAACGCAACGCCCAGCCCAATCCATCCGACTGACCAGCGTAGCGTGGCCCACCCTAACCCTAATCTCTGGCATTCTGGCAACCAGTGCCGAGCCGACTGCCGAGTGCCGAGTGAGAGCGAAGAAGCGAGCGGAGCGGCGGCGGCGCCCAAAATTCAGATCGAGACCGGCGCCGCCTCTCCGCCTCCGCAGACCGGCGCCGCCTCTCCGCCATCTCCGTCCTCGCAGACCGGCGCCGCCTCTCTGCCCCCGCAGACCGGCGCCACCTCTCCGCCATCTCCGTCCCCGCAGACCGACGCCGCCTCTCTGCCCCCGCAGACCAGCGCCGCCTCTCCGCCCCCGCAGACCGGAGCCGCTGCCGCCCGCCTTCGTCCCCATTGACCAGCACCGCTGCCTCCACGGAACGCCGCCGCCATCAGCTCCCGCCTCTCCTCTGGAGTCCCGACGGCATGTGAGTTGCTTTGTAATGTAGATCTTTATCCTTTTTGCTTATGGGTAATGCAAGATGAGTAGATGACCATAGATAACAATGATCAGTTAAGAACAAAAGATGATGGAAATATGAGAGGAATTGTATTAGGAGCCTTATGCTGCCCTCTTTCTCTCTTTCTGGTAGACTTGCCTCCAACAATGACATGAGTCTTTGGGCGAAGGATGAACTTGAGGGCATTTTTTTGGATGATTTAATCACCATAAGTGTATCTTGGCCCAAATTTTGGCAGGTCCCTGTTACAGGTTCATCTTGTACTTAATTTTCTTGATTCTCTTATGCACTGGACCTAATTTTGGCATCTTAAGTCTTAACTATGGTGCATTTCTATCAGTCTTATGATGTTCATATTGAGGATAAAATTGCTCTGTGTTTGATTGGTTAAAAGCATGGGGAAGCTCTGTGTACTAATCTAGCATTCCATTCCATACAGCAAACACTAAAACTAGCTCTGTGTAACTAGCTCTGTGTTGATCTGTGTAACTACTAACTAGCAAGGGGAAGCTCTGTGTTGATTTGTTGGCTTGCACAAACACTGAAACACAGCAGAGAAGTAATGAAGTAAAATTGAGCAGGATATAGTGTAGGACTGATTAAGTGATTATCCAACAGAGAACTTTGCAATTTAGCTTAAAACTAGTATTCCTCTTTTGAGGTTGTGTTGATAAGTTTACCTTCCTCTTTATAATTCATTGCGTTATGTTTTCTGGCTTACCATCCAATGTCAAAATCACTGTATATCCAATGTTGTAGGATATTGATAATTTGAGATAGCTGCTGCAAGTGGAAGTGCGAGCATTTGTGCAAGCACAGGAGCATCCCCTGCTGGCACTTCCACAGCAGTTGGCACGGGCCACTCGACGCCAACACCATTGTCACCGACGCCCGTGCATTGACAACCACAGCCACGGGAGGTGAAGAACATGTGGTTGTTGATATGGATGAAGCGACTTGCACCGGAGAAGTTGAGCCTGCTGAGAAGAAGCAGAAGAGGTGCACCTCAAAGGTTTGGGACCACTTTACTAAATATACAGTGACTGTTGACACACCAAAGGGTGGAAAGGAGAAACAACTTTGGGCACAGTGTCATAAATGTCCTCATAAAGCTCGATGTGAGACCTCAAGGGGCACGAAGGCTTTGTGGAATCATTTGCTAAAGCATGCCGTAAAGCAAGGCCAGCAACAACTCCAATATGAGAAGGGTGATGAAGATAGTGCAGCTGTTCAGATATTCAGGTATGATGCTGAAGCTAGCCTCAAGAAGTTCTATGTGGCAATGGTTATGCACGAATATCCATTTTGTATGGTAGAGCATGAGTACTTCATTGATTTTATCAAGTCTCTACGTCCTGGTTTTTCATTCAAGTCTCGCATAACCACTAGGAAAGAGATATTAGAAATGTTTGGAGATGAAAAGAAAAGGTTATATGACCAATTAAAATATCTTTCTTGTCGATTTTCTGCAACTATGGACATGTGGAGATCTAATCAAAATAAAGGTTATATGTGCATCACTGTGCATTGGATTGATGATAATTGGCAAATGCAAAAAAGAATAATTAAATTCATTCATGTCAAAGGGAATCATACAGGAAGTAATCTAGCAACTGAGTTTATCAAGGGTGTCATGTCTTGGAATATTGAGAAGAAGTTATTTGCTCTCACTCTAGACAATGCATCATCCAATGATAAATGTGTTAGAGAAGTTGTGATAGAGCTGCATAAGCGTTCTCCCTTGATCTGTGATGGTGCCTTTTTTCATGTGAGATGTTTATGTCACATACTAAACCTTGTTGCCCAAGATGGCTTGAAAGTTATTGCATCTTCAGTCCAAAATTTTAGAGCTACTATTGTTATTGTGAAGAATTCTCCATTGCAATGGGAGGAATTTCAAAAGTGTGCAATAGAATGTGACTTAGATAATACATCTGGTCTTCCATTGGATGTGCCTACAAGGTGGAACTCAACATATGAAATATTGTCACAAGCTATTTATTACAGGAGGGCTTTTGATAGGCTATTGTACTTGAATGAGGGTAAGTACGATAAGTGTGCTCCATCAAATGAAGAATGGGATATGGCAGAATCATTATGCAAGTGTTTGCAGAAATTTCATGATGCTACCAAGCTATTTTCTGGAAATCAATATCCAACAGCAAACTTGTTTTGGTGGAAATTTTGTGAAATTAAGTTAGCACTTGCAGATTGGTGTGAAAGTGCAGATGTTACTATTTCTTCTATGGCAGAGGCTATGAAAGCCAAATATGATAAGTATTGGGACAAGTCCAACATAGCTCTCGCTGTGGCATGCTTTCTTGATCCTAGATATAAGAAAAAGCTTGTGGAGTATTTCATGGGGAGGATTTATCATGAGGGGGCTGCCCATGAAGTTAGTCGCTTTATGGATGTTGTGACGAAATTATTCCAAGCTTACATGTCCAATACATCTAAAGCTTTGAAGCCTGACCCTCCTCAAGGACCTTCTCAGCCACTTGGTGATCCTGACTTGGGTCTTGATGACATTGAATAGTTCTTGTATGAGGATGTCACTACAACACATGGTAGTATAAATGGACTTGAGGTATACATGCAAGAGAAACCAATTCAGTGGGTTGATCCTACAGGTAAGGGTGCACAGTTTGACATATTGTCATGGTGGAACACACACCAAGGGAAGTTTCCTGTTCTCTCACGACTAGCTCGTGATGTGCTAGCTATTCAAGTGTCAACTGTTGCTTCAGAGTCGGCTTTTAGTATTGGTGGCCATGTTATTGATCTATTTCATAGTCGATTAGAGCCGAGATGGTTGAGGCTCTAATACGTACAAAAGATTGGATATCTTCATCTAGGAAAGGTAAATGATAAGTCATTTAATTCACCAATTGCACCGCTTACAACTTTTGTTTATTAACCTTGTGTTATTTTTGAATTTTAGATTCAAAGGATAAGATATCATCACTTATTGATGAGTTGGCTTTGGAGCTAGATGATAAAGAATGTGCTACCACAAACATAAATGAGAAGGTTTGATAATTCTACACATACATACACTGTTACTGCTTCTCTAGTTTGAAGCTTATTTACTTTCAATAAGTCAATGACATACTGACAGGACAGTGAGTAGAACCGAACTATACAAGTATTAATTTTGGGTTTCTATTCTTCATTTAATAATTTTGGATTCCAATTGATATTTTATTGTAGGACGAGATAATGACCGAGGTTGAGCTCCACTGAAACATGGTTAGAGATGGCTCGCTGGCTCGTTGTTGGCTTTTTGCTAGACAAGATTAACGTTGTGGACTTATCATGTGATGTAAATGTAATGAACTTGTGATGCACTAGACTACTTTATGAGCAATTCGTACTTTTGAACTATGTTGTATGTAGCTAGTTTGCTACTAGTCTACTATTTATTTAACTAGCCTCTACAATTTACTTGCTAGTTGCTACTTTGCTGTTTAGAATTTACTAGTTGCTTAATTTGTCTCTATCATCATGTAAAATTTGCTTCCGCGCATTATCCGACTAAATATTCATGACCGAGACTAACCGTATCCGGAGCGGCATGTATTCGATCTGTATTCGTGACCGAGAATATCCGCATTCGTATTCGTATCCGGTACTATCCGTATCCGACTCCGACAAAAAATATGGAAAAGGATACGAGATGAGCAATATTCGTCCGTATCCGATCTGTTTTCATCCCTAAGAGGAGGCATTAGAGGCCGGTTTCTCCCGCCGCCGCTGCGCCATTTGCCTTGTGCGTTGCCGCCTCAACTTGGCTGGCAAAATTGCAAATTGCAGTGAGGAATGGAAGCTCCCAAATAGCTACCGCTTCCGGTGGAAGAAGACGCATCTCACGGCTCTAGTTGTGGAGGCTGCCATTCAGGAATATGAGTGAACGTACGTTGCTTCAGAAGACTTCAGACTCAGTTCAGAGTGCTTCCCAAACTGAAGAAACGAAAGCGTCGAACAAAACATAGTACCTCCTCCAACTAGTGAATTGTGAATCTGCGATACCATCAAGGCCAAGAAAGTTGATACCATACACACAACTCTGGAGCCATACTAATCTGCCCAGAGAAACACAAGAGCAGCGCGTTGCTTAAGATAGTCTTGAGGGAGAAAAAGGCATTGCTGCATTACTCCAGCCATTGTAGCAGTCAAACGATTTAGCAAGATGTAAATAGCAGATATGACATAACACACACCATTTGTAAGGAATCGGAAATTCTTCGATCTAACTGACGGACCTTTATTACACAAGTGGCTGTCAACAACAAACCACCTAGATCCATAAGGGGAAAAACTAACGGACAGTCGAGCTACGAAAAGTGCCATTCATGTAGAATCCTATCAAAAATTTGACAAAAGAAACCTATTGGAAATTCTGGTACAAGGGATTTCCAACTCTAGGATTGCTAACAAGATCACCAAGTTTCACAATTGTTGCTTGTGCAACAGTACGCCAGTCTCTGAAGGCTGCTCTCTTCTCATAGCTCGCAAGTCCATGTGCCTAGAAATGTAATTGAGAAAACAGAACCAGGTTAGGAAGAACTGGGAGGAAACACAAGAGGAATCAGTTAATGCAGAATAAAAGAATTATCAGACACTGGACTTTGCTATTCAGTATTTAGTAGGCTTAAAAGATGAAAGATAAAAAGGATGCTAGTTTAGAGGGCATTGACAGATGCTAGATGTGGGTTTACTGGAGAGTGCAGGCATACTGAAGCAAGCTAAGATATCTATAATATCTGAATATGGAAACATGTAGTTTTGCCCAGCTTGGATTCTCTGCCACATCTCCTGATCCGGCTTCAAGCCTTCAACCTTCAGCTCAGTGACACAGCTCAGATTTCTTGTTTCTTCACAATTTTCTAGTGGTGAAAGATCTGACTAATTTGTCTGAGAGAGAGAGAAAGAGAGACAGAGATTCTCCACTCACATTCTCAAGCTAATTTCATCATCACTATATCTAAACTCAGTAGGAACTAGAATTAAACCTGTTTATCTTCCAAGAGACCAAGAAACATTACTAGCAGCAAACACTAGAAATTGGGTGGAAAACCACTAAAATACTACTTCCATTGAAAAAAAAGCATGACTTAAAGCCTTCGACAAGGCATTCTCCTACTAAAGTAGAAAAGTGCAGTCAGAATAACATGGCAAGGTCTTGACAGAGCGACACTGACAGTTTATTACCAAAATCTGATTGCCCCAGGTTACTTTATATGAATGCAAACACGACATAGTACATTTAGCCAAAATAGACAGGCCAAGAATGCAACTCAAAGAAAGCGTCCTAAACTCCCGTTACCTTTACCTTATATGGAGACTCTTTCCTCCCTTGAATCAAACTCAGCGAAGTTTCTCCTTCACAGAATACTTCTTGGCAGCATCCCGTACATTTTCGATATACCCTTCAATTGGTGGTGTGAGTGTTGCCATGTACCGGTTTGCAGGGAATGGTGCCATGTCAGGAACCATAGCAGCAGCTTGCAACTTCTCAGGGAGTGCAGCGATGGCCTCCTTCTTGAGCCTAAGAAGTGCTGATTCTGCAGTTTGCCGTGCACGGTGCCGTCGCATTAGCACACGGCTGTATTCCTTGGCAAGTCGCCGACCATCTTCGACTGTCAGCTCATATTTAGGGATTGCTTCCTCATCAACCAGACCAAGACTGATATAGTCAAGACCCGGCGGACCCATCAGCACACGGCCGCCATCACCTCCACCGGTACCTTTGGATTTGGCTTTAGCCTTGGCTATATCAAGTTCACGTTGCCGATCCTTGGAGATGAGTCCAAGCTCCTCACGTTTCGCCTCACGAAGGCGCTCCTTGGGAGACAGGTGGCGTAGGGGGGTCGGGGCACTGAGACAAGACTCTGCAATCTGAGTAATACGCTCAATGGCCTCACGACGACCACGGCCACTGCCACCACTCCCACCAGTGGAAGGCGCACCGCCCTTCTTTGCTCCAATGGAGGAACGCTTCAAAGGCTGGCCAGACTTGAGTTTACCCTTGCCCTTGGCTGTGCCACTCACTGGTGCACGCTGTTGAAGCTGGTGATGCCAGCTGGTCATACCAGATGCCAATGCCGGGCTCACCGCGAGTGTCTTGAAAAGACGCCGAAACATGGTACTCGGTGCACTTGAAGCCATTGGACCGCCTTGGCTGCACAAGTCAGCAGTATATAAGTCAATGGCGGATCCAAGAATTTCGAAATGGGTATTCGAAGTTACAAAAATATTGTTCAATAAAAAATGTAAAGGTCCATAATAGCAAAAATTAAAGTATAATTGTTCGTACTACAGACAACAACTGAAATAATACAAAGAAATTATAAAATAATTAAGAACTAAATATTAACGCGGCGACGCTTCCCTTAAATCCCATCAGCAAGACTGGAAACATCAGTAAACATAAAAGATTTCACACTACAAAGGCATCTTAGGCTCTTAGCACTAGGAGAATTACAAATTTACTAATCAGATCTTAAATAGAATATCATATTTTAATACATGCATCGGATTAGATCAGATCCTAGGAACATAGCATTAACTGTGGATCATAGTTCTGCAGCAAGTAGGCTAAAACTAAACTCGGTTTGCTAGCTGTAGATGAACCAAACAGCAAACCATAAGCACAGTTCACAGACTAAAAGCGCTCAAATGACTAAAAGGCAGTATAGCTTGGAGAAATGTAGTCAGTAAAATTGCAAATTGGGTCCTGTAAACAAAAATGTCTTAAGTTGCTTGGTTTCACCAATTTACTATATATCAAAAACTAACCAGGGAAAATTTTCCAGGATTTTCTAACCGGACATGATGATAAGCACTACAGGTGGAACACAATACACTACAGGCAAGCATGTTGCTAAATGCTAACCAATCAATCTACCACATGTTTCCCAAATGAGTCCTGAAAGTGCGAAATTAACTTTGTATTTGTCAGCTTCTGCTCCCTTTTAATCTTGAATTCGTAACATTGGATTCTTCGAATACTTTGTGACTACCGGATAATGCATGGGTCATACGGATCTTAACTCACAATGTTTACTTCATTCGCTATATTAACATATTGATTTCTATGTTCTAACATCAAAACATCAAATCCCAACAAACAACCGTAACGACAAATTCTGATTGGGAAAAAGATGAACTCTGCGATCTCAAGTGTAGAACAGATCGAGACGCGTGCGCTCACCGCAGCAGCCCCGCAACTTGAGCACGCGCAGGCGCGTGAACGGCAGGAGCGAGAGCGGCGCCGGATCGCGCTCAGGCCCGACGCCGGCAGCCACAACCTTGAGCGAGGTGAGGAGGCGCAGGATCCGGCGGAGCTGCTCGAGCGCGCGGTGGTCGAAGAGGTCGGCGAGACGGCGACGTAGGCGCGACCGCGCGGAGGTAGTCGACTGTGCCGCCGGCGCCCATGCGTGAGGCTGAGAGAGTTAGGGTTGTCTGTGACTCTGTCGCTGAGATTGAGAGCAGGAGAGATAAGGAGGCCGGAGGCGCACTGGGCTGTTTGGGCGTGGGAGACCGGAGGCGCATTGGGCCGTTCGGCGCGTGGGAGGTAAGGGTCGGCCCGAGTTCTTTTTTCTCTTCAAATTCTTTCATTTAAACCTAATTACTATATATATATATATATATATATATATATATATATATATATATATATATATATATATATATTATCTAATGTATAGCAGATTTTTTTGTAAAAATTTTGGGTATTCAGCTGAATACCCATGAATTACTATAGATCTGCCCCTGATATAAGTAGGTTATATTTTGCATCTCTCTTAGTGAAATGGCAAGCATTTCATACAGGCAGCTAATCCCAAAATCATGTAATGTAACCAACTTCTAAATCCATCGCAATGCTAGCAAAGTACTGGAACAAAATCATCAATGCTTTAGGTTCAGTCCATTTTTCCAGAACGAACAAAGATAAGTAGACATGTAGTTTACATTATTTGGGAAGAAATCGCAGGTAGGATGTTGCAGGGGCAGACTTGAAGCTGAACCTCCAAAATTTTTGGAAAATAAACCGCACCTGCACCTTGGGAACCAGGGGCGGACCTAACGTAGGACATGGGGGTTCAGTTGAACCCCTAAAAATATGGAAAAATAAACTACTACTGGTAATCCACAACGCAGCAAGTTAATCCACCACAAACTCCATGTACTGGACTATCCATCCCAGAAAAGAATATTTGGATGAGATTGCTCACAGAAAAGAAAAGATCCTCAGGACAAAGCTCACTCTTAGAACAATCCAAGCAAGCTAGGGCTTCCTTACCAACGAAAGAAGAGATCAATCCGGCAGAGCGGAGGAGGACGACGACGCCTAGGAGAGAAGAATTCCTTCGCTTCGGGGGTTAAATGACGTTGGCGTGAGAATTTGAGACAAACGGCGAAGCAATAGCTGCCGCCGCCGCCGTCGCGACGAGATATGGAGAAGAGTTCAAGGAAGAGGATGGGCTGGAACCTGGAACTAGAGATGAGAGAGGTTTGGGATTGGGCTGTGAGGACTGCGGATTTGGGGAGGAGGAGGAGGATAGAATGTTGACGATGGCCTGTCACTTGCGCCGAACATTGAGAGAGATCTATTCTAGGGTTCGTGTGGAATAAGAAGAGAGACTCAAGGCCCACATGTCATGCATGTTACTTTGCACTGGCCACTACATCGCTCGGCTATCAGGTTCATTAATTTTGCCACAGTGCACGCACGCGCTTCCGTATTGTATACTTGGTTTAGATAAATAGAAAAGATCTTAAATTATTAGTATTAATTTGTATAGAACTTTTAGACCGCCTATTCAGCCCTCTCTAATCGGCCTCCTCGATCTTACAGTCAGTCATTTGCGGAACTACCGTAATTATAAAATGCATTAGTATATGAGAGTGTAATTTCAAATGCATACCTCTTTGATTTCACATTTCCATCCAAATGAGACTAAACATAAATAAACTTAAACAAGCATATTAGTCTGATATATACATTTGTCATTATCACCAAAACATTATAAAAGTATTTGTCATTAATATCAAAAATATCATAATGGCATTTGTTATTAACACCAAAACCAACTTAAACGGAGCTTTATCTTTC
This sequence comes from Dendrocalamus latiflorus, assembly GCA_017311315.1. NCBI lineage: Eukaryota > Viridiplantae > Streptophyta > Magnoliopsida > Poales > Poaceae > Dendrocalamus > Dendrocalamus latiflorus. The sequence continues at coordinate 30,704,928 of CM029664.1, forward strand.
AGCGGACCATGAGGACCAGCTGTTGACTGTTGGCGCAAGGGAGCAGCGAGCAGGCCGAGAAAAATCAGTGTCAAGCAAGGGAAGAAAAGTAGAAGTAGCAACGGGAAAAGAGCTAGGAAAAAAGGCAAGAGGAGATCGTGGCTTTCTCGCTCCTCGCTTGGGTAACGATTTGATTTTCTCTATGTTTGTTAATTTAATTAGAGATTAGAGTTGAGACTAGAGAGAAAGTGAAAAGTATTCGTTAGGGAAAAGACTAGTATATCGGCTAATCTGCTATATTGTTCTCCTGTAATTTTGGGTATTGTATGAGAGTAATTTAAAAATGTTATCTACTAGATAATTGTAGAGAAATTCGATAGTTTTCTATACAATATTTATTTATGTTGATTAGATAAATAGATTTTAAGTTATGAATTTTGTAATCCGACTATCTGGTAAATTTATCATCTTCTAGTACCATATATTAATCTGTAGATTAAAATTACTAGATAGAATATTGGATGATTTATCTACATGAAAGATGTAGATAACTAAGGGTTCTAGAGATCCCATGAACATGATCTTAAATCCAGATAGTTTCTTAGAAATATCTAGATATTTTAGATGCTTTATTCGAAAGATTTGATGGTGCCAATTGTCATAAATCTAGTGGTCACAAGAATCTATATAATCCTTTCAATCCAAAATATACATCATTTGGGAGAGTTGGTTTGGTTTATAAATATTTATATTTTATTTTTCGGAAGCAATATGTTCATCAAAGTGTCCATGTTAATTGTTATTCTTAGAGAGGGGTAAATCATAAATGGAGACAACATATGTCAAAAACAAAAATATGTACTGCTTCTTTTTCTATGTGTGTGAAAAACACCATTTAATATGCTAACATAGAAAATAAGAAAAAAGAGAAGTGAGTTAAAGTTAATATCTATGAGAGACCATGTGGAGGTCATCCCGTGTGAATGATGAGTAATTGACATCGGTTTAGGAAAGTCGAGTTTGGTTTGGGTGGTTCGGACCATGTCGTTGCGTGATGCAATGGACTCGGTCGGACTTGGTCAAACTTAGTCGTATGGGTTTAGGATGCATATTCCTTTGATTCGACAGGTTTGGACTTCATCATGGGTAAGCATGATGTGTTTATGATATTTACGCTTTCATGTATCGAGCGGTGCTATTTGACGTGTTTCTTGTCTGTGTGACTGCAGGACGTCGAGACGGAGTTGTGGTGAGACACGGAGGACTGGACTAGGCGCAGGTGGCGCTGAGGTCAGAACAGTCAGGAGGTGTCGAAGACGACGTGGACTCGAGGTGGTTGCGAGGCGTGCGAGGCAAGGAGCGCGGAAGCTTCCCGGAAGGTGCAGGAGGGGCGAATCGGAAATTTCGCGAGGCTGCACAAGTGGGAGACGGTTCCGTTCGGGTATAGCAGGCGTAACGGGTTGGAGACCCGTTAGCCAAGGCTATAAATAGGTGGAGGGGCTGCATGCCCTCAACATGGATTCTAGAGAGAATTAGGGTTTCATTTGAGTCAAAAGAGGCTTTGGAGGTTGTTTTCTCCTTTGCTCTTTAGTGGGTGAGAGTGGTTGGAGAGGCAGAGAGTGTCCCCTGGTTGTCTCCTTGTAGTGTTCTGAGTGTGTGTTCCTCCCAAGAACCATGTAGTTCTTGGTGTTCTTGAGGATTGAGAGGGAGAGGAGGAGCTGTGTCTACTTGTAATCATTCCTCATGTCCTAATGTCCATGCGTATCGGGACTCCTTGTAATCTTTTTGCTTCAATGATTGAAATCTGAAATTTCCTCTCGTGCTCTTCTCTGTTCTTCGTTCTTCTCTTATGTGATTTCTTGATTTTGTGAGTTTCGAGTTGATTCTTGTTGGGAAGGCCCAAAATAGGTTGCTATGACATGGGAGATGCTCAAAAGCCATTTGGCTAGTTAATCCTCAGAGCAAACAAAGTTTAATTTCAGTTATTCTTTTTGAGCCTCCTCTGTTCATCATTTCCTTCTTCTAGGGTTTTGTTGTTTCTCGGGTTCCCCTTCATGAGATGGCCTGATTTTTGGTATGAGAAGTCCCTTGGGTATTGCTAACTTATCTGCAAAAGCTCATAACCAAAGACTCAAGGATTGAGTGGGAATTTAAAATTTAGTGTTGTCTCTGTACTTTCGTGAGTTCTTGTTGATTTCTTGTGTTGTTTGGAGCCCCCATTTTATTTAGATTATGTTCTTGGTATCTTTGCCTGAAAAGAAAAGAAGCATTTCTCTTATTCTCTTGAATTCGGCAAAAATCTGAAATCTCAGGATTCCTTTTCATTGCTGTCGGCTGGCTGCTTGCAGCTGCTGTTCGGCATTCTCAGGTGCAGTACGATAGCGATTTTCTAGTTTCAGTGAACTTCAGTTCTTCCCTTCGGCTTCAGTTCAAATCTTCGGCTACAGCCTGTTAGCAATTTGTTTATGATTGTCTCGGCAGCCAAGATTGTATTTCTCTCTAGCATTCGGCCAGTCCTAATGCTTGACAGTAATGCCTGAACTTCTTGTCACAATTCTCATGGATTCTGTTGGATCTTTCGGCTGTAATGTCTCATGGATCTTTGAAGCCGAATCAGTTTTTTTTAAAGCAAGCATTTCCTCCTGTAGCTCCAGATTTCATTCCGATTGAAGCATCTAGCCTTCTTGTGTTATTTGGCTTGCTTTTCTTCTTTTTCTTGATTTTCAACCTCTCTGCATGCGATCCAGACGGCGTTAGTTTCAGCTGAATTTTTTACTGGTTAAACTTTGATTTAGACTGAATTTTTTAGTGTCGTATGCGTTCCAGTTTTCAGCAAAATTAATTTTCTGTGAGTTGCTTTGTTCTGCATCTTATTAGAAAATCAGTGTACGAATTCTCAGGGGCGACTTTGAAGAGAACGACATTCACCCCCCCCCCCCCTCTGTCGCCATTTTGGTCCTACAATTGGTATCAGAGCCGGTTAGCTCTTCTTCATAGATCTTAACCGGTCTCAAGAGCCATGGCGACGGACAAGTACTCGACCAAGCCGCCCATTTTCGATGGCATCGATTACCCCTTCTGGAAGAGCCGAATGGAGACATACATCCAGGCTCAGGGGTACGCTATCTGGCGCAAGGTCAAGGTCCGGTTTGTTGTTCCTGCGATGAGAACATCAATGCTGGGAATATGCATGATGTTGAGGCAAACGCTAAGGCAAGGAACATCATTATCCAGGGCCTGAGTCGTAGCGAGTTCGATCGCATCTCCCACCTGTCGTCCGCCTACGATATCTGGGTGACCCTCGACGTATACCATGAGGGCACCACCCAGATCAAGACGGTTCGATAGGACCAGTTCAAGAGAGAATACAACAAATTCGAGATGCTTGCTGGTGAGTCCCTAGATGAGTGCTTCGCGCGTTTCCACAAAATCTTGAGCAACCTCCGAGCGGTCGATCTCACATACCCCGACTAGGACAACGCTCCTCAGATGCTCGCGGCACTTGATCTGCGGGTTTGGGAGATGAAAGTGACCACCATCAAAGACACGACAGACCTCTCGACCTTGACTCTTGACGCGCTGTACTCTCGCCTCAAGACTCACGAGATTGACGTTGTCTCTCGTAGGTCGAAGTCACAGTCGATGGCTTTGGTCACCGATCCCGTTTCTTCTTCTGGTCCTTCTTCTGACTCGATTTCTGGTTTCTCCCTTGCTGCTCTCTGTGGTGTAACTGATGATCAGTTAGAGCAGCTCGAGGATGAGCAACTGGCCCTCCTAGCTCGGAAGTTTTCCCATGCTTACAAGAGGAGGAGGGACAGAAAGAGGGGAGGATCCGTGATTTGCTTCGAGTGTGGTGGCCTCAACCACATTCGGGCAAACTGCCCCAAACTGGAGAAAAGGAAAGCTAACTATGGCGGTTTAGGCAAGAATGACTACACCCACAAGAACCGCAACAAGAAGCCTCCAGTCCATGCCCAAGGCAAAAAGAAGTTTCGCGACTTTGGGAAGGCCAAGAAGCTCTTCCACCGCGTCCTCACCGCGTTCGACGACCAGACCTCAGCGAGGTGGAGGGATGGAGCGACGACGACGGGACGGGTGACCAAGACCCCAAGAGCGGCGACGACTTCTCCGGCATGTGCTTCATGGCCCTCGAGGGCGAACTCAGCGACAGCGAGCTGTACTCCGACTCGGACGAGGTATGTCCCACCTACGACCAGCTCAATCATGCTTTTCTTAAGCTAGGTGGTTTTCATGCTAGAGCTAGGGCTAGGTGTACTGAGTTAGAGAAGGAAGTAGATAGATTTTCACTAGAGATTATTGCTCTTACATCTGCTCCCTCTAGTGATGATTGTGATACATGCTCTGTTTTGCTGGGTGATATGGAGAAATTAAGGACCTCGCATGATAGTTTGTCCTCTGAGCTTGATATTGTTAAGGTGGAGAATATTAGTCTGCTTGCTGAGCTAGAGATGAGTAGGATAGCTGTTGCTTCGCCTACTATTGTTGAGACTACTTCTTGCACCTCATGTGAGGATAAGGACAATGCTTTTAGAGGTCTTTATACCATGCTCCTTGATCTGCCTGAGTCATGTGAAAATTGCAATAACTTGAAATTGAACCTAAAGAAGGCAGATCATAAAATTCCTGAGTTATATGCTTGGTTGCTTGAGCCTCTTGTTTCATGCTTGAACTGTCCAAAGTTAACTGCTGAACTTGAATCTGTCACAAAACAGTTTCAAGAAATTGTCCATAAGTTATTAATATAAACAAGAGAATCTTTGTAAAAAACTTCGTGGGAAAGAACTGAAGAAGAACAAATCAGAACAACATTGTAAGTTATCGCCCGGGTTAGTGAAAGCGTCATCAACCAAATCTACATGCAAGTAGCAAAACACTAATTAAACCAAGATTACGAACTTGCTACATCCATGCATTCTACGACCAACGTTACACTCTCTGAACTAAATTGGCTCTGAACCAGAAAGAATGAACCAATTAAGAACACGTGTTCACTCAGTAAATGATGAAAGCTGGACCGACTGACCGCGGAAGTGGAATTAACACCGTACCAAAGAGCTTAAATTTACCTCAATATATAGTACTTTCTCTTTTTCCTCTCTCTTAGTCTTTACACCTCGACCCAGGAAAAATTCCACAGACGAAGAAAGATGAAAAACTCTTCAATCTCCACAGTCTCGAGTTTAAATTATCTCGACCCCTCGTGTTTATTGTAGATATAGCTTAATTAACTTTTAGATCTAGATACATATATTTTGAACTTGCTGTCTTCTCCATACATACATACATACATACATACATACATACATACATACATACATACATACATACATACATACATACATACATACATACATACATACATACATACATAAACCTTCTCTGTATTCTCGAGACTAACGAAAATGCTATACTTATTTATTACTTTTTGATATACTTAAATACTAATTCTAAGATACTTCAATATGATTTGGTTAAAACAATTTATCGGAGTCATTTATTTTTGCTATATATCCTTTTCATATATAAAAAAGTATATACACAAATTATGCTATAAAAATGGATTTTGATGAAATATTTCTTGGAATTTACTTTAGAGTATATTATAATCATTATTAGAGTATACTTAATAGGATAAAGAGGTATAATAACATCATTTAAATGGTATATAAAAAGTGGGAGTACATACTTCCAAAAGTACAAAACCACTTTCCTACACACACACGCTCCAATACTAGTTAAGTGCGTGTGCTTTGCAATGGAAACCCAAATTGCATAAGCATGTCAACCAATTTGAGTTTTAATCGAGATAGTAAAAGCATGGGTATGACATTGTTCCGAATTGATCTCAAAGATACTTTTAATTTTCGATGTACAATATATGTGAATATAATTATGAGATGCTACACGGTCCCTAACACAATTTGTTGTCAAATAAATCAACTATTATCTATACATGTACAAACTTTGCCAAACCTGAACTATGCGGGGATCTATTATATTGCTCACCCTTATAAGATCAAAATTGATATAGAGACCTTAGAGAATATTATAGAATTGCTTAGCCATGCTTAGAATAATTTAGGTGGGAAGAATTGTTTCACTTAAAATATTGATTTGTAAAATTTATTCTTAACTTGGTAGGTCAAGAAAGTCTATGAAATTTTGATAAAATAAAATGTATAACATCTGGTTTAGACTTAGGCATTGGTATGGTGGTGGGTGCTTGCTAGCATGCATCGTAGTTTGTTGACTCGATGTTGATTCCTAGGCACAAGGGGTATGCTGGTAGGCCTAAGTCAATTTAAGGACCGGTCTGTGAACTACTTTTACAAAGTCACACCGTACTACCACAAATCCGGTATGGGATGGACCTAGCCAACTAATTTGTGAAGTTCCAACTAGATATCGTTATAGGCTGAATGTGAGCGCGGCGTAGGCCATGAGAAGTCTCGCATGGCACAAGAGGGGGCTCCAACATGTGGATTCATGTTGTGGTGAAACCTTAGTGGCGGTGTTATCTAGTTGACAACTGATCATTGTAAAGGCTTTGTCATGAACTCTCGGCCGCACACCTTAGGTAGTGTGTAATCGCGTGGCAAAACGGGAGAACATGTCTTGTGGGTAAAGTTGTACACCTCTGCAGAGTAACAAACTATCCTGGATAGCCATGTCCACGGTTATGAACATGCTGAGTATGGTTTTTCACAGATTAGACTTTGGTTTTAACAAAATTTGGTTTGTGGAAACTTGTGAAACCTTTTGGAAAGATGGTCCGGGTGGGATGCCCGTGGATAGGTTAGTATTAGGTTGGTGCCTGCACTAATGTTATTATTTTGTTAAAATCTTTGTTGTGGCTACGGGCCAAACAGAGAGAGAGAGATGGTAGTGGGGAGTGATGAAGATGAGTATCTTGGCCTCTCCCCTCCCCATGGCCTGTGTTCATATATATATATACACATGAGGAGTGCTTTTACAGTTATACCCTTACATCTGGTTATCCCCTCTGGGGGCAGTTATGTCATTACACATGGCCTATTCTGGGCCTTATAGTCCCCTACCAGGCCTGCTGGGTTTAGGTGGAGGCCATCCCTACGACAGGAGCCTCTCATGGTAAAGGGCTTCACGGGGCCGAAGCCATGTTGCCGAGTCCTTTGGCCCCCTCCGTCCCCGCGGCCTGTGAACTTTTCCAAACTTGACCCGGGGCTGCGCTGTAGCCGAAGCAGACATGCGCGCTCCGTCCCTCACCCTTCGAACGGGCGGCGGCGGAGGTGGCCCTAGCCGAGGTAGACGCGCGCCGGGGGCGTTGCACTGGCACAGGTCAGCGTAGCGGGCCCCTGAGCCGCCGCATGAGCCTTAAGTGATAAGGGACGTGTTGCGACGCTCGGACTTCCGGCCGTCCACGTGGTGCAGCGTGCTTGGCACGGTGCGGGCGTTGAGGCGTCGTGACCATTAATATGGCGGCGGACTCCCGGCAGTTGGACTTCTGCCGATTGGCCTTCCACCGGTTGGCTCCCCTGCTGATGGGGTATATATATGGCGCTGGTGCGGCGTTGCTCCTGCGTATATTGTGATAGAAGTTGTTCCCCTAAAATGGGCCCCTGCCGTGCATCAACATTCCTGGGTGACGCTGAGCGGCTTGGGGGATGTTGATGCACAGAAGGAGGTCCATTTTTCTTGGGAGCTTGATCAGCGCCGGTTATCGACAGCCAGCCGCGCTTCCTGCCCCCGTACCTACAGTCGGTGTTCCTGATGGAGCCCGCCGGCATTACCTTTTATGTTAATGCACTGTAGGTGGCCTGTTAAGGAAAACGAGGCAGATTTTGCGGGACAAGACCCCCGCCTTTGCGGCGCCCCGCCGAAGTAGATGCGCGCGCTCCGTCCCCTACCCTTCGAACGGGTGGCAGCGGAGCTGGCGCCTAGCCGAAGTAGACGCGCGCGCGCTCTGTCCCCTACCCTTCGAACGGGTGGCAGCGGAGCTGGCGCCTAGCCGAAGCAGACGCGCGCGCTCCGTCCCCTACCCTCCGAACGGGTGGCAGCGGAGCTGGCGCCTAGCCGAAGGAGACGCGCGCGCTCCGTCCCCTACCCTTCGAACGGGTGGCAGCGGAGCTGGCGCCTAGCCGAAGGAGACGCGCGCGCTCCGTCCCCTACCCTTCGAACGGGTGGCAGCGGAGCTGGCGCCTAGCCGAAGCAGACGCGCGCGCTCCGTCCCCTACCCTGCGAACGGGTGGCAGCGGAGCTGGCGCCTAGCCGAAGGAGACGCGCGCGCTCCGTCCCCTACCCTGCGAACGGGTGGCAGCGGAGCTGGCGCCTAGCCTAAGCAGACGCGCGCGCTCCGTTCCCTACCCTCCGAACGGGTGGCAGCGGAGCTGGCGCCTAGCCGAAGGAGACGCGCGCACTCCGTCCCCTACCCTGCGAACGGGTGGCAGCGGAGCTGGCGCCTAGCCGAAGGAGACGCGCGCGCTCCGTCCCCTACCCTTCGAACGGGTGGCAGCGGAGATGGCGCCTAGCCGAAGCAGACGCGCGCGCTCCGTCCCCTACCCTGCGAACGGGTGGCAGCGGAGCTGGCTTCGGCTCCGTCCCCTACCCTGCGAACGGGTGGCAGCGGAGCTAGCGCCTAGCCGAAGGAGACGCGTGCGCTCCGTCCCCTACCCTCCGAACGGGTGGCAGCGGAGCTGGCGCCTAGCCGAAGGAGACGCGCGCGCTCCGTCCCCTACCCTCCGAACGGGTGGCAGCGGAGCTGGCGCCTAGCCGAAGCAGACGCGCGCGCTCCGTCCCCTACCCTCCGAACGGGTGGCAGCGGAGCTGGCGCCTAACCGAAGGAGACGCGCGCGTGCTCCGTCCCCTATCCTTCGAACGGGTGGCAGCGGAGCTGGCGCCTAGCCGAAGCAGACGCGCGCACTCCGTCCCCTACCCTCCGAACGGGTGGCAGCGGAGCTGGCGCCTAGCCGAAGTAGACGCGCGCGCTCCGTCCCCTACCCACCGAACGGGTGGCAGCGGAGCTGGCGCCTAGCCGAAGTAGACGCGCGCGCTCCGTCCCCTACCCGCCGAACGGGTGGCAGCGGAGCTGGCGCCTAGCCGAAGTAGACGCGCGCGCTCCGTCCCCTACCCCTCGAACAGGTGGCAGCGGAGCTGGCGCCTAGCCGAAGTAGACGCGCGCGCTCCGTCCCCTACCCTCCGAACGGGTGGCAGCGGAGCTGGCTCCCTCGTCTCGCGAACACCGCCACTCGTGCGGTGACTTGGGATCTCGCGATGCGGTCTTGCGCTGTAAAGGTTCCTGGAATCACGCCGGTCCCCGGTCTGCTAGGGTTAGGTTCCCGTACCGTGCGACCCGCCTGGACGTGCACAGGGCACGTGGCGGCCTATGACTGGTGCGCGGCGGGATGTGGACGGTTGCGTGCTCACGGCCGCTCGCCTCTTCCCTAGGCAAGGGGGACACGGGGCAGGCGATGAATGGCGCAGCGCCGAAGCTGTTGTGATCCCCTGGCCCATTAGTGCGCCTTTAATAGCGGCTAGGTAGCGTCGTGCTGTGACGGCCCTTGGCGCTTGTGGTCGTGGCCTTCCAGCTTCGGGTATGGGGCATTGCGCTGGACGGGCGCTCGTACGACTGCGGTCGCGTCCCGTATGCGGACCGTCGCGACACTTCGTTTTTAGCTACGGGGAATCGTGTGGGGCGGACCTTTACACCGCTGCGGCTGCATCCGGCACGCGGATCGTTGCGACGCTTCGGAAGCGGCGGTATGGGCAAGGTGGCTTGAAATAGCCCCCCCCCGTAACAGCGTCCCCGCACCTTTACGCCCTCTTTTCTGCCTGCTCCGCCCTCTATACTTTCGTGATATCTTCACTGCTTCAATCTCTTCATGGGAAGCGATGGACTCCGGAGGAAGCGCGGCCAGGCGGTTGGTGGCTCTGACATTCGCCGGCGATCCTCGCTGTTGAAGGTGAAATACGCGCTCCAAGAGCGCAACCCGGCGGCGGCGGACAAGGAGTGGCTGGTGGCGGAGGAGGAAGGCACGTTCTCCGGCGAGCTAGGCCCCTCGCTCGTGACCGAGAAGACGATCCAAGGGCTTCTGCGCGCGAGGAAGTTGTCCGAGCGCCAGGAGGTACGATTGCCCGCCGCCGACGAGACGGAACCGCATCCCGAGAGGTCGGATGCGGTAGGTGACGTGCTGCGGACCTTCGGGCTGGAACTGGCGCAGCTGACTACGAACGCCGTGGCCCGGCTCGCGGTGTACAGCTCGGCCTTGCGCTCGGGGGCGTGTTGGCCCAGCACCTCGTTGTTCGCCTACCTTCATGAGGCACGATGCCAGCCCAAGGACCGGAAGGACGGGACGCTGTCGAGCTTCGGTAGCGTCACCTTTATTCTTCGTCCGTCGTGCAAGAAGCTTTTCCCTGCGAACTCAACTCGCGGGAAGTGGGAGTCTTGCAGGATGAAGCGGTGGTTCTACCACCGTGTGGAGAGCGGGAGCGGCCTTGAGTGCACAGGGCGACCGATCGCGTTCAAGCCCTCGCCCGGCTGAACGCTCGATGATGAGGACAAGCGGAGGGTCCAGCGGCTCGTAGGCGTGGCCGCCCGCTTCAACATGCGCGACCTCGCCGAAGAGTACGTGATGTACGACGTGGCCCCGCTTGCCCGCAACTGGCGTCTTGCCGCCGAGAAGCGTCGAGACGACAATGTTTCCCCATTGGTCTGCTTGCTGCCGGCGCCCTCCGGTCTTCGTAAGCCTCGATTGCGTCTCTCCTTTGTTCACACGAAGTGCGTTATATGCTGATGCTATTCTCCTTTGCTTCAGGAATTTCCTTGGAGGAGGCGGAGCAAGCCGCGCGCGTATTTTTGGGGCTGTACACCGGCAGGGAGCACGAGCAGCGCGCGTCTGCTATCGCCGAGGCGGGGCTGGGGCAAATAAACCGCGTGTGCGAGGCCCTGGGCCTTGCCGTGCCGGACCGTGTCGCTCCAGACGACGGTGCAGCGAAGAAGAAGAAGGCACCGTCTCGGAAGAGGGGCCGCAGCGGGGCGCCTGCCGCGCTTGGCGCGGCAGCTGCTACTGCTGCTGCTAGTGCTCCCGAGGGCGCGGCGGACGCGGAGTCAGACTCGACGAGGTATGCCGATTCAGGCTTGGGTGGCGCAGACGCCGAAGGCAAGGTATCTTCGGCGAGCGTCCCGAACGGCGGGTTTGCCGCGAGCAGCCGGAGGGGGGAAGTCTCACCGCCCGCCGAAGTCACCGAGGCGGAACCCGTGCGGGCCGGCGATGCCGAGGTGGAACTTTCGACCATGGCCGTTGTGGTGCCGGAGGCGCCCTCCGCGGGGGCGCACGGAGCCGTGCTGTCTTTACCGACAACGGCAGAAACCGAGGTGCCCACTGCGACAACTGCCGCCACAGAACCTTTGCCCCCGGGTGCGGCAACCGCGGGGGCTTCCCTAACCACGGCTGTGGGGGCGGTGTCGCTGCTGGCTGCCCCGGCTAAACGGCCGTGTGTGCGGCCGGAGCTCCACCGGACACCGTGGGGGTTCGTCGTGGCCACGGGCATCAGAAGCTTGTAGGACTCCAGCGCAAGCGCCGGAGACCCTGCGGCATACGCGCCTTCTGCCCCCCTGGCCACGCCTCCCGCCGCGCAGGGACAACCGTCGCCCTCCCCGAACGCGGAGGCTTATGCCCGCGGCGGGACCATTCCTTCTGCTACCGAAGGTAGGATGGCGTAGCTTACTCTGGTGTATGCTTTTATGCCTTGCGGTGCTCACCTGTATCCCTGTTTACAGCGTTGCTCATTCCGGAGGGGGCGCACTTGGCGGAACACGGGACCTCCGCGCGCGTAAGCCCCGCGGACTTCGTGCCGCCTCCGGAGACGCTGAGGGCGTGGCACGGGATTGTGAATGACGCGGCCACCAGCGTCGACCCGCAAGTGCTGCAGGCCTACGGGGCGGGGCGCCTCGAGGACGCCTTCGAGGTGTCTGGTGTGAGGGTAAGTATTCATGCGACAACGCCTGGGCTGGCTGAGCTTGCTAAGCCTTTCCCTTCTGCAGACACTTGTGCTGGGGCAGGCCTTGCAAACGGCCTATGCTCGTGGCCGAAAGGCTCTCGAGGATAGGCTGCGGGCCGCCGAGGAGGAGCTACGCGAAGCCTCTAGAGCCCGCTCTGCCCAGGACGCCCGCATCCGCCAGCTGGAAGCGGAATGCGCCGAGGCGAGGGCACACGCCGAGGGACTTGTTGCGTCGGCACGGGAGTCGGCCGCGGCAGCTGCTGAACAGAAGTTTGCGGCGGAGCGGGACGGGCTCCTGGAACAGGTCGCCTCGCTAGAGAAGGAAAAGGGGGAGCTCACCTTGACTCTAGCGGAGCATAACCAGACGCTTGGCGACGCCTCGGTGGTTGCGTGGGACGCCATGCAAGCGCTGGAGAGCCATCTTCAAGGGCTGGTAACTGAGGTGCCGGACCACACCTTTGGCCCGGAGGAGTTGTCTCGGACCCTCCGCTGGGTCGGGGATGCCGCCGACGTCTTCGAGCCATGCCGCCTGCTGCAGCCCCGCCGAGAGCGGGGACTCCAGATCTACGCGCCGCAGCGGCACGCGGCTAGACGTGGGGGCTTCGCGACTGTCCGCCCTCTCCGGCGTGGGCTCGGGCGCGATTACTGGCGCGGCCTGCTGGCTCCGAGCCTCTTGCATATCTCGGACGGCTCCGCGAAGGTCCCCTAGCTCCCGCTGGAACGCGTTGAGGGCCACCAGCAGGGCGCTTTCCACCGCCTGTGCGGGCGGGGTCGCCGGTACTCCCAACGGGCGGATCGGCGCGGGCACGACCACGTCGCGAGCTCCCAAGCTGCCAGTCACTCCGTCATGGCTACCTCGAACCGCCCGGTCCGCGCTGCCGGCGAGGGTCGCGGCGGGGGCAGCGAGGTCGGCTGTCGTTGCGTCGGCGGGGTCGGTTGTCGCCGCACCAGCGTCGACGTCCTCAACCGCGGGGTTCATCACCGCAACGCCGGTGACGGGGTGGGTCGTCGCGGTGCCGGTGACGAGGTTGGTCGTCGCGGTGCCGGTGACGGGGTTGGTCGTCGCGGTGCCAGTGACGGGGTTGGTCGTCGCGGTGCCGGTGACGAGGTTGGTCGTCGCGGTGCCGGTGACAGGGTTGGTCGTCGCCACGCGAACGTCGACGTCCTCGGCCCCCGCGCCTGCGTCGCCACCCGCGCTCGCCGCTGCCGATGCCGAAGCCCTGGTACTCATACGACGCTCCGGCCCGGCCGCCTTCTTTCCCTTCGCCACCGCTGACGAAGCTTTTTTCGGTGCCATCCTTCTTCTTTGGTCTTCAGGCTTGTCCTTGTCCTCCCCACGGTCGGTGCCAACTGTTGTGGCTACGGGCCAAACAGAGAGAGAGAGATGGTAGTGGGGAGTGATGAAGATGAGTATCTTGGCCTCTCCCCTCCCCATGGCCTGTGTTCATATATATATACACATGAGGAGTGCTTTTACAGTTATACCCTTACATCTGGTTATCCCCTCTGGGGGCAGTTATGTCATTACACATGGCCTATTCTGGGCCTTATAGTCCCCTACCAGGCCTGCTGGGTTTAGGTGGGGGCCATCCCTACGACAATCTTGTTTTTACATATTGTATCAAATTCAGCTTTTGCACTTACTTTACTGTATTTACTTCAATGATGCTTTTTATGCAAATAACCATAATATGCTTTCCTTTGTAAACCCTTATGCATGCATCAAATCTGTTAAAACTCCTGGTGTAACTTGTGGAGTACTTTATGTACTCACCTTGCTTAACTCTGTTGCCAGAGGACGATGGCATCGACTTTGATGAGGATTGCGACGAATAAGCCAGGTCTTACAGTCAATTCGCCTTGTGGGAAGGCTGGATGGGCTGCTCCTTTTATTTATCTTCCGCTATTTACTTTTATGTTTGGCCATGAGCCACCTTATTGTAAACTTGGCCATAAGGCCCATACTTTTGCTTTATAATAAAGTTTGGTTATCATGCATGATATGTATCACTGTTAAACTTATGTGCACTAACTTTTCCTGGGATAGTGCGATTTACACAGTGGGTTCTGGAGTTGTTGCTCCGGGTCCCGACAGAGATGGTATCAGAGCATGTTGACCCTAAGATGTGACCGTAGGTAGAATAGAATGGATAACCTTAAGGATTTATTTTGAAAAATTAAAATATATATATATATAATAAGAATATTTTGAAAATTTTTCTACATCTTGTCTCATTCATTCTTTCACTTGACTATTTCTTTTAAAATATAAATATGTATAATTGATGACTAATTCCTTTCCTTTTTCAAATTGTAGATGGCTGAGCGTCCTACCAAAGTCACCCATGGAATCCTAGCTGGACACCTAGCCGACTGTCTTTGGGATCTTCTTCAAGAGTTGGTTTTCATGGCATGCCCCGTGTACCAGGGATACATGGGAATCTATGGAGATCAAGAACGTTGGAGGGTGGAAGTGCTGATCTACGCCAACATGAGAGATGAAGAAGCATTTCACACCTTTCATGCTCCTCTACCTCAGGACACCTTCTTCAACGGAGTCCAAGATGCAGCTCGTGAAGCAATTCGTCAGATGAGGGACATCTACGCCCAAGAGCTCCAACGCACCACATTTCGATACTACCCCAGCAAGTACCCTGCCAGCTCCAACAGCTTTTTCTCCTCGACGGAATTCGAGAGTAACCCTCGGCTCGTACAGCAGGTGCAGTACACCAAGTCCTTGGACTATGTGTACCAAGTCACCTTGAATGAGTTGAGTGTCACGGCGCAGCGACTCCGCGCAGCAGAAGAAGAATTGGCCAAGTATCGTGTAGAAGATGAGGGTTCTTCTATTACAGGACCACCCCCAAAGAAGCCTAAAATCCAGCCTTCTAGTAGTAGTAGCCCTAGCCCATAGAAACCATAGCTTAAGTTTAAAGTTATAGAACGATACTTGTGAGCTATCATTCCTTTGTCAACAGCCTCAAGGTTATATTTAATAAAATAATATGGTTGGTTGTTCCTTGAGTTTTTGTTGTGTTTCTTGCTTTGTGGTGGGAATGTTACATAGACCTTCTCCTAGTCCTCTCTCTTTCTTTCCTCTAAATCTGGCAGATGGTGAACACAAGGAGGAATGTCAATGACAACACCAATAACACCGGCAGCCAGCCGTGCCCACGCCTGCATTCGCTCGGGCCAAAGCGCGCCGCCATCCTGTTTGGCCCCGCCGCTAAGCCACTCCGTCCTCGGCCACCGCTCCTTTTTGTGTTGCCACGGGTGTGAACAGGGTAGGGGAAACCCTACCCTCTTTGCCCTTTTGCGCCGGCGGTTAGCAGGCCGGAAAGAAAAAAAGGAGAGAAGTGGGCCGGCATAGGCAAAATTGCGGAAAACCTCCCTATGTTATGTAAATTACTGAAAGGCCCTTAAATCTTGCATATTGGTCCCGATTTTTGTAGAAAGGCCTTTGTAATTCTAAAAATTATGAATAGGTCCTCAGATTTACGAACAGGTCCTGAATTTTGTAGAAAACCCCTCAAAAATCAGGAAATTGCGCCAAATTTGTCTCTGAACTGAAAATTTACGTAGAGACCCTCGGAAATTGTAGAATTCACTAGAAATTCATATTCTAGCATAAAAGAGCCTTGGGAATCCTAATTTTGAATTATTTGTAGCATTTGAAGCATATTTATTTCTGCCATTATTATTTTCTGTATTCCTTTGATCACTGAAATTAGCAGTAAAATTTATAGAAAATTATGGAACATTACGAGAATCTTTTGTACCATTTATTTACCTGTAGTAAATTATTCCGTGCATGTTTACTAGCAGTAAATTTATTTGTTCCGTTCATACACATGTAGATGACTGGCATCACGAACCGGGAGTTCGAGGAGCTAGCCCAGCATGGCCAAAACTATCTAACGTGGGCTTCCGATGTCGAGATAGTGCTTGGAGCTAAGAAGCTCTACGCAGTTATTGGGATTGGCGGACCACATGACGCCCAACCCACTCATGAGGAGAATGATCAGGCACTTTATTTTCTTAGGCACCACCTCTGCCTCACTCTCAAGAATGAGTACATGTAGAGAAGAGCGCGCTAGCACTCTAGACCGCACTCAAGAAGCTGTTTGAGAGGCTAAAGTACACCATTCTTCCTCAACCAGAGCAAGAGTGGATCAGACTGAGGTTTGTCGACTTCAAGACGGTCAGGGAGTACAATTCTGCCTTGCACAGGATTTGTATCAATCTTCAACTCTGTGGCAAGTAGATCACAGACGAGCAGAAGATTGAGAAGACCCTATCCACCTTCCACCCCAACGCAGTACAATCCGCACGCAACTATCGTCAAGATGGCTATAAGGAGTATGCCGAATTGATTGAGATGATGCAGGTTGCGGAGGCTCAGGACAAACTTCTCCGCAAGAATTACGTCACTCAGCCACCGGGGAGCTCCGCTGGCCGTGAGGCCAACGCCGGGAGCTACATGGTGCGAAAGCCCTTGATGAAGAGAAAGGGGAGAAAGGGTAAGGCCGCAGCCTAGAAAAGCAAGTCAGATGCTACGAGTAGTAAAAAGATAAGCAAGGCAAAGCGAAGTGGCAATACCTATGGCCAGCAGGACCAAGGTTGCTACAAGTGTGGCAAGTGGGGGGCATTGGTCGCGGATCTGTAAGGAGCCGCATCATGTCATTGATGCCTTCCAAGCCCAAAAGAAGAAGGATGGCAAAGGGTAGCCTGAAACCCACTTTGCATTAGTTGAGGGGAAGAGTTCTGAGCAGCTGCCCGCGTTGATGGAGGTTGAGACCATCCCGGCAGTAGCACCCCCTTTCAACTTAGAGGCAGCCACCACCATGATTTATCTCAAAGAGCAAATCAGTCCCGAGAAAATAGCCGAAGAAGTCTCTAATTTTCTAGTAGATTCAGTCTGATGTACAGAATGCATTAGACTTTAATTATCATTTATTTTGTGTGAAAAGAACAAGTTAGAACTTGCATGGATGGTACTTTAGCATTTGTTTTCTCATGATGGTTGGATAATTTTGAATAATTCATTCATTTATTCAGTTTATAATGGCATGATATGTTCTGATATTGTTTTATTTATGTGTTGATTACCTTCTAATACATGTTAATAAACTACCTTATATTAGAATGCGTGTGGCGCCCTATGGAGGAAGTGTGTTTAGCCGACAGTGGCACAACAAATACCATCTTAAGAGAGATAAAATATTTTCAGTCGATTCGTAAGAATGCTGGCAGCCTTACGACAATCGCCGAAAGCAATGCATGTATAATTGGTTCAGGAAGAGCCACAATTATACTCCCAATGGGCACAACTTTGGTCATTGAAGAAGCCTTATTGTACCTAGAATCGACTAGAACTCTCCTAAGTTTCAAGGATATTCGCGCCAATGGTTTCCACGTTGAGACTAAAGAAGAGTACGGTAAGGAATACCTGCTCATTACGAAGTGCGAAGAGAATGGAAAAAGGGTATTAGAAAAACTTCCTTCACTAGAAACCGGGCTATATTATACCAACATCAAGGCACCTGCAGCCTACACTATCCTGAAGATAGTATTTAGGAGCTCTGAACTCTTCTGTCACTAGTATGACAGATTAGGCCACCTAGGTCTTAGAATGATGAGAAATATAATCAACAATTCCCAAGGGCATAATATTAATGTAAAGAACTTCCCGAATCACGAAGATTTTGTGTGCCCTGCATGTGCCACCGGGAAATTAATTACTAGACCCTCCACTCTGAAAGTGAAGGATGAAGTCCTTGCATTCCTGAACGCATCCAGGGAGACATTTGTGCTCCCATTCAGCCTCTTTCAGGGTCGTTCAAGTATTTCATGGTGCTCATTGATGCTTCCCCGAAATGGTCGTATATGGGTTTATTGTCCACAAGAAACCATACTTTTGCAAACCTGATCTCGCAGATCATTCGCATCAGAAATGTCTTCCCTGATCATCACATAAAGTCCATCAGAATGGACAACACCGGAGAATTTACTTCAAACGTATTTGATGATTATTGCATGGCGATGGGGATTGCAGTTGAGCATTCGGTACCGTACATACCCAGAATGGTTTGGCAAAGGCATTAATCAAGAGAATTAAATTTATTGCCCGACCCCTTTTGCAGAATTGTAATTTGCCTGCTACATGTTGGGGACACGCAGTCCTACATGCAGCGAATCTCATCAACTTTATACCATCGGCCAACAACACCCATTCACCTATGCAACTAGCGCAAGGATCGCCACAAAAAATTTCTCATCTCAGGAGGTTTGGATGCAAGGTTTATATACCTATACCCCCTCCGCAGCGTACTGCAATGGGCCCTCTCCGTAAGACTGGGATATATGTTGGTTATGAGATTGCATCCATAATCAGGTATTTGGAACCCATGTCGGGAGATTTGCATACCGCCCGCTTCGCTGATTGCTTTTTTGAATAGGATAACTTCCCAACATTAGGGGGGAGGAAATGAACCCCTTGATAAAAAAATATCAAGAAATTACGTGGCAAGCCACAGGAATCCATGCACATGACCCGTGCACTAGTGAAGCAGATAAAGAGGTCCAGAAGATCATTGACTTGCAAGCATTAGCAAACCAGCTACCGGATCACTTTAGTGATTTGAAGAGTGTGACTAAATCGCATGTGCTTGCACGCAATGCACCGGAGAGGGTTGAAATACCAAAGAAAGTAGAAGGTATCCCTAATCCCGTCTAAATGCCTCAGAATAAAAGGACGAGAACTCTGACTCCTCGAATCCCAAGTAACCGGGGACATCCGGCGAAGAAGGATAAGAATGAATTATCACAGCCGATCACTAAAGTCCCCTAGAATGAGAAGGGGAGCCAGTTAAGACCTGACACAAGTATGACACCTTTAGAAAAGGGCATACTGGATCTGAATATCCCCATGAAAGAAGAAATCGGCATGGATGTGCGCGCACACATTGGAGCCGAAAAACTAAAGGGACTTGCCACTACAATTGGAAGAAGCGATGTGCAAGGAGAAGCTCTAGAAAAAGCAATCGCTCTAGAAGAAGCAACTCATGAAGAAATAGCTATAAATTATGTGCACACGGGAGAGTCCATGAATAGGACAACAGCCAATATTGATATCTACTTCGTAAAGAAAATTGTCACAATCATCAATCTTGATACCGAGCCTGCATCGCTCGCTAAATGTAAGAAAAGATCAGATTGGGAAGATTGGAAGAAGACAATAGAAACAGAATTACTATCTCTAAACAAAAGAGAGGTGTCTGGGCCCGTATGCCGCACACCCCCCATGTGCACCCTGTAGGGCATAAGTGTGTATTTGTTCGAAAGAGAAATCAGAGAAATGAAGTAGTGAGATACAAAGTAAGGCTGGTAGCACAAGGTTTCACTCAACGTCCTAGAGTTGATTATGAAGAAACCTACTCCCCAGTCATGAGTGGAATTACCTTTAGATATTTGATCTCAATGGCAGTGAACTTGAATTTAAAAATGAAACTGATGGATGTGGTAACTGCATACCTTTATGGAAACTTGAATACGGAGATTTATATGAAGGTCCCTAAAGGAATCCCTCTCTCGAACCAAGATAGAGCAAATAGAAACCTGTATAGTGTGAAGCTCAGAAAATCACTGTACGGACTGAAGCAACCTGGCAGAATGTGGTATAATCGCTTAGGCGACTTTTCTGCAAGAAAGGCTACACGAATAATGAAGATTGTCTCTGTGTGTTTATACGACGATCTCAGAATGGATTTTGTATGATCTCAGTATATGTAGATGATGTAAACATCATCGGGACAATGGAAGATATAAAAGAAGCAAGCTCCTATCTGGAGTCAGAATTTGAAATGAAAGATTTTGGGCAAGGCCAAATTCTGCTTAGTCCTGCAACTTGAGTATGTCCCTGAAGAAATATTAGTATATCAGTCAGCCTACACCCAGAAGGTGTTAAAAAGGTTTGGCTTTGAGAAGGCATACCCATCGAGAGTACTGATGATCGGGAGGTCTTTACAGTAAGAAAAAGATCCTTTCCGACCTAGGGAAGAGAGGGAGGAAGTCCTGGGACCGGAATTCCCATACTTAAGTGCAGTGGGAGCACTTATGTATTTAGCAAACTGCACTAGACTGGACATTGCATTTGCCGTGAACCTGTTAGCAAGGTATAGTGCAAAACCTACCAAAAGGCATTGCAAGGGAATAAAGGACATCTTCCAATACCTCCAAGGAAACAAGAACATTGGATTGTTCTACAGAAAGAATCAAGATCTGAACTTGATTGGCTATGCAGATGCCGGGTACCTGTCTGACCCACATACCGTAAGTTCACAAACAAGCTATGTATTCCTATGTGGTGGAACTGTAATTTCCTGGAAATCGTCTAAGCAAAGTCTTGTAACGACTTCGACGAACCACTCAGAAATTATAGCACTGTATGAAGCCGCACGAGAATGCGCTTGGCTCCGACGAATGATTCACCACATCCAGCAGTTATGTGGGATGAACATTGTGCAAACCCCCACAATTATCTATGAATATAATGAAGCTTGTGTTGCACAAGTGCAGACGGGCTATGTGAAGAGCCATCTCACAAAGCACATCAACCCCAAGTTCTTCTATGCTCATGAATTGCAGAAGATGGACGAGATTAAAGTATTGCATACTAAGTTTTGTGAAAATCTGGCAGATTTGTTCACTAAGTCACTCCCTGCATCTAGCTTTGAAAGGTGCGTACGAAAAATTAGAATGATGAGACTTAGAGAAATGCAGAATTCAAGGGGAGAATTCTCTCAAACCCGTTATTAAATCTTGATCATGAAGATCAAGTACCCAAAAGAATAAGTCCTGAAGACTGAATGAAATTGGGTGAATTTATACTCTTTTTCCCTTAACGAGTTTATCCTGAAGTTTCTCGGCCAAGGTTTTTAATGAGGCAATTCGTGCATCGCAGCATAACATGTATCATGTACTCTTTCTCCAAAATTTTCCCATTGGGTTTTTATGGAGTTTTAACGAGGCATAAGCGTGTCAGATAAGTGCCCAAGGGGGAGTGTTAGGAAACCTAGGCCTGGGCCAGCAGCCTTGGCCCATTGTGGGCACCTCATCGGTAGACTATAAATAGGGAGCCGTACTGGCAGATTTTGTACTTATGCAATCAAAAGCAATAAAGAAAGATCAGGAGTTCTCTCTATCTCTCTGTGTGTTTTCAATCTATTATTCTGTCTTCTGTGATTGATCTCGTTTCATATTAAGCAGAGGAATCGATTGGACTGGTCGCCAGCGATGGTTCCTCAACAGTATCCTCCGCCTTTCCCTCCCCATTATCTTACTCGTGGCCGCTAGATCGGTCCTGTGGAAATTGGCAGGCAAAAGTATGTGCGTAGGAGTTACGAAGTTCACAGGTGTGAAAACGGATCGAACAACACTGCTTAAATCGATCAGACATTGATTTCACTATATTTTGGATTCTAATAATTATTTAAATCATAAACGGATTAGATATGGATTCCACTATTTTTTGGATTCTAATAATTATTCATGGCCTTTTCTATTTAAAGCATGGCACCAGATTATTTTAACATTTTAAATTGATAAATAACTAGCTATAACTTGTAATTACGCAAAAATATTGACAGTAAAAAATGAATCATTCATCTCACGTATTTGTACAATGCAGTTTCTGAAGACAACTTAATATCCTATGGCACAATGAAGTTTAGCAAATTGACACCGATTTTATAGTAATATTTATGCCTATTTTCCTCTAGTTTATCACGTAATCATTAATTATTGGTGTTATTTTGCCACTGATCCTAACTAATTCTAGACGTATTACAGATAAATTGATTATAAATATAACAAATTTGGCTAAAAAGAGCATGCAAAAAACTTTATTGGGGATGTGTCAAAATGAAAATTATGAAACGTCAAATTAGAGTCCACCATGACGACGGGCTCGTCGAGATGATCGAAATGCATATATAGTGTACCCCAATTTGGAGACCAAATGCAAAAGATGCATATTAGCTAGTTACTACTATTATATCTGCCGAATCTGGATATCTGACTCCAAATCCGGATCTTATTCGGATATCTAGCCATACCGAACTCGCGTCCGACATCTGGCACTTTGCCAGTTCAACATCTGAATTTGGATCCATTTTCTATTCGGATTCGGATATTAAGTATTTGGATTTAGTAGCCAGATAATCCGATCAAATCTGGCTCCGTTTTCACCCCTATGAGTAGAGATGGCAATTATGCATGCACAATGTCAGACCCGGATTTTTCAATCCGAAATCTACTGTGTTTCACTACACTAATCCCTGGATCAGTAGTTAGTGCACACAGGTACATTGCTGAATCATGTCATACATCGCATAGACGATAATAATATTACAAGGTTTAACATACACCACATCGGGTGATAGTTTACAAAAGGGGCCATTGTAGGCCAAATGTCTTCATTACATAAGAGCAGCGGAAACAGAAGCAAAAGTAGACCACATCCACAGGCAAGCGACTGAGGGGAAATGTGTGCAGTATATATCACCGGAGGTCCGATAATATACGTGCACACAAAGCCAGGGGTCAACTTGTCTATGGCTAGAAACGTAAGCTACGCCCTAGTTTTCTTCGGGAATCCTTCCTTCACCAGTGGGGGTATCTTCATGTTCATAATGACCCTGTGTCTCAGTTTCTGTGTTGGGTAAAGCGAGTGTGAGCACACTAACCACCGTGCTTCGCGAGCTAACACACAGAATGCAATATATATATATATATATATATATATATATATATATATATATATATATATATATATATATATATATATATATCATGCTTGGCTTAACAAAGGAAGGCTTGGGCTCATTTTATTTTGCGTAGAGTGCTTTTGAATATAATTACTTAAAATTCCCTAAAACCTAGCAGTTTTAAAATTCATGACTTAGATTTTTGTGAAATGAACCATTATTCTATAAGCACAGATTCCATCCACCGTTACATGGCATCTGCACCATATAGCAATTTCTTCAGCGTTATAGCCGCTTAATTTACCACTAGGATGACACCCAGGACAATTCCAAACTAGGACCTTCCGCGGCCCTCCACTTTACCATTCCCATTTCTGACCTCATTTTTAAATAGAACTATATCTAGTTAACTTCCCATGTTCACCCTTGACCGTGGGCACGGCTATTCGAATAGTTTTGACTCTGCAGAGTTGGTACACTTTCCCCACAAGAGACAGTCAGCTCGTTGCCCCACACGATTCCTTAGTTATGTGGTTGAGCAGACCATCACAAGGACTTTTCAAAGTATCTAGTCCCTTTTGTCATCTCACCCTATGGGCTGCTCCCACTTGCGGTGGGTCCCATTTGTGCACGGGATGTTCCACATGGATACTAGCGTTATTCGGGCTCCACTCCCCTCAACGCTAGCACGACTGGGAAACTTCACCCTCCACTCGGTGTCCCTTTATGCCTCCCCTTGCCCTTGCATATCCACTCATATCCACTACCGGTGAGATGAGTCCGGGGGTTTCGATAAATTTACTTAGCCAAGTTGTACTTTACAGACTTGTGGTTGTACTGTATTACACGGGTTGACATGACGAGATTCGGTCCTTAGGGCTACCTGGATGGTTCTACCACATTTCACAATTTGTGCGTCCTCTGCACCACATACCAGCCCCCAAACCATCCATCCAGGTACTTAAGCAGTGTTGAGGTTTTTCAGGAATATAAAATAGCCATATCAACATACTCCAGTCATTCCCACCATGACTGCCCAAAACATACTATGATTGTAAATGATGATTTTGGGGTATTTAGGTACCCCGACTATCTAGCAATACTAAGCATCGCAATATTCGTATGGACTTATTTGCAAAAGCTATATCATTATAATTTTGCTACGGCGACAAGGTTCATATGTCCAAAATTTCAACAGAGTGATACTAGCAAGTATAGTATGAGGGGTATAACTAACATCTTTAAGAGCAAAAGTAATCTATCACATAAAATAGCAACATGCATGTTGGTAATTTAAAAAGAAATTAATTTGCGTAAACATGGGTTCAACATGGTCAAAGTGTTAACTCGCCTTGGTCAAAGTGGTCGGTTTCTTGCTGGTCTAGTGCTTCTTGAGCTGCTGCCTCGGCCTCCTCTTCTTGAGCCTCGTACGCTAATTTTAACGTGCGCGAAAATTTGGATAAAAGAAAAGAAATCAGCAACTCAAACAAACAAAATAACACCAGAAATTCAAACGAACTCTAAAAATCATGATTTCAGTTCCATTGGTTAGATCCTGAATTCAGATGAATTTAGAAATTTGTTTCACTCAATTTGGTGTTAAAATGAAGAAGTTATGCACATTTGAAATTTTTAGTTTAAATTAAATCCCAGAAATATTAAAACTCTGACAGTGGGTCCCACTGTGTAGTCTCTGCCTATTTAGTACTTTTGTTTTATTTTTACTGTACCTATGACATGTGGGGCCAACTATTATTTTTAATTAAATTGGTATGGCCCACATGTCAGTGTCTGATACTAATCCTACCTATGCATTTATGAAGGTCATTGTTCACTAACTAATTACCCTTAGCATTAGTTTCTTCTTGTCCGAATATTAATTAGGCTTACTTAATTTCTAATAACTTTTGTATTACTCACTAATTAAACCCTGATTTGTACCAGATCCTCATTACTATCACTACTCATCAAAAATCATTAACTAAAACCCCGCTTATTGCTGCGCAAGGGGGACTCGAACTCGGGCCGGTGGGATGAGGACGTGTACCGCTAGCCAACTCACCCTCGGGTGTTACCTGACGGGGGAGGGGCAGCGGGCTAGTTAAGTGGAGCGGGGAGGAGTTGGGGCAAAGGAGCTCGGGGGCGACGGCGACGAACGACGGCCGGGGAGCTTCGGGTGACGGCCAAAATGGGTTGCCCACCGGACGGGGAAGCTGAGGGAAGCGTCGGTAGGGACCCGGGGTGGCCGGAGGTGGGTCGGCAGCGAGTAATTGGCGGAGGTTTGAGGAGGAGCGTCGGTGCTGGCGAGGTGCGACCGTCGGAGGGCTTGGGGAATGCCGGGAATAGGCTCACGGCACTCCGAGGGTGGTGTGGGTGGACGGAATTTGGATTCCACAGCAGGGACCGGCGGGGATCTGGGTGGCCGGAGATGGAGAAGATGAGCGGGGCCGGTGGTGGGAGTGCTCGATTTCTCGATTGAGTGAAGCTGGAGATGGCCTAGGGTGTGGGAGACACAGTGGAGGCTTCGGGGGGTCTTATTGGCGCGCGAGGAGGGCCAGCATCGGGAAGGCGGCATGTGCGGTCATTTCGGCGAGCGGCGGAGCAGTGGCAGGCGCAGGCGGCAGCGAGAGGGGAGGGCATGATGGCTTGCATGGCTCGAGGACTCGCAGAGGGACTGGCGCGGCGCGCGTGAAGAAGCCAGGCGGGGCGGGGTGAAAAAGAGGCGAGTGGCAGCGAGGAGGGGAGTGGTGCTGTCGGAAGCGGACAAAGGAGGCAGCGACCGCTGGTCCGAGCACGAGGGGGAGGCGGTCCGAAGGGGGAGGAAAGAGGTCGCGCGGGCTGTCTGCGGGGTGAGCGAGCGCGCGCGAGCCGGGCTGCGAGGTAGGCGGGGGAGAGGGCTGCGGCCCCGGAGAGAGAGGGAGGGAGCCCGAGGGGGAAAGAAGAAGAACAGTGGCCGGGGCTCGGGCAGGGGATGGGCCACGCGCGGTAACGGGGAGAGGGGTGGGGGTTGGATTGGGCCGAGTTGGCCTGGTCTGATCCCCTCTCAACCATTTTTATTTCCATTTTTTTTAATTTTAAGGCGTTTATTCATTTACTAAACCTTTTGCATATGCTTATATTTAGTCATTTTTGTTGCCCCATTATAATATTTTGTCATTCATTCTTACACATTAATTTTTGTCTCTCCCTCCTAGCACTGGATCATCTTTTCAGATTCTTAACTTAAAATTTTTAATTCTCTAATATTCAAATATGTTTGTTACCTATTGATCTTGTTTTCAAATTTTGGAACTCTCACCAATTTTTCAGGAAAATAACCATAACTCCAAATTCAAATGCAAGATATTACAAAATAATTTAAAAACTTCATATAATCCAAATTTGAAATTTCAGGATGTTACACACAAGCCCTAGCAATGGTGGGTATATTCCTCCTTTTCTACATGTTGGTATGGACGTGAGAAAATCTTTGCCCATGGAGCTAATGGCCATGGGCATGGTGAGCTCCACTTAGGGGTGGACAAATGGCTCGAGGCTCGCAGCTTGGCTCGGCTCACAACAGGCTCGGCTCGGCGCGTGGCATTTACGAGCCGAGCCGAGCCGGAGGTTGAGCTCGGCTTCTTAACGAGCCGAGCTGGCTCGCGAGCCACTCGTAAGGCTTGTTTGGCTTGGTTGGGAGAGCGTCTGAGTCTCGGGCCGGCCCATCTGCGCGACAGCGCGAGTGCTTAATAGGGCCCAGCACGCCTCAAACGGACGCCGCAATCCGGCTCCGGCTCCGGTGCCGTGCCGATCCCCCTCCCCTCCCATCTGAACTCCGAACTCCCAGAAATCCCACCGATTCGGCCGGCGAGAGTTGCCGGAATCACGGGTCTAGGATGGCCGCCAACTTCTGGACGTCGTCGCACTGGTAAGACTCCAGCTTCCCCTGTATACCTCCTGGATCGATTAGGTTTTTGTCCGAGATGGAGTGAACCGAGCTGCTAATCTGGGGGTGTGTGCATGATCCGGTGGGAGCAGCAAGCAGCTGCTGGACCCGGAGGAGGTGGACGTGGTGCCGGCGGCGGACCGGGAGCGGGGCATCACGCCCGAGGAGTTCCACCTCGTCAAGAACTCAAGATCCACATGTCCTTCCGTGAGCTCCTCCTGCGCCCTCCCCATCCCTTTTTCTTCTAGTTTATTTCCGTGATGCAAATTAGTTTAGTTTCTTAACCCGTGTGCAGTCTGATTACATGTGGGATGTGGATTTTTGGAATTGGGATACTGGTACGTAGCATAAAAGGTACAAGTGGCTCAGTGCACATTGTTAGATGTTAAGGGAACTTTTTAGCCTTGGATTGTCAATTGTGGATTGGTTTGAAGTGTGGATATAACTGCAACAAATTGACTTGTCGTATGATATTGACTTGTTAGTGTTTGTGCTCAAAACATATTTCTATATTTTGTAATTTTGCTGACTGCTTTTAAGCACTACTTGATGATTGCAATTTGCAACGGGTGAAAAATTGATAACGAGCCTAACGAGCCTATCGAGCCGAGCCCGAGCTTTTTACCGAGCCAAGCCGAGCCTGTTTTTTAGCTCGTTAGTCTAACGAGCCGAGCCGAGCCGCTTTTTAAACGAGCCTTACCGAGCCGAGCCGAGCCGGCTCGATATCCACCCCTAGCTCCACTTATGTAAACTTCGCCCATTTATCCGCCAATCACATTGATAGGTGGGCTCATCGAGGAAACCCTAGACCCTTATAGTCCCATATCCACTTGGCCCAGACCTATCCAAATGGACAGCTCGGCATGACTTGGTTGGCCTGGTAGCTTAAATGGGTCGTGCCATGCTAGCCCATAGGTTTATTCACGGACCTAGGCATGGTCACTGGTGAAGAATCTAAACCCATTATTATAAGTTAATTACATGTGTTGCTAATTAATGATAATCATATTGTGGGATTAATATTTTTTATGAGTTGGATGAATAGGTAATGTCCCATGATGATAAAGACTTTGGATGACATCATGAGTTGATCGTTATCAAATTAAGGTTCAAGATAAAGGATGGCATCATGTGTTGACAAGTATCAAGCCAACATCCCGAAAAGGAGATGATCATAAGTCAACAGAAGACTCATCATGTGTTGATATAGGGTAAGTGAAGAATGCATCATTAGGTTGATGTCTATCAAGATAAAGACCCGGGTTTGAAGTGAGGATGTTCGTCTTCAAGGTTTAAGAGAATGCTCAAGGCAAAAGTATAACTAGCATAAGCTTAGAATGTGTTTCTAGTCTTTTACCGATCTTAGTTTTGATTGGAAGAATAGATTGCTAGTATAGGTTACGTACTATTAAGAAGGGATCATGTCTTGTAGCTTAAGTCTCATCATGTGTTGATAACTCAATCTCACTTACTCTAGCTCTTCGTGGCGTAATGCTTAGAATTATGGATGTGTTTTGCAAATAGTCAAAGCTCATGCGCAATCCTTGTTTATGGCTTTTGGCTGCGGTTTGTAGTTTTTGAGCTATTCATATGAGAGATTACAGATTAACAGAAACTCACATACGGTTTTTGCTAATATAAATGAAGTCGATACAGTATGTTCTACAATTAACTAGTAGACCCTATCTTAAAAAAAATTCATTTAAAAACTAGTTACTGTAGAAAAGTCAAAAGTTGAAAAAAAGAACAGGGCCTCCTGTATAGCTTAAAAATTATTTCAGAAGATTAAAATCTTAAATTAGCAGCATTCTCTTGGAAGGTCTTGCACTTGCCCAAGCTGTTTCACTTGTGTTGTGTGGTTGATGAAGGCTTTGATGGTTCCTTACATATGATATGCACATACTCTTACTATTTTTTGTGCCACATGTTTGGGAGACTCAAAAGGAACTGTTCGTAGACTGCGGTGCAGGATGTAAATATGCATATTGTGGATCTACAGGTGGAAGTTAGCTTGATACCATAGAATACAGTACCAGTGTCAGAGGAGGCCTTGACCAACAAGTTATTTCAATCTTGTTCTACTAGCCTTGTCTCACAACTAGTTATTTGTGATATGATCTCGTTCCGGTATGTATTAGCTTACAAGTGCTACATGAAACTCTTGTATCTTTTTCCAGGTTGAGTAGTCCAAACTATCAAATACGGAGTGTGGTTAATTTACTGCTGCGTGTCATGATAGCTCCAAAAATGAAGATGTTGCATTTCTTGTTCTAATAGGCTTAATGTTGTAAATCCCACCCTTTTGTTTACTTCGATGCACTGACCGCACGCTCACCGCCGGCACCACGGCCATCACCGACGAGTAGACCCCGCCTGCGGCGAAGGATCATGGTGCGCCTCCGTGGTGGTATGTCGGGCTCCTTGCACACCTCCGGCACTGCAAGAAACGTAGCGTTCGCCGTTGGTTACTCTGCTTCAGCGAGGACCAGGCAGCCATGGCGGCGTTCTTCTCGGCCTGCTTCTTGGTCTTGGCGGGCTCCCACGTGAAGCTCATGCCGGCGAGCTTCACCGTGGAGCCGAACATCGGCGAGTGGCCAGGGCCCGACCGCACCGTGGTGTACACGCGAACAGCTCACATCAGCAACAACAGCAAGCTAACACAAATACAAATAATCCACAAAGATGAAAATTAGAATTGAACACTATATTTCTTAGGTCCGTACAAGCATTAATAGATTGTGTAATCTATAAAAACAAGCAAAAAAAAAGTAATCTACTATACAAGCAATCTTTAGTGCTATCTATAGGTGACATAAATATGTGTTATAAACAGCAGTTATCTATATCATTGTACATGCCCTAAGCAGCGCCGTCAGATTTGGCCATCCTCGAGTGCGCCACCGTTAGATCCGGCCGTTGTCGTTGATTTCCTCTTCGGACGCAGCGCCACCAGATCCAGAGCGACGGCGGCCAAATCTCCACGTCCGAGCTTGCCGTGGTTTCTACGCCGCCCGCCACCACCGCCTACCATGGGAGGTAGGTATTATTTTTTGCTGTAACATTTTTATTTTTTGAATGCAACATTTTGATTTCACTTGTGTAATATTTTGATTTCATACGTATAACATTGATATTCTTATCAAATTTTTTTATTACATACATTGCCAAATATTGTTGTATAGATAGATAAAAAATATTATATCCAACCATATGATACTAGCACTCAGATCAAATATCTAAACGCTAGCAACTCCTTTATTATCATACCTGGTCCTTCCTGGGTGCTTGCTCCAAGCGCGGCAAGCCCGCCATAGCTTCTTTTTCGAGTGCAACATTAGATAGAGAATCGGACTGCCTCAACCAGTCGTCGGTATGATAGGCCTTAATCACAAGGTGAAACCGCATTTTAGCTATAGTTAATAGTTTATAGTTTTAATATAAATATTTATATAAATAATTAAATGTCAATAAATTAATAATATATTTTTAAAAAAACTGTTCTAATAAATCGTTTTAAAAAGATGATGAGAAAATTGTCCCATTTATTTATTTAAAAAACTATAAACCATAAACTGAAAAGAAATGAGCCAATGTATTTGCGTGCTAATCCGTGCATTAGACGAACTAGTCCATGGAAATCAACCAGATTTAATATAATATATATATGTATGTATATGGCCACAAAAAAATTGGGAACATTGCAAAACACCCTTAATTTCCACTCTGCAGTTTGCATTTCAAAAACACCACTGCTCTTCATTTTGTGGCATTAACAAAGTTCTTACCCACATGCCAAAATGGCGAGAGTAGGACCTCACCGTCTTCTTTTCGGTTTATATCCTATGACTTATACCTTCCTCCAAATAAATAAACAAGATAGCTTCTCCGTCGTCGATTTCTCTATCGCTTTTTCGAAATAGCTTATCAGAGTAGTTTTTCAAAGCAATTTATCAATATTTAATTCATTTGTATAAATATTTCTAGTTAGAGTCGTGATTCATCAGCCGAAAAAACCTCCCTTAATCACCATGGCACGTGACACGGAGAAAAAGGGCAAACAAATGCACGTGATAGCAATGCTAAGCACTGTGGTGTCAGTTGGCCGGTTGCAATGCTAACAGCCACAAAATCCACGAAATGGATTGTGAAGAGTGTTAGGAAACCTGGGCCCGTTCCAGAGTCTTGATCTATTTGGGCATCTCACCGTAGACTATAAATATGTAACTATACCTCCCTCATTATGTACACCTAAAGCAATTGAAAGCAATAAAGAAAGACCAGGAGTTCTCTCTACCTCTCTGTGTTCAATCTATTCTCTCTGTGATTTTGTGATTGATTCGTTCTTGTTCTAAGCAGAGGAATCGCTCGGACTGGTCTCCAGCGTCGGTTCCTCAACACGTTATCAGCACGACTTCGCTCCGGTGAACGAGGTTATCATCGAAGCACAGATTGAATTGCTAGATCGCTTTTGAATTCGCATTTTCTTTCGCGTTCTAGATTGAATTTCTACAGTGCAAATGCGTCCTAATCTACCGCGAGCAGACTTGAAGTCGCCAGCACAATGTCGATCCGTAGATTGCGAAAACGGGGTAGATGTTGATTGCATCGTAGATTGGAAACAAATTTTGCATGGTGTTGGCTGATCCTGCAAGATCACAAGCACAAGATAATATATGCATTATTTCCTTGTTTAGTTCCTGCACAGCATTACAGATTGAAATTTTTGCATCTTCTTTTGCTCTGCACGGCATTGCATGAAAAAAAACGACCGACGGCCTGCAGTCGCCGGCCGACTTCCGCTTGGGACGCCGGCCTCTCGGCTAGTAGGCGCGCCGCCCGGATGGCCGCCGGCCCCGCATGGGCTACCCCGCATGGCCTCTCGGCTTCCCCGCGCGCCCGCACGCGCAAGCTCTGGCCGCCGCCGTTTGGTCCACATGCCCGCACGGGCGCCGCCGGCCCCGCACACGCTGTTGCCGTCCCCGCACGGGCGGCTGCCGCGCTCGCATGCGCGCAGCCGTGCCGCACCGCCCTGGCCGCTCCGCTTCCCCACTGCAATGCGTCGCCGGCCCGCAGCCGCGCGCTCGCCTCGGCTTCGGTGCCCACCTAGCCTCCTCGCTTTCTGCGCCCGCACGCGCAGCGGATGTCCCTTCGTCTTCCGCGCCGGCGCCCGAACGAGCTGGCCGCCGCTCCACCTTCTGCGCCGTCGCCCACCGCGCCGGCCCCGGCCCCGAACGCGCCGGCCCCACCCACGGCCCCCGCCGGCGCCTGCATGCGCCCGCGCACCGCCCGCCCGGGCTTCCCCCCGCCGTCGATAACGGCCCCCGCCGGCGCCTGCATGCGCCCGCGCGCCGCCCGCCCGGACTCCTCCCTGCCGCCGTCTCTCGGGTCTGAACCTGCACCGTCGCCACTTGGGTTTGGGGGTAGGGGAAACCCTACCCACCCCTTGTGTTTGTCCGGGTGGGCCGGCCAGGAGAATGGGCCAAACGGCCGAATGTTATGGGCCGGGGGAAGGAGCAAAACGAGCCGGGCGTGGGGGAAAGGGGGAGGGCCGGCGCCAGTTTTTGCGAAAAAGCCCATCCGGTTTCCGTAAATTACCGAAAGGCCCTAAAATTTGCATACAAGTCCCAAAATTTTGCAGAAAAGGCCTCGTAATTCTGAAAATTACGAATAAGCCCTCAAATTTATGAGCGGGTCCAGAATTTTATAGAAAACCCCTTGGTAAATCAGAAATTGCGCGAATTTTTCTCTGAACTGAAATTTTGCGTAGAAACCCTTTGGAATTACAGAATTTACTGAAATTTCATATTTTAGCATAAAAGGGCCTGGGGAATCCGAATTTTGCATCAATTTTTGCATTTGAAGCTTATTTATTTGTGCCATTACTGTTTTATGTATTTTCTGTATTTATTTACTGTTCTGGTTAATTGTAATTATTTAAATTGCCTTTAATCACTGAAATTTGCAGTAACAATTATAGAAAATGCACAGAAAATTATGAAACATTATGAAAACCTTTTGTACCATTTATTTACCCGCAGTAAATTATTTTCTATGCGTGTTTACCTGCAGTAAACGTATTTTATTTTTGTTGATACACATGTAGATGACTGGCATCACAAACTGGGAGTTTGAGGAGCTGGCCCAGCATGCCCAAAACTATCTGACATAGGCATCCGATGTCGAGATTGTGCTTGGAGCCAAGAAGCTCCGCGCGGCTATTGGGATTGGCGGACTGAATGACATCCAACCCACACCTGAGGAGAATGATCAGGCACTTCATTTTCTCAGGCACCATCTCTGCCTTACTCTCAAGAATGAGTATATGTCGGAGAAAAGCGCGCTAGCACTCTGGACCGCACTCAAGAAGCGATTTGAGAGGCTGAAGTACACCATTCTTCCTCAAGCAGAGCAGGAGTAGATCCGACTAAGGTTTGCCGACTTCGAGACGGTCGGGGAGTACAATTCTGCCTTACACAGGATTTGTACTAATCTGCAACTCTGTGGCAAGCAGATCACAGATGAGCAGAAGATCGAGAAGACCCTATCCACCTTTCACCCCAATGCTATGCAATCCGCCCGCAACTATCATCAAGACGGCTACAAGGAGTACGCCGAATTGATTGATATGATGCAAGTTGCGGAGGCTCAGGACGAACTTCTCCGCAAGAATTACGTCACTCAGCCACCAGGCAGCTCCGCTGGCCGTGAAGCCAATGCAGGAAACTACAAGGTGCGAAAGCCCTTGATGAAGAGAAGGGGGAAGAAGGGTAAGTCTATTGCCCAAAAAGGCAAGTCAGATGCTCCAAACGACAAAAAGGCTAAGAAGAGTGGCAAGACCTATGGCCAGCAGAACCAGGGTTGCTACAAGTGTGGCAAGTGGGGACATTGGTCGCGGATATGCAAAGAACCGCAACATGTCATTGATGCCCACCAAGCTCAGAAGAAGAAAGATGGCAAAGGGCAGCCTGAAGCCCACTTTGCAGCCGTTGAGGGGGAGCAGCATGAGCAGCTGCCGGAGATGATGGAGGTTGAGTCCATCCCGGCAGCAGCACCTCCTTACGACTTAGAGGCAGCCACAGCCATGATCTCTCTTGAAGAGAATGTCACTGCTGAAAAGATAGCCGAAGAAGTCGATGATTTTCTAGTTGATTACGTCTGATGCACAGAATGCATTAGACGTTAATTGTCATTTAGTTTGTGTTAAATGGACAAGTTTAGAACTTGCATGGATGGTGCTTTAGGATTTTGCTTTCTCATGATGGTTGGATGATTTTGGAATAATACATTCATTTATTCAGTTTATGATGGCATGATATGTTTAATATTAGCGTATTTTATTTATGTGTTGAATGCCTTCTGATACATGTTAATTAAATACGTTATATTAGAGCACGTGTGGCGCACTATGGAGGAAGTATGCCTTACCGACAGTGGCACAACGAATATCATCTTAAGAGAGACTAAGTATTATCAGTCGATCTGTAAGAGCACTGGCAGTCTTACGACAATCGCCGGAAGCGATGCATGTATAATAGGTTCCGAAAGAGCCACAATTATACTTCCCATGGGCACAACTTTGGTCATTGAAGAAGCCTTATTGTACCCAGAATCGACTAGAACTCTCCTAAGTTTTAAATATATTCGCGCCAATGGTTTCCATGTTGAGACTGAAGAAGAGTACGGTAAGGAATACCTACTCATCACGAAGCGCGAAGAGAATGGCAAAAGAATATTAGAAAAACTTTCTTCACTTGAAACTGGGCTATGTTATACCAACATTAAAGCGCCTGCAGTGTACACTGTCCTGAAGACGGTATTTAGAAGCTCTGAACTTTTCTATCTCTAGCATGACAGATTAGGCCACCCAGGTCTTAGGATGATGAGAAACATAATAAATAACTCGCATGGGCATAATATTAATGTGAAGAATTTCCCAATAATGAAGATTTTGTGTGCCCTGCATGTGCCACCGGGAAACTAATTACTAGGCCCTCCACTCTGAAAGTGAAGGATGAAATCCCTGCATTCCCGGAACGCATCCAGGGAGACATTTACGGTCCCATCCAGCCCATCTCAGGGCCATTTAAGTATTTCATGGTGCTCATTGACGCTTCCTTGAAGTGGTCATATGTGGGTTTGTTGTCCACAAGAAACCACACATTTGCAAAATTGATCTCGCAGATCATTCGCATCAGAAATATGTTTTCTGATCATCACATTAAGTCCATCAGAATGGACAACGCCGGAGAATTTACTTCAAAGGCATTTGATGATTATTGCATGGCGATGGGTATTGCAGTTGAGCACTCGGTACCGCATGTCCATACCCAGAACGGTCTGGCAGAGGCTTTAATTAAAAGAATTAAATTTATTGCCCGGCCCCTCTTGCATAAAAGTAATTTGCCAGCTACATGTTGGGGACACGCAGTCCTTCATGCAGTGAATCTCATCAACCTTAGACCTTCGGCCTACAATATCCATTCACCTATGCAACTAGCGCAAGAGTCACCACCAAAAATCTCTCATCTTAGGAGATTTGGATGCAAGGTTTATGTACCGATACCACCTCCACAGCGTACTGCAATGGGCCCACTCCGCAAGACTGGGATATATGTTGGTTATGAGATTGCATCCATAATCAGGTATTTGGAACCCATGTCGGGAGATTTGCATACTGCCCGCTTCGCTGACTGCATTTTTGATGAGGATAATTTCCCGTCATTAGGGGAGGAAATCAACCCCTTGATAAAAAATGTAGGGAAATTACGTGGGAAGCCACGGGAATTCATGCACATGACCCGCGCACTAGTGAAACTGAGAAAGAGGTCCAGAAGATCATCGATTTGCAAGCATTAGCAAACCAACTGCCCGATCACTTTAGTGATTTGAAGAGCGTGATTAAGTCGCATGTGCCTGCACGCAATGCACCGGAGAGGGTTGAAATACCAAAGAAAATTGAAGGTATCCCTAATCCCGTCCAAAGGCCTCAGAATCAAAGGACGAGAACTCCGGTTCCTCGAGTCTAAAGTAACCGGGGATGCCCGGCGAAAAGGATAAGAGGGATTTATCACAGCCGATCATTGAAGTCCCCCAGAATGAGAAGGGGAGCCAGTTGAGACCTAGCACAAATATGACACCTCCAGAAGAGGCCATACCGGATCTGAATATCCCCGTCGGCATGGATGTGTGCGCACACGTCGGAGCCGAAAAACTAAAGGGACTTTCCACCGCAATTGAAAGAAGCGATGTACAAGGTGAAGCTCCAGAAGAAGCAATCGCTCCAGAAGTAGCAACTCATGAAGAAATAGTTATAAATTATGTGCACACGGGAGAGTCCCTGAATAGGACGACATCTAATATCGATATCTACTTCGCAAAGAAAATTGCCTCCATCATTGATCTTGATCCCGAGCCTGCATCGCTCGCTGAATGTACGAAAAGATCAGATTGGGAAGAGTGGAAGAAGGCAATAGCAACTGAATTGCTATCTCTGAACAAAAGAGAGGTGTTTGGGCCCGTATGCCGCACACCTCCCCATGTACACCCCGTTGGGCACAAGTGGGTATTTGTTCGAAAGAGAAATGAAAGAAACGAAGTAGTGAGATACAAGGCAAGACTGGTAGCACAAGGTTTCACTCAACGTCCTGGAGTTGATTATGAAGAAACTTACTCCCGAGTCATGAGTGGAATTACCTTTAGATATTTGATCTCAATGGCAGTGAACTTGAATTTAGAAATGAAATTGATGGATGTTGTGACTGCATACCTTTATGGTAACTTGGATTCAGAGATTTATATGAGAGCCCCTAAAGGCATACCTCTCCCGAACCAAGACAGAGCAAATAGAAATCTGTACAGTGTGAAACTCAGAAAGTCACTGTATGGACTGAAACAATCTGAAGAATGTGGTATAATCGCTTGAGCGACTTTCTCTGCAAGAAAGGCTACACGAACAATGAAGACTGTCCTTGTGTAGTTATACGGCGATCCCAGAATGGATTCTGTATAATCTCTGTGTATGTAGATGATCTGAACATCATCGGGACAACAAATGATATCAAAGAAGCAAGCTCCTACTTGGAGTCAGAATTTGAAATGAAAGATTTGGGCAATACCAAGTTTTGCTTAGGCCTGCAGCTTGAGCATGTCCCTGAAGGAATCTTGGTACATCAGTCGACCTACACCCAGAAGGTTCTTCAAAGGTTTGGCTTTGAGAAGGCATTCCTATCGAAAGTATCGATGACCGGGAGGTCTTTACAGCAAGAAAAAGATCATTTCCGACCTAGGGAAGAGGGGGAGGAAGTCCTAAGACAGGAATTCCCATACTTGAGTGCAGTGGGAGCACTCATGTAGTTAGCAAACTGCACTAGACCGGACATTGCATTTGCCGTGAACCTCTTAGCAAGGTAAAGTGCAGAGCCCACCAAAATGCATTGGCAGGGCATAAAGGATATTTTCTGATACCTCCAAGGAAGCAAGGACCTTGGATTGTTTTACAGAAAGAATCAAGATCTGAACTTGATTGGCTATGCAGATGCTGGGTACCTATCGGACCCGCATACTGCTAAGTCACAAACAGACTATGTATTCCTGTGTGGTGGAACTGCAATTTCATGAAAATCGTCTAAGCAAAGCCTGGTAGCTACTTCGATGAACCACTCAGAAATTATAGCGCTGTATGAAGCCGCATGAGAGTGCGCTTGGCTCCACCGAATGGTTCACCATATCCAGCAGTCATGTGGAATGAACATTGTGCAAACC
Source organism: Dendrocalamus latiflorus (assembly GCA_017311315.1). Lineage (NCBI taxonomy): Eukaryota > Viridiplantae > Streptophyta > Magnoliopsida > Poales > Poaceae > Dendrocalamus > Dendrocalamus latiflorus. The sequence goes on from CM029664.1 coordinate 30,742,356, forward strand.
CCCACAATTATCTATGAAGATAATGCCGCTTGCATTGCACAAGTGCAAACAGGCTATGTGAAGAGTCATCTCACAAAGCATATCAACCCCAAGTTTTTCTATGCACATGAATTGCAAAAGATGGACGATATTAAAGTACTGCATACAAAGTCTTGTGAAAATATAGCAGATTTGTTCACTAAGTCACTCCCCGCATCTAACTTTGAAAGGTGCGTGCGAGGGATTGGAATGATGAGACTTAGAGAAGTGCAGAATTCAGGGAGAGAATTCTCTCAAGCCCGCTAACAAATCTTGATCCTGAAGATTAAGTACCCAATAGAGCAAAGTCCTGAAGACTGAATGAAGTTGGGTGAATTGTACTCTTTTTCCCTTGACGAGTTTTCCTGAAGTTTCTCGACCAAGGTTTTTAATGAGGCAATTCGTGCATCGCAGCATTACATGCATCACGTACTCTTTCTCCAATCTTTCCCCACTGGATTTTTATGGAGTTTTAACGAGAAATGAGTATGTTGGGTGAGTGCCCAAGGGGGAGTGTTAGGAAACCTGGGCCCGTCCCAGAGTCCTGATCTATTTGGGCACCCCACCGTAGACTATAAATAGGTAGCCATACCCCCTCATTATGTACACCTGAAGCAATTGAAAGCAATAAAGAAAGATCAGGAGTTCTCTCTACCTCTCTGTGTTCAATCTATTCTCTCTGTGATTCAGAGGAATCGCTCGGACTGGTCTCCAGCATTGGTTCCTCAACAAAGAGAAGCGACTCTCTGGACCGAGTAGTGTTTGCACCATTTCGGTCGGGTGGCGGACTTTCATGGCAGCCTTCGGAGTTTACGGGTCTCATTGTTTCAGTTTTTAAACTTTCAAACAAGTACTTTTTAAGATAGGATTTATAAATTAATTATTGTACACACTATAACGACTTCATTTATATCGATTAAAATAGCACACGAGTTTGTGTTACTACATACACTCTCTCACGAACAATCTAAAAGTCATAAGTCAAGATGCCTTACCGCACCGCGGGTGCACGTGCGGTAGTTCTCTTTTTTCAAATAGATATTGCTAGAGTATTGTGATTCTGCAGGGCATTTCATTATTAGCACTTTGGTAGTTCTGTAGAGTCCCAAGAGCATCCATAGTCGTCTTTGCGAGTGCATATGCTGGTGATGGGGTTTCACTGTATCTACAAGGCTATTTATCGGTAATCCAGTGTACACCTTATGTTAGGGACAAATAATTGTATGGACTTCGTGCGGTATGTGAAACAAAACCGAAAATTGCAAAAATCAATTTGGATTTGATTTCTCTTTGGAATTGAGTTTCTCTAGCCTCCCTAATCTATTCCACACTGATCTCAAAGCAAAAACCCTCACTAATCCCTGTCATCACGGCGTTATCACGGTGGGAACAGAGTTTCTTCGCGCGGTCACTGTTCACGTCCAGCAAAACTGTCGCCGCGGCCGATTTTTGTCGCCGTCGCCACTCCCCGCGCCTCCTCGCACCTTCGCGCGCCCGCTCGCCTCTGCCAGCTCCAGCCCACCTGTCAGCCGTCGTACCACGCCCTTAAATGCTCATGCACCGCTGTCCACCACCGTCCGTGGTTTCCGCCGCTCCCACGCCCGGTTTCACCGCCGCCTTGGCCTTGCTTCGCTCCCAAGCCGTCCCGGCCCCTCCCGCGAGTTCGAGCCACTGCCAGCTCCTGCCCGCCTGTTAGAGCGTCGTACCACCTTGCTTTCCCTGCCCTGACACCGCTCTGGTACGGCCGTAAGGCGTGGCAATGCCGCCACCGCCCGCACGCCCCACCTCTACCAAATTCCCGTGCCTTCCTCTCACGGCCGACCTGCCGCCTCTCTGCAGCCCTTGACCGTCATCCCTTAGTGCCCAAGACATGCCAGCACACATTGCAAAGCCAGAAGCTCCCGAAACCGCCTTTGCCACCATCGATATTTTCCCCTCCCCGGTGAACGGCCCCTCTTGGCCCTATTTAAAGCGCCCCGACCCTCCCAAGTAGAGCACCCCACCTCCCCGAAGCTCCCCAAACCCTCCTAACTTCCCCATCGCCGCCCCATTGTCGGTAATTGCGACATTCCCCAAATCCGTGCCCTAGCTCAATGTCCCATCTCCGGCCAGTCATTTTCCAATCCCTTCCTCCAGTAGCATCCCCATAGCCCTAGAAACCATCCCCAACCCTTGCCCTAGCTCCTCAACCCCTCTCCTTCTCCGGCACCGTGAGCCACCCCTCCGCCGAAACCGACCACCATGGCCAACCCAACCCAGAGCTCCCGAGCTTCAGTCAACCTTCCCATGACCCTACCTAAGTCCCAATGAAGCCCCAAAGCCAACCCAATTGCCTCAAGAAGCCCCCTATTGGCCGCAATTTCAAAAATTGACTGCGAGAGAAGGGCTCACCGGTGGCGATTGCCGCCTCCGCCGGTCCCCCAACCAACCAAAATGGAACCCCCACGATGTCCCGAACCCGTCCATGCCCTCAGGTTGCATCGCAAAACTTTCTAGCGTCACCGCCGGTCGCCGCTTCTCTCCTCTGTTCGCTGCGCGCGTGCGGGGGGCGGGAGGAAGAAGAACAGTGTCTTCCGACCGAGCCACCCCGCGATGCAGTTGAACCGAGCCGACTCGCCCCGCGCCCGTTGCAGCCGACCAGGTCCGAAGCGAAGCGGTTGCGCCGAGTCGCCTAACCGCGTCGGGTCCGAGCCCGATGAACAGTCCGACCAAGCCCAATGAATAGTGTCTGGTCCGAACCCAAAAATACATATTTATACTCCCCGAATTCGTTTCGAGCCCGCCAACCCAAATCCAAGGCCCATTTCCCCATATAGCCCTCCTATAAGCCTAAAATCCCAATTTATTGAAGTTTTCCGGATTTTTTTCTTATTTTTTTCTTTTATTCCTCGCTCATTCCTTCGGGCATGGAATTAATGTTATTTTATTTGGTTTGCGCTAGCTTCCGGAGTCGAGTTTGCACAGGAGCCAGAAGGAGAAGCGCAAGCCCAGGTCCAATCCGCGGAAGAATACGAATTAATTGAAATCACAGACCCGCAAGGCAAGTCGCACATATTTTTGAACATATTGATCCTACATTTCCCGAATTATTTATTTACATGTACTTTCATTATGTTATTTTCATACTGTTATTTTATATATATCAAATGCTTAGAATGGCATGATATTAGCTATGTCCTACCACCCGAAAAGCCCAGTTTAACTTCATGGCCATATTCACCTTGACAAACCTAGTCACATAAAATATAAGATTAATCTTATCACTGTAGTTAGGGACATATCAAACTTTCTACTGTTAAGGTTTGTGGTGTTGGTCTAGAATTTTGGAAAAGTTGGACCTAGGGTAAGCGAGGATCGCAGAGATGGATCCGAAGACCTTATCCTAGGGTGGAGGCTGGGTATGAATTGGTGGCAGTACAATGTGTACTGAATATGGGTTTGTGTGTGGAGCATGCCTCAATTGAAAATACAAGGACTAGATTCTTATGCTGAGTAAAGGACATAGTAACCGCCCAACCACAAGCGTTGATTAAGTCAAACTTGACTTAGTCAAACCTGGCTTAATAACTGCTCAACTTCAATTGAACCTCCGCAACTGGAAAGGGGGAGACAGAGGGTGAGTTCGTATGGGAGGTGGTTAACCGTACAACTGTAGGACTGTGATGAGTCAGACGAGATCCGTGGGGTCATCCGAGCTTGTCGGGATTAAATACCTACTGGGCGGAGTCTATACAAAGAATTGAGTAGTGAACATCCTTGTTGTCTTGACTCTTTAGCGGGAGTTAAGGGATCTTGTGGGTAAAGCAGGGCAGCTTTGTAAAGTCATGACAAATGGTATTCGAATACGCCGTACTTCCGGTAAACGAAGCTGTGTTTAATGGGTGAATCCAGTAATGAGGCATAAGTAGATTTGAGAATGATTTGGAAATGTTGATTATTGATAATCAAGTTTGAAAACCCCATTTACGCTAATGAAGTACTTGTTTTAAAAGTTTTCAAAGGGTTCCAACTAAAACTGCATCCACATCAAATAATAGACTTGAATTCCCTTTACTTGGTATTCCATGCACGTAGCTATGGGTAAGTTCCGTGTGACTTGTTGAGTACGGTAGTTGTACTCATACTTGCTAAAAACATAAACAGAAATAGCGAATATTGAGGAGGCAGGAGAAGACGACGAGGTGATTCTGTACGAGGTCGATGAAATGTGAAATTAGAATCGTTCTGCGCTCAGGCGTGCCTGTGGAAGTTTTTGATGTAATGTAACTAAGGGCAGTTGACCCTATTGTGATACTTGACTTTTAGCCTTTATATTGTAATAAAGTTCGCTTTTGCTCTTAAGCTTGTGTTGGCAATGTTATACACTCGATCACTACTACAGAAAGCCTAATAGTAGACGCCTCATCACAGACGATTTTGTCAAACCATCTCTGATGAGCACTATTACAAACGGTTGTAATTTGGAGGCCGTCTGTGGTATTTGTGGCGGGAAAATGGATTATCACAGACGGTTATTACCGATGAACCATCTGTGATACTTTTGTATCACAGACGGTCTGTATAAAAAACTGTCTGTGATAATCCCAGATTATCACAGACGGTTTTTAATTAAAAACCGTCTGTGATAAGCTTGTTATCACAGACGATTTGTAATTAAAAACCGTCCGTGATAATTCACAGACGGTTTTTAGTTAAAAACCGTCTGTGATAATGGCTAAGGCATTTATTGCGCTGCTCAGACCGCATCTGTCTTCATTTCGATCCAGATCTAGCCACTGCTGCGCACTTTTTCACTCGGGAGGAAGCTAGGCGATTTCAGGCCAGTTAATTTGGTGGGAAGAGGCAGAGATTGAGCTTTGAAAGATTCAGACTTTCCTGGTTGCTCTAGATATGGTTAGTAATGAAATTTATTTTTTCTTTAATTGCATTACAATTTAGGTCTAAATAATCCATGAGTGGTTATTGAAGATGGTTAATTTGCAAAATTGTTGGTTATATAATAGCTGTTGTGTTTGTAATATGAATTGAGCTAGCAAATTAAGTCTCAATATAATAAATGTGGCCGGTATATATGTAGTTATAATTAGTTAATCTAGATTTTAATACTAAGTTGTTATATATGTACGTAACGTAGGACCGAAGCTGGATGTATGCCGCGAGCCGTGTGAGTGAAGAGTACATTAATGGCGTTTCTGCTTTTATAAGAGCTGCCGAGGAGGATATGTTGAATAAGGGGGTGGAATATATGTGCTGTCCATGCACTGACTGCGAGAATTTGAAGATGTTTAAGAACCGAGGGCAAATTGAATCGCACTTGATTCAGAGGGGTTTCAAAAAGGATTATACGTGTTGGACCAGTCATGGCGAAGTGAATGATCATATGCCGCCGGATGACATCGCCGGTGAAGTGAATGATATGCCCCCGGATGACATCGCCGGTGAACTGAATGACATGCCGCCGGCTGATGTCGATTGTGGCTCGGATTCGGATAGGTTGCACGATGATAATCTGGATCAGATGCTTCGCGATGTAGAAGAGAACTATGATGAGAGAGAGTATGTTAAATTCCATGGCTTGATGGAGAACTCAGAGAAACCTTTGTACACGGGCTGCAAGTACACGAGGTTGTCGGCCGTGCTTGAACTGTTGAAATTGAAGGCAAGCAACGGTTGGTCCGACAAGAGTTTCACGGCGCTGCTAGGTCTTTTAGCGGACATGCTTCCGGAGGGAAATGAGTTGCCTAAAACCACGTATAAAGCCAGAAGGTTCTTTGTCCGTTGGGAATGGAAGTAGAAAGAATACATGCATGCCCGAAGGACTGTATCCTCTACCGTAAAGAGTATGCAAACATGCATGTATGTCCGGTGTGCAACGCATCCCGATACAAACGTAACAATCAATCAGATGATGGCGAGGGAACAGAGGCGAAGAAAGGACCTCCTGCTAAGGTGACATGGTATTTTCCTATAATTCCCCATTTGAAAAGGTTTTTTGCAAATCCAAAGGAGGCAAAACTGCTGCGTTGGCACTCGGAGGAGCGCAAGAAGGATGGAATGATAAGACACCTTACTGATTTCGCGCAGTGGAGAAACATCGATAAGAGTTTTGCAGAGTTCGGTGAAGAACCAAGGAATATAAGGTTTGGACTGAGTACAGATGGAATGAATCCTTTCAGTAGCATGAGCAGCCGACATAGCACATGGCCCGTGACTCTCTGCATCTATAACCTTCCTCCTTGGTTGTGTATGAAGCGAAAGTACATTTTGATGTCGATACTTATCCAAGGGCCAAAACAACCTGGGAATGATATCGATGTGTTCCTAGCACCGTTGGTGGAAGATCTAAAAGTACTATGGAACGAAGGGGTACATGTATGGGATGCATACAAACGAGAGAACTTCACTCTGCGCTCCTTATTGTTCTGCACCATAAATGATTATCCTGCCCTTGGTAACCTATCGGGCCATAGTACAAAAGGTGCCAAAGCTTGTACTCACTGTTTAGATGGTACCGAGAGTGTGTGGCTGAGACACTCACGCAAAACCGTCTACATGCGTCACTGCCGGTTCCTTCGGAGGGCTCACCCATACCGCAAGATGAAGAAACAATTTGACGGAGAGAAGGAAGACGGTTCAGCTCCAAGGCATTTAAGGGGACACGAGGTTTATGATATGGTTAAGGATTTAGATGTTGTCCTCGGAAAGGGACGTAAATTGAGGGCTCATGAGAAGAACACCTGGAAGAAGAGATCAATATTTTAGGACTTACCTTATTGGGAGTACCTAGATGTTCGGCACTGCATCGACGTCATGCACGTAGAAAAGAATGTGTGCGACAGCTTGATTGGTCTCTTACTGAACATCCGTGATAAAACAAAGGACGGCGTCAACGCACGGCTTGACTTGGCTGATATGGACATCAGGCTTGAGTTAGCACCGACACGCACTGATAATGGACGAACGTACCTTCCCCCTGCGTGTTACACTCTGTCCAAGGCTGAGAAAACAGAACTGTGCCAGTGCTTGCATGGTGTCAAAGTTCCGTCTGGTTACTCCGGCAACGTGAAGAAACTTGTTTCAATGCAAGATTTGAAGTTAAATGGCATGAAGTCTCATGATTGTCATGTGCTGATGACACAGATGCTCCCTATTGCAATTAGAAATATTTTGCCGATCAAAGTCCGAGAGACAATCATGAGGCTATGTTATTTCTTTAACACAATTGCTCAGAAGGTCATCGATTCTGAAGGACTAGATGCTCTGCAGGACGAGGTGGTGATGACTCTATGTCACCTTGAAATGTATTTCCCTCCTTCGTTTTTCGATATCATGGTCCATCTCATTGTTCACGTTGTGTGGGAGATAAAAATGTGCGGGCCCGTATTCCTACGTAGCATGTACCCATTTGAGAGGTTCATGGGAATTCTCAAGTCCTACGTACGGAATCGTTCTCGGCCGGAGGGCAGCATCGTCGAAGGTTATGCAAGCGAAGAGGTCATTGAGTTTTGTGTCGATTATATGGCTCAGATTCAACCGATAGGTGTCCCTCAATCTCGTCATGAGGGGAGGCTGAAGGGTCTCGAAACTATCGGAAGGAAAGCAATCACTCCAGATATGGACACGTATACTCAAGCCCATTTCACGGTGTTGCAACACATGACTGAAGTGGCCCCTCATGTGGACCAGCACAAGGATGTGCTTCGGCAACAGAATCCGGAGCGGCCGGATGTTTGGATCATGAGGCAACACAACCGTTGGTTCAACCAATGGTTGAAGGAGCAAATCACTAGGAGCTCGCCGAGTGAGACGCTGACATGGTTGGCAAAAGGGCCGACATTTACAGTTGTGACATGGCAAGGATATGACATAAATGGGTACACATTCTATACGCAGTCTCAGGATGTCAAGAGCACTAACCAGAACAGCGGTGTCCGCATAGATGCATTCAGTACCGATGGGTCGAGAAACTCGTACTATGGCTTCATAGAAGAGATTTGGGAGCTCGACTATGTGGTTTTCAAGATCCCCTTATTTCGCTGCCGTTGGGTGCATCTCCCATAGGTGAAGGTTGACAAGTACGGTGTCACGACCGTGGACCTCCAACGTGTTGGGTACAAAGACGAACCATTCGTACTCGCCAATCAAGTTGTTCAAGTTTTCTATGTAACCGACCCGGCAAATAAGAAACGACATGTAGTTCTTCATGGAAAAAGGAGAATTGTCGGAGTGGAGAATGTAGTGGACGAGGAGGAATACAATCAATTTGACGAGTTACCTCCTTTTGGAAATGGCATAAGGGTCGACGATGAACAACGTGACGAAACTAGTTACGTACGCATTGATCATGATGAAGGGCTAATTTTTAAAGGAAATAAGCAAGTACAATAAGAATGTATATGTGAAAATATGTGACAATTTTGAGATGTATATGTGAAAATGTGTGATGTAGTCAATTTTGAGATGTACATGTGAAAATGTGTGATGTAGTCAATTTTGAGATGTATATGTGAAAATGTGTGATGTAGTCAATTTTGAGATGTATATGTGAAAATATGTGATGTAGTCAATTTTGAGATGTATATGTGAAAATGTGTGATATAGTCAATTTTGAGATGTATATGTGAAAATGTGTGATGTAGTCAATTTTGAGATGTATATGTGAAAATGTATATGTGTGATGTAGTCAATTTTGAGATGTATATGTGAAAATATGTGATGTAGTCAATTTTAAGATGTATATGTGAAAATGTATATGTGTGATGTATTTGAGAATGACAAAATGTATTGGCATTTATGTATATGTGATGTATATGTGTGATGTATTTGAGAATGACAAAATGTATTGGCATTTATGTATATGTGATGTATATGTGTGATGTATTTGAGAATGACAAAATGTATCAAGAAATACACTGTGTGAATGCAGCTGGTCGGTGTTGTATATGAATGCAGCTGTTTGGTGGTCGATATGAATGCAGCTGTGTAGTTATTGGTGTTGTCTTAATTGCAACAGCCGGCAAAGGTTCGATTAGATCTAAATCCCGAGCCCGTCGTCGCCGCCGCCTCCCCGAGCCCTCGCCGGCCGCCTCCCCGGACGAAGACGTCGCCGCAGCCTCCTCCTCCTCCGTCGCCGCCTCCCCGAGCCCGTCGCCTCCTCCTCCTCCGTCGCCGCCGCCTCCTCCTGCGTCGCCGCCTCCTCCTCCGTCGCCGCCGCCTCCTCCTCCTCCGCCGTCCCTAAGGTCACCAAAACCCTAAGGTCATCAAATCTCTCCCCGAGCTTCATGCTTACTGTTAGTGTTTAGGGTTGATGCTTGATGCTTCATACTGTTATGGTTAGTTGCTTAGTACATATTTAGGGTTGATGCTTCATGCTTACTGTTAGTATTTAGGGTTGATGCTTGATGCTTCATACTGTTATGGTTAGTTGCTTAGTACATATTTAGGGTTGATGCTTCATGCTTACTGTTAGTGTTTAGGGTTGATGCTTGATGCTTCATACTGTTATGGTTAGTTGCTTAGTACATATTTAGGGTTGATACTTCATGCTTACTGTTAGTGTTTAGGGTTGATGCTTGATGCTTGGTACATATTACATTGGTACATTGTTTACTGCAGTAGCTTAATTAGTTTGCTATTTTGTACATATTACATTGGTACATTGTTTACTGCAGTAGTTTAATTAGTTTGCTATTTGGTACATATTACATTGGTATATAGTATATAGTATATAGTATATGCACATAACCCCTCTCTGTCCACATCACCCCCTCCCTTCTCCCCCTTCCCTCTACTCCTCTCCTCTCTTCCTAACATTGAGCATCATGTTTCATTTGTCTTGCTTCCTCATCTTATCATGTGCAACCCTACAATTTGAGAGCACAAATTAACCAATCAAGGAAGAGTATATGATCAAAGGGCATGAAGCAAGTAACACATTCTAGTGTATCCGGATAAAGAAATCTTGCGATTATTGCAAAACATACAAAAAACAGCAAATGAAGCAAGTGACATACTATAGTGTTCCCGTTCAATGAACCGGATACACTAGTTTGTGTCATTTGCTTCATAGACCTTTGTTTAGGGACTTTGCTATTTGGTTTATAGTATTAGCAACTAAAGTAGGTGCTAGGATAGGCACATCACCCCCTCTCTATGTGATAACTTTCTCATCTTATCCTAATAGACCCACAAAATGAGCAACATGTCACCCGCGCATTCTTCATAGAACTTTGTTCAGAGACCTTGTAGTAATATTATTACAAAATTCAAGGTAATTTTAGTACAAAAGTACAAAAAAAAGAAATTCCCAGATTCTTCGATGAGCAGCCGGCATAGCCGACTTCTTCGGTGAGCGATTATCCATCTGCTTCTTCCCACTCCTTCTCTTCATCTCTGGTCTCTGGATCACGTACGCCAGTAGCGATGATTCAGTTAGATGAATTGACAGCGGTGAATGCATCTGGGGTCCCTATCCTTCCTCAAAAAGCAGTAAACGCATTCCGAACCATGGTCGGAGTAGTTGCACGAGAACGAATTGAGATCACATACAATTCGTGGAAGAGCGTGCCTGACACTCGGAAACGTGAGCTGTGGACCGAAATTTTGGTATCGTTCGAGTTCCCAGAAGAACACCTGGACGCTGTGCAACAACAAACCTACAAAGCGGCGTGCAAAGCATGGAAGAACTTCAAGAGCACGCTTGTCAGGAAATACGTGGAGACGGATGAAACGCCTGTTCATAAATACCCATTCCTGGAACCACAATGGGAAGAGTTCAAGGCGATGAAAACGACTGAAGATTTCAAAAGTACAAGTGTGGCGCACAAGGCCCTCCAGGCAAAAAATACACACCCTCACAGACTTGGCACAGCTGGGTATGCGGGTAAAATCCCGCAGTGGAGGAAGGAGGATGAGCTGGCAGCTGCACAGGACATCGCCCCGCCGTTTTCCAATATCCCGGATGACCGCGCTCGAAATTGGATTAGAGCAAGGTCATCTACAACGACATCAGGGGACGTCACCTTTCGAAACCCTGCAGACCAGCAAGTGACCGAGCGCCTGGTAAGATATCGATCGAACTACGTAGCTTGTAATTACTCCACAACTTCGTACGAATTGAAATGACATGTCGTGCTCTTGCAGGAAGAGCTGAGTTTTCAATCTACCCTGGGATCATTCCAGGGAACAAGGGAGAATGATATGCTCTCCGTGGCCCTGGGAAACAAGGAGCAACCGGGCCGTACGAGAGGCCTTGGGCTTTACGTTCCTTGGAAACATGGTTTCCAAGATGACTCCGACATGTATCGGCGCAGGAAGAGAAACAAAGCCGAGCGTGACGCACAGCTACGAGAAGAGATCAAGGCATCTCTTAGAGAGGAGATACTGGATTCGCTGGCTGATGTAATCAGAGATGAGGTGCGGAAACAGACAGAAAGTCAGCAGGCCGCTGCCGCCGCTCCTGTGCTAGCCAGCCCGCCCAACCGTCCGAGTAGCTGCGCGTCGAATCCGACGCAAACCCAGGCCAAACTTCCTGTGGACGACATCCTGGTAATAATTATTACCTCTCGAATGCTTGCTCCATTGGTAGGCCTATTCGAGTAGCTAATTTTGTATCGTTATGTAGGAGCCTACGAAGTGCAGGCTCCAAGTGAGATATGGCTCCATTCCCTTGTTCGCTGCTTGGGGCCAGGCATATTCGTCTGGTATCGGGGCCATGGTGCACGGTCAAGCTTTAGCGCCAGGCTTCGCAAAAGTTAATGTGGATGGTGTGTATGTCAATTTTGATGTGGTCCCGCTACCGAAGCCCCCCAACAACGAGATCGTGACTCTAGGACAGGCCATTGGAACATTCATCCAGTGGCCCAAAAGCGACATCTCCGTGGAGGCTTCTTCACCGGTGGCAGGACCAGAGCAATTTGCACTGGTGCCATCTCCATTACAAGACCAGTCGGTTCCACCACCGGATACTACACCGGTGCTATCTCCACGGGCCCTATTCTCGCCAGAGCAACTTGCAGCGCTGCTACCTTCAAAGTCGACTTCCGTGAAGTCGACCTATAGCCGAGGCAGCAAGGCCAGCAAGGGCAAAGCAAAGAAGACCAATGATGATATTCCGTACCACCCTTTGGCCCGCAAATTCGTGCTTGGCGAGCCGTTGCTCGAGCAAAAAGACCTCCAAAAGCTACCACATAGTTGCATGCAATTGCACACGTGGTATATGCAGCAGTCCAATAAGCTAGAGGGAGAATGGACTTTAAGTATCACTGTCAAATTCACCGAGGAAGATTTACACCACAATCTTCAAGAGTGTATGTTCGTGGTCGCCTTTGAGGATTTATTCGATCTGTTCACGCTCAACGCTCTTGACGTCTCAATCATTCGATGCTGGACGCTGTAAGTGTGTACAATCACAGTCTCCGTTAATGTCATACCGATAAATGCCATATCTAATTTTTTGCTTTCGTGTGTATATATATATATAGACACATGCTGATTAAAGCTAGACTATCCAACTCATCAGCTAGTTTCTTGGACCCACAATTGGTCGCCAAGGATACCATCAACCAGGAGACACCCCTCGTCGAGAGGTACATTGCATCAGGACTGCTGGGTTGCCGCAATAAGGACTATGTACTTATGCCCTTCAATCAGAACATTCATTAGATTTTAATAGTAATTGTACCAAAATGGAACAAGGTATATTACCTTGATTCCCTAAGTAAGAATAAAATGGACTTCACAGTTGTCAGCCAAGTAATCGATAGGTAAGCACATATTCCCCATACATATCTACATTATACTCTTTCTTTTCTTCCGAATGATTAACGTTAACTTTTTCGAATTACGTAGGGCGTTCGCCTCCTACATTGAAATGGGAGGTGACTCCAAGCGCGGGGCCAAAGGCCTGCTGACACATGTTCGAGATTTTAAGGTATTCGCTATTTCACATTAATTAATCATATGCAACAGTTGGTACTAATGCCTCTTGAACTAACACATTCCATTTTTTGCAGTGCCACCAGCAGCAACCGGGCAACACATGTGGATACTACGTTTGCCAACATATGGAACTACTCCTCAATTCCTCGAGGCTCACCAATCGCAAGGTTTGTCACTCTTCCCATAATTACTTCATACTTATCACGTTACATATATATGCACATTGATATTCCTATCGACAGGCTGTGTCCATCCCCGTCAACTGCATTGAAACAGTCTGATTTTGGAGGGATTCAAGGAGAGTTGGCGTACTTTTTGCTGACTCAAGTCATAAAGCCAGGAGGACGGTTCCACTGCGCACCATGATTTCTTATTGGTCTTATCACTAAGTGTAAATGCAGTGTAGATCTTTTGTAACTGTGCATTTGTTAATGGATATTTCATTTCAATTCAATTAATCGATTTGCGAAATGGATGCATGCTTTATGTTTGTGAAATGAAGTGCCATGTCAATTGGATGTTTTATGTCTGTGAAATGTATCTGAAAGCAAATGAGATGTGTGAATTGTATGTTTTTTGTCTGTGATTATCTGCTTGTTTCAGAGGGCATGGCTAGCATTCCTGAGGTTAGCCAATAAGAGAAATATATGTATGGGTCGAAGGGAATATCACAGACGGTTTTTACTCCAAAACCGTCTGTGATAGCTGATAATCACAGACGGTTTTTACTCAAAAACCGTCTGTGATAATCAGTATCATAGATGATTTTTAACTAAAAATCGTCTGTGATTAACAGCTATCACAGACGGTTTTGGAGTAAAAACCGTCTGTGATAGCCCATAATCACAGACGGTTCGAAAACCGTCTGTGATGACCTTCGATTATCACTGACCTATAAATACAGACGGCTCACAAAACCGTCTGTGATGACGTTTTCGAACCGTCTGTGATGACCTTTTCTGTAGTAGTGGATGGATGTACTCGCAGTTGAACAGTCCTAGGCAGCTACAAGAATTTCATAATACTCCCAGAAATAGGGGTGTTACAGTATGTCGTTGCTGTTTTCTGTTTTATTTGGAGGGAAAAGCTATCTAATAGCTATGATATATCTAGTTTACATGCTAATAGAATATGAGCAGCGCTTGCTATACATGCACTTGTGTTTTTGCCTGAACTGACTAGTGAGTTTACCACTGAAAACCATATATAAGATGTTGCGGAAAGGGAACTGAGTTTACCAGAAAATGAATCTATCTTTTTTAAAATTTCATCTATTTTGCTCATATTTTTCGTGCACGAAGAATATCATTTTAAAGACAGTCACGCGTTTACAAGATATCACAGTAATAGGCCCTCGAAAAAGCATGGTCAACTGGCGCGAGCAAGTCTACCAGCCCAACCATGTACGAACTCACAGTCGCACATTCACATCACGGCCACAATCTACATCCATTATCCCACACTTGGAGCCAGACATTAAGGCCCTGTTTGGAATGCGGGAATTTTTCCCGATTCCTGCGGGAATTGAACTGTTTCCTGCAAAATTCCTGCAAAATTCCTGTGAAATTCCTCTGTTCCAAACAGGCCCTAAAGGAAGTGAGACAGATAACCAGAAAGAACAAGGAAAACAGACGACCAGGTCGGCCGGGATCATTTCGGCTTCAGCTTTTAGTTTCTAACTTATTTTCACTATTCATAAATTTTGTTTTTTTTTACTTTTGGCTTTTTGTTGAGCTTTTTTGCCGGTTTTTTCCTGTATTTGTTTGTATTATACATAATGGGCTAACATATTTTTTATATTTTTTAAATTTAATTATGCTAAATAAATCTCTGCCAGCTACAGTGTTTTTTAGCCAGCTACAGTGCTTTTTATCCATAAGCCACTCAAAATAAGCCATATTGATCACAGCAGTCCCCGTCGAAAGAAGCTATAATTGTAAATAATGTATAGAAAAATAGAGACAAGAGATATAAATTTTATGTGAAAAATTATTGCGAAAAAACTACTAAATCGCTATAATAAGTAGAGATTGCAATGGAGTGCTAGCTCTTTCTATGAACTATTGAGGTGTATATATATAGGGTGAGGGAACAAAATCACATACGAAGAGAAAATTAAATCAGAATTGATTGCTACAGATTGATACCACATTTGATATAACCTGTGCAATACCTGTCATGCCACTTCTGGCATGATGCGATAAAATGTCCTACACGGACACAGTATGAATTTAGATCAACTTTTCAATAATTCCACCTTGAGCCAAATTCCCTCCAGTAGTCGATGAATGTGATAAAATTCCAATAAAATCAACATATACACCTTGAGTGCCGCAAGTCCAAAAGACTACTGAGTAAATACCAAGATGATACGGGATACCCGATTTTCACGATGTAGGATCAAGGATAACTTTGGATCTGTGCAACCTGACGAACTGATGGCGCCAACCACTGTTAGAACAACAATCTGTGACAAAAGAATTCACCCAACTACACGCTCGTGATCCCATCTACACGTGACGAGTAGACGTGTCGCTGCTCATGCAATTTCCAAGGAATCACAAGAACAGCGATGTTGAGAATGCCTAATTACTCTCTAGTTTGCAATCATATATCAAATCTTAGAAAGAACAAGCGTATAACTCTCTCTTGGAAAATAATATATTCAATCGTGTTCTGATCCGAAGGTTGTTTTTGATGCCGATTGAAATCGTTTGAACATCCGAAGTGTTTTTTGTGAGTTCGATTGGACTTGTGGTTGATCCGAGGTGGCAATGAGAGCTTTGACATGTCTTCCCTTGCATGGCCCCTATGTGTTTCTCCTTTATGTTTCAACTCCAAAAGCTTCACAACATTTAAAACTGAGAATGCACAAAACATTTGTATGAGGTAGTATCTAGTTCTCACT
Source organism: Dendrocalamus latiflorus (assembly GCA_017311315.1). Classification (NCBI taxonomy): domain Eukaryota; kingdom Viridiplantae; phylum Streptophyta; class Magnoliopsida; order Poales; family Poaceae; genus Dendrocalamus; species Dendrocalamus latiflorus. The sequence goes on from CM029664.1 coordinate 30,758,221, forward strand.
AAATTAAAACCAAATGCAACTAGGAGCGAGTTCACTTGTTGATTAATCTTTTTAGCTCGTGCACGTGTAATCGGTCCAGTTGACAGCTCAAGGTGTATATCTAGGGCATTAAGTGAATGAGAAGAAGGTATCTTCAGGGTGTCCTCATCTTGTACACTTGAAGAGATGGACGATACACTAGTGTCGATAAGATTTTCTAAACCTATCTTCACTTTAGACTTGTACAAATTAAATATGGGTCTGCATATATAATTAAATAAAATAGTAGTAGCTCTGTATTTTCAAGTATGCTAATTAAAGATCTAATAAAATTAGAGTTCACATGATAATACGACTCAATAATTCTTTACAATTAAATAATATATTTAACTAAAAATCGCTAAACATGTCTGTATCCGTATCATAAAGGATACACGATTTGATAAGCAGTGGACATATCCAAAGAGCCACAGAGTTTCCCCAAAAAAGTAAGCATACCCGTGCTTGAAGTAAAGAGAGATGAAATTACAAACTCATTAGGTGTCAACCTTTACGAATTCAATGATGACCATTTAATTAACACGTTAGCAAAAACCAAAAATTATCCAATGGGCAGGAGATTATTTGACCATATTGAAACAAGAAATCACGACATTCTCAATACCTTATATTCGGAAGTGGATCATTTGAAAGGGTTCAAAGGACTAGTACTTAACAACAATGAAAGCATACTAGCATATTTCATTATATATGCCGCAATTGCAGTGGGCATCGTAAATTCTGGAAGTTAGAATAGAAGGGTATCATCGGTATAGCACTATAGCTACGTGCATAGTTGGCGATATGAAACAAAGATGAGACTAAGATAGTGAAATGACGAAAAAAATCTGCGTAAACTTAGGGGCTGATTGGTTTGTGACCTTCATGAACCAAACCAAAATTTGGTATTACCTAGGGAATTTGGCCACTACTTGGTTTGCTACCGATATTTGGTATTGCCCATAGGATTTGGCAACGCCCAGTAGAGAACTAGCCAAAACAGGTAGGGGTGAAAACGAATCGGATAGTTTCCGACTGATCCGGATGAAAACGAATACAAATTGTGTCGAATCAGATTTTCTTCGGATAATTCTTGGATCGGAAACAAGTACGGATTTTTTGTCGGAAACGAATACGAATACAGTAAGCCTGATATCCGGTGAATACGGATACAGATACAGATTATCCGGATAATATGGATCCGGATATCCGAGATTTCAACCCAACATTGCTCAGCCCAAGCCAGCCACTCTCATCTTCCCTGCCACCAGCCCATTAGCAAATATTTGTATTTATTAAAAAATAAATTTAGTATTATCGGTGGATTAAAATTTGTACCGATTAAATTTATGTACTGTCGTTTAAATCATTCTGATGCAAATTTAAATTCTTAATTAATTTATTAGTTACATGAAAATGTTAGAAATCCATTAAGAATTATTTAGGACTTTAGAAAAAAATTAACTACCATTTGAAGATTTAAAATCTGTACAATGGTATGACTATTGTGGATAAAAATACTTATGCTTGTTTAGATTTCATTAATGTTTTGACAAGATAAACTATTTATGTGTTTTCATTGATTTTGGATGCATAGTTTAAGGGGTTTTTCATGTTTTGATAAATATTCGTGACCATATTCATTTCGATTCGTATTCACTCCGTACCTGTATTCGATATTATTTATATTTGTATTCGAGGTATCCGTATTCGTATCCGCATCCGAGAAAAAAAAAATGAAAACAAATATGGTAGAGACATTATCCATCCGTATTCGATCCGTTTGCATCCCAAAAATAGGTGTGATATCGTTGGCGGGGAAACCCTCGGCCGAATTTTTGCTTGGTCGACGTTAGGGGTGAAACGGATCGGATAGTTTCCGATCGATCCAGATAAAAACGAATACGGATTGTGTTGGATCAGATTTTCTTCGGATAATTCTCGGATCAGAAATAAATACGAATGTTTTTGTCGGAAACGAATACGAATACAGTAAGTCTGATATCCGACAACTACGAATATGAATATGTATTATCCAGATAATACGGAATTGGATATTCGGGATTTCATACCAACATTGCCCAGCCCAAGCCAGCCTCTCTCATCTTCCTACCACTAGCCCAACCAAGCCATAAGCCTCCATTACCATTAGGCATTAAGTTCCCTAGTCATATTAAATTACAAACACCACTAGCAAATATTTATGTGTATTAAAACTAAACTTAGTATTGTCGATAGATTAAAATTTGTATCGATTAAATTGATGTATTGCCATTTAAATAATTCTGATGCAAATTTAAATTCTTAATTAATTTATTAGTCACATGTAAATGGTAGAAATCCATTAAGAATTATTTAGGACTTTAGAAAAAATTAACTACCATTTGAAAATTTAAAATCTGTACAATGATATGACTATTGTGGATAAAAATACTTATGCTTGTTTAGATTTTATTAATGTTTTGACAAGATAAACTATTTATGTGTTTTTATTGATTTTGGATGTATAGTTTAAGGGGTTTTCATGTTCCGATGAATATTCGTGACCGTATTCATTTCGATTCATATTCGCTCCATATCTATATTCGTATTTGTATTTGTATCTAAAGTATCTATATTCATATCTGTATCTGAAAAAAAATATAAAAATAAATATGATAAAAATATTATATTTGGTCCGTTTGCATCTCTAGTCGACGTCCCTGCTTTCTCCTCACCGTATAGGGTTTCCACTCCTCTCTACACTCCACAGCCGCAACCTCTCTAGCTCCTCTCCCCGTTCGGAGGTCCTTAGCGAGCCGGCGACAGACCTACCCGGAGCTCCTCCTCTCCCCATCTCGTGGAATTGGGCGGAATCGCTTGGGGAATGGCAGAGCATGGCTGGTAATCGACATCTCGTGGTCTCTACTCAGCAAATCATCGATTGAATCAAGGTAAGGAGAGTTTCCACCATACTCTTGTCCCCTTTCCAGATCTGCTTTTGATGGTCACAATTTTTTACTCTAGTTTACCTGCAGTCCAATTAACATGTCCTGCAAATGCTTTGTTTTGTTGCAGTTGTTCCAGCCATTAGTGTTTTTCGTATTTGCAAAATTGGATGGTACTAGTGAGTGATGATCTGCATGCTATTTCAGTTCAGATATGAAAGCAATTCATGTTGTTATCTCAGAATTGTGAGTGTTTCAATTGAGATTGTGTGATGCGGTTGTTAGGAATATTTACAGGTTGATGAACTTGCATGCTTTTAGCTAACTAGGCTTAGTTACCCTTTTGACTTGTTCATGTGAGATCGAGGAGGTAATCTCACCATCATATTGGTAGAGTGACCGTATTCTATTTTGGCTCCAAACCAAACAATACACAACAACTTTGCCAAATGTTTGGCAATCTATTTGGCTTCAGACCAAACAATAGCCCAAGCAACTTTGCCAAATACTTGGCTCTACTTCAGCCACAATCCAAACACCATTGTTTTACCATTTGGCCTTGCCCAGGTTTTGGTATTACCAAACAGCCCCTTATCTCAAAATTAACAATATTTTCTTTTGTCATTATGGATTAATAATGCTGATGAATAACAACATGCAATCAATAGGCTAACAGTCAGTTTACAAGAAAACACATACCCTTGACCTCAATATGCAAGATTTCATATGAGAAATAATCCCATCAACACTCCAATCTGGCAGCAATGGAATAGGGGTCGTAAGAGGAAATAACATTTCAACATCTTCCCTTCTGCCTCCAATAGCAGCAACTTCAATCCGCATCAAACCAAACTGCAGAGTAAAAGAAATTATTGATTTTACAATGAACCAACATGAACAGAAATGGTGAGCGTATGTTGCAAGGAATTTCAGCTTAAAAGAACAAAGGATTCAATAGAGTACCATGTCCCAGATGGACTTTGCAAAGAAATACGATGTGAGGACAAATGTTAGAATAGCCTCAGACTTCGTTTTCAGCTAAATTTTAAAAATGAAGGTTACGATAAACCTCATAACAGATTAGACAAAAGTTTAGACAAGTATGATTCTTCTGTTGCATAGTTTTGTAGCGTCAATGAAAAACCATACAGGGAAGGATGGCCTAAACAATGTAATTGAAGAAGTAGGTTATTGAGTTTGTATCCCCCTGGTATGGAGAAGCTAAAGCCTAGCAGCTCTAGCAGTGAACAGTAATTGGAGCTCTAAAGGCATTTGGATGTGACCTCTAGTTTCTCTTCTCACAAATAGTATATTGCTATTAGTGACCACTGTCCCTGATCCGTTACGTGGGAAAATATGATTCCAGTAGTGCTAAAGTTTGTGTAACATCAACCCGAGCTTTCAAGCATCATTGTTGATATCCAACTTTTGGACTACTTGGAGCACCAGATGCAAAAAAATGAGCTACAATTTATACTGAGCATGTTGGCTCCTCTGAAGCCATATTTTGTATTCAACTCATTAGGCCTAGTAGCTTTTACTTCAGCAATGAAGCCACAATTTGCCGAACAGGGCTTTAATACACATTATTTGTTGTGGCTACGGGCCAAACAGAGAGAGATGGTAGCGGAGAGTGATGAAGATGAGTATAATGGCCTGCCCCCTCCCCATGGCCTGTATTCATATATATATACACATGAGGAGTGCTTTTACAGTTATACCCTTACACCTGGTTATCCCCTCTGGGGGCAGTTATGTCATTACACATGGCCTATACAGGGCCTTATAATCTCCTACCAGGCCTGCTGGGTTTAGGTGGGGGCCATCCCTACGACAGGAGCCTCTCATGGTAAAGAGCTTCACGGGGCCGAAGCCATGTCGCCGAGTCCTTTGGCCCCCTCCGTCCCCGCGGCCTGTGAACTTTTCCAAACTTGACCCGGGGCTGCGCTGTGGCCGAAGCAGACGCGTACGCCCCGGCCCTCACCCTTCGAACGGGTGGCGGCGGAGGTGGCCCCAGCCGAAGTAGACGCGCGCCGGGGTCGTTGCACTGGCCCAGGTAAGCGTGGCGAGCCCCTGAGCCGTCGCGTGAGCCTTAAGCGATAAGGGACGTGCTGCGACGCCCGCTCTTCCGGCCGTCCACGTGGTGAAGCGTGCTTGGCGCGGTGCGGCCCTTGAGGCGTCGTGATCATTAATGTGACGGCGGACTCCCGGCATTTGGACTTCTGCCGATTGGACTTCCGCCGGTTGGCTTCCCCGCTGCTGGGGTATATATATGGCGCTGGTGCGGCGTTGTTCCTACATGCATTTTGGTAGGAACTGCTCCCCTAAAATGGGCCCCTTCCGTGCAACAGCATTCCCTAGCGCCGTTGAGCGGCTTGGGGAATGTTGATGTACAGATGGTGGTCCATTTTTCTTGGGGGCTTGGTCAGCGTAAGTGATCGGTGGCCAGCCGCGCGTGCTGCCTTTGCGCTGCGTTTCCGCACACGATGGCAAGGTTTGCCCTGTTCTCCTTAGCAGACCTACCTACAGCCGGTGTTCCTTATGGAGCCCGCCTGCATCGCTTTGAAAAAATGCTGATGCACTGTAGGTGGCCTGTTAAGGAGAACAAGGCAGACTTTGCGGTTTGCCGTTATTCCCCGGCGCGGGGCCGAGGCGGGCGGCCAAGTGCCTTAGCTGGAGCGAGGACCTGCCGGTATCAAGGTGCCGACATCGACGCAGCGGGAATGGTGCCAAGTCGGGGTAGACGCGCGCGCTCCGTCCCCTACCCTTCGAACGGGTGGCAGCGGAGCTGGCGCCCAGCCGAAGTAGACGCGCGCGCTCAGCCGAAGTAGGCGCGCGCGCTCCGTCCCCTACCCTCCGAACGGGTGGCAGCGGAGCTGGCGTCCAGCCGAGGTAGGCGCGCGCGCTCCGCCCCCTACCATGCGAACGGGTGGCAGCGGAGCTGGCGCCCAGCCGAAGTAGGCGGCGCGCTCCGTCCCCTACCCTCCGAACGGGTGGCAGCAGAGCTGGCGCCCAGCCGAAGTAGGCGCGCGCGCTCCGTCCCCTACCCTCCGAACGGGTGGCAGCGGAGCTGGCGCCCTCGCCTTGCGAACACCGCCACGCATGCGGTGACTTGGGATCTCGCGATGCGGCCCTGCGCTGTAAAGGTTCCTGGAATCACGCCGGCCCCCAGTCTGCCAGGGTTAGGTTCCCGTACCGTGCGACCCGCCTCGACGCGCACAGGACACGCGGCGGCCTATGACTGGTGCGCGGCGGGATGCGGACGGTTGCGTGCTCGCAGCCGCTCGCCTCTTCCCTAGGCAAGGGGGATACGGGGCGGGCGATGAATGGCGCCGCGCCGAAGCTGTTGTGATCCCCTGGCCCATTAGTGTGCCTTTAATAGCGGCTAGGTAGCGTCATGCTGTGACGGCGCTTGGCGCTTGTGGTCGTGGCCTTCGAGCTTTGGGTATGGGGCATTGCGCTGGACGGGCGCTTGTACGAGTGCGGTCGCGTCCCGTACGTGGACCGTCGCGACACTTTGCTTTCAGTTACGGGGAATCGTGCGGGGCGGACCTTTACACCGGTGTGGTTGCATCCAGCACGCGGATCGTTGCGACGCTTCGGTAGCGGCGGTATGGGCGAGGTGGCTTGAAATAGTCCCCTCGTAACAGCGTCCTCGCACTTTTACGCCCTCTTTCCTGTCTGCTCCGCCCTCTACACTTTCGCGCTATCTTCACCGCTTCCGTCTCTCCGTGGGAAGCGATGGCCTCCAGCAGCAAGCGCGGCCAGGCGGTTGGTGGCCCTGAGATTCGCCGGCGGTCCTCGCTGTTGAAGGTGAAATACGCGCTCCAAGAGCGCGACCCGGCGGCGGCGGACCAGGAGCGGCTGGTGGCGGAGGAGGAAGGCACGTTCTCCGGCGAGCTAGGCCCCTCGCTTGTGACCGAGAAGACGATCCAAGGGCTCCTGCGCGCGGGGAAGTTGTCCGAGCGCCAGGAGGTACGATTGCCCGCCGCCGACGAGATGGAACCGCATCCCGAGAGGTCGGAGGCGGTCGTGTTCGTTGCCTTTTTCGACGCGGGCTCCGCATCCCAGCGGCTGCTATGGTGGGCGACGTGCTGCGGACCTTCGGGCTGGAGCTGGCGCAACTGACTCCGAACGCCGTGGCCCGGCTCGCGGTGTACAGCTGGGCCTTGCGCTCGGGGGCGTGTTGGCCCAGCGCCTCGTTGTTCGCCTACCTTCACGAGGCACGATGCCAGCCCAAGGGCCGGAAGGACGGGACGCTGTCGAGCTTCGGTAGCGTCACTTTTATTCTTCGTTTGTCGTGCAAAAAGCTCTTCCCTGCGAACTCAACTCGCGGGAAGTGGGAGTCTTACTGAATGAAGCGGTGGTTCTACCACTGTGTGGAGAGCGGGAGCGGCCTTGAGTGCACAGGCCGACCGATCGCGTTCAAGCCCTCGCCCGGCCGAACGCTCGATGATGAGGACAAGCGGAGGGTCCAGCGGCTCGTAGGCGTGGCCGCCCGCCTCAACATGCGCGACCTCGCCGAAGAGTACGTGATGTACGGTGTGGCACCGCTTGCCCGCGACTGGCGTCTTGCCGCCGAGAAGCGTCGAGACGACAATGTTTCGCCATGGGTCTGCTCGCTGCCGGCGCCCCCCGGTCTTCGTAAGCCTCGATCGCGTCCCTCCTTTGTTCACGCGAAATGCGTTATATGCTGATGCTATTCTCCTTTGCTTCAGGGATGTCCTTGGAGGAGGCGGAGCAAGCCGCGCGCGTATTCCTGGGGCCGTACACCGGCAGGGAACACGAGCAGCGCGCGTCTGCTATCGCCGAGGCGGGGCTGGGGCGAATAAACCGCGTGTGCGAGGTGCTGGGCCTTGCCGTGCCGGACCGTGTCGCTCCAGACGACGGTGCAGCGAAGAAGAAGGCACCGTCTCGGAAGAGGGGCCGCAGCGGGGTGCCTGCCGCGCTTGGCGCGACAGCTGCTACTGCTGCTGCTAGTGTTTCCGAGGGCGCGGCGGAAGCGGATTCGGACTCGGCGAGGTATGCCGATTCGGGCTTGGGTGGCGCAGACGCCGAAGGCGAGGTATCTTCGGCGAACGTCCCGGACGGCGGGTTTGCCGCGGGCAGCCGGAGGGGGGGAAGTCTCATCGCCCGCCGAAGTCGCCGATGCCGAGGGGGCGCACGGAGCCGTGCTACCTTTACCGACAGCAGCAGAAACCGAGGTGCCCCCTGCGACAACTGCCACCACGGAACCTTCGCCCCCGGGCGCGGCAGCCGCGGGGGCTTCCCTAACCGTGGCTGCGGGGGCGGTGTCGCTACTGGCCGCCCCGGCTAAACGGCCTTGTGTGCGGCCGGAGCTCCACCAGACACCGCGAGGATTCGTCGTGGCCACGGGCATCAGAAGCTTGTGGGACTCCAGCGCAAGCGCCGGAGACCCTGCGGCATACGCGCCTTCTACCCCCTGGCCACGCCGCCCGTCGCGCAGGGACAGTCGTCGCCCTCCCCGAACGCGGAGGCTTCTGCCCGCGGCGGGACCATTCCTTCTGCTACCGAGGGTACGGTGGCTTAGCTTACTCTGGTGTATGCTTTTATGCCTTGGGGTGCTCATCTGTATCCCGCTTTGCAGCGTTGCTCATTCCGGAGGGGGAGCACTTGGCGGAACACGGGGCCTCCGCGCGCGTAAGCCCCGCGGACTTCGTGCCGCCTCCGGAGACGCTGAGGGCGTGGCGCGGGATTGTGAATGACGCGGCCACCAGCGTCGACCCGCAAGTGCTGCAGGCCTACGGGGCGGGGCGCCTCGAGGACGCCTTCGAGGTGTCTGGGGTGAGGGTAAGTACTCATGCGACAACGCCTGGGCTAGCTGAGCTTGCTAAGTCTTTCCCTTCTGCAGACACTTGTGCTGGGGCAGGCCCTGCAAACGGCCTATACTCGTGGCCGAAAGGCGCTCGAGGATAGGCTGCGGGCCGCCGAGGAGGAGCTGTGCGAAGCCTCTGGAGCCCGCTCTGCCCAGGACGCCCGCATCCGCCAGCTGGAAGCGGAATGCGCCGAAGCGGGGGCACACGTCGAAGGACTTGTTGCGTCGGCGCGGGAGTCGGCCGCGGCAGCTGCTGAACAGAGGTTTGCGGCGGAGCGGGACGGGGAACAGGTCGCCTCGCTAGAGAAGGAAAAAGGCGAGCTTGCCCTGACTCTAGCGGAGCGTAACCAGACGCTTGGCGACGCCTCGGTGGTTGCGTAGGACGCCATGCAAGCGCTGGAGAGCCATCTTCAAGGGCTGGTAACTGAGGTGCCGGACCGCGCCTTTGGCCCGGAGGAGCTGTCTCGGACCCTCCGCTGGGTCGGGGATGCCGCCAACGTCGCGCGCGACGCCGCTACGACCTTTGGCACCCACTGCGCGTACACGTCGGCATGCTTGGTGTGCACGCTCCTGCAGCACCGCAGTTGTACGCATGTCGCCGGGCTAGATTACCCCCGGCTGGAGATGCCTGGGGGGCCAGAGTAATGTCCGGCGCCGTCCGCTCCGCTCGCCTTGCCCTCGGACCTTTCTTCGACCGGATCTGGGCTTACGTCGTGGCGGATGCTGCACGGGTCGAGCTCCGGAAGTCGCTCTATGGGACGGGGAGCCTCGGCCAATTTCTGGACGGGGTCCCTCGACGCGACGAGGGCGGCGCTGGGTCCTCCGAAGGCGCCGGGAACCCGCAGGTCTGACGCCGTGGTGCCTAGGTGTAGGCGTGTGTTGTACTGCTCCCTCTTTTTGCGAATGGAGTACACACTTGCTGCATGCATTCTGACTTTCGCCTATATCCCGGGCAGCTTCCTTGCTTGGGCCGGCTTCTTGCGGCCGACCTTTCAACCTGGCGACGCCTTCGACGCTGGCGAAGGGCCGAAGAGTCGCTGAACTTTTGGGCGGGCCGACCTTCTTCAAGCAAGGCCCCAGCTTTAGCGCGTGTTAAGGACGAACCCGCGGGATAGCGGCTTAGAGCAGCAAGGATGTTGCCGGACCTTTGTGCTTGTGTGATTTGTTCAGTATGTAGATTTTCTGGCCTTTTGGGATATGCGCTGTGTGTTGATGCCACTGCGGGTTCGCCGGTACGCCACATGCTGCGCGGGGACGGGATCTCCACGCTCGACGCGCACCGTTAGCGACGTAGTTGCGCTAGGGTTCCGTAAAACGGCGCTTGCGGGGGTAGTCCTTGACGCCTCACCTTTTTACAGTCCGTAGACTGGTGTGTGCGGAGGCGGACCTCGGCACTTTGCCTTTTTATAGTCCGTAGACTGGCGTGGGCGGAGGCGGACCTCAACGCTTCGCCTTTTTATTTAGAGTCCGTGGACTAGTGCGTGCGGAGGCGGACCTCGACGCTACGACTTCCTTTATAGTCCGGAGACTCGCGCGTGCGGAGGCAGACCTCGACGCTACGTCTTATTTAGAGTCCGTGGACTAGTGTGTGCAGAGGCGGACCTCGACGCTACGACTTCCTTTATAGTCCGGAGACTCGCGCGTGCGGAGGCAGAGCTCGACGCTACGTCTTATTTAGAGTCCGTGGACTAGTGCGTGCGGAGGCGGACCTCGACGCTACGACTTCCTTTATAGTCCGGAGACTCGCGCGTGCGGAGGCAGAGCTCGACGCTACGTCTTATTTAGAGTCCGTGGACTAGTGCGTGCGGAGGCGGACCTCGACGCTACGACTTCCTTTATAGTCCGGAGACTCGCGCGTGCGGAGGCAGACCTCGACGCTACGTCTTATTTAGAGTCCGTGGACTAGTGCGTGCGGAGGCGGACCTTGACGCTACGACTTCCTTTATAGTCCGGAGACTCGCGCGTGCGGAGGCAGACCTCGACGCTACGTCTTATTTAGAGTCCGTGGACTAGTGCGTGCGAAGGCGGACCTCGACGCTACGACTTCCTTTATAGTCCGGAGACTGGTGCGCGCGAGGGCGTCCCCCCGTTGCGTCTTTTGTTTATACTCAGGTCCGTCACCTTTGGCTACGGCGAATGCACACGCGAACATGCGACTTCGATTTATACTCAGTCCCGTACCCCTGGCTACGGCGAGTGCACACGCGAACGTGCGTCTTTGTTTATACTCAGGCCCGTCACCTTTGGCTACGGCGAGTGCACACGCGAACATGCGACTTCGATTTATACTCAGTCCCGTACCCCTGGCTACGGCGAGTGCACACGCGAACGTGCGTCTTTGTTTATACTCAGGCCCGTCACCTTTGGCTACGGCGAGTGCGCACGCGAACGTGCGACTTCGATTTATACTCAGTCCCGTACCCCTGGCTACGGCGAGTGCACACGCGAACGTGCGTCTTTGATTTGTACTGCGGGAACGCTCGCGGTGGCTAAGCCTGCGCGCGCCTTCACTGCGTACTTGCGCGTGATGAAGAAAGATTAGTGACAAACGGCGATCTTCATTACATCCCCGTTTGCGCGGGTAAGCAACTACAAGGGGTGGAGATACTAACTGTTTGCCCTTGGTGCGGCCGAAGCCTCTAGTCGCTAGACATCTGCAGGGCCCGCCAAGGCGCCTCTGAATGGCCCCGCGGACCTCCGCGCTGTGACGCCAACTCTAGGAGCGCCGTTGGGCTTCGCGACGTGGGCACCTGGTACCTGGCTCGATGCGCCGGGCCATATCCTGGTCGCCTCGGACGGTGATGATGGTCCGGGGACCCGGGATCTTCATGCATAGATAGCCGTGATGTGGTACCGCGCCGAAGGAGTTAAGGATTGGGCGCCCTAATATGGCATTGTAGGGGCACGGAAGGTCGACCACGTCGAAGGTTGCATCTTCGGCCCGCACATTGTCATCTTGGCCGAAGGAGACTTGAAGACCTATTTGGCCCAGCGCCCGCAGGGGCTGTCCCCCGAAGCCCTGCAGTGGGATTCCCGAGGGCCCTAGGCGGCTTCGAGGGATCCCCATCTGGTCGAAGGCCGCCGCAAACAACACGTTCGCGGAGCTACCGCCGTCCACCAAGGCACGCCCCACGTCGCATCCTGCGATAGTGACCCGGATGACCAGGGGGTCCTGATGAGGGAAGTCCACGCCTTGGGCGTCGTCGGGTGTGAATGTAACTTCGTGCTGCGCCTAGTCCGACGGTGCTTGCGCTGGGTATGCCGCCACATGATGTAGTCTTCGCGCATAGGCCTTCTGCTGCCGTGCTGAGGCGAATCCCAGCGCAGAGCCTCCGGATATGACGTTAATGATCCTGTGGTGGGTTGCCTCCGGAGCCTGCAGCGACAGGAGGCCCTCCCGAGGCTGTTGTACATGAGCTTGGATCCGTAAGGTGCCTTCCTGGGGTTGCATCCCTTGCGCTTGTACCTGCATGGGGGCCTCGTACGGGAACTGGACGTGGGCCACCGCAGGCGGACGCGTCTCCAGGTACCTGTCCCTAGCGACGCTATCGCGGAGCGCCGCGATGGAGGTGCAGGTGCGGGTATCATGATTGCCGCGGCCGTGGACTACGCACCACAGTCCCTGGTGCTGGTCGTCGTAATCCCCTGCCACGGCCGCGCCCCCGACCGCCTCGGCCCGCAGGAACGCCCTCGTCGGAACCGCCCTCAATGTCGAGGACGTACCGATTTCGCCTCGACCTCTGCTGGCCGCGCTTGGGCTGATCGGACGACTCCTTATGCGGGGCGTCCCTGCGGTCGGGCGTAGCCCTGGACGACTCCTGCTTACGTTTTCCCTTCGAAGAACCGTCCTTCGGCGGATCTTCAGCTTTTGCCGAGGCTCCGGCCTGGTTGGTGTCGGAGTCGTCGCCTTGCCTCCGCCGCGCGTCCTCTTCCGCCCTGGCGTATTCCTCCATTTTGTCGAAGAGCTTCGCCACCGTCTTGATTGAATTTCGCGCATTGTACTCGGCCATCGGGCCCGTACGAAGGCGCTGTATGGCTGCATTAACGATGGTGGTTTCATTAACGTCTTTCACTTGGCATCGAATCTTGGCGAAGCGTTTGAAGTAGTCCCGGAGCTTCTCCGAGGGTTTTTGCTTCACAGCAAAGAGTTGGTCCGCGTCGACTCGGTCGACGTAGTTTCCTTGGAAGTTGTTGTGAAGGCGGTCGCGAAGCTGCTCCCACGCGTAGATGGAGCCCGGCTCTATGGTAAAGAACCAAGAGAGCGCCACTCCTTGCAGCGCGAGGGGGAGTCCCTTCGCCTTCGTGGTGTTGTCTCCACCCGCGGCTTCGATCGCGGTGTCGTACACGCGCACGAACTCACGGGGTCCGTGTCGCCTTTGTACGGGTCGATGGCGCTAGGGAACTTGAAGTCTTCAGGCCATGCCGCCTACTGCAGCCCCGCCGAAAGCGGGGACTCCGGATCTACGCGTCGTAGCGGCACGCGGCTAGACGTGGGGGCTTCACGACTGTCTGCCCTCTCCGGCGTGGGCTCGGGCGCGATTACTGGCGCGGCCTGCTGGCTCTGAGCCTCTTGCATATCTCGGACGGCTCCGCGAAGGTCCCCTAGCTCCCGCTGGAACGCGTTGAGGGCCGCCAGTAGGGCACTTTCCACCGCCTGTGCGGGCGGGGTCGCCGGTACTCCCAACGGGCGGATCGGCGCGGGCACGACCGCGTCGCGAGCTCCCGAGCTGCCGGTCGCTCCGTCGTGGCTACCTCGAACCGCCCGGTCCGCGCTGCCGGCGAGGGTCGCGGCGGGGGCGGCGAGGTCGGCTGTCGTTACGTCGGCGGGGTCGGTTGTCGCCGCGCCAGCGTCGACGTCTTCGACCGCCGGGTTCGTCACCGCAACGCCGGTGGCGGGGTGGGTCGTCGTGGTGCCGGTGACGAGGTTGGTCGTCGCGGTGCCGGTGACGGGGTTGGTCGTCGCGGTGCCGGTGACGAGGTTGGTCGTCGCGGTGCCGGTGACGGGGTTGGTCGTCACCGTGCGAACGTCGCTGTCCTCGGCCACCGCACCTGCGTCGCCACCCGCGCTCGCCGATGCCGAAGCCCTGGTACTCATATGACGCTCCGGCCCGGCCGCCTTCTTTCCCTTCGCCACCGCCGACGAAGCTTTTTTCGGTGCCATCCTTCTTCTTCGGTCTTCAGGCTTGTCCTTGTCCTCCCCACGGACGGCGCCAACTGTTGTGGCTACGGGCCAAACAGAGAGAGAGATGGTAGTGGAGAGTGATGAAGATGAGTATAATGGCCTGCCCCCTCCCCATGGCCTGTATATATATATATATATATATATATATATATATATATATATATATATATATATATATATATATATATATATATATATATATATATATATACACACACACACATGAGGAGTGCTTTTACAGTTATACCCTTACACCTGGTTATCCCCTCTGGGGGCAGTTATGTCATTACACATGGCCTATACAGAGCCTTATAATCTCCTACTAGGCCTGCTGGGTTTAGGTGGGGGCCATCCCTACGACATTATTATTTGATTATTTCCCTAGTCAATTACGCAGCAACCTCTTGTTGTATGTCAAACCATCCAAGTAACAAGATAAATGCCCAATATGCAAACCAAAAAGATTGCATCTGTTTGAAAGTTAGGTACTATAGAAAAGTCATTTACTGTAGAAAAACAGTTTATGGACATGGACACCAAACCACCAATGCTTCGTAGCTCTTCCTTTTACCTCTTTGCTGACCAATATATACCCCGTTCTGAATTCTTGACCAATATATATATCCCGTTCCGAATTCTCTCCCAAAGAAATGAGGTCTTCTTTCTCAAGAGAAAAGAAAAGAAAAAAAAATATCAACTTCTCTCCTTGCTGGCGGCGACCATGTCCATCCCTGGAAACGGATTCCTTCCCTCCTTGACAGTCCGACCCTAAATATTCAGGGATCTGAACCACTCAAACAACTGTAAATTCAATTGGATTTGGCAATAAATTAGGAAACAACAACTAGAGGTCTATACTACTTCTAACTAAAGTAGACACCAACATGTAGTTCTTTCTTACTTCTCATTCAAGCCATCGCTGGGTTATAAAGCCCGAACAGATATTACAGCAACTGAAGTTTACAGCTCGAGTATAACAGTGAAAACTAACTCTGAATAATGACATGCAACAGTGGCCCCACAGTGTTAACTGAAACCTTCGCAAGCCGTGCAATGCTGCGAACGCTGTCCTCCATAGCTTACGGCCGTCCGATCAGACAAGCAACGAAATCGTCAAAGCGTTACCTCTCCTGCCGACTTCTTCTTCAGAATGAAACCAAGTCTCAAGACTTGCGAACATTTCTCCAGTCTTCTGAATACTGGGGATCCAGTTCAAAAAAAAAAAAAGAGTATTGCTATACAATATTCGACTGTTTTTTAGGACAAAAACAGTCAGATTGATCTGGGACGTTAGATCTCCATCCAACGGATCCACCCATACAAGTCCCCCTCCAAAAAAAATGACTCCCTCAAAAAAAAATGATCTAGGGCGTTGGATCTCCATCTAACGGCTCAAAATCTGATTATTTTTGTCCTAAAAAACAGTCGAATGTTGTATAGACACTCCCAAAAAAAAATACTGGGGATCTGACATCGACGGAGGCGACGCGGGAGGCTGCTCCACCTCGCGTACTCCTCCGCGGACCGCGACCCCGGCAAGGCCACCCTGCACAACCTCTCCACCGGCAAGGCCTACCACGTTGCCCTCCCGGATCCCCCGTTCCGCAGGCGCTACATCGTCGGCTCCTCCCACGGCAGGCAGATCACCAACGACGAGCAGCCCAACCCCCATCACCGGCGCCCAGATCGCTCTCCCGCCGGCCCAGACCCTCAAGAATGTAATGCTGGCTTTATCCACCAAAAGAGCGCTTGGCGACCACACTATTTACGCCATGAGCAGGCAGGGGTGGTGCATCAGCACAGGGGGTCGCCCCTGGTCTTTTCTGCTGAGGGGACCCGCCTCTTCCTCTACCAGAAGGCCATCCTTTCCTCCGATCCATTAGACGGTGGCTGCATTGTCTTGCTCCAGCACGGCCCATGGAATGACCTTTCCTTCGCCCGGGTTGGTGACGACAAATGGACTTGGCTCAGATCAGGAGACCGCCTGCCTCCCCACCATGATATCTTCTACGATGATGGTGATGCCATCTGAGGCACGGCTGATGTCCGCGCTATTGATCTCAGCGGGCGGTCTCCTGTGGTAAAGATCATCTTCAGTCCCTTGTTTAACCGTGAAAGCGCGCGATAGGAAGTACCTTGTTCAGGCGCCATTGGGTGACCTCCTTCAGGTTTGGAGAGAGTATGCTAGCTATCCCCACTCAGATGACGACTTGGACTACTCAGATGATGACCAGTTATTACAAGAAGATTCCTATTGCCCCGGCGAAGTATCGGTGCACAAGGCAGATCTTGCTGGACAAAAGGTTACCGAACTAAAGAACTGTTGGGATACAAGTATGCTACACTAACACAAATTAAAAATTATCATGTAAATCAAAAGGCCATAAGATAAGAGATCATGGATCGTTATTACTAGATGCGCAGTGCAGCAAAAGTAGAGTTGAAGTAGTCGATTCAACAAAGAGCACGTCGGTATAGTGGTAGTAGTCAATTGTCCTCCAGCTCCTCCTCGTGATCATCCCGATCAGCGTCGTAGTCGTAATAGCGCCTCTACTGAAGTCCACACATTGAGAGATGGAACACCGTGCGTCGGCGTGCTAGCACCAACGCGTATGACAGGAGCTATAAGATGTGGCGGCTAAGGTTTCGACAGGTGTGTTTAGGGATACCTCCCTCAACCCCGCACCTCTCTTTATATATTTTCCAATCAAATCATTATCCGATACGAGCAGAGATCGAATCCCACTCGAAAACTATCATCCGGACCCTTATCGTTCTACCCCATTAAATGTGTAACCCTGTAACTTTATGTATATTTAGCCATGAGCCAAAAACTCCTTTTTAGTCCATAAGTCGACAACGGTCTCTAACAGGACATAACGACTCCCAAATATACATAAAGATCATAGACGAACCTATATAGTGCTTATGTACCGACCCCTTTGCCTTATGATACTAAATCGAACTCAAGGTAAGAAGCGTGCTATCTTATGATAGATCGATCCTTCATTTGAATCTATAGTGGATTACTCAGTTGTTATTGACTCATCAGCCACATTCGATATGGCCATGCACTTTCTTAATTCAACCACATCTAGGGGCTTAGAGATATCTCTCCTATTATATAGGAGCGGCAAATTCCATCTTGATCGTTCATATTTCTCTGCATATTTCATAACAAACCTGAAAGTTATCTTTATGACCACTCAGTTATAGAGTAGTATTTAGTAACCCCTAAGTAAACGATTACACATGTAGAAAATAATAACAATCTCAGATCTAAGGATCCTGATGATACTTAAGAATATAACAATTTTCACATTGTCTCATGATGGGCCAATCCAACATCATGTTCTCTAACATGTGTCCACATTATTGATTTGATATCTCATATCTATGATCCATAAAATATGATCATCAATCAATACATGTGCTGATCTGTAAATCATAGTTATCTCACATAATAATATAAGATCAGGGATAATTTAGAATGACATTAAAATATGAACAAAGAGTTCCACGAATAAATCACATACTTGTTGATCAATATAAAAGACATTTATTCAAGAGGCAAAATAATATATTATTCAAAAGATCATAAATATAGAAGTAATATAATTATCTTTATGATTGCCTTTAGGACATATCACTAACAAGAACCTGCGCAATCATGCGTTGTTCATCGGTTTCAACGGCGCATTTTTCCTTCACACCAAGGATTTCACTACGTTAACTCCAAATTCTGTCTATTTTACCTATTGACTACTATACAGAGTTTTATTGTCAACGCGTCAACTTGGAGGATGGTACAGTCACTGATTTACCGTCTTCTGATCCACTTCCTGATTGGCCACTTCCAGTTTGGCTCAGGCCTTTCATGTCCACGCAAATAAAGGTCAGTACAGAGTTATGTTTACAAGTTATATATATTCAGATCAGTGTGTTGTCACTGTCATTTTCATGCTGGAAACTAAGTTGCCCCCTATCAAGATTCTGTTAGACTACACCGTCTTTCGTGGCACATGCATCCGACACGCCATCCAGTCCAAGCACAGGATCTTCCCTAACTTACATGTGATCTCTTGTAATCTCTTTGTTTGGGGTATGATTTGCATGTAATCTTTTTTTGTTAGGATAGTCGGTTGGCTGATGGTTTCTTTCCTTGCGTGCTAGTGTGCTACCCAAGCAGCATTGAGTACTTGTACTCTCGTTTGTCAATGAAATGAAAAAGATTAAGCGATGAGTTACTCTCGTTCCGATCACGCTTGATCTCCAAGCGTTGAACTACACAAAGTGGCGCCGCATGTTCCAGGTTACGCTGTGAAAGTATGCTCTTGACAATCATGTCAAGACTGCTGCAGCCTCCTCCACCGATGTGCAGTGGCCGCATATGGACGCCACCGTCCTATCCTGGCTCTATGGTTCAGTCTCCTCCGAGATCCTCAAGATTGTTATGGCCGCCAACTTCACTGCCCTCACCATCTGAAACAATATCGAATGATTGTTCCGTGATAACAAAGAGAACTGAGCTCTCTACCTCGAAGCTTGAGTTTCGCTTCACCATGCAGACGATATGTCAATCTACGACTATTGCCGCAAACTCAAAACCTCACCGATGCTTTGGGCAATGTTGGGCAGCCCATCAGCAACAAGACCATTGTCCTCAATACGCTTTGCAGTCTCAATGAAAAGCGAAATATTTTGCCTATGAAGAAACCCATTCCAACTTTCATTGAGACCTGCTCTGCCCTTATCCTCGAGGAGATCAAGAGCAAAGCCAACCTCTCTCAGGCCACTGCTCTTGTTGCCAACGCCAACTACGGTGCCTCCGGTTCCAACCACTACACTAGGAAGGAGCTATAGTAACACGTCTATGTGCTACTACATATCAATAAAGATGTTACTAGTCTTTGCAGTAACACAATTTTTAAGTGTTCTTATAACCCATGTTACTAGCTAGGTTTGAAGTAACACGTGATAAGTGCTACTACATGTATGAAAATATGTTACTACCTTGCAACACATATCTTATCTATAAGAACACATATTATGTGCTACAACAAACTACCCTGGTAACACAAATATGTGCTACAACAAGCTACCCCAGTAACACATTTTTGGAGCAATAGTAACACCATTGTAATATGAGTAGCAACACACTTTCTTACACCAAAACATTTTGTGGAAACTTATTTTAATATATACACACACACACACAGATCTCGAGAGAGGAAAAAGTAATGATTTTTTCGAAATGACAATTAATTAATTGCAGAATTATTCTTTCACAAGAATCACATATTCCACAAAATTATAATCATCACCAACATTGCATTCCATAGGGAAATATATAAAATATGGTTCACATAATTTTATAACATGCATGACAATCCATTTGAGAAAACAAGTCTTGGGAATAACAACACAAACTTTTCATCCTAGAATGACATAATGATATCTATCTATTCTTCTCAAAATCTTTGCCCGATGATCTATCCATGAGGTGAAACAAGTATGAGATTTCAACCATTAATCTTCCGAACCTGCATGTGGCAAACATTACTTAGCTTTAAGGATACATGAAAAAGTATATATGTAGTATTATACACATATTGAAGGCCAAGCAATCGACATTCTTTTAGCATGGGCATCATCAATTGACTTGCAGCAGTCCAGTGGTCGTTCAAGTGCCTCAATTTTACGCAAAGAGTGATTGATTCTTACTTTCCAAAATTGGTTGCCTAGCTCAACACCACCTACTTTTGTAGATGGATTGCAGCTCAACAAACTAGCATAGGCCACCTGGTCTTTGTTTGGATATTTTGCACTCAAGAGTAATACTGTTGAACCAACCTATATTTATCACTTCATCAATAACTAGCATATAAGGAAATTAGCTGTAACATGAATCCAAACGTAGTGTTTTTTACCTACATTGGTGAAGGTCGTGTCTTCTTTGAAGGCACATGATGTGGAGTCTTGTTTCGAATCACTTGATCTTGTATGTTGTTCATGCAATTTTGGAACTTTTCCTGCTATTGTTCAGTTACTTACAGTGAAATACAGTAAAATTTATTGCATGCTATCAGTATAGATACTCAAAAGTCACACAACAATTTTTCTACTAAAAATATGTATATAAGATGCCATTATTTGGCTATCTTAAAACAATTTCTTTATACACATCGAACTGAAAAGTAGGGAATAGGTTAATTAGTTACTGAAAAAGGAGCAGGTTTGAAGGAAGCATTTTTTAGACTATGAAATATCCTTATTTATTCATAAAGGTAAGCTTGTATTCTAAAATATTCCAAACCTTCCATTATATAGCTGTAATACAGTAGAAATAATTATAATTGAATTAAAGAAAACTGATTTATTAAATTGGATGCATGCAACTCATTATATATGAGGTGTGCAATAAATTTTATTGTTGGTTCTTTAATTCCTTAATCCTCAAACAACCTAGTTAAAATGATATATCTTACTAGTACTGTACAAAGTGATATATCTTACTATTTTCTTGCAAGTGCATCACATCAAATCATTTATCAAAACATTTACCTCTTGCTGTGGAAAAGAACGTGCAGACCATTGCGATGACGGTGCTTCATGACATTGTAATAGTTGTTGATTTGCATAGTTGTCGTGCTAGTTCAATCACAAAATCATCTATCAAATCATTGTAGTATTTATATTGCTTAAAAATGTAGTGTTCCTAAAAAATGCATAAACAGTTCTGCTAACCTTTTCAGTAGAAAAAGACATGTCATCGTCCTCATATCTGTTCTGTTGGTCCAACACTCTTCCATTGTTCTACAGTTAAGTGCACAACCAACATTTAGTATATATTCATATGAAGTATAGAAAAAGATATTAATGCAGTAATAGAATTACCATTGATATATATCCTTGTTCACTCATGGAGTCTTCCAAATCAGCTACATCACACTGAACTCTCTGTAGATTTAAATACAGATAAATATAAAACTTGAAGAGAAATAACATTATATAGAAATAATAACACAAATACCTTTCTTTTATAATGTACTGCTTGTGATTGAGAATTGCTATGATATCCTTTTATTTGATTCACCTGGAAAAGGATATCAGTTTGGAATGAATTTTTATATGAAGGTTAAAGAAAAATCTTTACCTTTGTTGGTTTGTCTTTTTTTTAGAGCGTTTTTGCAGGTTTATTGTTCCCACAGCATGACTTAGTTTAAAGCAATTCTTGAATGAGTAGATCTTGATTCTGCACATGCTCCTTTAACTTCTGCACTTCGTCAATAACATGCACCCCTACTTCTGATGGCGATCCCTCTATAGTAGTGATATTGATGTTCTTGAGACGTTGTGTTGTTTGTCCATAAACATGGCTTGGGACCGGAAGCAGTCCCATCCCATGCACTTGTCCAGGTTTCTCATCACCCAAAATTTGATGTAAGACGTCACCTTTCCATGCAACTCTTCCCTCGTCATCTTGAGCTAATTCTGGTTGTTCATCCATGAGGTTCTCTAACTCAGCCTAACAGTGAAGATAAATCCATGTTCTTTTAGTTAGATCAAATGATAACTTAGTATAGTACAGTAGAAACATTGTGTATATGGCATACCACGTGTTCACTTCTATCTTTAGCCCTTCTTTTGTGAGTTGCTAAGTAGACCATGGCTCTATGTGGCTGCTTCTTTTGAGGATCATCTTGTTTCTGCACAAAATTAGAATGTCCAGAAAATATGATGCAAAACATAGAGGATATATAGCATTGAATAAAACAAGACTACTCACCATATCCTCAGCCCAACGAGCATAGCTCTTTGTTCCTGTTGTATGTGTAGTTTTCATCAAGGTACGACTATTTTTGTTCTTCTCACTAAGGGCTTGCTAGAAAAATGTCTACTATTAATGCATGTAAATGTATGAAATTCAAAATAAAATGGCAATGTAAATATGGTTGCATTGCTATGACCTTTCCTTCTTTTGACTTCCAAACTTTCACAAGTAAAACCCATTGATCAAAATCTACATCTTCCGGACACAGCTTATACAGAGCAGATCTTTTCTTCTTTGCATTAAAGTATGTTTTCTTTAGTGATGCTTTGTATCGCCTCCAATCTCTCCCTGTTGACTTCAGTATCCATTTCTCGCACAAATAAGGGTACAAAAACTTTGTCTGAAATCATTAAGATTTACTGAATCAATGTGCTATTTTCTAAGTTATCACATATATAGTCGTATGCAAATTAGATTCATAACGCCAGTAGGAAAAGCAAGATCAATAGGTGTCTTTTTCTTTGAAGGAAAAGATCAGTAGATATCAAATTAGAGTATATATTCTGTCTACAGATTCTCAGCCATACATATATACCTCTACAAATTGAAGTATTGTTTCAGCTCCACCATCCTTTTTGACCATTCTCCAATCCTTCAAGTTAAGTGGACAATAACCCCCATTTCTTGCTACCGTGCCCAAAAATTTCCCTAAAAGTCCACCTTCTGCTCCAATGGGTTGTCCAAGCTTATTGCATTTAACTACTATTCGATTTCCTACTGGTAGGTCCCAAATATGTGTTAAAGTAGTTCTTCCACGTTTTTTCTCTGTTGCATTCTCACCTGTAAATTAAACAAGAATAGTAATAGTTGATCCAAGGATTTCCACATATCAATCATTTAATTAGTCCATCTGTCTAGCTGGCTTTAACTATCTTAATTGAAGATGTACCTGACATATTCAGAGAACCATTATCTTGCTGCTCGACATGTACCTCATTACCTTCCAATTCCTGTGACTCAAGAACTTCTTCAACTTGGTCCATGAAATGCTCACTGATATCACCATCTCCGTTGCTATAATGAGCACTGCTTTTTACTACATTCAACCTTTTCTTTCTTGCCATTTCACCTAGAAATTGTTGTGAAGTTTCTGAAAATATGACAAAATATGCAGTTAAAAACGGTCTCTATCTAGCTATGATTCTTCCGACACAAAAGGAGATAGCACTTTAAAAAAACAGAGGAGATAGAGGAAACTGAGAAAGGAATTGAACTACACATTGACCTTTATCTCCTTAGAACCCCAGTTCCTCAATTCTTCAAAATAATGTACAAATAACTGAGTGAAAGAAGGAAGCATACACATACATATTTCTCCCAGGAGCAGCAGCCCGCGAAAGGTCTTGATGGTGGGAAGGCAGTTCGTGACTTGTGAGGACCGAGGGGTGAGGAGTGGGGACTTAGGAATTATGACAGGTGATGTCTACGAGGAGCCACTAATGAGTTATGGTGCATGGGAAGTCGAACAGAGAGATTTGCCTGGAAGATTTTACATGCGCACATCGGAAGCACGTACCGCGCGCGGTGTACCACGGCATGGAGGCTTGCGTGTCTGGCTTGGAGCACTCGTAGGGCGTGGGCGCCGGGACGAGTTGTCTAGTCTACGCTGGCGCAGGCGCGCGTAGTGGCGATGGGACGTTGGAGTGTGCCTCCTGCCCTGCTGTGGCGTGGGAGATTTTTTACGGGGTCGAGCTCCCACGTTCCATCCGGTCGTGCGGTCGCGTGCAGTGCCGTGCCGGTGGGCTCCACGGATGGCAATTTGCAAGTCCTGCCCATTTCGATCGATGGCAAAGGGATACCTTTAGCAATCATAGGAGCCCAGCGATCTACTTTGGAGCAACCCGATGTGCTGCTCTTGGCTATGGGGTCAAAATTCTTGAGAAGAATGTGAAATCCAGAGGCAAATCTAGGAGACGCAGATAAATTGTGGGCTAGTTTGAACTGTAGGATACTCCCCAATAATGTGTTGTTGCTTTGCATATTAAGTATTTTCATTCATTTGCCATATTATGGATAACAAAACTCTATTGTGAATTGTACGTGATGGTTTGTAGGTTATGAGTTTTGAGTGGTTCATATCTAGGAGATTACTTTGTTGTGCCTGTTCATATCTAGGAGTTTAGAAATGCTACCAAAACATGAAGCAATTAAGAATTTTGAATTCCATGGAATATCTTATATAGCTTCCAGAACATTGATGAAGCAATATATATTGACGGTCTTTTATCTAGCTTCTGTTTCTTAATTTTGATACATCTGGATCTCTCCTGCTCGTCAGATTTAGAATCTAGACAAGACATTGCCTGCAGCTCATGATCTAATCCTGGCATGGAGACAAAAGCTACTGGATCCCCGTGTCAATCCTCCAGGTTTGATGTCCTCCATGTTTGATAAAAATGATATGAGTTCTTGATTTTAGTTTGTTTTGATTTCTGATTGGAAGTAGATGATGGTTTTCTCATTGTGCTCCATTTGAATAAATGCTACAACTTCTTTTTAACATAGGGAATGGGTGGATTTAGACGCCATTAAGAAGTTACTGCTTCCCCCTAGACCAAGTGATGAATACTTGTCTGGGATATATGGTTTTCTTGACTTTGCATACAGGGGGAGAAGTCCTGTAGCAAAAATCAGATGCCCATGTGTCAAATGTGTTAATAGGTGGTTACTGCAGAGAGATGAAGTCTATAATCATCTAGTTTGTCATAGAATGCTACAAGGATATACAATTTGGGTTTGTCATGGTGAAACTGCAGCATTCATCTCTACTAAAGGGAGTTACAACCAAAAGAAAGAACAGAAACTAATATGCACCAGTTAGTCAAAGATGCTTTTGGAATTATAGATAATGAACTTCCCTTGAATTCTTCTGCCAGCCCAAATTCCTCTGCAACTGGACCGGATTCTGAATCCCAAACTTTCTTTGACTTAATTAGAGAGGCTAGTCAGCCCTAATGGGAAGGATGTGAACTTTCAAAACTGTCATTTCTTGTACTTTTGTTTCATGCAAAATCTATTAACAAGTGGAGTAATAAATCATTAAATGATTTGCTGGCGATCTTGCAACAAGCAATCCCTAATGGTAAGAATATACCTAGAACATTTTCTGAGGCTAAAAAGATAATTGGAAAGCTTGAGCTTAATTATGAGAAAATTGATGTTTGCCCAAATAATTGCCAACTGTACCGGAAAGACAAGGCAAATGACGACTTTTGTTCCAAGTGTGGAACTTCAAGGTGGAAAAATAAAAAGGATAATACTAAATTGACTATCAAGGAAAGAAAGAAAGCAACCCCAAGGAAGGTGTTACGATACTTTCCAATTAAACCCAGGCTTAAGAGACTTTTTATGCACAAAGAAACAGCTATAGCAATGAGATGGCATGACGAGGGACGCACAAAGGATGGAGCATTACGTCATCCAGCTGATTCAGCGGCATGGAAGGCAATTGATTCTAGGTATCCTGACTTTGCATCAGATTCTCGAAATATTAGATTTGGAATGGCTAGTGATGGTTTCAATCCATTTGGGATGATGAGTTCAAGTTATAGTTGCTGGCCTATTGTCTTAGTACCTTATAATCTCCCTCCATGGTTATGCATGAAAGCTTCTTCTCTTATGCTTACACTAATAATTCCTGGCCCGTCTTACCCTGGAAAAGATTTTCATGTATTTGCTGAGCCAGTTTATGAAGAACTATCTGAGTTATTTGAGTTTGGGACACCCACTTATGACGCGTCTCGAGATGAGATGTTTCAACTTCGTGCTGTCATATTGTCCACTGTGAGTGACTATCCTGGGCTTGCAATATTTGCAGGATATAGTGTTAACAGTGAGTCTGCTTGTATGCCATGTGGTGAAGAAACTTGCTCTAAACGCTTAAAACATGGGCACAAGTACTGTTTTATGGGCCATCGTCAATTTCTACCTTTAGATCATGAATTCCGTTATGATGATATCTCTTTTGATGGAAATGAAGAACATAGGCCAGAGCCTATTGCATATTCTCAAATTTCAATTCTACAAAAGATAAAAGCAATTCCAAATTTTGAGAAGTCAAAAACTTGGAAGTGTGTTAGTGGTCTATTTTCTTTGCCTTACTGGGATTTTAATTTGCTCCGTCATAATCTTGATATAATGCATATTGAGAAGAATGTTTGTGATAATATATGTGGGACACTTTTAGGATTGGAGGGCAAGTCTAAGGATAATTTACAAGCAAGACTAGACCTGCAAGAAATGAACATTAGACCAGAGCTGCATCCCCAAAAACGTGCTAATAACAAGTATTACTTACCCCCTATATCCTATACCATGTCCAAAAAGGAGAAAGAACAATTTTGTAGAGTACTTTATGACATAAAGGTTCCAGATGGCTATTCAGGAAATATCTCAAGATGCGTAAATGTTGCCCAAGGAAAAATTTTTGGCCTTAAAAGTCATGACTGCCACATTCTAATACAACAACTGCTGCCTGTTGCTCTACGAGGTGTACTTCCAGATAATGTCATATCTGTTTTATTTGATTTATGTGGGTACTTTAGAGAACTGAATGCAAAAGTACTTTATATAAATGAGCTTGAGAAGTTGGAGGACAGAATTAAAATGACATTATGCCGTATGGAGATGATATTTCCACCAGGATTTTTCACTGTTATGGTACATTTGGTTATTCATTTAGCAAATGAGGCAAAAATAGGAGGTCCTGTGTGTTATCGTTCTATGTACTTTGTGGAAAGGTATTTCTCCCTAACAAAGATAAGGTTGTATTTGTTTCGTATTGCAGCACTAGATATTTAACAGATTTCATTTTTCTCGCTTTGTGTTTATGTAGGTACCTTTGTGTGTTGAAGTCATATGTGCGTAACAAAGCTCATCCGGAGGGATCAATAGCTGAAGCATATTTGGCAGATGAGTGCATGACATTTTGTTCACGATATGTTGAAGGTTTTGAAACCAAGCATAACCGTCCTTCAAGGAATGATGATACCCATGAATCAGTTTGCCATCCTAATGTGACACAAGGGTCAACAATATTTTCTCATGTTGGAAAACCACTTGGAAAGCCCAGAAGTTATGTTATAAGGGGTCTAGCTAAAGTACAAGCACATCGATATGTGCTGTTCAATTGTCCGGATGTTAATAAATTCCTGAGGTATTACTTGCAGCTTATAGCATCTTTGTTTATTTATCCTTTGCATGACTTCAATTTTGATTATAAATTATTATGCAGAGCTCATGCTGATCAGCTTGCTAGTAAAAATCCTCGATATTGTGTCAACACAAAAAATATTGAGCGTGTGCAAAATGAGAAGTTCCATGACTGGTTTAGAGCTCATGTAAGTACCCATTTTCACGTCTTTAGCTTATACTACTCAAGTCATAATCTAAATGAGTTCTCACTATATAGATAATGGATTTGGAGCGGAAAAATGGTTTATGCAGTATCAAAGAAGATGTTAGATGGCTAGCTCGTGGCCCACTTGATGCAGCAAAAAGATATTGTGCTTTTAACACCCAGGGCTTCAGATTTAGGCCTAAACGTTTGGATAGAGTGACACAAAATAGTGGAGTGGTGCTAACTGCTAAAACATCTAGCTATGCTAAAGCAAATGATGCAAATCCAATTTTAGGTGATGTTACATACTATGGGAGGGTAATCGATATCATCGAGCTCAATTACTCTGGAAAATTTTCTGTAGTACTTTTTAAATGTGAATGGGTCGATGTTATTTCTGGAAAAGGAATTAAAAAGGACAAATATGGCTACACACTTGTCAACTTCTCACATCTTATACATACCGGAGAAAAGATTGAGCATGAGCCTTTTATTCTTCCTAACCAAGCTGATCAGGTGTTTTATGTGGAGGACCCAACAAACCCAGGGTGGTCTGTAGTAATGAAAATGAAGCCCAGAGATATATATGACACCGACAATGAGGAATGGATAGATGATATAGAAGCTGAGCCTTTCCATGTTTCACACCTTGGGGAAATGTTCAATAATGCAAAGAATCAACACTGGGTTAGGACAGATGTTGAGGGGACAACAGTTGATGCTAATAATAATGGATTTGACACTGAAACATAGTAGAGAGCAATAATTGCATAATTTGTTTGCTCCATTCAAGGTATGTGTATTTTCAGTGCAGCAGTACATGATAATTCTTTAATTAGTCTCATCTCAAGCCTAGCTTTCTTATATTGAAAGGTGTATTTGTAATGCATAATTCCACCTGAAACTCTTATATGGAAGATGTTATTAAAATTGTGTCAACTACTCTTTCTATTTCTATACCATGATTTGAAATTTTTATATTGTAGTATTTATGCTCACTGGTACCTTATGCATGAACATTCTTCATGCTGATACAGGGGCATACATATGAGACACAAATTTATTCTGAATAGAATCATTTATTTCAATGCCACAAGCCAATCTGTCTTAACTTGAATACAGCAAGGGAAACACTTGCTGTTATCCAATCTGTGTTTCTAGTTGACATCAAGATCAGTTTGAATGCATTGAGTTGTATGAGTAACAAGTCATGGCTTTTTTCTACTTTACTTTAATTAACACCAAAACATAACTCTATAACTCTATTGTTCTTTTTAAATACAATTAAACTGAGCACTGTTTTTCTTTTCAAGAGAGTAAAATGGATGCTCAGTCTGTGCGAACCAACATGCACCAAAAAGGATTAAACCCATGAGGTGTTTGAGCAAATCTGTAGAGATGGCATCGGTTCTCCATTATTGGCAAGGCATTTATTGATGCTTCGTATGCACCCTTTAATTGTTGAGGGCTTGCTTCATGTGATGATGCTTGGATGCAAAGCTTCTTAATGCGCAGCGATTTTAACCTCAATGTTAGATTGCTACTGGTGATGTTTTGGAATATTGGTAGCTGATTAAATGATTTTCAGACTGCTTCAATCGATGTCATCGATTATTTTTTGCTCACCTAGTTGCAGTAGTTAATTTTTTGGCATGTACTGTTGCCAAAGTCCCATTTTTATTTCCTTTTATCCCTCTAGCTTTGGTCTAGTTTTATTGAACTCATTTGGACTGTACATTCGTGGCCTGGGTACATGTTATCTGAGAGAGGAAAATTTCTGTTATCCAATGAATGCTTGTTCTTAAAGGATGTTCCAGGTTAACTACTTATGGGAAAATATAAATGCGATTAGAAAAGCTTGTCTGAATGTTGCGTACACACTTATATAATGTCTAATTATTTTGGACTATATGAATTTATAAATCTGGATTATTTTGTATGATGAACATGTTAGAACGTTTCGTCACAATTAAATTTTCAACTTTGCAAATAAATCTACCTTGTGGTTCTACAACCTGGAAACAGATTTTCTAACATGAAAAATAGCAGCGAGTTTCCACATATATTTATCTCCGCTTTACTAAATGTCTGGCATGTTTCCAAACCAAAAGCTAGGCTGCAGTTTTTTGTTTTAAAGGACAAAATTAGTGTAAATTTAAGAATTTCTACCTTTGCCCCCTCCAATTTCTATTAAATAAGATCAATATCTTCAATCTAGCAGTGGTGTTGTTTGTACAATCTATCAATGTTAGATAAGGTTATCCCTAGAGTAGCAAGTAACACATGTCTGTAAAACATATATTATATGTTACCAAATGGCTTTGTAACACATGTTTATGTTGCTGCACTATATGCTTGTAACACGTTTATTGATCATATTGAGTATGTGTTATAGAGTCTCCTGGGACACAAAGTATGTGTTGCTGAGTTTTTTTCCCTGTAACATAAATTGTATTGTGTTACAGTCAAGTGTTACCATACCCATGTTCTGTTGTAGTGAACACCGACAACAAGAATAATACCTGGAGTGGTGTAACATCCCTGATTTTCGAGCTTTTAAAAGAATTTTGTCAAGAAATGGTTTTATAAAATTTTCCTAATTTTCCAAAATCAATTAAAGCTTAAAGTGATTTTTTTAGAAATTTAAAATTATTTAATCTAAGTAAAGTAAACATAAAATAATTAAAAAATATTTGAGCTCCTGGCAGTCCAAAGTATTTTCTAGAATTTTCCTAGAATTTTTTATTGTATTTGCTATTTATTTGGCCTTACTTGAATTTTTGCATATTTCTTAAAAGGAAAGACTAATTTAATCCACTGGAAAAAGTTTTGGGCTAAATCCTGCTTGCCACCCTAGCCCTTCTCTTCTTCTCTCTCCAGCCCGGTCTGGCTCTACCATGCCAGCATGCTTTCTTCTGGCCCTTCTCCTTTTTCTCTCTTGATCTGGCCCAACACCACCTGCCTGCCCACTTTCTTTCTTCCCTTCCCTGGCCCAGCCCACTGAGCTGACCCATCGATCCCTCTCTTCCTCTCTCTCTCTCTCTCTCTCTCTGCCGCTTGGGCTCACTTGCCAGCGGAGTGTCGCCCATGTTCTTCGTACTCCTTGAGTCCATCCTTCGCACGACACCGACGCCACCCTGGTTCAGAGTCTGACCACCACATGCCTTCATTGCCTTTAAATAACACCTATTGCTCACATCAAAGGACTCACCTCGACCCTCTCTCTCCAATCCCTTGCACGCTTATCCTGGTTGCCCTACCATCTCGTCGAATCAAAACTTGGAGTCTTTGTCATCATAATACCTTACCCACGGTGAGTCTTTGTCCCTATCCATGCCATCGTCGGATTCATTGCTTCGTGTTCCATCCGATGCTCACCTCACCTTCGCCAGGGAGCCTTTGTTCCTATGTCGCACTGTGAAGCCAAACTTTGTCATGGCCGCCATGGTCGTAGTCGTCACCAATGCTTCTCTGAAGACCATTGGTCCCTATGCTTTGCCCAGCCAGCATCGCTAGAAGCCCAGGATCTCGATGCGCACCCTCCTGAACCAAATCAAGTTGAGTTTGTCAGATTCATTGCTGCCCGTGGTGTCACCGTCGACGTCCTTGCCAACCCCACTTGCTATATTCGAACCATTGGATGTGTTCATCGTGGCTTGAGGATGCTAGCGATGACCTTGCTGACCTGCCGCTCGCCATCGTTTGCCATCACCAACAATGAAAATCCATCACCGTAGATCTAGCCATGTCACCTGACCATGTGCTTGTCCATGTCATTGCATCGTCCAATGTGGTTGCCACCTGTGTCCACTACGTAAGTGCCATGCTGTCACTGATCTGCCACATATGCCAAGCTGGCCTTGCCACATCAGCACTCCATGTAGGTCACCACATCAGTGCCACCTCATCAATGCTAGACCACGTGTCGACCATGTCAACTACCACGTCAGCGCATAATAGCCACATCATTGCACTGAAGCATTGTTGCATAGACTGAGTCCATGATAGACTAGCCCTAGTCCATGAGCTCAGTCCACAGGACAATAAACTCTAGCCACAGAGTAACTTTTTTCTTTTCCCTGAATTTCCCAATCGATTCAATTTCCAAGAGCCCGTTTTCTCTCATACGAACTCCGATCGGGCCTGTTCTAGTCTCTAAATTCAAATATCTACTTTATGGTGAATTTTATTTAATTTTTGGAGTTTGTTTGTTCTCTATTTTAGTTTTTATTTGGATTTTATCTCTCATTGCGAGTAGACTTTGACACATTGGAATCGTTCGTCGAGCAAGGAGAAGAAGTAGTGCAAGATTAAGATTTCGTCAAAGGCAAGTTGTACAACCTTGATCATGTTGGACCTAGTTTTTGCAAAATTATTTTGCATTTAAATTATCTTGCATTTCTATTTATTAAAAATACCCAGGATGAAGTTATCGTTCAGTTGATATCCATCCACCTTGTGCAATTGTATGCCATGATTCATTATCACCCTAGGATGGTTAATATTAGTTGGTCAATACTATAAAACCAACAAGGGTTGGTTTAGATTGCTTAACCATGTTGTGTTAGTGACATCATTTTGGAATATCAAATTTATACCAACTAATGATATATGAAATTGCTTTGTGAATGGCTATGTGCACCGTGTGTTATCGTTGATGGCATGTGTTGTACTTTAAAGTCAACGGGTGGATAAATAATTTAGACTAGGGCGATTGAAAAAATTGTGTGCTCATGATATTGCAAGCTTTATGAATCAGTGTTTAGTTAGAGAATTGGCAAGTATCACCCTGGTCAGTTAAGAACTTAACTTTGTGTGCCATTGAACTGAGCCACATCATACAACACATGAAGTGCCTAGCTCAATAAGTTAGTGAGTTCTGGTATTAACTCCTCAGGTGGAAGGTGTGGATGCATCTTATGGATAGTGTACCATTTACAAATCCAACATTGAGCTTTGGGCCTACTTGCATATGTTGGGATGAAGCTGCCAAGTTTAAACTCAACGGGAGGGGCCAATATTGCGGCAAAGTTTCTAAAAGGCTTTGTTACAATCATCTTAGTTGCACGCTGGAAGAAGCGTGTCATTGGTCGACACTATGAGTTGATCATATCGTGTGAAAAAAGTTATACAAACTCTGCATAGTGTTGATGAAACTATTCGAATAGTCATGTCCGTGGTCATGGACATGCTCAGGAATTTTACACGAGGGTTAGATTGTCATAAACAAAATTGGGAAGGAAAAGCTATGAGAAACTGATGGATGAGCTATGTGCGATAATTTTTACCTTTATTATCATCATTGTTGTTTTTATTAAGTTATTCTTTCAATCTATTTATTGTATTTGCAATTCAAATTTAGCTTATGCAAAAATAGCTAGGATAGCCATTTCTTTTGTGATAAGACTTGCATATGTATATTGCATTCTGTGTTCACAACTTACAGAGTATTCCATGTGCTCATCCTTGCTATATATAATGTTGCTTAGTTGTTGGAGGTCAATGTCACGTCGCCATTGATGAGCTATTTTCTGAAGAGAATCCTGAAGATCATGGAAACTAGGTCACGCTACGTACCCTAGCCAGATTGCATGTGGGCATATGGATGGGCTACATTCGAAGTTATCTTTATTTTTTTGTTGCTGTTATTCTTCATAGTTAAGCCCTGCGAGGTCAATAAATGTAAACTCTGACCATAAAGTCGTAACTCAGTTCCTTAATAATATTTGTTATTTTCTTAGTTATTTATGTATATAGATGATATTATATCAATGTTGCCACTGTATGCACTAGCGTGATCCTAGACTAGTGTAGTATACACAGAGTGTCCAGATTTGCATATTTGGGTTCCGACAAGCAGCAGCAACAACACTTACAGCAACAATGGTGGCGCCAACTACTCCAGCAACAACCATCACTCTCATTGAAACCACGATAACAATGGAAATATGGCAACAGCAATCAGCGCCACTTCCCCAACAATGGCCCCTAGCCATTGGTCTTCAATCCATGGACCAACAATGTGCAAATGTGGTCGTTCCAATCACAACTGTCTTAGCGCCTAGCTACAGGGCTTCTTGGCCTGCGACCATCTCCTCTGGCCCCACATGCATTTGTAGCCTTGCTGCCCCAGCAGCCATCACTACCCACACCACCTGAGCAATCTACTGTTCAAGTGTCGTGGTAGGTACCCCTTCCCTATCATTTGCCACATCGTTGTGGGACCAGCAGTCATTGGCAAGTGCCTTCAACACTATGATGTTGATGCCTCCGTCCAGCGACAACTGGTACATGGATTCAAACGCCTCCACTCACATCACAGTCGATCCTGGTAATCTCCTTTTCACCCACCCTCCCAGCCCCTCCATCGGCCACACGTCCTTCTCTACCACTTTCCATCCTTTTCATCTCAACAATGTTCTTATCACTCCAAACATTGTGAAGAACCTTATTTTCATCCGCCCATTCACTTCTGATAATCATTGTTCTATTGAATTTGATCCCTATGGTATTTTCTGTGAAAGATCTTCAAACCAAGAACGAGATTGTCAGGTGCAATAGTTTTGGGGCAGCTGTATCCTTTTTTATTCCCACCGCCGACCCACGTCGCCTTCGCCACCAGCACGATGTCGGCCACTCTCTGGTACCCATGCCTTGGGCATCTTGGTCATCGCAGCCTCTCCCGTCTAGCTAGTTATCTTTCTCTACTGTGTAATAAACTAGTGCCAGAACTTCAATTTGTCATACTTGTTAACTCGGTTGCCACGTTTGGCTACCATTTGCTTCTTCTACTTCTCGTACAAGCAAAATCTTTGATTTGGTATATTACGACTTGTGGATATCTTCTATCTATAGTGTTTCTTGCTTTAAGTATTATCTTGTCATCTGTGATGATTTTGGCCACTATCTATGGACCTTTCCTCTATGCCTCAAGTCTGATGTATTTTCTACTCTCACTAACATTTTTGCCTACGCTCGCACCCAATTTGACACGAGTGTCAAAAGTTTGCAATGCGATAATGGTGGTGAGTTTGACAACGCTAATGCCCGCATGTTCTTCCTTGCTAATGGCAGTAGCCTCCGTATCTCTTGCCCCAACACATCTAGCCCCTCATTTGGTCTCTTGTGTTTTCCTTGGATATCCTTCTAATCACAAAGGGTATCGCTATCTTGATCTCTTCACAAACCGCATTATCATATCTCGTCATGTCATATTCGATGGATCCTCTTTTCCTTTGCCAAGTTGCCTTCCCCACATCATGCTTCTGATTTTGATTTCCCGGATGACATCTCCATTGCTTTGTCCTACTTGCCTCCTATTTCTATTCCGGTTGTCATACCTCCTGCTGCGACGGTGTCACTCCCATCTCAGGAACTCTCACTAGGAGTATTACTAGATCTACAAGCTAAACATAAAAGAGGGAACTAACCCCTCCCCCCTCACGATGCCTATCGATGAGACGCTAGAGGCAGGGAGGGAGAGGAGTCAAGAGAAGAGAAGAAAGGGGAGGTGCTAGAGGCTGAAGTCTCTCCAGAGCAAGGACTTGCGGGGTGGTGCTAGTGACCTAAGTTTGTGTCCGGTCCTCAAGAGTCAGGACTAGGGATTTGGTTACTAGCTGGTAACCAGATTTCTCGGCTGGGATATGTTATGTATTTTTCAACATCTAGTTCATATCCACGGTTTTTCAACTTTGTCACAAAAATGCAAATTTTGAAATTTGGCCGATTACCAGGCTGAGATTTCCAATTGCCCTTGATAACCGGAATTCCCTGTCCCCGGTTGCCAAACGGCCCAAATAGGCTCAAAGGAATGACACTACATCAACATGGCATGGGGCTTCGGTTCTCAGATTCATCCCCGGACCAGAAGCGCGTCTCATATCCCAGACTTTTCTCCCTCTTTCCTCCTCGCCGGCGGCCACCATGTCCATCCCCGGAAACGGCCACCTCCCCGCCTCCACCGACCTCTCCGACCACTCCTCCGCCTCAGACTCCGAAGCCGACTACCGCCCCATCTCTGGCGCCGCCTCCGACTCCGACACCGACCCCGATCCCGATTCCGACCTCGCATCTCACCACCGCCTCGACGACGCGATCGGCAACGGAATCTCCGCCCTGGATCTCGCCTCTGACGACGAGGAGGAGGACGAGGAGGCGGACATGGAGGACCTGAGGCTGGGGGAGGCGGCTGCGCGGGCGTTCTCGGAGGACGAGCGGCGGCGCCGCGCCCCGCTGCCCGCGGGCGCCGCGGCGCGGATCGTGGACGCGATGCGGGGCGTGGCGTTCCCCGTTGCGCCGCCTCCGTGGGCGGGCAGCGTCCCCGAGGACCAGTGGCTCGACCGCCTCCGCTCCCTCCGCGGCGGCCCCAGCGCCGGCCACCCCAACTAAACAGAGACAAGGGGTTGCTGCTGCTTAGAATACAAATGCGAACCTGTGGCCTGCCTTGTACGGAACACTCCTCTCGTTTGCTTAGTTCCTCTGAAGTTGCTGCTGTTACCGCTCCGGAATTCGTGTGCAAATAATTAGCAACAATAAGACCAGCGTTTGTCAATTGTAATCTTGGTCTTTCACGAGCGTGCTTGTGCCTTGATTGACTCCATCCTAGTGTAGCTTCTGTTGCGCTCCCTGCTCCTGGCCACCACACCCTCGACGATGCTGTGTTCTTACCCTCCGTCCTCCCGTCGTGGTTCGTCCCTGCCGTCGGACCCGCCGCCGCTCGCCGCGCACCGTCCGCAACCACTTGATCTGCGCCGCTTCCCATGTCCGTCACCCCGATGGGAGGGACAAGAGGAGCTTTTCAGAATAGGGTACGCTGCTACTGCTACTCGATCGATCTTGAATTCTTTCTCTTGGATTTTGCTGCTACTCGATGATCCCTAGAGGCTGTTGCTGCTACTCGATTTGGGTTTATTTTTAGACCGATTTGGATGATTTATGGGGAGTAACGAAATGGGGCAAGAGAACCAGATTATCCAGAGAATCACTAGTAAGAGCAACTCCAGCAGTAGCCCTCAAAACAGGGCCCCTACTTTTTATTTGAGGGCTCTCCCTACTTTTGAGGGCTCTGTTTTTTGGGCTACACTCCAGCAGGAGCCCTCAAAACAGAACCCTCAAATTCATTCTTAGAGGGGATGACATATAGGACCCACCCTCATCCTCATCCTACTTTTGAGGACCGAGAGGCAAAAAAACTCACTTCAGCAGGGCCCCTACTTGACCCCTCAAAAGTAGGGGCTCGCTCCAGACCCCAGGAATGAGGGCTCGAGGGGGAGATTTGAGGGCCCCCTACTTTTGAGGGCTCAAGTAGGAGCCCTGCTGGAGTGAGTTTTTTGCCCCTCGGCCCTCAAAAGTAGGATGAGGGCTCAAGTAGGGGCCCTGCTGGAGTTGCTCTAAGATATGTTTGATATAGTTGTGGTTTATGATTTTTGGTTGAAATTCTTGTATTTTATCTGTTTATGACAGATATTATGAATAGAAATATTTACTTGCAATTTTGGTTGATACAGATATTGAGCTTTTAACGTATACTACAGTTAACTTGTATACCCCATCTTGAGAAAATATTTCGTTTAATAGTTAGGTACTGTAACAAAAGTTAAAAGCCGTTTTTAGAAGCCATTAAAAAATACGCCCTATGGCTAATAACTTTTAGTTATAGCTTATGGCTTTTAGGTTATTCGTGAGAGAGAATACAGAGTAATAGAAATTCGAGTGCGATTTTGGTCGATATAAATGAAGTTACTATAGTGTAAACTATAATCAACTTGTAGACCCTATTTTGAAAAAAACACTTCTTTTGAAAGCTATTTACTGTAGCAAAAGTTAAAAGCCGATTTTAAAAGCCACAAAAATAGGCCCAAAATTTGATGTTTGGGCATTTTTGGCCCTGTGCAGCACAACAATACCAGAAATAACGTTCTGTTGTATGCAACGTTATTTCTGGCCCCCTCCTCAAGCGCGGGGCTCCGCTCGGTCGATGCGTGTGCAGTCCCGTGCCCTAGCATCGTAGCATCCAAGTCATGCAATTCAGGAGTGTATGATTCCCGCATTGCGCTCCTCTCTTCCTGAACCTTAGCACCACTTCAATGAGCAATCACCGCTACTCGAGGTCACCCCCGCCTTTGCCGACACCCATGTGAGCTTCACCATACCTGGAGATCACTGTTGACCACTTTGTGAAGCTCGGGCACCGTTGAACTCCCCAACCACCGGAGCCAAAGTGCTGCCGCCACCCTCTCCTCATAGCTCACGACCACGGTCGCACACAATCGTAGCTGCTCCGACCACGGTTGTTCGATCACAGTCGCCTTCGACCACTGCCTCCCTCGATCACCTCAGCTTTTGACCACCTCCGCTTTCAACCGCAACCGCTTTCAACCACCACCGCTTTCGAGCACA
The DNA here is from genome assembly GCA_017311315.1 of Dendrocalamus latiflorus. Classification (NCBI taxonomy): domain Eukaryota; kingdom Viridiplantae; phylum Streptophyta; class Magnoliopsida; order Poales; family Poaceae; genus Dendrocalamus; species Dendrocalamus latiflorus. The sequence continues at coordinate 30,795,754 of CM029664.1, forward strand.
CCCATGTTCGACCACTACCTATTCGACCACTACCTTGCTCGACTACTGCCGTATTCGACCACGGTAGTCTTTTTATCACATACAGCCTTAGACCACTGCTGGTTTTGTTAGAATCATGTGCTCGCGGTTCGCATGACTCGGGTGCTACGGTACTGCGGTGTGGGACTGCGCACACGTCGGTCGGTCGGAGTCCCGCACTCAGGGAGGGGCCAACAATGCAATTGCATATATCCGGAGACTACTTATGATATTGCTGTGCTGCATAGGTCAAAAATTCCCAAAATTCGCAAATTTTGTGTCCGTAATAAATTTGTGATTATCTGCATCTTCTTTTAGTGGGGTTTTTAAAAAAATAACAAAGGGCAATTTGGTCCAACAAATATTTAATCCCAATCCAAAACCCAACGTATCCAAACGTGGCAATGGTACTAAAATTTCATATCCCTATCCCAAATCCACCGCTTCATATACCATCTTTCGTTCCTATCACAATCCCACCGTGCATCCAAACACCACCCACGTGATACCCAAGTTCCTCATTTATTTGTACTACATGGACATAAGGAGTGAAATCTTATGCAGATGTTAACTAGATTAGAAACAAAGTACTAGAATCGTAGTGGGAAAGATAACTGAACTTCATGGAGTGCGAAACTAAGTACACGAGCTGTTAGTAGTTGGAATTTAGAGCCAGAACTTTGTCAATGTTTATGCTACAACTTGTTTTTATCTCTGATTGTTTATGCCTCGGTTTCTAAGGACACGTTCATATTAGTTTTTGACTTCATACGAACAGTAATAAATAATAAAGAAACATGTAGCAAGACACTTGTGTATGATTTTGGCCAATATAAATGAAGTGTCTGTTCTTTTTGGCTGAGACTTATGGCTTCTGATTTTTGGGCTATTCGTGCGAGAGATTATAGAGTAACAAAAACTCACGTGCGGTTTTTGCCGCTATAAATGAAGTCGGTATAGTATGTATTACAATTAACTAGTAGACCACATCTTGAAAAAAACACTCCATTTAAAAGCTAGTTGCTGTAGAAAAGTCAAAAGCAGAAACCAAAAGCAGAAAAAGAACAGGGCCGAAGTCACTATAGTATGTACTATAATTGACTAGTAAACACTGTCTTAAAAATACACTCCATTTGAAAGCTGGGTATTATAAAAAAGTTATTTACTGTAGAAAAGCAGCTTTTAGAAGCCAATATGAACATGAGAGTAGTTCAAACGGCAAGCTTCTACGTAAGCAACACTACTTGACACTCCATGGATGCCACCAAATTTATTATATTATTAAAGCAAAGGCAGAAGGAGCCACCACGTTCGCTCTTAAAAAGGTAGAAATTCAAATGTTAATTGGACAAAAAAGAGAAAGATCTACACCGTTGATCATAGTGGGTCCAAATTATAACGGTCTAGATTAAAAGAAAGAGTTCATATCAAGTACAACCCAAATAATAACTAAAATTTTGAATAAACAACAAATAAAACTAGTAATTTAATTTCCATGTGAATTCCTAAGTAAAATATCTAAATAAAATAATTCAAAATAAAAATTTAACAAAAAAAATTAGCAAATGAATTTGTATATGAATTCTAAGAAAAATAACTGAAATCCTGAATAAAAATAAAATAAAAATTGGCAATTGGATTTGCATATGAATTCCAAAGTAAAATCTCTAAATAACTGTAAATCTGATAAAAAATTAAAACAAAAATTGGCAGTTGGATTTGCATATGAATTCCAACTAAAAAATTGAAATAGATAAAAAACTAAAATTTGTAATTTAATTTCCATACAATTTCGAAGTAAAAACCTCAAATTAGAAAAATAGAATAAACTATATAAAATTAACAAATTGTTTTCCACATGAATTACTAAGTAAAATCCCTAAATAACTACAATTCCAAATGAAAATAAAGAAAAAAATTAGCAATTGGATTTGTATACAAATTTTAACAAAAAATAATTGAAATTTAGAGTAAAAATAAAAGAAATTTTCAATTTGATTTTCATGCAATTGCAAAGTAAAATCCCTAAATAACTACAATTGAAAATAATTTAAATAAAATTAGCAATCTAATTTGTATACGACCTCCAATAAAAAAATAAATTTTTTAGTAAAAATAAAAGTTATAACAAGGATATCATGAATAGTATCAGAAAAGACCACAAAACGGTACAATGGTGTCAATTTATCTGACAAGAAGACATGACCCATTAGGAGACGAAGAGCAGAGGCGATGGCAGGGGAGATGAGGACAATGTCATGCTGCCTACTTAGCCATCCGACAAGGAAAATGTCATAGTACTAGCCAAAGTTGTTGAGGAAAACTGCTAGTGTCAAAGAAGTCAAGGGCCACGACGACGAGTGGTTAGCATCAAAATTATTGAAGTCAATGTCTAAATAAGCTTAATAATGGAAAAGCTTCGATGGAGAGGAGAAGAAGCTTTTCATTAAATATAAGCTATAACGATTTTATCTCATCAGTTAGCTACAAGTGTACCATCATTGGTGAGGATGACATCATCAATAATGGCTAGAAGATTCTTCATATCGTTAGACAACAACTAAAGTAGATATGCTAGCATCAGTAAAAATACGAAGTCATCATGGTTAGTAAGGAAACCATAACATTGAGGTGGCCAATGTCGAATAAGACGAGCGATCGATATAAGAGAAGAGAGACATTAAACACGTATAACATCATGCATGTGTATATCCATGCATGCACCTGTACAAATAGAGCACAGACATACAGAAGCAGAGATAGTGCAACCATAGGGAATATGCTTAGGGCCACACACGAAAGCGTGACCAGTATCCTTGGTAGGAATCAACGACAGTTGTACATTTTATGCATGTTTGATGTTGCAACTGTTAGCATTAAGCAATAATTAGAGAAAAATAGAAGATAACTATGTGGTAGAGTATTGTCTTAGAATAGATAGTAGGGAATAGATTGTATTAAAATAGGTAACAGCTAAGAGGGACCTAATCAAGAATTGGACGCATTGTTGGAGGTTGAGGTAGAAAAATTGTAGTGGTGAGAAGTGATACAAGACACATGGTTCAATAGGTAGCCAGCGTGTGAGGGATTATAAATTTAAGGTAGGTCACCCATAGTGCATCGGTGTATGCGTGAGCTATATACTCTAATACCATGTAAACTAATAAGATAATTTGTCACACATATAATGAACTTATTGCTTTCAGATTAAATAGAGGTACATATGTATGTTTACATTTTTTTGAAAGAAATAACTAATAAAGGAAGAATAGGGACATGCAGCTACATTATCCATGCATAATGGAGAGTGCTTACGTTTTTAAAAATCTTAACAACTTAGTATGCTCAATTATTTTCTTCTATTAAGCTCATACTTCAATTACATTTTTCAAGTTATATTTTCTTTCAAGATTCTATTATCATTTATAATGTGTTGTAGGGGTGGCCCCCACCTAAGCCCAGCAGGCCTGTTAGACGGTTGTAAGGCCCAAAATAGGACGTGTGTAATGACTTAAATACCCCTGAAGGGGATGTGCATGTGTAAGGGTACAACTGTAAAAACACTCCCCCATGTGTGTATATATATATGATACAGGCCATGGGGGGAAACCCTAAGCCATCACTCACCTAACTCTCCACTACCACACATCTCTCTCTCTGTTTGGTCTGTAACCACAACAGTTGGCGCCGTCCGTGGGGAGGACAGGAGCAAGCCTCAAGATCCGAAGAGGGATGGCACCAAAAAAGGCTTTATCATCGGCGGCGAAGGGGAAGAAGGCAGCCGTGGAGGAGCGTCGCATCGGCACCCGGGCTTCGGCATCGGCTGTTGTAGGCGCAGGCGCGGTAGCCGCAGACAACGCCAACATCGCTGCGACGTCCAACCCCGCTAACATCGCTGTGTCGACCGGCCCCGCCACCACCACTGCGACGACCGACCCCGCCAACATCGCTGCGTCGATCGGACTTGGAGGGTGCAGGAGCCGGGGGCGAAGAGTCCGCGGGCGGTGGCTTGGATGGAGAGCGCGCCACGGGCCGCCAGGAGGAGGTGGTCTCGACGCCCGCGACGATCGCCGGCATAGAGCCAGGGTTGGCTGGCGGTGCCCTCGAGGTGTTCTCGACGCCTGCGGCGGTCGCCGGCGCAGAGCCAGGGCAGGCCGGCGGTGCCCTCCGCGTGGAGCCCTTGCCTGCGACCGCGATGATGCCGGGCCCCGCCACCATCGCTGCAGCGATGGGCCCCGCCCCCACTGCCGTGGTCACGGGCGTCGCGACGGCTGCTGGCAGCGCCGAGCGTGTGGTTGGGGGTAGTCACGTTGCCGCAGCCGGCAACCTGGGGGCTCGGGAGGTGGTCGCTGCCGCTCCAACCAGTCCGCTAGGCGCATCGGTGGCCCTAGCTACATCCACGGTGGAGAACGCCCTGCTGGAAACCCAAAGCGCATTCCAGCGGGAGCTGGGGGACCTCCGCGGGGCTGTCCGGGACATGCAAGAGGCTCAGAGCCAGCAGACCCCACCGGTGGTCGAGCCAGAGCCCACGCCGGAGAGGACGTCCAGCCGCGATGCCCCCACGTCCAGCCGCGTGTCGCTGCGGCGTGTCGTTCCGGAGTCCCCACTCTCGGCGGGTCTACAGCAGGCGGCATGGCCGAAGGACTTCAAGTTCCCCAGCGTCATCGAATCGTACAAAGACGACACGGACCCTCGGGAGTTCGTGCGCGTGTACGAAACCGCAATCGAGGCGACGAGCGGAGATGACACCATGAAGGCGAAGGGACTCACCCTCGTGTTGCAAGGAGTGGCGCTTTCTTGGTTCTTTACCATAGAACCAAACTCCATCTACGCGTGGGAGCAGATCCGCGACCGCCTTTACAACAACTTCCAGGGGAACTACGTCGAGCGGGTCGATGCGGATCAGCTCTTCGCAGTAAAGCAAAAGCCTTCGGAGAAGCTCTGGGACTACTTCAAGCGCTTTGCGAAGGTACGCTGCCAGGTCAAAGACGTTAACGAAACGACTGTTATCAATGCAGCCATACAGGGTCTTCGCCCGGGCCCAATGGCCGAATACAACGCGCGAAAGCCGATCAAGACAATGGCAAAGCTCTTCGACAAAATGGAGGAGTACGCCAGGGCGGAGGAGGACGCGCGGAGGAGACAAGGTGACGACTCCGACACCAACCAGGCCGAGGGCTCGGTAAAAAGCGAAGACCCACCGAAGGACGGCTCTTTGAAGGGAAAGCGCAAGCAGGAGCCGTCAAAGGATGCACCTGAGCGCAAGGACACCCAGCACAAGGAGTTGTCCGACAAGTCCCGACGCAACCAGCAAAGGTCGCGGAAAGCCCGCTATGTCTTCGACATCGAGGGTGGCTCCGAAGAAAACGCCCTCGCTGGTCGTGGCGGTAGAGGACGCCGGGGCCGAGGGCGCGGTCGTGGCCGAGGTCGCGACGATAGAGGTCGCGGAGACTACGACGACCAGCACTACGGGCAGTGGTGCGAGGTCCATGGCCGCGGCACCCACGACACGCGCACTTGCGTCTCCATCGCAGCGCTCCGACAAAGCGTCGCTAGGGACAGGAACCCTGAGGCGCGCCCACCCGTCGTGGCCCATGTCCAGCACCCTTACGAAGCCCCCGCGCGGATCCAGGAACAGGGGGCGCAGCCCCAGGAGGGCCCCCTGTGAATTCAGGCTCATGTGTAGCAACCTCGCGAAGGCCTCCTGCAGCTGCAGGCCCCGGAGGCAGCCCAGCGCAGGGTTATCAACGTTATCTCCGGAGGCTCTGTGCTGGAGTTTGCTTCAGCTCGGCAGCGGAAGGCCTACGCACGGAGGCTACACCATGTAGCGGCTTACCCAGCTCAAGCACCACCGGACTGGGCGCAACACGAGGTCATGTTCACCCCCGCCGATGCTCAGGGCGTGGAATTCCCTCACCAGGACCCCCTGGTCGTCCGGGTTGCTATCGCGGGGTGCGACGTCGAGCGCGTCTTGGTCGACGGTGGCAGCTCCGTGAACATCCTGTTCGCGGCGGCCTTCGACCAGATGGGGATCCCCCGAAGCCGTCTGGGCCCTTCGGGAATTCCGCTGTAGGGCTTCGGAGGGCAGCCCCTGCGGGCGCTGGGCCAGATATGCCTTCAGGTCTCCTTCGGCCAAGACGACAACGTAAGGACCGAGGACGCCACCTTCGACGTCGTCAATATTCTGTACCCCTACAATGCCATACTGGGGCGCCCAATCCTCAACTCCTTCGGAGCGGTGCCGCATCACGGCTTCCTATGCATGAAGCTCCCTGGGCCACAAGCCATGATCACCATCCGCGGCGACCAAGATATGGCCCGACGTATCGAGCTCGGCGCCAGAGGCCCGCCCCGCGAAACCTAACAGAGCGCCTAGGGTGGGCACCGCAGTGTGAAGACCCGCGATAACAACTCGGCGAGCCCCGCGCGTAGTCCTGCCACTAGAGGCTTCGGCCATGATGGTAACGAGCGGTTAGTGCCTCCGCCCCTTTTTGTAATTGCCTACCCGCGCAAACGGGAATTTAATAAAGTTCACCGTTTGCCCCCCCCCCCCCCCCGTTTTGCAACAATGCGCGGTGAGAACGCGCAGAGGCCCCGCCTACGCGCGTACTCCCGGAGTATAAATCAAAGACACGCGTTCGCGCGCGCACTCTCTGCTAAAGAAGCGGGTATGAGTATAAATCAAAGACACGCGTTCGCACGCGCACTCTCCGCCAACGAAGCGGATATGAGTATAAATCAAAGACACGCGTTCGCGCGCGCACTCTCCGCCAAAGAAGCGGGTATGAGTATAAAGCAAAGACACGCGTTCGCGCGCGCACTCTCTGCCAAAGAAGCGGGTATGCGTATAAAGCAAAGACACGCGTTCGCACGCGCACTCTCCGCCAAAGAAGCGGGTATGAGTATAAAGCAAAGACACGCGTTCGCGCGCGCACTCTCCGCCAAAGAAGCGGGTATGAGTATAAACCAAAGACACGCGTTCGCGCGCGCACTCTCCACCAAAGAAGCGGGCATGAGTCTAAACAAAGACGTGTGGGGGGACGCCTCGGCACGCACTCTCCGGAGTATAAACAAAGACGCGGATGTTGTCCCTGCGCACTCTACGGAGTATAAACAAGACGCGAACACCGCGTACACCACGGATGTTATCCCTGCGCGTACTCTCCGGAGTATAAATAAGACGTGGATGTCGACCCCACGCACTCTCCGGAGTATAAGTAAAGACGCGGATGTTGTCCCTGCGCACTCTACGGAGTATAAACAAGACGCGAATACCGCGCACGCCACGGATGTTATCCTGTGCGTATTCTCCGGAGTATAAATAAGACGTGGATGTCGACCCCACGCACTCTTCGGAGTATAAGTAAAGACGCGGATGTTGTCCCTGTGCACTCTACGGAGTATAAATAAGACGCGAATACCGTGCACGCCACGGATGTTATCCCTGCGCGTATTCTCTGGAGTATAAATAAGACGTGGATGTCGACCCCACGTACTCCCCGGAGTATAAATAAAGACGCGGATATTGTCCCTGCTCACTCTACGGAGTATAGACAAGACGCGAATCCCGCGCACGCCATGGATGTTATCCCTGCGCGTACTCTCCGGAGTATAAATAAGACGTGGATGTCGACCCCGCGCACTCTCCTGAGTATAAACGTGATGTGGGTGTCGACCCTATGCAGTCCGGGGGCTTTGATCAAGCGTAGAGCCGCGGTTCGCCTCTGCGAGCACCCTGCAAGGGGTAAGCGAGGCGCACCACGGAAGCCCGATCCCACGCGTGTTCCGCAAGGTACCAAGGTAACGCGTCAGAGGCTGGCCCTCGCGTGAGCGCGCACGGAGGATGAGATGCACCAGAGGCTACATCCGTGGAGCTCGCAGGGGGGCGTACAGATATCGCCACCTCTTCGAAGGATAGGGGACGGAGCTCTCACGCGTCTATTTCGGCTAGGCGCCAGCTCCGCTGCCACCACTTCGATGGATAGGGGACGGAGCGCTCGCGCGTCTACTTCAGCTAGGCGCCAGCTTCGCTGCCACCACTTCGAAGGATAGGGGTCGGAGCGCTCGCGCGTCTACTTCGGCTAGGCGCCAGCTCCGCTGACCACCACTTCGACGGATAGGGGACGGAGCGCTCACACGTCTACTTCGGCTAGGCGCCAGCTCCGCTGCCACCACTTCGAAGGATAGGGGATGGAGCGCTCGCGCGTCTACTTCGGCTAGGCGCCAGCTCCGCTGCCACCACTTCGAAGGGTAGGGGACGGAGCGCTCGCGCGTCCACTTCGACTAGGCGCCAGCTCCGCTGCCACCACTTTGAGGGGTAGGGGACGGAGCACTCGTGCGCCTACTCCGGCTAGGCGCTAGCTCCGCTATCACCACTTCGAATGGCAGGGGACGGAGCGCTCGCGCGTGTGCTTCGACTAGATGCCAGCTCCGCGGCCATCACTCCAAAGCGTGGGGGACGAAGCGCTCGCGTGTCTACTTCGATTAGGCGAGCGTTCGTGCGTCTGCGTCGGCTAGACGAGCGATCGTGCGTCTACTTCGGCTACGAGAGGATGAAGCGTTCACACATCTACCTCGGCTAGGCGCCGGCCTCGTCACCACCGCTTAGAAGAACAAGGGAGGGAGCGCTTGCGCGCGTCTGCCTTGACTACCCTACCCTCGCCAGGCGCTAGTTATGGTGTGCGAGTGAACCCAGAAGGGCGGAGACATACCCCGCTTGCCTCAACTACAACAAATCTTATATATATCAGAAAAAGTTTTGCAAGGCGACCTGCAAAGGTTCGTCAACATCTCCAACGCTCGAGGCCGCTACTCGGCAGGCTCGTCCTTAACGTGCTCTAATGTCGGGACCTCGCTCGAAGAAGTCCGGCCTGCCCAGAAGTTCAGCGACTCCTCGGCCCTTCGCCAGCGTCGAAGGCGCCGCCGGGTCACAAGGTCGGAAGCAAGTAGCCGGCCCCAGCGGGGTAGCTGCTCGGGACACGGGCGAAATAGTCAGAAAATCGGAAAAGCAAACCCACACTTTATTATTCAAAAAGAAGTCAGGCTACAATGCACGCCAAGACACGACCACCTCGGCGTCACACCTGTGGGTTCCCAGCGCCCGCCGGGGCCTTAGCGACATCCTCGGTGCGCCACGGGACCTCGTCCAGGAATCGACTGAGGTTCCCCTCACCGTACAGGGAGTTCCAAAGCTCGACCCTCGCAGCAGCCCCCCCGATGTAGTCCCAGATCCGCTCATGGAAGTACTTGACGGCGCGACGTGCGGCGTGTACAGCACCGGACATTACCCCGGTCACGTCCGGCATCTCCAGTTGAGGGTCCACTAGCCCGGCGACGTGCTCGCAGCCGCGGTGCCCCAGGAGCGCACACAGCAGGCACGAGGTCACGTACGAGCAGTGGTTGCCGAAGGTCTTCGCGGCGCCGCGCGCAGTGTTGGCGGCGTCTCTGATCCATCGGAGCGTGCGGGACAGCTCCTCCGGCCCGAAGGAGTGGTCTGGCACTTCGGCAATAAGCCCCTGGAGGTGGCTTTTGAAGGCCTACATGGCATCCCATGCAATCATGGAAGCTTCGTCCAGAGCCCGATCTCGCTCCGCTAGGGTCAAGGCAAGCTCGCCTTTTTCCTTCTCTAGCGCAGCGACTTTTGCAGAAGGTCATCCCGCTCCATCGCAACCTCCTGCCGCGCCGCCTCCGCGGCCGACTCCTGTGCCGCGGCGGCAAGTTCTTCGGCATGCGCCTTCATTTCTGCGCACTCCGCTTCCAACTGGCAGATGCGGGCATCTTGGGCAGAGCGCGCCCCCGCGGCTTTGCGTAGCTCCCCCTCGGCGGCTTGCAGCCGCCCCTGCAGTGCCCCTTGCTCGCGGGCGCAAGCTTCTTGCAAGGCCTGCGCCAGCGCGAGTGTCTCAAAAGCAAAGGGGTTAGTGGGGTCAAAGCGGCCACACGTGGTCATATCGACAGGTACTTACCCTTACTCCCGACACCTCTAAAGCGTCCCCGAGACGCCCCGCCCCGTAGGTCTGCAACGCCTGTTGGCCAATACTGGCGGCCGCGTCGTCTGCAAGCCTCCGCCAGGCTCTCAGCACCTCCGAGGGAGGGACGAAGTCACCAGCATTGCGGCCCCCAAGTTCCGGGGATGGCTCTTCCTCCGGGATAAGCGCCCTGCAAGACAAGGAACCAGTCAGAGCCAGGACACGACAAAATACACACCAAGGTACACCAGTCCAGCTTACCCTCTTTGGCAGATGCGGGATTTCGGGAGCACGCCTCCCTAACCCCAGACGGGGTAATGGTTGCGCTGGCCCCCGTGGTTGGCGCCGCCTCGAGGGGCTGAAAGACCTCCGGAGGTGGAGCTAGCGTCAACCGCTCCTGCGCCGCGGTTGCTGGGCTCTGAGGGGCCGGGGGAGCGCGGGGCAAAGGGGCTTCGGTGTCCGACTCGCAGTCCTACAAGCTCCCAATGCCGGTCGCCATGGCGAATCCCCTTGACGTCCGATGAAGCTCGGACCACAGGCATGGCCGCTTCATCGGGGGGCGGGGGGCGGTGACGGCTCCACTTCGATAGCCGCGGCAGAAGGAGCCTTCGCGGCAGCAACCCTGGCAGACGGGGCCTCCGCGGCCGCAGCACCGGTGAGCGGAGACTCCACCGTCGTCACTTTCGTGAAAACTCCCCCGGTTTCGGCCCTCCCCGTCGGCGAGGACCCAGCCCCACCTACACCCGCGGAGGGCAGCCCTGGCATCATCGCGGTCGCAGGCAAGGGCTCCGCGCGGAGGGCGCCACTGGCCAGCCCTAGCTCTGCGCCGGCGACCGTCGCGGGCGTCGAGAACACCTCGAGGGTGTCGCCAGCTAACCCTGGCTCTGTGCCGGAGACCGTCGCGGGCGTCGAGACCACCTCCTCCTGGCGGCCCGTGGCGCGCTCTCCATCCAAGCCACCGCCCGCGGACTCTTCGCCCCCGGCTCCTGCACCCTCCAAGTTCGAATCGGCGTACTTCGCCGAATCCGATTCCGCGCCCACCGCGTCAGCAGGGGCAGCGGTAGCCGTCACACTGGGCACGGTGGCAGCGGCTCGGGTCCTCTTGCGAGGCGGCGCCTTCGTCCTCGCGGCGTCGTCGTCTTGGTGTTGCGGGGCCGGTCGGGTGCGCTCCGGCATGGCAAGGCCCAAGGCCTCACATGCGCGGTTTATCCGCCCCAGCCCCGCCTCCACAGTTGCGGCCGCGCGTTGGTTGTGCTCCCTGCTGGTATATGGCCCAAGGAACGCGCGCGCCGCCCGCTCCGCGTCCTCTAGGCGAATTCCTGCCCAAGACAAGGGGCGTGATCAAGCAATGCAGTACGCATGGACAAGACGGGGGGCACGGTTGAGGCTTATGTGGACCGGGCAGCGTCGGCAGTGAGTAGACGGACGGGCGAACGTTGTCGTCCCGAAGCTTCCCGGTGGCGAGGCGCCACTCATGGGCAAGCGGCGCCACGCCGTACATCGTATACTCCTCGGCGATGTCGCGCATGTTAAATCGGGCGGTAACCCCCACGAGTCTTCACGCCCTCCGCCTATCCTCGGGGTTGAGCGTTGGGCCGGGCGTGGTCTTGAAGGCGATCGGGCGGCCCGTACATTCGAGGCCGCTTCCGCTCGCCACGCGGTGGTAGAACTACCGCCTTGTCCAGCTGGACTCCCACTTCCCGCGAGTCGAATTCGTGGGGAAGAGCTTGCTGCAGGACGACCGCAGAATGAAGTTGACACTACCGAAGTTCGACAGCGTCCCGTCCTTTCGCTCCTTCGGCTGGCACCGCGCTTCGTGCAGGTATGTGAACATCGAAGCGCTGGGCCAGCACGCTTCTGAGCGCAAGGCCCAGCTGTACACGGCGAGGCGGGCCACGGCATTCGGGGTTAGTTGCGCCAGCTCCAGCCTGAAGGTCCGCAGCACATCGCCCACGATCGCCGCGGTCGGGATGAGGAGTCCGGCGTCGAAGTAGGCGACGAAGACGAGCGCCTCCGACTTCCTGGGCCGTGGTTCCGTCTCGTCATCGGCGGGCAGCCGCACCGCCTGGCGGTTCGACAGCTTCCCCTCGCGCAGCAGCGCCTGGATCGTCTCCTCCGTCACGAGCGCGTGACCCAAGTCGTCGGAGTACACGCCCTCTTTCTTCTCAGTCGCCAGCCACCACCTATCTGACGCCGCTGGGTCGCGCTCTTCGAGCGCGTACTTCACCTCGAGCGGTGAGGATCACTAGCGAATGGCATGGTCACCAGCTGCCTGAGAGCGCTTGTCGTCGGGCGCCATTGTTGATCACCGGAAGAAAGCAACGCAAAGGCGAGAACAGCAAGGTGAGCGCAGGAGGCGGTGCGAGCGAGGAAGGAGCGCGTAGAGGAAGCACGGGGGTGGTACCACGAGGGTACTTAAAGGCCCCATGCCTCCCGCCGTCGGTAAGTATAACCGGTGCACGACAAACCGCACATCTCCCAAGGGACGGAGCCGAAGCGTCGCGACGGTACACGTGCCAGATACGGCCGCAGTCGCGCAGAGCCCCGTCCCGCACATCTCCCCATGGCGGGAGCTGAAGCATCGCGACGGCACGCATGCCAGACACGAGCACGACGCCCCAGTAGCGCCCCGTCGCGCGTCGACCCCCGCAGGGCATAAATGCAGGCCGTACGACCCGGCACGGTAACCAGCGCGAGTCGGCACGGATCTCAAGGGCGATCAACTGCAGCGGTCTAGACGAAGTCTCCGCCCCAACAGTGGAGCCCCAGCTCCGCTTTCGGCCGCGCCTTCGCAAAGAGACACCTCGCTAGGCACTACGAAGAAGCCAGAAGCCACAGTGACCCAGAAAAGGCGTCCCGCGGTGCTTGCGCGCTCACGAGGGGAGGCGTCCAGTGTAATGTGGCACGCCTCCCGAGGGGACCGCGCGATTTCGGGAGTTCTCAAGGGAAGCGATTGCAAGCCAAAGGGCCAACCAACCTCAGCAGCACTCGCGGCGAAGTCTCCATTTCGTCATAAGAGCAACTCCAAGAGAAGAGCTAAATCATTTTTTAAAGGTAAATTTGACTATTATTGGAGAAAAAACGTGTCCAATAGACTCTGTAAATGACTCTCCAAATTTAGTAGCTCTCCATCCCTCCTCCTTCGCTCTCTATTTTTGGATAGCCTACCTCGCTCACCATCCAGCCTCTTGGCGCGGTCGACGTTTCCTTTCCGCACGCTGCGCCCCATTCCCGCGCGTACGCGACCCACCGCGCGCCCTCTAGTTTAGATAGCCTGTTGGAGTAGTCTTGTTTTTTTTTTGGTGAGATTCATTTTAGAGAATAGGTAAATCACTAAATTTAGATACTTCTTTTGGCTAATCTTTTGGAGTTGCTCTAAGGACCCCGACCTACACTCTGGCCGTGCGGAGACTCCAAACCAGCAGGCCCCTTCGACCTGCGCGGTTCTTTACCAAGGAAGCCCCTGCCTTTGGCCCGGTCTTCGCCCGAAGTATGGCAACTTACTCTGCCCAGGCCTAGGGCCGCGCCGGGGAGCGATAGCGCAAGGCCGCGAGCTGCCTAGCCGCAGTGGCAGCACCACCAAGATCTCCGCTCCCGCGGAGACACCCCCGGCTTCGCCAGCGGCGGGCACTCGCAGGCCAATACCTCGCCATACCGCTACCTTGCTACATCACTACTTACATCTGCACATATCAATATGCGGGAGACCTCATAATTCCGTTGCGTATTTTTTTACTTGGAAGCTTAAGCATTTCTTATTTTTTGCTTTGAGGGGCTTCATAGAATCCATACTATTTCTTTGCGAAATAATATTGAATTTTTTGGCGATCCACTTTGTTATAATTTACAACGTTTTTCACTACCTGATGCAAGATTATGGCCCTGTTTGGCAGAGCTCTAGCTCTAGGAAATCTGTAGATTTTCTAGAGCTGGTCATCTGTAGCTCTAGGAAATCCTGGATCTAGAGTTGCAGGCATGTTAAGTGCATTTACATGACTCATTTCATTTATATTATATATTAAATAAAAATATTTAAATCACTTTAATTTAGTCAACAAACTACAAATCCAGCATAGATCTCGGAGTTAGAACTGTGCCAAACGGGGCCTATATTGTTGAATGGCGTTTTAAAGATTCTTTGTCTGAGTTTTCCCTTGAGGTTTCTAGGGGAGGTGTAAAGTAGCAAAAAACTTGTTTCAATAAATTCTCCATGATCTGCTTAGTTGTCATATGTTTTGTTGTACCATGTATTTATGTGATGTTTTGGTTTTCTCTCAGTGCAAGCTTTGTGGGAGGGATGGATCAATTGTGATGATTCCTGGGCAGGGAACACCACTGACTATTGAGCAGAGCCAGAAAGGAGAGAAAACTTGTTTGATGGTTGTTTGACTGCAGAGGCTATGAACCTGTTGACTTTGCTTTTGGTGATGGCTGGAAGGCTGAATCTGTAAGTATTTCTTGGTATTCCATCACGAGTATTTTAATAGTTTTGTACTGTTGTTTTCAGTTTGTTTTTTATTCTAGTACTGGATTGTGTTTGTTTGCTGCTTACATATGCTAGAAATGAGCCCTGTCTTTTCATTCTGTTCTATGCTTCTCTATCCTATGAAGAAAGGAAAATACTAGTACACTTACGTTTGTTTAATTCAAGGTTGCTTCTGTATTTTTTGTGTTGCTGTGTCATTCGTGTTTTTATGTTTAATATCGTGTGTTACATTAGAAAGATATCTCTGCTTGTATTGCATCTAAAGGCGCAAAGCTATTCCTTGAAATTTACACATCCATTGACTCTATTTACGAAGGAAGGAAAAACAACAAGCCTTGTTTCTTTAGCATTAACAACTTTATGTATTCTTCATGTTCTTTTGGGGCCATTTGGAAAATGTATGTTTTCTTCGTTTGTCTGTAGTATTAAAAAAGAGTTCTTCATTGCTCTCCCAAAAGGGAAGAACATAATTATAAAGCAAATTGAGAGCTTGATTTGCAGCTACCCAATACTCCATACTAACTGTATCGCTTTAGAATATATGTGGATTTAGTTTAGGAGAGAACATAGAAGCATTACCTGAAAGATAATATTTGCCAATGTTTTCTGTACCTCACTGTCAGATTTTGTTCTGTTTCTATGGTATATGATGCGCTAACAGTCCATCATCTTTTTTTAAAGGTGGATGGGACTCCATTTAACATTGACTGCTCTGAAGGGGAGTTTGCTGAGTACGATGAGAAGGGAGAGTGCCCTGTAGGTTTAGGCAAGCTGCAGTCAGCATTCAAAGTGGTAAGCACGCACTCACTCACTTCATCATAGTTGACGTCTTTGTACCCGTCAATTTTTGACGTCTTTGTACATGATTACAGGTGAAGAAGCAAGAGAGGTATGGGAAGACTAGGTATGTCTAGAAGTGTCTTCTGGGGTCTTCAAACATTGGAACTGCAGATGTATAAAGTGCGTTTACAAAACGAAACCTCGCTGTTCATCTCGTATATTTGAACTACGATCGTGACATATCTGACATCCTTTTAATGATTTGGTGGGGCTGTCATGACTTTGGTTGAGCTATCATTATTCATTAGCCCCCCCTTTTTTTTCGTCTTTTCAGCGGCATTTTTTTTGACTTCTCTCAACAATCACCTTTTATTATATTAATAAGTTGTGGCTAAAATTTATAAGCAATAGTCCAAAAGAATAGGCCTGATATGGCCACATGTTAGGAACCATCGTATATTTTGCCATCATATTAGTGGCATTAACCTGGACCATTTTGCTACTGCAGTACTGGCTTCTCTTTGTCCAAACTGGCCTACGATCCTCTACCATACGATCACGGAGAGGCGGAGAGGAGGGGTGGCTGACGGGCTGCCCCCCCCCCCCCCCCCCCCCAAATGGTTCAAAACTAACCTTTATCAAGGACTAGTGCTTAACTAGCACTGCCCCCCTAACAACAAACATATGTGCAGCATGGATGGAGCTAAAATGCTTAGGAATTAATCAAGACCTATAAACTTATTATTGTTAGATTCTATCGTGATTTGATATTATAAGATGAAACCCAGTATAATTTGGGCATGATGTTTTATCTCTTTATGTGTTTAGGGTGGCAAGTACTTGTTCCTCGTATTTGGTTTTTGGTAGTGCCGCGGTGACCCAGTGAAAATCATATAAATTATATTCCATTGATTTACTCTTTAGTATAGTCCAAGCTACAAGTATTTTATGTTATGATGATTTTTATAGACAGAGGACATAAGGATGTATTAGAAGATGTCACGGTCCACTATATATAAGAATACTTTTACTACTATGGGCTTCTTTATGGAGGGATCGATGGGAAAACATGATTTGTACTATTAAACCACACTACCTCACGGTTCATGCATGGAGTCCATCAAAGTTTTAAAAATAGTTTCTTTTCCAAAACATCAATCCAAAAATTATAATTCGTACCAATACTTCATGGATCATTGAAAACTCATGTCTCTTCTCAGCCCCCTATTGTCCAACCCTGGCTCCGTCCCTGACCATATCGACCATAAACTTACGTGTCTTCGGTTCGCATCTGTCGGGCCCATGTTTTTGTTTTACCTTCTCACGTCCGCTTACTGTGATGTGGTGCTACTGTACTGCATGTTTGTCATGACAAATACGTAAGCATATATGTGTTTGTTCTTTTTTTATTTTTGAGTTTTTGAGTTATTCATAAGAGAGAGTATAAGGTAATAAAGACTCGCGTACGATTTTGGCCAGTATAAATAAATTACTACAACTTGTAGATCCGTCTTGAAAAAAATATTCCGTTTGAAAATTAGTTACGGTAAAAAGTAGTCAAAAAGTAGGTTTTAGAAACTGAAAAGAAGATATCCATAGCCATCAAGTTTTTTTTAAAAAAAATCTATTTTTTATTTGAAAATACAGAAATATACCTGCGTTTTAATTTTTTTTTACTGAAATAGCCTGTAGGCGAGTGGACCCTGTCTCTTAATGGCCGAGCGACAAGCAGGCAGTAACTCTACCGCTGGGTGACAAGTATGCAGTCGCCCGAACCGACGTGGTCAACACAACGTGGTTGACCAGCGTGGTCAAAGCAACATGATCGACACAACGTGATCGAAGATTGAGTGGTCGAAGAGAACAACGTAGTCCAAACATTGTAGTCTAAACATCATGATCGAAGATTAGTAAGTGGTCGAAGTGAACAATGTGGTCGAAGATTAGTGAGTTATCGAAGTGAACAACGTGGTCGAAGATTAGTGATTGGTGAGAGGTGTTATTGTCGAACAGTTGGACGATTGGGTGAGAGGTCCAGTCACCCTTTGGGTGGCTGGTGGTTATTTCTATAAAAAATAAAACATAGGTATATTTATAGATTTTTGAATAAAAAAAAGATTATTTAAAAAAATTCCATAGCCATCTATGGACCACGCACTTGTATTGTCTAGTTAAGGCTCTGCTCCAAAGTGTAGTTGCTTTTGGCTGAAATAATACTGTAATAGTTATTAGCTTTATTTGAGGTATTTAATTAAAGGAGAATAAAATAAATAGAAAACATTGTTATATCTCTAAGGATAATGGAAAAGAAAAAATAAAAAAAGGAAAAAGTGAGAAAAGTCGTGTTAGAAGTCAACGCGTTCTAAACGATTTTTATCTTCTAAAAGCTAGAAAGCTAAAAGTCATCACTGTTTAGAATGAGACCTAAATACAATCTCGTGAATTTTTATGATCGGTTGCATGGATGGAATTCCATGGCTGGTAATGTAAACTAGATGCGAAAGCGCGGCACCTAAATACAATCTCGTGTATGTTACTGGCGAAAATAATGATCGGTTGCACGGATGGAATTCCATCGCTGGTAACATTCTCGTGACGCCGCGCTAGCTAGCTATTACGTGGACTAAAGAAAAAACCGGACAATTTGTAAGAGGAATTTTCAGCAAAAATTAAAGTTTAATTTACATAAAACGAGGTGTTTTATGAAAAGTATGGTTCTGTTCCACGAAGGATGGTTTTTCTAAAAAATGAGGATTTATATGTAATTTGGAAGGGTTTGTATGCAAATTTGAAAAATTAGAGGATTTAGTCGAAAAATCGTGATCGAAATAATGTGGTCTGTGGTTGAAGTCGAGGTGGTGGTCGAAGGGCATTATGGTCGAAGTCGATACCGTGGTCGAAGTCGAAGCTGAGTTCGAGGTCGAGGCTGTGGTCAAAGGGCCGTGGTGGAAGCGTCATGGTCGACGTTGATACTGTGGTCGAAATCGATGCCGTGGTTGAAATGGCCGTGGTTGAAGTCGATACCGTAGTCAAAATCAATGCTGTAGTCGAAGGGTTATGGTCGAAGTCGAAGCTGTGGTCCAAATCTAGGGCGTCATCAAAGTGGATGGCGTGGTCGAAGGAGGCCGCAGTCGAGGTCGAGGGCACGGTCGAAGGGGACCGTGTTTGTAGTCGACGCCATGGTCGAAGTCGAGGCTGTGGTCGAAGTCAATACCGTGATCGAAGTGGAGACCATGGTCGAAGTCGAGGCTATGGTCGAAGGGCGTTGTGGTCAAAGACCACGCCGTGGTCGAAGTCGACGAGGTTGACGCCGAGGCCGTGGTCGAAGGGGCCATGGTCCGTAGTTGAAGTAGAGGACATGGTCGAAGTGTGCATTGGTCGAAGTAGACGCCGTGGTCGAAGTTGAGGTCATGTTCGTAGTCGAAGTTGACAAGGCCGAAGTCGAAGACGTGGTCAAGGTCGAGGCCGTGGTCATTGTCGATGTCGTGGTCGGAATCGATGCTGTGGTCGAAGGGCCATGGTTGAAGTGGAGGGCACATTTGGTGGGGGCTATGGTTGAGGTCGAGGGGCTGGTCGAAGGGGGCCGTATTCGTAGTCGACGTTGTGGTCGAAGTCGAGGCTGCGGTCGAAGGTTGCCATGGTCCAAGTCCACGTCATGGTCAAAGTCGACGTGGTATTTTGAAAAGCTACTGTGATGATCTACTCAACCGCATGACTAAGGAATCGTGTGGAGTAACGAGCGGATTGTCTCTTGTGGGTAAAGTGTACCAACTCTGCAGAGTCAAAATTATTCGAATAGCCATGCTTACGGTCAAAGGCGAACATGGGAATTTAACCATATATAGTTCTATTTCAAAACTTTATGGGTGAAATTGGAAAAGTGGAGGGCAGCGAAAAGCCCTGATTTGTGTTGCCCTGGGTGTCGCCCCAATGATAATGTAAGCGGTTATAACGCTGAAAGATTAGCATATGGTGCAGAAGCCATATAACGGTGAATGGAATCTGAATCACTATTATTATTGCATTCTTTCACATATTATATTTTAGTTCAAACTGCTAGGTCTCAGGAAATTTCTATGAATCATATTTCAAAAGCAATTTATGACAAATAAAATAACTCGAGCCTATCCTTGATAAGCCATGCATATTGTGTATTGGCTCGTGGAGTACGGTGGTTTGTGCTCACCCTTGCTCACTCAATTAATCTAGAATCATGAGTCAAATCACTACGCTTCAGCAATACCACTGGTCATGATGGCGAAGAAGATGAAGGTATCAAGAACTAGGTCGCGTACCCCCAGTTGGTTGCCTGTGGGCACATCCTGAGAGTCCCACCTGTGTGCTTCATTTCCGCTGCCGCATTTTATTGATTTCGACCTGCTCAGCCCATGAGTAAGTCTACTATTATATTTATGCTTTCGCATGATATGTATTTTGATGTTCAGTATTGTATCTGTGAGCACTATCTAGTAATCCAGGGAATAGTGCAGTGGAATCACAGAGAATTCTGGATTGTAAAATCTGGGTCCGACAGTTGACACCGAGTCCGTGGTCCGTGGTTGACGTCCAGGCCGTGGTCGAAGGGGGCCGTGGTCAATGGTCGACACCAAGGCCGCAGCCAAAGGGCGCCATAGTCGAGGTCGACGTGGGCGAAGTCGAAGCCGTGGTCAAGGTCGAGGCCTTGGTCGAGGTTGAAGGGCCATGGTTGAAGTCGATGCCGTGGTCGAAATCGATGCCATAGTTGAAGGGCCGTGGTTGAAGGACCGGGTCGTAGTCGAAACCATGGTCAAAGTGGAAGTCGTGGTCGAAAGGGCCATGGTCGAAGTGAGGAGGGCGGTGGCGTGAGCGAAGAGGGGAAAGAATGGCGAGCGCGACACGGGTGAAGAAGAGGAATTGAGAGCAAGAGCAAGGAACCAGGTAGAGAATAGTAAATGAGGCAACACCTCAGGTCCATGAGAGAACAGAAAAATAAATTATGGAAAACTTCGATAAAGACAACACCTAATTTCTAGGAAATTAAAGACAACACCTAGAACAGGAAAGACAACACCTAATTTCTGGGAATTTCGATAAAAACAACACCCAGAATAGGAAGGAGAAGAAGAGGCGTACGACGATGGAGTCGGTGCGACCAAAGAGGAGGGCGGCACGAGCGAAGATGGAAAAGAGCGGTAGGCACGATGCGGGCGAAGAAGTGGAACCAAGAGCAAGAGCGAGGAACCAGGGATGCAAATGCAGTACTTCATGCAGCCAACCCATATACACCGTACTGCTCGAAGATCACAACGTACATGTAGACCAAGACCGAGATGGGTCAGTCGCACACGGCTTTCGTGATGGGCAATACAGAGCATCATTTTGACATGCTCCTTTGGGACAACTGGATTTAGAACTGCTGGCTCTCTTGTTAGTCATGAGGTGTAGTTTGGAGATCATGTGAACGAGCCTAGCTGCACATGCAATAAGCCAAAGTTCCTTCATAAGATATGCTCTCATGTTCTCGTCGCATGTGGGACTATCAACATGGAGCCATCGAGCTTCATGTCGGAGTACTTATGAAGGTGAGGGTGTTGCAAGTGTGGTGCGGCGAGCTATGAAGCTTCAGGGTTGTGGGTAACTTTGCCACGTCAACTATTGCATAGAGGGCTTGGTTCTAGATCTGGACCTTTTGAAGGGTGGGAATGGCCATCGGCAGAGCCATTGTATTAGGAATGATATGTAAGAAGGGGAAACTGGAGTGGCTGGTAGACATTACAGCTACTATGGCCAGGAAGGCCACACTGCGAGAAGATGCAAGGCACCTGCCAATGAGTATGAACACTGGCGTGAAGTGCAACACCACTTCTTGTTGTGTGTGTAGTGGTATTAAGAGTAAAAATGCTACCATGTTGTAACTTTATTTGCAAACTTTAACTTTATTTGTAATGTCAATTTGTGAAGTGTAGCACCCCTTCTTGTTGTGTGTAGTGGTATTAAGAGTAAAAATGCTATCAGGTTGTAACTTCATTTGCAAACTTTAACTTTATTTGCCAGCCTTGCATAGTGGCAAAACCAAAGAGACATCTTTTGCACGGCATCCTGACCTGGCCAAATGAGATATCCTTGCACAGTGATAAGACCAAACGAGACAACCTTGCGTAGTGATAAGACCAAATAGGTAGTTTTGTGCAGTGACGTAATGCTACGCTACTCCACGAATCGTCCAACGTGCCACTGCCTCGCGGACATAAATTTGCCCAAACTGAATTGGACTTGTCAAGTGTACGCCGCGTTAGCTTAGCCTATAAGTACTATCCCTTCCACATTATGTTTTCCTGTACCACGACTGTAATACTATATCGCTAGTATGGAGAATCAATGGGAGGAGATCACTCGACTTGCAAGGACTGCTGCAGCCTAGGACGATCAAGCGGAGCACACTAGGAGGCCACATCCCCGAAGCAAAACCCCACATACCTCCAACCCTAACCCATACCTCAACATTCCTATGGAGCATTCGTCGCAAAACCCGCCCGTGGGGAAGACGCCCCCCTCTGATAGTGCAGGGACACATGCAAATTCTTTAAATCTAAGAAGCGGTTGAGTTTGGGCATGTGTTACTGGGGTTGTGGTAACTACGCCTGGGACTATCCCGACCGACATTTGGACACAACCCGCTACCGGCAGCCGGTAAGAATGGGTTACAATAAATCCCCCCACCAATTCTCTTGTATAGCACACACTAATAAGCTCTCATCTCTTCCCTAGTCTCTGGATCTGCTATACGCCCACCGCAAATGGATCGACCGAGAGATCAACTCACATGACTAGTGGACTTTGGATTGTGAGGAGCAGGATGCCCAGACGGCACGCCAGAGGATAGAGGAGCGGCGATGCAGTGAAGATCGAAGAGAGCGTATCCGACAGGAGACGCAAGCTCACCTGGACGCGTGCAGGTGCAAGGAGCGGGAGTCTCGTGAAGAGCGTGAGAGAAAGCGCAAACTGGCAGCTAGGGCCAGGGCTGCCAGCGAGGACTACAACGTCGATCTCGAGAGGAAGGATAAATGGCCATGTTCCACACAATAGTTTGACCATCTTCGTCCATATGTCCCATGCATTTCTAATTCTTTGGTTCGTGTACCATCCTTGGTGCGTTAGCTTGCGTGCTATGTAACTCTCTTGTCGAATCAACTGTCCTGTTGTTTTTCTTACGCCATTTATCCGAAGTTCTCCTCCGTCTATGAATTCTCTGTTGCATCGTAATATCACTTATCTTCCTACTTACAAATTATTGCTAGCTCAATCGTTAGAAGAAAGCACTTGATATGGGAGGTTACAATTAATTTCTTTAGCTTGGTACAACTGTTCCTTATAAAATAATTATATATACAGACAAATATTCACACGTTTCACTATTTTAGCCCATAATAAAATGAAAAAAAGCAGCATGAAAATACAAACCGAATCAACAAGCTACTCACGTCACATGTCATGGAGTGATTCTCCTATTGTTCTCTCATATTTCCCCCCTTGCAATACTATATAAATTACCATCTAGTCCTATGTCTCCCTGCCTACCACAGGGACCATCTCCCATCTTGCCCTTAGTGCTACAGTGTCTCTTTTTTTAAAAAATAGAGTTCTACTTGATGACCCTGCCATTGCGTAATAATTCGTTGGTGCCAAGGAATAGCATGTGAAGAGCATCGGAGCGAGCACTTGCTTTTTCCTTTTCAAAATTTCTGGTAGAGATCTACAAACGTGTGTACGCCTCTGTTCTCATTCTCTATGTTTTTTTTATTTTGGTGATAATCTCGCCACAATCAATCGGGAGAGCTATGGTTTGCTGCTTTTTTTTTTCTGTGCCTGTGGAGACTGTGAGGAATGCAGATTCTATTGGGTGAAATTTGATCCAAACAAAACATATACGTGGTATATGTGGCTGGATGGTGAATTAGTACTGTTTTTTTTTTTTGTGGAAGTGGAGGAAAAGGTTGTGCCCTTTTTTTTTCATTGTATTAAAGCGCTAAGAATTTAGTCATACTTCGAGCTCTTTAAGTTTTGTTTTGCTATTTTTACTGTGGGTTTTTATCAGAATCAGATTTCTTGTTGTTAGGTGTCTGTCAAGATCTCTGTTAGAGAGTTTATGTGTTGCAACAATTTTGGATATGTCAAGGATAATGTTTATATCTTTTTTTATCTGCCCTTGTGATGAAAATGGAGCATTAATTAGTGCTCTGTTTGTTCTTGTCTGGCATTGTGTTCGTGCAATGCTTGTTAGACGATTCATTTGTGCAAAATTTGTTTGACCATGCTGTTTTCTTCTGTAATGCCATGGGTGGTTGCAGAGCTTTATGTTGAAAAAGAAATGAATCCTCTCATTCTACATGTTTTCATATGCTTGTTTTCCCTTGCAGCTATTGGACGCCTAGAGCGCAATGCTGCCTGGGCCAGGAAGCACTTCTGGGGATGTTGACAGCGCAGCAAACAAGAGGCCTCGCCACAAATTCAGGCGTTCAAAAGAGAAGATGAACCCACATAATATCCAGTTTGTACGTACCGTATTGGAGAAGGATACCTGTTAGAGTATGCATATGCTTTTGTTTGGAGATTTATTAATTTTCTGTTTATCATTTTGCAGCAACGTCAAGTAGCTGCAGTTGAAGCCAGGCAGCAAGAGCGGAGCCAGATGTATTCCTGACATAGCCATTTTTCCGTTTATCTTCTTTCGTAATTACCATTTGTTTTCCTGACATAGCCTAAGTTATGCTACATAAACATGATAAACAATAAAATTCGGTCCGTGCATTGCAAATGGCATAAAACAGAATTCCATATTCAATATGTAGAAGTTAGAAGGCACAACCAATATGAACGATCCTAAAATTATAAAAGAGCTGTCAATTTGCGGTCGTCCGCAGCAACACCTCCAAGTAGACACACTGGGATGCATGCCCGTTCGTACACGAGTTCCCATCCTATTATCGGCTTTATTGGTTGGCTTGTCGCGTAAGGAGACAAAGATTGTGTTTGGATTTATTTTATCTCTTTCCTCCTATAACGGAAACAATTTGGTGTGGGAGTTTTAAAACTTTCAACCTGGAAATTGAGAACTTTTAAATAAATATTGGAAATATTAAATTTGAGATTGAAAACTTTCAACCAGACAAATTTCAATTGGAGATTGAAAACTTTCAATTGGAGATTGAAAATCTTCAACTGAACAACATTCAACTGGGGATATTCAAAGCTTTCAACTGGACAAATTTTCAACTAGATATTAAAAACTTTCAACCGGACAAACATTAAAGAAAACTTTCAAACGGATATTTGGGCACGTTCTTTACATCTTTTAAAAGCGGCTTTTGGTTTTGGCTACAATACCTAACTTTCAAACGAAGTATTTTTCTTAAGACGGTCTATAAGTTAATTGTAGCATATATTAAAAGCTCAACATCTAAACCACAATAATAAGCCAAAAAAAGGAGCAGCCCCAAACATTCAACTGCAAGATGAAATATTTTAACCGGACGACATTCAATTGGAGATTAATAACTTCCAACTGGAGATTGAAATTTTCAACTAGCATTAAAAAACTGAAACACATAATAAAAGGGTAAAAAAAAAAAGATAAAATCCATGATAGAAGCTGACTGAAAACAGAAAGTAAAAGGAAAGTAAAATATCGCACGAAAAAAGTTACCATGGCCCCACCTGCATGCCGGAAGTCAAATAGCCACAAAAGTTACATGGGTGTCCTAG
This sequence comes from Dendrocalamus latiflorus, assembly GCA_017311315.1. Lineage (NCBI taxonomy): Eukaryota > Viridiplantae > Streptophyta > Magnoliopsida > Poales > Poaceae > Dendrocalamus > Dendrocalamus latiflorus. Next base: position 30,820,744 of record CM029664.1, read on the forward strand.
CCTTTGCTTGTCTCCGCGGGTCTTTTTGATTTTTTTTTTTTTTTTGCTTTTGGCTTGACTTATTTAGGAAATTTTTTTGAAGTTGTTTCTCAAAACAGATTCTCGAGTTTAAAATTATGTACGTCATTTATGTCTATGTCCCTATCATCTACCACTATCTTGAAAAGCACAGACAATAACCATCAGTCACTATAAAAAACCATCGATTGTAGCTTAAAAAAATAGGATTATAGAGGCACACATGTCCAAACAACTGCGAGTTTGGTAGCTCTCCAAGGAGCACCATGTGTCATAGTTTTAGCGTGTCCGCATGGAAAGACACACATGAGTAATCCTAAAATAGATTATCCGGAATTTTACAGGGCATAACGAGGGAAATTATGCATAAAACTATCATTTGTCCAAATAATAAAAAATAAAAAAGAACAATAAGCATCAGAACATCTAAGCCCAAGCCCAACCGAAGATTGGTTTAAGCCTATTGGAGCCCAAGCTCGACCTAACCACAGCCCAGCCCATCACAGCCTAAGTGGTGGAGCCGTGGAGATGTTTATCTTTTTTCTCGATTAATATGAAAATTTCTAGGATTTTTTTCTTTTTTAAAATTATTGTGAGATTTTGTTGCCCTCACAACGAAAGAGGTGTCTTAAATCTCACCAGTTATTTTTATTTATATAGATTTGTAATGTAGCATAACGTGTGAACTCGGTTTGCCAAGATTGTTTCACGATGAAAAACAGCAAGTGATTTTTTTTGCAGTAGGAAATAAGCAGATCCTTTTTTCTGTTGTTTTTGGTTTTATGATTGATTTCCAAGTGTAAACAGCATTGTCATCTCTGAACAGTATTTTTTGTGCTCTAACATCATTGTTGAAAAAACACGTTTCCTACATATTTGTCAGGCTAAATTATTTGGTTCGTTTTTTCTGTGGTAATTCTACATTGTTATCCTTTCTATGCAAGCATCTATCCTAATCATGTTCTTTTCGGTTTATTAATTGACCCGTATTAATTTCATGCCATTCTTGTTAGGTATTCTTCACTCTTTGTTCAGTAAATTAGTTGACGAATTGTGTTTACATGCTTATTAGGTTTCCTATTCTCAATCTCTATCCCGTTAACTTTTACTTGGCATTGTCTGCTGTATCGCACGAGCCCGAGGAAGACGGACCTAGCCAAGTCTCATCACAGACTGCAGAAATAGTAGATGGCCTTGAGTCGTCGGCCTCATTATCACCGATCTTTATTCATGTTACCATTCCGGAGGAGTCTCACAGAAGATGTTTAATTGATTCATCAAGGCCATCAGAGGCACAATTCCCCGTGCCACATAAAGTCCCTGATTCTGATTTCCTGGACAACACCTTCTTCAAGACAAGTGCGAATGCGAAGCAAGCTACAAGAAACAAGAACAAGAGGAAAAACAGGAAGAAGAAAAGAAGGCACTGTAGAAAGGAGCCATATGCTTCTGAAGTGCACGAGAACCATGAGGCCGACGTACCGTTTGTGGCCACTCCTTCCCCTAGGACTCCAGCGAATGAAGTTTCTATGGAGAGACCTGATTGTGAAATTGGTTGGAGCAGACCTAGTAGCAATAAGATGGAATTACACAGGCCAACAACTTATTTTCAGTTCTGTGAACAATCTAGCAGCAGCAACTACAAATGGTTGGAATCTTCTATGAATGGCCGCTATACTGATAGCAGTTGGAACTTCAGTGTTGGTATTGAGAACTTGTTAATCGGCAAGAATGAATTTCCGTGTGCTCCATCAAAATTGACAGATTCCGGAGGTTTCAAGTCTGGTGGTGGCAAAAGCTGGATTAACAAGTCTAGCAGTGGTAAAAGTGTTTGTTTAAAGAACTGTACTGGCGCTTGCAGTGATGCTAGTGATGATGATGATGATTTCCAGCTAGTAATTTCTAGAAAAAGAGCCCAGAAATTGAAAAGGATGCAACTTTTGGGGGATTCTTCTGGAAGGATGGCTAGCTCCTGTAGACCAAGTAATGTTTGCAAGCAACCTCAGCATGGAGCTACATTAAAATATTTCATCAAGGATTTAACCCACAAATCAAGTAGATCTCAGCCAAGGGTGCCCCGTGAATTTACATTACAAGATTACATAACAGGAATAGACATTGATTGCTTATCGGGCCCTTAATTTGATTGAAGTGGGAACAAAGAGCGGTTTTACCAAAGATAATAATGCTGGTAGAGCTAAAATGCTTCACGGAATTGCGCACCCAGGGAAATCTGATGATGGTCAGATGGCACCGAGATCAGCTTCTCACGTGGTGGCTCAAAAGGATATGGATGATGCCTGTACCTCCGGTCATCGTCCTACGCGAGACGGAGAACTGAAGGTTTTGCTTTCAGGAGATGGTGATGCCATTTACAAAGATTCTATGGTGGTGATCGGTTCAACTGAAAGCCTCATGGCTTATGGCTGAAAACACTGTAGCTGGCTGAAAAAAGCACTGTAGCTGACAGAGGCTTATTTACCATAATTAAATTTAAAAAAATTTAAAAATAGAAAAAAACATATTAGCCCATCACGTATAATGTAAACAAATACGAGGAAAAAAAGAACCGGTAAAAAAACTCAAAAAAAGCCAAAAGTTCGGAAAAAGACGAAATTTATGAATAGTGCAAAAATAAGCTGAAGCCAGAAGCTGAAGCCATATTGATCAGGGCTCTATGACATTGCCTCTGGATTACTTGGACATTTCTTCATGTGTCGAACAGAGAGGACAGAATAAAGAGAACAAGGCAAAGAAATCTGTATCCAAGAAGCATCGTGGATCCCGAAGTGATCAACACGCAGAAGCTGCTGGTTCGCTGTCGCATGCAGACGCCGCAGATCAGTGGAAGTCACCCACACCTAGCGAAGCTGACTTGGATGATGTCTCTCTTGTTTTACCAACTGTTGAAGGGAACAACAACTCGAACAAGCAGATAGTTGGTCGTTCTGCATTTGATTTATCTGAGATTGTTAAGGCTGCTAACGATGCATACAGAATCCAAGTTGCATCGGATGAGCAGCTGATTTCTGGCCATCCCATTGCGGATATTGAAACTTTCGTATACTCCGCCACTCCAGTCATTGGGCAGATATCTTGCATTAGATGTGGCATATGTTTGCAGGACCGGCCGGTTAGCGAATCGCCATGCCAATACCAGTTATCCAATGTCTACTTGAGGAGCGTATGGCAATGGTATGAAGAACCTGGGTCTTTTGGGTTGAATGTAGAGATTAACAACAGTCTCAACTCTACAAAATTAACCTGCAGTGGCTCAGAGTTCTCTGCAAATTTTGTGCCCTCGCTTTCTGCTATTCAGTTGTTTGGACAGTCCAAGAAGAACTTAGATGGTATGATTGACAAGGAGGAAGCTTCTTTATTTAAAAAACATCATGCAGAACTCCTATTTGAATACTTTGAATCCGAGCGTCCTTCTTCGCGACCTCCACTGTTAGAGAAGTAACTCTTTATCTGGTCTTCTATTGTCGATTTTATGTATTACAAAATTTATTCATTTACTGTTGACCTAAAAGAGTATTGTTATACAACATTCGACTGTTTTTGAACACAAAAACAGTCAGATTGATCTGTGGCGTTAGATCTTCATCCAACGGATCCACACATACAAGCCCCCCCCCCCCCCAAAAATGACCCCCTCCAAAAAAATGATCTAGAGCGTTGGATCTCCATCTAACGGCTCAAAATCTGACTGTTTTTGTCCTCAAAAACAGTCAAATGTTGTATAGACACTCCCGACATAAAAAAAAATAAAGAAAGTAGTTACACTGACAGACAAAAACCATAAGATAATTACCAAAATTTTAGCCAGGAAGGCAATGCCGAAGCAACAGGTGGCTTAGTAAATCCAACCACCAGAAGAGATCAGCAAAAAGAAATGTTTATAATGTCTAGGAGTTTTTTTTCTGAAATGTTTAAAACGATATCAGAAACTGAATACTGGCTAAAAAGAATCTTGAAGCTTTGTCTAGGAGTTTTTTTCACGATCTTGCTAAGATCTTATCAGACCTGTCCACTGGGCCGTGCTGGGCCGGCACGGCCTGTTTAGGCCTGTGTAATAAATGGCTGTGCCGTGCCGGCACGTGGGCCACGGTGCGAGCCCAGGCACGGCCCGATGCCGTGTTGTGCCGGCCCGGGCAAGGTTAAGGCTAAACGGGCCGTGTCGGCCCGGCTAGCCCTTTTAGCCGAAAAAAGAGAAAAAAATAAGAAAATTGTAGAAAATTAAGAAAAATTGTAAACAAATTGTAGAAAATTCAGAAAAAATATAGAAAATTGTAGACATTGTTAATCATAAAAATAAATATTTGCAATGACATAATGAGCTTTATTAACTTATTAAATTACATGGGATGGCTGCCTCATTAAAAACTTTACCAAGTAAAAACTCAATTTGAGAAAACCTTGGTAAAGAAAAAAAGCGTACAGCCTATAAAGCTCATTAGTGACTACATGTGAAGAAAAATATTGAAAATCCTATTCATTGCTATCTAAATACAAATTCTCAAAAGATTTTTCTAAATCTTTATTATCAGCAGTATATTGGAGTCTTGATTCAGCTTGTTCCCAGTCTTTGATGGTCAGAAGTACTTTGATCATCTCGTTGGAGAGACTTGTTCGTCGCTCCTCGATTATTCTTCCATAAAGACTGAATGCTGACTCCAAGGAGACTGTAGAGACAGAAACAGTCAACACATCCTGCGCTAATATGGATAGCACTGGATATGATACCTTCTGGGTTTGCCACCATGAGAGGATGTTCAACTCCTGCTCGAAGCTGACGTTATCACTGTTGAGATAGCTTGATAGGTCTCCAGTGCTTTGTCGCCTTCCTCCTCCTAACTGATGTGTACCTGCACCTGCACGAGAACTAGACGAAGAACCAAAAATCTTACCCCATTGCATAGGCCCCCTAGAGGTGCTAGGGACTACCGGGGGTCTTTCCAAACGTACAGACCCAAACTTATTTTCGTATTTATCATATACCTCATATAATTTATCCTTAACTAATGTAAAGTATGAACAATAGTCTAAACCAGTAGCCTTACTTAAAACTTGTAAAACATTTATAAATCCTTGGAGTTTGGCCCTAGGATCCAAAATAAAAGCAAATGCATATAAAATAGGAATTTCTCTCCAATATTTTAAAAACTTAGTTTTCATAGCAACTACAGCATCTCGTAGTATAGGATCATTTTCAAAAGCCTTTAGGTGAGTGGCAATTTCAACAATATTATGAACAATTATAGGAGATGTAGGGTAGTATACTCTAGAAAGACAAAGTGTAGCTTTGGGTCGTGGATGCACTTGTTGAGCCAGCAGAAGATGGATCGATTGGACCCTGCGTCACCAGGGCCGTCGTTTCTTCGGCATCTCCAGTTTGTACATGTGGACCTTCCGCGGATGGATATGCTTGTTGAAACGATTGCATATCCTCCGCTAAGAGGCCGAATTTGGAGAGTTGAAAATCGTAGTTCTCCATTAAATCAACTGCAAATTGAAATAGTAAAGAACGATTAACTTACTATTAAACCAACAAATAATAGCAAAAAATTAAACCAACAAATATTACCAAAAAATTAAAATAAGACAGCAATTACCTCCTTTGCAGCTCTCACAAACATCTTTGAAGATTTTTGAATTTTCAGAATTTTACCTGAATTTTCACCAAATTTGCTCAAACACTTTCGGATTTTTTAGAGCTAAACCGAGAGAGAAGAGTGAGGTTTGAGGTGTGAAAAATGGAGGCTGGATGCCCCCTATTTATAGAAAAAATTTCAGATTTTTTCTGAATTGTTTGCTTTTTTTTGAATTTTTTACCCCCTAACGGTCAAAAAGGCTATTTTTTGAATTTAGGCGGGCCGGGCGTGCCGTGCTGTCCCGCCGTGCTGCACCCTCGGCCCAGGCACGGCGCGGTCCGGCGTGCCGTGCCGACCTGGCCCGTTTAGCTGTCGTGCCGTATCGTTGCGGGCCGGGTCTACAGTGCCGGGCCGTGGTGCGGCCCGTTAAGGCCCGGCCCATTTGTGATTTGGAACCATATCTTCCCCCGCTAGACGGTGTACGGGCAGCAACGGACGTAGATCTTGCAAACTTAGCATCCTCTTGCAATTGTCGCTCTGCCTTTGTAGCTTGATGCACTAACTCATAAAGATTGTTATAGGGCTAAAAATTGACAATTCTTTTGACTTGATGGTTCAAACCTGAGAGGAAGCGTGCCATGGTTTGCTCTTCTTGTTCTTGAACCTTGGCTCGAATCATGGCTAGCTCCATCTCCTTGTAGTACTCCTCCACAGAATGTACTCCCTGCTTCATATTCTGCAATTTATCAAATAGATCACGTTTGCAATGACGAGGAACAAAACAGGCTCTCATTTCTCGCTTCATCTCTTGCCATGAAGCAACATAATTTTCTCCATTCTCAGCTCTTTGAGTGATCACTTGTTCCCACCAATTCAAAACGTAACCTTCAAACTCAAGGGATGCCAACTGAATTTTCCTCTCATCTGTATAGTGATGCATACGGAATATCTTGTCAACCTTCAATTCCCAAGTGAGATACTCCTCGGGATCAGTCCCACCTACAAATTTGGGCATGAAAAACTTGAGCTTGCCCAATCCATCATCTTCTTTGCTTGGACGGCGATAATGGTCATTGCGATGCAATGCAAAATCACCATCCCAAGTGTCCACCTCGTCCTCCGAGCAGTGGTTGTCACACCACATTTGCTGCCACTCGGTGTTGCGGTTCAGGAGGTACATGGGCAGCAGCATCTCCACCTTGGACACTTACTTCATCACCACCATTGCGAGCTTGTAAGAGCCTAGTGAGGGCTCCAATGTCTTCCCGCAATTGGTGTACATTTTCATTAGCTTGTATCTCCATGTTTTGCATCTCCCTTGCAATTTGATCAGCAAAGGTATCATGCTTCTCATGGAGTTGGTCGAGCCCTTGGCGCAACTCACGTTGAAAGTGTTCACGGAGTGCCCCAAACTGATATTAGTTGATGAATGCTTGCAGTTCATTGGTGTCACCACTCTCATCATGGTGTGCTCCTCCACCTGACATGGTTAGTTATGTAAAAAACAAATAGCTTTATGGAAATCACTCAATCTCACTATTTTCTCTCCCAAGTAAAGTTCTTACCCTTCCGAAGTAAATTAAGGCCAATAAACTTACACCTGGTAGAAGTGACAACAACAACATGATGATTAAGCAAATTTAAGAGTGTTCACTACTTGCACAACAATGGCTATATGGTGGAGCTTGGTATGAAAGTGTTTCTCCTACTCAATCTGAATTCCATGGTGTTGTAAGATTAAGTAATAATCCAAACTAGAACTTTGCCCAAGTGCTGATCCAATAGGTTTAAGTGAAGTGTATGAACGCACACGCAAAGATCAGTGTGACTTAATGCAAACAAAATGAATGAGCTAACTGGAAGCAATCTGAAAATAATGATTAAATAGCTCGTTTTGCACCAAGTACTAGGAGAGACGCTAGCCAATTGCACAAATGCGAATAGAAGGCACAAGGTTGCTCAAGAATTTTAGATACTCAAACCGAAATTATGGACGAGAAGAACTCACCCCAATCAGCCTTCTCTCACTTTTTTCTCTCTGTTTTTTTCTCGCCTCTTTTTTTTGCTACCAAGCCACTGACCCAAATATGTTCAAAACACTATTCTGAGTCTATTGAGGTATGTGGGTCACAAACTTTTCGTGGAAGCTCTCTCTCTCTCTCTCTAAACTTTGAATTTTTTTTTATCGGCCGAGTGGGTGACGCACAAGCCCAATGTTCAGCTACAAGTATTCCAGAGCAGCCCTCAATGCAATATCAATGACTAGTCTCAAGTATTCAAAGGATTTAAGTGAAGTTTGTCCGTATGGTGTCCCGAACACAACTCTTCTTTTGGATTTCAGATAGCACTTCCCTAGAGTTGGTTTCGGATGGCAATCTCCCAAATGGATTCAGAAGTGGACAACTAGCCAAAACTGATTCCGATTCTAGGGTGGTACTCAGATTGCTATTGGAAGAGTTGCAGATGCGGATTCAACTTCCAAGAGTAAATTGAATCTACATTTTTGGAGCTAATTAAAGGATCAACTAACATATTTTCAAAGGTTTACTATGACAATGATTAAGCAACGCGAAAGACACTAAGATCAGCACCTAAACAAAAATTCTAATTGACTAAAACCTAATAAAACTCACGCGAAGTAACATATTAATCTAAAGGTTCAGAATTTTTTTTGTAGGAATTTTTGGTTTAATGGACTATAGGACAAAAATAAAACAATCTAATAGTAAGGGTAAATAATCCTACCGAGTAAACCGCGCTCTGATACCAAGATGGTATGGGGTCGCCCGATCTTCTCGACGTAGGATCAAGATACTCACGCGGATTCGAAGAACCGTAGTGATCCCCCGATGCCAATGCAAGGGTTAGCACTCTATAATTCGCCCAACCATACGTGCTGAACTTCACAACCACCGATGAAGTTCTATCGTACTCCCAATTCCCAATGGAAAGGTTGAACGATCTTGATTGCAATGAACTCCCAATTCTTCTCTCAAGTTGGTTCAGCCAACAGAAAGAACAAGAGTAATCTATTATCAAAGTGGTCTGAAAACAATAGAAAGGGGTGGCGGCTACTTAAAGCCAACCCTAACCTCACGCACGCACACACTTGGGCCTAAGGCCAAGTTCAATCTGGTTTACGAATCCTAAATCAATTCCGAAACCGAATTAAACACTAATTAGGTTACATGGCTGAATTAAACAATCTCAGCCCATTATTGGCACGCAGGCCCACAACTCCTTACTTGGCGTATGGGCCTCTTGGCTGCATGGAGCTTCCCTCCTTTTGACATGTGACCTGTCGAGACCCGAATATGCAAATCCGGACTCTCTGTGTATTCTGCACTAGTCCAGAATCACGCTAGTGCACACAGGGTAAACAAAGATACATATCATCCACATCACGACAAACTAAGAAAAAGACTCATATATTATTAATAATTATCAAGGTACGACCTTATGGCCAAGCTTACAATTAATAGCCTGAAGGGCTCAAAACTAGCAGCGGAAACAAAATAAACTCAAAGGCCATTCGACATGCCCATAGGCAATCAACTGGGAAGCAACGTCCTAATCCGCGAAGTCGTCGAAGTAACCACCTTCAAGAAACTCCTGCTAATCTGGTCCTTCTTCCTCAACTGAGCAAATATGGAGGAAGCCGTGAGTACATAGAGTACTCAGCAAGTCGTTTGTAACAAAGAATGCAATATAACATCCAAGGCTTTCCAATGGATGGCTGAATGGTAAATTTTGCAGAAAGCGATAATTTAAAGTAAATACAATACTTAGATTGAAAAGCTAACCTTGGAAATGATAAATAATAAGTAATCAAAGGAATTGAACCAATCCCTGGTGAACTACCCATCCACCTAAGGAACCCAAACTAGTGAACTACCCGTTCACTTCCCAAGCCAAGTTTTTATGAAAACTCTACCCCTCGTGTGAAATCACCGAGCATTGTCCATGACCGAGGACCCGGCTATTTGAATAGTTTTACACTCTGCAGAGGTTGCACAATTGTACCCACACGATGTGATCATCCTCACGTTAAAGAAAATCACAACAAAGCTTTTACAGTGATCCATCTCAACCTGATCCCACTCACTAAGGTTTCGCCGTCGAGTAGGGTAACCCCCTAGTCGATAATTGCCCCCCTTGCGCCACAACAACATCAGTAGCGAAACCAAAGTTGAGACTTCACAAATTATTATGCCAGGTCTATCCCATACTAGACATGTGGTTTGCACGATAAAGCTCAGATCAATGGTGCACAAAGTTAAGTTCTTAAATTTACTCAGGCGAATCATCCACATCCCATGTGCATACAACACCCCCTTTACTGCACGATCAATCGCCTGGTGAAATTCAATTTTGTATAACCAATACCAATGACACTACCCATGTCATGGCAATCAAATTTTATAACTATGGCTAACCACCACGTTCAAGTATATCATTAAGTCAAATTAATTAACCACATGTGATGATAAACCCAAACGTAACTCTAGCATGGCTAAGCAGTTCTAAACGTACCACCATTGTGACATCTAATATAGCATCACTAAATAATTTTCCATCCTATGGTGACAATGGAATCATGGTATTCAAATTATCAAGGTGGAAATAATCAATTAGGACATTAACTACCAATACAAGGATTTATAATGAAATAGCAATGCATGATACTTTAAAACAAAATAATAAATAATAGATTGAAAAGCTAGGTTCAATATGATCAAAGGACACGACTTGCCTTGGCCTTGCTCAGTTGACGGCTCTTGCTCTTCAAACCCTGCTTCTGCTCCCTCGAAGACGTGATCTAACGAGAGAGAACACGGAAAGAAACTCAAAACAAATTCAAATAAAATTCAAATGAACTCAAAAAGTTCCAAACCTGAACCAAAAGGTAGAGCTCAAATTTAGATGATTTTAGGAAAAAGAATCGGGTCAATCGGAGCTAGGACGAGGGAGAACGGGCTCTTGGAAAATTAAATCTAAAGAAAATCGGGAAATTGGAAAGGTGCACTGTGCTGTGGACCGGGTGTATGGAATTCCTGGTCTACGGTGAACTCGGCGCACGGCATAGTACGGGCTGACTGGGCTTGCTGACGCAACTGCTAACTAGGCCCTAGGGCTGACGTGGCGGCTTGCGTGGCGGCTGACGGGCTGCTGACGTGGCCAGATCGGCTCACGGGTCCACGGCACGTACGACTGACCGGTGGGCCTGGTCTGTTGGTGGCACGGCGCACGGTGGACGGAGTCCACGAGAAGGCGAAGCGGCGCGGCGCGGGTGGTGTCAGCGTTGACGTAAGCGGGCGAAGGGACCGAGGCGACGCGGGGGAAACCGAGGCGACGCACGGCGACCGAGGCGGCGTCGGCGACTAACCGGTGGCGAGCTGACGGCGACGACTCACCGGCGGTGACGGCGAGCGGCGGCGGACGACGGCGGAGATGGAGGCTCGGGTCGGTGGCGAGCGACGGCGAGCTCCGGCGGCGACTAGCGGCGGCGAAGGCGACGAGCTCGAGACGGCGGAGAAGCTGAGGGGTCGGCCCCTTTTATACACGGACGTGGGCACGGACGCCGAGGCGGGTAAGGAAGGCGGCGGCGGCAGGTTCGAACTGGACTCGGGGAAGAGTCCTGCTCGGAGACAACGCCTGAAAGGTGGGCCCCACCTGTCAGCGGCCCGGGCCAGAGGCGACCGGGATGGCGCACGGGTGAGAGGCAACGAGCGGATGCGCGACGCGTGGCAGCAATCGGCGGGGTGTGCGCGGGCGCGGAGACGCTCTGGATAGCCAACATGTGGCGGCCAACGGGCTGGTGGGCGCGGGTGCGGATGCCTGACGCGTGGCATGGGCGGGGTGCGGCCGGGCCGAAGGCGGCTGGACCGGGCTGGCTTGGTGGGCTTCAGCCCACCTGGCTTTTTGGTTTTTTTAAAACAATTCTTTTTCTTTTTGAGAAATTCAAATAAATCATTTTGAGCTCTAGAAAATAGCAAATAAATCCATAAAAATCCAGAAAAATACCAATAAATTTCTTAAGACACAAGGAACTCAAATAAGATATTTTTTTGGCAAATGTTCATGTTTAATTTATTCATATTAAATCCTTTTAATTACATAAAATTCCAATTAAGCTTTAATTAATTTCAGAAAAATACAAATGATAAATTTTATTTGAAAAGCTTTTGAAAAAGCTTTGAAAATCAGGATGTTACAAACCTCCCCCCTTAAACGGAATCTCGACCCCGAGATTCTGGCTCACTAAAGAATAGGTTTGGAAACTCCGCTCTGAGATCCTTCTCGCGCTCCCAGGTTGCTTCTTCCTCTGAATGGTTGCTCCACTGCACTTTGCAAAAATGAACAATCCTGCTCCTGGTTACACGCTCTGCCACTTCCAAGATTCTGACAGGATGCTCTTTATAGGACAAATCCTCTCGGAGATCCACAGCCTCCACTGGGACTGCCTCCTCTGGCACTCTCAAACACTTCTTTAGCTGAGACACATGAAAAACGTCATATATCCCGCTCAAGGTCTCAGGTAACTCCAGCTAGTATGCAACTTCTCCCTTGCGCTTCAGAATCCTGAAAGGCCCCACATACCTTGGCGCAAGCTTTCCCTTCATTTGGAGTCTTTTAACAACTTTGAAGGGTGTAATCCTGAGATACACATAGTCATTTGGCTCAAAACTCAAATCTCGACGACGAGTATCAGCATAACGTTTCTGTCTGGTCTGAGCTGTCCTCAACCTTTCTCGAATCAAACGCACTTTCTCCTCTACTTCCCGGAGACATTCTGGCCCAAAGATTAGACTCACCCCGTCTCTTTCCAATTGAGAGGGGTTCTGCATTTTCTACCATACAGGGCTTCGAACAGTGACATCTGTAAGCTGGCCTGGTAACTGTTGTTGTAGGAGAACTCTGTGAAAGGTAAACAACTGTCCCACTTGGCTCCATGATCCAATACACATGCTCTTAACATGTCCTCCAAGATTTGGTTCACCCGCTCTGTCTGACCATCAGTCTGCGGATGATATGCCGTACATAAATTCAAATGAGTACCCATTGCTTCATGGAAACTTCCCCAAAATCGTGAAGTGAACTACGAACCACAATCCGACACTATTCTCTCTAGTACCCCATGAAGACTCACAATCCTGGACATATATAACTCTGCCAACTTATCTCCCGTATAGGTTGTCTTGACCGGGAGAAAATGTGCGACCTTTGTCAATCGATCCACAATTACCCATATTGAATCGAAACCTTCCTTGGTCCTGGGTAGTTCTGTGATAAAGTCCATTCCCACATCTTCCCACTTCCACTCGGGAATTTTCAAGGGTTGCAACAGGCCTGCTGGTCTCTGGTGCTCAGCCTTCACCCTTTGGCATATATCACAAAGCGCTACATATTCTGCTATCTCACTCTTCATACCGGGCCACCAATACTTGTCTTTAATATCTTGGTACATCTTAGTGCTGCCTGGATGGATTGAATATAATGACTCATGCGCTTCTTTAAGCAACAAATTTTTCAACTCCTCTTTATTGGGTACACACAATCGTGCCTTGTACCACATGGTACCCTTGTCATCCTCTATAAAACCTGATGCTTTGCCTTATTTTAAACTGGCCCTGATCCGCTGAATATTGTCATCTTCTGACTGCACCTGACAGATCTGGCTATCCAGGGTTGGCTGCAAATCCAAAGTGGCTAACATCCCTTCCTCAACCAATTCTAAGCTGAGCTTTTGAAATTCAACATGTAATGCGGGTTGATCCTCTTTAATCATTGCGGTGTTACAATATACCTTTCTGCTCAAAGCATCTGCCACTACATTAGCTTTTCCTGGGTGGTAGTGGATCCCAATGTCATAATCCTTTATCAATTCCAACCACCTCCTTTGCCTTAGATTGAGGTCTGTTTGCGTGAAGATGTATTTCAGGCTCTTATGATCCGTGTAAATTTCACATCGGTTACCCATCAAATAGTGACGCCATATTTTCAGGGCATGCACAACTGCTGCCAACTCCAAATCATGTGTGGGGTAGTTCTCTTCGTGTGGCCTCAACTGGCGCGATGCATAAGCCACCACTCTCTTGTCCTGCATCAGCACACATCCCAAGCCATTGCGGGATGCATCACAATAAATCTCAAAGTCTTTCTTAATGTCCGGCAAAATCAGCACTGGTGCTGAAGTCAGGCATTCCTTTAATTTCTAAAAACTCTTCTCACACTCTGGCATCCATGCAAATTTCTTTTCCTTCTTTAGCAGCTGGGTGAGCGGTCGCGCTACACTGGAAAACCCTTCGATGAAACGGTGGTAATAACCTTCCATTCCAAGAAAACTTCTGACTTGAGTCACTGACGTTGGTGCCTTCCAAGTAAGCACATCCTTCACTTTCCCTGGGTCGACTGCAACTCCCTCTGCGGTCATGACATGGCCCAGAAACGCAACCTCTGTCATCCAAAATTCACACTTGCTGAACTTGGCATACAACTTATGCTCTCGCAACTTTTGCAATACCATGCATGTGGCCTCTATGCATGTGGCGGTATATATGTAGTAATAATTAATTAATTTAATTTTTAATACTAAGTTGTTATATATATACGACATAACGTGGGACCGAAGCTAGATGTATGATGCGAGCCATGTGAGTGAAGAGTACATTAATGGCGTGTCTGCTTTTACAAGAGCTGCCGAGGAGGATATGTTGAATAAGGGGGTGGAATATATGTACTATCCATGCACTGACTGCGAGAATTTAAAGATGTTTAAGAACCAAGGGCAAATTGAAGCACACTTGATTCGGAGGGGTTTCAAAAAGGGTTATACGTGTTGGACCAGTCATGGCGAAGTCAACGATCATATGCCGCCGGATGATATCGCCGGTGAAGTGAATGAAATGCCGCCGGATGACATCGCCGGTGAAGTGAATGACATGCCTCCGGATGATGTCGATTGTTGTTCGGATTCAGATAGGTTACATGATGACAATCTGGATCAGATGCTTCGTGATGTAGAAGAGAACTATGATGAGACAGAGTATATTAAATTCCAGGGCTTGATGGAGGACTTGGAGAAACCTTTGTTCACGTGCTGCAGGTCAAAGTACACGCGGTTGTCGGCCGTGCTTGAACTGTTGAAATTGAAGGCAAGCAACGGTTGGTCCGACAAGAGTTTCACAGCACTGCTAGGTCTTTTAGCCGACATGCTTCCGGAGGGAAATGAGTTGCCTAAAACCACGTATAAAGCCAAGAAGGTTCTTTCTCCAATGGGAATGGAAATAGAAAGAATACATGCATGTCCGAACGACTGTATCCTCTACCGTAAAGAGTATGCAAACATGCATGTATGTCCGGTGTGCAACGCATCCCGATACAAAAATAACAATCAATCAGATGACGGCGAGGGAACAGAGGCGAAGAAAGGACCTCCTGCTAAGGTGGCGTGGTATTTTCCTATAATTCCCCGTTTGAAAAGGTTTTTTGCAAATCCAAATGAGACAAAACTGTTGCGTTGGCACTCGGAGGAGCGCAAGAAGGATGGAATGCTAAGACAACTTGCTGATTCCGCCCAGTGGAGAAACATCGATAGAAGTTTTGCAGACTTCGATGCAGAACCAAGGAATATAAGGTTTGGACTAAGTACAGACGGAATGAATCCTTTCAGTAGCATGAGCAGCCGACATAGCACATGCCCCGTGACTCTCTGCATCTATAACCTTCCTCCTTGGTTGTGTATGAAGCGAAAGTATATCTTGCTGTCGATACTTATCCAAGGGCCAAAGCAACCTGTGAATGATATCGATGTGTACCTAGCACCGTTGGTGGAAGATCTAAAAGTACTGTGGAACGAAGGGGAACATGTATGGGATGCATACAAACAAGAGAACTTCACTTTGCGCTCCTTATTGTTCTGCACCATAAATGATTATCCCGCCCTTGCTAACCTATCGGTCCAGAGTATAAAAGGTGCCAAAGCTTGTACCCATTGTTTAGATGATACCGAGAGTGTGTGGCTGAAACACTCATGCAAAACTGTCTACATGCGTCACCGCCAGTTCCTTCGGAGGGCTCACCCATATCGCAAGAAGAAGAAACAATTTGACGGAGAGAAGGAAGACGGTTCAGCTCCAAGGCATTTAAGGGGAAACGAGGTTTATGATATGGTTAAGGATTTAGATGTTGTCCTCGGAAAGGGACGTAAATTGAGGGCTCATGAGAAGAACACTAGCTGGAAGAAGAGATCAATATTTTGGGACTTACCTTATTGAGAGTACCTAGATGTTCGACACTGCATCGACGTCATGCACATAGAAAAGAATGTATGTGACAGCTTGATTGGTCTCTTGCTGAACATTCGTGATAAAACAAAGGACGGCGTCAACGCACGGCTTGACTTGGCTGATATGGACATCAGGCCTGAGTTAGCATCGACAATAACAGATAATGGACGAACGTATCTTCCCCCTGCATGTTACACTCTGTCCAAGGCTGAGAAAACAGAACTGTGCCAGTGCTTGCATGGTGTCAAAGTTCCATCTGGTTACTCTGGCAACGTGAAAAAACTTGTTTCGATGCAAGATATGAAGTTAAATGGCATGAAGTCTCATGATTGTCATGTGCTGATGACACAGATGCTCCCTATTGCAATTAGAAATATTTTGCCGATCAAAGTCCGAGAGACAATCATGAGGCTATGTTATTTCTTTAACACAATTGCTCAGAAGGTCATAGATCCCGAAGGACTAGATGCTCTGCAGGACGAGGTGGTTATGACTCTATGTTATCTTGAAATGTATTTTCCTCCTTCGTTTTTCGATATCATGGTCCATCTCATTGTTCACGTTGTGTGGGAGATAAAAATATGTGGGCTCATATTCCTACGTAGCATGTACCCATTTGAGAGGTTCATGGGAATTCTCAAGTCTTACGTACAGAATCGGTCTTGGCCGGAGGGTAGCATTGTCAAAAGTTATGCAAGCGAAGAGGTCATTGAGTTTTGTGTCGATTATATGGCCCAGATTCAACCGATAGGTGTGCCCATTTCACGGTCTTGCAACACATGACTGAAGTGGCGCCTTATGTCCACCAGCACAAGAATGTACTTCGGCAACAGAATCCGGAGCGGCTGGATGTTTGGATCATGAGGCAACACAATAGTCGGTTCAACCAATGGTTGAAGGAGCAAATCGCTAGGAGCTCGCCAAGTGAGACGCTGACATGGTTGGCAAAAAGGGCCAACATTTACAGTTGTGACATAGCAAGGATATGACATAAATGGGTACACATTCTATACACAGTCTCAAGATGTAAAGAGCACTACCCAGAACAGTAGTGTCCACATAGATGTGTTCAGTACCGATGGGTCGAGAAACTCATACTATGGGTTCATAGAAGAGATTTGCGAGCTCGACTACGTGATTTTCAAGATCCCCTTATTTCGCTGCTGTTGGGTGCATCTCCCACAGGTGAAGGTTGACAAGTGGACGAGGAAGAATACAATCAATTTGATGAGTTACCTCCTTTTGGAAATGGCATAAGGGTCGACGACGAACAATGTGAAGAAACTAGTTACGTACGCATTGATCATCATGAAGAGCTAGTTTTTAAAGGAAATAAGCAAGTAGAATGAGAATGTGCGACATATATGTGGGCATTTACATTTATGTATACAACAATGCATGTGTGTGATGTATTTGTCAATTTGCATTTATGTATATGTGAAAATGTGTGAAGACATACATTGTGTGAGAAAATGTGTAAAGAAATACACTGTGTGAATGGAGCTAGTTGGTGTTTGTACATGAATGCATCTGGTTGGTGTTTGTATATGAATGCAGTTGGTTGGTGTTTGTCTTAATAACTATAGTCGGGGACAGAGGCTTATCACAGACGGTTCTAAACTGAGAACTGTTTGTGATAAGCGTTATATATAAACCACGCTAGGGTTTTTTGCGTACAGTGCGAAGTCATTAGAGCCCGAAGTCCCGAAGTCCCCAAGCTCGACGCTCTCCCGAAGTCTCGATCGAGACCGTCGCCGCAGCCGTCCCCGAGCCCCTCATCGGCCGCCTCCATCGAGCCCCTCGCCGGTCGCCTCCCCGAGCCCCTCGCCGGCCGCCTCCCCCGAGCCCCTCGTCGGCCACCTCCCCTCGATTACCGTCTGCATTGTGAGTATTGTTAACTTTTAGCAAACTTTGTCGGCAGTTTTTGTTCTTTAGATCTAGAATTGGTATATGACATGTTTGCTTGTGGGCTCGGAGTACATGCTCTGTGATGAACAAACTGATCTCTGAAGTAGATCTGGTAATTGGACTAGGGTTTTGAGTTCTAGATGGTTGATTTCCACTGTAAGGGCATTAGTGATCTTTCGGCTGGTTAGATCTGTTCATGTTCAGTTTTCCTTTTGCCTGGCATCTGATACTGCATATTACAGTTCTGGTTTACTCTATATGCTATAAGTTTGTCATCCGGTCTGTTTACTACTTTAATTCTATTGTTCATGAACATTTAGACCGAAAGTGATATATTGAACTGCCTCTGATTGTCTAAACCCTGGCAGTAGAATCATAGTCAGAACTCAAAATCTCGGTTTTTAGTTATCAGACATTTGATGATGAATTTCAGTGATAGCATGAGAAGGCCAAGAGTTTTAATCTTGTGCAACTCTGTTCTGATAGCAATCTTAAAGCTATATATTTTGTTTCATGCTAGATTTAATTGCTTTACTGCTCATAGGACTGGTATACATGTTATTTTCAGCAGCCTTGAGTCTATGTATTCATGTATTCATGTATATGTTAATGTATAATGAGCTACTAAACTATAATGTAAATGGGTTGGGCTTAAATATGGGATTTGAAGTTTAAAGTGTTTATATCTTAAATCAGTCGCTGCCATTGGTATGGCACTTATCTTATCTTATCCTAATTTCCTCCCTTCTCCCCCTCCCCTCTACTCCTCTCCTCTCTTCCTAACATTGAGCATCATCTTATCTTATGGTATGGCACTTTCTTATCTTATCCTAATAGACCCACAAATTGAGCAACATGTCATCCGCGCATTCTTCAACATCATCGCTGGAGGCGTCTGCTCCAAAATCAAAACACCAAGGAAGAGGACTATCGAAGAAGCCTGAGGGCCAATATACCATCACAGAGGTCGATGGATCTGGGGTCTCTCTCCTTCCAACCAAAGCAGTAAGCGCATTCCGAACAATGATCGGAATAGTTGCACGAGAACGAATTGAGATCACATTCAATTCGTGGAAGAGCGTGCCTGAGACTCAGAAACGTGAGCTGTTGACAGAAATTTTGGCATCGTTCGAGATCCCAGAAGAACACCAAGACGCCGTGCAACGACAAGCCTTGCTAGTAGCGTGCAAAGCATGGAAAAACTTCAAGAGCAAGCTTGTCAAGGACTACGTGGAGAAGGACGAAACGCCCTTTCAGAAATACCCATTGCTGGAACCACAATGGGACGAGTTCAAGGCGATGAAGACGATCGAAGAGTTCAAAAGTACAAGTGCGTCGCACAAGGCCCTCAAGGCAAAAAACACACACCCTCACAGACTTGGCACAGCTAGGTATGCGGGTAAAACCCCGCAGTGGAGGAGGGAGGACGAACAGGCAGTCCTGCAGGACACCGCCCCACAATTTGCCAATATCTCGGATGACCGCGCTCGAAATTGGATTAGAGCAAGGTCATCTACAACGACATCGGGGGACGTCTCCTTTCGAAACCCTGCAGACCAGCAAGTGTCCCAACGCCTGGTAAGATCTCGATCGAACTACTAGCTTGTAATTACTCTGCAACTTCGTAGGAAGTGAAATGACATGTCGTGCTCTTGCAGGAAGCGCTGAGTGTTGAATCTTCGTAGGGATCATTCCAGGGAACGAGGGAGAAAGATATACTCTCCGCGGCCCTGGGAAACAAGGAGCACCCAGGTCGTACGAGAGGCCTTGGGCTTTACGTTCCTTGGAAACATGGTTTCCAAGATGACTCAAAAGCGATATCTGCCTAGAGGCTTATTCACCGGCGGCAGATCAGCTACAAGCACTGGTGCCATCTCCACAAGGGCAACCTGAACCAGATCAGCTACATGCACTAGTGCCATCTCCACCACCGCTATCTGAACCGGTGTCATGTGTACGGGCGCTATTCGCGGTGTAGCAACTTCCACCAATGCAACTTCCACCACCAGTGCTACCTGTAAAGTCGACCTACAGCCGAGGCAACAAGGGCAGCAAGGGCAAAGCAAAGAAGACCAATGATGATATCCTGTACCTGCCATTGGCCCACAAATTCATGCTTGGTGAGCCGTTGCTCGAGCAAAAGGGCCTCCAAACCCTAGCATATAGTTTCCTGCAATTGCACAAGTGGTATATGGAACGGTCCAATAAACCAGAGCGAGAATGGAGCTCATGTATCTCTGTCAAATTCACGCCGGGTGATTTACATCACAGTATTCATGAATGTGTCTTCGTGGTCACCTTTGAGGATTTATTCGATCTTTTCACGCTCAACGCTCTCGACGTCTCACTCATTCGATGCTGGACGCTGCAAGTGTGTACAATCACAGTCTCCGTTCATGTCATACCGATAAATGTCATATATAATTTGTTTCTTTCCTGTGTATGTATATAGACACATGCTGACTAAAGTTAGATCATCCAAATCATCATCGGTTGGTTTCTTGGACCCATACATGATCGCCAAGTATACCATCGACGAGGATACAATCTTCGTCGAGAGGTACATTGCAGCAGGACTGCTGGCTTACCGCAATAAGGAATATGTACTTATGCCCTACAACCAGAACTATCATTGGATTTTAATAGTAATTGTACCAAAATGGAACAAGGTATATTACCTTGATTCCCTAAGTAAGAATAAAATGGACTTCACAGCTGTCAGCCAAGTAATCGATAGGTAAGTACATTTTCTCCATACATACCTATATTGTACTATTTCTTTCCATCCGAATGACTAAGGTTAACTTTTTCGAATCACGTAGGGTGTTCACGATGTACATTGCAATGGGAGGTGTCTCGATGCAATGGGCCAAAGGACTGACACATGCTCGAGATTTTAAGGTATTCGCTATTACACATTAATTAATTCTATGCAACAGTTGGTAGTAATGCCTCTTGAATTAACACATTCTATTTTTTGCAGTGCCACCAGCAGCAGTCGGGCAACACATGTGGTTTCTACGTTTGCCACCATAGGGAACTACTCCTCGATTCCTTGAGGATCACCAATTTCAAGGTTTGTCAATCTTCCCATAATTACTTCATACTTATCACGTTATATATATACGCACATTGATATTCCTATCGATTCCGGAGTGATAAGAGCAATAAAAAAAAATCATTTTTACCATCTAAGTGCAAATACAACGTACATCTTTTGTAATTGTATATTTGTTAATGGATATTTTATTTCATTTCAATTAATTGATTTGCGAAATGGATGTTTTATGTTTGTGAAATGAAGTGTGATGTGAATAGGATGTTTTTTGTTTGTGAAATGAAGTGCGATGTGAATTGGATGTTTTATGTTTGTGAAATGAATTGAGATATGAATTGTATGTATCTGCTTGTTTCAGAGGGCATGGCTAGCATTTCCTGAGGCTAGCCAATAAACAGAAATAGATTTTGGGTACAAAGGAATATCACAGACGGTTTTTAACTAAAAATCGTATGTGATATTGATATATCACGGATGGTTTTTACTTACAAACCGTCTGTGATATTTACACCACAGACGGTTCGAAAACCGTCTGTGATAACCTTTGATTATCACTGATCCATAAATTCAGATGGTTCAAAAAATCGTCTGTGATGATGTTTTTGAACCGTCTGTAATATCATCGAATCTGGTTGGCATTGCCGTACTGGAGTCCACTATGACCAGCTGCCCAAACTTATCCCAGTGCAACAGAGGCAAGGTGGAGGTGTCAATGTAGGCAGCAACTCAACCACAAAGTCCGCCAGCAACGCTGGAATTTTCAGGATCTGCATCAAACAGGCTCGAGATTGCTCTTACAAACGAAAAAGGCCGCTCGATCTGGGCACGAAAAGCTGCCTCGCCGAGCTCCCAGAAGACGATTTCTGCCACGACGGCCTGTCCCAGATCTCCGATGCCTATTGCTGGAGGGACCAGGCTCGCGCGCCCCGGCTGACGCGTGCCATTCCCTCATGGATTGCTGGAGAGGCAGGTGAGACGGGAGCATGCATGAGCGTGATGAGGGCAGCCATAAGCTCAAGTACCGCTAATTAATTAATTAATCAATAAATCAGAACTAGCACTACATGTTAATTAATCGAGGCCACTAATGATTGCTACCAAATCATTAATAATGACCACCCGAAGCAAATGACGGCTGTCGTGAGGGCGCAATGCAACTCTTGGTCGCTGGTGATTACGGGATTCCTGATACTGAAACGCGGCCGGGCTGGTTATCCACATGGAATCCGGCCGTGTGGCACCCGTTTGGTAGTCCAGCCACATGGTATGCGCGTGTGGTTTGGCTAACTATAATTAACCGCATTGCTTGTTTGTTTATGGTAGATTTCTGTGGGTTTGAGAATAGGAATATAACATTATCTTCACGTTTATTTACACTAATTAATTTTCGGATGCGACTAGCATATTTCCACCGTCGTGCCTCACCTCCGTCCCGTCTTATCTAACTCGCCTCTCAACCTACCGACGCTGGGCCGCCTCCGTCTCACTCTGCGACTCGGGGACTCGATGAACACCAAACCTAGCCCGGTGAATCCTAACGTCCCTAACCCCTTGCCGCTACTGTCAACGGAGAAAGAGCTCGTACAAACTAAGACAGCAAAATGGTAGCACGCTTAGACCCTATATACCCCTAACGCTAAAGCATCCCCTTTCATCTAGAACGCTGCATCCACGCACGGCCCATTTTGCCTACTATCACTACTACAGAAAACCACATTACAGACGATTCAGAAACATCATCACAGACGGTTTTCTGAACCGTCTGAATTTATGGGTCAGTGATAATACGAGGTCATCACAGACGGTTTTCGAACCGTCTGTGATTATCAGCTATCACAGACGGTTTTTAACCGTCTGTGATATAAGTTATCACAGACGGTTTTTAAATAAAAACCGTCTGTGATTATCACTTATCACAGACGGTTTCAAGTTAAAAACCGTCTGTGATATATCACATATCACAGACGATTTTAACTAAAAATCGTCTGTGATATTCCTTTCTACCCCTAAATCTATTCCTGTTTATTGGCTAGCCTCAGGAAATGCTAGCCATGCCCTCTGAAACAAGCAGATATACATACAATTTCTGACAAACATACAACATCCAATTCACATACAACATCCAATTCACATCGCACTTCATTTGACAAACATAAAACATCCAATTGACAAACATAAAACATCAATTTCGCAAATCAATTAATTGAAATGAACTAAAATATCTATTAACAAATATACAATTACAAAAGATGTACATTGCATTTCCACTTAGATGGTAACACTGTATTTTTTATTGCTCTATCACTCCAGAATCGAGGTCTCGCGAAAGAAACAGAGCCATAATCAACGAACTTTGTCAGGCTGCACAAGCAATACTTGGATGACAATCCATCCAAGCATTGCTTATGCAGCCGACAAGTTCGTTGATTATGGATATCTTCCTTTCCCGAGACCTCGATTCCGGAGTGATAATAGCAATAAAAAATCATGGTGCGCAGTGGAACCGTCCTTCTGACTTTATAACTTGAGTCAGCAAAAAGTACGCCAACTCAGCTCAAATTTGGGAAAAGTCGGGCTGTTTCATGCAGATGACGGGATGAACGCAGCCTGTCGATAGGAATATCAATGTGCGTATATATATAACGTGATAAGTATGAAGTAATTATGGGAAGATTAACAAACCTTGGAATTGGTGATCCTCGAGGAATCGAGGGGTAGTTCCATATGGTGGCAAACGTAGTAGCCACATGTGTTTCCCGGCTGCTGCTGGTGGCATTGCAAAAAATGGAATGTGTTAATTCAAGAGGCATTAATTACGACCAACTGTTGCATAGGATTAATTAATGTGAAATAGCGAATACCTTAAAATCTCGAGCATGTGTCAGGCCTTTGGCCCCTTGCTTGGAGACACCTCCCTTTGCAACGTACATCGCGAACGCCCTACGTGATTCGAAAAAGTTAACCTTAGTCATTCGGAAGGAAAGAAAGAGTACAATATAGGTATGTATGGAGAAAATGTACTTACGTATCGATTACTTGGCTAACAACTGTGAAGTCCATTTTATTCTTACTTAGGGAATCAAGGTAATATACCATGTTCCATTTTGGTACAATTACTATTAAAATCCAATGATAGTTCTGGTTGTAGGGCATAAGTACATATTCATCATTGTGGTAAGCCAACAGTCCTACTGCAATGTACCTCTCGACGAAGGATCTATCCTCGTCGATGGTATACTTGGCGACCATGTGTGGGTCCAAGAAACCAACCGATGCTTTGGATGCTCTAGTTTTAGTCAGCATGTGTCTACATATATACACAGGAAAGCAACAAATTATATGACATTTATCGGTATGACATGAACTGAGACTGTAATTGTACACACTTACAGCGTCCAGCATCGAATGAGTGAGACGTCCACAGCGTTGAGCGTGTAAAGATCGAATAAATCCTCAAAGGTGACCACGAAGACACAATCAAGCATATTGTGCTGTAAATCACCCGGCGTGAATTTGACAGAGATACTTGAGCTTCGTTCTCGCTCTGGTTTATTGGATTGTTCCATGTACCACATGTGCAATTGCATGCAACTATATGCTAGGAGTTGGAGGGACTTTTCCTCGAGCAACGGCTCGCCAAGCACGAATTTGCGAGCTAATGGCAGGTACGGGATATCATCATTGGTCTTCTTTGCTTTGCCCTTGCCCTTGCTGCCCCGGCTGTAGGTCGACTTTACAAGTAGCACCGGTGGTGGAAGTTGCACTGGTGGAGGAAGTTGCACTGGTGGAAGTTGCAGCACCGGTAATAGCGCCCGTGCACATGACACCGCCGGTTTAGGTGGAGATGGCACCAGTACATGTAGCTGATCTAGTTCCGGTTGCCCTTGTGGAGATGGCACCAGTGCACGTAGCTAATCTACCACCGGTGAAGAAGTCTCTAGGCAGATACGCTTTTGGGCCACTGGATGAAGGATCCAATGGCTTGCCCTAGAGTCATGAGCTCGTCGTTGGTGGGCTTCGGTAGCGGGACGACCTCGAAATTGGTGTGTACACCATCTACTGACACTTTTGCGAAGCCTGTCGCTAAAGCTTGACGGTGTAGCATGACCCCTTGAGCAGACGGATATGCCATGCCCCAAGCAGCGCACAAGGCAATGGAGGCATATCTCACTTGGAGCGTGCACTTCGTAGGCTCCTACATAACGATACAAAATTAGCTACTCCAATTAATAGGCCTATCAATGGAGCAAGCATTCGAGAGATAATAATTATTACCAGGATGTCGTCAACAAGAAATCTGGCCTCGCTTTCCGCCGGATTGGACGCGCAACTACTTGGATGGTTGTGCGGGCTAGCTAGCACAGGAGCGGCGGCGGCCTGCTGATTTTCTGTATATTTCCGCACCTCATCTCTGACATAATCAGCAAGCTCCTCTCGAAGAGATGCCTTGATCTCTTCTCGTAGCTGTGCCTCACGCTCGGCTTTGCTTCTCTTCCTACGCCGATACTGCTCAGAGTCATCTTGGAAACCATGTTTCCAAGGAACGTAAAGCCCAAGGCCTCTCGTACGACCCGGGTGCTCCTTGTTTCCCAAGGCCGCGGAGAGCATATCATTCTCCCTTGTTCCCTGGAATGATCCCAGGGTAGATTCAAAACTCAGCTCTTCCTACAAGAGCACGACATGTCATTTCACTACTACAGAAGTTGTGGAGTAATTACAAGCTATATAGTTCGATTGATATCTTATCAGGCGCTGGGACACTTGCTGGTATGCAGGGTTTCGAAAGGAGATGTCCCCCGATGTTGTTGTAGATGACCTTGCTCTAATCCAATTTCGAGCGCGGTCATCCGGGATATTGGCAAATAGCGGGGCGATGTCCTTCAGGGCTGCCAGTTCATCCTCCCTCCTCCACTACGGGATTTTACCCGCATACCCAGCTGTGCCAAGTCTGTGGGGGTGTGTGTTTTTTGCCTGGAGGGCCTTGTGCGCCGCACTTATACTTTTGAAATCTTCAGTGGTCTTCATCGCCTTGAACTCTTCCCATTGTGATTGCAGAAATGGGTATTTATGAAAAGGCGTTTCGTCCGTCTCCACGTATTTCTTGACAAGCGTGCTCTTGAAGTTCTTCCATGCTTTGCACGCCGCTAGAAAGGTTTGTCGTTGCACGACGTCTTGGTGTTCTTCTGGGATCTCGAACGATGCCAAAATTTCTGTCAGTAGCTCACGTTTCCGAGTCTCAGGCACGCTCTTCCACAAATTGAATGTGATCTCAATTCGTTCTCGTGCAACTATTTCGACCATTCTTCAGAATGCGCTTACTGCTTTGGTTGGAAGGCGAGGGACCCTAGATCCATCGACCTCTGTGATGGTATATCGGCCCTCAGGCTTCTTCGATAGCCCTCTTCCTTGGCGTTTTGATATTGGAGCAGACGCCTCCGGCGATGATGTTGAAGAATGCGCGGATGACATGTTGCTCAATTTGTGGGTCTATTAGGATAAGATAAGAAAGTGCCATACCATAAGATAAGATGATGCTCAATGTTAGGAAGAGAGGAGAGGAGTGGAGGGGAGGGGGAGAACGGAGGAAATTTAAAAGTATAAGCACATACTTATATACATATATTCAATTATACGTAAATAGTGCGATATAAGCACATACTTATATACATATATTCAAGTATACATATACATATCTATATCACAACATATATATACATATGCATATACATAACAGTAAGCATATACATGAATGCAACTAACCATATGCATAACAGTAAGCAACTAACCATATACATAACAGTAATCAACTAACAGTAAGCATATACATAACAGTAAGCATATACATGAATGCAACTAACCATATGCATAACAATAAGCAACTAACCATATACATAACATCAAGCAACTAACAGTAAGCATATCCATAACCATCCAGCGCAACATCAAGCATGAAACACTAATATATAAAAATTCTAGCATGAAGCACCATATGCATAACATCAAGCATGAAGCACCATATGCATAACAGTAAGCATGAAGCATCAAGCATCCACCGATCAGAAATCGCCTTAGGGTTTTGATGACGGAGGAGGCGGCGGCGACGGGCTCGGGGAGGCGGCGACGGAGGAGGAGGAGGTTGCGGCGACGGGCTTGGGGAGGCAGCGACGACGGATTTAGGGAGGCAGCGGCGACGGGCTCGGGGAGGCGGCGACGGAGGAGGAGGAGGCTGCGGCGACGGAGGAGGAGGAGACGGCGGCGATGGAGGAGGAGGAGGCGGCGACGTAAAGAGTTTCACGACAACAGGGACGAAAAGTAGATCTATCACTGCAGCATACGCGGAAAACCCTAGCCTTGGTTATTTATAGAGGGCTTATTACAGACGGTTCTAGTTTAGAACCGTCTGTGATATCAATACCATAGACGGTTCTAAGAATAGAACCATCTGTGATAATACATATCACAGACGGTTCTAAACTGAGAACCGTCTTTGATAATGTATATCACAGATGGTTCTAAACCGAGAACCGTCTGTGATAAGCCTTCCCCCCCCCCCCGACTGTTGTTATGAATACAACCACCAACCAGCTGCATTTATATACAACCACCAACCAGCTGCATTCACACAGTGTATTTCTTTACACATTTTCTCATTCTCAAAATTCACTAGTTTCATCAACCTCACACAATGTATTTCTTCACACATTTTCACATATACATAAATGCAAATTCACAAATACATCACACGCACATGCATTGTTGTATACATAAATGCCAATTCACATATACATCACATACATGCATTGTTATATACATATATGCAAATGCATGTATTATTTTGCAGAGAAGCTCAACATAAATGCCAATTCACATATACATCACATTCTCATTCCACTTGCTTATTTCCTTTAAAAATTATCACAGACGGTTTTAAATACAAACCGTCTGTGATACTTTAGTATCACAGACGGTTCATTGGTGCGCACCGTCTGTGATACTCGTTTTCTCTGACGCCGCCAACACAGAAGATGTCCAAATTAAAACCGTCTGTGTTAGTGTCGATCACAGTCGGTTTGACAAAACCGTCTGTGATTGGCCGTCTACTATTGGCCTTTCTGTAGTAGTGACAGATGGTTCTTACTAATAACTATTTGTGATAATTCATGGACAGTTATTAATATAAGCCATTTGTGATAATTGCAGATGTCACAGACAGTTTTAATTAAAATCGTGTGTGATAGTTCACATACGGTTATTAATACAAACCGTCTGTGATAGTTGCGTATCACAGACAGCTTGTGGTTGGAACCGTTTGTGATATGTATTTGTATGCATGAATGGCGCTTTGTTTCCCCAATGCGCGCCACTTCAATTGTTTCAGCTCCTCGATGTGTCTCTTTGTCTCACGCGCCGCATGTATTTCTTGTTGTATAAAAATGATCATCCGTCATTAGAGATTAATCACTACATTGCTGATCTTGTATGAGCACCTTACTGACCGGCTATCTTCCTTGCTCTCAAGCACAAATAAATGGCTCCCTTCTCTTTCTTGTCGTCGGCATTGATGGCTAACCTAGCCATCCTGGTCGAGCACCTCACCGACTGTATGCTAGCGAATGCTACAGAAGGACACTACGCCAACAGTGTCCTCCCTCCTATGTCCGAGGATTTGCCAAAGTAGTTTAAAGTCACCTTCCGCCATCTTGACACCCTCCTCCCCCGCGTCTTCCGGTTAGTCTCCCGCTTCTGACAAGCTAACCTCGCCATTGATATGGTCCTCCACAATGACGTTGCATGTCTCCAGGAGGCTTGTCGTCATTTGGAGTGCTTAATCGAGGTGGCAGACGACCGAGTCAACCTTGCCGAGACCTCTCAAGAAAGGGAAGAGAGTCTATGGGCTCAACTCGATTTGATTGCTCAGTCGAAGGGTGTTCAGGAGACACTCAAACGAGCGCGTCAGCAGGTGGACGCATTTCGGGCTTCATTCACTGATGGCGAGGTAATTGAATATTAAGTCACTAATATTCAAATGGAAATACAAGGATTTACTTAAAGAATATCTTTAAATATAATTAGTATTTGATCGAAGTATCCACTTTAAATTAAGGGTTTTCCTGGAGAATAGCTATTTAGAATTGAAAGTCAATTATGACCCCGATAGTATTTGTTTTAGAAGCTCAAGCATTAACCAATGCCTATTAAAATAAAATCTTTGTCAATAGCATGCCTCCAATAATTAAATCTTAATAGTAGATTTAATTAAAATGATATTGAAAGATAATGGTATATAATAAGCTTAGCCCCACATAAATAGATTCTACCTAAAATTAAGTTATGCTAGATAATAACAGTGGATAATTAGAATATTAACGGCATTTACTTGAAGTGCCATTTTAAAAAGGGAGTTATGATACAACTCCAGTAAAATGTAAATAACTATTTCAAGAACACATGGATCGTTGCTCATTAAATATGATTTTGCTGAACCTCAATGGATAAACAACATAATAGCCTTGCCAATTGGTTAGACCTTAACTAAACCAATTCGCCAAAATGTTGGTAGGTCGCAGCCTGAAGCCTAGTAGTACCTAGGCTATGCTAAGAGTTGCATTTCGTCCAAATGCATTTAAATCCTAGGATTAATTGTCAACCACGGTTCTTCGTAAATAATAGTCTAACTAAAGCTAGCCACTAAATAGCAATTGATTAAATAAATAATCCCACGCTTTAGTAAATTATTGAATTAATCATTTGATTAATTAGCAACTAAAACTCAAATAATAATACATCATGCACTTTCTAGAAATGTGAAATAAAAGATTAATACAGCTAATTAAAATTATATCGATCGCATGTAAATCCTCATATCTTCCATAGATCCCACCTAACTCATGGAACTTCCGTGATAAATATAAATAATAAAGAAGTCAATAAATTAAGGTTCAAACAGTAATATCCTCTTGTTAGCCGTGTCTATCTTCAAAACTGGAGTGGAATATTTCTATGAACCTTCCTTCATCCTCATTGAACATTCTTTGATAACCTTTTTGGCATATTTTTCCCCTCTGTTGTCTCCTCCTTTGCTCAAACTTCGTTTGACTCCATGTATATCCCACACTCATTAAACCTTACCTCATATCACCCATTTAACCATAACAAAGCTTAATTAAGTTCATTAGTATTTATTTGGACTTTTAAATTATTTAGATTTACTTAGATTCAGCTGCTTATCTTGTAACTAGAAATTAGAGTCTCAAGGAAGCAATAGATCAAGTGAGGTCCAGAATCTAGGAAACTAAGTATTCAGGACCATTGACTGAGAAGGCTTTGAGTAAGATCAAGGGTGTAGTAAATTGAGAGAGGCAAGTCATCACTTTGATCATATTACACCTACCCTTTTGAATGTAAGTTATTTTATTTCAAAGTATCAAATTGCATGCTCTACTTTATTACACAAATTATATTCAATTAGCTATTTAGCTCATAGTTAATTCCCTATCAATAATTGCTTAATTATAACCATTCTTTGACTTTAGACATAAAATCTTGTTGCCCTAGAGATAATGGTAAACATACTAGTGATAAATCCGTATCTAAGCACCATACTTAGTCTTGCTTAGATACTCAGGGGCATTAAAATGCCCTAACATCATTTCAAACTTGAAACTTGTATTTGGGAAGTCATTGGATAGAAATGACTGATATATTGAACTGACTTGATATTTTACTCCTCAAAACTCTAAACTTACTTAAATATCTGGGTGGATGGTAAGAGTGGTTGGTGCGGATAGAGCACAAGAATATGACATGTGATAGAATTGCCTAGATAACTCTAAGGACTGAATCCTGTATGGCCTCCCAAGGTAAAATAGTGCAACCACATATCTATAATTGGTATGACCTAGCTAACTAATTTGCATCAACCCAGCGTAGGTTGTGCCATTCGATGGCACACGGTCAAGTGAGTTGGACAGAAGCCTTTGACGTGATGATGCAAAAGGGGCTTCCAGAGGGTGGATAGAGCCCAACAATAGTGGAAATCTTAGCAGGTGTTTCCTCACTAGGGAGATGCATTGTAAAGACCTTGTGGTGACCTTCTTGATATGCATATCTAAGAAAACATGTGTAAGATAACAAGTTGGTTGTCTCTTATGGGTAAAGCGTGTGATCTCTATAAAGTGAAAACTATTTAAACAGCCATGCCCATGCTCATGTGTAGGCTTTGGGAATCTACCAGAGTTAGTATCTATTTACAAAATGATCTTTGTAGTTGGGGTGAAAAACACGAGGGGTGGATAGAACCCTGAGTATTGATTTCTCCTGGGTAGATAGAACCCAGTGATTATAATGGGTGGATAAAACCCAAGTATCAAAATAGCATATAGTGGATGGAACCATGCTCTATAAAAGGTGGATAGAACATGTACTAATATTATTATTGCACATTCTTACATTCTTTAAAAATATGGTTTACTTAAAATTACTAAGTCTCGAGGATTTCCTATATCTGTATCACAAAATGGTGGTGTTTCCGTAAATAAAAGAACCTTAAGCCTCCCTTTGATTAGCCCTTCATCTATTATTATTGTATTCTGTGTAGTGGCTTGCTAATAAGTACCCGTGTACACACTGTTACTCAATTACTATTATTCAGTAAGTAAGAAGAAAAAAATCCCTATGATCATCTAATTGCATTAACAAGACTAGAAGACGATGATGGCTAAGAGCTAGGTTGTGAGCCCCAGTTGGTTGTCTATGAGCATATCCTAAGGGTCCCACCTATATAAAGTTTTTGTTTCCGCTGTTGCTTTTTAAAGGTTTCGGCCTAATCGGCTCATGTGTAAGTTTTACTATTGTATTAGTTATACTTCCACAAGATATATAGTTAATGTTTAGTAAGATATCTATGAGCACTATCTACTAATCTAGAAAATAGTGCGGTGGAATCACAGATAATTCTAGATTGTAAAATCTCGGTCTGACACTGACAACATAAAAAAATACATGTAAATCATACATTATACCACAAAATTGACATGAGCTGCACAAAACATGATGTTGCCAATCATTTCATATAAAATAATCCATAGTGCAATTTAGTTTCATTTTACACCACCATTAAGAACCAGCCACACCAAACCAGCTTAAAGATAGCACGGACCCACCTGCAAGCAACACCCTGGGCTAATGTGGTGGAAATTGGTGGCAGTGTGGCTCACAGATGTGGCCCAAAGGTTCTGATGAACAAACTTGTACTTGACAATAGGTCAACTACATCATCCTGGAACTGCAACCCAAAACCATTGCTCATTTTACCACTTGGCCAAAAGTAATACCCAAACCTCCTATTTCTTTTGGTTAAATGAAACATTATATTTTGGCACGCAATATTATATAACAATCTTACAATATTTCAATTTTTTTGTTGAACTATTGCAATACACATTTAATTTCTATTTATTAAGTGACAAACTTAGATGTAATTGATTTTCCATATTTTATCAAAGTTTTCAACCCAAACCCATGCCCACTATGACTTCAGATGTAAAACATCGCTTTGGCCACTTGGAAAGTTTTCTTCTTGTGACAAGCCAACCCCATCACAGATTTAGGGGTCGTTCAATCTAGCTTTGGCTAGCAGCTTTCAGTTGTTGGTTTTTACTAAAATTGCACTATAGCTGCTGTTAGCTTTTTCTGAGTCATTCAATGAAAGAAAAATAAGGAATAAAATGAAAATACCATTATATCTTCATGGCCAATACAAAGAAAAAACAAAAACAAAAAATTCTGAAATTAAGAAGTCAACGCATTCATTCCAACTTTTAGAAGCTAGAAGCCTAAGTTGGATTGAATGGGGACGACTTCAGATAAAGTAGTGTAGGAGACAAAGTAGGTGTTTTATTTAATTAATGTTTTGGAATGTGGGGTAAGAAACATTTCATGTAGTGAACTTAATTTATATTGCAATGTTACTTAGGATGTGTTTGGTACAACTTCAAATCCTAGATTCTCAATGGGATTTTGTGGAGCTAAGCCAAACACCCCTAGCTCCCAAAAACCAAATTCTCGGATCAGCAGGACAACTTGTGGGTTGATTCTCATGGGGAGCTATCCATTGCCCATTGAAGTCGGTAGTAATTACCCGTAAAATGCCACTAACTTACCCCCTCACCCCTTCCCTATCCCAACCCAAACGCGTACCCATTCACTCCCAAGCGGCACATCTGGTCGAGGCGAGCACGAGGTGACTCCCAAGCGTGGCTATGGCGATGCCCTCTACAACCACAGTGACCCCTTGGGCAACCATGGTGATGACCACCAGCGGCTAATGACTTTGGCCCTCACCCATACACTTCCTCTCGTCCAGGTTTGGCCTGCTACCTGCCTCCCCTAAACCCTAATTATGTCACCATCCTCTTTAGATCAGCCTCATCTATGAAATCATCTCAACTACCACTGATGATGCTATTCCAGTGGCTGTAGCCTGATATTTTACCCAAATCTGGTATTATATTTGTTTCGGCTCGGCTATGATGGAGACTATGTGGTTATATGAGGGAAAGAGGGGACAGTTGGTGCCTAGATCAGGGATTTTTAGGAGGTAATGAATGATTTCTTATAGTTGGTGTTAAATATTTTCCATGAATTTATGATTAATTATGCCTATTGCTTGCTCTTAGTACAATCACATTCGATTCATCTTGCATTGTGATTACTTGTGCTTTCTATTACCTGTACATGAGTTCCATACAAATCAGTTCATTTTCTTTATACCATTCTGTTCATATGCATAGCTCATTCTATTTACATACTGTTAATTGATATAACATGTTCATGGATGCATCATTACCTAACAATAGTATATATGACATTGTCTATGTTCTACCCGAATTAATTGGTAGATGGTAGCAAACACAAAGTTTTTGGCATTTGGCTCTTCATTCTTGCAATTTTTTGCTGATGCCTCAAGGATCAATATATTATGATTTTAGAACACTATGCATGGTTTACATGATATATGTATCATGGTTGGCAAAGGTTTTCAGTAATGTTGTTACTCCAACTTACAAGGTTGTATTGTTTGCTATCACTAATCAGGGTATATTCTATTGCCTCGAGCTTGATGGTTGTAAGAGTTAGCTTGGTGGTTTCATGAAGGATGTGTAAGCCTAGCTTGTATTTAACCTGAGGGTTCATAGTTGTATGAATTATGTTGTGCTTAGCTTGTATTAGCCTGAAGATTCTTGTTGGTGTAAGAATCTTTCTGAAGTTGTAAATGTGAAGCATATTTTTAACACTATAAGTTAATGGAAGCAGTGTCCTCCTGTCATAAACTATCTAGTGATATGGTATGGCGTAGCAATGCTCAATGTAAAATTCTTTGCTTTATAGTCTGAAGTCTCCTAATACAAGCAACAGCTAGCAGCAACATATTGTAGGCATTTGATGCTTGCAACAGCCTGATGAATGTGACCTGAACCAAACATTGCAAGGTCATGAACAGGTTCATACAAATGCTTATCAGCTTGCAAATGCTTGAATCTGAAAGCAAAATGTTGGGTGTTGTGAGTGCAACTAATCCTGTTGCACTTGTCAAATTTTTCATACGAATCACTTTGATAAGGTACGAGAAAGGTTAATATTTGGTCCAGTCACAGCCGTAGCATCATGTATTAAATTCTTTGAACATTTGTGGCATGCGACTATTTGTAGAGAAATTTTAGAAATTCAAGTACAAACAGAAAGGAGTAAGAAATGAACAGCATGGTCCTTTGCCTCCACTCCTCTCTTTTTGGGTTTTGGAAGTCAACTTCCTGCCAAACACCTCCCTTAGCTAGCTCCAGATTCTCAAAGGAGTGGATTCTTGGAGAATCAGAAGTAGAAGCTGAAAAATCAGCATTTAGAGTTCTACCAAATAGACCCTTAGTCCTCGACTCCTCACCAAACATTGGATAGCAGACTTGTGTGATAGCTCAAGAGTACCTCAATACAAGTTACACGAGTTTTAAAGCGAGGGAATAGGTAACTAATCAACATCCACCATTCATTGATGCTTTAATATTTTTGCAACTTTGAAACAATGATACATAGAAGTACCTCCCTTTTGCAAAGCGATGACTCATAGGTCCAGTTCTTTTTAGCTTATGACTTATGGCTTATGTATTTCCTTGAACAAACAAACGGGACGGTTTCTCCATCACAATTTTAATGTAGCTTATTGAAAGACTTTTTGAAGTGGCTTATCGATTTATCGGCATTTGATTCAGTCACATAAGCACTCACACTATAGCCAAAAATCATAAGTCGAAGCTATAAGTCATAAGCCGTAACTAAAAAGAACCCACCCATAAGCCAACAAGTAGATTGATGCTCAGTATAGTATTTAAGATAACTTGGTAATATCTTTCAGGGAATATTAGTATAATAGTTTATTAAGGTTTTCTTAATATACTTCCCTTGTAGATCAATGTCAACGATAAGTAAACAAATGGAAGTATATCGTTCGAATTGATGGACAGAGTCAAGAAATATCGTGTGTTTAAATATGCCCGTTTTTAGTCCTAAACTTGGAAGAAGCATCTCATCGCCCCCTCTCGTTTCAGTTTCTGTCTTTTAATTCACTATTTCTTTATATTTATCTTTTTTATTTTTAAATTTTTTATCTTTTCTTTTTTCCCTATTTTTTCACATTGTCAGTAATTAAATAATCTATTTTTCTATTTTAAATTTAATTATGCCAAATAAACTACCATCAGTTACAGTGAAAAATAAACCAGTTATAGTAAAAAAAAGTTATAAACCATTGCTAAACTAAGCACCACTACATGTCCTATTTATATATATCGACTATTTATCGACTGCTACATACTAATATAATGCACTACATATCGACTATTTAGGCAAATGGTCTAAAACTAAGTGTTGTATGGAGTATCAACTGCGCGCCACGTGGGAAGTACTCCATATGCATCTTCCCAAATGGATTAGTACATTGACTACAAACTGTATTTACAAATTGCATGTCGTCCAGGTGCAAGTAGGGGTAAAAAATGGTAACAGATAATCCGTTTTATTCAATATTCGTATCCGAGAAAACACGAATGTGGTAAGCAAAATCCGTGTTCGAAAATATTTGTATTCGTATTCAAGAATATTCCTATCCGTGTTTGAGAATATTCGTATTCGAGACTATTCGATTCATATTCGATCCGTTTCCAGAACCCGGGAAAAACCCAGATGAATTTTGTAATTCAAAATTTGAATTTGGACAGTTTGAAATCGGTAACCGGTGAAAAACCAGCAAAACCGCTAGGTGTTTATTCTACCGAGATTTGCTATATAAGTTGTAGAAGGATATTCGTATTCGACCGAATTAAGTACATATTCGATTCGAATTCGTATTCGCTACAACATTTGATTCGTATTCGTATTTAAGATTATTCGATCGTATCTGATTCGTTTCTATTCCTAGATCCAAGGGGAGGTATAGAGGACGACCAGGACCAAACCATAGCATCGGTGACAGGTGACCACCACATGGTCATTAATTACTTATACTTGGAGCATAGGAATTCATAGAATTTCATGAAAAAATAGTTCAATATCTATAGTAACACGAGGAAATTTTCGTGTTTCAAACGGGTCTTAGATTTTTGTTTTTGAAAAAGAGAGGATGAAGATGCTTTTTTATGGATAGGGTGCTACTTTTTTTTTTTTTGAGAGAGAGGATGCTACTTGGTTAAGGCCTAATGCGGCACAATCAATACCAATAAAAAATACAAAGAGAATACAAAAAACCAAAATTATCGAAACCTTTAGCTCTATTCTTTTTAGGCTTTTGCCTTCTCCAAAATCAAAACAAGCAGGATGACTTTTTTAAGTAAATTCTCTAAACAGCCTTCTAGGTGTAGAATCGTATATACGATCCGCTACCGTCTTCAAAAATATAGATAAAAACAATTAGTCATAGCCTAAAAAACTAGACCCAATCACGTGGTAACCAAGCCTAACACAGCCCAATATCAAAGCCTCGAACTAGGCCGACCAAATTAAACCAAGCCTGGCCAGCTGGGCTTTCATGGCCCAAGATGCTGTTTTGTATGGCCCCAATTTCGTATATGATTGTGTTACTGCTGTTATCAAGATACCATGTTAATTCTTGCCCGACCGATCTGTTTGTCCCTTTGATGGAGAGAATTCTTGCCTCTTTATCTTCGATTATTTCAGGGAACATTATATTTTCATGGTGTAACCCACCAAAAGAATGCACATATGTAAGAGCTAGTACTTAGTGTTAATGATTTCTAGCACAGATGAGTTCCTCGATAAATCATCATATATAAGTACGTGCCTTTTTAAGTATTGAGGCATTTTCTGTTAGAAATGTTCAGTGCTTGTAATTGGAAAGTAACAAGGGGAAATGGCTATAATAAAAGTATTACGTGACAAAATCAACAGTAAACCTTTTTTACAGATTCCTTTCATTCCTAGATTCAGAGTTAATCTCTTCGCCAAACATCTCAGTGAAATGAATCCAAGTGAGAAGCTAGATCTAGAGTTATAAAATCTAGATCTGCGGCTACAATCTCTCTTCCTCCTTTTTCAGAGCATGCATGTGTGATCTCTTTTCTACTTCTTCTTTGTCAGTGCATGCATTCCTGATCTCCTGCAAATCAAGCTGCAAACAAGGCCGAGCAACAATTAGCGACGAAGGTGCATAGGATAACACCAGCTATAAATTTTAGGGTAGGGAGTATGAATATAGCATATTGTTGACATGTGCGAATCAAACATATAGATTTGTGTGCTCCAATGTGTAATTAATATGTACGTGTATTTAGTTTTGCACGCACGGGGTAGATTGGTTCAACGTAAACGCTAGTTCTGAAATAAAAGTAAGTCAAGTTGAGTTCTTTTCGACTGCGGATTATAACTTTTGATTTCAATGTGAACGTTTATGTGAACGAATCGAAAGCTGAAAAATCATTTTTAAAAGGCTATTCCGATAAGTCACTTCAAATCGGTGGCAGAGAAGTCATCCAGTATGTTTGTTAAAAAGATGTCATAAGCTATAAACTGAAAATGACGGTGCCTAGCTTGCTGTTGCCGGCCGGTGGGTTGAACTTCGAGTTTACCGTTCATGGAAAGTTATAAATATAGTCAAAATCAAGCCTGTAATTAGTTGATTTTACGAGTTCGATTGTACGTATGTGATGTGTGCTTATCATTTCTCAATCTTGCTTTTTTTGCTTTTGGTTGCCTGCTATTAAAAGGTTAGTGATCCTCTCACGAGACAAAACAAAGCAATAGTAGTACCGATGTAGGTGGTCGGTGAAATTAGACACATGGCACCAGATTTAGGGCTCGTATGGGTTAGTACTAGCTTTAGCGATCCTCTCACGAGACAAAACAAGCAATAAGTAGTACCGATGTGGTGGTCGGTTAAATTAGACACATGGCACCAGATTTAGGGCTAGTATGGGTTAGTCCTAGCTTTCAGCTGTGCTTTCTGCGTCATGTTTGACTCATTGGATGTCATTGTGTCGACCTAATTTGCATGTTCCTCTATTCTAAAATATTTATAACCTTGGGTAAGCACTTTCTGAAAAGAATCTAATAATGCAATGTTTTTACGAGGGCGAACAAAATTAATAGAATATTAGTTTAATACCCGTACGTGCTATGGATATAGAAAACATGGTATCCAAACACGTCGAGCCACCATCATCGGGCTCAGCCTACGCCATACTATTGACTCTGTTAGGGTGCCCTACGGCTACGGGTTGTGAGCTCTATCCTAGCCCAGCCACACATCTAACTCTGTGCTCGACCTACACTGTGCTCTCAACTCCGCTGGCATGCCTGGCCAAGCACCTGCTACGGCTTCCATCATACCTTTGTCGTCGTGCTTAGCTAACGTTGTGCCCTCAGCTGCCACACCCTAAAAACATAAAAATAATTACAATCATACCCTAGCAACACCAGATCCTATCGCACAGCCACCGCAGAAGCTCGTCTCCACATACCCAGCATGTCAAGCCACCACAACTGCGGTTGCCCTGCATCTTGCGGCTAGATCTTATGATCATCATGATGTAGGATCTGTGGCATGGAGGCGACAATGCCAACACAATGAGGATGATGGCATCAACCGTATTCCTAATGTGCGTTGGAGAGATCAGTAGTAGAGATTATAAGAGATTTTATTGTTAGAAGTTTAAAAAGAAAAGATGTGAGTTCGTTGGTAGGGATTGCTTGAAAAGATAATTAAAAGGAGAGTTTGTTACTTGTTAGGAGTTAGTTGAGGAAATATGATGAGGACATTTCTAATAATTCAGACATACACATCGAGTTGCCGATATGACCAATTACAAGCACACATGCAAAGAAACTACAAGATCAGGTGAATTTGCTTCTTAATGCACATATCATTAATACGGTGCCTACGTATTTGGATCAATACGGTGCGCAAGAGAAAGAAGAAGAAGAGCTACGGCCTGAATGTGGGCTGTCGCCAAAAAGGAGGCTATCAAAAGAGGAGTCCAACACTTCAGTGATGTCCAGGCTGTCCAGTCAACTTCGACGCTTGGATGGCTTTGGAAACGTTCGAACCACTCCGAATGGCCTCAGCTGTCAGACGTCCAATCCGCCTTGGATGCTCGGATGGCTTTAGCAACGTTTGGACCAGTCCGAACGGCCTCGACTGTCCTAACTGTCCGATCCACTTTGACCGCTTCGATGACTACGAAGGTTATGAAGTGGTCAAAGCCAACATCAGCAGAGGAAGCGTGGTCGTAAGGAAGATATGGTCGTAACATTCATCAACGTGGTCATAATGACATACGTGTGGTGAACGTGGTCGAAACCAGCATGTCTTTGATTATTTCAGCACAGCTTCGAAGGTATACCTTGCGTATAAAAGGCAATAACTTTCACATACGGAGTCCAATTGAGGTGATCTTAGACTCGTTGAAAAGTTTATTTCAAGAACTATGTAATTTAAGAGGATTTATCTTCTGAAGCATCACATGTTTTTATTTTATTTTATTTTTAGTTTCCTTTTTTATGTGAGTTCGAGTCTAAAACTATATAGGGTTGAGTTGGACATGTTTGGGTGGTCATGTGGATTTTCCCAAGGGCTATGTAAGCCTTGTAATATATAACTTTTTGATAGACCATGATTGAATACATTATTTTTCAAGAGAGAGCTACACGCTTGTTCTTTTTAGGGTTTGACATATGATTGCAACCCAAAGGGGAATTGGACGTTCTCTACACCGTTGTTCTTGTGAATTCCTTAGGATTTGCAAGAGCAGCGACACATCTGCTTGCGTGGTTGGGTAGATAGGATTATGAGCGTGTGGTTGGAAAAATTATTTTGTCATAAGTTGTTGTTCTAACAATGGTTGGCACCATCGGTTCATCAGGTTGTACGGAACCAAGTTATCAACATCGATCTATGTCGTGAATATTGGGCACCCCGTATAACAACATATCCTATGCACACAGGCACCTTCGTGCACCCATGCACTCAGTGACTCAAGGCCATCCGATCATCATCCAAGCCCCTGTATCCATGCA
This sequence comes from Dendrocalamus latiflorus, assembly GCA_017311315.1. Taxonomy (NCBI): domain Eukaryota; kingdom Viridiplantae; phylum Streptophyta; class Magnoliopsida; order Poales; family Poaceae; genus Dendrocalamus; species Dendrocalamus latiflorus. The sequence continues at coordinate 30,861,189 of CM029664.1, forward strand.
GGATAATTTTGTGAAAAATCACCCGCTTCCTCCTCAGCATATTTGCAAAACTCCCTCGTCTCCTCCCCAAACCAAGCCTACCTCTCCCAAACAGACACAATCCAAACCCTAAATCCTCAATCCCTCTTCCTTTCTCGCAATGGCAATGGTGGCTGCGATGGCCACAGCAACCACATGTGTGACTCGATCTACCGTCCTCCCATGCCCTCGACTCAATCCGCTGCGAACCCCCAAATCCTTCTATGATTTGTGCTTGCGGGCTCTGTGTCTCTGCTTGTTGATCTCATCGTGAGGGATCAATAGATGGACAAGTCATTGATTTATGGCTGCTCAAAGAACTTTGAAAAAGAGTACTACAAGTGCCCTTGGAGTGGCAACTAGGCCACCGATCCCTGGCTCCCTTCTGCCATACAATCCTTTTTCTGCTACCATGAAGCCTAGCCCCACTTTATTAACTTATTAGATGATCGTAGCTTGTTGTTCCGTGTTGAGATAGAGTATGAAATTGTAATGTATGGATGTTGCTGAAGTCTGTAATTTTGGGTGTGAGGTGTATTTCTTTTGGTTTCCTTGAATTTTGTCATACATTAATGTAGCACTCTTTGCAATTTTTATGAATGCAAAGTTCTAGAAATGTAGATGGTTGAGATCACATGTTCAATGCAAATTCAAGTTGTGAATGTAGATGGTTGATTTTACATGTTCGATGCAAATTCAAATTGTGTTGATTGTTGGATGCAAGTCATTGAGTAGTGTCAGATTGCCAAATGGAAATTGTCATATGCAAATGAAGTGTCAGATTAATGAAAGCAAATTGTAGAAAGTAAGTAAATAGTATTACGTCAATGGTTCTTGCAAATTGATTAGTCCCCTATGAGTTGGTAGTTGATATAAGAGAAATAAGCATTGAACATTTAACAGTTGCATTTTTATTAGTCTCTCATAAGATAGCTAGCTAAAGAAGCAGTTACTAGTTTATTCAACATGGTGGCATCATCTAAATAAATATTTAACAATAGATTACAAAGATTGTTAGAACAACACATGAACATTCAATACATGCTACAATACTATATCATGGATAACTACTCTAGTACATTTTTGGATAATAAAGATTTGTTATTTTTTCTTCAAGTATTATGCATAGAGCAATCACTCAAAAGTCTAACAATACTCCTTTCAAAACAATAATTTTGCATTCAACAAATTGCACCTCGCACAACATTTTCCATTTCAAACAATTTGAAACTATCCAGGCTTCAAGTTAACAAATGACAAATCTACACAAGCTAGTACATTGGAGTGATGCAACGGCACCTCACTTTCAAAATTACATAATATTGTAGTACAAATTTGAAGAAATGGAAAGAAAACTACCAGCTAGATCCATCCATTAATTTGACAATGACAAATATTCAGCAGAATCCTTGGCAGCCTTCCAACCAAGTTCTTGCTTCACAGTATATTCTTGCATGCGACATGCATCTTGGCAATTCTGAGAACGCATAATCACTCGAACTTGCACTATCAAGTGAAAGATCCCTAAAAATTAAGAACACTACTTGTCCACTGTGGATGTGGTCGATGGAGTGCAGCAGCATAGTTAGGCTGGTCCTAAAGCTGCAGAGTGTGTGAACTCATTTGCCCCAATGTGGGATATGGTTTGGGTGAGATCCCTAGATGCGTCCTTGAGCTTGTCCACCAAATGAGCCTAAACAACTAGAGAGATTTGAGAAGGGGTCATCATGGAACAAATCATTAGCACCACTACCCTTGTTGGCCTTCTCGAGGATCTAGTCACTATCGCCGTCGCACGGAGAGGTAACTCGTGGTCACCGATGCTCATGGTTACAGTGCAGGTAGAGGCTCGATGCGGTGCCAGATGGGGGCAACTCCGCCTCAGGTTGGGGCTCGATGCTGCGCTGCAAAGAGGTCGCCATTGCATCGAGGAGTGGTGACTGAGAAAGAGCCGTCACATGAACAATAAGGGATTGGTTGTGGGAAGGAGACCAGAGGGGTTTTCACAAATATGCCATAAGCAAGTGGGCGGTTCTTCACAAAATTTTCACGCATAGATCTGAGGCCTTGAATGGCGATCAAATGGCCCTGAGCCGCTGTGTGCACGGGTGCACAAAGGTGCCCTTGTTCATAGGATACGTTGCCATTAGTAAAGAGATCGAGAGATAGGTTTTCCCTAAGAGTAGGACCAGTGAGCCAAGGCTAAAAGCACAGAGTGCCCTCCTACCTTGTATCTCCATATCATAAAATACTACTACATCCCAATAATTAACCCAAAATATCCAAAAATCTAAAAGAAGTACAGTAGCAATAGAGTCGATTCTGATTAGATTCAAACCTTGCAACAACAATACATTTGAGCTCAATAGTCCAATTTACTGATGCCCAAACCACTTAATTGAAATCATTTGCTAATTTTGTTCTACAATAGAAACCAGAGAACATCCTTGAAGATTTACATCTTTAAAGCTTTTGCTGAGGAAAAAATTGATGCCTTCTCACATTTGATACCATCAGCGCAGTAGATAGCAACTCATAATAGGTATGGAAGTCTTCTGCTCATCCATCAGTTCCCATTGTCATTATTTACATGTAACTGCTATTGTCTATATGCATGTAATATGGCTCTAATCATGCATGGGGACAGTCTGCACAACATACACAAACAAGAAAATTCAAACTATAATAATCTGCATGAGGATACAATAGATATAAGATAAGATGGTTTTATTTTTTGCTTTCCAATTTTCTTGTTTCCACATATTGGTTGGTTAAGTTCGGTGAAAAAGAAGAGAGAAGAGTATTTTCTAAATTCAACAGAAGTAGATCACCATGCATCACGGTGTTGAAGGGACCGCCTAGGTTGAGGAAGGACAACGAGCGTGGCATCAGTACTGGTAGGGCTAGACCCATGATGGCGCTACCCCCTTTTAGCCCCATTGCTCGCCGCATGCCTGCATGTCATGGCCGCACTAGACAGGGTTTGCTGTTGATTTGGCTGATTAGGGAATTATTGCAAGGATGAGAGAGCTTAGTGAGATAGATGGGTACTAGACTTTGTTGTGCTTGAGCGGTTTCCCATCATGGTAGCAAGAAAATAACCAACTGGCGTGGCCCACAAAAGGGAATTTTAGCCTAAATATCTTTCCCATTCATCTTCTTCCTCCAGATTTACCAAAGCTTGCTGCCATGGCACCCATGGATGGATGGAGGGACTAGAGGGTACCCACGGCCCGACCAGGGATAGCAGGGGCTCCAGCCCCCGCTAACCCCCTGGTGGGTCTACCCCTGGCTGTTGCAACCCTTATGTCAGGTTCCAATGAACTGAAATACCAATCTAAGCACCCTCGTTAAGATCATGATTTGTGTAGCCAATGGTGTCACTGTTGCTCGCAAGCAATGAATGCTTGCTACCTGAAATAGTAATAAAAATAACACCAACATTCATAAAAAATTGGAGAGTGTGGTGCACATGGAGTAGCCATGAATTGAGAGAGAAGGGGGAGGGAGGTGGTATCGGTAGTACAAACAACAAATGATAGAAAAGAGAAGAACTAGGCTTTTCTGTTTCATTGGGGAGTTGCTCGCGGTGGAGTCCCATGAGCCATGCAAGTCATGCGGTAATTAGAGTGGGAGGCATGGCAAGGCCCACACATCAGCACCCTTTATCTCATAAGAGGAGGGGGTAGATGAACCATAGTCACTCACCAGTAAGTTCTTTTTAAGTAGTATAAAGATTTATGGTCAATATTAACAAAGCTTGATCATAGAATTACTATTTGCTAGCCCTTGTATCTTGGAATGGAAAAAAGTAACCTGCTTGTAATATTCTAGGGTGACAAGTAGATCTTGTTGTATATCACAATCCAAATAGTAATTGAACATATCGCACATACAACATATACATCCATAATATATTGGACATCTTGCAAATGAAAACTTGAATGCAACTGTGAAATGCATTCACCCTTTTGTGCTCGACTGTGAAATGCATATTGTCTCACTCTACATGCTTAAAGTGCGATATATTTTTGCCAACTGTAGCTAGCCTAGCGGTGTGACACCTTGTCTCTTTGACTGATGACCAAAGTTCAATTCCCACCAACCACAGGTTGGGTGGGTCATTTATGTGGATTTTCAATAGAATTTTTTCGAGATTTGAACTCATGACCCGTGGGTTGTGAACCTTAAGATGATTACACTAGGCAATTGTTCCCACCATCCAAAAAAGTGTAACATATTGTTTTGCTTTTAGTATATATCGTTTTCCTTCACTCAATTGCAGCTTTTCTGAAAGAATTAGATATTAATATGTTGCACCAAATTTTTTTAACTCCGTATCAGTTAGGGGATCGTACATTTTGCCATAAACCACCCTAGTAGCCTCTCTTACTTCGAAGGTGCACTCCAAGAATAAGCGATTTTCCCACTTTTACCTCTTGGAGTCTTGATTGCTTCAACTTTCCAGTAACAATGAGAACTTTTTGGTGATCGAGAAGATATTACAAGGAGAGATTGTAAACGAAATGCAAACATGTTGTAAGAAATCTTACTAGAAGTACATATTGAATAAAAAACAAATCTAGGCATATATGTTTGACAAGTCCTCCCAACATAACCTAGTATGCAATAGTCGATGAGATTACTAAGCTAACTAAGCACTTAGCAGTCCTGAGATTTGGAGGACTGACTTACCAAGCCTTAGGTTTGGAAAACTTTGTTGACGATGCCATATGTCACATCCCAAAAATTTGGCTTTTTGAAAAATTTAAATTCAAATTAATTATTTTAAGGTAATTGGATTTTACTTGGCTTTTATTTGCCTTTCTGGATTTTCTGGAATTTAAAAACTATTTTCAGAATTTAAAAAGTAATTCAAAATATGAAAATTAAATATCAACAGTAGTTGGAAATAATTTTATTAAATCCAAAATATCTCCAGGAGCTTCTGTGAATTTTTCTGGAATTTTTGGAGGTATTTTCATTTTTTTCTGAGGCCTAAATAAATTTCTAGCATTTTCTGAAATTAAAAATCATTAAAAATCCAAATCTTTTCCTCCGGCCGACGCGTGGACGGCCCAGATCCGCCCACGTCGCCGCTCGGCCGATCCCGGCCGCACCTCCCTCTCCCTCGCTGTCCAGCGGGCCCGGCCCGTCAGCCGGCGGCCCCGCCTTCCCCTCCTCCGCGCCCGACGCGTGGACGGCTCGGATGAGCCGAGTCTCCACGCGGGCCATCCAGCCGCCCGCTCTCACTCCCGCCCTCACCCCACTGACCCGCGGGCCCCGCTCGTCAGCCGCGCGCGCCCTCGCTCCCGCTGCCACCCGGCCCCGCCTGTCAGGCCCGTCGTCCCCGCGGAGCCAGCGCCTTCCTTTCCTTCCCCCTCTTTCCTTTTTCGCCGGCCGACCGAGACCGCGCCGGATCCCGCCTTGCCTTACCCGGCCCTCCTCGGTTTTGGAAGTCCCGGACACCGCCGCGACCGAATCCCCGATCTCCCGGGCTCCCCTTCCATCGGCGCCCCCTCTTTCCCGTTTCTCCCCTTTCCTTCCTTTTCCCGGCCGACACACCGGCGAGCAATTGCGCTCCCGTGTCCCCTCCTCCGCCCCTATAAATAGCTCCCTCGGCCTCCCCTCTCCCCGCACCACCTCTCCCAGCCTCAGCTCTCGCTCCCGAGCCCCGTAGAGCCCTGCCACCGTGCCACCTTCCCCTCCGAGCTCCGCCCAACTCCGGTGAGCCTTTGCCGCCGCCTCGGTCAACCCCGGAGCCCGCCGTCGCCACCCCGAGCATCCTCACGCCCGGGCGAACCTCCCCGTCACCTCGGCTGCCTCTCCCCGTCACCGGAGCGCCGTCGCACCAGAGCCCCGAGCTGCGCCGTCGCCTTCCCCGTCGCCGGCCTTCTCCGCTCGTCGCCGCACCTCGTCGACCCCTCCAACGGGACCCCCTCCGCACCGGGACTTCATTTCACGCGTCACCCGAACCCCTCCGACCCTCCCTCGCCGCCGACGACCCTGCCTCCGGCCACCTTCCCCGGCCTCCCCTCCGGCAGGTAACTCAAAAGGTTTGATTGCCCTATATGGGTAGGCAAAGCCTCCCCGCTCACTTGGCTATCACCGCTCGCTCTCCCCTCCCCCGACTCCCTCGGCGCGCGTTCGAGCCCTCGGCTCCGCACGCGGAGGTTGAGTTTTTCTTAATTAAACCGCGCTGACAAGTGGACCCCACCCGTCAGTGGCAGCTGTCCTCGCAGGCCACTGTCGACTGGGCCCCACCCCTCTGCGCTGGTCACTGACAAGTAGGCCCAGAGTCCAGTGGGTCCCATGTGTCAGAGGCTGAGCCGTGGGCTCACTGTCCAGTGGGTCCCACATGTCAGGGACAGCTCTCTGTGGACTCACTGACCAGTGGACCCCACCTGTCAGTCTCTCAGAATAAAAATAAAAATTAAAATCTAATATTCCAGTGGGTCCCACCTGTCAGAAATTTCCGAATTTCTAGATTTATTCAAATCTGAGATTTTCAAATGAGCATAACTTTCTCATTTTAACTCCAAATCCAGCCATTCAAATTTCTAAATTCATCTAAAATCATAATCTATCCAGCTATGGCCTCTATTGAATTTTTGGATTTTATTTGAATTTTATTTGTATTTATTTGCTTGTTGCCTCGTCCTTTCTCGCGTAGATTCCAACGTTGTCAACGAGCCCTCTTCACAGCAGCAAGAAGACCCAGAAACCCTGCAAGAAGGCAAGTCTCCTTTGACCATGTTGAACCTATGCTTTTGAAATGTTTTAAATATTTTAAACTATGTGCATTGCTATTTACATAAAACTTTAGTTCAATCTTTAGGAATTAGTTATTCCAACTTTGTTATGCCCTCATTTGACATTGATTGCCATGTACCTTGTCACCCTAGAACTTCCTTTGTCTCAATAATGAGATTAATATTAATCTTTGTGAATATTAGAATGGTAGTATAATGCTTAGTCATGCTATCTAATATCCTTTGGAAAATCTTGAAAATGGGAAATTATGGTTTATTATTAAATCCTTGAGTTTGAAAGTGAAGTGGCAATTGGAGTTGTCACTGTGATTTTAAAATAAAATAAAAATGTGAAAGTTGGTTTAGATTAGGGTGGATGGCTGTTTGGGTTGGTGCAGTAAGCACGAGAACTTGTTAAGTGTATGTTCCACCCTAGTCAATTAAGGACCGACGCTTGTGTTTGTCCAAACTGAGCATTAACCGTACAGCCACAAATCTATATGGGTATGACCTAGCTGACTAACTTATGATAGTCTAGTTTAGGTGCCACCAGTGGAAAGTGGGTGCCAGGGATGGACTGGTGATCCACAGTGAGGGACAGGGATTTACTGTACTCATATGGCGCAAGAGGGGGCTTCAGATTGGGCGGATTTAACCCTTCTGCGGTGAAACCTCAGCGGGTGGTATCTAGCTAGATTAGAGTAAGGTAAAGGCTTTGTGGTATTTTATCTGGGTCTCATGCCAAAGGAAGCGTGTTGACTTTTAGGATAATTTATCTCTTGTGGGTAAAGTTGTACAACCTCTGCAGAGTGTAAAACTATTCGAATAGCCGTGCCCACGGTCAAGGGCGGGCAAGGAATGCATTCACATGGTAGATTTCTGGTTTTGTTTTAAAATCAAAAGTTTTGTATTCCGAGGGTGGAGGGAACTCTCGGAAGGGAATCCTGGCGGATGGAGCCAGAGAGGGTGGATGGAACCCGCAGTTTAAAACTTGACCAATGGTAATTGGTTAGCTAGTGTTGGTAGTTGGAACCTTCACTAGAAAGTTAATTCTGTTAAAACATTTACTTCATTAAATTGATGCCTTCGAAAATAATTAGTAGTATTGAGATTTCAAATATTGCTTTGTGCAAAAGAACCGTATGGCCTTCCTTTGTTAAAGCCTTGCATCTATGCATTTTTCCCAAGACTTGCGGAGTACTTTATGTACTCACATGCTACACTTAAAAATAAAATCTCAGAGGAAGTTGAAGCTCAAGAAGGTGATTACGACTACTGTTTCGCTTGTGGCTGTGATGGATTCTTCCCGGAGGACTAGGCCGCGCTTCCCCAGTCAACTGCCTGTGGCATCTTGATGGGTCTACTTTGATTTCACTTTGCTTCCGCTGTGTTTTGATTGTGTGAGGTCTTGAAACCTCCAATGTAATAAGGTGACCCGGTGGTCAGTACTCTTATCTATTGTAATAAATCGTTGATGGTGATGTTTTCCATTCTGTTCGACTGTGTGCACTAGCTTTGATCTGGGACTAGTGCTGTAATACACAGAGGGTCCGGGTTTGGTAATCCGGGGGCCCGACACCATAAAACAAGGTATATTATATTTTAGCTGTTTTAATTGGACCATTTATGATGTCATTACTTCTTTCCATCCCCTCTAGCTTACCTTGCCGCTATCTTTGCAATGAATGTGACCATTGAGTTCCTGCCACCATCATCATTGCTGTTGTAATGGACATTACTTTGACTATCATTAATTGTTACAACCTTGATCTTGCCATTGTTATCACAAAGAGAGGAAGCGATAGAGCGATACGAGACCATCATCTTTAATATTGTCTTATGACTAATATATAATATGTTGTATCAAAAGTAGCATTTCTATAAACTTATTTCACAATCTCACGTCTACATATCACTACAACATTTGTAGCAAACCAAAAGAAGGGGGAAAAAGAAAAGGTAGCCAAGCTCCCCTTCCTTTCTCTCTTGCGAGTTACGATGTTAGTTACTACTCCTGTCCCTCTGCTTTCAATTATTTCCCCTCTAAGCCAAGCAGGTGGATGGTGCTTGTGAAAACAAAGCACCAACACCTCACAAAAGAAAAAATAATCCCCAATCCCACACTCTGATCACCCCTCCCTCAAACCCTAGCTCCCTATCCCCACAAGTCTTGATATCTGATACAATTAGATATCAACATGTTGCATCAAAATTGTCCAAGTCAATATCCATATCATTTAGGGGATTGTACAATTTGCCATAAACCGCCCTAGTGGTCGCTTGCTCCAAGAACAGACAGTTTTTCCACTATTATATTTTGATTGTTTCAACTTTCAAGTCACAGTAAGAGCTCTTTGGTGATCGATAAGATATTGCAAGGAGTGAGGGATTGTAAACAAAATGCAAACATGTCATAGATGTACACATTGCATAAAAAAGGAATTTCGACATATATATCTGGTAGATCCTCCCAACATACCTTAGCGTGCAATGTTGGTGAGATTACTTAGCACCTCAAGTTGGGAGAACTTACCTACCAAGTTTTATATTTGGAGAACTTTCTACCAAGTCTTACAGTGTGCTCAGTTGGGCTTATTTTTTGTGGCTTATGATTGAATTTTCACTGTAGCTGGATGAAATTATACTATAGCTGATGATGGCGACTTATTTGGCATAATTAAATTTAAAAAAATTAAAATAGAAAAAACGAGTTAGCCTAGCACGTATAATGCAAACGAATACGGGAAAAAAACCGGCAAAAAAGCTCAAAAAAAATCCGAAAAGTCAGAAAAAACGAAATTTAGGAATAGTAAAAAATAAACCAGAAACCAGAAACCCAAACCCAAACAAGTGGGACCTTATATTTAGAAAACTTTGTCAATATTTTGGATCATTTCTAATGTCATTTCATCTTTTTCATCCCCCTAGCTTACCCTATCGCTGTCATGGTAATCAATGCCACCACCATTATGCTATTGTACTGGACATTACTTTGACTATCATTATTACCCTTCACCTTGCCACTGCTATCAAAAAAGAGAGTAAACAATAGAACGGCATGAGATCATCATCTTTATTAATCTTAGACTAATACTCCCTCAAGGTACAAAAACATATCATTCTGCACATCTATACGTCCCTAAAACATAATTTTGGCCACTAATTTTCGTTATAATTTATTTATAAAATACAGCAAAATTATAATATTATAAAATTATTTTTGGGACAGTATACACATTTGATTTCTATGGATGTATCCAATCTAAATATATAAAAAAGATATTGATAGCCAAAGTTCTAAATGTTTGACTGTATATATCCTAAAATAACATGTTTTTTGGGCTAGAGGAGTATATGACATGTCGTATCAAAGTAGCATTTATGTAAACTTATTTCATAATCTCACGTCTACGAATAACTGCAACATTTGCAGCTAATAAAAGGAGGAAGGAAAGAAAAGGTAGCCAAATATAAACCACGGAGCTAAAACCACGACGTTAATTACTACCCCGGCCCCTCCACTTTCAATAATCTCCGCTCTAAGCCGAGCGGGTGGGTGGTGGCTGCTCGCGAAAACAAAGCACCACCGCACCGCAAAAGAGAAAGAAAAAAAATCCCCAATCCCACGCTCCGATCCCCCCTCATACCCTAGCTCCCCATCCCCGCGATTCCCCGGATTGGCCCCCTCGCTTCGGTTCCTCCGTCGCCGGATGCCCCCAATCGCCGCGGTCTAGTCGGCGGCTCGGCGGTGTGTGTGCGTGCGTGCGCGGGCGCCGATGGAGCCGCGCGTGGGCAACAAGTACCGCCTTGGCCGCAAGCTCGGCAGCGGCTCGTTCGGGGAGATCTACCTCGGTTCGTGCGCAGCTCCGCCCGAGGGTTCCATTTTTTATGTGAAAGCTCTCGCCTTTACGCTGATATGGTTTTTGTCTGTTGGGGTTGCCGGTGCAGGTACTAACGTGCAGACCAACGAGCAGGTCGCCATTAAACTGGTGAGTTGATGCGGTAACCCTTTCGGATTCCCCCCTAGTTTTGTTTATGTTTTTTATTTTCGGTGGCAGTATTGCTTTTAGTGCGAGTATTTTCGATTTGGGGTAGTTTGCTGGAGGATTGAGTGTTGCCACTAAAAAATGACCCGGAGATTTGAGTGTTACATTTAATCTTTTGGTAGTCTAATAATAGTTGGTCAATAACAAAAGTTTGCCCTTGGTTATTCTACATGTTTATGTTTGGCGAATTGGTAGCTCTCAGTTTAACTCGTCTGTCAATTCACACTCACATCGCACCTGGATTGGTAAATAGTGGGTAGAAAATTTAAGCGGCGTTGGAAAATACTTCCTGCTTTAAGTATTACGGGGAGCTTTGACATGGACTGAGCTGTGTAAGCTCTCCTGCACTTACATGATTGTTCATTTTAGTTCTCAAGAATTAAAATTAATAGGTGGATTTTCAAGGGATGGATGGTGCAGCTGAACCATTTTCATCTGTTCACGTCCATCAGCAAGAATGTACTTGTTTGCTTCGCTTCTAGTTGTAACCCCTTTTTTATGTTGTGCTTTGCAAAATGTTAAGCTGCATTATTGATGTGGGAATAATTGTTGTTATGATGTCTCGTTCAGTCCATTTGTCCTGATTATCTGTTTAACCAACTGCAGTCTTTGGTCTGTTCAGACTGATAACGTCTTTCTCTTTCCTTGTGTTTTGTCCAGGAAAATGTGAAGACAAAGCATCCTCAGTTGCTATACGAGTCAAAGTTGTACAGGATACTGCAGGGCGGAAGTAATACATGTTTCTTTTCTTTTGTCTCCTGCATTCAATATATTCTTTTTTCATAGAGATACCAACCTACATTCTGTTTGGTCTTTCAGCTGGGATTCCAAACGTCAAGTGGTTTGGTGTTGAGGGTGACTACAATGTTCTGGTAATGGATCTGTTGGGGCCAAGCCTTGAAGAACTTTTCAGCTTTTGCAACAGAAAACTGTCTTTAAAAACTGTTTTGATGCTTGCTGATCAAATGGTATGCTATATAATAAGTGCAAGCTGTCCTTGCCCTTCTGTTATTATGAAACAATCCTATCTGGTTAAATCAATTTCATTGTTTTTAACTTCAATTTTTTTTAGATCAACCGAGTTGAATTTGTACATTCAAAGTCCTTCTTGCATCGAGATATTAAGCCAGACAATTTTCTCATGGGCCTTGGAAAGAGAGCAAATCAGGTAATTCATTTAGGTGCTGTTTATCTGCTTATAGTTCTTGGGCTTAATTGTAACATTAGGGAGGAGCACTTACACTTTCTCCTTAATATGTTTGTAGGTATACATGATTGATTTTGGACTGGCAAAGAAATACAGGGACACTTCAACACACCAGCACATTCCATACAGGTAATATGTCGTAATCCATCTATCTGTGAGGCTGATATTTAACCTTTCTCTTTCTTTATTTGCATCATCTTATACTTTTTTTACTTTTACATTATTTTACTGGTCCTGTCTGATGTTACCTCACTGTGCACCATAACCATAGTGTTTATACATCAATCTATTGAAGTGCAGAGAGAACAAAAATTTGACTGGGACAGCTCGATATGCAAGTGTAAACACCCATCTTGGAATTGGTAAGTCCACTTTGCAAGTTGAATATTAAATCCATTTATCTGTTATGCCTATATTCAAATGCACAATTATACTCTTTCTTTATTAATTTTCTCTTGCCTTTAGATGCACCATCTTGTTTAAATAATAAACTTTAACTTTCTGCTTTTCCAACAGAACAAAGCAGGAGGGATGACATGGAATCTCTTGGATATGTACTCATGTACTTCTTAAGAGGAAGGTTAGTTATCGGAGCTTCATTTTGTTTTATTTGTGCCTCTGTGGTCTGTTGTGGACTAACATTTACCCTTGTTACTAGTCTTCCGTGGCAGGGTCTAAAAGCTGGGACCAAGAAACAGAAGTATGAGAAAATTAGCGAACGGAAGATAGCCACTTCAATTGAGGTGATTCTTCTTCCCTGAAAATTCAATCAGACTATTAACCAACTGGTGCTTATCATCTCTTGCTCAATTGCAGGCTCTCTGTCGCGGATACCCTTCCGAATTTTTATCCTACTTCCATTACTGTCGCTCACTACGTTTTGAGGATGTGCCAGACTATCAATACCTGAAGAGATTGTTCAGAGACCTTTTTATTCGAGAGGGTTGGTTTTCTATTTATATGTTGCTAGCTAACGTGTTGCATAGCAATGTTTCAAAAAGTGCTATTTTTTAGACACTTCTGATGGGAAATTTCTTCTATATGTAGGTTTCCAGTTTGATTATGTTTTTGACTGGACCATTCTTAAGTACCAGCAGTCACAAATGACCAGTGTTCCACCGCGTGCTATTGTCAGTGTAAGTCAAAGCACTCTCTTTCTGCACTTCACTATATGGATAAGTATCTGAAGTATGTTCATGCTCTGTTGTTTTAGGCCGCAGCAGTGGGACAAAGCTCTGGGATGGCTCCCGTGGCAAATAATAATAGACCGTCTGGTATGTCTATCATGTGATTGATGCGACAAATGATAATAGCTGCTTATTTCTCTATAAATATCATCAATAATTATATACACGGATATTTGATGAGATAGTATTAGGATTGGATGCTTGATGCAAAATGAGCTGCAACACCAATTGATGATTACAAAATGGCAATAACGACCACAAGATATTTAAGTAGGAGGCAAGGTCTTTTTCAGTTTCCTTATCAGTCAATTGCATAATCTACTCTTGCAAATAATTTAAAATCATGGTATACATCCCAATATAGGTGAATTTTCAAAAGCATTCTTCTGTTGTATTACTATTACTTATCACATATGTTTGCAAAATATGCATTTGTTGTCTCTATTGTGTTTTTTATCTGGCTAATTCATGGGTTGACTAAGTCTTTTTAGGTTGGCTAACTGTCTCAATTGATTTAGGCACTGAAGAGGGAAGGAGAAGTGGGTGGTCAGATGATCCTACACGACGCCAGGTTCCACCCCCAGGAATAAATGCAGGCAGCTTACCAAAACAGAAGTCCCCAGTTGGACCAGATCTGTCCACATCGAGAGATGTTGTGGTGAGTTTTTAGTTTTGTTTCAGTTTTTAACTTGCTACTATGATGACCGTCTCTGTGGATGCCTGAATTAATTCTGTTTATTCTTTTGCTATGTAATTTCTGACCCTCAAATGACCTGTAGTTCTCCAGTTCGACTTTTTTGGCTCGGTCAAGCGGATCTTCAAGGCGGCCTGCTGTCTCTAGTAGCCGAGAACTGCAAAGCAGCGAAGCTGAACCATCACGTAGTCGTACACCAGATGCAAGTCCAGGGACACACCAAAGAAATGCACCTCCCCGGAGGAGCTCACAGATACCTGACTACTCTGACCCCAGGTATTCGTCATCTGGCAGGCACGCTTCTAACACCAAAAACTATGAGTCCACTATAAGGGGCATCCAAGGCCTAAATTTTGATGCCAACAATAGGATCCACTACTAGTATCTTCTGGATCCGATGTAGCATTTATAATATGTGATCTCTTGACGTTAAAATGGAGAGTGAGGACATTCTTGCAGAGCTACTCTCCTATCCCATTATCTACAAGCTACGTGCTGGAGCGGTGAGACGGCCTGCTGACCCAAAGTACTGGAGGTTGGCTGGCGAAATAAAAGGGTTGGCCGGGTTCTCCAGCGGCTATGACCTTAAACCGGCGTGCCGTAGCTATGTTTTAGGCCCTCTGTACAGGTTCTCATTTGTCCTTAATTGTGCTTTGAGATTCTGCTCTAGTATTTCCCACAAAATATTGTGCTTTGAGATGTTGTCTCCTGGTTCACGTCTCATGTGCTTACTTTGTAATGCAAGTTCTGTTTGGAAAGGTTTGGAAATTGTAACTAACCTAAAGTGATTGTCGGAAGTATTTGGGACAGTCGTGTTATTTCTTGTGGTGTAAAGTAATGCATTGTCCTGCTCATTTTGGTTTAAACTTCTAGCTTCTGATTTATTTTTCATTATTCTAAATTGTTTTTTTTTCTGATTTTTTAGCTTTTCTTTGAGCTTTTTTGCCAGTTGTTTTTTTCCCGTATTCATTTGCGTTGTCCATGATAGGGTAATCTGGTTTTTCTATTTTATTTTTTTAATTTAGTTACACCAAATAAGCTACCATCAGCTACAGTGTAATTTCAGTCAGCTACAGTGCAATTTTAGCCATAAGTCAGCTTATTTTAGCCTAACCGAGTGGCATCTTAAGAACATATCACATAGAAGAAATCAAGAGTCAACCCTACGCAAATTGTATCCATGGAAGAAATGTAACTACATGTGCGCATCAGCAGGTCTGCATGTGCTGCCACGACTTTCCATGCCGACAAAGGAGCTGCTCGTGTCACATGGATCGCGGCTGCCTCGGCTGGTAGCTCTTCCACCGGACCATCATATCGCACCGCCATCGTCGTCTTCCTCCTCGCCGCTTGGGACCCAGCACCTCTCCCCAAGGATCAATGTCTTCATCCACAATGTACCGTCATCCAGCTCGCCGCCGCCATCGGGAGCCACCGCCTCCTTGTACCCTCCTCCCCTTTTCCTTGACTGTATCCTCCCCAGCCACTCCGCGAACCGGATGTGCTTGACCGAAAGGCTCCACCATTTCCATCAATGCCATCGGCGCCCTTGGCTGTGTCGTTCGGCGTCAGGGGCCAGCATGGCGCTAGTGCTGTTGCCGCCCTCCTTGGGCATGGAGCGGTGGGTCGTAGAGCGCGAGTTGTTGTTGGTTACTCAAGTTGAAGTCGTGTTCAATTTGAAGTCCAATATGTGTTTGAATTAGAGATAGAGTCAAGTATTTATGTAAGCTCTAGGCTATATAAATAGAGGGCATGCAATCTATTTTGTAAGAAGCAAGTAAGAAAAAGAGAAATTTATCAATTCTTCCGTGTTCTCTTAATTTATTTTGTGAGTTTTCTCATGTGACAAAGCTAACAGTTGTGGCGGGCCAAGGAGGAGGACTTGTGGGAGTGGATGGTGAAGAGCATGAGGCGACGACGGCCGTAATCCACGAGGTGTCACTACTACAAAAAAAATACTATACTAGATGCCTCATCACAGACGGTTCTCTGGAATTGTCTATATTGTAATTATTTCAGACGGTGTTACAAGTGTAACTATATTACTAGCGATAACTAGAACCGTCTATGATACATAATTATTACAGATGGTTCTTAACAAGAACCATCTGTAAATTATCACAGACGGTTTTTCACAAGAATCGTCTGTGATAATTCACAGACGTTTGTGAGGTTTACATTTATCACAGATGGTTCGGATTAAAAACCATCTGTGATATTGCAATTAAAAATCATTTGAAAATCCAAATCCTCTTTCACAAACCTAGTGAAAATTGGTGTATTCCTTCTACATATAGCTACAAATTTTCACAAAAAAAATTCAACAAGTTTGGCTTACGGGATTGAATTCGAGTATGAGTAGGATTCTATTCTTAGACACCTTCAATAAAATAGACATAACTTTTGCATACAATATCCGTTTTCGACGTTCTTGTACTCGTTGGAAAGCTAACGATGAGCCTGATAAAAAAATGACTGGCTTGTGCTAGTCACCCTCTTAGACCTCCAAAATTGGCTATCTTTAACCCTGAATTTGCGTTGCAAGTTTTCGGTTTCTATTTTTGCCAAAAGGTTTTCGATCTTTCCTTTAGAATTTTGGGTTCACATCAACTGCAAAGTTATAGATCTTGTTGAAACCTTTCAAATGAGTATATATAAGCCATATAAAACTTTGCTATTTTATCTTTTGATACTAGCTGTTTACATTGCATGATATATTATCTTTGTGATCTACCGTCTGGCCATTATCACTGATGATTTTAATAAGAACTGTCTGTGATATCTCCTATTATCATAGACCATTTTTGTTAAGAACCGTCTGTGATATCTGTATCAGAGACAGTTTGTAATCCGAACCATCTATCATAATTATATATGAAATTTCAATCTCGCTCCGCTATGTCACCGATCCGCGACATCTCTCCTAGATCCCGATCTCACCCGTCTATTCTCTCCACATCGAACGATAGGCACCGATCTCCTCCCCACCTCTCGCCCCTTATTAATTCCCCTCTCCCTACTCCAAGAACCAACACCACCAGTACTACTCCAACTCGTTTGTGCGTGGCAAGTGTGGGAAGGGGTTCGACAAGGACGGCTGAAATTTCGCTTGAAGCAAGATGAAAAGGAAGAAGAAAATGGCATATCTACATTATTCTAAGCCGTTGGGATTGGCAAGGGGTTTCTACTTGTTACATCCTAAAAGTGTGATATTCTGTTGATTTTGGCATAGAAACTGAAAATGGTGTTCGTTTCCTTTCTATTTTTACTACTTGAAATTTTTCCCGCTTAACTTGTTTTAGATTGTAGTTTAATGAAGAATGTGTAAGTCTAGCTTACATTAGGCTGAAGTTTCTTATAGTGTAAGCATCTTTCTGAATTTATAACCGTGAAACTTATATTTGTAAAATTGTAAGTATCCTCTTGTGTATGCAGTGCTATATGCCAAAAAACAATAAAAATTTTAGGTATGCTAGCTAGTTTTTTAGGTATAAAAAGAACTATCATTGACGGCTCTTATTCTGAATCATCTGTGATATATTCTAATCATAGATGGCTCGTGGTTAGAA
The DNA here is from genome assembly GCA_017311315.1 of Dendrocalamus latiflorus. Lineage (NCBI taxonomy): Eukaryota > Viridiplantae > Streptophyta > Magnoliopsida > Poales > Poaceae > Dendrocalamus > Dendrocalamus latiflorus. The sequence continues at coordinate 30,878,662 of CM029664.1, forward strand.
CCGTCTATGATAGTATACATTCACATATGGATCTAATTCCGTCTGTGATAGTATACCTTCACAGATGGTTCTAATTTTGAACCGTTTGTGATATGGTTTTCATAGATGGTTCAAAACCAGTATGTGATGACCTTATATTATTACTGACCCATAAACTCAAACGGCTCATAAAACTATCTGTGATGACATTTGTGAACCGTCTGTAATGATATTTTCTGCAGTAGTAAGTGGAGGAGTGCGGGAGAATAGGAGATCATCGTCAGCCTATGCTTGAACGTGCAAGTAGGATGTGTTTGTGTCATGGGAGCTGGTGTGGTGATTAGGTGTATGTCTCTGCTACTGTTCTATGTTTAATTTGTTCTTCACGTTGACTCTTGAGGAGCTAGCTCAGGAGGAGTTACAAGAACTGTCAGGGGCGGATGCATATTATCAAATGTGGGGGCATAGGTCTCCGTATTGATTTTAATTTTTATTGTTTAGGGTTCACGTTTATACAGTGTGTGCCCTTATATGCTAAAAACTTGTGTCCCCATGTCAAGAACTAAATCTATCTAAAAATGAAGGTTTGAACATGTTGACAAACAGAGAGAGAAAAGAATAGAAAAACACACAAGACGTTGACAAAGCAATACACTCCAAAAAATACATGTAAGTTGAAGTTGGCACCACATAGCATATTAACCGATAATGAAAAGAGAACAAAATAATAGAGACTACTTGAACTAATCGAGCGTGGGCCACCAGTTGGTCTAGCACTAAGCCCAAGCCCAAGCGTTCAAGCCAGCACCAGCCCCAAACCAACTAAGTAGGCAACGCTAGCACAGATGACTCCCTACCTACCTTCCCCAGCCCTATTCCCCACGCTACGTACATAACCTTTGGTAAGTTGGTTCTTTCGTCTGCAATGGCGATGGGCCCGACAACGAAGCTACTGTCGTCCGTGAGCACACTAGCCACTTCTTGTCTACACTTGCGTGCGTCTGACTCGGGTGGTATAGTTAGATTTCTCGGTGTGTTAATCTCATTGCGTGCATGCAAATGGAGTAAATCTCAGTGTATGTATCAATGTATGCAGTATAGCCGATGATCATGGCAATATGTGAGGTCGTCTATTGACCACTCATCGTCTTGTCTTGGCTGACTGGCTCTTTGCTTTAAAATTTAATGATCTTTATAGCTAACGAAGTAACGATCAGTCGATTAAAATATGATACTAAAATTTGTGATATAGATTTTAAGATTTCAATTCTGAACTGCCATTAGATTTGCAGTGGGTGACGCACCATTAGATTTATTTTAAAGTTTATAGTATCAAATGATATAACTTAGATACTCTGAAATATATTTATATCTATTGTAGGCTATTTAGATTTTTAAGACAACATAAATATTGAAAATGATAATAGAAGTTTAAAGAAAAATATAACTTGAGGAATGTAATTAAAATATGAGTTTTGATGAAAGAAAATCATTAAGCATAATAAGTTGTTGGGATCATAGAAATATAACCATTTCTCCATCATGCATGGATCATATAGTCGTATACCATATTCTTCCTCTATTAATTACTCTTTTCCAAATTATATGCATACACATGTACTTCTATTTAATGGCAAGAAATACGTTGATTATATGTGACAAATTATCTTACTAGTTTATATGGTACTACAATACCTTACACACGCATACACAGATGCACCATACGCAACCTACCTTGAACTTTATCTTTCATCACACGCTGGCTACCCCACCAAACCATGTATTTTCTATCTCTTCTTACCGCTACAGGTTTTCAGTTTCAACCTCCACATCAAGCATAATTCTTAAACGATCCCTCTCAACTGCTACCCCTTCCAATGCAATATTCTACCATATAGTTATCTTCTACCTCTCTTCAATTATTGCTTAACGATGACTATTACGGTATCAAACATGCATACACGTCAACCGATGCTGATCCCTGCTGGGGACACCTGTTGCACTCTCTTTGGTGACCCCAAGCCTATTCCTTACAGATGAGCCGTCTCCACTCCATACTTCTATTTGCGGATGGATGCATGGATATACACATTGTTATATGTGCTCAATGTCCTCCTCTCCCGTGTTGGTCACTCCTCTTCTTTGATATTAGTCAACTCAATGCTATAGCTTCCTCACTAACCATGGCGATCCTCACCTTCACTGATGCTAATATATCTACTTTAGTTGCTACCTAACAATATGGAGAATCTTCTTGCCATCGCCGGTGATGCCATGCCCCTCATCTGCAATGACACGCTCCTAGCTATCCAATAATCCCATATCGTCCATAGCTCATCTTTAATGCAAAAAATTCATCTCCTCTATGCCTGGGTTTTCCCATCATCTAACTTCTTTGGTCATTAACTTCTTCAGTAATGCCAATGCTGACCACTCATCGTCGCGGCCCTTAGCTCTTCGACACTGGCTTTTCTCGTCAAAGGATTCGACGAGTAGCACAATATTATCCTCACCAAACAACTAACATGAGCAACACAATATTGTCCCCATCTCCGCCACCACTTCCTTAGCTCTTCGCTTCCCTGCTATCTTGTAGGACAGATCGACGCTAATACACTCTTTCATGGTCTCTTCCGACACAATTCGTGCTATCCTCATTATAAATTTTATTTTTATTTAAATTTTAGTTATTTTTATTGAAATTTGTATACAAATCAAATTGTTAATTTTAATTAATTTATTATGAATTTTATTTATTTTGGGATTTTACTTTTGAATTTGAATTGCAATTTTCTTTCCTTTTTCATTCCAAATTTCAACTATTTTCTATTGGAATTCGTATACAATTTCGATTGCTATTTTTATTTTTCTAAATTACAATTATTTATGGATTTTACTTGGGAATTCGTATCAAATCCGGATTTACAATCCGGAATCCTCTGTGATTCCACCGCACTATTCTCTGGATCAGTAGATAGTGCTCACAGATACAAAAATGAACATCAAAATACATATCATGCGGAAGTGTAAATATAATCATAGACTTACTCACGGGCTGATTAAGCCGAAATCAATAAAATACAGCAGCGAAAGAACGAAGCACACAGGTAGGACCTTGAGGACATGCCCACAAGCAGCCAACTGGAGGTGCGCGACCTAACCCTTGACGTCTTCATCTTCATTGCCATCATGACCATTAGTGTTGCTGAGGCGTAGTGATCTGATTCCTCATTCTGGATTTGTTGTGAGAGCGAGTGTGAGCACAAACCACCGTGCTCCGCGAGCCAATACACAAGATGCAAATAATAGTATGCATGGCTTATCAAAGGAGAGGCTCGGGTTATTTTATTTACCATAAATTGCTTTTAGTAGCATTATTATTATTTAATCATAGTGTCATTGTTGCTACCTAAAACTCCACACAGCGATTGCCATAATTGACTTAATCCATCGAAGATACACTTTCTTTATTGATTGCTGTCTACAACTCCAAACAGCGAGTGTAATCATTTATTTAATCCACCGATCCCCATTACATTGTCTAAATATTCTATTAATCACATCGGGGTTACTAACTTCCATATGAATCTAAAATTTTCCACCAATTCATGGATCCGATCTCGGGTTCACTATTTACCAATTTCTTTATTCTAGATCCACCAATCTCTTATGTATTCTAAATTCCTAACAATCCAATCTTGTGGTTGCTAATCATCAACTCTTCATTTCCAAATTCTAATGATTATCCAACATAATTGCTTTTAAATCCACTGAAATCATTCGTATCGGGACTTTCTAACAATTCAATCCTTTTGTTATTGATCCAAAACCATAAATTGGCTCTTCCAATAATCAATCTTATTTTCCATTATCTATCTCTAACTAATTCACTAGTATACCTCCACCAAGAATATCAGTGATCAAGTCTACGATTCACTATTATATATCCACCAAGAATATTATTGATCAAGATTATACTGCAATAATTGTTATCATTCCTCCAATATTCCCAAAAATTCAATTCATCCATCTAGTATTTGATCAAATCCTATTAATCCCATTATCCCCAACATCTTCCAAGAATTTATATTAGTTATCAGTATTATAATTCAGCAATTACCTTTGCACTCCCTAATTCTCCAAAAATCATTTAAATCATCTATCTAGCCTAACATTCATTTAGGCTCCACCAATTTATTTCTTCCAGAATCCACACTATCGTTTTCCCTTTTATGGTCGACATGAATCCACCAACATTTTTATGCGTTTACCACAAACAACCATGAGAGACCATGTGGATGTGACCCCATGCTTGTGATGAGTAATTGACAAGTGTTTGGGAAAGTTTGAGTTTGGTTTGTGCGTTTAGTGCCATGATGGCTTTTGGCTCAGTCGGGTTTGGTTAGTCGGACTTGAGGCGTATTCTTCTTCCCGTTTGAACCTTTGGACCATTTTATGCTTAAGTATGATTCATTGATGCCAATTGTGTTTACATGTGTCGAGCGGTGCAATGTAATCTATTTCTTGTCTATGATGGCTGCAGGACGTCGAGGCGGAGTCGTGGCGAGGCACGGATGACCGGACTAGGCGCAGGCGGTGCCGAGGTCAGAACGGTCGAGGTGTGTCGAAGACTGCGAGGGCTCGAGGTGGCTGCGAGGCTTGGAAGGCAAGGAATGAGGAAGCTTCCCGGAAGGTGCACGAGGGGCGTTTTGGTGAATACGCAAAGCTGCACTAAAGGAAGTGGATTGTGGACAAAGCACTAGAGTTAGTGGGTAAAGCTAAAAAGCTTAATGGGCAAAGCATGTGGTGAACCCATTAAGAGAGGGTATAAAAGGGGAGTGTTTCCTGCATGATTGTATGGCTTGGGGAGAGGGTTAGAGTTAGTTTTGCTTTTGCTTTCTCTTTAGTTGTTGAGAGTGGTTGGAGAGAACAGATGTTCTGTTGTTTTCTTGTCTCCTCTTCGAGTGGTTGAGAGAACAGAGAGATGAGATGAACTCTTGAGGTCTTGTGTTTGAGAGGAGATGATTGTAATCCCTGTGTAATCATTCATCGTTCTTCCTCTCTTTCAATACAAGGATGATTTTGTTGGCTATTTTCATCTTTTAGCTTTGTTTGTGATGAATTTTAGTTTCTGTCCCTTTCTCTGTTTCTTCTCCCATGACATGAGTTTGTGGTGATTTAGAAGATTTGTGCAATTGATTCTTGAAAGCTCTGTGATGGAAAAGATTCTTGGCCATAAGATCATTCCATTTTGTAGAATGCTTGGAAGATCCAACATCTCTTGTGAATGTTGAATCCCTCGTCAGATTGCCCCTGTTCTTGAGTTTTCTAGGATTTGAGTACAGAGCTCACTTGGATCTTTTAAATCCCTGCTTTTAGAGGCTTGAGATTTGGGCTTTCTGTTGCTAAGATCATTGCTAATCTAATTGCAAAAGATCATGAGCAAAGGATGGACAAATAGTGAGAAATCTGAAAATCTGGACTTCTTCCCAATCTTTTTCAGTTTTTGCTCAAAATCTTAAATTCTTGCTCAAACGATGAAATCCTCGGTTTCAAAAGTGCTTAATGCTATTTAGTTTATATTCTTGCACTTCTGGTTTGAAGAGAAAAGAGAAAAACCACACATTCCATTGAATGTAGCAAATCTCTGAATTTTTCAGTCTGCTGTCTGCTCTGAAAATACGAGGAGCGGTCTGACCGGTTGCCAGAGGGTGGTCAGACCGGTTATAAGCCAGCGGTCTGACCGCTCCCCAGGCGGTTAGACTGGCCCAGGCCAGGCGGTCAGACCGGCCCTGCCAGGGCGGTCAGACCGGCCAGAGGTATTTGGAGTGCTGAGTTCTTCTGGTTTTTGGCTTTCGCTTCTTGTCTTGATTTAGTTCTTATTGCTCTGGGACTCTCTCAGTTTTCTAAAGGTTCCAGTGTGCATTTGGGCTTCATTTCATAGCTTTCATAGCTATTGGAATGGGGATTCATTCAGGGGTACTTTTGGGGGGTCGTTTTTGAAGAGGCACCATTCACCCCCCCTCTGTTGCCGATTTCGATCCAACAAACCATTTTTTCTTACGACTCTATTTATTCTTCCTGACATTTTACTTTGTGAGAAGTATTATCCTTATTTTAAAATATAATACATAGAAATTTCCTAAGACCTAGTAGTTTTGAAAAAAAACATAATGTGTAAGGAAATGCACTAATAATAGCGATCCAGATTCCATCCACCGTTACATGGCATCTGCACCATATGCTAACCTTTCAGCGTTATAACCGCTTACATTATCACTGGGGCGACACCCAGGGCTATTCAAACTAGGGCTTTCCGCGGCCCTCCACTTTTCCATTCCCACCCACAAAGGTTTTGGAATAGAACTATATCTGGTTAAGTTCCCATGTCCACCCTTGACCGTGGGCACGGCTATTCTAATAGTTTTGACTATGCAGAGTTTGCACACTTTACCCACAAGAAACAGTTCACTCGTTGCTCCACACGATTCCTTAGTCATGCGGTTGAGCAAACCATCACAGTAACCGTTCAAAGTACCTTGCCCCTTCCATCATCTCACCCTATGGGTCGCTCCCACTTGCGGTGGGTCCCATATGTTGTGCGGGATGTTCCCCTCCTATGCGTCTAGCAGCTGGCTACCCACACTGCTAGCACGCTGTAGACGAACTTCACCCTCTGTGGTTGTCCCTTTCAAGCCTGCCACCTAGGCCGCCACTTGCACTACTTCACTCCTCCACCGATGATGATGACTTTCAGGGCTCGGTAAATTTACTAGGCCAAGTTGTACTTTACAGACTTGTGGTTGTACTTATTTTACACAGCAGGTCATGACAAGATTTAGTCCTTAGAGTTATCTGGGCGGTTCTACCACAAACCACACTCTCGTGCACCGCTGCACCATACCTCCGAACCATCCGCCCAGATAGATACGCAGTTTGAGGTTTTTGGGGAGCATAAAATACTGATATCCAACATATACCAGTCATTACCACCATAGCTGCCCAACCAAATTTTTTCATGATTAAAAGTGATGCTTGAGCGTTCTCGCGCCCATGAGTATCTAAGCAATACTAAGCATGGCATATATTTACGGACTTATTTTCGAAAGGTTACTACTATAATTTTGCTATGGCGACAAGGTTCACATATTCAAATATTCCAAAGGAGGTGTAACATTAATCAAGTTAAACAATGGGCATATAACTAGAATCTTAAATTAAGCATGTATTTGCATATAAAATAACAGCATGCAATTGGATAATTTAAACAAAAGTAATTTGCAGAAAATGTAGGCTCAACATGATCAAAATATTGACTCGCCTTGCGCAGTTTACCGCGATCTTGAGCTCACACAATGCTTTCTCTTGAGCTTCTATTCTTCATCTTCACTTCGCTCTGATCACGCTGGATCCATAGAATCTTCAGGACTCCAGCTTCTAATTACGGGCTAAACAACTGAATCCAAACAATTACAAATAAATCAAAAGATCCAAATAAATCCAATTGAACTTGATTAACTTTTATTATGATTATTCGAGTGATTTGAGGTTGGTTGGGCATGGAGTATTTGACGGAGTCAAAGAGGTTGGAGCGGAATGATAAATGGCTAGGGAAGATCCAAGGAAGGATTATAATGAAGGAATATTCTTGGGGATATTCTGCTTAGGACTCGAGGATGGCTACACATAGTTGATTTTAGAATACCGTGGATCGACCTTTTATTTAGTAAATTCTTTTACTACTTTTACATCTACTTAGGTAGTCCCATGGGGCAGGTTAGTCTTATGGACCGGTGTACGAGTTGTCTAGAGATGCGGTGTATCGTGTGTCAAGGTTATCTTTTAAGGATTAGGTCATGAGTTGCGCTCATGGTATATATTAATTTAACTTATCATATTAATATCAGAGCTTGGGTTTGTAGTATTTCACACTGTGATATTTTAGGTGAGCTTTACTGTCAATTATTCAATTTACTAATTAAGTGATTAACACCCTAGCTAATTTATTAGCACATGGGACTACTTATTTGGTCATTATTATTTAAATGGCTGCCACCAGCCGATCTCTACTTCTCATTGACCCGACACCACTTAGGTATTTTAGGGTGGCCTACTGACCACTCTAGGTTCTAAATGCAACTCGGATATAAATACTATTCCTAGCTATGCCTAGTATCACTGACACCCTATTACATATTAGCAAGACTATTTTAATTATGGATGACCCATGGCCGTTATATATACACATGTATTTTGTGCCTATATATTAATATGCCTTTTTGATTTGGAATTGTTGTAGAAATTACTGATATTGATATCTTATCCCCTTACTTACCACTAGACACAATTTAATCTTAATTTTTCTTATGACTGACCGAACCTACTGCTCATGATTATCTCTCGTTATTGTTGCTAATTGAAAGCTACCGGTTAAGATTTTATGATCGACAGTGTGCTAATGATAGTGTATATATTGTTAATAGGGCCTATGTTAAGTACAAAAGTTTTACTAATATTACATCTCATCCCCATTTTTTTTAAACTATTTTAGTATATATATATACATATATATTTTGAAAGCCTTCTAATTTAGGTGGACACTCTATCCGAATACTCTTAATATTTTGTTTAATTCATGCCCGTTGATTGGATATTATTCACCTTGGAAGCCTTTGATTATTGTTTGTAAATATGGAATTATATTTTTGCCACTACTTCTAATTAAACTTCTGCTTTAGCTTACATTCCATTTAATCATCTAAACTTCTCTTACTTATTTCCCTTAATCTCTTATTTGTTCATAGTCTTATAATTCTATGTTTGATGCATATATAAATTTCTGGTGATCCCAAATTAATTATCTTAGCTCCCTTAATGTATTTCCTACATATTTCTTAGTTGGAATGAGCTAAGGAAATGAAAACAAAATGTGCAAAAGGGGATTCGAACCCAGGATCCGCAGGCTAACGCACGACTCGGTTGTCCACTAGGCTATTGCCCATTTACCGATTGAATGGAGGGAACTGATTGCTATATGCATTCCACGGCTGGGGCAAAACAGAGCACCTCCGGCGGTCCTCGGTGGTGAATTCGCCGGTGGCGGTCGGTGGCGGGGGAGGAGGTGATGACCGGCAAAATGGGTTGCGGGGAAGTTGAGGGGGCTCTGGGATGCGGCGCACCGGTTGGAGCGGTGGCAAGGCGGGCAGGCGGCGGCGCGGGGCGGTCAGCGGTGGGGTGGGATGAGGCGCCGGCGACTGGGAAGAAGGGGAAGGAATTGGGCGAGCGCAAAAGCACAAGGGAGGTAAGGGGACGCTCACCATGGGACTGGTCGAGCCGGAGGGGAACCACGGCGAGCCGGCGACGTGAGGTGGGGTCGGGCGGCGGTGGCGCACGGTGCTGACAGCCTGGAGTGGGGGAGAAGCTCCGGCGAAGTGGGGGAGAAGCTCCGGCGAAGTGGGGGTTAGCTCCGAGGTGATCGGGCGGTGCTCTAGGCGTGGGCAATTGGCTTGAGGTGCGGTGGTTCACCGTGGAGCCTGGAGACGGCCGGAGAAGCTAGCGGCAAAGGAGAAGGCGAGCTCGAGTAAGTGGGGAAAAGGCGGAGGAGGAAAAGGAGTGGAGAAAGAAGGGGAGTGGCGCGAGGCTCTTTATAGCGACGGACTTGGCGGGAGATTGGGCGGCGGCGGAGGACCGCCGGGCAAGAACCGGCGCGGGGCTCGGCGCACGGTGTGACCGGGCGAGGCGCGACTCTGGCGACGCAGCGCAGGGCAGGAGCGGCGCATGGCAGGGAGGCAGCAACGAGACGAGGCAAGCGCGCGTGATGATGGACGCTGTGAAGTCCGAGGAGAAAGGGAGGAAAGCAGCGCACGCGCGGAGAAAGAAAAGAAAGAAAGAAGAAGAAGCCAGCGTGGGCGAAGAGAGAGAAGGAGTGCGGGCGAGGGTGCGGGCCCGCGTGGCAGAGGGATGGGCCGGTGGCCCACGGGCAGTGAAGCGGGAGGGGGGAGGAGAAACGGGCCGGCGGGGCGGGAAGAAAAGGGGAAGTTGGGCCGGGCCATTTCGGCCGACCTGGCTTCCTCTTTTCTTTTTTTATTTCATTTTATTGCTATTTATTGTTTATATATACATATATATACAGGTATATATATATTTCTTTATGTTATCTTTGTATATATACATTTTTATGTTTTTGCTCATCATGCTAGGCCTTTTGTGTACATATTTGCATATGTTTTATTTATTTATTTTTGTTGCCCTTTTATAACACTATTCCAAAATGAAATTCTTATATTTTGATTCAAGTTTCTCCCTCCCTTTTATGGACCATCTTTTCAGGTTTGAATTTCGAATTTTTGAGTTTCCATTATTTGCGTATTTCCTTTTATGGCATTATTAATACTAGTTTTATTTTTTTGAAACCTTCTTCAATTGTTTTGGATCTTCAACCAAAATTTAAGAAGCACCACAAAAATCCGAATTTCAAGAGAATACTTTGCAAAATAATTCAAAAGCTTCACATTATCGAATTTCAAATTTTGGGATGTTACAACCAAAAATATTAAAATGTTCTGGGTGGATCTTTGGGGTAGTGTAAGACTCAAATATAAAATTTTATGAGCCGACTTGTCCATTTGTTCCATTTTTAAAATTCAAATCCAAAATTAGCCTATTTGAGCTATTTTTTAATCTAGGATAAATTCGCTGTACCAAATGGTAAATCATATTTTTCAGGAGATATGTGACATCTTAGGAGCATGTGAGAATTTTTTTTAAAATTTTTAAACCTCATTTAGTCTCTATTTGTAAATAGTAGCCTTTATTAGCATTTGAATTGAAAAACTAAAAATTTCTTTGAATAGTGCCTTAAACTTTTTTTCCTAGATTACTGACATATTAAAAACACCTTTGTAAATTTTTATAATTTTTAGAGATTGTTTGCTATTTTAAATAAATTGGGTCTTTGGTCTTTACTAGGGGCATTTTGGTCTTTTTCGGAGTTTAACGGTCAACCCTAATGGTCAACTAATGGCAGTGACATATAATAGAATTTTGGTGCAATTCAGTGGCATATAATAGAGAGAGTATTTTTCAATGGTATTTTGTAGAAGTGGGCGTTATTCAGTGGCATATAATGAATTAACTCTTCTTTTAATGTAGGCCGCTATAATCTGGATCCAGAACAATCAATGATGTAGATCTTTCTCTTTTTTTCACTGATTAACATAGGAATTTCTAGATCTTAAGAGCAAACATTGTGATTTCTTTTTCTATCGGTTTAATAATATAATAGATAATCAAGATTTCTATTTTATATTTAAATCGAAGATATGTGATAAAACTTAGAAGTGTATCATTTATTTAACTTAACTACCTTGTTTCAATATATAAAACCTTATTTATACTCTTCCATACATGCTTTATATGTCACTTTTTGCATAAACTCATAACATTGCATAATTTATTATAAAATCATGTTTAGTTTGTTTTTGTTTGTTTCCATGCAGATTAGATGTGTTTTGGTACTATGAAGGACAAAGAACAATGAAAGGAGTTAAGCTTGGGTGAAACCAGAGCAATAACGTGTCATAATTGCTGCCCTCACATTGGGATGTAGTTTTGGGCGTCTAGATGGCCTTAAATGAAAATTTCGATAACAAGATAGTTGTAGATATCGTCGAGATCTATGACTTCAACTATTGGATCACCCCAATTGGATTTCGTATGAGGATGTTATGCCCTCCGTATGATAGACCGCACAAACCAGCTGACTAATACAGTCAAGCGGTACGGTCAGCCATGACTGTACTCTAAACCGGATTTTGCTCTACCCAAAATGACCCATTACAAAGACAACCCGAACCACAAGCCGGGCCTAAGACATCCAATGCTACTATTCTTGTACTCCATGAACATCATGTTTACTTCAATGATTATTATTTCCCTTTACTATGTTGTCTCGTATCGTCTATGCATGAGTGATTGATTAGGTCTTAGGAAAGATCCTTGAGAACCTAGTGAAGAAGGTAAGTGCTAGGAAAGTCAGAAGACAGAAGGTGTGACTCTCAACAACTGGAACTGACTTAAAAACTCTAACACTCCTAAATGCTATGCAATACTGAATATGGAAGTAGGTAATTGACAAAGCTCAAGCAAAAAAACCTACGTCACACTGCTTGGCAGTTTAATGTAGTTGATGTAGTCAAAGCTGAGCAAGCCGCATCCTAAGAAGTGATAGCCATCACTGGATGCCCAAGAGTGAGGTAGAAAACCTAAAGACTGACACGATCCATATGATGTCCCTCACTTGTAAACCTACATCAAAGAGACAGAAGAAGCATGTGCCTCGGTACTGGGTTTAGTGAAATAAGATTTAAGTATTCAGTACTGAGACACACGACCACTAGATACAAAAGAACCAATATGAGAGTTAGCATGATACACATAAAGGTTCAAGCAAGAAGATCCAACAACAAACATGGAGGCACGTCGTGGGAGAAAAACTCGATGAAGAAAGCAAGTGCCATCTCTAGGAAAGCGACGAATGCCATTCTTAAAAGCTCTATGTTGTGGACCAAAATGATGGAAATCCTTCCTCGGGGCAACGCATGGACCAAAACCAAATCCATGAAAAAACAAGTCCACAACGCCATCCAAAGCCTCTAGAAGATAAATCAAAGAAGCCATCAATAAAGCGAGTCCTCAGGCTAGACTCTTTAGTGTTCATATTATGAGAAAGATTATGAACACTTGAAGACTTAGAGGCATAGGATCAACGCATGCATTTGGCATGCCTAGAATAAAACTCCACAAGATATCTATCATTCTCATAAAATAAGCAATGGTACAAAAGACTTGAGGTAAACATGGTCCCAGAGGACGAAGTACCACTCTTGCTAAAAGGACAAGTCTCTTAGGACAAGAAAGAAGAGCAACCACCACTTCTAGTGCTTGTGTCAACACTAGATGCACGCATCCCATGAGATGGGTGATGTATGTTCCTAGAAGCTTGACGACGCACTCGACACTCATGTTTGACATAGCAGAAGCAAAACTCAAAAGTGTGTCTATCTTTCTTACAAAATATGCAATAGTACTTCTTTTTAGAAGGTGTAGTACCATGTGAGGAGGATACACCCTTATCATTTGAAATCCTTTGGACAACACTAGAAAAACCAAAAGAATCATAAGACTTGTCGCTCATATCATTGCACACTTTCTTTAAAAATTCAACTTCTTCTCTAAAAGAAATCCAAGAAGTGCAAGATGACAATGATGCATTTTTAGCAAGCTTGCAATTTAAATCAACTTCAACTTGTAAACTAGCACAATTCTTACAAGAAGGTAAATCATCCATAAGAAATTTTTTATTCAGTAAGCACATGCTATAAGGGCTAGCTCTAATCTCAATAATTTTGGCCCTAACATTCTCTAATTGCTCAAGATGAGTGGAAAGACTCAATTTCAACCTTTTAATTTTTAGTTTTAGAATTTTCTAATTGTTTTACACAAATAAAATGAGCCAATTTCACAATTTTATTTTTAGCATGCATACTTTTGCAAGAATCACATTCATTGTGAACCAATGACCTAAAATTGCCAATTTTTACGTTAGCACTATCAAGCTCATGAAATAAAACAATACAAGAATCACATGGCATAGCAACATTCAAGTTTAAAGATTTATTTTCATATTTTAAGCATGCAAAAGATTTTTTAATATTACACAAGTCCTTGAGTAAAGACTCACAAGATTCACATGGAAAAGGAGATTTCAACCTAGCAATTTTATGAGATAAATTTCTATTTTACCTTTTTAGCTTTTCTACATTATCATCAAGCTCATGCATTTTAGTTCTACAGATGATAAGCACAGAATTTCTCCTTGCTTACCTTGTGTAACTTATGTAGGAGATCATCCACGAAAAGATCCTCAACTCCTCATGATCATCCTCAATCGTGACTCCACAATGTCCCAAGCTCTTATTCTCCTTCTTAGGATCCAGAGACTTCTTATCCCTGAAACTAGGACAATTGAAAGAAAAGAATCTATTACAAGCTTTGCAATAGAATTTTTTCTTCACTGCCTTAGCACACAACTTGAGTTGAAGCCTCTCATCATAGTGGACATCATCAGCAAAGAAATCCCGGCAAGAATTAGAGAACCGCTGACAAATCCTCATCCTACTCGCCATACTCAAGATCAGTTAAGATCTATAAAAGAGCAAATCAGGCTCTGATACCACTTATAGGATTAAGTATGGCAACTAAAGGTGCATGAATAGAAGCCCAAATTAATTTCAAGGCTTTTCAAAATATTTTTCTTTGAGCAAAAGAAACCTCTTCACTCTAGTAGCTATGGAAGCTATTAAGATCAGAGATAAATAATCACAAGGAAAAGATCTAATCAAAACTGAGCAAAACGTACTTTGACAAGCCCCAGTGGTCTGACCTTTATGAAGGAGGCGGTCTAACCTCTCTCCGAGCCGTCTGACCTCTGTTCTAGCAGTCTAACTGCTATGGATAGTGTCGTAGGGGTGGCCCCCACCTAAGCCCAGCAGGCCTGTTAGGAGGTTATAAGAACCAGAGTGACATATGTAATGACATAAGTGCCCCTAATGGGGATGTATGGATGTAAGGGCATAACTGTAAAAGTATACCCCATGTGAATATATATATATCAAGATAAGGGGGAGGGTGAGACAGAACACTCCTACCTCTCCACTACCATCTCTCTCTCTGTTTGGTCTGTAGCCACAACAGTTGGCGCCGTCCGTGGGGAGGACGAGGACAAGCCTGAAGACCGAAGGAAAAAGATGGCACCGAAAAAAGCTTCACCAGCGGCGGCGAAGGGAAAGAAGACGGCTGGGTCGGAGCAGCGCGCGAACACCAGGGCCTCGGCATCGGCCGCCGAAGGAGTTGGTGGCGGCGTACGCGCCGTGGTCGTGGGCATCGACGCTCGCGCTGCAATGACCGACCCCGCCAGCGCCGCTACAACGACATCCAACCCCGCCGCTGGCACTGCAACGACAGCCCCCGCCACCCTCGCCGGTAGCGCGGATCAGACGGCCGGGGGTAGCCGCAACGAACCATCCGGCGAATCTGGAGATCGGGAGGCGATGGTCCCTGCACCGACCCGTCCGCTGGGCGTTCCGGCGGCCCCAACGACACCTGCGGTGGAAAGCGCCCTACTAGCAGCCCTCAACGCGTTCCAGCGGGAACTAGGGGACCTTCGCGGAGCCGTCCGAGATATACAAGAGGCTCGGAGCCAGCAGGTCGCGCCAGTAATCGCGCCCGAGCCCACGCCAGAGAAGGCGGACAGCCGCGAAGCCCCCACGTCTAGCCGCGTCCCGCTGAGGCGCGTAGATCCGGAATCCCCGCTTTCGGCGGGGCTGCAGCAGGCGGCGTGGCCCGAAGACTTCAAGTTCCCTAGCATCACCGACCCGTACAAAGGCGACACGGATCCTCGCGAGTTCGTGCGCGTGTACGAAACCGCGATCGAGGCCGCGGGCGGAGACGACACCACGAAGGCGAAGGGACTCCCCCTCGCACTGCACGGAGTGGCGCTCTCTTGGTTTTTCACCATAGAGCCGGGCTCCATCTACGCGTGGGAGCAGCTTCGCGATCGCCTTCATAGCAACTTCCATGGACACTATGTCGAGCGAATCGATGCGGACCAACTCTTCGCTGTGAAGCAAAGACCCTCGGAGACGCTCCGGGGCTACTTCAAGCGCTTCGCCAAGATTCGATGCCAGGTAAATGATATTAATGAAACCACAGTCGTTAATGCAGCCATACAGGGCCTTCGCCTAGGCCCGATGGCTGAGTACAACGCGCGGAGGCCAATCAAGACAGTCGCCAAGCTCTTCGACAAAATGGGCGAGTATGCGCGGGCAGAGGAGGATGCGCGAAGACGCAGCATTACCGCCCTCGGCCTCGCCCATGAGGAGTGCCCCCCGCGCGAAGTCGGGGCGGGTGGTCCCTCCTCGAAGCCGGGCCGCAGCCGAGAGCCCCGAGGAGGCCCTCCCCGAGGCAGTGAGGCCGGGGTACAGGAAGGCTCTTCAAGGAGCAGGCCTAAACCTCGGTGCCGCCAGCGCCGGTCGCAGGCGGCCCATCATGTCCTCGACACCAAGAGCGCCCGCCAAGGACCCGACCCCGCCTCACGGAGGGGAGACCGGGGATCGGAAGGCGGACGGGATTACGGCGGCCAACCCCACGCAGAGCAAGAGCTCCTGCACTATGGCAAGTGGTGCGAGGTACACGGCTACGGCGATCATTACACAAGGGCATGCACCGCGGTGATGGAGCTGCAGAGGGTGACGGCCGGATCTCGGGCTCCGCCTCCTCGGCCCCCCGCCGGAGCCCATGTGGGGCACCCAACGGATAGCCCCATACGAGCCACCGCAATGGAGGGCGCGCAGCATCGCACCGTCAGCGTCATCACCGGAGGCTCCTCTTCAAAAGCCCCCGAGGAGCAGCCACAACTGTGGATGCCACCCCGCAACATCACCTTCGACTTGAACGACGCCAGGGACGTGGAGTACCCTCACCAAGACCCTCTAGTCATCCAGGCCCACATAGCACGCTGTGACGTCAGGCGCGTCCTTGTCGACGGGGGAAGCTCCGCGAATATCTTGTTCGCAGAGGCCCTCGACCGCATGGCGATCCCCCGAAGCCGGCTAGAGCAGCCAGGAGCTCCACTTCAAGGCTTCGGGGGTCAACCGCTGCAGGCCTTGGGGCACGTGTCCCTTCCTGTCACTTTCCGTCAGGAGGGAAACAAAGGTAACATCCGGACCGAGCATGTCACCTTCGATGTCGTAGATATCCCGCACCCCTACAACGCCATATTGGGGCGACCCGCCATCAACTCTTTCGAGGCAATCCCGCACCACGCGTTTTTGTGTGTGAAGCTCCCGGGCCCGGAGGGTGTTATCACCGTCTTCGGCGACTAGGACCTGGCCAGACGTGCCGAAGGCGGCAGCCGCGTTCCGCATCGCCCAGTGCATGCCCTCTCCGGTGCGCTCAGTGATGGGCCCTCCGCCCCCGGGTGGACGCCCAAGCCTCGGCCCGAAGGCGGAGTCAAGAAGGTGCCGCTCCAGGCGGAGGGGCAGTTTGTGTCCATTGGCGAGGGGCTCCCACCGAGGGTCGAACGGGATCTGCTCTGAGTGCTTCAGAACAACGTTGACATCTTCGCATGGTCCCCGGAGGACATCAAGGGCGTAGACCGAGCAGTAATCGAGCATCGCTTGGCGGTCCGCCCCGACGCCAAGCCGGTCAAGCAAAGGCTTCGGCGTATGTCGATGGATCGGCAGCAGGCGGCCAAAGCAGAGGTGGCGAAGCTTCTTCGCGCCGGGGTCATCCACGAGGTCCACCATCCAGAGTGGCTCGCTAACCCGGTGCTAGTCAAAAAGGCCAGCGGGGCCTGGCGCATGTGCATCGACTTCACGGCACTCAACAAGGCGTGCCCGAAGGACAATTACCCCTTGCCGCGCATCGATCAGCTGGTCGACGCCACTGCTGGGTGCGAACTCATGAGTTTCCTGGACGCCTATTCCGGCTACCACCAGGTATACATGGCCGAAGACGACGAGGAGAAGACCAGTTTCATCACACCACTTGGGACGTTCTGCTTCGTCAGAATGCCCTTTGGCTTGAAGAACGCAGGCGCTACCTTCACCCGCCTCGTCGCCATTGCCCTGGCCGCCCAGCTCGGGAGGAACGTCGAAGCCTATGTCGATGACGTGGTGGTCAAAACTCGGCAGCTTGCTCTGCACGGCCGGGACCTCTAGGAGACCTTCGACAACCTCCGGAAGGCGGGCATCAAGCTCAACCCCGACAAATGTGTCTTCGGGGTGCAGGCGGGCAAACTCCTAGGTTTCCTCGTGTCCGGGCGGGGCATCCAGGCGAACCCCGACAAAGTAGACGCCATCCTGGGTATGGAGCCGCCCAAGACAACGAGGGAGGTCCAGAGGCTGGCGGGTCGCATGGCAGCATTAAGCCGCTTCCTATCCAGGGCGGCGGAGCGGGGCCTGCCGTTTTTCAAGACACTCCGCGGGTGCGATGGATTTCGTTGGGACGGAGACTGCGCGAAGGCCTTCAACGAGCTCAAGCAGCACCTGGCAAGCCTCCCCACTCTGGTCGCCCCAACACCAGAGGCTCCCCTCCTGCTCTATCTGGCCGCGTCAGCCACCGCGGTCAGCGCCGTCCTCGTCTTAGAAGAAGGCGCCATGCAGCGGCCCGTTTACTTTGTCTCCGAAGCCCTCCAAGGCGCCAAGACAAGATACACGGAGCTTGAGAAGCTCGCCTACGCGCTGGTCATGGCCTCCAGGAAGCTTCGGCATTATTTTCTGGCCCACCCGATCACAGTGCCTTCCTCATTCCCCCTGGCAGAGATGCTACACAATAAGGAGTCCACAGGGCGCATCGGCAAATGGGCTGCCGAGCTCGCTCCCGTCTCCTTAACGTATGCCTCCCGAACGGCAATCAAATCCCAAGTCCTGGCGGATTTTCTCGCTGAATGGACCCCACCGGCCCAACCTGTCCAGACGCTCGATGATCCCGTCTGGACGCTTACAATCGACGGAGCTTACAGCGTCGCCGGCGCGGGCGTCGGGGCAGTGATCGTCACGCCCGAAGGACAGCGTTTGCTATACTCGGCGCGCCTTGCCTTCCCCGCCACCAACACGGCCGAATACGAGGCACTGCTCTTTGGCCTGGTGAAGCTCAAGGCAGTCGGCGCAAGACGGGTGTTGGTCCGCACCGACTCGCGCTTGGTGGCTGGCCATGTGGACAAGTCATATCAAGCCAAGGACCCTGAGTTAGCCAAGTACCTCGCGGCGGTAAGGGCGAGGGAAAGGCACTTTTTGGGTGTCACCGTCAAGGCCATCCCCCGCGCGGAGAATGAGCAGGCCGACGCCCTCGCTAAGGCGGCCAACCAGCAACTGCCCCCCTGAGGGGGCGTTTTACGAGATCTTAGCACAGGCGGCCATCGCGCAGGACAACCGGGACGCGGCACTCGTCCACCGCATTGATCGGCCAGGAGATTGGTGAGAGCCCATCTTCAATTTCTTGCAAGGCATCACCGAGCTGGAGGACCCTGCCGAGCTTCGGCGCTTGCAGCATCGCGCACGGTCTTTCCAGGTGTTCGAAGGGATACTCTACAAGAGAGGGGTTTGCGCACCGCTCCTGCGCTGCCTCTCGACTGAGGGGGGACAGGAGCTCCTGGCGGAGATCCACGCGGGCGTGTGCGGATCCCACCTGGCACCAAGGTCGTTAGTCGGCAAGGCGTTCAGGCAAGGCTTCTACTGGCCAACTGCCATCACCGACGCCCAGGACCTCGTCCATCGGTGCCAAGGGTGCCAGTGGATGGCCCGCATCATCCGCAGGCCCCCGACGAGCCTCAACCCCATTCCCCCGGTGTGGCCACTGGTACGCTGGGGCCTTGATATAGTAGGACCACTTGCCCGAGCTCCAGGGGACCTCCGGTTCGTGGTAGTCGCGCTGGAGTATTTCTCCAGATGGCCGGAAGCGGTGGCCCTGGCCAAAGTAACTTCTGCGGCCATACAGCGCTTCCTATGGCAAAACATCATATGTCACTTCGGTGTGCCCCGGGAGCTCACGGTTGACAATGGCCTGCAGTTCGACGCCACCCTCTTCAAAGACTATTGCGACAGCATGGGCATCACACTCCGATTCGCCTCGGTAGGGCATCCCCAGTCCAACGGGGCGGTCGAACGGGCGAATGGCGCCATCTCCACCGCCATCAAAAAGCGCCTGGTCGGGTTGCCGAAGGGCAAGTGGCCAAGCGAGCTTCACAGCGTTCTATGGTCGCTTCGCACAACGGTAACGCGCCCGACGGGATTCACGCCGTTCAAGCTCCTTTTCGGTGACGAGGCGGTGACGCCCGAGGAAATCAAGGCCGGCTCGCGGAGGGTCCTCGTCCATGCACCCGAAGAGG
The DNA here is from genome assembly GCA_017311315.1 of Dendrocalamus latiflorus. NCBI lineage: Eukaryota > Viridiplantae > Streptophyta > Magnoliopsida > Poales > Poaceae > Dendrocalamus > Dendrocalamus latiflorus. The sequence continues at coordinate 30,898,589 of CM029664.1, forward strand.
AGTGCCGCGTGTCCTTGGACCTCCTCGACGGGATACGGGCAGATGCAGCCCACCATGTCGAGAAGTATGCGCGGCAGACAATGCGTACTCGGGACCGCTCCATATGCCCGCTGGGGTTCAAGCCTGGGGATCTCGTTCTCAGAGTGGCACTCCAGGCGGAGACCGTTGGCAAGCTGGAGTCCAAGTGGGAAGGCCCGTACATCGTGACGGAGGCATTGCCGAAGGGGGCGTACCGCCTCGCCACGCTCGAAGGACAAGCCCTCCGGCACACATGGAACACGGACAGGTTGCGGCGGTACTACGCCTAGAAGCAGGACAGCAAGCGTAGAGCCACCAGCCCTTTGTTATGCGATGCTCGCCCGCACAAAAGGGAGTTCAATAAAGGTTGCTGTTCCCAAAGCATCCCCTGTCCGCGCGGAGCTTAACAGAGTCCACGGACTATAAATAAGACGTAGCGTCGAGCCTAGCTCCGCACGCGACAGTCTCCGGACTATAAAGTAAGACGTAGCGTCGAGGTCCGCCTCCGCACGCACTAGTCCACGGACTATAAATAAGACGTAGCGTCGAGCCTAGCTCCGCACGCGACAGTCTCCGGACTATAAAGTAAGACGTAGCGTCGAGGTCCGCCTCCGCACGCACTAGTCCACGGACTATAAATAAGACGTAGCGTCGAGCCTAGCTCCGCACGCGACAGTCTACGGACTATAAATAAGACGTAGCGTCGAGCCTAGCTCCGCACGCACCAGTCTACGGACTTTAAATAAGACGTAGCGTCGAGCCTAGCTCCGCACGCGACAGTCTACGGACTATAAATAAGACGTAGCGTCGAGCCTAGCTCCGCACGCACCAGTCCACGGACTTTAAATAAGACGTAGCGTCGAGGTCCGCCTCCGCACGCACTCTACGGAGTATAAATAAGACGCAGCGGGGGGACGCCTCCGCGCGCACTCTGCGGAGTATAAATAAGACGTAGCGTTGAGCTTAGCTTCCGCACGCACCAGTCTATGGACTTTAAATAAGACGTAGCGTCGAGGTCCGCCTCCGCACGCGCGAGTCCCCGGACTATAAAGGAAGTCGTAGCGTCGAGGTTCGCCTCCACGCGCGCCAGTCCACAGACTTTAAATAAGACGTAGCGTCGAGGTCCGCCTCCGCACGCGCGAGTCTCCGGACTATAAAGGAAGTCGTAGCGTCGAGGTCCGCCTCTGCGCGCACCAGTCCACGGACTTTAAATAAGACGTAGCGTCGAGGTCCGCCTCCGCACGCGCGAGTCTCCGGACTATAAAGGAAGTCGTAGCGTCGAGGTCCGCCGCCGCGCGCACCAGTCCACGGACTTTAAATAAGACGTAGCGACGAGGTCCGTCTCCGCACGCGCGAGTCTCCGGACTATAAAGGAAGTCGTAGCGTCGAGGTTCGCCTCCGCACGCGCCACTCCACGGAGTATAAACGAGATGCGCAGACCTGCCCTCCGCGTTCGGCGACAGGTAACACCAAGCATAAGATATTACTTGGTTCCATTATAAAAGCAAAGGGGTTACATGGTTACAAGCGTAAGAACCAGTACATCATCCCCCTGCCCTACCCGACCAACCGCTCAGCCTTGGCGCGGCGCGGACGAACCCGTGCCGTCGTCACCGCGGCGCTGAAGGACCCCTTCAAGCCACTGGAGGAGGTCCCCCTCCCCATGCAGCGTCTGCTGCACGGCGACCCTCGCTGCATCCTCCCCGAAGCGGCTCCAGATCCGTTGATGGAAGTTCTGCAGGCTAGGCCCGATGGAGCGGATGGCGTCCGACATAACCTGTGCTCGGCCGGGAGGATCCAGTTGAGGATTCGCTAGCTCATGGGTATGCCTACACCCACGAGTGTGAAGCAGGGCGAGGGCGAAGCACGCACCAACATAGCTGCAGTGCTCGCCAAAGGTTCTGGCGCCACGAAGAGCAACGCCGGCCCCCTCCTCGATCAGCCCGAGCGTCTCCGATAGGGCCTCCGGCCTGTGCGTAGTGTCCGGCACTCGGACGCACAGATCTCGGAGGGCCTGGTTCAGAGACTCCATGGCCCACCATGCCGACATGGAAGCATTTTCCAAGACGAGGCGGTTCTCGGCAGCAGACTCCGCCAGCTGGGCGTTCTCCCCTTCTAGGACGGCGATCTGCTGCACGAAGGCGGCGCGCTCCTCAGCCGCGGCGCGCCGAGCTTCCGTGGCCTCGAGTTGTGCGGCCGCCATGGCACCCTCCAGCGCGCGACATTCCTCATCCTTCGTGGCGAGAGCAGTGTTTGCTTCACGAAGGCTGGCTTCCAAAGCCCTCCGCTCCCGAACGCGGGCCTCGTCAAAGGACCGGCTGAGGGCAAGAGTCTGGCAAACACAACAAATCAGCAGGCGTCCAGCAGTACCTTACAAAGCTGAAGCGCACATGTTTACCCTCATCTCGGAGGCCTGTAGCGCGAGCGCCAGGAGTTCCCCCTCGCATGACGACAACATCTCCCGGTTGAGGCCGTTGTCGGCACGCTCTGCGGCTGCGGTAAGGTCGCAAAATATCTCCGGGCGAGGGAGGAAGTCCGAGCCAGCGAGCCCCGGCCCCAACGCGCCAGGATTTGCTGAGGCCACGGCCACGTCAGCAACGGCGGACACCTGCGGGGCACCCTGCACAAGGCTTCCGACTTCGCGCATACCTCCGCTGCTCGATCCTTCGCCACGTCCAGGAGACTTCGTCTCGTCTGATGTTGGCAGAATGAGCGAGCAAATCGGAGAAAGTCTCGCGAAGTCAAGTGAAGAAAGGGACTCACGCCTACCTCCTGCGCCCCTCGTCGCGGTAGGAAGTGGAGCCGATTCGACCACCCAGGGGGAGGTGGGCGCCTCGATGGTCGGGGAGAAGGTCTTCTCGGCCGCGCCAGACGCCGTAATCCCGCGGCAATGCCCCGCAACGGCGTATCGACCCCTCGCTGGCGGCGGGGACTGAGTCCGAGGGTGTTTCGCCTGCGGTGGCACAGGCGATTCTTCCACGGCAGCACCAGCTCCGGTAACCGTCGCCCCCACGGTTTCCTCTGTAGGGGGGGCGCCCTCGTCGGCCGCTACGGTTGATAACGCACCTTCAACCATGGTTTTCTCGCCAGGAACGACGCCACCCCCCGGGTTGACGAGTTCCAACTCAACGGTGGCTGCGAGCCCGAGCACGGGCTCGTGGGCATCGGCAGAAGGTGCCGGGGGATCCGAGGCGGTGCACCCCTCCGAAGCAGTATGGCCAGGCCCACCGCCGGTCGCACGCCCCGTCTCAGCTGCGCTACCCGCCGGGGGGGGGCCGCCGGGTCGCATACGGCAGCCGGGGAACGGGCCCGGCGTCGCGAGGATAACGCCCCCGTAGGGCTATCACCGTCCTGAGCGCCCGGAGTCTCGGCGGGAAGCTCTTCCGGCACCGCGCGCTCCAGCACAGTAATGCCCACAGCCTCGCAGGTGCGGTTTACCCGCCCCTGCTTAGCTGCCTTGACTGCGGCCTCGCGAGCCTGGTGCTCCTTAAGCGTGTACGGGCCGAGGAGCGCCGCAACCGCGCGCTCCGCATCTCCTAGCCGAGCCACTGCGCAGGAGATCACGTCAGTCAGGCGGAAGCCAAACAGATACAATGGCGCGCGTAAAGCGTGCTGGGCAACTTACAAGGAGCGGAGGGCGGAAGCAGGCGAGTACGGATGGATCGAACCCGTCCTCGCGGGGGCCGTTCTGTCCAACATACTTCCCCCGGGAGGAGAGTGGCGCCGCCCCATACATCGTGAACTCCTCGGCTAAGTCGCGCACGCTCATTCGACGGGCGACACCGACAAGACTCTGTAGCTTTCGCGTGTCGTCAATCTCCGCCTTCAGACTCGGCGTACTGTTAAACGAGATCGGCCCACCTCGGCACTGCATTCTGCTCTTGTCGGTCACGGTGTAGTAGAACCACCACCGAGTCCAGCCGGACGCCCATTGCCCCGACGAGCCTGACACAGGGAACAACGTCGCGTGTGACGCCCGGAGCACGAAGTCCACGCCGCCGAAGTTGGACACTGCCCCGTCAACCTTTCTGGGTCGACAGTGTGCGTCGTGCAGTGTGGCGAATAAGCTCGCGCTGGGACGCCACCCTTCTGTCCGCATCGCCCACGTGAAGACAGCTAGGTGGAGTATCGCGTGGGGCGTCAACTGGGCTAGCTCCAAATTGTAGGCCCGCAGGACTTCGCCCACGAACAACGTGGAGGGCATCCGAAGGCTGGCATCGAAGAACGCGATGAAAACAATCGCCTCCATGGCCCCGGGCTTCGGCTCCGTCTCGTCCCGGCGGGGTAGGCGAGCCCCATTGCGATCCACAATCTTCCCCTCGCCCACGAGTCGCTGCAGCGTCCCTTCAGTCATGCGGCTCTTCCCCAGCACACGGGAGCAGCAGCCCCCCGAGTGCTCCATGGCGCCCCACCACTTGTTGGCGCGCAAGCTCCCTCGCGGCACATGTTTGTACTCCTTGGAAGGATGGGACGCCTCGCCCTGGCTAGGCAAGGAACCGCTGCGGGGATGGTAGGTGGCATCGTCATGGCTAGCCATCGCTCTTCGCGACAAGGGAAGAAGAAGCAGGGAAAGGAGCAACTGGTGTGACAATTAGAACGGGCGGAAGCAAAGTGGCAGATCAAAAAGCCAAGCAAGAAAGGGTGCCTCCACCTCAACACTAGCACCTTATAAAGGCCGCTCGCATGTCATATGGCTTAACGCACAGACGGATCAAATTCGCAGCGATTCGGCTGTCCAAGATTTGGAAAGCAGAACCGCTGGGGCCTAGAGGGCCGTGCCGGGTAGGTGGCCAAGCAGCGCACAACACCTCCACGCCTTCAACACGCGTCCAACTTCTCGGGGGACGAGGCGAATGGCCGCGGTCACGCAACCGCTCACATCCCACGATGCGCCAGTCGTGAGTCGCCACGTGCCCCACCTGCAGAATGGCAGACTGCACGACGCGACAGCCTGACTTCTCCCAGGCCAGGCGTCGGCGTGATTCCAGCCGCCATTAAAAGCGCACTACCAGACTGCAAGGTCACAACAGCCCCGGAGCGCAACCACACCAACGCCAAGCTCCGATCTCAGCACAGCGCGTGCGTCTACTCCGAGCTAGGCGCCAGCCTCCGCTGCCACCCGTTCGAAGGGTAGGGGACGGAGCGCGCGCGTCTACTCCAAGCTAGGCGCCAGCCTCCGCTGCCACCCGTTCGAAGGGTAGGGGACGGAGCGCGCGCGTCTACTCCGAGCTAGGCGCTAGCCTCCGCTGCCACCCGTTCGAAGGGTAGGGGACGGAGCGCGCGCGTCTACTCCGAGCTAGGCGCCAGCCTCCGCTACCACCCGTTCGAAGGGTAGGGGATGGAGCGCGCGCGTCTACTCCGAGCTAGGCGCCAACCTCCGCTGCCACCCGTTCGAAGGGTAGGGGACGGAGCGCGCGCGCCTCGGCTTCGACTTAGGCGCCAGCCTCCGCTGCCACCCGTTCGAAGGGTAGGGGACGGAGCGCGCGCGTCTACTCCGAGCTAGGCGCCAGCCTCCGCTGCCACGCGTTCGAAGGGTAGGGGACGGAGCGCGCGCGCCTCGGCTTCGACTTAGGCGCCAGCCTCCGCTGCCACCCGTTCGAAGGGTAGGGGACGGAGCGCGCGCGTCTACTTCGAGCTAGGCGCCAGCCTCCGCTGCCACCCGTTCGAAGCATAGCGGACGGAGCGCGCGCGTCTGCTGCAACAAGGCACTTTCCATCCCAGACCTCACCCTCCCCAGCCACAAGCTTTGAGAAATTCACAGGCCGCAGGGGACGGAGGGGGCCAAAGGACTCGGCGGCATGGCTTCGGCCCTGTGAAGCCCTTCACCATGAGAGGCTCCTGTCGTAGGGGTGGCCCCCACCTAAGCCCAGCAGGCCTGTTAGGAGGTTATAAGAACCAGAGTGACATATGTAATGACATAAGTGCCCCTAATGGGGATGTATGGATGTAAGGGCATAACTGTAAAAGTATACCCCATGTGAATATATATATATCAAGATAAGGGGAGGGTGAGACAGAACACTCCTACCTCTCCACTACCATCTCTCTCTCTGTTTGGTCTGTAGCCACAACAGATAGTAAAATCAAGCAAGCTATAGTACCTTCGGCAAACTATTACAATAATTTCAGGATGAACAATATTTTCATCGCTATTTTGAAACCAAAAATTTATGTAACTTTTGATCGTTAATCCACATGACTTGAAACTTTTCATGAACCTTCTATAGGATGCCAAGAATCTATTTCAATCAACCATCAAGAAAATCATTGCCAAAATTCTGACCTTATTCTGTTCGAAGGAAGGGTGCACCAAAACTGATTAAAAGAGAGAAATTTTTATCTACTCTTACTCATGAGTCCTAGATGATCTAGGTGACCTAGGATAGATTTTCACATATCATAGCAAGCTAGAACATAGTACCAATTCAACCCAAATCACCTACAAGAGCAAAACCCAAAAATCACCTTTCTCTTAAAAAAACCTAGCAAACTCAAGAACTTCCACTAAATCATGCCTAGATGGATAGGATCTTATCTCCAGGAGACATCTTGAGAGACCATGTGGAGGTCATCCCGTGCTTATGATGAGTAATTGACATCGGTTTAGAAGAGTCGAGTTTGGTTTTAGGGGTTCAGACCTTGACGTTGCGGGGTGCAATCGGGCTCGGTTGGACTTGGTCAAACTTGGTCGTATGGGATTAGGATGCATATTCTGATGATTCGACAGGTTTGAACTTCATCATAGGTAAGTATGATGTGTTTATGCTATTTACGCTTTCATATATCGAGCGGTGCTATTTGATATGTTTCTTGTCTGTGTGACTGCAGGACGTCGAGGCGGAGTCGTGGTGAGACACGAGGTGACTGGACTAGACACAGGCGGTGTCGAGGTCAGAACGGTCGGATGTGTCGAAGACGGCGGAGATTCGATGTGGTTGCGAGTCATGGACGACAAGGAGCGCGGAAGCTTCCCGGAAGGTGCAGGAGGGGCGAATCGGTAATTTTGGGAGGCTGCACAAGCGGGAGCGGGCTCCGTTGGATCCAGCGGGCTTAACGGGTTGGAAACCCGTTAGCCAAGGGCTATAAATAGATGTTGGTGGCTGCATGCCCCCTCATGGATTCTAGGGTTTACTTTAGTCAAAATAGGCTTTAGAGGGTTGTTTTGGCTTTAGTCTTTAGTTGGTGGGAGAGACAGGAAGGTTGTTGGCTGTGTCCCCTTTGATGTCTTCTATGTGAGAGCTCTGTTCTTGAAAGGATGCAGAGTTCTTGATCATTCCAAGCATGTATGGGGTTGTAGGGATTATATGAGCTGATACTTCTTGTAATCATGTATCTCTCTTCCTCATTATCAATCCAAGATGGTTTTATTTGAGTTTGTTTGATCTCTAGCTCTCTGTTGCTTATTTTCTTCGATGCTCTCTGTGTTAGATTTCTTGGATTTCTGTTTTTGAGTTGTTTCTTGTTGGGAAGGCCCAAAATGGGTTGCTCTTTGGTGGGATGGTGCCTCACGGTCATTTGATCATGTTTCCTAAGAGCAATCTTCGTTTAATTTCAGAATTTGGTTCTTGGGCTGCCCCTGTTCTTCATTTACTTTTCTAGGGTTTGAGGTAATTTTTGATCCCCTCAAGGAGATGGCTTGAGTTCAGGTCTGGAGAGTCCTTTTGCTATTGCTATCTTATCTGCAACCTCTCATGAGCAAAGGATGGAGAAATCTCAAGCAATCTGAAAATTAGATCTCTCTCTGTCATTTTCAGGTTATAGCTCAAAAGGTTGATCTCTTGATCTTTTGTTGAGTTATTTTGTTCCCAGAGGTCTTCAAGCTATTGAGTATGTAATCTTGGTCTTTAGCCCTGAAGAGAGCAGCAAGATCTCATCAAATTCTCAGTTTTCAAGTTGCAGAAATATTTACTGTTTCTAGCCGATTTTTCAGTTCAGGGCAGATTCCGGTCTGCAGCAGTTCACTGCTGTTTGGCAGCAGTATTGGCTCCCTTTTTAGTCTCTTTTCTCTATTAATTGGTTTGGCTAGTGCAGCCCTTGAGTTTCCAACAGTTCGGTTCAATCTTACTGCTCAATCTGCATTCTCTTCAGACAACAGACTCTCTGCTTGGTCTGAATATTCGGCTGGCAGCAAAACCAGGTCTTTTCTCTGTCGTGGCAGCAATTTTCGTGAGTATACTCTGCCGTGGCAAGTATTTTCAGCAGGTTCTTTGCCGTGGCTGTTTCTCAGCCAAATCAAGTTTTCGGCTGGCAGCAAAACCAGCTCTTTTCTCTGCCGTGGCAGCAATTTTTGCGCGTATTCTCTGCCGTGGTAAGTCTTTTCAGCAAGTTCTTTGCCGTGGCTGTTTCACTGTTTTCTTGTTCTTAGCTTTCAGATTTTAGTTTCTTGTTTTTAGCTTCCCTTAGCTATAGGAGAAGAGACTCGTTCGTGGGTACTTTTGGAAGCAAGTTTTTAATAGTCGACATTCACCCCCTCTCTGTCGCTAAATTCGATCCAACAATTGGTATCAGAGCCGGTTAGCTCTTTTCAATAGATCTTAACCGGTCTCTAAAGCCATGGCGATGGACAAGTACTCGACCAAGCCCCCGGTCTTCGATGGGATCGACTATCCCTTCTGGAAGAGCCGGATGGAGACCTACATCCAGGCTTAGGGCTACACCATCTGGCGTAAGGTCAAAGTACAATTTGTTGTTCCTGCCGATGAGAACATCAATGCCGGGAACATGGCTGATGTTGAGGCAAACGCTAAGGCAAGGAACATCATTATCCAGGGGTTGAGTCGTAGCGAGTTTGACCACATCTCTCATCTTTCGTCCGCCTTCGATATTTGGGAGACCCTCGATGCTTACCATGAGGGCACCACCCAAATAAAGATGGTGCGACAGGACCAGTTCAAGCGAGTTACAACAAGTTTGAAATGCTCGCTGACGAGTCCCTTGATGAGTGCTTTGCGCGTTTTCACAAGATCTTGAGCAACCTTCGAGCAGTCGGTCTCACATACCCCGACTCGGATAATGCTCGACAGATGCTCGCTGCACTTGATTTGCGGGTTTGGGAGATGAAGGTGACTACCATTAAGGACACCACGGACCTCTCGACTTTGACTCTTGATGCGCTGTACTCGCGCCTCAAGACTCACGAGATTGACATTGTCTCTCGCAAGTCGAAGTCACAGTCAATGGCCCTAGTCACCGATCCCAGTTCGGCTTCTGGTCTTTCTTCTGATTCGCTGTGTGGTTTCTCTCTCGCCGCTCTCTGTGATGTGACTGATGATCAGTTAGAGCAGCTTGAGGATGAACAGCTGGCCCTCCTAGCCCGGAAGTTTTCTCATTCTTACAAGAGGAGGAGGGACAGAAAGAGAGGTGGACCCGTGATTTGCTTCAAGTGTGGTGGCCCCAACCACATTCGGGCAAACTGCCCCAAGCTGGAGAAGGCCAAGAACTACTACGGTGGTTCGGGCAAGAACGACTACACCGACAAGAACCACAACAAGAAGCCTCCAGCGCACCCTCAAGGCAAGAAGAAGTTCCGCGACTTTGGGAATGCCAAGAAGCTCTTCCACCGCGTCCTCACCGCCTTCCACAGCGAGGTGGAGGGATGGAGCGACGACGATGGGACGGGTGACCAAGAACCCAAGAGCGGCGATGACTTCTCCGGCATGTGCTTCATGGCCCTTGAGGGCGAATTGAGCGACAGCGAGCTATACTCCGACTCCGATGAGGTATGCCCCACCTACGACCAGCTTAATCATGCTTTTCTTAAGCTAGGTGGATTTCATGCTAGAGCTAGGGCTAGGTGTACCGAGTTAGAGAAGGAAGTAGAGAGCTTGTCACGGGAGCTTACTTCACTTAGATCTGCTCCCTCCCGTGACGATTGTGATGTTTGTTCTGCTTTGCTGGATGACATGGAGAAACTAAGGACCTTGCATGATAGTGTGTCCTCTGAGCTAGACATGATTAAGGTGGAGAATGTTAGTCTTCTTGCTGAGCTTGAGATGAGTAGAGTAGCACCTATTTCATCTGATGTTGTTGAGACTACATCTTGCACCTTATGTGAGGATAAGGACAATGCTTTTAGAGGTCTTTATACTATGTTGCTTGATCTGCCCGAGACATGTGAAAATTGCAATAATCTGAAGATGAACCTAAAACGGGCAGATCATAAAATTGCAGAACTACAAGCTTTTCTTCTTGAGCCGATTGCTTCATGTATGAACTGTCCCAAGCTTACTGCTGAGCTTGAAGCTGTCTCCAAACAGTTTCAAGAATTAGTTGATGACAATAATAGATTGGCTCAAACTGCTTCTAAGGACCCTGTTAGCTCACCATGCATTAATTGTAACAAACTAAAATCTGACTTGATTGCATTGGATGAGAAATGTGTGAAGCTAACTAAGGACCTTCTAGAGAAGCCACTTTCAGCTTGTGATGTGATTGATGAGAAGGGGAAAAGCCTCAGGGTAAGGTAGAGACGCCTAGTGACGTGAACCAACCTGCTAGTAGTAGGACTGTCCCCTTAGAGTCGGCTGTGCGTGCACAAGCCATTCTTTCCTCTACTGTTGGTTCTTCTTCTGCTTCCTTACCCTCTGCTGTCTCTTCTTCCCCCTGCTCTTCTTGCACCTCTCTCTTTCGGGAGTGTCAATATCTTATGAACACTCTCAAGAGATTTGTAGGAGGCAAGAAAAGCTTAATCTTATTCTAGACCAATCTAAGATTTGCAAATTTAATCAAGGTCTAGGATATGATTTCTATGAGGACATGAGAAAGCATCCACCTGCCGTGCTCAAACCCATAGCACCAGGTGTGATCGAGACTGAGCTCAGGACCGAGAAAGTCCAATTTAAGTCAGCGGGCTTTGTCCAGGGGATTTCTGACAGTAAGGTGATCTCACCTGCTGCTTCAGCCTCTCAGAAGGCGAAGCCTTCCCATGCTACTTCTACCTCTCAGAAGGTGAAGTACCACTGCACCTTCTGTCAGAAGGATGGACACTCGATTGATCGATGCTTCAGAAGCTCCAAGATTGCGCGTAGAGACCGTGCTGAGGCACTTAGGCGTATTCAGGGTCAGCCCCACACTCTGAGTGCACCTAAGACCGGCACGAGGTCTAGGGTTGCTTCTGGCGATGGATTTGGGCAGCATCGAGGACTTGGTTTTTCTGAGTCTTCTGGTTTTCGTCCTCATGCTGGTCTTGGTCGTGACTTCCGCCGTCCTGAGGGTAGATCTCGTTTCCCCCGTCAAGATAGCTACCCGCGGCGTGATCAGCATGTTGCTGGTGTCTTGACTCGCTCCTCTGTAGCAGTCATGCCCAACAACAGCTTCAGGTCCACACATAGACCGTCTGCTTCTTTGAGTGATAGAGAGCGTATGGTAGATAGAGATCAGTCGTGCTTGACTACTTCATCTGCTCGACGTGTTACTCAGTATTGGGTGCCAAAATCACTCTTGATTTACCCCAGTACTAAGACTTTACTCTCTGTTTGACTCAGGTTCGCCAGGCAGGGAAGGGAAAGGTTTGGCTCGTAGACTCCGAGTGTTCACGACACATGACCGGAGATTCCCGCCCGTGCTCCAGGTGATGAGACGATCACCTTCGGAGATGCTTCATCTGGACGCGTCATCGCCAAAGGTACAGTGCGCGTTAATGATTCTTTCATTCTGAAAGATGTTACTTTGGTTAGTAAGCTGCAGTATAATTTGCTTTCCGTTTCTCAGCTTACCGATGACGGTTTCGAGGTGAGCTTCAAGAAAAACGCTTGCAAAATTCTTGATTCTTCGGGTAGTCTGGTTTGCGGGATTTCTCGTTTTGGGAGGATCTTTTGTGCTGATTTTTCTGAGTCTTCTGGTGATCCTCTCCGTTGTTTGGTTGCTTCTGAGTCCCACGACCTTTCCTTCTGGCATAGGAGACTTGGTCATATTGGATTTGATCATTTGACCCGAGTTAGCGGCCACGACCTCATTCGTGGTTTGCCGAAACTCAAGATGGTCAAAGATTTTGTTTGCGCTCCATGCCGGCACGGCAAGATGGTTGCCGCTTCTCACCCTCCGGTCACAGTGACTATGACCGATGCACCGGGACAGCTGCTCCACATGGACACAGTTGGACCAGCTCGAGTACAGTCAGCAGGAGGGAAGTGGTATGTTCTTGTCGTGGTCGATGACTTCTCGAGGTACTCTTGGGTGTTTTTCTTAGCCTCGAAGGATGAGACGTTTACACATTTTCGAGGTCTTTTTACTAGGCTTTCTGTTGAGCTCTCGGGTGCCTTACGAGCGATCCGCAGTGACAATGGTACGGAGTTCAAGAATTCCTACTTTGAGAGGTTCTGCGATGAGATAGGTGTAGAGCATCAGTTCTCCTCTCCGCATGTCCCACAGCAAAATGGCGTCGTGGAGAGAAAAAATCGTACCTTGGTCGAGATGTCCAGGACGATGCTTGATGAGTACTCTACACCGCGGAAGTTTTGGGCTGAGGCTATAGCCACCGCGTGCCATGTCTCAAATCGAGTTTTTCTTCGGGCACACTTGCACCGGACTTGTTATGAGCTGAGATACGGGCGAAAGCCCAGCGTCTCTCATTTTGGTGTGTTTGGTTGCAAGTGTTTCATTCTGAAGTCTGGGAACCTAGATAAGTTCGAGTCACGTTCTTGTGACAGTATCTTTCTGGGTTACTCGACTTCTTCGCGGGCTTATCGGGTTTGGAATTGCGAGTCTAGCAAAATGGTAGAGACCTATGAGGTGACCTTCGACGAGGCCAGTCCGGGGACTAGGCCCGATATCTCAGGTTCTTTAGAGCAGTCCGAGCCCATCTTTGTGGATGACGAGGACGATGGAGATGAGGGTTGTCTACCCGATCCAGTCCCTCATCCACCCCTTGAGGTGCCTTCTTCCACCGCACCTTGAGGCGATCAGCCCATGCCTTCTGCTTCTTCTGGAGCTAGTGGCTCTGTTCCTACCTCATCAGCTCATGAGGTAGAGACCACTTCTTTATCTCATCCTGGACCTCCTAGACACATTCAAAAAGCTCATCCTTCTGAGCAGATTATTGGAGACCTGTTTGAGCGGGTCACTCGTTCAAAATCTGGCGTGTCTCAATTCTGTCTTCATTCTGCCTTTGTTGCCTCCTTTGAGCCCAAAGACGTTTGTCATGCCCTATCTGACGAGTCTTGGGTCAATGCCATGCATGAGGAGCTTGAAAAATTCGAAAGGAATAAGGTCTGGTCGCTTGTTGAGCCCCTCGAGGTCACAATGTCATTGGGACTAAGTGGGTGTTCAAGAACAAGCAGAGTGAGGATGGGATGGTTGATCGAAACAAGGCTAGACTGGTAGCTCAGGGCTTTTCTCAGGTTGAGGGTCTAGACTTCGAGGAGACTTTTGCCCCTGTAGCTAGACTTAAGGCCATTAGAATCCTGCTTGCCTTTGCAGTTTCTAAGGGTTTCAAGCTCTACCAGATGGGTGTCAAGAGTGCCTTCCTTAATGACTTTATTGAGAAAGAAGTCTATGTGAGATAGCCTCCAGGTTTCGAAAACCCCAAATACCCAAACCATGTCTACAAGTTTTCCAAAGCATTGTATGGACTTAAGCAGGCCCCTAGAGCTTGGTATGAGAGGCTTAAGTCCTATCTGTTGAGTCATGGATTTGAGATGGGTAAAGTAGACAAGACCTTGTTCATACGTCGGCATGGCACTGATCTTCTGCTCGTCCAGATTTATGTGGATGACATCATCTTTGGCGGCTCCTCGCATGCTCTCATTTCCCAGTTTTCCAATGTCATGAGCTCGGAGTTTGAGATGAGCATGATGGGTGAGTTGAGCTTCTTCCTTGGCTTCCAAATTAAGCAGACTAGGGAGGGTACCTTCTTGCATCAGGGCAAGTATACTCGAGACCTCCTGAAGCGCTTCGATATGAGTGATGGTAAGCTAGTATCCACTCCTATGGCTACATCAGTTTCACTCGACCCAGATGAGGACGGTAAGCCAGTTGATCAGAAGGAGTATCGTAGTATGATCGGCTCCCTCTTGTACCTCACTGCCTCGAGACCGGACATACACTTTGCTGTGTGTCTTTGTGCTCGGTTTCAGGCTTCTCCTCGTGTATCTCACCGCCAGGCGGTGAAACGCATTCTTCGGTACCTTCGAGCTACCATTGACTATGGTATCTGGTACTCTTCCTCTTCTTGTCTTTCCTTGAGAGCCTACTCGGACGCAGACTTTGCTGGCTGTAGGATAGATAGGAAGAGCACTTCTGGCACCTGCCAATTCATTGGTACTTCTCTCATTTTCTGGTCTTCGAGGAAGCAGTCCAGAGTTGCTCAGTCCACCGCAGAGACCGAGTACGTCGCTGCAGCCAGTTGCTGTAGCCAGGTACTTTGGATGGCTTCGACCCTGCGGGACTTTGGGTTAGTTATCGATAGTGTTCCACTCTTTTGTGATAACACTTCTGCGATTAACATTGCTAAGAACCCAGTGCAGCATTCTCAGACCAAGCATATTGGTATCAGATATCACTTCCTTCGAGACCATGTGGAGAAGGGTGACATAGTGCTCCAGTTTGTGGAGAGTGACCACCAGTTAGCCGACATCTTTACCAAGCCTTTGGATAGCTCTAGGTTTTCACCTCTGCGGGGAGAGCTGGGGCTGGTTTGTCCTTATGGACTGTTGTGAGGGGGAGCTTTGTGCTTTACTGCTCTATTATGATTATTATGCTCTTACTCCTTTCTGTTGCATTGCATTTTGGGTGCATTCGGGATAGTCCTTCTAGCATAGGTTAGAGTGGTCTTCTTGTCTAGCGTTTAGACTTCTTGCTCTTATCTTGTGACTCTAGGATGCTGCTTGTTAGCTGTCTCTCTTCTCTCTAGGTTGAGCTTACTCACTTCTTGTGGGTTCTAGCGAGGGTTGGGCCACCCTCGGGTAGACAGAGTACGTGTTTGCTCCCTAGGTCGTTAGCAGACCAGCTGATAGTTCTCGAGTCATATGGGGTAGATGAAAGTCAGTCTGAGCCATAGTATCTTCTATATCTTGTCTATGCTTTACGGACTGCCCTTTCGGATTTTCTTTGCCAGTCTCTCTTGCTTATTGCTTTGGTTCAGGAGGAGTTCATTTGGGAGCTTCTGGAGCCTAATATTGACTTAACTCAATCTGAACTAAAAGTTGCATCACATGTTGAGGGGGAGCTGGATTTCTTGCATGTCATTCTGCATTGTAAATATCTACATTGAGCCTTGATTATTATCCATTTATGACATGGTTACAATGCTTTACATCTTGTCATGACTTGTGCTTATTTGCTAGATTGATCATGACTTCATATGTATAGACTAGATTTTGCCATGATAAGTTCATTAAAATTGTTCAACTTGAATTAAAACTTGTCATGCGAGCTCTCGAGATTAGTCTTTCTTGCGTTATCCTTTTATGATTCATGCCATGTCAAATAGGCTGAGCTGAGCGTTGAATCTTTATTGAGCTTTAGATTGAGCTATGCTAGTTCTTGATGTTGCATAAATTAACACAACAATTTATAAATGCTAAACGATCTCTTTTGTGCGAAAAAACTGATCTCACCAATCCTCTCCTATGAGACGGCTTGCCATTGCACTTGGCATGAACTCAGGGGGAGTTTTGGATGACCAAGATCATTTCCTTAAGCTTCTTGCTTGGAGTGGTCGCATAAGGCTTGAGATCTAACACATGATAAAATAAAAATCTGGTTGGCAACAATCATGAGATTTCTAAAGAAAAATTTATCATTTGTGCTCAATTTGCTAAAATTACAAAGATTGCAAGTACTTAAACAAATATTTCACTCTTGAGCTTGTAGCACTCTATTTTGGCTCAATACTAGCTTCTTGGTTCCGCTTAGCTTATTGACATGGTTTGCATCATCCTTGGATGCCTCTAGCTAGACTTTGATCATGGATGACTTGACATGTTCACAAATTGCACTAAATTTCATATTGTCATCTATTTGGTTTAGCTGGCTTATATATATCCTGTCATGATCTAGATAGCATTCTATTGAGTTATGGCTTGATGTAATTCTTAATGGTCATTTTGGATAATTCTCATGGCTCTAAATGCTTAGAATAATCAAACTTCAGTCATTTCATCCATTTCTATGACTTGTTCTCTTCGTTGCATCCTTGATGTGTTTATTGCCAAAAGGGGGAGAATAGTGGTAGAAAAAGCCTTTTTGGGAGCGTTGAGGAAAACTTGTTCTTTCTTTTGCTCCTTGTGTCGACGTGGTCATTAGCTTCATTTCTTTCTTTTGGACCATGTTTGACGTCTTTCTTGCATTTCAAACTCAACTTCATACTTTTCTGGATTTGTCAATATACTCATCAAGGGGGAGATTGAGAGACCATGTGGAGGTCATCCCGTGCTTATGATGAGTAATTGACATCGGTTTAGGAGAGTCGAGTTTGGTTTGAGGGGTTGAAAGCATCTAGGCCCCTAAAATTAATTGTTTTGGTAATTAATGACGATATTTGATTATGGGACTAATATGTGTTAAGTGTTTGTAAAGATTAGTCTCAAAGACAGAGAGAAGAGGCACATAAAAGGAATTCACATGATTCAAAGAGATCCAAGACGGCGAGGTAAATAGTTTAGGGCTTTTTATTTTTACCGGTCTTAGGAGAAAGGCGGAAGACCGGATTATTGGGTAGATGCCGTACTATTAAGAGGGATCATAGCTACGTGTTTGATCATATACAAATATGCCCCATGGATCAATTTAGGATCATGCATGCACTTGGAGTTAAAATTGAATTGAAATTTGTGCACTCCCAGAAATTTCGGTAGTACCGGCGTGTAATTCGCGGAACTACCGCAAGGTCGGAAGTTCCGGGCCCTGCGCGGAACCTTTTTTCCAGAGAGCGCCCAAAACTCGACTTAGCCGCTGGAAAATCGGAAGTACCGCGGGTTGAACTGCGGAACTACCGCATGGGCGGAAGTTCCGGTTTACCGAGCGGAACTTTATTTCCAGAGAATGCCCGGAGTTGGACTTAGTCTCCTGGAAATCGGAAGTACCGCAGGTTGAACTGCGGAACTACCGCATGGGCGGAAGTTCCGGCCTACCGAGCGGAACTTTATTTCCAGAGAGCAACCTCGTTTCACACTTCGCCTCTTTGAGATCGGAAGTACCGGGGGCGAGTCGGAACTTCCGGGAAACCGGAAGTACCGCACTTACAACGGCGGAAGTACCGCATTTAATGTCCAACGGATACTTCTGATTCACTGACATAGCCGTTCTGACCCACCTGCAGAAATCCGAAAGTACCGCACATTGCACTGCGGTAGTTCCGATTTCCCTGATTTTTCAGGATTGTTTATTGCAACGGCTAATTGAGGTTGGTGGGGGTATAAATTCGACCCCACCAGCACAAGGACAGTTTGTTGAACCCTCATTGATCATTCTTGAGCATAGAGCAACCTCTCACACCTCACTTTCACACATTTGCATTCAATTAAGGTAGTTGAGTGAATTCAAGTGCATTGCATCCGTAGATTGATCCATTTGGCACTTGAGCGTGATCAAGCCCTGCGACGATTCATTCTCTTGGAGTTTGCTGACTCCTAGACGGCTTGGCGGGAAACTCGGTGATCTTCTCAAGAAGATTGTGAGAAGACCCGAGACGGTTGTGAAGGCTTGGAGCTCGCCTACCCGGAGTGGGAAAGGGCTACCGATAGTGATCGAGGTGTTTAGGCTCAATTCGTGGAGCCGGTCCGATTCGTTCGGGCTTACCTCAACGTGGACTAGGGGAGACCGGCAAGTCTTCGATCACCACGGTAAAAAGTAATTGTGTTCATTGTGGTTTGCTCTCTTGTGCATTATTCTCTTTCAAGCAATTTACTTCAATAGAATCATTTGATTGCTTGTGTAATTAGAGTAGCATACCTTGTACTAGCTAGAAGTATATTTGCCCTTAGAATAATTCTCCTTGTGCTAGTAATCACTTGAGCCATATCATCTTGATTAGTTGTTGCCTTGCTAACTTGCTTTAGACAATTTGTTAAATTGTAATTGTTAGCCTAAATTAGAAGAAAATTTTAAACCGCCTATTCACCCCCCCCCTCTAGTCGGCCTCCCCGATCTTACAGGGGTTCGGACCTTGACGTTGCGGGGGGTAATCGGGCTCGGTCGGACTTGGTCAAACTTGGTCGTATGGGATTAGGATGCATATTCCGATAATTCGACAGGTTGGACTTCATCATAGGTAAGTATGATGTGTTTATGCTATTTACGCTTTCATGTATCAAGCGGTGCTATTTGATGTGTTTCTTGTCTGTGTGACTGCAGGACGTCGAGGCGGAGTCGTGGTGAGACACGAGGTGACTAGACTAGACACAGGCGGTGTCGAGGTCAGAACGGTCGGATGTGTCGAAGACGACAGAGATTCGATGTGGTTGCGAGTCGTGGACGACAAGGAGCGCGGAAGCTTCCCGGAAGGTGCAAGAGGGGCGAATCGGTAATTTCGCGAGGCTGCACAAGCGGGAGCGGGCTCCGTTGGATCCAGCGGGCGTAACGGGTTGAAAACCCGTTAGCCAAGGGCTATAAATAGATGTTGGTGACTGCATGCCCCCTCATGGATTCTAGGGTTTACTTTAGTCAAAATAGGCTTTAGAGGGTTGTTTTGGCTTTAGTCTTTAGTTGGTGGGAGAGACAGGAAGGCTGTTGGCTGTGTCCCCTTTGATGTCTTCTATGTGAGAGCTCTGTTCTTGAAAGGATGCAGAGTTCTTGATCATTCCAAGCATGTATGGGGTTGTAGGGATTATATGAGCTGATACTTCTTGTAATCATGTATCTCTCTTCCTCATTATCAATCCAAGATGGTTTTATTTGAGTTTGTTTGATCTCTAGCTCTCTGTTGCTTATTTTCTTCGATGCTCTCTGTGTTAGATTTCTTGGATTTCTGTTTTTGAGTTGTTTCTTGTTGGGAAGGCCCAAAATGGGTTGCTCTTTGGTGGGATGGTGCCTCACGGTCATTTGATCATGTTTCCTAAGAGCAATCTTTCTTTAATTTCAGAATTTGGTTCTTGGGCTGCCCCTGTTCTTCATTTACTTTTCTAGGGTTTGAGGTAATTTTTGATCCCCTCAAGGAGATGGCTTGAGTTCTGGTCTGGAGAGTCCTTTTGCTATTGCTATCTTATCTGCAAACTCTCATAAGCAAAGGATGGAGAAATCTCAAGCAATCTGAAAATTAGATCTCTCTCTATCATTTTCAGGTTATGGCTCAAAAGGTTGATCTCTTGATCTTTTGTTGAGTTCTTTTGTTCCCAGAGGTATTCAAGCTATTGAGTATGTAATCTTGGTCTTTAGCCCTGAAGAGAGCAGCAAGATCTCATCAAATTCTCAGTTTTCAAGTTGCAGAAATATTTACTGTTTCTAGCCAATTTTTCAGTTCAGGGCAGATTTCGGTCTGCAGCAGTTCACTGCTGTTTGGCAGCAGTATTGGCTCCCTTTTTAGTCTCTTGTCTCTGTTAATTAGTTTGGCTAGTGCAGCCCTTGAGTTTCCTCCAGTTCGGTTCAATCTTCCTGCTCAATCTGCATTCTCTGCAGACAACAGACTCTCTACTTGGTCTGAATATTCAGCTGGCAGCAAAACCAGGTCCTTTCTCTGCCGTGGCAGCAATTTTCGCGAGTATACTCTGCCGTGGCAAGTATTTTCAGCAGGTTCTTTGCCGTGACTGTTTCTCAGCCAAATCAAGTTTTCGGCTGGCAGCAAAACCAGCTCTTTTCTCTGCCGTGGCAGCAATTTTCGCGAGTATTCTCTGCCATGGCAAGTCTTTTCAGCAGGTTCTTTGCCGTGGCTGTTTCACTATTTTCTTGTTCTTAGGTTTCAGATTTTAGTTTCTTGTTTTTAGCTTACCTTAGCTATAGGAGAAGAGACTCGTTTGTGGGTACTTTTGGAAGCAAGTTTTTAATAGTCGACATTCACCCCCCCCCCCTCTGTCGCCAAATTCGATCCAACACATCTCCACCTCTTATATGTCCATGGCACAAAAAAAGCTCAAGATAAGAGAAATCCAAACAAGAAAGTCAAGAAAATGAAAAGCACATGAGGAGATTCATAGCACAACTCACTTGGAAAAAGCTAGATGTTTATTTCACTTTGAGAGAAATGTTTTACAGCCAATCTCTTAGGATAGCAGAGATCTAAACCTAGAGCGCACACATAAAAGGTTCCAACATAAGGAAACACTAACCCTAATCTCTCAAGTCTCTCATAAGACTCAACTCAACACAAGCCTTATATAGTAAAGGCTAGTACCTCACACCATGCAGCTACTCCTTTGTGGATGACACCACTTACATATGAGGAAACCCGGTAACCCACACACAAACATATTTTATACTGTCACACACTTGCACGCTTTTTAAAGTGCGACTTCCAAAGGCTCCATAAGCCCGATAAAACATTCCATTCACAAAGACATGAACTAAACTAATTAGATCGGCGCCACGGTTTAACAAACCGCCATTCCTCCCAGTTTTAGATAACTTCCCAAATTGCCACCCACTAATCTTCATGATGGTGCGATGCCCGTGACTTGTCGCCAAGATTGTATGCCTGCGCTGAGGCCATCACCACTTGAAACGCCCAAATCTCATAGCACACCAACATCACTCTATAGTTCATGATGCCCAACGCCTTGCCGTCAAGATTGTACACCTGCTCCGAGGAATGTCACCACTTGAAACGCACAAGTCCATTTGGCACATCACATGCATGCATTGTCTCTTCACGACCCTTGTCTTTTTTCCATGCTTCTCGACTTGAGATGTTGCTCTACCCAGATTTACGCAACACGCCATGGCCTCATGACTCTTTCCGTAGTCTCGGTCTTGCTACTGGCCGCATCCATCATCAAAGTACCTGCATACTAAAGAACAAAGCAATCGATCTGAGCACAAATAATATGCACTTGACTCTTCATTAGTAAATCGTATGTATGGACACACACTATGACTCATAAATGTATGGACTCTCTCATAACTAACACTTGCACAACACCCGTCATGATTAACACCCAGACTCAAATAGCACAGACTTCGCTGGGGCTGGTCAGACCATGGCACCCAAGCCAATCAAACCACTCAAACAGCAACCAGACAGACTGCTCGGTCCCAGTGGTCAAACCGCCTGGGCCGACCAGTCTGACCGGTTTTCCAACACAGCACCAACTTATTTCACAATTTCAATAGTCTAAACTTAAGCAATGAAATCAATACACCATTAATGTTAAATATTCATCATTGATATGAGGTAACCACCACATGGTCCTTCATTTCCACTCAGGACTGGAGCTTGTACTTGTATCCCTGTGGCACAAATTTGTGCGACTTATCTGTATTGTATGCGTCTCAAATTTCTATGATAATGATTTATCTGGCATGTTCTCTGTTATCCAAAATTTCTATAAGACTAATGCAAGTGAGATTTGTCAAGTTTTGGATCTTACTCTTTGAAGTTCCTAGGAGAACTACACCATTTTAAATTTATTGCTATTCAAGTTTCTGGAGCCACTAAAAATGATTCAGTTGATGTACTACACTTTGGTTCATAGAAATGCAAACCAAATGATGTCCCATGCTCCTGAATTTTGGATAGTTCCTTGTTAGCAAGGACGCGGAATCAAAGCCAGTTTTGGCACTATTTCGCACCGTATTTACAAAAATAGAAGTATGCGAGACGTATTGACAAAAATATCATTTTTACCGTCGGCGGGCCGGAAGGCAGCGCCAGCGAGGCAACGTGTGGTGTTGTCGCTGGCAGCAGGCCCTTGTCGCCCAAGGAGCAGGCGGCAAGTAATTAGGCCGGGTGATTAGCCAGCCTAATTACCTACATAATTTTTTTTCCCATTTAGTGTTTGTTTGAATTTTTAAATATATCAAATGAGATCAAAAAATTACAAAACTTTGTATACAACCTCCCGATACAACGTTCCTAGCAGTGTAGTTTTTGGAGAATTTTATCCACGGCGAATTTTGCTCAAAATTTTATACAATTTTGTTATTTTTATGAGTTTTTACATATAGCAAACGAGCTCCAAAAATTACGAAATTGTATATGAACCCTCCCGATGCAGTAATAGTTATTATGTAATTTGTTGGGAATTTTATACGGTCCGAAATTATTTGGATTAACTTAACCGTCAATTTAACGAATCTTTGTACAGCAAGAACCATTGGCTGTGAAGCCTGTCGCCAGCCCCCAGGCAGTAGGTAATTAGACCGGCTAATTAGCCAGCCTAATTACTTGCCTATTTTTCTCATTTACTGTTTATTTGAATTTTTAAATGCATCAAATGAGCTCACACAATTACAAAAATTTATATATAGCCTCCCGACACAACGTTACTCACAGTGTAATTTTTAAGGAATTTTATCCATGACGAAGGTTGCTCAAAAATTTATACAATTTTGATAATTTTACGAATATTTACATATAACAAACGATCTCTAAAAACAACAAAATTTTATGTGAAGCCTCCTGATATAGTAATAATTATTATGAAATTTTTTGGGGAATTTTATGTTTCACATAAAATTTCATAATGTTTGGAACTCGTTTGCTATATTTAAAAACTCGTAAAAATATCGAAATTGTCTGAATTTTTTATCAACATTCACCATAGATAAAATTTCCCAAAAATTATACTGCCACAAATGTTGTATCAGAAAGCTGTACATAAATTTTCGTAATTTTTTAAGCTCATTTAATATATTTCAAAATTTAAACAAACACTAGACAAAAAAATAGGTAGGTAATTAGGCCGGCTAATCAACTGGCCTAATTACCTGGTGCCTGTGACAGGCTGCCTGTCGCCCAGCCGCCTGGCGATAGGTGCCTGCCGTCGGCGACAGCGCCACACGTCGTCTCGCAGGGGCTGCCGCCCGACCCGTCGACGACAAAAATGATGTTTTTATCAATACGTTTGTCATACTGCTATTTTTATAAATACGGTGCGAAATAATACCAAAACTGACTTTGATTCCGAGGACACGTATGCATTAGGCAATCTCTCCTACGTAGACACGTGGAGATCATGAGATCAGGTGACAAGACAAAACAAATCCTGGATAATCATCCAAACAATATGACCTGTACTTCCAAGGTGTCGGTCAACTAGGTGCGCATTCACATCAACAGTTCGAAAAGGTTCAACGGCCAAACACAAATTTCTATCCTTCAAAGAGAAACAAACAACATAAGTGTCTGAAACATGGACCAAAGAACACTAAGAGCTACAGCATTAACATTGTGAGAAAACTGTGACTGTTTGGTAGGTAGGTGTTCAACTTCCAAGCAAGTCGATTCAACGAGCTAAACAACTGAAGTTTGTGATGAAACAACAGGTTCTACTACAGATGTCCAAACTTAAAGTAAGGAACTTCAGACCTGAAAAGTACCCCAAACCTCTACTTTCGTACTTCAAAACTCATCAGGATAGATAAATTTGAGATATTTGGGAGTTCTTTGGTCATTCTAATAAGTGGGAAACTTCAGAAGTATTAACATAACGTGTTTCAACACCACAGCAACATCACACAAAAAGACTTGTATAGGGACGCAGAATTTTACTTTCAGAAATTTCATGCTTCAAAGTTCAATTGCAACTGCACCAAGTTGACGCTGAAGTCAAATCAACTCGTCATCTTGCCACTGCACTGTTCCTGTGTTCCATTATGAAGCAAAGCGCCAAACTAAGAAAAGAAGGAAAGGTCAGAAACTTGGAACTAGGCGCGCATTTCTTCTCCTGCCTTTTTTCTGGCCGCTGCTACATTGAGCCAAGATTTCTGAATTGACCTGCAGGGATTTTTGCCTTCCCCTTTTGAGGAGATTGTATTCGCTTTTCCTTTGTGAAAATATTTTGAATTTGCTTTTCCTTTGTGAAAATATTTTTATTTTGCTTTACCTTTATGAGTGCTTTATTTATGATCTTGCAGTTAAGTGTAACTCGGTGATGTTTGGAAACTCCAATTTCTATCTATAGAATCAAATATAGCGATTAGAGGGGGTGAATAGGAGTCCAAACTAATTCCGAGGCTTTTCAAAATCTTTTCCTTTGAGCGAAAGCAAAACTCTTCGCTTCAATAGCTATGGAAGCTATAAAGATTAGGAAAATAATCACAAGGGAAGATCTGATCAAAACGAAGCAAAACGTGATTTGAAAACCCCCGGTGGTCTGACCTCTACATACATATCGGTCTGACCTCCGTGAAGAGAGCAGTCTGACCTCCAGGCCGGTCAGACCTCTATTTCAATAGCGGTCAGATTGCCGTGAACAGTAAAATCAGGGGATGCTGCAATAACCCGGTTAGAACACTGCTACAGCTATTTCAGGAATGAACAGTAACTTCAGCGCTATTTCAAATCCAAAAATCAATGTAACTTTTGATTGGTTGATCCAATGACTTGAAACTTTGCACACACCTTCTCTATAATGCCAGGATCCTATTCCAATCAACGATCAAGAGAATTATTGCTAAAGTTATGACATTTTTTCCATTCGAAGGAAGAGTGCACCAAAACCGAACAAAAGAGGAAAATCTTGATCTACTCTTGCTCATGAGTTCTTAATGATCTAGATGACCTTAGATGGGTTCTTACATATTATATCAAGCTAGATCACACCACAAATTCAAGCCAAAATGCTCACAACACCAAAACTCCAAAATCACTCCTTCTTGAGCCAAAACCGGGCAAACACAATAACATGTAAATACAAGTGCCTAAATGGATGAGATCTAGTCTCCAAGATACATCTTTATCACTTACACATCCTTAGCACAAAACAAGAACAAGGGAAGAAGAGGAAACACCAAAAACCAAGCCAAATCAAAATTTTATCACTTGAACACAAGAGAGAAATACTTGGACGAATTTTGATCTCTATTGATACTTGAAGATGAATGTTTACAACCACTCTCTAGCCACACACAAAGCCTAAGGATGACAAAAAGTTCAGCCACAAATGCTTCTCACATCTCTCACAAAGTTCTCTCCAAGAACCCTAACCCCTCTCTCTACTTGGTACGGATAACTTAACCCTAACTAGTCCTGGTCCACCTTGTCATTGCCCATCATGTCCACCACCAGTAACTCCCGTTCTGGTTCCTCGTTGTCCCAACTTGCAAGCACTCCATGAGCCTCGAACAACTTCGGCATCTCCCTGACCATTCTGGATCTCAGCACCATCATGTGTCTAGTCCCAGTCCCCCTACGTCTCACCATGACCTAGTTCTGAAGTCCTACAATTAACAATAACAAGCAAACTATCACGTAGGACCACATAATACACAAAGTCATCAATTGGCACAATTAATCCAAATAATGCACAATGCAAAATATATACAACCAAATTGCTGATCCTAAACCTAGGACAAAACAATAAACCTACATGCACATAAACAACACCCCCATACCATGACCACACTCCAACAACTTAATTCAAATAAATGCACGACCCAAAAGTCCTCAGTCGGTATGACCACCAACTAAAAGCCGATCATACCGCCTCACTCTGATAGTACCGCCCATACAACGCCGATAGTATCGCGTCCCGGTCTGACCGCTGTTCAAGACCGGTACTACCGCACTTGGCCAACATAATCACAGTCCTAATGCCGGTCATACCGCCAACAACAGAATCAACTGAAGAACTTGCAAACTCTCAAAAACCAAGCTCAAACTTCGCAAATACTCTAATCCAAAAGTCAATTACTTATCACAACTATGGAATGATCTCTACATAGTCTCACATATTCGTAATGGAAAACGGGTTCAGGCAAACTGAAAAGTTGTACTGCAAGTACAAGTGTCTGCTTGCTGCCATTGGCAAACATGAGTTCTTGATTCATATATACAACATCAAGATCGGCATATCTTTGAACATAAGAATTTCCTTCACAGACAATGGTGAACAAAAGAAACTTTTATTTAAAAGAATCTGCAGTTACATACGGTATTTGAAAATTTGTGACTTCAGACTGTAAAGCTTGTAGTTTACACTGTGCAATTGATGCACCTCAGGTCAAAGAACAGGACGAACATAGTAAAGAATGGTGGTACACAACAAAAGAACAAAACATATGGCAAAACTGTTTCCTCTGATCTAGCTATAACCAACTAAAACTGCTGTTATAGCTTGAATAACAGCAGTGCGCTATTGCGAGACAGCAGCGTGAACAATGCCATCACATCACTTGCCCTTGTGCTTGGGGAGTGTGAGAGCCACTGCGGGTGTCTGAAAGCCCATCAATTGCTGCCTAGGAGACCTTCTGATCTCCGGGCTCGGGATCGGGAGTTTGCAACCGGTTGGAGTTGGAAGACCCATGTACTGCAGCCTAGGTGACAGCCTGATCCTTGGGCTCGGGCGAGGAGACGGAATCGGTAGCCTATTTGCATTCGGAGAGGGCACAACGCTAGGTGAAAGATTGACCTGCTCAAGAGCCATGCTTTGGAGATCAACTGGGTAGTCCCGGACACAGCCAATGCGCGCGCCAGCAGCAGTTGCCCATTTGAATGATGGGCGGCTAACCATCTTCGGTGCTGCCTCTGTATTCTCACTGTTTTCGACAACCACTTCCTTAACAATGTCTACCTCAGGTAGTTCAATTTGTGAGTTGTTCAGGGTCTCATCATGTGTCACTTCAGTAGGCTTCTCAGCGTCCTCTGGTGGCTGATCTGAGGTCTTCTTGAATGACGGGTACTCATCGTCATCAACTGAACATCTCTGGAAATGCATTGAAAATGTTCATCACATAACATCCCTGGAAACTTGTTGGTTATTGAGACAAGCAATATGGTTTGATGGTAAATTTACCTTGACATTGGCTAGATCAACACTGTTTTCCTCCAAGAAACTGATGAACTCTCTGAAGTTCTCCTCTGTTGGGAGGTAGTGACCGCTGTATGGCCATATTGCCTGAAAGGAAATTAACTTTAGTCTACTCAGACCTTGAAACATGACAAGATGAATGCAGAAGTAATTCAGATAATTGTCTGCAGGTCTATAAAAAATTACCTTAAGAACACCATCTTTGGCAACCAATCTGCCAGCAGCTGTTGTAGCTGCCCCAGCTAGGAAACTTGAGTGCTGAAATTTACCCTTCTTCTTCTGCTCACAAGATTAAAAACACTCAGGATTGATTCATCATAACATAGAACGTGTTACGCAGAACTGCTGAAAGAAAATAAATGGATAGTACATTCTAATTACCTGTCCGACGTATAATGATCTAGTTGTGCTCAATACAAATATCCATTTGGAATCTTCAGTGGTGTTCACAAAAAGTCCACTTTGCCTATACAACAGCTTTCCTTCCTCCACAATGACTTCATAAGCCGCCCTCTCGTTCTGCAACCGAAATAATATTTAGAATAATAAGCCCCCATAATTTATAGGCTGCTAAGAACTCGGCAATTGATAGGAAATGGGTGTCGAGGGCACATACTGGTCCGAGGTACATGATTAATTGTGAATATAGCTTGCTTCTCGGACACTTCTTGTGATGAAGGTCTCTCCCGGCTCCAATATCCAACCTGAGAAAGAACAACTTGTCAGGATCAACAAGAGCAACCTCTGATTGTATTAAAAAATGGAAGCTTTGTCAGTTGAACTGAGGAGTTGCTTCAGACATTAGTGCTTACCAGTAGAAGAATGGCTCGGTGCTGGAACTCGCAGACCAGATATCGTAATACAGATGCAAATTGTGGCCGTAGCGATGCCTTGGGTCAATCTAAAGCAGCACAAAGATTGAGCACTATCAGTATCATTTGACGATATGGAGACAAAAAAATAAAGCATGAGCTTTCAGAAACTAGAAGATTACAGCTTCGAGCCAGTGCTGCAGTGCCAGTTTCTGGGCCTTCTCATCCTTTGAGAGCCCCTTGCCGACCTTGGCGATCCTCTTCCCCGCCCTCGACCACCGGGAAGCCGCCGTCTCATGCTTCGCCTCGTCGAAGAAGGAGATGGATTTGATGTTCAGGGAAGCTGAATCATAGGCCTTCCACCTGAAAAAACACAGCACAGCAAGTCAAGAACCCCTTCTAAATGAGCATCCTGAAACATGCATCAGCATCTATGGCCTATGCGCGTTGTTATTTACCAGAGCTCCTCGATGACAATGGCGCAGTCCGCAAGGCTCCGCCGCGTCCGGTGGCCCTTGAAGAGCTTCTGCACCTTGGTCGCCGCCTCGTCGAGCTCGCAGCGTGGCCTCGGGGAGATGAACTCGAGGAGAGCCTGCGCCGGCCGCGGGGACTCACGCTGCTCGCTCCTGGGGCTGCTCTGGAGCACAAGGCTCCCGGGCCTCGCGCCGTTGATGCACCGGCCCGCGGTCTCCGGCTCGGCCGCCGCCTCCGCCTCCCAGTTCTTGAAGCTGAGCGACCTCTCGAGAGCGTTGCCGCGCGCCATCTTCTTGGACGGGCTGCCCATGAAGGCGAACCTCGGCGACCTCACCGGCGCGGCGGAGGCATCTCGGGGGTTCTGCGGCTTCGGGGAGTGGAGGAGGTTTCGCTCTGTGTTGAGTGAACTCAGAGTCATCCTACGACTGCCTCCCGTTTGTGGAGACGACTGGTTCTTGGACAGGCTAGCTTCTGCAAATTATAGAGGACAGAATCAGAGTTTATCATGGCATGATTATTTTACACACACACAAAAAAAGGAAGCTTTGTTGAAATTCTTGGCGACCAGGAACCATTAGTTTAGCCCGGAATTAAGACCAAAAAAATTGCTTGGGCTTGCTTAGAAAACCATGAGCTTATCCTCGCAACAATAAAAATGCAGCAGAAGCTTGGCCTCATCACAAGTAGGCACACTGTACCAGACAAGGGCTGAAACTGGATCCAATTTGATTTCTATCTTAGAAAATGCGTCGACCACAACCCAAAACCGCAAATATTAACTCTTTTAGCCATCACGAATTTTAGAGAGAACACTTTTCGCCATCACATCAAAGCTCCATGAAGTGCCAAGAACAAGAAGAACATGACAAGCAAGAAGCAGAGCAACAATTGCAGAGTTCCGCGACTGACCCACATACCGATTGCGCGCAGCTGGTAGCAGGGAGAAGAGGAGGCGCTGAGGTAGCCTAGCAATTATGCGCGACGAATGAAGAACTTGATGGTCCTAGGGGGCAGATGGGGAGCACACATACTTATACAGCAGGTAGCAGCGTAGCTGCACGGGTCCAAGTTGCCAAGGAGAGGGGGGCGCGAGGTCGAAGACCGACTGACCGGTCGTCGACGCGCGCGGCTGGAAAACGGAGTGGGAAATCAGCGACGAAGGAAGGGTCCGCGCGGCACCGCGTGCCGCCTGGTCTTTCTTCCCGGTTTGTACGCTCTCTCCTTCCCGCAATTGTTTTTTCACACAGGTTTCTTGAGCTCTGCACAGGCGCACACAGTAGATGATTGCTGCTGCTACTTCCTCCCTTCCTAATATAAGCCTCGCGCACGTATCTACAAGATATATTATTTAAATAATATTTAATAAAATTAGTTTATATTTGTTTTTAATAGAAAAATAGTATTATATCTACGTAATAGAAACAACTATGATTTAATTATGTTACATATTACCAAGTTAATATGTTTTCTAAGTATATATATCGGATTATATTATAAGATGGAGACAGTGTTGGCTAGTTGATGTTGAGAGAGAGAGTGTCACGCAGGACGTTTAACCTTGAATAAATATCCGTACTGAA
Organism: Dendrocalamus latiflorus; assembly: GCA_017311315.1. Lineage (NCBI taxonomy): Eukaryota > Viridiplantae > Streptophyta > Magnoliopsida > Poales > Poaceae > Dendrocalamus > Dendrocalamus latiflorus. The sequence continues at coordinate 30,928,310 of CM029664.1, forward strand.
AGGACAAGAACAGTTGAAAAATTCAACCGATGGAAACTCACTCGGTTTCTCTACTGTTCTCTTTAACCCGGTGGCTCTCCGGTATCATTCTGGTCTTGCTATTTTTATATATTAATTAACCGATAATATCATTTCTTTTTTTACCTTTAAACTTTGCAATACAATTTAAATAACACACTCATCTAATTTTGGATGGTGGTATTACCCATGTGGCATCATGAGCAAATGATTTTACTACGTAAAATAACATGCTGATCAAGTTTAGATGAATAACAGATAGGACCCATAAAACCCTCTCTCCTAGATTAAAACAAATAGAGAGGAAACTACAGGGAACAGTGACCATGAAAGCATGGCTAAGAGCTTTGTGTGGGAGAAGTTCTTATGAGCCCCACATGTCATTAATCTAACTTGGCTAACATGTCATTCTACATGGTAAAACCGTCCACTTATTACGTCACACGGGTAATATCATAATACGAAACCGGGTCAAGGTGTTATTTAACTGGATTGCAAAGTTCGAAGAGTCTAATGTCTAATTTCATAGTTGGAGTATTGGGCGGACTTTCAAATAAAATTTAGAATGTTATATAGACTTACTTCTAATACAAAAGAAACAGGGAAAAACAACGGTACTCAACGCGTTCTAAATAACTTTTGATTTCTAAAAATGAAAAGTAGAAGCCATAGTTATTTGGAACAGATTTAGGCTTCTCTACGGTCCAAAGTAGCGAGGGAAATAAATTAAGTACTGAGATTCTAATTTTCTTTTTTTAATGGTTTTATACTACTTGCTCCCAAGATATTTTATTACTTTTATTTCTTGTTTTATTTGCGCTTCGTAGGAAGTTCTATTCGCTCAAATCAAAATTTCACAACACAACGGAGAAACAGATAACGGAGAAGATCACCATGAACCCGAAGCCACATTCGATTAGGATGCCTCATTTATGAGTTTTTTTTACGAATAATCCATTTTTTATTCGAAATTACAGAAATATATCCGCGAGAAATTTTTTTACAAAAATAGGCTCAAGTCGCCCAATGGGAGAGCGACTGGAGCCTATCGCCCAACCAGAAGCCGACTCTATCCCTATCGCTCTACCATTGGGCGACTGCATCCAGTCGCCCTCCCATTGGGCGACTTTCATGCAGTCACCTAATGGTTGGGCGACTGCACTCAGGCCCCTAAAAAATCTGCTGGACCGTAGAACGATCGGTACATAGACTCGATTGAAACTGCTATAACTTTTGATCCCGTATCCGAAATTGCTCAAATTTTTTTCTGAAGGCTTTTGGATGTATGAAGAATAGCTCCACCAATTTTCACTATTTTTGGCGAAGGTTTGATCCCTGTCGCTCTACCATTGGGCGACTGCATGAAAGTCGCCCAATGGGAGAGCGACTGGATGCAGTCGCCCGATGGTAGAGCGACAGGGACAGAGTCGGATTCTGGTTGGGCGATAGGCTCTAGTCGTTCTACCATTGGGCGACTTGAGCCTATTTTTGTAAAAAATTTCCTGCGGGTATATTTCTGTAATTTCGAATAAAAAATAGATTATTCGTACAAAAAAATTCCCTCATTTATGGTGATGATAGGAATGGGAGGCTGCCTCTAGAAAGTTGCGCGCTTGACTTTGGGTCTGTTTGGTTGCCTGCATCAGCTCATGCACCTGCATGCGCGTGGCCAAGCTGAGGAGGGAAGCTCCTCAGCCGCGTACGAGCTCAGCCTGGCTCCAGTTGCTTTTTTTGCATCCGCTCGTGCAGGTTCTCACCTTGATGCAGCCAACCAAACACCATCTCCCTGCATGCGTGGGTGCGAGCTACCCTGATGCAGGCAACCAAACAGGCCCTTTGTGTATGGATGCACCCATGGCGAGCTCCGTGTATACCTCGAATGACAACTTGGATGAGGTAAGGAACACCTTCTGCTTGATGATGGAAAGCAACATGGAAGTCCCTAGGACGATAATAATTTATTAAGTCTATTCTATGATCATTTTGATGGAATTGATTGACACACGGAAAACGTTACGGGCCTATTCTTTTTTTACTTTGTTTTAGGCTTTTAGTTGTACCTTATGATTTTCAGTTTGTTTGTAAGAAAGAGTACGAAGTAATAAAAACCTGTGTGTAGTTTTTACCGATATAAATGAAGTCGCTATAATATATACTACAATCAACTTATAAACTCTATTTTAAAAACACTTCGTTTAAAAAATAGTTAATGTAGAAAAATCAAAAAGCATTTTTTAGAAGCCGGAAAAAGGGCCTGCATTTGCAACATAATTTCAACCGTGGTTACTGGGGTTGGGATCATGCGTAGGACTGTTTTTGCTTGACAAGGGACGAGGCCGTAGGTTTGGATCTAGAATTATGATGGGATCGTAAGTGTAACGCCCCTTTTTTTTTGAAACAGGAACGTCATACAAACTCATAACAGTCCAGAAGTTTAATTGTGGGTACAAGAAATATCATGCCTACTTATGAACAATTAAAAGAATTTAATTTGGTTAAAATAAGACCTAGCGGTCAACTTTAGCAACAATACAGGTGTCCAAGCCCAAAATTTAACTTACATTCAGAAGAACAGAAGAAGACTCCATAGGAACGCTTGAATGTGGTCGTAATCCTAACACGAAAACTTGCAATATCCTCTTCTCTTCTGGTATCTGTTGTGGTGGAGATTATAGTAAGACTGAGTAAAATCAACCGTACTCAACTAATCACATAGGGAAAAACTATATAGCTACTTATCAAGATTCTCAAGTGATGGGAATATAGTTGTTTCATTGGGAGATGTGGATGCAGTTTTATTTGTAAATATTTTTAAATACAAAAGAATAATAACTACTTAAGGAATTTGGAGTTTCAAAACTTATTTACCAAACCTCAACATTTTCAAATCATTTTCAAATCCACTTATGTTTCACTGTTAGAATCACCCACTGATCATAACTTTTTTTACCAGAAGTACGGTGTATTCGAGATACCATTGTCATTACTTCGTAGAGTTGCCTGGCTTTACCCACAAGATTACTTAACCCTCATGACTGAGTTAAGAAAATAAGGTCGTTTCATTGCTCATCCTTTATATAGGCTCTACCTAGTAGATCTCCAGCTCAGACCCAGGTATCCACTGACTCGGTGAGATATCTTCTGTCCGTCCTAAGAGGAAGCTACTGTTGTTCAGTATGGTTTTACCCCTTTCCATACCAACTCTCCTGTACTCCTGTAGATATTCAATCGATTTGAATAGCTACTAAACCAGGTTTGATGAGTCAAAACTTGTGGTTGGGCGATCACTATATTCTTTGCTCAGCATAAGGTCATCCTTACTTTCTCCGAACTTTGTCCTCGTTATACTCCGAGACATTCTGTCTCTAAACCCATATCACAATGCTCAGCAATAGCATTATTCAACCAATACATGGTTTCCTAGGATGTTCTCTTTTCTAGAAACACTTTGTATGATCAAGGATACCGACTAGAGGAAGGGTGAATAGGAGGTTTTTAAATTTTTCTTGTTTACTTGATTAATTCTTCACAATTTAAAAGGCAAGAATGTAAAGCAATTAATCCTACATAATTCTAGTCAAGAATATAGCAATCCTAGCTCTAAGCAAGCAAATGATCACAATGAAATAAATAAACAAGAGCTAAGAGAGAACTGAACACAACCGATGTTTTTACCGTGGTGTTCAGAAACTTGTCGGTTTCCCCTAGTCCACGTTGAGGTTAGCCCAAACGAATCGGACCGGCTCCACGAATTAAGCCGAAGCACCTCGATCACTAGTGGTAGCTCTTCCCCGCTCCGGGTAGGTGAGCTCCGACCTTCACAAGACTACCGGGTCTTCTCACAAGCTCCTTGAGAAGATCACCGACCGAACCTCCGCTCAATCGTCCAAATGCCGGCAAGCACTAAGAGTAATAAACCTGGGCTTCACTTGAGTGCAAATGAGTGCCAAATGGATCAACTAATGAATTCTAGCACTATTTGCTCAACCACCTCAAATTGAATGCACAAAGTGAGTATGAGAGTGGAATGAATTCTCTAGAGCTCAAAGAATGTTCAATGGGTCTCTAACATTTGTCCTTGAGCAGTGGTGGGGGTATTTATAGCCTCCACCAACCAAAACTAGCTGTTTTGCATAAATTCCTGAAAAATTCAGGATGAGCGGTACTACCACTCTTATTGGGCCGGTACTACCGCTACCAAATCTCGCGACAGAACGGCTATGTCAGAGCTCTGCAGAAACCGTTCGATTTGGCGGCGCGGTATTACCGCCATTGTAATTTGCGGTACTACCTCTCTCCGGTAGTTCTGCGAAGTCGGCGCGGTACTACCGCTTGAGCCAAAATCCAAAATTCCCAGATTGGCGTTCTCTGGAAAAAAAAAGGCTCCGCTCTGAGACCGGAGCTTCCAGAATCCGGAAGTACCGCTCTGGATAGCTGAACTACCGCAACCTGTGGTAGTTCCGGCGTTGAAACCGCCTGTACTTCCGCTCCGTGAAAATCCAGATTTCATCTGGATGAGCTCTCTGGAAAAAAACGTTCCGCTCACCCTCCGGATCTTCCGGGCTCCAGAAGTACCGCTCCAAAATTCGGAACTATCGCTCACTACGGTAGTTCCGGCATTGAAAGCGCCGGTACTTTCGTTCCCGCAAGAACTCAGATGCATCCGGGGGTGCTCTCTGGAAAAAAGGGTCTGCTCGAAATTCCGAGCTTCCAGTCGCCGGTAGTTCCGACGTTCAAATCAGCGGTACTACCGCTCTTCCAGACAGAGCACAGTTTTGATTTTAAAACTGATTTTTGAAGAATGCAGGCTTCTTATTTGATCCAAATGGCATAAGAAATTTGCTATCAAGCTACTTGCCATGATCCCTCTTTATAGTACGATTATCTACCCTATAATCCGGTCTTCCACCATTTCTCCTAAGACCGGTAAAAATAAAAGGATCCTATTCTAAATATACCGTTGCCTTGAGCCACTTTAGGTCTTCTTTTATATCCTTTGGCTTGCATCTTGTTGCTCACAAATGGACTAAACCTTTGCATGCTCATTAAACAGGTTAGTCCCATATTTACATAAATTTATCAATTACCAAAACCAATTTTTAGGCGCCTAGATGCTTTCACACTTTTACAAAGTTACCGCCAAAAATGGTCTGCCAATCTGTAGTATAAAATAGTTGAGCTCCCTACGCTACTATGGGTATTTAAATAGTAGATTTAACGTTACTAAGTCTTATCAAGGTGAATATGGCCATCAAAGTAAACAGAGCTTTTTCAGTGGTAGGATGTAACTAAAATATCAGAGTGTAAATAAAAAGTAATGAAAGTACTTATAAGTAAATAATTAACAGAATGTAGGTTCAACATGATCAAAAATATGTGACTTGCCTACTTCTCGTTGTTCTTGGTCTTCTCTACCGGCTTCAAGCTTACTTTAATTACTCTTGCAGCTCTTCTGTTGACCAACTCGCTTGATCCGTTCATTACTGCGGAAAATGAGAGCAAATAAGTTCCTGCTTTACATAATGCAAGCTGGAAACAAAATACAATTAAATAACAAGAAAAGACATAAAAGGAAATAGGTTGGGTGGTCAAAGTTTAACAATGCTTGGATTGGTTGATAGGGTTAGAGTTGGGCCAGATATGCTTGGGATTGTCAAGATGGTTATAAACGTGTTAGGCAGATTTTGGAAGTGTAGAATTGATTTTAGAATAGTGCTTGGATTTTATCGAGGCATGATTTGGCAAAACAGAGGTCGAAATGGATTCACGTGGTCGAAACGGTCAAAATAAAGGTATTTTTGATTTTAGGGTTTTGGATGAACAGTAATGGGTTTAATACTGTTCACTGCAGATCGGGTGGCTATAGTACCAAGTTCAAACAGTAGCAGGCGGGTTTCGGGATGAACAGTACTAGGCTTGGCCTAAAATGCGCAGCCGAATCGCCCCAACCGGGCGCGTGCGCATGGACCGTTGATGGAGATGTGAACGAATGAGATCGAGCCACGTCGTCATCTCCTACCCCTCCTACTTCCTAGCATTATAGGATGATGGAGCAGAGCAACAACGGCGGCGACCGATTGCAGCACCAGCGAAGATCGCCGATGGCAACCAAGGACGTCTACAGGTTCCTTAGGGCCTTGGGGTTCCATTTTCGAGATTGGCCGAACTTGAGGGGTGGTGATTTTGGCCAATAGCGAGATGAGGCGATACAGGCCGGGGCATGGCACAAGGTGGCTCTGGTGGAGTTTCGGTAGGACGCTAGGATTTTTAACCATCTACGGGACAAGGCGAACTCAGTGGCAGAAGCAGCTTAGGCTAGGATAGCTCAGGCTGAGCTGTCCACAATGAGGTCCCTCTTTTCAGCAAGGGCTCATGCTGCTAGAGCTCTATAGTTATGCTCGTGCTAAAGTGAGCTCGATAGTGTAATCAAGATGCATTGGGGATGCTAAGGATAAAAGCAATTGAATTTTTATTGAGAAACGATGGAGATTGCAAAGAGGGCTCACCGGCGTGAAGAGGTTCGTCGATAGCGAGTCAGTGCGATTGCTCTCAATTGGGTGCTATGAAGGGTGTCTGGGAACCATGTGAAGTGATCCGAAGGGGCTCTGAGGCTTTAGAGGGGCGCTAAGGCGGTGGGAGTAGGAGCACTGTCTAGGTGGTGCTGGCATGTGGAAGGGGGAGGTGGCGAGGGTGCAGTCGACGAGGCCAGGGAGCAGGCGAGGTGCGTCGAAGGTACCTTGGTCTCCGGGTGAGGTTTGCGCGAGCTGATGAGGTAAAGGTATGGGTGAACGCACACGTCAGTCGAGGGTTGCACTGAATTGCGGTGGAAGGCTCCGGTCAGCGCACGGTGAGCAGGCCAAGGCAGGGTGATGTCAACCGAAGGTGGTGGAGGCTTGAATGCACAGGATGCGCTGGCAAACCAGAAATTCATGTGAACACCGAAGGAGAATTGCGGCGCGGGGTGGCCAACAAGGCACAGATGAACAGAGGGGTGGCGGAAAGGAGAAGGATGCCGGCTAGGAGAGAAAAACAGATGGCCAAAAGAGAAAGGGGATTTCACTTGAGCTACCGAAATGGGAAGGTTTGTGGTTTCAAATAGACTCTAAAAATAATTTCAAATTTTGAAATTTTAGGGTGTTTCAGTAAGTATCTTGACGATTTGAAGACGTGGATTTGAAAATCACCAGCTTAGTTACATCAATTAGAAACATTGAAAATGGCGAGTCGCCATTTCTTCCAAAAACAAGGCTGCTCTCACCGGCTGGTACGATAATGGTTGCTAGTTTTTTAAAATTAAATAATAATAATAATAAAATATGAAGAAAATGGTTATATATAAAGAACAAAGAAAAAACGAAAGCAAAAAAGCTAAAACAACAAAAAAACTATACGGCTTTTGAAAGCTTATGGTCTGTTCTTTTTTGCTGAGGCTTATAACTTTTGGGCTGTTCGTGCGAGAGATTACAGAGTAATAGAAACCCATGTACAGTTTTTACTGATATAAATGAAGTTGGTACATTACGTACTATAATTAACTAGTGGACCTCATCTTAAAAAGACACTCGGTTTAAAAGCTAGTTATTGTAGAGAAACCAAAAATTGAAGTGAAAAGCTGAGAAAGAAGCCGGTCGGAGCGGGCCGCATGGCATGAGAACTATATACTTGTAAGAATTAGGCCCCGCACCGGTTGGGCTGAAAAATAGTGGTTATGGCTGAAATTGCACTGTAGCTAGCTGAAATAACATTATAGCTGAAGATGGTTTATTTGGCGTAATTAAATTTTAAAAAAAATTAAAAATAGAAAAAAAAATATGTTAGCTTATCACAGACAACGCAAACGAATACAGAAAAAAGAATCGGCAAAAAAGCTCAAAAAACCAAAAAAATTATAAATAATAAAAAATAAGTCAGAAGCTTAAGCTGCACGTCCAATATATTAGCTCCCTTAAGAAAAAAAGGACCGGTGCGTGTCAGACTGTCAGTTCCTAATCAAAGTCATGGTTGCTTTGGCAGTATGCATGGTTGATATTTCTAATCAATTTCTAGCGGCAACATGAAGCTCACGCGCTAGGAGCCATATCGTGCGAAGACCAAAAGATCAAGAAATTGAAGGACTTGACCAGCTAGTAACCGTCCAATTTGCTCATTTTTTACGAGTTTCTTCATTGGCTTGCTTTTCTCTCTCTTTCCCTTCACATTTCCGTGTTCAAGAAGTATATCGCGTATGACAGGTGTCTAGTTTTTTGAACTAACTTTTTGAAACAGTGTTGATTTCTTGTTGTGCGGCAGAACTGATCCAAATTAATATACTAATTAAGCTACGTTGCTGCTGCTCGACAGCTCGAATGATCAATCGGATTTTCAGTTTTGTGGTTATGTGCTAAACAGTGAATAACGAGAAAGAGGTGTAGAGTGTGTATATACAAGCCTTTTTATAGAAAATATTCTCTTCCTGTTTCATAGTGTCATAGCTAGGGACTATATTTATAGCTAGAAGATTGTTTATACAAATGTCCCTTTTAGGATCTTTACTAACAAGAATAGACATATCCTTTTCTTGATATAGCCTAAATAGGCATGTCACGTAATTACACACGGTGGACCTTTATCCTGGTAGGCTGATTGGGTCTAGATGAGGGCCACTCCCCAACACCAGTCAACGTGGAAACCTGGAATTTTTGTGGAAATGTCTAGATCACCTTCATGGCAAGATTTACTAGCTGATTTGCCGTCAAGTCAAAAGCATGCATGCCAGGGAAGTTGGATTTTTGTATGATGTATACCCTGCTATCAACATATCTAGGTGCTGATGGAAGTCATGCAAGTAAGAAATCATAAATTATTACCACTAGACGCACAATGCAGTGGAAGTAGAGTTGAAGTGGGTGGTTCAATGTAGTGCACGTCGGTGTAGTAGAAGTAGTCGAACGTCCTCTGGCCAACCTTCTCCTCATGATCATCCCGATAAGCGTTGTAATCGTAGCCGCGCCTCTATCGAAATCCACACGTTCAGAGAATAAAACGTTGTGTGTCGGTGTTCTAGACCAATGCACACAATAGGAGTTTTGAGAGGTGGCTGTTAGGGTTCCAATGGGTGTGTCTCGGGGTCACCCTTAGCCCACACCTCTCTTAATATATAGCCTCTAATCGAATTCTTATCCAGTATTATTAGATATCATATCCAACTCAGAAAGGCTCTGACTGGATCTTTATCCGACACGAGTGAAGATAGTATCCTACTCGGAGAGGCTCCAACCAGATCCAATACGAGTAGTTATCATATCCCAATCAGAGTCTATATATCATCTGAATCCTTATCATTCCAACTCGTTAAGTATGTGATGGCCTGTAGGTTCATGTATATTTGGCTATTAGCCGAAAACTCCTTTCTGGTCTATAAGTTAGTAGCGATCCCTAGCAGGACATAAAACTCACAAATATACATAAAGATCATATTGGATGAACCTATATAGAGCTTATGTACTAATCCTTTTATCTCATGATACCAAATCGAGCTCAAGGCGAGAAGCATGTTATCCTATGATAGCTTGATCCTTCACTCGAATCTATAGTGAATTATTCAGTTTGTGATTGACTCTTCAACCACATTTAACATGGCCATGTATATATTTTCTTAATCCAACCATATTGAGAGGCCCAGAGATATCTCTCCTGTTATATAAGGGGGCAAATTCCGTCTTGATCGCTCATATTTCACCGCATGTGTTATAGTAAACTAGAAAGCTACCTTTATGATCACCTAGTTATGGAGTAGTGTTTGGCAATCCCTAAGTAAACTATTATACATATAGAAAATTATGATGATCTTAGGTCTAAAGATCCTATTATACTATGTATGAGACCGACTCATGACACTTAAGAAATATAATAATTCTTATAGTGCCTTATGGTAGATTAATCTGACACCATGTTCTCTAACATGTGTCCATATTATTAATTTGACATCCTTGTATCCATGATCTGTGAAACAAGATCATCAATCAATACGTGTGTTGATCTACAAATCATTATTATCCCGTGTTAGAAGCTCAAGTCGAAATGAGCGGGGCCTAGTGACATTGCACATGTCATCAATTGTACCCTCCTTGATATCTTGCCCCTCGCTAAGAAAAGTTCCAAGCAACTAGGGGTGAAACTTTCTAAACTCTCAGGTGAAAGAATAAAATCCAAGTTATAACTTGATTTTTTGAAGTTCCAAATTTCATATTGAATTCCCAATATTTTTAGTGGTGACGAGCCCATCACTCATAGGGGAATACCACCAATGTCTTCATATATATAGAATCATAGATTAATTAGACCCAAAAATTGAATTCGAAGGTTAATACAGATTTTTCTCTCAACTCTTATTATTTCTTCAAGGTAATTAAAATATGCAGGTTAACCTAAACTAACTTGCCAGTAGGGCAGTGGCATGGTGATGGAAGCAACAGTGTTGGTTCCCATTCAAGTAGGTTCGATATGTAGAGTCGACAGGATGCACCCTATTTAGGACCTGTCTGATATGGCTGCGGTTTATGGCTTTTGGCTGAAATTTTTGAATTTTAGCTATTTGTGATAGAGATTATGGAGAAAGAGACACTCACTTACGATTTTGGTTGATACAAATGTTAAGCTTTTAATGTGTACTATAATTAACTTGTAGACCCCATCTTGAGAAAATACTTAATTTGAAAGTTAGGTACTGTAGCACAAGCCAAAAGCCGCTTTTGGAAGTCGTTAAAGAACATGCCCTTAATTAGAGTACACTTCAGAAGCTATTAACAGCTAAGAAGATCAAGATTTAGACTCGTAATAGCAGAAGAATCCAAAAACCAACAAAAACCCTCTCGGTCAGCCTGATTGCTCACACAGGGTGCGGCCTGATCACCCTGGTCGATCTGACCACTGGGTCAATGATGGTCTGACCTCTCCAGCTAACAAAACCAAAATCAGCACGACATCAAAACTAAGAAATGCTCCAACTTTCAAACCAAAGCTCCTAATCACATAAAAATTAAAACACACCTTTTTCTAAGATATCAAAAACATATTCCAATCAAATATTTTCAAGAATCCTTGATAAAATTCCTACCTTTCTCTATTTTCGAGAAAGTTGCAGCAAAACCAGGTTAAAGAGGAAAACCACGATCTAGCTTTACTCGTGTGTTCTAAATGATCAAGATGATCTTGGATGGATTCCTACACGTCATACCAAGTTAAACCACAACAAGATTTGAGCTCAAACCCATTTGAATCAATAAACCCCAAAATCACCTTATCATGAACCAAAGAGAGAGAAAACAAAGGAACTTGCTATGAGAGCTCACTAGATGGATGGATATGACCTTGTAGATTTCTATCCCATCACTTACGCCTCGTGGAGAACTAACAAGAATAAAAGAAGAGAAAAAAACACCAAAAACTTTTAAAATCAAACTCAAATTTTAACAAATATAAAATATCTAAAAACCAATTACTGATCACGGACTATGCGATAACCATCACTTGATCTAACAATCTCGCAACGCATGGTTTTCTAATCGACAGCGCGCGTACGCTCCAGTTAAAAGACGCCAGGAGGCAGCATGCCAACACGTACGTGCTTGTTAGCTAGCCGAAACGGGTGTGCCGTAACACGCCGTATCAGTGTAAGAGAGAGAGGGGAAGGCAGGAAGGAAGGAGGTTCAAAGGGCGCGTGCCCTGCGGATCCACGCGGAGACGTTGACGTGCCGCATTAGAAAAAGTAGGAAGCGGTTACGACTCGTTCTGTGGTCTGCGTGCTCTCCATCTCTACTTCTGCGGTTATCCAACGGCCGTGCACGCCACTCTCCATTGCACGATAGCATTAAGTAGCTCGCATACGTACTGTACTATATTTTTAGTTGTCCGTCCCGTACCAACTTGTACTCTACTTTTGATTGTCTGACCGGACCACCTGCTCGGTACGTCGACCAGCTTGCTCTATTGAGTCCTGCCCATAGGGCTTATAGTATTAGGGCCACTTCATGTTTTTTTAACGGCCTAGCTAGGGTCTATGGAACCGAAACCAAACTTGCAACGACAACGCATAAATTCTTAGAAACGAAATACGTAACACAGACCAAACTACCTCCAATGTCCGCTAAACCAAAAAAAAAAAGGCTACTTGGAGCGTCTTCGATACTCTACCGTGCATACCAGACCAGCTAGCTCTCGATGTAGGAGAGAGATGTCACGGACAGTAGTTTCAGATAGGGCGCTATGGTAGCTTCGACTGATTCATACATATCTAATCTGGAGCAACTACTTTCCGAGTGTATTAATTAGAGGAACATATACGTCGTCTCTTCGCTTCATTTTTTTTTTGAGCTATGCATTGGAGTGAGGTAGGGCCGACTCCAAAAAACTTAAGTTTCTAGCTTATAACTTTGATTGTTGATTGAATATACTGTAGCGGTTGTTAGCTTTTTTTGAGTTATTAAATTAAAGAAATTAAAGAGAAAAAACCGTTATAACTTTATGGACAATGTAAAGAAATAAGGAGAAAAAAACCAAAAAGTTAAAAATTAAAATAAGTCAAAATTAGAAACCGACACATTTCAAATAACTTCTAACTTAAATAAACTTAAAACAAAAAAAGTCGGAAGCTAAATTTTGGATCGGATAAACTAATTTTGTGGACCCACCAGGCTGTGATCGTTTTGGCTTCAATTTTTAGCTTTCGGCTTATTTTTCACTATTCATAAATTTCATCTTTTTCTGAATTTTTGGATTTTTGTTGAGCTTTTTTGCCGGTTCTTTTTTCCGTATTTGTTTGTGTTATACGTAATGGGCTAACATATTTTTTATATTTTTTAATTTTTTAAATTTAATTATGCTAAATAAATCTCTGTCAGCTACAGTGTTTTTTCAGCTAGCTATAATGCTTTTTAGCCATAATCCACAAAAAATAAGCTCAAATGATCACCACCTTAATCTGCTTTGCACTGAAGCGGAGGGTTTGACTGTTTGAGACAGCAACTTCATTTATAAGGCACGTCCTATCTCATTAAAGCTACTAGGTGCTCAGCGGCGGGCTGTGGACTGCCCTGGTCCTGCCGGCTTGTAAACAGGGAAACAATGACCATTTTTAGCGTAATTAATTAATAGAATTTGCTAAATGGTACTAGAGTGTTTTTGTTTAAGAGCATTTATCTTTTTGAATTTTTTGTACGGATAATCCGTTTTTTATTCGAAAATACATAAATATACCCGCGACAAAATTTTTTACAAAAATAGTCTCCAGTCGCCCCCCCATTGGGCGACTCCTTCCTTTCGCCCAACCGGGAGGCGACACAATATCTGTCGCTGATTCGTCGAGCGACTGCAAGTAGTCGCTTTACCATTGGGCGACTGCCATGCAGTCGCCCAATGGGTGGGCGACTTATAACGAAGTCGCCCAATGGAAGGGCGACTTTACTCACTCCCCGTGATTTTGTAGAGTTTTGTCAATTTTGTAGTTTTAAACTGGAAAAAAATATGGTGTAGTTATAATAAAAGGTTATGTTTATTGTATGTTGTACGTGCATTAAAAATTGTGAGAAATTTTTTTTAAGAACAATTGACTGTAGAACGTTTGATATATACATTGGTAAGTGATATTTTTATGTTACTAAGAATTAGTGTACGAAGAAAACTGGTATGTTAATTATTGTTACATGATTTGCTATCTGAATCATTGAATGCGAACACACGAGATAATAACCTTATGTGAATTGAAATAAACTTCATAATACAGTTGGGAGTAACATGCCGCTTACAGTTTTATTACATGCATAACATATAGCATGATATGCGACTAACCCACCCAACTGCTCGTACCACCTACTGTGTGGACCGGGGCCACTTTCCTCGCCACATTTTGTCTACTGGGTGTAGCGTGGTTGTTTCCCCTTTTTGTCGCGCCTTGAAGATGGCTCCGCTGCATCCTTCTTCCTGTCACTCTTGGACTTGAGGGCTGCCTCACGAGCTTGAAGCTCTTCCTCCTGACGCTTGATGGCTGCTTCACGCAGACTTAGCTGCTCCCGCCTCCTTTGCAGCTCATCCTCCTTGCCCTTCAGACGGATTTGGTCCACCCTCACGCGGCGCTCTTGCTCAAGCCGCGTCTGGCGTTCCACCTCGCGAGCCTGAGTCATCTTGACAAGGTATTGTCCTTTGTTTTCCACCTCCACTGCCCGGTTATTTGGCCATGCCGGCGGCACCCGATCCACCCATTCCATGAACCTGCAAGCCTATGTGTGGCGTGGTAGATGTCATGGATCAAGTTGAAAAACGATAACGGAAAAGAATGATTTAGTTATGGTCGTTACCACGAAGTCGTCATCCAGGTCAGGACACTTGAAGAACCTACGGCCGTATTTGGCTCGTTGTACTCGATCAGTCCAGACTCCCAACATCGTCCTAAAGCCGCAATGGCACTTCGGGCGCTCATGCCACTCCGGCACTCCAAATGGGTCGGACCTCCAGGAAGACATTGTTGTGTAGTAGTATTGTGATACCTTGAGGAGGAGATGTGGTATGGAAGACATAGGAGGGAGGCCTTTATGTAGGCAGGTTAGCTGGTGTAGTGGGCATAGTCCATGGAGAGGATCTTTTCGCTTTTCCTGGATTCCAGTGTAGCAATAAATGAGCGCCTATATAGGCTTTTCAGATACTATAATCCCGTAATAAATTTATAGTTTGTAGCCTTTTCAGAGATTGGACCATTCAAAGCCTAGAAGGCTAAAGACCTACGCCCCTATATGTGTACAGGCCTACAGGCCTACTCCTGTAAAGGCTAAAGACCTACGCCCTATATGTGTACAGGCTAAAGGCCTACTCCGTCACTGCGCAAAGCTGGCATATGCTGCCCCGTTTTCTCATGTCACTGAGCAAAGCTGCCCTCTTTTGTCATCTCACTGAGCAAAAGCTGACCTCTTGTGTCATGTCCCTGAGCAAAGCTGGGGCGTGTTGTCATGTCCCTGAGCAAAAGCCTCTTTTTTTGGTGGTCACTGCATTGAGGTGCCCCGTTTTGCTATAAGTAGCAGGGTTGGGGTCCCATGACATTGTGAATCGAACAAAGTATACCCTCTCTTTCGTGGTGAAACATACCATGTCTGAAGTCGAGGGGCCAGTGGGATTTGGGTCACCGAAGGACGACATTCCCTTAGAAACGAGGGATATGTTCGGTCCGCAGTACCGATTGATACCAAGCCGGCGTGCTCAACCACCGTGGCCAAAATGCAGACACAATGAGTACGCGGTCGTCCAGATCTTGGATTCCCCGAACGATGGCGGGCGACGTTTCTTCCGATGCTCACGCTCCGGGGTACAAATTAGTAATGTTACATTTTGTATTGCTTATGGACCCTCGAAGTTTACCGTCATTTTTTGTGCAGATGGCCAAATGCGACTTCTCCCACTGGATCGACCCTCCTCACGAACGGTATGTTGATCGTTATGTGGATACATTATGGGCTCGAATATGGGACTTGGAGTACCGAGTGGAGAGTCTCACTGAGGAGAACAACGACCTCCGCGAACAGATGCAACGCGAGAGGGGCAACGAGGAGGTCGTGAATATAGGAAGCTCTTATGATCCCACATGTTGCTGCGCGAACCCGAGCTGCATATGTGCATGCCACTACCATGACGGCCAGCCACGTCCGAGGCGGCCCCCTCAGCAATTTAGCATGCATTACAACACCAACTACTGATCAGGTCATGCATTGCATCGTCTAGCTGTGTGCCCCTCCTGACCGCATCGCCCACAACGTGCACCAGATGTACCAGCTTGTGATTCGTCCATGTCATTTCTAATACGTCGGCTCTGTCGCCGACCCTTCCCACCCTTCAGCATGTTAATATCCGGAACCCAGGTCCTCGCTGAAATGTCCAAAGTGGTGAAGTTTCCCACCGCCCTGAACCCCCGGAGCTCCCCACACCAAGCTTGCAGTATTCTCTCCTTGAAAAAGTACTCGGACATGAAGTTGGAAGGATCAATGCCCACGGTTCCGCATGCAGCGAGGACATGAGAGCATGGCCTGTGTAACAACTTAAGCTTGTTGCATGTGCAGCTAGGTCTGTTTGCATGATCTCCAAGGCATACCTCGTGAGTAATAAGTGAACGAGATGTCCCAAATCCGGCTCTGTCACGGAGTATCACCTCGAAACGATGCTCCCTGTTGCCCATGCAATGCACTGTGTGCAATTGAGCCTTCTGTGCCTTCGTCTCCATGTACGCAGTAATTTTTGACGAATACAGGGCTCCGGGATTGGCCGCATGAAGTGCGGCACTCGCGTGCCTGTCCCTGAAGTAGCGGATTGTGCTGTGAAGAACACCTTCCACGATGGCGACAAGGGGCTGAGAACGGAGACCCCTGAGAACCCAATTGTACACCTCGGCAAGGTTACTTGTCATTATTCCGTACCTTGCGCCATCCGTGTCGTGCAACAGCGACCACTTCTCCAATGGTTCCCCCTCGATCCACTGCGAGAAGCACTTGATGTTTCGCGCGCTCCTCCTTCTTGGACCACTTGGGTTAGACTCATCGATTGCTGGCAAGCATTGCGGTTGTGCCGCCCCATGAGTGACCGGCCCCTTGCTCCTCTCGTCGACGTTCTTCCTGGTGTGCTCATCCAGCAACCCCCATAAAGCATCAAATTTTCTTTGCTGGTTCTGCCTAGCAAGCCTCTTGAATAGCTTCATCAAAGATTGTTTCGGGAATTGCTTGAAAAAGTTTGCCCCTAAGTGACGACTGCACCACCGGTTCCTCATGTCTGGCCAAGGAACGCTCTCCTCAGGGTCTTCTTGAAGTTTTCGTATCGCCTTTATAATACCGGCGTGGCGATCATGGATTACGCACACACCAGGCCGGGTGCCTACAACTCCAGTCTTCACATGTCTTAGAAACCACAGCCAGCTCTCATAATTCTCACTCTCCACAAATGCAATAGCCAGCGGCAATATTTGATTGTTACCGTCAACGCCTATGGCCGTCAGGAGCTGCCCTTTGTATTTGCCTGTCAAGAAGGTCCCATCTACTGAGATCACTGGCAGCATGTGCTTGAATGCTTCAATGCTAGCACCAAATGCAAATAATGCTCTCTGCAACACTGTAAATCCTGGCGGACTTACGGACGGCTTCTCGTGCACGGCGATGTACGTGCCCGGGTTCCTTTGTTGCAACACCTTAAGCATACGAGGAAGGTTGTCGTACGCCGCCTCGAAAGTGCCAAAGCGTTTTTCCAACGCCTTTTGCTTGGCACGCCACGCCTTCGCGTAGCTAATCTTATACTTGAATTTATTCTCAATAGCTAGCACAATATGTGTTGCCGCAACATCTTTTTTCTCCACTATCTCCCCGTACATCAAATTGGCTATAAATCCGGACGTCAGGTTTCGATGCCTCGCCAAGACAGTGTTCAGAATGCAGGAGTGCGGCTCCACCTTGGACACAATCCAGTGAGTGTCATACTTGGGTCTACGGGCGTGCACCCTCCAAGGACAACCAGCCTGCTCGCACTTCACAGTGTACTGCTCCTGGCTTGATTTGACGACGCGAAATGTCCGTTGCATTGAAAGGGCCCAAAGCTTGATGGCATCCTGCAGCGCTTCCTTGTCAGCAAACACAGCATGCACCCGAACCTCTGTCTCATGATACTCCCATGGTGATTCATGCTCATCATGTGCGGAAACACCCTCCGCATTAAACCGGTTCCATTCCTGGGGGATAGGAACTTCTTCATCATCGGAACTGTCCTCCTCCTCGTCCTCTACAGCTTGCTCTTCATCCCATGCCCTCTGGTCATCAGATTCCATCTGCTGCACGATATACTCATTATACTCTCCTTCATCAGCTTGCCCAGTTCCCTCTCTGGAGCTTGACGGCTGTAACTCTCCTCCATATACCGCATCGGCTTGCCCAGTTCCCCCTCTATACCTTGACGGTTGTAACTCTCCTCCATGTACCGCATTGCCTTCATCATGAGCAACTTCATCAGCTCCGCCATCGTGCTGCCCGCCCGAGCTGCTAGCACCTCCCGAAGCATAGGCGGACGCACGAGCTTGCGCAGCTGCTTGTAGTGAGCACGGTTGCACAAGCAGGACACACTCGTATCCACGGCGCCGGCACCCTTGCACAAAGCCCTTCCACGAAGCAGAGCGCACCAATGTCTTCAACTCCCATCTGATGTGAGTGGGAGACCGGCTCCAAAGCCCTTGCACAACGACGCTGCACACCTCGGGGTCCAATGAAAAACTCTGGGTCAGCCAATGCTGCACATCTGTCATTGGAGCATTCTCGTCATCCGGAAGTACGAGAGTGACTTGCGGAAAATCGCTCAAATCCACACCATTCGGACCTTCACGAATCATTCCAGCACCATAATACACTCTCAATGTAGTACTGGCCATTAATGATGTACGCCTACATGTATGTTTGAAATTTACGACATGTCAAATATCATCGTTCAACACTAAACTAAACTTTCTATACTCAAAAGAGTAGTAAAATTTCTATACTACAAAATGTTCCATACTACAAAATGTATACTACATCTACAATTTGTACTAACACTAATATTTCATCTAAATCATAGTGTAAATACAACCTAATTAACGAAAATACCTGAATCCAAATCGATGGAATAGCTTGGACTCCTTCCTCCTTCTCTTCTCCCCTCCCCTCCCCTCCTTTTCTTCCCCTCCTTCTCTTCTCCTCTTCTTTTCTTCCTCTTCCTCCTCTCTTCTTCTTCTCTCTGGCTCTCTGCGCAGAATGGGGGAAATGTGGCTGTTTGAGACAGAATGAGGGGTAGTGGGTGGCTGGATATCCATTGCAGTCGCCCTACCGTTGAGCGACTGCAATTGCAGTCGCTCAACGGTAGGGCGACTGCAGGTATCGCCCAACGGTTCAGACATTCCTTTTGTGTCGCTTGCCGGTTGGGCGAAAGCAAGAAGTCGCCCAATGGGGGGGCGACTGGAGACTACTTTTGTAAAAAATTTTGTCGCGGGTATATTTATGTATTTTCGAATAAAAAATGGATTATCCGTACAAAAAATTCTTATCTTTTTTATCTATTAGATATTAATTTATTTGTGCTTTATGGTTTTGACTTTGTAATTTTTCTATGTCAACAATGTGATAAGAGAGTAATCAATTTGTTTAGTGTCATCAGAAACCACAACATAAACGACCAAAATTTAAATGCTATTTAACAAAAAAAAACACTCAAATTTTATCTGGACACCACCTTAATTGATTAATATTATAACTAGGATAATGTAAACAATCAAGCTGATGTCATGGCTGACGTAGCGTGCATTGCTCCTATCTAGCTACATGCACCGCGTACATATGACAGCTGACCAAGGCAAGCTGCTTCCGCAAATTATCGTTCAGTCCAATGATGTATCCTTTTCTGTTCTTTAATTTCTTCCTCTTTCTACCCGCGTCACACTCGCAGCAATTCAGCTCGAGAAAAACCTGCTAAATAAAATAAGAAATTAACGTCTGAATACGTACCGGAGTACGAGTTGCCTCGATCGAATACTGTGTTGTCCTCCATCTCAAATCAAGATATACACACGACTTTGCGTCGCGATACTAAAACCAACATGGCCGGTAGTCAAATAGTAGTGGACGCGCGTGCGTGCGTATATGATTTTTAAAATTTATCATACTATATGTTTTCAAACTCACAGGTGGTAATTTTTTTTAAAATATGCATACAAATATGTTCTAAAATTTTTTAAATCGTCAAGTAAGTCAGAAACCGTCAATCACATCTCGTGATCATAGGTCAGAAGATATCGATAACACCTCGCGGTCGTAGGTCGGGAGCTCTCGAGCACACCTCATCGTCATAAGTCGGAAGCCATCGACCATCACGCGTGATCGTAGGCCGAGAGCGGTCGACCATCGCTGGTGGTTATAAGTTGGCAGCGGTCGATGATCGATCGTGGTCCTAAATCAGGAGCCTTCGACAATGGCTCATGGTTGTACATCGGAAGCCGACGACCATCGTTCGTGGTCGTAAGTCGGAAGCCATCGAGGATACCTCGTGGTCATAAGTCGAAACACATCGCCCAGCACTCGTGGTCGTAAGTCGAAAGACATCGACCACACCTCATAGTCGTAAGTCGAAACACATCGATCAGTGCTCATGGTTGTAAATTAGAAGCTGTCAATCACACCTCGTCGTCATAAGTTAGAAGCTGTCGACTATCGTGCGTGATCGTAGGTCAAGAGTAGTCGATCATCGCTGGTGGTCGTACATTTGCAGGTCTTCGGTGCGCTTGTGCCTTGTCACCCGACTGTCGGTGCTAGCCTGCTCGGCCCCAACTTCGACTATTGCCCCCTTCAACTTCGACCACTGCCCCCTTCAATTACTGTCCCCTTCGACCATGGCCCTTCGACGTCGACCACTTCCCCCTTCGACTACGGCCCCCTTCGACCATGGCTTCGACTTCGACCACCTTGTGGGTCTTGCTGTCGAGGGTGGGGAGCTGGATCTCGGGGGTGACCTGGGGGTAGGCGACGAGGATATCCAACTGGAGGGGGAACTCATAGCAGTGGAGGTTGTGGATGAACTATCAGGTGTCCTCTGGGTTGGCGCTACGACTACGACCATGACCGTTATAACTACGTCCACGGGTGTTACGACTATGACCATGACTGTGATTTTGACCACTGCCCCTTCGACTACTGCCCTCTTCAACTACTGTCCCCTTCGACCACGGCCCTTCGACGTCGACCATTTCTCTCTTCGACCACGATTTCGATGATGACCACAAAACTTCTATTTCGACCACTGTCCCCTTCGACCACAGCCCTTCGATGACGACCACTTCCCCCTTTGACCACGGCCCCTTCGACCACGGCTTCGACTTCGACTTTGACCATGGATCTTTGACTTCGACCACTGCCCCCCTTCAACCACGACCATTCGATGTTGACCACTTCCCCCTTCGACCGCGGCTCCCTTCCACCATGGATCTTCGACTTCAACCACGGATCTACGACTTCGACCACTGACCCCTTCGACCACTATCCCCTTCGACTACGGCCCTTCAATGACCACTGCCCTTCAACGTTGACAACTTCCCCCTTCGACCACCGCCCCCTTCGACCAGTGTCCCCTTCGACCATGGCACTTCGACGTTGACCACTTCCCCTTTCGACCATGGCCCATTCGACCACGGCTACGACTTCAA
Organism: Dendrocalamus latiflorus; assembly: GCA_017311315.1. Taxonomy (NCBI): domain Eukaryota; kingdom Viridiplantae; phylum Streptophyta; class Magnoliopsida; order Poales; family Poaceae; genus Dendrocalamus; species Dendrocalamus latiflorus. The sequence continues at coordinate 30,949,542 of CM029664.1, forward strand.
CCACGAATCTTCGACTTCGACCACTGTCCCCTTTGACCACTGTCCCCTTCAACCACGGCCCTTCGACGACCATGACCCTTTGACATCGACCACTTCCCCCTTTGACCACTGTCCCCTCCGACCACGACCCTTTGACGTTAACCACAGTCCCCCTTTGACCACGACCCTTCGACGTCGATGACAGCTTTGACTTCGACCACTGTCCCCTTCGATGACCATGGCCCTTCGACGTCGATCACTTCCCTCTTCGACCACCACCCCCTTCGACCATGGCATCGATCTCGACCACGGATCTTTGACTTCGACCACGACCCCTCAACCACGGCCCTCTACGACCACAGCCCAGATTCGACCCTTCAACTTCGACCATGACCCTTCGACTTTGACCACAGACCGACTTCGTCCACGACCCTTCGACATCAACCACTGTCCCTTTCGACCATTGTCCCCTTCAACCATAGTTTGGACTTTAACCACGACCCTTTGACTTCGACCACGGTCTAACTTTGACCACAGCCCTTCGACTTCGACCGCAGACGGACTTCGTCCATGGCCCTTCGACTTCGACCACTGCCCCCCTTCGACCACTGTCCCCTTCGACCACGGCTTGGACTTTGACCACAGCTCTTCGACTTCAATCACGACCCTTCGACTTCGACCACCGCCCCTTCGACTATGGATCTTTGACTTCGGCCACGGTCTCCTTCAACCATGACTTCGACTTCGACCACAGCCCCTCGACTTTGGCCATGTCCCCTCGACCACGGCCCCATTCGACCATGGCACCGACTTCGACGACCAGCTTGGGAGACCAAAATCGCGAGACAGCGCGACGGGCTCCAAGCGAAGAGTAGGAGGAGGTAGAGAGGCTCACGGGTGAGCGACCACTAGGCAGCGGTGGCAGGGGGAGAGCCACGTGGGTGGGCGTAGTAAGTGGAAGCTGTCGCTGCCATCGCTGAGTGCCTTTCTCTCTGATCCACCGGCCGCTGTCCCCGAGCGTCATTCTCTCCAATCCACCAGCCGCTGTCGCCGAGCGTCGTGCCGCTAGTTGGAGGGGCGATGGGAGATGGAATTGATGGCGGCGCCCTAGGAAAAGTTGGGGGACTACGACCAGACACTGCCACGTGGGAAAGGAATTGATGGTGGTGTCGAGGATGAGAAGGAGGCGCGGCACGAGGGTTTGGGGGAGAAGAAGGTGTCGGAGGTGGAGGTGGGGAGGTGGCGACGGGCAGATGGGGAGAGGAGGTGGGGGGGGGGTGGCAAATGCGTTGGAGAGGCGGCGACGAGGGGATGCGACGCTGCTGGGGGAAGTTGGGAGACTACGACCAGATGCTGCTGTACAAGGAAGGAATTGGTGGCGGCGCTGAGGAAGAGGCGCGATACGAGGGTTCAGGGGACAGAAGGAGACAACGGTTGCAAAAGGTGGAGTGGTTGCGGGAGGCGGAGGATGCGGGGAAAGAGAAGAGGAGGTGTGGCCTACGCATCGGCCCGACCTTTTCTATGAGGAGCGGAAGAACTACCTACATGCGGATCTGGACGGCTGATCATTGATCGAACGGCTAAGAAGAGAGGAGGAAGAACGGACCAACGACCATCAACTCACATTTTTATAATAGTAAATATATATATATATATATATACACATACATATATATATATATATATATATATATATATATATATATATATATATGATTTTTAGATATCTAATCTAAATATTTAAAAAGATATCGATAGTTAAATTTTTTAAAGCTTGACGCATTTCAAAATAATTTATTTTTTGTTTAAAGTGGAGGGAGTATTACAAATCTTGGCCTCGATTTACTTTAGGCCGTACTCCAACTGGCTTATAAACCGTGGCTTTTGAATTTTTTTTACTGTAACGACTGAAATATATTACAGTTGTTGTTACCTTTTCTAATTAATTAAATTTAAAAATAAAAAAAATTATATTATCATAGATAATAAAAAGAAGGGAAAAAATAAAAAAACCAAAAAATAAAAAAAGAAATTAAGAAGCCAAAAAACTGAGTCCTTCTCTTAAAAGATGGTATCGGAGAGCGTTGACGTCGTGATTTAACTGAAAACACCATAGAGCACGGTGTTTACTGGTTTTGTCCGTACGTACGTGCAAGTAAACACATCGAGTTAAGTAATTTTTGGACGTTCCCAAGATCGACACAGACTGCTAGCTAGCTAGATGTTGATTGCGTACATAATACTACACACATATACATATAAGTACAGCTATGATAGATACGTGTGTGCAGGATTACAGCTATAAATAATAGACGAGAATTAATCCATAAGCTAGCTAGGAACCAGCTCTCTCCTGATCAGGACGGTCAACCGCGGCCGGCCGGAGAAGCTAGCCCTTCAACAGTTCAACTTCACGTGCTTCTTCCAGCTATAGGTTCGTCAATTGAGAGGTTGCTCATGTGGACTGAAAAAAATATGACCTATAATTAAAATTATATTATAACTAGTTAAAATTATAATATAACTAATAGTGGTTTATTTGATGTAATTAAATTTAAAAAATTAAAAATAGAAAAAATATTTTAGCATATTACGGACAATGCAAACGAATACGAGAAAAAAACCGGTAAAAAAGTTAAAAAATCAAAAACCTAGAAAAGACAAAATTTAAAAATAGTAAAATAATAAATCAGAAACTGAAGTCGAAATGAGTGGATCTAAGTAGTGATGAACTGATGATCCCTCGCAAAAAAAAAAAAATCAAGTGATGATCACCTACGTATGTACGTCCTCCTCAATCACGGCTTCAATTGTTATGACAAACTGCCTCTGCCTTGACACAGTACTCCTACCACGTGCACTACCTACCATGGACTCTTCTCGAAATACAAGTTGTCCTATAATTCGAGATACTTTCGTCTCTTTTATTTATTTTATACCATTGATTAATTTTACCAATAAATAGTCTCTTTTTTCACGTCTCTACTCTATTTTCTATACAATTCTCACCTAAACCTAATTAAAGGAGTTAGATCGTGAAGATAATTGAAAGATAATAACCCACCGTTATTTCTTGTACCCAACTCTAATGTGAAGAGAGTAATAGTGGATTTTTTTAGACTATAGTTTATGTATTTTGATTTCTGGCTGTTCACAAGAGACTACGAAAAAAGAGACAGTCGCATACAAATTTAGATGATATAGTTAAAATCAGTATAATATATACTACAATCGATATGTTGATTTCGTAAACAGTAAGCTGGACATAGATGGGGCTACGTGTGCCTGTGCGCGCGTAGACGTACTACGTGGCAGCGTTTGACCGAATTCCACCGGTTTGCATGGATGGTACACCAACACGGAAGACCAGTCGCCGCACGTGCAGCAAGCAGGCCAAGATATCAATCGGCTGGTCACACATTCGCACCCCCACAGCTTTTTTTTTTGAAGAACCAAATTGAGCTCATAAGACCTAATTAGTAACTGGAACAAGCTTTCCTCTTAAAAAAAAGTATTGCAAGCTTTCTAGTTGTTTTGTACCCTAGAAAACACTAATTAAGGAGTATTTGGGACGAGGAGGTCGATGTCTTCGAGATTTAGTTTAAATTACTAACTCCCTTGTATATTAATCAAAATCCCCACTATCGAAACATGCCCTAATTAATCGTGCAAACAAGGTTCTCTCTCATTTTTCAGGGAAAGTACAAAGTTGTTTAATCCCATCAGGTGTTGACTGCTAGCTTGCTGTATTCATATCAATTGTAGCTAGCTAGCTAACTACTACGTGTGATGTTTGACTTCGACTAGCTAGCTTAACTTAACGCTCAAGTGTTGATATTTTCTTTGCGTTCCTAATTAATACTAGCCTGCAGGTACCGATCGATCGATCGGTAACGTGTTACTCATTGTGCTTACCTACTTAAAATACCAAGCTCTTTAATTAAGCATGACTAGTTAGTTGTTATAGAGTAAAATGCACCATATGTACGATAAAATTTGCTTATTTATATCGTTGATTTTGTTTAAGTGATACAATAAGGTACAAAAAAAGACCCGGTGTGCTTAGGATCTGTAGGACCGAAATGGCGACAGAGGGGGGTGAATGTCGATCTTTAAAAATCGCCCCCAACACGCATCTTCTTCTCCAATAGCTATGGGAGCTATGAAGGTAGAAGACCAGTGCTCACAAGACACCCCAGCAGCAGGAAAAACACAAATACAGAGACCAGCAAGCGAGAAAAATCAAATCGGAAAAATTCTGGCCTCAAGCGGTAGTACCTCTCCCGGAGCGGTAGTACCTCTGAGCGGTAGTACCGCTATGCCGAGCGGTAGTACCTCTTACCGTTCGGACCGTCCGAACGTCTCATCGCTCCCGATCGGACTGGTCCGAACATGAGCGGTAGTACCGCTGAGCCGAGCGGTAGTACCTCTGAGCGGTAGTACCTCTCCAGGAGCGGTAGTACCTCTCGAGAAAAACAGCAAACAGAAATTTCAGAAAATTGAGAGATTCGCAACGAATCTTGGATTCTTGGCTTGGGAAACTTTGAGGAAAGCTAGGGAACACTCCCAGAAGATTAAGCCAAGAGCCAATAACAAGAAATCCACTCCAAGAAACAAGAATTTCAGATTTGGGTAAAAATCTGAAATCTTGCAAGAACCGAGCCAAAAACCAAATAACTCTCCAACCGTTGATCCTTTGGCTATGAAATTTTGAGGGAAGCTAAATAATAGCCTCTGGACTCTTCATATCAAATTTCAAGCCATCTTAACAAGGGAGTCAAAAACTGGACCCAAAACTAGAAACGAAGAACAAGAACAGAGGAGGCCAAAACTGAAATATGAGAATCAAACTCGGTTTGCTCTTGGGATTAAATAGCCAAATGGCTTTTGAGCATCACCCATGTCATAGCAACCCATTTTGGCACTCTCCAGCAAGCAAGAACTCAGAACCACGAAAATCAAGAAATCTTGCAAAAAGGAAACTGAAGAACAGAAGCTACGAACAGGGAAAACCAAACTTCAGATTTCATTTCTTGAATCACAGGGAATACAGAGGAGTTCCGATACCCCGACTTGATACAAAAGGAAAGATTACAAACTCCTCAATCCATCCTCTCCCTCTCTACTCAAGAACACCACTCAAGAACACATGAGGGAGGAAGAACACACACTAGAACTCACACCTAGAACACATCGTAGATAACAGAGGGAGTACTACTCTGCCACTACCACCAACTCACACCAACTAAAGTCTAAAGCCAAAGCAAGCCACCAAAGCTTCTTTTGACTCTAAAACCCTAATCTTTACCCAAGTGCTCAAGGGGACATGCAGCCCCTCCTCTCCTTTTATAGCCCATGGCTAACGGGTCTCCGCCCCGTTATGCCAGCTAAATCCAACGGAGCCCGCTCCCGCCTGTGCAGCCTTGCGAATTTCCCGATTCGCCCCTCCTGCACCTTCCGGGAAGCTTCCGCGCTCCTTGCCTCGCACGCCTCGCAACCACCTCGAGTCCACGTCGTCTTCGACACATCCTGACCGTTCTGACCTCAGCGCCACCTGCGCCTAGTCCGGTCCACCGTGTCTCGCCACGACTCCCACTCGACGTCCTGCAGCCACACAGACAAGAAACACGTCAAATAGCACCGCTCGATACATCAAAGCACAGTTACTGATGAGGACATCACTTCTTCGGATACATACAACACTCCTCCACTTGACATTCAAGGACCAATCACTAGAGCTCGCGCCCGACAATTGAATTTACAGGTGAGCTCGTTCCTAAGTACTTTCTTTTGTCCATTTGAGAATAGATTGCTACCTAATGATTTAATTATGATTAGGAACCATGGAGAGGACCTGGAAATACTTGGAGAAGGGCTACAAGGCGCACAAGTCCAGCAAGGGCGGTCGAATCATGTTGGAGGCCCAACTCAAACCGACTTCGAATCCAATTCGGAGTCCAGGACCAGACCGCACTAAAACGGACGCCCAGATCGCATCCGGACTCCGTTTTGGACGTTCCACATATGTATGGAAAGCTGCGAAGACCACCTTTCCAATGGATTTGGTCCCATGTCAAAATTCCTTCTGAGTCAACGGGAATCGTCGAAACAAATGGGCGTTCAGAATCTGTCAGGGTGCTGCGCCACCGTCTTTTGGGCCGATCGGCTTTGTATCGTGTGGGAGCCCATTAGGGGCGCGTCCAGGGGTTTTGCACGCCCCTAACTCCTCTATATCCAGCCGCCACCCCCACCATTAGGGTTTGGGGTTTTGCTTAGATTGATTTGTCTTTGAACAATTCGCCGTTCATCGGTTTGTGAGACCCCAACTTTCGAGTGCTAAATCTATCCATCTGCAATTCAGTTGTGTTCTTCCTTGTTCTTGCTTGTGTTCTTCGATTCGCAGGCGAGGATTAGCCTTCTTGGCGAGGTCAACCGGGCTGCGCACGGTTGATAACCTGAGGAGACGTGGTGCTGCGATTGCGGGGTTCGGAACGTGTCGTTCGGAAGCCGGATCGATTTGTGTCGCGCCTCCACCAAATCGAATTTACCCAGAACCTGTTGGAAGATCGGGACCCCGTTCCCATCAAGATCCTCCCCCTCTTGAAGTGGAGTTGTCCTCAACTCAGCCTCATCTTCTTCTCCCAAGTATGGCTTCAAATCTGAAATGTTAAAGGTGGGACTAACCCCAAACTCGGGAGGCAACTCAAGTTTATATGCATTATCATTTATCTTCTCAAGTATCTTAAAAGGATCAGCAGCTCTAGGCATCAATTTTTATTTTCTTAACTCAGGAAATCGATCCTTTCTCAAGTGCAACCAAACAAAATCACCCGGTTCAAGTTTAACTTCCTTTCGACCTTTACTACCAGCAATCCTATATTTTGCATTCATCTTTTCAATGTTTGCCTTAGTAGTCTCATGCATTTTGACAATAAAATCAGCACGCTCCTTAGCATCATTATGAATTCTCTCACTAGTAGGCAAAGGTAAAATATCAATAGGGGCACGGGGATTGAATCCATACACTACCTGAAAAGGACTTACCTTAGTGGTGGAGTGTTCCGCTCGATTATATGCGAACTCAACATGCGGCAAACACTCTTCCCACAACTTCAAATTGTTCTTCAAAATAGCTCTCAACATGGTAGACAATGTGCGGTTCACCACCTCAGTTTGGCCATCAGTTTGTGGGTGACATGTTGTAGAGAACAGCAACTTTGTACCCAACTTGTTCCATAGAGTACGCCAAAAGTGACTCAAGAACTTGACATCACGATCTGAAACAATAGTAGAAGGCATACCATGCAAACGAACTATCTCTTTGAAAAAGAGGTCAGCAATATGAACGGCATCATCGGTTTTATGACATGGTATAAAGTGAGCCATCTTAGAAAAGCGATCCACAACAACAAAAATGCTATCCCTCCTCCTCTTAGTCCTGGGCAATCCTAAAACAAAGTCCATAGAAATATCTGCCCACGGAATAGAAGGAACAGGAAGAGGCATATATAAACCATGTGGATTCAAGCGAGACTTAGCTTTTTGACATGTAGTGCAGCGAGCAACAAACCGCTCAACATCTCGCCTCATCTTTGGCCAAAAGAAGTGTGTGGCCAGAACATCCTCTGTCTTCTTAGCACCAAAATGTCCCATCAAACCGCCTCCATGCGCCTCCTGCAACAACAAAAGACGAACGGATCCAACTGGAATGCATAGGCGGTTAGCTCTAAACAAATACCCATCATTGATCATGAATTTATTCCATGCTTGTCCCTCTTTACAATGCAACAACACATCCTTAAAATCAGCATCAAAAGCATATTGTCCTTTAATAGTTTCAAGACCAAAAATGCGACAATCAAGTTGAGACAACATGGTATAGCGTCGAGACAAAGCATCAGCAATCACATTATCCTTCCCTTTCTTGTGTTTAATGACATAAGGAAAAGATTCAATAAATTCAACCCACTTAGCATGTCTACGATTCAAATTGGTTTGACTACGAATATGCTTAAGTGATTCATGATCAGAATGAATGACAAATTCTTTAGGCCATAAATAGTGTTGCCACGTCTCTAAAGAACGAACAAGGGCATACAATTCTTTATCATACGTGGAATAATTAAGAGCAGGACCATTCAATTTTTCACTAAAGTAGGCAACAGGTTTGCCTTCTTGCATCAAAACACCACCAATACCAATTCCGCTAGCATCACATTCGAGCTCAAAAGTCTTACCAAAATCCGGAAGTTGGAGCAATGGTGCGTGTGTAAGCTTGTCCTTCAAAAGATTAAAGGACTCCTCTTGTGATGGCCCCCAATGGAACACGACGCCCTTCTTTGTCAACTCAATCAATGGTGTCGCAATGATGCTGAATTCTTTGACAAAGCGGCGATAAAATCCTACAAGGCCAAGAAAACTCCGCACTTGGGAGACCGTCGTGGGCGTGGGCCAACTCCATATCGCCTCCACCTTGGCTCTATCAACCTCAATGCCCTGTGGAGTCACAACATAGCCAAGAAAAGAGACTCGATCCGTGCAAAAGGTGCACTTGTCAAGGTTACCAAACAAACGTGCATCTCTCAAAGCATTAAAAACAGCACGTAAGTGATTCAAATGTTCATCCATGGACTTGCTATAAATCAAGATATCATCAAAGTAAACGACCACAAATTTGCCAATGAAAGGACGTAAAACCTCGTTCATTAATCTCATGAAAGTGCTAGGTGCATTAGTTAACCCAAAAGGCATGACTAACCACTCATACAAGCCGAACTTAGTTTTAAAAGCAGTTTTCCATTCATCGCCAAGTTTCATTCTTATTTGGTGGTATCCACTACGCAAGTCAATCTTTGTGAAAATTATAGCACCACACAACTCATCAAGCATGTCGTCTAGCCTAGGAATAGGATGACGACACCTTATAGTAATGTTGTTAATGGCTCTACAATCTACACACATACGTCTTGGACTTGTCGCTGAATCTCCTTAGTCTCTTCAGGATTGGTCCTGTACGGCGCACGGTTTGGCAAACTCGCTCCAGGGATCAAATCAATCTGGTGCTCAATCCCTCTAATGGGTGGAAGTCCTGGAGGTATCTCATCAGGGAAAACATCTCTAAACTCCTGCAAAAGGTTAGTGACAGGAGCAGGCAAAGTGCAAGGCATATTATCAAGAGAAAATAAGGCATCTTTGCACACAAAAGCATAGCATGTATCATGAACATCATCAATTTCAGCAAGGTCTGATTTTGTGGCAAGCATAACAGAATTTTTCAAATGGATTACTTGCTGTTTTTCAGATTTATCATGTTCCTTTGTATCATTAGCAGAGCAACTCTCTCCCTATCGGCCTCTATAATCTCAGCTGGGGTCAAAGGCAGTAAAGTAACTTTCTTTCCCTTATGCATAAAAGTGTATTTGTTACTACTACCATGGTGTAAAGCATCATTATCAAATTCCCAAGGTCGACCCAATAAAAGAGAGCATGCTTGCATGGGAACCACATCACAATCAACATGATCAACATACCCACCAATGGAAAAATGGACTCGGCATGTTTGTGTTATCTTAGCTTTTCCAGAATCATTTAACCACTGAATATGATATGGATGGGGATGCGGTCGCGTGGTCAAGCCAAGCTTCTTGACCAAATCAGAACTCACCAAGTTGTTGCAGCTTCCTCCGTCAATGATGACACGTGCACGCCGGTTCTTGATTGCGAAGAAAGTCTGAAACAAATTATGGCGTTGAAGCTTATCGGGTTGTTGTACCTGTGTGCTGAGGACTCGCTGCACAATGATGCTCCGTAGCGTCGCTGTGGATGCCCCACCAAGGACCAAGTCGTCATCACCACCGCCATTGTCGTCCGAGGCAGCAGCAACATCATCATCCTCCTCGACATCTGAAGTGCTGATGTAGCCTCCATCTTCTGTGGCGATGTATGCCCGTTGGCTAGGGCAATTCTTCTGCACATGACCAAGCCCATGGCAGCGGTGGCACTGAATGTCGGAGGAGCGGCCCGTTGAAGCCACGGAAGAAGAACTCTTGGCTGGAACCTGCAAAGAATTTTTTGTAGCATCTACAAAGCGTGTCGTGGAAGGTGGCTTCGGTGGCGCTGCTGCAATCTTGTTCACAGGTGGTGGAGGAGAACGAAAACTCGAAGAAGACTTGGGCAGTCCCGTCGATGTAGTCGTGCGCGGCGTGTAGAAGGGTCGTCCGGTGCTTGCCTTCGCTGATTCCTTGCGTCCCTGCAATTCTTTTTCTGCAAGCATAGCAAGCTGGAACAACTGGTTGACAGTAGTAAATTCTTTATAATCAACAATGTCCTGAATTTCACGCCGTAACCCCCCGTAGAAACGACAAATCTTATCATCCGTGTCCTCAACAACCCCACAACGCATCATACCCTTTTGAAGCTCAGCATAATAGTCCTGAACAGAACGATCACCTTGTTCTAAGCGCTGCAATTTTTTTCGCAAATCAAGTTTATATGTGGGAGGAACAAAACGATTACGCATATCTTCTTTTAACCGTTCCCATGTATCAGGTTGTAAGCGCATGTTACTTAGTTCATTCCACCAGATAATAGCAAAGTCCTTAAACTCACTAGTAGCTTGTCTAACTCTATGTTGTTCAGGAACCAAGTGAGAATTAAATTTCTGCTCTACCGTCATCTCCCAATCAAGATATATATCAGCATCATAAAGACCAGCAAAAGATGGAATGGTAAACTTGACTTTAGCAAAAGGGTCATCGTTACCATGACGGTTCTGGTTATTACCTCCCATACCATGTCGGTTTTGCTGAAGACGCCGACGTAATCGTGCATCTTGTGTCGCCCGCTGATCAATGTTGCCATCCGCATCATACACTGTGTCATCATCAGGACGATGGCCATCATTGACAGGTGGCAGGCGTGCCTCCAATGTGTCCATCCGACCAGTGAGGTCAGCCAACCGCTGCTCCACCCGCTCAATGCCTTCCGTGGTGTTCAACTTGGCAATGGCGGCGACGATGGTGTCCATTCTCGCGCCGAGTGAAGCATTTTGTTTGTCGAGCGCAGCTTGTAGCTGGCCGCGACTAACACACTCGTTGAAATCGACCGGTGTCTCGCCCCCTTCGTCTCCTGCCATGGTTAGTGGAAACACGGGGAAAACAAAAGGATTATCCCTATCAACTACAAATGAAGGGCAGTGGGATCTCGCAAAGGAAGTGTCTTACCAAGCTCTTACAAGTGTTCTTACCAAAGCAGCAGGTGGTACAACCGGTGGCTGGTTCGTGAAACCATGACGAGCGTGGGTACGATTGCAAGGGTCAAAACTGTGCTATCCAGAAGTAGATATATGGAGCTTGGAAGGCCAAATATGTCAGTGGAACACAAATCAATAACAGATAGTAATGCTGAATAATTGTCCAAAGCACTGGTCCTAGTTGCTGGCCTAAACGTGTCCTATATCAGTGTTAGGATATGATGAACAAGGAGTCAAGATCAGAATAGTAAGGCAAAGACAGCAACAAAGATGGCCAGGCACTGAGAGACTTAATGCAGCATAAGCGCAAAACAAAAGAATTTCTGTCACCTAAAACTGTGCTCTTTTTTTTTCTTTTTTTTTCTCTTTTTTTTTCTTTTTTCTTTTAGGCACGGAACTCAGGTGCCTTTGCTGTCAGGCAAAACCAGGTGCCAAAATTTTTCTTTTTTGTTTCTTTTTTCTGTTATTTTTTTCACAAAGCAGAGCACAGAAATAGGAACCACACAAAGTTTCACCTCAATCTAATGTAAGGTGTGGCCTACAGAAAATAATGAATGTGCTAGAAATTCGGTGAATCAATTTCGGAGCTCGAGTACTGCACTTTCCAGGCCGAATTTGGGCAAAATAAATTCGCCGAAACCCGACGACGTCAGGTCAGTTTCGGATGCAAAATTTAATTTCACCCAATTTCAAAAAAAAAATCTCCTGATTTCGAGTCCGTATGCAAAAGTTATGGCCGTTTGAAGATGGGACTCCGAGTTATGGTTTCTGTGGAGGCCGAAACGGAATCGGGTGGAGGGAATTGGTGGAAATTGGTGGCGGAAGCTCGGGGAATGGTGGGGGAAGGTGGTGTGTGATCACGAGACGTGAAGGATGACTCAAACAGAGGGTGGGATATGGGTGGGAAAACAAAAACAGAGGGTGGAAAACGCGATGGATGACGGCTAGGGTTTGTATGAAAGAGATGTAGCGGAAGCAAGACAACCCGAAACAAAACACGATCTAAACCAGCAACACAACTCGACTAAGGACACAAACTCAACACTACGGACTCTGGAATCAAATTGTGCAAAGGCTAAACGAGATCTAGGACAGGAAACAACCTATGACTACAATTTTTTTTGTAGGGCTTTTTCATGGACTCTAGGATGAAACCGAAAACAACAAAGGAGGGTAACGCGAACCTGAAGGAACACCTGAAGCTCTGATTACCACTTGATGGGAACGGGGTCCCGATCTTCCAACAGGTTCTGGGTAAATTCGATTTGGTGGAGGCGCGACACAAATCGATCCGGCTTCCGAACGACACGTTCCGAACCCCGCAATCGCAGCACCACGTCTCCTCAGGTTATCAACCGTGCGCAGCCCGGTTGACCTCGCCAAGAAGGCTAATCCTCGCCTACGAATCGAAGAACACAAGCAAGAACAAGGAAGAACACAACTGAATTGCAGATGGATAGATTTAGCACTCGAAAGTTGGGGTCTCACAAACCGATGAACGGCGAATTGTTCAAAGACAAATCAATCTAAGCAAAACCCCAAACCCTAATGGTGGGGGTGGCGGCTGGATATAGAGGAGTTAGGGGCGTGCAAAACCCCTGGACGCGCCCCTAATGGGCTCCCACACGATACAAAGCCGATCGGCCCAAAAGACGGTGGCGCAGCACCCTGACAGATTCTGAACGCCCATTTGTTTCGACGATTCCCGTTGACTCAGAAGGAATTTTGACATGGGACCAAATCCATTGGAAAGGTGGTCTTCGCAGCTTTCCATACATATGTGGAACGTCCAAAACGGAGTCCGGATGCGATCTGGGCGTCCGTTTTAGTGCGGTCTGGTCCTGGACTCCGAATTGGATTCGAAGTCGGTTTGAGTTGGGCCTCCAACATGATTCGACCGCCCTTGCTGGACTTGTGCGCCTTGTAGCCCTTCTCCAAGTATTTCCAGGTCCTCTCCATGGTTCCTAATCATAATTAAATCATTAGGTAGCAATCTATTCTCAAATGGACAAAAGAAAGTACTTAGGAACGAGCTCACCTGTAAATTCAATTGTCGGGCGCGAGCTCTAGTGATTGGTCCTTGAATGTCAAGTGGAGGAGTGTTGTATGTATCCGAAGAAGTGATGTCCTCATCAATTACCATTTTACTTACCACTGATGAAGTCCAACCTGTCAAATCAGTAAAATACTTATCCTAAGCCCTTGACTAGGTTTGACCAAGTCCGACCGAGTCCATTGCACCCCGCAACGATATGGTCTGAACTAACCAAATCAAACTCGACTCTCATAAACCGATGTCAATTACTCATCATTCACACGGGATGACCACCACATGGTCTCTCAATCTCCCCCTTGATGAGTATATTGACAAACCCAGAAAAAGCTTTTAGAAGAGTTTGAGTTTGAAGAATCCAACATGGTCCATGGAATGAAGCTAATGACCATGTTGACAGAAGGAACACTAGAGCAACAACTGAAAGAGCAAATTGAACTCCAAAGCTCTAAACTGTTCCCAACAGACTTTTTCTTCTCTATTCTCCCCCTTTTGGCAATAAACGCATCAAGATGCAATAGAGAGAATATGACATGTCAAGGGATGAATATGGCTGAAGTTTGTTTATTTAAGCATTTGGAGCCATGAGAATTATCCATAATGACCATAATGTAATACACCAAGCCATAACTCAATAAAACACTATCTAGATCATGACAACATATATATATAGGCCAGCTAGAGCACATAGATGACAATCTGAAATGTAATGCATTTTGTGAGCAAGTCACGTCATCAATGAGTAAAGTCTAGCTAGAGACATCCAAGGATGATGCAGGCCATGTCAATAAGCTAAGCGGAACAAAGAAGCTAACATTGAGACCAACTAGAGTGCTATGCTCAAGAATGAAACATTGGCGCAAGTACTTGGTTCTTTTTGTAGATTAAGCAAATTGAGCACATGAAACATTGTCTTTTTAAAGCTCATGGTCGTTTCCAACCCAATTTTTTTTATGTGCTAGATCTCAAGCCTTATGCGACTACTTCAAGCGAGAAGCTTAAGAAGATAGTCTAGGTCATCCAAGACTCCCCTGAGTTCATGCCTAGTGCAATGGCAAGCCGTCTCATGAGAAAGAATTGGTGAAATCAGTTTTTTCGCACAAAAGATATTTTTTTTGTGCTAGATCTCAAGCCTTATGCGACTACTCCAAGCGAGAAGCTTAAGAAGATAGTCTAGGTCATCCAAAACTCCCCCTGAGTTCATGCCTAGTGCAATGGCAAGCCGTCTCATGAGAAAGAATTGGTGAAATCAGTTTTTTCGCACAAGAGAGATCCCCCTTTTTTTAAACATATTGTACTACCTCATGCTACATCAAGAGACTAAAATAACTCAATCTAAGGCTCAATAAAAGATTCAACGCTCAGCTAAGCCTAGTTGACATGGCATGAATCATAAAGAGACAACTCCAGAAAGACTAAACTCAAATGCTAGCATGACAAGTTTTACTTCAAGTTGGGCAATTTTAATTAACTTATCATGGTAAAAGCTAGTCTACACATATGAAGTCATGATCAATCTAGCATATAAAGCACAAATCATGGCAAGGTGTAAAGCATTGTAAACATGTCATAACAGGATAATAATCAAGGCTCAATGTAGTTATATTACAATGCGAAATGCTAAAATGCAGAAAAATCCAGCTCCCCCTCAACATGACATGCAACTTTTAGTTCAAGTTGAGTTAAGTCACAATTAAGCTCCAGAAGCTCCCAAATGAACTCTCCCTGAACCAAAGCAATAAAATCGAGAAGCTGGGAAAGAAAACAGCAAACAGGCAGTCCTTAAAGCATAGAAAAGATATAGAAGCAACTATGGCTTAAACTGACTCTCATCTACCCCATATGACTCCAGGACAATCGGCTAACAGTAAATCACACACTAGAGAGCAAACACGTACCCTGTCTACCCGAGGGTGGCCCAACCCTCGCTAGAACCTACAAGAAGTGAGTGAGCTCGACCTAGTGAGATAAGAAGCAGCTAATCCTGGAAGCACAAGATAAGAGTTAGAAGTCTAAGCATCTCGGCAAGAGAAGCACTCTAACCTATGCTGGAAGGACTAAACCCAAATGCACCCCGAGTGCAATGCAACAGAAATGAGACAGAAGCATAAACAATAGTAAAGCAGTAAAGCCCAAAGCTCCCCCTCACTACAATCCGTAAGGACACACCACCCCAAGCTCTCCCCGCAGAGCTGAAAACCTCGAGCTATCCAAAGGCTTGGTGAAGATGTCAGCCAACTGGTGGTCACTCTCCACAAACTGGAGCACTATATCGCCCTTCTCTACATGGTCTCTAAGGAAGTGAAAACGGATATCGATGTGCTTGGTCCGAGAGTGTTGCACTGGGTTCTTAGCAATGTTAATCGCAGAAGTGTTATCACAAAAGAGTGGAACACTGTCGATAACTAACCCAAAGTCCCGCAGGGTCGAAGCCATCCAGAGTACCTGACTGCAGCAGCTGGCTGCAGCAACATACTCGGCCTCTGCGGTGGACTGCGCAACACCGGACTGCTTCCTCGAAGACCAGGAAACGAGAGAAGTGCCAATGAATTGGCAGGTGCCAGAGGTGCTCTTCCTATCTATCCTACAGCCGGCAAAGTCTGCATCCGAGAAGGCTCTCAAGGAAAGACAGGATGAGGAAGAGTACCAGATACCATAGTCAATGGTAGCTCGAAGGTACCGAAAGATGCGCTTCACCGCCTGACGGTGAGAGACGCGAGGAGAAGCCTGAAAACGAGCACACAGACACACAGAGAAGTGTATGTCTGGTCTCGAGGCAGTGAGGTAAAGAAGTGAGCCGATCATACTTCTGAACTCTTTCTGATCAACTGGCTCGCCGTCCTCATCTGGGTCAAGATAGGCTGTAGAAGCCATGGGAGTTGACACTAGCTTACCATCACTCATGTCGAAGCGTCTCAGGAGGTCACGAGTGTACTTTCCCTGATGAAGAAATGTACCCTCCCGAGTCTGCTTGATTTGGAAGCCAAGGAAGAAGGTCAACTCGCCCATCATACTCATCTCAAACTCGGTGCTCATGACATCCGAGAACTGTGAGACCAGAGTATGAGAAGAGCCGCCAAAGATGATGTCATCGACATAGATCTGGACGAGCAGAAGGTCATTGCCATGACGGCGGATGAACAAGGTCTTATCAACTTTACCCATTTCAAACCCATGACTCAACAAGTAGAACTTAAGCCTCTCATACCAAGCCCTGGGGGCCTGCTTAAGTCCATACAAAGCTTTGGAAAGCTTGAAGACATGGTTTGGGTATTTGGGGTTTTCGAAACCAGGAGGCTGTCGGACGTAGACCTCTTCCTCAATAAGGCCATTGAGAAAGGCACTCTTGACGTCCATCTGGTAAAGCTTGAATCCCTTAGAAGCTGCAAAGGCAAGCAGGATTCTAATGGCTTCAAGTCTAGCTACAGGGGCAAAGGTCTCCTCGAAATCTAGACCTTCAACCTGGGAGAACCCCTGAGCAACCAGTCTAGCCTTGTTTCGAATAACCACTCCATCCTCGCTCTGCTTGTTCTTGAACACCCACTTAGTCCCAATAATATTGTGACCTCGCGGGGGCTCGACAAGCGACCAGACCTTGTTCCTCTCGAAATTTTCTAGCTCCTCATGCATGGCATTGACCCAAGACTCATCAGATAAAGCATGAGAGACATCTTTGGGCTCAAAGAAGGCAATGAAAGCAGAATGGAGACAGAATTGAGATAAACCAGATTTTGAGCGGGTAACACGCTCGAAAAGGTCTCCAATCATCTGCTCAGAAGGATGCCTTTTCTGGATATGTCTGGGAGGTCCTAGATGAGATGAAGAAGTGGCCTCTACCTCGTGAGCTGACGAGGTAGGAACAGAGCCACTAGCTCCGGAGGAAGCAGTAGGCATGGGCTGATCACCTAGAGGTGCGGTGGAAGACGGTACCTCAAGGAGTGGATAAGGGACTGGATCGGGTAGACAACCCTCATCTCCATCGTCCTCGTCATCTACGAAGATGGTCTCGGACTGCTCTAAAGAACCTGAGATATCAGGCCTAGTCCCCGGACTGGCCTCGTCAAAGGTTACCTCACAGGTCTCTACCATTTTGCTAGACTCGCAGTTCCAGACCCTATAAGCCCGCGAAGAAGACGAGTAACCTAGAAAGATCCCATCACAAGAACGTGACTCGAACTTATCTAGGTTTCCGGACTTCAGAATAAAGCACTTGCAACCAAACACACGAAAATGAGAGACGCTAGGCTTTCGCCCGTATCTCAACTCATAAGAAGTGCGGTGCAAGTGTGCCCGAAGAAAAACTCGATTCGAAACATGGCACGCGGTAGCTATAGCCTCAGCCCAAAACTTCCGCGGTGTAGAGTACTCATCAAGCATCGTCCTGGCCATCTCGACCAAGGTACGGTTCTTTCTCTCCACAACTCCATTTTGTTGTGGGACGTGCGGAGAAGAGAACTGGTGCTCTACACCTGTCTCACCACAGAAACTCTCGAAGTAGGAATTCTTGAACTCCGTGCCATTATCACTGCGGATCGCTCGTAAGGCACCTGGGAGCTCTACAGAAAGCCTACTGAAAAGACCTCGGAAATGCGAAAACGTCTCATCCTTCGAGGCTAAGAAAAACACCCAAGAATACCTCGAGAAGTCATCGACTACGACAAGAACATACCACTTCCCTCCTGCTGACTGCACTCGAGCTGGTCCCACTGTATCCATGTGGAGCAGCTGTCCCGGTGCATCGGTCATAGTAACTGTGACTGGAGGGTGAGAAGCGGCAACCATCTTGCCGTGCCGGCATGGAGAGCAAACAAGGTCTTTGACCATCTTGAGTTTCGGCAGACCACGAATGAGATCGTGGCCGCTAACTCGGGTCAAATGATCAAATCCGATATGACCAAGTCTCCTATGCCAGAAAGAAAGGTCGCGGGACTCAGAAGCAACTAAACACTTGAGAGGATCACCAGAAGACTCAGAAAAATCAGCACGAAAGATCCTCCCATAACGAGAAATCCCGCAAACCAGACTACCCGAAGAATCAAGAATTTTACAAGCATTTTTCTTAAAGCTTACCTCGAAACCGTCATCGGTAAGCTGAGAGACTGAAAGCAAATTGTACTGCAGCTTACTAACCAAGGCTACATCTTTCAGAATGAAAGAATCATTAATGAGCACAGTACCTTTGGCGATGACGCGCCCAGATGAAGCATCTCCGAAGGTGATCGTCTCATCACCTGGAGCACGGGCAAGGGAAGAAAACCAACGGGAATCTCCGGTCATGTGTCGTGAACACCCGGAGTCGACGAGCCAAACCTTTCCCTTCCCTGCCCGGCGAACCTGAGTCAAACAGAGAGTAAAGTCTCAGTACTGGGGTAAATCAAGAGAGATTTTGGCACCCAATACTGAACAACACGTCGAGCAGATGAAGTAGTCAAGCACGACTGACCTCTATCTACCCTACGCTCTCTGTCACTCAAAGCAGAAAGTCTGTGAGCAGACCTGAAGCTGTTGCGGGGTCCGACTGCTACGGGAGAGCGAGTCGGAACACCGGCAACATGCTGATCACGCCGCGGGTAGCTATCTCGATGGAGAAAACGAGATCTACCCTCAGGACAGCGGAAGTCACGAACAGGAGCAGCATGAGGACGAAAAACAGAAGACTCAGAAAAACCAAGTCCTCGATGCTGCCTAAACCCATCAACAGCAGTAAACTTAGACCTCGTGCTGGTCCTAGGTGCACTCAGGATCTGGGGCTGACCCTGAATACGCCTAAGAGACTCAACACGGTCTCTACGCGCGATCTTGGCGCGCCTGAAGCATCGATCAACCGTGTGTCCATCCTTCTGACAGAAGGTGCAGTGATACTTCTTCCTCTGAGAGGTAGAAGTAGCACGGTCAGGCTTCGCCTTCTGAGAGGCTGAAGCAGCAGGTGCAATCACCTTGCTGTCAGAAATCCCCTGGACATAGCCCGCTGACTTAAATTGGACTTTCTCGGTCCTGGGCTCGGTCTCGATCACACCTGGTGCTATGGGTCTGAGCACAGCAGGTGGATGCTTCCTCATATCCTCATAATAGTCATATCCTAGACCCTGATTAAATCTGCAAATCTTGGACTGGTCTAGAATAAGATTAAGCTTCTTCTTGCCGCCTACAAATCTCTCGAGAGTGTTCATAAGGTACTGACACTCCCGAAAGAGAGAGGTGCAAGAAGAGCAGGGGGAAGAGGGAACAGCAGGAGGTAAGGGAGCAGATGAAGAACCAACAGCAGAGAGAAGAATGGCTTGTGCACGCACAGCCGACTCTGAATGGACAGTCCTACTGCTAGTCAGTTGGTTCACGTTCCTAGGCGTCTCCACCTTACCCTGGGGCTTCTCCCCTACACCATCAATCACATCACAACCAGATTGTGGCTTCTCTAGTAAGTCCTTAGTTAGCTTCACACATTTGTCATTCAATGCAACGAGTTCAAGTTTTAGTTTATCACAATTAATGCATGGTGAGCTAACAGGATCCTTAGTCGCATACTGAGCCATTTTCTTGTTGTTGTCAATCATTTCTTGAAACTGTTTTGAGACAGATTCAAGTTCAGCAGTTAACTTGGGACAGTTCAAACATGAATCAATAGGCTCAAGTAAAGAAGCACGCAACTCAGCAATCTTGTGATCTGCCCGTTTTAGGTTCATCTTTAAATTATTGCAATTTTCACAAGACTCGGGCAGATCAAGGAGCATGGCATAAGGTCCTCTAGCAGCAATGTCCTTAACCTCACATGAGGTGGGAGAAGTAATCTCATCAGTAGTAAGTAGGGTAACAGCCATCCTACTCAACTCTAACTCAGCAAGCAGACTAACATTCTCCACCTTAATAGAATCAAGCTCGGAGGACACACTATCATGCGAGGTCCTTAACTTCTCCAAATCACCCAGCAAGGCACAGCATGTATC
This sequence comes from Dendrocalamus latiflorus, assembly GCA_017311315.1. Taxonomy (NCBI): domain Eukaryota; kingdom Viridiplantae; phylum Streptophyta; class Magnoliopsida; order Poales; family Poaceae; genus Dendrocalamus; species Dendrocalamus latiflorus. The sequence goes on from CM029664.1 coordinate 30,969,766, forward strand.
ACAGTCGTCACGGGAGGGAGCAGATGTAAGAGAAGTAAGCTCCCGTGACAGTCTATCTACTTCCTTCTCTAACTCGGTACACCTAGTCCTAGCTCTAGCATGAAAACCTCCTAGCTTAAGGAAAGCTTCATTAAGTTGGTCATAGGAGGGACATACCTCGTCCGAGTCGGAGTACAGCTCGCTGTCGCTGAGTTCGCCCTCGAGGGCCATGAAGCACATGCCGGAGAAGTCGTCGCCGCTCTTGAAATCTTGGTCACCCGTCCCGTCGTCGTCGCTCCATCCCTCCACCTCGCTGAGGTCGAGGTCGTCGAAGGCGGTGAGGACGCGGTGAAACAGCTTCTTGGCCTTCCCGAAGTCGCGGAACTTCTTCTTTCCCGGCGTCTGAGCTGGAGGCTTCTTGTTGCGGTTCTTGTCGGTGTAGTCGATCTTGCCCGAACCGCCGTAGTCGTTCTTGCCCTTCTCCAGCTTGGGGCAGTTTGCCCGAATGTGGTTGGGGCCACCACACTCGAAGCAAATCACGGGTCCTCCTCTCTTTCTGTCCCTCCTACCCTTGTAGGCATGTGAAAACCTTCGGGCTAGGAGGGCCAGCTGATCATCCGCAAGCTGCTCTAACTGATCATCAGTTATGTCACAGAGAGCAGCGAGGGAAAAACCGCAAGAAGAATCAGAAGAGAGACCAGAAGCAGAACTGGGATCGGTGACCAAAGCCATCGACTGTGACTTCGACCGACGAGAGACAACGTCAATCTCGTGAGTCTTGAGGCGCGAGTACAGCGCGTCAAGAGTCAGGGTCGAGAGGTCTGTCGTGTCTTTGATGGTGGTCACTTTCATCTCCCAAACACGAAGATCGAGTGCAGCGAGCATCTGACGAGCGTTGTCCGAGTCGGGGTATGTGAGACCGACCGCTCGGAGGTTGCTCAAGATCTTGTGAAATCGCGCAAAGCACTCATCTAAGGACTCCCCAGCGTGCATTTCGAACTTGTTGTACTCACGCTTGAACTGGTCCTGTCGCACCGTCTTTATTTGGGTGGTGCCCTCATGGTAAGCATCGAGGGTCTCCCAAATATCGAAGGCGGACGAAAGATGAGAGATGCGGTCAAACTCGCTACGACTCAGGCCCTGGATAATGATGTTCCTTGCCTTAGCGTTTGCCTCAACATCATGCATATTCCCAGCATTGATGTTCTCATCGGCAGGAACAACAAACCGGACCTTGACCTTGCGCCAGATAGCGTACCCCTGAGCCTGGATGTATGTCTCCATTCGGCTCTTCCAGAAGGGGTAATCAATGCCATCGAAAACGGGCGGCTTGGTCGAGTACTTGTCCGTCGCCATGGCTCTTGAGACCGGTTAAGATCTATTGAAAAGAGCTAACCGGCTCTGATACCAATTGTAGGACCGAAATGGCGACAGAGGGGGGTGAATGTCGATCTTTAAAAATCGCCCCCAACACGCATCTTCTTCTCCAATAGCTATGGTGTAACAGCCCAGGTTTTTATTAAAATTAAAAATTGGTTAAAATAAAATTTGAATTAAATATAAGTATTGTTGTGCCTAAATTTTAAATTTGGATTTGCCCTGAATTTCTGTTTTTGAAAAAGCTGGATTTGAAAAGCATTTTCAGAAAAACCCAAAGTTGTTAAATAAAATGATATTTTGATTTTCTATAAAAATCCTATTTCAAATTAATATTTGGAGTTGTTTGGATTTTATTTGGTTTTCTGAGTTTTCTGGAGTTTAAAAAATGTATTTTAAAAATTAAAAAGTATTTTAAAGTATGAAAATTAAAAACCAACATTAGTTGGAAATATTTTTATTAGTCCAAAATGTCTCCAGGAGATTCTCTGAATTTTTCTGGAATTTTTGGAGGTAGTTTTGTATTTTTCTGAGGCTTAATGGAATTTCTAGCCTTTTCTGAAAATCAGAAATCAATATCCAAAAATAAAAATCGCCTCCTCTCTCCTCCGGCCGCCACGTGGACGGCCAGATGCCGGCCACGTCGCCCCATCCCAGCCGCCGCTCCATCCCTCCCGATGGCCGCCACGTCGCCGCCCGCAGCCGACGGCCCAGATCGGTCGCTTTCCCTCGCGCCCGCCCATCTCACCGTCCGCTCGCATAATCCCTCCTAGCCGCCCGATTCCCGCCTCGGCCGTGTGGCGGAATCTCCGCCGCCCGCGCTCTCTCTCTCTCTGCCCCGCGGACCCCACCCAACAGCCGCCCGCGCCTTCCCCTCTCGCTGCGTGTGGGCCCGCCTTGTCAGGCTCGTCTCCCCCACGGGCTTCTTCTTCCTCCCGCCCCGCCGCCGGCCGTTGCAACGGCCTCCGCCCTACCCGGCCGCCCCCACTTCCCCGAGCACGCCGCCACTCCCCCACGCGCCGCCCCACGTCCTCCCCCTCGTGCGCCCGCTTCTCCCGCGCCCGATCCCCACCTTCTCCGCAACTACCGCCGCCCGCGCCCCCACTCCGGCGAGAAATCCGTGCGCCCCCGCTCCCCTCCGCCCCTATTTAAACCCCCCCCTCGGCATCGGCATTCTCCGCACCACCTTCCCATCCACTCCCCTCGCCCTCCCGGCCATCCCATCGCCGCCGCGTCGAGCGCCCTCCTCCTCGCCGCCGCCTCGGGACTTCGGCGAGCAATCGCCGCGGCGAAACCGCTCCCCGAGCTCCGCCAGCACCGCCATCGCCTTCCTAGCCTCGCCGCAAAGCCCCTCTGCCTCTCCGCCGTGCTCCCCGGCCACCGGAGCACCGCCGCGCCGTTGGACCCGAGCGCGCCACCACCTCCACCGCCGCCAGCTCGCCGCCGTTCGCCGCCGGTAAGGCCGCACCCTCCACCGCGTTCCCCTCGGCCCCCTCTCCCCGTTCCCGCCCTCGCCGTCGGCCGTCGCCCGCCGGAGCGCCGGCGAGACCCGCCTCCCCGTGCTCCCTCCGGCCGGCCTGGCCACGTCAGCGGCCTGAGCTGACATGGGCGCCACATCCCCCGCCACCTCGGCGCGTTCCGCCCCGTCACCGCCACCTCAAACCCCCGCCACCTCAGCGCCTCCCCTCACCGTAGACCCGGTCCATGGACCAAGGGCCCACTTGTCAGTCTCCTTCCCCTATTTTCCAATTGGAAAATAATCCGGCCGAAAAATAAAATCCCTGGCTGACGTAGTGCTGACGTCATAATCCAATTTCCTTTAGAAAAATAATTCCAGAAATTTTCCTTTTTCCATTTTCTCTGAATTCAATCTTCCCGGAACCCGTTCTCCCTCGTTTTAACTCCGAATTGGCCCATTCAAATTTCTAAATTCATCAAAAATTCCCCTCTATCCATTTCTAGCCTCAATTCAAATATTTGAGTTCAATTTGAATTTATTTGAATTTGGTGGGTTATTTTGACGTGTAGACTTCGACGATTCGGGAGATTTCTTCGACGAAGGTTCAAACCAATTTGAAGAGCAAGGCAAGTCACCCTCCTTGATCATGTTGATCCCAGAATTGCAAATAAAATTATATTGATTCAAATTATATTGCATGCATATGTTTATTCAACGTATTTCAATTCAGTTTTAAATATAGTTAATGCCTACTTGTTAATCCCTCCATTGAATTTGAATTCCTCAATACCTTGTCACCCTAGATTCAAACTCTAGTTAATACATTAGTGTTGGCTAGAGGAATTTATATCAAATGCTTAGACCTGCTTAGCTACAATATTTGTTTTGGGATATCTTTCGCATAAAATGATGACTCTGTTTACATAAAATGATATGAACTCTTGACTTTGGTGAGTCAAGGAGTGTTATGAAATTATTTTGAAAACAAACATGAAACTGGTTTAGACTTAGGCAATTGGTTAGAGTGGTGGGTGCAGGCATGCCCTGTTGGTTGGAGCCGCAGTGGTTGATTGTCGTGCACGGGGGTATGTGGTTGGGCCTGAGTCAATTAAGGACCGGTCTGTGAGCTACTGTTGCAAAGCCCTAATCGTACTACCACATGGCTGGTATGGGACAGCCCTGGCTGAATAATTTGCGAAGTCCCAATCTGAGTCGAGTTGTAGGTTGAAAGTGAGCGTGGTTGGTGCCATGTGAAGTCTCACTTGGGCGAGCGTGGTTAAGCCATGAGAAGTCTCGTCTAGGCTCAAGAGGGGGTCCCGGTCTGGTGGATTCCTTACTGGGGTGAAACCTTAGAGTTGGCTCGACCAGGTTGAAGGCTTTGCATTGTAAAGGCCTTGTCATGACTCCTTGCCGCACACCTAAGGAAGTGTGTAACTCGCGTGGCACAAAAGGATGATCGTGTCTTGTGGGTAAAGCTGTATAACCTCTGCAGAGTGTATAATCTATCCTGGATAGCCGTGCCCACGGTCATGGGCATGCTGAGTAAAAGTTTTTCATGGATTAGACTTTGTTTTTCAAAATGTTTTTGAAAACCTTGTGGATGGATGGAATCCACGAGAGATGAAAACCTTGCGGATGGATGGAATCCGTGAGAGATTGAAACCTGGTGAATGGATGGAATTCATCAGAGTTGCGCAGTGAAAGCGTGTGGATGGATGGAATCCATACGTGATCTTTTGGAAAAGATGGTCCGGGTGGGATGCCCGTGGTTAGGTTGGTGTATGGTCGGAGCCTGCACTGACGGTATTATTTTCTATCTCAAGTATTGTTTTTACTTACTGTATTAAATTCAGCATTTTCAATCTACTTACTGTATTTCTAAATGCTGTTTTATGCAAACTAACCCTATAAGCCTTCCGTTGAAGCCTTTATCATTATGTTGCATTTTCCCGGGTGACCTGCTGAGTACAAGTTTGTACTCACGTTGCTTTTTCCACACAGAGAAGGAAGACGTCAACTACGGTGAAGATCTGGACGAATAGGCCGCGTCTTACTGCCGTTTGCCTGTGGGCAGGCTTGGGCTTCGCTATTTATCAGTTTGCTTCCGCAGTTATTTCCTTTATTTATTTTGCCAATGAGCATTGATGTAAGACTTGGCCATAAGGCCGTACCCTTTATTTAATATATTGAGTCATTTGTGCTTGATTATTATCTTTGTTGTGACTGTGTGCACTAGCTGATCCTGGACTAGTGCGATTTACACAGAGGATCCAGGAGTCGTTACTCCGGGTTCCGACAAAGGTGGTATCAGAGCCATGACGATACTAAGACGGGACCGTAGGTAGAATAGATTGGATAGACCCTAAGGACTTATTTTACTAAAGCAGTAATTTCAAAAGTTTTGCTTATTCTTACCTCTTAATCTTTGCTTATCCTTATCTCAATTCTTTCTCGTCTTAATGTCATTTTTGAAAAACCTATTTCTGCATCTTCCCTTGTTCCAAAACAACTATAGATGGCAACAGCTGGAATTCTTCGACCCTGTCGCCACTTCAATCTTCGCATCGAAGGATCATGCTTCGTACCTCGAGAGCCACGAAGGATGACTCCAAGATGACCCTTAGCCCTTTAGGATAAGTTTATAGGCTAGTTAATAAAACGTTGTTATGAGTTGTCAAGTTTTCTCTTTTGTCGACAGCCATAACTATTACCTATTAGGTGGTTAACAAAGGTTTTAATAAGTTGAAGTTTTGGGTTGCGCAAAATATCCCCTATTCCTTCCTTTGCCTTGAGTCTCCTCTTTCCTAGTCTTTGGAAGCATCAAGCTGGAGCACCAACTGCCAACGACCTTCGTGAAGGGATGTTTAAACCAAATCTTAGCTCAAGCCACACCGGGTAAGATCCAAACCTATTTCTCTGCTAGCCCGTGCGAATCTCGGGGACGAGATTCTGTTTAAGGGGGGTAGATTGTAACAGCCCAGGTTTTTATTAAAATTAAAAATTGGTTAAAATAAAATTTGAATTAAATATAAGTATTGTTGTGCCTAAATTTTAAATTTGGATTTGCCCTGAATTTCTGTTTTTGAAAAAGCTGGATTTGAAAAGCATTTTCAGAAAAACCCAAAGTTGTTAAATAAAATGATATTTTGATTTTCTATAAAAATCCTATTTCAAATTAATATTTGGAGTTGTTTGGATTTTATTTGGTTTTCTGAGTTTTCTGGAGTTTAAAAAATGTATTTTAAAAATTAAAAAGTATTTTAAAGTATGAAAATTAAAAACCAACATTAGTTGGAAATATTTTTATTAGTCCAAAATGTCTCCAGGAGATTCTCTGAATTATTCTGGAATTTTTGGAGGTATTTTTGTATTTTTCTGAGGCTTAATGGAATTTCTAGCCTTTTCTGAAAATCAGAAATCAATATCCAAAAATAAAAATCGCCTCCTCTCTCCTCCGGCCGCCACGTGGACGGCCAGATGCCGGCCACGTCGCCCCATCCCAGCCGCCGCTCCATCCCTCCCGATGGCCGCCACGTCGCCGCCCGCAGCCGACGGCCCAGATCGGTCGCTTTCCCTCGCGCCCGCCCATCTCACCGTCCGCTCGCATAATCCCTCCTAGCCGCCCGATTCCCGCCTCGGCCGTGTGGCGGAATCTCCGCCGCCCGCGCTCTCTCTCTCTCTGCCCCGCGGACCCCACCCAGCAGCCGCCCGCGCCTTCCCCTCTCGCTGCGTGTGGGCCCGCCTTGTCAGGCTCGTCTCCCCCACGGGCTTCTTCTTCCTCCCGCCCCGCCGCCGGCCGTTGCAACGGCCTCCGCCCTACCCGGCCGCCCCCACTTCCCCGAGCACGCCGCCACTCCCCCACGCGCCGCCCCACGTCCTCCCCCTCGTGCGCCCGCTTCTCCCGCGCCCGATCCCCACCTTCTCCGCAACTACCGCCGCCCGCGCCCCCACTCCGGCGAGAAATCCGTGCGCCCCCGCTCCCCTCCGCCCCTATTTAAACCCCCCCTCGGCATCGGCATTCTCCGCACCACCTTCCCATCCACTCCCCTCGCCCTCCCGGCCATCCCATCGCCGCCGCGTCGAGCGCCCTCCTCCTCGCCGCCGCCTCGGGACTTCGGCGAGCAATCGCCGCGGCGAAACCGCTCCCCGAGCTCCGCCAGCACCGCCATCGCCTTCCTAGCCTCGCCGCAAAGCCCCTCTGCCTCTCCGCCGTGCTCCCCGGCCACCGGAGCACCGCCGCGCCGTTGGACCCGAGCGCGCCACCACCTCCACCGCCGCCAGCTCGCCGCCGTTCGCCGCCGGTAAGGCCGCACCCTCCACCGCGTTCCCCTCGGCCCCCTCTCCCCGTTCCCGCCCTCGCCGTCGGCCGTCGCCCGCCGGAGCGCCGGCGAGACCCGCCTCCCCGTGCTCCCTCCGGCCGGCCTGGCCACGTCAGCGGCCTGAGCTGACATGGGCGCCACATCCCCCGCCACCTCGGCGCGTTCCGCCCCGTCACCGCCACCTCAAACCCCCGCCACCTCAGCGCCTCCCCTCACCGTAGACCCGGTCCATGGACCAAGGGCCCACTTGTCAGTCTCCTTCCCCTATTTTCCAATTGGAAAATAATCCGGCCGAAAAATAAAATCCCTGGCTGACGTAGTGCTGACGTCATAATCCAATTTCCTTTAGAAAAATAATTCCAGAAATTTTCCTTTTTCCATTTTCTCTGAATTCAATCTTCCCGGAACCCGTTCTCCCTCGTTTTAACTCCGAATTGGCCCATTCAAATTTCTAAATTCATCAAAAATTCCCCTCTATCCATTTCTAGCCTCAATTCAAATATTTGAGTTCAATTTGAATTTATTTGAATTTGGTGGGTTATTTTGACGTGTAGACTTCGACGATTCGGGAGATTTCTTCGACGAAGGTTCAAACCAATTTGAAGAGCAAGGCAAGTCACCCTCCTTGATCATGTTGATCCCAGAATTGCAAATAAAATTATATTGATTCAAATTATATTGCATGCATATGTTTATTCAACGTATTTCAATTCAGTTTTAAATATAGTTAATGCCTACTTGTTAATCCCTCCATTGAATTTGAATTCCTCAATACCTTGTCACCCTAGATTCAAACTCTAGTTAATACATTAGTGTTGGCTAGAGGAATTTATATCAAATGCTTAGACCTGCTTAGCTACAATATTTGTTTTGGGATATCTTTCGCATAAAATGATGACTCTGTTTACATAAAATGATATGAACTCTTGACTTTGGTGAGTCAAGGAGTGTTATGAAATTATTTTGAAAACAAACATGAAACTGGTTTAGACTTAGGCAATTGGTTAGAGTGGTGGGTGCAGGCATGCCCTGTTGGTTGGAGCCGCAGTGGTTGATTGTCGTGCACGGGGGTATGTGGTTGGGCCTGAGTCAATTAAGGACCGGTCTGTGAGCTACTGTTGCAAAGCCCTAATCGTACTACCACATGGCTGGTATGGGACAGCCCTGGCTGAATAATTTGCGAAGTCCCAATCTGAGTCGAGTTGTAGGTTGAAAGTGAGCGTGGTTGGTGCCATGTGAAGTCTCACTTGGGCGAGCGTGGTTAAGCCATGAGAAGTCTCGTCTAGGCTCAAGAGGGGGTCCCGGTCTGGTGGATTCCTTACTGGGGTGAAACCTTAGAGTTGGCTCGACCAGGTTGAAGGCTTTGCATTGTAAAGGCCTTGTCATGACTCCTTGCCGCACACCTAAGGAAGTGTGTAACTCGCGTGGCACAAAAGGATGATCGTGTCTTGTGGGTAAAGCTGTATAACCTCTGCAGAGTGTATAATCTATCCTGGATAGCCGTGCCCACGGTCATGGGCATGCTGAGTAAAAGTTTTTCATGGATTAGACTTTGTTTTTCAAAATGTTTTTGAAAACCTTGTGGATGGATGGAATCCACGAGAGATGAAAACCTTGCGGATGGATGGAATCCGTGAGAGATTGAAACCTGGTGAATGGATGGAATTCATCAGAGTTGCGCAGTGAAAGCGTGTGGATGGATGGAATCCATACGTGATCTTTTGGAAAAGATGGTCCGGGTGGGATGCCCGTGGTTAGGTTGGTGTATGGTCGGAGCCTGCACTGACGGTATTATTTTCTATCTCAAGTATTGTTTTTACTTACTGTATTAAATTCAGCATTTTCAATCTACTTACTGTATTTCTAAATGCTGTTTTATGCAAACTAACCCTATAAGCCTTCCGTTGAAGCCTTTATCATTATGTTGCATTTTCCCGGGTGACCTGCTGAGTACAAGTTTGTACTCACGTTGCTTTTTCCACACAGAGAAGGAAGACGTCAACTACGGTGAAGATCTGGACGAATAGGCCGCGTCTTACTGCCGTTTGCCTGTGGGCAGGCTTGGGCTTCGCTATTTATCAGTTTGCTTCCGCAGTTATTTCCTTTATTTATTTTGCCAATGAGCATTGATGTAAGACTTGGCCATAAGGCCGTACCCTTTATTTAATATATTGAGTCATTTGTGCTTGATTATTATCTTTGTTGTGACTGTGTGCACTAGCTGATCCTGGACTAGTGCGATTTACACAGAGGATCCAGGAGTCGTTACTCCGGGTTCCGACATATGGGAGCTATGAAGGTAGAAGACCAGTGCTCACAAGACACCCCAGCAGCAGGAAAAACACAAATACAGAGACCAGCAAGCGAGAAAAATCAAATCGGAAAAATTCTGGCCTCAAGCGGTAGTACCTCTCCCGGAGCGGTAGTACCTCTGAGCGGTAGTACCGCTATGCCGAGCGGTAGTACCTCTTACCGTTCGGACCGTCCGAACGTCTCATCGCTCCCGATCGGACTGGTCCGAACATGAGCGGTAGTACCGCTGAGCCGAGCGGTAGTACCTCTGAGCGGTAGTACCTCTCCAGGAGCGGTAGTACCTCTCGAGAAAAACAGCAAACAGAAATTTCAGAAAATTGAGAGATTCGCAACGAATCTTGGATTCTTGGCTTGGGAAACTTTGAGGAAAGCTAGGGAACACTCCCAGAAGATTAAGCCAAGAGCCAATAACAAGAAATCCACTCCAAGAAACAAGAATTTCAGATTTGGGTAAAAATCTGAAATCTTGCAAGAACCGAGCCAAAAACCAAATAACTCTCCAACCGTTGATCCTTTGGCTATGAAATTTTGAGGGAAGCTAAATAATAGCCTCTGGACTCTTCATATCAAATTTCAAGCCATCTTAACAAGGGAGTCAAAAACTGGACCCAAAACTAGAAACGAAGAACAAGAACAGAGGAGGCCAAAACTGAAATATGAGAATCAAACTCGGTTTGCTCTTGGGATTAAATAGCCAAATGGCTTTTGAGCATCACCCATGTCATAGCAACCCATTTTGGCACTCTCCAGCAAGCAAGAACTCAGAACCACGAAAATCAAGAAATCTTGCAAAAAGGAAACTGAAGAACAGAAGCTACGAACAGGGAAAACCAAACTTCAGATTTCATTTCTTGAATCACAGGGAATACAGAGGAGTTCCGATACCCCGACTTGATACAAAAGGAAAGATTACAAACTCCTCAATCCATCCTCTCCCTCTCTACTCAAGAACACCACTCAAGAACACATGAGGGAGGAAGAACACACACTAGAACTCACACCTAGAACACATCGTAGATAACAGAGGGAGCACTACTCTGCCACTACCACCAACTCACACCAACTAAAGTCTAAAGCCAAAGCAAGCCACCAAAGCTTCTTTTGACTCTAAAACCCTAATCTTTACCCAAGTGCTCAAGGGGACATGCAGCCCCTCCTCTCCTTTTATAGCCCATGGCTAACGGGTCTCCGCCCTGTTATGCCAGCTAAATCCAACGGAGCCCGCTCCCGCCTGTGCAGCCTTGCGAATTTCCCGATTCGCCCCTCCTGCACCTTCCGGGAACACTACAAGAAACATGGCCTTCTATGATGAATATGTGATGACAATGGAACAATCCGTCATTAAATGCTTCCGTTTATGACGTTTTTCATTAGCCGGTCCTACTTAATGACAGAAATATATTATTCGTCATAAAGTCCAATCCAAAATCGTCATTAACTAGTTAAGCATAATGTTTGTGACAAATTTATATGACAATATATTGCTTTGTCATAGTTATTTAGTGAATAAAAAACAAATCTTATATATTCCACGATAGCATCCACGTGCCCACTTGCCCAGTAAACCGTACCGGCTACATCGTCAAACGTTGCAGTGTGGGGCCCACATGTCGTCAAGTGTTGAAAATATGAAAAAGAAAAACAAAATTAGCCCACTTGCTGACATACATCATATTTATACATATTTATCCGTCATTTTACCCCATTATTTTTCGCATTTCGGGACCAATTATCATCATTTATACGCTTTTCTATATTTAATTGCTCAATTTGGACCATTTTACATTTTTCTGTATTTTTCTGCAGGCCGGCGCGATCGAGGTGCATAAATGACAAATTTTGCATTCTAGGGCTGCTCCGTACAGATGTACGCGTCAACACGATTGCGTAGGATCTTTTCGCGATGAAATCGGAGCTCTGGAGGTCTAAAACAAAAGAAAGTTTCATTGGGGAAGGACTGGACTGTATTTTCTTAAAATCCTGAGGGCCAAATCACAAATGGCCGAATTCCCCACTATCCTCCTAAACCCCAGCCGCCGCTGCCTGCAATGGACTGAGCCCGGCTTTCCTCTTCTGTCTCCTCCTTGCCTTCTTCTCTTTCCCCGGTTCTTCTCCATCTCCGGCCGCCGGCGAGGCCGGGCCGACTCACCGGCGCGCCATCCCCTCACCACCGCTCCTCACCGCCCTCTGCTCACAGCGCCGCCGCCTTGCACACCTCCGGTCGCCGCCGCCGCTCCTCCTTCTCAACCCGCAGTGCCGCCGCTCCTTCCTACCTCCTCCCACCCTTCCTCTTCCTCTCCTCCGCAGCACCAGTGCGCCGCCGCCTTAGCTCCTCAACCACTCGCCGCATCTACTCCACCGAGACCGGGCGTCGCCACTCACCAGCTCCGGCCGCCTCCCTTCTTCTCCGCATCCGGCGCGCCACCATCCCCAGATCCACCGGCCGCCGCTCTTCATCTCTTCCACTCCCGGCCACCTTTCCTTCTCCTCTGTAGCCACCGGTCTTCCCAAATCTTCCCCGTCCGAAGCCCTTCTCCGCCGCCTCCCTTCTTTGCTCTCCCTGCCGCGCCACCATCACACGGCCGCCCCCCTCTATTCGACTTCCTCTCTCGGCCCCCCTTCTCCGCATCCACTGCCGCTCCTCCGCGCTCACGCTCCTCCTCCCGTGCGCCACCACCTTCTCCTCTTCCTTTGCCCCCTTGCTTTTCCTCCCCTTTTCTTCTGCTCCGGCGCCGGCGAGGGCTGCATCGACTTCTCCACTGCCGCCGCCTTCACCGCCATCCTCTGCTCTCCCTCCGCATCCGACCGCAGCGATCTCCGCCAACCTCGACGACCCCAACCTCAGCTTCCTCTTCACCGACACCGACGGCGACGACTTCCTCCTCCTCAACTTCATCTACTCCACGGCCTCCTCTTTTACGTCCCCGACGCTGCTAATCTGCTGCTGGTTCTACAACTCCTACGGCTTCATTAACATCTCGGTGGATTCCTTCTCCTTAATCTTCTGTTTTCAGTTACTATTACTGATACTATGTCACTGTTAATTGTTCAATACTATATGAACTGTGCTTGTTATTCTGAGGATTATGATCTGTGATATGTGATGCAGAATTGTTGTGGTGTATGTCTGTGTTCAGTGTATTTGTGATCAGTGATGTGTAGGCTCTGTCTGTGCTTGTCCTGTTGTCGGTGTTAGTATATGTGTTTGTTTGAGTTGTGCGGATTAGCTAGCCGGCGATCGTTTCCTCCCCTTTGCTATCTCGACCCACCTAGTGCTTCTAGATCTTCCCTTATGCTTCTCGATCTCCCTCTTTTCTTCTATCTCGTGGTCGGTCGGTAGTTAAGTCGTGCGTACGTTTGTAGTTCTGTGTTTAGTGTTGTTCCGCCGTCGTCAGTGTCGTTAGTACGTTGTTTGTGTAGTTAGTTGTTGTGTTGTTCGTTCGGTCGTACGACGTTGCCGAGTTGGGCTTTTGTGCATGATCGAGTCCCTTTGCCTTGCGCTGTGTTTTTTTCCTTTTCTTTTCTATCTGACCGAACTCCCCTAGAACCCTTTAGCTGCAGCCACCTCTTAATACCCGTAATAAAATTTTCCTACGTGGACAAAGCTGTAGAACCTTAAATTCTTTTTTTTTACACTAAGATCACCTTCATAGACCCTGTATTTTGAGAGATATGATCGTTAAAAAATGACTGTTTTTCTAGGTTGAGAATCTGGACAGTTTCAGATCAAACATGTTTTTGGCCATCTTAATGGAATGATTGCAGCTTTATATCTGAACAAAAGTTGTAGTGTTTTTCTTCATCTTTCCAGATTCAATTATTAATCATTGACCTGTATTGGAAAAGAATGTTTTTATAAATCCATTAAGTTGATGTTTTTATAGCACTATAATAATTTGCTACTTGTTGTCCTATTTCCATATGCGACAGATGGACAGGAGTTGGATCAACTGTAGACTATTTAGCAAGTCGCATCTGGAAGGGGTCAGCGAGTTCATGGATTTTGTTTCAAAGAGATTTGATAAGGATGAAGAGATACTTTGCCCATGCCGTAAGTGTTTGAATCAGATTTATGGTCATCAAGGAAAGGTGGAGGATCACTTATATATTCATGGCATGGCTAGCACATATACTAGATGGATAAATCATGGAGAAGCAATGGAGATTGGAACTAAGGAAAATGCAGACCATCTAGATGAACATATTGGTTTCAATGAGGATGTTGGTATGGATGAGGACGAAGAAGATGGCACCGATGATAGAATTCCTGACATGGTAGAGGAGTTGTATATGGCTGAAGAGGAAGGTATAGCGAAAAAATCTTTATTTGGAGATCTATTAGAAGAGATGAAGAAGGAACTTTACCCTGGTGCAGCTCATACAAGATTTTCTTTTGTGGTGAAGTTACTTCATATCAAGTCATTTTATCGAATCAGCAATGTTGCATTCACTGCATTATTGAAGTTGTTATCATTCGCATTCCCAGATTCCTCTATTCCTGCATCTTACCAGGAAGCAAAGCAACTTATTCGTGCATTGGGACTTGGATATGATTCAATTCATGTGTGCCCAAATAATTGTGTTTTGTTTCGGAAAAAATTAGTAAAAGAGAATGTATGTCCAGTTTGTGGTGCATCAAGATGGAAAAATACAGATAGAATGAAGAAGATTCCTCAAAAAGTGTTGCGGCATTTTCCATTAATTCCAAGGTTGAAGAGGATGTTTACTTCCAAAAAAATAGCAGAGGAGGCACAATGGCACCAGCTGAAGAGGAAACCAGTGGAGAATGAGCTCAGTCATCCAGCTGATGGTGAGGCATGGAAAGAATTTGATAGAGAGTATGAGTGGTTTGCAAAAGATGCAAGGAATATTAGACTTGGCCTTGCTACGGATGGTTTCAATCCGTTTGGCAAAATGAGCTCTTCATACAGCATGTGGCCTGTTTTTCTTGTCCCTTATAATTTTCCTCCATGGGATTGTATGGAGCAATCCAACTTCATGATGGGCCTACTTATCCCTGGTCCGGAATGCCCAGGAAAGGATTTTGATGTTTTTTTGGAGCCACTTATTGAGGAGTTGCTAGAGCTTTGGAAAGGTATCCTTACTTTTGATGCACTCAGTGGAAAGAAGTTTAATCTACATGCTGCGATTATATGGTGCATTCATGATTATCCAGCTTTGAGCACATTGTCAGGTAGAGTCACAAGAGGTTATTATGCTTGTGTGCGATGTGACAAAAATCCTTGTTCCAGAAGAATAAGGAATAAGATATGTTATATTGGCCATCGACGATTCCTTGCAAAGGACCATCCCTGGAGGAAAAAGAGAAATTTTGATGGTAAGGCTGAAAATCGTGACAAGCCAGAGGAATTTAGTGTAGATGAGCTGATGGAGCAACTGGAGAGGGTCAAGGATGTTAGACCAGGAAAGCATCCTGAGAGCAAAAAGAGAAAGTGGGAAGCAGAAGGTCAATGTTGGAAGCGAAGGTCATGTTTGTGGGATTTGCCGTATTGGTCAAGTTTGAAGCTTCGACATAATCTTGATGTTATGCACATCGAAAAAAATATATGTGAGTACATTCTTGCTACATTTCTCGGTATCGTTGGGAAGACAAAGGACACTATAAATGGTAGACTTGATTTGGAAGACATGGGCATAAGGAAAAATTTACACTTGAAGCGTGATGGAAATTCGTATAGTGTTCCGCATGCCCCCTACACAATGACAAAAACTCAAAAAATTGCCTTTTGCGATTTTTTGAGAAGTGTAAAATTCCCTGATGGATATGCTTCTAACTTAGCAACATGTGTTACTGCTGATGGATGCAACCTCCAAGGATTGAAAACTCATGATTGTCATATCCTACTCCAGAGGATTTTACCTGCTGCCATTAGAGGAATCATGCATAAGGACATATATGAAGCACTTGCTGAATTAGGCAACTTCTTTCAGCAATTATGTGCAAGAACTTTGAAGTTGGATGTTTTGCAAAGAATGAAATCTGAAATCCCAATTATTCTCTGCAAACTTGAGATAATATTTCCTCCTTCTTTCTTTGATGTCATGCTACACTTGATTGTTCATTTACCTGATGAGGCAATTTTTAGAGGGCCGGTACAGTATGGATGGATGTACCCAGTAGAAAGAAGGTTGTATACATTGAAACGTTTTGTGAGGAACTTGGCAAGACCTGAAGGGTCCATTGCAGAATCATATGTTGCCGCTGAGTGCTTGACCATTTGCTCAAGGTACTTTGATGATGTTAATACACGACACAATCGCGAGGGCAGGAACAGGGAGCGTGTTGATTTGAGAAAAGGTGATATATCTGTTTTCCAGCATGGAGTTGATACACTTGGAGCCCCGAAGGTTACATATGTTGAACATGATTATGATAAAATGGTCTGGTTTGTGCTAAACAATTGTCCAGAGGTTGAGCCATACATGGAGTAAGTCATCCCATATGAACTTTTAAATTTATATTATGTAACCCACTAATTATTATCGCTCATGTTCTAATTAACTATGGTCTGCAGGATATGCAAGAAAGAGTTAGAGACTGAAGGATATCCTGATGTCGAGAGAGCCCTCGAGAAGGAATTTTCCTCTTGGTTTAAGAATTATGTGAGTTTATTTCATATTGCCCCTACCAATGTTGCCTATATTGCTAATTCACTTATGCATTGTATTTTACTTGTACAGATTGCAAGACTACGTCACATGGAAGGAGAAGACATTAATGTTGACCTATATGCATTGTCATGTGAACCGGATCTCCGAGTTCGAATTTTTTCAGCATGTCTTGTTGATGGTGTCCGATTCCACACATTTGACCGCGAAAAAAATAGAAAAACTCAGAATAGTGGAGTCATGACTGAGGGTACACATAATAGTGAAAATATTGATTTTTATGGTTGTTTGAATGAAATAATTGAGCTGCGGTATAACTCGGATTCGAGTGAGAGCCGGACAGTGGTTCTATTTCGATGTGATTGGTTTGACACACATGGCAAGCGAGTTAGAATGAAAGATGATGGATTTTTCAGAAGCATCAACCATAGCAGTTGTTGGTACAAGGATGATCCTTTTATTTTAGCAACGCAGGCAACAAAAGTATTTTACTTGGAAGACACCAAGCATAGAGACAGTTGGAGAATTGTCCAAAAATTTACACATAGACATTTGTGGAGTGTGTCTGAAAATGACAATGTTGAAAGACCCAATGGTGTGGGATTGTCATACCAAGATGATGAATGTGACGATTTTCATGTCCAAATAAATGAAGGAAATCTGGAGAATGAACATCCGGCTCTGGCCGATGAAGATTCTCTTCAAGTTGATGCAAGCGCAGTTGATAAGCTTCGTAGTCAAAGGGTAGATGAAGTGCAAGAAAGCGAGTCAAGTGATGATGAAGATGAAACTAGATGGCAATATATCAGTGATAATGAAGGTCCAACACTCCCTAGCAATGATGATGATGATAGCGATATAGAGTAGCTCTGAGCATATTTGGCAGTAGTTTGGCAATAACCTCTTTTCTCATGTAAGATATTGCATTTCATTAGGTTTATTATTGTTACAGATTGCAGTTCGGTAGCTCATATTGCTAATGTCAGTTATTATAATATATGGATCTTGCTTTTTAACTGTGTTAAACAACTATCTCTGATGACAACTATTTCTGACTTTTACAGGAGTTGAAGATGTATGATTTTGGTGGTTCTTCATTTCTTCCTCAAGACATAGCCGCTGTCTGTTACCCTTACAGGCCTTGCTTTTCTCTACCACTATAAAACCACCAGTTGTAAACTTTTCTACAGCTACCCCAACAAATGTCCCCCGCAGTCAAGGCCTCTCCTAGATGCACCAACTAACTGTTCCCAGAACCAACGAACCTTAGAAACGAAGGGACGATATCCACTGTAGTGCTCATCTGATTGAGGAAGATTTATTTATTTATTTTGGTTGTGGTCGGTTTGTGATCCATGTTGACCCCTTCTCTCTCAATATTCTTCCTTTCAGGTATGTCCCAGCAGTTATATATGGCTTTAATGAATACACTAAAATGCATACTGTGAGTTTGTCAACAGATGACTTCATTTTTCAATCATTAAATGATATGATTTCTGATGAGTAATTTAATATTTCTTTGTATTGGTACAGTTGATGTTTGATGTAGATATTACTGAAGAATTTGACCTGAGAGAGGAAGATTGGGACTTCTTTGTATTTGGACACAGGTGGAAGGCTTATCCAGAATTAAGAATCTGGGATTTAGTGACGTCACAACATATTGAAAGGAGTATTCAACGTCTTCAAAACTTGTTTTCATTGTATACTGACGATTACGTGGAACACTGCAAAAAAATTCACAAGGAGGGGTATGTTTTCTAAGATTACTCGACATAAAAGCTCTGGAAGCTTGTGGTTTCTAGACAGGGACATGTAAAGATTTATTTTATAGTATTCTTGGAAACTCTGTTCCTCTTGCATATATGAAATATTTCAAGATAATTTTGGTTGTCAAAATTCAACTGATTTTATGCTTTATTTGAATTGTGTATGACAGAAAGTGGGAAGTCCCTATGGTTTGGAGAGTTGGGCATGATGTTACTCACTTTAAGAAGGATGCAGAGTTAATGCTCAGGAAGATCATGAACATGTGGATGCATCATATGTGATGGATCAATCTAAAGTTAGTGAGAGCTTTTTGCTCATGAAGTTCTACTGTTTATCATCTGGAGTTGCAAAGCATTTGCTGACCGCTACAGATGGGTCAGAAATTGATATCCCCTTCGAACTGACAGAAGAAGAAGTGACCAGCTGTAAGTTTGTAAAATAACTGATAAAAAAATTAATTTGCGTGAATGGTCATCTGATGGAGGAGATGTGCATTGCTTAGTTCCAGAACTTTTAGAAAACTCAACAACCACTTCTCAAAGTTTACTTTTTGGACAAATGTCATGTGTGGTTATAAATACTTGATTGATTATACTGATTAACCCAAAGCATTTCAGTAGTTAGATCAATAAGAGTGTCTGAATGTCCAAGCATAGTTGTTCATTGATTGATTATGGTATGGCTTAATGTTTTTCTTCCATCAAAATACTAGCATGTCTATCAGATATGTCAGCACCTTAAATGTTTTACATGTTTTATGTCTAACTGCTTCATATTAACTTCCCTGTACATGTTTACTTAAATACCCTGAAGTTATTTACTGAAGTTTGATTCTGTAGGACGAGCAATCAACCACATATACTGTGGATGACACACTTCTGTCTTCAGGGAAAGTTCCAAATATTGATTCTTTCATATGCTGGGATCGACTTAATTGCAGAAGCAGTGGAAATTGGTTCCCAAACTGGTGTTCATTGGGCAACTGATACTGATTCCATGTTGACATGTTGTAGCTGGTTACCAGCAGTAACCTGTTCACTGTTCAGAACTGGCAAAGTTTTTATAGAACCCGATGCTGAAGGCTGGCATTGGCAATGCTTGACCTCTGTAATTTCCTCGCAAGAAACTTGTTCACTTCACTTTTCTGAACTCCTTTCTCTTCTAGAATTCACATAATATATTCCACCCTTGTAATATATTCACATAATATAGCAACCCGTCTGTGTGTTGTACATGCCCTAATTTGCCAACCATACATTACTACATTCCTTTTAGCGCTGTTGGAAAATAGCATCAGCATCATGTCCATTCTTTATGAGATTCTTCCCTTTTCACACATGATGCATCCACGATTATTTTTTCCGCTCCAGCATTGGAATCTCGATCCAGGGAGGAGAGAGTTCGCCCCCTTTTTTCCCCCAGTTCTCCGCGCTGCACCCACCATTGTTTGGTCCTTTTTCCGTAGAAGGATAGGGGTACCCTTTCTTTTCCTACTTACCATGGTCTTACCGAGTAGTACGTAAATGCTACGGGATTAAAACACCACGGCGACGCAGTAAGTACGTGTCCGCTTCCGCAGTGGCTAATAATGGTATTCTCCGAGGGAGAGGCAGAGGGAGCACAGACCTCACATGGCGTGTCCCGGAGAAGGGCCCAGCCCTTGCTTGGCAGTTGGCACATAGCACATTGTACTAGCGGGCAGCCACGCAGTGAGTGAATTTTTTTATTATAGATTATGATTTTTATTTGAAATTTTAAATTCTAACCGTTCACGATAAAAAAAAACAAATAGATACTTGTGTATAATTTTAATCGATATGAATAAAATCAGGACAGTGTATGCTATAATTAACTTATAAATCTATCTTAAAAAATATTCTATTTAAAAACTACTTGCCGTACAAAACCGATCAAGAAACATAAAAAAACCCACCATCCTTGAGAGAGTTCGCGTCATGTGAAGTGAAGGCATGCAAAGAACCCACACCATCCTTGTCTCCTTGAGAGAGTTCGTGTCAAGTGAAGGCAGGCAGGCTCAATCCAATCCGGAGCCCCCGCTCCATAACCGCGCTGCTAATGCGGCCGTAGTCGTCGTCCTCCTCCCCCACTGTTTTTCCCTCGAGGACCAGACCGCTCTAGAAATTCACGGTGATCTGTTCGTGTCCTCCGCAGCCCAACCTACCGCCGTACTTTTGTAGATATTTCTTCCTGTGACCTGGTTTTCGTTGTTGCTGTCACAACAGTCGCTGGTGGATATATGAGAGGTACTGATTCTCAACCCAATTGGACCTTGGGATGATGCATGCAAACTAGCACCAAGTTGTCGCGTTGTCACAACAGTCGTGTTGTCTTCGCCGGCGACCTCCTCAGGGGCCCAGCCGCCGCAAGCCCGTCGTCCAGATCCAGATGCTGTTGTAATATTTGCGGTATTATAAGCAAAGACATAAATATAATTCCAATATAATCATATAAGCACATCAAAGACATCAATTCATATATAAATGACATAACATGTATGGAACCATATGAATTGAATATATCATTCAAAGTATACCATGTATTCACTAAGGGTGCGTTTGGTTCTAGGGATAACAGGGGATGGGACGGGGTGATCCCAGATTTGGACCTATTTGGATTGGAGTCAGCAGAGACATAGTCCATCCCCTTTGGGGAATATCCCGGGAATATTCCCCTAAATCGAGGATGCCCCTGTCCCTCAAAAACGAGGGGATGGGCTCGTCCCTCTTCCTCGCCTCTTAAAAACAAGAGGATGACAAAAGGGCCCCACACGTTGGATGACTCATCCCATATTTTGATGTCCCAGAACCAAACAAAAAACGGGGACGGTCCTATCCCTTACAACCAAACAAAGAACGAGGACGGTCCCGTCCTTAAAAACAGAGATGGAGCCATTCTATCCCTATTGCCCCAGAACCAAACACACCCTAATAGAAGCAATAACTTTCTAAACATGAATATGTATGTCAATGTAAAAGGCATTTACCAATTAAGACTAGCAACAAGCTCAAGTTTAATTGATTATTTATGCTCTCAAATGTAGGGTTGCACAAGATTATTCTTGGCCGTCCCGAGTCTTACGCGCCACCACCGCAACTCACAAACCGGATCTGGGGACCGAGTCTTGCGGGAAGAAGAGGAGCGCCGAACCCAACGGGAGAGAGGGGGATGCGCGAGTCGCACAGGAGGAGGGAAATGGGAAATTCCCTTTTTGCCCTTGGTTATACAACAGATGCAGCCGTCCAGATCAAGGTGTTATGTCCCGGATATCCGATCCGTTTTCACCCCTAGTTATGTCCCGGATATCCGGTTTCATATTATCCGGATTATCCGTATCCGTATTCGACGGATACTAGGCTTACTGTATTCGTATCCGTATCCGGTAAAAAAATCTGTATCCGTATCCGATTCGAGAACTATCTGAAAAAAATCTGATCCAACACAATCCGTATTCGTATCCGTCTGGATCCGACGGAAAATATCCGATCCGTTTTCACCCCTACTCGGAATGTGGCGACACTGAGAGCAAATCTCGCGCACGGTGCTGCTATTGGACGAGTGACTGTCGACATACCCCTCCGAAGATGGGTCTTAATCGGAAGCGTCCACCAACGATGATATGTTAAGGAATCTTTTTCTCTCTCAATGTTACATATATATATTCGCGGTGTTTTAAATATATTAATATTGTGTATGTGCATCATGAATTGGTAGTAGAACATTAACTATCTTTTATACAACATATGCATTATATAGCATTTATACACATGTTATCCACTATTTAAATATTTTTAATACAGTTATTATATACCGGGTAGATTAGATAAATAAGAATGGGCGCTAATTTGATGCAAAATTTTTATCTGCCGCCCGCGCATTACCACGTCGCCCTTATACAGCCGAGTATCACCTAGCAATCCCATCCCCACGTTCAGCCTGGGAGATAACAGGGCGGTGAGGTGGGAGATAGGACCTAGCGATCCCCTTTTTCGGCGACGGTTCCTGCCTCCGCGGCCTCACCTTCCCTCTGCCCCCTCTCCCGCCGCCTCACCCCCTGATCCCAAGACCACAGCATCACCTCCCCTGTGCCCCAGGACAGCCGCATCGCCTCCCCTTCGCCCCAAGACCGTCGGCCGCCGCCAACGTGCCCGTCGTCGATCTGCACCTCACCCCCTTCCAAGACCAACATGCCTCCTGGGAGGAAGGCACCACCGAAGACAACGAAGCCCCTTGGTAATTTCATATGAATCCTTCCTCATGGTAGAGCGGGATCTGCAGTTTCGGGTAACAATTACGGTGGTGGCGAGGATCTGCAGTTTCGGGTAGCAATTACGGTGGTGGTGAGGGTGGAAGGCAGTTAGGGCATGGGGGCAGGGCGACGGAGGGCGGCTACCAGGAGGCTGCGGTCTTTTAGGGATCTGCTTGTTCTTATGCTTTTCTCGTTTATACGCTTGGCTGTGTGGGAAAATGTTGCAGCAGTACATGAACAGCTTAAGCTTCCGATCCCATCTTGCCTATGGATGTCTGGTTGGAGCCTACGTTGATTTGGATGTTAGGTTACATTACTTGTAGACCTAAGTTTTTATGGCATAATGCATATATCTGATTCATCGGTGTAATGGCAGTAGCTCATGCCGTTGGCTTCCTTGTTTTTTTTAAGTAATGTCAGTAGCTAATGGTGTCAACTTCCTTGTTTTGTTGTGCAATGAGAGTAGCACATATTTCTTGTTAATCAGGAACATTTATCCTAGCAACTGTTTAAATGAATGTACAGAAGCACCATTATGTGAATATGAGAAGATAAGGGCTGAAAATATGATGAGGAACAATCAATTGTTGCAAAGACTTGGGGTCAATGCACTAGCTTCAATGGTTAACAATACAAGAGCAAGGAGCAAGGATGATAGTTATGAACAATCAGGATCCCTGTATAATCCTCAGGACAATGAGGGATCTGACCAAGATGAAGTCAGCAAGGTACCAAGCATTGTTCTTGCTAATTACCTATGGTTCTGCAATTTCATTAATTTGTAGCTAATTTTTCTTCTTTGCTACCAAACGAGGCTTCTTAGGCTGCTGAGGACGTATGTAACAAGAGTTCCCATGATAAAAGGAACTTCTCTGCTAGAGAATCAAGCATATCAAAGAGAGTGGTGGCACCTCAGCAACAGGAGGAAAATACTAGAGTTACTAGGCAAAGAACTGCTGTCGCACACGATGCATTGGTATCTACTACTACTAGCCAGAATGAGGAGCAGATCAACGTTAATGATGAAGGCAAGTGATTATCATATTTGGTCTCCATATCAAATGTTGCTTATGATATTAACTAGATCTATGCCTGTGTATTGCAACGGGAGCAAAAAAAATCAACAAGGATCATACTAGTGATGATCCACTAAAGTAGCAAATATCATATTGCTGGTAACCCACTGAATTAGAAGATATTATTTAGCAGATATTATTGGTGACACATAGGACTGAACAGCTGAATCCTCGGAACCATAATGACTCACATGGCAGTAAAATTTAGTGTTTTTTGCCTGTCTGTTCATTTCAGAACTCAAGAACTGGTCCTCTTAAACCAAGTACTCAGTGAATGTCTACAATCTATTTACTAACATAGATACATATTATAGCATAATCTTGAAACTATATTAAATTAGACACTTGGTCCATAGGTATATATTTACATAGATTCAACAAAACAATGCCAAAATGCATGCAATGGTATCTACATGAAAAATGATAGCTTGACCTTGGTAGACTTCAATTTCTTAAAGCTTATTTTTCAGTTATCTCATTCCTGGTACCACTATATTAGGTTACAAAAGTTCAGAAGATTTTCCTTTGTCTGCACAGGTTGGAAAATTAACTGAAACTCACAATAATCACATGGAAAAAACAGCAATTTAATAACAGATCATCTACAGAAAAAGAAAGACTAAGGGAGAGCAAAACATCTACAGAAAAAGAAAGATTACTGTCAGCCTTTTTTTATGAAGTTTGAGTTGAATGCAGACCATATTTTATTTCTTGAACCTTGAAGCTTTTGTGTGTCCTTGGTCAGTCTGATGCTATATGTAAGAGCCATTCTGAAACAATGTTGATATATATCATCTGATCCTACTCCATTAAGGCATGGATCGCCTTCCCAAACCTTTGCTCAAGTTGCTGCGAATTGAGTGAGGCTTTTCTGTGATATTGGCTTGTCAACTCTGTCTCATAATCCTGGTAGCACAATTTGTGTCTTCCAAAGTACTGCAGTACTAGTGAATGTTCTTACTTTTAGTTTGTTTCATGTTTTTTTCTCTGTAAACTCCATGTTAGAAAATATATAATGTAGAAGAAAAGGCAGGCCACACCAATGTTGACTTGCATATCTCCTTCGTTCAAAATTTTAAGGCCAGGCAGAGCTTTTCAAATCTGTTGACCATTGAATGATACATCTTAATATTCTAGACAGAAAGAGTGAAGTATTTCACCTGAAGTCAGTATGAAATTATTAACGGTTGCTTACGTAGTTGATTTAGCTGATCATGCTATTACAATTTGGCTCATACTATATTGACTTTTGTAGAGAGGTTGTTTTCAGCTTGCAAAACTCTGTTTTAAGTTATTACAACAAAGTATAAACTAGGCATTGACATGGAGATGTATATCCATGATCAATGTTTACCTTGATGCTGAATTGGCTGATCATAATCTGATCCTACTCCTATTTGTGAGTAGTCAATATGTGTTTGCATGAGAGGTACTGATTCTCAACCCGATTGGCACCTTGGGATGATGCATGCAAACTAGCACCAAGTGCTTCTGATGATCTTGTTATTTCTAGAGTTATTTCAAAATGTAAGCACATATATGGCACTTGCACTCAGCACTGAGAACCATATGTAGATAATTTTCATTCCAGAGACACAAACAAGTTAAATTTCAGCCGGACGCATACAGATAATATCCATTCCAAGAACGACAAGTCTTATACAGCTGCCTAAAAGACAGTAACTACACACCACACAACTTAATAAGTAACTGCTTGCTATATATCAGCCAGACATACAAGTTATTCATACACTATAGTACTCAAACACTTATACTATATAAAGCTAGCTACCATAAGCAGGTCACCATACATTTCCATAGCTGCATGCATCAACATATACATCACTTCTTATCAATCTTATTGGTAAGGATGTCCACTTTCTTAGTAAGGCTGTTCAACATCTCGTATAAGGCCTACAGCTTGTCATCTAGTTTGTCTTCCATGGCATACTTATTTTGCTTCTTGTTACTGCCAGCAAGGATTCGATGAGCTTGTCATCTAGTTTGTGTTCCATGAGCTCACTTGGTGCACCAAGGTAGATGCAGTCAAAATTAGAGTACTACTATGATTACATTGCTTTACTGAATCATTCAGATATACTACTATGGTTGGATTGCTTTCCTTTTAGAATTAGAGTACTTGAATTGTATTACATAGGGTAGTATTGGTACTTAGATAGTACACAAAATTTAATATTTGACACTAAATCTGCAAATGAAATTTTAATAGGTCCATTAACAGCAAATACACAAGAAGTGCCGAGAGGAATCAGTATGGGCAAAGAATTGGATTCGTTAAGCAGAGGATTAGGCACTAAGATTGAAATCAACATTACTGAAGGTAATAGAAGGCCACAGGCACCAATACAAGCTGCAAAGCTTGCTTCAGAGGGTGGGATCATACTCAGGCAACATATACCTATCTTTCCACATTGGAAGGAGTACAAGAAGCATGATCATCAAATTACAAACTACATTGGCAAACTTGGTGTAAGTCTATCTATTTGACTTGTCCAATCAAAGGTTATGGTGTCTTTTGCATGTTCAAATCTGATGTGTATGCTCTTTACTAGGGACATTTTACCATGGACACCGATAGTAATGCTGTAAAAGATGCATGTGTTGATATGATGAAGGGTGGACAACGACAAATGAGGTATAGGCTGAAAAAGAAGTACTTTGATGGGGTTCCGGCAAATCAAGTGAGGACAACGTCGCCTTTGAAGTGTATGACGGATGATCAATGGAGAGCATTGGTGGACATGTGGTCAAGCTCAAAGCACAAGGTACGTCACATATGTACTAGCTTGATATTCACAGTTAAGCTCTGCTAGCTCTTAGATAGATTTTCAGACACAGTAGTGGTTTGGAAGTTGCATATCAAAAGTGTTTCACCTGGCCAGCCTCTGTATTGATTGCTGTTTGTGTCTCCCTATCTAGTAGCCATGTTGTAAACAAAAGTGTCTCATCTGAATCCTGGTAACTTTAGGTTGATAAATTGTATGCATGTATCTATAAATATAGCCACGTTGTACTGCTGTTTTAAGTCTATAAAAAATAACACATGATGAGAACTTGGTAGGGCTAGAATTTTAAGTCCATAAATTTTGCACCAAAGATGAAGGTGATCAGGGGAATAGAAGTTCCTTCCCGCAGGCAGCTAAATTTTGAATCTGGTGACTACCCAGTTAAAAGGTTAAGTTATGAATTTGATGATTCTGAGGAGGAAGAGGATCTATTTCTGCAAAGGATCTGCAAGATGTTTCTTGATATGATTATCTCAAATCAAGCACAGGAGGCAACTGGAAAGGATCTGAGAGATGCAAGTCCACCTGAAAGCTGTAAAACCCCTGTTTCAAAGCCTCTAATTATCGGCATTGCAGACACCTGCCCAGACGCTTCTTTGAGGCCATCTCTTAAAGTGGTAAAGCTCAGCCCAAGCATTTGTCGAAAGCTTGACTTTGGTTCAGTCAGTCCAAAATCTTTCTTTGTTCAAGGAAATAAGGAATGAGCCTGTTCCTCTTGTTTGACGAGTACTGAGCTGTGTATTTTTGGAGCTGAATAATGCATCCTGAAGATCTCTGGCTTTGGAACATGGTTTTGGTGCTGTTGTTGGCTGCCTATCTCGCAACAGTATGTCTTAGTTATCTATGCAAATATGGAAACTTTGCTAACTCTGAACCTGTAGGACTATTAGTGATGTTAAAGAAGTAGCAAGCAGCTGAAGTTATACATGTAAGCTATGTTAGTTTTGCTTTTAGCTAGCCTAGTCTTACTGCCCAAAATACCCTTATATGTGCTCTGTGGTCTCTGACCTAGTGTTTTGTACATCTTAGAAATAGTTGTGCTGTCTGCTTGAACTATTGCAGTTAATTCAGTTTCGTCTTTGTTACTTGTCTGGTTCCTTTAAATCCTTAATTTCTGGAGTGATATCGGATTCTTTTGTTCATCACTGAAAATTGAGAAATGGCCTTGCTTGAATGATAGAATCATGTCATGGAAAAAGCGAGTGTGACTCAATTCTTGATTGATAACGCGTGACTAGTGCATACGAAGTGTGTGTCATCTTGAAGTAAGAGATTTGCGATTGTTGAAATGTTGCAGTGGCAAATTTGTGCACGATTAGTTTGATCTGACTGGTGTGAATTCTTTAAGTCCATAAATTGTGTACCCTGCATGGCCATAAACTGCAAGTGTAAGTTGAAGATGATGTAGATTACAAAACAAAAAAGCTATTTTTGGTATAGCATAGTCTGTCTTTTATGTCTCTCATTAATTGTTCAAGATTTCTTTGGAAGCACCTATCAAAAATCAATCTCATCATTTTGTATTCTTTTTTTAGTATACTGTTTGTATTACTCTTCTCTTATACAATTATGCAATCTTCAGGACAAATGCATCAAAAACCAACTGAACCGTGAGAAAGTCCAGTTCCAGCAGCGGACGGGTTCTCGTTGTTACCTTGCACATGCTTATGTCGCGGTAAGAACACCAGCAATGCAACAAAATTGCTTAGTCTTGACGTATGCATATTGGTTGCTATTCAGCCTTGTAGCAACCTAATAATTTTTGTCCAGTAGTGCTAAACTGATCTATCATAAATTACATATAATGTTTGTTGTTGTCTCCTCCGAATCACAATAATAAGCTGCTCTGCTCGATCTTTTTTCAGCATATAATGGAATTTATGTACTTGCTATAACCAATTGATCATGTGCCAATGAACAATACATGTTTAAAACTATTAAATGTGCTTGCATATATATGTCGAGGTTGTTCTGTTATTTGATACTACTTCATTGCCCATGCTTATGTTTTCCATTACAGACTACATTGCATTAATGGTAGCTCCATGATCTTATTTTAACCATTCGAGTCTATATGCACAGTAATTGACATCTAACATGATTACTCATCATATATGTTTCAATCTAACACTTTCAAACTGATTTCACATGTTTCAGAAGAAAGAAAAATATAAGGATACAGAACCCACTGCAATTGATCTCTTCAAGGACACACATTGCAGCAAGAAAATTGGTTTTAGTGAACCTGTGAAGAATGCTATCGTAAGTATTTGATTTCTCTTTTATTGCCTCTTAGACATGAATATATTGGAAACTGCCCCCATAGTACAATATGAAAGACTAATTTAATTGTATATGATGCTAGGCTGCTATGGAAGCTATTGTGGCTGAACCAGTTGAAGAAGGACAGCAGCCAAAGTCTTCTACTGAAGTGGTTACCAAAGTTTTGCCAAAGTCAAGTTTCCTTCGAAATATGGGTCTGCAGTCTGCCACCAAGACAAGTGAAAGAGGTGCTGTTAGTGCACAGGTGCAAGATCTCCAGGCTCAACTAGAGACGGAGAAGCAAGAATCTGCAGGACTTCGGGAAGAGGTTGGTATCTTGAAGGCGCAGGCAAAAGAATATGCACAAGAGATTGATAGTGTGAAGAAGGCACAATATGATACTCAACAGCTGGTTCGTCAACTACTTAACTTTAATCAGAGTCAGGTGACGCCTCCTTGAAATTCCAGGGCCTGCTTGTGAGCATGAGCACATACAAGTTTATGCTGTATCCATCACTTTTCTTATGATGTTAGAGCTGTTCTGGTTAGTTGCTTTAAAGTTAGGTGACTTTACTATTTTATTTTTGTAATTGGAGTTTTGGTTGAACTTGTACTGTTTCGTACTTGTGCTATTTGGTGAACTTATACTATGGTCTGATGGGTCTAGTTTGGTTAAACTATGTTGCTGGTTCCAAATTTATGGTTGATGTATGAACTCTCATCTTTGTATGTATGCAATGAATTGATAAAATGTATTGTTTATTGCAGCAATTTTCAAATAGGTACGGTGAAACAGTTCTGGCTGCTAAAGCCCAAATAATAAGGCCCATGAATTTATCCACGAATCAAAAAGCTAAATGGGTTTTAAATGGGCAAAAATTAGGCCTGAAGCCTATTTAAGAACAGGCTAAATTTTAGTCTAAACTAAATTTAAATGGGCCAAGCCCAATAATCTATGACGATGAAATTTGTCACGATATTCTTTACACGTCACTTGCCACGTCATCTGCCATGTCAACTTCGCCACATCAGCGTCCATGTGGCAGCTCCCTAGGCAACGGTCCGTGACGTTTTTCATGACAATCTGGAGTGTCATAGTTGATTGTGACGAAAATGTACCGTCACGAAAACTATGACATTTTGTGTTGTTTCGTCATGGAAGGTGTTTAGAGACGCACCTTCTGTGACAGTAGCCTTTTCGTCACTGAGTCGTCACAAATTGGGTACAGTGACAAAAAAACCACTGTTTGTGACGATATTTAATTGTCATAGAAGGCCTGTTGTGTTGTAGTGGAAGCTTCCGCGCTCCTTGCCTCGCACGCCTCGCAACCACCTCGAGTCCACGTCGTCTTCGACACATCCTGACCGTTCTGACCTCAGCGCCACCTGCGCCTAGTCCGGTCCACCGTGTCTCGCCACGACTCCCACTCGACGTCCTGCAGCCACACAGACAAGAAACACGTCAAATAGCACCGCTCGATACATCAAAGCACAATTACCATTTTACTTACCACTGATGAAGTCCAACCTGTCAAATCAGTAAAATACTTATCCTAAGCCCTTGACTAGGTTTGACCAAGTCCGACCGAGTCCATTGCACCCCGCAACGACATGGTCTGAACTAACCAAATCAAACTCGACTCTCATAAACCGATGTCAATTACTCATCATTCACACGGGATGACCACCACATGGTCTCTCAGGATCGTATGGTCCACACATTTGGATGCCCCCCTCCAACAAAGCCCTTGGTTGTTTTTGTAATAATTATTAATAAAACAAGATTACTTTTAGATAATTGCTCATAGAATAGATCACTCCTAGTCAATGTTTTTAACGAAGACTAGTTGTATTGTTAAAAACTATGTATCTTGGCTAAGTGTAGCTCCTGAATTCATTGTACCAGTGCTTTTGAATAATTGTAATGTGAGTTTGCTTAATTATTGAAATAGCTAGGTTTTTCTCAAAAAGTTGTAGTGAGAAGAACTTCCAATGGAGTTATCAATCCCTCGATTAATTCTAGTAGAGTTTTGATGACATTGTATTGTCCCTCGATTGATTCCATGCACCACCATCGCCCACGTGTCGTGTGCCCGCACCACCGCTGCCCCACGCCCTCTCTACCCACAATCGCCACTCCTCGTGCCCTCCCTTGCCTCCACCGTCATCCCCAGCGTCCTCTCCCCTACCACCACCGCCTCTTATGCCTCTCCAGCTCGCATGTCGTCCCTTAAGCCTCACAACTCACCGCATGTAGCGGTGTTGCTCCTAGTGGTCAAAGTATCGGTGCCACCATCTGTGCACATTGTCTAGATAGTCGGACCCTCCTCTAGGCAGCGCGCTCGAAGTGCTCGTTGCTTTCTTCGTGAGAATAGAGGATGATTTGGGCCTAACTAATGGAGAGGATAAAAACCAAGCTCTCTTTGCAATTTTTTCCACGTCAAGCCTAATACACACAACTAAAAGCACAACTAGTACCATGTCAGCGCCACATATGCCACCATATCTCATTTTGTACCTCGTTGCATCACTAAAACAAAATCAGTAATGGAAACAAGCAAATTTATAGTTATGTGACATACTTACACCCACCTTACAAGTTGTCGTATCTATGGTGCATTTTACTCGTTATAATATTGGAGCCTCGCCATTCGTGCTCGTTCCTTGGTCTCCAGCAGTGGCGAGGTTCAGTTAACTAGCTAGAATTTAGGTTTAGATTCACCAGAGCTGGATTATAGATTGGATGCATGAGAGAGAGATTTATGTATATAGGGTGAGGAGGTCGAGGAGAATGATTGGATTTTGATCCAAAGAATGAGATAACTATTAATATAAAAGGGGAGTTTGTCCATTCATCCCTCCCACCTTAGGTCTTCTGTTGCATGCACCAACACTTGGGCCCATGTCATCAGCCCCCAAGCTGCTCTATCGCTCGTTCTCGCTTAACAGCTTTGCCATGTTTCCCATTTTTCGCACTATTCGCACATAGCAGGGCAGCAATTGTCTTCGATTTGTTCTCTCCCCTTAGAGCCACCACTATTCCTTCCATCCGTGCACCATCATGCTGCTACTGCATTAGGACAGTGAAGAAGAGGAGAGAGGCGGAGCGATACTCGATGGAGAAGAAGTGGAGCACACTGGTGCAGACGACGAGGTGTTGGTTACACCACCAAGGATGACGATGGAATGGAAGTGTATGCCGCCGAGGTCGACGATCAGGACATTGAGTACACCAACACGAACGACGAACAAGGAGGCAGAGTACATCGGCTCAAACGAGGTGTACACTATTGGAGGTGAGGAAGAACCATAAGGCCTATGGAGTTAGGTAGGGCAGAATCGGAGCGATGATCTCAGAAACATCAGATCCGGTCACGCCGACCTCATGGACGGTCGATCTGGTGGTGGCGACCTCAGATTGAGTGTGCTGACATTGGGGATGCTGTATCCAGTGGCTATGGGCTAGGTCATCCCGGATCCAGTGCCCTAAGACGAGGAAGATGGCGGACCCAACAGTTGGAGGCGATGAAAACATCGGATTCAGTCGTCTCCTGATGCGCCATCACGGATCCAATCTCTCCCAACCGTGCCCACTTGTTGTGCCACTACCCTCTGCTGGTTGTGGGGATACCACCCGTCGCTAGGCACCGTGCCGCCATTCATTGTGTTGCAACCCACCACTATGCGCCACCGGTGGAGGGGAGAGAGAAAGGTGAGAATGAATGGAGAGAAGGATGTTAGATAGGTAGATATATAAGTGCAATATACTGAATTATTTTGCTTTTTGTTTGGGATCGTAAGATGATATTTCATGATGGAATAAAATATGCATAGCCACTTCACAATCATTCTACTTGCTTTATTTGCCATTTTGCTTGTCATGTAATTCTTCGTATCAAAAGTGTATTTTAGTTGAATTGGTAAGGATGAGCTCTGGTTCAAAGTTTTACAGAAGAATGCATTTAGACTTACATTTTTAAAAGGTTGTTATGGATAAGAATTAATCTAGCTGTTTATCGAGAACTTCCTTCACGGGAGCTTCCTTCACATGTTCCCGTACAGTCTCCCTCTTTTTAATATTTATTATATGATTTATGTCACGTTTAATGATACGCATCATCTTTTTTAGAACTCCGTTACAACAAACAAGCATCTTACTAGTAAGGTAAAGAAAGATCAACCACGCGATGAATTAACATCCCGTACGAGAAAGAAAGTGATATCTCCTAGGCAACTCTTGCTTGTAGGCCCAACTCGACCCAGATTAAACTGTCACAGGCTTACACTCCGGCCGCTAGCATAATTAGTGTGCTAAATTGCTCTTGTATCTCCATCCGGATCTAGGTATGCAGCTGAGCAACGGGCTGTAATGGGCTCAATTAATCTGAAAGCAAAAAAAAAAAAAAAAAACCTTTTGAGGAAGCAAAGCAATTTTTTCCCCTTGATTCTTTGTACGGTGAGGTCTTCTCTCGTTTTTTAAGATAGTACGGTTGAGGTCTCAAACAGCCTTTCTAGACTAAGGAGAAAACTAAATTCTCAATTCTATTTGTGTATATTCAGGGAAAAAAATACTCCACTCGTAGAAGTTTAGGGGGCAAATTAGACTCTTAGTTAAATTAGACTCCACTTATATTACCCCATAAGAAAGTTGAGACTCTTACTTATATTATTCGTTCTAATCGCTAATCCACAAGTACCCCTTGCAAACGTTGCGTGCAACGAACGCCCGAACCACCATTGGATCCACCACCCGTGAAGATGCACTCGTTCAATACTCGTAGTAGGGACATCATTTTTTGCATCGCCATGTGGCTCCCTGCCCACTTGTTCCCCCATGTATTCGTTTCATCCACCGAAACACCGATGCCAGCTGCCATCCTAAGATCCCGCTCATTTAAGATTAAACTTCTAATTTCTAATTTATTTTTTACTATTTCTAAATATCTTTTTTAACTTTTAACTTTTTTTAGCTTTTCTGCCAGTTCTTTTTTCCGTATTCATTTGCATTATCTATAATGGGATAACCTGTTTTTTCTATTTTTAATTTTTTTAAATTTAGTTATGCCAAATAAGCCACCATCAGCTATAGCGTAATTTCAGCTAGTTACAGTGTAATTTCAACCATAAGTTAGCTTATTCAGTCCAACTGAGCAGCACCTCAATGCACAACCTCCTCTCAGACGTGTTGTCTATCACCGTCTCCGTCATGCACCTCCTCCGTTACCACCATAGAATCGCGCCACCAAAACTCTAGGCATCCTAAATCAGATTTTTTTTATAAATAATCCATATTTTATTCAAAATAACAGAAATATATCCACACAAATATTTTTTACAAAAATGGGTTCCAGTCGCCGAACCGTTGGGCGACTGGAACCTATCACCCAATGGTCGTGTGACACATAAGCTGTCTATGGGCCGTTGGTCGAAGGTTCCAGTCGCCCAACGGTTCGACGACTGCAGCCTATCGTCTAGCGGTTGGGCGATTACAATTGCAGTCACTCGGCTGCGCAACGACTGCAAACAAACCATTCCTAGAGGTAGTGTGGGTTAATCTATTTGTGATTTTCGTAGATTATGAATGGCAGATAATCTGTTGGATCTGCAATAAGAATTTGTAATCATTGTATGTTGTTATAGTGCAAGAAATTTCGTGATTTTTTTAAGAATGATTGAAATAACAACGATCGGTAAGTACGAAGGTAAGTGATATTGTGATGTAACCGGGAATTCGTACATGAAGGAAAACTTGTTTGTTAATGTTGTTGGATGACTTGCTACGCGAATAATCAAATGTGAAAAGACGTGGAAATATACTTGTTCGAATTAAAATAGACTTCATAGTACAGTTGGGAGTAACACAATGCGTAGGGTTTGATTACATGCATAACAAAGAGTATCATGTATGATGTAACAGACCAAACTGCTCCTACGATATATATGCGCCTTTTTGGAATGGAACTAAATTCGACATTCGGGGGAGTAGTTAGTGCAGGACGGCCTGACCTA
The DNA here is from genome assembly GCA_017311315.1 of Dendrocalamus latiflorus. NCBI lineage: Eukaryota > Viridiplantae > Streptophyta > Magnoliopsida > Poales > Poaceae > Dendrocalamus > Dendrocalamus latiflorus. The sequence goes on from CM029664.1 coordinate 31,004,034, forward strand.
CTGTATGGACCGGGGCTATTTTTCCTTTCTTACGAGCTCGGCGTTGAACTCCTCAGTGGCCTTTTTTTGCCTTGGCCGCCATTTTCCTCTTTTTCTCGCGCTCCCTCTCGCTAGCCTCGTGCTCCTTGCGCGTGTACGCCTCAAGATGAGCTTTCATCTCTCGATGTATACGCTCAGTTTGTTCGTCGTTGCAGCGCTCCTCCTTCCGGATCTCATAGGACTTTTAAACATTTCACTGCTCGAAGTCAAGAGCCCACTGGTCATGTGGGTAGATCTCAAGATCAATCTAGTTGCGGTAGCCACATAGGGGTTTCGGGGACTGTGGGTACACGGGAAGGTTGTTAGTTCGTACTTTAATGGAGAAAAAGTAGGGGAACACAACGTAACTAGTCCTTACCGGCTGTCGATAGCTGGTGGTGTTCCGATGGTGGTCGAGATAGTCACTGGAGTAGTTTGCGCAACCCTAGTAACATATACCCAGGCTTAGGCAGTGCTTAGACTTGAAGAACTTGCATGGGTCCCGGCACCAACATAAGGGTGGCGTCTCTCCCTTGGGTGGGTGTTGCGGTGAACGCTCAGTAGGAACGTTCAGGATGGGGTTGTTGTTACGGGTGACGTCACTGCGGGAGGCTGACCTCGTAGCACGCTCGGCTTGTTCGGTCCGGGCCACAACAGCCCTTGATTTTTCGTCGTGGGCGGTAGCAGACCTTACTAGTTCGTGGGTTTCCTCTCATTGCTTCATCATCTTGTCCCATTTCTTCTTCTGTCACTTGTCCATCCCGGTGTTGATGAGGCGATAGGTCCCGATCTTCCGATAGGATGATAACTTCGATTTTGGCGGAGGTGACTCTTGCGACCCGACTACAACCGTACGATGTCGCTTGCGCCTTAGCAATCGCTGAACCACACTCCAAGTCGTTATCAACCGTGCCAAGAACGCGGTTGACCTGACCACGAAGGTCTATTCCTGCATGCAACCGAAGAACACGCAAGAACAAGGATAGTGAGCAACTGAAATTTGCTAGATATAAAAGTCGCACAAGGATAGTTGAGGTTCTGTAACACGAATCTGTTGGTCTAGCCGACACAAGAGACAACGTGGAGTTTGCACATGGGGCTAAACTGATCTAAACAAAACCTAACCCTAAAAGCTATGAATAAAAGGCTTATATAACCCCTTGGGACGTCCAAGTGCACACCCTAGGGTTACAAGGCCCATGGGCCCAAGTGGAGGTGGCGCAGCACCCTTTTTAACTCGGATTCAGAAACCAAAGTGGATTGTTTTGATGATTTCGGTCGGCTCGGATGGAATTTGAAGATAAGGTTGGATCCATTGGAAATTAGACTTGATAAGCTTTCCATGAAGTACAAGAACGTCCCAAACGGAGTCCGTATGAGGAAGTTATGCCCGTTTAAACTTGCACCATTGTAGCAGTTCGAATCCGATTCCAGTACATGCCCAACACGGACTCTTTTGATTATTGCGCTGCGTATAGAAGGAATTTAGAGGTGATACTAGATCCATTGGAAAGAGGATGAGAAAATCTTTCCAACAAGTACTCGTGGACCTCAAACGGACTTCATATGTGAAAGTTATGCACATTTGAAGTTGGGCCTGTCAGGCTGAATCCGAATTGATCTGGAGGCCGAATTGGATTCCAAAACGTGTCCACCTTGAACTCTTGCTTGAATTGGTGTAAAAGTGATGTGGTGCTGTAAAAATATATATTTTCATCATTAGATAGCATCATATTCTCATTTAAAATATGTTGAGGCTAAAGAAACGAATTCACCTTTAGTTCAATCTTGATATTGGGCGCTATTGTCGTATGTGTTTGTGGCGTGGTCACATCAAGTGTGGTGAAGCAAGCTCTAGTGTAGTGTTGGGTTTGCTTGTGTAATATTCTCTCAAATCTCTTCCACCTTCTTTTATAGGGCCCCGTGTGGTCTTCTCACTGCATAAAGCTGCCCTGTGTAGTCTTCTTGCTGCATAAAGTTGTGCCGTCTGGTGGTCACTATGCAAAGCTGGCCCGTGTGGTCTTGTTGTTATACAAAGCTACTCAGTGTGGTCTTGTCGGTACGCAAAGCTGGCTAATCAGGTCTTCTCACTGCGCAAAGCTGCACTTTTTGGTCTTGTCGCTATGCAAAGCTGTCCTGTTTGGTGTAGTCACTGTGCAAAGCTGGACCATCTGGTCTTCTCACTGCGCAAAGTTAGCTATGTGGTCTTGTCCCAGTGCAAAGCTGCTCCGTGTGGTCATGTCGTTGCGCAAAGCTGGCCCGTGTGGTCTTGTTGCTGTGCAAAGCTGTCTCGTCTGGTGTAGTCGCTGTGCAAAGCTGGACCGTCTGATCTTCTCACCGTGCAAAGCTGGTCCGTATGGTCTCGTTGCTGCGCAAAGCTGCCCCTTGTGATTATGTCGCTGCACAAAGTTGCTCTATGTGGTCTTGTCTCTTCACAATGCTACCCCGTCCGGTGTAGTCACTGCACAAAGGTTGCACACGATGCGGTTTGTCATAAAGCACGCCGCGACACACCCCACAAGCTGTAAAATGTATGCCCCAGCCATTGATAGTGGGAACAACTATCTTCTCCATCCTAGAGTAAGATACCATGATAGACACCGAGGGACCAGTCGAACATGGGCGACTTTTCTCTCGAAAGGAGGGAGGACTTCGGTATTAACTACCGCTTGTTGCCAAACAGGCATGCTCAGCCAGTGTGGCTAAAATGCAAACACATGGAGGACGTGGTCGTGCAGGTGGCAGAAGGCCATTTGGATGGTGGGAGATGTTTCTTTCGATGCCCACACTCTGGGGTACAATTAGGTAATTATCTGTTTTATAGTACTGCTAATAGAGTTTTGATGTTAACCTTCCTTTCTAGCAGATGGCCAAATGCGACTTTGTGCGATGGATTGATCCTCCCCATGAACGGTACATTGCGAGGTACGTGAATATGTTGTGGGAGTGAATTTTTGATTTGGAGGCATGGATTAAAAGTCTCGAAGAGCACAACGATGACCTTCGTCAGTAGATGTAGCACAAGAGGGGCAATGAGGAGGTCATCAATATAGAAAGTTCGTACGATTCAACATGCTACTGCGCGAACCCTAGTTGCATATGTGCTTGCTACTACAACGATGACCAGCCACGTCCGAGATGGCCCCCTCTGCAACACTCCGTATGGGTAGCACGAGGCTCATTCTACCTGTAGGCATAAACGTATAAGGTTGTACCGTAGTACTCTCCCCTATTGTCCACGATATTGTTCAATGTCATAAAGCATGTAATCGAATGGTTCGCACATCGGTGCGGTTGCCATTAATTGAGTGCATTGTTCAAGTAGTGCAGGCATCGGTGCAGTTGCCATTAATTGAGTGGTACGGGCATCGACACAAATCGAACAAATGAACATCGTAAAGAGAAGTACAACTAAGATCACAATAGTATTGCAAAAATCACTTAATAAATAAGAAATATAAGTAGTACATGAATAACAACTGTACAACCAGCATTATCCCCCTCCAACAGCATCCCTAGCCCCCTCCATTGCCACCCTAGCCCCCTCCATCTCCGCGTCCGCGTCCTCCCGTTCGGCCCCGCTTGGCTGTCTTCTGTGCCTTCGCCTCCATGTATGCCTAATTTTCGATGAGTACCATGTTCATGGGTTGGCTACATGAAGTGCGGCATTTGCATGCCTCTCCTTGAAATAGCCGATTGTGTTATGCAGAACACCTTGAATAATGGCGACGAGAGGTTGAGAATGAAGGCCCCTTAAAACCCAGTTGTACACCCCGACAAGTTTAATCGTCATTATGTCGTACCTCGTGTTGTCCATATCATGCAGCAGGGACCACTTCTCCAATGGCTCTCCCTCAATCTATTGCGAGAAGCACTTGATGTTTAGTGAGCTCCTCCTCCTTGGACCAGCTGTGTTAGACTTAGCCAATGCTGTGAGGCATTCCAGTTGTGCCGCCCCAGGCATGGTCGGCCCCTTGTTCCTCTCATCGATGTGCTTTCTGCTATGCTCGTTCAACAATGCCCACAAAGCATAAAATTTTCTCTACTGGTTTTGCATAGCCAACCTCTTGAACAGCTTCATCAACGGTTGCTTCAGGAACTGTTTGAAGAGGTTCGCCCCTATGTGATGAATGCACCATCTGTTCCTCATATCCTACAACAATACTTTGTCAGCAAACATTGAATGCAACTAAACCTCTGTGGTCATGATACTTCCACGGTCATTCGTGCTCATCATGTGTGGCAACACTATCAATATCAAACCGGTTCCATTCCTACGAGATGGGAGTTTCGTCCTCATCCGAACTATCCTCATCGTCCTCCTGTCCAACTTCCACTTCAGCCAAGCCATCTGGTCATCGCTCTCCATTTGATACACCATGTACTCCATATGCTCCCCTTCATCGGCTTGTTCTGTGGCCTCACCATGCCGTGACTGTTTTTCCTCTCTTCCATGTACTGCATCGGCCTCGTCACGAGCAACTTCCTTCTCTTCACTAACATGCGGGGCGCTCGAGCTGCTCGCACCTCCCGAATGATGGCCGTTCGCATGACCTTGCACAACTTCTGTTGGGCATAGTTGCACAAGCATCATGTACTCATATCCACAACATTGGCACATTTGCACAAACTCCTTCCACGCAACAGTGTGCATCAGTGTTCTCAATTCCCATTTAATGTTTGTAGGACTCCGGCTTCATAGCCTTTGTATGACGATACTGCACACCTCAGGGTCCAAGGAGAAACTGTGGGTGAACCAGTGCATCACATCAACGATTCGAGCATTCTCACTGTCCGGGTGTACCAAAGTGGCTTGTACAAAACCGCTCAAGTCAACACCATTCAGACCTTCACGAACAGTGCCAACACCGTAATACACTTTCAATGTAGTGGGTATCAACATTACTAATGTCTGTCTGCACATATTTTCAATGTTACAACTAGTCAAATCGCATCACACTTTATGGAAGTGCTGATATACTGTAATTTACATTTTAACAACCGTTCGCCTATCGTAACCAACTACACTACCCTCGCAGCATTAACTCCCTATCGGTGGACCGTGCATCGATGCTGCTCTTGTTTTGTTGCTCGAGCTCTCTCCTATTGCAAATAATTCCCAATAGATTTCGACAACTTACATGATATATTGACTAAATTTTTCATACCAAAGTTGTACTATTCTTTTTCTACATCTACTAACACTAAATAAACTATCTATTTCATATACAAAATATAAACTATAGTATACAAAAATATTTACCTCACAGAAGTCGCGAAATCTCTCTTTTTTCTCTCTCCTCTCGTCTCCTCTTTCTCTCCTCTCCTTTTCTTTCCTCTCTCTCCTCCCTCTTCTCTTCTTTCTTTCCCCTTTGTTCACCACGCAGTCGAGCACCCGCTCAACCACGCGGTCCATTTATATGCACCTCCAGTCGCCCAACCCTTCGGTGACTGGAATTGCAGTCACCTAACCGATGGCGACTGAAAGCAGTCGCCTTGTAGTTCAGTGACTGCAATTATTTTGTCCAACGGCCAGTGGATTGCTTCCGTGTCACGCGGTCGTTGGACGATAGGTTCCAGTCACCCAACGGTTCGACGACTGGAGCCTATTTCTGTTAAAAAATATTTGCGCGGGTATATTTATGTTATTTCGAATGAAATATGAATTATTTATAAAACAAATCTCCTAAATCACGTGCATCGTCGTCCAAACCCATGTGATCTATTGGCTTCTCGCAGTAGCCAAAGAAAAGCCCCTAGCAACCAAGGTTGAACACCACCCCCAACTATCCAGGTGAAAGCTGAGAATTCGACTTGAAAGTTTGTGTTTCCCAGTTGAAAGCCAAACTTTCCAGTTGAAACTTTAAATTCCTAATTTTAATTTAGATGTTGAACTCCAACCTAAAATTTTGGGTGGCGCAGTGGAATGGACTATGGTGAGGTCGTCAATCGACCCCCCTCGACCGAATTCTCCGCGATCGATGAGTATTCTTCTCCCCTCCCTTGGAGCAATTCGGTGGATGCGAGGGAGCTTGAGGAGCGGAGCCTCCTTCCACCACCCGTCGGGGCTAGACCGATGGGCTAGGGGGTTCGCCCTCCTGCGGTTGCGAGCACCATGCCGGAGCCTATGTTTGTTGCCTGATCTGCTTGTGGAAACAAAAGGCCCTTGTTATTTGCAGTCCCTGAATCTGATGCAGGTTTGTGGAAAGTACTACTGTACAGTTCTTGATTCTTGTATGATCAGAGTGTTGGGTTGATCTCTCGGCTAACAACCCCGAGATTTCAGAGAGACTTCGTCTCCACTTCGCGCCTTGATCGGAGGCGGTAACCGACCCCGTTTGGTTCAGGTCCCGGTCACCAAGCGCTATGATGTGCATCATATTTGAAGTATATTTCCATATCACATTCTTGCTGTTAGTAGCTCAAATTGGCCATAAATCCATAAATTATATGTATATCACCCTCTTTTTGGACTGTTTACATGGTTGTTGACTTTTCTTGTAGGTCGACGCGAACTAGGTGCAAAATCTGCAGAAGATCAGAATGGGGAGCTAGGGTTTCAAAATAGCAGAAGGAGAAGGACCAGAGTGCAAAAGAGACAGCAAACCCTAGCCACCCCGCTGGAAACCCTACTGGGCGCCGCAAGTATATAAGGGGCGAGCGCATCTTCAGCAAAGAGGAGGCCGGTCATCACCAAAAAACCCTAGCCACACCCCTTGAAAACAGATCTATCTGCTCACCTACCCTTTCACCCAGGCCACCACTGAAATCATCTCTCCTCATAGCCGCCGTCGGAGATCGGCCCATGGTCGGCGACGGGCTCCATCACCATACCACCGCTCATCCTTGACCGATCCTTCTCCACCGCCTCCATACCGCTCCTTTACCACGCCACCCGTGCGCCGCCACCAACACCATCGCGCCGCCCCTTCCAGCTCTCTTCTTGACCCAGCTCGCCACCTTCTCCTACTCTCCTAGCCCTTTTTTCCTGCATCAAAATCGCTACTCAGCTCAACCCCCATCCACAACTCTTGAACCGAGCGAAGGAGGAAGAAGGTGCTGTGCTAGATCTGTTACGTCACGGTCGGATCTACTTCATCTCTGCTGGATCTGAACCTCCATCACCTTCTTCGGCCGGATCTACACCAGCTACACCGTCTGCTCCCCGGATCTTCAAATCCTACGCTCGGATCTGCTATTCCATCACCGGAGCTGCTACTTCTAGACGGGTACTTGCGACGCCTCTTCATCCACGGCCGGATCTGCTTCCCAGGCGCCCAGATCTGCTTCCCAGGCGCCCGGATCTGCTTTCTACTGCCTGCATCCTCTACAACCCGACTTCAGCAACTCATCTCCCTTTTGCTCTGGGTTGTATTGCCTCAAATATCTGTCCCAGTACTGTTTATGAATTTCTTGAGATGCTGATATGTCCGATATATGATGTGCATGAGATGTTATTTGTGAATCCGGTTATCAAGTATGACTCTGATTGTTCTTGCTCATTAAGCCATATGTGAATCTTGCTGTTTGTGCTATATTCATGATTTTGCTGGATGATCTAGTAGTTTACAGAAGTTTTATGTCTTTGCTAGTAGAGTTCTTATGTTGATATGATTTTGCTAGTCTCCGTATTGTTAGATTAAATCATTTGGTTAGAGTTAATTTTGTGCATGTTTGTTTTGTTCGGTTCTGTTAGAAGGAAAGAAAAAAAAATATAAACATATAATTATAGATCTGTTGTTTGCTGTTTCTCTTATGAATGGATGCACTATCTTGTTCTCTCAAGTAGTTTAGATCACTTATTAGATGCTTTGCTAGATTCATTTCATTGCGTTAAATCTGTCTTTTGTTTGCTGAGTTGTGTAGCTATAGCCGTAGCAGTCTTCTCCCCCTCTTAAGCTCTCTCTTCAGCGTCTTCCTTCTCCCGTAGATCTCTCTTCTCTCGGTAGTCTATCTCTTCTAGTAAACTCCTCATCTTAAGTCCCTTTCTGTCTTCTTTCTCAAGTGCTAGTTCTCCAGTCCTTTCTCTCTGTACTCTCTTCCCGTCTAGCTCTTTTTCTTCTCTCATTCTTCAGTCCCTTCTTTCTTCCCCTCTTCTCTCTTGTTTCTTTCTCTTCTCAAGATTTCTTCTGTCAATCAATCTCTTCTCTAGTCTGTTTATCTCTCGTGCTCTCTTCTTATCTATGCCTTCTTTCTTCTCCTCTTCTGCAAGCCTAGCCGACTCCTAGCCTTCTCTTTCTCTCTCTCCCCCTTTCCCTTAGCTCTTCCTGATTTCTTTCTAGTAGTCTTTCTTCTGTCTCTCTCTCTTAGTAGGATTAGTTCTTTGGTCTCTCCTGTCCAGATAGTCTTATTCCTAGCGCCTTCAGCTCTTCCCTTCTCTTTCTTCCACTATTTTGCAGTTCTGATTTCTGGCTTTTAGTTGTTTAGGTTCTGCAGTTAGTCTCGACTCCCTGTTCGTTCGACTTAGCTTTGGTTAAGGGTGATGTCACCAGTAATTTAGTCCCTGTGGAGAACACGACTATCGCTGCTATCTTAGCCGCAGCCCGTACACTTGCGGGTGTGCAGTTTTGCACGATCAAGTATTTTGGCGTCGTTGCCGGGGACTAGATATTGGTGATCGCACTAGACCATAGACTAAGTCATTTCTTTAGTTTCCTTCCTCCCTTTTTGGCCCGACTTCTCAGCTTATGCGCAGGAGTGGAGACCATTCGTTGGCTCCTTTTGACCCTGAGATTGAGCGAACATTTCACAAACTGAAGAAAGAAAATCATCCTTCCCATCAAGAGAAAATGGGTGATTAGAACCCCAGCCTCTTCTTCGTGACCTATGGATCCCTAGAGACCAAAGTATAGCTCCCGGAATTGTCCAACCTGCCATTCAGGCAAACAATTTTGAGCTCAAACCTGCACTCATAACTATGGTCCAGCAGACCCGATTTGGAGGATCTCCCACCGAGGACCCAAATGAACACATCCGAACCTTCTTAGAGTATTGCAACACTTTGAAATGCAATGGAGTCACCACTGATGCCATTAGACTCTCACTGTTCCCTTTTTCTCTTAGAGATGGCGCAAAAACCTAGTTGCATTCTCTTCCCATACACCTTAAGGACACTTGGGAACATCTTCTGCAGGCCTTTCTTGAGAGGTATTTTCCTCCTTCCAAGGCAGCTGAAGTGCGTGACCAGATTACTAGGTTTTCACAATCTGAGGGTGAGAGTCTGTATGATGCATGGCAGAGGTATCAAACCCTGCTTAGGATGTGTCCCTACCATGGTCTTGAAAGGTGGCTGGTGTTGCAGATTTTTTACAAAGGTCTTACACACCACACAAGAGCCTTTGTAGATTCTGTAGCAGGTGGAGGCATAATGAACAAAACTTTAGATGAAGCCTTCACATTAATTGAGAGTATGTCCTCCCACCATTTTCAGTGGTCCAGTGAGAGAGTTTCTGCTCCTTCACGCCCTGGAATTTATGAGGTGAGCTCTCAAGATGCTTTATCAGCCCAGATCCAAGCTCTCACTCGTCAAATGGCTCAGCTTATGCCATCTTCTTCAGCCCATGTAGCTACTGGATGTCAGATCTGTGGATCTCAGGGCCATACTCCAGCTGAATGCCCTTTGACTTCCACAGCTGAATCATCTGAAGTGAACTATGCTCAATCACATGGGCAGTATTCTCAAACCTACAACCCAGGGTGGCGTCATCCAAATCTGTCTTACAAGAACACTAATCCAAGTGTTTCCTCATTTCCTGTGGGTACTTCAGCTCAAGGGTTTAAGCAGCAGCAAGCCCCTTCTCATGCCTCATTCCAGCAGCCAATGATGCATGTTCCTAACCCTCCACCTACTACTTCTCAATCAGATCAGTTGACCAGGATTGAACAGCTCCTTGCATCACATGTAGCTAAGATGGAAGCTCAATACAATGATGCAAAGACTCAATTGACTGATTTGGCTACTCGTGTGGAGAGTTTACAAGCATCTCACACTTCAACCAGCACATCTGGGAGGCTTCCTGCACAGCCTGAGGTCAATCCTCGTGGCCATTGTGGAGCAATCACTACTAGGAGTGGTAAAACCACATCAGACCCACTTCTTCCTACACCACCCTTGTATGTGCCCCCTGTCTTTAGGTCTGTCCAGCAAGCTAATCCTGACTCACAGCAGCAGAATTTGCACCAACCTAGCTCCACTGCACCAGAACCAGCACCTGATATTCCCTCCTCATCCACTGCAGCAGCTGTCCCTTCCACAAAGCCTAAAATGCCATTTCCTGAGTGTCGGGCCTCCGGATTATCAAACCCGGACCCTCTGTGTATTACAGCACTAGTCCCAGATCAAAGCTAGTGCACACAGTCAAACAGAATGGAAAACATCACCATCAACGATTTATTACAATAATTAAGAGTACTGACCACCGGGTCTCATTATTACAAAGGAGGTTTAAGACCTCGCACACAAGAAATAGAGCGGAAGCAAATAAAACTCGAGGATGACCCATCAATTCGCCACAGGCAATTGACTGGGGAAGCGCGACCTAGTCCTCCGGGAAGAATCCATCACAGCCACAAGCGAAGCAGTAGTCGTAGTCACCTTCTTGAGCTTCAACTTCCTCTGAGATTTTATTTTTAAGTGTAGCATGTGAGTACATAAAGTACTCCGCAAGTCTTGGGAAAAATGCATAGATGCAAGGCTTAACAAGGGAAGGCCATATGGTTCTTTTGCACAAAGCAATATTTGAAATCTCAATTACTACTAATTATTTTTGAAGGCATCAATTTAATGAAGTAAATGTTTTAACAGAATTAACTTTCTAGTGAAGGTTCCAACTACCAACACTAGCTAACCAATTACCATTGGTCAAGTTTTAAACTGCGGGTTCCATCCACCCTCTCTGGCTCCATCCGCCAAGATTCCCTTCCGAGAGTTCCCTCCACCCTCGGAATACAAAACTTTTGATTTTAAAACAAAGCCAGAAATCTACCATGTGAATGCATTCCTTGCCCGCCCTTGACCGTGGGCACGGCTATTCGAATAGTTTTACACTCTGCAGAGGTTGTACAACTTTATCCACAAGAGATAAATTATCCTAAAAGTCAACACGCTTCCTTGGCATGAGACCCAGATAAAATACCACAAAGCCTTTACCTTACTCTAATCTAGCTAGATACCACCCGCTGAGGTTTCACTGCAGAAGGGTTAAATCCGCCCAATCTGAAGTCCCCTCTTGCGCCATATGAGTACAGTAAATCCCTGTCCCTCACTGTGAATAACCAGTCCATCCCTGGCATCCACTTTCCACTGGTGGCACCTAAACTAGACTATCATAAGTTAGTCAGCTAGGTCGTACCCATATAGACTTGTGGCTGTACGGTTAATGCTCAGTTTGGACAAACACAAGCGTCGGTCCTTAATTGACTAGGGTGGAACATACACTTAACAAGTTCTCGTGCTTACTGCACCAACCCAAACAGCCATCCACCCTAATCTAAACCATCTTTCACATTTTTATTTTATTTCAAAATCTCAGTGACAACTCCAATTGCCACTTCACTTTCAAACACAAGGATTTAATAATAAATCATAATTTCCCATTTTCAAGATTTTCCAAAGTTATTAGATAGCACGACTAAGCATTATTCTACCATTCTAATATTCACAAGGATTAATAGTATTCTCATTATTGAGACAAAGGAAGTTCTAGGGTGGCAAGGTACATGGCAATCAATGTCAAATGAGGGCATAACAAAGTTGGAATAACTAATTCCTAAAGATTTGAACTAGTGACTTTTATGTAAATAGCAATGCATACAATTTAAAATACTTTAAAAACATTTCGAAAGCATAGGTTCAAAATGATCAAAGGAGACTTGCCTTCTTGCAGGGTTTCTGGGTCTTCTTGCTGCTGTGGAGAGGGTTCGTTGACAACGTTGGAATCTACGCGAGAAAAGACGAGGCAACAAAGCAAATAAATACAAACGAAAATTCAAATAAGATCCAAAAATTCAACAGATGCCATAGTTGGATAGATTATGATTTTAGATGAATTTAGAAATTTGAATGGCTGGAATTGGAGTTAAAATGAGAAAGTTATGCTCATTTGAAAATCTCAGATTTGAATAAATCGAAAAATTCGGAAATTTCTGACAGGTGGGACCCACTGGAGAATTAAATTTTAATTTCTATTTTTATTTTGAGAGACTGACAGGTGGGGCCCACTGAACAGTAACCACTGGCGGTCACTGACATGTGGGACCCACTGGACAGTGAGCCCACGGCTCAGCCTCTGACATATGGGACCCACTGGACTCCGGGCCCACTTGTCAGAGATAGCACAGAGAGGTGGGGCCCAGGCGGCAGTGACCAGTGCAGACCGGCGGCCGCTGACGGGTGGGACCCACTTGTCAGCCCGGAAAATAAACGAAAAACTCAACCTCCGCGCGCGGAACCGAGGGCTCGAACGCGCGCCGAGGGAGTCGAGGGAGGGGAGAGCGAGCGGTGATAGCCAAGTGAGCGGGGAGGCTTTGCCTACCCATATAGGGCAATCAAGCCTTTTGAGTTACCTGCCGGAGGGGAGGCCGGGGAAGGTGGCCGGAGGCAGGGTCGTCGGCGGCGAGGGAGGGTCGGAGGGGTTCGGGTGACGCGTGAAATGCAATCCTTGAACGGAGGGGGTTCGGTTGGAGGGGTCGACGAGGTGCGGCGACGAGCGAAGAAGGCCGGCGACGAGGGGGAGGCGGAGCTGGCTCGGGTCCTTCGGTGCGACGGCGCTCCGGCGGCGGGGAGGGGCGGCTGAGGCGTCGGGGAGGACCGCACGGCCACGGGGGTGCTCGAGGTAGCGGCGGCGAGCTTCGGGGAAGACCGAGGCGACGGCGATTACTCACCGGAGCACTTACCGGACGCGCACGGGGAGCTTCTGGTGCGACGGCGCTCGGGGCTCAAAGGGAGAAGTGGAGGGCGCTGGGAGGTGGTGCGGGGAGAGGGGAGGCCGAGGGAGCTATTTATAGGGGCGGAGGAAGGGACACGGGCGCGCAATCGCTCGCCGGTGTGTCGGCCGGGAAAAGGAAGGAAAGGGGGGAAAACGGGAAAGAGGGGGTGCCGATGGAAGGGGAGCCCGGGAGATCGGGGATTCGGTCGCGGCGGCGTCCGGGACTTCCAAAACCGAGGGGGCCGGGTAAGGCAAGGCGGGATCCGGCGCGGTCTCGGTCGGCCGGCGAAAAAGGAAAGAGGGGGAAGGAAAAGGAAGGCGCCGGCTCCGCGGGGACGACGGATCCGACAGGTGGGCCCCGCGTGCAGTGAGAGAGAGGAGGGAGCGGCCGGGCGGTGCGGATGGCTGCCACGCGGCTCGGGGAAAAGATCGGGCGGTGGATTGAGGCCGGGCGCGAAGACGCGGCTGACGAGCGGGGCCCGCGGGTCAGTGGAGTGAGGGCGGGAGTGAGAGCGGGCGGCTGGATGGCCCGCGCGGAGACTCGGCTCATCCGAGCCGTCCACGCGTCGGGCGCGGAGGAGGGGAAGGCGGGGCCGCCGGCTGACGGGCCGGGCCCGCTGGACAGCGAGGGAGAGGGAGGTGCGGCCTGGATCAGCCGAGCGGCGACGTGGGCGGTCCTGGGCCGTCCACGCGTTGGCCGGAGGAAAAGATTTGGATTTTTAATGATTTTTAATTTCAGAAAATGCTAGAAATTTATTTAGGCCTCAGAAAAATATGAAAATACCTCCAAAAATTCCAGAAAAATTCACAGAAGCTCCTGGAGATATTTTGGATTTAATAAAATTATTTCCAACTACTGTTGATATTAAATTTTCATATTTTGAATTACTTTTTAAATTCTGAAAATAGTTTTTAAATTCCAGAAAAATCCAGAAAGGCAATTAAAAGCCAAGTAAAATCCAATTACCTTAAAATAATTAATTTGAATTTAAATTTTTCAAAAAGCCAAATTTTGGGATGAGACAAACCTATCCCCCTTAGAAAGAATCTCGACCCCGAGATTCGGATGGACTGGGAAAAAGGTCGGGGAACTCTTCTTTTAGATCCTCTTCACGCTCCCAAGTTGCTTCCAATTCTGAATGGTTGCTCCACTGCACTTTACAGAACTTGATAACCTTGCTGCGCGTACGGCGCTCTGCTTCCTCCAATATCTTGACTGGATACTCTGGATAGGTGAGGTCCTCCTTCACGTTTATTTCATCTAGAGGCATCTGCTCTTCTGGAACTCTGAGACACTTTCTTAGTTGAGACCCATGAAAGACGTCATGCACCTTTGACAGTTGTGGTGGAAGCTCCAATTGGTAAGCCACTTCTCCTCGTTTCGCCACAACAGGAAAAGGTCCAATGAATCTGGGAGCTAGCTTTCCACTGACTCCAAAACGTCTCATTCCTTTGAGAGGTGACACCTTCAAATAAACATGATCCCCAGGTACGAATTCTAAGCTTCTACGTCGATTGTCTGCATAACTTTTCTGTCTGGTTTGTGCTGTTTTTAATCTGTCCTGGATTAGACGAACTTGTTCTTCTTCTTGCTTCAGCACATCTGGTCCAAACACTTGTCCTTCTCCTGTTTCCTTCCAATACAACGGAGTCCTGCACTTTCTGCCGTATAGGGCTTCGAAGGGAGACATTTGCAGACATCCGATAAGGTCTCTTGGAAATTGGAGCTGTTCCAGGTACTAGGTTGATGACAAACTCTACTTCCCTGTCTGGCGGCATTCCGGGCAAATCTTCAGGGAATACATCTGGGTACTCACTCACTATAGGTACTTTTTCCAGAGTCACTCCCTTCACACTGTTCAAACTACACCTGCTCTGGGTGGGGGAGTTTGACTTATACCTTACTTGAATCCCATCAGAGTTAGTGATTGTAACAGCTCGATCAGCACAATCTATCTGCCCTTTATACTTGGTTAACCAATCCATTCCAAGTATTACATCTAAACCCTTGGAGTCTATTATAATAAGATTTGCTAAGAACTTAACTCCATTTATATCCACAGTTGCGTCAAGGCAAACTGTGTTAGTCCTCATTTCCTTTCCAGGGGACTAGACTAGTATGGGGTTCTGTAGTTTACTCACATCCCAATTATACCTTTCAACCACATCTTTTGACACAAAAGAATGCGAAGCTCCAGAATCAAATAATGCTGATGCAATTACTGAGTTGACAAGAAACTTACCCAGAACTACGTCAGGTGCATCCTGGGCTGCTTCCGCGGTCACATGGTTGAGATGCCCTCTGCTCACCACTTGTGGAGTCCTTGGGGTTTGTGGTGCCCCACGGCCTTGACCTGCAGTCGGAGCTCTTGCTGGCGTAGTCCCCAGATTGAAACGAACTGGAGTCATTGCTGGGCGTTTCTGGGGACAGTTGCTGGCATAGTGCCCCATGTTCTTGCAGTTAAAGCACTGCACTCCTGCTGCTGAAGTCTTGTTCTGCGGGGGTTGGCCACCATTGTTTGCCCGGGGAGTTTGTGGATTTGGGCGGGGTCCTGAAAAGGGAGTCCTCGGCACGCTTGACTCTGAGAGCTTGTGATAGTGAGGTGCGTTGGGGCGGAATCGAGAGCTGCTTGCTCCTTGCTGGGCTTGAAACTTCCTCTTCTGATTTTTGTACAGCTGGCGCTGAGCATCTTCTTGGACAAAAGCCTTGTTCACTAGGTGCTGGAAGGTTGGGAAGTCATTGGATACCAGCTGCACCTTGAGATTGGGGTCAAGTCCCTGCGTGAACCTCCAAATCTTGGTCGCCTCTGAGGTGACCTCTTCAGATGCATACCTGGACAGTTGGGTGAACTTGTTCAGGTATTCGAAAACACTGAGGTTTCCCTGTTGTAGTTGGTAGAATTCTCTCTTCTTCATTTCCATTATTCCCGTAGGAATATGGGCAGTGCGGAAAGCTTCGACAAACTCCTCCCAAGTGATGGCTTGTGCATTTTGATGGGCGGCGCGGTAGTTTTCCCACCAGTTGGCAGCCATTCCCTTGAGCTGATGAGCAGCATACAACACCTTTTCATTATCGTTGCACTGAGCTAGGACCAATTTTCTTTCCACATCCTTGATCCAATCATCTGCCTCCAAGGGATCCACTGATCCAGCAAAAGTGGGAGGCCTTGTCCTCATGAATTCTCCCAACTTAGACTGGGGTGCCTGGTTGGGAGCATGCTGGGCTGGTTGCACTTGGTTTTGTGCTAAAGCTTGAAGAAGCTGAAGTTGCATGGCCATCATTTGCTCCAAGTTGGGGGCCTGAGCAGGAGGTGGTGGAATGTTGTCCTCCGGCTGGTTGTTGGCGTCACGGCTGCTGCCAGGGTTGCTCCTCGTGTTCACCATCTGAAGCGGTTTAGGTTAGCAGAAGGTAAGAGGGAAATAGCAAAGGTAAGAGATTAGGGGAACTAAACCACATCCCAAGCCAACACACAAGAAAGAACTAGCAACCACTTAGGGGAAAACTTTATTAAAATCAAGATAACTCCAAGGATGGCTGTACCACAAGTGCACATAGGCCTGGTACAGTCCATCTAGCACACCAAAACATAACAATAAGCGTTCTAAGGACGCGGACATTTTATTTGGGTACTACGGACTCCAAAAGACTACTAATCCTCTCCAAAGACGCGCTCCTCAGGGTCTTCTTCCGGGTCCTCTTCTGGATCCTCCTCCGGGTCTTCCTGGCGTTCTCTTACGTGGTGACGTGAGCAGTCACACTCGGCCGAGGCACGGTTACGACTGGAGGCAGTCGACCGAGAACGAGAAGGAGAAGGCTTGCGCTTCTTGAGAGTAATGACAGGTGGCGGACTGGGGCGTCGCACCTTCTTGCGTGCTGTAAGTCTGATGTGTAGTCCTGAAAGTCGAGCTGGTGCCGGGTTGTTGGGGATGACAGCTGGTACTGGGGAAGACGGCGTGTAATCAACTACGGGTGAAGACGGCGCGTAGTCGGCTGCGGTCCGGAGACGTCCCAACTCAAACTCAGCTGCCTGGCTCTGGAGAAGCTGTGCGCGAAGCGTGTCGGAATGCTGGTAGCTGGAAGTGAGAAGCATCCGAAGTTGTCCAATCTCATCCTGAGCTCTAGCATAAGTGACTGCCATCGCCTGGGTGAGCTGCACCTGATGTGACAGTCGAGGATCGTCAGCTGGAATATCAAAGGGATCTGGATACCTCTGTCCTACCCTGGGGTTGATGAAGAAGCAAAAAGGGGACTGATGTACAGCATCCTTGTGCAGGTGGCACAACTCGTCAATGGCGAGGCGTGCTGCGTCCTGGACAGCGTCGAAACAGCGGGACCGAGGGTGCTTGATGGGGTAGGTGTGGGACTTGAATTCCTCTTCCCGTGCATACAGGAATACCTCCATCGTCCAAGAGTCTCGATCCAGGATCCGCGTCTTCCGACCCCTGAAGATGGGCGGCTGACGGTACTCCAAACACTGCATCAGCTGCCGGAGAAGGCTAGCGAATGCTCCAGCATCCTCTCCATGTGAGTAGTAGTCCCACGGGGCAGCGGAGGATGAACCAGCCATCTACAAAGTTGAGTGAAAGAAAAGATTAGTAAAAGTTTTAACGAATGGAGTTGGAGACAAGAACGAGATTCTAAGTAGGAAGAGAGTAGAAGCAAAGAAGCTTACACATTTTTAATATACTCTTTTTATAAATATAAGTCCTTATGGTTTGCCATTCCTAATCTAGGTCACGTCCTACAGTCAAATTGGCTCTGATACCATCTCTGTCGGGCCTCCGGATTATCAAACCCGGACCCTCTGTGTATTACAGCACTAGTCCCAGATCAAAGCTAGTGCACACAGTCAAACAGAATGGAAAACATCACCATCAACGATTTATTACAATAATTAAGAGTACTGACCACCGGGTCTCATTATTACAAAGGAGGTTTAAGACCTCGCACACAAGAAATAGAGCGGAAGCAAATAAAACTCGAGGATGACCCATCAATTCGCCACAGGCAATTGACTGGGGAAGCGCGACCTAGTCCTCCGGGAAGAATCCATCACAGCCACAAGCGAAGCAGTAGTCGTAGTCACCTTCTTGAGCTTCAACTTCCTCTGAGATTTTATTTTTAAGTGTAGCATGTGAGTACATAAAGTACTCCGCAAGTCTTGGGAAAAATGCATAGATGCAAGGCTTAACAAGGGAAGGCCATATGGTTCTTTTGCACAAAGCAATATTTGAAATCTCAATTACTACTAATTATTTTTGAAGGCATCAATTTAATGAAGTAAATGTTTTAACAGAATTAACTTTCTAGTGAAGGTTCCAACTACCAACACTAGCTAACCAATTACCATTGGTCAAGTTTTAAACTGCGGGTTCCATCCACCCTCTCTGGCTCCATCCGCCAGGATTCCCTTCCGAGAGTTCCCTCCACCCTCGGAATACAAAACTTTTGATTTTAAAACAAAGCCAGAAATCTACCATGTGAATGCATTCCTTGCCCGCCCTTGACCGTGGGCACGGCTATTCGAATAGTTTTACACTCTGCAGAGGTTGTACAACTTTACCCACAAGAGATAAATTATCCTAAAAGTCAACACGCTTCCTTGGCATGAGACCCAGATAAAATACCACAAAGCCTTTACCTTACTCTAATCTAGCTAGATACCACCCGCTGAGGTTTCACTGCAGAAGGGTTAAATCCGCCCAATCTGAAGTCCCCTCTTGCGCCATATGAGTACAGTAAATCCCTGTCCCTCACTGTGAATAACCAGTCCATCCCTGGCATCCACTTTCCACTGGTGGCACCTAAACTAGACTATCATAAGTTAGTCAGCTAGGTCGTACCCATATAGACTTGTGGTTGTACGGTTAATGCTCAGTTTGGACAAACACAAGCGTCGGTCCTTAATTGACTAGGGTGGAACATACACTTAACAAGTTCTCGTGCTTACTGCACCAACCCAAACATCCATCCACCCTAATCTAAACCATCTTTCACATTTTTATTTTATTTCAAAATCTCAGTGACAACTCCAATTGCCACTTCACTTTCAAACACAAGGATTTAATAATAAATCATAATTTCCTATTTTCAAGATTTTCCAAAGTTATTAGATAGCACGACTAAGCATTATTCTACCATTCTAATATTCACAAGGATTAATAGTATTCTCATTATTGAGACAAAGGAAGTTCTAGGGTGGCAAGGTACATGGCAATCAATGTCAAATGAGAGCATAACAAAGTTGGAATAACTAATTCCTAAAGATTTGAACTAGTGACTTTTATGTAAATAGCAATGCATACAATTTAAAATACTTTAAAAACATTTCGAAAGCATAGGTTCAAAATGATCAAAGGAGACTTGCCTTCTTGCAGGGTTTCTGGGTCTTCTTGCTGCTGTGGAGAGGGTTCGTTGACAACGTTGGAATCTACGCGAGAAAAGACGAGGCAACAAAGCAAATAAATACAAACGAAAATTCAAATAAGATCCAAAAATTCAACAGAGGCCATAGTTGGATAGATTATGATTTTAGATGAATTTAGAAATTTGAATGGCTGGAATTGGAGTTAAAATGAGAAAGTTATGCTCATTTGAAAATCTCAGATTTGAATAAATCGAGAAATTCGGAAATTTCTGACAGGTGGGACCCACTGGAGAATTAAATTTTAATTTCTATTTTTATTTTGAGAGACTGACAGGTGGGGCCCACTGAACAGTAACCACTGGCGGTCACTGACATGTGGGACCCACTGGACAGTGAGCCCACGGCTCAGCCTCTGACATATGGGACCCACTGGACTCCGGGCCCACTTGTCAGAGATAGCACAGAGAGGTGGGGCCCAGGCGGCAGTGACCAGCGCAGACCGGCGGCCGCTGACGGGTGGGACCCACTTGTCAGCCCGGAAAATAAACGAAAAACTCAACCTCCGCGCGCGGAACTGAGGGCTCGAACGCGCGCCGAGGGAGTCGAGGGAGGGGAGAGCGAGCGGTGATAGCCAAGTGAGCGGGGAGGCTTTGCCTACCCATATAGGGCAATCAAGCCTTTTGAGTTACCTGCCGGAGGGGAGGCCGGGGAAGGTGGCCGGAGGCAGGGTCGTCGGCGGCGAGGGAGGGTCGGAGGGGTTCGGGTGACGCGTGAAATGCAATCCTTGAACGGAGTGGGTTCCGTTGGAGGGGTCGACGAGGTGCGGCGACGAGCGAAGAAGGCCGGCGACGAGGGGGAGGCGGAGCTGGCTCGGGTCCTTCGGTGCGACGGCGCTCCGGCGGCGGGGAGGGGCGGCTGAGGCGTCGGGGAGGACCGCACGGCCACGGGGGTGCTCGAGGTAGCGGCGGCGAGCTTCGGGGAAGACCGAGGCGACGGCGATTACTCACCGGAGCACTTACCGGACGCGCACGGGGAGCTTCTGGTGCGACGGCGCTCGGGGCTCAAAGGGAGAAGTGGAGGGCGCTGGGAGGTGGTGCGGGGAGAGGGGAGGCCGAGGGAGCTATTTATAGGGGCGGAGGAAGGGACACGGGCGCGCAATCGCTCGCCGGTGTGTCGGCCGGGAAAAGGAAGGAAAGGGGGGAAAACGGGAAAGAGGGGGCGCCGATGGAAGGGGAGCCCGGGAGATCGGGGATTCGGTCGCGGCGGCGTCCGGGACTTCCAAAACCGAGGGGGCCGGGTAAGGCAAGGCGGGATCCGGCGCGGTCTCGGTCGGCCGGCGAAAAAGGAAAGAGGGGGAAGGAAAAGGAAGGCGCCGGCTCCGCGGGGACGACGGATCCGACAGGTGGGCCCCGCGTGCAGTGAGAGAGAGGAGGGAGCGGCCGGGCGGTGCGGATGGCTGCCACGCGGCTCGGGGAAAAGATCGGGCGGTGGATTGAGGCCGGGCGCGAAGACGCGGCTGACGAGTGGGGCCCGCGGGTCAGTGGAGTGAGGGCGGGAGTGAGAGCGGGCGGCTGGATGGCCCGCACGGAGACTCGGCTCATCCGAGCCGTCCACGCGTCGGGCGCGGAGGAGGGGAAGGCGGGGCCGCCGGCTGACGGGCCGGGCCCGCTGGACAGCGAGGGAGAGGGAGGTGCGGCCTGGATCGGCCGAGCGGCGACGTGGGCGGTCCTGGGCCGTCCATGCGTCGGCCGGAGGAAAAGATTTGGATTTTTAATGATTTTTAATTTCAGAAAATGCTAGAAATTTATTTAGGCCTCAGAAAAATATGAAAATACCTCCAAAAATTCCAGAAAAATTCACAGAAGCTCCTGGAGATATTTTGGATTTAATAAAATTATTTCCAACTACTGTTGATATTAAATTTTCATATTTTGAATTACTTTTTAAATTCTGAAAATAGTTTTTAAATTCCAGAAAAATCCAGAAAGGCAATTAAAAGCCAAGTAAAATCCAATTACCTTAAAATAATTAAGTTGAATTTAAATTTTTCAAAAAGCCAAATTTTGGGATGTGACACTGAGCGTTTAAAAAAAACTAATGAGGACAAACAATTTGCTAAGTTCCTAGAGATGATGAAGGAGGTCCAGATTACTATTCCTATTCTAGATGCTGTCCTACATGTGCCAATGTATGCTAAGTTCTTCAAGGAGTTGCTCACCAAGAAACGGAGTATGGATGAGCTTGAGGTGGTCACTCTAACTAAGGAGTGTAGCGCTATCATTCAGAATAAGCTACCTCCTAAGCTAGAGGACCCTGGTAGCTTCTGCATTCCGTGCATCATAGGCTCCAAGAACTTTCGAGCTCTTTGTGACTTAGGCTCTAGTGTTAGTGTCCTACCTCTCTCCGTGTGTGACGCGCTTCCCTTGGGCGATCTGCAGCCAACAGCCATGACATTGCAGTTAGCTGATCGCACATATCGTCACCCAGCTGGTATTTTAGTGGATGTCCCTGTGGTTATTAGCACTTTTGCCTTCCCTGTAGATTTTGTTGTTCTAGAGATGGAGGATAGAAGTGAACCTGTCATTCTTGGGAGACCGTTCCTTGCTACTGCAGGTGCTGTTATAGATGTGAAGAATGCCAAGCTTACTCTCCAATTTGGTCAAGAGAAGCTAGCATTCGATATGAGACACCCTACTCACCTTCCTCACTGTCCAGATCAGTGTTTCTCACTTGATTTGGTTGACAAATGTGTTGTTGAGACATATGAAAATGTTGAGGAGGTGGCATCAATTGAGGATGAGTGCACTGCTGCAGATTCTCATCATGTGGCACTCATTGATGCTCCTGTAGAGCCTTCCAAAATCCCAGACCTTAGACAGCCCATAGCCCCAAAGGTAGAGCTGAAACCACTTCCAAAACATCTAAGATATGAATTCCTAGGACCAGATCAGACCTTTCCTGTTATTGTGAGTGACCATTTGACACCTTTAGAGGCTGATCAACTTCTTGAAATCCTTCGTAGATATCGAGCTGTCATTGGATATTCGATAGATGATATGAAGGGCATTGATCCAGCTACCTGCATGCATCGCATTCACCTTGAGGATGATGCTAAGCCTACTCGTGAGCATCAGCGTAGGCTTAATCCTCACTTGCAGGAGGTTGTCAAGAAAGAAATTCTTAAGCTTCTTGGTGCTAACATCATCTACCCTATCTCCGATAGTCAGTGGGTCAGTCCCATTCATGTTGTGCCCAAGAAAGGTGGCATGACAGTGGTTACCAATGAAAAATGTGATTTAATTCCCACAAGGACAACCACGGGCTGGCGCATGTGTACTGACTATAGAAAGCTCAACAAGGCCACACGCAAGGACCACTTCCCTTTGCCTTTCATTGATCAAATGCTAGAGAGACTGGCCCGTCATTCTTATTTCTGTTATCTTGATGGATATTCAGGTTTTTTTGTAGATTCCTATACACCCATCAGATTAGGATAAGACCACATTCACTTGCCCCTATGGGACCTTTGCTTACCGTAGGCTGCCATTTGGGCTTTGTAATGCCCCAGGGACCTTCCAGCGCTGTGTCATGTCTATTTTCACTGATCTTATTGAGAAAATCATGGAGGTTTTCATGGATGATTTCACTGTCTATGGGCAGACCTTTGAGAGCTGTTTGGCCAATCTTGAGACTGTCCTCCAGCGTTGTCTTGAGGCTAATTTGGTACTCAATTGGGAAAAATGTCATTTTCTAGTTAGAGAGGGGATAGTTCTTGGTCACTTAGTGTCTTCTAGAGGCATAGAGGTGGATAGAGCAAAAGTAGAGGTAATTGAGCGCCTGCCCCCTCCAGTCAATGTGAAGGGTGTTCGCAGTTTTTTGGGGCATGCTGGTTTTTACCGCGGATTCATTAAGGATTTTTCTAAGATTGCTCGTCCTCTCACTCATCTTTTGGGCTGCGATGTTCCTTTTGTTTTTGATGAGGCTTGCATGGATGCATTTAGTAAGATCAAGGCTGCTCTCATTTCTGCACCCATTGTGCAGCCTCCTGATTGGGATTTGCCTTTTGAGTTAATGTGTGATGCTAGTGACTTTGCTGTGGGGGCTGTTTTGGGGCAGAGGCATGACAAGGCCCTGCATGTTATATACTATGCTAGCAGAACTTTAGATGACACTCAAATTAATTACACTACAACTGAGAAAGAACTGCTAGCTGTAGTATTTGCCTTTGACAAATTCAGATCCTACCTAGTTGGCTCAAGGTGCATAGTGTATACAGATCATGCAGCCATTAGGTATCTTTTGAGTAAAAAGGATGCAAAACCTCGCCTCATTCGTTGGATTCTTTTACTGCAAGAATTTGATGTGGAAATTAAAGATAAGAAGGGGGCTGAGAACTTAGTAGCTGACCATCTATCTAGATTGTCTCATTCTGATTCAGCTTCTATACTTCCTATTGAAGATTCTCTTCCTGGAGACCAACTGTTAGAAGTTTCTCTTGTTCAGTCTAGCACCCCTTGGTATGCAGATATAATGAATTACTTGGTTTGCAACACTATACCTCCTGGACTCTCTTACCAGCAGCGTAGGAAGTTTACTCATGAGGCACGTAAATTCTTTTGGGATGACCCATATCTGTATAGGCATTGTGCAGATGGGGTTGTTCGACGTTGTCTTCCTCATGAGGAGGTCCAAAGTGTTATTTTCCACTGTCATTCTGCTCCCTGTGGTGGTCATGCAAGCACTGCAAAGACTCAAGCTAAGGTTCTCCAAGCTGGATTCTATTGGCCTACCATGTTTAAGGATATTCATGCTTTCATTCAGTCTTGTGACCCTTGTCAGCGTGCAGGGAACATGTCAAGACGACATGAAATGCCTCAGCATGGTATCCTTGAGGTGGAAATTTTTGATGTTTGGGGAATAGATTACATAGGACCTTTACCCTCTTCTCAAGGGTACAAGCACATTCTTGTAGCAGTGGACTATGTGTCCAAATGGGTTGAGGCTATACCCACTGTTCATGCTGATTCAAAATCTGTTTGTCGTTTGTTTAGGCAAGTCATCTTTCCTAGGTTTGGGATTCCACGTGTTGTGATTAGTGATGGAGGGTCTCATTTTAATCACAGCCAGTTTGAAGCCCTTTTAGCTAAGTATGGAGTCCATAATCATAGGGTAACTACTCCTTATCATCCTCAAGCTAATGGGCAAGTTGAAGTTTCCAATAGAGAGATAAAGCAAATCCTTGAAAAAGTTGTGTCCATATCCAGGACTGATTGATCCCTTAAGCTTTATGATGCATTGTGGGCTTATAGGACATCATTCAAAACACCTATAGGAATGTCTCCTTTTAGGTTGGTTTATGGAAAAGCTTGTCATCTTCCTGTTGAGCTTGAGCATAGAGCACATTGGGCAATTAGAAAGCTCAACATGAACATGGGTCTAGCAGGAAAACATAGGAAGCTGCAGCTGTGTGAACTTGATGAATTGAGACTTGATGCTTATGAAAGCTCAAGGATTTACAAAGAGAGAGCTAAAAAGATTCATGACCGTCACATTTTGAGGCGTGATTTCCACGCTGGACAGCTTGTCTTGGTTTTTGACTCTAGGTTCCATTTGTTCCCTGGAAAGTTCAAATCTAGACGGTTTGGGCCTTGTTTAGTCAAGAAAGTGCTAGGTAGTGGAGCTTTTGAGGTTGAGAGTCAATCTGGGGGCATTTTCAAGGTTAATGGGCAAAGATTGAAACATTATTTTGTTGGGGAACCTTTTCCTGAACTTAATGAGGAGGATAGTGCTGGAGATCAAGTCAGTCCTGACCTTGATCCTCCAATGTCTTTTGAGCCTACTTGATGATCATTTGTTGGTCAAGCTAAGGACCTAAAACAAGCGCTTCTCAGGAGGCAACCTGAGCATTTTATTGTTTTACTTTAGTTTTTCTCTTTTATTTTATTTTTTTGTCGGTTTATCCTTTCCTTTTTCTTTATTTTTTCATTTCAGGTACATGCTGAACCATCATCTAAGCATGGCAGGAAGCTTAGGGGATGATGTGATATTGCTGAATTCAACTTTTGCACCCGGTGAGCTGCTTCCAACACTAAATGTTTATTTTAGAGTGTATGTTTGACTCAAGCTTGGGGGAAGACCTGTTCATGTATGGACGATTTGCATGTTCTTCTTGTCATACTCATGGGCACTGAAGTTGGTGGATGTGTAGTTAATGATAAATGGCCAATACACTTCTCATGCTAGATTGTTGATGATTATATGTCACTGTCCAGTTCATTATTTTGTGCTGTTATATTCTGCTAAATTGAATACTTGGTCTGTAATATGTGACTGTCATGGTATAATCCAGAGTTATCACACTGAAAATTGTTTAAGTCAACTGGGATTCCTATCAATTCTGCATTCTTCTCAAGTTGGCCTAATCTTGTATAAGTTGAAATGTATTAATTGACCTTGATGGCTTAGAAATCTTGTGATACTAAAGTTTTTGATTCATTGCAAGTTACACATGTATCTTTACCTTTTGCGGACTGTATTGATTCTAGTTATCACTTCTAGAATGATCATATCCTAGGATTCATGCTTGGGCATAATATTTTATTTTAGACGTTGATGCTTTTGCTTGAATGAAAAGTTTGTGAAAGTGGTAGTCCTATCTTGAGCCAATAACATGGTTGATTTATCTAGATCTTATGGATAATGAAAACCTGTTAATGATGCTAAAAAAATGGAAAAGAAAAGAAAGAAAAGATCTTTATTTCTGTTTTGGGTTGCAAAGTGTGAGTGAGTTAATAAGTGACTTATGTCACATTGGTTCGCAAATGTGTGAATAAGTGGCAAGCTTGCCCAAGGGTTGGAATAAGTGGCACTTGTGCCCATGGTGTGTTTGAAACTTGTTAAAAATCAGCAAAGGTAAAGTATCATGGCTCAAGTGTGGGCTTTCTCATAAATTTCATGCAAGCAGTAGTCTCTTCATCTAAAATAGTAAATGCCTTAGTATGATCCTTGGATATACTTATTCTTGATTGTTATATCTAGTCTTGATGCTTTTCAATCTTGGTTGGATCCATGCGCTCGGATCTGCTATTCCATCACCGGAGCTGCTACTTCTAGACGGGTACTTGCGACGCCTCTTCATCCACGGCTGGATCTGCTTCCCAGGCGCCCGGATCTGCTTCCTACTGCCTGCATCCTCTATAACCCGACTTCAGCAACTCATCTCCCTTTTGCTCTGGGTTGTATTGCCTCAAATATCTATCCCAGTACTGTTTATGAATTTCTTGAGATGCTGATATGTCCGATATATGATGTGCATGAGATGTTATTTATGAATCCGGTTATCAAGTATGACTCTGATTGTTCTTGCTCATTAAGCCATGTGTGAATCTTGCTGTTTGTGCTATATTCATGATTTTGCTGGATGATCTAGTAGTTTACAGAAGTTTTATGATTTTATGTCATGATTACATGCTCTGCTAGATTCATTTCATTGCGTTAAATCTGTCTTTTGTTTGCTGAGTTGTGTAGCTATAGCCGTAGCAGTCTTCTCCCCCTCTTAAGCTCTCTCTTCAGCGTCTTCCTTCTCCCGCAGATCTCTCTTCTCTCGGCAGTCTATCTCTTCTAGTAAACTCCTCATCTTAAGTCCCTTTCTGTCTTCTTTCTCAAGTGCTAGTTCTCCAGTCCTTTCTCTCTGTACTCTCTTCCCGTCTAGCTCTTTTGCTTCTCTCATTCTTCAGTCCCTTCTTTCTTCCCCTCTTCTCTCTTGTTTCTTTCTCTTCTCAAGATTTCTTCTGTCAGTCAATCTCTTCTCTAGTCTGTTTGTCTCCCGTGCTCTCTTCTTATCTATGCCTTCTTTCTTCTCCTCTTCTGCAAGCCTAGCCGACTCCTAGCCTTCTCTTTCTCTCTCTCTCCCCCTTTCCCTTAGCTCTTCCTGATTTCTTTCTAGTAGTATTTCTTCTGTATCTCTCTCTCTTAGTAGGATTAGTTCTTTGGTCTCTCCTGTCCAGATAGTCTTATTCCTAGCGCCTTCAGCTCTTCCCTTCTCTTTCTTCCACTATTTTGCAGTTCTGATTTCTGGCTTTTAGTTGTTTAGGTTCTGCAGTTAGTCTCGACTCCCTGTTCGTTCGACTTAGCTTTGGTTAAGGGTGATGTCACCAGTAATTTAGTCCCTGTGGAGAACACGACTTTCGCTGCTATCTCAGCGGCAACCCGTACACTTGCGGGGTGTGCAGTTTTGCACGATCATGCTATAAAATAGAATGGCTTCTGCAGGGCTTTGGTTTGTGTATGTGCTAAGCCTCCCAACCCTAATAGATTCGATCTAATTAGTGCGATGTGGTGAACGAAGACCGGACCTCTCCGTTCGTGTGCACGGCGACTACCGCGACACCGGCCAGCCCCCTCTACACCGTCGGCCATCTCAGCTTCACAGCATCACCACCGGCCTCAACTTCATGGCCTCATCCAGTTCGGGTAAGTTCATTATGCTTCCGCTCTAAGGATTTAATCTAGGTGTTCATGCTTGATCTAGGGTTAAGGCTTTTTGATTCATGTTTAGACTTAGGTTAAAGTTTAATACAGAGCTGCCGATTGGGGGATGGGGATGTCGTGCTATGCTCGATTATTATCCTGTTCAGTTTAACTTGGGAGGGTAAAGATTGGATTTTGTTGCCTCTCTCTTGGGTAATTGGCACTCAAATACTGTGCACGATTCTAGCTTATCCTAGATTATGCTATTCTTGTGATGTTAATGTGAGTGGTGGGGAGATAGGCTCACTAAAGGTTGGGGTTTGTTTCTGGGATTTGGATTACCAATTTCGGGGACATATTCTTCACAAGATTCCACCCTGTAAAAGAATGAAAGATTTGGTGGTTTGCTCTTTTTTTTGTTTGCCAACAGCTTATGTGTCCCATAGTTAGCTTTAATTAATGATTTGTCCCATCTTTCGCTGAACCATTCATCATTTACCTTTTTTTTGGATAATTTTGCCTTTATCTTCCTCCTCCCTCCTCTTCTTTTCTTCTTTCTTCTTGCTCCGGCCATGGCTGACCTAGTCCACCTCCGCCGCCGCCGAAACCGATGCTGGAGCAGCTCGCCGAAGAAGTCGACGAAAACGTCTGCGTCCACCTCGCTCATGTAGAGATACTCAGAGAGGCCCGCATGAGAATGGTGTTGTGCGCGAGGCCACAGCCATCGCCGGCGATGGTGGGTATGCCGAGCGTGAGGTCGGCGATGAGGCCGCGGAAGTGTTAGGAACTTCAACCACGACCACTATGGCTTCGACCATGGCTGTTATGATCACAGCTGCTACGACCATGGCCATTTCAACCACGGCTATTACGACCACGGCCGTTACGAGTAGCAGTGGTCGTAGCAGTCGTGGTCGTAACGACCATGGTCGAAGTGAACGTGGTCATAACGTTCGTGGTCATAGCAGCCGTGGTCGAAGTTCCTAACACTTCCGTGGCCTTGTCGCCGACCTCACGCTCCACATGCCCAATGTCATCAACGATGGCTGCGGCCTCGCGCACGACACCTTTCTCATGCGGGCCTCTTTTGGTACATCTACATGAGCGAGGTGGATGCAGGTGTTTTCATCGACTTCTTTGGCGAGCTGCTCCGGCATCGGTGGCAGCGGCAGCGGAGACGGATTGGGTCAGCCATGGCTGGAGCAAGTTAAGAAGGACAGAAGAGAAGGGAGGAGGAAGATAAGGGCAAAATTGTCAAAAAGAGCAAATGATCAATGGTTCAGCGAAAGATGGGGCAAATTATCAATTAAAACCAACTATGTGGACAAATGAGCTGTTAGTAAATAAAAAAGAGGCAAATCATCAAATTTCTCAAGGATATCCTGTGGCCTGAATCGATTTGATGTTAATGCTAGTAGTGGTCGGGAGAGCACATATTATATATTCTGATCTGCCAGGCCAGTTGGTGAGCTGGGTTCCTCGCAAGAATCCACCTTTTTATCGGCCTCAACAGCTGCACAAGTGAATGCTTGCGCCCTGAACTTGCTCCCAGTCTATGCTAAGGAGCTTATTGCTGGTGGTGCAGCTGGTGCATTTGCAGAGAATGCAGTGACGCCACTGGAGAGGGTCAAGATCTTATGGCAGGTTCGGACTGTTCAATCCTCCATTTCGTTGTTTGTGGTAATTGTATGAGTATGTAGCTGACTTATTAAATTTAGAGCTTCACGTGTGCTGTTTCTCTGTAGACAAGAATTGAAGGGTTCCAATCCCTTGGGATCCTCTAATCCTTGAGGAAGCTGTGGCAATACGAGGGAATTCGAGGCTTCTACAAGTGAGTACTGTGGAGAAACTGCCTTGAGTTTTGACTGTTGAATTTAGTATCTTGATTTTGACTGTGCTATTGTTCATGAAGAGGGAATGGTGCGAGTGTGCTTCGGATAGTTCCATATGCAGCATTGCATTACATGACTTACGAGCAGTACAGGTTCTGGATACTGAATAATTTTGCTCCATCAGTGGGTACAGGGCCTGTGGTAGATCTCTTGGCTGGCTCAGCTGCTGGTGGGACTGCAGTTCTGTGTAGACTTGGCTAGGACCAAGCTGGAATACCAGGCATTGCATGTCCATGCTGATGCATTGTTCTTTTTTTTTTATATATGTAAAAGTGAAGAGGCTCCATCAATAGAAGCATTATCGGAATAATTCCCTCATCACCATTAATGGTTTACATTATGCCAGCTATCGACCAATTATTGTTAGCAATCGTTGGCTCATGGTTGTTTGCATTAGTTTTCTTCACAATTGCTCCTAGGTGTCAAATGTGGCCCAACCTGGCAATGCTTTGGAAAATTCTGGTGGACAACCAGCATATAGTGGTATAAAGGATGTTTTTAAAACTGTTTACAAGGAAGGAGGTGTACGATCTTTGTACCGTGGGGTAGGTACGTCTTATCTTCCAATCTCCTTTGCTATGGGTTGGGGTCAGCATCATTTTATGGTTCGTTAGTGTGAGGCTAGCAAATTATCATGTCATATCTCTCTTAGTCTGCTCTGTTGGTTCCACTTCAGCTAATGTTGCGCGCTTGCACTGCTTTTTTGATGTCGTAACAAGGGAGCTGTTTAGCAAGTTCATGTTAATGCCTAATAGGCATATTCAATTTTATATCTCAATGTTATCTAAAATCAGGCATTACTGGTTTGTTACTTTCTAAGTATCAAACACTGACATTGCCAGGATGCGATATATGAGAGTAGTTTAGGATGGGCTAACTCATGAATATTCTAATATTTTTATTTGAAGTTCCTCTCATCCTGTCTTCATTACTTTATTAAATGTGAAAATATGTATGTTGTGGACGCGTTTATCGGAAAGACGTACCATCGGCAAAACCATTCTCGCGCGTAGTTGTGGGTGGCAGCGATATTGCTAGATCGGCAACGGGACCGGCTCACAAACAGATAGTGCAGAGTTAGCAAATTTGGCAGCAGGCTGCGTATTGGAAACGAACTCAGCAGAAGATGTCGTAGTTTAGACGGAGAAAGCATCCTTTCCTAGATATTATATGTTAAGATAACATTGTTAGTTATTTCCTAATTATGATACATTTTCCTTTTATAACTCGGTTGCCTGATATATAAAGGTCAACTTTGTTTCGTGAGGAGGTAATCAATAAAGCATATAAGTTCCTAACCGGCTGGTTCTTAAGATTAGAGCCTCCTTCCTGGAGCATGATTTAGGGCCTACATGACATGTTATCTTATTCCATAACATCTTGGTATTAGAGACGACGATCCTGCGGGTATCATGGAGGCAACTTCCATTGTTGATCTGAGCAAGTAGTTAGCACAACTTCTCAAGGTGTTTAGTGAAAGATTTAATCTAAGTCTAAAACATTAACAATAGCCTTAACCCTAGATCAAAGTCATGAACACCTAGATAAAACATTAGTGCGGAAGCGTCATGAACATACCCGAAGTTGAGGAGGCCATCTTGAGAGGTGCTCGGTTGGTGCGGACGGAGGAGGTCGGCGTCGGTGAAACGGAGGTCGCCGGTGTGGACGACGGAGCCGTGGACGGAGATGAGTTTCGGCCTTCGTTCACCACAGCGCCCATGATAGATCGGTTCTTGTTAGGGTTAGAGAGCCTTAGGACAACGCGTATTTTTTGGTCTTTGCCGAAACCCTCATTTTTATATGGCGCTGGGTGACCGGGACCGAAACCAAACGGGTTGGTTGCCGTCTCCGATCAAGATGTGCGAGTGGAGGCGTGCCTCCCTGAAATCTCGGAGTTGGTTAGCTGAGATCAACCCAACATTCTCCCTTTTGATCGTAAGGCTAACATCATAAGCCCATTCTTGATAAAACAGCATACCAAGGCAATGTGTTGCATGACCAATTAAGTGTCGTACAACCCCAGTACCTATAGTGTACTATCCTATCTCGAAATGGATATACATTAAACTTAATGGGAGTTGGTTTGCTTTAAGGTCCTTTTATCCAGAATCAGAGGCTTTCCGATAAACCCATGCCGGCAACATGATCACGAAAGATATTGGGTGGTAAGCCTTTAGTAAGCGGATCCGCAAGCATTAACTTAGTACTAATATGCTTGATACTTATAGTTTGATCCTGGATTCCAACTTTCACAACATGATACTTAATGTCAATGTGTTTGGCAGCACCACTTGACTTGTTGTTATTTGCATAAAAGACTGCGGGTTCGTTATCGCAGTATAAGGTGAGTGGTTTAGAGATGCTGTCTACCACTCTAAGTCCCAGGATAAAGTTCTTAAGCCATAAAGCCTGCCCGGTAGCCTCATAACATGCCACAAACTCAGCTTGCATCGTTGAAGATGTCGTAAGGGTTTGTTTGGAGCTATTCCACGAGATAGCTCCTCCAGCGAGTGTGAAGATATAACCTGACGTGGATTCCTTAGTATCAACACATCCCGCAAAATCTGAATCTGAATAACCAATAACTTCAATGTGAGCATGAAATACTTAGTAGCTTGCATATAGCGCAAAGCTTTCTTAACGGCTTTCCAGTGGTCCGGTCCTGGATTTGACTGATATCTGCCAAGCATCCCGGTTACAAAAGCTAAATCAGGGCGTGTACATACATGAGCATACATAATGCTTCCGACAGCTGAAGCATAAGGAACCGACTTAATCTGATCAGTTTCGCATTGGTTCGTCAGACATTGAAATGTCCCAAACTTATCGCCCTTAACAATAGGAGCAGGCAAGGCAGAGCACTTATGCATATTATATCTCTTCCGTACTCTGTCAATGTATGCCTTCTGAGATAAACTTAATGTTCCTTTGGACCTATCTCGGTGAATTTCAATGCCAAGAACATAAGAGGCATCACCGAGATCCTTCATATCAAAAATAGATGAAAGAAATCTCTTGGTCTCAAACAGCATGTCCTTATCGCTGCTGGCCAATAAGATATCTTCCACATAAAGTACTAAGATGGAGAATTTACTCCCCTTGAACTTAACATGTATGCAGTTATCAACTTCATTTTCCTTAAAACCAAAACTCCTTATGATCTTATCGAAATTGAGGTACCACTGCCTCGACGCTTGTTTCAAGCCATAAATAGATTTCTTAAGTCGACATCACATATGCTCCTTGCCTTCCACGACAAAACCTTCCGGTTGAGTCATGTAAACATTCTCTTGCAAGTCGCCATTAAGAAATGGTGTCTTAACATCCATCTGATGCAGCTCTAAATCATAATGAGCTACAAGTGCCATAACAATTTTGAATGAATCTTTAGTTGAGACAGGAGAAAAAGTGTCATTATAGTCAATCCCCTCTCTTTGGAAGAAGCCTTTTGCTACAAACCTTGCTTTGAACCTTTCGATATTTCCCTTAGAGTCATGCTTGGTTTTGTAGACCCATTTACAGCCTACTGTTTTGACTCCGTCGGGAATCTCTACTAAGTCCCATACATCATTAGTGCTCATAGACTTTAGTTCATCCTCCATAGCTTCCTTATAAGAGCTAGGATCATCCACCTTCCCAAGATCATCTTCATTCAAGTAAACCTCATAATCACTTGGGATAGCAGATCTCCTCACTCGTTCTGATCTCCTGACAGGTTCATTAGTAGGTTCATTATGCTGTTCATTAACTGTCATAGAGGGCTGTGAAGGCTCATCATTAGGTACTGCACTTGTATTTTCAGAGCCCTCAACAGAAGGAGTAGTCGCAGAATTAACTGGAGACGCAACAGGAGTTGCAACTATAGGATCAACTGTGGGCACAACCACTTGGGGCATAGGAAAATCAGTCTGTCGGATTAGCGGTGAAGCAACATAAATCCGCTTCTCCTCCAGATCAATTTTCCTAGGCTTCAAGTCACCACTGATGCCATCATTTTGCAAGAACACAGCGTGCCTTGTTTTTACAAATTTTGTGGTACGATCTGGACAATATAATCGGTACCCTTTAGACCTGTCAGGGTAGCCAATAAAATGGCAACTCACAATCTTGGGATCTAATTTCCCAATTTGTGGGTTAAACACTTTAGCTTCAGCTGCACAAACCCACACATGGAGGTAGTTCAAACTTGGTTTTCTTCCAGTCCATAATTCATAAGGTGTTTTAGGCATTGATTTACTGGGAACCCGATTGAGTATGTGTGCAGCGGTCTTTAATGCTTCCATCCATTACTTTACAAGCAAAGTGGAGTAGCTCAACATACTTCGAACCATGTCCATAAGTGTGCGGTTTCTTCTTTCCGCTACTCCATTTTGCTGGGGATAACCGAACATTGAGTACTGGGCGACTATACCATTTTCTTGTAGGAACCTGGCAAAAAGGACCAGGAACCTGCCCATAAGTTGCGTGTCGCCCATAATACTCTCCCCCATGATCTGAGCGCACTACTTTAATCTTTAGATTATGCTGATTTTCAACTTCAGCCTTAAATATTTTAAATTTATCAAGCGCTTCCGATCTCTCTTTAATAGGATAGATATAGCCATAATGTGAGTAATCATCGGTGAACGTAATAAAAGAATCATGACCATCCACCGATGTCACATGGAAAGGACCACATATGTCAGTATGAATTATTTCTAAAATCCTTGTGCTTCAAGTAGCACCTTTCTTTATTTGCTTTACATACTTGCCTTTGATACAATCAATGCAGTGGTCTGAGTCAGAGAGATCTAATGGGTGGAGAATTTCTTTTTAAATGAGACGCTCCATTCTCCCCCTCGAAATGTGGCCTAAATGACAGTGCCATAGTTTCGAAGAAGTCTCATCATTATTTTTTTTACACTTAGCATCACACATAATCTTTCTGGAAATGCCCTGGCTGCTTGCAGAAAAGACATTCCCCCCTTTAGATGCTCCGGCGGGTGCAACACGAGGCTTAGGTGCATTGTGCACTTTAGGCCCCGACTTGTCTAAATTCGGGAGAATTCCAACTTTTTCTTAGATTTGAAGTCCTCTTGGAACTTCCTTTTTATTAGAGCCACCAACATGAAGAGCAAAAAATCCTTCTTTTTCTGTTCTTATCTTCTCTTCCTCCTGGACACACATGGCGATCAAATCGCTCATGCTTCATTTTTCTTTCTGAGTATTGTAATTAATCTTAAAAGCTGTGTACTCAGAAGGAAGAGAGGTCATAATAAAATGGACAAGGAAACCATCAGATATTGCCATGTCCATGCCCTTGAGTTTTTCTGCCATATCAGTCATCATCATGATATGCTCTCTTATACTGCCGGACCCGTCATATTTAGTTGTTAAGAGCCTCTAAATTTAAATACTGGCATAAACTTTAGTGGACCCTTTTAAATTTCTCCTCGATTGAAGCCATGTACTCCTTAGCATTTTCGGAATCGGGGATTGCTCCCCTAATCCCGACTGAAATAGAGGTCTTCATAATCATTAGTGATAAAGGGTTAGACCGCTCCCATTTTTCAGCATTAATCTCATAAATTTTCTTTTCTCATCATAATTCTCCTCACTTTCGGCGGGAGGAATGGGAACGGCTACCCTTAAGGCATAGTCAAGGTCCAAAACATCAAGGACAACATGAATTCGTTCTTTATGGCGGCAACGTTTGATGCATTAAGAGCTAAATTTCAAAATACAGGGCAAAACTTAGAAATATCATAAATATATATTGCATGTAATTAACCCTACGTTGGTCTGATTAATAACATGCAAACTACAGTTCTAATTCATATCACCGTTGGGCAGAAATGAAAAAGAACTTAAAAATTTTATATAGCGACACATGATTACAAACAACGTTGGTCAGAATGTAATCATATGCATACATAATGCCAAAAACATAAAAAATCTCCAATTAAAATATCTCGTTGGTTCAATTTTAATTAGAGACAAAACATAATAATATGGCGACATATGATTATAAACAACGTTGGTCAGAATATAACCATATGTATACATAATGCCAAAAATAATCATAAAATCTCAAAATTAAAATATCCCGTTGGTTCAATTTTAATTAGAGAATATACATAATAATACGGTAAAGGTACATCATAATTTGGGCCACTGAAAAATAATTAAAACAGTGCATAAAGGAAGACTTAAAACATAAGAAAATGTGCTGAAATTATGCACACGGGCTCAACTCCACGCGCGGGCGCGCGGTGGCCCAAAACTCACGTGCGCAGGCCCCAAAAATTTCCCTCATGGGTGCCCAAAAACGCCAGCCAGAAAAAACTGCGCACGGTAGCCCACCAAAAAGCATGCGACCCATTAATTCTGCGCAGTCCAACAGATCACGCGCCCGGCCCAGCAGCACAGGCGCGCAGCCCACCCACGCGCGCGGCCCATAAATCGCCAGCCGGAAAAACGGCCCAAAAATGCAACGCGCGCTGCCGGCCCAAACCACGGCGCAGCCCAAAAATAGCGTCTTACGCGGGCGCCGTCGGATTTTTATCCGACGGCCGAGAATAACAGACGACCCAAACTTATTGCGGCCCACTAAAAGACGACCGTCCGATGCAATCGGACGGCCGAGCGCGCGCTGCGGGCGGGACAAAATCCCGCAACCCTAACCCTAATCCTCATTTGCGCCCGCCTCCATGCGAAAAATCCGGACGGGCAACGGCGCGGGTGCGCGGAGCGGGAGCGCAGCAACGTTGGATCCCCACGGCGGCGGCGCGGAAGCCGGCGGATCCCCACGGCGGCGGCGCACGCGGCCCGAAGCGGCGCGACGCACGGCGACGGCGGCCCGAAGCGACAGGGCGGCGGCCCCAATCGGCGGCAGCCATGCCCGAAAACCGTGAGGCCCTTTCCCCTTCCTTTTTTTTGTTTTGTTTTGTTCTTCCCACTCCCGATCCGAAAAAGTTCTATTGATTTGGGAATTTTAAAGTTTCGGGTGGGCTTGACATTGGGAAATTTTCATTAGAGTCTTGAAAACTTGATTCCTCTCCTTCTAAATGCTAAGCCGAATCATTAACAAAATTAAATCCGAGCCTCTAAGTCCAGATCCAAAATTCGGGTGGAGCTTAATTAGGGTTCATGATGAGCTAGGGGTGGCTCTGATACCAAATGAAAGATTTAATCTAAGTCTAAAACATTAACAATAGCCTTAACCCTAGATCAAAGTCATGAACACCTAGATAAAACATTAGTGCGGAAGCGTCATGAACATACCCGAAGTTGAGGAGGCCATCTTGAGAGGTGCTCGGTTGGTGCTGACGGAGGAGGTCGGCGTCGGTGAAACAGAGGTCGCCGGCGTGGACGACGGAGCCGTGGACGGAGATGAGTTTCGGCCTTCGTTCACTACAGCGCCCATGATAGATCGGTTCTTGTTAGGGTTAGAGAGCCTTAGGACAATGCGTATTTTTTGGTCTTTGCCGAAACCCTCATTTTTATATGGCGCTGGGTGACCGGGACCGAAACCAAACGGGTTGGTTGCCGTCTCCGATCAAGACGTGCGAGTGGAGGCGTGCCTCCCTGAAATCTCGGAGTTGGTTAGCCGAGATCAACCCAACATTTAGCAGTTATCATGAACAATTTGAAGACTTGGAGAGGTGCATTGGCCAGAGTTCCAGTCGAGGGCTACCAAAACAACACGCAAAAGATGACATGTCCAAGGGCAGCGATGGAGAGGGACCCGGTGAGGGCAACCGTGGTGTGCTGTGGTTCTACAAATTATCCTTTCCAATGTTTGATGGGAAGGAGGATCCCCTGTCATGGCTCAATCGTTGTGACCAGTTTTTTCGAGGACAACATACGATGGAAGAAGAGAAGGTTTGGTTGACATCATATCACATGACTGGGATAGCTCAGCAGTGGTACTATCGCTTGGAGCGAAGTACCGGTGTTTCGACGTGGCCTCATTTCATCGAGCATGTTAACATGCGTTTTTGGCCTCCTATTTGGAATAATCCGCTTAGGGAACTCATACAATTGCGATGCATGGGCTCGATGGAAGATTTTTAGGACAAGTTTCTCGCTTTACCTTGCCGGTACAATGAGATGACCGAGACGCAACAGGCGTAGATTTTTACAACAGGTTTACGCAACCCTTTGCAAACAGATGTGGAATTACAACACCCTGCAACCTTGGAGGCGGCCATGAGCTTGGCACTCGCATATGCGCAACGCTTGCAGGTTGAGGAGACGAAGGAGCCCAAACCAGTTTTCAAGGCAGGTAGTGTGTCGTAGCCAGCAGCGCCAGCACACAGCTTCGTCCCGGCCACAGTTGCATTGCCCAAAGGTGGGCCACCATTAGCACCACAATCATCAATGAGCTTATCATTGGGCAAACCGCCAGCCTCGCGCTTTCACCATTTGACATCTGACAAGATGGCTAATCCCATGGTGGATAAGTTTCCTATTCCCATGGTGGATGAATTAAAAGGAGCTCAGTTCTTCACCAAACTGGATCTTCATAGTGCGTACCATCAAGTGCGGATGTATCCGGCGGATGTGGAAAAGGTAGCCTTTCACATGCATTAGGATCACTATGAGTTTTTGGTTATGCCTTTTGGCTTAACCAACGCCATGGCGATGTTTCAAGCACTTATGAATGAAATATTAAGACCTTTTCTTCGTCACTTCGTTCTTGTCTTCTTTGATGATATTTTGATGTATACTTTGTCATGAGCTGAGCATTTGCGGCATGTCCAGCTGGTCCTCCAAGTCTTACGGCAACAACAGTCAGCGTTGCGTCGCTCCAAATGTCTTTTTGGCAAAGAATCCATGGCGTATCTTGGTCACATCGTCTCTAGTCATGGTGTTGCCATGGATCCTAGTAAGGTGGACGTCGTTGAAGTTAGGCCAACCCCACACTCTGTGCGTGCCTTGAGGGGTTTCTTGGGCTTGATGGGGTACTATCGCATATCAAGAATCATGGCGAAGTGGCGGCTCCCCTCACTAAACTCCTTAAGAAGGCGGCGTTTGTTTGGACAATGGACGCCGACATCGCTTTTAGTGCTCTCAAGTCTATCTTAGTTTCCAGTCCAGTCTTGCAATTGCCGGATTTCACCAAATGGTTCTTAGTTGATTGTGATGCTTTGGGTGTTGGCTTTGGCGCAGTTCTTCATCAGGGTGCTGGCCCCATTGCATGTGGTCAAGGCTGCTTATGAGTGTGAATTGATCGGTTTGGTAAAGGCTATCTGTGATTGGTGACCGTATCTATGGGGTCAGCTATTTGTCATTCGAACTGATCATTACAGCCTCAAGTATTGTCAGACCCAGATTTTACAATCCGGAATCCTCTGTGATTCCATTGCACTATTCCCTGGATCAGTAAATAGTGGTCACAGATACAGAAATGAACATAAAAAATACATATCGTGCGGAAGCATAAATATAATAGAAGACTTACACATGGGCCGATTAGGCCGAAGTCAATAAGATGCAGCAGCAGAAATGAAGCACACAGGTAGGACCCTCAGGACATGCCCACAGGCAGCCGACTGGGGGTACGCGACCTAGCCCTCGACATCTTCCTCTTCTTCACCATCATGACCAAGAGTGTTGCTGTAGTGATCTGGCTCCTGATTCTGGATTTGTTGTGAGAGCGAGTGTGAGCACAAACCACCGTGCTCCACGAACCAATAAACATGATGCAAATAAATAGTATGCATGGCTTACAAAGGAAAGGCTCGGGTTATTTTATTTGCCATAAATTGCTTTTAAAAAAGTATTATTATTATTTAATCATAGTGTTATTGTTGCTGCCTAAAACTCCAACAGCGAATGTTATCATTTATTTAATCCACCAATGTTATCATTTATTTAATCCACCAATGTTATCATTTATTTAATCCACCAAACATACACCTTCTATATTGATTGCTGTCTAAGACTCCAAATAGCGAATGACATTATTTATTTTGAATCCACCAATATCTTTTGTGTTCTGAATTCCTAACAATCCAATCTTGTAATTGCTATTCATCAACTCTTCACTTCTGAATTCTAATGATTCTCTAACATAATTACTTTCAAATCCACCGATATCATTTATATCAGGACTTTCTAACAATTCAATCCTTTCGGTAATTGATCCAAAACCATAATTTGTTCTTCTAGTAATCAACCCTATTTTCCATTACCCATCCCTAACTAATTCACTAGTATACATCCACCAGGAACATTATTGATCAAGTTTATACTCCAATTATCATATCTCCAATTTCCCCAAACATTCAATTCATCCATCTAGTATGTAATCAAATCCTATTAATCCCATTATCGCCAACATCTCCCACGAATTTATATTAGTTATCAGTGTCGTAATCCAGCAATTACCTTTGCACCCCCTAATTCTCCAAAAATCATTTAGATCATCTATCTAGCCTATCTATTCATTTAGGCTCCACCAATTTATTTCTCTCAGAATCTATACTATCGTTTCCTTTTTATGATTGACATGAATCCACCAACAACTTTATGTGTTTACCACAAACATCCATCTTCTTTTCTTACGACTCTATTTATTCTTCCTGACATTTTATTTTGTGAGAAGTATTATCACTATTTAAAAATATAATACATAGAAATTTCCTGAGACCTAGCAGTTTTGAACAAAAACATAATGTGTAAGAGAATGCAATAATAATAGCGATCCAGATTCCATCCACCATTACATCAGCGTTATAGCCGCTTACATTATCACTGGGATGACACCCAGGACAACTCAAAACAGGGCTTTCCACTGCCCTCCACTTTTCAATTTCCACCCACAAAGTTTTTGAAATAGAAGTATATCTGGCTAAGTTCCCATGTCTGCCCTTGACCGTGGGCATGGCTATTCGAATAGTTTTGACTCTGCAGAGTTTGCACACTTTACCCACAAGAGACAGTTCACTCATTGCCCCACGTGATTCCTTAGTCGTGCGGTTGAGCAAATCATCACAGTAACCATTCAAAGTACCTTGCCCCTTCCATCATCTCACCCTATGGGTCGCTCCCACTTGCGGTGGGTCCCATATGTTGTGTGGGATGTTCCCCTCCTATGCGCCTAGCAGCTGGCTACCCACACTGCTAGCACGCCGCAGATGAACTTCACCATCTGCAGGTGTCCCACACAAACCTGCCACCCAGGCCGCCACTTGCACTACTTCACTCCTCCACCGATGATGATGATTTTCAGGGCTCGGTAAATTTACTAGGCCAAGTTGTACTTTATAGACTTGTGGTTGTACTTGTTTTACACAGGAGATCATGACAAGATTTAGTCCTTAGGGTTATCTGGGCGGTTCTACCACAAACCACACTCTCGTGCACCCCTGCACCATACCCCCGAACCATCCGCCCAGATAGATAAGCAACTTGAGGTTTTTGGGAGTATAAAATAATCATTTCCAACATATACCAGTCATTACCACCATGACTGCCCAACCAAATTTTCTCATGATTAAAAGTGAGGCTTCGGGCATTTCAACGCCCCCGAGTATCTAAGCAGTATTAAGCATTGCGTACAATTATGGATTTATTTTTGAAAAATTACCATTATAATTATGCTAGGGCGACAAGGTTCACATATTCAAATATTCCAAAGCAGGTGTAATATTATTCAAGGTAAACAATGGGCACATAACTAGAATCTTAAATTAACCATGTATTTGCATATAAAATAACAATATGCAATTTGATAATTTAAACCAAAGTAATTTGCAGAAAATGTAGGTTCAACATGATCAACGTATTGACTCGCCTTGGTCACAGGGGTCTTGGTCTTGAGTGTCGGGGTTTGCTTCGGCTTCTTCCTCCTGAGCCTCGTACGCTATTTTTACGTGCGCGAACATTTGGATAAAAATCAGCAAACCAAACAAATTTACACCAAGAAATTCAGATGAGATTCAAAAATCATGGCTTCAGTTCCATTGGACAAATCTTGAATTTAGATGAATTTAGAAATTTGTTTCATTCAATTTGGAGTTAAAATGAATAAGTTATGCCCATTTAAAGTTCTCAGTTTAATTAATCTAGAAAATATTAAAACTTTGACAGGTGGGTCCCACTTTCAATTCTAAAATCTTTCTTTTATTTTTATTCCCTTTTCTCTATGTCGGTGATATGTGGGGCCAGCTACTGTGCTCATCCTTTCCAATAAATTTATGACAGTCTGTTAACCTTAATTAGGCATCATTAGCATTAATTAATCTCTGTCTGAACACTAATTAAGCTTATTTATATTCTAATAAATTTTTAGCATCTTCATTAATTATTTTCAGATTTTTCCTAATCTCTTCCTTCACTGTAGCCGCTAGCAAAATCTTCTAAAAATCAACTCTAATATTGCGGCCAGAGGATTCGAACCCGGGTCTCGGTACCAAACGCACGCTCTGCTAGTCAACTCACTCTCGGGTGTTACCTGACTAAAGGAGGCAGCGATGCCAGTTAAACCGAGGTGTGGTGCCGAAGCAGAGGAACTTGAGGGCGGCATGGCCGACAGTGGCACCGGCGAGGTGTGGCTGGAGAGGAGAAGGTGACGGCAAAAATGCGTCGCTCGCGTGTAGGGGAAGCCGGTGGGGGCGTTGGCAGGGATCGGGGGGCTTCAGAGCGAGCCGGCGGCATGCGGCGGCTTGGGCTTGGGGAGGGACTTGGCGCCGGCGACGTACAGTCAATGTGGAGCTCGGGGGAGTTCGGGAATAGGTTCGCGGCGCTTCGGGGATGGATCGGGAAGAAGGAATTGGACTAGTTCGGCGGGAGTCGCCGGGGAGCTTCGTGGCCGGCCGTGGGGAAGAAAGGTGGCGCTGGCGGTGGAGAGAGCGCAAAAACTCAATTGCTCGGAAATGGAGGGAGTGTGGGGTGTGGGAAGACCCGTGGGAGCTTCGGCGGTTCTTATAGCCGAGCGGGCAGGGCGGGCAATGGGAGTCCGCTCGTGCGGTCATGTCAGGCGAGCGGCGGTGGCAGGCGGCGTTACAGGCGGCTGATCGTGCAAAATAGCACACCCGCAAGTGCACGGGTTGCCACTGAAATAGCGGCGAGTGTCGTGTTCTCCACAGGGACTAGACTAAGGCTACCGGTGCTCAGCTAAACTAGGTCAATCAAAACGGGGGAGAACTAAACCTAAAACGACTACCAGAACAATCGAACGAACAAACTATCGAACGAAACGCTAGCTCGCACGGCTGAACCTACGAAAGAACTAACAAACGCACAAACAAAGGACGACGGGACGAACGACGTACGAATGGACGTCGTACGACCGAACGAACAACACGACTACGACACAAACGACGCACGAACGACACTGACGTACGAACTACAATGACTACAAGAACGACCAACCGACAAACTAACTAACTATCGATCACTAGACAGAAGGAGGAAGGGAAAGTCCAGAAGCACGGAGGGAGTCGAGAGAGAAAGAGAGGGAAGATGGTCGACGGCTAACTAGTCGATTACGGCAGGGCAACAAAAGTGACTACGACAAACGCACGCACGATTTAACTACCGACCGACCGCGTGATAGAAGAGAAGAGAGAGTTGAGAAGCACTAGGGAAGGGAAACGATCACCGGTTCGCTAATCCGCGCACACAAACATCACAGAGACTAACATTGCTGCACAAACACACTACAAGAACACTGATCACAGAACAAACACTAACCCACTGACACTAGAACAAATAACAAATTAACACCTAATCACAATAACATCTCAGAGAGCATAAACATACATCACATTGCATAATTCACCATAATCACTGAACCAGACTAACCTTCACAGTTCACAAATCACTAAACACAAATCACAGATGTAATTAACAGTGCAGAATTAACAGGAAGTAATAGTTAACCACAACCATCACTAAACAATAATTAAGACAGTAAAAAGAGTAAAGGAGGAGTTGGAGATAGACCGAAGAGCAAGTAGTAGTAGCAGAGAGCAGTGGAGTGGAAGCAGTGGATCAAAGTCGCTTTCGGTGTCGTGGAGGAGGACGGTGGGCGCG
This sequence comes from Dendrocalamus latiflorus, assembly GCA_017311315.1. Lineage (NCBI taxonomy): Eukaryota > Viridiplantae > Streptophyta > Magnoliopsida > Poales > Poaceae > Dendrocalamus > Dendrocalamus latiflorus. Next base: position 31,047,732 of record CM029664.1, read on the forward strand.
TCGCCGGTGATTGTCGAGGGCGTTGAGATGGTCGCCGGCGTTGAAGTGGAAAGCGGCGCCGAGGAGGGAGAGGCTCGGCCTCGGGTGGAGTAGAGGGGCACAAGGGCGGCCGATGAAGGGAGGCAGCCGTGGCGGAATAGGGGTGGCGGCCGAGACGAGAGACACGCTGGCGAGCCGGAGAAGGAGGGGCGGTGCTGCTTGGTGGGAGCGGCGGCGCCGAGGCGGTGATTTGGCGGTGGAGAGAGGTGTGGCGGTGCACGGGAGTTGGCTGTGGATGTAGAGGAGGAGGCAGGATAGGAGCGGCAGCAGGGCAGTGCTGTGGAGGAGCGGCGGATGGAGAAGGGCAACGGGGCGGCCGCCAGCGAGATGGGAAGTGGCGCGGTGAGCAGGGAGGATCTGGGCGGCACCGAGGGAAGAGGAGATGGTGGTGTCCCGAAAGGAGGCGGAATGGAGGGGGCGGCCGGTGAGAAGGCAAGGGGGGCGGAGAAGGGAGGCGTGCTTGAGGCGGCCGCCGGCGAGATGGCCCGGCCTCGCCGGCACCGTGGCTGGAGAATGTGGGAGAGGAAGCAACGGGAGGCTAGGGAAGATGGAATGCCGAGCTCAGGGAAAAAAATGCGGCGGCGGCTAGGGTTTTGTGGCCGGTTAGGGATTTGGTAATTTTGCGTTTTAGCCCTCCATGGTTTCAGCATTTACGAACAGGTCCTTCCCCCAATGGATTTCTTCTGTTCTGGCCCTTGGAAACTCCGATTTCATCGCGGTTTGATTCTACGCATCCGTGACGACGCGCACAACTATACGGAGCAGTCCCAGAATTGTCGTTTATGCGCCTAGATCGCGCCGGCCTGCGGAAAAATAAAAAAAATGTAAAAAGGTCCATTTCGAGCAATTAAATATGGAAAAACGTGTAAATGATGATAAATGGTCCCAAAATGCGAAAATATGGGGGTAAAATGACGGGTAAATATATGCAAAAATGACGCATGTCAGCGGCGGAGGCAGGTAGCGTGGCAGCAGTAGGATCTTGAGGTGGATTCGGGGCATGATGGCCTGAGCTGGCGTCGTGCGTGCCGAGCAGCAGGAAGATGGCGCCGCGCGCTGCGTGATGCTACGGAGCGGAGCGGGGTAGGGAAAAAGCTGTCGGGGCGGTGGCTGGGCCCGGTTGGCGCGGTCGGAGGCGCCAGCGACTGTTGGTCCGAAGGCGCCGACGACCGCTGGTCCGAGGCGCTGGCGCGGAGGCGGGCCGGGCTACGGCGGCGAGGTGATGTGAGGCAGCTTGGCCCTGGTGCGAGTGAGGGCAGGGGAGGAAGAAGGGGAGCAGGGTGGGGGAGTTGGGTCGGCTGGGGCGGAGGAAGGAAATGGGGAGGTTGGGCTGGCCATTTCGGTCGGCCTGACTTCCTCTTCTTCTTCTTCTTTTATTCTTTATATATATATAGGTATATATATATATATATTTATCTATTTAATTACTTGTTTATTATATATTTTTTCCTTCATGTATATTCTTGTGTATACATTTTATGTTTTGCTCTAAGCTCTTTGTATACATATACGTATATGTATATATATTTGTTTGTGTTTGAGAGACCATGTGGTTGTGACCCCATGTGTATGATGAGTAATTGACAAAGGTTTAGGAAAGTAGAGTTTGGTTCGTGTGGTTCGGACCATGACGTTGCGTGGTGCAATCGGGCTCGGTCGGACTTGGTCAAACCTGGTCAAGATGATTAGGATGCATATTCTGTTGATTCGACAGGTTTGGGCTTTTAATTGCTTAAGATTACTCTTAATGCTTCTGTTGATTACATGTTATCGAACGGTGCTATGTGATGTGTTTCTTTTCTGTGATGGCTGCAGGACATCGAGGTGGAGTCGTGGTGAGGCACGGAGGACCGGACTAGGCGCAGGCGGTGCCGAGGTCAGAACGGTCAAGGTGTGCCAAAGACGGCGAGGACTCGAGGTGGTTGTGATGCTTGGACGACAAGACACGAGGAAGCTTCCCGGAAGGTGCACGAGGGGCGTTTTGGGGAATATGCAAAGCTGCACTAAAGGAAGCGGGTTATGGATAAAGCACTACAATTGGTGAAGACTTAGTGGGTAAAGAGAGGATCAAACCCATTAGTGGGAGGCTATAAAAGGAGGTTGTCTCCTCCATGGTCTTCATGGCTTTAGGTGTTTGTTTTGCTTTGCTTCTTTAGTGCTTTAGTTGGTGAGAGCTGTTGGAGAGAGCAGAGCTTCGTTGGTTTCTTGTTTTTCCTGTATGTGTTCTTGAGGGAGGATGTAGTGAGCTCTTGATCATTCAAGCATGTATGGGGTTGTAGGGATGGATTGAGTTGATACTCTATGTAATCATTCATCTCTCATCCTCAATATCAATCTGAGATGGCTGTGTTTGAGTTTGATTGAGTTCTTGAGCTCCCTGTTGTTTCTGTGCTTCGTTCTTCTTTTGGTTGATTTCTTGATTTTCAGTTCTTGAGTTGTTTCTTGTTGAGAAGGGTTAAAATGGGTTGCTCTATGTTGGGATGATGCCTCAAGATCATTTGATCAATTAAAATCCCAAGAGCCCATTCTTGATTCCAGATTTTGTATTTTGGTCTCCTCTGTTCATCTTTTCTTTTCTAGGGTTTTGGTGTAGTTTGCGTTTCCCTTCATGAGATGGCATGAAACTTGGCATGTTGAGTTCTGAGGCTATTAAGTAGCTATCCGCAAAGTTTCATGGCCAAAGGATCAGAGTAGAGATGGCAATTTGAGTTTTTGTGTTTTTCCCTGTAGCTTTGCTTTTTCTTGGGCAAAATCTGAAATCTTTGAGTTTGGGTTGAAATCCTTTGGTTTCTCTAGCCTAAATGCTAATTAGTTTATGGTCTTTTGCTTGTGCTATGAAAAGTATGGGTAAATTCCATTGCATTTCCCTTTTTGCCAACATCTGAATTTCATCAGCCTCATCCTGTTTTCGGGCCTCACTCTCTGCCCCTGCTGACAGTGCAACCGGTCAGACCAGTTTGAAGAAGGCGGTCAGACCGGCCAAGGCTGGGCGGTCAGACCGGCCCAGCCCGAGCGGTCAGACCGGCTAAGGTTGGGCGGTCAGACCGGCCCAGCCCGAGCGGTCAGACCGGCTAAGGCTGGGCAGTCAGACCGGCCAACTTCTTGTTTGGTGCTGATTTCAGTATTTTTCTTGTTGGGTTCCTCTTGGTTGTATGTCCTAGTTAATATATGAATGCCTTGTTTGCCTCTTTCTCTGTTCTTCATGTTTTTCAGTAAGATCAAGTCCTTGCACGTAATCTTGGTTGCATCGCTCTTATTAGCTATTGGAAAGTTTTTGTGAGCTCTCTTCTTTGCTTGGTTGAGATTTCCTTGAGTATTTAAAGCCCTCTTTATAGCTCTGCAGCTACTGGAGAGAAAGCTCTTTCGTGAATCGTTTTGGGGGCAAGTTTTTTAAAGTCGACATTCACCCCCCTCTGTCGCCATTTCGGTCCAATAGTGTTTTATTTATTTTTATTGCCCTTTATAATACTATTTTCAAAATGAAATTTTATATTTTAATTTAAGTCTCTCCCTCCTTATGATGGATCATCTTTTCAGATTCGAATTCAAAATTATAGGTTTCTTTTACTTCTATATTTTCTTTATGGCTTATTAATGTTGTTTTTATTTTTCATGAATTTCTTCAATGTTTTGGAACCTCAACCAAAATTTTAGAAAAACACCGAAGAAGATTCAAATTTCAGGAGAATATATTGCAAAATAATTCAAAAGCTTCACATTTTCAATTTTCAAATTTTCAGGATGTTACAAGTATCTTCTGGATTAGCGGCTTTCGACCATTCCTCAGCATACGTGGGTAAGTAAATTATTTGGTTATGACTTTTCTGTGGAATTCTGGTTAGGTCATCAGAATGATGCTGCCGATGATCTTTCTCGCCGTGAGGAAGATACCTTAGCTCTGCGCTATTTCTTGTCCAAATTTTCTATTCCTTTCAGAGTTGCAGACAGAATTGACTTCCTTGCCAGACTGGATTACCAAGCGTGATCAGTTGGTGGTAGCCACGACTGAAACTGAATGGTCTTTGGTGGATGGATTTATGTTATACCGAGGCCATATTTTTATTCCGGATGCGTCGACAAAATGGCCATAGATTTTGGTGGATGCACATGGCACTGGCCATAGATCGTGTATGGGCCTCCTTTTACAATAGCCATGTCCATCGCTTTGTTCGGGAGTTCATACATGGTTGTGCAGTGTGTCAGCGCAATAAAACTGAGCATCTCCACCCCGTTGGCCTACTTCAGCCTCTTCTAGTACCGCAAGGTGTGTGGGCAGATATTTCCATGGATTTCGTGGAGGGTTTTCCAAAGGTCGGTGGCAAGTTATCATCTTAATAGTTGTTGATCGATTCTCCAAGTATGCTCATTTCTTGTCCTTGGGTCACCCCAATACCGCCGCTTCCGTCGCACGTGTTTTCTTCGATAATATTTTCTGTCTTCATGACTTGCCCAGTTCCATTGTTAGTGATCGTGATCTGGTATTTACTAGTCATTTTTGGACAGAGTTGTTTCAATTGGCCAGTGTGCAACTTCAGTTGAGTTCGGCATTTCATCCTCAAACAGATGGTCAGTCGGAAGTGGCCAATCGTATTATTACTATTTATTTGCACTGTCTTGCGGGTGATAGACCCAAACAATGGCTTTGATGGCTTCCATGAGCTGAATATTGTTATAATACTTTGTATCAGACAGCATTGCACATGACTCCCTTCGAGGTGGTGTATGGCCGGGATCCACTGACGTTATTATCTTATCACCTAGGTCTCACTTGTGGGGTATTCGTTGACAAGCAATTGTTGGATCATGATCTTTTCCTTTCAGATATTCGAGAACATTTGATGCAGGCCAAAGATTACACGAAGTTGCAGTATGATCGTAGGCATCGTGCATTGGAATTTGAAGTTGGCTTTTAGGTCTGTTTCCATCTTCACCACCGCACCACATTTGCTATCACGGATCGTGCTCATTCTAAGTTGGCGCCCCATTTCTGTGGACTATTTCAGGTGCTTGCGCACATTGATGCTGTTTCCTATCAACTACAATTACCACCGAAGGCACGTATAGTGTTGTTATGGAATAAGATAACACGCCAGGTAGGTCCTAAATCGCCCTCCAGGAAGGAGGCTCTGATCTTAAGAAGTAGCTGGTTAGGAACTTATATGCTTTATTGATGACCTCTTCATGAAACAAAACTGGCCTTTATATATTAGGCAACCGAGTTATAAAAGGAAAACGTATCATAATTAGGAAATAACTAACAATACTATCTTAACAGATATTATCTAGGAAAGGATGCTATCTCCTTCTAAACTACGACATCTTCCACGGAGTCCATTTCCAATATGCAGCCTGTTGCCGAATTTGCTAACTCTGCACTATTCGTTTCCGAGCTGGTCCCTGTTGCCGATCCAACAATATCACTGCCGCCCACTGCTGCGCGTCCAGAATGATTTTGCCAATGATACGTCTTTCCGATAAACGCGTCCACAACAATGTATTAAGTTGTATGTATGTAAATTTATTTTTAGATGTCTCTAAAATTTAGTTAGGCCAAGTACTACACTACATGACAGCTGGGCTAAGATACCCCGATATGCAGTATGGGTACGGCGATACAATATTTTCCAGAAATAAGGATACAGCGATATGACAAGTATATACGTATTTAAAAAAATAAAAAAGGTGAGTCAAAGTCTTCTTACCGTTACCTATGGTTGTCCTACGAGTTAAAGTGGGTCGTTCCTCTTCATCTTTAGCTCTATATTTGTAATATAAAGTGGGTCATTCCTCTTCTTCAGCTCTACATTTGTAATGAAGTTTCTAGTTAATTCAATGAAAGATATAATATAAGATAATCTAAGAGAGAATATTGTTAGGTACAAACCTTGGAAATGTTTGTTCAGCTCAACTTAAAAACCTTCTGAGATGAACATGATGTTGCAACAGTAATTAAGTATTATATTTCAATATGGAGCTTTATAATTAAATCAACAACTGATCATGGCGAGAAAGGATCTCTATGATACACGGAAGTCATGTACATACATGCCCTACCATAAACAGCTTCTGGAGGGTAGATGAGATCCTCATCTCCAGCCAGCGCCAAGACGGGGGTCTGACACACTCGCAAATGATGAAATGTTGGCAATGCAGCGTGTTATGAAAGAATTCTGGAGAGCAGTTATCGTATTTTTAGATAGCATGACGTGTAGACAATGCAATGTGTTATTAAAGAATTCTGGAGAGAAGAAATCATATGTGTAGATAGCATCACATGTAAACAATACAATGTGTTATGAAAGACTGCTTACAAAAGTTGTTAAAAACAAGTTTGGACAACAACTCTGGATGCATCATGTCCTGAGCTGATATTTGATGATTAAGCCAGGAAAAAAGATACGGCGGATCAGATGCCCAGGTATATGCTGCTGCTAATAATCTACAGAACTCCTTCAGCCGAGGAAGCCAAAGTAACAATAGCTGCTAAATTGACGGAACTACTTCAAAACCTTGGAGATTAGAAGAAAACAATGATAAAAACGATTACATCGAATGGAGAGAGCTATCTAGTGGCGAGGCCGAATAATGGATGTAGAGAATTTGGGGGTGGTGGCGTTACCTGAAGTTCACGGCGAGGAGATATTGGCTTATGGCGAGGCCGATGGAGGCAAGGACACCTAGGCGGGCGGCAAGCTCATCGGCAGGGGTGGCGAGGAGTTCCAGCATGTACAGACTCCTGAGCGACGGTGGCGGAGTGGTTGGAGCCGGCCGGGGACGGTGGTGGGAGCGGTGGCAGTCTGGTGACCTCCAAGCGGTGATGGTGAGCTAGCGAGCAGCGCTGGTGTGCGACGGCAGCCGAGGAGCACTGGCGTGCGGAGTGGCGATGTGAACGTGCGGCTCAGGGCGTGAATGGCTAATGCGATTAGGCTTGCATCTGTTGGGCTGGCATGGCCACAACGTATCGACGAAGTATCGCAGTGTATCAAATACGTATCAGAGCATTTTATATATTTCTTTTGGCTGAAATTCCACCAATACTTCTCGATACCGTATCACGTACGTACCGCGTACGGGTACAGCTGGTCGGCCACGTATCGGTGCTTCCTAGCAGCCTGGTTCAAAGTTCTTCTAATCAGTGTTGTCAGGCCCAACTCTGATTGGTATTCTTCCATACGCTGGCCTAAAATTTTACATATATGAAGACATAAAATCTCGAGTTCCAGAAGATTACAAGAGATCTGTCGTATTGAAGCTCCTTGTGGTGCTTTAGCTGGTCTTTTTGGACAAACCCTCACTTATCCACTGGATGTTGTCCGAAGACAAATGCAGGTACAACTCACATTCCAGTGTTAGATAATCTACACATTGTAGTTTGGATTGCAATGTCTGATTAGCTCGTGAACTGTCCTACGTTCAGGTTCAGAGCAAGCGGTCCCAAAATGCAAATGATGCCTTCCGTCTAAGAGGAACATTTCAGGGCCTCTTGCTCATGATTCGGTGCCAGGGGTGGGGACAGCTCTTCGCTGGGTTGAGTCTTAACTATGGGTATGGGTATGTTTATATCGGATTTTGTTTTTGGCTTTTGCTTCTAAAAGCAGAAGTCAATACGAACGTTCTAGTTTTTATAAGCCGCTTCTATCAGTCACTATTATTCATCATACACTACTTTTCGTTTTTACATATTGTAACGTACTTTATATTTTATTATATCATAATTCCATAATAAGTTTGACTGAGTTTCTAAAGGGAAAAGGTGAAATAAAAAAGTGTGATTAGCAATTGCTCTTGGTCTTCTAAGGGCAAATTTGTAATTTCCCAATTTGATAAAAGGGTAAAAAAGGAGAGGCGGTCCCACCTGTCAGTGGGATAGAAGAGGGATAAGGCCGAAGCCGTCTCGAGCGTCCGTAGTGGGGGAGGTTTTGACTAGCCGAGTCAAGGGGCAGCGGCAGCGGCGACGGAGGCGCCACCGACGCAGGCGTTTCGACGCCAGCTGTGGCTGCAGCCCACCAGCCTCCACTCCTCTCCCCTATAAATGACGACCTCTCCTCTGTTCTTGAGACCCCCGAAGCAGTGAGTTCCTTGTTCCTTTGATCCTCTTCTCTTGGCTAGTCCTTGATCTAGTTTTGGGGCACCGATCTGTCATGCTCGTCATTGGGGACGGTGACCTTGGAGCCCGAATCGCCTTCCTTGCGCCTTCTCGTCTAAGATCTGGCAATGAGGAGGTTTGGGGATTTCTCGTTGAAGGCTAGTTCGGGTGGATTTGTGGCTTGCTGGGAAGAACTGAGGCTTGATCTTTGGTGTTCACGGTTGCTCTATGGCCGGAGCACTCATTGGTCTTGTGCGGCATCCACCCCGACCTTCGACTTCTACTTCGGTTACCCGATGTTGGAGTGTGGCATTGTATCTCTGATTGTCATCGTCTCCTTGCGTGGCATAGCGAGGCGCTTGGTTTTCTGGGACAGCGCAGTCTGCGTGCCTTACCTTGTTCGACTGCTTCTCAGTGATTTCGAGTATCACCGGCGTTGTGAGTTTTTTTTACTGCTTACTTTCTTTGCTTGATCTATATCAGATATCTATGTTTAATCTCTGATTAGAAATTGCAAAGAAGTTCTGTGGGTTAGATTGCTCTATGATGAAATGACATATTGCTAAAATTATATATGAATGTGATGGTAGATGGATCATGAGCTTACTGCTAGCTTGCTGTTTTATATGCTCTGATCATTGAAGTTTGTATTACACTACTTGTTGCTCACTATGTTACATTAGTTATGTGATATGTGATTGTTTTCGGTCACTTTAGCTGATTGTCGAACCCTGTTTAATCAATAAAATTCATGATAGTTGAATGTTAGGTTGATTTGGAGTCATTCATTTTTGTCAGCAAGTTGTGTTCATGATCTGTTAGCCTCTTTTGATAGCAAGATTTAATTTGAGCTCAAGATCTAATCTATAACTGTCATATATAATTAAGATTTTATTTTGTCTTGGCGAAAATGGCCAAGACTAAATCTTGTGCAACTAGCCTTCTAAGAGCAATACATGTCATTCAAAATCTTATTAACATGCTGAATTTGGTCATACATGTTTGTTGAATTTGGTCATACATGTTATGCTTTTGTTGAGATCAACATTACGGTGCAATGACTTAAATTGTTTACATTTGTATATGCTGATTATAGACTCTTACATGGTATATTTGTTGGACGTATGTTTCAATGACTTAAAGAGTTTACATGATTATATGTTGATTAAGTCATTTATATGTTTTTTTATATCATGCTTGCATCTTTATTAATTATGTTGGAATTAAATATAAATACATGCTTATACCGCAATATTTACAATAATTGCAAGGTGCAAATAGTAACAGATTCTTGTATATCTAAACACTTATCCTGGTTTGCCCTTTATTTCGTTTCTGTTATTTTCATATTTTAATGAATAGGGGTGGCTGAGATGTTCATTTTTAAAAAAGTTTTAACTGTATCTTAAATGTGGAGTTGTCTAAAAAAAGAACTTCTCAGGTCGTCCCTTCTGTTGCTATCGGTTTCACGACATATGACATGATGAAGACTTGCTGAGAGTACCTCCCCGAGAGATCTCGCCCATCGGCTGGTAACACATGAAGCAGTGTCGGCCTACTTGTGTTGTGATCAGGGGCGGAGATGGGCCTCGGGTCGGTTGGGCAACGGCCCGAGGCTCAAAGAAAATTGTAGTGAAAAATTTTAGTAAATGCATCTAAAAAACGATTGCATAGAAAACAAGCCCGAGACTATTACCAGCCGGCCGGCCCAACAGAGCGGAAGAGGCCCAACAGGCAACAGCGGTCGGCCTACCCTACCCGCAGACCGCGGTCTTCCCCAGTTCCCCTCCCGGCCTCCCGTCTCGCGAGTCGCGACGCCGCCAGCCTCCTTTCCGCGACTCCGCCGCCCCCTACCGCCTCCTCTCCCCCGCAACGTCGCGTCGCCGCCCCCGCCTCCTCTTTGCCGTGCCCCCGCCTCCTCTCCGTCGCGGCACCACCCCCGCGGCCCCGCCTCCTCTCCGCCGCGGCACCGCCGCCCGGCCCCCCCACCTCCTCTCCGTCGAGTCCGCCAGCCACCGCGACGTCGCCCCTCGCCTCCTCAGCTCCTCTCCGCCGCGACGCCGCCCCCACGCCTCCTCTTTGCCGCGACGCCGCCCCCACGCCTCCTCTTTGCCGCGACACCGCTCCCCGGTTCCTCTCCGCCAGGCCGCCGCAGCACTGCCCCCGCCTCCTCTCCGCCGTGAGTCCGCAACGTTGCCCCTCGGCCCTCGCCTCCTCAGCTCCTCTCCGCCGCGACGCCACCGCCGCGGCCCGCGGCACGGCAGCAGTGCAGCACCGCCCCCCGCCTCCTCTCCGCCAGTCCGCCACGAAGCCGACCCCACTGCTCACCGCCGTCCGCCGGTCCTGGCTCCCGGTGAGCTACTCTGCTACTGCCTTACTGTATGTATCATGTATGAGAGACACTGACAGATAGATTTTCAGAATGACTGTTTGAGTGGTACTGAGAATGTGATAGTGCAGTATGTTTATTAGTCTATTAACTTGCTATTTGAATTTTTACAGTACTAGAATTAGAAATACATGATGAAGAGGACCAAGACATTGACATCTTATTTTTCATCGCAATCCAATTCCAATCAAACTCCAGAAACAATAGGAACCGGAAGTAGTAACACCCCACAAAACAATTTCCGTGTTGTGCTTAATTCAGATGACATTGTTGCCTCTTTAGTTTAGGCCCGAGGCTCTGAGAAATCCTGGCTCCGCCACTGGTTGTGATTCTCATTATAAATCCTATCACTATGCTCATTTGAGTTGCTGTAGACCTGGATATGATTGTATATCGATCGTGCTACTTGTGTACTAAAATTTGGTCAAGCATTGGATCCAAGATTGCCCTACGTCGACAATACGTATATATTAGTAAAAACTGTGATTAGAGATTCCTTTCTGAACCATTTCTACCTGTACATCAACTACCCCCTGAATGATATTGTGGAAGCAGAGGTCAGCAAAGATGAAAGGATGAACTATGTGGTTCCTAACAAATTTATTAATCTGTTCTCTACAGCCTCATTTGATTTTTATTATTTTCTTGGGCACTGCCAGGATCATCTGTAGGCCTTTTTCTATCTTGTTAAGATTTTTCCAGTTTTGTTTCTGTTTGGAACTATTTGAATTCCCTTGGATGTTTGTGGAAATCAAGTACTCTACAGCAGGATCTTTGCGCTTACAGAACATGCTATTCAGCTTTATTCCACAAAAGAACCAAAGGAATTACAGGTCTTGAAACACAGGAGGCCTTTCAAAATAAATCAATTGTTTTTCATTCACATAAATAGAAAGGTGATAAACCTTAATTCATCGGGGTAAACACCATCGAGAGAAAGGCCGGACGGTGTCGGCTTGATGGGATGAGATATTTGACTATAGACTAGAATGATAGAACTTTATGAAGAGACTAGATTAATTTATCTTCATTGTTTGATTGATAATAGATATATTCAAGCTCTTTTATAGGGATAACTCAACTTTGACTTCTAAGAAATAATTTCTATTTTTAAAAAAACTCATCTCTAATAAAAGAAATATATCTATAAGATAGTAAACCATCTAATATATCTATCCTAATTCGTCTAATCATGCCAAACACGTCTGCTACAATACCGATGTTAACAGTGTACATAAACAGTGATTTTAGCATGTAACAAGAACCAAGTAGACAAGGGTGACAGGAATTACACAAAGTAAAACTCTCTGCCATACATCCATCGACATTAAGGGTAAAACCAAAAGCAGGCCAACTCTGAAGAGAGAACATAACAGCAAATTGTACACCATCCACAGCACCATGCACACCATTCAGTTTTCAAGAACATTGTAGGACCGAATATAGCAATCAAGTGGGGTGAATGATTGTCTCCATTTTTTAGAATCTTTTAGTGCTCAATGAAGGTTTCAACCGCTCGGTGCTCAACCACTCAACTGTTGTAAACTTTTACCAATCATAAACTTTGACAATAGTTTCGACTGCTCAGTGTTCGATCACTCAGCTATCAAAAACTCCTTACCAGTCGTAAACTACGACCGCTTCATACTATGATCTTCGATCAGTTTGCATATACTTGAAATCTTCGACACCGGGAGCAGAACCTATCGATCACCTGTGCCTTCAAGAAGTCAGCGCCTTCGAGTTGACGTGCTCTGGTCTACTCTCCCTGCCAATGTTATTGGCAGCGATTGAGTGGACGACTTGGCGCGCAATCAAGGAAAGTGAAGTCGACGAAGGAAGACTATGCACCACGCACTATGTACTCGTAACAAAACGATTCGAAGACGGTCCCCAGAAAACATGCCGCTGGCACCGACCAACTTTTCTGGCATAGGTCTGATCTTTATTTCTGAATCATGATCTGCGGCTACAAAGTGCCCTCACGGCATCCCTCAAACCCTAGCACAAAAATCTAAAAGTTTTCTCTCTCAAAAGTCGTAAAGTCACCAAAAGCCCCTAGGTTAACCTTTAATATCTTCCTGCTTTTATACGATGGAGCCCCAAATCGTGTCCATCAACACGGACATGAAATCCTATCCAATTCTGAAAATCAAGGGACCCAAAACCCTTCCAAATACGGATTTTCCAAAATCTCTAGACCTTCTAGCTATAGACACCTTCCATAACACCTTCCAACTCATCATGTGTTAAAGTCTCTAGGACCGCACCTCCCGTAGCTTCTGCACGCATCATCCACCTTTGATCTCCATATGCTCTAGAGTGAGCCGACCATCTCATGGCATCCTCGACCACTTGGATCTCAGATTTCCCCCTGCTAGTCCTGGTCATCCTTTTCACCGACCATGACCGTCTCTATGCTCAACCTACACATGCAAATACCAAAGAACTTTTTCTCTATCATAAGTTCTCTCCAACTTAACTGACATTAGTCCACACACGCATAACACACACTTGTCTATCCATAAACACAAACAAAATCATCCATGACATCAACATCCATGCTTTCCAAAAATCAACCTTAAACCACTCAGTAAGACCGGTTTGATCGCCATGCACACGCGCAGTCATACCGCTGGCCCACCACGAGTACTCAAAGATTACAAGTACTCTAGGTACTCGAAAGTCACAAGAATTGTAGCACTTGAAGCCTACAACAACCAACAATTGACCAATCACTGTAGCACTGATCATCAACCAAGCACGGTAGCTACAACCACCGATCAGGCATTGTAGCTATGACCAATGACCAAGCATTGTGCATACAACCTCCGACCGATTGCTGTAGCTTATGCCCTTCGATTGGTTTACGATAGCTTATGACCGGTTCACTGTACCTTATGATTATCGACCAAGCATGTTGACCAGCCGTGGTTGTTCTGCCGTGGTTATTCAGCCGTGGTCGATCAACCGTAGCCGACCTGCCAAGATCGAGTTGTCGTGGTCATTCTGTCGATTGGACCTACCAACACAAGGCCGATCAGACCACCGACTACCGTCCGTGGTCGAAGCCTGTCGGTCAAACTACCCAATACAAAGTGGTCAGACCACGTAATTTGAGTATTCCAGTTTTACCATAGTGCATCGATCGAAACTTTCATAAACACAAAATTTAATGCAACATAAATGTCAATTATTCATCATCACCATATTCCCGACCTGTCCACATGGTCCAAAAATCTCTCCCTTGATGAATACATTGACAACATCTCAAAATCTCTCAAATGAGTTGAGTTTTGAAAGAAAATCAAAATTTACAAAAACAAAGCTGTAGAGAAAAGAACTTGACAAACCACGGTAGCAAACTCTCGGCAAAAAATCATAAAAAGTTCCTCTCAACACAAGAGAAGCAAATTTCTCTAAAACTCCTAATTAACACAAGAGAACCAAATTTAGCAAATTTCTCTAAGTTTCCAAAAACTCTCCAATTCTCTCTAGTTTTCTCCCATTTTTCTCTCCCTTTGGCAATGTAATCATCAAAAACTCCAAAAAAAGAATAATTCTAAGGAGCAATGAGAGTAAACATTCAGAAACTTTGTAAATTATACAGTCACTTTGCATTGAATCAATAAATTAACCAAGCTATCTTTTTTAGTAGAGCTATCTAGATCATATAAAGTCATATATCATATAGCACTGTCAAAATAAGTCTTTAGCATGATTAAGCAATTTAGATTAGTGACATGCATCTTAACAATGACCAAACCAATTATAAAAAGCACAATGAGATATCACAAAGAAAAGATAAAGCTTAGAAGTGAAGTAAACTTTAAGTCTAGATGAGCTAGCAGTCTCATATAACAACTTATTGGTCCACACTCAATTCTTAAGTATGTAGCATACTTCTTTTTATGATGGCATGCTTATAGAATACTTCTTTCAGATGGTGACATGCTTGAAGTATACTTCTTTTTATTTGTGTACTTTTTGTGTTTTTTTGTTTACACATGGCATGCTTGAAGCATACATCTTTTCAATATTCTTTTTCTTATTTTTTTAATAACATGCCAAACTAAGTGTACATAAAAAGATTGCAATAGGAAACATATGAGCCTCATAGCCAAGATTTAAAACAAGATTCATAATCAAGTTAATCCTTTTAGATAGACATCACAAAGTACTATCTATAATCAATCTAGTCAAAGTATTCCGCCATGTCATATTTCAGTGCAAGCATAGCTAATTAATTACAACCAATCATGATCAAAGCTACATAGCATATGAATAGATGTGATAAAGATAGCTCTACAACTCATTTGATTTCAATGACTTGGACTTGATGAATTATCTGACAATTATAATAAATAAGGCTTCTAAATTTTTTTTAAACAATAAGCTCCCCCTCAGAATAATCCCAAAAGATGCAACACATCGAAAACACTTCGCAAATGAGCCAAACGAGAAGAATCAAGCAGTTTTGAGAAAATATGAGCAATCTAAAAATTAAACTCAACAAGGTCTAGAATAACATCACTCTTTCCATATGGTCTCTCAGAAAGTGAAATCTCTTAGAATCCATCAAAGGGAGTGAAGAACCATCAAGTTCCAACCAAGCAATGACATAAAAGACTAGAACCCAATCAAGTGTATGTTCTCCATCCCGCGTTAGTTGTTCTTACATCATAGAAAATATCGGTCTCACAATACTGAGGTTAGTGAAATAAGATCTAGGAATCTAGTACTATGTCACACGATGAACAGGAGCAACAACAGGCAAAGATTTGAGTGAAGAGTTAGCCACTGTAAGATTCCGATCAGACTGTTGTTGAAGTGCCAGTCTGATCGTCGAGCGGTTTGGCAGCCCGTGATTGGTCTGATCACATGTAAATCATCGGTCTGACTGGTCCTGTCGCAAAAAATCTTGAACCTACAGAAAATTGATTAGAGGGACTAAACAATGATAATGAGCTTATACAAACTCCACTCTGGAACGAGAAACCTTTCTTAGCTTGTCTTTCTTTTCTTTCTTTGCTTTTTGAAAGCAAAATTGAACCAAATGACTACCTCTACCACAATGAGTGCATTGGTACTTGACTTAAGGGAAAGTCATATCTATTGATTTCACAACACCCACTTTAGTAGAGGGATCCTTTGCTATACCAGCATATTTAAACACAATTTGTTTTGGTCTAGATTTTATGTCAATTTTTTCAGGTTCAAAAAGCTTAACAACCTTACGAGGATTATTCTTGGCATGCTCAATAAAATTAAATCCTAGATCATGATTTTTCATACTTGTTTTTGACTTGTCTAGGATCATATTTAAATTCTTCTTGTCAAAAAAATCTCTTTAAAGTGTCCTTAAGATACTCATTTTCTTTAGCTAGTGAGGAACAAGATGTGCACTTAACAAATTTATTTGCAAGATTCTTAAAAGCACTAGATCGAGCCAATCTATCTTTTTCAGTAAAATCATTAAGTTGCATAGTCAATGCTTCTATTTTAGTGTTAATCATAGGACAGTTAGAGCGAGAAAGTGTATCATGGTAAAGCATTTGTTGAATTGATTCCTAAGATGAATTAAATCTAGCTTCTAGCAATTCACAATTAGAGCAATTTTTAGATTAAGCATTTGAAATACTTGACTATAAACATGTTGGAGAACTAAACTTGAGACTTTCAATTTCATCATTAGCAAATTTTAATTTTTCATTATAAGAGTCATGTGCCAATTTTAATTCATCAAATTTATCAGTTACATCTCTAAGTTGAACGAAGTTTGATTCATTAATTAATATAACAGTCTCCAACTTATTATATAAAACTTAACAAGACTCACATGATTCATCATTAGGAATAGAAGCTCCAAGTCTATTAATATCAGAATTCAAGCTTTCAACAATAAAATTATTTTCTTTCAATTTCTTTTTAATCTTTTTCAATTCAATAGCAAGTTTAACCAAACCATCTTCAAGCTAATTATACGATGGTCTTACCTCATTGAGATCACTATAGTCGTTGTCGTTGTTGTTGCTTACCATGAAGAACATACCTGTGAAGTCATCATTCTTCTTTTTACCAAGACAAAGAACTTGATGCAGCAGCCTCTCTGATGCCATAACAACCCGCTCTGATACCACTTAGCATGGGGGACAGTTCATATATCTCTCTAATGCCATAGCTACCTTGTGTGATACCACTTGTAGGACCAAATACAACAATCAGAGGGAGGTGAATAATTGTCTTCGCCCTTTGGAATCTCTTATGCTCGATGAAGGTTTCGACCGCTCGACGCTTAACCACTTAGTTGTCGTAAACTCTTACTAATCGTAAACTTTGACAATGGTTTCAACCGCTCGGTATTCGACCGCTCGCTCAATCGCTCAGTTATCGAAAACTCCTTACCAGTTGTAAACTACATTCGCTTCATACTTTGATCTTCGACCAGTTTGCACGTACTTGAAATCTTCAACACTGGGAGCAGAACCTATCAATCACTTGTACCTTCAAGAAATCAGCACCTTCGAGTTGATGTGCTCTGGTTTGCTTTCTCTTCCGATGCTGTTGGTGGTGATCGAGCGGACGACTCAGCGCGCGATCGAGAAAAGTGAAGTCGACGGAGAACACTATGCACCACACACTACGTACTCATAATGAGAATGAGTCAAAGACGATGCCTAGAAAACACGCTGTCGGCGCCAACTAACTTCTTGTAGGGACCCAGATTTTAAAATCCGGATTCTACTGTGTTTAGCTGCACCATTTCCTGGATCAGTAGATAGTGCACACAGTTACAGTTATGGACATCAAAATACATATCATGCGGAAACGTAAATATAATAGTAAACTTATGGGCCGATGAGGCCGAAATCATTAAATTGCAGCAGCGGAAGAACGAAGCACACAGGTGGGACCTTCAGGACATGCCCACAGGCAGCCAACTGGAGGTTCGCGACCTAGCCCTTGACATCTTCATCTTCTCGGCCAGCTTGTCCAATCTTATTGCTGAGGCGAGGTGATTTGATTCCTGATACTAAATTTTGTCGCAAAAGCGAGTGTGAGCACTCCAACCCCGTGCTCCGCGAGCCAATACACAGAATGCAAATAAATAGTATGCATGGCTTAACAAAGGAGAGGCTCGGGTTATTTTATTTGCCAAAAATCGCTTTTAGCAGCATTATTATTATTTAGTCATAGTATTATTGTTGCTACCGAGACTCCTCACAATGATTGCCATAATTGAGTTGATCCACCGAAAACACACTTTCTTTACTGACTGCTGTCTAAGACTCCGAACAGCGAATATCATCAATTATACAATCCACCAATATCTTTTGTATTCTAAATTCCTAACAACCCATTCCTCTCTGCTATTGATCCACAACCACAATTTGCTCTTCTAATAATCAACCTGATTATCCATTATCTATCTCTAACTAATTCACTATTATACCTCCACCAAACATATCATCAAGTCTACAATTCACTAGCATTCATCCACCAAGAATACCATTAATCAAGCCTACGAATCGCTAGTATACATCCACCAAGAATATCCTTGATCAGGTCTATGATTCACTAATATATATCCCCCAAGAATATCAATGATCAAGATTAATCTTTCATAGTTATTTTCATACCTCCAAGTTCCCAAGATTCAAATTATCCATCTAGTATTTGATCAAATCATATTAATCCCATCATTGTCAACATCTTCCAAGAATTTATACTAAGTATCAGTGTTGTAATCCAACAATTACCTTTATACTCCCTAATTCTCCAAAGATCGTTTAAATCATCTATCTAACCTATATATTCATTTAGGCTCCACCAATTTATTTTTCCCAGAATCCACACTATCATTATCCCTGTTATGATCAACATGAATCCACCATCTTCTTTATGCAATTACCATAAATAGCTATCTACTTTTCTTACGACTCCATTTATTCTTCCCATATTTTATTTTGTAAGAATAGAAATGCTACTAATTGAAATACAATACATAAAATTTCCTGAGACCTAGCAGCTTTGAAACAAAACATAATGTTCAAAGAATATTAACATTATTTTCCATACATATGGCATCACACCATATGCCTAATATTACCATAATTTCTCCATACATACGGCATCACACCGTATAACATCTTTCAGCGTTATAGCCGCTTAACTTACCACTGGGACGACACCCAGGACAACTCAAATCAGGGCATTTCACTGCCCTCCACTTTTCCATTCCCACCCATAAAGTATTTTGAAATAGAACTATCTCGAGTAAGTTCCCATGTCCGCCCATGATCGTGGGCACGGCTGCTCGAACAGTTTTACACTCTGTAGAGGTTGTACACTTTCACCACAAGAGATGAATTATCTTCATAGCCAACATGCTCCCTTAGGCATAAGACCCAGATAATTTATCACAAAGCCTTTACCTTACCCCGATCTAGCTAGACACCACCCGCTGAGGTTTCACCGCTGAAGGGCTACACCACCACAGTCAGAAGCCCCCTCTTGCGCCGTGCGAGTACAGTAAAACCCTGTGCCTCACTGTGAGTAAACCAGTACACCCTGGCACCCACTTTCCACTGGTGATATCTGAACTAAACCCTTGCAAGTTATTCAGCTAGGTCGTACCCATTATAGACTTGTGGTTGTACTGTTTTACATCAGGAGGTCATCACAAGATTCAGTCCTTAGTATTATCTGAGCAGTTCTACCACACTCCATAATTTGTGCTCCCACCGCACCACATACCAGCCCCCAAACCATCCGCTCAGATATTTAAGCAAGTTAGGATTTTTGGGAGTATAAAATAATAATGTCAAAATATACCAGTCATTCCCACTATGACTGCCCAAACCAGTTTCTCATGATTTAAAATGACAATGATGTTTGGGACATTTCAGTGCCCCCAAGTATCTATGCAGTACTAAGCATGGCATATAATTACAAACTTATTTCCAAAAGTTACTACTAAAATTTTACTAGGGTGACAAGGTTCACGTAATCAAATATTCCAAAGGAGGTGTAATATTAGCAAAGGTATCAATGGGCATATAACTAGAACCTCAAATTAAACATGTATTTGCATATGAAATAACAACATGCAATTTGATAATTTAAAACAAAATAATTTGCAGAAATGTAGGTTCAACATGATCAAAGTATTGACTCGCCTGGCACGGTTTACCACGGTCTCGAGCTCACACGATACTTTCCCTTGAGCTTCTATTCTCTATCTTCACTCTGCTCTGACCACGCTTGATCCGTGAAATCTTCAGGACTCCGGTTTCTAATCATGCGATAAACGACTGAATTCAAATAAAAGCAAATAACTCAAAAGATCCAAATAAATCCGAATAAACTCAATTTATTCTATTATGAGTTAATGGGTGATTTGGGTGATTTGAGACATGGTTGGTTGGGCGCGGAGTATTGTTGGTGTCGAAGTGGTTGGAGTAAGTGGGAAATGGCAGGGAAACTTGTCGAAATGGAGATCAAGGATGGGTCACGGCAAAGATATATTCATGAGATCATTTTAGCTTGGTATAGCTGACGACGGAATACTAGGACCCGATCTTGTTATTAATAGATTCTTTTATTATTTTTGTATTTATCAAGGAAGTTCCATGAGCTAGGTTAGACCTATGATTCGGTGTACGAGTTTTAACTGAGCTTTGTTTTTGTCGAGTGTTAATCTTCAGGGCATATGTTATATGTAGAGATGTATATAATTTTTAGTTTACCAATAAATATTAGACTCCGGTTTTATAGCATTTTATGGCTCGACATTTTATGTATCCTCTGTTATTACTAGACTTAGTTTAATTTTGAATTAGGATCTATTTATACGGATTGTAGCTTGCTATACTCAATCATGCTTGACATTATTATTTACTAAATCTAACGTTAAGATTTAAGTGGCGGCACCATTATCATTTTGTCTACACCCTTGTTATTATTATTAGACTTAGCTTTATTTATTTATCTAGCAATTAAAGCTTTGTTCTTATTGCTTTAACATAATATCCAATGCATCTCCTTAAAATTTTAATATATTTTAATTAGGTTCCTTATTAAATTTGGACTTTAAACAAAATCATATTTTATTGATGCCTCCAATTTGATAATTAGACCTCAAATAAATATTTAAGCTACATGAGTTGCTTACACACTAGGTAATCTATTACTCTTAAATACCCCTATTTTATACCTTAATTAAATTTATTAGCCTCTCTACATTGTTCTCTGATTTTACAAAATTTTCTTAATTTAAAGGACTAATAAAAACAAAATAAAAAGGAAAGGAAGAAAGAATTGAGCCGAGGGGGCATCGAACTCGGGAGCTGGGGGAAACGCTGGGCCTTAAGCGTACTCGGTAAGCCAATGAGCCAGCGCTCTTTCGCGACTACAAGGGGGTAAACCATTTACAAATGCAATGCAAAAGCCGAGCTCCACCATAGAGCCTTCGGCTGAAACAGGGGAGGCGGGCACACGGAGGAGATGGCGGCGCCGCCGGCGGGGAGCGACCGGGTAGACACCGGCAAAATGCGTCCCCACGGGTATGAGGAAGCTCTTGGCAGGACCTACATGAGCGGTGGGGGTGTCGGGAGCGGCCAGCGCCGGCGTAAGCGGCCGGAGGCGGGGATGGAGCAGGGCACCGGCGACCGGAGGGAGGGATTAGGGGCCAGGGTGCACATGAGGGATGGGTGGTCCAGAGGAGGCTCACCGTGGGTCGGGTCGAGTCGGGGAAGCACCGAGGCGAGCCGGCACCGGGAGCCTACGGCAGCGCGGGGGAGTCATCGTCGCCGGCGAGTTATGGTGGTCGGCAGCTCCGGCCGGTGGCGGGGAAAACTTTGGGGCGTCGAGAAGGTGCTCCCCTAGTGAGGAATCGGACCGGGATTCGCCGAGGGAGGAGCAGCGGCAGTAGTGGCGGCGGCGGCCGGAATTGGGAGGGATGGCGGCGCGGTGGTCCCGGGTGCATGAACTTTCAATCAAACCGGAAGGGAGGTAGAAGAGAAGTGGAGGCGCGCTGTGACGTGGCCGAATTGGCTGGAGGTTCGCCGGAGTGGCCGGGACGGCGTGGAGGCGCGGCGGCCGTCGCACGGGCATGGGGGCTCGGCCCGAGGGAAAAGAAGATGGGGAAAACGGGGAAAAAGAAGGAGGCGTAGGGAATCCCCGGGGAGCTTAGGCTTCTTATGGCCGCAGCGGGGCGAGGGAGGCGCGGAGGACCGGGCGGTGGAGGGGAGGTGTCGGTCCTTACCCAGCGCGGGGCTTGGTGCGCGGAATGACTAGGCGAGCGGCGCGTGGCAGGGGCAGTGCTGCAGAGCAGAGAGGCGGCAGACGCGCGGAGGGGACGGGACGAGCGGCGCTGCGCAGAGGGTGGAGGTGGCGACGAGACGAGGACCAGCACGCGTGATGATGGAAGCATGCTGTGAAGTCAGAAGAGGAAAGCAGAGCGCGTGCAGGGGAAAAGGAAAGGGGAAGCAAGCAGGAAAGAGAGGGGGAGGACAGAGAAAAAGAGGAGGGCCCCACATGGCATAGGGAGAAAGGGAGGGAAAAGATAGGGAGAGAACTTTTAACCTAAATTTCTATTTTGTGTTTAAGATCATTGATTTCAATTTGATTCAAATCTTGTTTTAAATATCTGGGTACAAAATCTATAATTTCTTTATTTTCTATTTTATTTAGTTTGCCCTCGGACTTTGATTTTTAAATGTTAAGTTTGAAAACCTCAAAGTTGAACCTGAGTTTGATTGCTTGGGTTAATTTGATTTTCTAGATTTTGGTTCTTAGTATTTTTAACTCACTTTTAAACTAATTTGTATATTTTATCATCACAATTCTTATATGCATTTGAGAATATTTCCAGTTATTATTTTGTTTAGCACAACACTTGGGAAAATCCAAATAAAGTTTTGGCAAAAACGTCAAATGCTAATAAGATGCAAATAGAGTTTTAAATTCTCCAAAATTTTCGAACATTCCAAAATTCGGGCTGTTACACTTCTCTAGAATAGATCTGATCTTTATTTCTAAATTATGATCTGTGGCTACAAAGTGCTCTCACAGCATCCCTCAAACCGTAGCACAAAAAACCAAAGGCTTTCTCTCTCAGAAGCCATAAAGTCATGAAAAGCGCCTGGTTAACCCTTAATCTCTCCCTACTTTTATATGCTGGGGCTCCAAACCGTGTCCTCATTAACACGGACACAAAATCCTATCTGATTCAGAAAATCAAGGGACCTGAGACCCTTATAAACACGAGTTTTTTCAAAATATCTAAACTTTCTAGTTATGGACACCTTCCATAACTCCTTCCAACTCATTACGTGTCGAAACCTCTAGGACCACACCTCCTGTAGCTTCTCCACGCATTATCCACCTTTGATCTCCACGTGCTTTAGCGTGAGTCCGACCACCTCGTGACATCCTTGACCGTTTGGACCTCAGATTTCTTCTCCTAGTCCTGGTCCTCCTTGTCACCAACCATGACCGTCTCCACGACCAACCTGCACATACAAAGACCAAAGAATTTTTCTTCCCGGCACAAATTATCTCCAGCTTGACCAACATCAGTCCACACATGCATAAGACACCCTTGTCTATCCATAAATACAAACCAAATCATCCACGATCTCAACATCTACACTTTCCAAAAATCAACCTCAGACCACTCAGTAAGACCAATCTGATCGCCATGCACACGCCAGTCATACCGCTAGCCCAACACGAGTAATCGAAGATTACAAGTACTTAGGGTACTCGAAAGTCACAAGAATTATAGCACTCGAAGCCTACAACAACCGACCATTGACCAGTCACTGTAGCACCGACCATCAACCAAGCACTATAGCTATGACCACTGACCAGGCACTGTAACTACGACCAAGCACTATACCTACGACCTCCAACCGGTTACTCTAGCTTACGACCTCCGACCGGTTGCTATAGCTTACGCCCTCCGACCTATTCACTGTAGCTTATAACCGGTTCACTGTAGCTTACGATCATCTGTTAGACCATGTGGCTAGGTTTAGGATATTTTGGTGATGAATAATTGACAATGGTTAATTTATAATGATGAATATATGATGATATTGCTTATCGGTGTTATGCAAGACGTGTGGCGTATGTGGACTGATGTTGGTCAAGTTGGAACGAACTTGTGCCGGAAAAATATTTTTTGGTCTTTGCATGTGCAGGGTGAGTATGGGGCCGATCATGGTCGGTAACGAGGTGGACCGGGACTAGGATGGGGAGATCTGAGATTCGGACAGCCAAGGTATGTCACAAAATGGTCGGGCTCATGCTTGGGGCGCATGGAGATCAGAGGTGGATGGTGCGTGGAGAAGCTACAGGAGGTGTGGTCCTGGAGACTTCGATACGTGACGAGTTGAAAAGTCGGAAGTGTAACAACCCGTGTTAGGGAGGGTTTCGGGTCCCTTGCAAAGTAGTGGGCCAAAAGTCTAGTTGAGGTAAAAAAGTTCTAAGCCCAGTTGAACGAGTTGTATTAGGGTTTGTGTAGAGATTGAATAGGAGAGAGTTGGCTATATAAAAAACGGAGACACGTGTGGGGTGGCGCCGTGATTGAGCGAACGAAAAACGAAAAAAAAATCGCATGCATGCGTTGTTGAGGGAAACGTGCTGATGGATAATGAGAAGTAGACTTGTGTGCATGCATGGGATTGATGGTTAGTGCTCTGGGCTAACTTGCGTCTGATGGTTGAGAGCGACTGCAAATTTTTCCTCTCTGCGTGATCGAAGTATTGAGCGGCGTCGCATCGTATTGATCAAAAACGGCGAGCGGCGGCCGACTCAATTAGATCGAATACGTGAGCGACGGGCAGGTTGTATTGTGAAAAAAAGTGGTGTGCGGCAGCTGAGAGTTGTGGGCTGATGGAAGTTGTGAACGAGTATATGACGCATTGATGAAAAAGCAAACGCTGGCCGTATCGGAAAAAAAAGCGAGTGGCGACTGCGTCGAATTGAAGAAAAGAAAAAATCCAGCGCATAAGGTATTTTATCTTTTAATATTATTTTTTTGTTGTTTTTTTTCTTGCTGTGATTGGCAGGTTGGGTAGCAGAGGTATAACCAAAAAAAGCTTCCGTTACGCACTACAATCATTCACCCCCTCTGATTGCCATCGACGATCTTACATCATTGACCAGGCATGGTTGACCAGCCTTAGTTGTTCTGCTACGGTTGTTTAGCCGTAGTCGATCAGTCGTGGTCAATCTGCTGTAGTCGATCTATCGTGGTCGTTCTGCTGTGGTTGATTTGCCAATTGGACTCGTCCAACACAAGACCGATCGAACCACCGACTACCATCCATGGTCGAATCCTGCCGGTCAAACTACCCAATACAAAGCGGTCAGACCACGTCATCTGAGTATTCTAGCAATTCTAGTTTACCGTGGTGTACTGACTGAAACTTTAACAAACATAAATTTCAATACAAACTAAATATCAATTATTTATCATCACTATATTCTCAATCTTTTTTAACAAACACAGACTAAAATAAATCCACAGGTGACTTGCCACACCATTCACTCTTTCTTCTTGTTAGCTGGGGAGCAGAACCTCTCAAACAGCATAGCGAAGAACCCGAAGAAATCGATTCGCTTCGTCGGGTCATCTTTCTCAACCTCTGGTTTTGCTTCCTCAGGCTTTTCTCCTTCAGCTGAAGTTTCAGGAGCAGCCTCAATTGGAATTTCAGTTTCAGCTCTGGCTGTCTGCTGCTGCTGCTGCTGCTGCACCGTTGCGACGACAGCCTGAATTTCTTCCACAGCTTGCTCCATGACGCTTGGAACTTCGATCTTGTTGGCAGAGGCACTTTCATCAATGTTCTGTGTTGTCTCGCCTTCCTTTGCCTTCTCCTCAGCCTCAGGTTCTTTCTCTTTGGATTCTGTATAAAGTAACGATGATGCAAATTGTAAAATCATTATAATCAGGTTGTGAATAATCAGAGATTGGACAAATCAATGCTTCCTTGTTTGATGGTGAATTGCCCGCTTGTCATACAGCAACCAGGTAATTGTCATAAATTATGCTTCTCCTAGTCCTAGAGATAGGCTAGATCCAAAGTTTTTACCATGTTTTCTCAGATGTAAAACCTCAGCGATGCTCTTAACCTCTTCCTTGACCTTTTCCATGACTTCTGGGTGGCTCTTCACCTTGTCGAGGACTGAACTGAAAGCTTCCATATCCTTCTTTCCTTGTTCTACGAAATTGACAAAAATACTTCTCAGGGAAAATAATGTAGTTAAAAAACGGAGAGAAAGGAAAGAAAGCCTATACTTAGCATTTTAATTCAGGGGCATCACAGGAACAAGTTTGTCAATTGCATCTTCTAAGATAACAACCAACAGGTAACTGATATAAAAAGATACTGTTCGTTTCTAATTACAAATGCCAAGAGAACATAAACTATGATGTATTGATTTGATGTCTGTCATACAATAAAGAAATTGCAAATAACAAAGTTTGCATATGAACCTTAGAGTAGTTAAAGTCTTAAAGAACAGCAGTTTTGGTTAATCCGAACTCTCAACTTTTGATGTATGAATATTCCTGGAACATAAGAAAGAGGTAAACAAGAGCTGAATTTGGGGGTGCCTGGAGCGGAACTCAGGCATTGGTGCTAACACCGTAAAGAATACGATTGTAGGAAACAAACTAAGAAACCAGAATTACAGTGCATATGACCGCAAAACCAAAACAAGAAACTGTAATCAACAACAAATTAGAGTGATCAAGAATCATTAACTAGTCACAATTCCTCCTATTTTTCTAATAAAACACTAGTCACTGTACTCAGCGCACCCCAATTAGAGAACCATCAGTAAGGAACACAGAGTAGGGGAAAGAATTATCAAATTACTGATCAATTTGAAAGAAAAGGACCAAGTTCTTCTAAAGAATAAGGAAGATTGTCAAATCCCCTTACAAAACATGCATCAAAATCATGCATACAAAGCAAAGAAAGGAAGAGACGCAAGCTTGCAAGAGCAAAAATCTCCCATCTTACTGGCTGAATCAAACTACAGAGAAAGAAGAGACCTTTACCAGTTGAAAACTGCAGATTTGGAGGACAGTGAAGCTTGCAATAAATGGGGAAGCTTAACAGAAGAAAACTAAAAGGCGCAAAGCTTTAAACATGTACAAGAAGCTGAATAATTCTGGGTTATTGGGTTTGGATGTCTGTGTTAGGGCTCTAATGGAGCCCCTTGATCTGGATTAAACCAGGCTAATGCTTTGTATACTACACACACACACTACAGGAGCATCATACATGATACATGGTTGGACAGACAGTGCAGGAGATTGACAGCTAAATAGACAACGGTAAATTACAGGCATTCATTGTGGTTGGTCGAAGATGATTTTGCATTATGGCTTGCACGATGCAGTTTTGTGTTATACAGAGTGCCACCGCATTTCTTTGTTTTTCTTTTCTATATTTTCTATTGGTTTTACTTGATCCATGGTACCGAAGAGAAGAATATCGGACATAACAGTTGGATTCTGCGTTATTTAGGATTTGGTTTGTGGTTTCTTGGTTGGATTAATTGGGTTAAATTAAGGATTTGGTTGCACAATACTCGTGTGTATTAAGGTCAACCAACCATCTGGCACATGGCCAACTAGGAGGACAGAAGAACATGGTTCTTGAGCTGTAACTGTCTTTTCAGGAAAAAAAAAATTCAGATAATCGCTGTATTCAGCTCACAATGATCTTCTGAATATGAGAGGTAGTGAGGTTAGCTGTATAGTAGTCTGGAAATTTTCACGGTTTCAGATTATGAATGGCCCTTTGTGGAGAAAAACAAGCTGGAAAATTATATCAGGTACATTCTCAATCACACATGCCCAACATCCTATAGAATCATTGTGCATAAAGGTGCTTTTACTTCGAAGTAAAGCTAAGTGCAAAAAATGCAGTTCTTGCAAGCTATGAAATGCTCAAATACAAACCGCAAATTGGTGGCTGGACCGTCAAAATAGTAATCATTCAGGTGATTATTAGAATAAAGTATTCTGAAAATATTGTTTACATAATTTTATTTTTTTGACCAATTTCCAATTTCGATTTGCCCTTGTCAAATTTCAGTTTGAATTTGATGGTTTGTTGCACTGGGTCGAATGTATCTCGATATCATTAGAGAACACTTTGTGTTCTTTTACGTTTTGTGTGATATTTTGATTGCAAATGTGCTAATGGTTCATTCTCATGATCTGAATCAACCTAATATAGGATTGTGGCTGGAATTAACTTCTGTAATCACCATCTGCTTCATCATTTTTTATTAATTACATGATTTGTCGATTTCCTTCGAAAGGGCCATATCTGAAAAGGACATCTCACCTAATAAGGAAAATTTTCTATCGATTCATAGATTAGCTACATCCCATGTACTACTGGTTTTTATCACATCCGAAGTTGTCAGAGCCGAAGCTCTTCTCCCCATTGTACTGTACACTGTAGCTTTGTTATGACTGCTCATACTGAAGCAAAACCATTCTTCAGTATGTACTACGTGCTGCATATTTCTTTGTGGACCTAAAAGTCAGTTTCAGTTTATAACTTTTATTATCTAATTGAAAGATGATAGTTTAACTCCACTAATAAATCATATTTTTCTTTTTGAAGTAGAGCATCAACTTAGGACCACATCAATTACATGCAAAAAGTTCGTGAAATCTTGCAGGTTGCAGAACTTTTCCTTTGAAGTCACTCTGAATTGAGTGCAATTTTACCTTGTTCCCTTGAACGGCTGGCCTCTGAATGACTCCCAATCTCCTCTTTCGCTTTCTCAAGAATGCCTGAGCCCTTGTGCAAGATCGTTTCAATGCCTGCCTTCACATCCTCTTGAAGCTTTTCTGCCCTGTCTTCAGCGTCTATCAATCGGTTCCAAAAGGTCAGGGAGCAGAAAAATATTAAAAGTGCATCATGGTCCGCGGCAATTAGGACAGCTAATTTGGAAGAAATATGCAAGGCACGAACAACCCTTCATTCATTTCAACTCTGAAACCTTCTATTTTGATTAAGTATTGCTGTCGTCTCTAACCGTTTAACTGGCAAGTTCATGCGAGCATCAGAATTTTCCTTGTGCTGGTCTAAATGCAGAGCCGTTTTCAGAACAAGTATTCTTTCTGTTTTTGAAATGTAGTATGCTGTATGCCTATTACTCGTCATGAAGAAAAGTGTATTAGCTGTTCTATTTTCATTTCTTTCTCAGGACGTGTGCCACAAAAATGTCAGCCCCTTGAGATCTATATGAAGACAATCTTGCAACTAGCAAAGCATCTAAACTTGAAATCTAAAATCCACATAAATGAATATTTCATATTTCAGCAACAAAATTTCAAATCCAAACCGCTCATATTGCCTTTTGTTGTTCAAATGTTGGCATGCTATTGCTATCAGTTACTTTCTGTCATGAAAAATACTTTGAGAGGTTGGAGAACTCAAAGGAAGAACAGGTTTGTTTGAAGCTGGACGGAATTCTTGTAAACATATTTTTGGCTAAAGAAGAATGGAATGACTAACCATTCTTCGCTGACTGGAGACTTCCTGCAAGGGCACCAAGTCCTCCCTTGGCACGATCGAAAAAGTCATTCTTCCCACGGCTATCTTTGTCCTTCTGCGATCCATTGGAGTCCTTCACTTTCTTTGAATTCTTCTTCTGAAAAAACATTTTGTTTTGTTCTTCCTCTTACACTACAATAGTTCATGTAGAAAGGAGCAAATGTAAGCAATCTACCAGCAGCAGATTTAAGAAAGCTAAATGCTAATTGTATTGATTGATATTTTTTAACATAATCGGTTATCATAAATTCATTGACCTATCACCCCGTTTATCAAATCCAATGATCAATTGTTGTTGCCTCAGATCTTATTATGAAAAGAAAATTAATGCAGTTCATGATGCTTCAGCACTGTCAAGCTTGTATCACAGAAACTACAACAAGCACCGCAATTCCCTTCGAACTGCTACTAGTTCGTGCTGTCTGAACTAGAGAAAAAGTGAGCCATCCATGACTGTTCTGAAACATGGTCTCTATTGCCTCATGATATAGACCAATTTGCTCATAGTTACTGAAATTTGAGAGAACAATCCAAACAAAATGTGCTGAAACTTGTTGCAAATCAAGAAAAAGAGCATGCTTACACAAGAAAACAACAACAGCAACTGATCTAACCCGGTAAACAGGAACAGCACCTATGTCATTAGCCCTTGACAAACAACACCTCTCATCATTGAACTAAACAGATAGAGAACTACCAACAAAAAGGAAGAAAGGCAACATGAAACAAATATAGAAGCGTGCGGGCATGAGATATATATTCATATCTTACCTACCTTCCTTGATATGATCAGAAAATGAAGAGGATTTGCAAAGGAGAGGAGGAGAGAGACAGAGAGGGGATATGCAGAGGAATAAAATGGTCCTCCTTTTATGGAAGCATTAGTCGCTGCCACAATTTAATCATGTCAACCGATCGGATTTGGGTACCCCAACCCGCACCCATTAGCTTCTCATTCTTAATTTTCCTGGCTATAACTTATAAAACTGATCATTTCATTTCTTTTCTTTATTGACTCAACAACATGAAGTCAAAGCTATTGGTTTTCTCTCTTTGATATGGTTCTAGGTATATCCTGTGTTGAGTTAACCAGCACAATCATGTTTATCGGTGAGAGGTGGTTG
This sequence comes from Dendrocalamus latiflorus, assembly GCA_017311315.1. Lineage (NCBI taxonomy): Eukaryota > Viridiplantae > Streptophyta > Magnoliopsida > Poales > Poaceae > Dendrocalamus > Dendrocalamus latiflorus. The sequence goes on from CM029664.1 coordinate 31,077,969, forward strand.
CACAAAAGAAATCCTGGTCGACGGCCGGACCGGCAAAAAACCGATCACAATTTAAAAATCAAAATTGAATTTTGAGATATTTTAAAACCGGTAATCGGAAAAAACGGCCGGTAACTCAGAAAAACCGGTTGGTAACCAGAAAAAACCGGTCAAAATTCGAAAATAAAAAATTGATACCGACCAGTTTTTTCGGTTACCGGCCTCTACCGGTAGAAACGGTAGCCGGCGGTTACCGGTCCGGCCGGGAACCACTGGGATTTTGAAGCCTGAGTGCTACACAAGGAGTCTCCTCTTAGCCTATCTTGTACACTTCCTTTAGCTTATTTCAACAGCACAACACAATGCAGACTTAATGGATAATTTTATCTGAGTCTTCACAGATACCTCACATGTTTCTCGGAAGTTTGATCTGCCTCAATTAATTTAATCTGGCTACCTCATATAACTAATCGAGTTCCGATTTGCTAAGATGTTTCTTGTTCAAACAAAATATCGCATCATCCACATGCCAGAAGATGATAACTAGTAGTACGTTAGCAAAATTCTTGTCCTTTTTCAGAAACAAACCCCCTTGCAGTAAGACACAACTATCTGAATTTGTGGTAAGTTTGATGAAAAATCTGATGCACTCCCCAGAATTATCACCTCCAACACGCCGAAAAGGACAGGAAAAGTACATTCGGTTCGAATTTCTCCAAACCTCTCTCCTTTATCACTAAAAAGTAAATACTTAATAGAGATTAACATATGGAAAAGTGACAGAAATGGTGCTTTAATTGGGAGACGATGAGGACGAGACGATCGAAAGGAGAACAAGCGGCAGCCAATTTCAGCTGCATTATTAGCCAGTAGCAAGACGTTAAAGACTTCCTACGTCAATGAATTTATGAAACATGAAGAGGAACTTTCCCTGCATCATGGCTTGCTGTTACAGCCAATCGGAGACTGAACACGTTTGTACCTGTTCTTTCAGGCATTAAATCGTCAGACAATGAGGCATCACTGACTCAGTGAGTCATGGAGGGCATGTGTTTATCAAGAACGGATTGACGGTGACATCCACTTCTGGAAAAAAAAATCTGTATATCTCTGCATGGATCAAAAACATGCCATGAACCTGTAAGGTGATGCAGACAAGTAATCTCCAAGTGTCATGGCTGTTCGCCGTACGTAATGGGGACTAAGAAGGATGGTTAATACGAGGAGGGCGTGCACGGGAGGATAATCTAACCCCATGGTTCCATCTCTCTGATGTCATCGATCAATTAGACCGATTAATCCGGCAGATAAAAGATAGAGCTTAAATTAGCTTGCTTCTGGGATTAACATTTGATTCCATCAAAGCAAATATTCCGCGTGCTGGAATATATATGCCGTCTCATGCCATGCACTAATCCTCGCACTGCACAATACACGTGTCACCAGCGTTGACCCTCTCCCAGCTCCCAGGTCAGCAAGAACATGGTTGGATCTTGATCTTTTACCAACTTCCGTGGGACCGTTTCGATCCCGATCCTACGTAGGATCCTTAGAATAATGTTTGTGGCTTTTGATCATGTACGATGCTAGGATCCCGATCCTTTCAACACGAAAAGATTGTGAAAGTCTTGCTTGGCAGTAAGTAGCTCAGTTAAAGCAGAACGAACGACTCCCAAAAAGTAGGAGGTAGCCATTCAGTAGAGGTGCAATCGGATCAGATTCGAACGGATATTACTTAAATCATATCTTAACTCATATTTTTCCTCAGATTCGAAGTCGGATACGATAAGACCGGATACGAATACGAATTCGGAATATTTGAAGTTTTGAATATGATATCATCGGGGCGGATATATATCGGTTACAGATCGGAAGCGGATAATATAGGCGGATAACATAGACGTGCAAAAAAGAATATTTTCAATAGTGTCTTCTCATTAAAATTAAGGAAGAGCCTCGAACAGGAATCTTCTGGTCCGCGGCCTTTCATAGACTCGTGTGCATGCGACATATATGTGAGATCGATAACCATTGCTGTGTTGGCATCTGCGTTGATATGTCTACAATTGACAAAGTTCGAAAAGGAATGGCACCATGCGATGTACTACTTAACAGTCCTTTGTTCAAAACAAACTGTGTGAGGGTTGCCTTTGTAGAAAGAATTATTCCAATTTTTTAGCTCATGAGTCATCATTCAGAAATAAGTTATTATCAGGTACCTAGAATTGCAAATAGTACCTTCAGGCAACAAGCTACCCCTGCAAATTTCTGTAGCCATATCTAACACGGCAAAATGACTATTGATGCACAGATGCATTTCAGGAAGCATGTTTGATGCACCTCATTCCTTTCGTTCTCGTCTCAGAGCACCTTCAGTTTGCATTGATCCTCCTCCAGATGCAAATGTAGGTGTTGCAAATGAAGATGAAGGCACACCCACACTTCCACTTTCAGATGCCATCAAAATACTGAGTATTTGTTCTTCTTGTTTTGTATGAGTACAAGAATCGATCAACTGATCAATCGATTCAAGAAACAAAATGACTAAATGAGCAAAGATTCAAGAAACTACTCTGTATCATTGATTCAAGAAACTACTCTCTGTCATTCAGATAATTGTCATTCAAATATTCTAGTTGTCACCTAAGTTTGAATGCCAAACACAATATATACCTTCGGTGCCTGGTGGCAGCGTGGAATCGGCGTGCCCGGAGTGGATGCAGCAGGCGGTGGGGCGACGTGCCGAAGTGGATGAAGCGGTCGACGGGTACTCGGCATCAGGACCTAGGAGGTGGAGGCGTGGAGCCGGCGTACCTGGGGATGAGGAGTGGGGCGATCTTCGGTGTCTGGATGCAACACGGTCCGTGTTTGTGGGCAGTCGACAGCTACTCGGCGTCTGGATGCAACACGGTCCGTGCCTGCGGGCGGTGTGCCCGGAGTAGATGCGACGGCCGGTGGATGGGGAGTGGCCGCTAGACGAAGATGAGCAATGGAGTGGAGGGATGATGATGGAGGGATGGGGAGTGGCCGCCGGAGCCCAGATGGGATGGGGACTTGGGGAGGATGGGGATTCATCAATTCAATTTCAGATCTAGATGGGGACTGGGGAGGATGGTTGGATGGGGATCGGCGGATCGCTGAAGAGTGAAGAGAAGACAAAGACGAGGATGAGGATGGGGATCGCTGAGGAGGATGCCAGGATGGGGATCGCTGAGGAGTGAGGAGTGGAGGGCTGGAGGCCGCCGAGGCGCCGACTGCATCTGGCTGAGTTAGCCGGTTGCCCAGTTAGGGATTTAGAGTTACTGGGACTGTGGGACAGGTTGCCGAATATCCGGCCGGTTATTATCCGAATATCCGGATACCAAAGCAATTCGGTAGGATATTTGTTGTCCCGATTCTGGTATCGAATCCGACATGTAATATCCGGTACCGTTATCCGATCCGCCCGGATTTTCTATTTTCCTCCCAGATTCGATACAAGTCGAATTCGATACTGGATCGGTCGGGATTAACCCAACCCATTTGCACCCCTACCATTCAGGAGGTATGCTTCTGGGAGTACATCAAAAGTTGGTTGAGTCGATTTCTATGGATCGGGGGGATTTCTTACAAGCATGGTGCTGATAGATGAAGCCTAGGTGTGGTTTGGGAAATTGTCAATGTGTATGTGTGAGACTATGGAGGTCACCCTATATTATATGATGAGTATTTAACTTTGATATGTAAATATTATCAAAGTTCAAGTTTGATTTTGAGAGTTTGTAATATTCAAAGTTTCTATTCTGTCAGGCCGTAAGCAGTCAAACCGGTCATAGAGTGGCGGTTTGACCGAAGACAGCGGTCTGATCACCGTGGAGCAAGCGGTCAGGCCAGGCATGGACTTTTAAAAAATTGAACACAAAACACTTGTGTAGTCTTGTTTAAGGATACGTTTGTACTTTGTGCCACTAGAATTGAAAACGAAAGCTAAAACTAGATATAGTTAACCAAAATTCTAGAGAAAGTGTTTTATGGTATTCTTAAGCGGTCAAATTGGCCAGTAGCTGACGGTCTGACCGCCATGGGGAGAGCAGTTAGATCGGTGGCTACGACTAGAGAATGGTGAAAATGGTTTTTGAGTGGTTTGAGTGGGTGCACAACATGGGTGCCGTTGATGGGTTGTGTTGAGTTGCTTGATGTATTATGTTAACTAATGTGAATCAAGTGCATAGAACTTGTGCTCGAGATGATTGCTTGGTCTTTGAATGTATAGGTAGCTTGGAGAACGTTAGCGGTCAACGGCAAAGGACTGGGACTAGGCAGGAGAGCTGAGGTCTGTGTGGTCAAGTAAGTCTATGTAAGTCTACGTGGCTCAAGCGGAAAGCACAAAGAAGACAAAGATCGTGAAGAGGCGAGTTAGTACATATAGTGCGTCGAGTGATGAGGCCAATAAATGTAGAGATGGTTCGAAGGAGTCTAAATACGTGAAGACGTGACGACTGGTCAATGGGCACCATGCGCTATGTGTCAAAGTATATGGAGATACTTTGAGGTGAAGGTAAGGGTTCTTGGTTCACCAATTGTGTAAATTGATGATTTTTTGTATTGTGCGGTGCTATGTGATGGTTTGCTTATTGGTGTTGGTTGTAGGACTCTAGAGTTAGGTCATGGTGAGGCGGACGAGACCAGAACTAAGCTCAAAAAGCTTAGGTCCAAAGCTATTAAGGGTTCAGAACTAAGCTAGGAGAGCTGAGGTCCAAATTGATCAAGATGCCGTCAAAAGATCACTGAGGCTAGCATAGTGATTACAAGCCAGGAAGACAAGGAACCAGAGTGAGAGCTACCAGTGGTGGACATGACAGGCAATGACAAAGTGGATAGGGACTAAGCGTAGGGAGGAGCTAAGGTCCAGAATGGTCAGAGAAACCGGATGCCATCATGGTGCATGGGAAGGCATGTGGCGTGCCAATTGACTTGAATTCATTTGCATGCGAGGATGGTTAGGTGGGATTCACACATGTGAGAGGCTTGGTGGCAAGCCATTGGAATCACATGGAGTTGAAGATGAAGCACGGGGTTGCTCAAGGCGTAGGAAGCGTAGAGCTTTGTGAACGAATGGTAAAGGGACATATTTGTAAATTGTGCAATACCAGAAAAGTGTTATTATGTGAAACTGCGGTGGTGGTCTAAGTGGATTAGGTCAAAGAATCTTCACAAAGGCCATGGAATGGTGAATTCAGGCTATTGGAGCCAAGTGCAAGTCACACTTTGAGAGGTGTGCATGTGTGAGTGTAAAACCCGATATGATATTAGATTAACGGGTTAGCCCATGTAAGAGAGGATGAAACCTAATTAGATATGTTGGTTATGGTTTCTTGTAAGCCTCCACTATATAAGGAGGGTGAGTGGAGAGAGTTAGGGTTAGCTCTCTAGGAAGCCAAGCAGAGCAAAGTTAAGGTTTTTAGAGAGAACTTTTGGGAGATGAGTTATGGCTCTTTGTCTTGAATTTTTTTTATCATCCTTAGGCTTTAGGAGTGGCTAGGAAGTGGTTGTAACATTCATCTCAAAGTATCAATAGATATCCAAAATTCGTCCAAGTCTTTCTCCCATTTGATCAAAGTTTTGATTTCTTGATTTGGCTTGGTTCTTTGGTGTTTCTCCTTCTTCTCTTGATCTTGCTTTGTTCCAAGCACATGTAAGTGATGAAGATATCTCTTAGAAATTAGATCCCATCCATCTAGGCACTTTCCATAGCAAGTTCTTGTAATAGTCTGGTTTGGATCAAGAAAAGGTGATTCGGAGGTTCTTTCAGTTAAGGGCATTTGTCTTGTGCTCTTGCTGTGATTAGGCTTTCTAGGACAAGTGGGAGTCTCGGTGCAACCTTTCTTCAAATAAAAAATGTCAAAACTTTGACAATGATCTTCTTGATTTTTAATTGGAATAAGTTCCTAACATCCTATGAAAGGTGTATGTGAAGTTTCAAGTGATTTGAATGTATGGATAAAACATTACATGGATTTTTATATTTGAAATCATGTGTTTTTAGCTTTACCCTGAGAGAGTTGTTAGATCACCCCTAGGCCATCCGGACTGCCCAAGGCTAGTTAGACCGTACTTTGTACTTCGGTCTAACTGCCCAACATGTCCTGATCTATTTGGCTTGCTTTTTTTAAGGTTTCTTTATGAGTGGTTAGGCTTTGTTCTTCATATCTTCTTATAGTTATTGGTGTGCAAGAACCATGGTCTTCTCTTTTGGTATGGGCCACTTTGACAACATTGGAAAGCAAATTTTATTGAAGAGCTGAACCAGAAATTGTGTAATTCAAACAATCTAGTGATTATAGGAGGTGACTTTAATCTTATTATATCAAATAAGGAAAAATCTTGCTAGTAGATCAAAATAGGAGATGGATGGAGGACTTCAACAGTTTTGTTGTTGATAATAATTTGAGAGAGTTGCATTGACTTAGAGGAAACTTTACATGGACAAATAAACAAACGGCTTCAATAAGAGAAGTGTTGGATAGAGTTTTTGTTACTTCTTCATGGGACCATATTTTTCTTTTGGCTTGGTTAATTTGTCAAGGATAGGTTTAGACCATAATCCTTTAATTGTTGATCTAGGTTTGAATCACAAAGTGAGATCAAGACAATTTACAATGGAACACTCCTAGTTTCAAGATGAGAGTTTTCATGAGAAGGTTGTTGACACTAGATACAAACACAAATTAAAACCCACAAGTGCATTGGTCATCTGTAGCTTTTCACCTAGGAGTATTATAAGGTACCAAAATCCATAGGGAGGCAAGGAATACACTTACTGTTTAGAATAATTTATTACTAACTAAAGTAACATTAAAGAGAAGATTTATTAAACGAAAGAGATGAACAAGATTATCCAAGTTAATTGAGATCTTCCCCAAAAGTTAGGTTCACTTACTACAAATCATGACTAGATTGATCTAATAGTAATTAGCACTTCTCATATTATGTTGGCTCCCACTCAACAAATCTACACTAGCCTTTCATTGTTCACCCCTATCATGGGTACATCAAGCTAATAAACAATGGCAAGACTTGCACAACTTGATATAGATCCACACACTAGATCTAAACATTGTATCTACATCTAGGTCTGTGCAATTAATAATCATATATATCTAATTACCAACTGAGGATGAAATACAATATCAAGAAGACACAACAAAAGCATAAAGTATTACTAAATTAATAGATCATCCATAAGTCGTAAATTATAGCAAGATCCCCACACCCTGGGGAAGAGAGGGAATTACTCACACATGCCTCAACGAGATGAAGAAGAAAGGTTCCAGAACCTCAGCATTAGTTGGCTATTAGAAGGGAACTAGAGGATTTAATCCCAATTAGAGCACTAATTACCAAGCTAAACCTAGACTAATCCTCATCTAATCGACTGAAACATGGAAGATTACAGGCCAAGAGCTGAAAACTTGACAGAAATCAAGAGGGAAGTGTAGAAGTTGGATCCTCTAGGCATGGGGGGCACGATATTTATCCTGGGGTCATGCAAGTGGTAGCGCTGCCCTGAGTTCGAGTTGGTTACGATCCTTGACCTCTCCTCTTTTCGTTTCTGAGTTTTCCTTGCCATTTTGCATCTGTTTTCCCTTTTAAACCTCTTCTTTTTCCTTTTCTTGAATTTCCTTTTTCTGATTTTCTTTGAGAGATAGGCGGTTGGAGGCTTCTAGAAGTGAGGAAAGGCAAGTGGTATAGAGCTGGAGGCCGCGCCAGCCACAACGCCAACTGGAGCCCCAAATAGCGCAGCCCTAGGCACATGGGCCCACCTCGTGTTATCTCCGTAAAGGCCCATGATATTTTCCAAAAATTGCTCCTCGACTTTTTGACATGATTTTTGGCACAATTTTTTGGCGTATTAACTGGAGACAAAGCTCTAGCACAAAAACATGTCATGTCAAGAGGGTTAGTGACAAATAAATCATAAATTTGGCATTATCAGATCATGAAATATAGAGAATTTGGAATTGGATTGTGAAATATTTAGTGACAACAAAGGTGGTGAGTAAATGGGCCAATCAGAGGAAGAGAGTCAGTGTTTGATTTCTGGAAGCAACAACAGTATTTGCCGAGAAAATTTATGAGAGGTTGGGGGCAAAATTTTGGTAGGGTTACAAGAATTCTTAAAGAGAGGTCACTTAAGCAGATTCAAGATCTAGATAGAAAAAGGGATCAAAGAGAGCTGACAACAGAAGAATGGGATAAGAAATATCAATTAGAAGACCAATTCAAAGAGGTGTGCTGTATTGAAGAGTTGTTTTGGCAGAAGAGGGAGGAGAACAGTGGATTCTTAAAGGAGATTCTAATACATCTTATCTCCATAGCATTGCCAATGGAAGAAAACATAAATGTTCCATTCTATGTCTAGAAGATGGTGAGAATGTATTGTCTGACCCTAAAGAGCTGAAAGCACACATATACAATTGCTACAAAAAGTTGTTTGGTAGGGAAGAAGAACCACAAATTCATCTCTGTGAGAATATTGGGGCTAACCATGGCTGGTTTCTAATGAAGAAAATGAAGAATTGATTAAACTATTTACTTTGGAAGATTGTGGTCGCTATTAAAGAGATGAAACTAAATACAGCTCCTGGACCAGATGGTTTCCCTGTACTATTTTACAGGAAGTTCTAGAACTAGGTGAAATATCATATCAAAGAGATGCTTGATGACCTCCTGTCAGGGAAATTGAAATTAGGTAGACTTAACTATAAGGTTAATGCATTGATCCCAAAATCAAGGATGTTAATGTAATCAAGTAGTATGGAACAATATGTCTGCTTAATGTCATTTTTAAAATCTTAACCAAAGTACTCACAAAGAGGTTGATTATGGTTGCTCCTAAAGTGATTGGCTTGGCTCAAACTACTTTTATTTCGGGTAGAAACATACTTGAAGGACTTGTAGTATTACATGAAGTACTTCATGAGTTATCTACTGTTGTATTTTGTGATCTGAATCTAGTCGGGTTTGACCACTTGAAGAGTCCAATCAGGTTTTGCTCAAAAGGATATATTCTGACCAGTATGACTGACTGGTCAGTAATGTGAACTAGTCGGGGGGGGGGGTTATGATTGAGATTATTTTCAAGCTCATGATGGATTCTGCACTAACTTACACCAATCGTGGTGTCCAAAAGTATTTGCACTGACTGAAGTCAAACATGACTTATAACTACAACTCTTAATTGTCATTTCCTGGGACTCTGTTTCATCTCTGAGAGGGGTGTTGTTCCCTTCTCCAAGTAAATTACTATTCTAGTTTTCTAGTAGATCTATGTTTTCATTGCCGACTAGGACTTTGTTCCTTGTTTATCTAGGATTCTTGTTCCCAAGGCTATCTATATCCCTTGTAAGTCTCATGATAGATAATGTGAACATCACAAGTTATCTACACATGTAATATACCAAGAGCATTCTGTAACTTCTCCATATAGTGATTTCGCTGATTGTGCATTCGTGGTATCAGAGCTTGGTTCTTCGCCTGATCATTCTAGGGTATACTCAACATGATTTGTGATCATGATTCGTGGTATCAAAGTTTTCCATGTTAAATCTTTGTCTTGTGATCATGATTATTCTTCGTTATTTTTCATATCTCACCATGCCTTTTATAACAAGTGGTATCAGAGCTTGGTTCTTCGCCTGATCATTCTAGGGTATACTCAACATGGCATTAATGAAGTATGATCTTCCACTACTGGATCATGACACAAGATTTTCTCTCTAGTAAGTCAAGATGTGAGCTATTCTATCATAGCTCGATTTGGATGATATGTTATTAGGAATCAACAAGATTCCTACTGCATGGTCTGTTGAGGAGAAGCAAAGGAGATATCGTAAGGCTGTCGCTCAAATTCATCTTCATATTTTTAACAATATCCTCTAAGAAGTTATGAAGAAGACCACTACTGTGTTATAGCTAAAGTTGGAATAGATCTGCATGATCAAAGATCTGACCAGCAAAATACAACTAAAGCAGAAGCTTTTCTTGCTCAAGTTGGTGGAAGGTGGATCGGTGCAAGATCATCTGACCACATTTAAAGATGTGGCCACCACTTTGAAGCCATGGAGATCAAATATGATGATGAGAATTTGGATCTTATTCTGCTCTGTTCACTGCATGTTTCGTTCTCTATGTTTAAAGACACAATTCTCTACAATCGAGATACTCCTACTTAGAAGGAGGTTTATGAAGCTGTATATGCCAAAAAAAAAGATAAGAAGTATGGTTTCAAGTGAGAGTTTGGGTTTGAATGCAGATGATTTGTACATTCAGGGTAGACCAATTGGGAGGTCTTTGACCAGAGTTTCCAAAGGTAGAAGCTCGAGTAGATACAAAGGTCGTTCGAAGTCAAAGACCAAGAAGTCATGTCATTACTACAAGAAGGGTGGACATGATATCTTCAAGTGCTAAAAACTCCAGAATAAGGAGAAGATGAATAATAATTCCAAGAAATATCAACAAGATGATGAAGTTAAGGATCCCATTATCACAAAAGAAGATTTTAAAGGAGTGATTGTTGTTGTCTTTGTTGGTGATTCCAAAATCAATGATTAATGGATTCTTGATTTAGCCTGCACTTTGCACTTGAGCCTAAACCATGACTAGTTTGTTACTTATGAGGCTATTCCGAGTGGATTAGTGTTAATGAAAGATAATACTCTATGTAAGATTGCAGGCATCGGTTCTGTCCAAATCAAGATGTTCGATGGCACCATTAGAATTATATCAGAGGTTTGACACATTACAAATTTGAAAAGGAATCTTATCTCGTTGAGTACTCTTGATACCAAGGACACCAGTTTTTAGGTGGAGGTGGAATTTTGAAGATCTCCAAAGGCTCTCTTGTTGTGATAAAAGGTGATACAAAGGTAACAAACCTCTATCATCTTCAAGGTACTACCATGGTCAAAAAGGCTGCTATTGCCTCAACCAAGCTATCCAATACTGCTTGAACAAATCTATAGCATATGGGTCTCGGGCATATGAGCGAAGCCAGTTTAAAGTCTGCTCTATGGTCAAGGCGTCGATCAGTTAAAGTTTTGTGAACACTATGTCTTTGTTAAACAGAAGAATGTGAGTTTTAGCTCTGCAAATCACTCTTCAAAAGCATATTGGATTATGTTCACTCTGATTTATGAGTTAAGTCCCACGTTTCATCCATTGCAGGTGCCGATTATATGCTAACCATTATCAATGACCACTCTCAAAGAGTTTGGACATACTTCACCAAGCACAAGTATGATGTGTTCCAGACATTCAAAGAGTAAAAGATTATGATCGAAAAACAAACTGACAAGCATGTCAAGAAACTTCAAACAGATAATGGCCCGGAATTCTATTTGGCAGAAGTTGAAGCTGTTGGACCGAAATGGCGACAAAGGGGGGGGGTGAATGTCGATCTCTTAAAAGTTCGTCCCCCTCAAGTACTCACTTCTCAAAACCTCCTCCAATAGCTATGAGAAGCTATGAAGTGGATGAGAAGGATCCCTGTAAGACCAAGAAAATGAAACAAGCGAAGAGATCCCAACAAGAAAGATAGCAAACAGAAATACTTAAGAGCCAATAGCCAAAAAGTAAAACCAATCTTCTCCGATAACAACAATTGCTATGAAGAAGAGGAGGCTCAAGCTTCTAGAATTCACAGCTAATCTAAGCCAAGAAAGAACCTCAGAAGAACCAAATCAACATGGAGTCAAAACGGCCAAAAACCAGAAGGCCGGTCTGACCGCCCCTAACAGGCCAGTCTGACCGCCGTTAGGGGGCCGGTCTGACTGCCCCTAACAGGCCAATCTGACCGCCGTTAGGGGGCCGGTCTGACCGCCCTCAACAGTCAAGTCTGGCCGCCCCTCGGGACAGCAGCCTGAATTGCTGAATTTTCAGACTACAAATTGAGAACTCTAGACTGCAAGCAAATTTGAGATATTCTTCTAGATTTCTCTGCCCAGATAGGTGAGACTACCTCTCAAATAACCTATAGGGTCTAGAAAACCAAAAGAAGACAACTCATGAATACAAATTTCAGATTATGGCAAGAATCTGAAACTTTTTGCAGAGCTAATCCAAAATCCAAAATACTCCCCAACCATTGATCCTTTGGCCACGAAACTTTGAGGATAGCTACTCAATAGCCCCTGGGCTCAACATCTCAAGTTTCATGCCATCTCGCAGAGGGAATCAGGAAGAGCAACAAAACCCTAGAAATTGCAAAAGAAGAACAGAGGAGCTCAAGGACCCAAAACTGAGATTAAACTTGATTTGCTCTTGGGAGAACTCGATCAAATGACCTTGAGGCACTATCCCATCATAGAGCAACCCATTTTGGGCCTTTCCAACAAGAAACAACTCAAAAAACAAGAAATCAAGAAATCAAGCCTAGAGTGCATCGTAGGGCAAAAACAACAGCAAGACAAAAACTGAATCAAACTCCATCTCATATTGATAAAAAGGAAAGGAGATACATGATTGATATAAGAGGAATGATTACAAGACTCTCAATCCATCTCCAACCTCTCCCGAACTCAAGAACACACCCACACTACATGCTTGGAGAGGATGAACACACACAGAGCTTTCACATGGAGAACATCGAAGGAGACACAGAACCTCTGCCCTCTCCAACTACTCTCCACTACCAAAGCCTCACCAACTAAAGCCTAAAGCCAAAACAAACTTCTAAAGCTCATTTTGACTAAAGCAACCCTAGAAACCCTTGGAGTGCATGAGTGGGCATGCAGCCACTCCCTCATATTTATAGCCTTTGGCTAACGGGTCTCCAACCCGTTACGCCCGCTAAACCCGAACGGAGCCCGCTCCCGCTTTTGCAGCCTCGCGAAATTACCATTTCGCCCCTCCTGCACCTTCCGGGAAGCTTCCGCGCTCCTTGTCGTCCAAGCCTCGCAACCACCTCGAGTCTCCGCCGTCTTCGACACATCTCGACCGTTCTGACCTCGACACCGCCTGTGTCTAGTCAGGTCACCTCGTGTCTCGCCACGACTCCGCCTCGACGTCCTGCAGCCAACACAGACAAGAAACACATCAAAAAGCACCGCTCGATACATGTAAGCATAAATGCATTAATGAAATAGCCCAAACCTGACAAGTCAACATAATATGCAACCTAAACCCTTTGACCAGGTTTGACCAAGTCCGACCGAGTCCATTGCACCACGCAACAACATGGTCCGAACCAACCAAATCAAACTGGACTTCCCTAAACCGATGTCAATTACTCATCACACACATGGGATGACCTCCACATGGTCTCTCAATCTCCCCCTTGATGAGTATATTGACAAACCTAGAAAAAGCGCAAAGTTGAGTTTGAAATGCAAGAAAGAAGTCAAACATGATCCAAAGGAAGGAAATGATGCTAATGACCATGTCGACACAAGGAGCAAAAAGAAAGAACAAGTTTTTCTCAAAGCTCCCGAAATGGCTTTTTCTACCACTATTCTCCCCCTTTTGGCAATAAACACATCAAGAATGCAAGGAAGAGAACAAATCATGGAAATGGATGAAATGGCTGAAGTTTGATTATTCTAAGCATTTAGAGCCATGAGAATTATCCAAAAGGACCATTAAGAATTACATCAAGCCATAACTCAATAGAATGCTAACTAGATCATGACAGGATATATATAAGCTAGCTAAACCAAATAGATGACAATCTGAAATTTAGTGCAATTTGTGAGCATGTCAAGTCATCCATGATCAAAGTCTAGCTAGAGGTATCCAAGGATGATGCAAACCATGTCAATAAGCTAAGCGGAACCAAGAAGCTAGTATTGAGCCAAATTAGAGTGCTACAAGCTCAAAAGTGAAACATTTGGTAAAGTACTTGTAACCTTTGAAATTTTAGCAAATTGAGCACAAATGATAAGTTTTTCTTTAGAAATATCATGATTGTTGCCAACTAGATTTTTGTTTTTATCATGTGCTAGATCTCAAGCCTTATGCGACCACTCCAAGCAAGAAGCTTAAGGAGATGATCTTGGTCATCCAAAACTCCCCCTGAGTTCATGCCAAGTGCAATTGCAAGCCGTCTCATGAGAAAGAATTGGTGAGATCAGTTTTTCGCACAAAAGAGATCTTTTTGCATTTTAACATGTTGTACTAACTCATGCTGCATCAAGAGACTAAAATAGCTCAATCTAAGGCTCAATAGAGATTCAACGCTCAACTCAGCCTATTTGACATGGCATGGTTCATAAAGGGATAACTCAAGAAAGACTAATCTCGAGAGCTAGCATGACAAGTTTTAATTCAAGTTGAGCAATTTTAATTCACTTATCATGGCAAAAGCTAGTCTACACATATGAAGTCATGATCAAACTAGCAATGAAGCACAAATCATGGCAGAATGTAAAGCAATGTAAACATGTCATGATAGGATAATAATCAAGGCTCTATGTAGTTATATTACAAATGTAGAATGCTGAAAATGCAAGACAATCCAGCTCCCCCTCAACATGTGATGCAACTTTTAATTCAAGTTGAGTTATGTCCGTATTAAGCTCCAGAAGCTCCCAAATGAACTCCCCATGAACCAAAGCAATAAAATCGAGAAGCCGGCAAAGAAGACCAAACAGGCAGTCCTTAAAGCATAGATAAGATATAGTGGATACTATGGCTCAGACTGACTCTCATCTACCCCATATGACTCTAGGACTATCAACTAGTCATCTAACAGACTAAGGAGCAAATACGTACCCTGTGTACCCGAGGGTGGCCCGACCCTCGCTAGAACTTAAAAGCAGTGAGTGAGCTCAACCTAGTGAGAAGAGAAACAGCTAATAAGCAGCATCCTAGAATCACAAGATAAGAGCAAGAAGTCTGAACGCTAGACAAGAAGACCACTCTAACCTATGCTAGAAGGACTAAACCCAATGCACCCCAAATGCAATGCAACAGAAAGGAACAAGAGCATAATCAATATAATAAAGCAGTAAAGCACAAAGCTCCCCCTCAAAACAGTCCGTAAGGACAAACCACCCCAAGCTCTCCTCGCAGAGCTAAAAACCTAGAGCTATCCAAAGGCTTGGTGAAGATATCAGCCAACTGGTGGTCACTCTCCACAAACTGGAGCACTATATCCCCCTTCTCTACATGGTCTCTAAGGAAGTGATATCGTATATCAATATGCTTGGTCCGAGAGTGCTGCACTGGGTTCTTAGCAATGTTAATCGCAGAAGTGTTATCGCAGAAGTGTTATCACAGAAGAGTGGAACACTGTCGATAACTAACCCAAAGTCTCGCAGGGTCGAGACCATCCAAAGCACCTGGCTACAGCAACTAGCTGCAGCAACGTACTCGGCCTCTGCGGTGGACTGTGCAACACCGGACTGCTTCCTCGAAGACCAGAAAATGAGAGAAGTGCCAATGAACTGGCAGGTGCTCGAAGTGCTCTTCCTATCTATCCTACAGCCGGCAAAGTCTGCATCCGAGTAGGCTCTCAAGGAAAGATAGGACGGGGAAGAGTACCAGATACCATAGTCAATGGTAGCTCGAAGGTACCGAAGGATGCGCTTCACCGCCTGGCGGTGAGATACGCGAGGAGAAGCCTGAAATCGAGCACAAAGACACACAGCAAAGTGTATGTCTGGTCTCGAGGCAGTGAGGTATAAGAGAGAGCCTATCATGCTATGATACTCCTTCTGATCAACTGGCTCGCCGTCTTCATCCGGATTAAGTGTGGCGGAAGATGCCATGGGAGTTGACACGGGCTTACCATCACTCATGTCAAAGCGTCTCAGGAGGTCATGAGTGTACTTGCCTTGATGCAAGAAAGTACCCTCCCGAGTCTGCTTAATTTGGAAGCCAAGGAAGAAGGTCAACTCACCCATCATGCTCATCTGAAACTCGGTGCTCATGACATCCGAGAACTGTGAAATGAGAGCATGAGAAGAGCCGCCAAAGATGATGTCGTCAACATAAATCTGGACGAGCAGAAGATCAGTGCCATGCCGGCGGATGAACAAGGTCTTGTCTACTTTACCCATCTCGAAACCATGACTCAACAAGTAGAACTTAAGCCTCTCATACCAAGCTCTAGGGGCCTGCTTAATTCCATAAAAAGCTTTAGAAAGCTTGAAGACATGGTTTGGGTATTTGGGGTTCTCGAAACCTGGAGGCTATCGAACATAGACTTCTTCCTCAATGAAGCCATTAAGGAAGGCACTCTTGACGTCCATCTGGTAAAGCTTGAAACCCTTAGAAGCTGCAAAGGCAAGCGGATTCTAATAGCCTCAAGTCTAGCTACAGGGGCAAAGGTCTCCTCGAAATCGAGACCCTCAACCTGGGAGAACCCCTGAGCTACCAGTCTAGCCTTGTTTCGAACAACCACCCCATCCTCACTCTGCTTGTTCTTGAACACCCACTTGGTCCCAATGACATTGTGACCACGCAGGGGCTCAACAAGCGACCAGACCTTGTTCCTCTCAAAATTTTCTAGCTCCTCATGCATGGCATTGACCCAAGACTCATTTGAAAGGGCATGACAAATGTCTTTGGGCTCAAAGGAGGCAACAAAAGCAGAATGGAGACAGAAAAGTGACGTGGCAGACTTTGATCGTGTGACACGTTCAAAGAGGTCTCCAATAATCTACTCGGTAGGATGAGCTTTTTGGATGTGTCGAGGAGGTCCAGGATGAGATGAAGAAGTTGCCTCTACCTCATGAGCTGACGAGGTAGGAACAGAGCCACTAGCTCCAGAAGCGGCAGAAGGCATGGGCTGATCACCTCGAGGTGCGGTGGAAGAAGGCACCTCAAAAGGTGGATGAGGGACTGGATCAGGTAGGCAACCCTCATCTCCATCGTCCCCATCATCCACAAAGATGGGCTCGGACTGCTCTAAAGAACCTGAGATATCAGGCCTAGTCCCCGGACTGGCCTCGTCAAAGGTCACCTCACAGGTCTCTACCATTTTACTAGACTCGCAGTTCCAAACCCGATAAGCCCACGAAGAAGTCGAGTAACCTAGAAAGATCCCATCATAAGAACGTGACTCGAACTTGTCTAGGTTCCCGGACTTCAGAATAAAGCACTTGCAACCAAACACACAAAAATGAGATACACTGGGCTTTCTCCCATACCTCAACTCATAAGAAGTGCGGTGCAAGTGTGCCCGAAGAAAAACTCGATTAGAAACATGGCACGCGGTAGCTATAGCCTCAGCCCAAAACTTCCGCAGTGTAGAGTACTCATCGAGCATCGTCCTGTACGGTTCTTCCTCTCCACGACGCCATTTTGCTGTGGGACGTGCGGAGAAGAGAACTGGTGCTCTACACCTGTCTCATCGCAAAACCTCTCAAAGTAAGAATTCTTGAACTCCGTGCCATTGTCACTACGGATCGCTCGTAAGGCACCTGGGAGCTCAACAGAAAGCCTACTGAAAAGTCATCAGAAATGTGTAAACGTCTCATCCTTCGAGGCTAAGAAAAACACCCAAGAGTACCTCGAGAAGTCATCGACCACGACAAGAACATACCACTTCCCTCCTGCTGACTGCACTCGAGCTGGTCCAACTGTATCCATATGGAGCAGCTGTCCTGGTGCATCGGTCATAGTAACTTTGACCGAAGGATGGGAAGCGGCAACCATCTTGCCGTGCTGGCAAGGAGCATAAACTAGATCTTTGACCATCTTGAGTTTCGGCAGACCACGAATGAGGTTGTGGCCGCTAACTCGGGTCAAATGGTCAAATCCAATATGACCAAGTCTCCTATGCCAGAAAGAAAGATCGCGGGACTCAGAAGCAACTAAACATCTGAGAGGATCACCAGAAGACTCAGAAAAATCAGCACGAAAGATCCCCCCAAAACGAGAAATCCAGCAAACCAGACTACCCAAAGAATCAAGAATTTTGCAAGCGTTTTTCTTAAAGCTTACCTCAAAACCGTCATCGGTAAGCTGAGAAACGGAAAGCAAATTATACTGCAGCTTACTAACCAAAGCAACATCTTTCCTCTCTCTGCTCTAATTTGAATTGACATCAAACCATAGAATTTTTCTAACAAGAATCCAATAACATTGTAGTTTGTGATTTCCACCAATTGTTTTATGATCATTATCTAATCCGACAGATCCATAACTTTGATCATATAATATAAAATTAATCCAACCTTTTAGTAATCATCAATCAATTTTAAGATCATCTAAGCCATAATTTAATATTCATTAATCCACCAACATCATTCTCTTCATAATCATCATTTTGGTTCCACCAATTTGAATGAACTCAATTAATTCTTATCGGACAATCTCTCAATTAATTCTCATTGGACCATCTATCTCCCATAATTAATTTAAATCCTCCAGGTTATCCATTTGAACATCCTTAAATGATCTAGTTAATCCCATTAGTTAAAATCCAATTATCTAGCAATGATCTATTAAATCCACCAAATTCAAATTGTCATATCAAAGTCCACTTTGCAATGATAAAATTAATCCACCAAGATATCTAAGGGTATTATCTTCTGGAATTCCACTAGTATCCACTTATCATCAATAGGTCCACCAAACTCTGATAATCAATTAACTTCAAAAATCCATCTACTCTTCATGATTAAACCAAATCACCCAAAATTGATATCATGAATTGTTTATGATAATTCAACTTCTTAATCTTTTAATCTCTCCCTTTACTGGATCAATCTCTTAATACTAATTCTCCAACAATCACAAATAATCCCTCCAACAAAATCTTGTTTTACATCCAACTACTCCTTTCAATCCTAGATAATAAATCCAAGGCAAAGTTTAGACTCTTCCCATGATCTAATTAGCTTCCCCAAGTTCAACTTTGTATTTATTCTCTAGTCAATCCACAAAGATGACACTCTTTAGATTTATTTATAATCAATTGGTATCCACAAATATACCTTTTATCTCAATCCACTCGAACATTATTCAATCTTGTCAATTATAAATCCAAAATATATCACTCTAGCAACAATTCTCCAAATTGCCGAACTTGACATGCACTGATTATGACAGCTTTCCTGACAAGAGTACTTTCCATAAATTTGTTGTCTTTCATATACTCTAGGTCTCCAAGAATTCTCCAAGCTTGGACTACGGTGAAAGAATTGGAGCTTGTACTATTGCGGTAACTTGGGTTAGCAAAAGATAAGAGGGAAGTAGCACAGATAAGAGATCAGGGGAACAACTAAACAACATCCCGAACAAACACACAAGAAAGAAGCAAGCAACAACTTAGAAGAAACTTAACTTGAAATCAAAATAGTCTTTAAGGATGGCTGTACTACAAGTATACAAGACTTGGTACAGTCCACCTAACACACAAGCAAGTAATATATAAGCGTTCTAAAATCGTAAGACTTTACTTGGGTATTACAACTAAAGAGCTAGTCCTTGCTCCTTCATGATGACGAGCTTCTCCAAATGCTTCTTAGACGCAACCTTACTAAGCCGTTTATAGAAATTACAAAGGGAAGGGAGTACAATTACCATTCCAAAAGGAAATAAACAGATAGATAAGAAAGAATGCCATGACGAAGGTAAGGATAGAAGGACAAGAAAAGATAAGGAAAGCACATTATTAAAATTTTTATTTTATAAAATAAAATTTTGAAACTCTTCTATTACTGACCATTCTAACTAGGCCACGTCCTACAGTCAAATTGGCTCTGATACCACCTCTGTCGGGACCCCGGATTTCCAAACCCGGACCCTCTGTGTATTACTGCACTAGTCCTAGATCAAAGCTAGTGCACACAGTTAAACAGAAATGAATACATTACCAGCAACGTGTTATTACAATAATTGAGAGTATTGACCGAAAGGTCTCATTATTACAAATGAGGTTTCAAGACCTCACACACACAAAACACAGCGGAAGCAGAAGATAAATCCGGCGAAGACCCATCAATACGCCACAGGCAATTGACTGGGGAAGCGCGACCTAGTTCTCCGGGAAGAATCCATCACAGCCGCAGGCGAAGCAGTAGTCGTAGTCACCTTCTTGAGCTTCGCAATCTTCTGAGGTTTATTTTTGAGTGTAGCATGTGAGTACATAAAGTACTCCGCAAGTCTTGGGAAAAATGCATAGATGCAAGGCTTGACAAAGGAAGGCTATATGGTTCTTTTGCACAAAGCAATATTTTAAAATTTCAATTACTACTAATTATTTTCGAAGGCAACCATTTAATAAAGTAAATGTTTTAGCAGAAACTATCATTAACTTTCTAGTGAAGGTTCCATCTACCAACACTAGCCAACCAATTACAATTGGTCAAGTTTAAAATGGCGGGTTCCATCCACCCTCTCTGGCTCCAACCGCCAGGATACCCTTCCGAGAGTTCCCTCCACTCTCGAAATACAAAAACTTTGATTTTAAAACCAAAACCAGAAATCTACCATGTGAATGCATTCCTTGCCCGCCCTTGACCGTGTGTACGGCTATTCGAATAGTTTTACACTCTGCAGAGGTTGTACAACTTTACCCACAAGAGATATATTATCCTAAAAGTCAACACGCTTCCGTTGGCATGAGACCCAGATAAAATATCACAAAGCCTTTACCTTACTCTAATCTAGCTAGATACCACCCGCTGAGGTTTCACCGCAGGTAGGCTAACCGCCCGAACCGAAGCCCCCTCTTGCGCCATATGAGTACAGTAAATCTCTGTCCCTCACTGTGAATAACCAGTCCATCCCTGGCACCCACTTTCCACTGGTGGCACCTAAACTAGACTATCATAAGTTAGTCAGCTAGGTCGTACCCATATAGACTTGTGGTTGTACGGTTAATGCTCAGTCTGGACAAACACAAGCGTCGGTCCTTAATTGACTAGGGTGGAACATACACTTTACAAGATCTCGTGCTTCCTGCACCAAACCAAACCAACCATCCACCCTAATCTAAACCAACTTTCACATTTTAGTTTATTTTAAAAGAACAGTGGCAATTCCAATTACCACTACATTTCTAAACACAAGGGTATTTCAATAAATCATAATTTCCCAATTTTCAATATGTCCAACGTAGTAATTAGCAAGGCTAAGCATTATACTACCAATCAACTATTCACAAAGAGTAATAATAATCTCATTATTGAGACAAGGAAGTTCTAGGGTGACAAAGGTATGTGGCATTCAATTTCAATGGAGGGTATAACAAGATTGGAATAACTAATTCCTTAAGATTGAACTAAAGTTTTATGTAAATAGCAATGCACATAATTTGAAATAATTAAAACATTTCGAAATCATAGGTTGCAAGATGATCAAAGGAGACTTGCCTTCTTGAGCGCTAATTGGGTCTTCTTGCTACGACTCGACGAATTCCTCGGCGACGGCGGAATCTACGCGCGAAAAGACAGACAAGCAAAACAAATAAATTCAAACAAAAATTTAAATAAACTTCAAAAATTCAAAAAAAGTTTATATTTGGATAGCTTAGGATTTTAGAAAAATTTAGAAATTTGAACGGCTCAAATCGGAGTTAAAATGAGAAAGTTATGGCTTCCGAAAGATTTAAAGAGGAGGGAAAAAGGAAAAAGCTGATTTAGGGAATTATTTTTGCACTGAAAAATGCTATTTATGATGTCATCAATTTTCGAATTTTCTGAGCGGGAAAACATATTTGAATGACGGGTGGGTCCGGTCTACCGTGGACCGGATCCACTGACCACGGGGTTCGCCGACGTGGCACACCGGCCACATGGCGCCATGCGGGCGCGAGGTGGCGGCCACGTGGCCGTCCACGCGGGCACATCTGGCCACGCGGGCGCACGCGCAGCCGCACCAAGAGATGGCCGGCCGGCGGCCTTGCCGGTGGCCGGCGGCCGGCGGGAGGGCGGCGAACGGCGGCGGCGAATGAGGGAGGCGGCGGCACTCACCGGCGGCGGCGGTGGAGGTGTGGGCGGCCGGCGGCGGCGCTAGGAGGCGGCGGCGGTGGAGCTTGGAGGTGGCGGCGGTTTTCTTTGATGGGGGCGGCGGTGGGGCGCCGGGAAGAGGAGGAGAAGGGGCGGTGGGAGGCGGTGGTGAAGGAGGCCGTGGAGGGAGGTATTTATAGACAAGGGGAGGAGGGGAGGCCGGCCATTTTGGAAGCTCGCCGGAGTTAATGCAAACCGCGATTAAAGGAAATAAAAGAGGGGAAACGGCCGGCGGATTAGGGGGGATTGATGGGGCTTCCGTTTCCATACTTCAATCGGGAATTAACGCGAAGAAAAACGGCCGAAATCAAAGCTTGATTTTCGGTTTAATGGAGGTGGAGAGAGAGGGTGGGAGGAGGAAGAAGGTGAGGTTGAAGAAGGATATGACATATGGGTCCCATGTGTCATAGAGAGTGAGAGTTAGTGAAGGGGTACGGGCCGTCGGATTCGCGACACGTGGCAAGTGAGTGGATGAGAGCCTTTGGATTTTATGAAGGGGTAAGTGATCATGTGTGGCTAGGATTAAAACGTGGAGAGAGATTGATTTAATCTGAGAGCGACACATGGCGGACTAGGAATAATTTGATTTTTATATTCGGAATAAATGTCAGCAATTACTAGAAACTTTATAAACACTTCAAAAAATAATATTTAATGTCTAAAAATTCCAGAAAAATCATAAAATATTTTTGGAATTATTTTAGACTTAGTAAAAATATTTTTAATTTCAGATTTGAATTTAATAATTTTATAAAATACTTGTTAGCTTTGAAAATTGATTTAAATTTTAGAAAATTCTCAAATAATATTTAAAAATTTAGGAAAGGCTAGGAAAAATATAATTTTTCCTTTTTGGTTTTAATAAAATATTTAAAATACATTTTCTTGCTTTAAATTTTGAAATAAAATCCAGAAAATCAAATAAAAGCCAAGTAAAATCCAATTACTTTAAAATAGTTAATTTGAATTTAAATTTTTTCAGAAAGCCAAATTTTGGGATGTTACACATGTCCTCAGAAAAATTGTATCCTAGACCCTGATTAAATATGCAAATCTTGGATTGGTCTAGAATAAGATTAAGCTTCTTCTTGCCGCCTACAAATCTCTCGAGAGTATTCATAAGATACTGACACTCCCGAAAGGGAGAGGTGCAAGAAGAGCAGGGGGAAGAGGGAGTAGCAGAAGGTAAGGGAGCAGATGAAGAACCAACAGTAGAGGAAAGGATGGCTTGTGCACGCACAGCCGACTCTGAGGGGACAGTCCTACTACTAGCCGGTTGGTTCACGTCACTAAGCGTCTCAACCTTACCCTTGGGATTCTCCTTCCCCACCTCAGTAATCACATCACAATGAGTTGATGGCTTATCTAGTAAATCCTTAGTTAGCTTCACACATTGTTCATTCAAAGCAACGAGTTCAAGTTTTAGTTTATCACAACTAATGCATGGTGAGCTAACAGGATCCTTAGTCGTAAACTGAGCCAATTTGTTGTTATGATCAACCATCTCTTGGAATTGCTTAGAAACAGACTCTAGCTCAAGTGTCAATTTTGGATAGTTGGTGCAAGAAACAACAAGCTCAAGTAAAGAAGCATGCAACTCAGCAATTTTATGATCTGCCCTTTTTAAGTTCAATTTTAGATTATTGCAGTTTTCACAAAACTCGGGCAGATCCAGGAGAGCATGGTATAAAGACCTCTAAAAGCATTGTCCTTATCCTCACATGAGGTGCAAGCACTAGTCTCAACAGAAGTAGATGAAACAGGAACTACCCTACTCATCTCAAGCTCAGCAACAAGACTAACGTTCTCCACCTTAATCATGTCAAGCTCAGAAGACAAACTATCATGCGAGGTCCTTAATTTCTCCATGTCACCCAACAGAGCACAACATGCATCACAATCATCACGGGAGGGAGCAGATGTAAGTGAAGTAAGCTCCCGTGATAGTCTATCTACTTCCTTCTCTAACTCGGTACTCCTAGCCCTAGCTCTAGCATGAAATCCACCTAGCTTAAGAAAAGCATGATTAAGCTAGTCATAGGTGGGGGATACCTCGTCCGAGTCGGAGTACAGCTTGCTGTCGCTCAGTTCGCCCTCAAGGGCCATGAAGCACATGCCGGAGAAGTCGTCGCCGCCCTTGGGTTCTTGGTCACCTGTCTCGTCGTCGTCGCTCCATCCCTCCACCTCGCTGAGGTCGAGGTCGTCGAAGGCGGTGAGGACGCGGTGGAAGAGCTTCTTGGCCTTCCCGAAGCACAAAACTTCTTCTTGCCTTGTGCGGGAATTGAGGGCTTCTTGTTGCGGTTCTTGTCGATGTAGTCGTTCTTGCCCGAACCGCCATAGTCACCTTTGCCCTTCCCCAGCTTGGGGCAGTTTGCCTGAATGTGGTTGGGGCCACCACACTCGAAGCAAATCACGGGTCCTCCTCTCTTTCCACCCCTCCTCCTCTTGTAAGCATGGGAAAATCTCTGAGCTAGGAGGGCTAACTGCTCATCTGCAAGCTGCTCTAACTGATCATCAGTTATGTCACAGAGAGCAGCAAGAGAGGATCCGCAAGTCGAACCAGAAGAAGAACCGGAAACCAGACTGGGATCAGTGACCAGCACCATCGATTGTGACTTCGACTTTCGAGAGACAATGTCAATCTTGTGAGTTTTGAGGCGTGAGTACAACGCATCAAGAATCAAAGTCGAGAGGTCTGTGGTGTCCTTGATGGTGGTCACTTTCATCTCCCACACACGCAGGTCCAAAGAAGTGAGCATTTGTCGAGCGTTGTCCGAGTCGGGGTATGTGAGACCGACCGCTCGGAGGTTGCTCAGAATCTTATGAAAACGCGCAAAGCACTCATCAAGGGACTCACCAGCAAGCATTTCAAACTTGTTGTAATCTCGCTTGAATTGGTCCTGTCGGACTGTCTTGATTTGGGTGGTGCCCTCATGGTAAGCACTGAGGGTCTCCCAAATGTCGAAAGCCGACGTGAGGTGCTAAATGCGGTCAAACTCGCTACGACTCAAACCTTGGATGATTATGTTCCTTGCCTTTGCATTCGCCTCAACATCGGGCATATTCGCCACATTGATGTTCTCATCGGCAGGAACAAGATAACGAACCTTGACCTTCCTCCAGATGGCATATCCTTGAGCCTGGATGTATGTCTCCATCCGGCTTTTCCAGAACGGAAAATCGATGCCATCAAAGATTGGAGGCTTGGTCGAGTACTTCTCCGTCGCCATGGCTCTAGAGACCGGTTAAGATCTATCGAGAAGAGCTAACCGGCTCTAATACCAATTGTTGGACCGAAATGGCGACAGAGGGGGGTGAATGTCCATCTCTTAACAGTTCGTCCCCCTCAAGTACTCACTGCTCAAATTATCCTCCAATAGCTATGAGAAGCTATGAAGTGGATGAGAAGGATCTCTGGAAGACCAAGAAAATGAAACAAGCGAAGAGATCCCAACAAGAAAGATAGCAAACAGAAATACTTAAGAGCCAATAGCCAAAAAGTAAAACCAATCTTCTTCGATAACAACAATTGCTATGAAGAAGAGGAGGCTCAAGCTTCTAGAATTCACAGCTAATCTAAGCAGAGAAAGAACCGCAGAAGAACCAAATCAACATGGAGTCAAAACGGCCAAAAACCAGAAGGCCGGTCTGACCGCCCCTAACAGGCCAGTCTGACCGCCGTTAGGGGGCCGGTCTGACTGCCCCTAACAGGCCAATCTGACCGCCGTTAGGGGGCCGGTCTGACCGCCCTCAACAGTCAAGTCTGGCCGCCCCTCGGGACAACAGCCTGAATTGCTGAATTTTCAGACTACAAATTGAGAACTCTAGACTGCAAGCAAATTTGAGATATTCTTCTAGATTTCTCTGCCCAGATAGGTGAGACTACCTCTCAAATAACCTATAGGGTCTAGAAAACCAAAAGAAGACAACTCATGAACACAAATTTCAGATTATGGCAAGAATCTGAAACTTTTTGCAGAGCTGACCCAAAATCCAAAATACTCCCCAACCATTGATCCTTTGGCCACGAAACTTTGAGGATAGCTACTCAATAGCCCCTGGGCTCAACATCGCAAGTTTCATGCCATCTCGCAGAGGGAATCAGGAAGAGAAACAAAACCCTAGAAATTGCAAAAGAAGAACAGGGGAGCTCAAGGACCCAAAACTGAGATTAAACTTGATTTGTTCTTGGGAGAACTCGATCAAATGACCTTGAGGCACTATCCCATCATAGAGCAACCCATTTTGGGCCTTTCCAACAAGAAACAACTCAAAAACAAGAAATCAAGAAATCAAGCCTAGAGTGCATCGTAGGGCAAAAACAACAGCAAGACAAAAAATGAATCAAACTCCATCTCATATTGATGAAAAGGAAAGGAGATACATGATTGATACAAGAGGAATGATTACAAGACTCTCAATCCATCTCCAACCTCTCCCCAACTCAAGAACACACCCACACTACATGCTTGGAGAGGATGAACACACACAGAGCTTTCACATGGAGAACATCGAAGGAGACACAGAACCTCTGCCCTCTCCAACTACTCTCCACTACCAAAGCCTCACCAACTAAAGCCTAAAGCCAAAACAAACTTCTAAAGCTCATTTTGGCTAAAGCAACCCTAGAAACCCTTGGAGTGCATGAGTGGGCATGCAGCCACTCCCTCATATTTATAGCCTTTGGCTAACGGGTCTCTAACCCGTTACGCCTGCTAAACCCGAACGGAGCCCACTCCCGCTTTTGCAGCTTCACAAAATTACCATTTCGCCCCTCCTGCACCTTCTGGGAAGCTTCCGCGCTCCTTGTCGTCCAAGCCTCGCAACCACCTCGAGTCTTCGCCGTCTTCGACACATCTCGACCGTTCTGACCTCGACACTGCCTGTGTCTAGTCCGGTCACCTCGTGTCTCGCCACGACTCCGCCTCGACGTCCTGCAGCCAACACAGACAAGAAACATATCAAATAGCACCACTCGATACATGTAAGCATAAATGCATTAATGAAATAGCCCAAACCTGACAAGTCAACATAATATGCAACCTAAACCCTTTGACCAGGTTTGACCAAGTCCGACCGAGTCCATTGCACCACGCAACAACATGGTCCGAACCAACCAAATCAAACTCGACTTCCCTAAACCGATGTCAATTACTCATCACACACATGGGATGACCTCCACATGGTCTCTCAGAAGCCTTATGCCGATTGGAAGGCATTGTAAGGCATTACACAGTACTGAGAACACCTCAGCGGAATGGTGTGGCCATGCGTATGAACAAAACCATCATGGAAAATGTGCACTGATGATGTCTATGTCTATTCTGTTAAAAAGTTTTTGGGCTGAAGAGGCTTCCACTGCTTGTTATCTAATCAATCGATCACTGAACACTTCCATCAACAAGAAACCTCCGATTGATATGTGGTTTAGTTCTCCTACAGACTACTCGAGCGTAAGAATTTTTGGCTATCCTGCTATGCTTATTCTGATAAAGGTAAACTTGTGCCAAGAGCTATTAAGTGCATCTTCCTCGGCCATAAGCCTGGAGTTAAAGGCTATAAGTTTTGTAATCCTAAGACCCGAAAGGTGTTCATGAGCTAAAGTGTTACATTCTATGAGTCTACTCTTTTGAAAGGAATTTCGACCAGTGATACTTCCATTGAGAAGCTGCAGTATACCAGCGTGCAGGTGAAGCACTTTATTGATTCAGGATTCTCACCAGAGGCTGACAAGGAGAATACATAGATTATCCCTATTCAAGCTGCAACCAGTCATCTTCCAACATGAATTAGTCAGAATCAATAATCCATTGCAACTGGTCGAGAAAGGAGAAAAATCCAGCCTCCGAAGAGATTAATTGAAGAAGCCAATATTGTGGCTTATTTTCTAAACATGGCAGAAGACATTGAAGGCACCACTGAACCTTCAATTTATTCAGAGGCCATTTGCTCTGATGAGTCAGACAAGTGGATGACTACCATGCATGAA
This sequence comes from Dendrocalamus latiflorus, assembly GCA_017311315.1. Classification (NCBI taxonomy): domain Eukaryota; kingdom Viridiplantae; phylum Streptophyta; class Magnoliopsida; order Poales; family Poaceae; genus Dendrocalamus; species Dendrocalamus latiflorus. The sequence goes on from CM029664.1 coordinate 31,105,875, forward strand.
GAAATGGAATCCCTTGAGAAAAATTCTACTTGGGAGTTGGTCAATCCCCCGATTGAAAAGAATCCTATACACTGCAAGTGGCTTTACAAAAAGGAGGAAGGCACATCTCCTAACGATTAGGTCAGGTACAAGGCAAAGCTTGTTGCTAAAGGAAACACCCAAATAATAGGTATTGACTTTACAGATATTTTCTCCCCGGTCATGAAGCATAGTTCTATTCAAACCTTACTCAGCATTGGAGCTATATATACATGATTATGAGCTCAAGTAACTAGATGTTAAAACCACATTCTTATATTGTGAGTTGGAAGAAGACATCTATATGGAGTAACCAGAAGGTTTTGTTGTTTCAGGAAATGAGATTTTTGCATGCAAATTGAGGAAGTTTCCTTACGGGTTGAAGTAATCACCTAGACAATAGTACAAGCTATTTGACTAGTTATGATCTCTCAAGACTTTAAGAGATATAATTATGATAACTGTATTTTTTTGAAGACCGTCAACAGTTCAGCTATTTACTTGCTCCTATATGTTGATGATATATTGATCGCGACAAAAAATAAGACTGAAATATCAAAGTTAAATGTACAATTAAGTAGTGAATTCGAGATAAGGATCTCGGTGCAGAAAAAAAAATCTGGATATGAAAATCTTCAGAGACCATTGGATTGGAAAGTTATACTTGAGTTAGAGAGAGTATATTGAAAAAGTTCTTTGTTGTTTCAACATGCACAAGGCTAAACTTACTAGTACTCTGTTAGCTGCACACTTCAAACTCTCTTCAGCATCATGTCCGAAATAGTTGAAGAAGTTGAATACATATTAAGTGTTTCATATGCAAGTACAGTCAGATCACTTATGTATGCTAGGGTCTTGTAACAGCCCGAAAATTCGAAATTAGAAAATGAGAAGCTTTTGAATTACTTTTACAATATATTCCATTTGAATTTGAATTTTACGATGTTTTCTTGAATTTGGTTGAGGTTCCAAAAAAAATCGAAGAATTAATAAAAGAGAAAGACAGGTATTGATAATGCCCTAAAAAGGAATGTGCAAATAATGGAAGAAAGACGAAAATTTGTAAACACGAATCTGAAAAGATGATCCATAAAAGTAAAGAAAGGAATTTGATTTAGGGCATAAAATATTATTTTTGAAAACAATGGCATGAAAAACAATGGAAGCAAGTAAAGTAAATACCAACATTAGTTGGAAATATTTTTATTAAGTCCAAAATGTTGTAAGGAGCTTCTGTGAATTTTTCCTGAAATTTTTGGAAGTAATTACGTATTTTTCCAAGGCTAATTGAATTTCTGGGTTTTTCTGAAAATCCAGAACTCTGTAAAGAAAATGAAAATTCCATCCCTCCCTCTCCGTTCGACACGTGGGCGGCCAGATCCCGCCGGAAACCCGCCTACCTTCTCCCATCGGCCGACATGCGTGTGGCCCGATCCGCCCTCCCGCGCGCGCCGGCTCCATCCGCACCGCCCGCGCCCTTCCTCCCCTCTCTCGCTGGCGAGCGGGCCCGAGCTGTCAGCTCCTTCTTCCCTCCCCTTTCTTTTTTCCCTCGCGCGCTCGCGCGTGGCGCTTGCTCAGAACTTTTCCTCCTCGTGGCGCTCATGCGCGGCATCGCTCTGCCCGCGCCGTCCCGTCGCCTTGGTGGAAAGCCTGCGGACCCTCGACGCTCCTGACATGGCGCCACCGCCCGCAGCTTTTCCCCGCCCGGTCACTTCGCCTCGGCCGGTCGTCTGCCGCTCTACGCCTGGCTAGGGGGGAGGGGCAGCAAAGCTGAGACGACCACACGGGAGTAGCTGCGCTGCGTAGCTCCATAGTCAGCCGGGCATTAATCGCCGCCTGCGTCTCCAGCTGCTCCACCACCTGCTCCGAAGCGACCGCACGGGCGCCGCCCGTTGCTGGCTTCGCTCGGCCGCCTATAAAAGGCAAGGAGCCCTCGGTTGAGTCCCCCACATCGCCCTCATCGTTCCCCAGAAGGTAATTGAGCCCGAACGCCCCCAATCACCAGCGAACCACCTTCGTCCCCAACTCCGGCCGCTCGAGCTCCCCCTCGATCCGAGCCACTAAAACCCGATTCCTCTCACCCACACCACCTACGAAGCACCGCGAAGTCGTCCCCGGCCTCGCCCGAGCTTCCCGACACCCATACATCGCCGTCACCGAGAGCCACTCCGAGTCGCCGCCGACCCATCTCCGGACCTCCTCGGCCCCGGGCGATGGCACCGTCTTCACCGCAGCACGACGAACGCATTTCACCTCTTCACCGGACCTCCCCGACAGCCCCTCACCGCCGGCCACCGTCGCCCCCGACTCCTCTGCCCGGCCCCCTCGTCGGCATCCTTCAAAAGGATTTCTCATCCTTATAGGGTAGGCAAAGCCTCCCCGCTCACTTGGCTATCAGCGCTCTCTTCTCCTTCCCAACTCCCCGGCCGCGCGCGTTCATAAGGGCATAACTTATTCATTTTAACTCCAAATTGGGTGAAACAAATTTCTAAATTCATCTAAATTCAAGATATGTCTAGTGGAACTGAAACCATAAATTTTGGAAGTCCATTGAATTTTTGGTGATATTTAATGTGGTTTGCATAAATAAGTTGAAAAGACTAAATATTAGTTAAGGCGCTGATAAAGAGGAACAACTTTGGCTAAACATCCAAACTTAGTAAAGCTGCTCTTAAATCATAATTAAAAGATAAGTTCAATATTTATCATGCTGTCACCTAATAAATCTCAGTGATGTACAAAGATCTCTGCCTGGATTATAACACCAGCTTATTTAATATATAACTATAGATTAGTTATCACATATGAATAAGTAATATTTAACTCAAGGACTAAATGTTAATTAAAGGCATTAGTAAAGAAAAGTTTCCTTGGTTGGTATTGAAATTTAGTATAAGATCTCAATTGAAAAGAAATTCCAAATAAAGTTAAAAGGTTTTGGATATTATGCTTATAAACAAAGTCAAGGCTCTAAATTAGAAACTACCCTTAATTATACTTAGAACCTAGGTCAATATTTAAAATACTGCCAATAAATAAATCCTAATGGTGGATTCTGCTAATTAGCAAATACTGAAATATAACCCTGTACGACAAGCTTTGCTAGATAAATAAAAATTAAAAATAAAGTTAAGCTTAATAATAACAAATGTGAAAATAAAATGGTAATGGTACCACTAATTAAATCTTGACACTAGCTTTAGTGCATAATAGTATTAAGCATAATTGTATATATAACAAGTTAGGGCCCATATGAGTGGATCCTAATTCAATTTAAATTTAGCCTAGCTATGAATGAAGATACATAAAATATGATAATGGGATTATTAGAGATTTAAATTTTAATCAACTACCATATATGAATGAATATTGAGCCTTTGCTATTTATCTTAATCTAATTAGTAAGTAAAGGCCTACATCAGAGATTGTTCTAAAACTTAATAAAGATATCCAAGTGTTATAATACTTTCGACTAAAAGATTTATAGAATAAGTACAGATCTCATCCATCAGTCCAGTTTGCTTTTACCATAACCTAAGTTACAAGGAATACCTACCCAGCCAGACTCGCACTTCGATACATAAGTCTAACCTAACTCATGGAACTTCCTTGATAAATAACAAAATAATAAAAACAGATTATTAATAAAAAGATCAAGTTATCGTATGCTATTACCAACCTTGCCTCAAATCACCGAATCACCCATTAACTCGTAACAAAACTAAATTGAGTTTATTCGGATTTATTTGGATCTTTTTGAGTTATTTGCTTTATTTGGATTCAGTCGTTTGTCACGTAATTAGAAATTGGGAGTCGTGAGATTCAATGGATCAAGCGAGATCAAGCTCGAAGTGAAGATAGAGACCAAAAGCTCAAGAGAAAGCATTGCGTGAGCTCAAGACAGCGGTAAACCGCGCCAGGCGAGTCAATACTTTGATCATATTGAACCTATATTTCCTGCAAATTATTTTTGTTTAAATTATCAAATTGCATGCTGTTATTTTATATGCAAATCCATGTTTAATTTAGAATTCTAGTTAAATGCCTATTATCTAACTTGGTTAATATTGCCCATCCTTTGGAATATTTGAACATGAGAACCTTGTCACCCTAGCAAAATTATAATAGTAACCTTTGGAAAATAAGTCCCTAAATATATGCCATGCTTAGTATTGTTTAGGTACTCATGGGCGCGAGAGCGCCCAAGCATCACTTTTTAATCATGAGAAAAGTTGGTTGGGCAATCATGGTGGTAATGACTGGTGTATGTTGGATATGGTTATTTTATACTCCCAAAAATTTTAAATTGCTTATTTATCTGGGCGGATGGTTCGGGGGTATGGTGCAGGGGTGCACGAGAGTGTGGTTTGTGGTTGAACCGTCCATATACTACTAAGGACTGAATCTTGTCATGACCTCCTGTGTAAAACAGTACAACCGCAAGTCTGTAAAATACAACTTGGCTAAGTAAACTTATCGAAATCCCAGACTCATCTCACTGGTAGTGGATTGATGGGGTTATGCTATGGCAAGGGGGCCTGAAGGGACACCAGTGGAGGGTGAAGTTTTCCCGCTTTCCTAGCGTTGCGGGAAGTGGAGCCCGGCTGCGTTAGTGTCTGGGGAAAACATCCCGCGCACAGATGGGACCCATCGCAAATGGGCGGTCACCCATAATGTGAGATGAGAGAAAGGACTAGATACTTTGAAAAGTCACTGTGATGGTCTGCTCAACCACACTTCTAAGGAATCGTGTGGGGCAATGAGTTGATTGTCTCTTGTGGTGAAAGTGTACAAACTCTGCAGAGTCAAAACTATTCGAATAGCCGTGCCCACGGTCATGGGCGGACATGGGAACTTAACCAGATATAGTTCTATTTCAAAATGTTTTGTGGGTGGGAATGGAAAAGTGAAGGGCGAAGGACTGCCCTGGTTTGGAATTGTCCTGGGTGTCGTCCCAGTGATAAGTTAAGCGTATATAACGCTGAAAGATAAGCATATGGTGCAAATGCCATATATGGTGAACGAAAAATCTGTATAAGTATTAATGATATTGCATTCTTTTCACACAATATGATTTGGTTCAAACTGCTAGGTTTTAGGGATCTTCAAGTAATTGTATTCAAAAGCACTCTACGCAAAAATAAAATAACCCGAGCCTTCCTTTGGTTAAGCCATGCATACTATTTATTTGCATTCTGTGTATTGGCTCGCGGAGCACGGGGTCGGAGTGCTCACGCTCGCTTTTGCGACAAAATTCAGAATCGGGAATCAAATCACCTCGCCTCAGCAACAAGATTGGACAAGCTGGCCGAGAAGATGAAGATGTCAAGGGCTAGGTCGCGAACCTCCAGTTGGCTGCCTGTGGGCATGTCCTGAAGGTCCCACTTGCGTGCTTCGTTCTTCCGCTGCTGCAATTTCATGATTTCGGCCTAATCGGCCCATGAGTAAGTCTACTATTATATTTACACTTCCGCATGATATGTATTTTGATATTCATTTCTGTAACTGTGAGCACTATCTACTGATCCAGGGAATAGTGCAGCTAAACACAGTAGATTCCGGATGGTATAATCTGGGGTCTGACAGGTCTGCTCTCGCCCCGACCTATCTCATGCTTTGAGTGCTGTTAGCAAATATATGGCAAATCTAGGGAAAGATCACCGGAGAGCAATTCAGTGGATCTTTAGATATTTGAGGGGTACTTCTAATGCTTGTTTGTAGTTTGGAAAGACCAGTGCTGGACTGTTTGGATATGTCTGATTTTACTAGAGATTTATATAAGAGAAGATCTCTTACTTGTTATATATTGTAACATCCCAATTTTGGCGTTCTTTAAAATTTTATTTTCAAATTAATTACATAAAATATTAGGATTTTGTTGCATTTTATGTGTAATCCTAGAAGGTAATCTCAATTCCAATCCAAAATTCAAATTCTTGTTCAAATTCAATCCAATTCCAAAATTCAAAATATCAATTTAATTTTTCTGGGCCGAACCCATTTTTCATGGCCATCTCTCTCTTTCCTTTTCCTTCTCCTTACTTTTTCTTTTTCTTTCCTCCCTTCCTTATTCTCTTTCTTCCTGTTCGGTTGGCTCCTTCCTAGCCGAAATGCCCCATCATGCTACTCTCTCTCCTGCTCTACTTCTTTTCTTCCTGGCCAAACAGACATGTGTGTTCTCTGTTCCTTAGCTGCCTAAGCAAATCCATGGCAAGCTAGGCCAAGGGCCGCCTACCCACTTCATCCCTACATGGAAAACATCCCAATAACGCAAGTAATCAGTCCAGGGGCGGAGCTAGGCCTCAGGCCGCCAGGGCAATGGCCCGAGGCCCAGATCAAAATTGCTCACTAGTCTATACTGTAGCTAACAAGGGACTGGGCTAGGCCCTATGATCTCCAGTGGACTGGGCCTAAGGCCTGGGCCTCAGTTGGCTACGCCCCTAAATCAGTCCCTTCTAGATTTTTTGCGATTTATTCTTCAATTTTTCCTTTTATCTCGTTTGGTATCTAAACAAGCTCAAAACCGAGCCAACAAATTTGAGTTTGTTTACATCAATTTAGAGACCTTAAATATGACCCCATAACCTCTCTCAACCATTTCCAATCTCTGTCAAACCTCAAACTAGAGCACTGGCGTCACCAAGAGCCCATCGTTCCTAAGTTTGTTCATCGCCCTAACTCGCATTCCGAGCACTCCGATGAAGTTCTTTAAATTTATTTCACATCACATCATGTTCTCAAGTATCTTGCAGCCTCATGCGAAGTTAATTTGATTTTTCATGCAGCCGTTTCACAGGAATCGAATTTTCCCCGAAACCAATCTACATCATCTCATGTCTCGATTTGTCGCCTTAGGTTAAGTAAAATCCAATTCCTTGCTATTGCACGAACACCATCATCTTTTCTACAAGTTCCATACCTTGGTTCACCAATGGCATCGCTGATAAGGTCCACCACCAATGCACCCCATGGTTCCAATGCCCGTCACCATCGCTAGCACGTTCCGACCATCTTCTGGCCAAGCCGACTTCACCAATGCGTTTCTTGGGTTGAGGCCATGCTAGTGCTCGCAATATTTCCCTTCATTCTCTACCAGAACGCCACCGCTCATGCGAGCCCGCTTCTGGTCACCACCCCCTACGCCATCCTGGCCACCACACTGTGTCTTCGGCCATGCAGCCACCTCTCACATATTTCTTGGGTCCCTAGCAACCTATTTTGCCTATCCCCGTGCCTCCCGCCCCTCTCTTACTGGTGACGCCCACATCCTAACGCGCCTCCCCTACCTGTATAAGCCTCCTCTGTTCCTCTGAAGCTAGCTCTTCATTCCCTCTCTATCTCTCTTGCAAGCTGGCCCCATAAGTTAGCATTTCGTTATATTTCAGCCAAACCCAAATAGAATATTCCCTCCCTTTCCTTTTAAAGCATTTTCTCTTCGATCGATCTTTCAATCGCTCTTTTTACTTCGTATGAACTCCGAATCGAGTGATTCAAGTTTCTAAATTCATAATCTACCTTCCTATATATATTTTGTATTTTTATGATTTTATTTGTATTTATTTATTTGTGCTTTCTTGTTTTGCACGTAAAATCTGACGTCGTCGAAGAAGTTCTCGACCAACAAGAAAAAACCCCAGCCACAGTCAACAAAGGCAAGTTTTCCTTAATCATATTGTACCTATGTTTTATCAAAACTATTTATTATTTTAAATTTAAATGCATCGCTGTTTAATATAAAATGATAACTTCTATCTTGAGGTTGTTGGTTGATTCGATGTTGTCATACCCTTATTTGATGTTGATATGCATGTACTTCTTATCTTAATATTGAGATTATATTACTGTTTGATAAATTTTAGAATGGTAGAATTGCTTAGACAAGCTAATCGGTCATTATAACCCAAGGGGTGGAAAATTGATATCATATGTTCTAATCATTTTATTCTGAAAACTTGGTGGCAATAGGAATTGCCACTATTTATAAAGAAAAATAAAATGATAAAAAAGATTTTAGACTTAGGTGGATGGTAAGATTGGATTGATGCAGATTGAGCATGAGATCTTGTATTGTGAAAGTCCACTCTAGTCAATTAAGGATCGACGCTTGTGACTGTCTAAACAAAACACTACCGTACAATCACAAGTCTAAATGGGTACAACCTACCTAATTAATTTACAATGACCTAGCTTAGATTCTGCTAGAGGGGGCTTATGACTGGGCAGATAGAACCCTTCAGCAGTGAAACCTGAGCGAGCGGAGTCAGGTTGGGTTGGCACATTGTAAAGCTTTGTCATGGTCTCCCCGTCACACACGTAAGGAAGTGTTATTATCTGGTGGTAATATGGGACAATCATGTCTTGTGGTTAAAGTTGTACAATCTCTGCAGAGTGTAAAACTATTCAAGTAGCTGTGCCCATAGTCAAGGGCGGGCAAGGTGCACTATCATATGATGATTTATGGTTTTGTTTTTAAATGAGATTTTGGGAATCTGGGAATGGTTAGAGCTCTTAGATGATCATTTTGGCAGATAGAGCCAGTCAAGTAGACATAACCTGATTCATTGAACCTTGGCAGTTAGAGGCTTAATGCTAGTGTTGGTAGATAAAACCTTCACCATAAATTATCTAGTTTTAGTTATTATAATTTAATTTGTTAAATTGATGATTTGAAAAATATATAATGGTAATTGAAATGAAATGCTACTTTGTGCAAAAGAACCATATTATCCTTTCTTTGTTAAGCCTTGTATATAATTATATTTCCCAAGACTTTCAAAGTACTCTATGTACTCACCTTGCTATATACAAGAACATCTCAGAGGAATACAAAGACACAGAAGGAGACTATGAGTACTTCACATGTGGCTTTGATGAAGGATTCTTGGAGTTTCAGGTCGCGCTTCCCCAGTTAACTGTCTGTGGCGTATTGATAGGTTATCTTCGGAGTTTATTTTATTTGCTTCCGCTTTTAGTTTGTCAGTCTGTGAGGTCTTATAGCCTCATTTGTAATAAGTGGCCATAAGGCCGGTACTCTCTATTACTTGAATAAATTATTGTTGGTTATATAAGCATCATTATTCGACTATGTGCACTAGCTTTGCTTTGGGACTAGTGCGGTTATACATAGAGGGTTCAGATTCAGAAATCTAGTCCTAACGTACATTCACCGTTGAAGGCTATGCCGTAAACTTTAAACATCATATGCAAACTACTATTGCTCTTTCGGCCACTGAAGCTGAGTATATAGTTATTTCAGAAGCCTTAAAAAACTGTTTGGCTAAGAAGTCTATACATTGAGCTTTGTGAAAGTATATTTTGCACCAATATTCAGTATGATAGTTAGAGTGTTATTTGTCTTACAAAAGACCAAATGTTCTATGAGAGAACAAAGCACATTAATATCAGATATCACTTCATTCGATGTAACAGCCCAGATTTTTAGTAAAATAAAAATAAATAAATAAATAAGTAAATAAATAAAAATCAATTAAAATTAAATTAAAATTAAATTAAGTATTTTTGTGCGTAAATTTTAAATTTGGATTTGCCTTGAATTTCTGTTTTTGAAAAAGCTAGATTTGAAAAGCATTTTCAAAAAAACCTAAAATTAAGATTAAATAATATGATATTTTGATTTTCTATAAAAATCCTATGTCAAATTAGTTATTTGGAGTTATTTGGCTTTTATTTGGTTTCCTGGATTTTCTGGAGTTTAAAAATGTATTTTTGAAATTAAAAAGTATTTTCAATATAAAATTATAGAGCCAACATTAGTTGGAAGTAATTTTAATTAGTCCAAAATGTCTCCAGGAGGATCTCTGAATGTTTCTGGAATTTTTGGAGTTATTTTCATATTTTTCTGAGGCTTATGTAATTTCTTATGCTTTTCTGAAAATCCAAAACCAGAAAATAAAAATTCAAAAACCCAACCCCCTCCTCCGGCCGCCACGTGGACGGCCAGATCCCCTCCACGTCGCCGCCATCCTGGCCACCCGCTCCCTCCGCCTCTTTCTGCCCCACGGGCCCCTGCCGTCAGCCGCTCCCCGCCTCCCTCTCTCGCTGCCGCCCCGGCCCCACCCGTCAAAGCCCTTCCCCTACCTCCGGCCGCGCGCCTCCTCTCTCCTCCCGTACCCGCCGCCGCCCGCAACCTCCAGCCCCGCCCTACCCGGCCATGCCCCCACTCCCCAAGCACGCAGCCACTCTTCTCCCGCACGACCCGTGCCCCGCGCCCCACGTCCCCCACCTCGGCGCCCACCTCCTCCCCCATTCTCGGCCGCAACCGCCGCCCACTTCCCTGGCCTCTCCGGTGATAAATTCTTGCCACCCCCGTCCTCCGCCCCCTATAAATCCCCCGCCCCGAGCTCCTCCCCATCTCGCTCCACCCCACCCCGCCCTCCTTTCCTCCTCCGCTAGCCCGAGCTGCCCTAGCTCCGGCCGCCGCCCCTTTTGCGCCGGTGAGCTCGACGGTGAGCAATTGCCGTCAGCCCTAGCTCCACCTCTCGGCCGCCCCTCCCCGCCGCCGACGCCCGAGCTGTGCCGCCGCCTCTTCACGCCACCGGCCACCCTCGGTGAGCCCGCGTATCTCCCCCGAATCCCCCACGTCCTCCTCTCCCCTCTCCGCCCTTCGCCGCCGTCCGCCGTCCGCCGGAATGCCACCGCTGTCGCCACTCCCGTGTGCCTCCGGCCGGTGTTGCCCGTGCTTGCGTGGCCGCTGACATGGCACTGAGTCAGCGCCACGTCGGTGCCATTCGGCCTCCCCTCGCCCCGTCGGCTGCCACGCCACCCTCGCACCACCTCAGCCCCGCCCGTAGACCGTGGACTCAGTCCACATGGACCGGGCCCGCATGTCAGCCCCTTTTCCCCATTTTCCATAGGAAAATAATTCCGGTAGAAAAAGAAATTCCTCGCTGACGCAATGCTGAGGTCATAAATTCTTTTCCTTTAGAAAAATAATTCCAATAATTCAGATTTTCCATTTTCCCTCTTTTCAAACTTCCCGGAGCCCGTTCTCCTTCGTCCTAACTCCGATTTGACCCATTCAAATTTCTAAATTCATCAAAAATTCCCCTCTATACATTTCTAGCCTCAATGTAAATTTTTGAAGTCAATTTGAATTTATTTTGAATTTATTTGCATTTGGTGGGTTATTTTCACGTGTAGACTTCGACGATTCGGGAAAATTCTTCGACGAAGATTCAAACCAAGTTGAAGAGCAAGGAAAGTCACACTCCTTCATAATGTTGATCCCAATTTTCAAAATAAAATTATGTTGATTTAAATTATATTGCATGCATATTTTTATTCAACGTATTTCAATTCAATTTTAAATTTAGTTATTGCCTACTTGTTATTTCCTCCATTGATATTGAATTCCTCGATACCTTGTTACCCTAGATCAAACTCTAGCTAGTGCATTAGTGTTGGCGTAGAGGAATTTTGAATCAAATGCTTAGCCCTGCTTAGTCATAATATTTGTTTTGGGATATTTTTCACATAAAATGATGAACCTTTCACATAAAATGATATACTTTTGATATGTACTCTTGAATTTGGTGAGTCAAGGAGTGTTATGAAATATTTTGAAAACAAAATATAAAACCTAGTTGGACTTAGGCAATTGGTTAGATTGGTGGGTGCAGGCATGCCCTGTTGGTTGGAGCCACAGTGGTTGATTGTCGTGCACAGAGGGTAAGTGGTTGAGCCTAAGTCAGATTAAGGACCGGTCTGTGATCTACTGTTGCAAAGCCCTTATCGTACTACCACATGGCTGGTATGGGACAGCCCTGGCTGAATAATTTGTAAAGTCCCAACCTGAGTCAAGTCGTAGGTTGAAAGTGAGCGTGGTTGGTGCCATGTGAAGTCTCACTTGGGCGAGCGTGGTTAAGCCATGAGAAGTCTCGTCTAGGCTCAAGAGGGGTCCCGGTCTGGTGGATTCCTTACTGGGGTGAAACCTTAGAGTTGGCTCGACCAGGTTGAAGGCTTTGCATTGTAAAGGCCTTGTCACGACTCCTCGCTGCACACCTAAGGAAGTGTGTAAACCGGTGGTAATATGGGATGATCGTGTCTTGTGGGTAAAGCTGTACAACCTCTGCAGAGTGTATAATCTATCCTGGATAGCCGTGCCCACGGTCATGGGCATTCTGAGTAAAAGTTTTTCATGGATTAGACTTTGTTTTTCAAAAATGATTTTCGAAAACCTTATGGATGGATGGAACCCATGAGAGAGATTGAAAGCTTGTGGATGGATGGAATCCACGAGTGTTTGAAGGTGTGTGGATGGATGGAATCCATACGTGATCGTTTGGAAATGATGGTCCGGGTGGGATGCCCGTGGATAGGTTGGTGTTTGGTCGGAGCCTGCACTGACGGTATTATTTTTAACTACAATTACTGTTTTTACTTATTGTATTAAATTCAGCATTTTCAATCTATTAATGTATTTCCTTAAATGTTGTTTTATGCAAACTAACCCTATAAGCCTTCCATTGAAGCCTTTATCATTATGTTGCATTTCTCCGTGTGATTTGCGGAGTACAAGTTTGTACTCACCTTGCACCCCCTACACAGAGGAAGATGTCGTCGACTACGGTGAAGATCTGGACGAGTAGGCCGCGTCTTACTGTCGTTTGCCTGTGGGCAAGCTTGGGCTTCGCTATTTATCAGTTTGCTTCCGCGGTTCTTTGCTTTATTTATTTTGCCAATGGGCATTGATGTAAGACTTGGCCATAAGGCCGTACACTTTATTTAATATATGAAGTCATTTGTGCTTGGTATTTATCTTTGTTGTACTGTGTGCACTAGTTGATCTTGGACTAGTGCGATTTACACAGAGGATCCAGGAGTCGTTACTCCGGGTTTCGACACTCATCCTCCCCTTGAGGTGCCTTCTTCCACTGCACCTCTAGGTGATCACCCCATGTCTTCTGCTTCCTCTGGAGCTAGTGGCTCTGTTCCTACCTCGTCAGCTCATGAGGTAGAGGCCACTTCTTCTTCTCATCCAGGACCTCCCCGACATATCCAAAAGGACCATCCTTCTGAGCAGATGATTGGAGACCACTTTGAACGAGTCACACGCTCAAAGTCTGGCATGTCATACTTCTGTCTCCATTCTACCTTTGTTGCCCCATTCGAGCCCAAGGACGTTTGTCATGCTCTTTCTGATGAGTCTTGGGTCAATGCCATGCATGAGGAGTTAGAAAATTTCGAGAGAAACAAGGTCTGGTCGCTTGTTGAGCCCCCTTGAGGTCACAATGTCATTGGGACTAAGTGGGTGTTCAAAAACAAGCAGAGTGAGGATGGGGTTGTCGTTCGGAACAAGGCTAGACTGGTAGCTCAAGGCTTCTCCCAGGTTGAGGGTCTAGATTTTGAGGAGACCTTTGCCCCTGTAGCTAGACTTGAGGCCATTAGAATCCTGCTTGCTTTCGCAGCTTCTAAGGGTTTCAAGCTTTACCAGATGGATATCAAGAGTGCCTTCCTCAATGGGTTCATTGAGGAAGAGGTATATGTGAGACAACCTCCAGGTTTCGAGAACCCCAAATACCCAAACCATGTCTACAATCTTTCCAAAGCCTTGTATGGACTTAAGAAGGCCCCTAGAGCTTGGTATGAGAGGCTTAAGTCCTATCTGTTGAGTCATGGTTTTTGAGATGGGTAAGGTAGATAAGACCTTGTTCATTCGTCGGCATGGCACTGATCTATTGCTCGTCCAGATTTATGTGGATGACATCATCTTTGGTGGCTCTTCTCATACTCTTGTTTCACAGTTCTCGGATGTCATGAGCACCGAGTTTGAGATGAGTATGATGGGCGAGTTGACCTTCTTCCTTGGCTTCCAGATCAAGCAGATTCGGAAGGGTACCTTCTTGCATCAGGGCAAGTACACTCGTGACCTCCTGAGACGGTTTGACATGAGTGATGGCAAGCCAGTGTCAACTCCCATGCCATCCATAGCTACTCTTGACCCAGATGAGGACGGCGAGCCAGTTGATCAGAAGGAGTATCCAGCATAATTGGCTCCCTCTTGTACCTCACTGCCTCGAGACCGGACATACATTTCTCCGTGTGTCTGTGTGCTCGATTTCAGGCGTCTCCTCGCGTGTCTCACCGTCAGGCGGTGAAGCGCATTCTTCGGTACCTTCGAGCTACCATTGACTATGGTATCTGATACTCTTCCTCGTCCTGTCTTTCCTTGAGAGCCTACTCAGATGCAGACTTTGCTGGCCGTAGAATAGATAGGAAGAGCACTTCTGGCACCTGCCAATTCATTGGCACTTCTCTCGTCTCTTGGTCTTCTAGGAAGCAGTCCGGTGTTGCACAATCCATCGCAGAGGCCGAGTACGTTGTTGCTGCCAGTTGCTGCAGCGAAGTGCTTTGGATGGCCTCGCCCTGCGGGACTTTGGGTTAGCTATAAACAGTGTTCCACTCTTTTGTGATAACACTTCTACCATTAATATTGCCAAGAATCCAGTGCAGCATTCTCGGACCAAGCACATTGATATACGATATCACTTCCTTAGAGACCGTGTGGAGAAGGGTGATATAGTGCTCCAGTTTGTAGAGAGTGACCACCAGTTGGCTGATATCTTTACCAAGCCTTTGGATAGCTCTAGGTTTTTAGCTCTGCGGGGAGAGCTTGGGGTGGTCTGTCCTTATGGACTGTTGTGAGGAGGAGCTTTGTGCTTCATGCTTTTATCATGATTATTATGCTCTTACTCTTTTCTGTTGCATTGCATATGGGTGCATCGGGGTTAGTCCTTCTAGCATAGATTAGAGTGTTTCTCTTGTCTAGTTGTTTAGACTTCTTCCTCTCATCTTGTAATTCTAGGATGCTGCTTATTAGCTGCTTCACTTCTCACTAGGTTGAGCTCACTCACTTCTTATAGGTTCTAGCGAGGGTTGGGCCACCCTCGGGTAGACGGGGTACGTGTTTGCTCCTTAGTGTGTTAGATGATCAGCTAATAGTCCTAGAGTCATATGGGGTAGATGAGAGTCAGTCTGAGCTATAGTATCATCTATATCTTGTCTATACTTTAAGGACTGTCTTTTTCTGATTTTCTTGCCAGATTCTCGTTTTATTGCTTTGGTTCAGGGAGAGTTCATTTGGGAGCTTCTAAATCTTAATTTTGTCATAACTCAACTTGAACTAAAGTTACATCACATGTTGAGGGGGAGCTGGATTTTCTTGCATGTCATTCTGCATTGTAATATAACTACATGGAGCCTTGATTATTATCCTGTTATGACATGTTTACAATGCATTACATCTTGCCATGATCTGTGCTTACTTGCTAGATTTATCATGACTTTATATGTGTAGTCAAGTCTTTACCATGATAGGTTGATTAAAATGCTCAACTTGAACTAAGTCATGTCATGTTAGCTCTTAGGACTAGTCTCTCTTCAGTTATCCTTTTATGATTCATGCCATATCAAATAGGCTGAGTTGAGTCTTGAATCTTTATTGAACTTTAGATTGAGCTACTAGTTTCTTAATGAACTATGAGTTAGTACAACTATTTAAGAAAGCAAAAATATCTCTTCTATGTGCGAAAGAACTGATCTCACCAATTCTTTCCCATGAGACTACGTGCTATTGCACTAGGCATGAACTCCGGGGGAGTTTTGGATGACCAAGATCATCTCCTTAAGCTTCTTGCTTGGAGTGGTCGCATAAGGCTTGAGATCTAGCACATGACTAAAAATTTTGGTTGGAAACGACCATGAACTTTAAAGAAAAATCATGTCAAGTACGCTAAATTTGCTTCATTACACAAAAAGACCAAAGTACTTGAACAATTGATTCATTCTTGAACTTGTAGCACTCTAATTTGACTCAATACTAGCTTCTTGGGTCCACTTAGACTATTGACATGGCCTGCATCATCTTTGGATACCTTTAGCTAGACTATAATTATGGTTGACTTGACATGCTAAGAAATTCGACTAAATTTCAGATTATGACTTATTTGGCTTAACTTGTCTCTACATGTTTTGTCATGATCTTGATAGCATTCTTATCTGTTATGGCTTGATGTAATACTTCACGGTCATTTTGGATAATCTTCATGGCTCTAAATGCTTAGATTGAATAAACTTCAGTCATTCCATCCATTCTCATGACTACTTCTCTTCTTGCACCTTGATGTGTTTATTGCCAAAAGGGGGAGAATAGCGGAGAAAAAGCCATTTGGGAACTTTCTGGAGCTTTGGAGAACAATTTGCTCTTTCTTTTGTTGCTCTAGTGTTCCTTTTATCGACATGGTCATAAGCCTCTTTGATTTCTTTTGCACCATGTTTGACTCTTTTTCATTTTCAAACTCAACTTTGCACTTTTTCTGGGTTTGTCAATATACTCATCAAGGGGGAGATTGATAGACCATGTGGAGGTGACCCCATGTGTGTGATGAGTAATTGACATCTGTTTTAGGAAAGTCGAGTTTGGTTTGTGTGGTTTGGACCATGTCGTTGCGCGATGCAATCGGTTTCGGTCGGACTTGGTCAAACTTAGTCGAAGTGCTTAGGATGTCTATTCTCTTGATTCGACAGGTTTTGGCTTTTTCATGCTTAAGATTTCTCGTAATGCTATTGTTGATTACATTATGTCGAGTGGTGCTATGTGATGTGTTTCTTATCTGTGAAGGCTGCAGGACGTCGAGGCGGAGTCATGGCGAGGCACGGAATGACCGGACTAGGCGCGGGCGGTGCCGAGGTCAGAACGGTCGAGGTGTGCTGAAAACAGCGAGGACTCGTGGTGGCTGCGAGACTTGGAAGGCAAGGAATGAGGAAGCTTCCCGAAAGGTGCAGGAGGGGCGTTTTGGTGAATATGCAAAGCTGCACTAAAGGAGGTGGATTTGGTTAGAGTTAGTAGGTAAAGCGCAAAAGCTTAATGGGCAAAGAAAATGTGAACCCATTATGCCAAGGGTATAAATAGATGGTTTTCTCCTGCATGGAGCATGGCTTGTGAGAGGGGTTGATGGCTTTGGGAGTCTCTTTTGCTTTGGGCTTTAGTTGTTGAGGAGTTGGTGAGAAGGGCAGAGGGTGTTCTGTCTCCTCTTGGTTGACTGCTCATATGGAGATGTGTTCTTGATTCTCAATCATGTATGGGGCTTTTTACTTTTGAGTGTGTGTTGTTGAGATGGATGTAAAACAATCCTTTGTAAGCATTCATGTCTCAGTATCAATATCCTTTTGAGAGATTTTGTGCTTTGGATTGTTCTCCTGGATGTGAGCCATGTTTTTTTTATTAACAGTTTTCTCTGTTCTTCCTCTCTTCTCCTTGATTTGATTTTGGTTCTAGCTCAAGAACTCTCAAAATGAGTAGCTCTGAGATGGGAAGTAACTCTAGACCTCTTGGGCATTCCATTTTCAAGATCGATTGGAAGAATCACTGTTTTTCTTCTTTTTTTTGAGCTTCGTCAAATCTCCCTCTGTTCTTGAGCTTTCTAGGGTTTTGGTTCAGAGCACTCTTGGATCTTTTAAATCCCTTCATTAAGAGGCTTGAGATTTGGCTTAGAAAGCCTTGAGATCATTGCTAAGTCGATTGCAAAAGGGCTTAAGCAAAAGATCAAAGATTGGCAAGCAATCTGAAATTCAGTCTTTTCCCATGACTATTTTTAGATTTTTGATCAAAATCTCGAATTCTTGCTCTATCAATGATTTCCTTTGATTTTTAAGGCCCTGGTGTTGTTTAGATCTTTGTCTGGCTCTTTTGGTTTGAGAAGTTCCAGCAGAACATCTTAAAAATCCTTGATTACAAGAGGTCCAGTCTTTTCTGTTTCAGGTGCAGTCGGTTTTCTTCTTTGGTCAGAGTAACCGGTCAGACCGGCCCCTCTTCGACGGTCAGACCGCCCCTCTCATGGCGGTCAGACCGGGGTTATGCGAGCAGTCAGACCAGACCCGGGTGGTCAGACCGGCCGCATAAGGGCGGTCAGACTGGCGGCCAGGGTGCGGTCTGACTGGCCCATATGCAACAGTCTGACCGGCCCCTCCAGAACTGAGCTGGTCTTTTTCTTGCTGCCTGTTCTCTTCTCGTTACTCCTTTGTAGTCCTTTCTTGTTTATGGTTAGCTGAACTTCCAGAGAAGCCTACTTCACCTACTTCATAGCTTCTCATAGCTATAGGAGGAGAGACTCGATTGTGGGTACTTTGGGGGGGTAATTTTTGAATAGACGACATTCACCCCCCCTTTGTCGTCGATTTCGATCCAACACGTCCTCAAGCTCAGGCGCGTCATGAGCTATTCTTGCCACGGCGTCCTATGCGCATGGCTCCACAGACCGAAGCTCATGCGCATGCAAAAATAGCAGCTAACTAACTAACCAGTGTACAAGGCTTAACTAACAAGTGGCACATCACCGATAGGTGGAAGTGTCAAGGCGCTGGGCACCATGGATCTAGATGGCGGCACTAGCTTTTGGACAGGCATGGCGGAGGTGTCGGAACGAGCGCCAGGCTACAGCGGCAGATGGGGTTCTTGTTTGCCTAGCTTGGGATCAGAAGTTTTTTTAAATAATCGATATTTTATTCAAAATCATAGAAATATACCTACGCAAATATTTTTTATAGAAATGGCTTCCATTCATCGAACCATTGGGCGATTGGAACCTATCGCCCAACGGCGCGACACGCAAGCTATCCATGGGCCGTTGGGCGACAGGTTTTGGTCGCCGAGCCATTGGGCGACTAGAGCTTGTCGCCTAACGGCTTGCAACTAGATTTGTAGTCACTCGGCTGTTCCGTGACTACAAATGGGAGGCAATATCGGTTGATTTATTTGTGATTTTCGTAGATTATGAATGGTAGATAATCTGTTAGATTTGCAATAACAGTTTACGATCGTCGTATGTTGTTATATTGTAAGAAATTTTGTGGAATTTTTTTAGAATGATTGAAATAACAATGATTGGTACGTACAAAAATATGTAATATTGTGATGTAACAAGAAATTCATATACAGAGGAGAACTTTCTTGTCAATGTTGTTGGATGACTTGATACGCGAATAATTGAATGCCTAAAGATGAGGAAATACGGTTGACTGAATTAAAATAGACTTCATAGTAAAGTGGGAGAAACATGGCGCGTAGGGTTTGGTTATATGCATAAGAATGCGTCTTTTTGGAATTGAACTAAATTCGACCTTCAGGGGACTAGTTAGTGCGGGACGGTCCGACCTATTACATAGACCGGAGCCATTTTCCCTTCCTTGCAAGTTCGGCGTAGAACTCCTCGGCGGCCTCTTTTGTCATGGCCGTCATTTCCCTCTTTTTCTCGTGAGTCTCACGCTCCTGCCTATGCATGCCTAGAGATAAATTTTCGTCTCCTGACGTATATGCTCGATTTGCTCATCATTGCGACACTCCTCCTCTTGAATCTTGTAGGCCCTTTTGACATCCTACTCCTCGAAGTCGAGAGCCTACTAGTCATATGGGTGAATCTCTAGGTCAATCCACTTGTGGTAGCCACATAGCGGTTCTGAGGACTGCAGTTACATAGGAGAGGTTGTTAGTGCGTACTTTAAAGGAGAAATAGTAGGGGGAACATACTGTAACTGGCCTTTGTCAGCTGCCTATAGCTGCTCGTGTCCCGACAGTGGTCGAGATAGTCACAAGAGTAGTTTGTGCAACCCCAATAACGCATGCCCAAGCTGAGATGTTGGTTAGAATTAAAAAAACTCGCATGGTGCATACACCAACAGAGGGGTGGTGTCTCTCCCTCGAGCGGGTGTTGTGGCGAACACTCGGTTGGAATGTTTGGATGGGGTTATTGCTACGGGGGATGTAATTGTGGGGAGCTGACCTCCTAGCATGCTCCGCTTGTTCGGCCTGGGCTGCAGCAGCCCTTGTTCATCGCGGACAGCAACAGACCTCGCTAGTTCGCGGGTCTCCTTCCATTGCTTTATCATCTTGTCCCATTACTTCTTTTGCCTCTTGTCCATATCGACGTGGTGAAGCAAGCTCCGGTGTAGTGTTGGGTTTGGCTGTGTAGTGTTCTCTCCCAGATCTCTTCCACCTCCTTTTATAAGCTAAAAGGTTGGCATAGTATGGTTTATTTCATGTGAGTGCCTGCGAGGCAGAGTGTTGCCTTGTCTTTCAGAAAAGTTGCTACGCAAAGCTGGACCGTGTGGTCTTATCGCTACGTAAAACTACCTCATATGGTCTTGCAGCTGCATAAAGCTGCCCCATTTGGTGTAGTCACTGCACAAAGCTGCCCTATCTGGTGTTGTCACTATGCAAAGCTGGCCCGTGTGGTCCTGTCGCTGTGCAAAGCTACCCTGTGTGGTCTTGTCACTACACAAAGTTGCCCCATCTGGTGTAGTCACTATCCAAAGCTGCTCCGTCTGGTCTTCTCACTACGCAAAGCTACCCCATCTTGTCTTCTTAATGCGTGAAGCTGGCCCGTGTGGTTTTGTCGCTACGCAAAAACTGCCCTGTGTGGTCTTGTCACTGCACAAAGCTACCATGTTTGGTGTAGTCACTGTACAAAGGTTGCACATGATGCGGTTTATCACAAAGCACGCTACGACACCCCATGGACTATAAAATGCACGTCCCACCCCTTGTTAGTAGGAAGAACTATCTTCTCCATCCTAGAATAACATATCATGGCAGACGTCGAGGGGCCAATCGAACATGTGTCACCAAAGGGAGACCTTCCACTCAAAAGGAGAAAGGACTTCGGCGTTAACTACCGTGTTTTGCCAAACAGGTGTGCTCAGCCAGTGTGGCCGAAATGCAGACACGTGAAGGACGCAGTTGTGTAGGTGGTGGATAGCCATTTGGAAGGTGGGCGATGTTTCTTCTAATGCCCACACTCTGGAGTACAATTAGGCAATTGTCTATTTTGTATTATTGATAGTATAGTTTCGATGTTAACATTCCTTTCCAGTAGATGGCCAAATGCGACTTCGTGCGATGGATTGATCCTCCCCATGAACAATACGTTGTGAGGTACGTGAATACGTTGTGGGAGCAAATCCTTGACTTGGAGGCACGAATTGAAAGTCTCGAAGAGCATAATGATGACCTCTATCAACAGATGCAGCGCAAGAGGGGCAACGAGGAGGTCATCAATGTAGAAAGTTCATACGATCCGACATGCTACTGCGTGAACCCTAACTGTATATGTGCTTGCCACTACAACAATGGCCAGCCACGTCCAAGGCGCCCCTCTCTGCAACACTCCATGTGGGTAACGCGAGGCTCATTCTACCAGTAGGCACGCACAGATAAGGATGTACCATAATACTTTCCCCTATTGTCTGTGGTATTGTAGATGGCTTGTCCTTCACAACATTGTACGTGCCTGAGTTCCTATCCTACAGTACCTGAAGCATACAAGGAAAGTTGTCATATGTTGCCTCAAAAGACTCAAACCATTTTTCCAAAGCTTTCTGCTTCGCACGCCATGCCTTCGCGTAGCTTATCTTGTACTTGAATTTCTTCTCGATAGCCACCATGATGTGCGTGGCCTCCATGTCCTTTTTCTCCACTATCTCTCTATACATCAGATTGGCTATAAAGGCAGACATTAAGTTACGATGTCTCGACAAAATACTACTGAGGATACAGGAGTGCGGCTCCATCTTTGACACAATCCAGTGAGTCTCATACTTCGATTTACGTTCATACACCCTCCAAGGACAACCGACCTGCTCGCACTTCACGATGTACTGCTTCTGGCTAGATTTCATGACCCAAAAAGTCTGCTGCACAGACAGGGCCCATAACATGATGGTGAGAGACCATGTGGAGGTCATCCCGTGTGTATGATGAGTAATTGACATCGGTTTAGGTAAGTCGAGTTTGGTTTGGGTGGTTCGGACCTTGACGATTGCATGGTGCAATCGGGCTTGGTCGGACTTGGTCAAACTTGGTCGTATGGGATTAGGATGCCTATTCTGATGATTCGACAGGTTTGTACTTCATCATGGGTAAGCATGATGTGTTTATGCTATTTACGCTTTCATGTATCGAGCGGTGCTATTTGATGTGTTTCTTGTCTGTGTTGGCTGCAGCACATCGAGGCGGAGTCGAGGCGAGACACGAGGTGACCGGACTAGACACGGGCGATGTCGAGGTCAGAACGGTCGGATGTGTCGAAGACGGCGGAGATTCGATGTGGTAACGAGGCTTGGACGACAAGGAGCGCGGAAGCTTCCCGGAAGGTGCAGGAGGGACGTTTCGGGAAAAACGCAAGGCTGCACAAGCAGGAGCGGGCTCCGTTGGATTTAGTGGGCGTAACGGGGTGGAGACCCGTTAGCCAAGGGCTATAAATAGATGTGAGGGGCTGCATGCCCATGTATGGCTTTAGGAGAGAGTTAGGGTTTTAGTGGGTCAAAAGAGGCTTTGAGAAATGGTTTTGCTTTGCTCTTTAGTGGTTGAGGGTAGCAGCACCTTGTCTCCCACAATCATCTCCCTTCTCTGTGTGTGTTCCTCCCTAGCAAGTATGTAGATAGGTGTGTTCTTGAGATGGGGAGAGGAGAGGATTGAGTGGTGAATCCATGTAATCATACATGGTTCTAATGTCCATGCGTATCGGGACTCCTCTGTATTCCTTTTGGTTCAATGAATGAAAATCTGAAGTTTCATTTCTTCTGTTCGTGCTCTGTGCTCTCTGTTCTTCCTTCGTTCTCCTTTTTGGCTTGATTTTGAGTTTCTTGATTTCTTGTTGTTTGGTGTTGGGGAGAGCCAAAATGGGTTACTCTATGTTGGGATGATGCCCCAAGATCATTTGATCGAGTTTCCCAAGAGCAAACTTCGTTTAATTTCAGATTTGGGTTTTTGAGCCTCCCTGTTCTTCATTTCCTCCTTCTAGGGTTCAATGCAAATCTTGATTTCCTTCGCGAGATGGCTTGAAATTTGGCATGGAGAGTCCAGAGGCTATTGAGTAGCTATCCTCAACGTTTCATGGCCAAAGGATCAAAGCTTGGGGAGTAATTTGATTTTTTTGGCGCAGACATGCATTTTTAGGTTTTGAGCTTGTTCTTTTGATTTTCTAGTGGATTCTCGAAATTGGCTCTTGGATTATTCTTCTGGGAGTGTTCCCTAGCTATCCTTAAAGTATCTCAAGCCAAGAATCCAAGAATCTTTGCCAATTTCTCAGATTTCAGAAAATCATGTTTGCTGATTTCCTCGAGAGGTACTACCGCTCGGCTCAGCGGTACTACCGCCCAGCGGTACTACCGCTCGTATCAGCGGTACTACCGCTTGCAGTCAGACCTGTTCTGAATTTATTTTTCTTGACTGTTTCTTTCTAGGTCTGGTTTAGCCTTGTTGCTATGTTTTCCAGTAGTGCCTTTCTTCTTTCTTCATAGCTTCCATAGCTATTGGAGAAGAAGCTTAAGTGTGATTTCTTGGGGGGCAAATTTTATTTTTGAGAGCGCCATTCACCCCCCCTCTGTCGCCATTTCGGTCCAACAATTGGTATCAGAGCCGGTTAGCTCTAATCAATAGATCTTAACTGGTCTCAAGAGCCATGGCGACGGACAAGTACTCGACCAAGCTGCCCCTTTTCGATGGCATTGATTACCCCTTCTGGAAGAGCCAAATGGAGACATACATACAGCCTCAAGGGTACTCCATCTGGCGCAAGGTCAAGGTCCGGTTTGTTGTTCCTGCCGATGAGAACATCAATGCGGAAAATATGCATGATGTTGAGGCAAACGCTAAGGTAAGGAATATCATAATCCAAGGCCTAAGTCGTAGCGAGTTTGACCGCATATCTCATCTTTCGTCCGCCTTCGATATTTGGGAGACCCTCGATGCTTACCATGAGGGCACCACACAAATAAAGACGGTGCGTGACATGCGTCATTTTTATATAGATTTAGCCCTCATTTTACCCTCATTCTCTTCGCATTTTGGGACCATTTATCATTATTTACACGCTTTTCTATAATTAATTGCTCAATTTGGATCATTTTACATTTTTTTGTGCTTTTCCGCAGGCCGACGCGAACGAGGCGCATAAACGACAAAATTGGCTTTCCGGGACTGCTCCGTACAGATGTGCGCATCGTCACGGATGCGTAGGATCAAACCGCGATGAAAACGGAGTTCCGGAGGTCTAAATTAGAAGAAAACACTAAAGGGGAAGGAGTCGGTTGCAATTCCCAGAAACTTTGTGGACTAATTCGCAAAACGGCCAAAATTCCCCACCGGCTACAAACCCTAGCCGCCGCCTGCGGGGAGAGCGGAGCCCGGTTTATTCTTCTCTTCCCTAACCCCAAATTTGCTTCCCCTCCTCCTTCTCCACGCCCGGCCGCCGGCGAGTCCCGGGCCGCAGCTCGTCGGCGCACCTCCCGTCCTCTTCTTCTCCATTCGCCGTTCCCCCACTGCTCCACCGAACCAAGCGCCGCCTCCATTCTTCTCCTCTCCGACTCACCGGCGCACCACTCATTCGCCGCCCCTTCTCCTTACCCTTCTCCGGCCGCTCTTCTCCCACCTAGCGCCTCCCTTCTCCACAGCCACCGCCGCCACACGCCTCCCTTCTCCACCACCTCTCCTCGCCGCTACTCCTCTGCGCCACCCACCAGTGCGCCGCCGCATCCCCTTCTTCTCCCACCTAGCGCCTCCCTTCTCCACAGCCACCGCCGCCTCTGCGCACCCTTCTCCACTTCCTCCGGCCGCCAGCCCCCCCTCCTATCTCTCCAGTGCCGCCCTCCACTTCCTCTCCTCTTCTCGGCCGCCGCTTCGCCACCAAGTGCCGGGCCGCCTGTCTCCACCGACATCTCCGACGACTTCACCACCACCCTCGGCTCCACTCCACTACGGCCCAACCGACGGCGACTCCTCTGCTACCTCTCCACCGATCGACATCTCCACCACGCCCCCCTCACCGCCGGCGTCTACACCGACACCGACGGCCTCATCAACTCCGGTTCTCCGCCGCCCTGCACCGTGACTCCTCCGTGCTTCTTCACCACCGACGCCGGCCGACACCACCTCGGCTCTCTGCTGCTTCTACTCCCCTCGGTTCACTCCAATCCCCAATTCTTCCTCTTACTTGGTTCTGTTATTCTGTTAATCTTTTGCTTAATTGTGCACTGTTAATTACTACTGTGAATTGTGTTCAGAGAGATTGTGAACTCTTTTGTATGCAATGTGCTTTGTGAATGTAATAAGTGGAGATGAAATTATGCCCTGTTATGTTATTGTGATATCTGCTATGTGATAATTGTGCAATTGTGTTTTGTTAGTAGCTTAGTATGTTTTCAGTAGTGCTATTGTGATATGAATTGGTAGAGATTGTAATGTTTAGCTCTGGTAGTGGTTTTCTGTGTTAGATGCCTTTGTCAGTAGTAGTTTCTGTGTTTGTCTTGTTGTCCTGTTGTTAGCGTAGTATATGTGTATGCTTGAGAGTCTCATCAAATTAGCTAGCCGGCGACCGTTCCCCTCCTTGTGCTGTCTCAACCTTCCCTTTGCTGTCTCGACTCCCTCTTTGCTTCTCTCAGTGGTCGTTCGGTAGTTAAGTCATGCGAGTGTTAGTCGTAGTTATTTGTTTGCCCTGCCGTCGTCATCTAGTTAGCCATCGACCGTATCCTCTCCTTGTTCTCTCTCAACTCCCTCTTTGCTTCTAGACTCCCTCCGTGCTTCTCGACTACCTCTTGCTGTCTAGCGGTCGGTAGTTAATTAGATCGTCGTTCGGTAGTCGTGTCATTCGTTCTCGTAGTCGTTGTAGTTCGTGCGTCTGTGTTGTTCGTGCGTCAGTCGTCGTGTAGTTCGTTCGGTCGTACGACGTCCATTCGTACGGTCGTTCGTCCCGTCGTCCTTCGTTTGTTTAGTTTGTTCGTCGTTTCGTCTGTTTGAGTTAGAGTTCGTTTAGTAGTTTAGTTTTCTCCCTCGTTTCGATTGGCCTAGCTTTAGCTGAGCACCGGTAGTCTCAGTCTAGTCCCTGTGGAGAACACGACACTCGCCGCTATTTCAGTGGCAACCCGTGCACTTGCGGGTGTGCTATTTTTGCATGATCAAGTCATTTTGGCGCCGTTGCCGGGGACTAGCTTTGAGCGACAGTGTTAGGCTGTAGACTAGGTCGTTGTTTGTTTTCTTTTGCTTGTTTTGTGTTTGTGCTGACCTGTCTTTCTTTTCGTCGTTGTTCATATTTGTGATATATCGCTAACCACTAACCCCTGTCGTAGCTATTTCTACTTCTTTTTGTGGTTTTTCTCATCTTGTCCCATAGGGTGATCATTATTGGTTTATATTGAGGATATGGCACTAGTTCATGATCTTTGGGCTCCGAGTAGTCAGAGTGCTATGTCAGGGCCAGTTTTGCCAGTAGTTGAGGCCGATGACTTTGAGTTGAGACCTGGTCTGATTGCCTTGGTTCAGGAGACCCGTTTTGGAGGATTACCCAGTGAGGACCCTTATGAGCACATTCGCACATTCTTGGAGTATTCTGATACTATTAAGTACCATGGGGTTTCTCAGGATGCTATTAGATGCAGATTATTCATATTCTCTCTTCGAGATGGTGCTCGTACCTGGTTTTACTCTTTGCCATTGAGGTCATTCACTTGGGATCAGCTGTCATGTGCTTTCCTGGAGAGATATTTTCCGCTATCCAGACAGTTTGAGATTCGTGATCAGATCTTCAGTTTTGCTCAGCTTGATGGAGAGAGTTTGTATGATTCTTGGGAGCGATACAAGGCTTTGCTCAGGAGATGTCCCCATCATGGTCTAGAGAGATGGCTTGTTCTGCAGATCTTCTACAGAGGCTTGACATGTGCCACACGATCTTTAGTGGATGCAGCAGCTGGTGGAGCAATCACAAACAAGACACTTGATGATGCATTCACTCTTATTGAGAACCTGTCTTTCCATCAGTCCCAGTGGTACAATGAAAAGCCCGGTTCAGATTCTTTGGTAGCTAGAGTTGATGCACCTTCTCCTCAGATGGATCAGTATAGTTTGAGCTCTAGCCAGCTGCAGCCTTCTCTCTCATCACACCAGCATAGTTTTCATTCTACTCCTACCACTCAGCAGCAGTTACCTCCTCTTCATCATGATCAGATTTATAGTCCCGAGCTGTCTGTTTTGCATACATCTGATCTGGAGTCACAGTTATGTGGTGTGAAGACTTTGATGACCCAATTGGATGATCTTAGAGAGGCTATGTGCACTTTGACCTCCCATTGTGACAGTTTGGCATCCTCACAGTCTTACCCGAGTTCTCTAGCTCACTACCAGTCTGTCACCACGGAGAGCGGTATGACTTTGGTTGAGCCTACTCCACCTACTCCACTAGTGCTTCAGCAGAGTCAGCCTACAGCTTCTAGACATCCTCCACATCATCACCATAAGAAGCCATCTACTCAGTCTCCTAGTCAGTGCTACAAGATAGATGAGGTTGATGAGCTTGTGCTAGAGACATCTCCGTGTTCCGCTGACACACACATCTTAGAGCCATATTCGATGAGTGACCAGGCTGAACTCAAGCGGATTATCTTCGATGATAAGGATACAATTCCTATTGAGCATATGGTCAGTTGCATAGACACTGTCTTGCCAGACTTAGTGCTCCACTCTGATGATCCTTATGTTGACACTGAGCTAGATGATGAGGACCTACCTCCTGATGATGATTGTTTCACTATGGATATGCTTTTGAGTTATGAGGTTCCATATCTTGATGAGGGGGCTGCTTCCGATGTTGAGGAGGAGCACATTTATATTGATCCACCACCAGCTACTTCCTTCGTCGACATCGCCCCTCTGGAGGTTTCTACTACCATATATTCTCTTTCGCCTACACTTCAGGTAGTATGTAGACTCTTCCCCAATCGCCTCAGGTTTGATTTCCTTAGCTTTGACGAGACATATTCTATTACTGATTGTGCTTATCTCACTTATAGTCATCATGATGTGCTTTATCGATATGCCTACGTGATTGGATTTTCTATTGATGACTTAGAGGGCGTCGACCCTATCACACATACATGCCATATCTTTGAGGTTGTTTTCAGGCTTACATTTGTGTACCATCGACTACGAGCGGACATGGTTCGAGTCGACATCCCTTGGGATCCAGGTGGATTTCGAGGCATGCCGTTTCATTAGGAGGGCGGACATGTGCCTTTTCCATGTCCCGTCCTTGGCCCTTCTCCCGCTACATCCAAATGAGCATCCCTTCATCTTTTTTATTTCCATTCCTTTTGTTAGTTTTTGTTGGTTTCTCCTCTTTTCTTTCTTTTTATTTTAGGTCCCATGCTAGATCTTCATCCTTGTACGTGCGAGAAGCCACGGGATAATTTGCCTACTTCCATTACATCATATACACCCGGTGAGCTGTTTCTTACCCCTTTAAGCACATTCTTGATACATTGCTCAATTTAAGCTTGGGGGAGGACTTGTATGTGTATGGATGATGTTCTAGCATGTTTGTATTATATTTGTGAGCATTTGAGCTTATTGTTGTGTAGTTGATGATATATGGTCATTCTTATGCTTCATATTATGCTTGTGTTGATGATATATGACCTTTACTATTTGCTCTCATGTTATGTTTCATTGTATATCTTAGTCATGTGAGTCCATGCCATGATTAATGAAGAAAGGTCATGTCGAAATTTTCTTAATTGAGCTATATTGTCACTAGTTCCTTGTATGTCTTAAGTCACTTGGCATCATTTTGTAGAGCTTGAGTTTTGTTTATTATCCTTGATGTGCTTAGAAACCTTGTGATCCTATAGCATTTGATTCATTGCGAGTTACGCATGTGTTTTAACCATTTGCGGATTGAATTGGTTCTAGTCATCGCCTCTTGAATGATCATATCTTAGTTTCATGCTTTGGCATATGTTATTTTAGATATTGATACTTTGCTTGAATGGTAAATTTGTGAAAGGGGTAGTCCTATCTTGAGCCAATAACTTGGTTGATTTATCTAGGTATTCATGTCTCGGGACATGTGTTACTTAGCTTAATGAAAACCGGTTAAAGATGCTTAATCAAAACTGAAAAAAAAAGAAAAAAATTGTTTTGCAATGCGTGAGTGTGTGGAATAAGTGACTATGTCACATTGGTTCGAAAATGTGTTGAATAAGTGGCAAAGCTTTGCCCAAGTGAAGTGTGAGTGAATAAGCGGCAAGTTGCCCAAGGGTTTGAATAAGTGGCACTTGTGCCCAATGTGTATTTTAAATTTGCTAAAAATCAACAAAAATTAGGTATCATGGCTCAAGTGTGGGCTTTTTCATAAATATCATGCAAGTATTTGTCTCTTTGTCTCAAATAACATATGCCTTAGCATGACCCTTTGATATGCTCATTCTTGATGTTATACCTAGTTCTGATGCTTTACAATTATGGTTGAATACATGTGATCACTTGAGTGTATTTTGACACTTTTGTGTGTAACTTGATTTGGTCAAATGTTGTAGTTATCATTTGAGATCTTTGCTTGATTCATTCTCATCTTGGATGGTTCTCAAAACTCGAGTTAGATAATTTCATTTTACATTGTTGTATGCCTCTTGACTTATTACACGCATGTAACTAGTCTTTTACCATCATAACTTGTTGTCCGGGTTCGATTATCATGCCATTTACTTGAGGACAAGTAAACGTTTAAAGCTTGGGGGTATGACATGCGTCATTTTTATATAGATTTAGCCATCATTTTACCCTCATTCTCTTCGCATTTTGGGACCATTTATCATTATTTACACGCTTTTCTATAATTAATTGCTCAATTTGGATCATTTTACATTTTTTTGTGCTTCTCCGCAGGCCGACGCGAACGAGGCGCATAAACGACAAAATTGGCTTTCCGGGACTGCTCCGTACAGATGTGCGCATCGTCACGGATGCGTAGGATCAAACCGCGATGAAAACGGAGTTCCGGAGGTCTAAATCAGAAGAAAACACTAAAGGGGAAGGAGTCGGTTGCAATTCCCAGAAACTTTGTGGACTAATTCGCAAAACGGCCAAAATTCCCCACCGGCTACAAACCCTAGCCGCCGCCTGCGGGGAGAGCGGAGCCCGGTTTATTCTTCTCTTCCCTAACCCCAAATTTGCTTCCCCTCCTCCTTCTCCACGCCCGGCCGCCGGCGAGTCCCGGGCCGCAGCTCGTCGGCGCACCTCCCGTCCTCTTCTTCTCCATTCGCCGTTCCCCCACTGCTCCACCGAACCAAGCGCCGCCTCCATTCTTCTCCTCTCCGACTCACCGGCGCGCCACTCATTCGCCGCCCCTTCTCCTTACCCTTCTCCGGCCGCTCTTCTCCCACCTAGCGCCTCCCTTCTCCACAGCCACCGCCGCCACACGCCTCCCTTCTCCACCACCTCTCCTCGCCGCTACTCCTCCGCGCCACCCACCAGTGCGCCGCCGCATCCCCTTCTTCTCCCACCTAGCGCCTCCCTTCTCCACAGCCGCCGCCGCCTCTGCGCACCCTTCTCCACTTCCTCCGGCCGCCAGCCCCCCCTCCTATCTCTCCAGCGCCGCCTTCCACTTCCTCTCCTCTTCTCGGCCGCCGCTTCGCCACCAAGTGCCGGGCCGCCTGTCTCCACCGACATCTCCGACGACTTCACCACCACCCTCGGCTCCACTCCACTACGGCCCAACCGACGGCGACTCCTCTGCTACCTCTCCACCGATCGACATCTCCACCACGCCCCCCTCACCGCCGGCGTCTACATCGACACCGACGGCCTCATCAACTCCGGTTCTCCGCCGCCCTGCACCGTGACTCCTCCGTGCTTCTTCACCACCGACGCCGGCCGACACCACCTCGGCTCTCTGCTGCTTCTACTCCCCTCGGTTCACTCCAATCCCCAATTCTTCCTCTTACTTGGTTCTGTTATTCTGTTAATCTTTTGCTTAATTGTGCACTGTTAATTACTACTGTGAATTGTGTTCAGAGAGATTGTGAACTCTTTTGTATGCAATGTGCTTTGTGAATGTAATAAGTGGAGATGAAATTATGCCCTGTTATGTTATTGTGATATCTGCTCTGTGATAATTGTGCAATTGTGTTTTGTTAGTAGCTTAGTATGTTTTCAGTAGTGCTATTGTGATATGAGTTGGTAGAGATTGTAATGTTTAGCTCTGGTAGTGGTTTTCTGTGTTAGATGCCTTTGTCAGTAGTAGTTTCTGTGTTTGTCTTGTTGTCCTGTTGTTAGCGTAGTATATGTGTATGCTTGAGAGTCTCATCGAATTAGCTAGCCGGCGACCGTTCCCCTCCTTGTGCTGTCTCAACCTTCCCTTTGCTGTCTCGACTCCCTCTTTGCTTCTCTCAGTGGTCGTTCGGTAGTTAAGTCATGCGAGTGTTAGTCGTAGTTATTTGTTTGCCCTGCCGTCGTCATCTAGTTAGCCATCGATCGTATCCTCTCCTTGTTCTCTCTCAACTCCCTCTTTGCTTCTAGACTCCCTCCGTGCTTCTCGACTACCTCTTGCTGTCTAGCGGTCGGTAGTTAATTAGATCGTCGTTCGGTAGTCGTGTCATTCGTTCTCGTAGTCGTTGTAGTTCGTGCGTCTGTGTTGTTCGTGCGTCAGTCGTCGTGTAGTTCGTTCGGTCGTACGACGTCCATTCGTACGGTCGTTCGTCCCGTCGTCCTTCGTTTGTTTAGTTTGTTCGTCGTTTCGTCTGTTTGAGTTAGAGTTCGTTTAGTAGTTTAGTTTTCTCCCCCGTTTCGATTGGCCTAGCTTTAGCTGAGCACCGGTAGTCTCAGTCTAGTCCCTGTGGAGAACACGACACTCGCCGCTATTTCAGTGGCAACCCGTGCACTTGCGGGTGTGCTATTTTTGCACGATCAAGTCAGTGCGATAGAACCAGTTCAAGCGAGATTACAACAAGTTTGAAATGCTCGCTGGCGAGTCTCTTGATGAGTGTTTTGCGCATTTATACAAGATTCTGAGCAACCTCTGAGCTGTCGGTCTCACATACTCCGACTCGGATAATGCTCGACAGATGCTCGCTGCACTCGATCTTCGTGTTTGGGAGATGAAGGTGACTACCATCAAGGACACCACGGACCTCTCGACTTTGACTCTTAATGCGCTGTACTCGCGCCTCAAGACTCACGAGATTGACATTGTCTCTCGCAAGTCGAAGTCACAGTCGATGGCTCTAGTCACCGATCCCAGTTCGGCTTCAGGTCTTTCTTCTTCCGATTCGCTTTGTGGTTTCTCTCTCGCTGCTCTCTGTGACGTAATTGATGATCAGTTAGAGCAGCTTGAGGATGAGCAGCTGGCCCTCCTAGCTCGGAAGTTTTCCCATGCTTACAAGAAGAGGAGGGACAGAAAGAGAGGAGGACCTGTGATTTGCTTCGAGTGTGGTGGCCCCAACCACATTCGGGCAAACTGCCCCAAGCTGGAGAAGGCCAAGAACGACTACGGCGGTTCGGGCAAGAACGACTACACCGACAAGAACCGCAACAAGAAGCCTCCAGCGCACACTCAAGGCAAGAAGAAGTGCTGTGACTTTGGGAAGACCAAGAAGCTCTTCCACCGCGTCCTCACCGCCTTCGACGACCTCGACCTCAGCGAGGTGGAGGGATGGAGCGTCGACGACGGGACGGGTGACCAAGAACCCAAGAGCGACGACGACTTCTCTGGCATGTGCTTCATGGCCCTTGAGGGCGAACTGAGCGACAGCGAGCTGTACTCCGATTCGGATGAGGTATGCCCCACCTACGACCAGCTCAATCATGCTTTTCTTAAGCTAGGTGGATTTCATGCTAGAGCTAGGGCTAGGTGTACTGAGTTAGAGAAGGAAGTAGATAGACTGTCACTAGAGATTATTTCTCTTACATCTACTCCTTCTAGTGATGATTGTGATACATGCTGTGCTCTTTTGGGTGACATGGAGAAACTAAGGACATCGCATGATAGTTTGTCTTCTGAGCTTGATACGCTTAAGGTGGAGAACATTAGTCTTCTTGCTGAGCTTGAGATGAGTAGGGTAGTTCCTGTTTCATCTACTACTGTTGAGACTAGTGCTTGCACCTCATGTGAGGATAAGGACAACGCATTTAGAGGTCTTTATACCATGTTGCTCGATCTGCCCGAGACTTGTGAAAACTGCAATAATTTGAAGATGAACCTAAAATGGGCAGATCATAAAATTGCTGAGTTGCATGCTTATTTACTTGAGCCTGTTGTTTCTTGCACCAACTGTCCAAAATTGACGCTTGAGCTTGAGTTCGTTTCTAAGCAATTTCAAGAGATGGTTGATCGTGACAACAAACTAGCTCAGTTTGCGACTAAGGATCATGTTAGCTCACCATGCATTAGTTGTGATAAATTAAAACTTGAACTCGTTGCTTTGAATGAACAATGTGTGAAGCTAACTAAGGATTTGCTAGAGAAGCCATCAACTCATTGTGATGTGACTGCTGAGGTGGGGAAGGAGAATCCCAAGGGTAAGGTTGAGACGCTTAGCGACGTGAACCAACTGGCTAGTAGTAGGACTGTCCCCTCAGAGTCGGCTGTGCGTGCACAAGCCATTCTTTCCTCTACTGTTGGTTCTACTTCTGCTCACTTACCTTCTGCTGTCTCTTCTTCCCCCTGCTCTTCTTGCACCTCTCTCTTTCGGGAGTGTCAGTATCTTATGAACACTCTCGAGAGATTTGTAGGAGGCAAGAAGAAGCTTAATCTTATTCTAGACCAATCCAAGATTTACAAATTTAATCAAGGTCTAGGATACGATTTCTATGAGGACATAAGGAAGCATCCACCTGCCGTGCTCAGACCCATAGCACCAGGTGTGACCGAGACTAAGCCCAGGACCGAGAAAGTCCAATTTAAGTCAGCGGGTTTTGTCCAGGGGATTTCTGACAGCAAGGTGATTCCACCTGCTGCTTCGGCCTCTCAGAAGGCGAAGCCTCCCCGTGCTACTTCTACCTCTCAGAAGGTGAAGTATCACTGCACCTTCTGTTAGAAGGATGGACACTCAGTCGATTGATACTTCAGGCGCGCCAAGATCGCGCGTAGAGACCGTGTTGAGTCTCTTAGGCGCATTCAGGGTCAGTCC
Source organism: Dendrocalamus latiflorus (assembly GCA_017311315.1). NCBI lineage: Eukaryota > Viridiplantae > Streptophyta > Magnoliopsida > Poales > Poaceae > Dendrocalamus > Dendrocalamus latiflorus. The sequence goes on from CM029664.1 coordinate 31,139,859, forward strand.
CAGACCTTGAGTGCACCTAAGAACAACACGAGGTCCAGGTTTGCTCCTGATGGATTTGGGCAGCATCGAGGACTTGGTTTTTCCGAGTTCTCTTGTTTTCGTCCTCATGCTGCTCTTGGTCATGACTTCCGCCGTCCTGAGGGTAGATCTCGTTTGCCCCGTCGAGATAGCTATACGCGGCGTGATCAGCATGTTGCTGGTGGCTTGACTCGCTCCTCTGTAGTAGTCAAGCCCAACAACAGCTTCAGGTCTACACACAAACCGTTTGCTTCTTTGAGTGACAGAGAGCGTAGGGTAGATAGAGGTCAGTCGTGCTTGACTACTTCATCTACTCTACGTGTTACTCAGTATTGGGTGCCAAAATCACTCTTGATTTACCCCAGTACTGAGACTTTACTCTCTTGTTGACTCAGGTTCGCCGGGCTGGGAAGGGAGAGGTTTGGCTTGTAGACTCCGGTTGTTCCCGTCATATGACCGGAGACTCCCGTTGGTTCTCTTCCCTAGCCCGCGCTCCAGGTGATGAGACGATCACCTTCGGAGACGCTTCGTCTGGGCGCGTCATCGCCAAAGGTACTGTGCGCGTTAATGATTCATTTCTTTTGAAAGATGTTGCCTTGGTTAGTAAGCTGCGGTATAATTTGCTTTCTATTTCTCAGCTTACCGATGACAGTTATGAGGTGAGCTTTAAGAAAAACGCTTGCAAAATTCTTGATTCTTCGGGTAGTCTGGTTTGCGGGATTTCTTGTTTTGGGAGGATCTTTCGTACTGATTTTTCTGAGTCTTCTGGTGATCCTCTCAGGTATTTAGTTGCTTCTGAGTCCCGCGACCTTTCTTTCTGGCATAGGAGACTTGGTCATATTGGATTTGACCATTTGACCTAAGTTAGCGGCCACGACCTCATTCGTGGTCAGCCGAAACTCAAGATGGTCAAAGATCTAGTTTGTGCTCCTTGCCGGCACGGCAAGATGGTTGCCGCTTCTCACCCTCCGGTCACAGTTACTATGACCGATGCACCGGGACAGCTGCTCCACATGGATACAGTTGGACCAGCTCGAGTGCAGTCAGCAGGAGGGAAGTGGTATGTTCTTGTCATGGTCGATGACTTCTCGAGGTACTCTTGGGTGTTTTTCTTAGCCTCGAAGGATGAGACATTTACACATTTTCGAGGTCTTTTCAGTAGGCTTTCTTTTGAGCTCCCGGGTGCCTTACAAGTGATCCGTAGTGACAATGGCACGGAGTTCAAGAATTCCTATTTTGAGAGGTTCTGCGATGAGACAGGTGTAGAGCACCAGTTCTCTTCTCCGCACGTCCCACAGCAAAATGGCGTCGTGGAGAGGAAGAACCGTACCTTGGTCGAGATGGCCAGGACGATGCTCGATGAGTACTCTACACCGCGGAAGTTTTGGGCTGAGCCTATAGCCACCGCATGCCATGTCTCAAATCGAGTTTTTGTTCGGGCACACTTGCACTGCACTTCTTATGAGTTGAGATATGGGCGAAAGCCCAGCGTATCTCATTTTCGTGTGTTTGGTTGCAAGTGCTTTATTTTGAAGTCCGGGAACCTAGACAAGTTCGAGTCACGTTCTTGTGATGGCATCTTTCTAGGTTACTCGACTTCTTCGCGGGCTTATAGGGTCTGGAACTGCGAGTCCAGTAAATTGGTAGAGACCTGTGAGGTGACCTTTGACGAGGCCAGTCCGGGGACTAGGCCAGATATCTCAGGTTCTTTAGAGCAGTCCGAGCCCATCTTTGTGGATGATGAGGACGATGGAGATGAGGGTTGTTTACCCGATCCAGTTCCTCATCCTCCACCCGAGGTGTCGTCTTCCACCGCACCTCGAAGCGATCAGCCCATGCCCTCTGCGTCTTCTGGAGCTAGTGGCTCTGTTCCTACCTCTTCTGCTCATGAGGTAGAGTCCACTTCTTCATCTCATCCTGGACCTCCTAGACATATCCAGAAAGCTCATCCTTCAGAGCAAATGATTGGAGACCTTTTCGAGCTTGTGTCCCGCTCAAAATCTGGCTTATCTCAATTCTGTCTCCATTCTGCCTTCATTGCTTCGTTCGAGCCCAAGGATGTTTCTCATGCTCTTTCTGATGAGTCTTGGGTCAATGCCATGCATGAGGAGCTAGAGAATTTCGAGAGAAACAAGGTCTGGTCGCTTGTTGAGCCCCCGCGAGGTCACAATGTTATTGGGACTAAGTGGGTGTTCAAAAACAAGCAGAGCGAGGATGGGGTGGTCATTCGAAACAAGGCTAGACTGGTAGCTCACGGGTTTTCCCAGGTTGAGGGTCTAGACTTCGAGGAGACTTTTGCCCCTGTAGCTAGACTTAAAGCCATTAGAATTCTTCTTGCCTTTGCAGCTTCTAAGGGTTTCAAGCTTTACCAGATGGATGTCAAGAGTGCCTTCCTCAATGGTTTTATTGAGGAAGAGGTCTATGTGAGACAGCCTCTAGGTTTCGAGAACCCCAAATACCCAAACCATGTCTTCAAGCTTTCCAAAGCTCTGTATGGACTTAAGCAAGCGCCTCGTGCTTGGTATGAGAGGCTTAAGTCCTACTTGTTGAGTCATGGTTTCGAAATGGGTAAAGTAGACAAGACCTTGTTCATCCACCGGCATGGCACTGATCTTCTGCTCATCCAGATTTATGTGAACGACATCATCTTTGGCGGCTCTTCCCATGCTCTCGTTTCACAGTTTTCCGATGTCATGAGCACCGAGTTTGAGATGAGCATGATGGGTGAGTTGACCTTCTTCCTTGGCTTCCAGATTAAGTAGACTCGGGAGGGTACTTTTCTGCATCAGGGCAAGTACACTCGTGACCTCCTGAGGCGTTTCGACATGAGTGATGGGAAGCCAGTGTCGACTCCTATGGCGTCTTCTTCCACGCTTGACCCAGATGAGGATGGCAAGCCAGTTGATCAGAAGGAGTATCGGAGTATGATCAGCTCCCTCTTGTACCTCACTGCCTCGAGACCGGACATACACTTCTCCGTGTGTCTTTGTGCTCGGTTTCAGGCTTCTCCTCGCGTATCTCACCGCCAGGCGGTAAAGCGCATTCTTCGGTACCTTCGAGCTACCATTGACTATGGTATCTGGTACTCTTCCTCTTCCTGTCTTTCCTTGAGAGCCTACTCGGACGCAGACTTTGCCAGCTGTAGGATAGATAGGAAGAGCACTTCTGGCACCTGCTAATTTATTGGCACTTCTCTCGTTTCTTGGTCTTCGAGGAAGCAGTCCGGTGTTGCACAGTCCACCGCAGAGGCCGAGTACGTTGCTGCAGCTAGTTGCTGTAGTCAGGTACTTTGGATGGTTTCGACCCTGCGGGACTTGGGTTAGTCATAGATAGTGTTTCACTCTTTTGTGATAACACTTCTGCGATTAACATTGCTAAGAACCCAGTGCAGCACTCTCGGACTAAGCATATTGATATCCGATATCACTTCCTTAGAGACCATGTAGAGAAGGGTGACATCGTGCTCCAGTTTGTGGAGAGTGACCACCAGTTGACTGATATCTTCACCAAGCCATTGGATAGCTCTAGGTTTTCAGCTCTGCGGGGAGAGCTTGGGGTGGTCTGTCCTTATGGGCTGTTGTGAGGGGTAGTTTTGTGCTTTACTGCTTTACTGTATTGATTATGCTCTTACTCCTTGCTGTTGCATTGCAATTTGGGTGCATTGGGGTTAGTCCTTCTAGCATAGGTTAGAGTGGTCGTCTGGTCTAGCGTTTAGACTTCTTGCTCTTATCTTGTGACTCTAGGATGCTGCTTGTTAGCTGTCTCTCTTCTCTCTAGGTTGAGCTTACTCACTTCTTGTGGGTTCTAGCGAGGGTTGGGCCACCCTCGGGTAGACAGGGTACGTGTTTGCTCCCTAGGTTGTTAGCAGACCAGCTGATAGTCCTCGAGTCATATGGGGTAGATGAGAGTCAGTCTGAGCCATAGTATCCTCTATATCTTGTCTATGCTTTAAGAACTGCCCGTTCTGATTTTCTTTCCCAGCTTCTCGATTTATTGCTTTGGTTCAGGGGGAGTTCATTTGGGAGCTTCTGGAGCTTAATATTGATATAACTCAGCTTGAACTAAAAGTTGCATCATGTGTTGAGGGGGAGCTGGATTTCTTGCATGTCATTCTGCATTGTAAATATCTACATTGAGCCTTGATTATTATCATTTCATGACATGTTTACATCGCTTTACATCCTGCCATGATTTGTGCTTCATTGCTAGATTGATCATGACTTCATATGTGTAGACTAGCTATTGCCATGATAAGTTAATTAACCTTGCTCAAAATTGAATTAAAACTTGTCATGTTAGCACTCGAGACTAGTCTTACTCTAGTTATCCTTTTATGATTCATGCCATGTCAAATAGGCTGAGTTGAGCGTTGAATCTCTATTGAGCCTTAGAGTAAGCTATTTTAGTCTCTTGATGCAGCATGAGTTAGTACAACATGTTAAAAAGCTAAAAGATCTCTTTTGTGCGAAAAAAACTAATCTCACCAATTCTCTCCTATGAGACTGCTTGCCATTGCACTTGGCATGAACTTAGGGGGAGTTTTGGATGGCCAAGATCATCTTCTTAAGCTTATTGCTTGAAGTGGTCGCATAAGGCTTGAGGTCTAGCACATGACTAAACAAAAAATGTGGTTGGCAACGACCTTGAATTTCAAAAGAAAATATGTCACTTTTGCTTCATTAGCTTAATCTACAAAAAGAATCAAGTACTTAAACAAATGTTTCACTCTTGAGCTTGTAGCACTTTAATTAGGCTCAATACTAGCTTCTTGGTTCCGCTTAGCTTATTGACATGGTTTGCATCATCCTTGGATACCTCTAGGTAGACTTTTATCATGGATGACTTGACATGCTCACAACTTGCACTAAATTTGAGACTGTCATCTATTTGGTTTAGCTGGCTTATATATATCTTGTCATGATCTAGATAGCATTATATTGAGTTATGGCTTGATGTAATACTTGTTGGTCATTATGGATAATTCTCATGGCTCTAATGCTTAAATAAACAAACTTCAGTCATACTCATCCATTGACATGTCATATTCCCTCCTTTGCATCCTTGATGTGTTTATTGCCAAAAGGGGGAGAATATAGGAGAAAAAGTCTTTTGGGTACATTTTAGAGCTTTGGAAAAAAGTCTTTTGGGCACATTTTAGAGCTTTGGAGAACAATTTGCTCTTTCTTTGTTGCTCTAGTGTTCCCTCTGTCGACATGGTCATTAGCTTTACTTTCTTTCTTTGGACCATGTCGGACTTTTCAAACTCAAACTCAACTTCATGTTTTTTTTCTGGGTTTGTCAATATACTCATCAAGGGAGAGATTGAGAGACCATGTAGAAGTCATCCCGTGTGTATGATGAGTAATTGACATCGGTTTAGGTAAGTCGAGTTTGGTTTGGGTGGTTCGGACCTTGACGATTGCATGGTGCAATCGGGCTTGGTCGGACTTGGTCAAACTTGGTCGTATGGGATTAGGATGTCTATTCTGATGATTCGACAGGTTTGGACTTCATCATGGGTAAGCATGATGTGTTTATGCTATTTACGCTTTCATGTATCGAGCAGCGCTATTTGATGTGTTTCTTGTCTGTGTTGGCTGCAGCACATCGAGGCGGAGTCGTGGCGAGACACGAGGTGACCAGACTAGACACGGGCGGTGTCGAGGTCAGAACGGTCGGATGTGTCGAAGACGGCGGAGATTCGATGTGGTTGCGAGGCTTGGACGACAAGGAGCGCGGAAGCTTCCCGGAAGGTGCAGGAGGGGCGTTTCGGGAAAAACGCAAGGCTGCACAAGCGGGAGCGGGCTCCGTTGGATTTGTCTCCCACGATCATCTCCCTTCTCTTTGTGTGTTCCTCCCTAGCAAGCATGTAGAGAGGTGTGTTCTTGAGATGGGGAGAGGAGAGGATTGAGTGGTGAATCCATGTAATCATCCATGGTTCTAATGTCCATGCGTATTGGGACTCCTCTGTATTCCTTTTGGTTCAATGAATGAAAATCTGAAGTTTCATTTCTTCTATTCGTGCTCTGTGCTCTTCATTTCCTCCTTCTAGGGTTCAATGCAAATCTTGATTCCCTTCGCGAGATGGCTTGAAATTTGGCATGGAGAGTCCAGAGGCTATTGAGTAGCTATCCTCAAAGTTTCATGGCCAAAGGATCAAAGCTTGGGGAGTAATTTGATTTTTTTGGCGCAGACATGCATTTTTAGGTTTTAAGACAGAAGAATCATTGTTCTTTTGGTTTTCTAGTGGATTCTCGAAATTGGCTCTTGGATTATTCTTCTGGGAGTGTTCCCTAGCTATCCTCAAAGTGTCTCAAGCCAAGAATCCATGAATCTTTGCGAATTTCTCAGATTTCAGAAAATCCTGTTTGCTGATTTCCTCGAGAGGTACTACCGCTCCTCAAGAGGTACTACCGCTCAGCGGTACTACCGCTCGGCTCAGCGGTACTACCGCTCGTATCAGCGGTACTACCGATTGCAGTCAGACCTGTTCTGAATTTATTTTTCTTGACTGTTTCTTTCTGGGTCTGGTTTAGCCTTGTTGCTGTGTTTTCTAGTAGTGCATTTCTTCTTTCTTCATAGCTTCCATAGCTATTGGAGAAGAAGCTTAAGTGTGATTTCTTGAGGGGCGAATTTTATTTTTGAGAGCGCCATTCACCCCCCCCCCCTCTGTCGCCATTTCGGTCCAACAGATGGAATCCTGCAACGATGCATTGTCAACAAACATTGGATGTAACAGAACCTTTGTGCCATGATACTCCTATGGTGATTCGTGCTCATCATGTGCGGCAACACCCTCAGCATCAAACCGGTTCCATTCCTGTGGGATGGGAGCTTCGTCCTTATCAAAATAGTCCTCGCCGTCCTCCTGTATAGCTTCCTCTTCAGTCCAAGCCATCCGGCCATCGCTCTCCATTCGATTCACTATGTACTCCATATGCTCCCCTTCATCATCTTGTCTTGTAGCCTCACCATGCCGTGACCATTCTTCCTCTCCTTCATGTACCGCATTGGTCTCGTCACCAACAATTTCCTTCTCTTAACCAACATGCTGGGTGCCCGAGTTGCTCGCACCTCCTGGATGATACCTGTTGGCATGACCTTTACAACTTTTATTGGGCATGGTTGCACAAGCATCACACACTCATATCCACAACACCGACACCCTTGCACAAATCCTTCCACGTAACCGTGCGCATCAATGTTCTCAACTTCCATCTAATGTACGTGGGAGACCGGCTCCAAAACCCTTGTATGACGACACTGCACACCTCAGGGTCCAAGGAGAAACTTCGGATGAGCCAGTATATCACATCTGCGATTCGAGCATTCTCATCGTCCGGGTGTACCAGAGTGGCTTGCGCAAAACCACTCAAGTTAACACCGTTCGGACCTTCATGAATGGTGCCGACATCGTAATGCACTTTCAATGTAGTGGGTATCGGCATTACTGATGTCTGCCTGCACATATTTTCAATGTTGCAACTAGTTAAATCGCATCGCACATTATGGAAATACTGATGTACTATAATTTACATTTCAACAACCGTTCACCTATCATAACCAACACACTACCTTCATAGCATTAACTCCCTATTGGCAGACCGTGCATCGATGCCACTCTTGTCTCGTTGCTCGAGCTCTCTCGTACTGTAAATAATTCGTAATGCATTTTAACAATTTACATGACATATTGATTTAAATGCCAATATACCAGTTATAATGGTACACTTGATTTTTCAATGTACTAATGACATTACATTCATTCGTAATTAATCATAAATGTTATGAATTATTGTTTTGTACAAAGCAGACTATTTAATTCGAATAAAAGTATTAACTAAATTTTGAATAACTATAAATTTCTATGGATGCTTAATTTGTACATAACATTGATTAAATTTTCTACAACTACCATTTTGTATGGATGCTTATTTGCTACGGATGCTAATTTTTTACAACTACATGTTTCTATGTCTACTAATTTTTTATAATTATATTGATTAAATTTTCTATACCAAAGTTGCATATTCTTTTCTACAGCTACAATTTTTTATGGATATTAATTATACACTAAATAAACTATTTATTTCATATAAAAAATATTGACTATAACATACAAAAAATTTTACCTAACGGAAGTAGCGGAACCTCTCCTTCTTCCTCTCCCTCTCCCTCTCCTCTCCTCTCCTCTCCTCCACCCTCTCCCTCTCCTCTCTTCTTTTTTTCTTCCCTCTCCTCTTCTCTTCTTTCTTTCTCTGCTGCCTTCTCTTTACCACGTGGCGTGGGCAGAAGAAATGCTAGGGGCTTGGCCACGCGGCCTGCGCCTCCAGTCACCGAAGGGTTGGGTGACTGGGTTTGCAGTCGCCTAACCATTGGGTGACTGGAAGCAGCCGCCTGACTGTTCGATGACCATAATTATGTTGCCCAACGGCCCATGGATTGCTTGCGCGTCGCGCGGCCGTTGGGCGCAGGATCTAGTCGCCAAAGGTTGGGCGACTGAAGGCCATTTCTGTAAAAAAAATATTTGTGCGGTTATATTTCTGTTATTTTGAATAAAATATGAATTATTTACCGAAAAAAATCCTTGTGATCATGTGTTGCGTGATCAATCTCTTCTTAATTTCTTGCTCGAACTTGCACTGGTCGATCCGAGGCTACGTGACAGAAATTTCAGTTTGAGTTGTTGTTTGAATTTGTCTGCTTGATTGGTTAGAACTACTCATTGATATGGTTCTTGTGAGTTGTTGATTCGCTGCTAGATCATCGCGTTTATTTAATTGAAATTAATCGGTTGATCTATAGAGCAATGGTTGTTTTTTTAAGGAGGTTTTTTTGTTACCGGTTGTATCACACTACCTTAATGCTCGGATTTTGCTAGGATAAAAAATCATATTATTTTAGCACATTGAGTTGATATTATCGGGATTGAGCTGCTCGGCCCGCGCCATCGGCTTTGCCTCTACGCTTTGTCGTGTCATGCCTCTAGCTCTACCATACACCCGAGAGAACTCTGTTTTTAGAGTCTGTAGGGTGGTGAAATTTGTTTTTAGATTATTTTTCTATTTTTGTTAGAATTTTTAGAGGTATAAGGAGGAGTTAGGAAGGTCAGGTGAAACATCACTACTAACTCTCTCTTTTAAATAATAAATATATCTATCTATAACTAGAGTGATGTGTTACAACTGTTCTCAACCAAACGCGGTAACGTTTTCCAAAACCATTGCTTAGTCTAACCAAGCAAATTATGTGATCACCCATTACACCACCAAATCCCCCTGTAATCTCATCCCCATTACGTTACCATTAGCATTTGTGAACCAAACGCCACCCACCTGCAACGGAATTTTTTAATGAATATTCTATTTTTTATTCGAAATAACAAAAATATACCCGTACAAATATTTTTATAGAAATAGGCTCCAGTCGCCCGACAGTTAGGCGACTGGAGCCTATCGCCCAAAAGTTGCGCGATAATAAAGTTGTTTGTAAGCCGTTGGATGATAGGTTCCAGTCACCCGACAGCTGGGCGACTGGAGCCTGTCGCCCTGTGGCAGGGCGACAGCAACTGCAGTTGCTTTGCTGTGCAGCGACTGCAAACAAGATGAAATGTGGGTTAATCTATTTTGTGATTTTTGTAGAGTACGACTGGAAAATAATCTGTTAGATTCATAATAAGAGTTTATGATTGTTGTATATTGTTGTAGTGTAAACAATTTAGTGAAACTTTTTAAGAATGATTGGTAAGCACGAGGGTAAGTGATATTGTGATGTTACTGAGAATTCGTACACGGAGGAAAACGGGTCTGTTAATATTGTTGGATGACTTGCTATGGGAATAATTGAATGCAAAAAGACGAGGAAAATAAGCTTGTCTAAATTAAAATAAACTTCATAATACAGTTGGGAGTAACATGTCGCGTAGGGTTTGATTACATGCATAATATAGAATATTATGTGTGACTAACCAACCTAACTCCTCGTACAACCTACTGCGTGGATCGGGGTCATCTTCCCTTCCTTGCGAGCTCAGCGTTGAACTCCTCAGCAGCCTCTTTTACCTTAGTCATCATTTTCCTCTTTTTCTCGCGCTCCCTCTCGCGAGCCTCACGCTCCCTACGCATGCACGCCTCGAGATGAGCTTTCGTCTCCCATTGTATATGCTCGATTGTCTCGTCCTTGTAGAGCTCCTCCTCTCGGATCTCGTAGGATCTTCTAACGTTCCACTCCTCGAAGTCGAGGGCCCATTAGTCCTCTGGCTAGACCTCAATATCAATCCATTTGTGGTAGCCATATAGGGGTTGTGGGGACTGTGGATACACAGGAGAGGTTGTTAGTGTGTACTTTGACGGAGAAAAAGTGGGGGGAAAACAGTGCACCCGGTCCTTACCGGCTGCTGATAGGTGGTGGTGTCTAGACGGCAGTCGGGATAGTCACTGGAGTGGTCGGGATAGTCACTGGAGTAGTTTGCACAACCCCAGTAACGCATACCTAGGCAGAGGTGGTGTTTAGACTTGAAGAACTTGCACAGGTCCCAGCACCAACAAAGGGGTGTCTCCCCCTCTGGTGGGTGTTACGGCGAACACTCGGTAGAAACATTCGGGATGGGGTTGTTGCTACGGGTGACCTCATAGCATGCTGCGCTTGTTCTGTCCAGGCTATAGCAGCCCTTACTTTCTCATTGTGGGTGGCAGCAGACCTTGCTAGGTCACGGGTCTTTTCCCATTGCTTCATCATCTTATCCATTGCATCTTTTACCTCTTGTCCATCCCGGTGTGGTGAAGCAAGCGCCGGTGTAGTGTTAGGTTTGCTTGTGTAGTGTTATCTCAGAAATCTCTTCAATCTCCTTTTATAGGGCCCCTTGTGGCCTTCTCGCTGCATGAAGATTCTTGTGTGGTCTTGTCACTATGCAAAGCTACAAATTGTGCTATTGTCGGTACACGAAACTGCCCAATCAGGCCTTCACACTGTGCAAAGATGCACCCTTTGGTCTTGTCACTGCGCAAAGCTTTCCTGTGTGATTCTGTCGCTGCGTAAATGTGTATCATTTGGTCTTCTCACTTGCAAAGTTGGCCCATGCGGTCATGTCGTTACGCAAAGCTGGCGCATGTAGACTTGTCGCTGCGCGAAGGTGTCTCCTCTGGTCTTGTCACTACGCAAAGCTAGCCCGTGCGGTCATGTCGCTATGCAAAGCTAGCCTGTGCGGTCCTGTCGCTGTGCAAAGGTGTCTCGTCTAGTCTTCTCACTTTGTAAAGCTGGCCCGTCCTGTCATGTCACTACGCAAACATGGTACATTGCTATCACGTCGCTGCGTAAAGCTGGCGCGTGTAGTCTTGTCACTACACAAAGGTGTCTCCTCTAGTCTTGTCATTGCACAAAGCTGGCCCGTGCGATCATGTCGCTACGCAAAGCTGACTCGTGTGGTCCTGTCACTGTGCAAAGGTGTCTCGTCTAGTCTTCTCACTGCGCAAAGCTGGCCCGTCCTGTCATGTCGCTGTGCAAAGTTAGCCCGTGTGGTCTTGTCGCTGCACAAAGCTGCCTTGTGTCATAAAGCAGGCCACGACACTACAATTACGCTATAAAATGAATGGCCAAGACATTGATGGTAGGCACAACTATCCAGTGGCGGAGACAAGGGGGGCCTGGCACCCCCCAACTGTCCGCCGTGGCCAGACTTTGCATTTGCCGCTCTCTCCGTTTTGCTTACCACACTTTTCCTTCTTAATTTCAAACCGAATTTTCCTTAGGAGGAAACACCAGCTGAGTAGCCTAGTGTATATAAACCGAATTGCTCCCGGGGCAAAGACTAACCAACCATTTAAAAGAGATATGTATGTAGTAAATTAAAAAGGTAGCTAAGTAATTTCACTAACTTTCTTCCCTCAAGTTCCTTTTAGACTGCAGTTGTGGCCGGCTATATGTACTAGTAGTTGTGTTGTGAACCTGTAATTGAGAACTGAAGCTCGTATTTGAGCCTTTGCTCTTTGCCCACGCACTGTCTCTCAGTCTCTGTCTGTTCGTCTTATTGGCTTCTTGCGTCTTGCCATCACTACCTCGGCGCAGTTCGCGAGGGGGCTCTCGTCGAGACTCGAGACGTCGAGGACGACCTCGCCTCGCAGATGTCCTGCTCGTGGCTGTCCTTGAGCTCGATCTTGTAAGTGCCGCCTACCGGTCTCGTACTCTCGTCGGTCACGCAATACTGCCGCCTGCCGGTGCTGAATTGCCGAAATGTGAGAGACCATGTGGTATAAATCCCAAGTTGGTGATAAGTAATTGACACGTGATTTGGTTAGAGTGAGTTTGGTTTGAGTGATTCGTGCCATTTTGGCATTTTGCGAGGTCGGGTTATGATTAGACAGATTTGATGCGTGGTCGTCGTCCCGGTTGGCCATTTGGGCCATTTCTCGCTTGAGTAGAATTTGTAGGTACTAATCATGTTTATATGCTTTGTGCCGTGCTATGCGATGTGGTTTTTGTCTGTGATGGCTGCAGGACGTCGAGTGGAGTCGTGGCGAGACACGGAGGACTGGACTAGGCGCAGGTGGCGCTGAGGTCAGAACAGTCGGGATGTGTTGAAGACGACGTGGACTCGAGGTGGTTGCGAGGCATGCGAGACAAGGAACGCGGAAGCTTCCCGGAAGGTGCAGCAGGGGCGTTTCGGTAAAAGCGCGAGGCTGCAAAAGGAAGCGGGTTAGCGGGCAAAGCATGGAGGGGTAAAATGGGCAAAGCAAAGTGTAAACCCATCAAGGAATGCTATAAATAGGAGTGTATTTCCTGGTTGTTGGCGAGACTTGGAGAGGGGTTTTAGGGCTTTTGCTTTGTGCTTTAGTGGTTGAGAGAATGGGTGTATGAGATAGGGTTGTGTTCCTCCCAAGAACCATGTAGTTCTTGGTGTTCTTGAGGATTGAGAGAGAGATGAGCTGAACAACTATGTAATCATTCCTCTATATTAATCATGTATGTCTCTGTATCGTGTTTATGAAATCTTGTGTTTGAGCTCTTTGTTCTCTCTTGCATTGTTTTTAGATTTTCCTTGAGTCCGAGCTATTGTGATTTTCTTTAGGTTTTCTTGGTCCTAGATTGTTCCCTGTTTGTGATCCAAAAGCTCCTATTAATTTGAGCTGAGTTTTTCAAGCTGTGACCTTTTGGTCTTTCTCCTGTTTTTTGTGCTGATCGGATGGCACAAGAAGTGAAGCTTCTGTGCTAGTCTTTCTCAAAAAGAAGAACTCTACCGAGAGACTCAAAAGGAGATATTCCAAGCAAAGTTTCCTTCCGTGAGAGCATTTGCATTCAATAGTGCATTTCTTGTACTATATGCTTTTTGGTCAATCTTTAAAGAGCATTTCTGTGATCCTGTATCACTTCGGGCCGCATGCATGCATGCAGATTTTTCTGGTGATCGGACAGACCAAGCTCTCAGTGCATTTCATTTGGTTGCTTACTTATTCTTGCTTCATTAATGAATTCTAGTTGCTGCATTGTCGGGACCCGGAGCAACAACTCCAGAACCCTCTGTGTAAATCGCACTATCCCAGGAAAAGCTAGTGCACACAGGTTGAACAGTGATACATATCACGCATGATAACTAAACTTTATTATAAAGCAAGAGTACGGGCCTTATGGCCAGGTTTACAATAGGGTGGCTTCATGGCCAAACATAAAAGTAAACAGCGGAAGATAAATAAAAGGAGCAGCCCATCCTGCCTTCCCACAAGGCGAATTGACTGTAAGACGTGGCCTATTCGTCGCAATCCTCCACGTAGTCAGCGTCATCACCCTCTGGCAACATTGTTTATAGCAAGGTGAGCACATAAAGTACTCCCAAGGTAAGCACACGAAGTGCTTACACAAGTTACACCAGGGAAATATAACAGAGTGTATGCATGCATAAGGGGTTACAAAAGAAGGCATATTATGGTTTATTTGCATAAACAGTATCATTGGAGTAAATATCAATAATAAGTGCAAAAGCTGAATTTGATACAATAGATAGAAACAAGAATTTAAAATAATATCGTTAGTGCAGGCTCCGACCAAACACTAACCTAACCACGGGCATCCCACCCGGACCATCTTTCCAAAAGATTTCACAAGTTCCACAAACCAGGTTTTAATAAAAACCAAAGTCTAATCCGTGAAAAACCATACTAAGCATGTCCTTGACCGTGGACACGGCTATCCAGGATAGTTTGTTACTCTGCAGAGGTGTACAACTTTACCCACAAGACATGTTCTCTCGTTTTGCCACGCGATTTACACACTGCCTTAGGTGTGCGGCTGAGAGTTCATGACAAGGCTGTTCCAATGTTCCATTGCCAAATTAGTTACGCCGCCACTAAGGTTTCACCACAACATGAATCCACATGTTGGAGCCCCCTCTTGTGCCATGTGAGACTTCCCATGGCCTACGCCACGCTCACATTCAGCCTATAGCGAAAACTAAAATGGAACTTCACAAATTACTTAGCCAGGTCTGTCCCATTCCAGACTTGTGGTAGTACGGTGTGACTTTGTATTAGTAGCTCACAGACCGGTCCTTAATTTGACTTAGGCCTACCCGCATACCCCTTGTGCCTGGCAGTCAACAACGAGTCAACAAACTACGATGCATGCCAGCAAGCACCCACCACCATACCAATGCCCAAGTCTAAGAACAGGTTTTATAATTTGTTTGAAAACATCTCATAATCATTCTTGACTCACCGAAGTCAAGAATACAGTTGAAAACTTTATCATTTTATGTGAAACAAATCTTCCCACCCGAATTATTCTAAGCATGGCTAAGCAATTCCATAAAGTGTTCTAGTTAATACTAATGTACCAACTAGGTTTTCATCTATGGTGACAAGGTAGGTTCGTTCAATATCGAAATTGGCCATACAAAGGAAATTGGGTGTAACTAAAGTTTTAAGCACATTTGAACTAATTTGAATAAAAATACGCATGCATATAAATTTAAAAACAACATAAATAATTTAAATTACTGGGATCAACATGGTCAAAGGTGTAACTTGCCTTGCTCGAAGTCTTGCTGCGATTCGTCGAAGAAATATTCTCCGGATTCGTCGTAATCTACACGCGAAGAACCAAAAGAAAATTCAAACAAAATTCAAATAAAATTCAAAAATTCAAAAAGAGTCTAGATTTGGGTAGTTTATGATTTTAGAAGAATTTAGAAATTTGAACGGGTTAAATCGGAGTTAAAATGAAGAAGTTATGGCTTTCGGAAGATTAACAGGAGGGAAAAAGGAAAAGGCTGGTTTCGGGAATTATTTTTGTACTGAAAAATGCTATTTATGACGTCAGCAATTTCGAATTTTCTGAGCGGGAAAAAGATGTGAATGACCGGTGGGCCCGGTCTACCGTGGACCAAGTCCGTGGACCGCGGGGTTCGCCGACGTGGTACACCGACCACATGGCGCCATGCGGGCGCGAGGTGGCGGCCACGCGGGTGGGACCGGCCGACGTGGAGGCCACGCGGGCGCTTGCACGGGCAGCACGGGGAGGCGCACGGCCGGCAGCCTCGCCGGCGGCCGGCGGCCGGAGGCGGGGCGGCGAGCGGCGGCGGGGTGAGGAGGGGCGGCGGCGCACTCACCGGCGGCGGCGGGGAGGCCCGGGGCGGCCGGCGGCGGCGCAAGGAGGAGGCGGCGGTGGTGAAGCGCGGCCGGCGGCGGGAGGCGTCCGGGCGGCGGGGCACGGTGGCGGGGTGGCGGCCGGGGAGGGGGAGAAAGGTGGCGGCGGGTGGAAGGGCCGAAGGGGTGGAAAGAATGGTGGGAAGGAGCCTTTTATAGGAGGGAGAGGAGGTGAAGGGATTTCGGTTTTGAGAGGGTTAAAGGACGGGAAACGGCCGGGAGATTGATGAGGGTGATTAGGGCGTCCGTTTCCATGCTTTAATCGGGTGTTAAGAGGGAGAAACGGCGGAGTTTCAAGAGCTCTAATTGTCATCCATGGTGGAGGAGAGAGAGAGTTAGGGGAGGAAGAAGGAGAGGTTGAAGAAACATATGACATGTGGGTCCTCATATGTCATAGAGAGAGGGAGTAAGTGAAGGGGTACGGGCCGTCAGATTTGCGACACGTGGCAAGTGAGTGTTTCATGTCTCTTGGATTTTATGAAGGGGTAAGTGATCATGTGTGGCTAGGATTAAAACGTGGAGAGAGAGTGATTCAATCTGAGAGCGACACGTGGCGGGCTTGGAATAAATTGATTTTTATTTTCGGATTAAATTTTCAGAAAATACTAGAAAACTTTACAAACACTTGGAAAAATAGTATTTAATGTCTAAAAATTCCAGAAAAATTATAGAATATTCCTGGAAGCATTTTAGACTTAGGAAAATATTTTTAATTTCAGATTTGCATTTAATAATTTTATAAAATACTTTTTAACTTTGAAAATTGATTTTTAACTCCAGAAAAACACAGAAAATCCAAATAAAAGCCAAATGCTTTTAAATACTTAATTTGAAATAATATTTTTACATAAACTCAAAATATCCTTTTTATTTAATAGTAATTTTTTGTTTTTAGTTAAATTACTTTTTATAAAAGCCTTTTTAAAAGCTAAAAACAGACAAATAAAATCTCCAAAATTTAGGCAACCAAAGAACACTTATTTTTATTTTTAAATTAAATTAATTTTTTTTTCTTACTGAAATTTTGAAATAAACAGCTGGGCTGTTACAAACTACCCCCCTTAAACAGAATCTCGTCCCCGAGATTCGCACGGGCTAGCAAAGAAATAGGTTTGGATCTTACTCTGTGTGGCTTGAGCGGAGATCTGGTTCAGTCGTCTTTTCGCGAAGGTTGTTGGCAGTTGGTGCTTCAGCTTGATGCTTCCAAAGATTAGGAGAGGAGAGACTCAAGGCAAAGGGGGAACAATGGACGTTTTGCGCAACCCAAAACAAAACAACTAGCAAAACCTTTATTAAGCAAATAACAAGCAATAGTTACGGCTGCCGAGAAAAGAGGAAACTGACAGCTCATAACTTCGTCTACTGTCTAGCTTAACAACTTAACCTAAAAGGATAATGGTTGTCTTGGAGTGATCCTTCGCAGCTCTTGACGTACGAAGCATGATCCTTCAAAGCAGTGGCGGAGGCGATGAATCCGGACTGCTGACCATCTATAGTTGTTTTGAGCAAGGGAAGATTTAGAAATGAATTTTTAAGTAATGACATAAAGATAGGGGAGAATTGGAAGACGAGAGCAAGCAAAGATCAAGAGATAAGGGTAGCATAGATTGAGAGGTAAGAATAAGAAAACTTTTGAAATTACTTGTTATTAAAATATATCCTTAAGGTCCAACCATTCTATTCTATCTACGGTCACGTCTTAGAGTCATTATTGCTCTGATACCATCTCTGTCGGGACCCGGAGCAACAACTCCAGAACCCTCTGTGTAAATCGCACTATCCCAGGAAAAGCTAGTGCACACAGGTTGAACAGTGATACATATCACGCATGATAACTAAACTTTATTATAAAGCAAGAGTACGGGCCTTATGGCCAGGTTTACAATAGGGTGGCTTCATGGCCAAACATAAAAGTAAACAGCGGAAGATAAATAAAAGGAGCAGCCCATCCTGCCTTCCCACAAGGCGAATTGACTGTAAGACGTGGCCTATTCGTCGCAATCCTCCACGTAGTCAGCGTCATCACCCTCTGGCAACATTGTTTATAGCAAGGTGAGCACATAAAGTACTCCCAAGGTAAGCACACGAAGTGCTTACACAAGTTACACCAGGGAAATATAACAGAGTGTATGCATGCATAAGGGGTTACAAAAGAAGGCATATTATGGTTTATTTGCATAAACAGTATCATTGGAGTAAATATCAATAATAAGTGCAAAAGCTGAATTTGATACAATAGATAGAAACAAGAATTTAAAATAATATCGTTAGTGCAGGCTCCGACCAAACACTAACCTAACCACGGGCATCCCACCCGGACCATCTTTCCAAAAGATTTCACAAGTTCCACAAACCAGGTTTTAATAAAAACCAAAGTCTAATCCGTGAAAAACCATACTAAGCATGTCCTTGACCGTGGACACGGCTATCCAGGATAGTTTGTTACTCTGCAGAGGTGTACAACTTTACCCACAAGACATGTTCTCTCGTTTTGCCACGCGATTTACACACTGCCTTAGGTGTGCGGCTGAGAGTTCATGACAAGGCTGTTCCAATGTTCCATTGCCAAATTAGTTACGCCGCCACTAAGGTTTCACCACAACATGAATCCACATGTTGGAGCCCCCTCTTGTGCCATGTGAGACTTCCCATGGCCTACGCCACGCTCACATTCAGCCTATAGCGAAAACTAAAATGGAACTTCACAAATTACTTAGCCAGGTCTGTCCCATTCCAGACTTGTGGTAGTACGGTGTGACTTTGTATTAGTAGCTCACAGACCGGTCCTTAATTTGACTTAGGCCTACCCGCATACCCCTTGTGCCTGGCAGTCAACAACGAGTCAACAAACTACGATGCATGCCAGCAAGCACCCACCACCATACCAATGCCCAAGTCTAAGAACAGGTTTTATAATTTGTTTGAAAACATCTCATAATCATTCTTGACTCACCGAAGTCAAGAATACAGTTGAAAACTTTATCATTTTATGTGAAACAAATCTTCCCACCCGAATTATTCTAAGCATGGCTAAGCAATTCCATAAAGTGTTCTAGTTAATACTAATGTACCAACTAGGTTTTCATCTATGGTGACAAGGTAGGTTCGTTCAATATCGAAATTGGCCATACAAAGGAAATTGGGTGTAACTAAAGTTTTAAGCACATTTGAACTAATTTGAATAAAAATACGCATGCATATAAATTTAAAAACAACATAAATAATTTAAATTACTGGGATCAACATGGTCAAAGGTGTAACTTGCCTTGCTCGAAGTCTTGCTGCGATTCGTCGAAGAAATATTCTCCGGATTCGTCGTAATCTACACGCGAAGAACCAAAAGAAAATTCAAACAAAATTCAAATAAAATTCAAAAATTCAAAAAGAGTCTAGATTTGGGTAGTTTATGATTTTAGAAGAATTTAGAAATTTGAACGGGTTAAATCGGAGTTAAAATGAAGAAGTTATGGCTTTCGGAAGATTAACAGGAGGGAAAAAGGAAAAGGCTGGTTTCGGGAATTATTTTTGTACTGAAAAATGCTATTTATGACGTCAGCAATTTCGAATTTTCTGAGCGGGAAAAAGATGTGAATGACCGGTGGGCCCGGTCTACCGTGGACCAAGTCCGTGGACCGCGGGGTTCGCCGACGTGGTACACCGACCACATGGCGCCATGCGGGCGCGAGGTGGCGGCCACGCGGGTGGGACCGGCCGACGTGGAGGCCACGCGGGCGCTTGCACGGGCAGCACGGGGAGGCGCACGGCCGGCAGCCTCGCCGGCGGCCGGCGGCCGGAGGCGGGGCGGCGAGCGGCGGCGGGGTGAGGAGGGGCGGCGGCGCACTCACCGGCGGCGGCGGGGAGGCCCGGGGCGGCCGGCGGCGGCGCAAGGAGGAGGCGGCGGTGGTGAAGCGCGGCCGGCGGCGGGAGGCGTCCGGGCGGCGGGGCACGGTGGCGGGGTGGCGGCCGGGGAGGGGGAGAAAGGTGGCGGCGGGTGGAAGGGCCGAAGGGGTGGAAAGAATGGTGGGAAGGAGCCTTTTATAGGAGGGAGAGGAGGTGAAGGGATTTCGGTTTTGAGAGGGTTAAAGGACGGGAAACGGCCGGGAGATTGATGAGGGTGATTAGGGCGTCCGTTTCCATGCTTTAATCGGGTGTTAAGAGGGAGAAACGGCGGAGTTTCAAGAGCTCTAATTGTCATCCATGGTGGAGGAGAGAGAGAGTTAGGGGAGGAAGAAGGAGAGGTTGAAGAAACATATGACATGTGGGTCCTCATATGTCATAGAGAGAGGGAGTAAGTGAAGGGGTACGGGCCGTCAGATTTGCGACACGTGGCAAGTGAGTGTTTCATGTCTCTTGGATTTTATGAAGGGGTAAGTGATCATGTGTGGCTAGGATTAAAACGTGGAGAGAGAGTGATTCAATCTGAGAGCGACACGTGGCGGGCTTGGAATAAATTGATTTTTATTTTCGGATTAAATTTTCAGAAAATACTAGAAAACTTTACAAACACTTGGAAAAATAGTATTTAATGTCTAAAAATTCCAGAAAAATTATAGAATATTCCTGGAAGCATTTTAGACTTAGGAAAATATTTTTAATTTCAGATTTGCATTTAATAATTTTATAAAATACTTTTTAACTTTGAAAATTGATTTTTAACTCCAGAAAAACACAGAAAATCCAAATAAAAGCCAAATGCTTTTAAATACTTAATTTGAAATAATATTTTTACATAAACTCAAAATATCCTTTTTATTTAATAGTAATTTTTTGTTTTTAGTTAAATTACTTTTTATAAAAGCCTTTTTAAAAGCTAAAAACAGACAAATAAAATCTCCAAAATTTAGGCAACCAAAGAACACTTATTTTTATTTTTAAATTAAATTAATTTTTTTTTCTTACTGAAATTTTGAAATAAACAGCTGGGCTGTTACATGCATGCTTATTGGCTGACATCCTTAGCAATCATAAGTGCTTGTTCGGACAGCAGGAATAGCACTAATTTCCTTTTGCCCTTTCAGCAGCTACTTCTTGATTTCTTGTTGCATTCGGTTTGGCAAGTAGTAAATGTCCTCTCACTGCTTACGGACTGGATTCAAGTACTACAGTAGCTGCCCTCTTTAGTTCTTTATCTTTTCCATTTGGCCAGTGTTTTTAGTCCTTATTTCGGTTGTCTTTCTGAGCAGCAAGTCTAGCCAGTGAAGTTCCTTCGGCAAAGTGTATGTACTTGGCTAGCTTTTCATTCCTTGCGGCCAGGACTAGAAGAACTAGTTGATGCTTTGTTCTCTGGCTTTATCTTTTTTTTGGGTGTGTTTCTTTGCTTCCCTAAGTTATTTCTGGTTTCTGGTTGAGCCCGAGTCTTTTATTTGGGATTTATTTGTGGGTAATTTTTAGCGGGCATTTTGAAGAGAACGACATTCACCCCCCCTCTGTCGCCATTTCGGTCCTACAATTGGTATCAGAGCCGGTTAGCTCTAATCAATAGATCTTAACCGGTCTCAAGAGCCATGGCGACGGACAAGTACTCGACCAAGCCGCCTGTTTTCGATGGCATGGATTACCCCTTCTGGAAGAGCCGAATGGAGACATACATCCAGGCTCAGGGGTATGCCATCTGGCGCAAGGTCAAGGTCCGGTTTGCTGTTCCTGCCGATGAGAACATCAATGTCAATAACATGACTGATGTTGAGGCAAACGCTAAGGCAAGGAACATCATTATCCAGGGCCTGAGTCGTAGCGAGTTTGACCGCATCTCTCATCTTTCGTCCGCCTTCGATATTTGGGAGACCCTCGATGCTTACCATGAGGGCACCACCCAAATAAAGACGGTGCGACAGGACCAGTTCAAGCGTGAGTACAACAAGTTCGAAATGCACACTGGCGAGTCCTTAGATGAGTGCTTTGCGCGATTTCACAAGATCTTGAGCAACCTCCGAGCGGTCGGTCTCACATGCCCCGACTCGGACAACGCTCGTCAGATGCTCGCTGCACTCGATCTTCGTGTTTGGGAGATGAAAGTGACCACCATTAAAGACACGACAGACCTCTCGACCCTGACTCTTGACGCGCTGTACTCGCGCCTCAAGACTCACGAGATTGACGTTGTCTCTCGTCGGTCGAAGTCACAGTCGATGGCCTTGGTCACCGATCCCAGTTCTGCTTCTGGTCTCTCTTCTGATTCTTCTTGCGGTTTTTCCCTCGCTGCTCTCTGTGACATAACTGATGATCAGTTAGAGCAGCTTGCGGATGATCAGCTGGCCCTCCTAGCCCGAAGGTTTTCACATGCCTACAAGGGTAGGAGAGACAGAAAGAGGGGAGGACCCGTGATTTGCTTCGAGTGCGGTGGCCCCAACCACATCCGAGCAAACTGCCCCAAGCTTGGGAAGGGTAAAGGTGACTACGGCGGTTCGGGCAAGAACGACTACACCGACAAGAACCGCAACACGAAGCCTTCAGCACCTGCTCCGGGAAAGAAGAAGTTCCGCAACTTCGGGAAGGCCAAGAAGCTCTTCCACCGCGTCCTCACCGCCTTCGACGACCTCGACCTCAGCGAGGTGGAGGGATGGAGCGACGATGACGGGACGGGTGACCAAGAGCCCAAGGATGGCGGCGACGACTTCTCCGGCATGTGCTTCATGGCCCTCGAGGGCGAACTCAGCGACAGCGAGCTGTACTCCGACTCGGACGAGGTATGCCCCACCTATGACCAACTTAATGAAGCTTTCCTTAAGCTAGGAGGATTTCATGCTAGATCTAGAGCTAGGTGTAGCGAGTTGGAGAAGGAAGTAGATAGACTGTCACGGGAGCTTACTTCACTTACATCTGCTCCCTCTCGTGACGACTGTGATACATGCTGTGCCTTGCTTGATGACATGGAGAAATTAAGGACCTCTCGTGATAGTGTGTCCTCCGAGCTTGATATTGTTAAGGTGGAGAATGTTAGTCTGCTTGCTGAGTTAGAGTTGAGTAGGATGGCTGTTACCCTACTTACTACTGATGAGACTACTTCTCCGACCTCATGTGAGGATAAGGACATTGCTGCTAGAGGACCTTATGCCATGCTCCTTGATCTGCCCGATCCTTGTAAAAATTGCAATAACTTGAAGATGAACTTAAAACGGGCAGATCATAAAATTGCTGAACTCCAAGCTTCTTTACTTGAGCCGATTGATTCATGCTTGAACTGTCCCAAGTTAACTGCTGAACTTGAAGCTGTCTCCAAACAGTTTCAAGAAATGATTGATTATGATAGGAAAATGGCTCAGTATGCTTCTAAGGACCCTGTTAGCTCACCATGTATTAACTGTAACAAACTAAAATCTGATTTGATTACATTGGATGAGAAATGTGTGAAGCTGACTAAGGACCTACTAGAGAAGCAACCTTCTGCTTGTATTGTCTGTGCTGAGAAGGGGGAGAAGCCCCAGGGTAAGGTGGAGATGCCTAGGAACGTGAACCAACTAACTAGCAGTAGGACTGTCCATTCAGAGTCGGCTGTGCGTGCACAAGCCATTCTTCCCTCTGCTGTTGGTTCTTCATCTGCTCCCTTACCTCCTGCTGTTCCCTCTTCCCCCTGCTCTTCTTGCACCTCTCTCTTTCGGGAGTGTCAGTACCTTATGAACACTCTCGAGAGATTTGTAGGTGGCAAGAAGAAGCTTAATCTTATTCTAGACCAGTCCAAGATTTGCAGATTTAATCAGGGTCTAGGATATGACTATTATGAGGATATGAGGAAGCATCCACCTGCTGTGCTCAGACCCATAGCACCAGGTGTGATCGAGACCGAGCCCAGGACCGAGAAAGTCCAATTTAAGTCAGCGGGCTATGTCCAGGGGATTTCTGACAGCAAGGTGATTGCACCTGCTGCTTCGGCCTCTCAGAAGGCGAAGCCTGACCGTGCTACTTCTACCTCTCAGAGGATGAAGTATCACTGCACCTTCTGTCAGAAGGATGGACACACGGTTGATCGATGCTTCAGGCGCGCCAAGATCGCGCGTAGAGATCGTGTTGAGTCTCTTAGGCGTATTCAGGGTCAGCCCCAGATCCTGAGTGCACCTAGGACCAGCACGAGGTCTAGGTTTACTGCTGTTGATGAGTTTGGGCAGCATCGAGGACTTGGTTTTTCTAAGTCTTCTGTTTTTCGTCCTCATGCTGCTCCTGGTCATGACTTCCGCCGTCCTGAGGGTACATCTCGTTTCCCCCGTTGAGACAGTTACCCGCGGCGTGATCAGCATGTTGCCGGTATTCCGACTCTCTCTCCCGTAGCAGTCGGACCCCGCAACAGCTCTAGGTCTGCTCACAGACCTTCTGCTTTGAGTGACAGAGAGCGTAGGGTAGCTAGAGGTCAGTCGTGTGTGGCTACTTCTGCTACTCGACGTGTCGTTCAGTATTGGGTGCCAAAATCACTCTTGATTTACCCCAGTACTGAGACTTTACTCTCTGTTTGACTCAGGTTCGCCGGGCAGGGAAGGGAAAGGTTTGGCTCGTAGACTCCGGGTGTTCACGACACATGACCGGAGATTCCCGTTGGTTTTCTTCCCTTGCCCGCGCTCCAGGTGATGAGACGATCACCTTCGGAGATGCTTCATCTGGGCGCGTCATCGCCAAAGGTACAGTGCGGATTAATGATTCTTTCATTTTGAAAGATGTTGCCTTGGTTAGTAAGCTGCAATACAACTTGCTTTCCGTTTCTCAGCTTACCGATGACGGTTTCGAGGTGAGCTTCAAGAAAAACAATTGTAAAATTCTTGATTCTTCGGGTAGTCTGGTTTGCGGGATTTCTCGTTTTGGGAGGATCTTTCGTGCTGATTTCTCTGAGTCTTCTGGTGATCCTCTCAGGTGTTTAGTTGCTTCTGAGTCCCGCGATCTTTCTTTCTGGCATAGGAGACTTGGTCATATTGGGTTTGACCATTTGACTCGAGTTAGCGGCCACGATCTTATTCGTGGTTTGCCGAAACTCAAGATGGTCAAAGATCTAGTTTGTGCTCCATGCCGGCACGGCAAGATGGTTGCCGCTTCTCACCCTCTGGTCACAGTTACTATGACCGATGCACCGGGACAGCTGCTCCACATGGATACAGTGGGACCAGCTCGAGTGCAGTCAGCAGGAGGGAAGTGGTATGTTCTTGTCGTGGTCGATGACTTCTCGAGGTATTCTTGGGTGTTTTTCTTAGCCTCGAAGGATGAGACATTTTCACATTTCCGAGGTCTTTTCGGTAGGCTTTCTGTTGAGCTCCCGGGTGCCTTACGAGCGATCCGCAGTGACAATGGCACGGAGTTCAAGAATTCCTACTTCGAGAGTTTCTGTGGTGAGACAGGTGTAGAGCACCAGTTCTCTTCTCCATACGTCCCTCAGCAGAATGGTGTTGTGGAGAGGAAGAACCGTACCTTGGTCGAGATGGCCAGGACAATGCTTGATGAGTACTCTACACCGCGGAAGTTTTGGGCTGAGGCTATTGCGACCGCATGCCATGTTTCGAATCGAGTTTTTCTTCGGGCACACTTGCACCGCACTTCTTATGAGTTGAGATACGGGCGAAAGCCCAGCGTCTCTCATTTTCGTGTTTTTGGTTGCAAGTGCTTTATTCTGAAGTCCGGGAACCTAGACATGTTCGAGTCACGTTCTTGTGATGGTATCTTTCTAGGTTACTCGCCTTCTTCGCGGGCTTATAGGGTTTGGAACTGCGAATCTAGTAAAATGGTAGAGACCTGTGAGGTGACCTTCGACGAGGCCAGTCCGGGGACTAGGCCCGATATCTCAGGTTCTTTAGAGCAGTCCGAGACCATCTTTGTGGATGATGAGGACGATGGAGACGATGATTGTTTACCTGATCCAGCTCCTCATCCTCCCCTTGAGATGCCTTCCTCCACGGCACCTCGAGGTGATCAGCCTTTGCCTACTGCTTCCTCTGGAGCTAGTGGCTCTGTTCCTACCTCATCAGCTCACGAGGTAGAGGCCACTTCTTCATCTCATCCTGGACCTCCCCGACATATCCAGAAAAAGCATCCTTCAGAGCAGATGATTGGAGGCCTCTTCGAGCGTGTTACCCGCTCAAAATCTGGCTTATCTCAATTCTGTCTCCATTCTGCTTTCATTGCCTCCTTTGAGCCCAAAGATGTTTCTCATGCTCTTTCCGATGAGTCTTGGGTCAATGCCATGCATGAGGAGTTAGAAAATTTCGAGAGGAACAAGGTCTGGTCACTTGTCGAGCCCCCGCGAGGTCACAATATTATTGGGACTAAGTGGGTGTTCAAGAACAAGCAGAGCGAGGATGGAGTGGTTATTCGAAACGAGGCTAGACTGGTAGCTCAGGGGTTTTCCCAGGTTGAGGGTCTAGACTTCGAGGAGACCTTTGCCCCTGTAGCTCGACTTGAGGCCATTAGAATCCTGCTTGCCTTTGCAGCTTCTAAGGGTTTCAAGCTCTACCAGATGGACGTCAAGAGTGCCTTCCTTAATGGAGTCATTGAGGAAGAAGTTTACGTCAGACAGCCTCCAGGTTTCGAGAACCCCAAATACCCACACCATGTCTTCAAGCTTTCCAAAGCGTTGTATGGACTTAAGCAGGCCCCCAGAGCTTGGTATGAGAGGCTTAAGTCCTACTTGTTGAGTCATGGGTTTGACATGGGTAAAGTAGACAAGACCTTGTTCATCCGGCGTCATGGCAATGACCTTCTGCTCGTCCAGATCTATGTCGATGACATCATCTTTGGCGGCTCTTCCCATACTCTGGTTTCACAGTTCTCGGATGTCATGAGCACCGAGTTTGAGATGAGTATGATGGGCGAGTTGACCTTCTTCCTTGGCTTCCAAATCAAGCAGACTCGGGAGGGTACATTTCTTCATCAGGGAAAGTACACTCGTGACCTTCTGAGACGCTTCGACATGAGTGATGGTAAGCCAGTGTCAACTCCCATGGCTTCTACAGCCTATCTTGATCCAGATGAGGACGGCGAGCTAGTTGATCAGAAAGAGTTCAGAAGTATGATCGGCTCCCTTCTTTACCTCACGGCCTCGAGACCAGACATACACTTCTCTGTGTGTCTGTGTGCTCGTTTTCAGGCTTCTCCTCGCGTATCTCACCGCCAGGCGGTGAAGCGCATCTTTCGGTACCTTCGAGCTACCATTGACTATGGTATCTGGTACTCTTCCTCTTCCTGTCTTTCCTTGAGAGCCTTTTCGGATGCAGACTTTGCTGGCTGTAGGATAGATAGAAAGAGCACTTCTGGCACTTGCCAATTCATTGGCACTTCTCTCATTTCTTGGTCTTCGAGGAAGCAGTCCGGTGTTGCACAGTCCACTGCAGAGGCCGAGTACGTTGCTGCTGCCAGTTGTTGCAGCCAGGCGCTTTGGATGGTCTCGACCCTGCGGGACTTTGGGTTAGCGATAGACAGTGTTCCACTCTTTTGTGATAACACTTCTGCGATTAACATTGCTAAGAACCCAGTGCAACACTCTCGGACCAAGCATATTGATATTCGCTTTCACTTTCTTAGAGACCGTGTAGAGAAGGGTGACATAGTGCTCCAGTTTGTGGAGAGTGACCACCAGTTGGCTGACATATTCACCAAGCCTTTGGACAGTTCGAGGTTTTCAGCTCTGCGGGGAGAGCTTGGGGTGGTTTGTCCTTATGGACTGTAGTGAGGGGGAGCTTGGGCTTTACTGCTTTATTATATTAATTATGCTTCTGTCTCATTTCTGTTGCATTGCATTTGCGGGTGAATTGGGTTAAGTCCTTCTAGCATAGGTTAGAGTGTTTCTTGTGTTGAGTTGCTTAGACTTCTTACTCTTATCTTGTGCTTCCAGGATTAGCTATTTCTTATCTCACTAGGTTGAGCTCACTCACTTCTTGTAGGTTCTAGCGAGGGTTGGGCCACCCTCGGGTAGACAGGGTACGTGTTTGCTCTCTAGTGTGTGTTTTACGGTCAAGCTAATAGTCCTGGAGTCACATGGGGTAGATGAGAGTCAGTCTGAGCCATAGTATCTTCTATATCTTATCTATGCTTTAAGGACTACCCGTTTGGATTTTCTTTGCCAGCTTCTCGAATTTAATGCTTTGGTTCAGGGGGAGTTCATTTGGGAGCTTCTGGAGCTTAATATTGACTTAACTCAACTTGAACTAAAAGTTGCATCTAATGTTGAGGGGGAACTGGTCTTTCGTGCATTTTCAGCATTCTAGTATTATAATCAATCTGCATTGAGCCTTGATTATTATCCTGCTATGACATGTTTACAATGCTTTACATCTTGCCATGACTTGTGCTTAGCTTGCTAGATTTATCATGACTTCATATGTGTAGACTAGCTTTCTGCCATGATAAGTTAATTAAAATTGCTCAACTTAAATTAAAACTTGTCATGCTAGCATTTGAGTTTAGTCTATCTTTAGCTATCCTTGTATGATTCATGCCATGTCAAATAGGCTGAGTAGAGCGTTGAATCTATATTGAGCCTTAGTTTGAGCTGTTTTAGTCTCCTGATGATACATGAGTTAGTACAATGTGTTAAAAAGCAAAAAGATCTCTTTTGTGCGAAAAAAACTGATCTCACCAATTCTTTCCTATGAGACGGCTTGCCATTGCACTTGGCATGAACTTAGGGGGAGTTTTGGATGACCTAGACTATCTTCTTAAGCTTCTTGCTTGGAGTAGTCGCATAAGGCTTGAGATCTAGCACATGATAAAACAAAATGTTGGTTGACAACCACCATATTTGTGCGAAAAAACTGATTTCACCAATTCTTTCTCATGAGACAGCTTGCCATTGCACTAGGCATGAACTCAGGGGGAGTTTTGGATGACCTAGACTATCTTCTTAAGCTTATTGCTTGGAGTAGTCGCATAAGGCTTGAGATCTAGCACATAAACAAAAAATTGGGTTGAAAACAACCATATGCTTTCAAAAGACAATGTTTAATGTGCTCAATTTGCTTAATCTACAATCAGAACCAAGTACTTTAACCAAAGTTTCAATCTTGAGCTTATAGCACTCTATTTGGACTCAATGTTAGCTTCTTTGTTCCGCTTAGCTTATTGACATGGCCTGCATCATCCTTGGATGTCTCTAGCTAGACTTTACTCATTGATGACGTGACTTGCTCACAAAATGCATTACATTTCAGATTGTCATCTATGTGCTCTAGCTGGCTTATATATATGTTGTCATGATCTAGATAGCGTTTTATTGAGTTATGGCTTGGTGTATTACATTATGGTCATTATGGATAATTCTCATGGCTCTAAATGCTTAAATAAACAAACTTCAGCCATATTCATCCATTGACATGTCATATTCTCTCTATTGCATCTTGATGTGTTTATTGCCAAAAGGGGGAGAATAGAAAAGAAAAAGTCTGTTGGGATCATTTTAGAGCTTTGGAGATCAATTTGCTCTTTCAGTTGTTGCTCTAGTGGTTCCTTCTGTCGACATGGTCATAAGCTTCATTCCCTTCTTTGGACCATGTTGGATTCTTCAAACTCAAACTCAACTTTGCGCTTTTTCGGGGTTTGTCAATATACTCATCAAGGGGGAGATTGAGAGACCATGTGGTATAAATCCCAAGTTGGTGATAAGTAATTGACACGTGATTTGGTTAGAGTGAGTTTGGTTTGAGTGATTCGTGCCATTTTGGCATTTTGCGAGGTCGGGTTATGATTAGACAGATTTGACGCGTGGTCGTCGTCCCGGTTGGCCATTTGGGCCATTTCTCGCTTGAGTAGAATTTGTAGGTACTAATCATGTTTATATGCTTTGTGCCGTGCTATGCGATGTGGTTTTTGTCTGTGATGGCTGCAGGACGTCGAGTGGAGTCGTGGCGAGACACGGAGGACTGGACTAGGCGCAGGTGGCGCTGAGGTCAGAACAGTCGGGATGTGTTGAAGACGACATGGACTCGAGGTGGTTGCGAGGCATGCGAGACAAGGAACGCGGAAGCTTCCCGGAAGGTGCAGCAGGGGCGTTTCGGTAAAAGCGCGAGGCTGCAAAAGGAAGCGGGTTAGCGGGCAAAGCATGGAGGGGTAAAATGGGCAAAGCAAAGTGTAAACCCATCAAGGAATGCTATAAATAGGAGTGTATTTCCTGGTTGTTGGCGAGACTTGGAGAGGGGTTTTAGGGCTTTTGCTTTGTGCTTTAGTGGTTGAGAGAATGGGTGTATGAGATAGGGTTGTGTTCCTCCCAAGAACCATGTAGTTCTTGGTGTTCTTGAGGATTGAGAGAGAGATGAGCTGAACAACTATGTAATCATTCCTCTATATTAATCATGTATGTCTCTGTATCGTGTTTATGAAATCTTGTGTTTGAGCTCTTTGTTCTCTCTTGCATTGTTTTTAGATTTTCCTTGAGTCCGAGCTATTGTGATTTTCTTTAGGTTTTCTTGGTCCTAGATTGTTCCCTGTTTGTGATCCAAAAGCTCCTATTAATTTGAGCTGAGTTTTTCAAGCTGTGACCTTTTGGTCTTTCTCCTGTTTTTTGTGCTGATCGGATGGCACAAGAAGTGAAGCTTCTGTGCTAGTCTTTCTCAAAAAGAAGAACTCTACCGAGAGACTCAAAAGGAGATATTCCAAGCAAAGTTTCCTTCCGTGAGAGCATTTGCATTCAATAGTGCATTTCTTGTACTATATGCTTTTTGGTCAATCTTTAAAGAGCATTTCTGTGATCCTGTATCACTTCGGGCCGCATGCATGCATGCAGATTTTTCTGGTGATCGGACAGACCAAGCTCTCAGTGCATTTCATTTGGTTGCTTACTTATTCTTGCTTCATTAATGAATTCTAGTTGCTGCATGCTTATTGGCTGACATCCTTAGCAATCATAAGTGCTTGTTCGGACAGCAGGAATAGCACTAATTTCCTTTTGCCCTTTCAGCAGCTACTTCTTGATTTCTTGTTGCATTCGGTTTGGCAAGTAGTAAATGTCCTCTCACTGCTTACGGACCGGATTCAAGTACTACAGTAGCTGCCCTCTTTAGTTCTTTATCTTTTCCATTTGGCCAGTGTTTTTAGTCCTTATTTCGGTTGTCTTTCTGAGCAGCAAGTCTAGCCAGTGAAGTTCCTTCGGCAAAGTGTATGTACTTGGCTAGCTTTTCATTCCTTGCGGCCAGGACTAGAAGAACTAGTTGATGCTTTGTTCTCTGGCTTTATCTTTTTTTTGGGTGTGTTTCTTTGCTTCCCTAAGTTATTTCTGGTTTCTGGTTGAGCCCGAGTCTTTTATTTGGGATTTATTTGTGGGTAATTTTTAGCGGGCATTTTGAAGAGAACGACATTCACCCCCCCTCTGTCGCCATTTCGGTCCTACAAAATGCTTGCACTCCAGCGAGATTACTTGGCACCTGCAATACTCCTGACCTTGGCACCTGCAAGATTAGCGGCTGATTAGTGATTAGCGGTCCGAACATTCATGATTAGTGATTACTTGCAACCAAGAAGCCTGTGAGGCAATGCTGGACTTCTGAAATCTGAACGCAATATGTCAGTGCTTCTTTTCAGGATCTTGTCATCTTGATGTGCGCAAACTTCTCTGCGGTTTCTATTGACTATTGAGGACAGGTTGTTAAGATTAGTCTTAACTCTTTCGGTTTCAACTGCAACCACCGAGAGATGTTTTTCAGCTATGAAACTTGTGAAGACGCGACTTCGAAGTACAATGGGAGATGGATTTCCACGAGATTGTTTGGTAATTTATATTGAAAAGGAATTGGCCGCAAAGATTAGTAATGATGATATTATTAAGGCCTATGATCTTGCTGGTAGTTGTAGAGCTAAATTTAAGTTAATAGAGATGTAATTTTCTTTGCATTGTAATTTGTGAAACATATTACTCTGATATGTGACTATTGGATCGGTAAATCCGGCATGGTTTATTGGTTCTAATCTACTTGTTGTCCATGTTGCCCCCCTATATCCAATTTCTGGCTCCGCCCCTGCAACTATCTTCTCCGTTGTAAAGTAAGCCACCATGATAGACACCAAGGGACCAGTCGAATATGGGTCACCAAGGGGGACCTTTCGCTCGAATGGAAGGAGGATCTCGGCGTTACCTACCGCTTGTTGCCAAACAGGCGTGCTCAACCAGTGTAGTCGAAATGCAGACACATGTAGGAGCGGTGGTGTAGGTGGCAAAAGGCCATTCGGATGGTGGGTAACGTTTGTTCTGATGCCCATACTCCAGGGTACAAGTAGACAATCATCTCTTTTGTAGTACTGCTAATAGAGTTTCAATATTAATGTTCCTTTTGTAGCAAATGCATAAATGCGACTTCGTGCGATGGATTGATCCTCCCCATGAACGGTACGTTGCGAGGTACGTGGATACGTTGTAGGAGCGAATCGCTGACTTGGAGGCACAGATTGAAAGTCTCGAAGAGCATAACGATGACCTCCGACAGCAGATAGAATGCAAGAGGAGCAACGAGGAGGTCATCAACATAGGAAGTTTGTATGACCCAACATGTTGCTGCGTGGACCTTAGTTGTATATGTACTTACCACTACAACGACGGTCAATCACATCCGAGACAGCCCCCACAGCAACATTCTATGTGGGTACCACAAGGCTCCTTCCACCTATAGGCAACAATATGTATGGTTGTACCATAGTACTCTCGGCTGTTGTTCAAAATATTTTTCAATGTTGTTAAGAATGTAATCGAATGGTTCGTACGTCAATGTGGTTGCCATTAATTCAGTTCACTATTTGAGTGGTGCGATCGTCAGTACAATTGCTATCAATTCAGTGGTACGGGTGTCGACAAGGTAAAGATAAGTACAACTAAGCTCGTCACAGTATTGTAAACATCACTAAGTAAATAAGAAACGTAAGCAGTACATGAACAACAATTGTACATGCATCACTAACCACTCCCAATAGCATCCCCATCCCCCTCCGCCACCCTGGCCCCCTCTATCTCCACGCCCACGTCCTCCCATATGGCCCTGCTTGGCCGTCTTCCTCAGCGCCGGGTGATGGCGACCCGACAAGGTAAAATGATCAGGAAACCATCGCACACGTCCTTGAGCCGGTGGAGTGGACTGCATCGCCACCTGTGTGGCCACTAGTGAGGACACTCCCAAAGAGAACCTCCGGGGGTGTGGCCCAAGGTGTGGAGCCCATCGCCTGGCTAGGCCAGTCTGAAAAGTACTGGTCCGTGTCGTCCTGGCATGGGGAGACCCCAATCCCTGATCGGGGGAAGACAAGACCTGCAATGTAAATATCGTTAGTTCGTCAGATAAAGCGATGGGATAAAACTAACAAGAGGTGAAGCATACCCTTAGCTAGCGCCATGGCATCGGGAGGGACGTACGGCATAGAGTACGCCCCCTGCGTGGGGAAGCCGGAGATGTACGGATGATGGGCAATCTGTTGCCCTGGTGGTGTAGGAGCCTATGCCCAGGCTGACCCCTGACCTCGTTAGGCTGTGGTGGTGTAGGATGTGCCCAAGCAGAGCCCCTCACGTGGTGCCATGCTGGTCGGGGCGGCCTCGGTGGATGCACCATATGTGCACCAGGCGTAGGTGTGCGGACCTCCGGTAACCTCGTGCAAGACAACAGGGTGACTACACGCACACCCAAGGCCTCTACACGATGCCAAGCGTGCACCGCCTCCTCCTATGTCACCTCCGCACCACTAGCGATCCTATCCGCCATGGTGCGAGACTCCCTCCAAATTGCAGCACCGATGTCAGCTTGTAGAAAAAACACAAAATGGCTAATCATCTCAGTGACATTGCCACAGGAGAATATTTACAAATTTGATGTAGCGTACCGCGACGTGAGCGTCCCGCGTGAGGTGCGTGGGGTAGGTGTCCGTCGGTGCGGTGACATGTGCTATGGGCTGGTCAACGACATGTACGAGCCTGGAACATGTCCGAGGATGTTACTAGCGCAGGTACTCCATGTACGCGCTGTTGTCATAGGGGGTGGCCTCCTCCACGCAGTCGTCAAGCACACTCTCCCACTGTGTTGTCCACTTATCCATCTTCGCCATCCAGTACGTGTCGTGTTTTACGCCCTTCCTAGAGTACTTGCTTATAGGACTATTTCGTTAGTAGTCATCAAATGAATAGGTAGTACAAGGATATTCCTGAGAGGTGGTCACACACATGTGGACGCTCTTCAGCACTGGCCGTTCAACTGGTACTGGAACGACCTGACGTAGGCCAAAATGGCACATCACACGATGCGCCGTGTAGTCCTCAACGAAGACATCATACACGAGCTTCCAACGCATCAGCCAGAAAGCCCAGTCGCACCAGCAGAGCAAGGACAGACCGTCAGGAGCGTGGCTCTGCAGTGCCGTAGGTGAGTATGATTTCCAGCACACATCGCCAGCTGTCAAACAGTTGAACTGCTCCACAAAGGGCAGATATGCTCGTGTAACCTGGATGTGCGCGAACTGTACCTACAAGGAACAACATCTGTTACGTACGACCATCATTAATAGGAAGGAAATAATGGATTGTCATAATACTTACCCGTCGACGACACCAGAGAGAACCCATCGTAGGCCGGTCGACATCGCCCCTAGGGTACATCTCTGCCCCGTATGGAATCATGTCCTCGAGCATGGGCCGTTTGAGGCTAAAGCACTCGAATGACCACAGCTACAGTAATAGCAAACACCCCACAAGGACATAGTTTGCTTGGTCCTAGTGCATGCGTTGCATAAGCCACGATAGGTCACGCCAAGTGCGGCCGAACCCCAATTGATCTGGGGAGCATCGCCATTGGCGATGGCCCTAGCGTTAGCGATGAGGCGCACGTTAATGATGTTTCCATGGCTAGTGGTAAAGAGCACCCAACTAAATAGCCACAGCAGGTACGCCTCCAAGTGTCGCGAGACCTATTGCTCGTTTGCCTCCAGATCCATCTGCTCCACCTGAATACAACCCAAGCAGTTATTAGTACAAAATAGTAGAAATGAGAGCATACAAAATTGAACATAAAGGGCACCAGGCACGTAACCTGAACTATGAGAGCCACCTCAACGACGGCTCGTGTGTCTGAGCCGATAGGAAGATATAGTACTCCTCCGCGGCACCAGGCAGAAGGACCCCCTCAGATCTGGCGAGTAGGACCATGCGCCACCCGGCCGAGGCCTCTGGTAGGAAGGCAGCAGCTCCCATAATGGGAAGGCCGAGCAGCAGGTACACACCCTATAGAGTAGGCGCCATCTCTCTGAATGGGAGGTGGAAAGTGTGCGTCTCTAGCCGCTAGCGGTCTACCAAAGCTGTCAGCAGAGAGCGGTCAAACGGGAAGCATCACGATCACTCCGCACTGTCATCCCCACCCGTGGGCAAGGCCAGTCCATCCTCGTCGGTGACCTGCACCATCCGGGCGAGAGGGAGAAACCTGGCATCCCGCAGCCTACGAAGCAAGTAAAGGTCAGCACACAACCTACTTATGGCAATAGTACAATGCTAGTGGAGTGCACATCTGGTTGTCCAGTGGGGGTCTAGTGTCAAGGCAACTCGAGGTGTGCGTGTCTAGACCACTCCCAAGTCAGCTGGCTCCTCTGTGCTCCCTAGAGGCGGGACACGACGGGAAGCGCGATGCAGCCGATCGATATGCTCGTCCAACAGGCCGTAAGGCCAGTCTGATCCACGAAGATCATGAGCCATATCTGCAAAATGAATTCAAGTTAGTATTTATATGAAACAAAAAAACTGCATGTAAAGCAGCAGTAAATAGAACTTGTAAGTAAACAAAGGAAGCAATGCTAGGCTACCAACATAATACCAACTACATTATTGAAAAGGGGAAAGTAATATAGCAATTGTACAAACGGCACATGCAATATACGATACATTTGGTATGACAGTACGCATGTTAAAAGTGCCAACAAACAAAGTACAATTTACAATGGACATTTATTTGTAGTCTCCAACAACTAGTTGTAGAAACAATGACGCTCTGCCTACTGACCAGCACATGCCTTACATCGTCTAGCTATGTGCCCCTCCTGACCGCATCACCCGTAGTATGCGCTAGGTGCTCCAGCTTGCGCTTCGTCCATATCATTTTTAATACGTCGACTCTGTCGCCAACCCTTCCTACCCTTTAGCATGTCAACATTCGAAATTCAGGTCCTCTCTGCAATATCCAAGGTGGCAAAGTTCCCCACAACCCTAAACCCCCTGAACTCGCCACACCACGCATGCATCACCCTCTTCTTGAAGAAGTACTCTGACATGAAGTTCGAAGGATCAATGCCCATGATCCCGCGTGCAGTGAGGACATGAGAGCATGACTTGTGTAACAGCTTCAGCTTGTTACATGAGTAGCTAGGTTTATTTACATGATCTCCAAGGCATGCCTCATAAGTAACAAGGGCACGAGCCATCCTAAATCCGGCTCTATCCTGGAGTACCATGTCGAAACGATGCTCCCTGTTGCCCATAACATACACCGTGTGCACTTGGCCCTTCTATGCCTTCATCTCCCTGTATATCATAATTTTCAACGAGTACAATGTTCATGGGTAGGCCGTATGAAGTACGGCATTCATATGCCTCTCCCTGAAATAACCAATTGTGTTGTGCAGAACACATTCCACGATGGCGATAAGGGGCTGAGAACGAAGGCCCCGGAGAACCCAATTATACACCTCTGCATGGTTAGTCATCATTATGTCGTACGTTGCGCTGTCAGTGTCGTGCAGTAGCCCACTTCTCCGATTGTTCTCCCTCGATCCACTGCAAGAAACACTTGATGTTCCGTGAGCTTCTCCTCCTCGAACCAGCTACATTAGGCTCATCGAGTGCTATCAAGCATTCCGGTTGTGTCACTCCAGGCACGACCGGCCCCTTGTTCCTCTTGTTGACGTGCTTCCTACTGTGCTCATCCAACAACGCCCACAAAGCATCAATTTTTCTCTACTGGTTCTGCATAGATAGCCTCTTTAATAGTTTCATCAATGGTTGTTTCGGGAACTGCTTAAAGAAGTTCACCCTTAGGTGATGAATGCACCATCTGTTCCTCATATCCAGCCAAGGGAAGGGCTCCTCGGAGTCTTTCTGAAGTTTTCTTATGGCCTTCACAATCCCGGCATGGTGATCACGGATTACACACACACACCAGGACAAGCGCCGACAACTCCAACCCTCACATGTCTAAGGAACCACAACCAGCTTTTGTAATTCTCACTTTCCATGAATACGATGGCCAGCGGTAATATGTGATTGTTGCCATCAATGCCTATGGTCGTCAGGATCTGGCCCTTGTATTTGCCAGTCAAAAAGGTCACGTTAACTAAGATCACAGGTAGCATGTGCCTGAATGTCTCGATGCATGCACCAAATGCTAAGAAGACCCTCTGCAACACCGCATAACCTAGTGGGCTTGCAGAAGGCTTGTCCTTCACAGCGATATACATGCCTAGGTTCCTATCCTACAACACCTGAAGCATACGAGGAAGATTGTCGTACACTGCCTCGAAAGACTTGAACCATTTTTCTAACGTCTTTTGCACATATATATATATATATATATATATATATATATATATATATATATATATATATATATATATATATATTCACATGGGAAATGTTTTACAATTGTGCCCTTACACTAAAGTATCCCTCTTAGGGGCATTTATGTCACTATACATGTCCCATTTTGGGCCTTACAACCTTCTAACAGGCTGGCTGGGATTAAGTGGGGGCCACCCCTACAACAGGAGCCTCTCATGGTGAAGGGCTTCACGGGCCGAAGCCATGTTGCTGAGCCATTTGGCCCCCTCTGTCCCTGCAGCCTGTGACCTTCAATGATCTTGGACAGAACCGTTTGATTGCCGGTGTAGCCTAGCTCCGTACCGAGGATATGGAATCGGACTAGTTACCGAAGCTGTCTTCGACCTTGGAGTTCTTTAGCCGTGGAGTCGAAGATACTGACAAAGCCACTGATCTTTTAAAATAAAATAAAAATGTGAAAGTTGGTTTAGATTAGGGTGGATGGCTGTTTGGGTTGGTGCAGTAAGCACGAGAACTTGTTAAGTGTATGTTCCACCCTAGTCAATTAAGGACCGACGCTTGTGTTTGTCCAAACTGAGCATTAACCGTACAGCCACAAGTCTATATGGGTACGACCTAGCTGACTAACTTATGATAGTCTAGTTTAGGTGCCACCAGTGGAAAGTGGGTGCCAGGGATGGACTGGTTATTCACAATGAGGGACAGGGATTTACTATACTCATATGGCGCAAGAGGGGGCTTCAGATTGGGCGGATTTAACCCTTCTGCGGTGAAACCTCAGCGGGTGGTGTCTGGCTAGACTAGAGTGAGGTAAAGGCTTTGTGATATTTTATCTGGGTCTCATGCCAAAGGAAGCGTGTTGACTTTTAGGATAATTTATCTCTTGTGGATAAAGTTGTACAACCTCTGCAGAGTGTAAAACTATTCGAATAGCCGTGCCCACGGTCAAGGGCGGGCAAGGAATGCATTCACATGGTAGATCTCTGGTTTTGATTTTAAAATGAAAATTTTGTATTCCGAGAGTGGAGGGAACTCTCGGAAGGGAATCCTGGCGGATGGAGCCAGAGAGGGTGGATGGAACCCGCAGTTTAAAACTTGACCAATGATAATTGGTTAGCTAGTGTTGGTAGTTGGAACCTTCACTAGAAAGTTAATTCTGTTAAAACATTTACTTCATTAAATTGATGCCTTCGAAAATAATTAGTAGTAATTGAGATTTCAAATATTGCTTTGTGCAAAAGAACCATATGGCCTTCCTGTGTTAAGCCTTGCATCTATTCATTTTTCCCAAGACTTGCGGAGTACTTTATGTACTCACATGCTACACTTAAAAAATAAATCTCAGAGGAAGTTGAAGCTCAAGAAGGTGCCTACGACTACTGCTTCGCTTGTGGCTGCGATGGATTCTTCCCGGAGGACTAGGTCGCGCTTCCCCAGTCAATTGCCTGTGGCGAATTGATGGGTCGTCCTCGAGTTTTATTTGCTTCCGCTTTATTTCTTGTGTGCGAGGTCTTAAACCTCCATTGTAATAATGTGACCCTGTGGTCAGTACTCTTATTTATTGTAATAAATCGTTGATGGTGATGTTTTCCATTCTGTTTGACTGTGTGCACTAGATTTGATCTGGGACTAGTGCTGTAATACACAGAGGGTCCGAGTTTGGTAATCCGGGGGCCCGACAGAGATGGTATCAGAGCCAATTTGACTGTAGGACGTGACCTAGATTAGGAATGGCAAACCATAAGGACTTATATTTATAAAAAGAGTATATTAAAAATTTATAAGCTTCTTTGCTTCTACTCTCTTCCTACTTAGAATCTCGTTCTTGTCTCCAACTCCATTTGTTAAAAACTTTTACTAATCTTTTCTTTCACTCAACTTTGTAGATGGCTGGTTCATCCTCCGCTGCCCCGTGGGACTACTACTCACATGGAGAGGATGCTGGAGCATTCGCTAGCCTTCTCCGGCAGCTGATGCAGTGTTTGGAGTACCGTCAGCCGCCCATTTTCAGGGGTCGGAAGACGCGGATCCTGGATCGAGACTCTTGGACGATGGAGGTATTCCTGTATGCACGGGAAGAGAAATTCAACTCCCACACATACCCCATCAAGCACCCTCGGTCCCGCTGCTTCGACGCTGTCCAGGACGCAGCACGCCTCACCATTGACGAGTTGTGCCACCTGCACAAGGATGCTGTACATCAGTCCCCTTTTTGCTTCTTCATCAACCCCAGGGTAGGACAGAGGTATCCAGATCCCTTCGATATTCCAGCTGACGATCCTCGACTGTCACATCAGGTGCAGCTCACCCAGGCGATGGCAGTCACTTATGCTAGAGCTCAGGAGGAGATTGGACAACTCCGGATGCTTCTCACTTCCAGCTATCAGCACTCTGACACGCTTCGCGCACAGCTTCTCCGGAGCCAGGCAGCTGAGTTTGAGCTGGGACGTCTCAGGGCCGCAGCCGACTACACGCCGTCTTCACCCGTAGTTGATTACACGCCGTCTTCTCCAGTACCAGCTATCATCCCCAACAACCCGGCACCAGCTCGACTTTCAGGACTCCACATCAGACTTACAGCACGCAAGAAGGTGCGACGCCCCAGTCCGCCGCCGGTCATTACCCTCAAGAAGCGCAAGCCTTCTCGTTCTCGTTCTCGGTCGACTGCCTCCAGTCGTAACCGTGCCTCGGCCGAGTGTGACTGTTCACGACACCACGTGAGAGAGCGTCAGGAAGACCCGGAGGAGGATCCAGAAGAGGACCCGGAAGAGGACCCTGAGGAGCGCGTCTTTGGAGAGGATTAGTAGTCTTTTGAGTCCGTAGTACCCAAATAAAATGTCTGCGTCCTTAGAACGCTTATTGTTATGTTTTGGTGTGCTAGATGGACTGTACCAGGCCTATGTGCACTTGTGGTACAGCCATCCTTGGAGTTATCTTGATTTTAATAAAAGTTTTCCCCTAAGTGGTTGCTAGTTCTTTCTTGTGTGTTGGCTTGGGATGTGATTTAGTTCCCCTAATCTCTTACCTTTGCTATTTCCCTCTTACCTTCTGCTAACCTAAACCGCTTCAGATGGTGAACACGAGGAGCAACCCTGGCAACAGCCGTGACGCCAACAATCAGCCAGAGGACAACATTCCACCACCTCCTGCTCAGGCCCCCAACATGGAACAGATGATGGCCATGCAACTTCAGCTTCTTCAAGCTTTAGCACAAAACCAAGTGCAGCCAGCCCAGCAGGCACCCAACCAGGCACCCCAGTCTAAGTTGGGAGAATTCATGAGGACAAGGCCTCCCACTTTTGCTGGATCAGTGGATCCCCTGGAGGCAGATGATTGGATCAAGGATGTGGAAAGGAAATTGGTCCTAGCTCAGTGCAACGATAATGAGAAGGTGCTGTATGCTGCTCACCAGCTCAAGGGAATCGCTGCTAACTGGTGGGATAACTACCGCGCCGCCCATCAAAATGCACAAGCCATCACTTGGGATGAGTTTGTTGAAGCTTTCCGCACTGCCCATATCCCTACTGGGATAATGGAAATGAAGAAAAGAGAATTCTACCAACTGCAGCAGGGAAACCTCAGTGTTTCCGAATACCTGAACAAGTTCACCCAACTGTCCAGGTATGCATCTGAAGAGGTCACATCAGAGGCGACCAAGATTTGGAGGTTCACGCAGGGACTTGACCCCAACCTCAAGGTGCAGCTGGTGTCCAATGATTTCCCAACCTTCCAGCACCTAGTGAACAAGGCCTTTGTCCAAGAAGATGCTAAGCGTCAGCTATACGAAACTCGGAAGAGGAAGTTTCAAGCCCAGCAAGGAGCAAGCAGCTCTCAATTCCGCCCCAACGCGCCTCACTTTCACAAACCTTCAGAGTCAAGCATACCAAGGACTCCCTTCTCAGGACCTCGCCCAAATCCACAAACTCCCCGGGCAAGCAACGGTGGCCAACCCCAGCAGAACAAGACTTCAGCAGCAAGAGTGCAGTGTTTTAACTGCAAGAACATGGGGCACTATGCCAACAACTGTCCCCAGAAACGCCCAGCAATGACCCCAGTTCGTTTCAATCTAGGGACTACACCAGCACGAGCTCCAAATGCAGGACAAGGCCGTGGGACACCGCAGACCCCAAGGGCTCCACAAGTGGTGAGCAGAGGGCATCTCAACCATGTGACCGTGGAAGCAGCCCAGGATGCACCCGACGTAGTTCTGGGTAAGTTTCTTGTCAACTCAGTATTTGCATCAGCATTATTTGATTCTGGAGCTTCGCATTCTTTTGTGTCAAAAGATGTGGTTGAAAGGTATAACTGGGATGTGAGTAAACTACAGAACCCCATGCTAGTCCAGTCCCCTGGAAAGGAAATGAGGACTAACACAGTTTGCCCTGACGCAACTGTGGATATAAATGGAATTAAGTTCTTAGCGAATCTTATTATAATAGACTCCAAGGGTTTAGATGTAATACTTGGTATGGATTGGTTAACCAAGTATAAAGGGCAGATAAATTGTGCCGACCGAGCTGTTACTCTTACCAATTCTGAAGGAATTCGAGTAAGGTTCCAGTCCAATGCACCTTCCCAGAAGAAGAGTAAGTTAACCAGTTTGAAGGTAATAACTTTGGAAGCAGTGCCTATAGCATGTGAATACCCAGATGTATTTCCTGAAGATTTGCCAGGATTGCCACCAGATAGAGAGATCGAATTTGTTATAAATCTGGTACCTGGTACAGCTCCAATTTCCAAGAGACCTTATCGGATGTCCGCAAATGATTTGGCGGAAGTTAAGAAACAAATTGAAGAGCTGCAGGATAAAGGATTTGTAAGGCCAAGCTCGTCACCTTGGGGAGCACCAGTACTGTTAGTGAAGAAGAAGGACGGAAGTCTTCGCATGTGTGTGGACTATCGATCCTTGAATGATGTGACGATCAAGAACAAGTACCCTTTGCCCAGAATAGATGATCTGTTTGATCAGTTGAAAGGATCATGTGTCTTCTCTAAGATTGATCTTCAATCAGGTTATCACCAATTGAAGATAAGACCAGAAGACATACCCAAGACAGCATTTGCTACTCGTTATGGATTATACGAGTATACAGTGATGTCTTTCGGTCTAACCAATGCCCCCGCATATTTCATGAATCTGATGAATAAGGTGTTCATGAAATATTTGGATAAGTTTGTGGTTGTGTTTATCGACGATATTCTGATATACTCCAAGAATGAGGAAGAGCACGCAGAACATTTGAGGATAGTTTTGGAAAAGCTCAGAGAGAATCAGTTGTATGCCAAGTTCAGTAAGTGTGAGTTTTGGTTGAAGAAAGTAGCTTTCTTGGGCCATGTGATTTCAGCAGGAGGAGTGTCCGTAGACCCTGAGAAAGTAAATGATGTGCTTAATTGGACACAACCAAAGTCAGTATCCGAGATCAGAAGTTTTCTTGGATTGGCTGGTTACTATCGTCGATTTATTGAAGGCTTCTCCAAGCTCGCAAGACCTCTCACCCAGTTGCTGAAGAAGGAAAAGAAGTTTGAATGGAGTAAACCATGTGAGGATAGTTTCCAAGAGTTGAAGAAGAGGTTAACTTCTGCACCAGTGTTGACGCTTCCGAACATTAGGAAGGATTTCGAAGTCTTCTGTGATGCATCAAGGCAGGGACTAGGCTGTGTACTGATGCAAGAAAGAAAGGTAGTAGCATATGCCTCAAGGCAGCTGCGACCCCATGAAGGAAATTACCCAACTCACGATTTAGAGCTTGCTGCCGTAGTGCATGCACTGAAAATATGGAGGCATTACTTGATTGGTAACCGCTGCGAGATTTACACGGATCACAAAAGCCTGAAGTACATATTTACTCAACCCGATCTTAACATGAGGCAAAGGAGATGGCTTGAGTTAATAAAGGATTATGATATTGGAATACATTATCACCCAGGAAAGGCTAATGTGGTAGCGGATGCCTTGAGCAGAAAGAGTTATTGTGCCAAGCTGTGGATTAAGGACAGTATGCCTGCCCTTCAAGAAGAATTTGAGCGGCTCAACTTGGAAGTGGTAGAGGAAGGGTTCCTGGCTACTCTAGAGGTTCAACCCACGCTACAGGACCAAATCAAGGCAGCTCAAGTACAGGATAAGCACGTTAAGGAAATCAAAGGAAACATGAAGAAAGGGAAGGCACCAGAATTTTCAGAGGATGAAGAAGGTACCCTGTGGTTTGGGAAAAGAATTATGGTACCCAAAAAGAAAGAGATAAAGGAGTTAATCCTGAAGGAAGCTCATGAATCTGGATACTCAATTCACCCCGGAAGTACCAAGATGTACCAAGATCTCAAGGAAAGATATTGGTGGTCAAGTATGAAACGAGAAATAGCAGAATATGTAGCTTTGTGCGATGTGTGCCAGCGAATTAAAGTGGAGCATCAGAGACCCGCTGGGCTTCTACAACCTTTGCAGATACCTGAGTGGAAATGGGAAGAAATTGGAATGGACTTCATAACTGGATTACCAAGAACCAAAACAGGGTATGATTCGATATGGGTTATTGTGGATCGTCTGACCAAAGTCGCCCATTTCATTCCAGTAAAGACCACATACTCCGGGGATAGACTTGCAAAGTTGTACATGTCAAGGATTGTGAGTTTGCATGGAGTCCCAAAGAAGATTGTGTCAG
The DNA here is from genome assembly GCA_017311315.1 of Dendrocalamus latiflorus. Taxonomy (NCBI): domain Eukaryota; kingdom Viridiplantae; phylum Streptophyta; class Magnoliopsida; order Poales; family Poaceae; genus Dendrocalamus; species Dendrocalamus latiflorus. The sequence continues at coordinate 31,183,628 of CM029664.1, forward strand.
ATCGAGGGACCCAATTCACTTCAAGATTTTGGCAAAAGCTACATGAACTTTTGGGCACAAACTTAAACTTCAGTACAGCTTATCATCCACAGACAGATGGTCAAACAGAAAGAGTAAATCAAATCCTGGAAGACATGTTGAGAGCTTGTGTACTGGCAAACAAGAATAGTTGGGATCAGAGTTTGCCCTATGCAGAGTTCTCCTACAACAATAGTTATCAATCCAGTTTGCAAATGTCTCCGTTCGAAGCCCTATACGGCAGAAAGTGTAGGACTCCATTGTATTGGAAGGAAACAGGAGAAGGACAAGTGTTTAGACCAGATGTGCTGAAGCAAGCAGAAGAACAAGTTCATCTATCCAGGACAGATTAAAAACAGCACAAACCAGACAGAAGAGCTATGCGGATAATTGACGTAGAAGTTTAGAATTTGTACCTGGGGATCATGTTTATTTGAAGGTGTCACCCCTCAAAGGAATGAGACGTTTTGGAGTCAGTGGAAAGCTAGCTCCCAGATTCATTGGACCCTTTCCTGTGGTGGCGAAACGAGGAGAAGTTGCTTACCAGTTGGAGCTTCCACCACAACTGTCAAAGGTGCATGACGTCTTCCATGTGTCTCAGCTAAGAAAGTGTCTCAGAGTTCCAGAAGAGCAGATGCCTCTAGATGAAATAAACGTGAAGGAGGACCTCACCTATCCAGAGTATCCAGTCAAGATATTGGAGGAAGCAGAGCGCCGTACGCGTAGTAAGGTTATCAAGTTCTGTAAAGTGCAGTGGAGCAACCATTCAGAATCGGAAGCGACTTGGGAACGTGAAGAGGATCTAAAAGAAGAGTTTCCCGACCTTTTTCCCAGTCCGTCCGAATCTCGGGGTCGAGATTCTTTCTAAGGGGGGTAGGTTTGTCACATCCCAAAATTTGGCTTTTTGAAAAATTTAAATTCAAATTAATTATTTTAAGGTAATTGGATTTTACTTGGCTTTTATTTGCCTTTCTGGTTTTTCTGGAATTTAAAAACCTATTTTTAGAACTTAAAAAGTAATTCAAAATATGAAAATTAAATATCAACAGTAGTTGGAAATAATTTTATTAAATCCAAAATATCTCCAGGAGCTTCTGTGAATTTTTCTGGAATTTTTGGAGGTATTTTCATATTTTTCTGAGGCCTAAATAATTTTCTAGCCTTTTCTGAAAATCTAAATCAAATTCTAAAAATAAAACTCCTTCCCCTCCCTCCAGCCGACGCGTGGACGGCCCAGATCCATCCACGTCGCCGCTCGGCCCATCCAGGTCGCCTCCCCCCTCTCCCTCGCTGCCTCCCGGGCCCGGCCGTCAGCCACCCCGCCTTCCTCATCCCTCGGGCCGAGATCTGGCCGGTCCGATGCGCGCCGCGTCGCCCGTGCGGGCCATCCAGCCGTCCACACCCCGCTTCTCTCTTCTCTCTGACCCGCGGGCCCCGCCCATCAGCCGCACGCGCTTCGCTCCCGCTGCCACCCGGTCCCGCCTGTCAGGCCCGTCGTCCCCGCGGAGCCGCCTCCTTCCTTTCTTCCTCCCCTCTTTCCTTTTTGCGCCGGCCGACCATACCCGAGCCGAATCCGGCCTTTCCCTCCGTCTTCTCCCCGGTTTTGGAAGCCCCGGACGACACCGCGACCGAATCCCCGATCTCCCGTGCTCCCCTTCCATCGGCGCCCCATCTTTCCATTTTCTCCCCCTTTCCTTCCTTTTTCCGGCCGACACACCGGCGAGCAATCCCGCGCCCGTGTCCCCTCCTCCGCCCCTATAAATACCTCCCTCGGCTTCGCCTCCTCCCGCACCACCTCCCAGAGCGCTCCACCTCTCTCCCTAAGCCCCGAGCGCCGTCGCACCGCGAGTTCCCCGTGCGCCCACGGTAAGTACTCCGGCGAGCCTTCGTCGCCGCCTCGGTCATCCCCGGAGCCCGCCGTCGCCACCTCGAGCTCCCTCGCGCCCGGGCGAACCTCCCCGACACCTCAGCCGCCCCTCCCCGCCGCCGGAGCGCCGTCGCGCCGGAGGACCCGAGCCAGCTCCGCCACCCCCTCGTTGCCGGCCTTCTCCGCTCGTCACCGCACCTCGTCGAACCCTCCAACCGAACCCCCTCCGCTCAAGGATTGCATTTCACGCGTCAACCACACCCCTCCGACCCTCCCTCGCCGCCGACGACCTTGCCTCCGTCCACGGCTGCCGGACCACTCCAGCAGGTAACCCTCAAAGGGATTACCTACCCATTAGGGGTAGGCAACGCCTCCCCGCTCACTTGGCTATCACCGCTCGCTCTCCCCTCCCCCCGACTCCCTCGACGCGCGTTCGAGCCCTCGGCTCCGCACGCTGAGGTTGAGTTTTCGTTATTTATCCGCGACTGACAAGTGGTCCCCACACGTCAGCGGCCGCCGGTCTGCGCTGGCCACTGCCGCCTGGGCCCCACCCCTCTGTGCTAGACTCTGACAAGTGGGCCCGGAGTCCAGTGGGTCCCATGTGTCAGAGGTCGAATCAGTGGGCTCACTGTCCAGTGGGTCCCACATGTCAGTGACCGCCAGTGGTTACTGTTTAGTGGGCCCCACCTGTCAGTCCCTCGGAATAAAAATAGAATTTAAAATCTAATATTCCAGTGGGCCCCACCTGTCAGAAATTTGGGAATTTCTAGATTTATTCAAATCTGAGATTTTCAAATGAGCATAACTTTCTCATTTTAACTCCAAATCCAGCCATTCAAATTTCTAAATTCATCTAAAATCGTAATCTATCCAACTATGGCCTCTGTTGAATTTTTGGATTTTATTTGAATTTTTGTTTGTATTTATTTGCTTTGTTTGCTTCGTCTTTCCTCGCGTAGATTCCAACGTTGTCGACGATCCCTCTTCACAGCAACAAGAAGACCCAGAAACCCTGCAAGAAGGCAAGTCTCCTTTGATCATCTTGAACCTATGCTTTTGAAATGTTTTTAAAATATTTTAAATTATGTGCATTGCTATTTACATAAGTCACTAGTTCAAATCTTTAGGAATTAGTTATTCCAACTTTGTTATGCCCTCATTTGACATTGATTGCCATGTACCTTGTCACCCTAGAACTTTCCTTGTCTCAATAATGAGATTACTATTAATCTTTGTGAATATTAGAATGGTAGAATAATGCTTAGTCATGCTATCTAATATCTTTGGAACTCTTGAAAATGGGAAATTAAGATTTATTGTAATACCCTTGTGTTATAAATGTAGTGGTAATTGGAGTTGCCACTGATCTTTTAAAATAAAATAAAAATGTGAAAGTTGGTTTAGATTAGGGTGGATGGCTGTTTGGGTTGGTGCAGTAAGCACGAGAACTTGTTAAGTGTATGTTCCACCCTAGTCAATTAAGGACCGACGCTTGTGTTTGTCCAAACTGAGCATTAACCGTACAGCCCCAAGTCTATATGGTTACGACCTAGCTGACTAACTTATGATAGTCTAGTTTAGGTGCCACCAGTGGAAAGTGGGTGCCAGGGATGGACTGGTTATTCACAATGAGGGACAGGGATTTACTATACTCATATGGCGCGAGGGGGCTTCAGATTGGGCGGATTTAACCCTTCTGCGGTGAAACCTCAGCGGGTGGTGTCTGGCTAGACTAGAGTGAGGTAAAGGCTTTGTGATATTTTATCTGGGTCTCATGCCAAAGGAAGCGTGTTGACTTTTAGGATAATTTATCTCTTGTGGATAAAGTTGCACAACCTCTGCAGAGTGTAAAACTATTTGAATAGCCGTGCCCACGGTCAAGGGCGGGCAAGGAATGCATTCACATGGTAGATCTCTGGTTTTGATTTTAAAATGAAAATTTTGTATTCCGGGAGTGGAGGGAACTCTCGGAAGGGAATCCTGGCGGATGGAGCCAGAGAGGGTGGATGGAACCCGCAGTTTAAAACTTGACCAATGATAATTGGTTAGCTAGTGTTGGTAGTTGGAACCTTCACTAGAAAGTTAATTCTGTTAAAACATTTACTTCATTAAATTGATGCCTTCGAAAATAATTAGTAGTAATTGAGATTTCAAATATTGCTTTGTGCAAAAGAACCATATGGCCTTCCTGTGTTAAGCCTTGCATCTATGCATTTTTCCCAAGACTTGCGGAGTACTTTATGTACTCACATGCTACACTTAAAAAATAAATCTCAGAGGAAGTTGAAGCTCAAGAAGGTGCCTACGACTACTGCTTCGCTTGTGGCTGCGATGGATTCTTCCCGGAGGACTAGGTCGCGCTTCCCCAGTCAATTGCCTGTGGCGAATTGATGGGTCGTCCTCGAGTTTTATTTGCTTCCGCTTTATTTCTTGTGTGCGAGGTCTTAAACCTCCATTGTAATAATGTGACCCTGTGGTCAGTACTCTTATTTATTGTAATAAATCGTTGATGGTGATGTTTTCCATTCTGTTTGACTGTGTGCACTAGATTTGATCTGGGACTAGTGCTGTAATACACAGAGGGTCCGGGTTTGGTAATCCGGGGGCCCGACAGAGATGGTATCAGAGCCAATTTGACTGTAGGACGTGACCTAGATTAGGAATGGCAAACCATAAGGACTTATATTTATAAAAAGAGTATATTAAAAATTTATAAGCTTCTTTGCTTCTACTCTCTTCCTACTTAGAATCTCGTTCTTGTCTCCAACTCCATTTGTTAAAAACTTTTACTAATCTTTTCTTTCACTCAACTTTGTAGATGGCTGGTTCATCCTCCGCTGCCCCGTGGGACTACTACTCACATGGAGAGGATGCTGGAGCATTCGCTAGCCTTCTCCGGCAGCTGATGCAGTGTTTGGAGTACCGTCAGCCGCCCATTTTCAGGGGTCGGAAGACGCGGATCCTGGATCGAGACTCTTGGACGATGGAGGTATTCCTGTATGCACGGGAAGAGAAATTCAACTCCCACACATACCCCATCAAGCACCCTCGGTCCCGCTGCTTCGACGCTGTCCAGGACGCAGCACGCCTCACCATTGACGAGTTGTGCCACCTGCACAAGGATGCTGTACATCAGTCCCCTTTTTGCTTCTTCATCAACCCCAGGGTAGGACAGAGGTATCCAGATCCCTTCGATATTCCAGCTGACGATCCTCGACTGTCACATCAGGTGCAGCTCACCCAGGCGATGGCAGTCACTTATGCTAGAGCTCAGGAGGAGATTGGACAACTCCGGATGCTTCTCACTTCCAGCTATCAGCACTCTGACACGCTTCGCGCACAGCTTCTCCGGAGCCAGGCAGCTGAGTTTGAGCTGGGACGTCTCAGGGCCGCAGCCGACTACACGCCGTCTTCACCCGTAGTTGATTACACGCCGTCTTCTCCAGTACCAGCTATCATCCCCAACAACCCGGCACCAGCTCGACTTTCAGGACTCCACATCAGACTTACAGCACGCAAGAAGGTGTGACGCCCCAGTCCGCCGCCGGTCATTACCCTCAAGAAGCGCAAGACTTCTCGTTCTCGTTCTCGGTCGACTGCCTCCAGTCGTAACCGTGCCTTGGCCGAGTGTGACTGTTCACGACACCACGTGAGAGAGCGTCAGGAAGACCCGGAGGAGGATCCAGAAGAGGACCCGGAAGAGGACCCTGAGGAGCGCGTCTTTGGAGAGGATTAGTAGTCTTTTGAGTCCGTAGTACCCAAATAAAATGTCTGCGTCCTTAGAACGCTTATTGTTATGTTTTGGTGTGCTAGATGGACTGTACCAGGCCTATGTGCACTTGTGGTACAGCCATCCTTGGAGTTATCTTGATTTTAATAAAAGTTTTCCCCTAAGTGGTTGCTAGTTCTTTCTTGTGTGTTGGCTTGGGATGTGATTTAGTTCCCCTAATCTCTTACCTTTGCTATTTCCCTCTTACCTTCTGCTAACCTAAACTGCTTCATATGGTGAACACGAGGAGCAACCCTGGCAATAGCCGTGACGCCAACAATCAGCCAGAGGACAACATTCCACCACCTCCAGTACCAGCTGTCATCCGCGTTCTTTGATCGCGTCGATTGGCGCTAATATTAGAAAATGTTGATGGACTGAAGGAGGCCTATTTATGAGAACAGGGCAAAACTTGTTGTAAATCAGTAGTCGCGCTCCCCGATTGTGGGGAGCACAGACGGTTGGATCCCCACCGGTTGGGGCTGTGGGGTTGTCGCACGGACTTCGAAGCCAAGGTGGCCTCCGGCGTTGCTGCGCGGGTTTGATCGGAGCAGGCTCCAGAGTCTTCGCGCGGGCTGGAGATCGGAGGGCCACATGGTATCCCGTGGCTCGAGGACGGTTTTCTAACGACGTTGTGGGTTAGACCGGCGTTTGCACGTCTTCGGACTCCACCCGCCAAGGGCGACCTATCAAGACGAGGCCGAATCTGCACCTGACCGCATTCCATAGGTATTGTTTGTAAAATGTTAATTGTGTAAAGTAAGATATTTAGAATATTAGAAGCGGGATACGAAGCTGCCCCCCGTGTGCGAGGCCGAGTTGGAGGCCCGGCCAAACCCCACAAACATGGGTCAGAGTAGGCGCCGGAGTCATCCCGCGCGCTCGAAGTTGAGTTGGTCTTCAGGTTCGCCGCATAGACTTGTGAGGGCGCAGCGAGGTGCCGCTTCGCGGGGACAAAGCCGAAGTCTGAGCCGGAGTCGCTCCGCGGAGGCGGAGTCCCCGCCGAAGTTGAAGTCATAGTGACTTGTCAATGGCCTGGTAACCTTGCATTGATGGCCCCGAGAATTGTGCGGACCACTGATGCGCAGCGGAAGGTGAGCCACGTCGTGTGACCTGCATTCATTCTCGAGGGAGCAGACATGTGGCAGGACACGATTGGCGCGTCATGCGCTATCAGGCCGTCGCACGACCGCGGTCGTGCGTCCGTTTCTGACAGGGCACGACGCGCGTGGGCGGCTGCGCCACTTGGGCTTCCATCGGTTGCGTTTGCCAATCGTGGGGGAGGCGAGCGGTTCGTCTTCCGCCGGTTATGCTTACCGGCAGTGTGGGAGGTAAAGGGGCTTTAAATACCTCTTCTGGCACCACGTCGGCGCTCTTCTCCTCATACCTCCTGGTCCCTTGTTTTCTTCCGCCCTGTGCTCTCGCCTTCTTTGCCGTTGTGCTGCCCCCGTCGCCATTTAGCTCTCAGAGAACAATGGCTCTCGGCGAAGAACACGCTCAACAGGCCGGCGGTAGCAGCTCACCCCGGCGGCCACCGCCGATCGAGGAGAAGTACACGCTCGAGGGGCGCGATCCATCGCTGCTGGACAAATGGTGGGTGGCAACGAAAAAAATGGAGGGTCCTTGCTCCCGCGTCTTGGGCCTGACGCTCACAACGGAGGAGACGATCCGAACCCTGCTGCGCAAAGGGAAGTTGTCGGATCGCCGCGAGGTGCAATTGCCCGCCAGCGACGAGACAGAACCACATCTGGAGAAGTCGGACGCGGTCGTCTTCGTCGATTATTTTGAAGCCGAGCTTCGCATCCTGGCGGCCATGATCGTTGGTGCTATCTTGCGAACCTTCGGACTGGAGGTGGCGCAGCTGAATCCGAACGTGATAACCCACCTTACCGTCTACAGCTAGGCACTTCGCATGGAGGCATGCTAGCCCAGTGCCTCGCTATTTGCATTCCTCCAGGACGCACGGTGTCAGCCGAAGAGGCTGAAAGGGGGAACGTTTTCCAACTTCAGCAGCGTCAACTTCGTCCTGCGGTCGTAGTGCGGGAAGATTTTCCTTGCCAACTCGACCCGGACGAAGTGGGAACCAAACTAGATGAAACGATGGTTTTACCACCGTGTGGCGAACGGCAGTGGCCTCGAGTGCACGGGCCGGCCGGTGTCGTTCAATACCTCGCCCGACACGCCGATCAATGATGAGGACAAGCAGAGGGCGCGGAGGCTTGTGGGGATCACCGCCCGCTTCAACATGCACGACCTCGCCGAGGAGTTCGTCATGTATGGTGTGGCACCGCTTGCTGACGGGTGGCGCATCACACCTGGGGGCCTTCGGCGTGACAATGTCCACCCATCTGTGTCGTCGTTGCCGAAGCCCTCCAACGCTCGTAAGTCTTTTTTTTACTCCGCCTCTTCCCTCCTATAGGGCTTCTCCTGGGGGACGCGGAGCGTGCGGTGGCCGTGTTCTTCGGACCATATGCGGCCAAGGAGCATAGCCTGCATGCTGCTACGACTACGGAGGCAAAGCTAGGGCGAATAAACCAGGTGTGCGAAGCTCTGAACATTCGTGTGCCGGAGCGCGCCACACCGGCCCCGAGCCAGCCTCACCACTGAGACGACGACTGAAAGGGGAAAGGACTGCTGTCTCGACGGAGGGCTCGGTCCTCCACGGCCGTACCTGGTGCATCGGCTGCCGCTCCTGTCAGCTCTGTCAGGGGTGACGTCTCGATGGACGCCGACTCCGACTCAGTGAAGTATGCCAATTCGGACCTTGAGGCAAGCGCGGAGGACGAAGACGAGGGGTCCTTGGGCGGTGCCAAGGACCAAGGGTGCAGTGCGGACAACCAGGAGGGGGAAGCTTCCTCGCCTGCGACGGTCGCCGAGCCGAAGTCGTCACCCGCGGCGGTTGCTGGAGTGGAGTCCTCGCCTGCGGCGATTGCCGAGGCGGAGTCGCCAACTGTTGTGGTTACAGACCAAACAGAGAGAGAGTGGTATGGTAGTGGAGAGTTAGGTGAGCAATGCTTGGGGCTTCCCCCATGGCCTGGATGGCATATATATATTCACATGGGGAATGTTTTACAATTGTGCCCTAACACTCAAGTATCCCTCTTAGGAGCATTTATGTCACTATACATGTCCCATTTTGGGCCTTACAACCTTCTAACAGACCGGCTGGGCTTAGGTGGGGGCCACCCCTACAACACTCGTCATGTGCGGCAAGACCCTCAGCATCAAACCGGTTCCATTCTTGTGGGACGGGAGCTTCGTCCTCATTTGAACTGTCCTCGTCATCCTCCTGTACAGCTTCCTCTTTAGCCCAAGCCGTCTGTTCATCGTACTCCATCTGATGCACTATGTACTTCATATGCTCCCCTTCATTGGCTTGTCCTGTACCCTCACCATGACGTGACCATTCTCCCTCTCCTCTATATACTGTATCGGGCTCGTCACGAGCATCTTCCTTCTGTTCACCAACATGTAGGCTGTCCAAGCTGCTTGCACCTCACAGATGATGGCCGTCCGCATGACCTTGCATAGCTTCTACTGGGCATGGTTGCACAAGCATCACGCACTCATATCAATGGCGCCAGCACCTTTGCACAAGTAGCACACACTCGTATCCATAGCGCTGGCACCCTTGCACAAACCCCTTCCATGCAACAGTGTGCATCAATGTTCTAAACTCCCATCTGATGTTTGTGGGAGACCGGCTTTAAAGCCCTTGTATGATGACGCTGCACACCTCAGGGTCCAACGAAAAACTACGGGTAAGCCGATGCATCACATATGCTATTCAAGCATTCTCGCCGTCCGGGTGCACCAGAGTGGCTTGCGTAAAACCGCTCAAATACACACCATTTGGATCTTCACGAACGACTCCAACACCATAATGCACTCTCAATGTAGTGGGTATCGGCATTGCTGATGTCTACCTACGTATATTTTCAATTTGCAATTAGTCAAATCGCATCGCACACTATGAAAGTACTGATGTACTATAATTCACTTTTCACCAATCGTTCGCCTGTCATAACCAACTACACTAACCTCATAGCATTAACTTCCTACGGCAGACTGCACACCGATGCTGCTCTTTTCTCGCTACTCAAGTTGTCCCGTACTACAAATAATAACTAATGGTTTCGACAATTTATATGGCATATCAATTTAAATGCCTATATACCAGTTACAATGGTACACGTGTTTTTCCAGCATACTAACGACATTACATTCATTCGTAATTAATCATAAATATTACGTATTATTATTTTATACAAAGCAAATTATGAAATTCTTCCAACAATATTGATTGAATTTTTAATAACTGAAATTTCTACAGACGATTAATTTCTACGTAACGTTGACTGAATTTTCTACAACTATAATTTTGTACGCATGCCAATTTGCTAACAATGCTAATTTTCTACAACTATGTTCACTAAATTTTACACAACTACAGGCTACTATGACTGCTAATTTTCTAAAACTATATTGACTAAATTTTCTATACTAAAGTTGAACTATTTTTGTCTGCATCTATAACTTTCTACTCACACTAACACTAAATAAACTATCTACTTCATATACAAAATTTAAAATATAACAAAAAATTACCTCACAAGAGTCGCTTCTTTCCTCCTCTCCTCCCTATCCTCCTTCCTCTCTTCTCCTCTCCTCCCCTCCTCCTCCCTCTACTCTTCTCTCTCCTCTTCTCTCCTCTCCTTTTTCCTCTCCTCCTCTCCTCCTCCGTCTCCTTTTCTCCCTCTCCTCTCCTTCTGTCGGTTCTATTCACCACGCGGCAGGCCGCTCGACCGTGCGGTCCTTTTATCTTCGCTTCCAGTCGTTCAACCCTTCGGCGACTGGAAGCGCAGTAGCCTAACCGATGGGCGATTGCAACCAGTCGCACGACCGTTCGGTGATTGCAATAATTCGCCCAACAATCAACGGATTGTTTGCTTGTCACGCGGCCATTGGGCAATAAGCTACAGTCATCCGGCGATTAGGCGACTGGAACCTATTTTTGTAAAAAAAAATCATGTGGATATATTTTTATTATTTAAAATAAAAAATAGATTATTAATAAAAAAATCCCTGCAACGAGGGTTGTTCTTTTGTTTTCCCCTGAGAGAAATCCCAAACTGGGCTTAGACTTTCCTGGACCTCACTTGGGCCCATTTAACGTGGCTTCTACTCCACACCGTTCGGCCCATTTGGTCCGAGACCAGTTCACCGTAGCTTGAACCAATGAGGCGAGCTGTGCTTTGCTTGTGTTGTTGTGTTTGGATCAATGGTGAGTGGGGGATGTATAAAATGGGGAGAAATGTTACGACTCGATTCCATCTGTGTAAAATCACAGAATGCTATATAAGGACTCGTAACCAATACCTGATTTCCACCCTATCGCTTGTTCTCTGTGCGATGATGTTGTTACTAGTGTGCTCCATTTGCTAGATCTTGTGAGGACGGTTTAGGAAATCTTAGCTCGATTAAGTGCCTGCTTGCCCTGATTGATTTGGTGCACGACCACGGCCAGCCTAGTTTTCTGCGATCTCATTGTGGTTTAAGTGTTGTATTACTCGTTGTTGGTGTCTGCAATTATTTGTTAGTTTATTATAGGCTGAGCAGATGTCTCCTGTTTAGCATTTGTTGTGAATCGCGCGATAGTTTGAATAAGCTGCATTCAGGATGATATGTTGTGGCTGTGTCTGTTCTGGTCCACTGCTAATGTATATGCCGGATAAATTGTTAGATCATGTGGTTAAGTCTAGAATTTTTAGTGATAAATAATTAACAATGTTGGTTATGAAATTACTTGTGGTGTGTCGCTTATGTGTAGACTGATATTGGTAAAGTTAGAGAGAACTTGTGCCGGAAAAACGTTCTTTGGTCTTTGCATGTTCAGGCTGACGTGGAAATAGTCGTGGTCGATAACAAGGTGGACCAGGACTAGGATGAGGAGATTCGAGGTTCAGATGGTCAAAGATGTCACGAGATGGTTAGGCTCATGCTTGGACACGTGAAAATCAAAGATGGATGGTGCGTCGAGAAGCTATGGGAAGTGCGGTCCTAGAAACTTCGACACGTGATGAGTTGAACAATATAAGAAATTTTCAAAAGTTGAAATTTTAGAAAACCCATGTTTTGAAGGGTTTCGGGTCCCTTGTTTGTTGGAAATAAATTAGAACTTGCAAGCTTAGGTTAAGACCAGGTTTTAAGTTCTAGACTATAAATAGAGATAGGGTTAGAGGCTAACCATATGACTTTTGAGATGTTAATTTTGTACTAGAATTTAGAAGTGACAGGAAAGCACTTTATAACCACTATAATTCAAAAATGAAATCATAGACTGATTCTTGAAAAAAATCTGACGGCGCCGTATCTCGTTTCGCGTTTTCAGCTGCCTTGGGCGCAGCTTGCCAGATCGAAACTCCGTGCGTCGGCTTATCGTGCTCTGTCAATCACGTGCATCGCCGAGAGAGCCAGCGGCGTCGGCTTCGTCTACTTTCCTCAGTCCGTGCGCGACGCAGCGGAGTCGTGGCGACTTCGATCCGGAGTTCCAGAGCTCGTGCGCGACGCGGTAGTCATCCAGAGTCAACACATCGGTTTCATCTTTTTGATCACCGTGCGTATGAGGCGTTTGCTCGGTCGGTTTCGTCCGTCGGTCAGAACGCGATATCAGCATGCAGCGAGATCAAGCTTTTGCTTCTAGGTCTGTGCAGTAGCTCTTCAGCACAGCAGAAAGCAGTAGCACGTGCTGCCCTTTGGCACACAGGAGAAGCCAGTCAGCCGCTTAATCAAAAGCAGCACGCAGCCCATGGGGAAAGAAGGTAAAGTATTGCTTTTTGCTATACGCGTATCGTATCGTAACCGAAGTATTAGCGGAAGCATTCGCGGCCGGCGAGGCTATCCACGTCGTCCCAGCGCTCCCTCGGCCGGCGCGTGGCGGAGGAATTCGCGTACGGCCGGGGAGGCATTTTCTCTGTATTTTTCAAAAATTGCGTAAAAGTCCTTTTTTTCCTTTTGTCTTTTTCTAAAAACGCCCCTTCGCTTCATCAAAATCCCGTATCCTTCGCAGGATAGCGCCCCGCGGTTTTCTAAATTACGTACATGTCCTCGTTTAGTTACGTACAGGTCCTTTATTCTCGCAAAAAGGTCCTGCCAGTTTTGTTTTTTTAAAAACACCCCTTCACTTCACCGAAATTTTGTACCCTTTGCAGGATAGCGCCCCGCAGTTTCCTAAATTACATACAGGTCCTCGTTTAGTTGCGTACAGGTCCTCGATTTTTTACGAAAAAGATCTTTGGTTTTTTCGAAAATACGCATGTGTCCTCGATTTTTTAAAAAAAAGCTTCTCACGAATTTTCGCCTCTTTTACTTCGGCCCATACGGTGACTGACGTGGCGTGGCGCCACGCCCACGTGGCTAGTCGAAAACAAAGCACAACAAGCTTGCTCTCTTTGATATGCACAAAGAACAACAGTAACAGGAGACGTAAAATAATATTTTTATTATTTATTAGCTGTGTTTTTTTTGCGTCCTTGTTTTTGTTGGCAGGTTAGACATCAGATGATATTGAGATTGTAAAAAAAGATTCCGCTAGATGATACAATCATTTATCTATCTGATTGCTATCGATAATCCTACACAAATAAATATTAAGAGTGCATATATATATTTTGTATATGTGATTCACAAGAACTACTGCTGGTAGTTGTCTGTTATGTTATCTATAAAATGGACCGGGGGCTAATCAACTTCTTTCTCAAAACGTTAGTGCTGATTGCAGTTTGATATAGTGATGTTTCTTATAATCTAGTTCGGAGAATTACCTCAGTTATGGAAGTTTAATGATCACTGTTGTGTAGAGAAACATGCAAGAGTTGGAATGTATTATGTACTTTTTTAAGTTTCTTGTATGTATTTTTGTAGTTTGCATATCAACCAGAGTAACAGAACGCAAAACTTGACGCAATTGTCTATGGATCATTTGAAATCATGAATACCCTTATACCAACCAAACGATAATAGAGAGTTCACGGAGTTCGATAGCTCCTCAACTCATGAGCATGTGATTTAGGTAGGCTTGAGATCTAAAATCTGGACAGAAACGTTTGTGAAATACGCGTGTTTTGTTTTGCAATTCTGGATAGTTCATTTGTGAGTTTTTTTAAAAAAAAATGATGCATTTTCATTCGAAAATACAGAAATATACCTATGTTTTAATTTTTTTTACAAAAATAGCCTCCAGTCTTCTAACTGTTAAGTGACTGGACTAGGGGTGGACAATTAGCTTGAGGCTCGCGAGCCGGCTCGGGCTCGGGATGTTTCAAGCCAAGCCGAGCTCGGTGTCTAGCTCGTGACCAAAATGAGCCAAGCTCGAGCCGCTCGTGAGCTGCTCGTTTGGCTCATGCGAGCTGGCCCACGAAGACCAGCCCAGTCGGCCCAGTCCGACTCCGATCGATCGATGCGAGTCCCAGCCCTCAGTCGCCACTCCCACACGGCCAACCCAAACCCTAACACTCCCTAGTCGCACGGCCGCCGTCCGTCCCCGATCGGCAATCGCCGTCCTTCCCCACGCGCGCGGCCGCTGTCCTTCTACAATTTACGGTGCAGACCTAAGACCTCTGCTCCAATTTACACTTTGATGAGTTGTATCACTGTAGACGAAATTGATGGGGCACGGTGTCGAAATGCTGGGGCTCAATGAATGCAAAGGGATGACATGATATAAATTGGAAATGGCGCTAATTTTGAATCAACTACTCATCCGTTGACATAAACAATCTGTTCAGTTTTCGATCTTAGTTCAATTGTAGCCGGTTGTAACTTTGTAAATTCCCTCTTCTATCAATGAAATGCAGTGTTGTCAATAAAATGGCTAGTGTTAGTATGGTATCAATCACAGATTTATTGAGTGATCTTTGCATAAAATTGAGTAAAATTATCACTCGAGGAAGTTTCTATGTGGTGTGCATGATGCAAAGAAACTAGATTAAGTATGAGTGGATATGTATTATTTATCCTCCTTTTAGTGTTAGAGTGCAGATGGGATAATGTATTATTTATCCAAGTTTGTATGTGTTTCATACATATGTTGTATATGTTATTGTTATTCAATTGTGTTTTTGAATTGTGCAATGTTTTATTACAGTCATCGAGCGAGGATTTGGATTGGGAGGCTTTGGCTGGTGATGTTCATGGTGGTGTACCATCTGATGAGGACATGGATGATGTGAACTCTTCAAGTTCAAATGGTGCTGAAGAAGCCACTGTGGCATTGACAACAGAAGAGGGCACAATGTCTCAGAAGAGGGGGCAAAAAGGAGGAAAGGATCTCCAAAGTCAAGTGGTAGACAGAAACAGAGTTCAGATTGTTGGATGATATTAAAGGTGGTGAATGTTCCATCAAAAACAAAGAAAGGAAAGGTTGATACAAAGGCAAAGCATAGGTTCTGCTACAAACTCATGTCTTACAAACAAGGGGGTGCAACTTCACATCTTATGAGACATATACCTAAGTGCACGCCATATCTGAACAAGGTGGCTAAGATGAAAGCTCAAGCGAAACTCAACTTCGGTCCTACCATGGGAGGTGAGACTGGTTTACCTTTTGTTTCTACTCCTACCGAATATGATCAAGATGAAACTCATTGAATTATTGCTAAGATGATAATTGTCCATGAGTATCCCTTTAGGATGGTCGAGCATACTTGGTTTAATGTTTTGATGAGATACTTAAATCCATTATATCAGTTCATTGGTACAAAGACGATAAGAAATGAATGCATCAAGATTTATGAATCAGAGAGGAAAGTTCTTAGAAAGAGTCTAAGAAGTGTGTCACATATTAGTTTAACTTATGATTTGTGGACCTCAAACCAAAACATTTGCTATATGTGTTTGGTGGCACATTATATAGATAAAAATTGGGTTATGCAATGTCGTGTGCTGCACTTTATTGAGTTGGATTCTCCACAAAGTGGGGTTGTCATAGCTCAGGCTGTCTTTGATTGCATTGTTGAATGGAAGATAGAGGATAAGATTATCATACTTACTCTTGATAATGCTTCCTCGAATACTGTTGCTGTACGTAGTTTAATGGCCAAGTTTGCTGCTAGAGGATCAGCTCAGTTCATTGCCAAGTATTTTTGTAATATCCTGAACGTCGTTACGGCGTAAGTTTTTAAAACAATCGCGGAGTCGCCGGTTTTTCGGTAAATCGCGGGAAGGGAAAAATAGAAATTGTAGAACATTATAAAATGGATAAAATGAATTAAAAATTAAATTAGAAACCCAGAGTGGGCTGCCTGGGAGTGGGCCGACCGCCCTAGGCCAAGGCCCAAGGGGGTGGCCGCACCCCCCCTCCCCCTTAACCCTAGAGCCCTTTCCCCTTTTCTCCCAAGCCAGCCGCCACCCCCTCCCCTTTCTTCCCCCGGTGGCCGCCCCCTCCTAGGAGATTGGCGCCCCCCCCCCCCCATTGCTACTGCCTTGGAGCCAAGGAGAGGAAGGAGAAGGAGAAGAAGCAAGGAGAAGGAAGGAGAAGAAGAGGAGGAGGAAAAAAGGGGTGATCCCTCATCTAGGTGGTTTTGTCCCTGAGAGCTCTTGATTTGCTTCGCTTCGTCGGTTGAGGCAAGTAAACGAAGCGGTGGTTGCTACCGTTTAACTCGTTATTCCTTCTACTTGCAATTTACATTATTATCGTAATTCGATACATTATGCCATGGTTGCATGATATTCTAAATGTGGTGATGGTAGCAAGTATTGATCAATTGATTTGTTGATAAACTACTAGTAGTCATGTGGAATTTTGCTTAATGTGCGAATGTGGAATATGAAAATAAACATGTGGTGAACTTGTGGATGTGGATATGTTGTGAGCATGATGGTGCTCCTTGGAGGATGGATTAATGTGATTTATGATTATCATATCATGTCATTTGCATATGTGGATGTCACCGCACCTAGCCGCGATTGTACCGGTATAGCATCGTATATTGCCGTAATACGATGCACCTCTTATCCTGCTGGAAAAGAGCGATGTGGAGCATAGCATGAAAGCATTCGTATGCATTTATTTGTGGATAAAATGACTGCATTCATATGCCATATAAATCTGAAATTGAAGAGGTATGACTCATGGGAGTCTGTGGTGGTTCTAGGACATGTAATGCCATATGTGACTGTATTTATTTAGGTTCTAGGAGAAATAAGGAAAAAAACATACTTGCACATGTAGGATGGGGAAGGGTTTGCATATCTTGCATGCACCTTGTTGAATTCTTTGAATTATTGCTTGTGCCTTACTTGGCTGATGATGATGTCTTTGCTTGATTGTGGATTGTGGCGGCTGCAGGAATGCCGCCTAAGGGTAGTGGTCGTGGCCGTGCGGCTACGCCTGTAGCGCAGCCAGCGGTTGAGGAGGCTGAGGATACTCAGCCAGCGGGTGGTAATTAGGATGAGCTGTTGGCCACGGTGAGGGCCATGCAGCAAGAGCTGAGGGCGTTGAAGCAGGGGCAGACGGCCCTTGGTGCTGGTGCTGCTGCAGAGCCTGAGGTTGAGGCGGCTGCAGCGGTTAACGGCATCTCGCTCCGCGAGTGGGTAGGGTTGAGGCTGGGCAGCTTCAGCGGTGTGGCCACCCCTGTTCAGGTCGCAGACTGGCTGTCCTATGTGGAGGACAAGATGGAGGCATTCGAGGTGGTTGCCTCCGATCGTGTGTGCTACTTGGCGCAACTTCTGAAGGGAGAGGCTCAGATCTGGTGGAAGGGAGTGCAGACTGCTCACACGGCTGCACATGGAGCGCTGTCGTGGGCAGAGTTTGTTCGGCAGTTCGAGAGGAGGTTCTACCCAGAGACCTTTCTGGACAAGATGAAAATCGACCTAAGTAAGTACACGCAAGACAAGCAATCTGTGGCAGAGTATGAGGTGGGCTTCAACCAGATAGTCCGCTTTGTCCCACATGTGGCTCGGGATGATGCGGAGAAGGCCAGGCAGTTTCGTCAGGGGCTCAGACCTTCGATTCGCCACCTGCTAGGTGCTTTTCCGATCACGGATTTTCGTACCTTGGTGGAGCAGGCTTTGGGGATTGAGATGCAGTAGGCGTACACAGATGACATCCGTAAGGCCACTAGAGGAGATCAGCCTCGAGGCCATAGCGAGAGGAAGGGCTTTTCTGGAGGCCCTGCGCACAAGAAGACAAAAAGTTGTCACCAGCCCTACCGTGGTAGCACGGGGCAGTCCAGCTCTACTGGAGGGAGCTCTTTGCAGTACCGCACCACGGCAAAGCCCGGGCTGGGCTTGGTGTGTTTCCGCTGTGGAGACCCGCATAGGCGTAGCGATTGCTCTTGGAGTGGGCAGTGTACTATCTGTTGTCATAACCACAAGGATGTGGTGTGCAAGCAAAATCCCAAGGGGAAGCTACAGTGGAAGTTGGCGCCTACACCTTCAGCAGGATCTACCCGCCCTGACGGCACCGTGCGGATGATGGCTGTGGCTCCTACCCCGCAGTTCTTGCCCGCAGTCCCTACACCGCGATACTTGCCGGCGCCTTCAGCACCTTCATCGCTCGCCTCGGCGCCTCCACCTGGAGGATACTGGGTCCAGCAGCCTGCTACGCCTACGGCACCGGTACCTCAGTGGACTTCTGCATCGACTTACCCGAGCGCAGGAGGTCCTCCTTCTTCAGCTGTTCCTGCGGTGTATGCCATGCCAGCGTTTGATGGCAGGGATCGTGGAGATGTGGTGACAGGTACCTTATTTGTTGATTCTTTCGATGCTTCTGTACTTTTTGATTCAGGGGCTAGTTTCTCTTTTGTCTCGGAGGCTTTTGTTCAGCGGGTAGGTCTGTCTGTGCAGTTGGTTGGGAGGGCAGTGGTTGTTAGTTCTCCCCGTGGGCTTATTTCCAGTGCCCGTATTTGCCCTGGTTGTGTGGTGGTTCTAGCAGATGAGGAGTTCGTGGCGAATTTGGTGGCTATACCCCTGGAGCCTTTTGATGTGATCCTTGGCATGGATTGGCTCATGCAGTATCAGGCTATTATCTCTTATTTCTGGAAGACAGTCACCTTGCAGTCTCCGTCTGGACGTGAAGTTGTCTTCCAAGGGAGTGCCCCGCAGTACTCTCTCTCGTTGTTGTGCCAGTTGTTTCCAGATCGGCGGATGCAGAAATCGGGCTTGCTGTGGGCCATGGTTGAGGGTCACAAGGCTGTCTTGAGGATAGAGGATATACCGGTGGTTTGTCGGTACCCGGATGTTTTTCCTGGTGAGCTCCCAAGCTTGCCACCGGAGCGGGAGCCGGTCTTCCGTATAGAGCTTGCTCTGGGTACGCGGCCTATTTATAAGTCCCCGTATCGGATGGCACCTGTGGAGCAGGTAGAGTTGAAGAAGCAGTTGGATGAACTCCTAGCTTAGGGGTTTATTAGACCGAGCACGTCGCCTTGGGCTGCTCCGGTTCTGTTTGTGGGAAAGAAGGATGGCACCAAGAGGCTCTGTGTGGATTATCGAGCACTTAATCAAGTGACGATCAAGAACAAGTACCCATTGCCTCGCATTGAAGATCTCTTCGATCAGCTGAGAGGCGCCAAGGTATTCTCAAAGATAGATTTGCAGTCTGGTTATCATCAACTGCGGATCAGGGAGGAGGATATAGAGAAGACAGCTTTTAGCACAAGGTATGGGCATTTTGAGTTTATCGTTATGTCTCTTGGACTAACAAATGCCCCTGCTGTCTTTATGGAAGCCATGAACAGGATGCTTCATGAGTATCTGGATTCTTTTGTGGTGGTTTTCATCGATGACATCCTGGTTTATTCCAAGACGGAGGAGGATCACGAGTTGCATCTCAGTCTGGTCCTGGATGCCCTTCAAAGGAATAAATACTATGCAAAGCTGAAGAAATGTGCTTTTTGGCTGTCCGAGGTGGGATTTCTGGGTCATACCATCAGTCAGTATGGTATTATAGTGGATCCGAAGAATGTGGCAACGGTGGTGCAGTGGCGAAGGCCAACTAATGTGTCAGAGATCCGGAGTTTCCTTGGTCTTGCCGGTTACTATCGGCGCTTTGTGCAGGATTTCTCTATCATCGCCAAGCCGATGACCCGACTCACGCAAAAAGGGGGTTCCTTTTGTGTGGACAGACGATTGTGAGTCTGGCTTTCAAACCTTGAAGAGCAAGCTGGTGAATGCACCTATCCTATCCTTGCCTGAGAGTGGCAAGCGCTTCACGGTGTACACAGATGCTTCGCGGATTGGTCTTGGTTGTGTGTTGATGCAAGAAGGGCGAGTTATCGCTTATGCTTCTAGACAGTTGAAGACTCATGAGCAGAACTATCCTACTCACGACTTGGAGTTGGCAGCTGTTGTTTTTGCTCTGAAGTCTTGGAGGCATTATCTGTACGGGGAACAGTGTGACATCTTTACCGATCACAAGAGCCTTAAGTACATATTCACTCAGCGAGAGCTGAATTTGAGGCAACGGAGGTGGTTGGAGTTGATCAAAGATTATGATCTGACTATCCAGTATCACCCTGGTAAAGCCAACGTGGTGGCTGACGCCTTGAGCAGGACAGGAGTACCTCAGACAGCGATGTCCTTGATCTCGGAGTTTGAGAGGATGGGTATCTCTTTGTCTCACTGGAGTTGCACAGGCAGAGACACAGATGATCATCTAGTCTGCCATTCCCGAGCGTGTTCGTGAGGCTCAGCAGCACGATCGGCTCCTTTCGGAGGTGCGGAAGAAGATCTCGGAGGGTCGTTCCCGAGATTTTAGTGTGGATGAGAGTGGTGCAGTTCATTTCAGAGGCCGGCTGTGTGTACCCCAGAAATCAGAGGTGAAGGATGATATTCTTCGTGAGGCTCATCGGACTCCGTACTCTGTACATCCGGGAGAGACCAAGATGTATCGGGATCTGAAGCAGGTCTTTTGGTGGAAACGCATGAGGGTGGATATTGCTAAGTGTGTCGCTTCTTGTGGCGTTTGTCAGCAGGTGAAGGCCGAGCATAAGCGGCCTGCTGGTTTGTTGCAGCCTTTGGAGATACCTGAGTGGAAGTGGAAGCATATCGCGATGGACTTTGTGGTTGGATTGCCGCGCTCTCCTCGAGGGCGAGACGCAGTTTGGGTTGTGGTGGACAGACTTACCAAGTCCGCACACTTCATTCCGATGAAGACGACCAATACAGCGCAGGATCTGGCTCCGTTGTATATCCGAGAGGTGGTGAGACTACATAGTGTGCCCAAGTCAATTGTTTCTGACCGGGATGCCAAGTTCGTCTCTAAGTTCTGGCAGAGTCTTCAGGCTGCGTTGGGCACGACAGTTTCCCTCAGTACGGCTTTCCATCCTTAGACAGATGGTCAGTTAGAGCGGACCATTCAGACTTTGGAGGATATGCTCCGGGCTTGTGTACTGTCTTGGAAGGGCAGTTGGGAGGACCATTTGGCTTTGGCAAAGTTCGCGTATAACAATAGTTATCAGGCGAGTATCAAGATGGCTCCTTTTGAGGCTTTGTATGGCCGAAGGTGTGTTTCCCCTCTGTGTTGGGATGCAGTGGGTGAGAGATCTTTGCTTGGTCCAGACCTTGTTCAGCAGACCATGGAGAAAGTGCGGGAGGTTCATCAGAACTTGTTGGCCGCTCAGAGCCGACAAAAGAGCTATGTGGACGTTCGACGCCGTGAGTTGGAGTTTGCGGTTGGTGAATTTGTTCTCCTTCGGGTGTCGCCAACTAAGGGCATTGTTCGTTTTGGTACCACCGGGAAGCTTAGCCCGCGGTATATTGGCCCTTTTCCAGTGGTGGCTCAAGTGGGCAGTTTGGCTTATCGTTTGGAGTTGCCGAGCTCGTTGAGTGGTGTGCACAATGTCTTCCATGTGTCTATGTTGAGGAAGTATTTGCGGGATCCCGAGCACAAGATTGACCTGGGGCAGGTCACGGTGGATCAGGATCTCACTGTGGAGAGTCAACCAGAGCGTATCTTGGATACTTCAGAGCGGGTCTTGAGAAATAAGACCATCAAGTATGTGAAGGTCCTCTGGACGTTTCAATCTGAGAAGGAGGCTACGTGGGAGCTTGAGGATCAAATGCGAAAGAAGTACTCCGAGCTCTTCGAGGCTAGTGAGTACTCGTAGTTGTGGTTCTGTTTTTTTTTGTGGATTGCTCTTTTCTTTGTTGCTCTCTTGCTTTGTGGTTTGAGGAGTTAGATTCGAGGACGAATCCTTTTTAGGTGGGGAGAATGTAATATCTTGAACGTCGTTACGGCGTAAGTTTTTAAAACAATCGCGGAGTCGCCGGTTTTTCGGTAAATCACGGGAAGGAAAAAATAGAAATTGTAGAACAATATAAAATGGATAAAATTAATTAAAATTAAATTAAAAACCCAGAGTGGGCTGCTTGGGAGTGGGCCGACGGCCAAGGCCCAAGGGGGTGGCCGCACCCCCCTCCCCCTTAACCCTAGAGCCCTTTCCCCTTTTCTCCCAAGCCAGCCGCCACCCCCTCCCCTTTCTTCCCCCTGTGGCCGCCCCCTCCCAGGAGATTGGCGCCCCCCCCCCCCCATTGCTACTGCCCTTGGAGCCAAGGAGAGGAAGGAGAAGGAGAAGAAGGAAGGAGAAGGAAGGAGAAGAAGAAGAGGAGGAAAAAAGGGGTGATCCCTCATCTAGGTGGTTTTGTCCCTAAGCGCTCTTGATTTGCTTCGCTTCGTCGGTTGAGGCAAGTAAATGTAGCGGTGGTTGCTACCATTTAACTCGTTATTTCTTCTACTTGCAATTTACATTATTATCGTAATTCGATACATTATGACATGGTTGCATGATATTCTAAATGTGGTGATTGTAGCAAGTATTGATCAATTGATATGTTGATAAACTGCTAGTAGTCATGTGGAATTTTGCTTAATGTGCGAATGTGGAATATGAAGATAAACATGTGGTGAACTTGTGGATGTGGATATGTTGTGAGCATGATGGTGCTCCTTGGAGGATGGATTAATGTGATTTATGATTATCATATCATATCATGCCATTTGCATATGTGGATGTCACCGCACCTAGCCGCGACCGTACTGGTACAACATCGTATATTGCCGTAATACGATGCACCTCTTATCCCGCTGGAAAAGAGTGATGTGGAGCATAACATGAAAGCATTCGTATGCATTTATTTGTGGATAAAATGACTGCATTCATATGCCATATAAATCTGAAATTGAAGAGGTATGACTCATGGGAGTCTGTGGTGGTTTATTATTTGTGGACGCGAATTGTGGTTGTGGCTGTATGGAATTATAAATTGTAACATCCTAAAATTTGGATGTTTAAAATTTGGAGTAAATTAAAATTTTTATTTGCATCTTAATGGTATTTGAATTTTGATTAAACTTCTTATTTGGGTTTTACTGAGTTTTGCGCTGAGCAAAATAAATAACTGGAAATAGATCCCAAGTACAAATAGAAATTGTGGTAATAAAAGATACGAAATATTCTTTTGGAGTTGAAAATTCTAAGAATCAAAATACCGAAAATCTTGGATTCAAATCCAAGTCAATAAAAAGGGAAACCAAGAACTTCATTGTCACATCCCAAAATTTGCTTTCTAGAAAATTTAATTTCAAATTAATTATTTTAAAGTATTTGAGTTTTATTTGGATTTGCCCTGATTTCTGTTTTTAAAAAGCTAGATTTGAAAAGTATTTTTAAGAAAAACCTAAAATTATTATTAAATAAAAAGATATTTTGAATTTCCATAAAAATCCTAATTCAAATTAAATATTTGGAGTTATTTGGCTTTTATTTGGTTTCTTGGATTTTCTGGAGTTTAAAACCTATTTTTGAAAATAAAAAGTATTTCAAGTATGAAAATTAAATACCAACATTAGTTGGAAGTATTTTTATTAAGTCCAAAACCTATCCAGGAACTTCTGTGAATTTTTCTGGAATTTTTGGAATTTAGTTTGTATTTTTCTGAGCTTATTTGGATTTTCTGGCCATTTCTAAAAATCTGAAATCAAATTCAGAAAATAAAAATCCCTCCCCTCCCTCCGGCCGCCAAGTGGACGGCCAGGATCGGCCCACTCGCCCGGCCGATCCCGCCTCTCCCCTTCCCCCGCTCGCCACCTGGCCAGCTTGGATGGCGCCGCGTCGCCCCGCCGGCCCAATCCGGCCCGTCCGCCCCGCGCTCCTCCCTCTGCCGCCCGATCCGCTCCGTGCCGCGCGTCACCATCCCCTCCGTCCGCTCCCTCCCTCTCTCTCCGACTGCCGGACCCCACCTGTCGGCGCCGCTCTCTCTCTTTCTCTCCTCGGCCCCACCCGCCAGCGTCTCCTCCCTTCCGCCTCTCGCTGCGCCGCGGGCCCCACGCGTCAGTCACCCCCCGCCTTCTTCCCCGCGGGCTTCTTCTTCCTCCTCTCGCGCCGCCGCCCGTATCGGTCCCCGCCGCAGTCCCTCGCCCCGCCGGATTCCCTTCCTTTTCCGCCGCCCGTGCGACCCGCGCCCCTTCCATCCTTGCCCCCCCCCATCTCTTTCCTTATTCTGCCGCTCCTTCCTTTCTCTCTCCCCGCAATCCCCGCCGCCCGCAATTGCCGGCGAGACATCCCCGGTGCCTGCCCCCTCCCCGACCCCTATAAATACCGCTCCCGTCCCCGCCTCTCTCCGCACCACCTTCCCCTCCGCTCCCCGTTCCTTCTCCGCCCCCCGGGAGCGCTCGCGCCGTGCGGCATCTTCCAGAGCGCCGGCGAAAGCACGGCGAGCAATCGCCGCCGCCTCCGTCGCCCTCGCGCCCCGCTGCCGCCTCTGCGAGCTCCACCGTGCCCGTGCGAAGCTCCTCCGCCCTTCGTCCGCGCCTCTCCGCCGCCAGAACCTCCTCGCCGCCGGAGCCCCGAGCTGCGTCACCGCCCTCCTCATCGCCGACGCATCTCCGGCCGTCCAAGGTGACCGCCGGCCCTACCACCGTGATGCCCGTGCGCTCCTCTCCCCGAAACCACCCTCGCCGCCGCCCGCCGCCCGCCGGAGCGCCGGCGAGCTCCCTCCCCGAGCGCCACCACCGGCCGGCCTCCCACGTCGGCATCCCCGTGCCCACGTGGCCGGTGACATGGCGCCATGCCAGCGCCACCTCGCCCTGACCGAGCCCCGTCAGCGCCAGCCTTCCACCCCGCCACCTCAGCGCCTCCCTTCACCCGTGGACTCGGTCCACATGGACCGAGGCCCACCTGTCAGCCGGCTCACCTCAGGGCTGACGTCATGCTGACGCAGTAAGCCGGATTTTTCAGTTGGAAAATAATTCAGCCGAAAGTAAATTCACTGCTGACGCAATAATTCCCAATTTCCTTTAGAAAAATAATTCCAAAAATCCTGATTTTCCATTTTCTCTGAATTCAAACTTCCCGAAGCCCGTTCTTCTTCATCCTAACTCCGTTTGAGCCCATTCAAATTTCTAAATTCATCAAAAATTCCAAACTATCCATTTCTTCCATCCTTTAAAATATTTGAAATTTATTTGATATTTCAAATATTTAAATTTCAAATTCCAATCCCAGTTTAATTTCAAAGCCTCAGTTCCATTCCAAATTTTCTGTGCACTTTCAAAATTCAAATTCAAATCTTGGAAAATTCTCCATAAAATCCATTCTATTTTCCTTGGTCCAAATATTGTCTCAGTAATTTCTTTTCCCAACCGATCTTCCAGATATTCGTTCTCCCTCGTGTGAACCCCAAATCCGCCGAACCTTTCTCCTAAATTCGTCTAAAATCATAATCTATCCAACGATGGCCTCTGTTGAATTTTTGGATTTTATTTGAATTTTCGTTTGTATTTATTTGTTTTGTTTGCTTCGTCTTTCCTCGCGTAGATTCCAACGTTGTCGACGAACCCTCTTCACAGCAGCAAGAAGACCCAGAAACCCTGCAAGAAGGCAAGTCTCCTTTGATCATTTCGAGCCTATGCTTTTGAAATGTTTTTAAAATATTTTAAATTATGTGCATTGCTATTTACATAAAGTTACTAGTTCAAGTCTTTAGGAATTAGTTATTCCAACTTTGTTATGCCCTCATTTGACATTGATTGCCATGTACCTTGCCACCCTAGAACTTCCTTTGTCTCAATAATGAGATTACTATTAATCCTTGTGAATATTAGAATGGTAGAATAATGCTTAGTCATGCTATCTAATATCCTTTGGAAAATCTTGAAAATGGGAAATTATGATTTATTATTGAACCCTTGTGTTTGAAAGTGAAGTGGCAATTGGAGTTGTCACTGTGATTTTTAAAATAAAATAAAATTGTGAAAGTTGGTTTAGATTAGGGTGGATGGTTGTTTGGGTTGGTGCAGTAAGCACGAGAACTTGTTAAGTGTATGTTCCACCCTAGTCAATTAAGGACCGACGCTTGTGTTTGTCCAAACTGAGCATTAACCGTACAACCACAAGTCTATATGGGTACGACCTAGCTAACTAACCTATAAAGGTGTAGTTTAGATATCACCAGTGGTGTATTGAGTGCCAGGGTGTACTGGTTACTCATAGTGAGGGACAGGGTTTACTGTACTCATATGGCGCAAGAGGGGGCTTCAGATTGGGCGGATTTAACCCTTCTGGGTGAAACCTCAGCGGGTGGTCTCTAGCTATACTGGAGTAGGTGAAAGGCTTTGTGATATTTTATCTGGGTCTCATGCCAAAGGAAGCATGTTGACTATTAAGATAATTTATCTCTTGTGGGTAAAGTTGTACAACCTCTGCAGAGTGTAAAACTATTCGAATAGCCGTGCCCACGGTCAAGGGCGGGCAAGGAATGCATTCACATGGTAGATTTCTGGTTTTGGATTTAAAATCAAAAGTTTTGTATTCCGAGGGTGGAGGGAACTCTCGGAAGGGATCCTGGCGGATGGAGCCAGAGAGGGTGGATGGAACCCGCAGTTTAAAACTTGACCAATGGTAATTGGTTAGCTAGTGTTGGTAGTTGGAACCTTCGCTAGAAAGTTAATTCTGTTAAAACATTTACTTCATTAAAATAATGCCTTCGAAAATAATTAGTAGTAATTGAATTTTAAAATGTTGCTTTGTGCAAAAGAACCATATGGCCTTCTTTGTTAAGCCTTGCATCTATGCATTTTTCCCAAGACTTGCGGAGTACTTTATGTACTCACATGCTACACTTAAAAATAACATCTCAGAGGAAGTTGAAGCTCAAGAAGGTGACTACGACTACTGCTTCGCGTGTGGCTGTGATGGATTCTTCCCGGAGGACTAGGTCGCGCTTCCCCAGTCAATTGCCTGTGGCGAATTGATGGGTTATCCTCGAGTTTTATTTGCTTCCGCTCTATTTCTTGTGTGCGAGGTCTTAAACCTCCTTTGTAATAATGAGACCCGGTGGTCAGTACTCTTATTTATTGTAATAAATCGTTGATGGTGATGTTTTCCATTCTGTTTGACTGTGTGCACTAGCTTTGATCTGGGACTAGTGCTGTAATACACAGAGGGTCCAGGTTTGAGAATCCGGGGGCCCGACATTCATCTTTTAATTTAAATGGCATACCAAAAAAAAACCCAAGCTGGACATTCAAAAATTTATACATACAATTTATAGCAAAAATTAAATAAAATCTAAAAATAGAAGGCTATTAAATTTGGTATCAAGATAATTGAGCCAAAACTTGGAAATTCAATTTAAGATTCAAATTTCCAAACTGCTAAAACCTCTCAATTTGTTTCATTCCTTTTCAAAACCCCTCTCTATTACATGTGGGCCCGCCCCCTCTCTTTCCCTGCTGCCGCGTGGCCGCGCGCCTGGCTCCCACTTCCGCCCGTTTCTTCTGGCCAGCGGGCCCCGTCCGCGCAGGACCTCCCCCCCATCTCTCTTCGCTCCTTTTTTTTTCTTCCTCTGCCCGAGCTGGCTTCTCCTCCCCCATTTCTTTTCTCTTTCCTCCCCCTTCTTCCATGGCTGCAAGCTCTCCACGTCGTCTCCTCCCTTCGCGTCTCCCTCTTTTCTTCTCTCCCCTGCGTCGAAGCTCTGCCCAGCGGTCGCCCCTGCCCTGCTCTGTCACATCACGCGGCGCGCATGCGAAAAGCTGCAGCCCTGCCCTGCGCCGCGTCACCAGAGCTCCGCCCCGTCCCGTCGCTTGCGCCACCGCCGCCTGCCACCGCTGCCTGCCCCGACGCGACCTCACAGTAGCTGCCTGTTGCCTCCCCGCCCCTCTGCGGCCATAAGAAGCCCCCGCGCCTTCCCCCACTTCTCCCCCACCTCCTCTTACTCCTCCGCCGAGTGCACCTCCGACCACCACCATCGCTAGCGCTCCTCGGTGATTCTCGTTTGGTAAAAACCCCTCCCCCGAGTTCCCCTACCTTCCCTAGTGCTCCTGCCGCGTCTGATTGAACTCCCCTGCCCTAAAGATCACTGGCGCACCGTTCGTCCTCCACCCCGGTGAACTCTGGCCGCCGTCGATTTCGACCGCCTCCATCCAATTCCGTTCAACCAGAGCTTCCGCAGGACCCCGTAAGGATGATCCCCTCACCAGTTCGGAGCGTCGTGCCCCCATCCTCCCCGGCACCGTGCGCCTCCCCGCGCCGCCCTCGGCCTCCGTCGCCGGCCCGCCTCGACGCCTCCCCGACCAAACCGTCACCGCAGGTAACTCCCCAGGGGCACTCTCTCGCTCGTGCTTGCCTTACCCTCCCCTTTCCTGTGACGGACCGCCGCCGCCACCACGGCGTCTCCGCGTCTGGCCGCTTCTACCGACGCCGGCCCACCAGTGCGTCGCCCCGACCGGAGCCGCTACCCTGGGGACTTCCTCACCTCGGGGGCAACCCGTTTTGGGCGTCCACCGCCCCTCTAGCCGACGGTCGCGCCAGCGAGTTCGCCGCCTGGCCCTGCGCCCGCCCCTCCTCTGTTTCTTTTCCCTTCTGGCCGAGCCCTGCTCTGCTCTTCTTTCCCTTCGGCTGGCATGTGGGCCCGACTAGGAAACCCTTTTTAAGCCAATGCATGTTCCAGGTTTCCTCCCATTTCTTGATAATTATTAATCAACATTGTCTTCAATGAAATAATATATTAATCCTTATGTAAAGCTAAAACCAGATTATGCGAGACCTATTTTAAATGGCAAGTAACTATCTTGGACTCAATGAATGTAAATATCAAAGTTTAATATGTGGAACAAATTGAAGGAGTATGTAAATTAGTAATGCTAGAAACCTAACCCTAATTCATTTGCTACCTGAATTAGCAAAATAATTACTCTGGAATTAGATAGCATAAGAAATTAAAAATGCATGTCATCATAAGATGGGACTTGAAGCTTTATAGGGATAATATTAATACTCCCAAACCCTATCTCCACACAAATCATATACTAATATCACATCCTATTAAAAGCCCGAATAGTCTAAATGGTAGGTCATGCCGTTATCTCCATACCTAAATCTGTTCAAGCAAGATCGGGCCTTGGTGTCTTGTCCATGTCTAGCCATACTCCTATTTAAAGTGGAATGTCCTTGCGAATATTCCTTCGACGCCGATCCTCCTTGTATATCCTTTCCCGGCGAAGTTGCCCCATCACTTCGCTTCCACCCAAAAATTTGATCGACTCCGTCTCTATCCTACAACTCACTGCATACCCGTATTCATAAGCAAATCATAAATAAACTCATGTGCCTTAATCTTTATTTTGAGAGCTTCATTGTTAATCTAAGGCATAGTGAGCAATTTAGGAGGGGTGTAATCTAGGTCCAAATATCCATGAAATGACGATTTAACTAATGGAAATTTCGTAAAGAATGAATCCTAAACCCTTGCATGATAGTAAGGTTGTGGAACTAGTCGCCACATAGTTAAAAACATAACCCTATGTCCTAGCAAAAATGAGAATCCTTTGTCGACTATAATACTCAAATTAAATTAAAGGATAATTTAGAGAATTTAATAAAAATAAACTAGGATGTAGATGGGACTACGTAATGTTAATATTTGGACTAGATCATGTATGCATGATCAATATGGTTTGAGCAATCATCTAAAAGGCTAATTATTAAATTCAAAGCAATAATCAATAAATATGGCTTTGGTTAAATACTCAAGAAGATTACCCTTAAAATATAATATATGCACTAACATTTAACATACCATCATTTAACAAATCCTAGAGAAAGATTTGGCTAAACAGCAAATATTAATAATATACCCCTATGTGACAAGCTTTGCCCATATAAATAAAGTTCAAATTGAAATCAATACTAAGCCTGATAATAATTGAAGTGTAGACAAAGAAATAGTGGTGTCATTAATTATATTCTAACACTAGATTAAATAAATACCCATGTTGGACCCTAACTACACATATAAATGAAATTAGGCATAGAAAAATGTGCATAAGAAAGGTACGACTATGTCTGTATACATATATATGTATATAATAGCCGTGGGTCATCAATAATTTCACTAATGTGTAGTATGCTGTCTAGTGATACTAGGTTTAGCTAGGAGTGGTGTTTCATCCGAGCTGTGTTTAAATAGTTCAATGGTCGTGGGTCAATGAACAATAG
Organism: Dendrocalamus latiflorus; assembly: GCA_017311315.1. Classification (NCBI taxonomy): domain Eukaryota; kingdom Viridiplantae; phylum Streptophyta; class Magnoliopsida; order Poales; family Poaceae; genus Dendrocalamus; species Dendrocalamus latiflorus. The sequence goes on from CM029664.1 coordinate 31,213,776, forward strand.
AAATCAGATAGTGTTAACCATTTGAATAGTAGTGACTAAATAAATAGTCCCGGGTGATAATAAATTAGGATATTAATCATTCAACTGATTAATTGATAGCAAAGCTCACCTAAAATATCATAGGTGAAATACCACAAACACCAGGTCTGAGATTAATTCGATAAGTTAAACTAATGTACACCACGAGGAAACCTCCTGACCTAATTCTTAAAAGATGACCTTCGGCGCATAACACTCAACACCTCCATACAAGTCTCACACCTGCTCATAAGTCTAATCTGACACATGGAACGTCCTTGATAAATACAAAAATAATAAAAGAAATTCTTAATAAAAGGATCAAGCTATCGTATTCTACCACTAACCTTGCCTCAAATCACCCAAAATCACCCAGTAACTCATAATAAAACTAAATTGAGTTTATTCGGATTTATTTGGATCTTTTGAGTTATTTGCTTTTATTTGAATTCAGTTGCTTAGCACGTAATTAGAAATTGGAGTCCGGAAGAATCAAGGAGCAAGCGAGGCCGAGATCGAAGTAAAGATAAAGATCCGAACCTCAAGATCGACAAATGAGAAAGCTTTGAGGGAGCTCAAGACCGCGGGAAACTACGCAAGGCGAGTCAATACTTTGATCATGTTGAACCTACATTTTCTGCAAATTACTTTGGTTTAAATTATCAAATTGCATGCTGTTATTTTATATGCAAATACATGTTTAATTTAAGATTTAGTTATATGCTCATTGCTTGCTTGGCTAATATTACTCCTCCTTTGGATTACTTGATTATGTGAACTTTGTCGCCCTAGCAAAATTACAATAATAACCTTTCGAAAGTAAGTCCGTAATTTATTTGCCATGCTCAGTAATGTTTAGGTACTCATGGGCGCGAGAGCGCCCAAGCATCACTTGTAAACCTGAGAAAATTGGTTGGGCAGTCACAATGGGAATGACTGGTATATTTTGGAAATGATTATTTTATGCTCTCAAAATCCCCAACTTGCTTACATATCTGGGCGGATTGGTTCGAGGGTGTGAGTGTGGTGCAGTGGATGCACAAAGTGGGTTAGTGGTAGACCGCCTAGATACCACTAAGGACTGAATCTTGTCATGACCTCCCTAGTAAAACAGTACAACCACAAGTCTGTAAAGTACAACTTGACTAAGTAAATTTATCGAAACTCCGGACTCATCTCACTGGTAGGGGTGTGAAGGGGTTATGCTATGGCAAGGGGGCCTGAAGGGACACCAGTGTAGGGTGAAGTTTCCCAGTCGTGCTAGCGCAGAGGGGAGTGGAGCCCGTACGCTAGTAGCTGTGGGGGACATCCCGCGCACAGATGGGACCCACCGCAAGTGGGCAGTTTCCCATAAATGTGAGATGACAAAAGGGTCTAGATACTTTGAAAAGTCACTGTGATGGTCTGCTCAACCACATGACTAAGGAATCGTGTGGGGCAACGAGTTGATTGTCTCTTGTGGTGAAAGTGTACAAACTCTGCAGAGTCTAAAACTATTCGAATAGCCGTGCCCACGGTCATGGGCGGACATGGGAACTTAACTGGATATAGTTCTGTTTTAAAAACATTGGAAACTGGGAATGGGAAACTTGAAGGGCGAAGGACTGCCCTGGTTTGGAATTGTCCTGGGTGTCGTCCCAGTAGTAAGTTAAGCGGCTATAACGCTGAAGAAATTGCTATATGGTGCAGATGCCATGTAACGGTGGATGGAATCTGAATCGATATTAATAATGCATTTCCTTGTACATTATGATTTGGTTCAAATTGCTAGGTCTTAGGGATTTTTAAGTAATTGTATTCAAAAGCACTCTACGCAAAAATAAAATAACCCGAGCCTTCCTTTGATAAGCCATGCATACTATTTAATTGCATTCTGTGTATTGGCTCGCGGAGCACGGGGTCGGAGTGCTCACGCTCGCTTTTGCGACAAAATTCAGAATCAGGAAATCAAATCACCTCGCCTCAGCAACAAGATTGGACAAGCTGGCTGAGAAGATGAAGATGTCAAGGGCTAGGTCGCGAACCTCCAGTTGGCTGCCTGTGGGCATGTCCTGAAGGTCCCACTTGCGTGCTTCGTTCTTCCGCTGCTGCAATTTCATGATTTCGGCCTAATCGGCCCATGAGTAAGTCTGCTATTATATTTACGCTTCCGTATGATATGTATTTTGATATTCATTTCTGTAACTGTGAGCACTATCTACTGATCCAGGGAATAGTGCAGTAAATCACAGAGGAATCCGGATTGTAATATCTGGGGCCTTACAGCGATGGTATCAGAGCATATCGACTGCAGGTCGTAACCTAGTTAGCCTGGCCGTTAGTTTCATGACTAGAAATATTTCTTTAAAATACTATTTCTAGAAATATAAGTAGTATTGCTCATTCTCTTCTCTCTTAGGCGAATCCCTCTCATCTGTATTCTGCCCTTGCCATTTATATTTCTAAAGCTCTCTTATCCCGAATTCAAAATGATAAACAAAATCTAGTACTCACCTTGTAAACCCCCATCGCAAATATACTTTTGGCCAAAGCAACAAAAGCTTAAATTTGAAAAGTCATTTCCAAAAATTATTTTATCCTTGGGAGGATCGATTATAAAATTGTTTACAAAAATTCAATTTTCAAACTCATTCGTTTTGACAAACCTGACCTTCCGGGGAAATTTACATAGGTCCAACTACTTGCCAAAAATTTCTTCCAAAAGCTCACTTTGGATCCTCAAATAGTTAAAAAAAATTATTTGTCGAAAACATTTCCCTAAAGATGACCTTCTGTTTCAAAATTAAAAGCCTAAAGGTAAACCTTGAGGTGCTGCTTCTCAAAAGAGTTAATTTGGTAAAAACCTAAATTCCCTATTCGGTTTTATTACCCATGGTTAGAAAAATACTTCTTATCCTATAAATAAATATATATATATATATATATATATATATATATATATATATATATATATTTCAAAGGTTATTGTTTCAGAACAACTACAAAAATATATATATGTATCCACTTTTGCCACAAAGTTTTTTTTTTAAAAAATGATGATAATACAAGAATGAATACTAATATCAACCAAATTACCCCAAATACTTCCCTCCTTTGTCTATTAAATTCAAAAGGAAAATTGTATTCCTCTTCTCGTACCCTTACTCCAAAAATTTAAGGTTGGGAACGTTGAAGATGTTCATGAAGATAAGGTGGTTTCGTTTTAAACGAACTATGCAGACAAACCCTATGCCCCTTATGTGTGCTCTCCCGAGTAGACGTTGTATTGTCCCCAGGTTTTCGTTGGTCCCTATGCACTGTCTTCTTGCCCTCGGGCGCCCAAATTTTGCAGTCATAGGAAAAGCTTGCTTTTAAAAATTTGTGTGGCTCAGTATCACTCCAGTTTCCTGGATGTGCTCTTTTAAAGTTAGGATGGGTTTAGAATGCCTCATCTCCGCGATTCAATACTCACCTCATGCTATTCCCTCTCACCCTGTTTACTGCAAACCCAATCAAGTCTGCTGAAGTAAAGTGATGGATCGCCAAAGATCAAGACTTGAGACTCTGCCTTGCTAGCACTCTCTCCTTACCACCTAGAGGACCCATAGATAAAATCGCCGCCCACTAAGTACAATAACAAGGAGCGCGTCGACGATGCGAAGAGAAAAGACATTGCGCATACCCATGCTCCATGAACTACTCCAACTACGAGGAAGACCACCAGCCTGTGAGTGCCATGTGAGCAATATCACATGTATTCCTTGCGAAGGACAAGGCCATTGCCCGAAAGATTAACCCTGAAACTAATGCTGGCTAAGTAGTCAAAGTACAATGGATGAGTCTCCACATCGCCACAAGACCCATCATGTCTGGAGCTCGTAGAGGTGAATAACTAGTGACATTATTTTTAAGGAGGGTAGTACGAAGAGACAGAAATGCCAAATAACTACTACGAAGTATATCCTTGGAAATGCAACAACCTGGACTGAGAACTAATCAGACCAGTACAAGGAGATTCGCAAGGCCAGAACTCTTCTGGTAATGAAGACTACAAGCCGTACCTTTAGCTAGAATTGTCGTGCTTGGCAAAGCTAACGACTAAGAACGAGATCTTAGTAGAAGTAGAAGACCCCCCCCCCACCTAGAAGTATCTCTGCATTCCCAAGGCTCTCTTCCCTTAGGGCGCAGACCATTGCTACCCACCTATCAATATGGAATTCTACACCCGTATATCTAATATAACGATGCAACTACTCTATTCTACAATGACATGAAGACAACAACGACAAAGAGCAAGTATTGGGAAGTCTACGACCTATTCAAGAGAATAAGGTTTCTCTCTTTCCTTTTGACTTCTACAAGTGCTAACCCCTATTGCGCAGATTTTCTTCCCTCTGTGGAGCTCAAGAACGGTACACCAAGCAACACTCCGAAACCAATTGCTAGCCAATATAACCCACCTCCATTCCTTCTGCTCTACCGGAATCTCGGGGTTGAGATTCATTTAAGGGGGGTAGGTTTGTAACATCCTAAAATTTGGATGTTTAAAATTTGGAGTAAATTAAAATTTTTATTTGCATCTTAATGGTATTTGAATTTTGATTAAACTTCTTATTTGGGTTTTACTGAGTTTTGCGCTGAGCAAAATAAATAACTGGAAATAGATCCCAAGTACAAATAGAAATTGTGGTAATAAAAGATACGAAATATTCTTTTGGAGTTGAAAATTCTAAGAATCAAAATACCAAAAATCTTGGATTCAAATCCAAGTCAATAAAAAGGGAAACCAAGAACTTCATCTTTTAATTTAAATGGCATACCAAAAAAAAACCCAAGCTGGACATTCAAAAATTTATACATACAATTTATAGCAAAAATTAAATAAAATCTAAAAATAGAAGGCTATTAAATTTGGTATCAAGATAATTGAGCCAAAACTTGGAAATTCAATTTAAGATTCAAATTTCCAAACTGCTAAAACCTCTCAATTTGTTTCATTCCTTTTCAAAACCCCTCTCTATTACATGTGGGCCCGCCCCCTCTCTTTCCCTGCTGCCGTGTGGCCGCGCGCCTGGCTCCCACTTCCGCCCGTTTCTTCTGGCCAGCGGGCCCCGTCCGCGCAGGACCTCCCCCCCCCATCTCTCTTCGCTCCTTTTTTTTCTTCCTCTGCCCGAGCTGGCTTCTCCTCCCCCATTTCTTTTCTCTTTCCTCCCCCTTCTTCCATGGCTGCAAGCTCTCCACGTCGTCTCCTCCCTTCGCGTCTCCCTCTTTTCTTCTCTCCCCTGCGTCGAAGCTCTGCCCAGCGGTCGCCCCTGCCCTGCTCTGTCACATCACGCGGCGCGCATGCGAAAAGCTGCAGCCCTGCCCTGCGCCGCGTCACCAGAGCTCCGCCCCGTCCCGTCGCTTGCGCCACCGCCGCCTGCCACCGCTGCCTGCCCCGACGCGACCTCACAGTAGCTGCCCGTTGCCTCCCCGCCCCTCTGCGGCCATAAGAAGCCCCCGCGCCTTCCCCCACTTCTCCCCCACCTCCTCTTACTCCTCCGCCGAGTGCACCTTCGACCACCACCATCGCTAGCGCTCCTCGGTGATTCTCGTTTGGTAAAAACCCCTCCCCCGAGTTCCCCTACCTTCCCTAGTGCTCCTGCCGCGTCTGATTGAACTCCCCTGCCCTAAAGATCACTGGCGCACCGTTCGTCCTCCACCCCGGTGAACTCTGGCCGCCGTCGATTTCGGCCGCCTCCATCCAATTCCGTTCAACCAGAGCTTCCGCAGGACCCCGTAAGGATGATCCCCTCACCAGTTCGGAGCGTCGTGCCCCCATCCTCCCCGGCACCGTGCGCCTCCCCGCGCCGCCCTCGGCCTCCGTCGCCGACCCGCCTCGACGCCTCCCCGACCGAACCGTCACCGCAGGTAACTCCCCAGGGGCACTCTCTCGCTCGTGCTTGCCTTACCCTCCCCTTTCCTGTGACGGACCGCCGCCGCCACCACGGCGTCTCCGCGTCTGGCCGCTTCTACCGACGCCGGCCCACCAGTGCGTCGCCCCGACCGGAGCCGCTACCCTGGGGACTTCCTCACCTCGGGGGCAACCCGTTTTGGGCGTCCACCGCCCCTCTGGCCGACGGTCGCGCCAGCGAGTTCGCCGTCTGGCCCTGCGCCCGCCCCTCCTCTGTTTCTTTTCCCTTCTGGCCGAGCCCTGCTCTGCTCTTCTTTCCCTTCGGCTGGCATGTGGGCCCGACTAGGAAACCCTTTTTAAGCCAATGCATGTTCCAGGTTTCCTCCCATTTCTTGATAATTATTAATCAACATTGTCTTCAATGAAATAATATATTAATCCTTATGTAAAGCTAAAACCAGATTATGCGAGACCTATTTTAAATGGCAAGTAACTATCTTGGACTCAATGAATGTAAATATCAAAGTTTAATATGTGGAACAAATTGAAGGAGTATGTAAATTAGTAATGCTAGAAACCTAACCCTAATTCATTTGCTACCTGAATTAGCAAAATAATTACTCTGGAATTAGATAGCATAAGAAATTAAAAATGCATGTCATCATAAGATGGGACTTGAAGCTTTATAGGGATAATATTAATACTCCCAAACCCTATCTCCACACAAATCATATACTAATATCACATCCTATTAAAAGCCCGAATAGTCTAAATGGTAGGTCATGCCGTTATCTCCATACCTAAATCTGTTCAAGCAAGATCGGGCCTTGGTGTCTTGTCCATGTCTAGCCATACTCCTATTTAAAGTGGAATGTCCTTGCGAATATTCCTTCGATGCCGATCCTCCTTGTATATCCTTTCCCGGCGAAGTTGCCCCATCACTTCGCTTCCACCCAAAAATTTGATCGACTCCGTCTCTATCCTACAACTCACTGCATACCCGTATTCATAAGCAAATCATAAATAAACTCATGTGCCTTAATCTTTATTTTGAGAGCTTCATTGTTAATCTAAGGCATAGTGAGCAATTTAGGAGGGGTGTAATCTAGGTCCAAATATCCATGAAATGACGATTTAACTAATGGAAATTTCGTAAAGAATGAATCCTAAACCCTTGCATGAAAGTAAGGTTGTGGAACTAGTCGCCACATAGTTAAAAACATAACCCTATGTCCTAGCAAAAATGAGAATCCTTTGTCGACTATAATACTCAAATTAAATTAAAGGATAATTTAGAGAATTTAATAAAAATAAACTAGGATGTAGATGGGACTACGTAATGTTAATATTTGGACTAGATCATGTATGCATGATCAATATGGTTTGAGCAATCATCTAAAAGGCTAATTATTAAATTCAAAGCAATAATCAATAAATATGGCTTTGGTTAAATACTCAAGAAGATTACCCTTAAAATATAATATATGCACTAACATTTAACATACCATCATTTAACAAATCCTAGAGAAAGATTTGGCTAAACAGCAAATATTAATAATATACCCCTATGTGACAAGCTTTGCCCATATAAATAAAGTTCAAATTGAAATCAATACTAAGCCTGATAATAATTGAAGTGTAGACAAAGAAATAGTGGTGTCATTAATTATATTCTAACACTAGATTAAATAAATACCCATGTTGGACCCTAACTACACATATAAATGAAATTAGGCATAGAAAAATGTGCATAAGAAAGGTACGACTATGTCTGTATACATATATATGTATATAATAGCCGTGGGTCATCAATAATTTCACTAATGTGTAGTATGCTGTCTAGTGATACTAGGTTTAGCTAGGAGTGGTGTTTCATCCGAGCTGTGTTTAAATAGTTCAATGGTCGTGGGTCAATGAACAATAGAAATCAGATAGTGTTAACCATTTGAATAGTAGTGACTAAATAAATAGTCCCAGGTGATAATAAATTAGGATATTAATCATTCAACTGATTAATTGATAGCAAAGCTCACCTAAAATATCATAGGTGAAATACCACAAACACCAGGTCTGAGATTAATTCGATAAGTTAAACTAATGTACACCACGAGGAAACCTCCTGACCTAATTCTTAAAAGATGACCTTCGGCGCATAACACTCAACACCTCCATACAAGTCTCACACCTGCTCATAAGTCTAATCTGACACATGGAACGTCCTTGATAAATACAAAAATAATAAAAGAAATTCTTAATAAAAGGATCAAGCTATCGTATTCTACCACTAACCTTGCCTCAAATCACCCAAAATCACCCAGTAACTCATAATAAAACTAAATTGAGTTTATTCGGATTTATTTGGATCTTTTGAGTTATTTGCTTTTATTTGAATTCAGTTGCTTAGCACGTAATTAGAAATTGGAGTCCGGAAGAATCAAGGAGCAAGCGAGGCCGAGATCGAAGTAAAGATAAAGATCCGAACCTCAAGATCGACAAATGAGAAAGCTTTGAGGGAGCTCAAGACCGCGGGAAACTACGCAAGGCGAGTCAATACTTTGATCATGTTGAACCTACATTTTCTGCAAATTAATTTGGTTTAAATTATCAAATTGCATGCTGTTATTTTATATGCAAATACATGTTTAATTTAAGATTTAGTTATATGCTCATTGCTTGCTTGGCTAATATTACTCCTCCTTTGGATTACTTGATTATGTGAACTTTGTCGCCCTAGCAAAATTACAATAATAACCTTTCGAAAGTAAGTCCGTAATTTATATGCCATGCTCAGTAATGTTTAGGTACTCATGGGCGCGAGAGCGCCCAAGCATCACTTGTAAACCTGAGAAAATTGGTTGGGCAGTCACAATGGGAATGACTGGTATATTTTGGAAATGATTATTTTATGCTCTCAAAATCCCCAACTTGCTTACATATCTGGGCGGATTGGTTCGAGGGTGTGAGTGTGGTGCAGTGGATGCACAAAGTGGGTTAGTGGTAGACCGCCCAGATACCACTAAGGACTGAATCTTGTCATGACCTCCCTAGTAAAACAGTACAACCACAAGTCTGTAAAGTACAACTTGACTAAGTAAATTTATCGAAACTCCGGACTCATCTCACTGGTAGGGGTGTGAAGGGGTTATGCTATGGCAAGGGGGCCTGAAGGGACACCAGTGTAGGGTGAAGTTTCCCAGTCGTGCTAGCGCAGAGGGGAGTGGAGCCCGTACGCTAGTAGCTGTGGGGGACATCCCGCGCACAGATGGGACCCACCGCAAGTGGGCAGTTTCCCATAAATGTGAGATGACAAAAGGGTCTAGATACTTTGAAAAGTCACTGTGATGGTCTGCTCAACCACATGACTAAGGAATCGTGTGGGGCAACGAGTTGATTGTCTCTTGTGGTGAAAGTGTACAAACTCTGCAGAGTCTAAAACTATTCGAATAGCCGTGCCCACGGTCATGGGCGGACATGGGAACTTAACTGGATATAGTTCTGTTTTAAAAACATTGGAAACTGGGAATGGGAAACTTGAAGGGCGAAGGACTGCCCTGGTTTGGAATTGTCCTGGGTGTCGTCCCAGTGGTAAGTTAAGCGGCTATAACGCTGAAGAAATTGCTATATGGTGCAGATGCCATGTAACGGTGGATGGAATCTGAATCGATATTAATAATGCATTTCCTTGTACATTATGATTTGGTTCAAATTGCTAGGTCTTAGGGATTTTTAAGTAATTGTATTCAAAAGCACTCTACGCAAAAATAAAATAACCCGAGCCTTCCTTTGATAAGCCATGCATACTATTTAATTGCATTCTGTGTATTGGCTCGCGGAGCACGGGGTCGGAGTGCTCACGCTCGCTTTTGCGACAAAATTCAGAATCAGGAAATCAAATCACCTCGCCTCAGCAACAAGATTGGACAAGCTGGCTGAGAAGATGAAGATGTCAAGGGCTAGGTCGCGAACCTCCAGTTGGCTGCCTGTGGGCATGTCCTGAAGGTCCCACTTGCGTGCTTCGTTCTTCCGCTGCTGCAATTTCATGATTTCGGCCTAATCGGCCCATGAGTAAGTCTGCTATTATATTTACGCTTCCGTATGATATGTATTTTGATATTCATTTCTGTAACTGTGAGCACTATCTACTGATCCAGGGAATAGTGCAGTAAATCACAGAGGAATCCGGATTGTAATATCTGGGGCCTTACATAAATGATGATGTATAATTGTTTGTAGTTTGAATAGCCTGTTAAACTGTTTGCTTGCTGAGATTTTTATCTCACCCTTGTTTCCCCCTCCCTACAGGTGGACCTTGAGCATGCATGGGAAGGGTAGAGCGGCACCACACTGATGCACTTGGATTATATTGTAATGCTGAAATAAAGTTGAAAGGATTCTAGTCTTTCGCTTAGCTATCTTGTTGATGATTGTTTCATCTTAATAATGTTAAATTTGTGAACCGTTCCTTTGGTTATTAAGTTGGAGTTGATTATGAATATTGAATTGTTATCACTATTCTGTTTTCCCTTAGTTGTTTATGCTTCCGCTTATACTATCTTGATTAGTATTGTTGCCAGTTTATTTTATCTTGTAAATTGGTTAATTGTGGAGTGGTTTTAGTGGCATCCCAGGGTAATGTGGGTCCTGGGGTGTTACAGTTGGTATCAGAGCCTAGGCTTTAGGTTCTAGGAGAAATAAGGGAAAAAACACACTTGCACATGTAGGATGGGGAAGGGTTTGCATATCTTGCATGTACCTTGTTGAATTCTTTGAATTATTGCGTGTGCCTTACTTGGCTGATGATGATGTCTTTGCTTGATTGTGGATTGTGGTGGTTGCAGGAATGCCGCCTAAGGGTAGTGGTCGTGGCCGTGCGGCTACGCCTGTAGCGCAGCCAGCGGTTGAGGAGGCTGAGGATACTCAGCCAGCGGGTGGTAATCAAGATGAGCTGTTGGCCGCAGTGAGGGCCATGCAGCAAGAGTTGAGGGCGTTGAAGCAGGGGCAGGCGGCCCTTGGTGCTGGTGCTGCTGCAGAGCCTGAGGTTGAGGCGGCTGGAGCGGTTAGCGGCATCTCGTTTCGTGAGTGGGTAGGGTTGAGGCTGGACAGCTTCAGCGGTGCGGCCACCCCTGTTCAGGCCGCAGACTGGCTGTCCTATGTGGAGGACAAGATGGAGGCATTCGAGGTGGTTGCCTCCGATCGTGTGCGCTACTTGGCGCAACTTCTGAAGGGAGAGGCTCAGATCTGGTGGAAGGGAGTGCAGACTGCTCGCACGGCTGCACATGGAGCGCTGTCGTGGGCAGAGTTTGTTCGGCAGTTCGAGAGGAGGTTCTACCCAAAGACCTTTCTGGACATGATGATGTAGTTAATGTCAAGATTGCATTAAGAGCCGCAATTACTTCTGGAAATGAGTATTTGAAGAAAATGACTGCTGCAATGTTGGATAAATTTGACAAGTATTGGGAAGAAAAAAACAATGTCGTGGTCCTTGCTACTATTCTTGATCCCAGGTTTAAGATGAGGTTCATTAGTTAGTGCTTCAACCAAATGTATGAGCCCTCAAAAGCTGCAAAAGAGCATGATGATGTCAAAGTTTAATTGGAAGATTTGTATTCACAGTTTGAGATGGATCATCGGCACAACAGAATGGGCAACAGAGGTAAAGCAACCTCCTCTTTAGCTATGGGTATAAGCAACTCATTATCATCAGTCTCATCTCAGTTTCAGTCATTTTTACGTTCCACTTTTACTGAGCCTTCAAAGCAGAATCAGGGGAGCCTATGTGAACTTCTTCACTAAACAAACTTCCATTTCCTAAACAAACATCCATGGTTTACGGCGCTTAGGGCTAAGTTTTGTGCGCATGGTAATACGGCTGCTATTCCCATTTGCTTGTTATCTCACTGTCAGTGTTACTACGCGTGGCTTCACGAGTTTTTAACTTTGTTCTGGGATTCATCGGACTGTAATGCTGAGTTTGCTTGATAGAGACCGTGTGGTTGGAGCTGTCCTTTTTTTTTTTTACTTAGGATTTATGGTTATGGTTTATAATTTTTAGGTCATTCATAAGAAAGAATACAGAGTAACAGAAACTCGCGTGCAATTTTGGCTGATATAAATAAAGTCGCTACAATATATACTACAATCAGGGGCGGAGATGGACCTCGGGCCGGTTGGGCAACGGCCCGAGGCCCAGAAAAACATCAGTGCAAAAATTTTAATAAATATATAAAAAAATAGTACACAGTATCAGGCCCGAGTCGTCCCAGCGGCGGAGCGGCCGAAAAAACGGAGCGGCGGCTCGTATCCTTCGCTTCGCGTGGTGTGTCTCTTGTTCGGTTGTGCTGATTGGATTGGATCGGGAGGTGGTGATCCGGTGCGAGCTGGCGGGTTGGTTGGTGCCGGGTTAGGTTTGGAGGAATGGATTGGCGAGAGGTGGGATTTCTAGGGCGTTTCGTGCAAATTCTCCCGTTGCTCTAGCGAATGCGATGGTGTGTTTTTCGGTTCTAATCAATGTATACTGGTTTTTGTTCTCGTAGGATTGATTGTTGGGTGTGTATAGGTATCACTCGGATATTTTCTTCCTAACAATCATCTAAATTTCGGACCGTTGGATTAGAGATCCAACGGTCTCTTTTTTGGAGGGGGAGATTTTTTTTTTTGAGGAGGGTGAATTTTTTTTGGAGGGGGTGGGGAGAATTTGTGACCCTTGGATCTCTAATCCAACGGTCACAAATCTAGATAATAGTTAGAAAGAAAACATTCGGATGATGTTTATCAATACCCTTGATGGGTTGGTGTTGTATAACATTTTTTCTCGATGCTCTCCCTTTTTGTTGAAACGGCGCAATTTTTTTGCATTGCTAGTTGATTGATTGGTATTTGTCTGACCGGTGCTCTGGTTTTGTTTTGGGAAGCTCTCTTGCGTGTAGTTTTGATGGTCTTCCTGGTCAGAGGTGATATTTGGATGCGTATCTGTCTTGTTGGTTTTGTCTGTTTTTAGAGGAGTTTTCTATGTAAAAGGTGGTATCTGTCTTGCCCTCCTCTCCCCCACGAGTCTGCGACGCCGCCTGCCCGCCCCTACTGTTTAAACATTGGATTTTATACAGTAGGGCCCTCATCTACTGTTTCACATAAAAAACATATAATTATATTAAAAAATGAAAAATCTAATTTGAGTATTGCCATTTACAATTTCACACTTCTATTAGTGGTGTTAGGCACGCTAACAATGTCTATGCCATGTTAGTTATAGACTTATAGCCCTCTTAGTTTTGGGCCCGAGGCTCTGAGGAATTCTGGTTCCGTCACTGACTACAATTAATTTATAAGCCCTGTCTTGAAAAGACACTATATTAAAAGTTAGTTGCTATAGAAAAAACAAAAAGCAAATTTTAGAAAGCATGAAGAAAAGGCCCGTTACCTATGGTCTCCTATGCCATGGCTGGTTATCCTGGTGAAGTCAGGCTGAAGAAAGTGAGCTCTGTTTGTATCAAGTTTTCAAGACTTCTATGTCATGGCTTGAAGTAAAAAGTTGGCTGAAAAGTTGAAGAAAATATACCAATCAACGTGGCCAGAAACTTAGAATGACGAGGCGTGACCGAAGCCAAAATTGACTAGAAGATCGAAAAGAGCGGTCCAATTAACGGGGTTAGAAACGTAGGACGAGGACTTTTGTTGCCTGCTCTGTGCGGTGGGCCGACGCACGTCAGGCTGCGTTTGGTTCTGCTTCGTTGGCTTTTGTATCCTCGATACCTGCTGCTACGTGGCTTCAGCTATGTTTGTACGTGGACACCCCAGCGCAGTGTGCTGCCGGTGCTTTCGTAACACGCGGATATGCTAGTGGCGAAAGTAATGGCATCCATTCGTGTGCCTTCGTAAGTCATCGCTCCATCGACTCCCAAGCTGGCACCTCGCGCGAGCTCTACGTCGTCATCTTTGCACGTGTCACCGTTAGGTTCCACTCTCTTTCGTCCACTCATTTCAACTTAAACTTTTTATGTTTTTTACTGTTTCTAAATTTCATCTTTTCTAACTTTTTAGCTTTTTTGAACTTTTTTACCGATTCTTTTTTCCGTATTAATTTGCGTTGTCCGTGATGGACTAACTTGTTTTTTATTTTTAAATTTTTTAAAATTTAATTACACCAAATAAGTCACCATCAATTATAGTATAATTTCAGCTGACTACAGTATAATTTCAATTATAAACCAATTTATATTAGTTCAACGGAGTGGCACCTTTAGCTAGGCTCCTTAGTTGTCCGCGGTTAAGACTAATAAAGCACCTGGGTTTGAATATTTCTATGTTGATTCCCGGTCACGTCTATAGACAACGCCATTCGGAGAAATGTGAAGTTTGTTTAATGAGAATTCGAGTGTTAAAACAGATCGTGGGTATAAAAGTACTTGATACGGGAGGTATCCGAGACGCATGTACATAGCACGGGTTGTACTTAGGATTTGAACTTCCAACTACAAAAACTTTCAATGGAAAATTTTGAACAACTTCCAACTGGGACTCAAATAACTTTCAAATTAGGGCTTTCAAATCAAAGGTTGAAACTTCAGCTAGAAAACATTCAATATAACAAATCTGGAACTTTTCAGCTGAGATTTGGAACTTTCGAATGGAAACTGAACTCTTTCGAAAATGGAAAGTGTCCACTTTCATTTGGATTTTCGGGCTTTCACTGGAAATCCTTCCATCAAAAGCATTCCCATCCAGAAACACCAGCCGGAGCTGGTGGGTGGTCGTCGGGCATGGCTGCATTGGGGCCGAGGTTTTTTTTAGGACTTATAATTTTTATTTTTAAAATAAACAAATAAAACGATTTTTTGTTGCCGTTTTAAAGTATCAGGACATGCTTTTGAAGTGGTTTATCAATATATAATTTCTTTATACAAAAATTTATACTAGAATTAAAAATTATAAGTTATAGTTATAAATCATAATAAAAAAAGAATTCACGCTAGTTTAGTGATGGATGGGGATGGTTGCGCCAGATGCAACGTGGCCCTCCCATTGACGTGGAGGCTCTGTTACGCTGTCGAGTCGTGTGTCGACAGTCGTGTGTGAGAAATGAGTATTGTAAGAGATCGTAACAAGTGTTTGAGAATGAACTGTTTCTTTTTTATGTTATTCTAAATCTGTACAATAATTTATAGATGATAAGGGGGTGGCATAAAAGATGTCTGTTTGGAAAAGACATCTCTACATTTAGGGTAACTGTACATTGGGCACTTTTTGGTTTGTAACTGGTTTGTAACACTCCCCCTTGACCAATGTGTCTTCATATGATCACCTTGATTTATCATCTTGGAAAAATTCCTCCAAAACCCTGTAGGGAAAAATATAGGGAGAACCGATAGAGTAGATATGCCATGAAAAACTCCTTTAAACCCCAGTGAGAAAAATTTCAGGAGAAAATAATATGGCATATATTTGATTATATCTCATTAAAAACCCCTGTGGAAAAATAGAGATATATTTATGATTACGTTGTCATATTGCCTCATTAAAAATCTTGATGAGAAACTTTAGAGGGAAAACTCATAAAGGGAAAAGAGTACAATATTTATATTTGAACGGGTTAAGTCTTAGGAGATTTCTCCCCCTGACATCTGCAAATCACATAGTCTTCGCATACCAATTCCATGAACACATTTTTGGAATGTGGAAGTTGGTAATGACTTGGTGAATAAGTCTGCGAGATTATCACAAGACTTAGTTTGCAGAATATTTATTTCCCCACACTCTTGCAATTCATGTGGGTAAAATAGTTTATGTGCAATATGTTTTATGATATTGCTCTTTATGTAACCCGTTTGCATTTGAACAACGCAAGCAGCATTATCTTCGTAGATAATGGTAGGTGATGCAATAACACCTATACCACATGATTGTTGTATGTGGTTAATCATTCTGCGAAGTCATACACATTCACGTGATGCTTCATATAATGCAATTATTTCAGAATGATTAGTGGATGTAGCCACTAGAGTCTATTTCGAAGACTTCCAAGAGATGGCTGTTCCACCGTGTAAAAATACAAAGCCTGTTTGAGATCTAGCATTATGGGGATCTGATAAATAGCCAGTATCTGTATATCGTATTAAATCCATATTTTTATTCTTCTGGAAGAATAAACCGAGATCTATATCTTGTGTGTTACCAATGATATTAAGATCATCAACATACACAGATATAATACAAAATCCTGTTGAGGATCTTTTGATGAATACGCATGGGCAATCATTATTGTTGGAGTATCCCTTTTTGGTTAGAAACCCACTTAGTCGGTTGTACCACATTCTACCCGACTGTTTCAAGCCGTATAAAGACTTGTTCAATTTTACACAATACATATTGCGATTTGCGTTTGGATTTGGAATTGAAATTCCATCGGGAACTTTCATGTATATTTCTGAATCAAGTGACCCATAAAGATATGCAGTCACTACATCCATCAACTGAAAAGATAGATGATTTTTTACTGCCAATGAGATTAAGTATCGGAATGTTATTCCACTCATTACTGGAGAATAAGTTTCATTGAAGTCAATGCCGGGTCTCTGCGTGAACTCTTGTGCTACAAGCCTTGCTTTGTATCTCACCTCCTCATTGTTTTCATTCCGTTTGCGGACGAAAACCCATTTGAAACCGACAGGGAACACTTTGGGAGGTGTATGTATCACATTGGTGAATACATTTCTTTTCTTGAGCGAGGCTAACTCCGCTTGAATTGCATCCTTCCATTGATTCCAATCCGAGCGCTGTTTGCACTCTACCATGGTCTTAGGATCTGGATCATTTTGAAGGTTATTTGCAATTGTTGTGGAGAAATAAATATCGACAAGTGTAGTCTTACAGTCATATGATTCTCCAGAATCAGTATAGTTAGTGGAAATTTCTTGGACCCCTGGTGACTCAATGTTATTTCCAAAACCATTTGAGTCGGGGTATTCCGATGTCCCAGGATCAGATTTTGAGTGCACTGTTGATCTGGGTTCAAGGATCCTTTGGTGTCTATCAACTTGAGGTTGATCTGCATTTACATTCTTTTGTTTCCTTTGTCGCTTGTTAGAAGCTGTATCCGCCATTTGTACCGTACTTCTCCCCCTCTTATTTTGAATTGGGAATTGAGTGGTATTTTGCGGTACCTCCACTCTTTCAGGTACATTTTTGGCAGGATTATAGGATTTTGTGACACCCTTATAATCAGTAAATGCATCTGGCAGATTATTTGCAATGTTTTGCAAATGAATGATTTTCTAAACTTGAAGTTCAGTCTCTCTGGTACGTGGATCTGAGGCAGGAATGCCTTGTACATTCCAATCAATTTCCTGGCATTTAGTTTGGTACTTGTTGTCTCCCCCTAATGCCGAAAATTGTTCCTCATTGAATATGCAATCAGCGTACCGGGCCGTAAACAGGTCCCCTGTTAGGGGCTCGAGGTATTTTATAATTGACGGAGATTTATACCCAACATAGATCCCAAGTTTCCTGTGCGGTCCCATTGAGGTACGCTGCGGTGGTGAGATCGGTACATATGTAGCGCAACCGAACTTTCGCAGATGGGAAATATCTGGTGGATTTTCACGTACTAATTGTAGCAGGGAAGTGCTATGATATGCAGTTGGACGCAATTGGATTAAGTCAGCAACGTGTAAAACTGCATGACCCCAACATGATGTTGGTAAGTTGCAATTCTGTAGTAATGGTCTTGCAATGAGCTTGATTCTCTTGATAAGAGATTCTGCTAAACCATTTTGCGTATGGACATATGGAACAGAGTGTTGAACTTGTATCCCAAGAGCCATACAATAGTCATTGAAGGCATGGGATGAAAATTCAGTAGCATTGTCCATTCGAATTGATTGAATTCGATATTCAGGGTAATTTGCTCGTAATTGGATAATTTGACCAATTAACTTAGCAAATGCATGGTTTCGTGTGGATAAAAGACACACATGTGACCATCTAGTAGATGCGTCAATGAGAACCATGAAGTATTTGAACGGTCCACACAATGGTTGTATAGGACCACATATATCTCCTTGAATGCGTTCAAGGAATTTAAGTGGTTCAGCTCTGATTTTAAGATAAGAGGGTCTTAAAATCAATTTTCTGGTGGCACAGAAAGTGCACACAAAATCTGAGGATTCCGAAAATTTTGTTTTGAGGTATGTATGACCAATTGAATTGCTAATAATTTTCCTCATCATTCCAATGCCTGGGTGGCCAAGGCGATCATGCCATGTTTGGAATGTGTTAGTGTTTTGGAAAATTACTTTGTACGCAATATGTTGAACGGGTTTGATGTATGTATAGTACAATCCGGAGTTTAAAGATGTAATTTTTTCTAGTACTTGTTTGCCATATCCGTTGTGTTTGGTTAAGAGGAGATATTTCTCTTTGTTGTCATTTTGGGTTTCAACATGGAAACCATTGTGACGGATATCTCTATAACTAAGTAGGGTACGTGTTGAATCGGGATACAAGAGTGCATCCTCAATTTCCAATTGTGTACCCATAGGGAGAGTGATAGAGGCGCGACCAGAGCCTACTATCGTTGTATCGCGTCCAGCGATGATTAAAATATTTCCTTTCCTCTTAGTAAGAGTTAGGAAATATTTCATGTCCCTAAGTATAGAGTTTGTGGTACCACTATCCACAAGGCATAATTCCTCCTCCATTGGATCGACTCCAAAAATCTATATACACAAAAGAAGAATTTAATGAAATTCTTATAGTTGTATATATAGAATACATACAAACGTTATTTTACAATACCGAATATGTTTGATATATGGTTACAACATACAAGCTTACAATATAGATGACAACATTGTTTATATTACAACACTATAGTACTTATTAGCTATGGGACTAGAAGTCTAACTGAGATCTCCAAACATGTCTTGAGAATGAATTCTTCAAGTGTGTCCTTGATGCACATGAGATCATCCTTCTTTGTAGAAGCACATGTGTCTTTGAGTTCTTGAAGGAACTTTTGAGAGCATCCGGCTTCATCATTGTTGGATGTGAGATTGAAGTGTGCTTCAAATTTCTTCTCTTGAGCATTCTTGCCTTGAGCCAAAGACTAGAGGTAAAAATTCACACGATGCTTCAGGGTGCGGCATTTCTTGGTAGGATGGTTGTAGCAACCACACTTTTGACAAATTTCAGTTTTGTCAACTCTCTTACCAGAATTGCCTTTACCTTTGTTGAATCCACTTTGTTTTTGCTTCTTGTTGCGTTTGTTTTTACCTTTAAAGTTCTTTGAGTGGTCTTTTGAACCACTGAACTTGTTGTTATTTTGATTAGCATGAACTTCAGGAAGTGGAGCAGCCCTAATGGGACGTTGCTGATTATTCTTTAAAAGAAGTTCAGCATGCTTCCCTGCCTAAAGTAAAGTATGCATAGGATCAAAATAAGTTTGGTAATTTGCAGCACGCCATTGCTGCTGTAGGACCCTGTCAGATGGGAGCATGGTCGAGAGAGTCTTCTCTATTTTGTCCGCATCCGTTGGTTTCTTTTCACAAAACTGCAATTCGGAGCAAATAGTATGAAGGGCATGGTTATAGTCTCCAACAGATTTGAAATCTTGGAGTCTAAGGTGTGCCCATTCATGATTAGCCTCAGGTAAGATAACAGCTCTCTGCTGTTCATATCTATTTTTGAGGGCTAACCATAAAGTGAGTGGATTCTCCTCATACAGATATTCAGCCTTCAAATCTGGATGTATGTAATTCCGTATTATACTCAAAACGGAATATTTCACAATATCCGGAGGAATTTGATCATCTGGAGGATCGAATATCACCCTTTGCAACCCACGTGTGGTTAGGTTGATCTTTAGGTCCATAACCCATGTAGGGTACTTGGTACCATCGAGAGCGAGGGGCTCAAAATCTTTGGTAGCCATTTCAAAACCTACATGAAATGTACACCATAAATGATTAATTTACATGAGGTAAATTAATGTGTATGGTAATGTTGTAATAAAATGCAAAATATGTGGAAAACAATATGAGTATTGTAATTTGAATGAATATATATATATACCCAAATTAAATATAACATGTGGTTATATTTATAATACCATGTAATCACAATATTGGTGGTGAACACCAATTTATTGTATGGCATAGCGTACAAATAAATGTAGCAAAGTGCCATAAATTGTAATTATGGTATTTATTATAGGTATAATATTTTGCAAAAATTCCAATTTATTAAGTACAATGGTACTTATTAAATGGGAATTTTAAATTGAAATTTGCTAAAGATAGCAAATTTAAATATGGTCGCAATTCATATTGTAAGTAAATTGCAATAAAGTAGTATCCTACATATCTAAAAATTATAGAAATGTGCTTGCACATTTATTTAAATAATTACATAATTTTCAGGTCCTGTAGGGACTGAAATGCTAATTTATAACAGTACAAATTGACGGGTACAATTATAAATAAGCACAAGGACTACACTGCAAATACTACAATAGAAATTTATTTTAAAAAAATCTGCATTTTCCATGAAATATAGGGGGAAATGCAAAGGCCGAAAACCTGGGCTGCAGCCCATTCGGCCTTTTGGCCCATGTGGGAAGGTGGAGGCTATTGGGCTAAAAGCCCATTTTGGGCAACCATATATAAAGGAGGGAGGGGGTTAGGGTTTCCCTAACCCCAAACCCTAGCTGCCGCCGTCGGCCCTTGGCGCTGCCTCCGCCTCCGCTGGCCCTTGGCGCCGCCAGCTCGGTCACCGCCGGCCCTTGGCGCCGCCGGTCCTTGACGCTGCTGGCCACGGGCACCGCCGGCCACGGGCGACGCGCCGGCCGCGCCACCGCGCCACGTCGGGCCGGGCCGACCGTGCGCCGTCCGCCGCGTCGCCGCGCTTGCCGCCGGGCCGGCCGCGCCGACCGCGTGGCCACGCCACCACACCGCACCGGACTCCCCTCCCCTCCCCTCTTCTTGTTGATTCATGTAGAGGAGAATGCCTCCTCTGCGGAGGAGGTCGGTGGAGGCGTTTGGGCCCAGATCCGGAGGCCGGGACGGCGGCGCGGAGGCGTGCGCCGGTCGCCCGTAAGGGCCATAGCGCGGAGCCCTCGCTGGTGGGAAGGCGTCGTGCGCCTCCCAAGGACGACGACGAACCGGCCTAGAGCCATGGCCAGTGGCGATGAAGGTGGTGTCCGCCGGACGTGGTGGTGGAGGCTTCTCACGGAGAGGAGCAAGAAGAACGTGCAGCGATTCGCGCAACGAATCAACCAAAGCAAGAACATCCAGGAATGCTTTGTAGTGTTTCTCACATAGTGCCATACCTTTGTGTTCTTCTCTATTTCACTTGTGTGTATGTGCTGATAACGTATTGCAAGAGATTGTAACAAGTGTTTGAGAATGAATTGTTTCTTTTTTCATGTCATTCTGAATCTGTACAATGATTTATAGATGATGAGGGGGTGGCATAAAAGATGTCTGTTTGGAAAAGACATCTGTACATTTGGGTTAACTGTACATTGGGCACTTTTTGGTTTGTAACTGGTTTGTAACAATGAGGAATGAGAGAGGATAGGTCCATGTGGCAGTTGAGACGGAGCTTGCGGATGGTCTTCCCCTTGCTCCAGCAACATGCATGAAATCTACGGCTGTGGTTGATCTCCACTGCGAATGAACATCAGATGTGAGCGTCCATGGAATGAGATTCCCACGGGCACCCACAAACTCGCAAACCGATATTTTTTTAAAGAAATAAATCTATTTTACTCTTCTAAACTATGATATTTAAGTTTCAATATTTAACTACGAAACCGGATATCTAACAGCATCTCCAGCAGGGGCCCTATTTGAGCCCCTAAAACTAAATTTGAGGGCTTGAGGCAAAACCAGAGGTCCAGTAGGGCCCCTACTAGAGCCCTCAAATTTGAGGGGCCCCTCAAATCCCCCTCCAGCCCTCATTCCTGGGGGGTCTGGAGGGAGCCCCTATTTTTCTGTTTTGACGGTTTACACTCGCGGGCATCGACAGTTCCGCGCCGCCGCCCGCCTTCGCCCGGTTCCTCTTCCCCTCCGACAGCCTGCCCCCGCCCAGATCTCGCCACCGCCCGGCAGCCCGCCCCTGCCCGGCCGCTCGTCTTCCCGCTCCCCGCTCTTCCGTCGACTCTAGGCCGGCGGTGGAGGAGAAAAGAGGCGCCGGTGGCCGAAGGGGTGGGGGAAAGAAGGGAGGTGTGCGCGAGCATGAGCAAGGTGGTAGAAGCTCACCTGAGCTACCGGGGCGGCCGGAAGGAGGCCGGGTTGAGCCGGCGACGAGCACGGGCAATGGCGCAGGGAGGCGACCGTGGCGGGGGAGCTCGCGTGGCAGAGGACGCCGGCCGGTGGTGGGGGAGGCTGCAGGGTGCCGGGGTGTGGCTCCCACCGAGCGGAATCGGTCCGGGGTCGACCGATGGGGAGGCGGCGGCGGAAACCGCGGCGGCTAGCCGGGGGTGAGGAAGAGTCAGCCGGGGGTTGAAGGTGGGCGAGGGCGTCGTCGAAGAGGGCGTGGAGAGCGCGGCGGAGAGGAAGGGGCCCGAGCGGGGAGGGGAGCGTGGAGAGCGCGGAGAGCGTGGCGGAGAGGAGCGTGGAGAGCGCGGCGGAGAGGGAGGGGCCCGAGCTGAGGCGGAGAGCGGGCGAGGCGAGGTGCGCGGCTACGGCGGGGCGTGGGAGCGGGTGGGCTGAGAGGAGAGGAGGAGGCGCGGGTGGAGGAGAGGAGGAGGCGCGGTGGACGAGCGGAGAGCGCACGGGTGGAGGAGAGGAGGGGTAGAGAAATTTGAGAATGACGAGTGGGTTCTACATGTCATTCTCAGTTGGAATGAATTTGAGGGCTCTGATTTGAGGGCTTCTGCTGGAGTTCAACTCAAAAAACAGGGCCCTCAAAAGTAGGGGGAGCCCTCAAATCAAAAGTAGGGGCTCTGATTTGAGGGCTCCTGCTGGAGATGCTCTAACATCTCTTAAGTATAAAAACAGTCTAATTTACCTCCTTTGGATCCAAACCATGGTGGTTTCATCTGACATGGCTTCTACATGTCAAATGGTTTTGATACATAAGTATATTTTCAATGATATGGCAGCTATCAGTAAATAAAACAAAAAATATATATGGACCCGCTTGTCATCCTATAATATTCATCTCCTTTCTTCTTTTATCTCCTTCTCACTCATCTCCCTCTTTCTTCCCTCCCTTGCGGTGCATGATAGAGGAACTCGCATGAGCCGCTTGAACTTGGCGCCGCATGAGCAATTGATTCGGCTTGCACCAAGTAGCCACCCATGCCACATCCACAACTACGCCCTACCTCAGTTGCCATCACCAATTGAACTCCAACATCACAGATCCGGAATCAAAGGGGGCGTGTGGGCATTCTGTCGAGCACGCTTTGGGCGGGGAGCGGTTGCATGCGTTTTGTGGGCAAGGAGCACCCACTAGCATTGTTGATTCGTAAGCAAGCAACTAGTTTGTTATTTGTAGCCACAAGCTCCAGCGATTATCATCTAAACAAGAAAGATAAATTTCACCAAAATCAAGTAAATTAATGAAATAAATAGAGCTCTATGAAGCATGCACAATTTAAGACTAAGTTTCCATCTTTATTAGCGGCAACGATCGCCGACGATTGAGCTTAGGATCGCCGGACCAGAGGCTGGGTTTGCCAGCCAGCGAGCCTGACTTGGGCACCGAGATGTTGTTCATGCGCAGGCGAGCCACCTGCCAGGTAGCCTCATATAACAGGTCCCAAGGGTCGATCGACTGCTGCTCCAGTGGCAATGACGGCGGCAAGTTGACCTGCGATGCCCCACCGTTGCGGCTATCCTCACTCGAGGCCGACAACCCACACAGCATTGATTGCGGCGACCCAGCCATCACCTCTGCCTACACAAAACAATCAGATGCTTCCAAAACACAAGCGCAAAGCTAGAGCTCCCAAGCCAGGTGAACAAAACAGAAAACCATCACTACTACAGAAAGCCTCATAGTAGACGCCTCATCACAGACGGTTTTGTGAAACCGTCTCTGATGAACACTACTACAGACGGTTGTAATTAGGAGGCCGTCTGTGGTATTTGTGGCGCGAAAATGGATTATCACAGGCGGTTATTACCGAAGTATCACAGACGGTCTGTATTAAAAACCGTCTGTGATAATGCCAAATTATCACAGACGGTTTTTAATAAAAAAACCGTCTGTGATAAGCTAGTTATCACAGACGGTTTTTAGTTAAAAACCGTCTGTGATAATGGCTAAGGCATTTATTGCGCTGCTCAGACCGCATCTGTCTTCATTTCGATCCAGATCTAGCCACTGCTGCGCACTTTTTCACTCGGGAGGAAGCTAGGCGATTTCAGGCCAGTTAATTTGGTGGGAAGAGGCAGAGATTGAGCTTTGAATATTCAGTCTTTCCTGGTTGCTCTAGATATGGTTAGTAATGTAATTTATTTTTTCTTTAATTGCATTACAATTTAGGTCTAAGTAATCCATTAGTGGTTATTGAAGATGGTTAATTTGCAAAATTGTTGGTTATATAATAGCTGTTGTGTTTGTAATATGAATTGAGCTAGCAAATTAAGTCTCAATATAATAAATGTGGCCCGTATATATGTAGTTATAATTAGTTAATCTAGATTTTAATACTAAGTTGTTATATATGTACGTAACGTAGGACCGAAGCTGGATGTATGCCGCGAGCCGTGTGAGTGAAGAGTACATTAATGGCGTTTCTGCTTTTATAAGAGCCGCCGAGGAGGATATGTTGAATAAGGGGGTGGAATATATGTGCTGTCCATGCACTGACTGCGAGAATTTGAAGATGTTTAAGAACCGAGGGCAAATTGTAGCGCACTTGATTCGGAGGGGTTTCAAAAAGGATTATACGTGTTGGACCAGTCATGGCGAAGTGAATGATCATATGCCGCCAGATGACATCGTCGGTGAAGTGAATGATATGCCCCCGGATGACATCGCCGGCGAAGTGAATGATATGCCCCCGGATGACATCGCCGGTGAAGTGAATGACATGCCGCCGGTTGATGTCGATTGTGGCTCGGATTCGGATAGGTTGCACGATGATAATCTGGATCAGATGCTTCGCGATGTAGAAGAGAACTATGATGAGAGAGAGTATGTTAAATTCCGTGGCTTGATAGAGGACTCAGAGAAACCTTTGTACACGAGCTGCAAGTACACGAGGTTGTCGGCCGTGCTTGAACTGTTGAAATTGAAGGCAAGCAACGGTTGATCCGACAAGAGTTTCACGGCGCTGCTAGGTCTTGTAGCGGACATGCTTCCGGAGGGAAATGAGTTGCCTAAAACCACGTATAAAGCCAAGAAGGTTCTTTGTCCGTTGGGAATGGAAGTAGAAAGAATACATGCATGCCCGAATGACTGTATCCTCTACCGTAAAGAGTATGCAAACATGCATGTATGTCCGGTGTGCAACGCATCCCGATACAAACGTAACAATCAATCAGATGATGGTGAGGGAACAGAGGCGAAGAAAGGACCTCCTGCTAAGGTGGTATGGTATTTTCCTATAATTCCCCGTTTGAAAAGGTGTTTTGCAAATCCAAAGGAGGCAAAACTGCTGCGTTGGCACTCGGAGGAGCGCAAGAAGGATGGAATGATAAGACACCTTGCTGATTCCGCGCAGTGGAGAAACATCGATAGGAGTTTTGCAGAGTTCGGTGCAGAACCAAGGAATATAAGGTTTGGACTGAGTACAGATGGAATGAATCCTTTCAGTAGCATGAGCAGCCGACACAGCACATGGCCCGTGACTCTCTGCATATATAACTTTCCTCCTTGGTTGTGTATGAAGCGAAAGTACATTTTGCTGTCGATACTTATCCAAGGGCCAAAACAACCTGGGAATGATATCGATGTGTTCCTAGCACCGTTGGTGGAAGATCTAAAAGTACTGTGGAACGAAGGGGTACAGGTATGGGATGCATACAAACGAGAGAACTTCACTCTGCGCTCCTTATTGTTCTGCACCATAAATGATTATCCTGCCCTTGGTAACCTATCAGGCCATAGTACAAAAGGTGCCAAAGCTTGTACTCACTGTTTAGATGGTACCGAGAGTGTGTGGCTGAGACACTCACGCAAAACCGTCTACATGCGTCACCGCCGGTTCCTTCGGAGGGCTCACCCATACCGCAAGATGAAGCAACAATTTGACGGAGAGAAGGAAGACGGTTCAACTTTAAGGCATTTAAGGGGACACGAGGTTTATGATATGGTTAAGGATTTAGATGTTGTCCTCGGAAAGGGACGTAAATTGAGGGCTCATGAGAAGAACACCTGGAAGAAGAGATCAATATTTTGGGACTTACCTTATTGGGAGTACCTAGATGTTCGGCACTGCATCGACGTCATGCACGTAGAAAAGAATGTGTGCGACAGCTTGATTGGTCTCTTACTGAACATCCGTGATAAAACAAAGGACGGCGTCAACGCACGGCTTGACTTGGCTGACATAGACATCAGGCCTGAGTTAGAACCGATATGCACTGATAATGGACGAACGTACCTTCCCCCTGCGTGTTACACTCTGTCCAAGGCTGAGAAAACAGAACTGTGCCAGTGCTTGCATGGTGTCAAAGTTCCGTCTGGTTACTCCGGCAACGTGAACAAACTTGTTTCGATGTAAGATTTGAAGTTAAATGGCATGAAGTCTCATGATTGTTATGTGCTGATGACACAGATGCTCCCTATTGCAATTAGAAATATTTTGCCGATCAAAGTCCGAGAGACAATCATGAGGCTATGTTATTTCTTTAACACAATTGCTCAGAAGGTCATCGATCCCGAAGGACAGATGCTCTGCAGGACGAGGTGGTGATGACTTTATGTCACCTTGAAATGTATTTCCCTCCTTCGTTTTTCGATATCATGGTCCATCTCATTGTTCACGTTGTGTGGGAGATAAAAATGTGCGGGCCCGTATTCCTACGTAGCATGTACCTATTTGAGAGGTTCATGGGAATTCTCAAGTCCTACGTACGGAATCGTTCTCGGCCGGAGGGCAGCATCGTCGAAGGTTATGCAAGCGAAGAGGTCATTGAGTTCTGTGTCGATTATATGGCTCAGATTGAACCGTAGGTGTCCCTCAATCTCGTCATGAGGGGAGGCTGAAGGGTCTCGGAACTATCGGAAGGAAAGCAATCACTCCAGATATGGACACGTATACTCAAGCCCATTTCACGGTGTTGCAACACATGACTGAAGTGGCGCCTTATGTGGAGCAGCACAAGGATGTGCTTCGGCAACAGAATCCAAAGCGACCGGATGTTTGGATCATGAGACAACACAACCGTTGGTTCAACCAATGGTTGAAGGAGCAAATCGCTAGGAGCTCGCCGAGTGAGACGCTGACATGGTTGGCAAAAGGACCGACATTTACAGTTGTGACATGGAAAGGATATGACATAAATGGGTACACATTCTATACGCAGTCTCAGGATGTCAAGAGCACTAACCAGAACAGCGGTGTCCGCATAGATGCATTCAGTACCGATGGGTCGAGAAACTCGTACTATGGCTTCATAGAAGAGATTTGGGAGCTCGACTATGTGGTTTTCAAAATCCCCTTATTTCGCTGCCGTTGGGTGCATCTGCCACAGGTGAAGGTTGACAAGTACGGTGTCACGACCGTGGACCTCCAACGTGTCGGGTACAAAGACGAACCATTCGTACTCGCCAATCAAGTTGTTCAAGTTTTCTATGTAACCGACCCGGCAAATAAGAAACGCCATGTAGTTCTTCATGGAAAAAGGAGAATTGTTGGAGTGGAGAATGTAGTGGACGAGGAGGAATACAATCAATTTGACAAGTTACCTCCTTTTGGAAATGGCATAAGGGTCGACGATGAACAACGTGACGAAACTAGTTACGTACGCATTGATCATGATGAAGGGCTAATTTTTAAAGGAAATAAGCAAGTACAATAAGAATGTATATGTGAAAATGTGTGATGTAGTCAATTTTGAGATGTATATGTGAAAATGTGTGATGTAGTCAATTTTGAGATGTGTATGTGAAAATGTGTGATGTAGTCAATTTTGAGATGTGTATGTGAAAATGTGTGATGTAGTCAATTTTGATATGTGCATGTGAAAATGTGTGATGTAGTCAATTTTGAGATGTATATGTGAAAATGTGTGATGTAGTCAATTTTCAGATGTGTATGTGAAAATATGTGACAAAAATGAATGCAGATTGAGAAAATGTGTGATGTAGTCAATTTTGAGATGT
The DNA here is from genome assembly GCA_017311315.1 of Dendrocalamus latiflorus. Taxonomy (NCBI): domain Eukaryota; kingdom Viridiplantae; phylum Streptophyta; class Magnoliopsida; order Poales; family Poaceae; genus Dendrocalamus; species Dendrocalamus latiflorus. The sequence goes on from CM029664.1 coordinate 31,241,944, forward strand.
ATATGTGAAAATGTGTGATGTAGTCAATTTTGAGATGTGTATGTGAAAATGTGTGATGTAGTCAATTTTGAGATGTGTATGTGAAAATGTGTGATGTAGTCAATTTTCAGATGTGTATGTGAAAATGTGTGATGTAGTCAATTTTGAGATGTGTATGTGAAAATGTGTGATGTAGTCAATTTTGATATGTGTATGTGAAAATGTGTGATGTAGTCAATTTTGAGATGTATATGTGAAAATGTGTGATGTAGTCAATTTTCAGATGTGTATGTGAAAATGTGTGACAAAAATGAATGCAGATTGAGAAAATGTGTGATGTAGTCAATTTTGAGATGTATATGTGAAAATGTGTGATGTAGTCAATTTTGAGATGTGTATGTGAAAATGTGTGATGTAGTCAATTTTGAGATGTATATGTGAAAATGTGTGATGTAGTCAATTTTGAGATGTGTATGTGAAAATGTGTGATGTAGTCAATTTTGAGATGTATATGTGAAAATGTGTGATGTAGTCAATTTTCAGATGTGTATGTGAAAATGTGTGACAAAAATGAATGCAGCTGGTAGGTAGTTGATCATGAATGCAGATGGTTGGTTGTTGATCATGAATGACTACAGTCGGGCAAAGGCTTATCACAGACGGTTCTAAACTTAGAACCGTCTGTGATAAGCCTACTATCTCAGACGGTTCTAAACTTAGAACCGTCTGTGATATTCATATCACAGACGGTTCTAAACTTAGAACCGTCTGTGATATTCATATCACAGGCGGTTCTAAGTTTAGAACCGTCTGTAATAATCCGCTATATATACTCGTGTCTAGGGTTTTCCGTGTATTCTGCAGTTATTCTATATCTAAATCCCGATCTGCCTCCCCCGAGCCCTCGCCGCCACCTCCCTCGAGCCCTCGCCGGCCGCCTCACTCGAGCCCTCCCCGGCCGCCGTCTCCCCGAGCCCGGGGCCTCCTCCTCCTCCGTCGCCGCCGCCTCCTCTTGCGTCGCCGCCTCCTCCTCCTCCTCCGTCGTCGCCGCCTCCTCCTCCGTTACCAAAACCCTAAGGTCATAAATTCCCTCCCCGAGCTTCATGCTTACTGTTAGGGTTTAGGGTTGATGCTTGATACTTCATACTGAGTGTTTGGGTTTAGGGCTTACTGTTATATGCTTACTGTTATGTATATGGTTAGTTGCTTAGTTGCATTCATGTATATTCAAGTTTGTTAATCTTCCATATACTGAGATTGCCTGTGGGATTTACAGTTGCTCGATGATGATAAATTCATATACTGAGATTGGTTCATTCAGTCTTTGAGCTCTAATAGCTGTTATATACAATCTTCCATATACTGAGATTGCCTGTGTGATTAAGGTTAACTTTTTCGAATTACGTAGGGCGTTCGCCACCTACATTGAAAAGGGAGGTGACTCGAAGCGCGGGGCCAAAGCCCTGCTGACACATGTTCGAGATTTTAAGGTATTCGCTATTTCACATTAATTAATCATATGCAACAGTTGGTACTAATGCCTCTTGAACTAACACATTCTATTTTTTGCAGTGTCACCAGCAGGAGCCGGGCAACACATGTGGATACTACGTTTGCCAACATATGGAACTACTCCTCGATTCCTCGAGGCTCACCAATCGCAAGGTTTGTCACTCTTCCCATAATTACTTCATACTTAACACGTTACATATATACGCACATTGATATTCCTATCGACATGCTGCGTCCATCCCGTCAACTGCATTGAAACAGCCTATTCTTGGAGGGATTCGAGGAGAGTTGGCGTACTTTTTGCTGACTCAAGTCATAACGCCAAGAGGACGGTTCCACTGCGCACCATGATTTCTTATTGGTCTTATCACTAAGTGCAAATGCAGTGCACATCTTTTGTAACTGTGCATTTGTTAATAGATATTTCATTTCAATTCAATTAATCGATTTGCGAAATGGATGCATGCTTTATGTTTATGTTTGTGAAATGAAGTGCGATGTCAATGGGATGTTTTATGTCTGTGAAATATATCTGAAAGGAAATGAGATGTGTGAATTGTATGTTTTTTGTCTGTGATTATCTGCTTGTTTCAGAGGGCATGGCTAGCATTTCCTGAGGCTAGCTATAAACAGAAATAGATTCTGCTGGGGGGAGGAGTATCACAGACGGTTTTTCATTAAAAACCGTCTGTGATTATGCGATATCACAGACGGTTTTTTTTAAAACCGTCTGTGATATCGGATAATCACAGACGGTTTTTAATGAAAAACCGTCTGTGATATCGGATAATCACAGACGGTTTTTAATGAAAAACCGTCTGTGATATCGCATAATCACAAACGGTTCGAAAACCGTCTGTGATAACTTGGATTATCACTGACCCATAATTTCAGACGGTTCAGAAAACCGTCTGTGATGACGTTTCTGAACCGTCTGTAATGTGGAATTCTGTAGTAGTGGGTATTGTTGCCGCCGCCGTGGCAGTCGAGGAGGCTGGCCATGCGATAGGAGAGTCCGTCGCGTCGAGCCCATCCTCCTCATCGATCTCACTCTTGGCTGCCACGACTGCCTTCTCCTCCTCAGAGAAGAAGTCATCATCCAAGAACTCCTTTGGGAGTTAGAGCTCCGCGGTGACGTAGGGCACTCCGCCATTCCGTCCAGGAACTCCGCGGAGGCCGTAAGGACTTGGAGAAGAGGGGGAGAGGGAGAGATGAGAAGAGAGAGATGAGTGAGAAGGCATGAAGAAGAAAATAGATGAGAGGATAATACGTGGGCTTGTAAAAATTTGTTGGTTTTATTGGTTAAGTGGCTACCATATTATCAAAAATATATTTACGTGTTAAAACTATTTAAAATGTAGACGACATGTCAAACGAAACCACTATGATTTAGATCTTAGGGTAAAGTAGACGGTTTTAATAGTTGAGGGATATTAGATACCTAGTTTCGTAGTTAATGGTTGAAACTTAGATCAGTGGTATAATTCATTAATAGAATAGACTTATTCTTTTTCTATATATATAACGATTTTTTGCGATTTTTTTATGCCCATGTTTTGCTTAGGTCCTAGGCGGCTAGGCACCATTTCGCCTGAAGTTAAGCGGTTTTAAAAACCCCAACCCAGCACCGCACCGCCAGATGGCTTCCTCCTCCAGTTGCCCGCTCATACCCCGTCACAGCGGCTCCAAGACGAAGCGCACCACCAGCGGCGGTCTAGGAGCCGTCGGAGAAGGAGCAATGGAGTGGGAGGCGGCGGTGGTGAAGCGGGAGGTGAAGCCGGAGGCGGAGTGGGTGAGGGAGGCGGCGGCGCTGGTGCCGCGCCCGATGGAGGGGCTCGGCGAGGCGGGGCCGGCGCCGTTCGTGACCAAGACGTACGAGATGGTGGCGGACGCGGCCACCGACGTGGTGGTGTCGTGGGGCCCCGACGGCCGCGGGAGCAGCTTCGTGGTGTGGGACCCGCACGCGCTCGCCGCCGTCATCCTCCCCCGCTTCTTCAAGCACGCCAACTTCTCCTCCTTCGTCAGGCAGCTCAACACCTACGTACGTATCACCCACCCACCAGCCGCACACTCCTTCCTACACACAGATGTTCCTGCGATCGCAGTTAAGACCTGCTCGTTTTAGATTTTAACCAACATGGTTCTCGCGGTTCCAATTGCTGCTTTGAGCGCGCTGTTCTTGAGGCCATCGATTATCTTGTATGCTTTGTGTCCCCTGAGATTGGATTCTGATTTGAACGAATTCCTTCCATGTACGAGCTGCCTGCCGAATGTTGTGATCGGATCGTGTCGGCAAATGTGCGCACATCTTGATACGCTAGTTCAGGCATTCTGTTTTGTCAAAATCAGTGGCGTGATAACAGGGGTGGATGCACTTGCATGCCACAAGCTTGCGCAGATTTTAAATCATGCGTAATATGGCCAAGATAAGGCTTAAATTGGTATAGAACCATCCCAAATATTTATTCAGTTTCGTTTCCCCCCTCTAATTTAGGTTGTTGCATACCGGAAATTTCAACTCTTTATCATGAAAAATGGTATCGTCAGCAACGTTTTCAGCTGAAATGTCCATCGGTGCTATACTTGTATGATGCATAAGTCATGCCACTTCGTTGCATTCATCCATCCTATGGGATTCTCGGGCGAGTGATTTGTAGTCTTGTAATAAATCACATGTGCTTAGCCTTCATCTGCTCCACTATGTGCATGTCACATATGTTCAGTTTGTCCACGTTGCTATCTATGATACCGATGTTAATATGTTATGTATTCCCTACAGTAAAGAGGATAATGTGCCTGCTTCTGGCCATGACAAGTGTCCACTTAGCTCATATGTCGTACTCAAATTCTGTTCCACCACTCCAGAATACCAGATACCTCGTGACCTGTCCAACCTTCAAACAGTTAAAAGCGAAAGGTGATGATAACATGATCTAGGTGAACTTTGTTCTTTTTTTGTCTTTTTGATGATGTGGAGCTACATGATTTTATACATACTTGGCCCTTTTCTGATTCCATGAGCCACAGGGCACTTTCTCTGTTCTTGTGACTAAGTAATTACATCTTGCAGTGTGTTCTAGGTTCTTTGGCTTATTTGTGTCTAGTGCTAAATGGCAGCACCATAATGTTTCAAAATCTCTATATTTTTATTTTTAAAAAAATTGTCCTCTACTTTTTTCACCGTAGATAAATATTGTAGATTAGGTAACCACTGAATTTGGGCTGGTAACTGAAATGTCCAGCAAAAAAAATTGAAACATTATATTCTAACCTCTTGCCTGAGCCTTTTAGCTTCTGGGAGACACTGGTCCAATGCTGATGGGGTAGTGAGAGAGATTGGCTACACCGAACTGTTGATTGTTGTTGTTCTTTAAATGTTAGTGACTTCTACCTGCTGTTCCTATGCAGGGATTCCGAAAGGTCAATCCAGATCGATGGGAGTTTGCGAATGAAGCCTTTCTAGCTGATAAGAAACATTTGCTAAAGAATATCAAGAGGCAGCGTGCTTCCAAGCATCAGATTGAATTAAAACCAAGAAATGGACAGAACATTTGTTTTGGACAGCCTGTGGCTCTCAGTGAGGTCGAGAGTTTGAAGAGAGACAGTGCAGCTCTCAGAGCAGAAGTCATCACGCTTAAGCAGCAGTACAGCAGCTGTAAATCTCAGCTCATTGCCATGCAGGAGAGGGTCCTAAACAATGAAAGGAAGCAACAGCAGGTCATCACCTTCTTCACCAAGGTAGTCAGCAACCCAGGTTTCATGCAACAGGTTTTGCTCAACTATGCCAAGAAGAAAGAGCTAGGAGGCACTGCAAAAAGACAGCGGCTGATGGAAAATGAAGAACAGCATGTCGATGTGCCACTGAAGAAAAGCATGGAAACTGCATTTGCGACGGAGGCTGATGTTTCTGCAGGGAGCAGTGACTGTGGCACAGATGGGAAAGATGAGCCCATGCCCAAGTGGAATGTTCAGAGCATTGACCATATTTGTGATGATGTATGGGAAGAGCTGGATGCAATACCTGGAACTGAAATGGAGCAAGAGGACAATGCTGAGATTGGCTTCGATGTCGAGGAGTTCACTGGAAGGCCTTGCGGTTTGGTTGATGACTGCCCATATCTGGTGGAGCCAAAGCAGTTCGTGGAATACTAGAGGTGTGAGAATAAAAGAATCTGTCAGTGGAATAGCGGATTGTTCGTATTACATTCTGCCATCTGATATTCGCATATCAGTTAGCCCACTTCAATTGACATATCTTACTGTTGGCTCTCTCTTTACTGTCGATAGCGTCAGCTCAGAACATTGAGCTCAAATATAGCAACCCACTCTGGCAATTCAAACCAGGAGTTTGTAAATAGTTTAATGATAGTTTGTAACTTTCAAAATTTGCTGGATGCAGCAAAGTGTCGTGATGTTGTTTGTATTGTCCGTGCAATGCAGCTGAGGAAAGAACTACTCTAGGATACGGAAATTTTCTGATCTTTTGTCGCACAGCGGATGGTTCAAAATGAAAATTGGAATAGAAGGGAACATGGATGTATGATGTTCCCTTTTCTTTTCATCTTAATTCCATACGAGCGGAGCCAGGATTGGACCGTAGGGGGCCGTGAAGGGACATGAATTTGTTACCATCCTATAAGCTGCCCGTAAAAGAAAAAAGAAGCTTCGAGTTGATTACGATGAAAAGGGATTTTGATGGATCCCCTCATCTGAATTGTGGACTGTGTGATTTATTAGTCCAAATTATGTTTCCCCGTCGATTCCTCCACAACAAAGCCCATAGTAATGGGGACAAATATTCAAATTTCAGATTTGAATTGAAGTTGTGCCTTCGTAAACTTTTGTTTTCTTTGTTGTCTTTTCCCTTCTTTCTTAGTGTAGCGTGAATGTTGCTATGTTACCTACCTCTTCTGTAAGGGCGGTAAGCCATGTAGCCTCCGACCAAGCTAGGTCACTCCTTAGTGACTCGACTCTATTCTGGACAATTGTATCATTTTTTATGTTGAAAATTTTATATGGTTTTTAATATTTATTATAATTATTATCAGTTTAACTTAATATAAAATTATTTATATTATTGATGCAAGGAATAGGGAATAATTTGATGCGAAATTTAACTTGAGAAGTCGAGAACGACTGTGCTGGAATATAGTAGACATAATTATTGAGATCGAGTCTACTGGAATTTAATATGCATCTATATGTTTAACCCGGGTACAATGCAGGACGGAATAGATGGGTTTATTTTGCAGGATCAGCTCTACAGACTGTTGATCCACATGATCAGATTGGAATTGACCTCGTAAACAATCTGATCATGACACATAACTCACATATGTGTACTAGAGACTAATGTATTTTAGACCTATAAAACTAATCTGTCTGATTGTGGTTGGTGACATGTTTATGAGTTTTATGGTGTATCGAAAATAGGTAGGTCGTTTTATAATACCTGAAAGTAGAATCTATAAATAGATTCTACCCTCTTTACTTATATGTAACCGTAAGTGGCACCATAAAAAAGACAACGAGTAAAAGTTAGAACAAAGTCGTATAAAATTAATCTAAGCTTTAAAAAATTTACTATTAATATCAGAGCGAGACAAGCTCGGCGTTCTCTCTGCCCTCGGGGCGCGCGCGAAGCCTCGTCTTGCACGGCGTCCTTCTTCGTCCTCCGGCCGTGTGCGTGAAGCCCTCATCTCGCCGGGTGCGGCTCAGGTGCTGTGCCCCCTGCACGCGCTAAGTGCAGGGGTGCGCCCAGGAGCCGCCACGTGTCCCCAAAAATTCAAAAAACTTTCGAAAAATTCTAAAAAAATACTTAAAAATCCTAAAAATTATAAAAGTATTTTTTTGTAAGTACTTAGTTTTTTTATTTATAATTTTATTAAAAAGTATTTTGTTAAGTACTTAAAAATACTTTTTAATAAAAGTATTTTTACAAAAAGTATTTTTTTTTACAATTTTTCGGATTTTTAAGTATTTTTTTAGAATTTTTTGGAAGTTTTTTGAATTTTTGGGGACACGTGACGACTCCTGGGCGCACCCCTGCACTTAGGGGTTGTTTGGTTGCCTGCATGTGCTCATGCAGCTGCATGAGTGTGGCCAGGTTGAGGAGGGAAGCTCCTCAGCCACGTTTCTGCTCAGCTTGACTCCAGTTGGTTTTTTGCATCCACTCGTGCAAGCTCTCTCCTCTATGCAGGCAATCAAACACCATCTCCCTGCATGCGCTGGTGGAAGCCACCTCTATGCAGCAACCCGCACCCATCTCACCTGTACGGCTCCAGCGCGCCTCATCATCACCCGCGTGAAGAAAAGTTGATACCGTTGGACTGCTGCGTTTTTTTTTACCAAGGCGTCACTTCCAGAACAAAGCACCGTAGTGGAATCGAAGCATCATAACACCTCCCCTCCTCATTAAAGTGCTTATTTAGACTTTTAAAACTTAAAATTTAGCTTTTCTGATTTTATAGTAGTTTTTACTGTAGCTTAGCGTAATTGATTTTTAAAATTTTAAAAAATAAAAAATCATATCAACACAAACAATACATAGAAATAAAAAATAAAAAACCTAAAAATCAAAAATTAAAAGAGATAAAACTAAAAAACTAAAAGTTAAAGCCTGAATGAGCACAACCGCGTCCTGTGGTCTCCTTAATCAAAGCATCAAAGCACTGCATGCTGCGTCAATTTCGTTCTTGGTCTACGGGCCGAAAGCTTCACCACTCGCGTTATCGCATCCACTCCATATCTAAAGCCTACAGAATATGTATCACTTATTCTTGCAATAACAATCAATATAATTTTTTAAAACTACTTATATCTTGTAAATTGCATAGCACAAAAAATCATGTTTTTACTTTCTACTAAAAACATATTGATTATGTCATGGATAAGAACGGATCGGAAGAGATAAAATGCCTCTGTTGAGAAAAGGGAAATTATGTAGAAAAATATGAGAATTGGACTAGCGATAATAAAATAAAACACGTATTTTTATGTAGGGATCAATGACTCATTCTTTAGCTGCTAAGTATGAGGGTGAATAGAATGCATGAAAAAATAAAGTGTTTAACCTTGTTAATCGCTTTATCTCTACTAAGATGTATGATACCACTTCAATTAATGAGCATATCAATAAACTATGTGTTTTAGCAAAGGAATTGAAAAATATTGAGTATCATTTTTCTGAAAGTGCATGTCATAGTTGTTATAAGTTCTTTGTCAAATTTATGGAAACAATTTAAGATGTCTTTTTATCATTCTGAAAGGATATTCAACATGCGGGATGGCACTTTGAGATATCATTTGCTCATGAAAGAAGATAGAAAACTCTCTCAGAGAAAGGAAAGAAATACTTATAATTTCGAGTTACACCTTGGAGAGGAAAAAGGTAATAATAAAAAGAACTGGAAAAAGATGAAGCCTAATACTGATTTGAAAGAAAAGCTTAACAAGAAATGCGATCAGAATGATCGTGGAAATTATAATTTAGCTCAAAGGAATGATAAATACAAGAATTTCAAGTGTCACAATTTTAGTCAGTATGTGCATTTCAGAGCTAACTGCAGGAAAAAGAAGAAGCATAATGAGCAACAAAATAAAAACAATCAACCAGTTAAGCGTAAAAGCAATTCTACGTCTAATGGTATGTCTAATATTTTTGTATGCACTGGATCTTTACTTACTATTACTTTTTCAAATAGTTGGGTTGTCGATTCTAGGGCTACATCTCATGTTACTAGAGATCATAGAGCTTTTACTTCTACGCAAACAATTCCAAAGGAAAATAGATATATCTTTTTAGGCATTAATGATAAAGTTGATGTATTGGAATTGGAAATTATGCCATAAAACTCCCCAATGAAAGAAAATTATTACTACATGACACTTTATATTCACCTAGTATGAGAAGGAATTTAATATCTGTTACTTAGTTAGAATCTATTAGTTATGATATACTGTTTGGAAAAAGAATAATAAAAATATTACTCAATGGAAAATTAGTGTATACTGAAACTTATCATAAGGATCTTTATTTTTTGATGAGCTATCAAATGATGAAAAAATTAATTGCTTAGTTGGTAAGACTAACTGCATAATGAGGAATACTAATGATAGATAAGGGGTGCTTAAAATCTTATTTATGGCATTTACGACTGAGTCACATATCTAAAAATAGAATTAAAAGTCTTATTAATTCTAGAATTCTGCACTTTAAGTGGGAGGATTTTGATATTTGTGAGGCATGTATAATGCGTAAGATGACCCATGCACCTTTTCCAAAGGCAAAAACAATCTAATGAGCCTCTTACTATTATTTATTTTGATATTTGTTGTGAAATGTCTACTCCCACTAGAGATCAAAATATTTATTTTATCATATTCATTGATGATTTTTTAAGATTTGGATATGTATATCTTCTTAAACATAAGTCGGAAGGATTTAATGTATTCAGATCTTCCTTGCCATCTAAGGCTATAACAGTCACTCCTTATGAGTTGTGGATTGGAAGAAAATCACCATTTCTCCACTTAGCTATTTGGGGTTGTAATGCAAAAAATTAGAGTGCCAAATCAAAACCATATAAAATTTCAGCCTAAAAGTACGCCAAGAATTTTTATTGGTTATTCTTTGGAATTAAAATGGTATAGGTTTTATGATCCAAAAAATGATAAACTGATAGAAAGTAGGGATGTAATATTTTTAGATCAATACACATCTCACTGTGCTAAGTGGGTAGGGTTGAAATTATTGGCAACTCCACCAAAAACACATATAAATACATCTAGTATTAATTCTCATGCTAAGGAGGTTCAATTCCTGAAGAAATACAAATCAAACTCCGAACACTAACATGCTTAGGAGAAGTGGAAGGAATTTTAGTACACCACAATATTTAAATGATTATTATTAGTTCTTAGGGGAAGTCCATTCTAAAATTTCAGATTTAGAGGAAGAACCAAAGACTTATAAAGAAGTAATAAACTGCTCACAATCAAAACTATGAGTGGAAGCAATACGAGAAGAATTAAACTCGATAAGAAAAATGAAGTATGCGAACTTATTCATCTACCAAACAACCATAAGCCCATAGGTTGTAAATGGACTTTGTGGAACATTTTCTCCTGTTGCTAAATTTAGGGTCTGTTTGGGAGAGCTCCACCAGCTCCAGATCCACCTAGAAGGTTTATCTGGAGCTGGATTCACCGTGGAGCAGCTCCATCGTGAATCTGGGATTCGTCAAAGTGTTTGGTACAGCTCCACCTCCCTCTCTATCTCACTTCCACCTGGGCCCCACGCGTCAGGGGGCAAAATGAAAAAAAAAACCCGGCAGGCGTGGCAGCGGCCGGCGGGCGCGGCTCCGGGCGGCGCCGGCGAGGCACACGACAGACGCGGGGGAGGCGGCGGACGCGGTCGCGGTCGGACGCGGTCGCGGGCGGTCGGACGCGGGAGGAGGCAGGGAGGCGCCGGCCCGGGGGGAGGCGGACGCGGGGGAGGCGGAGGCCCGGGAGGAGGCGGACGCGGTCGGAGGCGGGGGAGGCGGAGGCCCGGGAGGAGGCGAACGCGGTCGGAGGCGGGAGGAGGCGGGGGAGGCGGAGGCCGGGAGGAGGCGGTCGGAGGCGGGAGGAGGCGGGGGCCGGGAGGAGGCGGTCGGAGGCGGGAGGAGGCGGAGGCCCGGGAGGAGGCGGACGCGGTCGGAGGCGGGGGAGGCGGAGGCCGGGAGGAGGCGGTCGGAGGCGGGAGGAGGCGGGGGAGGCGGAGGCCGGGAGGAGGCGGTCGGAGGCGGGAGGAGGCGGGGGAGGCGGAGGCCGGGAGGAGGCGGTCGGAGGCGGGGGAGGCGGAGGCCGGGAGGAGGCGGTCGGAGGCGGTCGGGGGCGGGGGAGGCGGAGGCCGGGAGGAGGCGGGGGAGGCGGAGGCGAGGGAGGCGGAGGCCGGGAGGAGGCGGGGAAAAGAAAAGAACGAACCGGTTTTTGTGTAACCAGTGGCAATGGTGGGTAATTTTCCCCAACTCCACCAAACTTGAGTTGGTGGAGCACCCCTTGAGGTGCTCCATGGATTTGGTGGATCTGGAGCCAGATCCATGGTTTTGGTGGAGCAGATCCACGGTGGAGCTGCTGGAGCTAGAACTGTTTGGGTTGGAAAAGTGGATCCGGATCTGGATTTGGTGAATCTGGAGCTGGTGGAGCTCTCCCAAACAGGCCCTTACTTTAATTCGTATTATTAGTGCTGACGAGGATATAACAATCCCCAAATTATTATTTATCTGTAAATGATATTGTTATGTCATTATACTCCTTGAGTATAACGTTTATCTATAAGGGAGAGATTTCACAAGATAGTCATAATCTATTCTATGATAACTCCTTAGTTATAAGCTCTTCTACGACAACTCCTTAGTCATAAGTCTTTCCTATTATCACCTCTGTAACACCCTGAAAAATGTAAATCTGAAAATGTGGAGCTTTTGAATTATTTTGCAGTATGTTTATATTTGAATTTGGAGTTTATGACATTTTTCTGAAAATTTGGTTGAAGTTCCAAGAAGCTAAAAAGGGTCAAGAAGAAAACAAACATGTTTAAACAATAGAGAATTAAAAATTTAAAATAAGAATATGAAAAGATGATCCATAAAAGACAGGGAGAGAATTGGGTCCAAAACATAAAATCTTATTTCTGAAAATAATGGTATAATGATGAGGAAGAAAACCAATTGAAAAATGCCAACATGCATATATACATGGGTACATAACAAAAACTTTGGCACCTATAAAAATTAGTGCTAAAAATATAAAATATAAAGCTAGGAGAGCAGGAAAAGAAATTAAAAAGAAAAGGGGGGAAAATGAAACCAGGCCGGCCATCACCCCGGCCCAGCCCCACCGCTCCCCGCTCCCACCCCGCAGCTCAACTCCTACACGCATGCTCCGCCAGCGGCCCGCTTCCTCCGCTCTCTCCCACTGCCAAGCGGGCCACGCTCCCTCGCGCCCCCTCTCTCTGGTGGGTGGACCCGAGCCGCCAGCACCTCCTTCTCCCTCCTCCTTTTTCCCCGCGCGCCTGGCCTCTTCTCCGCCATTCGCCTCCGGTCAAAAGCCGGGCAACACGGTGCGGGAGCTCAGCTGGGCAGTGACGTGCGGGAGCTCCTCAAAACGTGCGACCATACCCCCCGCCGCCCGCTGACGCCGCCGCCTGCCAGGCGCAGCCCGACAGCGCCGATGCCCCGACGTGCGCGCACGATCCCGTCGCAATTGACCATGCCCCGACTCCTATAAAACCCGGAGAACCCCTCACTCGCATCGCCACTTCTACCACAACCTTCCACCGAAAAGAATTGTGCCCAAACCCCTTCAAACGCCGGTGAGCCCAATTCCTTCCCCAACTCCGGCGAACTTCGATCTGTCGATCCAAGCCATTAGAGTCCAATTCCCCGCCACCACACCATCTCTGGCTTGCCGCGGAGACAATCCCGGCCTCGCCCGAGCTTCTCACCGCCTGTAGCTCGCCATCACCGAGCGGCCTCCCGAACCGCCGCCACCGTACGCCGCCAGCATACCTCCGGTGCCCCTCAGCCTCCGTCACCACCACCACCACCACCATCACCACCACAACCCCCGCATTCCGTTTTGACCATCACCCCCGACCCTCCGGTCGCTCCTCGCCGGCGACGCCACCGCCTTCCCTCGGCCGAACTTCCTCTGCCCAGCCCCCCTCTACCGGTTGGTTCAAGAGGTAAAATTACCCTATATGGGTAAGCAACACCCGAGTGATCAGATGGCTATCAGCGTTATTGCTTTCCCCCTGGCTCCCTCGGCGCGCGTTCGAGCCCCCGGCTCCGCAGCGCTGAGGTTGAGCCTTTCTTTTAATTTGCGCGCTGACAGCCGGGCCCCACTCGTCAGCGGCTGCCAGTCTGTGAGGCCGCTGACATCTGGGTCCCACCTGTCAGTGTTGACCGCTGGCGTGTGGGTCCAGAGTCCAAATGGTCCCACCTGTCATTGACCAATAACATGTATGGCCACTAACAGAGGGGTCCCACTTGCCAGAGACCGTGAACAATGGGTCTCACAGACATGAGGACCCCACCTGTCATAGACACACAAGCATAAAAAGATAAAAAAATATAAAATCTGAAATACCCAGTGGGACCCACCTGTCAGGGTTTTGATAATTTTTGGGAGGACTTTAAATGAGCATAACTTATTCATTTTAACTCCAAATTGGGTGAAACAAATTTCTAAATTCAAGATCTATCTAATGGAACTGAAACCATAATTTTTAGAGTTCATTTGAATATCTGGTGATATTTTGTTTAATTTGCTGCTTTTCTTTTTATATGAATTTTGCACACGGTAAATAGCGTACGAAGCTCAGGAGGAAGAAGCCGAGGCAGCAACTCTAGAAGCTCAAGACAACCCAGACCCAGACCACTGTGACCAAGGTAAGTTAACACTTTGACCATGTTGAACCCATGTTTATGCAAATTTAATTTCTTTTTAAATTATCCACATGCATGCTGCTATTTTATGTGGTATAATACGTTCACTTTTAAAGATGTTAGTTATACACCTAATGTTATGCTTGATAGTAATACTCCGTTGAAATGTTGGACATATGAACCTTATCGCCCTAGCAAAATTATAATGGTGTAACTTTCGCAAATAAGTCTGTATAAATATTGCGTTGCTTAGTATGGCTAGATAACCGGGGGTACATAAATACTCCAAAACTATCACTTGCAATTATGAAATGATTTGGGCAGTCTTGGTGGGAAATACTGGAGAATGTGGACATGTTATTTTACGTTCTTGAAAAACCTCAATATTGCTTTAATACCTGGGTGGATGGTATGGGGGCTGGCATGAGGTGCAGTGGACGCACAAATTGTGAAATGTGGTAGAATCATCCAGGTAGTCCTAAGGATCGAATCTTGTTATGTTATCCCGTGTAAAACAGTACAACCACAAGTCTGTAAAATGCAACTTGGCTAAGTAGTTTTATCAAAACTTTCGGAACCATCTCACCGGTAGGGGATAGGTGTGGATATTGCAAGGGCAAGGGGAGGCCTAAAGGGACATCGAGTGGAGGGTGAAGTTTTCCAGTCGTGCTAGCGTTGAGGGGAGTGGAGTTCGAATAGCGCTAGTAGCCGTGGGGAACATCCCGTGCAACGTATGGGACCCACCGCAAGTGAGAACGGCCCATAGAGTGAGATGGTGAAAGAAGCTAGATAATCTGAACAGCTACTGTGACAGTCTACTCAACCACATGACCAAGGAATCATGTGGGGCAACGAGTTGGCTGTCTCTTGTGGTGAAAGTGTACAAACTTTGCAGAGTGAAAACTATTCGAATAGCCGTGCCCATAGTCAAGGGAAGACATGGGGACTTAACTAGATATAGTTCTATTTCAAAAATCTTTGTGGGTGATAATGGAAAAATGTAAGGACTGCAGATGGTCCTGGTTTGAATTGTCCTGGGTGTCGTCCCAGTGGTAAGTTAAGCGGCTATAACGCTGAAAAATGCTATATGGTGCAGATGCCATGTAATGGTGGATGGAATCTGTGTCGATAATAAGATAATCCTACTTCACAAATTTAAGTCACGTGTTTAAAAATTTTAGGTCTTAGGGATTTTTAAGTAATTGTATTCGAAAGCACTCTACGCAAAATAAAATAAGCCCAAGCCTTCCTTTGATAAGCTGAGCATGTTAATTATTGCGTTTGGTGTGTTGGCTCGCTGAGCACGGTGGATTTGTGCTCACACTCGCCTGCCCAAACAGAAACAGGTATTCAAGATCACTATGCTCATGAGGACGCCCCTGTTACTGAAGGAAGAAGCAATGAAGGAAATTAGGGCGTAGTTTACGCTTTCAGATCATAGACAAGTTTGACCTACGGCGGTGTGTGCACGTATATTGTCTAAGTCTGGATAATATATAATGCACACATTACCCCCAGTCGCTTGCCTGTGGTGTGGTCTTACTTTTGCTTTCGTTTTCGCTGTTTGGTGTAATGACGACATTTGGCCTAAGCGGCCCCTTATGTCAACTCTCACCCGATGTGGTGTATTTTAATTCTGTAATATTATTAATGGTCATGCGATGTATGATGTGATTCAGCATTGTACCGTGTGCACTATCTACTGATCCAGGGAATAGTGCAGTGAACATAGTAGATTCTGGATTGAAAAATCCGGGTCTGACAACCTCATAGTCGTAGGTTTTTACATGACCATGACATAGTTGTAAGTTATTCTGTGACCGCCTTGCAGTCGTAGATCCTCTTACGATCAAGCCAAACTCCGACTGACCTACCTATGACAACCTTTTACATCGTGGACCTGTCTGAAGAGGTGGTTAGCATGGGTGTTTATTCCAGAGAATAAATACACATAACTTTTCTCTGATAGAAACAGCCGTACGATGAGTGAGATACTACATCTCAAATAACTCCTGTCAGATGGTTACCATTTGAAATGTTAAGGCGTCTCTTGGCATGAAAAAACTGCCACTGCCTTGCAAGCTATATGAGGACGTCGAGGGGGGAAAGAGGAAAGTGGAAGGACAGATCGGGACAGGCCCAAGGGAGAATAGAAGTAGAGCAAGACATTCCGCATTACTTTCTTCATTGTAATCAATTCATTGAGTAATAGCCACACAGGAGTAGGGTTGTTATTCTCCTAGAAAAAGGTCCAAACCTATATAAAAATCCTTATGTCTTTTGTCTGTGTGATTGTAGCCAGGTCTTCAAGAGTTCCTCTGAACCCAAATAAATCATACGTAAGATTAATACTAAAACATTGAGAAGTGCTTTGATGGCTTATTATGACCTTAAATTCCACCAAATGGATGTTAAAATTATTTTTCTTGATGGTCTTTTAGAGGAGGAAATATACATGAAACAATCAGAAGGTTTTAGAGAAAAAGAAAATAAAAAATAAGGTTTGCAAATTGAATAAATTAATTTATAGTCTTAAACAGGCTTCATGTCAATAGTATATTCTATTTGATAATACTATCATATCATATGGTTTTTTTAATAATGGAAGGTGTTCATTGCATATATACAAAAATTATAGGTAAATATTTTGTCTTACTGTCTTTATATGTTAATGATATTTTTATTGCTTCTAATAATAAAAATACATCGATGGAAGTGAAAACTTGGTTATCTTCTAAATTTGATATGAGAGAATCTTCCTATGTTTCAGAAGTACTTGAAATACATAGAGATCGGAATAAAAGGATTCTTGGGTTGTCTCAAAAGACATATCTTGGAAGTCTTTTAAAACAATTTTCTATGAAAAACAACAAACATGTTAATGTACTTATTGTGAAGAGAACTAAACTCAGTGAGGAATTATGTAGAGACCCGAATATACAAATCCGGACTCTCCTGTGTATTCTGCACTAGTCCAGGATCACGCTAGTGCACACAGTATAAACAAAGATGAAATATCGAACATATCACGATTTACTAAGAAAAGACTCGAATATTATTAATAATCATCAGAGTACGACCTTATGGCCAAGCTTACAATAGACTAGCCCGAAGGGCTTAACAAAAACTAGCAGCGGAAATCCAAAAGAAAGCGCAGCAGCCAATCGACACGCCCACAGGCTATCGAGTGGAGAACGAAGCCTAATCCGCGAAGACGTCGAAGTACTCTCCTTCTGGAACCTCCTGCTGGTGATACTCCTCCTCCTCAACTGAGCAACAGGGGCATAAAGCCGTGAGTACATTGGTACTCAGCAAGTCGTTTGTAACAAATGAATGCAATATAATATGCAGGGCTTAACAATGGATGGCTGAAAGGTTAATTTTGCATAAAGCAACAATTTAAAGTAAATATCATACATAGATTGAAAAGCATCTTTAACAAAGGACGTTAAATAAATAATCAAAGGAATTGAATATAACCACAAGTGAACTGACCATTCACTTCCCAGCTCAACCCAACCAGATTTTTAGGAAAACTCTACCCCTTGTGTGAAATCACTGAGCATTGTCCATGACCGAGGACACGGCTATTCGAATAGTTTTACACTCTGCAGAGGTTGCACAACTGTACCCACACGATGTGATTAGCCTCGCGCTAAGGAAATCACAACAAGGCTTTTACAATGATCCATCTCCACCTGATCCCACTCGCTAAGGTTTCGCCTCTCACCCCCTCTTGCGCCACAACAACATCAGTAGTAAAACCAAAGTGGAGACTTCACAAATTATTATGCCAGGTCTATCCCATACTAGACATGTGGTTTGCACGATAAAGCTCAGATCAATGGCGCACAAAGTTAAGTCCTTAAGAATTACCCAGGCGAAACATCCACATCCCATGTGCCTCTCGCACCCCCTTTACTGCACGATCATTCGCCCGAGTGAGAACCAATTTTGTATAACCAACACCAATGACACTACCCATGTCATGGCACACAAATTTTATAGCTGTGGTTGACCACCACGTTCAAGTATATCATTAAGTCAAGATTAATTAACCACATGTGATGATAGACCCAACGTACTAATAATAAGCATGGCTAAGCAATTAAACGCACAACCCATGTGACAACTAATATTGCATCACTAAGTAATTTCCCATTCTATGGTGACAATGGAATCAGGGCATTCAAATTATCAAGGAGGGAAATAACCAATTGGGATGATAACTACCAATACAAGGGTTTGATAATAAAATAGCGATGCATAATAATTTAAAACAAAATAATTAAATAATAGGTTGCAAACTGGGTTCAACATTATCAAAGGACACGACTTGCCTTGGCCTTGCTCACCTGAGGGCTCTTGATCTTCAAATCCAACTTCCGCTCCCTCGAACACGTGATCTAACGAGAGAGAAAGCAAATCGAAAAGACAAAATAAAATCAAATAAAATTCAAATGAACTCCAAAAACTTTCAAACCTGGACCAAAAGGTAGAGCTTAATTTTAGATGAATTTAGGAAAAAGAATCGGGTCAATCGGAGCTAGGACGAGGGAGAACGGGGCTCTGGAAAATCTGGATCTAAAGAAAATCGGGAAATTTGGAAAAGTGCACTGTGCTGTGGACCGGGCGCATGGAGAGCTGAGTCTACGGTGGACTCGGCGAACGGCACAGTACGGGCTGACTGGGCTTGCTGACGCATCTGCTGACTGGGCCCTAGGGCTGACGGGTCGGCTTGCGTGGCATGCTGACTGGGCAAGGTGACGTGGCTCATGGCGCACGGGTCTACGGGGCTCGGCTGACGGGTAGGCCCGGCTTACCAGTGACTCGGCGTACGGTGGATCAGGCGCACGGGAAGGCGAAGCGACACAGTGACGCCAGCGCTGACGCACGCCGGCGTGAGAACCGAGGGGACGCGGGGCGCGGGCGTGTTCGCGGCGGTGACCGAGCGGCGGCGGTGGATCTGCGGTGAACGGCGGGGCTGCCGGCGGGTCTGGGACGGCGGCGAAGGGCGGCGGGGTTCGTCCGGCGGCGGGGACTTACCGGCGGCAACCGACGACGGCGAGCAACGGCGGCGACGTGCGGCGGCTTCGGCGGAAGCGGACGACGTCGGCGAGGGCGGCGCCTCCGGGCTCCGGCGGCGAGGCGCACGGCGGCAGAAGCGGCGGCGGGAACGGCGGCTGCGGGACGAGGGAGAGGCCCGGGGTCGGCCCCCCTTAAATACACGGACGCCGAGGTGTCCGGATGGAAGACGGCGGAGGAGTTCGAAACGGGTACGGACGCCGAGGCAAACGCGGAAGGCGGCGGCGGCGGACGCGAGCCGGACTCGGGCGGAGTCCCGATCGGGAACGAAGGCCCTGACGGGTGGGCCCCACCTGTCAGCGGCACGGGCGCAGGCGCGGCCGAGATGGCGTGCGGGCGCGAGGCAGCTCGGTGGATGGGCGACACGCGGCGGCCATCGGGGAGGCCAAGGCGGAGCGGGCGCGGAGCGGATTGGCGACGCGTGGCTGGGGTGCGGGGCGGGCTGGCCGGCTGCTGAATGGGCTGGGCCGGCAGGTGAGTTTCGGCCCACCGGCCGGTTTGGAATTTTTGGAGGGTTTTTCTTTTTCAGAAATTCATATAAATTAATTTGAGCTCTAGAAAATAGCAAATAAATCTATAAAAATCCCAGAAAAATACCAATAAATTCCTTGAGACACAAGGAACTCAAATAAAATATTTTTGGCAAATGTTCATGTTTGAATTATTCATATTAAATCCTTTTAATTTAATAAAATTCCAATTAAGCTTTAATTAATTTCAGAAAAATCCAAATGGTGAATTTTATTTTAAAAGCTTCCAAAAAGGCTCTGAAAATCAGGATGTTACAAATTATATCCAAATACTCCTAAGAAAAATGCTAGAATGAATGTAATTTCTTATTCTTTAGCTTTGGGATGTCTTATGTATGCCATATTAGTTACACAACCTGACCTTAGCCATGCCGTTGGAATTCTTAGTAGATATCAAAAAAATCATGTGGAAGAACACTTGAAACAAATCAAATATATATTGTGTTATGTTAAATGAATTATGGATTATTCATTATGTTTTCATGGTCATAATCTTCAACTACATGATTATACTGATGTTTATTGGCAAGAGGATTTGGATAACCGAAAATCAACTTTTAGTTATATATATTTACTTTGGCAGGAGGTGATATTCCTTGGTGCAGTAAGAAACATGATACAGTTACTCTTTTTATCAATTAAAGCTGAATATATTGATGCATCTGAAGCAACAAAGGAAGGTGTATGGCTAAAGATATTTCTTGCATCACTTAAAGTTGTGGAAAGTGTATTACAACCTGTCACTTATTTCATAATAAAAGTAAATATATTGAAGGAAGATCTACCGACTAACTCAGTAAGTTAGGAATTATTTTCTAAGCATGTTAAAGACATGTGACTTTAGTTTATTGATTGAAATGTTTCAGTCAAGTGGGAGATGTTGAAATTTTTACATAGCTTTTAATATTTATTGTGGTTATTATTAGTTTAACTCAATGTTGAATTATTCATATTATTGATGCAAGTGATAGAAAATAGTTTGATGTAGAATTTAACTTGAGGTGCCGATGATGGCTGTGCTGAAATATGATATACATAATTATTGAAATCAAGTCTACTAAAATTTAATGTAATAGGTATGTATCGTGTGCAAAAAATTTTAAAATTTATTGGATGTCAAGTTTAACTAGTTTACTAACTAGTTCAAACAAGTTTGAACTAAATTTCGAATTGTAGTTGCCTTTTTTGATAATAGTTTGATGGTAGGTATATGCTGATTATATATATAAATCAGTAAAGTATGTGATCTAAATTCGTTCAAAACTTTTGAATTTGAGTATATTTTTTCAAACTTATACATTTCATTTGAATTGTTATAGATGAGTATATACCGTAAAACTGATATTTTCAAAAATATACCCGAATTTATATGGAATTGATGCATTTGAAATCATGGTGCCTGAGCACCATGGTGCCCCATTTTAACGTCCTATATAGTAAAAATAACGAGTGAAATAGTTGGATTTGTTTTATAGGATCGACTCTGCAGACTGTTGACTCACATGATATGATTAGAATTAATCTCGTAAACAATTTGATCGTGGCGTATGACTTGCATATGTGTACTAGAGACTAATATAATTTAGACTCATAAAATCGACATGTCTGATTGTGGTTGATGACATGATTTAAGAGTCTCACGGTGTATTGAAAATAGATGAGTCGTTTTGCGACACCTGAAAGTAGAGTTTATAAATATATCTCTACCTCTAGGCTCATATGCAATTATGAACGGCACCATAAAAAAAAGACAGAAATAAAGAGTAGACCGAATACGCTCTATAAAATCAATCTAATGTTTAGGAAAAACCCAACATTTGATCTTTGAGGCAATACCAAGGTTGTTGGTACCGTGATCCGCATCGTGGAATCCCGTAAGACAATTTCGATCCTAAGCCTACATAGGATCATCATTGTAAAATAATGTTGTATATCTTGCCGCCTATAAAATAAGAGGCGCGATTCTAGTGTAGATCATAATCATACGATCGGACATTACCAATACGAAATCGATCCTACGCAAGATCTCGATCCTGACGACCTTGAGCAATACAATGTTTTTCTGGGCTTTTTAGGCTGCTGTTGAGTCTTAATAGAAAAAAAATGACCTGAGCAATACAATGAATACTAAGTATTTACACGAAAAAGCCATCAGTGGGCCTGGGCCCAAATAGGCCCACTAGGCCGAATAGCTTATTGGGTAGTGCTGGCATTATATTCTGGCCCACACTCCCTTATTTGCCGCCTCCGTCTCCCGCTGCAGTGGGTTTCCTCTTCCGCCGCCGACGAGCTCCCACGGCGGGGCGAAGCGCCGTTCGGAACCCTAAACCCTAACTCCAACCCAGCCAACCCCTTATCCATGGAGGACGCCCTCGCGCCGCAATCGGCCCCCCCTGGTACCCTCGCCGCCCCGGCCGCCGTTGTCCTCACTCTCCGGCGATCACATCTCGACAGCGCGTCCTACCGCACGCTATCCCGGCTCTTCTCCCACTGCCTCCACCTCCACCCTTCGCGGCATGCGGTCCCCGCGCACCCGGAAGTCGAGGCCGCCGCCGCGAACCCTGTCGGCGACTCCGGCGAGCCTCCGCAGGGGGGATCGGCGCCGACTAAAGACGCCAAGTTTGATCGGGGGAAGGATGTAGAGGAGGAGGCGTCTGTGGGAAGCACTTCTCGCGAGACCCCCGCACCCGCGGGAGTCGAGGCCGCCGCCGCGAACCCTATTGCCGACCCGGGCGTGGCGCCGCAGGGCTCGCCGGAGCGTGAAGTCGCCGGGGTTGAGCGGGTGGACGGTGTAGAAGAGGTGGTTGTTGCGGGAAGCACCTGCGGTAAGACCGATGCTGTTGTTGAGGAGTTAGGGGGTGGAGCTGGACTGCTGGGGGAAGACGAGGCTTTGAGGTCGATGAAGGCTTGCTTGGAGGTGGAGGATGAGGAATTGGTAGAGGTA
Organism: Dendrocalamus latiflorus; assembly: GCA_017311315.1. Classification (NCBI taxonomy): domain Eukaryota; kingdom Viridiplantae; phylum Streptophyta; class Magnoliopsida; order Poales; family Poaceae; genus Dendrocalamus; species Dendrocalamus latiflorus. The sequence continues at coordinate 31,264,425 of CM029664.1, forward strand.
GCGGTGGGCAATGATGACGAACAGCTGCTCCTTGATGCGATGATGACCAACTTCTCGGGGATAATTGATGATGCCAGTGGCGGCACAATGTCAGTGCAGAGTTGTGGGGTTTCTGGAGGCGACCTGCAGAATGATGGCAAGGTAGCTGAGGAGGAGAAAGAATTGGGAGGTGCGATTGAAGAAGGCAGACCTGTGGACAATTCAGATCATGGGTCGGTTGATGGTGGTGGGTTTGAGGAAGGAGAGATTGAGGGTGACATGCAGCATTTGGATGGAGATGAGTCTGGCAATTCAGGGCTTGGAGATGAAGATGCAGATGTTGAGAAATTGGAAGAAGATTTTGTTAGCAGAGGGCCAGGGGAGAATGAATCTTGTGACCCTGATGTACGGAGTCAGAATTTGCATTCAGCGACTAAAATTAAAGGAAATGGTGATCTTGTACTGAACAAGGAAGGTAATATCAAGAATGATGCACAAATCCCTGTTGCCAGGATGCAAGCAGTCAGTTATGATGAAGTTGTGGATTGGAATGAGACACCGTTGCCTGATGATGAGGTACTGAATATATCACTTTTTTTATTAACCATTATTGGGTACGAACATATCATATTAGCCATTTGTTCATTTGTTGCTTCGTCTTGTCTAATTATGTGTTTGACTGGTTACTTAGCTGGTGAGTTTGCTTGAAAATTCCTCACCTTAGAAGAATACTGTAATACTCGTGAGAAAGAAAAGGGAAGGAAAGCGAAGAAATTACCATCAGAGCCCTAGAGATTAATTTCGGGCAGGGTAGTCCGTTCACGGAGATACCTGACGGTCCGGGGGCCAGTCGGCACCTCTCACAACCATGGGGGTCATCACTCGGTATAAACAAACTTGAAATATTTAAAGGGCGTTGGAAACCAACCCACTGTCCCCAAATATCCAAACACAGTCCACAGCTACAATAAAAGGACAGCATAGCAAGGTGAAGTCAGGCCAAAGCCAGCCAAGTAAAAGAGGCAAAGTCCCATTTGGTTACCAACATAATATTAGCCGGTAACCCATATAGAACAGTGAAGCCAGCACAACACTCTCCAAAAAAATAGCGCACGCCTCTGAGAAGGCACGACCACAAGCCAGACAGCACAGCCAACCAAAGAAGGGATAAGGGAGAAGGAAGTATGAGCACGACAATAGCCAACACAATACTCAGTTCTTCCTTCCCCATTCATTCCAAGCGCAACAGAGAAACCATAGCCATATAGCAAAAGCCAGGCCATAAGATGGAAGCAAGGCAAGCCGACCAGGAGCAGGGCGATGGCGACGGCAAGAGGCTAGACCACAGGCCACGAGACCGTCAACCCTAGGAGGTCACCACCAGGCGATACCCAAACAACTGAGAAAGCGACAGCCGCAAGTAACTCCCAATTCCTTTCCAAAGCAACTCGAACATCGACCGGCAAAGGTAGCCCACAAATTACTCATAGCAATAGCATCAGTTTCTCAATAGTAAACCTTGCATGGCTATAGACAGAAAGTCACCAGTAGTTTGTCGCTGAGCACCACTAGGGCACCAAGGGACCAACACAGAGAGCACCAACCAGAGGTAGAGGAAGAGAATAGAGGGAGTAAATAGTACCGAGAAGGTTTACCGTAGACGAAGATCGGTGGCGGTGTCTACCATCGGCGTAGCCACACACCCAACCGCCATTGCGCACTCCCCGGCGTGCGGGCGGCTTCTAGCTCGGCCGTGACTAGCCAAGGCAGCTCACCTCCATGCCCATCCCCTTCTTGAGCTAAAAACCAAATCAAATCAAAATAGTAACACAAGCTCAACATAGAAAGGAAGTGGTAATGAGAAAGGATCGCAAGAAAGCGCATCTAGGTGAGGAGCCAAATCCAGACTGTAGGCCACGGGTCCAGAGACCGACGAGCACGCTAGGGTTACCAGTAGGGGCGGCGAGGAGCTCGGGTGGTGAGGACCCGAACCCGGCGAGAGACCGGCTGCGAGGCGAGGACCGCCACAGCTGGCGGCGCTAAGGCGGCAGCGCAGTGGGACCGACGGCGTGAGGGGAGAAACGAGTAGGGGAAGTGAGGCGCCGAGGTGCCTAAGACGCGGTGCCGAGCGCTGGATCGAGACCAAGCCGAGGGGAGAGCCCGAGGTGGCGCGGTGCCGGATCCAATTGGATCGGGAGCGGAGGAAATTGCTAGGGGAGAGAGAGAGCAGAAGAAGAAGCGATGACCGAGTGGGTGAGGCCGCTCGGTTGGCTGAATAGGAAAGAAAGAAAAAAAAAAGAAAAGAAGGGGAGGAAGGAAAAAGGGAAAAGAAAGAAAAAAAAGGAGGAAAAAAAAGAAAAGAAAAGAGGAGAAAAATGAAGAGAAAAAGATGGTAGACGTGTAAATAAGATTTATCTGCAACTATAGACGACGGTCATTAAATTATGATCGTTTGGGTACCGGGGTATCGGAAAGGTGTCCGGTGAGAGAGGTTGTTGTTATCAGGTTTACGCGTAGGAATGCTGCCGATTGTCTATATGCATAGAATCGATGTTGTTTGTATGCTGGTGTGAATTACAATATTGAATTGAGTGTTCGGGTGATGCTTCCAAGTGGAGGGGGTGATGCTTCCAAGTGGAGGTTTTGATTTGACGCTCCTCCACGCATCGTCCACAGGGATAACCAGGCAAGTGCATGGTAGAATAGTGGATTGTGATGAATGCCTGGTATTTGTTTTATGCCATGATTTATGCTGTGTTATGAAATGATATCATGGCCTATCTGTTGATTGTATTGCGATGAGTGATGCTTATGATTGAGTATCAACATTTGAAGAATGTTGAATTTGCATTGCACCATGAGCATCATGAAAGCCCTACGACGGTAGGCGTCCCACGCGGTGGGAATGACAGGACCTACTTGGGTAGGCGCCTCCAGGGATGGGAGGCAAAGGGGCTTCACTGACGGGTGAAGCAACTCCACTATACCGGTATAAGCAGCGGCACATTATGCATTGCATTCATGGACCTACGACGGTAGGCCTCCCACAACGGTGGGGAAATCGAGACTTACTTTGGTAGGCTCCTCCAGGGATGGAGGCAGAGGGGTTTCACTGACGGGTGAAGCAACTCCACTATACCGGTATAAGTTGCATATAGAGGTGCATTGCATCGCATCGCATTTGCAGGAAATGAACAGGTGACAGGGAGGAAACCTAGAAATTCTGGGTTACAGTTCATAAATGTGATTTGGTGGTTGCTGTACCAACGACATAGAATTGATTTACATTTACGGATTGGATCTACAGTTTACAGTTACAGATGCATTACCGATGCATTGCATTGCATGAAAGTGACAGAGAAAGTGATATAGTTTACAGTACAGAATTTACTTATAGTTTACAGTTACAGAGTTGATTTACAGTTTACAGTTATAGAGTTGATTTACAACTTACGGTTAATGAAATCAATTGAGTTGCTAAAGTGATGTTACTGTTTTATCGTGTGCTAGTTGAGTTTTGGGACTCACTCTTGCTTTATCGTTGTTTTTTTAGGAGTCTGGTGAAGGTGACATGCATGGGCGGGGATAGCACAGTTATTTCACGTGCAACAGTAATTCACATATCATCTACAGTTGACATACTTAGCCTTGAACGGTGGAGTACCTTCTTAGTAATTAGCAAATTTATACCTCTGTTGTGCTTAGTGTCAAGTGTACCGGCTTTTGTCGTTTGGTTGATATTTAAATAAAAGAATTGCTTTGCAAGACTAGCGGCAAAAGTTGGAGTTAGGAACATTATAGAGTAGGTGGTAATACTTTGGGCTCAGAGAGGGGCTAGGGTGTTACAAATACAACCCACGCATTGTATGGAGTACGAAATTCACACTTCATGCAGTACTGCAGTAGTGTGCCTGTCTTCATGACTTCATCAAAGTTACTGAACTAGCTGTACAGTACAATCAATTCTTTTCTGTTCATCTTTTTTTCTGCTTGACTACATAAGTACAGATAATCAATATGTTCTGTGACAATCTTTTGCAGACTACTAAACTTGAGAAGAAGAGAAAACGACAATTGACTGAGGAAAGGAAGGCTAAGAAGACGGTATGTTCTGGTCTCAGTACCATTTGAGTTCAGTCCATATTTTATTGAACTGAACATTCTAATTGTTTCTACCTTCAGAATATTAAGTTTGCTTTGCAATGTTATTGACATGTAGGAAAATAAACGAGTTAAGAGAGCACAGCAACGGATAGCCGAAGGTGTGAAAAGACTGAAACTTCAACCAGTTACAAAGCCAAAAGTAGTGCAGTATTGCCGCTTCTACTTGCATGGGAAGTGCCAGCAGGTGAACCTTTTTGGCCATCTAACTTGTTTTTCAGTTGAAAAAGATGTCGTAGTCATCTAATGCTGCTTCTCTTTTGCATTTTTTTGTCTTCTTTTAGACCAAGAATTTATGTGTTGTGCTATGAACTGCATATAGCATATCACAGGTCTTTGCTTTGAAAGGTGGAGTAGTAGTCATCACAAGAAACCTGCTTTCTAGATACACTGGTTGTTGTATTTGTATAATATGGTAGTGTAGCCATATCAAATGCAAATGAAGTAAATTTTTAATTGTTTCATGTAAAGCTGTCCATTTTATTCTCAGTAGACATGTTATATTTGCTAAATAGACAAACAACTTCTGTTATAATTTATAAAAACTGGACACCTAAATTTGTTGTTGATGTTTACTTAAACAAACTATCTAATTATCTTCTTTTCTCTTTGCAGGGCAATATGTGCAAGTTCTCCCATGATACTACACCTTTGACAAAATCTAAGGTATGCGTTTTACAAAAGTTCATCATATGCCTACAGTATTCATTATGTATTATAGTGAGATTGGTGTATGTTCTTGTGTACATGGGCATGTCCTATCCGTCCCACCCACACACAGGCACATTTTGTGCAAGCCTATACAAACCCTCTTCCAAGAACCATCAATTTCGAATTTGAAATTTAAATTTTGCAAGATGATAAAATCACTGATGCCTATTGGTGCTTAGAATAAAGGGTTTGCACAAGTGTTCACAAAATGGTGGGTGTTCACAGGATATGAATACCTTATGCATATAATGCTAAAGCATCAAAGTGTACCATAATAATAATTTGAAATAAGTATTTTTCAGCAAACTTCTTTCTGTACCTTTCCTTACTTTTGAGGGTTTTTTTTATGTATGCCTTGACGGATTAGAATGTATCTAAAGAATTAGCTTTGGATAGGAGCGCATATAAGTTAGTGATCTACGTACTGGAACCATGACATAAGAATAATATTTAAGGGCGGTGTTTTAGGCTCTCTGCTCAGATGGCAGGATCCAAGCTTAGGGTTTTGCTTTGCAGGTTTCGTTATAAAACTCTCGTTTCTTTGACCTTAAGGAAGTTTTATTTCTAGCCTACCTCAACTTGTTTGGGACAAAAAACTTTGTTGTTGTTGTTGTTGTATGCCTTGTTATGATACTTTTTTCTCTTTTGCAGCCCTGCACACATTTTGCACGTGGTTCTTGTTTGAAAGATGATTGTCCTTATGATCATGAGTTGTCGAAGTACCCTTGCCATAATTTTCTGGAAAATGGAATGTGTGTGAGAGGTGATAAATGCAAATTTTCTCATGTGGTATGTACTTTGCCGAATCATTTTATTTATTTAGAAGTGTAATATCCTGTGTAAAATTTTAATGCTACTAAATTCTGTGAACTGAGCAAACTGCATTCTTTATCAGATGCCAACTGCAGAAGGTCCTTCCACACCAGATGCAAAGAAACCTGATGTGCCATTGGTGTCTGATAAAGCAAACCGGAGAGAGCAAACAAGTGGCCAGAAAACCTCAACGGTGTGCAATGGTCAACCTGTAACCTCAGCTCCTACCAAACATTTTTCCATCCTTAAAAACCTTGCCGGCGTCTCAGTAAATGCTCAAAAAACATCTGCTCGTATTCCGAAGGGTGTACAGTTTCTTAAAGACAGGCCAGATTCTAGCATTCTGCATCAGGATGCTTTGTCCACTGAGAAGCATAGGTATACAAATGGCAGTCAACATCACGACTTTGGAGGTCCTCAAGCTGCAGAGGGGAAAGAAGTTGTCAAGCAAAATGGGCAGAGATCAGCTCCACTGTTAGAAGAGAAGAACTTAACAAAAGAAGCTGCTTTACATCCATGTTCAGAGCCAAAGAAAACTAGTTTGCCTACCGACTCGACTGCAGTGCATAGATCAATAATCACTCAGCATGAAGTTTCAGAGGCCTCTAGGATTTTGCAGGAATTCTTGTTTGGTGCTGGCAATTAGAGGAAAGTATGAATATGCTACTCTGCCTTTGATACCTGTAGACTACACATATGTTTATGTTCATTGGTAATTCAGTACACATTTTTGCTTTTTTCAGTATACATGGATGTTGTTCAGTGATGAATTCATACCCATGCGAGTGTGCAGCTTATTTGGATACTCTGCCCCCAGTTTCCTTATTGTAACTGCATATTGCAACTGCTGTTTTTGGTAGGTCAACAGGAGTACAATATTGTTGATGTATATCGTTCTTTAGTTACCAAGAAAGTTCACTTAGGACTTATTTTGCAGAACTTGGCTAAGATATACTGTGGGTTTATGAAGAGTGACTATTATCAAGTCAATGCACTTCTGTTCAACCGGCACGTTAGTTTCATGGAGCCAATTGTTTCTAGCATTGGATGTAAGCTTACTGGTATGATGAATACCTCCTTGAGTAAGTACTTTCATGAAAGAACTGACATGTGATTCTTATGAACCACCCTTCTATAAGTTTCTGAGTTAACTAAATACGTGGACTATAAACTGTTGCCCTGTCAATTGTCATAGTTGATATGTAAATTTGTATGTTAGTATTAATCTGTGATTCCTCAACTGTTCCTTTGTTTTCTTGCTACTTTAGTTCGTATTATTGATACCATCTACAATGATGAACTGTACATACTCGTAAAAGTTTTTGATGTTTTTTTTACCTCTCAGTGCTCATGGTATCCAAGATGCAGCTTTGGTCATTAGTTTTTATCACAATATATTTCTCATAGTTATAAAAGTTGAGATTGTGAAAATATTTTTTAATGATGAATTCCATTTCATGAGATCGATCCAAACATTTAAAAAAAATGTTTGACTGCATGCTTCCCATAGTGACAAGATTTTTGGAGTGTAGGAAGTGTTAGCTTCTCTACTCCAGTCGTAACGGGTTCTGGTACTTGAAATTTCAGACTGGGCCACTGGGTTGCTATACCATAATCTACAATAGGATATTTCAGTTCCTGTTCGAAGAAGTATCTTTTCATTCGTTCCAACATTTTTACCCCGAGACAAAGTTACCCCAATTGTGAACTTAACCTATTGCAGCTGGGTCTGGCACTATTGTAGCATGCCAAGCTGTGAAACATTATCTACTCATTTCGCAAGGAAAAAAAACTTTGAATAAAGTGAAACTAATTTAGTACTCATTGAGCTTATTTCTGTACTTTGCTGAACATATGCTGCGTGTGATAGTTAGTTACGAAGAGCTTTTTAAAATAGTATTGCTATTATTCTAAAAAGACATGAACTATTAATATCTAGGATTATTATATAAAAGTGCATTTTGGAACCCACCTCACAGCCAAATTGAGTCCAAGTGCCTTTGGAAATTATTTGGCTTTTTTCCAGTTCTCCACTGGATGGCCTGTTGCCAAGATTACGAGCTAATATCATGACCTTACAGCAACAAACAGGTTCAGTGTGACAAAAGTTAACTGTACTTACATATTTTTGAACCTTGATGTTGATGATTTCTACTACTCTCCCATTTTCTTGCCGCTTCCCTGCTTTTCTTGTATACATTCTGCAAGTTTTTTCTTAAAAAATATTTACTTTATGAGTTTTCTGTGGTAGTTGCAGTCTTTTTGTGTGTGCACACGTGTTTCGCTGGGGCGTTTGGATTGTGGTTTTGAGGGTCTATGAGTTTACGGTGGATTTGTTTATTGCTTGTTGCTCTACAAGAAGTCAAGGAAATAACACAGGCTTTTTTTAGGGGGTTTAACTATTTTCCTTTCAAGAAAGGAGAATGTTATAAACTTATAATTGTTTTTATGCATAGCTCTTGTAATGTGTAGGGCGTGGGTTTACTACAGTGAAGTTTTACTTTAACCTATACATTTAGTACAAATACAGGTCTGTAAAGCATGAATGAAATATACCCTTGTTACTTAAAATAAAAGCTTTATTGGACTAAATGCAGAATTCAAGGGTCAAAACTTAAAAGTGTGCAGTGCTGTTGTATTAAATATCCATCCAATACGCTTCAATTGGTGTGCTTAGAGAGCCACATAGCCTCCTCCCTGTAGAAATATCGAACTAGATCTTTCTTGTTAATTATTTCCTGTGACCATTGATTGAGCGATGAACTTATCTGCAGCTTTGGCATGGAAAAGTGCCTTGATTTCTATGTTTGACGTCATGGAAAAGCTAAGCTCCATCTATTCACAAGGTAAAGCAATGGAGTCTTGATGTGTCATTATTCATTTCCTAACAAGGGCTGCTTTATAAGGCATCTCTCGTCAGGTTGATTCAGTACGTACACATTTCTTTCTGTTGGGCTGTCTATTGAAAGATGCTTCCCCATGAACGTGCCCCGTGCGCGAGACGATTTTTCCAGCTGCTTTGTTATTGAGCATCTGCCGAGCTTATCAGAAGTAGAAAGAAGAAAGATCGACCTATCAACTTTTCCTTTTGGCTTTCAGGGCTTCAAGATTTATTTCGTTGCCACGTGATAATGGCAGATATAAGATGAAATTTCAGTCTTTGATCAGCATGATTCTGGGCACATGTGCGCCAGAGTCATGGGCCCTTTGCTGGAGACCAGTGTTAGCTTTGTGCAGTGCATGGTTTGGAACTTACATGCATGTAGTACCCGGGATCTCCTATCCCTTGGTTCAGAATTGCTAGCGAAACTATGTGAGACCGCGGGGCGCAAGGGCAGCAGCCTAGGCCCCAGGTATGAGCTGGACTGTACGTTGTTGCTTCATCTCAAGCTTCGCCCGGCCTGCCCCGTGCCTACTTGCTGTCAAAATCTCAGCTGTTGTTGCATCAACTCAGAATTACATGCACATGATCACTGAGAGGGCTCACATGGCGTTTTATCGCTTCCAGCTTGCCATACAAAGCAGGCATCTGAATTATGTCCCTCGCTACACCCTGCTATCAGTATCACATGACTACATGACTGTGACTGTCTATCTCACTAAACAGTCAATTTTTTTTACTTTTCTGTATGATGGTTCCCTATTCCTTGGCACCGATTGCTCTCAGCAATTGTTAAACAGGGAGGAGTGGTTAAGATGTAATTACTGGAATATTTCTGTCGCTCGTGAAAGCAACTGACTTGAAAGATTTGAGCAGACTTGTGCACCTGAACATGTACGTGTTGCGTCTGGATCTTCTCGTGTCAATCAGGTGCCAACCTCACCCGGCCTGAGGAGGTGAAGGGTACCTACTTTGCCGCTTTCCTTGGTAATATTATTATCGTCCGTGCATTAAATAAAGAAATGAATATTTTCGTTATAGCTTCAGGGCTATTTGGATCTTTGAGTTGTACCAAAAAACGGGGTTTTGTTAAAAAGGGCACCATCTTTGTACTAACATTAAAAAAGAGCTTTATTCACAGCTGTTTTAGATCAAATTTGTTTGGCAGAAACGAGATTGGCTCAAACAACATAAAAAGGACAGGAATTGTAAACTATCCTGACATGTCTTAGCAAACTCTGTTTGGAATATCCGCAATCGTACGTACGTTTGTATTTTATACACTTTACATGCAATCTTTTTTGCTATCTACGTGCACGTGGAGAGCAAGGAAAATGGCAACATATGCTAGAAGAAAAAAAGAACTTTTTTGTACAAAAAAGTTTGTCTGTACGACATCTATTGCAAAAACAAGAACAAAACAAAAAAAAATTAATGAGAGAAGAAAGAAAGAAACGCTACTGTTGGTGTCCACTGCTTGTTGCCGTACCACTCTGGTGAAGACAAGGCCATGCTGCAATCCTCAAGGCCCCGATCACCTCCTCCGGCTGCCGTACGCCGGAGCCGGAGAGGACTAGAGGGCGTGCCTCGCCGCCTCCCTCATCTCCTCTTCGTTACTTCCTGGCGGCTCGGCGCACCGGCGTCGAGTTATGATCCCTACGGTCTGCATGCCTTAACTGGTATCAACAGGTCAGCTTTCTGTGTCTCGCTACTCCTCGCATCCTCTTACAATGGCGATCGGCAATATATTCCATTTTCCATGCGCATGCATGCGGACCAACTTCTGCTGACTGCAACACTGCTCTGTTGCCTGCATTGCCGGCCATGAATTATCCTGCACTTTACAGTCATATTCTGCAGAAAATCGTCAAGCAACAACAACAACGGGATGTTGTAATAGCTACGCAGTGTATTGATTGCCTTCTGAAAGTACATTTTGGAGCAACCATGTTGCTAATTGCCAGGCATTTCATTTGCTATGTTCATGGTCGAGTTGTACTTTTAGGCAGCCCAACGAATTCAACTCATACGAATTGAAATCGCACATGAAAAACTGAATAATGTGCAAACATTTTGTGGCTAAAATGAATTAATATCTTTCATTTGCTTAAGGTTCAACATGAAACCTTAAGGGTACAATTGCCAAAATGCTTATGAAGCACCATAGCATTCGGGAGCTTGCCTTTATCACCGTTTTCTATACTCCTTCCACTAGGTGTATCATCCTTATTTTATCAAGTATCGGTGTTAGCTTGTAGTAGTTGAATTCTTATCCGAAAGTCAATGCTACAACTTGTTGCAAACTTTTGTCGACAACACATAACATACTGGCAACTGATTCATTACATTAGATAACATACTGGCAACTGATTCATGACATTAGACAAGAAAAATCTGTATTCTGCACCTCACATTTACAACAGTAAATTAGTTTAATAAAAATAAAGCATTACTCTTCTTCAAGATTTCTGTAGTTCTGGCAGTCACCCTTCTTGTCATCGTCGGCACACATACTGAGCAGCTGTGGCAGGGTTGATTCTTGATTGCCCTTTTTCTTCCCTTCAGTCAACGGTTGACTAATCGAACAGGCCAAACACAAAATACAGGGAGGATGGTGAAGGCAAAGGCGCTGATTGTCGTTCTTCTTTTGGAAGAATACATATTTGTGTGACTCCTTAGGACATTTCTACCTAGTCCATTTCTATTCGTAGTCAAGCTCTGGCTCTCTCCCCTTCTAGTTTTGTCCCCCTTCAGAACCATGTCACTTCTCATGTGCCTCCTTTTTCAGGTTTAGGCCTTATCATTTCTTTCAAGCTGTTCCCATGGCTGCGCAAAAAAAGGAAAAAAAATCTGAACAACTGGAATGAACTTGTATAGTTGTGTCCTTCTAAGTAGCTCCAATTGTTTCATGTAGTATGAGTTGTCTCCTGAATTTTGCTACATTACCCGAACGCTAATTGTATGCCTAAAGTTATCTGAAAATGAGAAAGTCTTTTTCTCCTCTCTAACATCTTGATGTCTTGATCGTTTGATGCTGACGGTCGCAACATGTACAAAATTTCTCTTGTAAGCCTTTTTGCTGAGCTGGTTTTGTTTCATAGCACCTATCTGAGCAGAATGTTACAAGCTACTTTTCAAAGAAACCGGATTTTGACTGCGCCTTGATTCGCCAATCGGGACTCGCTGTTTGACACCGTTTTGTTTCTTGTCTTTCTCACTTTCGCACTGCACTTGTATTAATCCTGCACAGGGGCATTCAGGCTGGCTGACAAAACAGCTCCTCTGGACGTCTGCTTCATCAAACTGGCATCCTCAGCAAATAGGTCCAAGGCCTCTGAATTCAGCCGGTACAGCTTGCCTGGGACAACTTTGCTTTTGTTAAATTGCTAATAGGGTAGTTCCTGTATGTAGTGTGTACTTCACTGTTCTTTAACTGTTGTGATTTAACAAGTGATTCAGCTCTCAATTATGGATTGAGTCAATGCCCACAGGAAGAATGACAAGGTAGAGTCCGCGCAGGCGTTGCGAATGAATTAAGCATTGCTCATGTCTCTTTTACAGCCTTGTCAGGTAGTAATAAGAAGCTTAGGTAGTAAACTTCAGGTATTTACATGTCTAAATCAAGGTGAGCTTAACTATTTAGTTTGTTTATCTACATGTATAAATCAGAGCCTTGACCATTCTTGTCTGCTTTTGCTGTTAGGTTATCATGAATTCTTTGAGCAACAGCCAGCAGCTGATTACTTTGATTGGTCGCCGGCTTATTGATAAGGAGCAGGAGGATTAGGCCAATTATGGGTTTCAAGGCCTCTGGAGAGCGGCAATTGTCAGTGACATCTCACTCATATTGTGCTGAACATCTGTTTCTTGAATCTGTATTTGGTGACAAAACAATGACATCATGAGTGCCATCTTACCAAACCACAATTTTCTTTGAAAAATTTTGCAGGCAAGGTAGCTGTCATCGAAGAGCCTCTAGAAGTGGTTGACGAAGATGATGACGCTCCGTGAAGCCTGGCTAGTGCCTTGTCCTCATGTTCATCACATATCATCACACAATCTAACCAAACTCTTGTGTGTTATTATCTTTTTCTGTCCAATCTTGTACTAACTATATGGCTTGTCAGGTTGTTCAGTTCTTGTTTTGACGACAGCAAGACGCACAATTCGTCATTCAGGAGAGCGTGCAATTGACTTGTGGATCAGAAGATCCTGCTTTCATGGCTCCTGTTGCTGAATCCTGAGCTTTCTTCTCCCAGTTGGTGTGTTCTTCCTGCTCCCAGATTCAAAGATTCAAAAACTGCGACTGACGCCCGGGGGGGGGGGGGGGGGGGGGTCCTTTTCTTGATGCAGACATGTTTATATTGGGGTTCATCATTTGTGCCTTGACCGCCTTTTGAAAATCATACATGATTAGAATTTCTAGTAGATTGATATTGATATAGGTTGGCAAGGAGAAAAAAATTACAATTATCTGAAGAACTTTGATTGTGGGTATGATTGCTGCACAAATTTGCACTCGTGTGATAGCTCACACCTTGCAAAGGAAATCTACCTTTGCTGTTTGCTTGACCTGATTCAGCAAAGCTAGCCAACCACACTGTGCCAATTATCTGCTAATCATTGTTGTCCATGCATGCATGTGTGTTCTCTTTTTGGTCATGTTGGGTTGGAAAGGTTGGATCTGATCTTTGGATGCTAAAGAATTGTAACTTTGCTACTACCTGAATGGTGTGCTGCTGGAAAAGGTGGATCAAGAAGTCTTGTGTGTAGATGATTGCTTTTGTAGCCCAAAGGACCAAAGCAAAAGACAGGGACTGTATGTTGGGAGCATCCCATTTCTCCAGGATGTGAACACTTTTGATCCGGAGCAAGTCCTGTTTAAACCTTAGGCTAAACAAAAATTCTGATGGTGAATCATGTGACGGTTGAGTGATCAAAGTTACTAATAGTTTTATGCCAGAAGTGTAGATCCAGTGTAATAAAGTTGTTTAGCTCAATAAATTTTTAAATAAAAAATATCTGCATATTCTTTGAAAGAAGTTGGAGCGGGCGAGAAAGTTGAACGTGGGATGAATGATTGAAAGATTGGGTGCTATTTAAACAGCTCGATGTTCCATGGGAAGCCACATGTTTGATTCCTGCTAGGTGAGGGTTTCCTGGAGATGGATAGCTAGGGTGAGCTATGGATCACAGTATTCCTAGAAATATTTTCTATCCTTTTCTCAGTTGGATAAACCCGTGGAGGATAGAAATCCGTGCAAGCTTTGCTGGGAGGAGTGGGCCCACCTGTAAGCCAAACAACCAGATTAGTGGTGCTCTAAACAGCTGTGGGCTTACCACTTAGTTTTTTTGGCACTGTACTGTAACGACGGTTAGTTTTTATGAGTAATTAAATTAGAAAACAAAGAAACAAGAAATTATATTATCATAGACAATACAAAGGAATAAAATAAAAAAGCCTAAAAATAAAAAAAGATAAAATTAAAGGGCTGACGTGTTTTAAAAGAAGTCGTTTGGAGCGGAAACTAAAAATCCATCTTCTAACTAGGTGCACGTAGCAGTTAGGGTCCTCGCTGTTGCAAGGAATGGAAGCGGGGAGGGATAAATGTAAGGAGGGATGAGGTGGCACATGGCATGTCCCGGCCGGGTCACCCTTCGCCCTTGTCGGCATGCCATCATCAGGGGAATAAAATACAGCGGCAGCAGACAGCAACCTACTCCGCGCGCAATGTCTCGTGTTGTTAATCTTGTCCATTACCACCCCGTTTAATTAATTAATTAATTAATTAATTAATTAATTTATGCTTTGGTTAACCAGCGTCTCCTCGCTTAATAAACTGTATCATAGATGATTCAGAACTAGAACCGTCTATGATTGTCCGTTATCACAAACAGTTCGAAACTATAACCGTCTGTAATAGTAACTTATTATAAATGATTCTTGGTAAAAATATTCTGTGATAGTTATACTAGAGCTAAAAAAAGTAGGGTAATTTTACCATGGCTTGAATTTATAGTGGTCGAATCTACAGTAACCAGTCGAAAATTATGTGTGGTCGAAAGCTATAGTAACCTGTCGAAAGCTATGTATGGTCGAAAGTTACAGTAGTCGGTTGGAAAGCTCTATGTGGTCGAAGGGTATAATAGTCGGTCGAAAGGCTCTATGTGGTCGAAGGGTACAATAGTCGGTCGAAAGACTTTATGTGGTCGAAGGGTGTAGTAGTCGGTCGAAGGCTAAGAGCGGTTGGAGGCTTTAAAGTGGTCAGAGGAGATTGGTGTAATAGTTGAAGAAGACTGTGATGGCGGCAGGTTGGGGCGGCAGTCGCTGGTGCTCCGGTGGGGGCGGTGAAAGGCGAGGTGCCCCAAACGGAAGAGGAGAACATTAGCAATACGTTTGTGGGCACAGGGTTTATTGGAGATGGCCGGAGAGTGGTCGGTGACAGACAGAAAACGGCGGCGGCGGGGTGCTTCGGATGGATGGGATTAAAGAAGAGGTGGGGAAGGAAAGGAGGAGTAGAGAAGGAGAAGTGAGAAGAGAGAAGAGAAGATGAGGAGAAGAGAGCCGACCAAGTCTTTTATTTTTAAGAAACAATTTGGCGAGGAGAAGTAGAGGAGGAGAAGTGAGAAGAGAGAAGAGAAGAGATGGGGAGAAGAGGATATGAGGAGAGGAGTGGAGGAGAAGTGAGAAAAAGAACAAATGATACTTCTATTTTAAAGAGCAAATCTAGCGAGATGAGCAGGAAATTCAAATTCAGCGAGAACGAGCAAGTTGAAATATTATCACAAACTGTTCTTATCTAGCACCGTCTGTAATAAGTAGATCATCACATACGGTTTTTGTTCTGAGCCGTCTGTGATACATCACAGACGGTTCGGATAAAAACTGTCTGCGATAAGTAGGTCATCACAGATGATTCTTTCTTTCGCAGTGAATTTAGACGGTTAATCTTATAAAACCATCTATGGTAACTTTTATATTGACGTTTGTGTTGAACCGTCTGTGATGAGGTATTCAGAATGACTCTATTTTGTAGTAGTGAGTATTAATTAATCGATTAACTTTTCACTTTGGCTCCTCCGGCCAATCTTTGGTTTGTTTTTAGGGTAATAATAATTAATAAAAAAGAAAATGCTTGTTCGCTCTAGTGGCCTGCTTGCCTCCGGGGAATCGAAGTGTCCTATGTCTGTGGTCAGTTCGATCGCCATGCATAGTTAGAAAATTAAATGAAATTGCAGGTCTTTTCATTAGATTTACTACTGCTTAGTTTCGTTTTTCTTTTTGATGTTTTGGCTCTAGCAATTGCCGAATGAGTGATATTGCTACTTAATTATTTTTAGCACAAGTTGTACGTGCATACAATTCAGTCTTTTCTACTTTGGTTTGAATTATATATACACACACAAGCACACTTACTTGTGGTGAAGATCAAGGCGTGTACTATTGTTTTTTACAGTGCGGACAAGTATGCGTTCTTCACATGACATCCATAATATGTCAAGGCATTTAATTTAATAATTCTACAATATTTTCATACAGTTAGTTTATTCAATGTTGTTTGAAATGTAGGAATTTTGCATTAAACTTAATAGTTATTTCTTTTTCCATGGGGCTTCATTTGGAACGTACTTGCATTCCAAACAGGTCACATGGGTTTATGAGGTAAAATGTTAAGGTAAATAGAGAGACGAAATGTAAACAATAAAAACATTGTGTAAGCTTGCTAAAAATCAGTTTGGTAGTTCAAGCTGCCTTTTTATCTGTCTATAACAGCGAACAGCAGCAATCTATGCATACTTTCTACCGAGTTGTTCATGCTTAACAGTGAAAAGTTTCTTTACAACTTTCATTAGAGAGATACATGAGCTTACTTAGTTCACAGAAATCCCAATGAAATGTGACGATGGATTATTGAGCCTGGTCCAAAACCGATCAAAAATAGCTTGACTCCTAAATTCACAAGAGAAATAAATCAAGTTGGTGACCCAAAGGGGGCAAAAAAAAATCCCTTCTCTCTACCGTGTCCACTGTAGCCCCATGTAGCCTATTTGCTCTTTCCAAGATTCCCATCTAACACATAAATGCACCATCCGTAGCTCAAAAAAGAGGGGAAATATATGACACTGTTTTAGGGCGCATATTGCATCACATAACTGGCAGCACAAACAGTAGCATGCATAAAGAGGCTGGTAATTCCTCTCAGGTGAAAACTAGCTGATTTCTGGGCCCCTCTTACCTCTCATCCAGTCATTCTGCACCGTGTGATTTCCATGGTGACCCATCAAAGATCCTGAAAATGCTTGACTAATGCCATCTTGCCCCCACATTATCTTGTGCTTAAAGATGCCCAGCCAATTTCTTGGGAGGCTCAGCTCAATCAAATGCTCAGTCTGAGTGAACAGATCAAGCATGTCCATGAATCTTTGGTGGTCTCAGGAGGGTCGGATCAGAGAGCAAATTTGATACTACTAGCACTCTCCACTGCTCTACTGGGCTAGTGCTACTACCACGAAGAAAGCTTTCCTGCCTCTCTCTTGAAGTGCTTGGCTTCTTCCTTGGTCCTGCCCTGCATCTGCATGGGGCACCAGGAAAATTTACCTGCAGTAAAAAGGTACACCTGGGCACCTACAATTCACATGAAGTCCTAGGCTCCAGTCACCGGCTAACTTTGGAAAATACGTCCTTATCTTTTTGAGGTACCAAATTCTCAGGCCTTTGCCCAGCACCCTATAGTGGTATAGGTACCTCCTATGTGTTTACTCCTACTGGTATAGCACCACTGTCGCTGTACGACGCGCTGTTGCATGCCTTATGGGCGAGCAAAGCAACAACCATGAGGTAAGCTGTCGCTTATTTCATCTTGAGTTTCTGGACTTCTAATTTATTTTTTATTTTTTTATTTTTTGTTGGTTCTTTTCTATTCGTTTATATTATTTGTAATAGGCTAATATATTTTTTAATTTTTTTAAATTTAATTATGCTAAATAAGTTATCATTAGCTATAGTATAATTTTAATCAGTTACAGTGTAATTTTAATTATAACCTATATTTTTTTAGTCCACGTAAGCATGCTGTGAATATCACCATTGCTTAATCCTTTCTGCACTAGGTTCTAGGAGCTGTGTTTGTCTGGTTTTTGGTTGCCATTCACAGTTCTAGGGCTTAGGTTCCCATCTAGTCATTAGAAACTCCATCATCCTGTGATGTACTTTCATCTAAGGGCATAGGAAAGGGAGTTTCTTTAAGGCTCCTTCATCTTTGATGACCTAATGAGGAAAAATAAATCAAACTGTGAGTCTCACAGTTTGATTTATTTTTCCTCATTAGGTCATCAAAGATGAAGGAGCCAGCTCTCAAAGGTTCTGTTCAAAAGTGATCTGACTTTTAACTGATAATGAGAGAGATTAAGAGAGTAAGATACATTCGTATTGAGAAGATACTTCGTTCAAAATAATTTTTGCAGTGACTTCTACAGATGACTCATAGAAATTATCTTAAAAATCACTCTGTTCAAAAACCGATTTCTAAAAGTTAAATACAAGAAACTATTTGGATCACGACCAAAATCCCATGGACAAACTGGTCCATGACAGGATAGGATTTCTATTTTTGAATTATGACCATCCATGATATTCATGGGCCCAAGGTGACTCATCAAGCGAAATAAAAAAAGAAAAAGGCAGATAAATCACATGGCATGGAAATGGTACAGTACACATATGTACTGCCATGCATGCATTATGGTTGGTATACATGTATCGTACACCATATGTATTGGTATTACCATATACATGCAGTGCAGGCCCTGGGATTTATAAAACAAATGTTAAAAATATATAGGAATCTATCTATCTATCTACTATCTAATTGTTGTGGGGGGATTGATCTCCTCTGATGTACAGACCGGGTAGGTGTACAGGTTACATAAAGAAAAGCAGGAATTCAGAGAGAGAGAGAGAGAGAGAGAGAGAGAGAGAGAGAGAGAGAAATTAAGTATCTACGTTTGTAAGGAGACAAGGGAAAAGACAGAAAGCTCAACATCAGTGTAGCATTGCTAGGAGTGTGGCCGTGTGTGTGGGGGTTGCGATGGAAATAGGAAAGAATGGGTGGACAAGTGCTCGCAGTCACACGCTTGCTCCTCATCTCGACTCTGTACTCACCATCTACAGATAGCCAGTCTACCAGCACTGTTCTTGCCTCATGCACCCTCCCTCCCTTCAGAATGTATACACAGTACCTGATCTTTAATTAGTCCCATTTTCTTCTACTAGCTGGTCATCCTCAAAATTAAACTAAATTAATTATGATAGGTGTAATTGCTCAAAGGCAAAGGTTTATTTTTTGTTTGTTTTTGCTTTTGCTTTTTCCCCTTGAGATGGCGAGAAATGGAACAAAGGCTCAACTGCTCAGTTGGCCAGTCAGGAGCAGCAGATAGAGGAGGGAGGGGGGTTGGTTTGGTGCCCTTCCATTTATTCAGAAATGCCACTGACCTCCTTCCCCTTCGCTTCTCTCCCTATGGCTGCCAACACGGTGCCCTCCCCCCTTTTCTCTCTCATGACAGCCTTCCAGCTTGCCTCTCTCTAGCCTCTCCTCTCCTCCCCTGTGCACTGCGGGCAGGCAGCTCCTCTTGTTGTTTTCTGTTCACTTGTACTGCTGCTGAAGTGCTGAGTGCAGAGAGAAAGAGGGATAGTAGAGAGAGAAAAGCAAGGCAGTAGGAAGGAAGAGAAAGAAGAGAGAGAAGGGGGAAGGAAGGGGAAGAATCTAAATTTGCTTTGCACTCATTGACCACCCAGTTTCCCCCTTGTTTGTCCCCCCTCCCCTCCTTGATACATGTGTTGTTCTTCCTCGTTATTCCCTGAGCTGAGCGGCTGCCTGAGAGACAAACCTCCCCTCTCTCTCCTCTCTCCGA
This sequence comes from Dendrocalamus latiflorus, assembly GCA_017311315.1. NCBI lineage: Eukaryota > Viridiplantae > Streptophyta > Magnoliopsida > Poales > Poaceae > Dendrocalamus > Dendrocalamus latiflorus. The sequence goes on from CM029664.1 coordinate 31,283,881, forward strand.
CCTCCTCCATTCTTGAGTTAATCCTCCCCAGTAGCAGTCTCAATTTATTGCAACCACCCTCCTTAGCTAGTTAGATAGATATATATACACACACCCAAGGTCCATCCAAAAAAGCAAAGGTCAAGCCTTGAATCAAACCCCTACAAGTTCGCTTTTATGTTTCATCACCATCTTCACCAGCAGCAGCAGCAGCAGCAGCAGCAGGGATTGCTCCTACAGGCAGCAGAAACGGAAGCAGCATCGGCAGATCAGGAGAGCAGCATGTCCAACCTCACCTCCTCCGCCTCCGCTTCTGCCGGCGGCCCCAACCCCCCTCCTCCGCCGGCCTCCAACAACAAGAGGAAGCGAAGCCTCCCCGGGAACCCCGGTAGGTGCTACCTGACATGAGTTCTTTGCCTGAATTCGCGAGCTCTTTTTGTTTTTGCATGGTGAGGTATTCAAGAAAGAACCCAACTGATGATGAGATGATGAGCATCTTCTTTCTTTCTTTGTCTGTCCTTTTCGTGGATGGATGGATGGACGGACGCCAAATATATACTCATCAGACCCTGACGCGGAGGTGGTGGCACTGTCGCCGGCGACGCTGATGGCTACGAACCGTTTCCTGTGCGAGATCTGCGGGAAGGGGTTCCAGCGCGACCAGAACCTGCAGCTGCACCGGCGCGGGCACAACCTGCCGTGGAAGCTGAAGCAGCGCGGGAGCAAGGAGGCGGTGCGGAAGAAGGTGTACATCTGCCCGGAGGCGACGTGCGTGCACCACGACCCGTCGCGCGCGCTGGGCGACCTCACCGGCATCAAGAAACACTTCTTCCGCAAGCACGGCGAGAAGAAGTGGAAGTGCGACAAGTGCTCCAAGAAGTACGCCGTCCACTCCGACTGGAAGGCGCACTCCAAGATCTGCGGCACCCGCGAGTACAAGTGCGACTGCGGCACCATCTTCTCCAGGTCCTTATTCCCATTAGATTCTCTCCCTACTCACTAGACTCTCTCTCATCCATTGCACTTACTTGCAATTGCACAAAGTAATAGTGTAGTAGTACATATGTTTTTAGTGGTATGGTTCTTGCTTGTTTGCTGGTGTTGTCCTTCTCCTTTCAGGAGAGGGTGAGGAGGAGCGATGAGTGAATAGGTGATGAGACGAGACTAGTGCCTAGCTATATGTTAGTAGCTAGAGGATGTCAAATCAAATGTGTGTGCGCGTGCAATTGAAGGTTGCACCGAATTATTAGGGCATTATTAATTGAAGAAGGGAATCCTACTCATGTGTCAGCTGTGTTTGCGAATACTAGATACTAGTAGTTGCTTGTAGAAGATAGCTTGCACCGGCAAAGAATTGCCTGCATCAGTGGAAGGCATCGTCTTGGTGTCCATGGAAAGATGACCACCTTACTTCTCCTTTTTCTTTCCTTTTTGTTTTGGCCATGGATGTGATTGAGGAGCTCGGCTTGCTGCCTGCTGGGAATGGTGCAGAACCCAATGGGAAAGAGGATGTGCTAGAAAGAATCATGCAAGGAGTAGTAGTAGCTACTGCTAGCTTAGCTTGGCCTGTGTGTATGCGTGTGTTTGTATTGTGCGTGTGAATAGGAAATGGTATGCGTGAGAGAGAGAGAGAGAGAGAGAGGGAAGGAAACAAACAAACAAACAAATAGCAAAGCTATGCCCATAGGACAAGGAAAAGAGATCCTTGGTGATGAGGAGCTCAGGCTCATCAGGTTCACGCTCAGCTCAGCTAGGGGGGAAGAGAACTCAGACATGTGATGTGAATCTCTTTGCAGAGCGGCCTTTCCATCTCGCTCCCTCCCACGCTATCCTATCTACGCCCTTAGACTGCCAAATTGCCTATGCATGACTGCACTGTTCCCTCTCTCTCATGCTGTCACCTCCATGAGTCCTTCTCCCTCCTCTGATCAGCTGATTCCATTCTCCCCCCCCCCCCCCCCCCCCTAGCACGGCAGCATAGAAACAATGACAAATGAACAAGAAAACGGGAGGAAACTTTAGCTTTCTCTTTTTCTTCATGCTTCTGATCCTGATCGTGTGGTAAAGGTTTGATTTTTCTTTCTTGCATTGCAGGCGGGACAGCTTCATCACGCACCGCGCCTTCTGCGACGCGCTCACCGAGGAGAGCGCCAAGGCCATCGGCGGCCTGCCCGTCATGGCCGCTGCGGCGCAGGGCCACCACCCGCTGCTCTTCTCGCCGCCGCCCACGCACCAGGTGATGCCGCACCATGAGCTCGCCGCGCTCCAGGACCACCACCAGGAGGTCATGCAGCCGCCGCAGCAAGTGCAGCATTGCAACTACGCCATGAAGCCGGAGATGCCGCCGTGGCCCACGATGCCCTACGACCACCACCACCCGCTTATGCAGCCGCTCTGCAACGCCGCCGCGCAGAGCTCGGCCACGTCTGCGCCGCCGCCGCCGCAGCAACAGCAGCTGCCCACGGCCACCGCGCACCTGTCGGCCACCGCGCTGCTGCAGAAGGCGGCGCAGATGGGCGCCACCATCGGCGGCGCTGGTGCGGGCGCGCACTACACCCAGATGGCCGGCGCGATCGCGGGGGCGGCGACGAGCGCTGTCGGCAGCGCCACGTTCGGGTTCGGCTTGTCGTGCCTGAACACCCAGCAGGACGGCAACGGCCTCGTCCCAGCCGGAGTGATGGGCCTCGCGAGAACCGCCTCCCACGGCCGGAGAGGCGAGGACGGCGGCGGCGGGGGCGTTGCGGGCGGTGGAGGCGACGGCATGACGAGGGACTTCCTGGGGCTGCGCGCGTTCTCGCACCGCGACATCCTCGGCCTCGCTGCCTTCGAACCGTCGTGCATGGGCGCCGTGAACGCCACCACCAACACCAGCATGGGCTGCTACGAGCCACAGCAACATGGACAGGCGCAAGCGCAGCCGCAGCAGCAGCAGCAAAGCAGCAATGAGCCATGGCATGGGTAGCCATAGCTAGCCTAGCTATCTACCTACTTAGCCATTGCTGCTTTCTTCATCCTGTCATGCATCGATCGACCTCGCACGAGTCGCATCTAATGGTTGCTTTCTTCTTCCTGTCATGCATCGACCTCTCATCTGATCACTGCAGAGCGCCGTAGCTAGCTAGGGTCAGGCCAGCGCTTGCTACTACTCTAGTGCATGATGCTTTTTTGAGTTGGGTAATCACCCCCCTATCTCTCTCTATTACTTTGTCTTTATGATATCATCTCATGATCTTGAAAGTTAAGCAAGGGAGTCTGTAATTTTTTGGTTTTTGGGTAGGAGAAGAGAACTGTAAGCTAAGCTCGGATCAAGGGAAACTAAAGCTATGTGACAATAATAATACATGCATCCATCATCTCTTTTTGTAATCTTTCTCCTCCTTTTTGATCTGTTGCACTTAAAAAACTTACCACCTTCACTTGCATTATTCCTAAATATGATCTTGTCATGCATGGCTAGAATCAGATAGCCAGTATTAACCTTTTTTTTCTCTGATCTAACTTCTAATTATGATATGAATGAACTGAAGTCATGTGTAGCTAGGCGGTTTCTTTGCTACTCTTGTCTTGCTACACGAGCTAGATGATGAATTGATGATCGATATATGTAGTTTGTTGATACATATGAGTGTCTGTGTGCTGTGTCGTGCAATCAGTCGATGTACTCGGCAGCGGTGGCTACTGTTCGCCCGTGACAATCTTTTGTTGGTATTGGTCATGGGCCGGCACTATTCCACGCTGGAAAAAAAAGAGAGAATGGAAAAGTTATATGTAGATGCATGCTAGCTTCTCGGAATTAATTGTTCTAGTTTAGTTTACTTAATATTGATGTAGAGTAATATATCAAAACAGCAACGGTTGTAGGGAAAGAAAACGGTAAAGATAAAAGACAACCTACAACAGTATTTGATATGTTCCGTGTCTAATTTTGGGACTAAAACAATACTGTACTATTAAATACAAAAAATACTGTATTATTAAATAAAAATTTCCCTATCACTGAGCTAAACGTTATTGGAGGCGACAGATTGAGCCATTTTAGCTAATTACGGGGATCTGATGCAAATAAATAATGGGAAAATGATGTGGTTTAATTTAGTAATAAACTACGACGACAGGGATGTATATATGAGCAAATTCATTGTCCCCTATGATAGGATGTATAATATAATATACGTGTGCAGTATGAGCACTGTTGTTTTGAGAAAACAATGACCCTCGCACAGGCGCGCTAATAATGTGTTGCACTAAATATTGCAGAGCCCATGTTAGGCCGCGAAGAAGACATGACAAAAAAACAGCAAATCGATCAGTATGTAGCCTTTGATTGACATGGTTTCAACTTTCAATGCATTATGATATTGCCTCCGATGCTACGCGCATCTTCGACAGTTTCCTCTCAGCTATTTTCTTAACTATATTAATAAATAAAATTCTATACGAAGAAAAGAAAAGATAAAGAGAAATAATATGCTATCTTTTCTGTAAGAGATAATTTAAACCTGTAAACAAACGCAAATAATGAGAGGGTGTGAAACAGCAAGTTATGGTGAAAATAGTATAAAATAGTTAGAGTAATGATTTACTGTTGAAGATGTTGTTTCTAGTGCTGTTTTTAGATGAGGGAGAAGCCTTAAAGACAACCTTAAAAGATAAACTATTTACATGCCCTAACCATGTACTCCTTCCGTCCAAGTTATATGGCATATTTTTCTTGTCACATAAACTAAGGAAAAAGTGAAAATAGCTAGATTACCCCTAATTATTATCTCAAGCACTATATTCAATGCATGTATGTGGAGAATAGTAAATAAAGCTGTATATTTATTAGGGTATATAATATAAAATATGTTCTATATTGAAATATAAAATACATTTTATATTTATGAATAGGATCATTCAAAAAATACGATCTATAAACTTGGACAGAGCATGTAGTACCAGATAAAATCATTGCATCGTCGTCCCGAATTTAATATGCGAGTACAAAATGTTCCAGAGGTGAACAATTTCTTCTTGACTGTTTTTATTAGTGGTATTTAGAGAGCACTCGAGTATTTTTAGGGTTAGGAACACTCAGATTTTTTGGGCATTGGATGAAGATTCAACGCTCTAGATTCGGAGTACTCATATTTTTTAGAGGAGGGTATGGAGGATTGTTGGATTAAAATCCAACACCTTAAAATCTAAGTGCTCTTAATATCAAAAAACACTTAAATACTCCTTAGCACTTTCCGTTTTTATTTTCCCTTGTGTGAATGAATGCATGCATGCTTTCAGCTGGCTCCTGCGCACCGAAACTTATGTGTGTGAACGTACGTCAGTTGGTGATCTATCCATCTCAAATAACGTAACGAAGTCAGTCTTAATTTCTTCTTCTTATGCATATAAATTAAAACATTCTGCGTTCTTGCAGTCGGATTTATCGTATATTTTGTCTTTATGCACTTGCGTCATTTACTTCCTCTGACACTGCATTCACATTTTTGTCCCCGGCCTGCCCTTCGCCTGAAATGGATCTGGATGCAAGTCGATCGTGTTTCTCAGGGTAATTAGTATTGGTTGCTAATTACAATATAGAATGACTTTCAGAGTACTCTGAAATTAACGGAGGAACTGTTGAATTATTGAGTCAATCACGTGTGGTGGTGTGTACTACCTTGTAATTGGAAAAAAAGAGAAAAAAACACAAATTATAAAGTAAACATGACTGATCCATCCATCCATATCTGAACGCTAATGTAAACATAAATAAATGCTTTAAAAACCCATCTAGATTTCTCTCGTGGCAGTAAAAAATCACTTCATTTGTTTTTTTAGTCATCAACACAATTTTGTTGACTTAGGCCTACTATTCCTTTGATACAACAAAACCCCACAAATCTAATTTTATCGATACAATATCTCTATTACTCTATCCATCCTGAAATATAAGTCTCTCCTATTAGGAATCGATGTTCCACGATATAAGTCTATTAAAAGAATCAAAGTGTAGTTATCGTAACATTTCAATTCTATACCTCTACTTTAATGCAGAAAAAAATAGTTGAGTAGTTATAGTGTATCTATTAATAGAGCTATGTATGGTCTAATGATATTAATTTTTTTAAATTTAGTACTTTTTAGTGCGTATAATGATTTATATTGTAGGATGGATGGAGTATTTCAGATTGTTTTGGATAGGGACAATTATTAATGCATGGCCGATGCGTGCTTCATCCATCATGCGATTATTGAGCCTATTGGCTCCATCAATTATTCAATTCTCTCGTTGTCAGATGGCAATATTCTTGGGCATGCATCTCCATCTATCATGTCGTTCGTATATATGATTTTCAATTCTTCTACGTACTGACTTTGTCTTCCATTTGCACGACACGATGCGTTGAAAGTCTAGCAATATCAGGAATTCCCAATTCAGATCAGGAGGCTCGACCGTGCACAGGTGCATGGGAGTATGGGACATGGTTCGTTCATTTGTTCTCTCACAGGGGAATGGGATCCTCCACCGTAACATGCGTGGTAGAGGCGAATAATTGTACCGGACGTTTTATTATTTTTCAGTCCCATGAAAAAAATGAACGTCAAGGACAACCGGCCGGGGATGGTAAGAAACCAGATTTAACTTATTTTAGATTCTTTTTTTAAAAGGGCGAACTTATTGGAGCTAGATTGATAACCAGGTTAGTAACTTTTTTTAATCATGCGGGAACTGTTGTTTCCCAATGAAATTCTAGCGAAAACCATGTGTTCCAAACAGAGCCTTTGAAGAATCTAGTACCATCATTATATGTTAATGGCGAGTTTTGACAATTGATGACAACCGTTTATGAGACTAATATTTCTTATGATTTGATGCAATAAGTTAGGTCTCAAGATGAGAATTACTTGGAAAGACGTCATAAGTTAATCATCATCAAGTCAAGATTCGAAAAGAAAACATGATCATCATGAGTTGATGAGCATCAAGTCACGATTATGAAGAGAAGATGATCACAAGTGAATCAACAAATCAAATAGAGACCATCATATGTTGATGAAGGGCAAGCGATGGTTTGCATCATATGTTGATGCACATCAAGACAAGAATCTGGACTTGAAGTGAAGATGTTTATCATCAAGATTCAAAAGGATACGTAAGACAAAGGTATAACTAGCATATGTTAAGAATGTGTTCCTAATCTTTTATCAGTCTTGGTATTTGATTAGGAGACCAGATTACTAGTATAGGTTACCGTACTATTAAAAGGGGTCCTGTTTAGTAATTTGAGTCTTATCATGTGTTGATAGCTCAATTCCGCTTGCTCTAGCTCTCTGTGGCATGATACTATCATTTGCAAACTTGTTTTGTAAATAGTTGATGTTTATGCATATCTAATCCTTATAGCATTTGACTAAAGTTTGTAAATGTATTTTGCAAATAGTTGAAGTCCATATATATACTCCTTGTAACATGATGCTAAAGTTTATAAATGTATTTTGCAAATAATTGAAGCTTATGCATAATCCTTGTAGCATGCGACTTATATTTGCGAATGTGTTTTGCAAATAGTTTGAATCCATGTCTCTAAATCTTGTGTTATAATTCTAGAGTGTATGAATGTGTTTTGCAACTTGTTGTGAATCATGTTTTTACTTTAGTTTTATTGTACTATGATTTGCGAATATGTTTTGCAAATGTATTGAATTACATGATCTCTATCTCTGCAGAAATAGCACAGCGAAATGACTACCATGTGTTGGCCGGTTTGACTGGACAATGGTAGGACTGGACATTGTATGACGGTTGTACCATAGGGAATTTTCTTTCTAGGAATTTTTTTCTATGTCGTGCAAGGGCAGTATGATTGGCCTCTGTGCGAGCGGTTGGACCGGACGACAGTATGAACAGCTCTTTGCAAGGGATCGAACTGATCGGCAGTACAACCGGCTTTGTGTGAGTGGTCGGACCAGCCATACGGTATGACCCGGCTATGTGCCAGTACCTTTTTCCAAGGAGCATGTTTTGGTGCATCTTGAGGTTTAGCCAAGTGGTCTGACTAGTGTTGCTTGTACGATCCGGTCCGACTGGACCCTGTGTGGGCGGTCAGACCGCAATGATTGTAACAACTATTTTCTAGATGTTGTAGAGGAGAGTGGTATGACTGGCCATTAGTGGTGGTAGTACCAGCCTCAACTGTTTTTTTATTGAAATCTTGTCCCAACGGCTAGTTTTTGGGTGTGGGGGTATAAATACCCCCTTGTGGTCGGTTGGGAGTGCATTTTTTTAAGGTTGCTTCATCCTGTTTCAGTCTCTTGATCTAGCATGAGCTTTTCCTTTCAATTGTGCATGTGTTGCACCTTATGAGTAAGGAGAGAAGTCTCTAGTTGCATGTGTTGCTTCTAGAGGTGGATTGAGTATCCACGTGTGCATATGTTGCACTTGGTGAGAGTCAAGTAAGGGGCTTGACTTATTACTCTTGGAGGTTGTTGACTCCTAGACGGCGTAAACACCAAATCATCTTCTTTTTCTTTTGAAATCACAGCACCATCTCAAGAAAATGTACAGGTAAGACCAAGATCATATAATTGAACAACGAATAACAAATTAAAATTTAATGTCTCAACTAGAGATACATTTGAAATAGAAAAATCATTTGAGATAGTAATTTTACCTAATCCAATTACCTTTCCTTTGCTATTGTCCCCAAATGTGATTTTCTCATTTCCGCCACTATCAAATGCGGTGAATATTTTTTGGTCACCGGTCATGTGTTGAGTACAACTACTATTTAGCACAAAATACCTTTAATCGGTTTTGTAGTTCACCTACAAAAGAAGAATCAAATTCTTTTAGGTACCCAAATGTGTTTAGATCCTTGGAGGTTAATAATCAAGGCTTTAGGCACTCAAGTATCATTCTTTTTAGTGTCTAAAATTAAAGTGCCAACAAATTTAGTAATAACCTTACCATCCTTAGATTTTTTAAGCATGTAACATGAGTCATAAATACCAATGGATGGAGTCTTACCAGTGAGAGAAGAATGTTGCAAATGTCCCACGTGTCGGACCTAGATTTTATAATCCAGAATCCTCTGCGATTCTATTGTACTATTCCCTAAATCAGTAGATTAGTGCTCATAGATACATTGCTGAATCATTTTATATATCGCATGAACTGTACCAAGCATTAATACCACACAAAAGGGCCGAACATGCCAATCGTTTATATTACAACAATGGAAACAAAAGCAGTAAGCAAAAGTAGGACCACAAGCATCCACAGGCAAGAGACCGGGGGTAAATGGCGAACAACAAATATTATCTGAAATATCCATAAAAAAGAGGTATCTTTCCTAGAGATATACCCTCACTAGCCATCCTTGCTCTCTAGGCGGTAAAGTCTAATAATGAGAGACCAAGATCAAATACTATTTGTAGGATTAATGATAACAGAGTAGAGGGGATGAATAGGAGGTTTTAAAATGCTTTTGGCTAAATCATAATTTTTAGCAATAATAAACCTAACGAAAACCTTTTGCACAATTAAGGTCTAAATGTTCTAGGTTTCACTAAGGCACCATAAGCAATGTCTATACTAGATACACTTTTAGCTATAAAATTTAATTCAATTATGAGTGCTAAAAATGTAAATGTGGAAGGTAAAGACGAAGGAATATTAAATCACAATGGAGACACATTATGTTTCTCCTATGGTATCGAAGACTTGCCGGTTTTTACTAACCCGCGTTGAGGTAAGCTCAAATGGATTAAACCGACTCCACGAATTGAGCCTAAAAACCTGAAGTCCAGGGTTGCTCTTCCTCCACTTGGAGATGGCGAGCACCAAACCAATCACAAACATTGCTAGGCCTCTTCACAACCTTCTTTGAAGAGATTACCTCACAATCTTCCTTCAAGCCATCTAGGTACTAGCAAACACCAAGTCTAATGAATCACATCACCCTCGTAAAGGTTATCAAGTGCCACAAGGATCAACTAATGATGCAATGCACTTGAATGCTCTCAACTACCTCAAAATATGAAATATGAGTAATTGAGTAGTAGAGAGTGCAAAAGGAGCTCAAGAGTATTCAATGAAGTCAAGAAGAGAGCCTTTGTTGCTGGTGGGGAGGTATTTATAGCCTCCTCCCACTAGGATGACTATTAGGGTTGAAATCCCAAAAACAGGATTTACGGTACTACCACCATGTAGTGGCCGATACTACCACACTCACTGTTCGATGGCTATTTGAGGTTAATTAAATACATAGAAACTTGCCGTTAGTTCAAATATCAGTAGTACCATCCTCACAAGGACCGTTAGTACCAATCGCATGGTAGTACTGCGCACAAGCTGCGGTAGTTTCGATTTTCAGAGAAGAGAAAATGCTCTAAAATATACCTCTTTATTAATTAGCTACAACCATGTAAATTTCAGTACTACCGAAGTCTGGCAGTACCACCAATCATGTGGTCATATCGTTCTGTAGTACTACTGTGCAACACATGCGGTAGTACCGTTTCAAGGAATTTCCAAAAGTACCTTTCTAGAAATTAGCTACTAGAATGCAAAGGCCGGTAGTTCTGAGCAGCAGTACTATCGTTCAAAACAAACGATCATGCCAATTTTTCAAAAGATGTCCAAAGAGAAAGCCAAAAGAATTTCAAATGCATGCATGACCATTGTATTGATCCAAGTGGGACAAATTAAGCTTTAAGCTACTAGCCATTACCTCTCTTTATAGTACGACACTTTTTTACAAACTCGGTCTTTTCATCCAATCACTAGGACCGGTAAAAGACTATAAAGAGGTCCTTAGACTACAATATACCTTTGCCTTGAGCTCAATCTTGATCCACATCAACCTTTGATCACTTTTGCATGCTTTTTCCATGTTGTCATCGAACTCCAAGACTCAACCTTTTAAATATCTCAATAAACACATTAGTCCCTTTAATCATTTTCATTATTAATTATCAAATCATTTTTAGGGGTCTAGATGCTTTCAACTGCCATGTGTTAGCCGGTCTGACCTGACAGCTGTACGATCGGACTTTGTATGATAGCTATACCACTGGGGAATTTTCTCCCTGTGCCATGCAAGGGCGATATGACTAATTCTATGCAAGTGATTGGACTAACCGACGGCATGACCGGTTTTGTATGAGCGATCGAACCGGCCGTGCGGTATGATCGGGCTATGTGTTGGTACCTTTTTTCAGAGAGCATATTTTGTGTCCATATCTTAGGTTTAGCTGAGCGGTCTGACCGGCGTTGCTTGTGTAGTTTGACCAGACCCTATGTGGGCCGTTAGACCGGTAGTGGCTGTAACGACTATATTTCTAGCTGTTGTAGAGGATGGTAAGACTAGCCATTAGTTGGCTATAGTACCGACCTCAGTTGTTTTCACTGAAATCTTGTCCCATCGGTTAGTTTTTGGGTGTGGGGTATAAATACCTCCTTGTGGCTAGTTGAGTGTAACATCCTAAATTTCAAGTGTTAAAAAATATGGAACTTTTAAAACTTTTTTTTGCGTTTTGCTGACATTCAAATTTCTTTTGAAGGTATAATTGAAATCTTTTGAGTTTTGTGCAAATAAATTGAGAAATAGTATCCAAGTAAATAACCGGGAATAATTTCAAAATGCATGTAATGATCCTAACAAAAAAATAATAAAATAAGGGAAGTAAAAATATGAAATTCAATTTACCTAGATAAAGAAAATCAGGGGCCAAAAGAATAATTAAAGCTCGCATTTAAATCACTAAAACTGAGAATTCAAAATTTGTGAACATCATGCAAACTCTAAAAATTAGTAAATCCTAATGCAAATTAAATTTTAAATTAAAAATCCCAATTTTCACAATAATGGTTGAGCCCCTTTTCCCTTTTTCTTTCCCTTTCCTTTCTCCCACTCCCTTACACATGGGCCCAATCTCTTTTCTCTCTCCCCCTCTCTCTTTTTCCTCTCTCTCTGCCAATGGGCCCGAGCGCCCCACCTCCTTCTTTCGTTTTCCTTCTCCCTCCGCTTCGGCAAGGCCGAAGCCTCACCTTGCCGCTCCGTCGCCTCTCACTTCCTCGTCGCGCCCGGCAAACTCTGCCGGTCGCCGCCGCCCACAGTATACTGACCCGTCACATCGCCCCGATGAGAGCTTCAGGGGAAAACCGGTGCCATCCACCACTGCCCACAGTATCTGTGCCACCGCCCACTGTTCCCTGCCCTGTCGCGTCTGCCTCGGTCAGAGTGACGCCAGGCCGCTGTCACTGTCGTGTACAGTCATGCTCGGTCGTGAGAGCTACAATGGCGCTGCTCTGTCGCCGCCGCCTGACACCGACGTGACCGGTTGGCCGCCCGTCTGTCGCTGGCCCCTTTCTGCCGGCTAAAAAACCCCCATACAGACTTCCATTCGCACCGCCACACTTTGCTCTATCTTCCACCTCCATGAATTGGTCTCCTGTGCACTGTAGCTCGTCAACGTCACCTTCTTCCCCAATTCTAGTTGGTGAGCAATTTGCCGCTTGGTGCCACCGTGGTCCGATTCCTCCTCACCGAAGCATCCCAGGAGCACCGTGACGCCGTTCCTCACTTCCGCGGGACCTCTAGTCGCCTCTGCTTCATCTGCCACGTACGCGACCTCCCCCCATCGCCGTCGCACGCCGCCAGCTCGCCACCGCCTACCCCAAACTTCTTCGACCCCCGAGGTAGTCTTCTAACCTCGTCGAGATGCTTCCCCAGCCCGCAATTGAACTCTAATGCCATGTATTGCCGTGCCTGCCTTTCCCCTGTTCCGTCGCCGCCTTGGTCGTCGCCGACCAACGCTCTGACCAAATTGGCCAGTGAGACCTCGCTCACAGGTAGGTGCGGGCGCGGGCAACCCATTTTGGGGATGCTCAACTCCGGCCGCCGTCTCCTTCGCCGGTAGTGAGCTCGTCGATGTTGCAATCTTTACGACTACTCCAGGACCTTTACGACCATGTTCACCTCTTCACTACCGTGGTCATAACACCGTACGACCACGTTCACTTCTTTACGGTCGTGGTCGTAGCACTTTACAACCACGCCTTCCTACTGAGTGGCTGTAATTGTAATGCTTTACGATCACGTCTGAGATCCTTCACCTGCCGTGGTCGTAAGTCATTTACGACCACACAGTGGGGCTTACGACTATGCAGCCGTTTACGACCACACAGTCGGGCTTATGACTATGTAGGCGTTTACGACCACACAGTCGGGCTTACGGCTATGAAGTCGTTTACAACCATGCATAGTTGTTTACGACCACGTTGAGGTTTACGACCACTTAGCGCCTTCCAAGTTCGTCTGCTCTGCGCTCGGAAGTCTTCGACCACTCCACGCCATCTAAGCCACTTTTGACCACTCAGTAGACCTCGCCATTTTCGACCACTCACTTCTGTTCCCGACTTCGACCGGCCCCACCTGTCAGATTTTTATTTATTTTCGGATTTATCTGAAAATGAGAACTTCAAAAGGGCATAACTTATTCATTTTAACTCTAAATTGAGTGCAACAAATTTCTAAATTCATCTAAATTCAATATCTATCAAATGGAACTGCAATCATAATTTTTTGGGGCTCATTTAAATTTTTGTGAGAATTTGTTCAGTTTACTGATTTTTATCTAAATTTTCGCGCAACGTAAAAATAGCGTACGAGGCCCAGGAGGAAGAAGCTGAAGCTGAAGCAACTCTCGACGATCAAGACCAAGGCAATTGCAGCCAAGGCGAGTCAATACTTTGATCATGTTGAACCTACATTTATGCAAATTTATTTTCATTTTAAATTATCAAATTGTAGGATCAGAAATGGCAACAAAGTGGGGGTGGGGGAATGGTGCCCTTTAAAACTTCCCCCAAAGTATCCACTCAACATCACTTCTCCGATAGCTACAGAAGCTACGAAGAAGGAGTGTTGATGCCCACTTGAACCTCAAACACACGGAAGAGAAAACGAGACATAAAACAACAGAGGAAAATAGTGTTCATCACAGACTGCAAGGGGGGCCGGTCTGACTGCAGTGCATTGGCCGGTCAGACCGCCTGCAAGCCGCCGGTCAGACCGCCTTCACCCGGCCGGTCAGACCGCCCATAGACCCCCGGTCAGACCGCCCATAGCCAACCGGTATGACTGCCGGTATAAAACCGGTCAGACCGCCCTTCGGTTCAGGCAAGGGCAGAAATCAGCAGGCACCCGACAGAAACTCTGAAAATACTTAATCTAACTGAAATGCAATAAATTGACCAAATCTTGCTGCTCTCTTTGGGTCAATTGATCAAGACTTTAAGCTAAATAGCAATTCAACCTCATAAGTCAAGGGAAAACATCCAGAAGGGCCACAAACAAGAAAGTGAGCAGAAAATTGAAAAAACCAACTGAGAGTGAGATGATTTCCAAATTGCTTGCCATTCTTGAGTCTTTTGCTCATGAGACTTTGAGTTTAGCTAAGCAATGATCTCACAACACTAAAGCACACACCTGGAATGACTATTTCTCTGAGAAACCAAGAATCCAAGCATGCCTTGACATCAAATCCTAGAAGGACAAGAACAAAGGAAATTGAGCGAAGCACAGAGAAATGACAGAAACCAATGAATCTTCCATTTGCTCTTGGGAATGGAATGGCCAAATGGCCTTGAGTATTTTCCTATCACAGAGCAACCAAGAGACAGTGTTGGACCGAAATGGCGGCAGAGGGGGGGTGGTGAATGTCGACTTCAAAAATTCGTCCCCCAACACAAGTAACCACTTAAACACGTTCTTCTCCGATAGCAATGAGCGCTATGAAGAAAAAAAAGATAAGACCACTGTAAACTCAAGCCTACAGGAAGGATAAAATGGCAGAAGGATAACCAAGAGGACCAAGCAAGCAGAGACACAAAACAGCACACACAGCGGCCAAAGAAAACATGGGCGGTCAGACCGCTACTCCCGGGCCGGTCTGACCGGTCATAACACGCCGGTCTGGCCGCTTAGAGGCCGTCGGTCTGACCGGTGTATAGCGGCCGATCTGACCGGTCTTAACACTCCGGTCTGACCGCTTAGAGCTGAAAAAAAAACAGGCAGACCCGCAGGTTGAAACTTCTGCGCAGCAAAAGACTGAAAACTCCAATTTTTGGTCAATTAGGAGAAATGCAGCTGAAATCCCTTAGCCAAAAGAACACACACCTATTCTAAATAACATCAAGGACTTTTGGTACAAAGAATTTCATCAATTGAGCAAGAATTTGAGATTTTGCCCAAAATCTGAAAACTACAGAGTGCTCCACCAAAAATTCAAGTTCCTCACAAATCTTTGATCATCTGGCCAAGAAACTTTGCAGATATCTAAGCAATATCCTTAGGACTCAGAAAAGCAAATCAAGTCACATCCTTTTGGAGCAAAACAGAGAAATCACCAAAACCCTAGAAATGCTTGAAAAGTACAGAGTGTTCAACCAAAACCCAAATTTCTCCTTGACCTTGTATCCTTTGCTCATGAGCCTTTGCAATTAGATTAGCAACAACCTCAGGACATTCCATACCAAAACTCAAGCCTACTTTTAAAGAAAATCAAAGGGGGCCAAGAAACCCTAGAAATCAGGGGTGAAGAACGAGAGGCTAAAGAGACAGAATCTGAAATTAAACAAAGTTTGCTCTTGGGAACGTCGATCAAATGATCTTGAGGCATCATCCCAACCTAGAGCAACCCATTTTGGTCCTTCTCAGCAACAAACAACAAGAAAACGAAAAACTCAAAAATCAACAGAGAGGAGCATCGAAGGGAAGAATAGGCATGGACACAAAATAAACTTCAGATCTTCCATTCCAAGAAACAAAAGGATTACAGAGGAGTCCCCATACGCATGGACATTAGAACATGAGGAATGATTACAAGAGACTCAATCCATCCTCTCCCTCACCTCTAGTCTCAAGAACACACGCCCATACATGCTTGCTAGAGAGGGGACTCAAGAACACATCGAAGGAGACAGACCCTCTACCCTCTCCAACAACTCTCCACTACAAAAGCCTCACCAACTAAAGCCTAAAGCCAAAACAAACTCTCAAAGCTTCTTTTGACTCTAGCAAACCCTAACTCTCTCCCAAAGCCATGAGGGGGCATGCAGCCACTCCCTCCTATTTATAGCCTTTGGCTAATGGGTCTCCACCCCGTTACGCCCGCTAAATCCAACAGAACCTGCTCCCACTTGTGCAGCCTCGCGAAATTACTAATTCGCCCCTCCTGCACCTTCCGGGAAGCTTCCGCGTTCCTTGTCGTCCACGACTCGCAACTACCTCGAGTCCCCACCGTCTTCGACACATCTCGACCGTTCTGACCTCGACACCACCCGTGTCTAGTCCGGTCACCTCGTGTCTCGCCACGACTCGCCTCGACGTCCTGCAGCCATCACAAACAAGAAACACATCAAATAGCACCGCTCGATACATGAAAGCATAAATAGCATCAGTAAGTCATACTTATGCATAATAAAGTCCAAACCTATCGAAACAGCAGAATATGCAACCTAAGCACCTTGGCCAGGTTTGACCAAGTCCGATCGAGCCCGATTGCACCACGCAACGTCAAGGTCTGAACCTAAGTCTAGTCCCGGTACGCTCTGTTTGGACCCCGACTCCTCCCTAAGTCTAGTCCCGGTACGCTCCGCTGCACACGACCGCATCCGGCATCCTGACCGTCTAGACCTCAGACTCCACCTGAGTCTAGTCCCGGTCCACCTCGCCGCTGCCCGTCGTGTCCACCCGACTCCGACCAACTAGACCTCCGACTCCACCTGAGTCTAGTCCTGGTCTGTTCCGTCGCACACGACTGCAATCGACATCCAACCGTCTGGACCTCCGACTCCTTCCTGAGCCTAGTCCCGGTCCACTCGTCGTTTCCCGTTATGTCCTCCACCGGTAGCTCCAGCTCCGATTCCTTGTCTCCCGACTCACAGCCACCTCAGCAGCCTTGATCATCTTCGACGTCTCTGACCGTCTGGACCTCAACACCTCCTGTGCCTAGTCCCGGTACTCCCACGCCTCACTGTGACCTAGCTTCAAAGTCCTGCAGTCACATAGACAGGCAAACCGTCACATAGCACTGCACGAAACAACATAACCATCATTAGCATTAGTAAAAGGTACTCAACCCTGGAATACCCAAAACAAACTCAAACTCTCTAACACAACCGTCAATTACTCATCACACACATGGGGATACCTTCACATGGTCTCTCACGAATTGCATGATGTTATTTTATGTGTCAATTTATGTTCGATTTCAAGTTGCTAGTTATACACCCTTTACTGCACTTGTTAATATTACTCTCATTTGAAACCCTTGAATATCTGAGCCTTATCACCTTAGCGAAAACTATAATGTTAGAACTTTCAAAAATAAGTCTACAACTATTCACCATGCTTAGTATTGCTTAGATATTCGGAGCACCAAAAATGCCCCAAAACATTACCTTTAAATCATGAGAAACCGATTTGGGAAGTTATGGCGAAAATAATTGGTATATTTTGACATGAATATTTTATGTTCCCAAAACCCCCAACTTGCTTAAATATCTGAGCGGATGGTTTGGTGGTGTGGTGTAGTGGTGCACGAGAGTGTGGCTAGTGGTACCATCGCCCAAATAGCCATAAGGACCGAATCTTGTGATAACCTCTCAGTGTACAACAGTACAACCACAAGCTGGCAAATTGTAGGCAGGGCTAACTAATTTGTATTGACTTAGTATGGGTTGCGCTAGTATGACCACAGGCAGGCAGAGAATGGCCACATCCTTTATCGTGACGGCGCAAGAGGGGGCTCCTGGAAGGGTGGTCGTACCCCAAAGGGAGTGAAACCTTAGCGGACATGACTCTATTAGGAAAAATGTATTGTGACAGGCTTGTGATGATCTACTCAATCAAATGACTAAGGGATCGTGTGGGGCAATGAGCGGGTTGTCTCTTGTGGGTAAAGTGTGCAAACTCTGCAGAGTGAAAACTATTCGAATAGCCATGCCCACGGTCAAGGGCGGACATGGGAACTTAACCAGATATAGTCCTATTTCAAAAACTTTGTGGGTGAAATTGGAAAAGTGGAGGGCAGAGAAAGGCCCTGATTTGTGTTGCCCTGGGTGTCGCTCCAGTGATAAGGTAAGTGGTTATAACGCTGAAAGGTTAGCATATGGTGTAGAAACTATGTAACGGTGGATGGAATCTGGATCGCTATTAATATTGCATTCTTTGATACCTTGATAAAATTCTGTTTTAGTTAAAACTGCTAGGTAACAGGAAATTTCTATATATCATATTTCAAAAGCAATTTATGGCAAGTAAAATAACCCGAGCCTTTCCTTGATTAAGCCACGCATATTATCTAATTGCATCCTGTGTATTGGCTCGCGAAGCACGATGGTTTGTGCTCACCCTCGCTCACTCACTTAATCCAGAATCAGGAGTCAGATCGCTACGCTTCAGCAATACACTTGGACAGGATGGTGAAGAAGATGAAGATGTCAAGGACTAGGTTGCGAACCCCCAGTTGACTACTTGTGAGCACGTCCTGAGGGTCTCACCTATGTGCTTCATTTCCATTGCTGCATTTTATTGATTTCAGCCTACTCGGCCTATGAGTAAGTCTATAATATATTTACGCTTCCGCATGATATGTATTTTGATATCCAGTACTGTATCTGTGAGCACTATCTACGGATTCAGGGAATAGTGCAGTGGAATCACAGAGGATTCCGGATTGTAAAATCTGGGTCCTACATTAGGTCCTACATTGTAAAATCTGACGGGCAATCCACCGATTTGCGTTACCGTAGTCCAATTCATCCCCACCAGAGCATCCTCGGAGCACCACGACGCCATCCCCCTCCATGGCCGAACTTCTCGCTACCCGAGCTGAGCCCGCACCGTGCGCCTCTGCCCGTCGCCGTCGCACTCTGCCAGATCGCCACCGCCACTCCCGAGCTTCATAGACCGTCGAGGTAACTTCCTGTCATCCCCAACATACTCCCAGAGCAAGAAATTGCTTTAAAACGCCATGAGTCACCATAGTCACTCTTCCCCTATTCCGCCGCCGCCCACGGTCACTGCCGATCGCCGCCACCGCCAAATTGGCTGGTGGGATCGAGCCCGGGGGTGCATTTGGGCATGAGCATCCCATTTCTGGTGTGCTCATGGCCGGCCGCCATTTCCTCCATCGGCGACGAGGTTGCCGTTCTTTGGTTGGTGGAAGAAGCATTGTAGCGAGTGATTAATTAAGGTTAAGACCAATGGTTAATGCTAATGATGATGAGTTAAGACAGTAGTTAATGCTAACGATATCATTTAAACTAAAACACACACTGACTTATGGGCCCTACCCTTTTAATTAAATAGTAACCGGTCCCACCTATCATAGGTACAGAGAAAAGAAAAAAATAAAAGAAAAAAAAATAAAAATCTGTTGTGGGCCTCACCTGTCAGATTCTATTTATTTTTCGGATTTATTTAAACTGAAAACTTCAAAAAGGCATAACTTATTCATCTTAACTCCAAATTGAGTGAAACAAATTTCTAAATTCATCTAAATTCAATATCTATCCAATTGAACTGTAACCATAATTTTTGAGGCTCATTTCAATTTTTGTGAGAATTTGTTTTGTTTATTGATTTTTATCTGAATTTTCGCGCAACCGAAAAATAGTGTATGAGGCCTAAGAGGAAGAGGCTGAGGCCGAAGCAACTCCTGCCAACCAAGACCAAATCAACTGTTACCAAGGCAATTCGATACTTTGATCTTGTTGAACAAATATTTTCTGTAAATTATCTCCATTATAAATTATCAAATTGCTTGCTGTTATTTTATGTGTAAGTATATGTTTGATTTTAAGATCCTAGTTATATACCCTTTAATGAACTTGTTATTATTACACTCTTTTGGAACATTTGAGTATTTGAGCCTTGTCACCTTAGCAAAATTATAATAGTAAAACTTTTGAAAATAAGTCCATAATTATACGCCATGCTTAGTACTGCTTAGACAATCGGGGGCACCAAAAATGTTTCAAGCATCACTTTTAATCGTGAGAACTGACTTGGGAGGTCATGGTGGAAATGACTGGTATATTTTGACATGATTATTTTGTGCTCCTAAAAACCCCAACTTGCTTAAATATCTGGGCGGATGGTACAGGGGTTGGTGTGTGGTGCAGTGGAAGCACGGTGTGTGGATTGTGGTAGAACCGCCCAGATGCCACTAAGGACTGAATCTTGTCATGACCTCCTATGTAAAATATTACAACCACAAGTCTGCAAATTGCAACTTGGCTAAGTAAAACTATCGAATCCTCGGACTCATCTCACCGGTAGTGGAAGGGAGTGGAATATTGCAAGGGCAAGGGGAGGCCTAAAGGGACACCGAGAGGAGAGTGAAGTATCCAGTTGTGCTAACATTGTAGAGAGTGGAGTCCGAATGCGCTAGTGGCGATGGTTACATCCCGTGCAACGTATGGGACCCACCGTAAGTGGGAGTAGCCCATAGGGTGAGATGACAAAAGAGGCCAGATATTTCAAAAAGTTACTGTGATGGTCTACTCAACCACATAACTAAAGAATCGTGTGGAGAAACAATTGGATTGTCTCTTGTGGTGAAAGTGTACAACTCTACAGAGTCAAAACTATTTGAATAGTTGTGCCTACGGTCAAAGGTAGACATGGGAACTTAACCAGATATAGTTCTATTTCAAAAACTTTATAGGTGCAATTGGAAAAGTGGTGGGCAGTGAAAAGCTTTAATTTGTGTTGCCCTCGTGTCGCCCCAGTGATAATGTAAGCGGGTATAACGTTGAAAGGTTAGCATATGGTGCAGAGATCATGTAACTGTGGATGGAATCTGGATCGCTATTATTATTGCATTCTTTCACACATTGATAAAAATCTGTTTTGGTTAAATCTGCTAGGTCTTAAAAGTTTCTAAGTAACATATTTAAAAGCAATTGCTGGCAAATAAAAATAACCCTAGCCTTTCCTTGATAAGCCATGCATGTTACCTATTGCATACTATGTATTGGCTCATAGAGCATGGTGGATTTGTGCTCACCCTCGCATTATCAAAATCAGAAACAGTGACTCAAGACCACTATGCCTATGAGGACACCCCTACCACAGATGAAGAAGCCAACGAAGAAAATTAGGACAACATCTGTGAGTTCAAGTCCTAGACAAGTAGACTTAATGGAGATTGTGTGCACACATATTATCTAGGTCTAGATAATATATGTTGCACATATTTACACCTCAGTCGCCTGCCTGTGGATAATGGTCTTACTTTTGCTTATGCTTTCCACTGTTATCTTCCATGTTATAAGTATTTGGTTTGACCGCCCGTTTTGTAAACTATCACCCGACGTGGTGTATTTCAATATCTGATATGTAATATTATGGTTCGGTATATTTCATGCGATGTATGAGTTGATGCAGCAATGTACCTGGAAGCACTATCTACTGATCCAAGGAATAGTGCAGTAAATCACAGAGAATTTTGGATTGAAAAATCCGAGTCCGACACGTGGCGGGGAGGTGGGCTGCCGTGGTCGGTGGCGGCGAGGGAGAGGGTGGAGAGTCAGCCTAGTGGCTGGCTCGAGCCAAGCCGAAGAGGCCTCTCTGTTTTTTTTCTTTTTTTCTTCTTTCTTCTTCTTCTTCTTCTTCTTTTTAAGTTTGGCCCAATGCACATTTGTAGATTTTTTATTAATTCCACCTTAATCATCTTTATTAAATCTAGTTTTCCATATTTGCATATTCCCAAATTTCCGAATTTTCACTACTGATTCTAAGTGAGTCCTCCTACCCAAATTTTTGGATCATCTTTTCAGATTCGTATTTGATTTTAGATTTACTTCTATTAATTTCACCTTTCTTTTGGAGTTCTATTTTCATGATTTTCTTAATTGTTGGAACCTCAACCAAAATCCAAGGAAAATCCATTAAAAATCCAAGTGTCAGGAAGATTCATTTCAAAATATTTTAAAAGTTACGCATTTTTTAGGACTCAAATTTTTAGGATGTTACACCATCAAGGTGCCAATAAACACCAAGAAGAACAAATCACAGCCCTTGCTCGAGGAGAAATAAGTGCTAAGAGGATCAACAAATAATGCAAATGCACTTCAATACTCTCAACTACCACCAAAATGAAATATGAGCAATTTGACTAGTAGAGAGTGCACCAATGGCTCAAGAGTATTCAATGAGATCAAGAGTTAGTGCCATGGTGCTAGTGAGGGGTATTTATAGCCCCCAACCAGAAATTCAACCATTTGGGCCAAATTCAACAAATATTCAGTAGGTGCAATAATACCGCCATGCATGGCCAGTACTACTGCACCTACTGTTCAATGGCTATTTTGTATGCAATTGATGTGTCTAAACTAGTCGTTGAACTTTAAGTGTGGTACTACCTCCATGTATGGCTGGTACTACCGCATGACAGTAGTACCGCTTAGTGGAATTGGTACTACCAATTTTAAAGCTTTAAGAAATGTCCAAAAACATGCTCTTTGAAAACAATGTACAGCGAGGAAATTGGTACTACCGCAATACAGTAGTACCACAGCTTAATGGCAGTATTATTGTGGGCCGGTAGTACCGCACACCCTATGCAGTGCTACCAATTTTTCTGACATGAGTTTTTCAAGATTTGTTCAAGATGCATGCATGACTTTTTATTGATTAAGACGACACAAATTGAATTTTCAAGCTACTTTGAAATTTGATTTCTTATAAACTCCAAGAAGTCCAAATAAGAGCAAATGACATGATGCATGATCTCAAGCTACATTGTAATAATCTATGACATTTAATTTGTTACTCAATTTGCAAAAATGGCTTTCATCTAAAGGTTTTGTGAAGATGTTGGTTAATTGGTCTTCGGTTCATGTGTGGCTAATGACAATGTCTCCTTTGCTCACATGATCTCTCAAGAAGTGGTGGCGAATATCTATATGCTTGGTTCTTAAGTGTTGGATGGAGTTATTTGCAACCTTTACGGTACTATCATTATCATACAAAAGAGACATTTAGTCAAAATTGATCCCATAATCCATCGATGTCTGCCTAATCCATAGCAATTTAGCACAACAACTACCCACGAAAACATATTTGGAAAGTGCTACAAAGTTTTGTTTCTTGGATGATCATGAAACTAGTGATCTTCCTAAAAGTTGACAATTACCCGAAGTGCTTTTTCTATCCACTTTGCAACCCGCATAATCGAAATCCGAATATCCAATTAGATCAAATTTAGCACCTTTGGGATATCATAAGCCAATGCTACATGAATGCTTTAAATATATAAGAATTCTCTTTACGGCTACCAAATGGCTTTCTTTTGATGATGCTTACAAAATCGTGCACACATCCAAACACTAAACATGATATTGGGCCTAGATGCGGTAAGATAAAATAAACTACTAACCACAGATTTATAAAGCTTTAAATCAATCGATTTACCTCCCTCATTTAGGTCGAGATGCCCATTTGTTTCCATGGGAGTCTTGATGGGTTTGGTGCCTTCCATGCCAAATTTCTTGATAAAATTCTTTACGTACTTTGTTTGGCTCGCGAACGTCCCATCCTTGAGTTACTTGATTTGAAGTCTAAGGAAGTCGCTGAGCTTTCCGATCATAGATATCTCAAAATTTCTAGACATCATATCTCTAAATTCTTTGAAAAAATCTTAATTAGTAGATCCAAATATAACATCATCAATATTTGACAAACGAAGAATTCATCATCTATAATTTTTGTAAATAAAGTTGTGTTAACCTTCCCAATTTTGAATCCTTTTGGGAGTATAAAATCTCGAAGACGTTCATACTATGCTCTAGGAGCTTGTTTAAGACCATATAACACCTTGAAGAGTTTATACACATGTGTTGGAATAGTCCCACAATTGTTGTGGAAGGGCAAGGGACCTAACTTGAAAGTAGAGGAGTCCCTTACCTCAGTGGCTAGCTTTTAGGGTGAGAAGGCCCTTATGATCCAACTAGTGGTATCAGAGCCCGGTTCTAATATCTCTGGCCCAATGGATACTAGTGTGTGAATGCCTGATGGACTATGACCCTAAGGGACCGTTGGTGTACGATGAAGGGACCCTGAGGGACCGTCGATGTACGGTGAAGAGGCGGTGAAGGGCTGAGGGACACCAATGTGTGAAGGGGGAGATTGTTGTAGTCTCACATTGGTTGTGGAAGAGCAAGAGATCTAACTTAAAAGTGGGGGAGTCCCTCACCGAATTGGCTAGCTTTTGGGATGAGAAGGCCCTTACGATCCAACAAGATTATTGTTAGACCATGTGGCTAGGTCTAGGATATTTTGATGATGAATAATTGACAATGGTTAATTTATAATGATGAATATTTGATAATATTGCTTATTGATGTTATGCGAGTTGTGTGGTGTGTGTGGATTGATGTTGGTAAAGTTGGGAAGAACATGTACCGAAAAAAATGTTCTTTGATCTTTACATGTGCAGGTTGAGTATGGAGGCGATCATGGTCGGCGATGAAGTGGACCGAGACTAGGATGGGAGATCCGAGGTTCTGACGGTCAAGGAGGTCACGAGATGGTCGGGCTCATGCTTGGGGCGTGTGGAGATCAGAAATGGATGATACGTGTTGGAGCTACGGAGGTGCGGTTCGGAGGCTATGACAAGTGGTGGATGGTGCATGGAGAAGCTACGGGAGATGTGGTCTTGAAGGCTTCAACACACGATGAGTTAAAAAATTGGAATTTTAGAAAACCCATGTTAGGAAGGGTTTCGAGTCCCATTGCTATTGGAATTGGATTAGAACTTATGGGCTTAGGCTCAGCCTATGTTTTGGGCCCTAGACTATAAATGGAGATGGGGTTAGGGGCTAACCCTGTGGCTTTTGGAGAGACTAATTTTGTGCTAGGGTTTAGGGGTGCTAGGAGAGAGCACCTTGTAGCCACCATGATTTAGAAATAAAGTTTGGATCTATTCTGAGAAGAAGCGTCGGCGGTGGTTTTTGCTTTGCATCGCTCGGTTGCGTCGTGTGATAGAGACAACAGTGTGCAGTGATCCGAGCAAAAGGTCAAGCGCATTGCCTTCTTTGCCTTGATTCACGCATAAAGTTTCCATGCGTGGTGCAGTCTCGGTCCAAGCAAAACACAGTGGCATCACTTCATTTTTGGTACACGTCAAAGACTTGCCACGTCCAGTGCATCAATGCAACATCCATCAATGCATTAACTCCACGTGAAGCCTCTGTCTGTTGATTACATGCATGCATTACTTTCTTTGGTCTTGACATTTGATTAGAGGTGACATGATTAGATGCATGATTAGGTGAGAGGTGATTAGGGGTTGTATGCATTGCATGAGATTTGGACGTGAGATTGAATACTGTTGATTGCATGTGTTAAGAAAATCAGTGTTGCGCTAGCTGAGACATCTGCACGGTGAATTATTATTATTGTTGTTGTTGTTTTTTGCTTTTGTGTTTTTGCGGAGTTTTCAGGTTGAAAAATCAGGAGACAACAGATTTTAAAGAAAAAGTTTTCGCTGCACATACTAATCATTCACCCCCTCTGATTGCCATCATCGATCCTACAACATGATTTGAATTCTTAGGTTCCTCAAAACCAGGTGGTTGTTCCATATAAACAAATTTGGTTATTTTTTCATTTAGGAAAGCACTTTTACCATCCATTTGCAATAATTGTTTTGTCAAAAGATGATGCAAAGTCAAGTAATATACAAATGATCTCAAGTCTGACAATGGGAGAAAATATTTCATCATAATCCAAACTTTCAAATTGGGTGAATTCTTGAGCGACCACCCTTGCCTTATTTCTTACCACAACTCCACTCTTATATTGTTTGTTCCAGAATACCCATTTTGTACCAATGATGTTGTGTTTCTTGGGTCTTTCCACTAATGTCCGAACATTGTTCTGTTCTAGATTATTTAGTGCTTCATCTACATACTTTGGTTCGAGAGAGGAGACAAACAAGTAATGTTCACAAAATGAAGCAACACGAGATCAACTTTGAACTCCCTTACTCACGTCACCTAATATTTGATCTATCAAATAATCATTTACAATTGCGGTGTGGATCTTTGGGGGTAGAGTTGGTGGTTACTCTTCCTTTTTCTTCTATATCTCTCGCTTGAATGTTGTTTGTTGTAGAAGAGGTAGGTGAAAGTATCTAGGCCCTTACAAATTATTTTGGTAATTAATGACAATATATGGATATGGTACTAACATGCTTATCAAGTGTTTTAAAATTTTAGTCCTGGTGAAAAATGCAACAACCTGGAGATGCATGCTAAGGGTTAACGTGAAGATCAATATGGCCTAAGACAAAGGTATCAATAGCCTAGGTTTTTCTGTTTCTACAAGTCTTAGGAGAAAAGGTTGGAAGACCAAATTTTAGGTTTGATGTTTACTATTAAGATGGATCATAACTAGTAGGTTGAAAGCAAATTCTTGTGTCATTGGATCAACTAAGGATCATGCATGCATTTGAGTTATCTTTTCTAAAGCAAATTGTGCATTGATAGGAAAAACAGTAGTATCGGTGTGTAGACGGTAGTAATACTGCTCAGTAGTATGACCGCATTCTAAAATTGGTACTACTGCACTCCGGTTGGACTGGAGATTAGTTGACAGTACATAAATTCCAAAGAGACACTTTTTAGAGCGTTTTTGCCATTCTAGAAATGGTAGTACTGCATGTTGAAATCTAAACTACTGAACTCTGGTAGTATCAAAGTTTGTATGGTGGTACATTATTTTTAGAAAGGGTCATTTTTGCTCTCCAGAAAAAGGTAGTTCCGCTCCGTGAAAATAGTACTATCGAAGATTGGAACTACCGAACCTATAATGGCGGTAGAACCGTGCCACACAGTAATGACTTGTTCAGAAACATTAATTGCGCCTGCTATAGCCGTTATGGGGAGGTGCAATAGTACCAGCCGTTCAACGACAGTACTGCCGCATACTCTAATTTGTTTTTGATTTGATCCCAAACGATCGAATTTGATTGGTGGAGGGTATAAATACCCCCTATCTCTAGAACAGCAAGAACTTACTTCATTGAATATCCATGAGCAAGTTGTACAACTCAAACACCTCATATACTCCATTTGAATCATTTGAGGTAGTTGAGTTAAATTCAAGTGCATTCATTTCTAGTTTGATCCTTGGCACTAAATTGCCTTCAAGTGAAGCCCATAGATTATTACTCTTGGTGCTTGCCGGCACCTAGATGACTTGGAGGCGGTTCATACGGTGATCTCTTCAAGAAGATTGTGAAGAGGCCTGGCGCCAATTGTGAGTGGCTTAATGTTCACTATCTTCGGAGTGGAGGAAGAACAACCACTAGTGAAATCAAGGAGCAAGGCTTAATTTGTGGAGCCGGTCCAATTCATTTGGGCTTTCCTCAATGTGGACTAGTGAGACCGGTAAGTTTTCGATACCACGTCAAAACATCGATTGTCTCCATTTGCTTATTCCTTGTCTCTACTATTCCGCAATGAAAATTGTCTTGCCTTGTTAAGCTAGAAACATATTTGTAGAGACTTAGGTTGTGGTAGTTCCGCGAACGTATTGTTTGCGGCGGCCTTCGACCAGATGGGGATCCCTCGAAGCCGCCTGGGGCCCTCGGGAATCCCACTGCAAGGCTTCGGGGGACAGCTCCTGCGGGCGCTGGGCCAGATCGGCCTTCAAGTCTCCTTCGGCCGAGATGACAATGTGCGGACCGAGGATGCCACCTTCGACGTGGTCGACCTTCCGTATCCCTACAATGCCATACTAGGGCGCCCAATCCTCAACTCCTTCGGCGCGGTACCACACCACGGCTATCTGTGCATGAAGATCCCGGGTCCCCGGACCATCATCACCATCCGAGGCGACCAGGATATGGCCCGGCGCATCGAGCCAGGCACCAGGTGCCCGCGTCGCAAAGCCCAACGACGCCCTTAGAGCCGGCGTCACAGCGCGGAGGTCCGCGGGGTCATCCATAGGCGCTTGCGCAGGCCCTGCGGATGTCTAGCGACTAGAGGCTGCGGCCGCACCAAGGGCAAACAGTCAGTATATTCACCCTTTGTAGTTGCTCACCGCGCAAACAGGGATATAATGAAGATCGCCGTTTGCCGTTAATTTTTCTTCGTCACATGCAAGCACGCGGTGATGGCGCGCGCCGGCTTGGCCGACGCGCGCGCCCCCGCAGTATAAACCAAAGACGCACGTTCGCGTGTGCACTCGCCGTCGCCAGGGAGGGCGGGACTGAGTATAAACCAAAGACGCACGTTCGCGTGTGCACTCGCCGTCGCCAGGGAGGGCGGGACTGAGTATAAACCAAAGACGCACGTTCGCGTGTGCACTCGCCGTCGCCAAGGTGACGGGACTGAGTATAAACAAAATACGCACCGGGGGGACGCCCTCGCGCGCACAAGTCTCCGGACTATAAAGAAGACGTAGCGTCGAGCCTAGCTCCGCACGCAATAGTCCACGGACTTTAAATAAGACGTAGCGTCGAGCCTAGCTCCGCACGCGCGAGTCTCCGGACTATAAAGAAGACGTAGCGTCGAGCCTAGCTCCGCACGCAATAGTCCACGGACTTTAAATAAGACGTAGCGTCGAGCCTAGCTCCGCACGCGTGAGTCTCCGGACTATAAAGAAGACGTAGCGTCGAGCCTAGCTCCGCACGCAATAGTCCACGGACTTTAAATAAGACGTAGCGTCGAGCCTAGCTCCGCACGCGCGAGTCTCCGGACTATAAAGAAGACGTAGTGTCGAGCCTAGCTCCGCACGCAATAGTCCACGGACTTTAAATAAGACGTAGCGTCGAGCCTAGCTCCGCACTCGCGAGTCTCCGGACTATAAAGAAGACGTAGCGTCGAGCCTAGCTCCGCACGCAATAGTCCACGGACTTTAAATAAGACGTAGCGTCGAGCCTGGCTCCGCACGCGCGAGTCTCCGGACTATAAAGAAGACGTAGCGTCGAGGTCCGCCTCCGCACGCAATAGTCCACGGACTTTAAATAAGACGTAGCGTCGAGCCTAGCTCCGCACGCGCGAGTCTCCGGACTATATAGGAAGTCGTAGCGTCGAGGTCCGCCTCCGCACGCACTAGTCTACGGACTCTAAATAAGACGTAGCGTCGAGGCCTGCCTCCGCACGCGCGAGTCTCCGGACTATAAAGCAAGGCAAATTGCGGAGGTCTGCCTCCGCATACGTCAGTCTGCGGACTGTCCGCTCTGCGGAACCCTGGCGTAGCTGCTTCGCCAGTGGCGGCATCAACACACAGCGCATATCTCAAAACGCCAGGAAGTCTGCATGCCGGAAGAATCACATGTACAAAGGTCCGGCAACATCCCGGCCGCTCTAAGCCGCTACCCCGCGGGTTCGTCCTTAACACGCGCTAAAGTTGGGGCCTCGCTCGAAGCAGGCCGGCTCGCCCAAAAGTCGAGCGACTCTTCGGCCCTTCGCCAGCGTCGAAGGCGTCGACGGTTGAAAGGTCGGCCGCACGAAGCCGGTCCCAGCAAGGAAGCTGCCCGGGGTATAGGCGAAAGTCAGAATACAAGTAGCAAATGTGTACTTTATTCGCAAAGACAAGGAACAGTACAACACGCGCCTACACCTAAGCACCACGGCGTCAGACCTGCGGGTTCCCAGCGCCTTCGGAGGGTCCAGCGCCACCATCGTCGCGTCGAGGGACCCCGTCCAGAAATTGGCCGAGGCTCCCCGTCCCGTAGAGCGACTTCTGGAGCTCGATCCGTGCAGCCTCCGGCCCGACGTGACCCCAGACCCGGTCGAAGAAGGGCCCGAGGGCAAGGCGAGCGGAGCGGACGGCGCCGGACATCACTCCGGCCCCGCCAGACATCTCCAGCTGGGGATCATCCAGCGCGGCGACGTGCGTACAACCGCGGTGCTGCAGGAGTGCGCACACCAAGCATGCCGACGTGTACGCGCAGTGGGTGCCGAAGGACGTCGCCGCGTCGCGCGCGACGTTGGCGGCATCCCCGATCCAGTGGAGCGTCCGAGACAGCTCCTCCGGACCGAAGGCGCGCCCCGGCACCTCCGCCACCAGCCCTTGAAGATGGCTCTCCAGCGCTTGCATGGCGTCCCAAGCAACCACCGAGGTGTCGCCCAGCGTCCGGTTGCGCCCAGCTAGAGTCAAGGCAAGCTCACCTTTCTCCTTCTCTAGCGCGGCGACCTGCTCCAGGAGCCCGTCCCGCTCCGCCGCGAAGTTTTGTTCAGCGGTTGCCGTGGCTGACTCCCGCGCCGACGCAACAAGCCCCTCGGCGTGCGCCCTCGCTTCGGCGCATTCCGCTTCCAGCTGGCGGATGCGGGCGTCCTGAGCAGAGCGGGCGTAAGAGGCTCCGCGCAGCTCCTCCTCGGCGGCCCGCAGCCTATCCTCGAGCACCCTTTGGCTACGAGCGTAGGCCGTTTGCAGGGCTTGCCCCAGCACAAGTGTCTATACAAGGGAAAAGACTTAGCAAACTCAGCTAAACTCAGGCGTGGGCGCATGAGTACTTACCCTCACCCCAGACACCTCGAAAGCGTCCTCGAGGCGCCCCGCACCGTACGCCTACAGTACTTGCGGGTCGACGCTCGTGGCCGCGTCATTAACAATCCCGCGCCACGCCCTCAGCGTCTCCGGAGGCGGCACGAAGTCCGCAGGGCTCACGTGCTCGGAGGCCCCGTGTTCAGTCGGATGCTCCCCCTCCGGAATGAGCAACGCTGTAAATAAGGATGCGGGTGACCACCCCAAGGCATAAAAGCATACACCAGAGCAAGCTAAGCCACCCTACCTTCGGTAGCAGAAGGAACGCTCCCGCCGCGAGCGGAGGCCTCCGCGTTCGGGGAGGACGACGGCTGTCCCTGCGCGACGGACGGTGTGGCCAGAGGGACAGAAGGCGCATAGGCCACGGGGCCCCCTGCGCTTGCGCTGGAGTCCCACAAGCTTCTGATGCCCGTAGCCACGACGAACCCCCGCGGTGTCCGGTGGAGCTCCGGCCGCACACATGGTCGTTTGCCCGGAGCAGCCAGCAGCGCCACCGCCCCCGCAGCCGTGGTTGGGGAAGACCCCGCGGCTGCTGTGCCCAGGGGCAAAGGTTCCACGGTGGCAGTCGTCGAAGGGAGCACCTCAGTCCCCGCGGCCGGGGGTAAAGACAGCACGGCTACGTGCGCCCCCGCGGAGGGCGCCTCCGGCACCACAACGGCTGCGGTCGAGGGCTCCACCTCGGCATCGCCAGTCTGCACGGGGTCCGCCTCGGCGACCTCGGCGGGCGGTGAGGCTTCCCCCCTCCGGCTGCCCGCGGCAAACCCGCCGTCCGGGGCGCTTGCCGAAGACACCTCGCCTTCGGCGCCTCCGCCACCCAAGCCCGAATCGGCGTACCTCGCCGAGTCTGACTCCGTGTCCACCACACCCTCGGAAACACTAGCAGCAGGCGCGGCAGGCGCCCCG
Organism: Dendrocalamus latiflorus; assembly: GCA_017311315.1. NCBI lineage: Eukaryota > Viridiplantae > Streptophyta > Magnoliopsida > Poales > Poaceae > Dendrocalamus > Dendrocalamus latiflorus. The sequence continues at coordinate 31,315,320 of CM029664.1, forward strand.
CTGCGGCCCCTCTTCCGAGATGAGGCCTTCCTCTTCTTCGCTCCACCATCGTCTGGAGCGACACGGTCCGGCACGGCAAGGCCTAGGACCTCGCACACGCGGTTTATTCGCCCCAGCCCCGCCCTGGCGATAGCAGACGCGCGCTGCTCGTGCTCCCTGGCGGTATACGGCCCCAGGAATACGCGCGCGGCTTGCTCCGCCTCCTCCGAGGAAATCCCTGAAGCAAAGGAGAAGGGTATCAGCATGCAACGCATTTCGCGTCAACAAAAGAGGGACGCAGTCGAGGCTTACGGGGACCGGGCGGCGCCGGTAGCAAGCAAACCCACGGCGAAACATTGTCGTCTCGATGCCTCTCGGCGGCAAGACGCCAGTCGTAGGCAAGCGGGGCCACGCGGTACATCACGTACTCTTCGGCAAGGTCGCGCATGTTGAGGCGGGCGGCCACGCCTACGAGCCGTTTGACCCTCCGCTCGTCCTCTGCATCGAGCGTTCGGCCGGGCGAGGGCTTGAACGCGATGGGTCGGCCTGTGCACTCAAGGCCGCTCCCGCTCTCCACACGGTGGTAGAACCACCGCTTCATCCAGTAAGACTCCCACTTCCCGCGAGTTCAGTTCGCAGGGAAGAGCTTCTTGCACGACAAGCGAAGAATAAAATAGACGCTACCGAAGCTCGACAGCGTCCCGTCCTTCCGGCCCTTCGGCTGGCATCGTGCCTCGTGGAGATAGGCGAACAGCGACGCGCTGGGCCAGCACGCCCCCGAGCGCAAGGCCCAGCTGTACACCGCGAGCCGGGCCACGGCGTTTGGAGTCAGTTGCGCCAGCTCCAGTCCAAAGGTCTGCAGCACGTCGCCCACCACGGTCGCCGCCGGGATCCGGAGCCCCGCGTCGAAGAAGGCAACGAACACGACCGCCTCCGACCTCTCGGGGTGCGGTTCTGTCTCGTCGCCGGCGGGCAATCGTACGTCCTGACGCTCGGACAATTTCCCCGCGCGCAAGAGCCCTTGGATCGTCTTCTCGGTCACGAGCGAGGGGCCTAACTCGCCGGAGAACGTGCCTTCCCCCTCCGCCGCCAGCCGCTCCTGGTCAGCCACCGCCAGGTCGCGCTCTTGGAGCGTGTATTTCACCTCCAACGGCGAGGATCGCCGGCGAATGGCAGGGCCACCAACCGCCTGGCCGCGCTCGCTACTGGAGGCCATCGCTTCTCACGACGAGACGGACGCGGTGAAGATAACGCGAAGGTGCGGAAGGCGGAGCAGACAGGAAAGAGGACGTAAGGGAGTGGGGACGCTGTTACAGGGGGCTATTTCAAGCCACCTCGCCCATACCGCCGCTACCAAAGCGTCGCAACGATCCGCGTGCCGGACGCAAACGCAGCGGTGTAAAGACCCGCCTCGCACGATTCCCCGTAATCGAAAGCGAAGGGTCGCAGAGGTCCGTGTACGAGGCGCGACCGCAGTCGTACAAGCGCCCGTCCAGCGCAACGCCCCGCCTAACGCTGGAAGGTCACGACCACAGGCGCCACCCACTGCCTGCCCCGTGTCCCCCCCTGTGCCTAGGGAAGACGCGAGCGGCTGCAAACACGCAACCATCCACATCCCGCCGCCCACCAGTCATCCTGCCACCCGTTCGAAGGGTAGGGGACGGAGCGCGCGCGGCTACTTCGACTTAGGCGCCAGCTCCGCTGCCACCCGTTCGAAGGGTAGGGGACGGAGCGCGCGCGGCTACTTTGACTTAGTCGCCAGCTTCGCTGCCACCCGTTCGAAGGGTAGGGGACGGAGCGCGCGCGTCTACTTCGACTTAGGCGCCAGCTCCGCTGCCACCCGTTCGAAGGGAAGGGGACGGAGCGCGCGCGTCTACTTCGACTTAGGCGCCAGCTTCGCTGCCACCCGTTCGAAGGGAAGGGGACGGAGCGCGCGCGTCTACTTCGACTTAGGCGCCAGCTCCGCTGCCACCCGTTCGAAGGGTAGGGGACGGAGCGCGCGCGGCTACTTTGACTTAGGCGCCAGCTCCGCTGCCACCCGTTCGAAGGGTAGGGGACGGAGCGCGCGCGGCTACTTCGACTTAGGCGCCAGCTGCGCTGCCACCCGTTCGAAGGGTAGGGGACGGAGCGCGCGCGTCTACTTCGACTTAGGCGCCAGCTCCGCTGCCACCCGTTCGAAGGGAAGGGGACGGAGCGCGCGCGTCTACTTCGACTTAGGCGCCAGCTTCGCTGCCACCCGTTGGAAGGGTAGGGGACGGAGCGCGCGCGCCTCCTTCGACTTAGGCGCCAGCTTCGCTGCCACTCGTTCGAAGGGTAGGGGACGGAGCGCGCGCGTCTACTTCGACTTCGGCGCCAGCCAGGGACGGAGAACAGCACATACGACCACCATAACTCGAACAGGCAAAGGTCAATGTTGCGGCAAGAGCAGACATGATCTCGTAGGCAGATATGAGTCGCCACACCAGCATATGCTCGTTCGCACGAGCAGAGCGTACGGACGACTCCATATCTGTCTACGAGAGCAAGTCAGGCCTTGCCATTTCCGCGTCACGCGGTGAAGCATTCCCACAAACGGGACGGTATTTGGTTCGCCGGCGCTCGCGGGCATTGACGCCGGTCGACGCAGTCATCAAACACAGGTGCACAAAACTCTTCCTACATATGAGAAGTTAGCCATGAACAGGTACGGGACGTACAGCAAAGATGTCTAGGGAGCGGCCCCTGGCGCCAGCATATTTATACTCAGCCTCGCTAGGCGAAGCGTCGCCAGCATGGAGGCATGCCAACCGACGGAAGCACAAGCGCAAGGCGTCGGGCGGTGCAGCTACCAGAGGCGCGTAAGAGCAACCGTCCGCACCCCACCGCGTGCTCTCCGAAAACCGTCGCACGCTCCACTTATGAGAAGGCACACTGCACGATGCGACAGCCTGCCCCCTGGCAAGCCAACCGTCATTAAACAGCACCCAACCAGACGGCAAGGTCGCAACGATTGCGGAGCGCGCGCGCCTCGGAAGTTCAGATGCCGGGAGCCCGCCGTCACATGGACGGTCACGACGCCTCAAGGCCTGCACCGCGCCGAGCACGCTTCACCGCGTGGACGGCCAGAAGAGCACGCAGCTGCTTCGGCCGCAGCGCAGCTCCGGGTCACGTCTGGACAGGTTCACAGGCCGCGGGACGGAGGGGGCCAAAGGACTCGGCAACATGGCTTCGGCCTTGTGAAGCCCTTTACCATGAGAGGCTCCTGTCGTAGGGGTGGCCCCCACCTAAACCCAGCAGGCCTGGTAGGAAAGTATAAGGCCCGGAATAGGCCATGTGTAATGACATAACTGCCCCCAGAGGGGATAGCCAGATGTAAGGGTATAACTGTAAAAGCACTCCTCATGTGTATATATATATGAGAAGAAGCCATGGGGAGGACCCAGGCCATTACATTTATCTTCATCACTCTCCACTACCATCTCTCTCTCTGTTTGGTCTGTAGCCACAACAGGACCCCTGTGCATTTTAGATGCTCAAACCACTCTTGAACTAGTCAAAACCACATCATAACGCTGTTGTGCCATGGCTCTGCTCTAACAAGCCACCACTGCCGCCAGCCATCTACAACCCTCCTCTGAATATGCAAATACCAAAAATGGGTGGCCCAGGTCCCACAAGCCCTCACCGCACCACCGTTCACTACAGATCACCATCGTCATCGCCCAATCGCCATCATGGCCACTCACCTCTGCTCGGGCAGCCATGAGCACAAGCTCAAGCCGCGTAGGCCTTGCGCCTGCCAGGCCATGTAGTTGGGTCGACCCAGTTGGCCCAAAGCCTATCATAGCCCAGTAATCCAAATGGGCCAAGCCCTACTATTCACAGACAACGCTATTCACATCCAATCAAATATTGTTTGCAAATCGACCCATTACTATGTAGCCTCTAAAATAGCCCAACCCACTATTTTTACCTAAGCCGACCCATTAGGAATAGTGCCAACCTGCTACTATTCACCTGACCTGTTACTATTTATCTGAAACCCATTAAGCATATTTATACCTATTTCGACCATTTTGAGCCCATTTAAACCATTTTTAATTCTATTTGAACCACCCAAACTTCGTTTAAACCATAACCATTCAAACCCACCCATGTTTAGCCTTTTTTGGATTTTGTTTTATTTTTTTATCCTAGCTCGTATTCCTTTGAGCACATACTTATTGGTTTATTTCTATGAGATTGCACTTGAATTCACTTAACAGTCCATCGTAGAAGCAAGACAAGATCCAGAATATGTAGGCCCAGTCAAAGAATATGAACAGGAAGGCAAGTCACATGTCTTTGATCATGTTGCGCCCATATTATTTAATTAAGCTTTAATATCATGTATGTTATTTATGCACGTTAATTTACATAAAATAAAAGTTTAGAATGGCATGTGAATAGTTAAATACTACCAGGCCATGTCTTAATTTTGTAAGTCATATTCACCTTGACAAACTTGGTTATTAATTCTGTATAAGTAGTTATTAGTAGAATTGGACAATCAAATGATTTACCTAAACTGCTAGGAATATTTCAGCTTCGTGCTAGTAGATTTTAAAATGGTACTAGGATTGAGACTATTTGGTGGGAAGCCACTAGATGGTTGGAGCCCATGACCTCATTCTAGGGTGGAGGCTTTGATTTGGTTTGGTGGTTCTGTGTTGTGGTTCACATGGAATATGGATGTTGGCCTCAATTGAGAAAAGTGAGGACTAGACTCTTATGCTAACTAAAGGACACAGAAATCGTTCAACCACAAGTTTGACTTGTCAAACATGGTCTACTATGCTCGATCCAATCAAATGTCTACAAGAAAGTTAGCTATTCTAAAGTTTCAGGATAGCCTATGAAACAAGGGTGAAATGGAAGTGGGATTGGTATAGTCACTTGCTATTCTTCACAATGGTAGGTTCACTCAATGTCGAGTCATGATTTTTCGTATTGGCCTATGGATTCCCAGTAAAGGTTGAATGCCCTTGAGCCTACCAGGTAGAAGCTAGAATAGAAAGAGCAGTAAACGATCTTGTTATCTGAACTCAGTCGCTAAGATACTGTGTATATATTCCATGACATTGTGAATATAAAAGAAATCTTATGAGTAAAGCTGAGCAACTCTGTAGAGTAAGACATATAACATTCAGATACGCCGTTCTTTTGATAAATGAAACTATATTTAATGGGTGAATCTAACAACAAGGCATAAGTAGTTTTGATACGATTTTCAAGTTTAAGTTGGTTAAACCCCCTTTATCTTAAGAAGTCAATGTTTTACTTTTTCATGTTTGGAACTATTTACAAATAAACTTGCATCCACAAATATGATAATAAAACCAATACATTCCACTCCATTGAAATTTTGGCAAGTAGATAATTAGATATTCCATGTGATTTATTTGCTATAATTGTACTCATAATTACTAAAATATCAATAGGAGAAATCTGGGAAGATAATGAAGAGCCTTTCGAGGAAACATGTGATAATTATCTAGTAGGAGATGTTTGCTATTTTTAGGTTTTGTCTATGCTCAGGCACGCCTGTGGATCTTTTGGAGATTCTTTTGTAATGTAATATAAACTTTGGGCTTAGATGCCCTTTATGTTGTAAACTCGGCTAACATGTCGTAATCTCCTATAATAAGGTTTGGCTTCTAAGTATGAAGCATGAGCATGTTTAATGCATACACTACTACAAAAAGCCTAATACTAGATGCCATATAAAAAATAGTTACGCAAGACCATTAGTATTAAATATAATCACAGATAGTTTTAGTTTAGAGATTGTCTGTGTCACTGCCAGCGCTAAAAACCATCTATGAAGCAGTAATATCATAGATGATTATGGTGAAAACCGTCTATGAAGTATCACAGATGGTTATTAATAAGAAACATCTGTAATATTACCAAATATCACAAATGGTTTTTTCTTTGAACTGTTTGTGATACTTCACAGATGGTTTGTATTAAAAACTGTCTGTGATAATTTCACTATATTAATTACACGCATCGACCCTTTATTTTAAATTCTAGATCTAGGCTGCTGCTTTGAGCTGGAGGTTGGGCTTTGAGGCCATTTGGTTAAAGGGGACTATTTGGCAATAGTGATTGTAGATCCATTAAGTTCTTGACTACTTATGGTTAGTAATTTATTCTTAGTTGCATTATAATTTAGACCTAGCTTTTGGTGAAAGGAGAATTGAAGATGGTTTAGATTGAGCTAGCTTGATGTAGAGAGAATATTATTTACATCTAGCATGATTTTGGGTTTAGTCAATTCATAGTCTATTTCTACTTTATTCAATTTAATTAATTATTCTTGCAACATATAGCTACTTTAGATCGTATATATCTAGTATATTAATTAATTCAATATTTAATACTAAGTTGTTATGTGTGTAACATAGGATCGAAGTTGGACATATGTTTTGAATCGTGTGAGTGAAGAGTATATTAATGGTGTGTCTGCCTTTACAAGAGCTGCCGAGGAGGATATATTGAATAAGGGGGTGGAATATATATTGTCCATGTATTGACTACAAGAATCTAAAGATGTTTAAGAACAAGTGTAGATTGAAGCGTACTTGATTTGAAGGGATTTCAAAAAAGGGTATGCACGTTGTACCATTCATGGTGAAGAGTAGATTACACAGGAAGGTAGTAATAATAACATCGCTGATGAAGTCAATGATATTCTGTCAGATGATGTCGATTGCGGTTCCGGTTTAGATAGGCTGCATGATGATAATCTGGACCAGATACTTTGCGATGCAGAAGGGAACTGTGATGAGCGAGAGTATGTTAAATTCTGAGGCTTGATGTAGGACTTGGAGACACCTTTGTTCATGTGCTGCAAGTCAAAGTACATGACGTTGTTATCCATGCTTGAACTATTGAAATTGAAGGCAAGCAACGGTTGGTCCGACAAGAGTTTTATGACGTTGTTAGGTATTTTAGCGGACATGCTTCTGGAGGGAAACAAGTTTACCAAAACATCATACAAAGCCAAGAAGGTTGTTCGTCTATTAGGAATGAAAGTAGAAAGAGTACATGCATATCCAAACAACTGTATCCTGTACTGCAAGGAGTATAGAAACATGCATATGTGTTTTGTGTGCAATGCATCCTGATACAAGCAAAAGAATCAATCAAATGATAAAGAGAGAATAGATGTGAAGAAAGGATCTCCTGCTAAGGTGACATGGTATCTTCCTATAATTTCCCGTTTGAAATGGTTTTTTGCGAACCCAAAAGAGGCAAAATTGTTGCGTTGGCACTCAGAGGAGCGTAAGAAGGATGGAATGTTAGGACACCTTGCTGATTCCGCCCAGTGGAGAAACACTGATAGGAGGTTTGTAGACTTTGGTGCAAAACCGATGAACATAAGGTTGGATTGAGTACAGATAGAATGAAACCTTTTGGTAACATGAGTAGCCGACACAGCACTTGGTCCGTGACTCTCTACATCTACAACCTTTGTCATTGGTTGTGTACAAAGCGGAAGTATATTTTGCTGTCAATACTTATCCAAGGGCCGAAGAAACCTAGGAATGATATTGATGTGTACCTGCACTGTTGGTGGAAGATCTAAAAATACTGTGGGTTGAAGGTGTACAGGTATGGGATGTGTATAAACACGATAACTTCACTTTACGCTCCTTGTTATTCTGCACCATAAATGATTGTCCTACCCATGCTAACCTATCAGGCCAGAGTACAAAAGGGGCCAAAGGCTACACTCACTGCTTAGATGATACCGAGAGTGTGAGGCTAAAGCACTTGTGTAAAACCGTGTACATGTGTCACTGTAGATTCCTTCAGAGAGCTCACCGACATCGTAGGGTGCAAAAACAATTCGACAGAGAGAAGGAGTACAGTTCAGCTCCAAGGCATTTAAGCAGAAAAGAGGTATATGATATGGTTAAGGATTTAGATGTTGTGCTCAGAAAGGGACGAAATCGATGAGCCGTGAGAAGAATGTTTGGAAGAAAAGATCAATATTTTGGGACTTACCTTAATCGGAGCACCTAGAAGTTTGCCACATCATCGACGTTATGCACATGGTGAAGAATGTACATGATAACTTGATTGGTCTCTTACTGAACATTCATGACAAAACAAAGGATGGTGTCAACGCATGGCTTGACTTGGTAGATATGGACATTAGGCCTGAGTTAGCATCGGCAAAGACTGATAAAGGACGAACTTACCTCCCCTGCTTGTTACACTTTGTCCAAGGCCGAGAGAACTGAACTGTGCCAGTGCTTGCATGGTGTTAAGTTCTGTCTGGTTACTCCGCCAACATGAAAAAACTCGTTTCGATGGAAGATTTGAAGTTAATTGGCATGAAGTCTCATGATTGTCATGTGCTGATGACACAGTGAGAGACCATGTAGAGGTGTCCCCATGTTGGTGATGAGTAATTGACGGTTGGTTTAGTGAGTTTGAGTTTATTTTGGGTATTCTAGGGTTGAGTACCTTTACTTGTGTTAATATTGATTATGTTGTTTCGTGCGGTGGTATGTGACGGTTTTGCTTGTCTGTGTGACTGCAGGACTTCGGAGCTAGGTCATGGTGAGGCGAGGAGGACCGAGACTAGGCACAGGAGGTGTTGAGGTCCAGACGGTCGGTGATGCCGAAGATGATCGAGGCTGGTGAGGTGGTTGCGAGTCGGGTGACGAGTAACCGGAGCTGGAGCTACCGGTGACGGACACGACGGGCAATGACTAGAGAACCGGGACTAGGCTCAGGGAGGAGTCGGAAGTCCAGACAGTTTGGAGGTCGGTTGCGGTCGTGCGCGACGGAATAGACCAGGACTAGACTCAGGTGGAGTCGAAGGTCTCGATCGGTGTCGGGTGGACACGACGGGCAGCGGCGAGAGGATCGGGACTAGACTCAGGGAGGAGTTGAGGTCCAGACGGTCAGGATGTCGGGTGCGGTCGTGTGCAGCGGAGCGGATTGGACTAGACTCAGGGAGGAGTCAAGGTCCAGACGGTCAAGGTACCGGAGGTGGAAGCTTCCGGGAAGGTCCTTGAGGGGCAAACTGGTAATTTGACTCAAGCAAATGAGTGGAGGAGGTGTTCTCCCTCCAAAATCTGGTTGAGAGTGGTTTGACCTCCTATTGCCTCATGTGGATATGAGGAGAATGGGTGGAGGTGGTATGCCACTTCTTGAATTTCTTCTTTGGGGTGAGCCTTTGTCTTGATAAGTGGAGAGATGGAGGCAAGTGTAGGCAATTCAGCCAAGTAAGAAAAGAGGGGAGTTTGAGTATTCCAGTAGAGTGAACTGAGTGTGAGTTCCTGTGTGGGTACGTGAGTATTCATCTCAAGCATGTATTGAGGATTGAGATGAACTCTTTGTAATCATTCCTCTGTATGAATCATTCATGGTGACTCCTCTGTAATCTTTCAATCAATGAATCCATTTCAGTTTCCATGTGCTTCAGTTCGTGTTTGTGTTGTGCTGGCTTCTGTTGAATCTTTTGATTTTGAGTGATTCTTGCTTGGAGAAATGATTTCTTGTTTGCTCTGTGATGGAAATATGCCTCAAGACCATTTGGTCAGATAAGCTCCCTAGAGCCAGATCAAAGAATCAAAGATTCTATTTTCACCCATTTGCTCTGTTTTGCATTTCTAGGGTTTCCTTGATAGGGGATGTTCGAATCTTTGATTTTCTTTCAAGAGATGGCATGAGATTTGAGTTCTAAAGTCCTTGAGTTCATTGCTAAGCCGATTGCAAAATTTCATAAGCAAAGGTTGAATGAATCTTGAGGAATCTAAAAATTTGCATTTCTCTCATCTCCATTTTCAGATTTTAGTCCAATGTTTGATTTCTTGGTCTAATGACGAATTCTCTTGATGTATTAGGTCCCATTGCTATTTAGTTCAAGGTATTGCTATCTTAGTCTGAAAAGAACATGAGGATTCCTCTAATTTTCCTAATCTCAGCAAAAACCTGAAGTTTCAGCTTTCCAGTCTGTTTTCTGCTGGCTGCCTGTTCTGCTCTCGGGGGGGGGGGGGGGCGGTCTGACCGGAACCTACATGGCGGTCAGACCGCTCGGCCAGTGGCGGTCAGACCGGTGTGGCCCGAGCGGTCTGACCGGCCGTGGGTCACCGGTCTGACCGGCCGAAGCATACCGGTTGGATCGGCGCTTTGCAAGCGGTCTGATCGGCCTTGTTATGGCGGTCAGACCGGCCTGCACTTTTCAGTGAGTTTTTATTCTCTGTTTTTCCTTGTGAGCGTTCTCTTGCTGCCAGTCTTAGTTTGTTTCTTTCTCGTAGTTGTCCAGAGAGATTTTCCAGAGAGCATGGGCTATTCTCATCATAGCTTTTATAGCTACTGGTGAGAAAAGTCTCGAGTGGATACTCCATTCATCCCCCTCTGTTGCCATTTCTGATCATACACTTGGTATCAGAGCCGGTTAGCTCTTCTTGATAGATCTTTAACCGGTCTGTGAGCCATGGCAACCGATAAGTATTCCACCAAGCCCCCGATCTTCGATGGGATCGACTATCCCTTTTGGAAGAGTTGGGTAAGTAGTCTCCTTGTGAGTTGGGACCTTTTTAGTGAATTATTCAGTTGAAAAAATTTTAGATCTCAAAATATAAAGTGTGATAATCATTTTCAATTTGTGAAGAGTATAGACAATGTATTGAGAAGGCCAATAGTGAATCTTGAGCAATTCTACAACCGAGAGCAATAATCACATTAAAACATAAGCTTCTTGTTGGTTTTAATTGTTTTCATGCTCTATGTTTTAAGTATATTATCCTATTTTGAAGATGTCATCTGCTCATTCTTCATCATAGTCGCCGGATGCGTTTGGTGAACCGTCCTCTTGAAAATCCAAGCACCATGGAAGAGAATGACGAAAAGGCCTAAGGCCCAATTTACTATCACGAATGTCATTGCATCTGGGACCCCTCTCAATCCTCAACGAGTAGTGTCCGTAATCTAGAGAATGGTCTAAATAGTTGCACAGGAACGTATTGAGATCACATTCCATTCATGGAAGACCGTGACCGAAGATCGAAAAAATAAGCTAGTGATAGAAGTTTTTCAATCATTCGAGATCTCAGAAGAATACAAGGACTCCGTGCAATGACATGCATTGCTAGCGGCCTGTAAGGAGTGAAAGAACTTCAAGAGCCTGTTTGTCAAGCAATACGTAGAGAAGGATCTGATGCCATTCCACAAGTATTCATTCCTGGAACCGCAATAGAAAGAGTTTGCGGTGATAAAGATGACAGATAATTTTAGGAGTAAAAGTGTAGCGCATAGGGCCCTCTAGGCAAAAACACGCACCCTTGCAGACTCGGCACCGCTAGGTATGTGGGTAAAATTTCACAATAGAGCGAGGAGGATGAGTAGGCAATCCTGCGGGAGGCCTCCCCACCATTTGTCGGGATCCCTAATGAGCACGCTCGAAATTGGATAAGAGCAAGGTCATCTACTATGTCGTCGGGGGCCATCTCCTTTCAAAACCTTGCAGACGAGGAAGTATCCCATCGCCTGGTAAGATATTAAACTACCTAGTTTATAATTACTCCACAACTTTATAGGAAGTGAAATGATATGTCAGGCTCTTGTAGGAAGTGCTGAGTGTAGAATCATCCCAAGGCTCATGCTAGGCTGTCAGGGAGTGAGAGATACTCTCCGTAGCCCTGGAAATAAGGAGCATCTGGGTCGTATGAGAGGTCTTGGTCTTTATGTTCCTTAGAAACATGGTTTCTCATATGACTCCAAAGCGTACAGAGTAGGAGAGAGCCAAAGCTAAGCGCGAGGAATAGCTACAAGAGGAGATTAAGGCATCCCTTAGAAGGGAGATCACTGATTTTGTTGGAGATGAGATGCAAAGGTACAGGGAAAATCAACAGGAAGCCCCCGTTGCTCCTATGCTAGCTAGCCCCCAACGGTCAAAGTAGCTGTACATCCAACTAGGGCTGTAAATGAGCCGAGCTCGAGCGAGCTCACTGCCTCAAGCTTGAGTTTGTTAGAGAATCGAACCGAACTCGAACCGAGCCTCAGAATCACCCGAGCCTAGAGTTAGGCTCAAGCTTGGCTCATTTATCTTTCGAGCCGATCTCGAGTCGAACTTGAGACGAGCGAAACATGAGCAATTCACGAGTCTTTAGCTTTTTATCTACCATAAGCTTAGCCAACTGCAGTCTATCTTGTTCTTAGGCTTAAACCATTATCTTATTTATAAGCCCGGTGTGATTTGGACAATACAATTGATAAAAAAATTGAAATACATGTGTATACACTTTAAAGAGTCATGCTTAGCAATAATGAACGAGCCTACTCGAGCTTTTCAAGCTTGAGCTCGATAAGCTTGCGAGCTTCAGCTCAAGCTTGAGCTTGGCTCGTTTATAATTCGAGCCGAACTCGAGTTAAGTCTAAGACGAACCGAACCCGAGTAGCTCACGAGTCTCGAGCTTTTTTTGCAGCCCTACATCCAACCCTACCTCGGAAAGCGACCACATATTTCCTGTTGATGACATCCTGGTAATAATTATTATCTCTGGAATACTTGCTCCATTGATAGGCCTGTTGGAGTAGCTAATTTTGTATCGTTATGTAGGTGGCTATGAAGTGTAAATTCCAAGTGAGATATGACTCTGTTGCCCTGTGTGCTACTTGGGGTCAAGTATATCCATCTAATCCTGGGGCCTTGGTACACGTGTAAATCTAGTGCCATGTTTCATAAAAGTGAATGTGGACAGTATTCATGCCAATTTTGAGGTTGTCCCACTACAGATGCCCCTAAACGACGAGGTCGTGACTGTAGGACAAGCCATTGGAACATTCATCCACTGGCTCAAGAGGGACATATGTTGGAGGCTCCTGCACCAGTGCTAGGTCCACGAGAGCTATCTGCACCGGTGGCAAGTCCACTGGAGCTATCTACACAGGTGCCAAGTCCATAGAAGCTATCTACACCGGTGCCAAGTCCACGTGGGCTATCCACACTAGAGCTACCTGCACCGATGCCAAATCCATGGGGGCTGTCCGCACTGGAGCTACCTGCACTAACGCGGCAAGGGCGTGGTGCATCTACATCTCGTGATCGGTCAACTACCGTGAAGTTGACCTATAGTCGAGTTGGTAAAGGCAAACCAAAGAAGACTGATGATGATATCCCATACTTGCTGTTGGCCCAGAAATTCATGCTAGGCGAGCCGTTGGTTGTCCTTCAAAAACTAGGACTGGCTTGCTAGAGATTACATGCATGGTACATAGAAGAGGCCAATAAGCTGAAGGGACAATGGTGCTCGGGTGTCACCGTCAAGTTAAGGCCACATCATCTTCAGCACGATATTCGTGGTTGTATCTTCACGGTGACATTCGAGAACTTATTCTTTCTCTTCACACTCGACGCCTCACTGATTCGATGCTAGACATTGTAAGTGTGTACAATCACGGTCTACGTTCATGTAATACCGATAAATGTCGTATATATAACTCATTGCTTTTGTGTGTGTGTGTATGTGTATATATATATGTGGTGACTGAAACCAGATTAACAAAATCACCGGTTGGTTTTCTCAACCCAGCTTGGTCTTTATAGATATCATCAAGAAGGATACATCCTTCGTTAAGAATTACATGACGATGGCATTGATGGCTTACCACAACAAGGAATTCATGCATATGCCTTGCAACCAAGGGTAAGTGTTGCATTAGTGGCTATACTTGTTGATTTGTACTTTATAAGCAACACAAACTTAGGTTTAATGACTATGACACATACCTATGTAGGTTCTACTGGATTCTAGGTGTAATTATATCAAAATAGAACAGGGTAATATACCTTGATTCCCTAAAGAAAAGCAAAACCGACTATACAGTTGTCTAACAATTAATCAATAGGTAAACACATTTCCTCAATAGATAACTCTATTGTAGTCTTTCCTTTCTTCCTAATGACTAAGGCTAACTTTTTATAATCACATAGATTGTTCGCCACGTATGTTGCAGAGGTACGGAAATACAAGGGAGGGATCAATGCCCTGCGTCACGATCTAGATTTCCTGGTATTCGCTAGTACACATTAATCCTATATAACACGTCATAGTAATACCTCTCGAACTAATGAATTCTATTTTTTCAGTTCCACCAGCAGTCGCTAGGCAACACCTATAGGTTCTATGTTTGCCACAACATGCAACTACTCTTCGGTTCTGCGAAGATCAATGATCCTCATATTCGTCAATGTTGCAATAATTATTTCATACTTATCACTTTATATATGTATGCACGAAATTGATCTTCTTACGGACAAGTTGCGTCCATCGCTACAACTTTGTTGCAACAGGCTGACCAACCTCAAACAAATTCGTGGACAGTGTACGTGCTTCTTAATATCTAAAGTTGTAAAAGAAGATAGAGAGTTTTACATTGTAGAATGAATTTGATTGGGATAAAACAACCTTAGAAATGGGGGTCGTTACCGTATATATGACCGGTAGTGTGTGAGACGATATAAGATGTTCCTTGCCCGGCAGTGCACATCGTGGCGACGCCTCAGCACTGCCAGACCATGGATTGCAGGTGGCATTGTGGCTACAATACGAATGACAAAATTAGAGTGAGAGATTTCCATTCATTAAGAAAACTGGCGTATATAGGTTTTCACGCTCATACTCCATACCGGGATGTATGTTGGTTGATCCATCCATCTTAAGAGTGACGGTCTCGTCTCTTGCTAGCCCGGCAGCAATGTCGACTTGCCATGTGACGTCAATACACATCTGTTGGACCCTTAAGCATGTAGTCGGCCATGAAGCGTGTGTGGTCGACCGTGATGGCAGCCTTCTAATTGTCCTCCGGCTACAAATCTAAACACTGTGAGACGAGAAGGGGGGGGGGGGGGTTACATCACACATAATATTTAGATGGTAGTAGTAGGGGTGCAAATGGGTTGGGTTAATCTCGACCGATCTGGTACCGGATTCGGGAAGGGAATTTGGTATCCGGTCGGATTCGGATTCGGATAATTCATGTCGGATTCGGATTCGGGAGAGTTGTTATCCGACCGAATAGTTTCGGTATTCGGATACCGGATAATTATCCGGTCGGATATTCGGCCGGATATCTGGTCGGATATTCGGTTCGGGACAGCCCGACAGGCCTATAGTAAAACGGTCATAACTTTCACAAACGGAGTCCGATTCAAGTGTTCTTGGGCTTATTTGAAAGCTTATTTCAATGCCCATCCAATGGGTAAGGCCACAGCTTTAGAACCCTTCTGGTCGTGCCGCAATATCCAAAACAATGTGACGGTGGAAAAATCAGGATTTCCTTTTTGTATGAGTTTGAGTCTAATACAATGTCGGGTTGAGTTGTACTCAGTTTGGGGACCTTGTGGACGTCTCAAGGGGTTATATAAGCCTTATATTCATAGCCTTTAGGGTTAGGGTTTTGTTTAGATCAGTTTAGCCCCATGTGCAAACTCCACGTTGTCTCTTGTGTCGACTAGACCAACAGATTTGTGTTACAGAACCTCAACAATCCTTGTGCGACTTTTATATCTAGCAATTTTCAGGTTGCTCACTATCCTTGTTCATGCGTGTTCGTCGGTTGCATGCAGGAATAGATCTTCGTGGTCAGGTCAACCGCGTTCTTGGCACGGTTGATACCGACTTGGATGTGGTTCAGCGATTGCTAAGGCGCAAGCGACGTCGTACGGTTGTAGTCGGATCGCAAGAGTCACCTCCACCAAAATCGATAGTTATTATCCTATCAGAAGATCGAGAAGCATATATTTCTTTCCGTATGAACGTACTATCCATCTACATTATCCGTTTTCGATCCGAAACCGTCAAGTATCCGTTCCGGCGGTACCGTATTCGAAATTTCGAATACTCCGAATTCGTATTCGTATCCGGTTTTACCGTATCCGACTCCGAATCCGAGAAAAAAATATGGGTTAGGATACGGTATGAGCAATATCCGTCCGAATCCGATCCGATTGCACCCCTAGGTAGTAGGTAGTAGTATGAAGTAATACAGCCTGATATACTCCGTTGGGCTCGCGTAGCCAGCTACGTCGGTAGCATCGACAGTGCCATCGTGCTTGTGCAGCATGATACTTCGGATGTCATGTGTGCTGGATCGTTTGGGAACGACCATCATGATCGCGACGGATCAACCAGCGCCCCGGAAAGACAATCATAAATATAGCTAATTAAGGAAAATAGAAATATTGGGAAAGAGCAGGCCCTTCTCGCCCCCTGTCTCCACCCCTGAACGTGCATTCATACGTCAGATGCGGTTTGTTTTCTTGGCATCTAGAAATCTGCAATATGAAAAGTGTTAGACCATGTGGCTAGGTTTAGGATATTTTGGTGATGAATAATTGACAATGGTTAATTTGTTATGATGAGTAATTGGTGATTTCGTTTAGCGGTATTATGCGAGTTGTGTTGCGTGTTTGCGGACTGATGTTGGTCAAGTTGAGACGAACTTGTGCCGGAAGAATGTTCTTTGGTCTTTGCATGTGCAGGTTGAGCATGGAGGCGATCATGGTCGGTGACGAGGTGGACCGGAACTAGGATGGGGAGATCTGAGGTTCAGACGGTCAAGGAGGTCACGAGATGATCGGGCTCATGCTTGGGGCGCATGGAGATCAAAGGTGGGTGATACGTGGAGAAGCTACGGGAGGTGCGGTCCTGGAGGCTTCGACACGTGACGTGTTAGAAAAGTCGTGAGTGTGAAAAACCTGTGTTAGGAAGGGTTTCGGGTCCCTTGAAAATTAGTGGGCCAAGCCCAGGCCTAGTTGGAGTTGGATTAGGATTCGAAGTCCTAGTTGGAGTTGGATTAGGATTCGAAATCCTAGTTGGAGTTGGATTAGGATTCTAAGTCCTAGTTGGAGTTGGATTAGGATTCTAAGTCCTAGTTGGAGTTGGATTAGGGTTCTAAGTCCTAGTTGGATTAGGATTCTAAGTCCTAGTTGGAGTTGGATTAGGATTTTAAGGCCTAGTTGGAGTTGGGCTGTGTGTGTATATATATGCATGCGGTGGCATGGCAAGAGTTGTACCGAGCAGCCGTGGAAGAAAAATATATATACGGCTTTTGGGGTGGCCAAACGTTTTCTTTGGCATGGCATCTTTTTGATCACGAAGCGCACGACATTGTTCAGCCATCGGTCAGGCAAGCGATCTCATATTTTGCTTAGTTGCATAATTACGGCTTAATTTATTTTCGTCACTATCTGTATCAGCGATCTTGTTTATTTTATATCTCAAGTTCTAGAGTTCCGATTGACGTAATTCTAGTTGGGTTAGTTCAATAACTGTCTCTAGTTTATTCTGAAAAAATTTGAGGTCAATCGGAGTTACAGTTTTTAATCGGGATCAGTTTTAGTGAGAGTACATTATTCTGTCCAGAATTATTAAATGAGGCTTAAATAGGTTTTGTGTTTAGGGGAGAGTCTTAAAATTTATTTTTAGCTTCCGCAATCATTCACCCCCCCTCTGATTGCCTATCTTAGTGTGAATCGATCCTACAAAAAGAATTGGAGCGAGATTTCCATACAACTGAATGTGAAAAATTGATGTAGATACACCCTGATACTCGGACGCACCATGATCGACGCCTCTTCAGCCATGCGTGTGACAGCAATTCTCTCGTCTCATCTCGGGAGTAATACGAGATCGACTCGACGGTGCTCAAGGGCTGTCTTGCCGGTGAACTCTGGTTTTCGCCTACAAATCAAGATTTAAATGCCTTGATGAATGTACGCTTTGTATTCTGGTGTTTCTACTTGTTTTAGAGCTATCGCCAGAGCAGCAATATGATTATTGTGGTGTCCACCTTGCATCGAAGGGAAAACAGCAAAATTTATCCTGCCTTCAAAATCGTATTGATCACTTTCGGCCACTTGAGATAAGGATCCACTCCGTTTCCTTCGATTTTTCCCTTTCCTCAAGAATATTATACCACCCAGGACCCCTTAGGCTCTTATGTGTGGTTGAAGTAATAATGTCACAATGGTTGAAGGGACTTTGGCATTCCTGGAGATATAACATGGCACTGATACAATTATCAATAGAAATTTATGTTTTGCTACTGCAATATCACTTCTGAAGGACAGTTATCCAGATATCATCATCTAGTAACAATGTAGTTAAGCATCACCATTGTTAAGCAACAATCCAGGCAATAATGCCATTAAGCAATATGCACTGTAACTCTTTAGATTTTTAGCTAAGGAGGTTATTCCTAGCGATCAGAACCTGATAGTCCCTTTCCATACGCATGCATTGCCAAGAAATACATAAGATTGCACTGCAATTTTGAGCAAAACCATCTAAACTAACAATGAGATAAATAGATGTTTCACCTTGGTTGCCACAAGGCCACTGATATGCGCCATGTCGCACATGAGTACTGCACCACACTTACCAGCAATCGGTCTCGAAGAATATGGACGCGCCCGAGACCTCCTTGCCGCTAGCCGTGTAGTACCCGTGGCTGACGTGGCCGCCGGACGGCGAGTCGAGCCCCATGATCCGGTCCTTGAGGAGGAGGAGCACCATGTGCACGGCAAAGTTGGCATAGGTACAGGAGTATGGCTGCACGTTGATCCCCCCGCGCGCGGTCAAGGCCGAAGGCGGCGAGCGCGCGGTCGCAGCAGAGGCGCTCGATGACGTCGATGTGCTGGTTCTCGCCGTAGTAACGCGCGCTGGGGAGCCCCTCGGAGCACTTGTTGGTGAGGTGGCTGGCTCCTGAGCTCGTCGAGCACCGGGCGGCAGACGTAGTTATCGGAGGCGATGAGCTCGATCCCGCGCACCTGCCAGCGGCGCTCGCACTCCATGAGCATGTGCACCTCCGGGTCGGCCTCCACGAGCGGCTGGCTCCCCCACACGCGCACGGTGGCCCGGCGCGACTCGAGGCCCGGGCGGCCGCTTCGCCGTGGGCGAGGAGAGGGCGAAGGAGGACGAGCAGCAGGGGGAGGCGTCCTCCCCGAGCGCGTTGTGCGGGCGCTTGAGGGAGACGTGCTAGAGAAGTGGAAACCGCTGGCAACTTCGCCTCCCGCGGCACGGGGGAAGGGATTGTAACTGTAGCTGAAAATGAAGGGGAGGAGCAGTTACGCGAGAGATGGTGGTGGGGAGAATGGCAAGATAGATGGTCAAGATCTTATTATTTAGATTGGACGGTCGTAAAAAGAAGAAGGACGGACCGACGACCATCAACTCAAACTTATTAAGTAGTAAAGAAATGCCTTGCATGGATGAAGGTATGGAAAGCGAGACGACCCCGGCCGAGAATACCGAAACCGACGCTCCATACTGGTCGGAATTTTTTCTCACCGATTTGCACGTGCTCCAATAAGCCATTACTGCCACACGCATCTTGGAACAGCACAAACGGAAGATGAAGGGGAGTAATTATACCCAAGAGTAGATAGTATTTTTCGTGTACATACATACATGCAGGTACACACGCACTTACCTTTGGAAACTACTGCATGTATACACGCACTTACCTTTGGAAACTAAAAGTTGTGCCATCGGTGTCATGCCATTTCTATAGGTCTGTCTTTTCCTCCGAAGCTGATAGATTTTGGTTTTTACTATAGTACCAACTTTCAAACGGAGTTTTCTCAAGACGGGGTCTATAAGTTAAACGATGTACACGTTAAAAGCCCAACATCTATATCAGCCAAAATCGCAAGTGAGTATCTCTCTCCGTAATCTATACCGTAAACAGCCAAAATTCAAAACTTTCAGCCAAAAACCATAAGCCGCAGCCGTTGCCAAACAGGCCCTATACTAGGCCTGTTCTTTAAGTCAAAAGCTGGCAGTTTTTAGCTTTTGCTACATTACCTAACTTTTAAACGGAGTATTTTCTTAAAACGCTACAAGTTAAACGATCTACATGTTAAAAGCCTAACATCTGAACCAGCCAAAATCGCAAGTGAGTATCTATCTCTCTGTAATCTGTACTGTAAACAGCTAAAATTCAAAAATTTCTGCCAAAAGCCATAAACCGCAGCCGAAAAAAACAGGCCCAGTTGTATATTAATCGATTTTAGTGTCCAATACTATAATGCAGTGAAAATAAATGCCACGGCACCAAATAGATCTATACCATTGTTTTTCATCTATTGTTGAGAATTGAGATGCAACGGTGGGGGAGTTTTTGGCATATATGGCAAAGTTTACATCTATAATTACGAAAATGGTAATATACATATCGTATTTATAAAAATAGCATTTTTACTGTCTGGTAGCCAGCCAGGTAGCCACGCCGCAAAGCTAACGCGTGGGCATGCCACTGGCGGTAGGCACTACCCCGCCACCAGACGGCAACGGCCTATCAATCCATGGGCAGACGGTAGGTAATTAAGCCGGCTCCTATCTTAATATTTTTTGCATACTGTTTGTTTCAATTTTTAAATACAGCAAATGAGCTCAAAAAATTATAAAATTTTATGTGCAGCCTCTCGACACAATGAACGTACTTGACTGTGTAATTTTTGGCAATTTTATCCACGTGTATGTTGCTCGATAATTCGTACGATTACCAGGTAATGTTCAAAATTTTAAATACAGCAAATGAGCTCGAAAAATTACAAAATATCATATGTAGCCTCTCGCGACAACATACAAAATGTCAAATACATTCATTTTTCACTCCTAGGTTGGTTTCATAAGTAGTTTTCAACAGATGAAGACATGGATGGAGAGATCCATGAGGTGGCGTGCTAGGCATGACGCAAGTGATGGGGTGGTAGAGAGGCATGCACTACTACAAAAAAAACACTATACTAGACATATCATCACAGACGGTTCCCTAGAATCGTCTGTGTTGTAATTATCACAGACGATTTTACAAGCATGACCGTCTATATTACTAGCGATGGCTAGAACCGTCTGTGATACATAATTATCACAGACAGTTCTTAACAAAAACTATCTATGATGTCTAGAATTGTCACAGGTTCGGATTATAAACTGTCTGTGATGTTGCAATTAAAACCGTTTGAAAATCCAAATCCTCTTACCTTGCTTGAGTTGTCGAATCTTCTAAAATCCAAATATAGTGTGGTTATTTTTTCAAATTTTACCATGTAGAACTTCCCAAAAAGTGTCTTTATTCACTGACGGTTGGTATATAGAACCATCTGTGATACTCGCCCACCATAGATAGTTGGTAGCTTGAACCATCTGTGATGTATGAGTATCATAGACGGTTGATATATAGAACCGTCTGTGATAATTATGTTTCTGACCGCTGGGCTCGTCGATCCTTCCCAACCCAATCTCAGCCAATAGAAACCCACCCCCACCCCCACGTATCATAGCTCCACCTCTCCATACCTGCACCCATTCCACCAAAACAATTTCCACTCCCACCTCTCCCTCCTCTATAAATACTCACCCAAACCCATCCCTTACCTATCGTCACTCAAAATCTCTCTAGCCTCCTCACCATCCTCCTCCTCGACTCTGGCCCCGATGGCCCTTATGAAGTAAACGGCATGCAAATCTACAAGCGGTAAGACGCCACAGAAGCAGCTGGATACCAAGACGGCACTCAAGTCGGCGACAGCAGGTGTCAAGGACATCCAGCTCACACACTGCATCTTCTATTGTCTGCATGCTACATCGCGAGAGGGCCTAGGCATAGATGTGTTCTTGCCATATTCTTGATGTGTTTGATGGGTAGGCTGCTCGTTATCTTGTGATGTTGTAATGGTGTTTACTACTGCATTTGCTTATTTTCAAAGGGCATAGCTAACATTTCCTGAGGCTAACCGAAAAGCAGAAAAAAATTTAGGTATAGAATGAACTATCACATACGGTTTTGTGGTATAAACCGTCTATGAAAAACTATCACACATGGCTTAAACTAAAAACCATCTGTGATACTCGTGCATCACAAACGATTCTATCTATGAACCATTTATAATGGAAAAGTATCAAGGACGGTTCTATATACCAACCATCTGTGATACTTGCACATCATAGATAGTTTTTACCAAGAACCATCTGTGATAACAGACTATTATAGACAGTTCTAGTTTCAAACCATCTGTGATAACGGATGATCACAAACGGTCCTAGTTCTGAACCATCTGTGATACAGTTTTCACAAAAGGTTCAAATACCGTCTGTGAATAACTTACAGTTTTCACAAACGGTTCAAATACCGTCTGTGAATAACTCCTATTATCATTGACCCATGAAGTCAGACGATTCCTTGAACCATCTGTGATAACGGTTCCGAACCGTCTGTGATGATTATTTCTGTGGCAGTGATGGGTGAGGGCAAAACAGAATGCTCACGATATAAGGAACCTTACGTTATGGTAGTTTAAATAGACGTGCGCTGTGTTGGGTAGACAATGGTGGTTGTCAAGTCATAGAGGCAACAATGCTACAGTGGAAGAGAGGCAAAAATGAACATGTCAAAAGATAGGTGAAGAACATATTGATGCTCATGTATGAAGGAATCAGACAGATTTTCAGCAGTCACGACGAACCACGGCAGAAAAGCTTGACAATGCTAGACAAGAAGAGCTTCAATTATGAGCAGTTGTCAGCATGAAACTCAAATTATTTTGGGGATGTAAGAGAGGAGGTTGTGGAACACGATGTGATGCAGACGGTTTTGAGAAGAGGAAATAAGAGAAAGAGGTTGACTAGTGGGCCCTCCCTTTTAATTTTATTTTTTTCTTGATCTGGTAAAAGTATTGCTAAGAGATGGGACCCCATCAGCTTACGTTATGTATTAGGATGCCACGTTAGCATGCATTATCTATTAGGATGCCACTGAAGCTAAAACCATCACCAAGTCGGAATCAAACCAGAGCATTTTCGTGTGAAGGTTGTGATTTGCATCGGTTTTAATAATTACGAGGTGAGGGTTGTAAAGTAGACCATTGAAGCTAAACCATCGCCACGTCGGATCAAAGTGGAGCGGTTTTGTGTGAAGGTTGTGTTATGAACAGTTTTAATAGTTTAAGGATGAAAAGTAAATGATTTTGCAGTTAGATATTGAAAATCGGACCGAGATCATAGCTGAGGATTGTAAAATAGACTTGTTCCTTATTTATGCTACATTTCTTTCCGTATCTTGCCATCCAAGCCAATTGGCTTAGTTCAAACTAAAATCCTATAGTAACTAGTAGGGTGCCCGTGCTAACGCTACGGTAAAATACAAAATAAGATAAAATTTGTAAAAAATAAAACGAACAATCAGATTCATTAAGATTCACGTCTCATATATTGTATAACCAAATATTTTTGTCACATAATGAATGTTACATAACGACTGATCCTTTGAGGAGGCGACAACATCATTGGACTCACCCACCGACGACTTTCTCCATCCCCACATTATTTAAACTTGAGGCTACAAAGAAAACAAACATTTTTGTCACATAAAGAAATACGAAACACAGTAAGGAAATAGGTGTTTGTAGACTATTTACTTACCACATCACCATGCTAGGACGTCTTTATACACAATATTTTTGGTGCTCTTCCCTGAGGCATCTACTTCTTTCTTTGGTTTGGCCAAAATTCTTGTCGTTTGTCTTGATACACCCCTTGATAACGCGACATAAAGCTGTCCATGTGAGAAAACAGGCTCTGGAAGGTAGATGCCAACATTTGGGATGGTTTGGCCCTACGCTTTGTTTATGGTCATTGCAAAACTCAGGCGGATCGGGAATTGTTTCCGCTTGAACTTGAAAGGAAGTGAGATATCGCCGGACGGAGCCATAGGGATTCTAGGAATGAACACCCTCTTGCCTGCATGGTGGCCACCAACTATTTCTGCATCAATTGCATTGTTTTGGAATGCTCTAACCATGAGTCTTGTTCCATTGCACAATCCGTGGTTAGGATCTAGATTGCGGAGAAGGATCACAGGGCAGTGGATTTTCACTTTGAGCTCATGTGGAGGCAGACCATTTGGAGTGATGGAAAAATCATAAACCGCTTCCAAGGCATGAAGTCGCGTATAATGCATTTTCCCCGTGATTCAAATTTATCTTATGATTCAAATTAGTTTATTTGTGATATGTTTTATATGATCTAAATTTTTATTGTCTTTCACAAGTTTCTATTATATCACTAATAGACAAGATTAACCTGCCATATTAGTGTGGTAACTAATAAAAGTGAAATAACGGTCCACTTTGCTACTTTGTGTATTCAACACAGATACAACAAAATATTGCCAAAAAAAGAGAAACACTCTCGGATGAGGCTACATATATGAGTAATTCATATTTTGGCCACCTATACATAGTTTCACAACAACTACATTTGAAGCAATCATCCAGAGATGTATACAAAAAAGCATCCTTGTTAACAAAAAAGAATTGTGTTCCTCCTAAGAGATATGTTGGTTCCTCCTAAGAGATATGTACCAACAATCAGTATTTAGAGCTGCCCCCCAACCAAAAAACGCAATTGCTCAAACAAAACAAATATCCTAGAGAAAAATGTGCATGCCAACATAAGCAGATTATCCAAGCTGATCCAAGGAAAAACTTCATCCTAGATTGACAATTGATATACATGCCATTACCTCACAATTAATTGCAACCTCCCAATTTCTCAGGCAAAGTTCTCCTACCCATCAAAGAAATCCACCCAGAGACAAACACACATTCACACTACGCCATCGGACCTGTTGACGGACCTATCGCATCCACGAACACGCCGTCGTGTGACTGTGAGGGCACCGTTAGTCCAGTTTCTCCGCTGTACTTCGTCTCGAGCTCAACTTCTGATTTTTAGCTTATTTTTTACTATTTTTAAATTTTATCTTTTCTAGTTTTTCAGTTTTTTAGCTATTTTGCTGATTCTTTTTTCTGTATTAGGCTAACTTATTTTTTCTATTTTTAATTTTTTAAAATTTAGTTATGTTAAATAACACCCCTACAATTCAATTTTAATTAACTATATTACAATTTCAGCTATAAGTTAATTTATCAACACTTGTGTGTCAGGCCACTATTAAGTCGTGCCCTACTATAGTGATTGCTGCTATCTGGCAATCTTCCGGCATTGAAGATAGTTCAAGTACCAAGCGAACCGAGCATAGTAGGCTCATACAAGTATGTACAGCCCAAATTTCCAGTCTGCACTGTAGTACTAACACAGACTCCCGATACGAGAACTTCAGCATTTCAAATTACACAAGGCAGAGTAGGGTTAATAAACAATTCAAGGCAGTATGGTGCTTCACAGGCGTTTATTGTGATCGATGGTCACTGAGAAAGCAAATCAAAGGTTTATTCTTAGTCTGTAGTATCTGTCCCTCTCAAGCACAAGTTACCAGGGATTTGCAAAGGAACTAAGTGCATGACCA
Organism: Dendrocalamus latiflorus; assembly: GCA_017311315.1. Classification (NCBI taxonomy): domain Eukaryota; kingdom Viridiplantae; phylum Streptophyta; class Magnoliopsida; order Poales; family Poaceae; genus Dendrocalamus; species Dendrocalamus latiflorus. Next base: position 31,340,658 of record CM029664.1, read on the forward strand.
AAATAGACAAAAGCACGCATCAGCTTCAAAATTCACCGAACTGATGGTTTGCAAGATTTGTGCTACAAGTACACAACTTCAATCAATGGGCAGGCTTCTTCTCGGTTGTGTACGGATAGTACTCTTTGCCATTGTCCACTCTGGTAGTATTGCCGCCAATGTCCAGCGCAGCAGATGTGAATGCCAGGCAAGAACCACCAGTGAGGGCAGACGGAATGCTCCTTCCTGCCAATTGGGTGTTTCCAGATTAACACAGGCATCAGTCTTGCTACCCAATATACCAAAGCATAAGCATGAATATAACAAAAAAAGTGTGTGAAAACCCAGAATAGCCTGTTACAAATATGATCAAGAATCAAATATGACCAAGTACATCCCAAGACATAACCATTGGATTTGCATGCAGTGATAAGGATAATGTTTACACTTGGTGGTATGTCACCTATCCGACTGAAAGTGATAACAGTATAACACCATAGTACGATCATATATTTCTGAGTATATTGAGTCACACGGAACTATTATCCAGGTATGAAGCGAGAGCATACAAAGGGCAGTACAAGGATATCATATATGACAATTTGTTACTGACTCCAATATCGAACTTCTGTTAAAGATTTCTTAGCAAGAATTACATTCATTCATGGGTTTGAATTTCTCATCTCCAAGGGAACCAAGGGCTTGGTCAGTTCTGGACTAATTCTGCTTATGTTCTTCGAGTTGCAATAAGTAAAAAAAGGGCAATAAAACATCCAAATGGTAAGCTACCCAACATATAAGCATAACAATAATATCATTATGAAACAATTGCTGCTCTCTCGACTCAGATAATAGAAGTGCCAATCTGAAGTACTTCAAATGAGTAAGCATTCAATCAAAATCAGCTAAGAAGTAGATGAACTTACTTTTATATTGTTGCACAATAAACAGGCAGAAATAGTAATGATCTTATTACAAACAAGTCCAATGAGTCTAAAGGGCTGTTAGGTTATTAGGTCTAGTTTAACCTTATCTAAATGAGTTTGTATCATAAGATGGCTCAATGGCTTATTGACTTTGTAACAACCCCAAAGCTTGATTGTTAGGTAAACTAAATGCTTCTCTAGGTGAACCATCGCTTACACTCCCCTGCTAGCATAAACCTGCTTAGCCATGAAGCCCAATAAGATCATATCTAAGCCAGGGGACCCGTCTTGCGGAACAAAGCAAGTATAATGGAAATATATGTTTGACCCGAATCTGTCCACACAATAACTCCTACTGCGTAGTCACCAGAAATCAATCAATATAGGAGCATAAACTATGCCATCATACAAAATTAGGATGAACCAATCCAAAATGCTCCACACATTAGTAGTGGTTCCTCAAACAAGAGTATTACTGTGGTCATGCGTTTCTCCATAAATCAATCACAAAAGAAAAAGGACATTTCGAAAGTGCTTAAGATTGTAATTAACATCTTGTAGTTGTACTACAACCACCAAATTAGTCAGGCTACTCTGCCGGCGAACTTCAATTAATATGCATGGAAATAATGCCTGAGGACTATTCTCAAAAGAAGCTGTGTTTACTCCAAGAGTTTTGCTCGTAACTTTCAGTGATACAAGAGCCATAGCAATTGGCAAAGATCTTTTCAACAAGCCAATCAAAGAACATATTCTTACAGTTGAAATGCATTTTAAAGCAGCCAAAGTTTGAGTGATATTGCTCTATAACTTAATGTTGGTCATCTTTGAAGTGCAAGAAAATGCTATTAACTCATTCGATCCCGGGTCCTCTTATTTTCTTCTGCTTTTAATCACAATTTATAATGTAACTACATCCACGAATCAATCAGAGCCCAATTCGTGTGAATCATCCTTTTCTGCTTCGTGTGAATCTTAACAAAAATCCTTTTATAATGTAACTAAATCCACCAATCAATCAGAGACCAATTCCTGTGAATCATCCTTCCATGTTTACTATAACACAATCTCAGTTGATCCCCACATGGCTGCATATCGATATCGACCCTAAACACACAGAAGTAGCCAAGTAACCAATCAATCAGAGGGGTAGAGATAAACGTTCACAGCTTCACTCATACTATGATAACAATACAAAAAAAGCATATTGAATATGAACAAACATTAAGATGGTGACAGAATAGCTACAGGTTTTACCTTCAACATTTGGATTCCTTCCTCATATGTTAGCTTCAAGGATTTCTCCAGGTACTGCATGAATTGGCGCAATTTGAATCAGCACCTTGAGCTACAGCACCCAGATAATAACATAATACGAACCATAAAACAAGAAGCAAGAATGTGTACCTTCAGAGGTTCAAATGGATACTGCCTATTTATTGTCTCGAGTTCCTTCTTGCAATTTTCACTCAAGTGTTTAAATATTTCTACGAATAAGCCATCTATAATATCGCAAACCTGTGTAAGGAAATCGGTATTTAGTCATCATCACTTCAGTAAATGAACTAAAGCATTTTTCTTCCAATCTTCCTTACCTCGAAATAGTGCTCCTTAATCTCCATTTCAGCATCCAAACCAACAAACTCACACAGATGCCTGTGTGTGTTTGAATTCTCAGCTCTAAATACAGGACCAATCTCAAATACACGTTCAAACCCTCCACAAATAGCCATCTGCTTGTATAATTGAGGGGATTGCGCTAAACAAGCAGGCTGGCCATTGTACTGTAGTTTGAATACAGCTGCACCACCTTCACTTGATCCAGCAATCAGCTTTGGGCTGTGGATCCCAACAAAATTCTTTGACAACAAAACTTCCCTGAATTTCTGCATAGTATCCAACAATGATTTACATTTTGAACCAATAAAAAACATTACATTCTATAAAAATATACGTAATAAAAATTCATATCTTGGAGCATCCACATACCAGCATACATATTAGTATATTACATAAGATGGAGACATGAATCTAAACTGCTTAAGCTTGGTCTTGACAAATCCACAATTCATAGTGAATGTTAAACTCAATTTGTACAATAGTGCAACCAGACAGAATTGCATGGCACAAGTTATAAGGCAAAAAATGTTAGGATCACTGGATCAGATTCTCTAAACAACAGCAATAGCTTATGCAATTTAAGCTTGGTGCCCAAGACACAGGTGCCTTTTGCTGGAATATAATGATTCTATGCTGAAATTATTAAGGTTCTACAGACTCAGCTTCTATTCAATGACAGATCAAAGGTGCTAGCTGAACCATAGATCACATAGCATGCTATTTGGAATAGCACTATCCATTAATGCATAAATGATAGCAGTCCATAAAAACAAGGTCAAAGACTCACGTTTTCAACTTGACATTGGATTCGGAATATTGCTTGATTCGCGGGAGTCCGCAGATCAATAGCTCTAAAATTCAAGCGGGTATCTTGGCCAACACGAACAAGCTTCTCTCCGGCCTGCAATCATGGCAAGATTAATCCCTTAAACCACAATAAGATTCTAAGAATCATAGGCGGGAAAGCTGGAGCACAAAATCGGATCAGATCTCACAAATCGCATGCCCGATGGGCGTATTTGGTTTGATTCGATGGGTTGATTGGTACCTTGACGACCGGCATCTAGCCGCCGAACATGAGGACGGCGCCCATCTGGAGCAGGATGCAGAAGGTGTCACGGATGTTGTTGGCGTTGAACTCCTTGAAGCTCTCAGCGCAGTCACCGCCCTGGAGGACGAAGGAATGAAACCAATATAACCTCATACTGGCAAGTTGTGGTCAGTATGTTTGATACAGAGACCACACAATATTTGTGGATTGGAGCCACAGGGTTCAAGGACTTCTTACTCGCCTGCATGCATGTACAGAGTTTAGGATTCTGGCAGATTCATACAAGTGCAAGATGTAATCTCAGAGAGGGAGATCTCTACCAGTAACACCAGTGCAGACACCATGGACGTGGTGATGCGGTTACAGAAAACAAGAAAAAGCGAGTATCTAAAGAACTCCTTCTCTGCTCCATAGGGAACTCTCATGATTTTTTTCCTACATAACATTGAAATCAGACCTATCAGTAAGCGATGATGTCCATGTACGCAATGTGAAGGAATCAGCCATGCTGACAGCTCAATACACAGCCCTAAGCATGTAGATCTCCTTGAAGTGAACCTATGCAGAGCCAAATCTCCACCCAGAAATAGCATAGCGCGCAGAAACAAAACAATTTTAAGTCGCATATTTGATTGAAGCAAAAGGGAAACCTGGCCAGTCAGTCTCGAGGATTTTGCACCGTGGATTTCGCCTGAAGGAAGAACAAACACGATAGAGCGACACTAATCCGTCGGTATTATCGCACTCCGCGGTGGAGACATTGCGCGTCGGCGTTAATAACTGGATCAGAGGAGAGGGGGGAAAGGCAGAGGTGGGCTGCTGGGGCACCTGGAGGACGCCGTAGACGAGGAGGGTGCTCATGATGCCGACGACCGCAAAGCCGCACCTGGCCGGCCAGCGGCAGCGGTCGTCCTTGTCCATTCCCGCTGCCGCCGGCGCGTCCGCCATGGTTAACCCTAACCGAACCAAAACGGCAATAGACGGGTGAATCCACCGAGGCAAACGAGGGAGAGGCGGTCGATGGCCACGGTGCGGAGGCGCGGTTGGAATGAATGCACGCGCGGTGGTGGGCCCCGCCTGGCAGAGAGAGGGAGGGGAACACTTCGGGGGGTGGCTCGCCTCCACTTCCGGCGTGCGCGTGCGCCTTGCCTGTCGAGGAAAAAAGCGCAGCGGGATGATGCCGAGGAACGGCGAGTAGTACTCTGCAGCAGCAAGCGAGCGATCAATCAACCCCAACACATTGCACAACGATGGTCATGGGCTTGGTGATCCGGATCGGATCGCACCAGATCTAGGATTCGGCGAGCGCAGATCTGGGCACACGAACACAAACAGACACACGCACGCCCACACAACGCAGAGAGAGAGAGAGAGATTCGTTCGCGCGTACCTTCCTCGTCGCAGATGGGGTAGAAGGTGGGAGGGGTAGTGCAGATCCATTGAAGGATGATCGTCGGATATGGTTGGGTAAGGAGAGAGAATAGAGGAGAGTTAATCTGATGCGGACGTTTTTATGATGGTGTAATTATGGGTGCATATTGTGGTGTGGACGTAGTTAAGGTCATGACTGTGGAGCGGGTAATTGTTGGGTGGATGTAAAATAATTTGAACTGGTGGATTAATAGTGTAGATTATAACTAATTTTTTAGCATAATCAAATCTCCGAGTCCATTAATTATCTATATTAATATAAAAGGGAGAATAAATTGCCTTACATATATAATTTCGAAGATTTTTCAGCAGACTTTCGAGCGCATGATGACAGTAGAAATATCCGGCTGCCCGCGGGGCAGCTACCCACACGGTGCTTTTTAGTTAAAATTCGATATGTTTCAGTTGATCATATCTGTGCGTGGACCATGTTAGCCCGTCGGGTTTGTTATCGTGCGCGCGTGTATTCTTGCTTTCCGTGGTTGCGCGGCTTATAATTAACCCTCGTGTTGATCGAGCTAGCGGTTAAGGTTCATTGCAATAAAAACAATTATATTGATGTCAGCGTTATGAAAACGAAACTAAATTACAATTGTCCCCTCAAAATTTTGGCCCGGAGTTTCACTTAAGCGTACAAATGAAAAGCATGTGTTGCAAGAAATTCCGGTTCTTGCATAAAGTAAAATTGAAATTGCTGAAAACCATACGCATGCATTATTTTGGAAGAATATTGTATGGTGAGCCCTGCGTATGCATTGCGGGATCGGAGTTATTTTCGCTTGCTTTCTCCAGTCCCTTGCTATGCTTTTCCCTTTCCTTGAGACTATATAGGACAGGAGCGCTAGCTGCCATTCATCGACACAAGATGGAAAATAACAGAGTTCAGTTCAGCCCGGCTACAAGAGCGGAGCAAACAACAATCAGAAGTCAACTATATAGGAACAAACCGAGAAAGCGAAAGCCAGTCTCTTGCTGTCAGAAGCATCGATCGCCGGGAGTTCGAGCGACACATGTAATAGAATTTTTCAAGAAACAGTCGTGTAAAAGTATCTGCATACTCCCGTACGTCGCAGGGATCGGAGTTGTACCGTTCCACGTGGCATTTCTGCGAAGTTGTTGTTAGAGTGATCTCAGGACTTTGGCCCAACGGTCAAAGCCCATCCCTTGACCGCGCCTGATCGGGGGCGCCCAGCCCGTTTGGCTGGTGGGCCCCTGTCGCCAGCGCTATAAAAACAGAGGTGGGGGCCGGGCGGCACGCATCACGAGGTTGACCGCGCCGCCGTCACCCCACCGACAAACCCTAGACCCGATCTGTTGAGGGGGCGCTGAAGCGACGGGAAGTTCCACCGCCGTTCACCGCCGCCAGGGAGACGCCGCCGCCCGAGACACGCCGCCGAGGAGCCTTGCACCTCTTCCCCGACCGTCGCTGCCCGTGCGCAGACGTCACCGAGCGCACCCGTGATGGCTGCTTCTGCTTCCTCTACATCCGAAGGTCGGTACCCCTATCTCCCTCTCGGTAGAACTCCAAGAACCCTAGAGAAAAGGATAGCCCCGCTAGATCTAACCTAGAGATCCTAAAGATCTATCCTGACAATGGTATCAGAGCCCCTAGTTTTAGATCTAGACGGAAGAACAGAGGACGAAACCCCCCCCCCCCCGAACCCTAGAAAACAGAAAAGAAAAGAGAAGGGAACGGGTCAAACCCTAACCCTAGATCTGAAAAGACCGGACTTACCGGGCCACCGTCGTCGTCGCTGGCGTGCGGGAGACCGGCCGAGCCGTGGGCTCGCCGGCGCTCCACGTGCGGCCGCCGTCGACGCGCGGGACAGGGGCGCCGACACGGAGCCGCTCGACGGCGGCGCGCTCCCTCTCGGGGGAGCGCGCACGCCGGCGAGAGGGCCCGCGGCGGCGCCGACTCTTCTTCTCCTTCTCCGGCGGCGTAGACGTTGTCGCCGCCGCCGCTGCTGCGTCCGCTCGGGTGCGAGGCGAGAGAGAGGGGAGAGGAGAGATGTGATTAGGGTTTGAGGGGGCGTCCGCCGCGCGGGTTTTTGATCGGGCGAAAACGCCGCTCAGCCGTCGATGGCGATCGGACGGCTGAGACTCGCGCGGAGGCGAATTCGGCCCAGGCGGGCGAGAGTTTCTCGGCCCAGGCCCAGGTTGCGGCCGCGAGTGCTCGGCCGCGAGGAATGAGAGCCGTCGGATGAGAATCCGACGGCTGAAAGGATAGCGCGTAGGCGCCGAAGGCCGCGCCCGCGCGAGGTTTCGGCCGTAGGATCGCGCGTGGACGGTCGAGATCGCACGGGCCGCTGCGTGCGTGAGGCGAGAGCGGCAGCGCGCGTTCGGCCGCGTGAGCAGGCCGCCAAGGCCGCGGGCGGGCAAGCCGCCGCGGGCGCGCACGCGCGTGAGGCGCTGGGCTAAGCGGCCGCCGTGGGCCGCTGCTGCGCAGGCCGTGGCCGGGCTGAACGGGCCGATTTGGCCGTTTGAACAGTAAAATCTGTTTTTTTTGATATTTATTGATTTTCAGAAGTATTTGTTGATGAATTTGAATGAAATTTTGATTTAAAATCTCTGTAATTTTTGCACCAACGTGTTAATTTTTTCAGAGATTAAAAGTGTACAGAATAATGCTTCTGAAATATGAATTATTTTAGAATAATTACAGTTTTCCGCTGCAAAAGTTAATATTGATTGTTTTTCATTATTAAATTCGAACCAACGGGAGAATTTAATTTTGGAAAAATAGATAAAATTTCCAGAAATTTATGATATTGTTATTTTCTGACCAACGTTGTTAATAACAATATTATAAATTTTTTAATGTTGATTTTATGCATTATTTCTATTTCTGCCCAACGGTGATGTAGATTTAATGTATGATAGAATTATTTTTTAAATTGTATGTCGTATTTTTGACCAACGTTGGAAATAAGGCATATGATTTTGATGTTACGTTCTCACTGTATTTGAAATAATTTTTCAGGAGGATACAACTTGATGAGTTGTATTAGAGAAATCCCCACTCTCAAAGGTGATAATTATGGAGAGTGGAAGAAAAAGCTAGACTTAGCATTTATCTTAGCTGAGGTGGACTGGGTCCTCACTACAGCATGTCCCACTGAGCCTTTGGCGCCAGTGAGGGAACAGAATGAGGATGACACTGCATGGCAGAAAAGACAGAGGGATCATGCTCCTTTACAGATGTCTTATGACCTTAGATCATAAGAAATGGACCACAGCCAACAAGAAATGTATGGCTGTGATAAAGAACACAATTGAGCCTGCTATTCTGGGCTCAATTGCAGAGTGTGACACTGTCACTGAATACCTTGATAAAATAAAGAGTCAGTTCACTGGCTCTTCAAAGACTTATGCTACACAGCTGATTAAGCAGCTGGTAACAGAAAGGTATTCTGGCGGTGGCAATGGCATAAGAGAGCACATTCTTAGAATGAGCAACTTGGCATCTAAACTTAAACCGATGGATTTGGCTCTCAAGGATGAGTTCCTTATTCATTTGGTTTTTGCTTCTTTGCCAAAAGAGTTTGACACTTTTGTTGTCAACTATAATATGCAGCCCGAGAAATGGGACATGGAAAAGTGCATAGCTATGTGCGTGCAAGAGGAGGAAAGAATCAAATCCTCACATGGTGGTTCTATCAACTTTGTGAGGGAAAACAAGAAAAAGAATTACAACAGTAATCCCTTCTCAAAGAACAAGGGCAAAGCCTCTGTACATCAGCCTCAACAGAATAAATTTGCTGTAGACAAAGACTAGTGTCTTCACTGCAAGAAGACAGGACACTACAAGAAGAACTGTCCTGATTATTTAAAGATGATAATGGCAAAGAAAGGTGAGAACATTATTACCTTTATTAATGAATGCCTGTATGTGAAATATTCAAAATCCACTTGGTGGATTGACTCAGGAGCAACTATTCATGTTGCTAATTCATTACAGGGATTCCGTTCGACGAGGACTACGCAAAGAAAAGAAAGATGCATTAAAGTTGCAAATGGAGTAGAAGCTGAAGTTGAAGCCGTTGGCGATCTTTCATTAGAATTAGCTAATGGCTCCACTCTGTTACTTAGAGATGTCCTTTTTGTACCCTCTTTACAGAGGAATTTGATTAGTGTGTCAAATTTGGACAAAGATGGTTATGATTGCAATTTTGGAAATGGCAAGTGCGAAATAATGTTTAATAAAGAATGTGTTGGTATTGTCATATTACAGAATGAGCTTTATTTGTTATCATTATGTGATGATGTGAATGTCGTATGCGATAATGAGAACGTTGCGTGCGAGAAAGTGATTGAATCCTCGTCTACGAATGTAAACAGAAAACGAAAGAGAACTCAAGATGAGTCGTCGAAATTATGGCACTGTCGTTTAGGCCATATTTCGAGGGGGAGAATAGAAAGACTAGTAAAGAATGATATTCTTCCTCCATTAGAGTTCTCAGACTTAGAACAATGCAGAGAATGCATTAAAGGAAAATATGTAAAGAAAATAAAGAAAGATGCTAAAAGAAGCACAGGAGTTCTACAAATTATTCACACAGATATTTGTGGTCCTTTTCCTGTGAAAAGTGTGGATGGATATGACTCGTTCATAACATTCACAGATGATTACTCCCGTTATGGATATATTTATCCAATCAAAGAAAGAAATGAAGCCTTGGATAAATTCAAGATATTTAAGGCTGAAATTGAAAACCAACACGATTTAAAGATTAAGATAGTCCGATCTGATCGTGGAGGGGAGTACTACGGTCGACATACCCCATATGGACAAGTTCCTGGACCTTTTGCAAGGTTTTTACAGGAAAATGGAATAGTGGCCCAGTATTCTATGCCGGGCGAACCTCAGCAAAATGGAGTAGCTGAAAGACGCAACCGTACCCTGATGGATATGGTGCGAAGTATGATGAGCTACTCCACACTCCCATTGAGTTTATGGATGGAGGCGTTGAAAACCGCCATTCATATTCTCAACAGAGTGCCTAGTAAGTCGGTGCCCAAAACACCGTACGAATTGTGGACAGGAAGAGTTCCCTCACTAAACCACTTACGTGTGTGGGGGAGTCCTGCTGAGGCTAAAGTATTTAACCCAAACCTTGGGAAACTTGATCCCAAAACAGTAAGTTGCCATTTCATTGGCTACCCTGAAAAGTCAAAAGGTTATCGTTTCTACTGTCCAGACAGATACACAAAGTTTGTAGAAACGAGACATGCTGTCTTCTTAGAGGATGAAATGATGAGGGGGAGCATGGTAGCTCGAGAGATTGACCTTGAAGAGAAGCGGGTGTTTGCGCCCACTCCGATGATTCAAGAACCATTCTTCACACTACCTGCTGTCGCTGCACCGACGGTGCAAGACACTGTGGTGTCAGCACCTGTTATTGTTCCTCCCGTGGCAACAATGAATGAGAATGAAGAACCTGTTCTTCAGGATCATATAGAACCTATTGCCACAGATGAGGGGGAGCAACAGCAGCCTCAAACAGTAGATGTACCAAATGAGGAGGCCCCGAGGAGGTCTCAAAGAGTAAGAAGATCAGCTATTTCTGATGATTATCAGATTTATCATACAGAGGAATTTCAAATGGAGGATGATCCCACCTCATTTGAAGAAGCCATGAGAAGCGAAAATTCCTCAAAATGGCTTGGGGCCATGGAAGAGGAGATGAGGTCCATGAAGACTAATAAAGTCTGGGACTTGGAAATTATTCCTAAAGGAGCCAAAACAGTAGGCTGTAAATGGGTCTACAAGACAAAGCATGACTCCCAAGGGAATGTAGAAAGATACAAAGCGCGACTTGTGGCAAAAGGATTTACGCAAAGAGAAGGGATTGATTACAATGAGACCTTTTCTCCAGTCTCATGTAAAGATTCCTTCAGAATCATAATGGCATTAGTAGCACATTATGATTTAGAGTTACATCAGATGGATGTAAAGACGGCATTTCTTAATGGGGATCTGGAGGAAAATGTTTACATGGCACAACCAAAAGGTTTTGTCGTGGAAGGAAATGAAAGAATAGGATGCCGCCTAAAGAAATCGATTTATGGGTTAAAGCAAGCTTCAAGACAGTGGTACTTGAAGTTTGACAGTACAATAAGAAAATTTGGGTTTAAACAGAATGTTGAGGACAACTGTGTTTATGCAAAGTTTAAAGATGGGAAGTTTATCTTCCTAATCCTGTATGTGGATGATATCCTACTAGCTAGTAGTGATGTTAGTCTGCTACTGGAGACAAAGAAGTTTTTGTCCTCAAACTTTGATATGAAATATCTTGGTGAAGCTTCGTTCGTTCTAGGGATCGAAATTCACCGGGATAGAAACAAGGGGATATTGGGACTGTCACAAAAGGCATACATAGAGAAAGTCTTAAAGAAATTTGGTATGCATAAATGTAGTCCTTCACCTGCACCTATAGTCAAGGGCGACATATATGGGGATTTTCAATGCCCCAGGAACCAGTATGAGATCGATCAAATGAAAGCGGTTCCATATGCTTCAGCTGTCGGAAGCTTACAGTATGCTCAAGTGTGCACACGCCCTGACTTAGCATTTGTTACCGGGTTACTTGGCAGATTCCAGAGCAATCCTGGAATAGAACATTGGAAATTGATAAAGAAAGTCTTGCGTTATTTGCAAGGAACAAAAGGCCTCATGATGACATACAGAAGATCAGATTCACTCCATATAGTGGGGTATACAGATTCTGATTTTGCGGGAGATGATAGAAAGTCTACATCCGGATATGTGTTCACTCTCGCTAAAGGAGCTATATCGTGGAAAAGCTCAAAACAAACCGTCACTACATCGTCCACAATGTATGCCGAGTTTGTAGCATGTTATGAGGCTACGGGGCAGGTGAACTGGCCAAAGAAGTTCATACCCGGTTTAAAAGTGGTTGACGACATCAATAGACCACTTAAGTTGTACTGCGATAATGAACCCGCAGTAACGTATGCCCACAACAATAAGTCAAGTGGTGCTGCCAAACACATTGACATAAAGTACTATGTTGTGAAAGATAAAGTTCGGGATCAAATTATAAGTCTAGAGCATATAAGTACCGCAAAGATGTTAGCGGATCCGCTTACTAAAGGCTTACCACCCAACGTGTTCAGAGAACATGTAGCCGGCATGGGTTTAAGGGAAAGCCTATGATTCCTGGACTAAAAGATGGCCCAAAAGATTAAAGTAACTATTTCAGAACAGAGAGGTGTATTGTAGCTGTTGAATCTATCGGCGATTAACCGTGACGATGAGACATGTTCTATGCACTAATCTGTGATGGAATGTGTAAAGTCAAAAGTAATTAAAGATAAAGTATAGATTGAGATCAAGGGGGAGAATGTTAGAGTGATCTCAGGACTTTGGCCCAACGGTCAAAGCCCATCCCTTGACCGCGCCCTGATCGGGGGCGCCCAGCCCGTTTGGCTGGTGGGCCCCTGTCGCCAGCGCTATAAAAACAGAGGTGGGGGCCGGGCGGCACGCATCACGAGGTTGACCGCGCCGCCGTCACCCCACCGACAAACCCTAGACCCGATCTGTTGAGGGGGCGCTGAAGCGACGGGAAGTTCCACCGCCGTTCACCGCCGCCAGGGAGACGCCGCCGCCCGGGACACGCCGCCGAGGAGCCTTGCACCTCTTCCCCGACCGTCGCTGCCCGTGCGCAGACGTCACCGAGCGCACCCGTGATGGCTGCTTCTGCTTCCTCTACATCCGAAGGTCGGTACCCCTATCTCCCTCTCGGTAGAACTCCAAGAACCCTAGAGAAAAGGATAGCCCCGCTAGATCTAACCTAGAGATCCTAAAGATCTATCCTGACAGTTGTTACGAAATTACTGCATTTTCCAGATAGGCCTTCGATGCAACTTCCTGTAAGAGTAACCACGTAATCGTAATGGCCAATTAACGAGAAGTTAGTCACGCAAGCATGGCATGAACGAGAGGGTGAGGTGAGCTAGCTAGAATCAATGTCGTGCATGGTTGCATCTATCCACATGGTTTCCTATAATCGTAATCCTTGCATGACGATCGAGTGAAGAGCTAGCCACATGCGTCGACGACGAAGATGACGGAGATGGGAAGCTAGCTAGCGCGCCTAGGATTCCCGTAGCCAGATCGATACAGATAATATATATAATTAAGCATGCAATAGGTTTTTGGATGTATATCCCTTGATATTTTTCTGTTTTATAATATAACAGAAGTTTTGTCGTGATCCGTTGATCCCATGCATGCTGATCCGTTGATCCCAGTGCAGAAAAGTGGGGCAGCCGAGCAGGGCTGCAGGCGCGCGTGCAGCATGGTGCATGTAGCTGCTGCCGCTGCTGTGCGCGCGCACGCATGCACCGAGGGAGGCATCATGAGAAGCAAGCTAGCAGCAACGCATATGCAGGCACGCAGCAACGCATATGCTACATTAGCCCCCTTCTTTTGTACTTTTAGCTTTTGTTTTTTCAAAAATCAAAACAAATGTGAATTTTTTTAAAATAGATTTTTAAACGGCTTTTTATATTAAAAACCATATATTTCATCCACATCAATATCTTCACTATTCACTGTCATATTAAAAAAAGATAAAAATCATCGATCACCAGAAAAAAAGAAAACAAAGCCAATAGCATGTAGATCGGCAGGCTTTCTCGCTGGACGCTTCTTTTTACCTTTGGATCGTGTGCCACAGAACAAATATACGCTTACATGCATGCACACACGCGCACCGCTAGCCCATGACGCCGCAACGCATTCGCTTGGTTTCCATCTCATTTCACTCTCCCGTTTACTTACACACTTACGCTTCACTTTAAACAGCTTTGACTTTTAGTTATTCTAAACTTCTGATTTATATTTAAACTAGAAGTTATTTAAAACATATCGACTTCTAATTTTAACTTATTTGTCTTTCCTTTTTTTTCTCCTTATTCTTTTATATTGTCCGTAATATTATAACTTTTGTTTTTTTATTTTTTTTAATTTAATTACGCTAAAAAACTAACAGCAACTATAATATATTTTCAATCGCTATAATAAAAAATTAGAAGCCTAAGTTTATATTCAGATGAGCACTCCTTAATAGCAACTGCAAACGTACCATGCATGTGAAGTTTCTACATGTTAGTACTAATTATGAACTGGTCTGGTCCCCATTTTCTTCACGGCAAATCACCGTACGTACCATGCATGTGAAGTTTCCCCATCAAAGCAAGGAGTCAACTAAAAGTGAGTGCCGAGTACTTGAGTACCAGTAATAGTGTACTACCATTTAATATACAATAGTGTGTACTTGTTGATGGTATCAATGTCTAAAATAACTTATAAATAAAACAGAATAAAGGTAAATAATAAAATAATGTATTGTATTTTTCCAGAAGTTCAGTTTTCATTGGCGAGGATTTGAGATCTCGATGTCAATCGAGTTAAGCTTTGAGTTGAGAGATATTTGACGTTTATTTGGATGATACTGTTAAGAAACCGACTCCCTTCAAAGGGTATGGCCGGATTAGGGTGGGTCCCGCCGGTTCAGTCTTTGCCTCTAGGAAGAGGTGATCTTATAATAAAAGTACTCCATATACTAGTAACTACGCCATCTATTTTGTACAATCAAGTCATTTAAATACAGAAGATTATTATATTGCCCTTTCTCATATCTTTGTCTATTATTCATCTACTTTGACTATTGCTAATTGTTTGTGTTATTCTCGCTTTCTAGTTGCGTTGATTGATTATTGAATCGCGATACTATTTGCTCAGCACAGTATCAGCTTCAAGTGCTCTATACTACGGTATGTCGTCGAATTTGGCCGTTATCCCTTATAGTAGTGAGATTAAATTTGTAGATGCGTTCATTATCTACCCATCATCAGTCAACTAAAATTTTGGGCTCCGGAAGCCCTTCCTGACGTCGGCTCAAAGCCGTGCGCCATGGCTGACTTGCCGCTAGCCACCCGAGCGTCGCCCACGCATACGTGCATGATGCCTGGCCTCCGTGCCCGCACGCACACCCGAAGCCATCGCCGTCAGCCAGCACGTCGTCGTTATCCTCCGTTCACCACCGCCCGTGAACGCCGACCTCGCGCCGGCCCACAGCCGCCACCACCGCCACACACGCTCCAACCGGCTCGATGCTATGCGCTCCCATGCCTGCGCCCTATCGGCATCGCCTCCACTCCCGACTCGCAAGCTGTCGCCGCCGCTCGAAGTCGGTGCCGTTGCCGCCCATTTGGAACGCTTGATCCTAATCTCACCGCTACCGCTGCGGCCGTCCACCTGCGCTCGTCGCATGCCGCCGTACCGACCATCGTCTCCTGTGCATGGCACCGCCGTCGCCTGGGGTCCAGCCGCCTACTCCCACGTGCAGCCCGCTGCCACCACCACCGCCATGAATGCGGCGCGTGAGAAGGAGCTGAGCGGATAGGGTTTAACCCTAGCCGTTGGTTTGGATAGACGTGGGTCGGATCAGACCGGCTCATGTGTCGATGTGGGCCAGAATCGATTTCGGCCATGGTCCAATTTTTCAAAAGAAAAAGACAAATTAAAACAACCTAAAATTGGCATTTTTGTACAAAGACCCTCAGATTTCATAAACGTTAGGATAAAATATTGCGGAATAAGAAAATTTCCAAAAATCCCCTAAACGTTCTGAAAATTACAAAAAAATCGAATTTTTATATATTCTTGTAGAAAACCCCTTCGGGAATCCCTTTTTTGCATAGGATCAGTAAGTCTATGATTTTTACAATTTAGACCCTTGGTTTTAGGTTAATTACATTAATATATTTAATTTCTAAAATAACCATAAATGATCCTAGAAACCTGGTTTTTAGTCATATGATTGGCCATAAATTGTGAAACCTTAGACTTAGTATATATTCTGGAAGCATCATATTTTATGGTTTCTTTTCCTAGCATTGTGTGATTGGGGCAATTAATTTTTGTAGTTCACAATATTGATAGAATACATAATTTATTGCTCCTAAAAGCATGGTTCCTGGGCGTTCTCGAGCACGAGGTCTCAAGTATTCTTCGGCACACGATCCCAAGTATGAGGATAATGCTAGGAGTATTCTGGAAATTTATATATTGTATGAGATAACCTTGTCTTTACTATTTGCACACATACCATGTTTTAAATATTATTTAGTCACAATAAATTTATGAATATTACATGGAATATGTAGTATATGTCTGACATTGTCAAAAGAGAGTTTACTGAGTTTGCCCTGGATGGTAGAAACTACCTTACCTAGGCTATGGATGTTGAAATCACACTGGATGCCAGGGGTCTCATCACTAGTATTGAGGATGTTGCTGGTAGCAGCACCACTAGTGCTATTGATGTGCATACTTCTTCTAAAAAGAGTCAGACCTTGCACTTCCTAAGGCATCACCTTAACTCAGCCATGAAGAATGAGTACATGACCGAGAGAGATCCAAAGGTCATGTGGAACTCCTTGAAGGAAGGCTATGAAAAACATAAGTCCACATTGCTCCTACAAGCAAGGCACGACTGGATAAACCACTACTACAAAAAGCCTAATACTAGACGCCACATCATATACGATTACCCAAAACCGTCAGTATTAAATATAATTGCAGACGGTTTTAGTTTAGAAACCGTTTGTGTTGCTGCCAGTGTTAAAAACCGTCTGTAAAAGTGAAATATCACAGACGGTTCGTGGTTAAAACCATCTATAAAGTATCACAGACGATTATTAACAAGAACTGTCTATGATATTATCAAATATCACATACGGTTCTTACCTTGAATATCTGTGATAATTCATAGATGGTTCATATTAAAAACCGTCTGTGATAATTAAATTATCACATACGGTTTGTACTAAAAACCATCTGTGATAATTCCACTATATTAATTGCACATAGACTCGTTGACCTCTGTCTTAAATTTCATATCTACACTGCTGCTTTGAGTTGGAGGCGGGGCTTTGAGGCCATTCAGTGAAAGGAGACATTTAGCAAGAGTAATTGTAGATCTACTAAGTTATTGGCTACCTATGGTTAGTAATTTTCTCCTAATTACATTATAATTTAGATCTAGCTTTTGGTGAAAGGAGAATTGAAGATGATTTAGATCTAGCTAGCTTGATGTAGAGAGAAGATTATTTACATCTAGCATGGTTTAGAGTTTAGGGTTTAGTCAATTCATAGTATATTCCTACTTAATTCAATATAATTAATTATTCTTGCTACATATGGCTACTTAATTTAGATCGTATATATATATACACTACAAGGTTTTGACCCTAATGCCACGATCAACTTTGCAACGACACGAAATTGGTTGCAATAGGTAGGGGCTATTGCCACTATTTTCATTTTTGGTTGCGATAGCTGACCATGTTGCCACGGATATTTTTGCGTGGCGATTACCATGCATTTCGTTGCAATTGGTAGGTGCTATCGCCACCATTTATAAAACGGTTGCAAGTACTTGACAATATTGCCACGTAATGAATTTGCGTTGTGATTCGTTTGATGTGCGTTGCAATATGTCGACATTATTGTCACGCTTTTGCTGATGGTTGCGAATACTGGACAGTGTTGCAACGGATTTGATTCGTTGCATGAATCGTTGCTTGCGTTGCAATAGGGCTTTATCTATCGCAACGAAATTTGAGTTCGTTGCATCTTCTAGGGTTGTATTGCCACGGTTGTTAGTCGTTGGTATAGAAGACTATCTTTCGTTGCAATAACAAGGTTGTCTTGCCACGAAATTTGAGATCGTTGCATCTTCTAGGGTTGTATTGCCACAGTTGTTAGTCGTTGATATATAAAACTATCTTTCGTTGCAATAAGACAGCTTCCGTTGTTTGAAAAGAAAAATATTTGTATTAGCACTGGCTAGTGGGATAAAAGAAAAATACTAGTAGAAAAAATAAAAAGTAACTAAAGCGCAAATACCTAGTTAATTTGTAGAGGGATAAAAATTTAGAAAATTAAAATTTCATTTGTGCTTGGTAGGAAGCGAAATTATCTAATTAATGTGTAGGGGCCTCTAGGGATAAAAATTTAGAAAATTAAAATTAAGGTTTCAGTTGTGCTCGGTAGGAAGCATAATTATCTAGTTAATTTGTAGGGGCCTCGAGGGATAAAAAACATAGGAAAATAAAATTTTAAGCTACGCTAAGTGGGACTCGAACCAATGACTTGTCAATTAAACACTGCAGTGCTTACCACAGAGTTACCAACTTATTATTGCACAAAGATGCAAATATTTTCTATATAAAACTTCCACATGGGCAATTTGAAAAAAAAAATTGAAAGACTTATCTAGTTGGTCTTCATTTGTCATGCACGTGAAAGACTTATCACAGCACTGAGAAATATCCGCTTTTGCTGACCGTGTGGAGGATCTCTATCGGACTGGGGAGATTGCTGGTGCTTGTGTGGAGGACCTGGACACTGGGGAGATTGCTGGTGCTTGTGTGGAGGACCTCTACCGTGCAGGAGAGATTGCTGCCCGTGGAGCCCATTTGGAGGATCTCTACCGTCCAGGGGAGATTGCCGCCCGTGGTGCCCATTTGTAGGATCTCTACCGTCCAGGGGAGATTGCCGCCCGTGGTGCTCGTCTGGAGCTCTACCGTCCAGGAGAGATTGCTGCTCGTTCTGATCGTGTGGAGCTCGACCATTCTGACCAACTCATCACTTGTGCTGTGTACCGCCCACATCATTCAACCTATGTGACATCTGCTTATGAGACAACCAACCCTGCTAATGCTGAAACCAGCCAGAGGTATGTCTCCACAAGGATTAATGAAACCAGCCATTAGGAAAAGCGTTCGTAAATCTCCAGTAAGCCATTAGGAAAAGCGTTCGTAAACGTGTACTAGTAGCTTCTTCTTTTTCTTAAAAAAAACTACCGGCAAACAGAAGACAGAATGAAATCGTCAGATCCCAGAGCTCCGGTTGCTTGCAATATTTAACTACGCCATTTCTGACCAAGTAATGAGCCATCTAATAAGTACGGACAGGCCAGAATAGAACATGGTACAACACCGCAGGTATAAATCAATAGCAGCTTAGAAAGTGCAACAGATAGCATTTTTCAGAGGCAATTAGGACCATATATATCTGATAGTTATGATTTCCCGTCCCCTTTTACATGAGACAAGGTGCTTCTCTTCCACCATGCCCTTATGCCCATCAGGTGGCATAGTCCTTCCTCCAGGGTAGACAACTGGATCTGTATACCTAGAGATGAGATTGCACCAACCAACAGTAAATATCAGAGAATATATAAGGACTGCAACAAGTTGTCAGAAAACAGAATAGGCCCAAACAACATAGGCAATGCTGGCAAGGGTAAAGCAATGGACATCCTCCGCAACTACAGGCAGAAGGAAAAACGCCATCAATGTGTTGAGATTTACCACAACGTAACAAAATATAAACTAATTGGTGTGCATCATTTCTCGCAAGATTAAACACTGTTGTCTTTAGAATTAGCGCCTCGGTGCCGTTTCCCATTGGACGGTATTGGTTACAACATACAATCTACTATTTCTTAAATGTACTTTATGAATAAAAGAAGGATGGTTGAACAATTCACGCGCTTTGGCACCCTGACTCCCCAAGTCCACGGCATTTACTAAACAAAGATAATGGTAATCAAGTTCGTTATAATCACGCTTGGAAACGTGGCAATTACGCAAATAACCAAGTACCTGTAAACAACATTAGATTTTTCATAATTAAACAATAAAAAGGACATCAAAACATAGAACAACATCAAGAGAGTGTCCCTGCACTCCTTACCTCCAGATCAATACTGACAAAATGATGAGATCTGCACTCCGTGCCTCTAGATCAGCACTTCAAATCCCCAACAGCAAACACAACACCAAGCCCTGCTCACCTGCTGCACAGGTACCTGTACCTGCAACAACAAAATATAGATACAGATTATAAAGGAGGTTCCCTCATATGCTAACTCTAATTCTAAAGTTTATTGCTAATGTTCTGCTATGCATATGTCCCAAAAAAATATCAATGAAATCTGAACTAAGGCAAACTAGGAGGAACACATTCAAAAAGAAATGGGAGTTAAACAAGAAAACACTCATTTATTGCAATAACATTACGTCAAATAAGCATTTAGATAATCATGAAATGTGTAATTTATTGATCAGAGTCTAACATCCACACCAAATGAGCCCTGAGCCTGATATAACATCTCAAGGTGGGACTTCTATAGCAAACATTCTATACCAAACAATTTGTTTGCTCAAGCTAACTTTTCTATATCAGTTATACTGTATTTTAACGTAAAATACTAGCATAGATTGAACAAATTTGCTGGGTAGATCACTTACAGGCAAGGAACTATTTCACCTGGTGCAACATCAGTGACAAAAAAAAAGAATTGGTAAATGCAAGAAGGAAAAGCAATTGAGGCCTTAAGAGAAGTGCTTACTAAGCTTTCGTGGTCATCCTCTATTGAATTTCAGGTATCTACTGAATTGTCTTTTGTTCCAAAAATCATGAGAAACAAAAGCAGGATTTAGTTAAAATAACTTGAAAGCACATAAACTATTTCATCTCATAGACTAGTTCAGATGGTATAGCAAAAATGAAGGGGAGAACACGCCAAATTTCTAAACAACTCGCAGGGCTGTCAATCTCAAAATGGGCTAAATAGGATATTACAAGTAATATTACCTTAGCTGAGAGTAGATCAAACCCTTAAGGACTCTAGTTCCGTTTCCGAGTTGGGATTGGGATTGCAGTTCAGATCGGACTCTCCCCTGTAAAACACCTCATATATATATAGCTTGTCAAGCCGACGGTCCAGGCCACCGCCGGAAGCAGGGGCGACTCGTCAAGCCGACGGTCCAGGCCACCGCCGGAAGCAGGGGCGACCGCGAGCTTCCCACCAGTACGCCCTGCGATCCCGGGAACAGGGGCGGGAGAGCGCCTCCGGTCACCACCATCGTGAGGTTGCTGCATCCTCTCCCCTAGGGCTCCTGCGGCTGCTATCACCTCACCCCTAGGGCACTGCGGTAATAGGCACGGGGGAGGCGGAGGGAGTGGAGGCCGAGGGAGGCGACAGCGGCGCGGGGTGGGGAGGAGGAGGCGAGGGCGGAGCGGCGGAGGAGGGAGGGAAGCAGGCGAGGGCGGCGCGGCGGCGGAGGAGGGAGGGGAGGAGCGACGAAGAAATGAGGTGAGGGCGGAGTGGCGGCAGAGGAGGCGCACGGGTTCGGTGGGGGAGGCCGGCGGCGGTGGCGGAGGAGGGAGGGGAGGAGGGGTGGGGGAGGAGGAGGCGACAGGGGAGGAGGCGGCGGAGGAGGGGTGGGGGAGGAGGAGGCGGCGGGGGAGGAGGGAGGGGAGGAGGCGCACGGGTTCTGTGCGGGGTGGTGGTGTTTGGGGGCGGCGAAATCAGAGGGGAGGAGATCAGCCTGGGTTCGGGAGAGGTGCTATTAATTTAATTACTACAGTAGCTTCTTGATGCATTGCGATTTTTTTTGAATTGTTCAATTATGAAAAAACGTAGACATTCATATGTTTTTAGAAGCTTCGTGATCCCTTCAATTAACGTACTGCAGGAAATAAAGTCTTGTGACATTTGGAAGATAGAATTAATGGCACATGATGATGATCGGAGTTGGATGCTGTTGTCTCAGTCAACAGCTGAGTGGCAAGCAGGATTCGAGAAATTTATTGATACTACTTTTGAAGGCACCTATGCATCAGAAACTGCACCATGTCCATGTTCAAGGTGTCGTGGAGTCGTATACAAAACAAAATCCGAGGTTCAAATGGACTTGCTATCTAAAGGGTTTGATGAGAATTTCGTCAAAGAGAAAGGTTATGCTGAACCTTGGAATGATGATAGGGATCTGAATGTAGGCACAGCAGATGATGCATCATTTGCCAAGAATCTGGTGTCCGCAATAATAAGGGGTGCTAACAGTGGTAATAACAATGAACAGCCAAATGAGAGTGCAAAGAAATTCTTTGATTTGTTGGAAGATGCGCAGCAAGATTTGTATCCAGGTTGCACCGAGGCTACCAAGGTATCTTTCATTGTCAGGCTCTTTCAGCTTAAGTGCATGGGTGGTTGGAGTAACCATTCCACAGGGCAACTACTTAGCCTATTCTCGGATGTGCTCCCCCCAGGACATTGTATCCCAGACACTATGGAGAAAGTACGGAAGGTTATTCGTGACCTTGGCCTCAACTACATTAAGATCCATGCTTGTGTGAATGACTGCGTGTTATTTCGTGGGCTGTTTGCTGATATGGACACGTGTCCAACATGTGGTGAGAGTAGGTGGAAGAACGACACAAATTCTGATGAGATTGGCGAGTCTAGCGAAAGTGGTGGAGCAAAGAAGAAGCGCACTCCTTGCAAAGTTCTAAGGTATTTTCCACTTATTCCTCGACTGCAACGATTATATATGTCAGAGAAAACATCATCATTGATGCGGTGGCACAAGGAAGAATTGGTCCGTGATGGGAAAATGCGTCACCCAGGAGACTCATTGGCATGGCAGCACGTGGATACAAGGTATAAGAAATTTGCTTTGGATCCACGTAATGTTAGGCTGGGACTTGCATCCGATGGCTTCAATCCATTTGGGATGTTGAATGTTAATTACACTTGTTGGCCTGTGATACTAATTCCTTATAACCTGCCTCCTTGGTTGTGTTTGAAACAACCTTATTGGATGATGTCGATGTTGATACCTGGGCCTAAATCTCCTGGAGTGAACATTGATGTATATTTGCAACCTCTGATCGATGAGCTACATGAGCTATGGATTAAAGGAGTTGAAACATGGGATGAGAAGGAGAAGAAGAATTTTACTCTACATGCAATTCTGCTATGGACAATTAATGATTTCCCTGCATATGCGATGTTATCTGGTTGGAGCACAAAAGGTAAGTTTGCCTGTCCTTATTGTCACAAGGATACTGATTACTTGTGGTTAAAATATGGTTCAAAGCATTGCTACATGGGACATCGTCGATTTTTGCCCTCGGACCACAAGTGGCGAAGGAACAAGGTGAGCTTCAATAACAAGGCTGAAACCAAGGAAGCTCCAGTGCCGCTCAGTGGTGAGCAGGTGAAGCAGCAGTATGAGAGTTTCCAGCAAGTGACTTTTGGAAAGGATACAAGGAAAAGGAAGCAACGTGACGAAGAAAAAAGGTGGCACAACTGGAGGAAAAAGAGTATTTTCTTTGAGCTTCCTTACTGGGAATCATTGCTTGTACGACATAATTTGGATGTCATGCATATTGAGAAGAACATATGTGAGAGCTTACTGGGGACTTTGCTGGAGTTACAAGGTAAATGCAAGGACAGTGACAAGGCTCGACTTGATATGCAACATTTGGGTATAAGGAAAGATCAACATCCAGTGCTCGAAAAGGGTAAGTACACCTTGCCACCAGCGTTATACTCTCTAGGTAAGGATGACAAGGAAGTTCTGTGCAAATTTTTACATGGTGTCAAGTTTCCTGATGGTTATGCCGCAAATATTAGGAGATGTGTGGACGTCAATGGTTGCAAGCTTTCTGGACTTAAAACTCATGACCTCCACGTAATCTTACAAAAACTTTTGCCCTTAGTGGTACGCAACATATTGCCTGAAGATGTAGTGATCCCAGTGATCGAGCTAAGTAGGTTCTTTAACTCACTATGTTCAAAGGAGTTGGAGTTTTCAGAAATTGAAAAGCTGAGCACTTCGATTAGGGAGACCCTTTGTCGGCTGGAGATGATTTTTCCACCAGCTTTTTTTGATATTATGATGCACTTACCAGTTCATCTTGCTGAAGAAGCTAGACTTGGAGGCCCTGTGTGTTATAGATGGATGTATCCAGTTGAGAGGTACCTTCGTACTCTTAAAGGCTATGTGAGGAACAAAGCGCACCCTGAAGGTTCAATAGCAGAGGGGTATATATCTGAGGAGTGCCTCACATTTTGCTCTCGCTTCTTTGAAAATATTAGTACCAAGCTTAATCGTCCAGAGCGTCATGAAAGCGCCACTGCTAGTGAACCACCATCTGGGCTAAGTATATTTGGGAGCATTGACTACAGTAGGAAAGGAAGTACTATCGAGAACGTTTCTGATATTGACATGCAGAGGATGAGGCATTACATATTAACCAACTGTGACGAGGTCACTCCATGGATAAAGTAAGCTATTTTTCAAAATTGATTTTTTATGGTGTTCATGAATGTGTAAAATATATATGTAACTAATGAACTGTATTTTCAATTGATGTGGGAAGTGTGCATATGGATGAGCTGAAGACAACCAACCCTCGGCATGTTGATAAAAGACACAAGGAGGAGTTTGTATCATGGTTTGAGCGTAAAGTGAGTCATTTATTTATCCATATTTTCTTTGTTTAGTTTGGACATGCTACTTGTTAATTTATTAGTCCCTAATATATTTTAAAAATGATGCTAACCGCAGATCAGATACTTGCGTGCACAAGGGGAAATAGATGACATGATTTATTATCTATCTCGCGGTCCAGACCATCGGGCTCGTGTGTTCAACAGGTGTTTCATGAATGGCTTCCTTTTCCGGGTCTCTTTCATAGAGAACTTCTTAACTACTCAAAATAGTGGTGTATTTGTGAAGGGCGATGCGAGTACAGGAAACATGGACTGGTATGGCGTGCTTAGGAAAATCATCTGCCTTGATTTTCCTAATCAGAAGGAAGTAATGTTGTTCCAATGCGACTGGTTTGATGTCCCTGCAGCAAGTAGGAGCAAATCTAGAGGGTACAATAAGGATCAATATGGGGTCATCGATATTGATATCACTCGGTTTCGGTATTCAAATGAACCTTACATCCTGAGCACACAAGCGGAGCAAGTGTGTTATGTGAAAAACACAAAGAAACCAGATTGGTGCAGTGTCCTTAGAATGAAGCCTAGAAACCTGTTTGCCATGCCTGAAGGAGAAGGTACTGACAAGGTGGGCGAGATCGATCTGGACTCAGTTGTTGTAGGAGTGGAAGATATGAATCTTGAACAGCAAAATGAAGATGTGACAACTTGGAGTAGGTCAGGCCTTGACGGGGTTAGTGTTGATGCTTGTGTTATTCAGCAGGCTCTTGCAACAGCAATGCCTGAACCTGACAACGATGACCTGTTTGATGAAGACGAAGACCCAGATGACACTTACATTGCTGATGGAGTCGTCCCTCCATACAATACTCCGGGAGAAGATTCTGACGATGATTTTTTTGTGTAAAATTTGCTCCAGGAAGAAGTGAGAGGAAAATGTGAGGCACTCCTCAGAGGTTTACGTTTTTTTTAATTAAATTTTTGCCAGTGATTCCAGTAATAAAAAAGGGGAAAAATCCGAAATCCTTCAATCTACGCATAATCGCTGCCATATTTTCCTCCAGAAACCCTTTTTTTACACACCCTGCCATATCCGGACGAGGGCTACGACGGCGGCCGGTTCACTACCCCTAATAATCCCTCCAGAAACCCTTCCACCACCACTACCCCTAATAATCGCTACTTGCTAATCAATCTACGCATAGACGAGGGCTACGACGGCGGCCGGTTCGTGTTGCCCCCCACCCCCTCCTGCGCGCAATGGCGACTACACCAACCAGGGCGCGGACTTCCCCTACCGCCGCCACCGACGGCGACGACTCCAGTGAACAAGGCCGCGCCGCCGTTGGTACTCGTCCAGAAGCAGTAGAAGCCCACGCCGACATTCGTGTCGATCAAGAGATCTTCGGACTGTCATCGAGTAGGTATGCAGCCGCGCCGCACCTCCATCAAGGGTTTTGGTTCATCCCCTCTTCACATGTAAAGCTGCTAATGGTTTAGGGTTTTGGTTCATCCCCTCTTCATTTTGCATATGGATTGGATTGGTTTAGTTTACAGAGGTCGAGGGGCGGATCTAGCGCTGGAGCGGGGGTAGTCTTGTGTCCCCTACCCTATATGAACTTCCTAACTGAACTCGCTAACGTTTGCCACAAAAAAACTATTCTCTTTTGATAGTGGTGATTTTAATATGATTAGAAGAGATTCTGAAAAGAATAAACCTGGGGGCACAAATAAGTGGAGTTTTATTTTTAATGCCATTATTGAAACTCATGGTCTAAAGGAAATTGACTTAAGTGGAGGCTTTTTACATGTGCCAATAATCTGGATGATCCTACTTATGAAAAACTACAGAGTGGGAGCTAAAATACCCTAATGTGGTGGTTAAGGCTATGGAAGGAGCTGTATCTGATCATGTTCCTTTGTTGCTGGATACAGGGGATAGTCAGATTGTGGAAGAGAGGGTTTTGCTGATCTTACTGCTAATTTTTGGGCAAAACCTGTCCAGGGCAGGATGAGCATTGGTAGATGGCAAAATAGGTTGCCTTAGAAGGTATTTAAAGGGTTGGAATATGAATATAGAGGGCCATTATTACATTCTCAAAAAACAAACCTTGTCTCAATTATATCATCTGGACAAAAAATGTGAAGTCTTTGGTATATCTGCAGAAGATAGACAAATAAAGTTAGAATTACAAAGGAAGTTGAAAATGCTTTCTTTTGGAAGGGGATAATAACACTAATTATTTTCATTTGAAAGATAGTGGTAGGAAAAGAAAATAAATAATTCTGAGTCTTCATCAGGATGATGGGGTAATTGAAGGTGATCCACATCTCTTATCTTACATAACTCAATTTTATAAACAATTGTTTGGGGATTATCAGAATTTCGCTGCTGTGAGTTGTGATTTTCCAGATATGGCTAAGCTATCTGAACATGATAAGCATTTCCTAACACAGGAGTTTAGAATAGAGGAAATCAAAAATGTTGTTTTTTATATGGAGCATAATAAAGCTCCTGGTCTTGACGGTTTTCCTGTCGAATTCTACCAAAAACACTAGGATATTGTGAAAAAGGACCCGAAAGATTTGTTTGATGACATTGCCTCTTCTATTCAAAAGTATAAACCAATTTGCCTGCTTAATGTAAACCAGTTTGCCTGCTTAATGTAAGTTATAAAATACTTACAAAAGTACTAACAGCTAGATTAACAAGGGTGATTATTGGGATTATTGCACTATTACAAACAGCTAGATTATTTTAAGTTCCTTTGCTTTTTGACATTGCTGCTGATGGTTTAGCATATTTGGTGAAAAAGGTCGAAGGTCTAGTGCAAGGATCTTAAAATACATTCTGTGCTTGTTTGAGCAGCTCTCAGGTCTTAAGATCAATTTCCTCAAGAGTGATATTTATTGTTTAGGTGCAGCTCCAAACAATAAGGAGAGGTATGGGGAAATCTTCACTTGTAAGACTGGTTCCTAAAGGAGTGCTGAAAAGACTGGATTACTATAGAACTAGATTGCTGTGGCAGGAAGGGGAGGGGGTAAAAAAAATACCATCTTGTCAATTGGCCTGACATTTGTAGACCAAAAGACCAGGTGGTTTAGGGGTTTTATACCTAAATGTGATGAACATAAGCTTGTGCAAATGGCTTTGGAAGCTTGAGTATTAAGATGGAATTTGGCAAATAATGTTGAGAAGAAAATACTTAGGCAACAATACTTTTAACTCAGGTCGCTGTCAAAAATGGGGATTCTCATTTTTGTCAAAGGCTCTTGGAAGCTAAGAAGTATTTCTTGATTGCACTCACAATTTTGTAATGTGCAGAGCAAATTTAACCGGAGAGATGTGGTCAATACATTTTATGTGCAAGGGGACAACTGCAGACAAAGCACACCTCCACCTCACACTTGATAAGGGTGATATAAATTTTTTGACCTTGCTAAGTTTCAAAGAACAGCTAGGGTATGCTGGGCGGGACTACTTATACTAC
Organism: Dendrocalamus latiflorus; assembly: GCA_017311315.1. Classification (NCBI taxonomy): domain Eukaryota; kingdom Viridiplantae; phylum Streptophyta; class Magnoliopsida; order Poales; family Poaceae; genus Dendrocalamus; species Dendrocalamus latiflorus. The sequence goes on from CM029664.1 coordinate 31,368,499, forward strand.
AAGAAGCGATGTGGCACGGATGTAGCAACGCTGCAGGCTATTGATTATACCCCAGATGCAGAACGCATGTTACAGGAACATGAGGAAGAAAGGAAAATCAGATTAGTACTCTCAAAGGAGCAAGAGACAACACAGCAAGTGAGCATAACACCCCTCAAGCGACCAAGGCAGCAGCCAGAAGATGATGAGCATCCGTTTATGGATGATCCATTTGATGCATACAAAGACTGGCTAGTGGGGCTGCAAAAGGACAAATCCACAAGTATAACATCTATGTTTCTCCATATGGATTCGTATTGTTTACAATCTTAGCCACTTTATATAAACTACAACTTATCTAATATGTTTTTGGTGACTAACAGATTTGAGGGATGACTTTAGGGATGCAACAATCATTACGTACAATGAATGGTTAAGGCTGAAAGGGCACATTCCAGAAATTAGTAATTAATTTTCCTTTTTCAACCAATTTATTGTACTACTAATTTTTTTTGAACTGAAGCTTTTAACTTTGTGTGCAGTGGCATATGTAGAGCAACGTGACATTGATGGCATTATAATTGAAGACGATGACAGTAATGGAAGCAATGCGACACCACCCTCAAATAGGCCAAGCCATGCAAGGAAGAAAAGGGAAGAGGGAAATGGTTTGTAATCATTCATATACTTTTAATATTGGATTCACATATCTTAATTGAGAAATAGAACTAGGGCTGAAAACACCCATTTGTTTGGAATCAGGTTCGTAGATTTCCTTGCTTGATTAATAAACACCCATTTGTTTGGAGTAGTAATGGCCATCATTTGATCAATCATGTCCAGTGTTATGAGTTGATTTGTTCAGTATAACATGTGAAAAGGTATGCTGTACACACCATACATGGGCATTTAAAATCACATGACAAAATCGAGATTCTGACAACCTTGAGCACTTGTATTAGTGATGTGGCCTTGAAAGGGCATCACAGATTACTTTAGTGCTGTGTTCCTCTATGTAGTGTCTGCTTGTTAATTCCATTAGGTGAATAACTGTAGGAACCAACACTTTGCCTAATCTATTAACAATTCGTTCGTAAAATTGGAAGGACATAAGCCTCACTAGTAGTTGGAACAGAAGAAGCAAGATGAACGAACCGGTTGGTATTAGCAGGTACAACCAAAATCATTTCTGGGTTCGGCTAGTGAATCTCCAGGAGTGTTCAATCACCTCTTAGCACACACTGGCAGGGATTAGTCATGCACAATTAGACTTGGCCATTAGGTGGCAATGTGTGAATCTAGCCTGATAAACAATTCCACAAGGAGATAAGGCTGATGATCTAACGGGAGAATATGAGACCTACCGTTCTTTACACGGTCTAATATTGATTTAAAATAAGAGAAGCAACGGCATCTTTAATTAATGGTGATCGAGTTAACAATCAGTAGTAAAACGTGTCCCATTTTAAGACAGAATCTTACGGAAGTGGTTATAATACCACTAAATCGTCCAGAGCATAATTGCACCATTTCGATGAGATGAGATTGCACCATTTAGTGGTCTGGATCTGTATACCTAGAGATGAGCATAATCGTCCACTGGATCTGTATACCTAGAGATGAGATTGCACCATTTCGATGATCTTTGTGAAAACAACTATAGCATAATTGTGATCATTACGATTCTTAAGTTAGAGAACATTATGATCCTTACATTATTAGCTGACATTTGTTTTCCAGGGCATAAGACACACCTGTAAAAAAATGAGAGAAGAGGGTAAAGAGAGATCATGTGCAAGAAATCTGAATGCATGTGTGCTGCCCCTCGTTGCATTTCAGACTCCACTATAACCGTCTGAACTCTATGGAAAATTTTCACTTGTGTAGAGTTGTATTACTTGTGTACCTCATTTTACAAGTTCATTGAGAAATTTTTCAGAGCCTATTCTTCCCAGTATTTGAAGTATAACCATGTGACTCTACACAGTACAAATGTTTGCATTTTCAGCTACGTTGTAGTCTCTCGTGTTCTTTCCTTCGTCGTCTCCTTTTTATGCCGTCACAACATGTGGTTTCTTTGAGAACTTGATCCAAGTTACTTTGCCTTTTTGTTCCAATTGTTTATTTCTCATGATTTTCGATCGTTATCGATGCACTTTTGATCGAATAGTTCCGTTTCCGAATTTACCGGAATATCGATGTCGTTCTCGTTTCCGACATTATCGTATTGATTTCATTTTCGAGAAAATAACATGAAACTGAAATTGATTTGACCTGCTACCGATCGTTTCCAACCGTTTTCAGCCCTAATTACAACAGCTCAAGTTCGTTATTGTCTTTTTTGCAAGGAGATGGCTCCAATCAACGCAAGAAAAGAGGTCGTGGCACTGTTAAAGGACTAGCAGCAGCCACCAAGAGAGTTAAGGATCGCACTCAAAAACTACAAATCGAATTTTCATCCAGGTTTGGAGGTCCGGTTGGACCGAACGCCCGTACATTTGTCGATGAGGTTGTACTGTTTACAAGGAAAAGGGCCCCACTAATTGGAGTAAACAGTTGGAAGGATATAAAGGAAGATGTCAAAAATGTAATTGCAGAAGACATACTGGTACGCTGCGTACTATTTTTTATTCCTACTCGTGTGATGCGTAAAATTAATCTGCTTAAACCATTTGATTGTTTTTTTAATTGTAAACAGACTAGATGGAACTTAATCAACATTGCCACTGAGGATGAAGCAAAAGATAAAATATGGAACATTGCCAAGGAGCGGTATAAAGGATGGCGATTAGCTCTGAGTGCCACATACAAGGCTTATAATAATTATGGTGAGAGAATACGAAATAAGCCTGAAGAATTACACCTTGTTGAGTGGCACTACTTGTTGTTGTATTTTGGATCTGATAAATTCAAGGTTAGTTCTAGTAAAATCTACTTTGTCAAACAAACTTTAGCAAACAAAATTGCATTGTTACATACCACTTGTTGTCATTTTGCAGAAGGTTAGCAGCCAGAACTCCTCCAACCGTCAGCATCAAAAAACCAAGCATCTGATGGGTTCAAAAAACTTCTCACAGTGTAGCTTTGAGCAGGTAATCATGAGATACACTAATCTGATCCTTCCATTGTATGATGCAATACTTATGTGTTGAATTATATTTTGGCATCCTAGAGAGACAAAGAAACTGGTGAAGAGCCAGGTGATCTTTTTCTTTGGAAGAGCACTCACACAAAACAGGGGAAATGGTCAAATTCTGTGTCAGCTGAAGTATATGTGAGTAAATCTTTTGCCAAGCCTTTTTTAAAGCTGCTGGTTGTATCAAGAAACTCTAACGGATTCTGTTATTTCATTTAGGAAATAGCAGCCTTCAAAATGTGTGAGATTGAGTCAGAACCTGATAGACAATTACTTACAGCTGCTGAGGAAAACATGATTTTCCAGTCATGCTACAAAGAAACCACACAAATCAAATCATCCAAAGTACATGGGCATGGATACTTGGCGAAGTATCGAACTCGCAGGGAACTTATGAAAGAGAACCTTGAAGTACATGCACGTGCTGAAGCTGCAGCCGACGAGAAGAGAATTGCTTTTGAAGTAGAGGTTGAGAAGTTGAAACAACAGCTTGCGCACGAAGCTGCTGAAAGGGAAAGGGAGAAAGAAGAAAATAGGAGAAAGATGCAAGAGGATCTGGAAAAAGCTAAGATTGAACTGAAGCAAGAATTTCTTAAAATGCTAGCGTAGCACAAAGAAGGAACTATAAATCAGGTAAAATTTCAGAATAATTTTCATCCTTCGTCCTTTTAATAAACTTATGATTATGATTATGATGCCTAATCTTTTACCTCAATATTTTTATGCGTAGACTACCCCGCAAAACAATGACAGTATACAAATTGCACCTACCATACAAGAGGACGATGAGACTGATGAACTTGCAAAACAAAAGGAAGATGCATTACAGCAGGTAATGACATTATTGCAATATGTTCCAAGTAATCTTGAGCTATGTACCTTAAACTGTAGCTAACATAGATCGAACAATTTCATGTTTCCAGACTCAGCAAAGAAGCGTTGTCACCACACAAAAAGATGCAGTACCACCTACTCGCAACTGTAAAGCTTCTACTTCTGTCATCAGAAATCTTTTCAACGAAAACAATTCTAATGTGGCACCGGTGACATATATCACTTCACAGCAGCTTATGAATAAAACAAGAAATCAGAAAAAGAAGAGTCAGGTAACAACTACAATATGTTATCAGCCAACCTTGGACACATTTCTTAGTGTCAAAATGTATTTTTTGTGCTGTATTTCATCTTTACAGATTTGTATGCGGCTCCAAGTTTTTTTGACAACAAACAAACTTTATTAGCAAAACAACTATCCACAATCACCTCTACATGCTTGTTTGTGCATATAAAAACATAATAATACTCAGAAGGTTCCCGGTTTACAGCAAGGAGTGCATCTGATGAGGCTGTGGTAGTTTTTTTTAAATCGCTGTGAATTTTGCTCATGAGGCTGTGATTTTGATTCATGACATATATCTGTGTTTTTTTTCACATTCTTAATGTATTTAATTTAGGCATATTATTAGTATGGTGGTTTGTCCTCTCTAATTATATGATATATGCCAACTGAGATCTATGATGCATGGGTACGTATGGTGATCGAATTATAATTCTTGCATAGTAGTATCACGCACCATATATATCCTTCTTGAGTTATTTTCTTTTATATGTTCTGTTGTACAAATGCTAAAACACTTGGTTTCATGCATATACGTACTACTATTTCGACTCTATGTACATACACATACTGCATTACAAATTGGAAAGTACATATTTCTTTTTCTTACGTCCACATACTACTTTTTCAAACTAACACATACTCCTCGTACATAAGTATACATACTCTATTCGCCAGGATATGTCCAAACAGTACATATCATCTTTTTTCACTTCAGTTTACATACTCCTTATTCAACTGTTAGTACATACACATACTCCTCTTTCATACATACACATACTCCATTTGCTTCCGCCCTACCTGTTTGACTACATGCTTCCGAGGTCTGATATGCTGCGCCGTTATTCACCTATTTTTTTTTGACTAAACACATACTACTTTTGTTAGTCTGTACATGCACAATTGAAATTGGACAATTCTATCGTATACATACTCCTTTTTCGACACTTCATTTTTCCTTATACTCCTTTTTCACATTCAATTACATACTCCATTTTAGACTATTCGTATGCAAAAAAGTTGTATGTCTGACACACTACACTTTGGAGAGCAAAAAGTCTGATGCATACCATGTTGTATTATTTGGATTTTGTTTACAACATCTTCTACAAATTTATCTGACAACAATCAGTAGCAACCCGCAATATTTTGAGCAGTATAGAAGTGCTGGAGGATATTGAAACATATGCTTGTCTAGCCAGCAGGTGGTGGTGTTCATTGAGTACTTGCTTTAGTAGTAGGCTTTGTAATTTTTAGTTCTACTTTTGCTTAATTAAATTGACAGCACTCCTTCCATAGGTAACTAGTTTTGCTTAATTCTACTTTTGCTTAATTACAACCATGTTCTATCCGAATCTCTTTACATTCTGTGCATGAAGTAGTAAACTTAATAAGTTTCTAATATCCCAATCTTATTCTTTTGGTCAGTAGGTGGACAAAGTTTGAGTGGGAGGCTCATAATCAAGCAAGGACACAGCCGACATGTTGCGCTACTAGGAAACCCTCGAGTGCTGCATAGATGTTAGGGAGTCTTGTACTGCTGCAATTTTTAAAAAGTTGTGAAATAATGAGTGAACTGTACACTCGTCTATGATTTTAGATACTACTTCAATGGATTGTCAACTTATTGAATGATTGAATATAATTAATATATGTGAGTGAAATCATTTTTTTATGGTTTATTGTTTTTGCAATGACGATTTATTAAACCACAAATCAAATGCTACTAGTGTTGCAATACAAACTATGCCAACGAACTGCTATACGTGGCAATATGGTCTATGGCAACGAACTCACTTGAGTGGCAATATGATCTCTGGCAACGAATAACATTGCGTGGCAAATGGTCCTATTGCCACGGCATGACTACCGTGGCAATAACGTATTATCTCTCGCAACAAATAAAATTGCGTGGCAAATGGTACTATTGCCACGCCATGGCTGCCGTGGCAATAACGTATGTTCTCTCGCAACGAATAAAATTGCGTGGCAAATGGTACTATTGCCACGGCATGATGGTCGTGGCAATAACACCTTTGGCAACAAAATTATGGCGTGGCAATACAGACTATTGCCACGACGTTGTTCGTGGCAAATGTCTCTATTGCTACGCTATGGATCGTTGCATGTACCACCTCTTGCTACGAAGACGGGTGTGGCAATTTCTTATATTGCAACGACCGTGAATGTTGCAACAACGTCCTATTGCCATGCTTGGCAACGGACAGCTATGGTTGCAATAAACCCCAACAGTTGCAACGCCAAACTAGCAACGGTTGCAATACCTTATTGCAACGCGACTTATTGCATCCATTGGCAACGAACATGATTTGGTTGCAATACGTACCGTTTGCAACCAAATTGGGCCTATTGCAACGTTTTCTCGTCGATGCGCAAGGGTAAAACTTTAGTAGTGATATATATATATATATATATATATATATATATATATATATATATATAATGTACTAATTAATTCAATATGTAATACTAAATTGTTATATGTGTAACGTAGAACCGAAGCTAGATGTACACTGGCAACCGCGTGAGTGAAGAGTACATTAATGGCGTTTCTACTTTTACAAGAGCTGCCGAGGAGGATATGTTGAATAAGAGGGTGGAATATATGTATTATCCATGCATTGATTGCGAGAATCTAAAGATATTTAAGAACCGAGCACAGATTGAAGTGCACTTGATTCGAAGGGGTTTCAAAAAGGGATATGCACGTTGGACTAGTCATGGTGAAGAGCAGATTACACAGGAAGGTAGCAATAACGACATCACCAATGAAGTCAATGCTATGCCACCGGATGATGTTGATTGTGGTTCTGATTAGGATAGGCTACGTGATTACAATCTAGATCGTATGCTTTGCAATGCAAAAGGGAACTGAGATGAGAGAGTATGTGTTAAATTCCAGGGCTTGATGGAGGACTCAGAGAAACCTTTGTTCACGTGCTACAAGTCAAAATACACGAGGTTGTCAACCGTGCTTAAACTGCTGAAATTGAAGGCAAGCAATGGTTAGTCCGGCAAGAATTTTACGGCATTGTTAGGTCTTTTAGCAGACATACTTCCGAAAGGAAACGAGTTGCCCAAAACCACCTATAAAGCCAAGAAGATTCTTTGTTCGTTGGGAATGAAAATAGAAAGAATACATGTATGTCCGAACGACTGTATCCTCTACTGTAAAGAGTATGCAAACATGCAGTATGTCCGGTGTGCAACGCATCCTAATACAAGCGTAATAATCAATCAGATGACGACGAGGGAATAGAGGTGAAGAAAGGACCTCCTGCTAAGGTGGCATGGTATCTTCCTGTAATTTCTAGTATGAAGCAATTTTTTGCGAACCCAAAGGATGGAATGCTAAGACACCTTGCTGACTTCGCCCAGTGGAGAAACATAGACAGGAGGTTTGCAGACTTCAGTGCAGAACCGAGGAATATAAGGTTTGGATTGAGTACATATGGAATAAATCCTTTCGGTTACATGAGCAACCGACATAGCATTTGGCTTGTGACTCTCTGCATCTACAACCTTCCTCCTTGGTTGTGTATGAAGCGGGAGTATATTTTGCTGTCGATACTATCTAAGGGCCGAAGCAACCTAGCAATGATATTGATGTGTACCTAGCACCATTGGTAGAAGATCTAAAAACACTGTGGATCGAAGGGTACAGGTATGGGATGCATACAAATGAGATAACTTCACTTTACCTGCCTCCTTGTTGTTCTGCGCCATAAATGAATATCCTACTTTTACATACCTGTCGGGCCAGAGTACAAAAGGGGGGCCAAAGCATGTACTCACTGCTTAGATGATACCAAGAGTGTTGGGCTGAAGCACTTGTGCAAAACCGTATACATGCGTCACATTAAGTTCCTTTGAAGGGCTCACTCATACCGTAGGATGAGGAAACAATTCAACGGAGAGAAGAAGAACAGTTCAGCTCCAAGGCATTTAAGCGGAAAAGAGGTCTATGATATGGTTAAAGATTTGGATGTTGTACTTGGAAAGGGACGTAAATCTACGACCCGTGAGAAGAACGCTTGGAAGAAGAGATCAATATTTTGAGACTAACCTTATTGGAGCATCTAGAAGTTCGCCACTACATCGACGTCATGCACATAAAGAAGAATGTATGTGACAGCTTGATTAGTCTCTCACTGAACATTCGTGACAAAATAAAACTGTGCCAGTGCTTGCATGGTGTGAAAGTTCCATCTAGTTATTCCCCAACATGAAGAAACTTGTTTCGATGGAAGATTTGAAGTTAATTGGCATGAAGTCTCATGATTGTCATGTGCTGATGTCACAATGCTCTCTATTGCAATTAGAAGCATTTTGCTGGTTAAGGCCCGAGAGACAATCATGAGGCTATGTTATTTCTTTAACACAATTGCTCAGAAGGTCACGGATCCCGAAGGACTAGATGCACTGCAAGACGAGGTGGTGACGACTCTATGTCATCTTGAGATGTATTTCCCTCCATCTGTTTTGATATCTTGGTCCATCTCATTGTTCACATTATGTGGGAGATAAAAATATGTGGGCCCGTGTTCCTACGTAGCATGTACCCGTTTGAGAGGTTCATGGGAATTCTCAAGTCCTATATATGGAATCGATCTCGACCGGAGGGCAGCATCGTCGAAGGTTATACAACTGAAGAGGTCATTGAGTTCTATGTCAATTACATGGTTCAGGTCAAACCAATAGGTGTGCCTCGATTTCACCATGAGGGGTGACTTAAGGGTATCGGGACCATAAAAAAAAAGCAATCACTCCAGATATGGATGCGTATACTCAAGCCCATTTCACGATCTTGCAACACATGACTGAAGTGTCCCCGTATATCAACTAGCACAAGGACGTGCTTCGGCAACAGAATCTGAAACAATTGGATGTTTGGATCACGAGACAACACAAAACAGTCGGTTCAACCAATGGTTGAAGGAGCGACTGTAAGATCGAGGAGGCCGACTAGAGGGGGGTGAATATGCGGTTTAAAATTTTCTTCTAATTTAAACTAACAATTTTAACTCTAATGATTTGTCTAAATCAAGCAAGCAAGTAAGCAACTAAATCAACTAACAAAGGGCTCAAGTGATCACTAGCACGATATGGAATATCCTAAGAGCAAGAACAATTCTAGCTTAGGACAAGTTTGCTACTCTAAATCACAAGCAATCAACTAATGTTAATCAAACAAATTGCTTGAATGTAAATGAGAGACAAGAGAGAGCAAACCACAAATGACACGATCACTTTTTACTGTGGTGTTCGAAAACTTGCCAGTCTCCCCTAGTCCACGTTGAGGTAAGCCCGAACAAATCAGACCGGCTCCACAAATTGAGCCAAATCACCTCGATCACTATCGGTAGCTCTTTCCCTCTCCGGGTAGGCGAGCTCCAACCTTCACAATCTTGTCGGGCCTTCTCACAATCTTCTTGAGAAGATCACCGAACCTCTCGCCAAGCCGTCTAGGTGCCGGCAAGCACCAAGAGTAATGAATCACAACGGGCTTGATCACTCTCAAGTGCCAAATGGATCAATCTACGGATGCAATGCACTTGAAATCACTCAACTACCTCAATTTAATGCACAAGAGTGGAAATGAGGTGTGTGAGGTTGCTCTATGCTCAAGGATGCCCAATAATGGTTCAACAACATGTACTTGTGCTGGTGGGGTCGAATTTATACCCCCACCAAACTCAAATAGCCGTTGCATTAAACAAACCTGAAAATTCAGGGAAATCGAAACTACCGCTGTGTTAGGGGCGGTACTTCCGATTTTCTGCAGAATGCACAGAACGGCTATGTCAGTGGGTCAGAAGTAACCGTTGGACAATGAGTGCGGTACTACCGCCGTTGTAAGTGCGGTACTTCCGGAATCCCGGAAGTTCCGATGTGTCTACGGTACTTCCGATCTCAGAGAGTTCAAGTTTTGAAGTGGTTGCTCTCTGAAAAAAAGTTCCGCCCTCATTGCTCGGTACTTCCGGCATAGTGATAGTTCCGCCGTTCAACATGCGGTACTTCCGATTTCAGAAAGGCGAAGTTCAATTCCGGACGCTCTCTGGAAAAAAGTTCTGCTCTGGAGCCCGGTACTTCCGGCCGATCGGAAGTTCCGCTTATTGAACGCCAGTACTTTCGAGAATTCTAACAATGCATAGTTTTGATTCAAGTTTATTTCTAAGTGCATGCATGATCCTAAATTGATCCATAAGGCCCATAAGCACATGATCAAGTATTTAACCACGATCCCTCTTAATAGTACGGCATCTAACCTAAAATCCGGTCTTCCAACCTTTCTCCTAAGACCGGTAAAAATAAAAGAGCCCTAAACTATTTACCTTGTCGCCTTGGAACTCTTTGAATCTTGTGAAAAACTTTTTGTGATCCTCTTTTTTTGTATTTGAGACTAATCCTTTCAAACACTTAACACACAAATTAGTCCCATGATCACATAATGTCATTAATTACCAAAACCAATATTTTTAGGGGCTTAGATGCTTTCAATCTCCCCCTATTTGGTAATTGATGACAACATAAGCAATTTGAGAAGAATAATGATTTGGATATACTCCTTGTTTGAAAGTCGTATATCACAATTCCTTTAAAGATTTGGCAATGAAGATCATGGGGAGTTTATTTGCAATATAAATAATTAAGACACGAACTCCCCCTAAATCTATGCATTCATATTTGAAAAAATTGCATGGTCTCCACATCACATAATATGATATTAACTCAATTTTCAATAAGATGCATAAACAAAGAAATAGCATTTAGGGCACATAATCCAAACATAGTTCATTACATCATGCATGGAAATATTAAAGACTAAGCATCCAACGAGTTTAAGCATCACATGGTTCATTATACCATATTTTATTACATAGCCAATATAAAAGTTAAAAGTTTATTTTCTTCAAGCTTTATTCTTCTCCTTGCTTCATTTCTCCCCCTTTGGCATCAAGATACCAAAAAGAGAGCTAGTCCTGGGTGGCACGAGGAGAAGGAGAGCGATGACGACGCCGACGGGAGTAGCGGACCGGAGAAGGTGGAGGAGCCAAGGCGCTCTCAAGGGACGAGACACGGTCCCCGAGAGAGGAGACAGAAGTAATCAGGGTAGCAACCTGACCCGAAGTTTCAATCTGACGCTCCTCAAGCCTAAGGATGGTGGAGTATATCTGAGATAAAGTTACATTGCCCTCACCCTGAGGAGGAGGATCAGCTGCTGCCTGTGGCTGTCCACGGGGACGAGGAGGAGCAGGAATGGGAGGCTCTGCACAGTGCAAAGTGCTCCTCTGTACCCGGTCTTCCTAATGATCAGAGCCATAATGTATGGTGCATAATTTATCCTCCTGACTCTGTCATTCTTATTAGCATCAATCTCCTGGATGATAAGATCCACCACATCAAATTTTTCACCGCGCATAATGTAGTCAATCACATTCCAAGCATGGCCGCGAATGGCGTCAAAGTTGCCACTCTTCGGGTAGATAGTGTGATTGATGATCCTGTTTACAAGACTGGGAATAGGAAGCAACCCTGCTAGCGTTCCCGGCACACAACCAGCAGTCCGATCATAATACTCAGTATAAGCTGAAATGGACAAAGCTGGCCTGCTGAATACTTTCTCATATGCACTAGATTCAGTCCCAAGTGCTAGCTCAAATTCGTGCTTGGTACTCTCCACGGGCTGCTGTCCAGTCATCCAACACAAGTGTTCAAAGTTGGGCGAGATGTAGAGGGTGGCGTAGAACTGTCTAATCATCTCCTCATTATAGCTGGACTGAAGAGCGACTAAATGGTGAATCCCCGCTCGCTAAAAGAGACGGTATGCACCATCATACTTGTCAATCTGCGACAAGTGATCCCAGTCCACATACTTGTGTTGAGCAAACTTGCGAGAAAGACCATACATTTGCATATAGACTTGCTCCTGAAACTTTGTATGGAACTTCGGGTTTTGAAAGTTCATGGGCAGCACATACTGACTTCGGCGTCGCAGAATAGCATAATCATCACTTGTGATCTTGGTCGGATGCCTCATACTCCTCGCTCTCATGAGAAGCCTCAGTCCCGCTCTCATGAGAAGCCTCGAACTCGCTCTCAGAGTCGGAGGCGGGACCTTTGCCCCTATCATCATGCTCAGGAGCTGCCACGGAGGAGGATTGACCTCGACCCCCAACATAGGTCTTGTGGGAAGTGTTCTTCATCCTCGACATCTTCAAACACAGATAAGGGATGCAAGAAGTGAAATAGGATTCAAAAGAACAGACTTGATTTGAAAAGCAATAGAGCTTCTGCTGTTTCAGGAATATCAGAAGTACCGACGGCAAAACTATGAAACTTCCTGGAATCCGGTAGTTCCGGCATTGAAAATGCGGAACTTCCGGGACCCCGGTAGTTCCGGCCGCTCGACCGGTAGTTCTGATTTTTCTAAGATGTTTCTAGGGCATGTGTAATCTTCATTCTTTTGGGGTATTTCTTGAATTGAATCCAATGCATGGATGTATAAACATCATAATACTCCAAATAAACTAATTTGCCCAAAGAAATTACAGCAAAAAATCACCACATTTCCAAATTTAACCTAATCCTAATCTAGGGTTCTTAGAGCAAGATAAAAAGGGTTTTGATCCCATTTACCTTGAGGAATTGAAGGAGGGAAACCCTAGAAGTGCAGAGAATCACCCAAAAACGAAGAACTCTCCTCGGATTCGAAGATCGGGAGAGGGAGATAGTTTTTGGGAGAGAGAGAGTGGAAGAGAGGAAGAGAGGAGGGGCTGTCGGTTTTGGGAGAGGAATGGAGGAGAGAGAGAGAGAGAGAGAAAGGGGTATTGAAGGGAGAGAGTAACGGCAGGAGAGTTGGCGGTTACACAGCATTAAATTTCACAGAAAACAGTAGTTCCGCTTGTAACACACCGGTAGTTCCGATGTCTTAGAAATATCGGAAGTACCGCAAAAACAACAGCGGTAGTTCCGGATTTTCTGGCAACAACGGAAGTACCGCAAAAACAACAGCGGTAGTTCTGATTGCTCTGGAACTTTTCAGAGATTGAACTTTAGATCTCAAAAAATATGCAAATGATCCCTAGTTTTGCACTCAAATAAAATCATTCAGGATCATTATGCATCAATTTAGGTATTGCTTGACTTTGAAAATAATTTTTATGAAAGTAATCAAGTTTTTCACCGAGAAAAGAGATAATTCATTGAAATTCCACAAAAGAACATCAAAAGAGCAGAAATGAATGAAATTAGAGTTCAAGCTACATTGAGTAGTCTATGATATTCAATTCATTCCTCAATTTGCAAAAGCGGCTTTCATCTAGAGGTTTGGTGAAAATGTCCGCTAATTGATCTTCGGTTCGGATGTGGCTAATTTCAATATCTCCCTTGCTCACATGATCTCTCAAGAAATGGTGGCGTATATCTATATGCTTGGTTCTTGAGTGTTGAACGGGGTTATTGGATATTTTGACGGCGCTATCATTGTCACACAAAAGAGGCATTTTATCAAATTTAATTCCACAATCCATCAATGTTTGCCTCATCCAAAGTAATTGAGCACAACAACTACCGACGGAAACATATTCGGGTTCGGCGGTTGAAAGGGGTACGGAATTTTGTTTCTTGGATGACCAACATACTAGGGATCTACCTAGCAATTGACAACTAGCCGAGGTGTTTTTTTATCCACTTTGCAACCTGCATAATCGGAATCCAAATATCCAATTAATTCAAATTTTGCACCTTTGGGATACCAAAGTCCTATGCTTGAGGAATGTTTTAAATATCTTAGAATCCTCTTTATGGCCATTAAATAGCACTTTTTTGGAGAAGCTTGAAAATGTGCACACATGAAAACACTAAACATAATGTCGGGCCTAGATGCGGTAAGATAAAGCAAACTACCAATCATGGATCTATAAAGCTTTAAATCTACCGACTTACCTCCTTCGTTGAGGTCTAAGTGCCCGTTTGTTGCCATGGGTGTCTTGATAGGTTTTGCCTCTTCCATCCCAAATTTCTTGAGTAGATCCTTCACATACTTTGTTTGGCTTATAAACGTTCCATCTTTGTGTTGTTTGACTTGGAGTCCAAGGAAGTAGCTTAGCTCTCCTATCATAGACATCTCGAATTCCCTAGACATCATCTCACCAAATTCTTTGCAAAAGTCTTGATTAGTAGAGCCAAAAATGATATCATCGACATATATTTGACACACAAAGAAATCATCATTGATAATTTTTGTGAATAAAGTTGTGTCTACTTTTCCAATTTTAAAGCCTTTTAAAACAAGAAAGTTGCGAATGCGCTCATACCAAGTTCTAGTTGCTTGCTTTAAACCATATAGCGCATTTGAAAGTTTATAAACATGATTAGGATATTTTGCATCCTCAAATCCTGGGGGTTGTTCTACATATACTAGTTCCGAAATTGTTCCATTAAGAAATGCACTTTTCACATCCATTTGAAATAATTTAATGTCAAAGCATGATGCAAAAGCAAGAAAGATTCTAATTGACTCAAGTCTAGCCACGGGTAAAAATGTCTCATCATAATCTAACCCTTCGACTTGAGTATAGCCTTGAGCAACTAACCTTGCTTTGTTTCTTACATAATTCCGTTCTCATCTTGTTTATTCCGGAAGACCCATTTTGTGCCAATTACGTTGTGCTTCTTGGGTTTTTCTACCAAAGACCAAACTTCGTTTTGAGCGAAGTTGTTCAACTCTTCATGCATAGCATTTACCCAATCCGGGTCATCTAAGGTTTCATCTACACGTTTTGGTTCAAAAGAAGACACAAAAGAGTAATGTTCACAAAATGAAGCTACTCTAGAGCGAGTTTAAACACCCTTACTCACGTCACCCAATATTTGATCTATTGGATGATCCTTGGCGATTGCATTATGGATCTTGAAGGTATTTGGTTGTTGATTCTTTTTTTCATCTTCTATGACTTGAACATCATTTGTTGTAGAAGAGGTAGGTGGCTCCACTTGTCTTGATGAGCTTGGTGAAGTTGGATCCTCTTTTGGCTTTATGTCACCAATTTGCATATTTTTCATTGCTTTACGTAATCCCTCATCTCCTACATCATCCAAATTCTCATGCACTTTTTGAGAGCCGTTAGTTTCATCAAATTAAACATCACAAGACTCTTCAACTAAACTCGAATTTTTGTTAAAAACTCTATAAGCTTTACTATTTGAAGAATACCCCAAAAGAAAATCTTCATCACATCGACTTTGAAATTTAGAGAGCCGAACATCTTTTCTTAGAATATAGCATTTACAACCAAATACTCTAAAATAGGAAATGTTCGGTTTTCTTCCAATGAGAAGCTCATAAGAAGTCTTTTTCAAAAGACGATGTAAATAAAGGTGATTTATGGCATGACAAACGGTGTTAATAGCTTCCGCCCAAAATTTATCGGAAGTATTATATTCATCAAGCACTGTCCTAGCCATTTCAATTAATGTACAATTTTTCCTTTCTACAACTCCATTTTGCTCCGGAGTGTAGGTTGTGGAAAGTTCATGCTTTATTCCAAGTTCATCACAAAAATCTTCGATTTTAGTGTTTTTGAACTCGAAACCATTGTCACTTCTAATTTTCTTTATTTTGAAATCAAATTCATTTTGGGCTCTTTTTGCAAAGCTTTTGAAAATCCCGAAGGTTTCATTTTTGTCATTTAGGAAGAATACCCATGTATATCTAGAGTAATCATCAACAATGACTAAACAATAGCTATTACCCCCAATGCTCTTATAGGTTATTGGCCCAAACAAATCCATATGTAAGAGCTCTAATGGCCTAGACATGATACTTTTGGAAGGATGAGAATTAGCGACTTGTTTCCCGGCTTGGCAAGCACTACAAAGTCAATTTTTCTCAAACTTCACATCTTTCAAGCCAACAACTAAGTCATATTTGAAAAGCTTTTTGAGTTGAATCATACCCACATGACCTAGTCTCCTATGCCATAACCAACCTAAAGAGGTTTTTGCAATTAAACAAGTTTTTAAACAAGACTCATTTGAAGAAAAATCTACCAAATAGAGATTTCCAAATCTAAAGCCTTTGAAAACAAGTTCATTATTATTTTCTTTTCAAATGATTACATTTTCCTTAGAGAAAGAGCATGTTAAACCTAGATCACACAATTGAGCAACGGATAGCAAATTGAAATTTAATGTTTCTACCAAGGATACATTAGAAATGGAAAGATCGTTTGAGATTGCGATTTTATCCAAACCAAGTACCTTTCCTTTGCTATTGTTTCCAAAGGTGATCTTGTCATTGCTTCCACTCTCAAAAGTAGTGAACATTTTTCGGTCTCCGATCATGTGTTGAGTGCATCCACTATCCAACACCCAATGCCTTCCACCGGTTTTGTAGTTCACCTACAAAATAAAATTAAGCCCTTTTAGGTACCCAAATTTGTTTGGGTCCTTGGAGGTTAGTGACCAAGGTCTTGGGTACCCAAATAGATCTCCTTTTAACACCCAAAATTGAGGTGCCAATAAAGTGAGCAATTACTTTTCCATTTTCAGTTTTTTTTAAGCATATAACAAGAATCAAACAAGCCAATAGAATGAATCTTACTCTTAAGACAATTAAATTGCATATGTCCTACCTCCCGGCATTTAGTACAAAACTTACCATTCTCTTTTACAAACCTTAGAGGTTTGTATGCCGGCTTCTTACCTTTCTTGAGAACATACCCAAGTCCTTCCTTGTTAAAAGAACATCTTTGTCCACTTAGCAACTTATCAAGGGTATCATTTCCCTTGTATGCTCTTTCTAAAATTTTGTTCAATTTAAGCACTTTTTCCTTTAAATTCTCATTTTCTTTAACAAGTACACAATCATTTGCGAAATTTAAAGCATCTTTAGAATCAATACTAGATGAGCAAGGCATGGCAAGTAAATCATCACAAGATGTAGACATGCTAGATTTTGAGATTTCTATACTAGGCATTTCATTCAAAATATCACATGATATACCAATGCTACTACTAGATTTTCTTTGATTTTCATGGACAAGCAAGTCATGCGATTCTTTTAGCTCATTGTATGATTCTTGGGGAGATACATGCTCCTTCTTTAAAATCTTGAATTTTGTTTTCTCTTTTCCAAGAAATTCATTTAATTCAACTAGCATATCCATCAAATCATCATATGAGGGTTCATCGTCATCAAGGAGTGTTACCTTTTCTCCTTTAGCCATAAGGCATGTAGGAGTGGAGAATAGCGATGGAGCTTCTTTGATGGCGATGCCCACGAGCCCCTTCTTCTTGAGAGACTCGTCCTCACTTGAGTCGGAGTCGGAGTACTCCTCCTCGGAATCCCACTCACCAATGTGGGCTTGGTTCTTCCTGTCTTCGTGAAGCTTCTTGAAAAGCTTCTTCTTGCCTTGATAGCCCTTCTTCTTGGATGACTTCTCCTTGTCATCCTTCTTCGTGGGGCATTGAGATGCAATGTGCCCCTTTTCATCACATTCGTAGCAACGGATGTTGCTATACCTCTTGTTGGAGTTGGAGTGCACCTTCTTGTCCTTCTCATGACTTGCGCTTTGGTTTGAGTTCATCCTTCTCACTAGAAGGGCCAACTCCTCTTCGGAATCCTCATCATCTTCGGATTCTTCACTCATCACTGCTTTAGCCTTGAAAGCGGTGATTTTCTTGCTCTTGGAGGAGGATTGCTCCATGAGCTCCTCCTTGTCCTTCTTGTATAGCTCATTTGTGATGAGATTGCCCAATAGTTGAGTTGGGGTCATCCTTGGCAACTCGGGAGAGTTGAGGAAGAGAGTCACCAACATTTCATACTTCTCCGGCAACGCCCTTAGCATTTTCCTTACAATGTCAACATCGGAAAGATTAGTCCCAAGGCTCTTGAGCTCATTCACGATGTTGTTTAGCCTTGTGTACATCTCATTGATGTCCTCATGGGGCAACATCGTGAATGTCTCATATTTGATTCTTAGCCGATGCAATTTTGCCTCCTTAACCGTGGACGTCCCTTCATGTATTTCTGAAAGGGTAGTCTATATAGCGTGAGCCGTTTCAAGATTGCTCACCCTATTGAACTCATCCGCGTTTAAGGCTCCAAATAGAGCATTCATGGCTTGAGCGTCTAAATGAGCATTACGCCCGTCTTGTTCCGTTGGGTGGTCCGGATCAAGAGGCATGACGTAACCCTCATTTACGACTTTCCAAATATGAGGACTCATGGCCTTTAAATAAATAGACATCCTAATTTTTCAATAAGCATAATTTGAGCCATCAAAGAAAGGTGCTTTGCCTATAGCAAATCCCTCGCTAGCCATCCTTTTCTCTCTAGACGGTTAAGTCAAAATGAGAGACCAAGCTCTGATACCACTTGTAAGATCGAGGAGGCCGACTAGAGGGGGGTGAATAGGCGGTTTAAAATTTTCTTTTAATTTAAACTAACAATTTTAACTCTAATGATTTGTCTAAATCAAGCAAGCAAGCAAGCAACTAAATCAACTAACAAAGGGCTCAAGTGATCACTAGCACGATATGGAATATCCTAAGAGCAAGAACAATTCTAGCTTAGGACAAGTTTGCTACTCTAAATCACAAGCAATCAAGTAATGCTAATCAAACAAATTGCTTGAATGTAAATGAGAGACAAGAGAGAGCAAACCACAAATGACTCAATCACTTTTTACAATGGTGTTCGGAGACTTACCGGTCTCCTCTAATCCACGTTGAGGTAAGCCCGAACAAATCGGACCGGCTCGACAAATTGAGCCAAATTACCTCGATCACTATCGGTAGCTCTTTCCCTCTCCGGGTAGGCGAGCTCCAACCTTCACAATCTTGTCGGGCCTTCTCACAATCTTCTTGAGAAGATCACCGAACCTCTCGCCAAGCCGTCTAGGTGCCGGCAAGCACCAAGAGTAATGAATCACAGCGGGCTTGATCACTCTTGAGTGCCAAATGGATCAATCTACGGATGCAATGCACTTGAAATCACTCAACTACATCAATTTAATGCACAAGAGTGGAAATGAGATGTGTGAGGTTGCTCTATGCTCAAGGATGCCCAATAATGGTTCAACAACATGTACTTGTGCTGGTGGGGTCGAATTTATACCCCAACCAAACTCAAATAGCCGTTGCATTAAACAAACCTAAAAATTCAGGGAAATCGGAACTACCGCTATGTTAGGGGCGGTACTTTCGATTTTCTGCAGAATGCACAGAACGGCTATGTCAGTGGGTCAGAAGTAACCGTTGGACAATGAGTGCGGTACTACCACCGTTGTAAGTGCGGTACTTCCGGAATCCCGGAAGTTCTGATGTGTCCACGGTACTTCCGATCTCAGAGAGTTCATGTTTTGAAGTGGTTGCTCTCTGGAAAAAAAGTTTCGCCCTCATTGCCCGGTACTTCCGGCATAGCGGTAGTTCCACCGTTCAACATGCGGTACTTCCGATTTCAGAGAGGCAAAGTTCAATTCCGGGCGCTCTCTGGAAAAAAAGTTCCGCTCTGGAGCCCGGTACTTCCGGCCGATCGGATGTTCCGCGAGTTTAACTGCGGTACTTCCAGCTGATCAGAAGTTTCGCTTATTGAACGTCAGTACTTCCGAAAATTCTAACAATGCACAGTTTTGATTCAAGTTTATTTCTAAGTGCATGCATGATCCTAAATTGATCCATAAGGCCCATAAGCACATGATCAAGTATTTAACCACGATCCCTCTTAATAGTACGACATCTAACCTATAATCCGGTCTTCCAACCTTTCTCCTAAGACCGGTAAAAATAAAGAGCCCTAAACTATTTACCTTGTCGCCTTGGAACTCTTTGAATCTTGTGAAAAACTTTTCATGATCCTCTTTCTTTGTATTTGAGACTAATCCTTTCAAACACTTAACACACAAATTAGTCCCATGATCACATAATGTCATTAATTACCAAAACTAATATTTTTAGGGGCCTAGATGCTTTCAGCGACTCGCTAAGAGCTCATCAAGTGATATGCTGACATGGTTGGCAAAAGGGCTAACATTTACAGTTGTGACATGGAAAGGATATGACATAAAGGAGTATACATTCTATACGTAGACTCAGAATATAAAGAGCACTAATTAGAACAACGATGTCTGTATAGATACGTTCAGTACCGATGAGCTGAGGAACTCCTACTATGGGTTCATAGAGGAGATTTGGGAGCTCGACTCTGTACTTTTCAAGATCCCCTTGTTTCGGTGCCATTGGGTCCATCTCCCACAGGTAAAGGTTGATAAGTACGGCATCACTACCATTGACCTCAAACATATCGGATACAAAGACGAACCATTCATACTCACTAACCAAGTTGTTCAAGTTTTCTATATAACTGGCCAGGCAAATACGAAGTGCCACATAGTTCTTCATGGAAAAAAGAGAATTATCGAAGTTCAGAATGTAGTGGACAAGGAAGAATATAATCAATATGTCGAGTTGTCTCCTTTTGGAAATAGCATAAGGGTCGAGAAAGAACAGCGTGACAATACTAGCTACATACATGTCAATCATCATGAAGGGCTAATTTTTAATGCAAATAAGCAAGTTGAATGATGAATGGAATATTTATGTGTCATATGTTCAATATTTGCATTTATATATGTGCATGAGAATGTGTGATGTATATGTGAATTTGTATTTATGTACATAATAATGTGTGATATATATATATATATATATATATATATATATATATATATATATATATATATATATATGAATTTGCATTTATGTATTTGAGAATGTGTGATATAAATGTGAATTGCATTTATGTATATGAGAATGAGTCATATATATGTGAATTTACATTTATGTATATGAGAATGTGTGATGACCATCACAGACAGTTTTAAATTAAAACCTTCTATGATATTTCTAATCACAGACGGTTCTAAAACAAAACCGTCTGTGATATGTTATTATTACAGACGTTCTTATTTAGAACCATCTGTGATTAAAAATATCACAGACGGTTCTTAAATAGAACTGTCTGTGATTATTCCCCTATATATTGCGTTCTAGGCTACACCCCAGTCTTCCCTGAGCTCGTCACTGCCTCCCCCAACTCCAGCAGCCCTCTTCCCCCACGCCGAGTATGCCGCCTCCCCCGAGTATGCCGCCTCCCCCGAGCCCGTCACCACCTCCCCTGAGCTCGGCTGCCCTCCTACCCCGCACCTGGTGCTCTCCTTTTCCCCCGAGCTCACCGCCTCCCACAAGTTGCACAGTGAGCTTTATTTTATATTCTTCATTTCTCTAGGAGATCTGATTGTGCATTAGTTAGCTATGCTAGTCTCTTTTTATTATCTCTGAAATCTGATTGTCGGCTGGCACTGGGAGACCTATTGCATGATAGGTTGTGGGTTTTTGATTGCTCAATGAGGAAATTTGTCAAGATTGAAACCTCAGTGACAATTTAGGATTATTCTGCTAGTTTGAATTTACATTTGCTAGTTGTATACTTCTGTGAAGTATAGTCGGTAGATTTGTCAATAGCTAGTCTTTAGTCTTCTGCTCGGTATTGCTTATGCTGCCCTTTGGCTTGTCCGAATATATGTTGGTTCTGTAATAGCTCATATCTATTACTTATTTCTAATTTCTACTAAAATATGTTGATTCTGCATGCTCTTGATATTGGTACTACACTGAGGTAATATTCAATTAGACAATCTAGCAGAATTTTTGAGCAATTATTGCTGCGATCATTGAAATATTGACAATAGTGGAAGAAGGCCAAGTTTGAACTTGTGCAACTCCTCACCTGAGAGCAAAAACACACTTTATTAATCTATGCATTATGCAAATTTTCAATGCCTACTTTTATGTACTATTCAGCATATTGTCGTATATATGTATATTCGTATAGCATCAAAATAGAGTTCATATAGGTGAAATTTCAATTAAATTTCTTAAGGTCTAGCACTAGGAGATATTGCAAAGTGGTCTATGGGTTCAGATTGATAGCTCAATGATGAGATTGGTCGATCACATACTGAAATTGAATTGTTTAGACTTGAGCTCTAATATATTGCTTTTTGCTATTTTGACATTCAGTCTTGTAGTTTTTACTTTCTTTGTTAGCCAATTAAGCTTATTACTGAACTTGTTTCCGTGATTCGTTATACTGGAAATTTATCAAGTTTGTTGGCTAAACTAGAGTATTGTCCAGTGATCACATATGCATTGATTTCCTATTGGCCGAAAGTCTGAGCTTTATACTGAATTTAATAGCTCACATGTTTTATAAATGTTTTGAGCATAATATATTGTTTAAATGACATTGATGATTTACATATCTATATGTTGATTTGGTCATCAAATGTCACCAAGAATTGGCTCAAGAATTGCTCACTTCTATTATCTTTTGAAGATGACGTCCACTCATTCTTCGACATCGTTGCTGGATTCATGTGATGCACCATCCTCTGGAAAATCCCAAAAAGAAAGAGGACTTTCAAAAAGGCCCAAAGGCCAATTGACCATCACGGATGTCCGTATTTCGGAGAATAGGTGGAATAGTTGCACAAGAATAGATTGAGATCACTTTTGATTCGTGGAAGACCGTGACCAAAGATTGGAAAAATGAGCTGGTAATGGAATTTTTTTCATTCGTTTAAGATCCCGAAAGAACACAAGGTCTCCATAAAATGACATGCGTTGCTAGTGGCATGCAAAGCATGGAAGAACTTCAAGATCCTACTTGTCAAGCAACATATGGAGAAGGATCTGACATCCTTCCACAAGTATACTTTCCAGGAACCGCAATGGCAAGAGTTTGTGGCGATGAAGATGACAGATAATTTTAGGAGTGAAAGTGCGGTGCACAAGGCCCTCCAGGCAAAAAAACACACACCCCACAGACTCGGCACAGCTGGATATGCAGGTGAAATCCCACAATGGAGGAAGGAGGAGAATAGGCAATCCTACTGGAGGCCTCCCCACCATTTGCTGGGATCCTTGATAAGCACACCCAAAACTAGATAAGAGCGAGGTCATCTACCATATTGGGGGCCATCTCCTTTTGAAACCCGACAGATGAGAAAGTGTCCCACCACCTGGAAACGCTGAGTGTAGAATCTTCCCAATACTCATTCCAGGCAGTTAGGGAGAGATTTACTCTCCGCAGCCCTGGGAAACAAGAAGCACCTGGGTCACATGAGAGGCTTTGGTTTTTACATTCCTTGTAAATATGGTTTCGCAGAGAACTCTGAAGTGTACCGGAGTAGGAAGAGAGCCAAAGCCGAGCGCGAGGCATAGCTACAAGAGGACATTATGGCACAAATGAGAGATGAGATGCAAAGGTTGGCCAAAGATGAGATGCAAAGGTATAGGAAAAATCAGTAGAAAGCCTATGCCTCTCCTGTGCTAGGCAGCCCCTAACTATCAAAGTAGCTGGGCGTCTAACCCTACCCCAAGAAAGCGATCACTGATTTCCTATCGATGACATCCTGGTAATGATTATTATCTCTGGAATACTCGATCCATTGATAGGCCTGTTGGAGTAGCTAATTTTGTATCATTATGTAGGTGGCTAAGAAGTACAAGCTCCAAGTAAGATGTCTCCGATGCCCTGTGCGCTGTATGGGGCCAGACGTATCCATCTGGGCCTAGGGCCTTGGTGAACGGTGTATCTCTAGTACCAGGTTTTGCAAAAGTGAATATGGACGGTGTTCATGCCAATTTCAAGGTTGTCCCACTGCAAATGCCCCCCAATGACGAGGTCATGACTCTAGAGCAAGTCATTGGAACATTCATCCAGTGGTCCAAGAGGGAATCTGCCTTGCGGCTCCAGCACTGGTGCTAAGTCCACAAGAGCCATCTGCACTAGTACCAAGTCCACTCGAGCTATCTGCACTTGTGCTAAGTCCATAAGAGCCATCTACACCGGTGCCAAGTCTACTCGAGCCATCTGCACTAGTGCCAAGTCCACAAGAGCCATCTGCACCGGTGCCAAATCCACAAGGGCTATCTGCACCGGAGCTACCTGCATAGACACAGCAAAGTCGCGGTGCATCTACATCTCATGCCCGGTCCGAGGCAGCAAGGGCAAACCGAAGAAGACCGATAATGAGATCCCTACTTGCCATTGGCCTAGAAATTCGTTCTAGTTGAGCCGTTAGTCGTCCCAAAAGAGCGCCTCCTAACCCTTGGACTAGCTTGCCAGAGATTGCATACATATTACATGGAACATGCCAACAAGCTACAGGAAACAACGATGCTCAGGTGTCACCATCAAGTTTAGGCCGCATCATCTGCAACATGATATTCATGACTATATCTTCACGGTGACCTTCGAGGACTTATTCTTTCTCTTCACACTTGATGCCTCGACGCCTCACTCATTCGATGCTGGATATTGTAAGTGTGTACAATCATGGTCAACGTTTATGTAATACTGATAAATGTCATATATAACTTATTGCTATTGTGTGTATATATATACATGGTGACTAAAGCCGGATAAAAGAAATCACATGTTGGTTTCTTTGATCCACTCTTGATCTCCATGGATACCATTAAGGAGGATGCATCCTTCGTCCAGAATTACCTGACGATGGCATTAGTGGCTCACCGCAATAAGGAATTCATACTTATGCCCTATAACCAGAGTAAGTGCTACATTAGTGGCTATACTTGTTGATTTGTACTTTATAAGCAACATGAACCAAGATTTAATGATGATGATGACATATCTATGTAGGTTCCACTGGATTCTAATTGTAATTATACCAAAATGGAATAAGATAATATACCTTGATTTCCTAAGGAGGAACAGAACTAACTACATAGTTGTCCAACGATTAATCGACAGGTAAACACATTTTCTCCATAGATAACTCCATTGTAGTCTTTCCTTCCTTCCCAATGACTAAGGTTAACTTTTTGGAATCACATAGGTCATTCACCACGTACATTGCAGAGGTACGAAAATCCAAGGGAGGGATCGACACCCTGCAACACGATCTAGATTTTCTGGTATTCGCTAGTACACATTAATCCTATATAACAATTCGTAGTAATACCTATCGAACTAACAAATTCTATTTTATAGTGCCACCAGTAGCCACCGGGCAATACCTGTGGATTCTATGTTTGCCACAATATGCAACTACTCGTCGATTCCAGGAAGAACTATGATACTAAGATTTGTCAATCTTGCGATAATTATTTTATACTTATCAATTTATATATGTATGCACAACATTGAACTTCCTACCAACAGGTTGCGTCCATCCCTACAACTTTATTAAAACAAGCTGACCTCAAACATATTCAAGGACAGTGTGCGTACTTCTTGATGTCTAGAGTCATAAAAGAAGATAGAGAGTTCCACAATGTAGAATGAATTTCATTGGAATAAGATTGAGCTTAATTATTCATGTGTGTATTTGTTCAAAGCTGAATACTTCATTTCAGTTAATTGATTTGTGAAATGGATGTTCTTATTTCTGAAATGAATGAATGTGATTGGATGTATATATATTGTGTTGATCTGCTTGTTTTACAAGGCATGCCTAGCATTTTTTGAGGCTAGCCAACAAACAGAAATAGGTTTAGAAGTAGAAAGAAATATTACAGACGGTTATTAACTTATAACTATCTGTGATAATTGACTATCACAGACGATTTTTAGTACAAACTGTCTATGCTATATGATATATCACAGACGGTTTCAACTACAACCCGTCTGTGATAGTTTAATATCACAGACAGTTTGTATTGAAAACCATCTGTGATTGTCAACTATCACAGACGGTTTTTAGTAGAAACCATCTGTGATAGTCTGCATCATAGATGGTTCAAAACTATCACAGATGGTTCGAAACTATCACAGATGGTTCAAAAGTCGTCTGTTACACTACTACAAAAGAGACTATACTGGATGGCTACATCACAGACGGTTCATACAGAACCGTTTGTGATTAAACTATCATAGACGGTTTATAGTGGCAACCGTCTGTAATATTTTTGTAGATGGTTATTAAAATGAACCGTCTGTGATAATTGAGACATCACAGATGGTTCGTTTTCATAACCGTCTGTGAACTTTTACAGACGGTTCTTATCACGAATCATCTGTGATATGTGAGATATCACAGACAATTCGTGTTATGAACCGTCTGTGAAAGATGCGAACATCACAGACGGTTCATATAAAAACCATCTCTGATATTCTGGACATTACATACGGTTCTTGTAACAAACCGTCTGTGATATAGCGGACATCACAGATGGTTTGTATTAATAACCGTCTGTGATAATTTACATACGGTTATTAATACGAACCGTCTGTGATATATTGGTATCACAGACCGTTTGTGGTTGAAACCGTTTGTGATAATCTACCCTATTAAATATTGGGCCTACATGGTCGATCTCGACACAGATCTGTCTTCATTGCGCTGCATCAGTCGAGCGATAGGCGGCGACCGGCTTTAGGGAGTTCGGTGAAAACATATCGTTGTCTTCTTAGTGATCAGAGGTTAGTACTGAGAGACCATGTGGTCGTGATCCCATGTTCTGATGAGTAATTGACAACTGGTTTGGATAGCTTGAGTTTGATGTGAGTGGTACGAGCCGAGTTGTCACGTGATGCAGTTTGGTTTCGGTTGGACCTGATCAAACCTAGTCAATCGTGTTTAGGATGGGTATTTATTTGATTCGATAGGTTTGGGCTTTATGTGTATCGAGCGGTGCTATTTTATGTGTTTCTTGTCTGTGTTGGCTGCAGGACATCGAGGCGGAGTCGTGGCGAGACACGGTGGACCGGACTAGGCGCAAGTGGCGCTGAGGTCAGAACGGTCGGGAGGTGTCAAAGACGGCGAGGGCTCGAGGTGGCTGCGAGGCTTGCAAGGCAAGAAAGGAGGAAGCTTCCTAGAAGGTGCGCGAGGGGCATTTTGGTGAATACGCAAAGCTGCACTAAAAGAAGTGGATTGTGGGTAAAGCGCAAAAGGTTAATGGGTAAAGCAATGGCAAACCCATTAGTGGAGGCTATAAATAGAGAGGGTGTTCTCTAGTAGTCTTCATGGATTTGTATGAAAAATGAGAGGGATTTTAGAGAGGAAGGTGTGCTGAAATTGTGAGAGATTGGGTGCAAGAGTTAGGGTTTTATTTGGCTCTCTCCTTTCTTGAGTTCTTGCTTTTTCAATCATGTATGGGGACTTAGTGAGATTGTGAGAGAGAGCTTGAGTGATGTAAACTCCATATTTCAATCATTCATGTCTCCGTATCATTGTCAAGAAATCTTGTGTTGAATCACTCAAGTTTTTGTTTCTTGCTCCCATTTTATTTTAGTTCTGCTTCTTTTCCTTTTGTGGGTTTCAAGCTTTTGGGCTGTGTTCTCTATCTCAGCATTGCTTCATTTTTGGTGATCCCCTTGCAGCCGAACAGCTCATTTCTTGAGATTTCTTGTTCTTTTTTGTTTGTTTTGGGCTTGCGGCAATGCAGTCCGAATGCTAATGGTTTCGGCCAAACGATCAAGTGCAAACTGTTGATACTCATGGCTAGTTGCATGATGTTTGAATGCTAGAGATTTCGGCCAAAAACCAAGTGCAAACCCATGTGTTTTAAGTTTATCTCCTCCTTGCTTTTGATCTTGGGCAGCATAGCTTGGCAGTAAATCAATCTTGGACGCATGAATGTTCCTTTTTCAGTTTTGCCTTTTTCTTTTTGCTTTTTGTTTCCTACTCAGTTCGTTTGATCTGCAAGTCTAAAATCTGAAACAAAACTGCATGACTCTTTTGGTCTGCTTTGAGTCTTCAGGATAGTAGTTGGTTTCCGATTTGTTTTCTTTTTTTCAGCCTTCGATAAAGGCAATTGGCAGCAGCAGCAAGATTCCTTCCAACTCTCATTTGGCTGTGCCTTTTTACTTGCCTTTTACTATTGTTTTCCGATTAGTGCCTCTCAGATTTTAGGTAGTAATCTTGCTGATCGAACCAATTTTTGTTAATCCGATAAGTGTGAAAAATCTGCAACCTATGTGCTGCTGCCATTTTCATTTTTGGGCTCATTTCTCTGCCGTGGCAGCAATTTCCGCGAGTATTCTCTGCCGTGGCAAGTCTTTTCTGCAGGTTTCTTGCCGTGGTATTGTTTTGAGCTGATTCTCTGTCGTGGCAATATTTTACTGCAATTTCTTTGCCAATCTGCTTTCTCTAGTTTGCCTCCTCGTCCTTGATTTGATGTTGCGGTCTCTGGTGAACTTTCATTTTATTTCTTCATAGCATCAATTGCTATCGGAGAAAGTTTTAAGTGGGTACTTTTGGGGGTCATTTTTTAAGGGCTCCATTCACCCCCCCCCCCCTGTCGCCGTTTTCGATCCAACAATTGGTATCAGAGCTGGTTAGCTCTTTTTAATAGATTTTAACCGGTCTCTAGAACCATGGCGATGGACAAGTACTCGACCAAGCCTCCCGTCTTCGATGGCATCGATTACCCCTTCTGGAAGAGCCGAATGGAGACATACATCCAGGCTCAGGGGTATGCCATCTGGCGTAAGGTCAAGGTCCGATTTGTTGTTCCTGCCGATGAGAACATCAACGCCGGGAATATGGCTGATGTTAAGGCAAACGCTAAGGCAAGGAACATCATAATCCAGGGCTTGAGTCGTAGCGAGTTTGACCGCATCTCTCATCTTTCGTCCGCCTTCGATATTTGGGAGACCCTCGATGCTTACCATGAGGGCACCACCCAAATAAAGACGGTGCGACAGGACCAGTTCAAGCGAGATTACAACAAGTTTGAAATGCTCGCTGGTGAGTCCCTTGATGAGTGCTTTGCGCGTTTTCACAAGATCTTGAGCAACCTCCGAGCGGTCGGTCTCACATACCCCGACTCGGACAACGCTCGTCAGATGCTCGCGGCTCTTGACTTACACGTTTGGGAGATGAAGGTGACTACCATCAAGGACACCACGGACCTCTCGACTTTGACTCTTGATGCACTGCACTCGCGCCTCAAGACTCACGAGATTGACATTGTCTCTCGCAAGTCGAAGTCACAGTCGATGGCCCTAGTCACCGATCCCGCTTCTGGATCTTCTTCCGAGTCACTTTGTGGTTTCTCCCTTGCTCCTCTCTGTGACATAACTGATGATCAGTTACAGCAGCTTGCGGATGAGCAGCTGGCTCTCCTATCTCGGAGATTCTCCCATGCTTACAAGAGGAGGAGGGACGGAAAGAGAGGAGGACCCGTGATTTGCTTCGAGTGTGGTGGCCCCAACCACATTCGGGCAAACTGCCCCAAGCTGGGGAAGGGCAAAGGTGACTACGGCGGTTCGGGCAAGAACGACTACACCGACAAGAACCGCAACAAGAAGCCCTCAGCTCCCGCACAAGGCAAGAAGAAGTTCCGCGATTTTGGGAAGGCCAAGAAGCTCTTCCACCGCGTCCTCACCGCCTTCGATGACCTCGATCTCAGCGAGGTGGAGGGGTGGAGCGACGACGATGGAACGGACGAGCAAGAACCCAAGGGCGGCGACGACTTCTCCGGCATGTGCTTCATGGCCCTTGAGGGCGAACTGAGCGACAGCGAGCTGTACTCCAACTCCGACGAGGTATCCCCCACCTACGACCAGCTTAATCATGCTTTTCTTAAGTTAGGTGGATTTCATGCTAGAGCTAGGGCTAGGTGTACCGAGTTAGAGAAGGAAGTAGATAGACTATCACGGGAGCTTACTTCACTTACATCTGCTCCCTCCCGTGATGATTGTGATACATGATGTGCTCTGTTGGGTGACATGGAGAAATTAAGGACCTCGCATGATAGTTTGTCTTCCGAGCTTGACATGATTAAGGTGGAGAACATTAGTCTTCTTGCTGAGCTTGAGATGAGTAGGGTAGCTCCTATTTTATCTACTACTGTTGAGACTATTGCTTGCACCTCATGTGAGGATAAGGACAATGCCTTTAGAGGTCTTTATACCATGCTTCTAGATCTACCCGAGTCATGTGAAAATTGCAATAACTTGAAGATGAACCTAAAATGGGCAGATCACAAAATTGCTGAGTTGCGTGCTTCTCTACTTGAGCCTGTTGTGTCTTGCACCAATTGTCCAAAATTAACCCTTGAACTTGAATCTGTTTCCAAGCAATTCCAAGAAGTGGTTAATCATAACAACAAGTTGGCTCAGTTTGCGACTAAGGACCCTGTTAGCTCACCATGCATGAGTTGTGAAAAACTAAAACTTGAACTCGTTGATTTGAATGAAAAATGTGTGAAGCTAACTAAGGATTTACTAGAGAAGCCATCAACTCATTGTGATATAATTGCTGAGGTGGGGAAGGAGACCAAGGGTAAGGTGGAGACGCTTAGCGACGTGAACCAACTGGCTAGTAGTAGGGCTGTCCCCTCAGAGTCGGCTGTGTGTGCACAAGCCATTCTTTCCTCTACTGTTGGTTCTTCTGCTGCCTTACCTTCTGCTGTCTCTTCTTCCCCCTGCTCTTCTTGTACCTCTCTCTTTCGGGAGTGTCAGTACCTTATGAACACTCTCGAGAGGTTTGTAGGCGGCAAGAAGAAGCTGAATCTTATTCTAGACCAGTCCAAGATTTGCAAGTTCAATCAAGGTCTAGGATATGATTTCTATGAGGACATTAGGAAGCATCCACCTGCTATTCTCAGACCCATAGTAGGAGGTGTGATCGAGGTTGAGCCCAGGTCTGATTAAGTTAAATTCAAGTCTACGGGCTTTGTCCAAGGGATTTCTGATAGCAAGGTGAGTCCACCTGCAGCTTCGGCCTCTCAGAAGGCGAAGCAAACTCATGCTACTTCTACCTCTCAGAAGGCGAAGTATCATTGCACCTTCTGTCAGAAGGATGGACACTTGATCGATCGATGCTTCAGGCGTGCCAGGATCGCGCAGAGAGACCGTGTTGTAGCTCATAGGCGTATTCAGGGTCAGCCCCAGACCTTGAGTGCACCTAAGACCAACACGAGGTCTAGGTTTTGCTTCAGATGCTTCTGATGGTGTTGGGCAGCGTCGAGGACTTGGTTTTTCTGAGTTTTTTGGTTTTCATGTCTTCCGCCGTCCTGAGGGTAGATCTCGTTTCCCCCGTCGAGATAGCTACCCGCGGCGTGATCAGCATGTTACTGGTGTCTTGACTCACTCCTCTATAGCAGTCAAGCCCAACAACAGCTTCAGGTCTGCACACAGACCTTCTGGCTTGTTGAGTGACAGAGAGCGTAGGGTAGATAGAGGTCAGTCGTGCTTGACTACTTCATCTGCTCGACGTGTTACTCAGTATTGGGTGCCAAAATCACTCTTGATTTACCCCAGTACTGAGACTTTACTCTCTGTTTGACTCAGGTTCGCCGGGCAGGGAAGGGAAAGGTTTGGCTTGTAGACTCCGGGTGTTCACGACACATGACCGAAAACTCCCGTTGGTTTTTTTCCCTTGCCCGTGCTCCAGGTGATGAGACGATCACCTTCGGAGACGCTTCATCTGGGCGCGTCATCGCCAAAGGTATAGTGTGCATTAATGATTCCTTCATCTTGAAATATGTTTCTTTGGTTAGTAAGCTGCAGTATAATTTGCTTTCTGTTTCTCAGCTTACCGATGACGGTTTCGAGGTGAGCTTTAAGAACAATGCTTGCAAAATTCTTGATTCTTCAGGTAGTCTGGTTTGCGGGATTTCTCGTTTTGGGAGGATCTTTTGTGCTGATTTTTCTGAGTCTTCTGGTGATCCTCTCCGGTGTTTGGTTGCTTCTGAGTCCCGCGACCTTTCTTTCTGGCATAGGAGACTTGGTCATATTGGATTTGACCATTTGACCCGAGTTAGCGGGCACGATCTCATTGGTGGTTTGCCGAAACTCAAGATGGTCAAAGATCTAGTTTGTGCTCCTTGCCGGCACGGCAAGATGGTTGCCGATTCTCATCCTCCAGTCACAGTGACTATGACCGATGCACCAGGACAACTGCTCCATATGGACACAGTTGGACCAGCTCGAGTGCATTCAGCAGGAGGGAAGTGGTATGTTCTTGTCGTGGTCGATGACTTCTCGAGGTACTCTTGGGTGTTTTTCTTAGCCTCGAAGGATGAGACGTTTACACATTTTTGAGGTCTTTTCAGTAGGCTTTCTGTTGAGCTCCCGAGTGCCTTACGAGCGATCCACTACTTTGAGAGGTTCTGCGATGAGACAGGTGTAGAGCACCAGTTCTCTTCTCCGCACGTCCCACAGCAAAATGACTTCGTGGAGAGGAAGAACCGAACCTTGGTCGAGATGGCCAAGACGATGCTCGATGAGTACTCTACACCGCGGAAGTTTTGGACTGAGGCTATAGCTATCGCGTGCCATGTCTCAAATCGAGTTTTTCTTCGGGCACACTTGCACCGCACTTCTTATGAGTTGAGATATGGGCGAAAGCCCAGTGTATCTCATTTTCGTGTGTTTGGTTGCAAGTGTTTTATTCTGAAGTCCGGGAACCTAGACAAGTTTGAGTCACGTTCATGTGATGGTATCTTTCTAGGTTACTTGACTTCTTCGCGGGCTTATCGGGTTGGAACTACGAGTCTAGTAAAATGGTAGAGACCTGTGTGGTGACCTTCGACGAGGACAGTCTGGGGACTAGGCCCGATATCTCAGGTTCTTTAGAGCAGTCCGAGCCCATCTTTGTGGATGACGAGGACGATGGAGATGAGAGTTGTCTACCCGATCTAGTCACTCATGCACCCCTTGAGGTGCCTTCTTCCACTACACCTCGAGGCGATCAGCCCTTGCCTTCTACTTCTACTAGAGTTAGTGGCTCTATTCCTACCTCATCTGCACATGAGGTAGAGGTCACTTCTTCATCTCATCCTGGACCTCCTCGGCATATCCAAAAAGCTCATCCTTCTGAGCAGATTATTGGAGACCTATTTGAGCGAGTCACTCGTTCAAAATCTGGCGTGTCTCAATTCTGTCTCCATTCTGCCTTTGTCGCCTCCTTTGAGCCCAAAGACATTTATCATGCTCTATCTGACGAATCTTGGGTCAATGCCATGCATGAGGAGCTTGAAAATTTTGAAAGAAACAAGGTCTGGTCGCTTGTTGAGCCCCCTCGAGGTCACAATGTCATTGGGACTAAGTGGGTGTTCAAGAACAAGCAGAGTGAGGATGGGTGGTTGTTCAAAACAAGGCTAGACTGGTAGCTCAGGGCTTCTCTCAGGTTGAGGGTCTAGATTTTGAGGAGACCTTTGCCCCTGTAGCTAGACTTGAGGCCATTAGAATCCTGCTTGCCTTTGCAGCTTCTAAGAGTTTCAAGCTTTACTATATGGACGTCAAGAGTGCCTTACTTAATGGCTTCATTGAGTAAGAGGTCTATGTCCGACAGCCTCCAGGTTTCGAGAACCCCAAATACCCAAATCATGTCTTCAAGCTTTCCAAAGCGCTGTATGGACTTAAGCAGGCCCCTAGAGCTTGGTATGAGAGGCTTAAGTCCTACTTGTTGAGTCATGGTTTCGAGATGGGTAAAGTAGACAAGACCTTGTTCATCCGCCAGTAAGGCACTGATCTTCTGCTCGTCCAGATTTATGTGGATGACATCATCTTTGGCGGCTTCTTGCATGCTCTTGTTTCCCAGTTTTCTGATGCCATGAGCTCGGAGTTCAAGATGAGCATGATGGGCGAGTTGAGCTTCTTCCTTGGCTTTCAAATTAAGCAGACTCGGGAGGGTACCTTCTTGCATCAGGGCAAGTACACTCGAGACCTCCTGAGGCGCTTCAATATGAGTGATGGTAAGCCGGTGTCCACTCCTATGGCTACCTCAGTATCACTCGACCCAGATGAGGACGGCTAGCCAGTTGATCAGAAGGAGTATCGTAGTATGATCGGCTCCCTCTTGTACCTCACTGCCTCGAGACCGGACATACACTTCACTGTGTGTCTCTGTGCCCGGTTTCAGGCTTCTCCTCGCGTATCTCACCGCCAGGCGGTGAAGCGCATTCTTCGGTACCTTCGAGCTACCATTGACTATGGTATCTGGTACTCTTCCTCTTCCTATCTTTCCCTTAGAGCCTACTCGGATGCAGACTTTGCCGGCTGTAGGATAGATAGGAAGAGCACTTCGGGCACCTGCCAGTTCATTGGCACTTCTCTCGTTTCCTGGTCTTCGAGGAAGCAGTCCGGTGTTGCACAGTCCACTGCAGAGGCCGAGTACGTTGCTGCAGCCAGTTGCTGTAGCCAGGTACTTTGGATGGTCTCGACCCTGCGGGACTTTGGGTTAGTTATCGACAGTGTTCCACTCTTTTGTGATAACACTTCTGCGATCAACATTGCTAAGAACCCAGTGCAGCACTCCCGGACTAAGCATATTGATATTCGCTATCACTTCCTTAGAGACCATGTAGAGAAGGGTGACATCGTGCTCCAGTTTGTGGAGAGTGACCACCAGTTGGCTGATATCTTTACCAAGCCATTGGATAGCTTTAGGTTTTCAGCTCTGCGGGGAGAGCTTGGGGTGGTTTATCCTTACGGACTGTTGTGAGGGGGAGCTTTGTGTTTTACTATTTTATTATATTAATTATGCTCTTGCTCCTTTCTGTTGCATTACATTTTGGGTGCATTCGGGATAGTCCTTCTAGCATAGGTTAGAGTGGTCTTCTTGTCTAGCGTTTATAATTCTTGTTGTTATCTTGTGACTCTAGGACGCTGCTTGTTAGCTGTCTCTCTTCTCTCTAGGTTGAGCTTACTCACTTCTTGTGGGTTCTAGCGAGGGTTGGGCCACCCTCGGGTAGACAGGGTACGTGTTTGCTCCCTAGGTTGTTAGCAGACCAGCTGATAGTCCTCGAGTCATATGGGGTAGATGAGAGTCAGTCTGAGCCATAGTATCCTCTATATCTTGTCTATGCTTTAAGGACTGCCCTTTCGAATTTTCTTTGCCAATATCTCTTGCTTATTGTTTTGGTTCAGGGGGAGTTCATTTGGGAGCTTCTGGAGCTTAATATTGACTTAACTCAATCCGAACTAAAAGTTGCATCTCATGTTGAGGGGGAGCTGGATTTTCTTGCATGTCATTCTGCATTGTAAATATCTACATTGAGCCTTGATTATTATCCTTTCATGACATATTTACATCGCTTTACATCCTGCCATGACTTGTGCTTATTTGCTAGATTGATCATGACTTCATATGTGTAGGCTAGCCTTTGCCATGATAAGTTAATTAAAATTGCCCAACTTGAATTAAAACTTGTCATGCTAGCTCTCGAGATTAGTCTTTCTTGCGTTATCCTTTTATGATTCATGCCATGTCAAATAGGCTGAGTTGAGCGTTGAATCTCTATTGAATCTTAGATTGAGCTATTGTAGTCTCTTGATGCAGCATGAGTTAGTACAACATGTTAAAAAGCAAAAAGATCTCTTTTATGCGAAAAAACTGATCTCACCAATTCTTTCTCATGAGACGGATTGCCATTGCACAAGGCATGAACTCAGGGGGAGTTTTGGATGACCAAGATCATCTCCTTAAGCTTCTTGCTTGGAGTGGTCGCAAAGGCTTGAGATCTAGCACATGATAAAACAAAAATCTGGTTGGCAACAATCATAAGATTTCTAAAGAAAAACTTATCATTTGTGTTCAATTTGCTAAAATTACAGAGATTACAAGTACTTAAACAAATGTTTCACTCTTGAGCTTGTAGCACTCTAATATGACTCAATACTAGCTTATTGGTTCCGCTTAGCTTATTGACATGGTTTGCATCATCCTTGGATACCTCTAGCTAGACTATGATCATGAATGACTTGACATGCTAAGAATTTGTACTAAAATTTCAGATTGTGACTTCATTGGTTAGCTGGCTTATATATATCTTGTCATGATCTTGATAGCATTTTATGTGTTATGGCTTGATGTAATTCTCATATGGTCATTTTGGATAATCTTCATGGCTCTAAAATGGTTAAAATAATCACTCTTCAGCCATTTCGTTCAACATCATATCTTATTCTCTCTTTTGCATCCTTGATGTGTTTATTGCCAAAAGGGGGAGAATAGAGGAGAAAAAGTCATTTGGGAACTTTTTAGAGTTTTGGAAAATAATTTGCTCTTTCAGTTGTTGCTCTAGTGTTCCTTGTTGTTGCTCTAGTGTTCCTTCTATCGACATGGTCATTAGCTTCATTTCCTTCTTTGGACCATGTTGGACTTCTCAAATCAAACTTATCTTCATGCTTTTTCGGGGTTTGTCAATATACTCATCAAGGGCGAGATTGAGAGACCATGTGGTCGTGATCCCATGTTTATGATGAGTAATTGACAAGTGCTTTGGATAGCTTGAGTTTGATGTGAGTGGTTCGAGCCGAGTTGTCGCGTGATGCAGTTTGGTTTCGGTCGGACCTGGTCAAACCTAGTCAATCGTGTTTAGGATGGGTATTTCTTTGATTCGACAGGTTTGGGCTTTATCATGCTAATTTTGATTACATATATCGAGCGGTGCTATTTTATGTGTTTCTTGTCTGTGTTGGCTGCAGGACATCGAGGCGGAGTTGTGGCGAGACACGGTGGACCGAACTAGGCGCTGTGGTCAGAACGGTCGGGAGGTGTCAAAGACGGCGAGGGCTCAAGGTGGCTGCGAGGCTTGCAAGGCAAGAAAGGAGGAAGCTTTCTGGAAGGTGCGCGAGGGGCGTTTTGGTGAATACACAAAACTGCACTAAAAGAAGTGGATTGTGGGTAAAGCGCAAAAGGTTAATAGGTAAAGCAATGGCAAACCCATTAGTGGAGGCTATAAATAGAGAGGGTGTTCTCTAGTAGTCTTCATGGATTTGTATGAAAAATGAGAGGGATTTTAGAGAGGAAGGTGTGCTGAAATTATGAGAGATTGGGTGCAAGAGTTAGGGTTTTATTTGGCTCTCTCCTTTCTTGAGTTCTTGCTTTTTCAATCATGTATGGGGACTTAGTGAGATTGTGAGAGAGAGCTTGAGTGATGTAAACTCCATATTTCAATCATTCATGTCTCCGTATCATTGTCAAGAAATCTTGTGTTGAATCACTCAAGTTCTTGTTTCTTGCTCCCATTTTATTTTAGTTCTGCTTCTTTTCCTTTTGTGGGTTTCAAGCTTTTGGGCTGTGTTCTCTATCTCAGCATTGCTTCATTTTTGGTGATCCCCTTGCAGCCGAACAGCTCATTTCTTGAGATTTCTTGTTCTTTTTTGTTTGTTTTGGGCTTGCGGCAATGCAGTTCGAATGCTAATGGTTTCAGCCAAAAGATCAAGTGCAAACCGTTGATACTCATGGCTGGTTGCATGATGTTCGAATGCTAGAGATTTCGGCCAAAAACCAAGTGCAAACCCATGTGTTTTAAGTTTATCTCTCTCGGGTAGCCGTAGTAAATTAATCTAGGGAGCTTATTTCTTGGAGATGATTTGTTGTTCTGTCAAAAGTACTACTCCTTGCTTTTTGATCTTGGGCAGCATAGCTTGGCAGTAAATCAATCTTGGACGCATGAATGTTCCTTTTTCAGTTTTGCCTTTTTCTTTTTGCTTTTTGTTTCCTACTCAGTTCGTTTGATCTGCGAGTCTAAAATCTAAAACAAAACTGCATGACTCTTTTGGTCTGCTTTGAGTCTTCAGGACAGCAGTTGGTTTCCGATTTCTTTTGTTCTTTTCAGCCTTCGGTAAAGGCAATTGGCAGCAGTAGCAAGATTCCTTCCAACTCTCATTTGGCTGTGCCTTTTTACTTGCCTTTTACTGTTGTTTTCATATTAGTGCCTCTCAGATTTTAGGTAGCAATCTTGCTGATCGAACCAATTTTTGTTAATCCGATAAGTGTGAAAAATCTGCAACCTATGTGCTGCTGCCATTTTCGTTTTTGGGCTCATTTCTCTGCCGTGGCAGCAATTTCCGCGGGTATTCTCTGCCGTGGCAAGTCTTTTCTGCAGGTTTCTTGCCGTGGTATTGTTTTGAGCTGATTCTCTGCCGTGGCAATATTTTATTGCAATTTCTTTGCCGATCTGCTTTCTCTAGTTTGCCTCCTCGTCCTTGATTTGATGTTTCGGTGTCCGCTGAACTTTCATTTTATTTCTTCATAGCATCAATTGCTATCGGAGAAAGTTTTAAGTGGGTACTTT
Source organism: Dendrocalamus latiflorus (assembly GCA_017311315.1). Lineage (NCBI taxonomy): Eukaryota > Viridiplantae > Streptophyta > Magnoliopsida > Poales > Poaceae > Dendrocalamus > Dendrocalamus latiflorus. The sequence goes on from CM029664.1 coordinate 31,406,823, forward strand.
TGGGGGTCATTTTTTTAAGGGCTCCATTCACCCCCCCCCCCTCTGTCGCCGTTTCCGATCCAACAAGTACTCAATTGCTTTTAATAACTTATATACATGCTTTTGTAATTGAAAGAGATGATAGATACGTTTTTGTTTAGATCTAGCTAGTTAGGTTTAGAAAGATAATGTTAGCTAGTTTGCTCAATTTGATCAGAATGGGTAAGTACTCGTAGTTCACTTCTATATATTCTTGCTTAACATTATTATGTCATAAATACGTGGCTAGCTAGCTATACCTACGTAATATATATAGATCGATGTCATGTGTAAGTACGTATAGCTAGTCTGATTTGCTATATAGTAGCACTAATAATCAATTTTGACACTCATTTGTTACATGTGTAGCATAGATGGACCGACGCTAGATGTACATTGAGAACCGTGTGAGTGAGGAGTACATTAATGGCGTGTCTGCTTTTAGAAGAGCGGCCGAGCTGGATATGTTGAAGAAGGAGATAGAATATATGTATTGTCCATGCATTGATTGTGATAATCTAAAGATGTTTAGCAACTCAGCGCAGATCGAAGTTCATTTGATTCGAAGGGGGTTTAGAAAGGGGTACAAATGTTGGACCAGCCACGGTGAAGAGAAGAGTACACAAAAAGATAGTTATGACATCGTCATGTGGTTATGACAAAAAGATAGCCACGGTGAAGAGAAGAGTACACGGCAAATACGAAGCGCTATGTAGTTCTTCAGGGAAAAAGAAGGATTGTTGAAGTTGAGAATGTTGTGGATGAGGAAGAGTATAATCAATTTGATGAGTTGCCTCCATTTGAAGACGGCATCAGGCTCGAGGAAGAACAAGGCGATGAAGCAAGCTATATGTGTGTCGATCATCGTGAAGAGCTTTATTTAAAAGGAAATAGCCAGGTGTAATAAATGATCCCACAAAGCCAGCACCTATTTGGAAATTGTTACAATGTAATCATAATTAGGGAACTCGGCATGTAATTATGAACTATATTCCATTGTAATTGTAAATGACTCAGGAACTAAGAAATAGTTATATTTATGATTATGCTTGAGTTTTCACATTGCATGGCCAGCATTTATGATTTCTAGATACAGGAACTATCACAGGCGGTTTATCAGAAGAAACTGTCTGTGATATGTCGGATATCACAGACGATTCTATAAATAGAACCATCTATGATACTCAGCATATCACAGACGGTTCTTTTATGGAACCGTCTGTGATAGTTTCCCTATATATAGGTTCCGCTCGTGCGACGCCGCCAGTGCTAGGTTTTGCTATATCTAACTTGTAACACTCAAGCCAAACATTGATCTGGAATGCTACCAAACTAGTAATGAATAAGGATAAACTAAACATGTCTCACAAAATTTTGGCAGAACCTCCCATGAATATTTATCTATGCCAGAGGTATTTCGACCAAGACTAAACAAAATTGACTTTAGGTGACTAGGACATTCATAGGACTAGCATCTTGATAAAAAACGGGAACACCATAAATGTTCTATCCATTTATTACAGTTTAATTTCAGTAAACAATGATCATAAAGATACTTAAAGTAATTCATTCTTCTACTATTTAATTTCTTCCTTTCTTGCCATTATGAGTTGATCGTGCAATGTGCAACAAGACTAATCCTTCCTTTTTTCCCCATGCAAGCCGATCTTATAAAGGTACCTAAAACACAACAAACAACAAGAGTGAGTCCAACGACTCAGCAAATATAACAAAGGGATAATAAGAACATACATGAACACCATTTCATAAGAACATCCAACAATTACTTATATAAATCATGCTATGCAGTATGATCAAAAATATCTTTATCTCTTTCTCTTTTGCATTTTACCGGTAATGCAAAGTGTGCTTCCGTCGATGCTCACCCATGCCTGTACCATCTGGTACAGGGACCAATTTCCCATACTCCGCAAGTATGGGGACCTTTAGCCCATCATCAACATGACGGGGACCTCAGCAAATGCTTGGTCATCACATGACCAAGACTTCATTAAGCCAACATGTTGCATATGTATGAAAGTCTCAATTTAATAAAAACATGCATCCACAACAACTTTGCACAAGGAATACTCGTAAAATTCATAACTTATAAACAACCATGAACATTAATAGGTGCTCCTTCATCACAACCATGAACACAATTGCTCACAATATAAATCAAACATCAACATTCCACAATATCAATTTAACCCATCATTATGCTTGCCTTAACCGCGAGAGGATGAGAGATGTGTAGAAGGTGCTGCCCCCGGGATCAGTCCACCACCTGAATAATAATTATAATGCATGCTAAGATTACAGTAGTGGACCTTAGACTAAATAAAAACAATCACAAACTCGCAAAAACGCCTAACTCGGTTCCAATCCCCAAATCCTACAGGTCGATCTGCCCCCTCTGTGGACAGTCAACTTCAAAAATCCATATCTATTGGTACGGAAATCCAATACGATGTTCTTAGACTTTCTGGAAACATAATTAAATCCTCCATTTAAACTTAGTTGGTGAACCTCCCTGAATCGGCCAAATTATACCCACACAAGCCAGATTTCCAAAACAACAATTTCACGTCAGGTTCTCTGGACAGAGTACTAAAAATACCATAACTTTCAGTACGAGTGTTCGAATCACAAGTTCTTGAGCTTCCTGGAAAGCTGAGATAATTATCTACAACTTTTATTATACTGAGCTTCTCTACTTCTCCATTTTTCTAATCACATAACCCAATTTGCCAAAACCTGACAGAAAACCCATAAATCTGCAGAATAGTCCCACTAAAAAAATCATAATGTCTGCTACAGTGGTCCAAACGACGTGTTCTAGCACTTCATGGAAAGATAGCGATGTCGATGCCCAGAACTGAATCTACAAGAAACTTCATCAAAACGACCGTCTAACACAAACTGTCCTGAGCAGAACAGAATACCGACATTGCTACAACAATTAAAATATGCCTCTAACCAGGGGAAACAGGGATTACTCTTGATGAACCGCTGAAGAACATGATGAACACCACGCGATCTCTCTCTCCCTTCCTTTTCCCTTTTTCCCTTCCTCTTCTCCGACTTCCGGGTCAAAAACACCTCCCGGTGATCGATCTCCTTCCTCCGCTCGACCGGCAGCAAAGGGGATCTTCTTCACCAATAGCAGGGGGCGTCAATGGAGGACAAGGAGGAGGTGCTGCTGGACATGGGAGGCACAAGGGGGAGAGGGGGGTGGAGGCCACAAGGGGAGAGGAGAGGGGGAGAAGGGTGGCGGCTAGGGTTTGGGGGAGGGTGCCTCCCCCCCCCTTTTTGGCCAGCCACCTCTTGGGCCAAGGCCCAGGCCCAGGTTGCCAGGATTTTCAGAAATTTCCCCTCTAAAAATCCCTATTTAACTCTTTTCTATATGGTCCTTCCCTTCAATTAATCGATTAACTCTCGAATCACTTTTGGGGTATTACAAACTGCTCCCTCGTGCGCGACGCCGCCACTCCCTCACGTCGGCCGCCTCTCCCTCCCGACGCCGCCGCTCCCTCCCGATGCCGCCTCTCCCTCCCGACGACGACGCTTCCTCCCGACACCGGCCGCCTCTCCCTCACGATGCCACCTCTCACAACGCCGCCTCTCCCTCCCGTCACCGTCCGCCACTCCCTCCTGACGCCGTCTGCCACTCCCTCCCGACGCCGGCCGCCTCAACCTCACGCCGCCGCCGCTCCTTCTTGACACCGTTCGCCCCTGTCTCAATAGTTGGCTAATTTGTTTTGTTATCTTCAGTAGATGGCTAAATTGTTTTATGACCTTTAGTACTTTATGATATATGCTTCACTCGATGGCTAAATTTTTACTATTACTATCATTTGTCAATCTTGTGCTCTGTCTGAATAGTTGGCTAAATTGTTTTATGACCTTTAGAACATCATGATATATGCTGCACTTGTTAGCTACAAGAGCTATTTGGAATGGCATGTTACTGTTCCAAAGGGATCTTGTAGTAATTATATATGTCACATAGACCTTCAAAGGGCATGAAGCAAGTGACACACTCCGGTGTATCCAATTCAATGAACTTGATACACTGATTTGTGTCATTTGCTTCAAAGAACTTTGTTTAGGCCCGTAGCTCATTGCAGTTAGTTTTTTCTTAGAAGAGAGATGGTGTCCACACAGTCATCGTCCAAAATTTTTTACTAATACTGTCATTTGTCAATCATGTGCTCTATCTGAATAGTTGGTAAATTGTTTTATGACCTTTAGAACATCATGATATATGCTGCACTTGTTAGCTACAAGAGCTATTTGAAATGGCATGTTATTGTTCCAAAGGGACCTTGTAGTAATAATATATGCCACATAGACCTTCAAAGGGCATGAAGCAAGTGACACACTCCAGTGTATCCAATTCAATGAACTTGATACACTGGTTTATGTCATTTGTTTCATAGAACTTTGTTTAGGCTCATAGCTCACTGTAGTTAGTTTTTTTCTTAGAATAGAGATGGCGTTCACACAGTCATCGTCGTCTTCATCTGGGTCTCAAGCTCCCAAGATTGGGATAACTAAGCATGGCCGAGGAGTATCGAAAAGGTCAGAGGGCCGAATGACCATCACGATGATATCTCCGGATGGGGTCCCTCTCAAACCGAAGAAAGCAGCGGCATCATTTCGGACTACATGTGGGATAATTTGAAGGCAATGGGTCCTCATCACCATAGCAAGCTGAAAAGATTTGGCAAAGGATCAGAAAGATCAGCTATGGGAGGAAATTACAAATTCGTTCGATATCACAGCAGAAGTACAGGAACTCATGCAACGGCACGCACTCCTCGTAATGGGAAAAGCATGAAAGAATTTTAAGAGCACTCTTGTCACGCAGTACGTGGCAAAGGATCTCACCCCTTCACGAGGTATCCATTCGTGTCGCCGGAAACATGGGAGGCCTTTGTGCAGATGAAGACAACAACCGAATTTGGACAATAAAGTGCCACGCACAAGGCTCTCCAGTCACAAAACACTCATCCTCACAGACTCGGCACTGCTGGGTACGCGGGTAAAATCCCGCAGTGGAGGATGCAGGACGAGGTTGCAATCCGATCAAAGGCCTCCCCGCCATTTGCTGGGATTGCAAACGAGCGCCCTCAAAATTGGTTAAGAGCGAGGTCATCAACCACGTCTTCGAGTGTCTCTTTCAAAAACCCATGCAGACGCCGCCGAAAATGTATCATAAATGAGGCTCTAAGGCTCAAGCGAAGAAAATTAAGGCGCGTCCCGAGCCATGGAAGTTCATTCTAGGAGTTTCATTGGTCCCTGAGTCACAATTACCCCAGCTTGGTTTGGTTTGCAATACATTGCATACATGGTACATACAAAGGTCCAACATGAAGCCAAACCGGCAGAGTGGATTCACTGTGAAATATACGGAGGCGCATTTCCTACATGACTCGGGCTACTTCGTCGTGATATTCGAAAACTTATTCTTACTATTCAATCTCAACGAACTCGACGCCTCATTTCTACGATGCTGGACACTGTAAGTGTACTGTACCACATCATACTGACAAATGTCATTACTCTTTCCTTATGTATAGATACATGATCCAACAAGTCCGACGATGGTGGCAACCGGTGAGTTTTCTCGACCCACACTTGGTCTCGGAGCAATCTATCAATGGAAATGCATACTTCATGCAATATTACATAACGAGGGGATTGATTGCTCACAACGACAAGGAGTACATCATGGTACCCTTCAACCAAGGGTAAGTGCTTCACTAGTTACCACACAAGTTTCATTTGTACTTTATATGCAACATGAATTTATGATTAATCACTATGGCGACACACATGACTAGGTCTCACTGGATTTTGATTGTGATTGTAACAAAGTGGAGCAAGGTAATATACCTTGATTCCCTACTTAGGTGCAACCACGACTTCAGTCATGTGCAAGAAGTAATTAACAGGTAAACTCATTTCCTCCATACATAACTCTATTGTAATCTTTTCTTCGTTTGCAATGGCCGAGTCTAACTTTTTTAAAATCACGTAGGTCGTTTACCACTTATATTGCCCTAGGAGGGAGACCTAACGAATCCAGTGATACACTGCGACACAGGATGCGATTTTTGGTACCCGCTACAACACAACAATCCTATATCACAGTTTGTTATAATGCCTCTAGAATTGACAATGCCTATGTATGTAATTCTATATATTTTGCAGTACCACCAGCAGCTACAGGGTAACGTATGTGGATTCTACGTTTGCCGCCATATGAAGGAAATCACGGACACTAAGATGAATGATCCAGAGGTTTGTCAACCTTCCAATAATTATTATTTTTTGATTATATATATGTATACACACACACACACATGATAATTAATGACTTAACATTGCTCCTAGCGACAGCGGGTGGACTTCAACGAAAGTGCATATGATCTTGACAATCTCGTCGAAATTCGTGGAAACATCTCCCAATTCTTGCTAGCAAAGGTCATAAAAAAGAATGGAGAGTTCCACCCCGGCAATGGTGATAATTAGATGTTGAAATATTGGATTCAATTGTACAAATCACTCAATTGTGCTTAATCAAACAATTCATTCAATTTAATTCATTTGAGAGATCTGTGTAACGATTATCATGATATATGTGTGTGTATGTGTGTGTGATCTACTGGTGTTGTTTTATTCATTTATGTGATTTATGTAATGATTGTCCTGTGTTATATACGTGATCTTGCTTGTTTCCAGAGGGCATGGCTAGCATATCCTGAGGCTAGCCGAAAAAGAGCAAATAAAATCGCTTTTGAAATAGATATCACAGGCGGTTCGGTGTTCTAAACCGTTTGTGGTCTCACATTTGTCACACTCCCAAACATCTCATTGAACTCTATCAAGAGAAGAATGGCAAGAAGACCAATGGAGATAATGAGGCACACTTTGCTACTGGACAAGAAAAGGATGAGTCTGATGTTATGGCTCTTGATGAGAGGATTGAAGAACCAGCCATCAAGGATGCCAGTAAGGATGTCCAGATGGAGGATAATGATGATGATCTCCTTGGTGATGAATATGAGGATCATTATGAGGACTCAATGTAGCCTTCCTATTTGTATATTACCTATTATTGTTCAGACATTTATCAATTAGAAGTGTGTGCATTTAATTTAGAATAAGTTCACAAAGAACTATGGTTATTGTAAGCTCTATGAGACATAGTTATGATTTGCCTGCAGACTTATGCTATCAGGACCCAAATCTGCAAATCTGGACCCTCTATGTATTCTGAACTAGTCTCCAGATCAATAGTTAGTTCACATAGTACCAACATTGATGAAATCATATCCATACAACGAAACAGCTAAGAATAAGCCAAATTTTATTAAATAGTAATAACAAACCTTATGGTCAAGGTTTTACAATTATTGCCATGCAGGGCTTAATGACAAAAAATAAACTTGCAGCGGAAGAAACTTCTTGTGGTAGCCATCCGATATGCTCACAGGCAATTGAGTGGAAAACGCACCCTAATTTGCATAGTCCTCGAAGTACTCCTCCACATAGAATTGAGTGTTCCCTAGGTCTTCTTCGATGACTAATCAATAAATGGCATAAAGCTGTGTATATAAAGTACTCATAAAGTCGTAGGGAAATGTATGCAAATAGTATTCATGCAAGGCTTGAATAAGAGTAGCTTTATAGCTATTTCGTAGAAAGCAGTATTGACAGTAAATACAGTATATAGATTGAAAAGCACAAAATTTGCATAGTGCTCGAAGTACTCCTCCACATAGAATTGAGTGTTTTCTGGGTCTTCTTCGATGACTGATCAACAAATGGCATAAAGCTATGTGTATATAAAGTACTCATAAAGTCGTAGGGAAATGTATGCAAATAGTATTCATGCAAGGATTGAACAAGAGTAGCTTTATAGCTATTTCGTAGAAAGCAGTATTGACAGTAAATACAGTATATAGATTGAAAAGCACAATTTGAAAAGATTACATAAAAAAGTAAACAAGTACTTTGAAACAACTAGTGAACTACGTGTTCACTTCCCAACCATCCCACCAACCATAAATTTTAGATAAAATCTATCTCCCATGTGAAATCAACAAGCTTTGCCCATAACCAAGGACATGGCTATTCGAATAGTTTTTAACACTCTGTAGAGGTTGTTCTACTTTACCCACAAGACATGATCATCTCATATTGCCATGTGATTAATATACTTTCATGGGTGTGCAGCGAAGAGATCATGACAAGGCCTTTACAAAGCACTGTTTTGATCCAGCTCTGCTCGCTAAGGTTTCACCTCCATCCAGCCCCCTCTTGCGCCTAGTGTGAATGTCCATCCCAAACACACTTCAACCCAAACAGAACTAAATCAAAATATTACTAATTAATCAACAAGATCAATCCTATATTGGACATGTGGTTGTACTACAGGGCTCAGATCAATGGCGCACAAGATTAAATCCTTAGGGACTACTCAAGAGAAACAACCTCATCCAAAATGTGCTACCCGCACCTCCTTTACTGCACGATCATTCGCCTGAGTATGAAATCAATTTTTATTTAACCAAGCTCAATGGCATCCCCTGCTATGATACAACAAATTTTATTCACAATGGTTACCCGCCACAATTTCATATATGGTTAAGTCAAATTTTTATGATAATCATGGTGAAGGAACCCATCACACAACTAAAGCATGACTAAGCATAACTTCGATTCTCATGTTGGTATTAAAATATGTCCAACTAAAATTACCCTTCCTATGGTGTTCAAGAATATATGTCATTCACAATTATTCAAAGTGGCCTACTATCAAGTAGGTATTTAACTAATCCCAGAAACATTTAATATAAGACTAGCAATGCATGTTAATTTAAAACAATATAATTTTATAAAATGGGTTCAATATGGTCAAAGGTCCACGATTTGTCTTCGTTGAAGTTGGAGTTTAACGCTTCCTATTAGTCCAAACTGGCATCGACGACATCGGATTCTACACGCGCGAAACAAGAAACCCAAATAAATAAATAAATAAAAATAAAAATTATTTACTGGAAGAAAGATTAGAATTTTAGATGAATTTAAAAACTTGAATAATTGGATTCGGAGTTTGGACAACGGAGAACGGGCTTTCGGAAGATCGAATGGAATGGAAAATCTAGAAAAATGTAAAACGCGGGAATATTCTCTGAAATTTTATTTTTGGCTGATTTTTCAATTTATTTAAGTGTATGCAATGTGGGGCCCGGCTGTCATTGACTAAAGGTAAAACATGGCCAAGCTAACAGTGGGAAAAAGATTTGCATTTCTCAGGACTTGAACTCATGACGGAAGGAACACAAGCTAAGGCCCTCACTACCACACCATATTATCACATGTGACATAGAATCAACACATATGAACAAACAAAGCAGAGAGGTGGCGGCCCTGGTGAATGGAGGTGCCAGCGATGGAAGGGAGGGACGGTGGAGCCGATGGGAGAAATGGGTCTGCAAGGACCCAGGGAGCAGAAGGCCGATGGCGGCGCAAGCACGGGCGACAGCCATGGATGGCTCACATGGTCGAGGCGCATGGGCATGGAACACGGAGAACTAAGGTGAGCACGAGCACAGCTTTGGCCTGGTGAAGCTAGGAAAATTGTCAGCTAAGCCAGAACTCACCGGAGATGACACAATCGGTGATTGAATGGCGTCTGTAGAGAAAAAGTAAAAACTTGATATCTTGATGCTCGGTGAAGGAAATCCAAATCTATTTGAAGGCTAGCTACCTAAGATGGTTTGGCACGTTTTGACATGAAAAGATTGGAGGAAACATCACTGGATAGATGGGAATGTGAAGCGCTCTAGGCGACCATCGCTAGGTTTTGAAAGCAGAAATTTGTGGAGGGTTTCTAGGGAAAAGGAGAGAAGCATCGCATAGAACGCAATGAGACAAGTCTAAGAGAGGTGATGACATGGTCTAAAACTCACCGGAGATAACGAATTAATGACAGGAAGAGATTTCAGCCTAGATTGGTAAAAATTCGATTCCGGGAGATTGGCTGCACCAAAATCAAAGTAAATTTGAGGGTAGGTTTCTTATATGCTGGAAAAATATAAAAACTTTAAAAAGCTCACCTGAGAGAGAGATGGCATGATGGAGGAAGGAGGCTGACGAGCGGGAAACTTGGCTTGTGGTTACAACGGTGCACGGGAGGTTATGAGGTTTGAGGAGGGTGTGAAAGGGTAGAACACTGTCCCAAAGCTTTATTTTATAAAGCAAAGAGGAGAGAAACAGATTGAAATAGCCAAATCAAAGCAATGTCAGCTTTTCCAACTTTGAATGCAAAGAAATTGAAAAATGAAGTTTAAATGAGTTTGGAACTAAAATAGATTGATTGCTAGCAATGAATGAGGACGTTTTTGCTGTCTTTAATTTCTTTAGTGGGTGGGAAATGATTTTTGGCATGAATGGCAATGGCCTTGAGTTGCTTAGGTGAAGAAAAGAGGAGAGAGAGAGAGAGAGAGAAGCAGTTGGTGCTGGATGGAAGATGAACAGGAGGGAGAGATGAGAGAATAAAAAGGGAGGAGGGAGAAAGAAAAACAAGAAAGAAAGAGAGGGCATCTGGTTGTGTCGGTTAGAACTAAAGGGTTATGTGTGCTTTAGATGGAGCAATGGGTGACCTATGGGTAAAAAATAGAATGAATCCAGAAAAATTAGAACGGACATTTTTTTAGAGATTTGAAATTTTGAAGATTTGAACTTGAATTTTTGAGGTGAAATTTTGATATTTTCTTTCGGTACTACACAAATAATCCAAATAAAATATAAACACTTTTAAATAATTAATTTAAAATTAAATTTTTAAAGAAAACAAATTTTTGTGATGTTACAAATCTACCCTCCTTAGAAAGAATCTCGTCTTCGAGATTCGGACGAACTGGGAAAAAGAAAGGAGAGGGAAACTCGGTTCTTAGGTCCTCTTCATGCTCCCAAGTTGCTTCTGACTCTAAATAGCTGCTCCACTACACTTTGCAGAACTTGATGGTCTTGCTTCTTGCGCGGCGTTCAGCTTCCTCTATGATTTTAACTTGTTCTTTGATACTCTGAAGCATTTCTTCAATGGAGATATATGAAAGACAACACCAAATTGAAATAGTACATATTTAATCATCTATAATCTCTGTGCTAACTTCATTTGCCCTTATCATATTGCTTAATTTAGAATTCCACCAAAAGAGCTTAACTTCCATAGGTGTTCATCCCAGAAAAACATAAATGTTTCAACTTTTCAAAGGTGCTTGATTCCAAAATCATATACCACAGATGCACCTTTTTGATTTCCACAAATAATCCCATAAACTTTTATCCTCTGCACTAATTTAAATTGACGGCAAACCATAAAATTTTTAAAAACATAATCCGATAACGTTGTAATCTATTATTTCCACCAATTGCTTTATGATCATTGTCTAATCCAACAGATCCATAACTCCCATCAAATAATATAAAATTAATCCAACATTTAGTAATCATCAATCAATTTTAAGATCATCTAAGCAATGATTCAATATTCGTTAATCTACCAACATCAATCTCTCGATAATCATCATTTTGGTTCCTCCAAATTTGAATGAATCCAAGTATCTCAATTAATTCTCATCTGATAATCTATCTCTCATAATTGATTTGAATCCACCAAGTTAAACATTTGAAAAGTTGAAACATTTATGTCTATTTGGGATGAACAAGCAATGCATTGATTATGTGTGTAGCAAATTATCTTATTAATTTGTATAGTATTAGAGTGTAACATCCCAAAATTTTGCTTTTATTAAAAATTTAATTTCAAATTAATTATTTATAAATGTTTGGATTTTATTTGAATTATTTATTAATACTGGAAGAAAATCTCAAATTCCATTTCAAACCCAAAATTCTCAATTTGAATTCAAATTCAAATCTCCAAAAAAATTGAATCTCCAGAAAAATATTCGTTCTAATTTTTTTGGGTCCAATCTAATTTTTTTCATGGCCTATTCTTTTCTTTTTCTTTCCTCTCTTTTCTTTTTTTCTCTCTCTTTTGGGTACTATTCATGCTACAATACACATGAATACTGTTCATCTTCACCCTCTAGACGTACATTTTTATTCAATGTATTTCAATTCGGTTTTAAATTTAGTTATTGCCTACTTGTTAATTCCTCCATTGACATTCGGGTTGTAAAGGTCTTGTCATGATCTCCTCGCCGCACACCTAAGAAAGTGTGTTAGTCGCGTGGTAATATGGGATGATCATGTTTTGTGGGTAAAGCTGTACAACATCTGCAGAGTGTATAATCTATCATGGATAGCCGTACCCATGGTCATGGGCAAGCTGAGTAAAGTTTTTCACAGATTAGACTTTGTTTTCCAAAATGGTTTGTAAAAACTTATGGATGGATGGAATCCATGAGTGGTTGGAAGCGTGTAGATGGATAGAATCCATACAAGATGTTTTTGGAAAAGATGGTCCTTGTGGGATGCCCATGGTTAGGTTAGTGTTTGATCAGAGTCTGTACTAACGATATTAATTTCATTTACAATTACTATTTTTACTTACTATACTAGATTCAACATTTTCAATCTATTTACTGTATTTCTTTAAATGCTATTTTATGCACAAATAACCCTATATGCCTTCCTTGGTTGCCTTTATCATTATGTTGCATTTCTCCGTGTGACTTGTGGAGTACAAGTTTGTACTCACACTTGCTATCTCATCACAGAGGAAGACTACCTTGGCTTCGGTGAGGACCAAGACGAGTAGGCCTCGTCTTGCAGTCATTTGCCTGTGGGTAGACTTGGGGCTTCACTTTTATCAGTTGCTTCCGCAGTTTTTGCCTTTATTATTATTGTCAATGCGCATTGATGTAAACGCTGGCCATAAAGTCGTACTCTTTAAATTAATAAAGTTGTAATTGGTGCTTGATATGTATCCCTATTTCACTGTGTGCACCAGCTGATCCTGGACTAGTGAGATTTACATAGAGTATCCTGGAGTTGACGCTCCGGGTTCCGGCAGAGCTCGGTGCTGCTCCTTCCTCCGACGACTCCACCTCCCTTCTCTGTCCAATGCGACCCAACTGGCACCGCCGTCTTCGGGGGCTTCGGCAACGCCGCCCTCGGACTTGCCTTCGATGGCGTTCCTAACGCCGGATCTATCGACGCCGCCACCTTTCCCCAGTGCCGCCCCTAGCCTAGCTGCCGACGTCGTGGATCGGCCTCCCCCGACCTCCTGGCCGTTGGCCTATCCCCATGGTCGTCGCCGCCAGCCGTCGGTGTCTAGCACCGACCACAACTCTAGCACCGCTCCCCCCATGGGTTTGAGCTCGCCGACCACGGCTTGCAGCTGGACAGCCAACCCTCCTATACCCGCCTCTGGTACTTCTTCCCTTACTACCTCCTTTCTACTCTATGTGTGTGCACTTGGTCTTGGGAACGCCTACGGGGGGTGCGTGATGGGACTCGGTGGGGAGACATGAGCCAGGGAGTATGCTCTCTCTATCCCAAGGGCGCACAGCGACTCCTATGGGCTCGCCGCCGCTAGTGCGCTACGGTGATGCTATGCGGGGATTATGCTAAGCCGTGACATGGGTGAGCTTGAAAGGGAGGTGGGGAAAGACCTGCTCACTTGCCGGCTATCGTCGGCTTACGGTTGGGTTGATGTCCAGCCCTCCTAGAGCATCCTAACGGTCGTTGAAGGCTCCATGCCGACGACCGTCGTCTTGACTCCTTCGTCTTTCCCTACACCTCGTGCTCCTCTCCTCAGGCTTCCTCTTCCTTACCTCCTCTCTGCGTGGTTGTGGGGATGGTGGTGGGCTTGCATGGCTTCGCTCCTTATCTGGGCTAGAGGATGGAGTGGCAATATGGTTATTGGCTTTTGTTGGCTTGCTCTTGGTTGAGGTGAAATGGGACTGGGGCTTGTGAAGGTACTGGCCTGTGCTGAGTTTTGCTTTGCCCTTGGCTGAGCTATGCACTGGCTCTCAGTTGGGAAATGAAATGGGGCTGGGGTGAGCTTTGCCTGTACTATGCTAACTTAATGGCAAAGTTGGACAGCCCCTGACTTTGTGCATTACCAAAACTGCCCTTTCCCTTCTCTCTATCTGACTCTCAAATCACTGTGGGCTTTTAGAACTTCTTGGTCCAACAGTTGAGCTTGCACTGTTTGATGACTTTTCTACTGCGGCAGGTAAGTCGGTAAAAGGTAAGAACGGAATTTTCTGCCAGATGATGAGAACCCAAACGCGGGACCGTGCCGCCCGGCCCCAAACGGTCTAGGAACCTCTGTGAGCGCTACTTTTATTCAGCATTCTAAAACCAATGGGTCTGACGGCAAAACTCTATTTTATTTCCTTTATTCTCCCTTGGATTGGTTTATTTCTCGCATTTCTTCTCTATTGCACTTTAGTGGTATTATAGCTAGTTTCTTTCTTCGTCTCCAAGAAGAGATATGGACGTATACCAAAATAAATATTTAGAATAGTTAACTATAAATACAGAGGAGAGACTATCAATTTTGTACAATCAAGTTATATCAATAAAGAAGGCCGTCGAATTACTCTATCTCACATCTATATATATTATTTATCCATTTTTGCTATTGTTTATGTTATTCTCGCTCATCCTCGCCGAGGCTGTTTTGTCGACAATCATGGAGACTGCACAGCGCACAACTCTTTTGGCCTGTTAAATAAAGCAGCAGCTAGCGACAGCCGCGCATGTGGCCATGGTCCGACGTATTCCATCGATCATTCGATCTGGTCTAACACGTCTCCGTCATATCCCTATATATATGCATGTGACGCCGTCGTCGTCTTCTGGATTGTGCAGACATGCCTGTGGTGTGTGCGCAAGATTCAGTGAACCCAGCTACTAAACACCACTCGATGCGTATGTCCCTAGAAAAACTCCTGTGCCGTACTGGCATCTGACAGCGAGAGCATCCTCGAAACAACGCTTCAGACACCGTTCGAAAAGTGAGAATTTCGCGTTCTACAATTTTTCAGAAACTTTGTTGTACCCTAAAGACTGTACAGGTAAGCATCGGTACGTTGCTTGATGCTCGCGAGGGGTGTTTCTCTGCCCATGTCCCCGGGGGGAAACACCTGAAATCCTAGTCATATATTGTCAAGACACAGACACACACACACAGACATGCAGAGATGACAGCTTAATTGATCTTTCGAATAAAGTGATCGATGTCACCCCAATAATTCGATCGATGTGCCGCCCATAATGCACTCATACAGAAGAGAAAAATGTTGGTTTGATGCAGCTGCAGCTGCACAGCAGGGCGCATCAATATCTCAACAAGAAAGGATCAGCTGATGGATCGGGGCCTCTAGACAGAGAATAGACATGAGAATAATTGACTGACTGGTTTCACAGAACCAAACAAACATGCTAGGTTAGCTAGCTTTGCATTTGCTCATCGCTGCCATGTCAATTTCGCTCTCATTGTTCCCCTGGATTCCTTGCATTTTACAAAACTGAGACAATGTCGGCTCAATCTAATTATGAAAGGTGAGCAACTGGGCATGTGAATTGGCTGCAGCTATTAGGATTTACTTTAGGAAGCTGTCGTTTCGTTTCACAAAACAACTCGAAGAGCCAAGCCCTCCCTTCTACTAGTAGTGGCGCATTTCGGAATCCTCCTAGGCTCTGTTCCTTTCATGGTTAGGATACCAACAATCTGCAAAAAAAACTATGATAATTTTAGTTATGCTGCACAGGAAAGCAGCGATGGGCAGCAGAATTGGATAAGTAGTGGAGTTGGAGACAGGTTACCTGCAGATGTCTTAGCGGAATTCGTCAAGGAAATAGTCTTCGTCATCGCTAAGGAAAACACTGCCATAAAATTCATACGGGTTCTCAATCATCTCTTCCAAAGTTAGCCTTCCATCATGATCTTTGTCTGCTTGCATTTTTGGATAAAGCAATCATACATGTCGTCTCTCAGATAAAAGAGATCCATCACATGAATGCCAATAAAAGGAAGATGCTGGAATGCGATTGTCCTTTTGCTTGACCACATATTAGGTGCCAAAAAGAAAACAAAATAGCTGCAATTACTATCAAAATACAAACAGGAGAGAAAAAATAGGTGCTTGACCATGCAAGTATATATAGTAGCTCGTTTCTATAATTTGTTTCAAAACATCAGGTCTCCTACAGGGTATAGTCAAATGCTCCAACCCATGCGGAGAAAAGCAGTATCTATTGTTTTCTGTACACAAATTTAGGACTTTAACCTTAAAGCCCTTTTTGGGTATAATGGAAATAAATCACCAAAAGATAGATCCAATGGAACATTTGGACAAAATCAATCCAATTCCAGTGGGATTTTTCGAACAAACAAGGCAATGCATTCTTTCAAATCCCCGTGGTTTAACCCAAAGCAGAATCCCCAGTTCAACCTCGTCGAAACTAGACCATGGCGTGTGGATTCCAATGCTTCCACCATACTTCCAAGAAGATTAAGCTAAAATGCTAAATCCACCTTGTGCACATAGGAACCACATAATGCAAAGCCTAAAACATTCGATCATCCTTGAATTGAACTCGGATGGAGTCATACAATGAGAAACAAATGATTTTGGCACTAGGTATGGAATGGATTGTGCATACCTTTTTATAGTGTCTTCTTGTTTGCCAACATGTCAAAACTTTTAAGAGTAATATGTTAATTTGGTTTTTGGGCAAGACTAGATCAGGATAAGCTGTTAAACATGTAACCGATTGTAACCCCATCCACTGCTTGGAATAGGAAAATTGATTAGGAGTGTACCAATAGTAGAAAGAATTTTCTTGAATCTACAAATATGTCTTGAAAATTCATAGCACCCACTTACAAGCAGGAGGCTCATAGTCATACCTGATGGTAAGTGAGCATTACTAACCTTTTGAAAATACATCCATATCATTTCTGTCATGCAAATGAGATATGTAAACTAACAAATTAGAAATTAGAAGAACTTCATAGTTCCTTTAGTATGTCCATTGTGTTGTTTGATCAACATATAGACATAAAGAAAGCATTCTAATGTACCCTGAACTAGTAAAGCAAAGATCAAAGGTTAACATATGCATAACAAAGAAAGCTTTATGAGGCCGCAATGAACAATAGAAATGGAAAGCAGAAGCTCAGCGGCAAAATGCAAATCAACCCTCTGAAATAGCATGGGTGGCTTGCTGTCTAGCATAATAGCGTTCTGAAAGATGAGCTTGTCCAGAACAGGTTCCAGTTCATGCTCTGAAATAAACCTACATAAAAGAAAGCCTTATTTTTTTCAAATGCATAAAAAGAGAAGTTGATGATAAATTCTGTAAGAGAAATGGCGTCGCAAAAAGTCTTTGATTAACGCTCCACTTGCATACCCGTCATTATCTTTGTCAAGTTTGGAAAACCACTCCTTTGCGACTGTTATGCTCCCATATATGGTCATATGAAAGTACTCTTCAAAGTTTAGCTTTTCATCGCCATCTCTATCCCTCTGCCTGGATATGGGCATAATGGGTAAGCCGGTAAGGAATTTCAAATGTCAGCTCAAGAAAACTGTGAACGCTCTCTTATAATGCACACAAGTAATGAAATAATGACAGGAGCATTCACCTTCAGAAAATCATAAAGTGATATAAAATTGACAAGTTTCTACAGACACGATAAAAAAATATGTGTGGTCATTCAGAAGTTCCTTTGGTACTTTGACCATAGTTATATGTCTCACCCTGTGGTATTACTTGGAGTTGCCCCAACTTGAAGAGATTTTTAGGTATGCCTCATATATAAGGGTTTAGTAGAATCTGGTCCATTTGTTGCCAGGGCACAGCCAGCCCAGGAAGGGAGCCTGGGCAGATGGCTGGCTAGCCCGGGAATCGCTGCTGGCTGGGCTCGCTGCCCACTACTGGCTGTCTCGGGAATCGTTGAGGTGTCAAGGGATGCTCGCCAGTGAGCCCGAGCAGACGTCCAGGGTCACCGGGCCTCGGCTCCGCTGCTGTTTGTTGCAAAAGGTTTAGGATAGAGCAATATTTGGCACATGTGTGTGAGGTTTTAGTACATGGTGTTGTCTACTTGTCTTTAAATTTTTGAAATACATAGGACGAAGTGGATTTAACATCTATAGTTGTATGAGGTGAAAAGAAATTTAATTGCCAAGTGCCAACACTATAACGGCAAGATTTATATGTGATAACATGAAGGCTTACCCAAAAAATAGGTTTTACAAATTTAATATGAGATCAGGTGCTTTTTATAAATACCAATGTGCGATTAGTATCATTTGGTGATTATCTTGAGAAAACTGGACCTTTGATCAATGGCCAGGCCAGGCCCACAGTAAGACCCACCCGAGACAAACCCAGTGTAAGGCCAGCCTGACTTGACGTCTTGAACAAAGCCCAGTCCAGGCCCAACCTAAGCCTAGCCCAAGCCCAATCAAATTGACATGAATCCTACCCCGACCCAGACCCAATTATTTCGATGGTGTGATTAATAATCATACGACTACCGTAATATGATTAACTTAATCATACGACTACTGTAAAATGATGATGCCACGCAATAGTTGAGTTTCTTTTGCACTCAACTTTAAAGAAGTGATAAGATTTTGTTTGCAACCAATAAAGTGGTGGGGCACGGCTATTTAGTTTCTAGTTTCAACAGTCCAATAAATGTATTGTTTGAGTGCTAAACAATGCATTGGGTGAGGCTAACAAACTCTTCACACGAGACATCAAAATTTGACACGACACCCTCATGTGGCATAGGCGGAACAAATAGATATGAGACGATTCCATGACAAGAATAAATATTATTGGGTCATCAGGATAGAGGTCATAAGGTTGAAGAAGCATGCACCTTATTTCTAGTTTGCAGAGCAAGTTGATAATTTTTTGGATTCTCCGAATCACTTGGATTAAGGAAGCTGAAGTGACAGCAAAACAATTCAGAAAACATTAGAAACAACCAAGAATCATAAGAAAAACTTGATCTTTGGTACAACTTAAATGAATGCTTACTCATTAAACTCGGCTTTATTCAGGAAACCATCGCCGTCTGCGTCCGAAGCATTGAAGTGTTCCTCCTTCCACCACGGGAACCCCAGCGAATTACCCTCTCCTGCAAATCGTTAATTAATCAGCTCGCTCTGCATTGTCTCAACGATTTCGTTCCATATATTATTGCCTTCCTGATCGACTTGCTGTGCAAATAAAAGCAGGAATCTTTGTCGCATTTCCATGGGACTCTTCGTGCACCGCCCGGAACGCCCCGAAGGAGACGATCCCGTCGCCGTTCTTGTCGTAGAGCTCCATCTCCCTGGCGGAGCGGTGGAGCTGGTCGGCGCTGGCCTGCTCGAGGTTCCACCTGGTGAGCTCGTCGAGGGAGACGAAGCCGTCCTGCGGGGCGAGGTCGATCTTGGGGAAGAGCGCGCGGATGCGGTCGGCGAGGTTGAGGCGCTCGTCGTCGTTGATGAAGTCCTCCTCCTCCTTGAGGAACTCCTCCCACTCCTTCGTGTGCTCGTCCGCGTCGCCGTCGCCCTCGCCGCCGCGGAGGATGCAGCAGTGCTCGAGCTCCCACTCCTTGTCCTCCAGCAGCCGCTCCAGCTCGTCAATGGCCGAGTCGGAGGGCGTGGCGTGGTGGTGGTGCTGCCCCCCGTTGCCTCCGACTGCACCGGAGGCGGCGCCGGCTCCAGAGGAAGAGGAGCTCTTGGGGCGGAACTTGAGGCGGCGGTGGAGGCTGCGGCCTGGGGCTGCAGGCGGGGCGATTAGGAGGAGAGGAGCAGGAGCAAGGAAAAAGTGACGTAGAGGAGAAGTACGGCGGCCGGAGACTTCCGCCCCGCCGAGGCCGCCGCCGCCGCCGCCGTCATCGCAGGCGAGAGAGCGGGCGATCAGACGAGGGGACGGAGCGACAGCGCGATGTGGGTTTACGGGTCGGAATTTGGACCCGTTTAACTTACAATCCGCAACAAACGCCATTAACGGGTCGCGCGCGATGACGCGGAAAGCGCCGGCCGCGCCAATCGCTGCTCGACACGTCGCTCGCATGAGTATTTGCGCCGGTTAAAGTCGAATTCTGGTCTGAATCAGCTGAGTTTAGGGCTGTTCGGCGCTGAGGAAGCCGGCCGGTTTTTCGTAGCCGCTACAGTACTTAATTTTTAAACGGAGTATTTTTTTAAGATGGGGTCTACAAGTTAAACGTAGTACACGTTAAAAGCCCAACATCTGTACCAGCCAAAATCACAAGTAAGTATCGATCTCTTCGTAATCTGTACCGTAAACAGCCAAAATTCAAAAATTTCAGTCAAAAATCATAAGCCGCAGCAAAAAAGAACAAGCCGTCTAACCAGCATTATTTTCTCAAACCGGAGAGCAGTAGCCTTCGGGGGAGTTTTACCAGATGTTAGCTTTCGCTCTGGAGAAATGTCAGCTTTGGCCCTCTTCGTGTGCCCGGTGTCCACATGAGAAGGAATGGCAACGGGGCCCCATTCCCCGTTCCCCGTCGGGGAATTCCCCTATTAGGGGACGGGGATGGGAGGATTTTGCTCCCCGCGGGGAGGGATTTGGGGGGATCCCCCCCCCCCCCGGTCGGGTGAAGCGGGGGCGTTCCCCTATTCCCCGTCCCCGTTCCCCGTTCGGGGCCCCGATTAGAGTATGACATGTGGGCCCATGTATGTAAGTATATAAGGTTTTGAGAAATGCACAGCCCAAACCCTAGAAACATTTCCCCAATTCCCGCAGCCCACACTGACCACAGGCGGCGGCGGCGCTAACCCTAGAAACATTTCCTCGCGTACCTCGCGTCCTCGCCTGTCGCCTCCGGCACTCCGGCAGTCCGGGCCAGCCACCCAGGCGGCGGCCGCCGACGAACATCTCCGCACCCCCGGGCCCCAGCCCCTCGAACCCAGGCGGCGGCGGCGCGGAAGCCCCAGGCGGCGGCGGCGCGGAGGCTACAGGCGGCGGAGGCTACAGGCGCGGAGGCTACAGCGGCGGTGGCACAGAGGCCTTCCTTCCCGAGTGGCCGAGGTCCCAAATGACGAGGTACTCCCGACTTCCCAACTCCCGAGTGGCCGAGTGCCCGAGTTCATCCCAGATTTGCAATGTCATCTCATGTTGTTTGTATCCCAAATCTCCAGATCTAGTTGATTTTTTTTGGCATATTGACAAGAATGGATATTCACTCCGACTGACGATCTAGTTTGTGCATAAACTATTTTCTGCATATTTTTAGTGGCTGTAAGCTTGTAGCTGCAAATAAGCTGGCCATGGTATATACTAAATTTAGTTAGACTAATACTGAATGTAGTTGTTTGTTTAGCTGAAACCTCTCTTCAATATGCACACAAACCCTTCAGTCACCATCATTTCATCCCTCCAACTGTCTCTAAATCTGAATACAATGTCGTCATCAATATACTAAATTCTAGTTTGGATCAAATTTTGTAATTGATACACTATATAATGTAATGTGAGTGACCACTGCGACATTGGAGAAGAATCTAGGGAAAATCAATACTAGGAATAAGTGCAAGCATCCTGATGAAAGGGAGTAGTGTGGTTAGTGATTTGGGTTCTTGCTTCCACTCAGGAAAAGCATCTACAGGATAGTCATGCTGCCATTTTCGCGCCACTTAAGTTCACTCAAATGCATGAGTGACTCTTCAGTTGATGCAAAACAAAAAAAGATGTAGTCCTTTTGTCACTACCAGTTCTACCACCATTGCTATCATGTTTTTGCTTTGAGACTACATGCTTTGGATCTGTTCATGTTGTTTGTAGATAATTGATTTAGTGTTTTTTATATGTTGAACATCCCAGATTTGCAATGTCATCTCCTAATAATGTAAGTAGTAGCCAAGAACTAGCAGCCTTAGCTGTAACTAGCTCCGAGCAGCAGTCTGCCTCGCAGCAACAGTCTGTTAATGACTCTGCATATCCAATAGAAGTGGATGATGAAGAGGTGAATGAAGAGGAAGAGGAAGATGAAGATGGTAATGTTGGATCGAAGAGGAAGCTAACTTCTCCTGTTTGAAATGAGTTTAAGAGAGTTAAGGTATGTGGTAGAGTCAAAGCAAAATGTAATCATTGTGCCAAAAAACTTGGAGGAGATACCAAGAATGGTACCAAGCATCTTCATGATCATTTGAAGATTTGTCCATACCGCAAGAGCAAGATTTTGGCAGCACAACAAAAGACTTATTCCCAATCTTCTTTGAGATTTAGTTCACAAGATTGTGGGAAAGTTTTAGTTGGGAGCTACACTTTTGATGAAGATGTTGCTAGAAAGGAGCTTGCTGCCATGTTGGTGCTACATGAGTACCCTCTAAGTATGGTTGATCATGCAGGTTTCCGTAGGTTTGTTAGTTCACTTCAGCCCCTTTTCAAAATGGTCACAAGGAATACTATTAGGTATGAAAACTGAAAGCCTCATGAGCACTTACATGTTATTATGTGATATATTGCCTTTTGCCTAATTGTGTGTTCTGAATTATTAGGAATGACATTGTGAAACAATTTGAGGAAGAAAAGAAGAAGGCCATTAGGTACATGGCAGGGATTAAATCTAGAATTGCTATAACTACTGACATGTGGACTTCGGATAACCAAAAGAAAGGATATATGGCAGTCACAGCTCATTTCATAGATGAATTATGGAAGCTTAGAAACATTGTTATGAGGTAGATTTGTAGACTTTTATGTGCATTTCTTTTTTACATAGTAATAAAAATTTATGTGCATTTCTTTTTGCTAGGTTCATCTATGTGCCAGCTCCGCATACTTCTAAGGTTATTGTTGACCAATTAAATGAATCTTTGGTTGAATGAAATCTTGATGAGAAGGTGTCAACTGTCACAGTGGACAATTGTACTACAAACGACAAGGTACCATAACTATATTTTATGGTTATATACATGTTGCCAACTACGTTTTATGGTTATATACATGCTGCCAACTATGTTTTATTGTTATTTAAAACAGGCAATAGATTTGCTAGTGAAGAAAATAGGGCCATCTAAGTTTATGTTGAATGGTACTGTTGTGGCTACAGACCAAACAGAGAGAGAGATGGTAGTGGAGAGTGATGAAGATGAGTGTAATGGCCTGGGTCCTCCCCATGGCTTACTCATATATATATATACACATGAGGAGTGCTTTTACAGTTATACCCTTACATCTGGTTATCCCCTCTGGGGGAGCTATGTCATTACACATGGTCTATTATGGGCCTTATAATCTCCTACCAGGCCTGCTGGGTTTAGGTGGGGGCCACCCCTACGACAGGAGCCTCTCATGGTGAAGGGCTTCACAGGGCCGAAGCCATGTCGTCGAGTCCTTTGGCCCCCTCCGTCCCCTGCGGCCTGTGAATTCCTCCAAGCTTGTGGTTGGGGAGCCTGAAGTCTGGGATGGTGGTAGCGGAGGGTGGCGCCAAGTCGAAGTAGACGCGCGCGCTCCGTCCCCTACCCTTCGAACGGGTGGCAGCGAAGCTGGCGCCTAGTCGAAGTAGACGCGCGCGCTCCGTCCCCTACCCTTCGAACGGGTGGCAGCGAAGCTGGCGCCCAAGTCGAAGTAGACGCGCGCGCTCCGTCCCCTACCCTTCGAACGGGTGGCAGCGAAGCTGGCGCCTAGTCGAAGTAGACGCGCGCGCTCCGTCCCCTACCCTTCGAACGGGTGGAAGCGAAGCTGGCGCCCAAGTCGAAGTAGACGTGCGCGCTCCGTCCCCTACCCTTCGAACGGGTGGCAGCGAAGCTGGCGCCTAGCCGAAGTAGACGCGCGCGCTCCGTCCCCTACCCTTCGAACGGGTGGCAGCGAAGCTGGCGCCCAAGTCGAAGTAGACGCGCGCGCTCAGTCCCCTACCCTTCGAACGGGAGGCAGCGAAGTTGGCGCCTAGTCGAAGTAGACGCGCGCCCTCCGTCCCCTACCCTTCGAACGGGTGGCAGCGAAGCTGGCGCCCAAGTCGAAGTAGACGCGCGCGCTCCGTCCCCTACCCTTCGAACGGGTGGCAGCGAAGTTGGCGCCTAGTCGAAGTAGACGCGCGCGCTCCGTCCCCTACCCTTCAAACGGGTGGCAGCGAAGCTGGCGCCCAAGTCGAAGTAGACGCGCGCGCTCCGTCCCCTACCCTTCGAACGGGTGGCAGCGAAGTTGGCGCCTAGTCGAAGTAGACGCGCGCGCTCCGTCCCCTACCCTTCGAACGGGTGGCAGCGAAGCTGGCGCCCAAGTCGAAGTAGACGCGCGCGCTCCGTCCCCTACCCTTCGAACGGGTGGCAGCGAAGTTGGCGCCTAGCCGAAGTAGACGCGCGCGCTCCGTCCCCTACCCTTCGAACGGGTGGCAGCGAAGCTGGCGCCTTAGTCGAAGTAGACGCGCGCGCTCCGTCCCCTACCCTTCGAACGGGTGGCAGCGAAGCTGGCGCCTAGTCGAAATAGACGCGCGCGCTCCGTCCCCTACCCTTCGAACGGGTAGCAGCGAAGCTGACGCCTAGCCGAAGTAGACGCGCGCGCTCCGTCCCCTACCCTTCGAACGGGTGGCAGCGAAGGTGGCACCCAAGTCGAAGTAGACGCGCGTGCTCCGTCCCCTACCCTTCGAACGGGTGGCAGCGAAGCTGGCGCCCAAGTCGAAGTAGACGCGCGCGCTCCGTCCCCTACCCTTCGAACGGGTGGCAGCGAAGCTGGCGCCCAAGTCAAAGTAGACGCGCGCGCTCCGTCCCCTACCCTTCGAACGGGTGGCAGCGAAGCTGGCGCCCAAGTCGAAGTAGACGCGCGCGCTCCGTCCCCTACCCTTCGAACGGGTGGCAGCGAAGCTGGCGCCCAAGTCGAAGTAGACGCGCGCGCCGGTATGGTTGCGCTCCGGGGCTGTTGTGACCTTGCAGTCTCGTAGTGCGCTTTTAATGGTGGCTGGAATTACGCCGACGCCTGGCCTGGCAGAAGTCAGGCTGTCGCGTCGTGCAGTCTGCCATGCTGCAGGTGGGGCACGTGGCGACTCACGACTGGTGCGTCGTGGGATGTGGGCGGTTGCGTGACCGCGGCCGTTCGCCTCGTCCCCCGAGAAGTTGGACGCGTGTTGAAGAGGTAGGGGCGTTGTGCGCTGCTTGGCCACCTACCAGGCGCGGCCCTCTAGGTCCCGGCGGTTCTTCTTTCCAAATCTTGGACAGCCGAATCGCTGGGAATTTGATCCGTCTGTGCGTTGAGCCACAAGGCAGGCGAGCGGCCTTTATAAGGTGCTAGTGTTAAGGTGGAGGCACCCTTTCGCGCTTTGCTTTTTGATCTGCGCTTTGCTTGCGCCCGTGCTAATTGTCACGCCAGTTGCTCCTTTGCCTGCTTCTTCTTCTTCCCTTGTCGCGAAGAGCGATGGCTAGCCACGACGACGGCACCTACCACCCCCGCAGCGGTTCCTTGCCTAGCCAGGGCGAGGTGACCCATCCTTCCCAAGAGTACAAACTGGTGCCGCGGGGGAGCTCGCGCGCCAACAAGTGGTGGAACGCGATGGAGCACTCGGGAGGCTCCTGCTCCCGTGTGCTGGGGAAGAGCCGCATGACGGAAGGGACGCTGCAGCGACTCGTGGATGAGGGGAAGATCGTGGATCGCAATGGGGCTCGCTTACCCCCGCCGGGATGAGACGGAGCCGAAGCCCGGGGCCCTGGAGGCAGTTGTTTTCGTCGCGTTCTTCGATGCCGGCCTTCGGATGCCCTCCACGCTGTTTGTGGGCGAAGTCCTGCGGGCCTACGAGTTGGAGCTAGCCCAGCTGACGCCACACGCGATACTCCGCCTAGCTGTCTTCGCGTGGGCGATGCGGACAGAGGGGTGGCGCCCCAGCGCGAGCTTATTCTCTACCCTGCACGATGCACACTGTCGACCCAGAAAGGTTGGCGGGGCGGTGTCCAACTTCGGCGGTGTGGACTTCGTGCTCCGGGCGTCCTGCGCGACGTTGTTCCCTGTGTCAGCCTCGCCAGGGCAGTGGGCGTCCGGCTGGACGCGGTGGTGGTTCTATTACACCGTGACCGACAAGAGCAGAATGCAGTGCCGAGGTGGGCCGATCTCGTTTAACAGCACGGCGAGTCTGAAGGCGGAGATTGACGACACGCGAAAGCTACAGAGCCTCGTCGGTGTCGCCCGTCGAATGAGCGTGCGCGACCTAGCCGAGGAGTTCACGATGCATGGGGCGGCGCCACTCTCCTCCCGGGGTAAGTATGTTGTGCCGAATGGCCCCCGCGAGGACGGGTTCGATCCATGCGTGTCTCGGGTGCTTCCGCCCTCCGCCCCTTGTAAGTCGCCCATCGCGCCATTGTATCTGTTTGGCTTCCGCCTAACTGACGTGATCTCCTGCGCAGTGGCTCAGCTAGAAGATGCGGAGCGCGCGGTTGCGGCGCTCCTCGGCCCATACACGCTTAAGGAGCACCGGGCTCGCGAGGCCGCGGTCAAGGCGGCTAAGCAGGGGCGGATAAACCGCACCTGCGAGGCTGTAGGCATTGCCGTGCCCGAGCGCGTGGTGCCAGAAGAGCTTCCCGCCGGGACTCTAGGCGCTCAGGACGGTGATAGCCCTACGGGGGGGCTGTCTTCGCGACGCCGGGCCCGTTCCCCGGCTGCCGTATGCGACCTGGCAGCCCCCCCGGCGGCTAGCCCAGCTGAGGCGGATCGTGCGACCGGCGGTGGGCCTGGCCATACTGCTTCGGAGGGGCGCACCGCCGCGGATCCCCCGGCACCTTCTGCCGACGCCCACGAGCCCGTGCTCGGGCTCGCGGCCACCGCTGAGTTGGAACCTGTCAACCCGGGGGGTGGCGTCGTTCCTGGCGAGCAAGCCACGGGGGACGGCGCGTTATCAGCCGTAGCGGCCGACGAGGGCGTGCCCCCTACGGAGGAAACCGTGGGGGCGACAATGGCCGGAGCTGGTTCTGCCGCGGAAGAGTCGCCTGTGCCACCGCAGGCGAAACGCCCTCGGACGCAGTCCCCGCCGCCAACGAGGGGTCGATACGCTGTTGCGGGGCCTTGCCGCGGGATTACGGCGGCTGGCGCGGCCGAGAAGACCTTCTCCCCGACCGTCGAGACGCCCGCCTCCCCCTGGGTGGTCGACCCGGCGCCACTTCCTACCGTGACGAGGGGCGCAGGAGGTAGGTGTGAGTCCCTTTCTTCACCTGACTTCGCGAGACTCTCTCCGATCTGCTCGCTCATTCTGCCGACATCAGGCGAGACGACGTCTCCCGTACGTGGCGAAGGATCGAGCAGCGGAGGTATGCGCGAAATCGGGAGCCTTGTGCAGGATGCCCCGCCGGTGTCCGCTGCTGCTGACGTGGCCGTGGCCACGATAAATCCTGGCGTGTAGGGGTCGGGGCTCGCTCGCTCGGACTTCCTCCCTCGCCCGGAGAGATTTTGCGACCTCACCGCCGCCGCCGAGCGTGCCGACAACGGCCTCAACCGAGAGGTGCTGTCGTCATGCGCGGGGGACCTCCTATCGCTCGCGTTGCAGGCCTCCGAGATGAGGGTGAGTATGTGCGCTTCAGCTTGTAAGGTACTTGTAGACGCCTGCTGATTTGTTGTTTCTGTCAGTCGCTTGCCCTCAGCCGGTCCTTTGACGAGGCCCGCGTTCGGGAGCGGAGGGCTCTGGAAGCCAGCCTCCGCGAAGCAAACACCGCTCTAGCCGCGAAGGATGAAGAACTTCGCGCGCTGGAGGATGCCCTGGTGGCCGCACAACTCGCGGCCACGGAAGCTCGGAGCGCCGCGGCTGAGGAGCGCGCCGCCTTCGTGCAGCAGATCGCCGTCCTAGAAGGGGAGAACGCCCAGCTGGCGGAGTCTGCTGCCGAGAACCGCCTTGCCTTGGAAAATGCGTCCATGTCGGCATGGCGGGCCATGGAGTCTCTGAACCAGGCCCTTCGAGATCTGTGCGTCCGAGTGCCGGATACTACGCACAGGCTGGAGGCCCTGTCGGAGACGCTGGGGCTGATCGAGGAGGGGGCCGGCGTTGCTCTTCGTGGCGCCAGAACCTTTGGCGAGCACTGCAGCTATGTTGGGGCGTGCTTCGCCCTCGCCCTGCTTCATACTCGTGGGTGTAGGCATACCCATGAGCTAGCGAATCCTCAACTGGATCCTCCCGACCGACCAGAGGTTATGTCGGACGCCATCCGCTCCATCGGGTCTAGCCTGCAGAACTTCCACCAACGGATCTGGGGCCGCTTCGGGGAAGGTGCAGCGAGAGTCGCCGTGCAGCAGACGTTGCATGGGGAGGGGGACCTCCTCCAGTGGCTTGAAGGGGTCCTTCAGCACCGCGGCGACGGCGGCGCGGGCTCGTCCGCACCGCGCCAAAGCTGAGCAGCTGGTCAGGTGGGGCAGGGGGATGGTGTACTGGTTCTTACGCTTGTGACCATGTAACCCCTTTGCTTTTTCAATGGAACCAAGTAGTACTTTTAAGCTTGGTGTTACCTGCCGCCGAACGCGGAGGGCAGGTCTGCGCATCTCGTTTATACTCCGTGGAGTGGCGCGTGCGGAGGCGAATCTCAACGCTACGATTTCCTTTATAGTCCGGAGACTCGCGCGTGCGGAGCTAGGCTCGACGCTACGTCTTATTTAAAGTCCGTGGATTAGTGCGCGCGGAGCTAGGCTCGACGCTACGTCTTCTTTATAGTCCGGGGACTCGCGCGTGCGGAGCTAGGCTCGACGCTACGTCTTATTTAAAGTCCGTGGACTAGTGCGTGCGGAGCTAGGCTCGACGCTACGTCTTCTTTATACTCCGTAGAGTGCGCGCGGAGGCGTCCCCCTGCTGCGTCTTATTTATACTCCGTAGAGTGCGTGCGGAGCTAGGCTCGACGCTACGTCTTATTTATACTCCGTAGAGTGCGTGCGGAGCTAGGCTTGACGCTACGTCTTATTTATAGTCCGCAGACTCTCGCGTGCGGAGCTAGGCTCGACGCTACGTCTTATTTAAAGTCCGTGGACTGGTGCGTGCGGAGCTAGGCTCGACGCTACGTCTTATTTATAGTCCACAGACTCTCGCGTGCGGAGCTAGGCTCGACGCTACGTCTTATTTAAAGTCCGTGGACTGGTGCGTGCGGAGCTAGGCTCGACGCTACGTCTTATTTATAGTCCGCAGACTCTCGCGTGCGGAGCTAGGCTCGACGCTACGTCTTATTTAAAGTCTGTGGACTGGTGCGTGCGGAGCTAGGCTCAACGCTACGTCTTATTTATAGTCCGCAGACTCTGGCGTGCGGAGCTAGGCTCGACGCTACGTCTTATTTAAAGTCCGTGGACTGGTGCGTGCGGAGCAAAGCTCGACGCTACGTCTTATTTATAGTCCGCAGACTCTCGCGTGCGGAGCTAGGCTCGACGCTACGTCTTATTTAAAGTCCGTGGACTGGTGCGTGCGGAGCTAGGCTCGACGCTACATCTTATTTATAGTCCGCAGACTCTCGCGTGCGGAGCTAGGCTCGACGCTACGTCATATTTAAAGTCCGTGGACTGGTGCGTGCGGAGCTAGGCTCGACGCTACGTCTTATTTATAGTCCGCAGACTCTCGCGTGCGGAGCTAGGCTCGACGCTACGTCTTATTTAATGTCCGTGGACTGGTGCGTGCGGAGCAAAGCTCGACGCTACGTCTTATTTATAGTCCGCAGACTCTCGCGTGCGGAGCTAGGCTCGACGCTACGTCTTATTTAAAGTCCGTGGACTGGTGCGTGCGGAGCAAAGCTCGACGCTACGTCTTGTTTATAGTCCGCAGACTCTCGCGTGCGGAGGCAGACCTCGACGCTACGTCTTATTTAAAGTCCGTGGACTTTGTGATGCTCAGCGCGGATAGGGGATGCTCTGAGAACAGCAACCTTTATTGAATTCCCGTTTGCGCGGGTGAGCGTCGCATAACAAAGGGCTGGTGGCTCTACGCCTGCTGTCCTGCTTCTAGGCGTAGTACCGCCGCAACCTGTCCGCGTTCCATGTGTGCCGGAAGGCTTGTCCTTCGAGCGTGGCGAGGCGGTATGCCCCCTTCGTCAATGCCTCCGTCACGATGTATGGGCCTTCCCACTTGGACTCCAGCTTGCCAACGGTCTCCGCCTGGAGCGCCACTCGGAGGACGAGATCCCCAGGCTTGAACCCCCGCGGGCATATAGAGCGGTCCCGAGTACGCATTGTCTGCCGCGCGTACTTCTCGACATGGTGGGCTGCGTCTGCCCGTATTCCGTCGAGGAGGTCCAAGGACACACGGCGCTCTTCTTCGGGTGCTTGGACGAGAACCCTCCGCGAGCCGGCCTTGATTTCCTCGGGCGTCACCGCTTCGTCCCCGAAAAGGAGCTTGAACGGCGTAAATCCCGTCGGGCGCGTTACCGTTGTGCGAAGCGACCATAGAACGCTGTGGAGCTCGCTTGGCCACTTGCCCTTCGGCAATCCAACCAGGCGTTTTTTGATGGCGGCGGAGATGGCGCCATTCGCCCGTTCGACCGCCCCGTTGGACTGGGGATGCCCTACCGAGGCGAATCGGAGGGTGATGCCCATGCTGTCACAATAGTCTTTGAAGAGGGTGGCGTCGAACTGCAGGCCATTGTCGACCGTGAGCTCCCGGGGCACACCGAAGCGACATATGATGTTTTGCCATAGGAAGCGATGTATGGCCGCAGAAGTCACTTTGGCCAGGGCGATCGCTTCCGGCCACCTGGAGAAGTACTCCAGCGCGACTACCATGAACCGGAGGTCCCCCGGAGCTCGGGCAAGTGGTCCGACTATATCGAGGCCCCAGCGTGCCAGTGGCCATACCGGGGGAATGGGGTTGAGGCCCGTCGGGGGCCTGCGGATGATGCGCGCCATCCACTGGCACCCTTGGCACCGACGGACGAGGTCCTGGGCGTCGGTGATGGCGGTTGGCCAGTAGAAGCCTTGCCTGAACGCCTTGCCAACTAATGACCTCGGCGCCAGGTGGGATCCGCATACGCCCGCGTGGATCTCCGCCAAGAGCTCCCTTTCCCCCTCCGTGGAGAGGCAGCGCAGGAGCGGTGCGCAAACCCCTCTCTTGTATAGTATGCCTTCGAACACTTGGAAGGACCATGCGCGATGCTGCAAGCGTCGCAGCTCGGCGGGGTCCTCCGGCTCGGCGATGCCTTGCAAGAAATTGAAGATGTGCTCTCGCCAATCTCCCGGCCGATCAATGCGGTGGACGAGTGCCGCGTCCCGGTTGTCCTGCGCGATGGCCGCCTTTGCTAACATCTCGTAAAACGCCCCCTCAGGGGGGGGCAGTTGTTGGCTGGCCGCCTTAGCGAGGGCGTCGGCCTGCTCGTTCTCCGCACGGGGGATGGCCTTGACGGTGACACCCAAAAAGTGCCTTTCCCTTGCCCACACCGCCGCGAGGTACTTGGACAGCTCAGGATCCTTGGCTTGATATGACTTGTCCACATGGCCAACCACCAAGCGCGAGTCGGTGCGGACCAACACCCGTCTTGCGCCGACTGCCTTGAGCTTTGCCAGGCCGAAGAGCAGAGCCTCGTATTCGGCCGTGTTGTTGGTGGCGGGGAAGGCAAGGCGCGCCGAGTACAGCAAACGCTGTCCTTTGGGCGTGACAATCACCGCCCCTACGCCCGCGCCGGCGACGCTGTAAGCTCCATCGATTGTAAGCGTCCAGACGGGATCATCGTGCGTCTGGACGGGTTGAGCCGGCGGGGTCCATTCGGCGAGAAAATCCGCCAGGACTTGGGATTTGATTGCCGTCCGCGAAGCATATGTCAAGGAGAAGGGGGCGAGCTCGGCAGCCCATTTACCGATACGCCCTGTGGACTCCTTGTTGTGTAGCATCTCTGCTAGGGGGAATGAGGAAGGCACTGTGATCGGGTGGGCCAGAAAATAATGCCGAAGCTTTCTGGAAGCCATGACCAGCGCGTAGGCGAGCTTCTCAAGCTCCGTGTATCTTGTCTTGGCGCCTTGGAGGGCTTCGGAGACAAAGTAGACGGGCCGCTGCATGGCGCCTTCCTCTAAGACGAGGACGGCGCTGACCGCGGTGGCTGACGCAGCCAGATAGAGCAGGAGGGGAGCCTCTGGTGCTGGGGCGACCAGAGTGGGTAGGCTTGCCAGGTGCTGTTTGAGCTCGTTGAAGGCCTTCGCGCAATCTCCGTCCCAACTAAATCCATCGCACCCGCGGAGCGTCTTGAAGAACGGCAAGTCGCGCTCTGCCGCCCTGGATAGGAAGCGGCTTAGTGCTGCCATGCAGCCCGCCAGCCTCTGGACCTCCCTCGTGGTCTTGGGCGGCTCCATACCCAGGATGGCGTCTACTTTGCCGGGGTTCGCCTGGATGCCCCGTCCGGAGACGAGGAAACCCAGGAGCTTGCCCGCCTGCACCCCGAAGACACATTTGTCGGGGTTGAGTTTGATGTCCGCCTTCCGGAGGTTGTCGAAGGTTTCCTGGAGGTCCCGGCCATGTAGGGCAAGCTGGCGAGTTTTGACCACCACGTCATCAACGTAAGCTTCGACGTTCCTCCCGAGCTGGGCGGCCAGGGCAATGGCGACGAGGCGGGTGAAGGTAGCGCCTGCGTTCTTCAAGCCAAAGGGCATTCTGACGAAGCAGAACGTCCCAAGTGGTGTGATGAAACTGGTCTTCTCCTCGTCGTCTTCGGCCATGTATACCTGGTGGTAGCCGGAATAGGAGTCCAGGAAACTCATGAGTTCGCACCCAGCAGTGGCGTCAACCAGCTGATCGATGCGCAGCAAGGGGTAGTTGTCCTTCGGGCACGCCTTGTTGAGTGCCGTGAAGTCGATGCACATGCGCCAGGCCCCGCTGGCCTTTTTGACTAGCACCGGGTTAGCGAGCCATTCTGGATGGTGGACCTCGCGGATGACCCCGGCGCGAAGAAGCTTCGCCACCTCCGCTTTGGCCGCCTGCTGCCGATCCATCGACATACGCCGAAGCCTTTGCTTGACCGGCTTGGCGTCGGGGCGGACCGCCAAACGATGCTGGATTACCGCGCGGTCCACGCCCTTGATGTCCTCCGGGGACCATGCGAAGATGTCCACGTTGTTCTGAAGCACTCAGAGCAGCTCCCGTTCGACCCCCGGTGGGAGCCCCTCGCCAATGGACACAAACTACCCCTCCGCCTAGAGCGGCACCTTCTTGACGCCGCCTTCGGGCCGAGGCTTGGGCGTCCACCCGGGAGCGGAGGGCCCGTCACCGGGCGCGCCGGAGAGGGCATGCACCGGGCGATGCGAGACGCGGCTGTCGCCTTCGGCACGTCTGGCCAGGTCCTGGTCGCCGAAGATGGTGATGACACCCTCCGGGCCCGGGAGCTTTACACACAAAAAGGCGTGGTGCGGGATTGCCTCGAAAGAGTTGATGGCGGGTCGCCCCAGTATGGCGTTGTAGGGGTGCGGGATATCTACGACATCGAAGGTGACATGCTCGGTCCGGATGTTACCTTTGTTGCCCTCCTGACGGAAAGTGACAGGAAGGGACACGTGCCCCAGGGCCTGCAGCGGTTGACCCCCGAAGCCTTGAAGTGGAGCTCCTGGCTGCTCCAGCCGGCTTCGGGGGATTGCCATGCGGTCGAGGGCTTCTGCGAATAAGATGTTCGCGGAGCTTCCCCCGTCGACAAGGACGCGCCTGACTTCGCAGCATGCTATGTGGGCCTGGATGACTAGAGGGTCTTGGTGAGGGTACTCCACGCCCCTGGCGTCGTTCAAGTCGAAGGTGATGTTGCGGGGCGGCATCCACAGTTGCGGCTGCTCCCCGGGGGCTTTTGAAGAGGAGCCTCCGGTGATGACGTTGACGGTGTGATGCTGCGCGCCCTCCGTTGCGGTGGCCCGTATGGGGCTATCCCTTGGGTGCCCCACATGGGCTTCGGCGGGGGGCCGAGGAGGCGGAGTCCGAGATCCGGCCGTCACCCTCCGCAGCTCCATCACCGCGATGCATGCCCTTGTGTAATGATCGCCGTAGCCGTGTACCTCGCACCACTTGCCATAGTGCAGGAGCTCTTGCTCTGCGCGGGGTTGGCTGCCGTAGTCAAATCCGCCCTCCGATCCCCGGACTCCCCTCCGTGAGGCGGGGTCGGGTCCTTGGCGGGCGCTCTCGGTGGCGAGGACGTGATGGGCCGCCTGCGACCGGCGCTGGCGGCGCCGAGGTTTAGGCCTGCACCGTGAAGAGCCTTCCTGTACCTCGGCCTCACTGCCTCGGGGAGGGCCTCCTCGGGGCTTTCGGCTACGGCCCGGCTTCGAGGAGGGACCACCCGCCCCGACCTCGCGCGGGGGGCGCTCCTCATGGGCGAGGCCGAGGGCGGTGATGCTGCGTCTTCGCGCATCCTCCTCCGCCCGCGCGTACTCGTCCATTTTGTCGAAGAGCTTGGCAACTGTCGTGATTGGCCTCCGCGCGTTGTATTCGGCCATCGGGCCCGGGCGAAGGCCCTGTATGGCTACATTAACGACTGTGGTTTCATTAACATCGTGTACCTGGCCTCGAATCTTGGCGAAGCGCTTGAAGTAGCCCCGGAGCGTCTCCGAGGGTCCTTGCTTCACAGCGAAGAGTTGGTCCGCATCGATTCGCTCGACATGATGTCCTTGAAAGTTGCTACGAAGCCGGTCGCGAAGCTGCTCCCACGCGTAGATGGAGCCCGGCTCTATGGTAAAAAACCAAGAGAGCGCCACTCCGTGCAGTGCGAGGGGGAGTCCCTTCGCCTTCGCGGTGTCGTCTCCGCCCGCGGCCTCGATCGCGGTTTCGTACACGCGCACGAACTCGCGAGGATCTGTGCCGCCTTTGTACGGGTCGGTGATGCGAGGGAACTTGAAGTCTTCGGGCCATGCCGCCTGCTGCAGCCCCGCCGAAAGCGGGGATTCCGGATCTACGCATCTCAGCGGGACACGGCTAGACGTGGGGGCTTCGCGACTGTCCACCTTCTCTGGCGTAGGCTCGGGCGCGACTACTGGCGCGACCTGCTGGCTCCGAGCCTCTTGTATATCTCGGACGGCTCCGCGAAGGTCCCCTAGTTCCCGCTGGAACGCGTTGAGGGCTGCTAGTAAGGCGCTTTCCACCGCAGGTGTCGTTGGGGCCGCCGGAACGCCCAGTGGACGGGCTGGTGCAGGGACCATCGCCTCACGACCTCTAGATCCGCCGGATGGTTCGTTGCGGCTACCCCCGGCCGTCGGATCCGCGCTACCGGCAAGGGTGGCGGGGGCTGTCGTTGCAGTGCCGGCGACGGGGTTGGATGTCGTCGTAGCGGCGCTGGCGGGGCCGATCGTTGCCGCGCGGGCGTCGACACCCGCGGCCACGGCGCGTACGCCGCCGCCAACTCCTTCGGCGGCCGACACCGAAGCCCTGGTATTCACGCGCTGCTCCGACCCATCCGTCTTCTTTCCCTTCGCCGCCACTGGTGAAGCTTTTTTCGGTGCCATCTTTTTCCTTTGGTCTTCAGGCTTGTCTTCGTCCTCCCCACGGACGGCGCCAACCGTTGTGGCTACAGACCAAACAGAGAGAGAGATGGTAGTGGAGAGTGATGAAGATGAGTGTAATGGCCTGGGTCCTCCCCATGGCTTACTCATATATATATATACACATGAGGAGTGCTTTTACAGTTATACCCTTACATCTGGTTATCCCCTCTGGGGGAGCTATGTCATTACACATGGCCTATTTTGGGCCTTATAATCTCCTACCAGGCCTGCTGGGTTTAGGTGGGGGCCACCCCTACGACAGGTACCATGGTACACATGCGTTGTTGTGCACATATTCTGAATTTAATTGTTAAGGATGGTTTGGATATAATAAAGAAAGCGATTGAAAAGATTCGTGATAGCGTTGCTTATTGGATAGCCACACCAAAAAGGATAGAGAAATTTGAGGAAATTGCTAAATATGTGAAAGTGACAGTAGACAAAAAGTTGTGCCTTGACTGCAAAACAAGGTGGAACTCAACTTATGTCATGCTTAATGTTGCAATTCCCTACAAGGCTGTTTTTGATCGCGCAATTCGAGTTGATAAACAATTTGATTGTGCTCCTAGTGAGGACCAGTGGGAATTTGCTGCATGGTTGTTGAGAGGTTGGGTTTATTTTATGAAATCACTGAAATGTTTTCTGGAAAGGATTATGTCACTGCAAATATTTACTTTCCTAAGCTTTGTGAAATTAAAATGAAAATGAGATAGTGGTCAACTTGTGGCAATCCAACCATACAAGCTATGTCAGTTGCCATGAATGAGAAGTTTGACAAGTATTGGACTGACATTCAAGGTCTTATGGGCATTGCTACACTTCTAGACCCTAGATTTAAAACTGAAATGTTGCTAGTTTGCTATGAGATGCTAATGGGTGTTACGGGTGAGGAGTGTGAGAAACGTGTTCGAGATGTCACTACCAACTTGTGCAACTTGATGAATGAGTACCATGTAGAAACTAAAGAGGATAATACAGAGTCCTCTTCAAAAGCTCCTTCTATTCAAGCTCCAGAGGTTATGTCCATTTTCAATGCCCGTGTTGCTAAGAAAAGGCCATCATCTTTAAGAGTTAAATCTGAGTTGGATCGTTATTTGGAGGACGATTATGTCATATCAAAGGAAAGATTTAGTGTGCTAGATTGGTGGAAGGTGGCAGGGACACAGTATCCAACTTTGAGGATGATTGCACGGGATGTGTTTGCTATTCCAGTTAGTACCGTTGCTTCAGAATCTGCATTTAGCACAAGTGGAAGAGTTCTTAGTGAACATCGCAGCCGGCTTACTCCTCAAATGTTGGAAGCATTAATGTGCTCACAAGATTGGCTTAGAAATAAATTTAAAGGTAAATTCTCTTGTTTTTATCTTTAAGTTGGAATCAATCAATTGCTGATTTCTATCATGTTTTGATCTTTTGCAGCTGAAGAGAAAGCGGAGATTGCTAGTTTCTGGACTTGTCTCCAAGACATTCAAGAAGGGATGCAGGTTAAGTGCTCACTACAAATAATTTCAACTTCAGCCTACTCTTATTTTTGCTGGCTTTATAG
The DNA here is from genome assembly GCA_017311315.1 of Dendrocalamus latiflorus. Classification (NCBI taxonomy): domain Eukaryota; kingdom Viridiplantae; phylum Streptophyta; class Magnoliopsida; order Poales; family Poaceae; genus Dendrocalamus; species Dendrocalamus latiflorus. The sequence goes on from CM029664.1 coordinate 31,443,787, forward strand.
CTTTTTTTGTTACCCTTGATAGGACCTTGCACTGTGAGGTGGAGTGTGGTGACTTGGAGTCTTGGAGATGCTGAAGGAACCAAGTTGTCTCAGCTACTACTGCTTGTGTTGTGTTTAGGACCATTTGTTGTGAACTTGGCTGTCTTGGCATGTATCTGTACCTTGAGAGTTAATTTGTGCTTCTTGAACTTGTAATCTGTGGCATGTTATTGAACTTGTAATTTGTTATCATGATGTGGACATGTAGTTGATGTTATGCACATTTGCTAGCTTGTTGCAGACAAGAAAATCCCGCATGCTCCACTGTAACAAGGTATGGTTAGATCCTGCTTGTTATTCTGCCTCCTTGTTATTCACAAATGTATACCTTGAGATTCTTGGAAGACTGCTTCTTCTGCCTCGCAAGAAGAACTGTTGTGTTATTCTGCTTGTTATTATTATCCTGCATGGCATAATTATTTAGTAGGCCATGGGTTATTTGTTGTAGTATTATTATCCCTCCATAATAGGATATTATTCTGCTTGTTACTTTTAGTTGATAAAGTGTGTTACTTTTAGTTGATAAAGTTGATAAAGGGTATACATTTGTGAACTGAATGAACTGTTGTGAACTGAAGGAGAAATCCTGATCCTGCTCTGTGATTTCCGTCTGTTTTACCTCGGGGAATTTTACCCCATCGGGGACCCGGATCCCCGCCGGGGCCGGAGACGGGGAAATTGTGTCCCCGCGACCGGGGACGGGGACGGGGAGCAGGGAAAAATTCCCTGACGGGGGCAAGGGCGTGGAGCCACTCCCCGCCGAGGAATGGCCCCGTTGCCATTCCTACATGAGATTGTTAACTTGAAATAATGCATCCACGTAAAAAAAGATGATGCCTATCAAGTACCTGGATAAACACCAAAACTAAATGAAGGACCCAAAAGATTACGTGACACAGATAAGCCAAAAGAAGCATTGTACTATGCGTTTCTACACACAACAGATGATAAATGAAAAATGATTTTTTTTCAGGAATGGATCGTTGGAAGGAGCATCGCACATAGAACAAATTAGGGGAGAGAATTTGTGAATATAACTCATGCGAGCAAATATAAGTACATGTAGATGCAGTTTTATCATAAGCTCTAACAAATCCTACAGCTATACAGAGAATTGAGATCAATACAATCTCACAAATAAATCAAATCAAACTGATCCAGAAATCCTGATTTAAGATATAGCCAATACACACGTGTTACGTACAAGTTGCTACCCAAGGGACAGCAACAAAAGTATGAACCCTGCAGTCCAATGCGCGCCTTACGCGATGACCGACCATGCCAGCGGGGTCGCACAGGCGCCGGCCACGCCAGGGGTGCCTCATGCGGTCCCGGGCTGCGTCAACGACCTCGCGCGGACATCGGGCGCACAAGAGGGGCCAAAGCCGGCATTTCTCTAGGGCGAGGGCTACATCTTGTAAAACGTGGCGCAAGGGGCCAGATTGGCCCAAAATTCCCTTCGGGCTTCTTTTTATTTTGTAAAAGATATCCTTTATTTTAAACGGAATATCTTTTTAAAATGAAATCTACAAGTTGACTGTAATCAAAGTTTAAAAACCTAGCTACCGGCCGGTTTTACCAGTGGGGACCGACAATCGAAAAAACCGACCGAATTCAAGTTTTGATTTTTGAATTTTAACCAATTTTCCCGGTATTTTTGGTTACCGGATCCTATTAACGGTTTCAAAACAACAGTTTTTTTTGCCGATTTTTCGGCTACCGGCCAATTACCGTTAGCGGCCATCGGACGGATTTTCTCCCGATTCCAAGATTTGTATCTTTGACTGTAATTCACACTATAACGACTTCATTTATATCGACCAAAACTGCACGCGAGTTTCTTACTCCGTACTTCCACGAACAGCCCAAAAACCATTAGTCATTGTCAAAAGCCATAAGCCGCAGCCAAAACGAACAGACCCGTTGAGATTTATGACTATGATTTATGATTTTTTTTATCTTAACGCGAGCACTTGTATAGACGAACCAAATGCTGATAAATCATTTTAAAAAGACTATCCTGATAAACCGCTTTAAAACATCGACGGAGATACCATCCTGTTTGTTTATTTGTTTAAGGGAAGCCGTAAGCTAATAAGGATTAACTTGCATGTTCCAAACACAGGTATAATAACTGGTAGCATCCATAATTCTTTTGCTATCTTTGCAAAGCTCAATGGCAAAACATTCAGTATGGCATCAGCACGACACACACTACGTGAATAAATGTTGTATTCTTCATACAGTGGCACTGCACTGATGTTGTGCGGAGATACTAGGTGAGTACTCAAATATGGCCCTTCTGGCACAAAATAGGGCTGCACAGAGTAGCATCCAGATCAACTGGTTCCAGATTATCTGATCCATAGTTTTGTTCATTTGATTTGGAGAAGCCTATAGCGTCGCGCTTGGCGATCGGATCATGTTTTCAGAGGAGCTTTCTTCTCCCTGTCGGATATCCGAGCAGGTGCATTCGTGTGCGACTTGAAACGGCCCCGCCCGCCCTCCTCCTTTTCCTGAAAGTTTCAGATGACAGGTTTAGCATCGTTGCAGTAGTTCATAAAATAGTCAGGATACACTGCTATTAAAACTGAAAATCTGATATGTACACCACATATGGATATCTTTTTATTGTTTTAAGATGTGATGAACCCATCCTCAGGCAAGAAATAACCTTCTTCTTTACTATCTGGACGACATCCTCATCGTGAAGACCATGGCCAAGGCCACAATGCTGCGGATAGTGCCTCGCGCTGGCTCCCCATACAAGCACATATTTCACATCCTTAAGCAAGCTCCTATGGATATGATTGCAAAAGTCTTCAACAATGCAGCCACCTCTATCCTGATGGCACAAAACCAGTGTCATCAAACAGGCTGTGCTCCTTAGAACAGCAAGCGGTGAGAGGCATAAAGGGTAAGAAGACGTACAGTAGAAAGAACAACTGGATCTGAGAAATCAGGTTGCTGACCCTGCGGCTTTGTATACACTCTCACTAGACCCATTTCCTCCCACATTCTTGCTAGTAGCCTGTCCAAGTTCAGCTGTGAAGAAGAAATAGTTTCAGTTACATCTAAGATACAAAGATGCACACACACAAAAAAGAAATAAGATGGAACCAACTGGAGAGATACATAATTACCAAACTCAATATCTGCGTTTTAAAGATGACCACAGAACAATTTAACTTTTAGGCATACCACAAATAACGCAAGGAGCATATGAAAGTTTAATTGATGGAAAGCAGGTAAAAAATGAAACATGCCTGCAAATTGCAGCTGATCACAAGCGAATTTGGTTGACGAGCAAGCTTATCCACATCATCAATACCGACAACATCAATCTTGTTATATACATAAACACACTTAATGTACTTCCGATTTCCTTCGATGACATCAATGAGATCATCCACAGTAGCATCCTCACGGAATAACACCTAAAGTAAACCAAACAGTTAATTGAAAAGGCACGCACATGCACACTCAGTCAGCACACACACGCACCTCCGCATTATGAATTTTATACTCATGCAGTATCTGATAGCAGAGCTTCTCATCAACATGAGTCAAAGGCGCCGTGCTGTTGAAAGAAATGCCACCAGTCTTCTTCCTTTTGAAGTATATCTGCTTGTACACACAGAAGTGATTAATAGACTAGAAATAAATATAAAAGGTATAAATGCACATATGAAATGCTTCATAATCAACAGAGTATATAGTTGGCAGAGTTTACAACACAAACTAACTACATACACAGGCCTCATTTAGGAGATAGCCATAGGCCATGTGGTAGTAAGACTCGATTCCAGAGCTAGTTGGTTAGTTTACATAGTTCAGGTTAGCACTTGTCCATAGGAAGACACCTCAAGTACTAAAATAGCCGTACAGGATGTTCACAAAAAGGCAATCTAGGACCTTGATAACTCTCCACAGTAGGCCAACCGTTGATTTCCTCCCACTTTCCCTTGATATCCAGAGTCCAACTAAATTTAGTGTGATTTGTGTACACAGTATATGGTATGCACATTGTTATTTCTCATCGAAGATGGGCCAAAATCAACAGGATACCAAATTTGAATCAGTGTTTTGTGAACAGAAGACACCAAATTTGAATCAGTGTTTTGTGAAGTTACAACATTAGCTTTATGTAAGATCATGCTCATAGATGATTGCATCTCTTTTGAATTTTGATCTGTGTCCTTGTCTTCTGTATAGTTTCTTCTTGATGTTCGCGAATTAGCACATGCTCCTGTTGTAGTAAGGAGTAAGGATGGGTAGAGATGGAAACGGATCGGATACGATCGAATAGTCTTAAATACGACTATGAATCTATATTTTTAAAACGAATACAAATTCGAATATTCTCGAAAACGAATACGAATCGAATGTCATAATGGATACGAATTCAAATCGAATATATACTTAATTCGGTCGAATACGAATATCCTCCTACAACTTCTATAACAAATCTCAGTAGAACAAATCCCGAGTGGTTTTGCCGGTTTTTGACCGGTTACCGGAACGGTTACCGGTTTCAACCCGCCCAAATTCAAATTTCGAATTACAAAATTCATTAGGGTTTTCTTGGGATTTCCGGTAACCGGCCAGTTACCGTTAGGCATAGGAAACGGATCAAATACGAATCAAAAAATCTCAAATACGAATATGAATATTCTCGAATACGAATGTGAATACGAATATTCTCAAATACGGATACAAATATTCTCGAATACAGATTTTGCTTACCATATTCGTGTTTTCTCGGATACGAATGTCAAATAAAACGGATTATCCGTTACCATTTCCCACCCCTAAGGATGGGTAGCAGGGTAGGCAATTGAAATGTATGCTTCGATCGTACAAACTTTGGGCTTGTTTGAACAATGTACTTGGGACTACTTTCCTTGGTATGGCCGTATGGGCCCATGCATGATCGTGTGCACAAGGTTGCGGCCGGCCAGCTTGACACATGGACCCAAGGAGATTGCGCGCCCATGCATGTAGGGACGGCAGCACCAGCACACGGAGCCAAGTAGTGCAGCCATTGAGATAAGAGTAGTTCGGTTGTTAGTTTGGTTGTTCTTATCAGATAAGATGATCTCATCAAATAGTTAGTTAGTTAGTTAGGAGATTTGTTAGGAGCCAGCCTATATAACGCATACGGCTGTAATCCATTGAAAGCAAGCAATGAAAATACAATAGTCTTCCTCCTCAAGTCTTCACCACAATCTATAGTCTCTCCCCTCTACTTGCTGTCCCAGCAATCTTCTGGACAGTATTTACCCTATGATCTAAGGTTCACAACATTCCTAAGGGGAAAAAATGTTTTTAGCTGATTCAGTTTTGGATTGGCCAATTATACACCCAGTCAGGTAGTCAGATCTATGTGTGAACTGACTGGTACCGCTGCTATATTTGCTACCAGCAGCTTTACACACCCACGCAAAACAGACCGTTCAATTCGGATTGTGTGGCACCATGACCCAGGGGTGGCAAGGGAAGCTGCACTCATCTGTTCCCATAAATGGTCCAAATTTAACTTGATGGTAATAATGTGGACCTGGCATAATCATTCTGCAGATCAGAATCACACCCAGGACACTCAGGATGTTCTGTTTCTTGAAAACAAATGAAATGAATGCCTTGTAAACCTTGTTTGAGCTCTGAAGGGCCTTGTAAACCTTGTTTGAGCTCTGAAGGGCCCTGTAAACCTTGTTTGAGCTCTGAAGGGCCCAACTTACAATTCCAATGTTGCATAGAGTATTTGTTTCTATAGTTGTTTTATATCCATTTTGATTTGTCCCAATTCACACTAAGCAAGTGTATACCTGAGGAGGCCTTTTGTTGAGACGGAGTCCAACAGCTTCAAGTTCCCTAGTTAATATTTGGCGATGTCCTTCACTCTGAAATGAAATTTAGAACAAGAATCTGATAAGCAAACAAAAATCAGGTAAAGCTCAGATCATGTGCAACGACAAATAAAATGGGAACGATTGTATGCAAGGTTATTAAGGCGGTAAGGCGAGGTAAGGCGACCCACCCCCCTCACACCTTTTAAGCGGTAAGGCGAGGCGACGCCTTACATACATGATAAGGCGAAGAAAACATAGTTCAGAGGACTAAATCAGAAGAAATCTAAAGAGGCAAAGGACTTAAAAGGACCTGATTGTAATTCGTAAACCTCTGGGGACTAACTTGTAAAAATACAACCCATCCATTCCTTTAACCCTAGACTAACCCGATTACTCCCTCACTACTCAGCCGCCGCCTTCTCCCTCCTCCCTCATTCCAGGCGACGCCATCGCCGCCTCCCTCCCTCCTCCCTCACTCCAACCGCCGCCTCCTCCCTCGTTCCAGGCGACGCCGTCGCCTCCTCCCTCCCTCCTCCCTCACTCCCAGCCGCCGCCGCGGCCAGATCCGGCAAGGTGGAGGGTGAACGGCGGCGTCGGCGGCTCGATGACGCCCTGGAGGCGGAGGCGGCTCGACGGCGCCCTGGAGACAAAGGTGGCGCGAGGACGTGAGGACGCGAGATGGAAGCTCCGCCGCCTAGGGTTCCAGGCGAGGTGAGTACTCTTCGCCCTTGTCTCTCTGGTTTAGCCGCCGCTCTCGTCTCATTTCTGGTTTCGCTCGGGTCACTTAGACCTAAGGCGGGCGAACGGCAAGGCGGGGGCGACGCCTTGACCCCCCGAGCCGCCTTACCGCTTAGGCGACGCTTAAGCGTCGCCTAAGCGACGCCTTAATAAGCATGATTGTATGTAATTAAATCTTCTTATTTTCTTATAAAAAAACACACCCTCCATTACACCCCCCACCTCTTGATGTACAACAAACACTAAGATTCCATTGGAGATGGTTTGGACATCTCCAACGGATGTCTCCTAAGGCACTAGTACGTAGTGAAATTTTAAGACATACCGAAAACGTAAGAAGAGGTAGAGGTCGACCAAAACTAACGTGGGAGAAAACAGTTAAAAGAGACTTGAGAGATTAAAATGTATCCAAAAAATTAGTTTTAGATAGGAGCGTGTAGAAGTTAGCGATCTACGTACCGGAACCATGACATAAGAAGAAGGTTTAGGGCAGTGTTTTAGGCTCTTTGCTTAGACGGTAGGATGCAGGCCTGGGGGTTTATATGCAAAAATGAAGAATTTAATTGAACTTGAAGTTCAACCTGCTAAGTAATTTTACAGGCTTTTACTTACTACTAGAAAAGCTGAAAACATCTAGTGTTGAACATATATCACAAATACCATGCAATATTAAAAGAAAAAGGATACTAATACTAGCTAGCCAAGTCCTCTGCTACCATATGTTTTTTAAGCATTTTTTGTCTTCCTAATTTTATCCTTTTTAAGACACTTCCTTAACTTTTCACTTACTTTTCAAACTGTCAAAATTTTAACCTTTTTATTCTTTTAGTCCCAAATTTTTATTTTAGATTTTCTTTGCAGCCTGAATTTTCTCTCAAATAAGATAATTTTATGATACGAAATACACTAAGGCACTTCCAAAATAAGGTAGTTGAGGAATTTGATAGCTGAAGGGATTAGTTGAGAACTTGACTTTAAAGGATTCTGCTAGGAAAAGGTGATATTTTAGCTTCTCTTGAGAATCAGATCCAAATTATGGGGACTGGAATATTCTATTCTGTCAATGAGGGAGGGCAGCACACTACCCAAAAAAGGACCTAGAGTCGAGGACATGTGTACGTTCCCTCTCTTTTTCTCTTCTCCATTACCATAAAATATTCATTATGGTTAGAAAACTTAGCTTTTCTAAAAATAGAATAAAAAGGGATGCATGAGCAAAGAAGCAAAGCTGATACAGTTACCCTACTTACTTTTGAGGCATCCAGAACCATCAGCACAAGATCTGATGACTTGGCGACAGCAATAACCTGAAAACAGGAACAGTGATGTGGCATCAAAAATAATATCATGGAGTTATTTGTAGCTAAAAGAACTCAGCGCATATCATAATAATTAAACTGATAACAGCATTTACCTGCCTACCACGACCCTTGCCTTCAGAGGCTCCTTCAATGATACCAGGAAGATCAAGTAGCTGGATTTTGGTATCATTGTAATGGATAATACCAGGAATGCAAGTGAGGGTTGTGAACTCATATGATGCAGCTTCAGAATGTGTCCCAGTTAACATAGTTAAAAGAGTTGACTTTCCAACACTGCAATATGAATTCTCAAAACAATGAATCATATTGACGTAACAAATCTGAGCAAACAACCAGACTGAGCCTTCTATGCTTTGCAATACAAACATAGTTAGTAACCATATCAAAGAGGACATGAGATAATATTAGACAATAGAAAATAAGGCATATAATATAGCTTGAGTTGGGTCATCAGAAAAATTAGATTTCAGATTTCCACTATATACAAGCGAAGCTATCATAGTTAGTTTGACAGACAGGCATGTGTCAAGAATACAAGGAAGCAGACCATATAACTGGAACACACAAGGTTCTCCTATGGATTATAACAGAGTACAAGAATTATAGATCCACTGCTATAAACCGAAAGGCTTGAAACCCAACACTGTGTTCAATTTCTGGCACAAGAGATATACCTGGGAAATCCAATAAGTGCAACACGACCATGCCCAAACTTTGTGACTTCAAAACCATCTCCTCCTCCACTGGAACCCTATATGACCAATGAGTTGGCAGATTTAGCAATAGAAATTCAAGGAACTTCTGTGTTAAGACTATTTATCCTTTTCCAGAGCATGTTACTAAAAAATCTTTGAAGTTGAAGGAAGGAAAGAATTCAGTAAAAATTGACCAAGAAACAACAAAACAATAGCTTTCCAGAATTACAACGAAAAAAGATTTTAATTAAATACCCAAAAGATTCTTACGTAGCGCCATAACTCATAAATACCTTTGGAGGCTCCAATAATTGTGTCCTCAACTTTGCAATTTTTGCCTTCAGTTGCCCAAGATGATATTCTGTGTAACAATAACAAGGAAATATTATTCCCATGTACAATATGCAAGACAAACTTTCATATGGCATTACAAATCTTAATGACTTGTTGCACAATTAGGGTGGAAATGAAACAAACAACTGATAATCATTGATTGACTAAACAATACCTTATTAACAAAATGAAAAGTTACAAATTAAGATGCACATGTATACTCAGTTACTGACTTATGCTAGCACTTTGCACAAAAAAGTTGGCAATTGTCTGATCAATAATCATGGCCTGCATAGTGGTACATATTATGTGAAAGCCACACCAGTTTGTATATACAGGATGGTATGTGTTCATCACAAAATGCATAAACATGGGTATACAGTAAACAATTGGTTGATGTAAAACACGGACATAACATTGGAAAAGGTTTGTTTTGAATCCAGTAGACATGAATTACATGGAGGTGCATACCCTGTGGGGAAACCGTGTGTCTGCAAATTTAGAATTATTATAAATCCACCAGTGGATGCACAATTGCACAAATGAGTATACATCCGGTCATCATTAACTTGAATTTTTATAACACTGAATAGCAACATGATCAGAAAATCTAGCTACAGAACAAACTGGATGGTTGAAAATCATCATAGGTTTGAAAACATAGGTAGCGTGACCAAAATAACAATTGATGATCCTAGAAATGCTGAAAATCAACATACATCCTGCGAGGCTCATTTCACTTGCACCAAATCATTAAATGAGTGATCCAGTACGGTACAATTTCACCAAAAACAGGGGGGAAAAACAGCATGCAGGGATGAACAATAATTGCATAGAAGTATTTCAAGGCACACCAAAGACAGCACACAACCTGTTGCTTTGTTTTTCTGCGTCCGAGCCATCTCGGCCTCAATCTCCTTGATCTTCTCGAGGATACCCATCTTTTACCTTGTGGAGTATGCAACTTGCTCCCCAGGTAGACAAATGAAGCAGTTAACCCACAATATGCCCAGTCGTCTAACAAAAGAAGAGATGGGAGAACAGGGTTAAGCCAACTACAAACCGCAAAATTAGACAACATTTACAAACATACGATATTAGCTAAAGCTCCCTCCCTAATTCCCAGCATCTAACGTTTCTCGCTCCAATCCACTGAATTCCTGGTGTTAGCATCTTTGAACCCCCCCCCCCCCCCCCCCCCAAATTTATTTTATTGCAAATGAACTTGCTGCTATTAGTTCAGGGTAATAGACACCAAATACATGGCCGGATGCATCCGCCCGCACCTTGGATAGTTCTATCAATGGGATGGGATGGGGTGAACTGAGATCGATCTTGAAAAAGAACAAAGATCTGGTTGGATTCGATTGTTCACATCAAAGAAAAGACCAGAGCAGAACGGAAAACAATCCGAGCAAGCTAGGGCTTCCTTACCAACAAAAGGAATCGCCTCCGGATGGATCTTCACGCCACGCCAGTCCAGTAGAGGGGAGGAGGAGGACGCCTACGAGGAAGAGTTCCTTCGCTTCGAGGTAGCAGGCGTGCTTCGGTGGTGGAAGGAGGTGGCTAGAGGCGCAGGGGTTTCGGCGGCGCAGGCAGAGAGGATTGAGCGAGAAATAGCACGCCAATTTGAGTACGGGTTCCTTCGAATTCTGTCTATTTAGAGAGATATTGGTATATAATTTAGCAGTTAAAGTTGATATAGGATTTACTATAATTGATTTATAAACTTTATTTTGAAAAGATGTACCGTTTGAAAATTAATTATTATAGCAAAAACTAAAAATCTAAAGTAGCAAACTCAAAAGAACCTAGCTTGAAGATGGAATTCTAACTTCGAATTCAATGCGCCTGGTTCAGGGCCTGTTTGGCAGAGCTCCACCATTGAAAAAGTGAATCTGGAGCAGCAGATTCACCATGGAGCAGCTCCACCGTGAATCTGGGATCCCACCATGGAGCTGGACAAACTGTTTGACTTCCACAGCAGCTCTAGATCCACGAAACTGAGTTTTTAGTGGGAATGGCCTGTTTTGCCCTTGGGGTTGTATGATATATATATTTTTTCATATAGCACACGTGTTTTGTTCATATTTATTCACAAAAAATGGTGTATTTTTTTGTGAACACAAATGCAATATCTCGACACAAATATTCATGAGCATTCAACATTGACGCACAAGATAGATAATTAATTAACCCATGTCCATGACAACGTCTCAACACTATTGCGATTGTCCATACATAAAAATAACTAAAGATTAAATGAAAACTAGTCTTCCATTACATGCTAGTTCCAAGCAAGAGCAATAGCCGTTCAAATCATCACGAAATACATCCATAGTGGCGGCATTGGCTTCCGAAGTAGAACCATCTGATGTAATTGCATATCGGTTATACCTTTCTGGTATTGTTGGGACATCGCTCTAGCCCCATAGCACTGCCGATCTGGCTGTGTAACTCTTCCAATTCTTCTGCGGCTACCGTCTGCCTTTTCATGCCCATCTCACGGTCCACGCTCATCTTCGGCAAACTTAGCACCTGTCCCATGCTCAGTGTCGAGGTGAAGGCTGCAGAATCCTCCTTAACTTTAGCCCTGAAATTATTTTTGGAACTGGGGATTCTTGAAAATAAGATCTCGATGAAATTCTGGCCCAATCCACGGTTGTAAGGATTTGTTTTCCTATCATAGTGGTACCGGAAGTTCTCATAAGTAGTCTGCAATAATTGTTTTAGATGAGCATTACATATACTCGCTTGCACAGAAATTGCAAAGGAAAACTAACTGTTACTACAGTCAATGGAAAAGAACCTGGCCTGATTGGTACAAATTAAGTAGAGGTGGAATGATGTCAACCCTCCGACGAACCAAACATCAATAAATGTGTATAAGATGAGAATGCTAGAGATAGGAGACTTCAGAATAGCTCTCCCCAATTTGCATTCATGTGTGTCCATTATTTGACTTCAGAATAGCTCTCCCCAATTTGCATTCATGTGTGTCCATTATTTTCCTGAGGTTGACCCAGCAGAATGCAAACACGTATATGCATAGCATAGTAGTTGAAGACACAAACATAAAGAAGAATTGATAGTTTCTCTGCAATGAAAGAAAATTCAAGGGCATAATGAGTAAAATCCATAGTTGTTAATGTATTAACAGGTCTATATCCCCCTGAACACTAGGAAAAGACACATATATCAACTGCATATATCCCCATTTTTCTTTGTCCACTTCCCCTTACATCATTCAGATTTTAGCATGAGGGCACATGAATCTTATCCAAAAAAGACCTCCAATATATGAACATGTGAAGGATAACTTATTACTCATGTTTCTTTCATAATGGAGAACCTTATCTGATCAATGATCTTGTTGACACAAAATAGTACATGATGCGCCGGTTGGAATCCGACAGCTGCGCCTTCCCCTGCATCCTCCCTTCCATCCACCCGCACAAACTCCCCCAAAACCCCCAGTTCACCCAAGCACCCGCATTGCACTCACCAAAACCGAAATCTTTAGCATCAGAAACTGACCGCAAGTCACCGCGACCTCGGAGATTCCGAAATCAAACCAAATGCGCACTCCACCACCTGCAAGAACAAGAAGCAGGCGCTTCTCACGGATCCCAGGGGAAGAAGAGAAGAGACCTTGATGAAACGAGCCGGCAAGAGGCGGCGAGTCCGTACCTGGAGAGTAGGATTCGCGGCGGGGAGAGCTCCTCGGGAAGCAACGAGGCGGTGGGAGGATCGCCGGCCAGGGCGGCCGCGCCCCCAGCCCCTGCGCCGGCCTGGGCGGCCGCGCCCCCAGCCGCTGCGCCGGCCAGGGGGCCGCGCCAACGGAGGTAGAGGGGGGCCGGATCTACCAGATCCGGCCATCGTCGGAGGTGGCGGCTCGCCGGAGCGCCGGAGGTGGCGGCGCGAGGAGCCCTCGGTCCCTCGGTCGAATGGCCGAATAGAAAAAAAAACGGTTGGGATGGGTGTGTAACCAGTGGCATTGGTGGGTAATTACCACATAACTCCACGAGTAGATACGAAACAAGTTTTCGTGGAGCACCCCTTGAGGTGCTCCATGGATTCATGAATCTGGAGCTAGATCCAGTATTTTGGTGGATCCAGATTTCGTGGAGCTGGAGCGTTTGGGTAAAAATTCGTGGAGTGGAGCTGTTTTTGGTGAATCTGGAGCTGGTGGAGCTCTGCCAAACAGGCCCTCAATGGCAAGCGTCTATTTTCAAAAAAAATACTTACATTGCTTGAGCCATGATATGTGCATAAAAAAGGAAATGCTGAAATGATATGGCTTGGTCATCTGGACGTATCTGACGTAAGCCCAATTCATTCACTCTCTCAGGTCTCTCCTCAATTGCAAAACTAACTAGCTAGCTCACATAGCCATACATCCTTATTCTTATCCACCTACAGTCACACTACAGCACGAAACGAGAGCATCGCTTCATCTACGCCTCTAATCACCATCATCGCACGTCCCTGGCGAGCCCTCACCATTTGTCGGCGTCGCTCCACCTACTTCTCTCTGCTATCTCCAAAGTCTCCTTCTTTCTCTTCGTTATTCCTTCACCCAACTCCTCCCTTCCAAAGTCTCTGCTCGGTCCTTCGAGTCGGAGCTCTGTTCCGTGCCCGGGCCTAGGGTTGGGGTTTCGGATTGGGCATTCCTCCTCTCAGAGCTCGATTCGGCCCCTCCTATGGCTGTCGGACGAGGTATCTCTTCTCCGAGAGATTGATTCGATCCCTCCAATGGTAGTCGGCATCTCCGGCTGGCCTCTTCCCTGACCCCGACGCTGGGTTGGGAGGCCGCAGTGAGAGGGCGGAGGGGCGGCGAATGCTGGGGCGTGCTGAGGTGTTTGTTTTAGCTGGGAAGCTGGCGAGGCGGTGTGGAGGCTGGTGGGGCGGTCCGCGGGTGAGCCTGGTGGTGGCCGGGGGAGGCAGGGAGTCCAGTGCTAGCGACGGAGGAGGGCACGGAGGACCTGGAGGGTCGGTTTGGGTGGCCTGAAGCTTTCACAAGTCTCCTCGTCTCCATCACCGCGTGCTCACAAGGAGCGCCGCGTCTCCGCCGGCTGGCCTCTTCCCTGACCCCGGCGCTGGGTTGGGAGGCCGCAGTGAGAGGGCGGAGGGGCGGCGAGTGCTGGGGCGTGCTGGGGGCGTTTTGTGCTGGGAAGCTGGCGAGGCGGTGTGGAGGCTGGTGGGGCGGGCCGCGGATGAGCCTGGAGGTGGCCGGGGGTGGTAGGGCGTCCAGTGCTAGCGGCGGAGGGGGTACGTGGCTGGGGTGTGGCGGGAGGGGGTGGTTTCTTGGTCGTTCTTGAGCTGGAGGCTCTGGTCGGTGCTGGGGGTTTGATGGAGAAAGGGCGGAAGCAGGGCGCGGAGGACTTGGAGGGTCTGTTGGGCGGACTGAAGCTTTCGGAGGAGGAGCGGAAGGCTGTCAAAGGCACTTGGCAGTCAGAGTCAAGGGAGGCTGGTCGACCTCCTCAGGCGGTGGGCAAGCTGTTCTCGATGAAGGCTGGATATGTGGAAGGGATGGTGCAAACCCTGGGCAAAATCTGGTGTCCGGCGAAAGGAATCCGATGCAAGGAGCTGGGGGATAACATGTTCCTGTTTGCTTTCCTCCAGCCGGGGGGTAAGAGAAGAGCTGTTACGGAGGGTCTGTGGGAATTTGGGGGTGATTTGCTCATTGTGGTGGATTTCGATGAGACTAAGAGGCTGAAGGATTTGGAGTTTACTCATATTCCGGTATGGATTCGTGTCTTCATCCTGCCTCTAGGTCTGATGAATGAAAGCACAGGCAGGTCGATTGGGGAAAAGGTGGGGAAACCGTTGGAAGTTGAAACTGATGAGGATGGGTCGGCTGTGGGGAGTTTTCTGAGGTTTAAAGCTCTGATTGATGTGCGTAAGCCGCTTTTCAGGGGTGTGATGGTGGAGAATGGGGTTGGTGAGCCAAGCTGTTGGTGTAATTTCAGATATGAATTTCTTCCAAATTTCTGTTATTCCTGTGGTTTGTTGGGTCATGTGGAAAAGGAGTGTGATGAGAAAGTTTGGAAGGTGCACGATCATCAGTTTGGGGACTGGATGAGGGCTTCTCCGGCAAAGAAACGTGATCAGCGAAGCCGCTGGTCGGGGGGCAGCAGTTCAGGGGGTAGTTATCAGCACAAATCATCGGGCTCTTGGAGGCGTGGGGAGGTGGGGAGGAGGGTGCAGCAGAGTGAGGAAGAAAGGAGGGGGAAGGTCTTGGAGGAAAATGAGCTTCGTGACGATGGGTCGAGCCCGCTCAAGCTGCTGTCGAACAATACTACATCTGGAGGAGTACCAAAAAAATTAATTTTTGGGGACAGCACAAGTACTGACAAGGAGAGCAGGGTGGAGTTGGTGGGGCTGGAGGATGTGAGAGGGGCGGGCCTGGAGGCGAGGGAGGGGGTTCCGGCGGGGGTCGCAGTAGGGAAGGGGGAATCTGGTTTGGCAGAAGGGGAGGGAGGAGGTGGAGGAGCCATCCTGCAGGAGGGTGTTTTGCCAGGGGACTCTGACAAGGCCGGCATGGAGGTGGATGGGGCGGGTTCTACGCCTTTAGGGGAAGGTGCGAAAGCAGGGTTAAGCAGGGATGGGGAGCCGCCGGTGGAGGTGCACAAACAGGCCAAGGGTGGGGGAAGCGAGGCAAAAAAGATGAGATCTACTTTTAAACGCTGTCCGCGCGAGCTTGGGAGATCGGATGGGGAATTGTTTCCTTCCCCATCCGTTTCGCGGAAGCGAGGGGGAGAGGATGCGGATGGGGGAATAGAAGCGAGGAAGAAGGCTAAGCACCAGTTTGCTCCAATGGAGGTGGAGATGGGGGAGGAAAACTCTTTGTTGGCGGGGCTGCATGGTCAGCCCGGCCGGTCCCAATGAGGCTTGTGGCGTGGAACTGTCGGGGATTGGGGAATGGCCCGGCAGTTCGCGGTCTTCTGGATGTCCAGAAGAAGGAGGACCCCGATGTTTTGTTTCTCTCTGAAACAAAACATGGTGAAAAATGGATGGAGAGTTTCAAGTGGAAGCTGAACATGTCAAATATGGTGGTCAAAGATAGTGTTGGGGCAAAGGGTGGTCTGGCGCTGTTTTGGAAGAAGGAGGTGGATTTGCGGGTGCTGAGTTGGTCTAGGTACCATATTGATGCCAAAATCAAGGAGGAGGATGGGTGTGCCTGGCGGTTTACTGGGATTTATGGCGAGCCCCGGGGGGAAGAGAAGGAGAAGACATGGAAGTTGCTTCGTATTCTTCTGCACCGCAGCAAGCTCCCTTGGCTGTGTTGTGGCGATTTCAATGAAATTCTTTTCAGTTGTGAGAAGGAAGGGGGAGCTCCTAGAGCAGAGAGCAGCATGTTGAAGTTCAGAGATGTTTTGGAGGAGTGTGACCTGCATGATTTGGGCTTTGTGGGGGATGCTTTCACTTGGAGAAACCACCATCAAAATGCGTCCAGCTACACTAGGGAAAGATTGGACAGGGCGGTGGCAAATAGTGCATGGCGGGCTCGATTTCCTTTGGTCCGTGTGATTAATGGTGATCCTCGGCACTCAGACCATAGGCCCATCATTGTGGATCCCGGTGCGAAGGAAAGGGTCCATTGGAGGAAATCACTGGAGGTCATGAGGAAGTTTGAGGCGAGATGGTTGGAGGAGGATCGAGTGTAGCGAGCGGGTGGAGGAGGCCTGGGAAAAAGCTACTAGAGGTGGAGGGGTTAGCCTGATGGAAATCCAATCTCGAGTGTTGGGGGAGTTATGGCAGTGGGATCGTGAGGTCCTTGGAGCCTTGGAGAAGAGAGTTAAAATTGCCCAAAGGGAGTTGGAGAGGATCAGGAGGGCTTCAATTTCCCAAGGGGGTATAAATAAGGAGCACTTGTTGCGCTATAAGCTTGAGCGTCTCCTGGACCAGCAACATGTTTACTGGAAGCAGCGGGCTCACTCTACATGGTTGGCCAAATGCGACCGTAATACAAAATTCTTCCATGCTCAGGCTTCAGAAAGGAAAAGGAGGAACACTATAAGCAAACTGAAAGAAGAGGGTGGGGGTGGTGGGGGAAAACACTTGAAGAGCTTTATTGCTAACCAGTACCAGCAACTTTTTACGTCCACTGCGGGTTCCCAGGCTGATGAGGTCCTTGATTGTGTTCAAGTGAAGGTTACTCAAGAAATAAATGACAACCTGGCAGCACCATTCTCAAATGAAGAAATATGGGTGGCTTTAAAGGATATGGGGGAGCTGAAAGCCCCAGGGGCTGATGGTATGCCGGTGGTCTTCTATAGGAAATTCTGGGCTCTTGCGGGTGATAAGGTTAAAGAAGAAGTGCTTGCTGTGCTTAATGGGGCCGCTATGCCGGAAGGTTGGAATGATACTGTTATTGTTCTAATCCCAAAGACCAAATCACCGGAGAAATTGAAGGATCTTAGGCCAATCAGTTTATGCAATGTAGTGTACAAAATCACCTCCAAAGTGCTAGCAAACAGACTGAAGCTGGTGCTCCCGGAGATCATTTCTCCGTCTCAGAGTGCTTTTGTCCCTGGTAGACTTATTACTGATAATGTCATGCTGGCTTATGAGCTCACACACTACCTAAGGCAGAGGAGGTGGGGAAAACAGGGGGTGGCTGCAATTAAGTTAGACATGAGTAAGGCCTATGACCGAGTTGAGTGGACCTTTCTGAAGAAGATGATGCTAAAACTGGGGTTCACAGTGCAATGGGTGGAAAATGTGATGAAGTGTGTTACAACAGTGAACTACTGTATCAAGGTCAATGGGGAATACTCAAACAACATCCACCCTCAGAGGGGCCTCCGTCAAGGGGACCCTTTGTCGCCTTATCTTTTTATCCTTTGTGCGGAAGGTTTATCAGCAATGTTACAGAAGGCAGAAGTGGAGGGCAGGATTGAGGGTATTAGAGTGTGCAGGGAAGCTCCAAGGATTAACCATCTTTTCTTCGCTGATGACTCGCTGATTCTGATGAGAGCGTGTGGAGGGGACGCTCAGGAATTGAGGAGGATTTTACAGGCTTATGAGCGAGCCTCAGGACAAGTGGTCAATAGGGATAAATCGTCTGTTTTGTTCAGCCCAAACGCTAGCTCTGTTGATAAGGAGGAGGTGAGACAAGCCCTTGACATCATGCAAGAAGCAAAGAGTGACAGATATTTGGGGCTACCAGTTTCTATTGGTAAATCAAGAAAGAGAGCCTTTGAGTATATAAAGAGGAAAGTATGGCTTCGTATTCAAGGGTGGCAGGAGAAATTGCTTTCGAAGGCGGACAAGGAAATTCTAGTAAAGACTGTGGCCCAAGCAATCCCAACCTACGCTATGTCCTACTTCGAGCTGACAAAAGGGTTGTGCGATGAGTTGAACTCTATGATTGGCAGGTGGTGGTGGAGCCAGAATGATAAGAAAAACAAGATTCATTGGTTGGCTTGGGATAAGTTGACACTCCCTAAGAATAAGGGAGGATTGGGCTTTAGGGACCTTTATTTGTTCAATATGGCCATGTTGGCTAGACAAGCTTGGAGGATCCTGGTTTTTCCGGATACTTTGTGTGGCCAAGTGCTTAAAGCAAAATACTTTCCCAATAGTAGTATCCTACAATGTGTGGCACAGGATGAGATTTCTTACTCTTGGAGGAGCATTCTCAAAGGTGTGAATCTGCTGAAACAAGGGCTCATATGGCGCATTGGCAATGGTGAATCGGTGAATATCTGGACGGATCCTTGGATTCCTCACGGCAGTACAAGACGTCCTGTCACAAGTAGGGGGGCGACGGTGTTGACGAAGGTGGCCGATTTGATGGACCCGAGCTTGGGATCTTGGGATGAGACCTTAGTGCAGGATGTTTTCTCAGATTTTGATGCTGAGGCCATCCTAAAACTGAGAGTGAACCAAGATTTGGTAGATAGACCGGCATGGCATTTTGAGAAAAATGGGACTTTCTCAGTTAAGTCAGCTTATAGGTTGGCGATTCAAAACAGGGAGAATGAGCTTGGTAGAAATGCAGCTAGTTCTGAGCCAGGCCTAGATGGGGACTCCCTGTTCAAGTGGGATAAAATTTGGAGTATGGAGGTCCCAAACAAAGTGAAAATATTCCTGTGGCGCGTAGCCCATAATAGTTTGGCTGTCCGGCAGAATTTGAGCCGTAGAGGGATGAAGGAGGACACCCTGTGCCCCATGTGTCACAGGCTGGATGAAGATTGTGGACATCTTTTCTTCAAATGTAAAGATGTAAAGGAGTGCTGGAGAGGGCTAAACTTAGAGGAATATCGCATTATCCTAGCAGAGTGTCTTTCTGGCCGAGATCTGCTGAGGAAAATCTGGTCCTTTCCACATCCAATCCAGCTACAAATTGTGGTTCTCTTATGGAGGTGGTGGTCGGTGAGGAATAAGGTGAATGCTGGGGAAAAAAGAGTCACATGTCCTGAGGTCTGTTCACTAATACCCTTCTATGTCTCAGAGTTCGAAAAGGAAAGGAAAACAACGAAAAGTCAGAAACAAGTCAGTCTCAATTCACAGCAGCCGCCACCGGAAGATCTGTACAATATTAATATTGATGGCTCCTTTAAAGCTGGTTCGGGTCAGGGAGGATGGGGTTTCGTCGCGAGGGACAGTGCTGGTGAGTTCCTTCAGGGGGGTTGTGGCAATCTGTGCAGAGTGGACAACCCTTTTCAAGCCGAAGCACTAGCTGCTCTGTACAGTCTGCAGAGGATAGCACAGTTGGGAATGACAAGAATTATTCTGGAGTCTGATGCGTCTGATCTGGTAAAGGGCCTGACTTCGTTGGATCTTGATCAAAGTGTGCATGGAAGCCTCTTCAAGCAAATTAGAGATTTCATTGGCTCATTCTTCGACTACTGCAGTATTCGGCATTGCCCGAGAAATTGCAACAAGGTGGCTGATCGCCTTGCAATGTATGGGGCGAGCGTGGTTAGCTCTGGCTCGATGGAATTTATGAGCCAAGTCCCCACCTTTGTTTCCAGCTTGGTCTCCGGCGATCTGGCTGGAGATAGTGTTTAATGGAAACAAGCTTTCCGAGTTCAAAAAAAAACTCCTCCCTTCCCCTCTAGCGAACACAGCTGGAGATCGCCACCATAGATGAACTCTTTTCCCGAGGGAGCATTCAATCGATGTGCTAGACAAGCTAGGGCGTCAAATCTGTACAAATCGAAGGGATCTGACAGAGGGCCGACGATGAGCCACCAGGCTGGCCTTAGCCTCACACAGATTTGGGCTTCCGAGCTAGCCGTCTCCTCCCCATTCAGCAATATTGGTCATCAAAGTTATCGGCAAGGCATCTGCCTTCCGTAGGCTTTTGTTGTATATATTTGCTTAAATTATTGAGACTTGTTTATAGATTGTTGTATAAATTGTTGTACTTTATTGCAATGCGATTTCTCAAAGAAAAGATGGCATTCTTTTTTAATCCACCTTTTACAATTTGTTGTGTATATTTTTTCGCAATTGTTGCACGAAGCATTTTGATTGTCGCAATGGTGTCTTCTCAAAATTATGTATCGTAGATGTTTTGAATGATTTTTATGTCAATTATTCGATTTGTTGTAAACATTATTCTTCATTGTTGCATATAAAGATCCAGAATGTTGCATCATATTTAAAATCATATATTTGCTTGTTTGATACTTGTGAGGTAGCATAAAAGCACTATTGTGTACATCCAATCAAGATTGGTCAATGGTATATTTTGGTGAGGCCAAGATATCTTTTTTTTCAAAATTCTCCATTGAGGTTATGCCTATTTGTTGTACTTGTTGATAATATTTTGTTGCGGTACCATGTTGTTTAACATTGAGTAATAATCTTTAGATAGTGCACTTCCTGTCCAGTGTTGCATGAACCTCAACGCCATCAAGCTGCATGACCAACTAGCATAAGTTTTTTTTATGATGAATCAATAAAACCTTAGATTGTAGAAAGATAACAAATTAAAAATCTTAAATATGTTTTATACCTATCATTTTATTGTGGAATTGTAGTGATTGGACACATCGGCCAAGAGGTAACTTTTAGATTCCGCCAATGTGTACGTGTGGCTTCTTTCATATCCGTCACGTGTGGCAGGTAGTTTTCCAAACCTTTAAGCTATGTCATACATGCAATATTAATGACTAATATGTGAAATCATACCATCTGTAAACAATACAATGTGAACGTAAGTATCTTACAACATTTTGCATGGTGTTGTCATTGGCATAGCTGCTTGCCTCCATTCGTGTTGAATCTAGTATCTGAACTTTCTCCTGCCTGCTATTCAAGACTGCAACGTACCAATGATTTTTGTTGCGATTTACTAGAAGAAAAACCTGAAATAAATGAAATTTGTAACTGCTTTTTATTTAATTAACATAATTATGTGATGGTAACAAAAATTACCATATCACGTCCTAAGTATCTTGCTGCATGACCTACATTTGCATTATGTTCCTTTTTATTTGTGCTTTTATTCTGACAAGCACCAGTTACTTCCACACCTAACACCAAATTTCTGTCTCGAGGAAGGCAGTACCCTCTTCCCTTTGTTTGATAAGTTTTGTATTGCACATAAGTTGTACGTATGTATCTATGACCTTTTATTTAATAACCACAATGGTGTTAGTTGTGCTTTGAAGAAATAGTAAGTAATGCACTGAAGCGATACTTCATACTTACTTGGCCAGGCAACCATTTGTCTTTTGCTTCTACATTTCCTTGCACAACCAAGCATTTTCATGTGTATCTGACACAAATAAACATTATGTAGGTCTACCAATATCTTTCTACCATTGGACTTCCTGATGTATTCAATGATTACTTCATCCAGTAAATCAAGCCCCTTGCCTATTGAATCCGTACTTGATGCTTTATTACCTGTACATACATTTTTTTCTCATACCATAAAATAAGAAATGTTTTTGTTTGCCATGTATTGGCTTAGAGACCCTTCCTTATGGACCTTTAACCCTTTTTGCAATGCTCGTTGTATCGTCACTGCTTTTGACAGTCAAAATTTTTTATAAATCATCATATCCGTGGTTATTCTCACCCTGTAAGGGTTTGGTACAATTTAATGTTTTGATTGGTTAAGTGGATTGAAAATAAAATATTGTCAACACACCACAGGGTATATGAATGTACCTTATCTCTTTCCTTTGAGGTTTCAGCAATGTGCGGTGTGTTGTTCTTGGTTTTATGAGGTGATGCCTTTGAGCTCTTAACATTTCCATGGTTGCTTGGATGCTACAATCAATGTGAAATGTTTCATGTTGTGCTCCCTGCATATAATTTGATCTAGTTGGGAGCTTAAAAGGTGTTACGTACCTTATGATTAGGTGACATCCTTTCGCCTGTCACATTGATGTTGCATTTGAACCCATACCTTTTGTTATCCTCACTGCCTTTGCACTCGTTTGCATATTCAGGGTACATCAAGAAATTGTACACTGTACCATATGCTTTTGCTTACTTGCTCTAAAAACATGTTTTTACAATTAATCTCCTTGCAATTAATGGAATGGAATGATTATGTTTGTCACCAACATGTAGTGATTGAAAACCCAACCTTTCTTGGTGAGGTCAAAATGTTTAAGGTTTTGCCCAAAGTGTCTTCCACATCCTGCATGTGTATGTACTTTATGTTGCTATGCAAAGATATAATTGTAATATACTACAATACAAAATTGCAACATTTAATACCTTTAGGTCTTGCCTAGTCTTGGTGCATTTCGTGTCGACTAAGTGTAGTTTCATGCTTAGTTTGTTGTCTAGAATTTGTATGCTCCCTTTTACTTGTAGAACTTGGTCCACAATAATTGTGGAATGACCAAAAAAACTATTTGAAATAAAATTAGAGTTAGGAAATATTCTATTGTAAATTGATAGCATTACTATATTCAATATGTAGACAAAGTACCTCTGTGGCTTGGTCTGTACAATTAGAATGATGGATGTCCTTCTCCTGGGTGTTTAGATGATTGATTTGTGCCATCAAATGTGTAGCCATGATTGCAATTGTTAGAATTGTTTGATAATGTTTTTGCGAAGTTATGTTAAGATATGTTGATGTTATCTTCGTGTTTGGGGGCTTGGATTTCACAGACAATCTGTACAAAAAAAAGATGGCAACTATGAATCGAACTGATATAAGTTATAACAAATATGTAGATACGACAGCATACCTTTTCTTGGCTAGAACCGTACTTTGCATCAAATTTGCCTCGTAAATTAACCATTTCCTTGTTCCCAAAAAACATCAAAGTATAAGTATGACCATTCTAGTTAATCCTTGAGTAATCACCACACACTGCATGTGCATGCCCAGAACTGATGCCAAAAAAAACATGCGCATGCTCCCAGAACTGATGCCAAAAAAACATGTGGATTACACCAATACAACACAGGATGCTTAAATAGATTTAATTCTATATGTAAAAGTACATGTAGCAAAGGCAAATTGCGCTAAAGGTTTTTATTTTCCTCCTTATAAGCCTCTAGGATGCTGCATAGGTGCTCCACCATTAGGCTTGCCCAGTTGATGTTTTGAATGTTGTCGATGTCTTTGATGAGAGTAAGATAATAGGATTTGACATAAGCCTTTATGGTAGGACGTAAACCTTCCTCCTCGTTCTTCAATCTCTTATTAATTATCATGAAATAGTCTTCTCAATCCTCAACAGTGCTGCTCTTATCGGCATCGTGTATGTATATAACTGCAAGTAACAACACATGGATTAAGTACTATTGAATAGGCACCTGTAACATCCCAAATTTTTGCTAAATAAAAAAATAATAATAATAAATAAATAAAAATTAATTAAAATAAAGTTTAAATTAAAATAAGTATTTTTGTGCCTAAGTTTTTAAAATTTGGATTTGCCCTGAATTTCTGTTTTTGAAAAAGCTGGATTTGAAAAGCATTTTCAGAAAAACCCAAAAATTATTATTAAATAAAATGGTATTTTGATTTTTTTATAAAAATCCTAATTCAAATGAATTATTTGGAGTTATTTGGATTTTATTTGGTTTCCTGGATTTTTCTGGAGTTTAAAATATATTTTTGAAATTAAAAAGTATTTTGAATATAAAAATATAATACCAAAATTAGTTGGAAATATTTTTATTAAGTCCAAAATGTCTCCAGGAGATTCTCTGAATTGTTCTGGAATTTTTGGAGTTTATTTCATTTTTTCTGAGGCCAATTGCATTTCTTAGCAATTTCTGAAAATCCAAAATCAATATTCAAAAATAAAATCCCCGCCTTCCCCTCTCCATCGGCCGCCACCTGTCCGGCCCCGATGCGTGCCACATAGCCCCCTCACTCCCATCCGGCCGCTCCCGCTTCCCCCTCTCTCTTCCTCCCCGGCCCCACCCGGCAGCCACTCCCTCCCTCCGCCTCTCTCTGCCTTGCGGGCCCTGCCCGTCAGCCGCGCCCGCGCCACCCTTTCCCCTCTCCCTGCGCCCCGGCCCCACCTGCCAGGGCCGTCTTCCACCCCGCCTCCTCCTTCCTTCCGCGCCGCCGTCGCCCGCAACGGCCACCCCGCCCTACCCGGCCGCGCCCCCACTCCCCACGTCGCCGCCCCTTCCCCGCACGACCCGCGCCCCGCGCGCCACCTCCTTCCCCGCCTTCTCCGTGCACGCCCCCACCTTCTCCCGCAACCGTCGCCCACCTCCCCGCTTTCTCCGGCGAGGAATTCCGCCGCACCTTTTCCCCCTCGGCCCTATAAAAGCCGCCCCCGAGCACCGCCATCTCCCACTCCACCCCGCTCCACCTCTCAATTTCACTCCCCCGGCCCCGAGTGCTCTACCCCCGTGAGCCTTCGCCCCGCCGCACTGCTCTTCCCTCCGGCGAGGAAATTCCGGCAAGGGAGTACGTCCCGAGCGCCGCCGAGGCCACCACAAGCTTCGCCGCGCCACGCCGAGTCTCCTCCACCCCTTTCCCGTACCCGAGCACTGCCGGTGAGCCCCGCCCGCCGGAACCCGATCGCTCCGCCGCCTCCACCTCATCGCCGGCCATCTCCGTCCACCGCCGAGCCGCGCCAAAGGTACAGGCGTGCTCCCCGTGAGCCCCTCTTCCTGTTTCCGCCCTCGCCGTCCTCCGCCGTGGCCCCTGCCGCCGGCGACCCTAGGAACCCGAGCGCTCCCGCCGGTGACCGTGCCACCTCAGCCAGCCCCGGCCTGCGTGGCCGCCACGCGGCGCCACGTCAACACCACCCGCGCGCCAGGCCGCCCCGTCAGCGCCACCCGCCCTTTCTTGCCACGTCAGCCACCACCCCCTCTGGTGGACTTGGTCCATGGACCAAGGCCCCACCGGTCAGTCGGCCCCCCTCGGGCTGACGTCATACTGGCGCAAAAACTCAGGTTTTCCCGTAGAAAAGTAATTCGGCCGAAAATGATTTTGGTGCTGACGTCATAATCCTCAATTTCCTGTACAAAAATAATTCCAAAAATCCTGATTTTCTATTTTCTCTCTTTTCAAATTTCCCGGAGCCAGTTCTTTCTCGTTCTAACTCCGATTTAGCCCATTCAAATATATAAATTCATCAAAAATTCCCCTCTATCCATTTCTAGCCTCAATTCAAATTTTTGAAGTCAATTTGAATTTAATTTGAATTTATTTGAATTTAGTGGGTTATTTTCACGTGTAGACTTCGACGATTCGGGAGAATTCTTCGACGAAGATTCAAACCAAATTCAAGGGCAAGGCAAGTCACACTCCTTGATCATGTTGATCCCAGTTTTCAAAATAAAATTATGTTGATTTAAATTATATTGCATGCATATGTTTATTCAAGGTATTTCAAGTCAGTTTTAAATATAGTTAGTACTTACTTGTTAATTCCTCCATTGAATTTGAATTCCTCAGCACGTTGTCACCCTAGATTCAAACTCTAGTTAATACATTAGTGTTGGCTAGAGGAATTTATATCAAATGCTCAGACTGCTTAGATATAATATTTGTTTTGGGATATCTTTCACATAAAATGATAACCCTGTTTACATAAAATGATATGCTCTTGACTTTGGTGAGTCAAGGAGTGTTATGAAATATTTTGCAAACAAAATATAAAACTGGTTTAGACTTAGGTAATTGGTTAGAGTGGTGGGTGCAGGCATGCCCTGTTGGTTGGAGCCGCAGTGGTTGATTGTCGTAAACGGGGGTATGTGGTTGGGTCTGAGTCAATTAAGGACCGGTCTGTGAGCTACTGTTGCAAAGCCCTAATCGTACTACCACATGGCTGGTATGGGACAGCCCTGACTGAATAATTTGCAAAGTCCCAACCTGAGTCAAGTTGTAGGTTGAAAGTGAGCGTGGTTGGTGCCATATGAAGTCTCACTTGGGCGAGCGTGGTTAAGCCATGAGAAGTCTCGTCTAGGCTCAAGAGGGGGTCCCGGTCTGGTGGATTTCTTACTGGGGTGAAACCTTAGAGTTGGCTCGATCAGGTTGAAGGCTTTGCATTGTAAAGGCCTTGTCACGACTCCTCGCCGCACACCTAAGGAAGTGTGTAACCCGGTGGCAATATGGGATGATCGTGTCTTGTGGGTAAAGCTGTACAACCTCTGCAGAGTGTATAATCTATCCTGGATAGCCGTGCCCACGGTCATGGGCATGCTGAGTAAAAGTTTTTCATGGATTAGACTTTGTTTTTCAAAATGTTTTCGAAAACCTTGTGGATGGATGGAATCCATGAGAGAATGAAAACCTTGCGGATGGATGGAATCCGTGAGAGATTGGAACCTGATGGATGGATGGAATCTATCAGAGTTGCGCAGTGAAAGCGTGTGGATGGATGGAATCCATACGTGAGCTTTTGGAAAAGATGGTCCGGGTGGGATGCCCGAGAATAGGTTGGTGTATGGTTGGAGCCTGCACTGACGGTAATGTTTTCAATTGCAAGTACTGTTTTACTTACCGTATTAAATTCAGCAATTTCAATCTACTTATTGTATTTCTTAAATGCTGTTTT
The DNA here is from genome assembly GCA_017311315.1 of Dendrocalamus latiflorus. Taxonomy (NCBI): domain Eukaryota; kingdom Viridiplantae; phylum Streptophyta; class Magnoliopsida; order Poales; family Poaceae; genus Dendrocalamus; species Dendrocalamus latiflorus. The sequence continues at coordinate 31,470,729 of CM029664.1, forward strand.
ATGCAAACTAACCCTATAAGCCTTCCTTTGAAGCCTTTATCATTATGGTGCATTTTCCCGTGTGACTTGCGGAGTACAAGTTTGTAGTCACCTTGCTTTTTCCACACAAAGGAAGATGATGTCAACTACGGTGAAGATCTGGACGAGTAGGTCGCGTCTTACTATCGTTTGCCTGTGGGCAGGCTTGGGCTTCGCTATTTTTTTTGCTTCCACGGTTATTTCCTTTATTTGTTTTGCCAATGGGCGTTGATGTAAGACTTGGCCATAAGGCCGTATCTTTTATTTAATATAATCAGTCATTTGAGCTTGGTATTTGTCTTTGTTGTATTGTGTGCACTAGCTGATCTTGGACTAGTGCGATTTACACAGAGGATCCAGGAGTCGTTACTCCGGGTTCCGACAGCACCCCCTATAACCGCCTCGCCGCTAACCCATCGGCCGCTTTGAGATCATCGACAAAGCTGCATGGTCCTCTCCTGACCGCCTGCCCGCTGACTCACAGGCCGCCGCCAGCTGCTCCAAGATCACCAAGAGCCCAATATCCCATCGCCCAGCAACCCTGTGACGAAGAGCAGCACCGGCCAACCCCGTGATGAAGAGCACTGCCGTCCAACAAGGAGGGAGTGGGAAGAATGGGGATGGGATGGATTCGGGCCGACTGGGTCAGGGATCCGAATTTACTTGACGCATGGAATACCAATCCTACCCTTGCTTAAATCAAAGAATGGATTAGACTTGGTATCTCCTTTTTAATGTGAAGTTACATTTTTTTGATAGAGAGGTACCGATACCTTTTGGTACCTCTCAAGAATGATAAAAAGCTCTCCGCCTAAACATGTCAAACCGGCTTCCGATGAAGGGTGAGTTATTTTCGGCTGCGGCTAATTGTTTTGTGCCCTAACATGTGTACTTATGTGAACGAACTGAACCCTGATATGCTGATAAGCCGCTTCAAAAATGTTGTCCCGATAAGCCGCTTAAAAAGACAACAGAGAATCCATCCCGTTTATTTGTTTGAAGGAAGCTGAAAAGAACTCACCCGAAATATCAATGGACCGGGTTCAAAACCCAGTAAAACCCGTGCAAAGTGCGTATGAACAGGCCTAGTTGAACTCATAAAAAGGGAGTGAGTGAGTACTAGGTAGCTCTAATTTGTTGTGGCGATGAGAGACTGATCAAATAATAGATTCAGGTCACGTCCTTATCAGATAAGAACAACGTCAACAAAACTCAGCAGCGTCGCAATACGGCGAGGAAGCGTTCCGAAGGCTAATATGCACTCCCAGCCCAGATCACTCAAATGCGTCACAATTCATGAATGGAAGATAATTTAGTTTACATACATTTGAACGGTCGAATTAGTACACAATTCATGAAAATTCATCCACTCGAGAGTTTTTCAGGATCCATCCAAACGTTTTGCCGGGTGAGGAGAGGAGAGAGTTATGTGAAATTGGGGCTTTTACGCGGCCCGCCCGGCCCGGCCCGGCCCGGCCCGGCCCAGTTGTAGGGCAGAAAAGGGTTTCCACTTATATATATTTATTAATCCCAACCCCCATATTACCGGGGGGGTTCCGGCCCAGGCAGCGTGGCCACGTCGCCCCTTTGCTCCCCCGGCCGGCGCGTGTCGCCCATTTTCGCGTACGGCCGGGGGAGGCAGTTCCCTCCGGTTTTTTTAAAATTACGTAAAGGTCTTTTTTTCTCGCGAAAAGGTCCCTGGATTTTTCGAAAAAGTCCCTGCAAGTTTTTTTCCTAAAAATTTTTTTGATAGCGCCCCGCGGGTTTCCAGAATTACGTATAGCTCCTTATTTACTTACGTACAGGTCCTTACAGGTCCTCGGTTTTTTACAAAAAAACACTTTGGTTTTCCCTAAATTACGCATGTGCCCTCGATTTTTTTTATTAAACCCCTGTAAATTACCGTCTCTTTTACTTTGGTCTACACGGTAGCTAGCGCGGCGTGCGCCGTGCTTATATGCAGCTAGTTCTTTATTATTATCGGAGGAGAGTAGACTCGGCTAGAGCCTTCGCCTCTCTCCCCTTCGCCGCGTGACGTGGCCCGTCGCCTCTCCTCCGTTCCAACTTCGCCTCGCCGCCGCCGAATCCTCCGCCTCGGCGTGCCGCCCGTCGCTCCAAGCCTCCCGTTTCGACCGTTGGTTCGTTCTTTTGCCCGCCCAGTCCTTCCGTGTCTTCTCTGGGCGCCTGCCTGCCTGCTCGGGAGTTGGGATCTCGTCGGGAACGGCGGCGGAGGATTAGGGCTTTGGGCCCATGGCGTGGCGGCGCGTCCTCACCCAGGTGCGTTTCCTGATCTCTTCTTCTTCTTCTTCCTCCTTCTCTTTTTCCGCGCTTCTCCTTACGCGGGCGGTGCGGTTCTAGTTGGAAGCTTTCGATCTTGGAGATGGGCCGGGATGTAGGTGTGGTTCCTATTGGAAGAGTAGTAATCTTCGCAGATGCGCCTGTGGGTGCCTTGCCCGTATTGGAATACTACGTGTACTACGCGATAAGGCTGCTGGTTTTGACCTGATAAGTGTGATCCCGTTTAGGTTGCATACTTACGGTTTTAGGTTTATCCATTGAAAATACAAAGGCCCCTTCTTTTCGTGTAATGGATTCTCTTTTATATCGAATGTTATTAGATTGGTGTTGTAACCTATATCAATAATAACAACAACAAAGCCTTTTATGTCAAACAAGTTAGGATAGGCTAGAAATGAAACCTTCTCAAGATCAAAGAGATGAGAGCCTTGAAATAAAATCTACAATGCTAAAACCCTAACATGTACAACCTGCTATCTAAGCCGAGAGCCTAAAATACTGTCCCTAACTTTTTTATGATTTCGGTATGTAGATCGTTAACTTTTATGTGCTCCTATCCAAAGCTAATTCTTTAGATACATTCCAATTCCTCAATTGTCTTTTAACTGCTTCCTTCCACGTCAGTTTTGGTCGACTTCTTCCTCTTCTTACGTTTTCAGTATGTCTTAAAATTCCACTACATATTGGTGTCTCAGAAGGTCGTCGTTGGAGATGTCCAAACTATCTCAAGCGATGTTGGACAAGTTTCTTTTCAATTGGTGCTACCCCCACCCTATCACGTATATCATCATTGCGGATGCGATTCTGCCTTGTGTGACCACAGATCCACCGCAGCATTCTCATCTCCGCTACACTTATTTTCTGTATATGTTGTCTTTTAGTCATCCAACAATTTGATCCATATAGCATCGCGGGTCTGATCGCCATCCTATAGAACTTACCCTTAGGATATTGCTAAATCTAAGTTTGGTGGACGGTGAGTGTCGTGTTATTATTGTGTAGGTATGTATTTCTTCAACCTATCATGGAAACATCAAAGAGGAACTGTGCTTCAACCTATCATGGAAACATCAAAGAGGAACTGTGGTTAAATACGGATAGGTGCTGTTAAATTGTTCCTTGCAGTGGAATAATTTGCTGGGCTATTTTGTAGTGTGCTGTTCTTCTTGTTGGTGTATGTATTTATGTATATACAGTGGTTTAGTTAATGCAGGGTTCTTTTTTTTATTTCAGGTCACGAGGAACCGATCAGCATATGCGATCTGCAATGATCTAGTAGCTTCTTCCCCTCTGAGGGCACTTAGAAGTGACGTTATTGCAGGTATACGGTCTTTGTATAACGTATTGGATCAAACATTAACTTCCTCTAGTTTCACCATTAGTGTTTGGTCTAAAAGTGCTGCATTTGCAACTTTCTAAAATTGTTATACATGTGAGTGTGTTTTGTTTGGCATCCAGTTCTCCACGTATTCAACATATATCTTCATCAGTCTGGTCCTTTTTATTTTTATTTTTATGAAGTTGTCATTAAAGCTGCCCGTGATGAGCATTACAATTCTATTATACTACGTTCTTATGTATAATCGTTGCTGCCATTTCGGTTGCAGATGAATTTCTTTGCACTTCTTTTATTGAATTTTTGTGGTGCTCGATGCAGGTGGCACACTCAGAAACTTACATGAGAGGTATCAGTCAAGCTATGTTGGTAGCCTTGCACGCAGGGTGCGAGACCTGGACTCACCAAGCGAAGCTTCTCTGCTAAAAGAGATATACAGAAGTGACCCAGAGCGTGTTATACAAATCTTTGAAAGCCAGCCTTCATTGCATTCCAATCCTTCAGCACTTTCTGAGTACGTAAAAGCTCTTGTAAAGGTTGATCGGCTGGATGATAGCACCTTGCTTAAAACATTGCGTAGAGGTACCAATGTCCTCAAAACTCCTTATCTTTGTTGTGACTAATAAGTCTAGTACATTCTGCTGCTTTTGCGTGGGACATGCTACTACTTCTGATTTTCCTTATTTATAGTGAAGAAGGTTCCATCAGCTTGATGAGCACTTGTATAATGGTTTCATTGTTATGTTATGCGTACATTTGTTGTACTTCTCTTTAACAATCTAATTGTGCAAATGATTTATTACTTATATAATGATGTTTCAATTTTGTCATCTAGTCTTACAAGGAAACTACAACATGTTACAGTAGTTAAAAAATTCATACATATTCTTCCATGGTTATTGAGGCATCGCTATATCGGCGATATATCGTCGCCATATTGCCATGGCGGATTGGAGGGCCATGCCGTCCGGACGGCATGGAGCTGCGGCGTATGCCGTCCGCTGCCGCCCGAAAAAACGAGGAGAGACCGAGAGAGTCACCGCTACTGCTGGATCTGTGGAATCCGCTGCCGGATCCGGTCTCCTCCGCTAGATTGGGCCTCCTGCTCCACCAGGGGGCGAGTCTTCCGCGGCTCCGCCGGCTCTGGTCTCCACCGCAGCGCTGCCTCCACTCCAATCCGTCGTCACCTCTTGCTTCGCCGCCCGGCTCTCCGCCGCCTCTTCGGTCTGCCGGCTGCCGCTTGGGGGCGGTGGAGAGTGGCGGCGGGAAGAGGGAGCAACCGCCGGCGAGCTAGCTCGGCCTCGCCGGCGCCGGAGGTGGAGATGGGGGAAGGAGAGAGGGAGAGAAGCAATGGGGGGGGGGGGGGCAAGAAAGAAGCGAAATGCCGAGCTTAAGAAAATTGCAGGCGGCGGCTAGGGTTACGAGGGGATTTTGGCATTTTGCGATTTAGCCCACTCAATGTTTTGAATTTGCAATAAAGTCCTCTCTTTGTATTTCTTCTGTTTGGACCCTCCGGAAGTCCGATATTGTTGTGTGTATGGTGTCGTCACGCCGCACAGCATAAGTGAAATTGTTGTGTGAAGGTGGTGAGTCACCGCGCCTCGCCGCACCGCCTTAATAACCATGTATTCTTCTCTCAATAGCATATATATGGTCCCTTTATCCTCTATTGTAGTTCTGATTACTTTAATTTGTAGTTCTTTGTGGTCTGTGCTTGTCAGTCTCTTGGTCATCGGGTTTTTACGGCAGTTAGATAAGTGATAACCTTGAATTATGTATTGCTAGTTTACAACCATGTTTTCAATCATATGTTATTTTACCTTCTGGAGTTTAGGTTCAGTGTCTGCCATTGGTTAAACTTGTTTCGATTTTCTGTATAAATGAATGTACAGTTAGGTTTCATCTAATGACACCCTAGTATCATTCATTAATGACCTTTTTTATTAACTTGGCTTAAAATTCCATGCATGGATTATCTACACAGGTATTGCTGCTTCAGCAAGGGAGGAAGAAAGCCTCGGTAGCGTTCCAGCATTAAAGAGTGCTGGTCAAGTGACAAAAGAAGGAATTCTTGGCACTGCAAATGCGCCTATTCACATGGTTACAGCAGAAACAGGCCAATTTAAGGAACAGCTTTGGCGTACCTTCCGAAGCATTGCACTAACTTTCCTTCTAATTTCGGGCATCGGAGCTCTCATTGAAGATAGAGGAATAAGCAAGGGTTTGGTTTTCTGAAAAATCTGAATGACTAATCTCCTAATTCTGAATTGAACTTCTTCCCGGTACTTATTATTGATAAAATGTTTGTAGGCCTTGGTCTAAATGAAGAGGTTCAACCAAGCATGGAATCTAGTACGAAATTCAGTGATGTAAAGGGTGTCGATGAAGCCAAAGCTGAACTTGAGGAAATAGTTCACTACCTTCGAGATCCCAAGGTAAAGCTTTTTTATATCACTAGTGATGAAAAATGATAAGTTATCTCAAGTCCATCATTGTTGCTTAATAGATTTTTTCCCCATTTAGTAATGGCTGTACCAGTTACTGTTTTTTAGTAATAGACCATTAATATTCAAGAGGGTTCAATTGCCTAGGTGCAATGGATTAATGTTTGCCTTGCCATGATGTGAACTGTTTTGCAATACATTCATCTGTGAGGTTCTTTGTTTTGCTGAATCTTGAGGTCCTGTTAGGCTGACTCAGCTGATCTATCAATATCCTGCTTGATTCAACACAGTTGCTTGATTTGTCAACAGTGCTCTTCTTGGCTTTCTTTACTTTATGCCCAACTTGTTAGTCCTCGTGTCAATTGAATAGGCTAACTTTGACTTGTCATTACTCGGTCAGTCATTGCTATGCCTTCTGAATTGCTTTCTTAATGCTGAGTTGCTTAGCTCATATTTTGTGATGTAGATAATGTGTGGAGTTAACCTCCATTTTTGTCAAATATATGTGTTATGTGCTGTTAAGCTTGTAGATAACATGTGGAGTTACCTCCATTTTTGTCATATATCTCTGTTTTGTGATGTTTACAAGCCGCCCACATGTTTTCCAGCGTTTTACACGACTTGGTGGGAAATTGCCAAAAGGTGTCTTGCTTGTAGGCCCTCCTGGCACTGGGAAGACCATGTTAGCAAGGGCTATTGCTGGGGAAGCTGGCGTTCCTTTCTTCTCGTGCAGTGGTAGCGAGTTTGAGGAGATGTTTGTAGGTGTAGGAGCTAGAAGAGTGAGGGACCTTTTTGCTGCAGCAAAAAAACGATCGCCTTGTATCATATTCATTGATGAAATTGATGCAATTGGTGGGAGTAGAAATCCAAAGGATCAGCAGTATATGAAGATGACCTTGAACCAGTTGCTTGTCGAGCTGGATGGCTTTAAGCAGAATGAGGGGATAATTGTCATCGCTGCAACCAATTTCCCTGAGTCGCTAGATAAAGCACTAGTCAGACCTGGGCGATTTGACCGTCATATTGTTGTTCCTAATCCAGATGTTGAGGGCCGGCGGCAAATCCTTGAGTCCCATATGTCAAAGGTAATTCTCGAGAATTTTTGTTGTCATGCTATCCGGATTAAAACGTAATCTCTTATCCTTCTACACATAATTGCAGGTGTTAACTGGTGATGATGTGGATTTGATGATCATTGCCAGGGGAACGCCGGGATTCTCAGGTGCAGACCTTGCTAACTTGGTAAATGTGGCTGCTCTTAAGGCTGCTATGGATGGGGCAAAAGCCGTCACAATGAATGATCTAGAGTATGCCAAGGACAGGATCATGATGGGTAGTGAGCGCAAGTCAGCAGTTATCTCTGATGAAAGCAGGAAACTGACTGCGTACCATGAGGGAGGGCATGCCCTTGTTGCCATCCACACCAAAGGTGCTCACCCTGTCCATAAAGCTACCATTGTGCCCAGGGGGATGGCCCTTGGGATGGTGGCCCAACTCCCTGAAAAAGACGAGACTAGTGTGTCACGGCAGCAGATGCTAGCAAATTTGGATGTCTGCATGGGAGGGCGGGTGGCAGAGGAGCTTATATTTGGGGATAGCGAGGTGACATCTGGTGCTTCGTCCGATTTCCAGCAAGCAACTTCGATGGCAAGAGCAATGGTTACTAAATTTGGTATGAGCAAGCAGGTCGGCCTTGTTTCTTACGATTATGAGGACGATGGAAAGACTAGGAGCTCGGAAACAAGGCTTCTAATTGAGCAGGAGGTGAAGAATTTCTTGGAGAAGGCATACAGCAATGCAAAGACTATTCTCACGAAACACAATAAGGAACTCCATGCTTTAGCCAATGCACTTCTTGAGCACGAGACCCTCACCGGAGCCCAGATAAAGAATATATTGGCCCAGGTAAATAACAAACAGCAGCAGGAGCATGCTATTGAAGCTCCACAGAAGACACCAGCTGCACCCCCATCTCCAGCTGCAGCGGCTGCGGCTGCAGCAGCAGCAGCAGCACAAGAAGCGGCAGCGAAAGCCAAGGGGGTTGCTGGTATCGGATCTTAGCACGTGGGACATCCACCGGTCTGCGCTGTGTATATTCGCCAAACTAGCAGGTTGTTCCATCAATTTGACAGCTGATGAGGATCACGAAGAATATGCTAAGCTGCTGCATCAATAGAACACACATTGATCGTATGTTAGCTACTATTCATGTTGCTCAAGTGCGAAAAGGAAACATATGAAGAAATTCCACACATTGTAGCGGGCACATGTAGCTGCTGCTTGAATATGAGTTTTGTACCCACTGCCGAACGATTTGTGTTGTTTACATGCTAATAATTGTCACTATTGAATCGGCCTTATACCTAACAGAGAACCTAATGTATTTGTCTGAATAACGTGTGCTCTGTGCTTAGATACACGCGGTAGCTGCTGAGTCTACTTCTTTGGCCCTCTGATGCACGTTTCGTCTACTGTATTATCAACAGCAATGTTGAGATTGGATGCATGTGGTGCTACTGCCTTGCAGGCCTTCTGTCGTCAATCAAATTTCAGATTCTATAAAAACAAGCAGAACTACCTGTAACAATGTTTTTTTGGAAAAAAAAAAACAATGCCACGGTTCCACTTCATCATCAGTTACAAGACAAATTGCTGCCTCAACAACAGCTGAACAAACAATTCCTACTGCTGTGAGCTCTGCGCTTTCGCCTTCAGTGCTTCAATGACTGCAGAGAAGTCCTGGTCAGCGAGGCCGAGCGATTTCGCAACCTTGTACAGCTCGTTTGCAGCTGCAACTGTGGGAACAGACTGGGACACTGATTCTGCCAGGGCCAACGCAAGCCTCAAATCCTGTCATGAGTTTGTTTTCTCAGTGCCAGAACCAGATGAGATGCAAATGTAACTGTTTTTCAGTGCTGACTGCATCAGCATGCGAGTAGGGGCTACCTTCTGCTGATGTTTCAGAGGAAACGCGGTAGGGTATGCAGCTTTAACCATGGAAGGGCCCTTGAGGGAGAACATGGGAGCACTGATAGCGCCTTGTGAAACCACCTGAAAGGACCAAAGTATCCAAGATTAGATTACTTCTCCTGGGGTATTTTCCGACTGCAGCATTGTGGATTTCATATTGTTTCTGTTTATTTAAGAGTAATAACCTCGACGAAGGTATTCGGGTCTAAGCCGACTTGTTTACTCAGGAGCAGTCCTTCTGAAAAGGAGACCATCATGCTGCAGTATTTTGTTATGAGGATCAGAAGTGTTTGACGAATATCCAAAGGAGTTAAGCCACAATTTTAAACCTAGAAGATTTCTGTTACCTCCCCATGACCATGTTAACCACCAGCTTCATTGCTGCGCCATTCCCAACATCCCCGAGATAAAATCTTGACTGGTTTCAGATAAAGGAAAGCATAAGCACATTTACTGGTCCAACACTAGGGGCTAATTAAAGTGTTTTTTGCAGATAAAGAGATAATAACCTTGCCCATGACATCAAGGAGGGGTGATACTCTCTTATACAGGGACTCGTCACCTTGTGCAATCATGTCAACAATTTCAGTTCTCGGTGGAAAAAAAAGGATTTAACAGCTGCATTTTCGATTTTCGCAATTACCAAGCATGGATGCAAAAGTATACCTGCTGTAAGAAAGATCAGCAGCCCATCTTCTGCTGGCTTTTTCGAGCCTGAAACTGGAGCCTACTGAAAAGCCATCGAGTTAGCATTGGACCAATAGTACAAGAGTTGAAATTGGCCCAATTACGTTACTGGCGACACATAGAGACATCTGAATCAACAGTTCAAAACAGGATGAGGGGTACAAGCAATGACAGGGACCAAAACTACCTCAAGAAAAGATGCCCCAGTACTTGTAATATGTTTGCCGATCAACTTAGATGAAGCGTCGTCAATCGTCGACACATCAACATACCTATGAAAGCAAGCAAGATAAGAGATAATGTTATGTAGGTCTGCTTCTGTATATGCTCCAGGCTTTCTGACGCTTTTTCAGAGCAATTGGTTACCCTTTCCCTGGGGCCATCCCTTCTGCAGCTCCATTGGTCCCGCATGCAACCTCAACCTATGGTACAAACCGTTATAGGCATGATTACATTTGTCATGTGAGCAGAAAGAAGGGCAGTCTGAATTATGAAATGGAGCACATACCGCGCTTTCTGGATCAGCAAGCATCGCAAAGGTCACATCACAAGACGAAGCAACATTGGCTGGTGAAGACTCGTACCTGTAGGAAGGCATCATCTTGTATGAGTATCAAGCAAAGTGATGCATATATCTTTTGTTAAATAGAATACTGTCTCTTTTCGTTGGGTCAACATGAACAACATGGCACTATGTGGTACAATTGACAGCAAATTCCTAGCTGCAAAGGATTTGGTCTCTTCAAAATTTCAAATGGAGCACCTTTGAGTGCAATTTTAGGAAAAACAGAATCTTCCCCAAAAAAGTAAGTAAAGAAAAACAAGGTGAACAGAAAGGAAATGTAAATGGCGAATAATGAGCAACTCAATTTGCATCGTTCAAAACGGCATTGCAGGATCCAAGTTTAATCATGGCTAACTACGGTTTCACCCAATTCCACAAATTACATGTATGCTTCAAACCTCAAAGTATGCATTAAGAGTTTTACGACAAAGCAGTCATTTCGATTTCGTTAACTGTGTCCAAAACGTGCACACATTTCATAAGGGAAACTGGTTCTAAATCACAGTTGAGTTGAGGTCTCGCATGCATACTTGGCACCAAGGCTGAGGAGAGGGTCACACTTGCTCTTCGTCCTGTTCCACACTGTAACGTCGCACCTGCAAATGACCAAGAAACAGGTCTAGTAACACCAGCCATGGCCACAGTACAATCACAAGCGTGCAATCATACTACGAGTACATTACAACTGCAACAGCGGCACATCACTTGCACATTTAATCCATACATATAGATATACCGAAGACAAAGCTGTAAAAAATTATGTCTCCCTGTCCCAGCCCCAAGGCAAAGAGAGAAGGTAAGCAGTAAAAGCGTAAAGAAAACCAAGGGGATAGAATTACCCGGCCTTGATGAGGTTGGAGGCCATGGGGGTGCCCATGATCCCGAGGCCCAAGAACCCCACCCGCCCCTGGAATTCCACCCCTCCAGCAGCACCTGTAAAGCACGAAACGCATCAGAATCCTGCCGAAGAGAAGAGCTCGGGTGGAATCGAAGGAGGAAGCGGCACCTGGTGAGGAGGAGGAAGAGCAGGAGACGAGGCGGCGGGATCCTCTGAGCAGGGGCCGCAGCGTGGGCGCGCAGAGGAGGAAGGCCGCGGCCATGGCTTCGGATAGAGAGAGAGAGAGAGAGAGAGAGAGAGAGAGAGAGATGGGCTCGGCAACGACGCTGCTGCTGCTGGAACGGAGCTTCCCTGTGCCCACTTCCCTGTCCCCCTCCCTGTTCCTTCAATCTGGAGCGTCCAAAGTTGATCCAACGGCTAAGCTTTTATATTTTCACTATTTATCCATTTTCATCTCAAAATTAAAAATAAAAATATGTTAAACCATAATAAATAATAAAAAATACAGAAAAAATAAATTTTATTTACAGAAAAAACAAAATTTATTTTTTCTGTATTTTTTATTATTTATTATGGTTTAACATATTTTTATTTTTAATTTTGAGATAAAAATGGACAAATAGTGAAAATATAAAAGCTTAGCCGTTGGATCAACTTTGGACGCTCCAGATTGAAGGGAACAGGGAGGGGGACAGGGAAGTGGGCACAGGGAAGCTCCGTTCGCTGCTGCTGCTGCTGGTGGTTGCAATCTCGCGCCGGGATTTCTGGGTGCGAGCGCGAAGCGATGCGGGCTGCGCCACCCTGACCGAGCCGAGTCCTGGTCTGGTCTGATTCTGGGGTTCTTTTCGACCGAAGCTAGCGATTTTTAGCTTTTGATACAATACATAACTTTTAAACGGGGTATTTTTTCAAGACAGGATCACATGTTAATTGTAGTATATGTAAAAAAAATCTAATATATGTATCAACCAAAATCATAAACAAGTATTTCTCTTCATAATCTCTGTCACAAACAACTAAAATTCAAAACTTTTAATCAAAAATTATAAACCGCAGACGTGCCAAAACGACTGACGGCAGCTGCCTTGCGCCGTTGGGATTACTCGTTGTTCCACTATCTGATGATTCTGATGCATCCATCACGTCCGCGAATCCATCCTCCTGCGTTGCATTCGCGTCACCTCTGCACCGCAGCTCCTGCTCTGGAATTTTCGGCCAATGTACGTTACGTGGCCCCCCTGGCGCTTCCGTCGTAATCCCAACTGTAGCCTCCCTCGCGCGCAGGCAGTTGGCGCGCCTGCGCCATGTGGCGGACCCGCCGCCCAAGCCATGGTTTGTGGCAGTTTGCTGGACCTAGGCTTTTACTTACCCCTAGCTAGTGGTTCTGTTCCGACAACAATCGATGTGCATGTATGCATGCATGCATGGTGTCTAGACTGGATAGGGAGTACTACCAGGATCAGCTGATTAGATGTGGCATCGATATTAGGCTGCTAAGCTGAATGTTACCGTCGCTCCAAAGGGCTTAAGCTTCTAGCTTATGATATTAGTTGTTGGCTAAAATTGTACGGTAGCCACTTTTAGTTTTTTTAGTCATTTAATTTAAAAATAGAATTTAAGAAAGAAAATGAAAAAAGGTATACAAAGCAAAGAAATAAAAAAAATTAAAATAAGCCAAAATCAGAAGATAACGTGTTCCAAGTAGCTTCTGGTTTAAATAAGCCGAAAGTACAAAAAATCAGAAGCTAAAACAGTTTGGAACGGGGCTATCTTCTGGTTTATTGTAAAGCTTAAGGTTCTCCTGAAAAAGCCCTGAACCAATATCTTCTTTCTGCTAATTCAAAAACTGTATAATATGCTAGGACTTGATCGAGAGTTGTGGCAATATGATATAAAACATCCACTGATAAGTAGGTCAGGACATATATACGTGCGTGGAATTCGTAGGAGAACCTGTCCATGATAAGTGAAATTTTGATTTAAAAACTATAACTCCAGAACAGCTTAGCTTTACGCCCTTAGGGACAGTTTGGATGTGTGTCATGAGAGGATTAATTAGACCAAATTAATGCCAAATAAAAAAAATCGGATTTAGGACCTATCGATCTTATTGCATCGAATAGTTTTAACCGCTGAGTTACCCTTGTAGGGGATCTAAAACCGCTAATTAAGCTGCGAAGTGCCATAACCTATCCAAGGTTAGGGAAAACACACCTTTCATAGTCGCGCAACTCCTCGGAGGAATGCAAACATCATTCATGCGCTTCCGGATAGACATTGAAACTAAAAACCAGACAAAAAAACCCCCAAAGGACCGGAGCCTCAGTTCTGTGATGAAAAGAAAATGCCATCTTATCCTCTGCTCAGGAACCATTCCCTGACGAGAGAGCATGTGGCCGAGTGAATCGCTTGTCTGGTAACACGCAGCTTCAGTTCAGTGCCATGCACGTGCCGCCATCTACAGACACATTTTCGTTTTTCCGTTCGTCACTCGTTAGAACGGCCGGCTCGATCTCATGTAACCAATTCTTCTTCTTCTTCTTCTTCTTCTTCTTCTTCTTCTTCTTCTTCTTCTTCTTCTTCTTCTTCTTCTTCTTCTTCTGCTGCTGCTGCTGCTGCTGCTGCTGCTGCGAGGGATCTTGTCAGCAATTCTCGACAATCCGTGAGAATTACTTGATGGTTTCAGAATCGAGAATTCAGACTGCTTCGGTGCCTGGCCTGTTTATTTTAGCTCCTACTAAGCAGGCACTGACAGCGTAGGCGGCTCTTTTTGTTTTTTTAAACGGATGGCAGAAGCTCTTCATTCATTTCAGAGAGGCTCTTTTTGTTTTTCTTTTGAGATCTACGTGCATAATACTCTAGCTTTACTTGAGAATTGGGAGAAGTGAGATTTAAGACAAATCATTGCATTGGAATGGGGAAAGGTTCGAATTAGCTTTGCAAATGTTCATGGCCCCTTTTACCAACCCTTCTAGGCATTGGAATGGGGAAAGGTTCGAATTAGCTTTGCAAATCCAAAATAAAACATCTGTTTCAATTCCCAAGTCAAGTCAATATGGCATGTGAAACACCGGCATATTCCAAACAACAAATTTGGGGGGGGGGGGGGGGGGGGGGAGCCGACCGGTTTTCCGGCAAAAAACATAATTGCTCCTCTCCGGTTTTGAATACCCAGGAGCTAGGTAGCAGCAATCTTCTGCTCTATGATCAACTCAGGTTGTGTAGAGTGGTACCGTCTTAGCGCACACGGTGGACCGCACAGGCGTCCTCCACAGGGGAACCGGTGGGCACCGATTGAGCAAATACTTTCAATTGTAGTAGAAAATAGCTGGATCAACCCTGAGTGACGTTAACATTTGTCTAATGCTAATCCTAGTTCATTAATTAGCAAGAACATGTTCGTTACCTACATGTCAGACGATTACCTGACAATGAGAGCCCGCTTTAGGGTGTGTTTGGTTAGAGGATGAGTTAGGATGGGATGGCTCTATTTTTTGTTTGGTTGAAAGGAGGGGGCGGTTTTATTCAAGATGATGGCTAGGTTTTTTCGATTGAGGCTTATAATTTATGGCTGCGGTTTATAGTTTTTAATCCTATTATAAGCGCTTATGTGAATAAACCGAATGATAATAAGCCGATAAGCTGCTTTGAAAAAGCGGTGGAAAAGTTACCTCGCTTGTTTGTTCAAGGGAACCTATAAACCATAAGTTAAAAAGAACTAGATGATACATATTGATATTTGGTTGAAGGGATGGAATATGATGAGATTGGTTGTGGCACCGGATGATGCGGAGGTGGCGAAATCATGATTTAGCTGCGCCCCAGGCTCAATGGGGGAATGATCTGGATTACCTGGGCTAGACCATGAGAATATTACCCTAGACTGGATTAAATTTACCTGGGCTATACATTAGGTATTTTTTCATACCCCAAGCTAAAGCCTACCCTGCTCGGGGCCTAGTTCCGCCCCTGGAGGTGGCCGGAGGCGAGGATGGCATTGGGAGAGGAATGGGGTGACTGAATCCCATCGACGTCACATGCACTCATGTGACGAGAACGCCGGTGCCTACACGAGCTCGTTTGTCAAAATTTTTTCATATCACCTTATATAGCATATTAAAGAAATATACCTTGCAGCTGGATAAATCTATTCGAGGTAAAATAGTATCATCCACCTAACTATAAAAACATAGACAACCCAGAAAAAAAACTAACTGGATGAGATCATCCCATACACTAGCCGTCCCATGAATGAGACGCCACCTCGGCCAATTCCACGTGTCTCTCAAATAACAAAAAGAGCCTAATGGATATGCACCTTACGTTTTCGCGGGTGCGTGCTGCAAATTTATCGGCCATACACCTCGTCATAAACGGAGGTAAACGACATGTGGGCCCCGCTTGTCATTCCCCACTTTTCCGACTTTCCGCTCAGCTGCCCGTTGCGCTGCGGAAGACTAGGCCAGGCTACGAGCACCGGCCAGGCTACCACGCACCCCACCCAGGCAACGGCAACGGCAACGGCGATCCTTAACAGTGTAGTCGAGGGCAGGAAATCGATAGCTGCACACGCATAAACAAACCTACCCTGCTCGCTCGCTCGAGCGAGGCAGAGCAGCCTCGCGTCATTTGACAGCCAGCTCACAGCCGCCGTACAGCCATTTGTTTACGGGCGCGGATTCTCTGACGTAAGTCACCGTGACGTTGGGTCACTGACGCGTGGGCCCCACGGCTTGCGGGCCCACACGGCAGTGACCCAACGTCACGGTGACTTACGTCAGAGAATCCCGAGCGTTTGTTTACAGCCGACCACCGTCCCTGTTTCATTTCTGCAACCTTGTTGCGTGTTCACATTTGCAGACAAGCCAGACTATACAAAGTATTTCTGGGTTGGCAAGATGGCAAGTGTTAAAATGCAGGCTGCAAACCAAAACTAAAAAGAAAAGTTACTTCCAAAGAAACCTCGAAAGCAGCTTGTGGCTCCACTCTGTTAGCGATTCCAGTTCTGGCTTCTGCGTTCTTAATTTTATCTTTTTTTAAGTTTTTTTTGGTTTTTTATATATATTTCTTATTTCTTTATATTATCTATAATAATATGATTTTTTATTTTTAAATTTAACAATACTGAAGGCTAACATCAGCTACAAAAAAATATAACAGTAAAAAAAGCCAAAAGCTTAGACTTAAAAGCCCAAATCAGTCCCACTGTATACAAGGACTCTTTATTAGCAAGTATTCCTAGAAGAGAGAAAAGATTATGTGAGCGTTATGTATGCCACTCATGTGCGCTTAGCAGTTCCCCCCTGCCCATATACCCAACCACTACCCCCATTAAATCTACCTCTAATCATCTCCCAGGCTCTCACTCTCACTCTAGAATTGTACTGTTGCTCTCTCTCCTAGGCCAGGCTTGGCTAGGCTGCTCCTCTAGCCTGTCTCTCTCTCATCCGCACCGCTCCCCGACACACGTCCTACCCCTTGCCACGGACAACCCACAGCCTTCCCCTTCCTCGCTTACAGGTGGGGCCCAGCACACGGTGGCCCCCGCACGTCAGCCGCCAGCAAAGGCGTAGCTGTTCCCACTTTAAAGAAAGAGGAACCGAACCGACCGCGAGAGACGCGAGATTAAAAAGGAAATCTATCTCCAGCAAATATTAGCCGGGAAAATCGATTCCGTGACGCCACCGACACGCACGCCAATAAACACACGACGAAATCGCAGCTCATCCCCAATTCCAATTCCCTTCTATATGCTGCTGCTGCAAGCTTTTGTTTAGTACTACCTGCTCCTGTGCATCCTTATTCCCCTTAATTCACTCCAGAAAATAGCAGCTGTGATCAATCACTGTTGCTGCTGTGGACTGGTGTACCGTGCAGGAATTAGACCCCCGCTTGCAAAATTGAAAGGCTCAACTGTAGCATGGGATCTAGCAAATTACTGGCAGATTTTTCGACAAAAAAAACGAGGGAAAAAAGGGATTTTGAAAAGAAAAGTAGTAGTAGGAAAGAGGCGAAAGTAAAAGAAAACCATAAAAACTATACTCCAAGAAATTCACATACACCGTGAAAAAAAGGTGAAACGAAAGAAAAATCTCCCCCCCCCCTCTCTCTCTGTCTACCCCCAAATGCATCAAAACGTCCAAATCCAGATCTTGACGCGGAGCTTACACTTTGCGTCCGTCGTCATCTTCCCGCCGCCGGAGGACACCCTGACGACCGGCCGGACCGGCGCCGGCGCGGCGGCGACGACGATCGGCGGCGGGGAGGGCGCGTTCTTGGCGAGCCCTGCGGTCAAGCCGGCGCAGAGGACGCGGACGTTGATGCGCTTCGATTTGAACCGCCCGATCTGGAACCCCACCTTGGAGTCCATCTCCACGGACATGGCGTGGGACTTCTTGGATCTGAGGCTGGCCGCCTGGACGGGGTCCACGGTGGCGGCGGCGGCGGAGGCCGAGCCCTTGATGACGGTCGTGTTCCCGGAGGGGTGGAGGAACCCCGGGACGGTGCCGTCGCCGACGTCCGCACCGTCGGCGGAGAAGGCGGCCGTGATGTCGCCGTACGCAAACACGATCTTGTCGTTGGGGTTGCGCGCGGTGACCGTGAACTCGATGCGGGAGGTGACGGCGTCGGAGTCGGAGACGTTCAGCGCCGCCAGCTGGAGCGACGTGACCGCGAAGGTCGGCAGCTGCGGGTGGTACATCACGTAGAACACCCCCGCCGCGATGGCGCCCAGGAACACCAGCCCGACCACCACCAGCGTCAGCCACAGGCAGCACGCGCAGCACCACCCGCGCCGGCTCCGCCGCCGGCGAGGCGGCGGCTGCATCGGCTTCGGCCGGTACATCGGCGGGGGAGGCACGCGGCCGCCGCCGGGCACCATGGGCGGCGGCCGCGGCGCCCCGCCGCCGCCGTTCGCCGTGCCGTTGGCGGCCCGCGGCGGCGCCACGGGGACCGGCTTGGAGGCCGGCGCGTACGCCCGGTCGCCCATTTTCTTGGCCTCTGCTACTCGCGCTCGGCTGGCTTAGGGAGGAGTAAAGGAGGAGCGTGTGGGGAAGAAACGCGGAGAAGAGAGGAGCAATAAAAGTGGTGGCATCTATCTATATAGGCACTGTATAATAGTATTGCTTTGCTCCTCACTTGTGTGCTTGCTTTGCTTTGCTTTTCTTTTCTCGCTCGCTACGGTCACTCCTCTTTGTTTTGGTGGCTTCTCTAGAATTTCTTTTCTTTTTTTCTTCATTTCTCTGCTCTTGTTTGTGTTTTTCTGAATTTGTTTATGGGTGTATTTGTGGGGCGAGGAAAATGTGTGTTTGGTTTTTATTCTCGTGTCAGGGTTTTTATTCTTGGTTTTTCTTTATTTCCTTGTTTGTTTGCGAGGTTGGACTTTGGAGAGGAGAGTTAACGTTGTATCGTACGTACCTAGGTTTTTATTCTCGATTATAATGTTTTTTCTTTTAGATTATGATGTACGGGACTCTGACAACTCTACGGGGTTTCACTTGTTGCGTTTCTTGCAATGGACAGAGTGGTGCTATAATTGTTCTTTTGTGCGTTTATAGATTTTCACTTTTTGCTTTTATATTCTTACTAATTACTATTCACAAGAAATAATATAAAAAGAGTCCACGGTGTGCTATGATCGATATAATTAAAATCGGTATAGTGTTTACTACAATCGATTTATAAATATTATTTTAAAAAGATATATTATTTAAAAATTAGTTGTTATAACAAAAGTTATAAGTGTGAAGCCCCACAAGAATCGGCCGTAATTTGCCAATAGTAAAAGTTTGGCACTATTAAATACTAGCAGTAATATGTACGAATGTAGAGTACTAGTAACTAGTATTAATACTAACAAATCAATACGGCCATAATTAAGAACGCAAGTACTCGATCTTACTGCTCTAGACTATGCGGACACGGGACACGTAAAACCAATCTTGTAGTACGTACCACGAATCGTATACTCTAATGCATAGACGCCCAAGTACTAGTATAAGCTTGTAGTGTACTCCTGTAAGTAGTAGTAGAATTTGGAGAGCATTGGGCCCACCCTGCGTATATATACACGCACTAACACGTGTACATATACAAAGTGACAAGCCAATCATGGCATGGCATCACGTACAGCTATACCGTCGCGGCTACGAGTAGAAGGTAGGATTGCTTTTCATATTCATTCATCAATGCATGTGTGGTCTTTTGTACACTAGCTTGCACGTCATATCCTTTCTCATCAATTTAAGGTTTATAACTTATAGTTTTTTAAATCAATAAATAAAATAATTTCTTTATCGTTTTTTCGACTAAGTCTATCAGAACAGTTTTTTAAAACAGTTTATCGATATTTGGTACAGGTGCTCATGCTAGAACTATAGGGTGGATTCTTTTGTGTTGTTGCTTCTTATGACTTTTGAATTGTACCTGTTTACAAGAGAGTATGAAAAGAGAGATAATCACATACGATTTTAGTCTATATAACTAAAGTCAATACAATATCTAGTACAATCGATTTATAGATCCTATCTTGAAAAGACACATTATTTGAAAATCAGTTACTGAAGCAAAGTATAAAAGCCAAAAACAGCAAGCCCTTTCAAATCTAGTTATAAACTATCAGTTACAGCTATAAGTCATCGGCCGTAGACGAAAAAACCCGTCCGATGGCTATGGAGTAGAGATGGCAACGGGTAAATACCCATCGGGTATTGCCATTCCATACCCGTACCCGCTAGGTATAAATTTACCCGTCGGGTTACCCATATCCGCACGCGGGTAGAAAAATTTACCCATACCCGTACCCGCGCGGGTATTACTACCCGACGGGTAACCCGTACCCGCAACATACCCGGTTCAACACATAAGAATATCATCAATTTAGACATTCATTAATCATATATGCCAAGCACAAAAGCGTCTAATGATCAAAATTAGTACATCACATAAACATACTTGACATGACCATATCAACATATGACAAACAAATAAACAATCAACAACAAGTAGATAATAAAATTAACATTTGAGTGGGATGTCTAGTTGTCTAATGCGGGTATTCATTACCCGCGGGTAGGCGGGTATGGGTAGTATATACCCGCACCCGCACCCGCCTACCCGGCGGGTAGAGGATTTCGCCCAATAACGTACCCATGGGTACATAAAATTTTCCATACCCGTCTCTTTATCGGGTAAAACCCGTCGGGTATTCGGGTATCGGGTACCCATTGCCATCTCTACTATGGAGTATCAAGGAAGGGATGGACGGCTGGGAGACGCGGTCAAGATTCGTGCGGGACGGCATGCATGATTCGGTGGTGGCTCGGCTCGGCTCGGTGGGAGTTAAACGGATAAGGGGAGGAGGAAGGGGTTTGGGCTGGCATCTACGTGTGTGGAGGGAGTTAAGCACAGAACGTTAGTGGGTTGTTGTCTGATCGAGACAAGCCCGAATCGGCTGTGGCATCGGCTGTGGAGTCCGGGCTGCGGCTTACGATTTTCTTTGCGCGCATTCGCGTCATGCTTGATAAAAAGGAGGTTTCTTCGGTGTCCTGGAGTGGTTGTATGTTTCCTGTGAGTTTTTATCTTGGCACAATACGGCTAGAAACATTTCGAAACTGTTAGTGTTCTTAGTTAACTAGTTTTTAAAAATAGTTTTTTGTTTGTTGATCTCTTCTCTTTTATGTGAGTTATTTTATAGTACCATCAAAACCATCGAGGGCTTTAGCTTCATCTCAATAGCATGGATAATTCTCACCCATAAAATGCAACAAGTCCTTACTCAAGGTTACAAAAACAATACAATCATGACATTTTGAACATAATAGAAATAAGAGCATTGTTTTCCTTATTTTCAAATACATGTTTGAGGTAAGAGATGTACCATTTATACTCTCACATCTCTACTTACCTGTAATTTAACTAGAGAATACACATCTAGCCATCATCATGAAGTCCGCCTTGCCAAACTTTGAGCACAAAAGATCCCGTGTCATAGATCTAGAGCTTGTACAGCTCTTAACATCTGGCCCTGATCAATATGGCTTCAGCTTCTGGCTTCAGCTTATTTTTGCACTATTCATAAATTTCGTCTTTTTCTGAACTTTTGGCTTTTTTTGAGTTTTTTTACCGGTTCTTTTTTTCCTCGTATTTGTTTACATTATACGTGATGGGCTAATATGTTTTTTCTATTTTTAAATTTTTTTAAATTTAATTATTGTAAATAAGCCTCTGTCAGCTACAGTGCTTTTTTCAGCCAGCTACAGTGTTTTCAGCCATAAGCCATGAGGCTTTCAGCCGAACCGATCACCACCCTAAACTATGTGTAAACGAAGACATATCATCTCTCTATATAATATTATTGTTAGTTATTTTTTACTTTAATCCCTATGGGCACTCTCAATGAAGTGATATAAAGAGTGTCCATAGCATGCTAAGTAATCAAAATACTAATATAAAAGAGCAATTACGGAAGAGATGGTAATAGTATCTTATGCAAGACATTGGCTATTTGAAAGAATCGGAAAAGCTAGTCTAGAGATTGTCAGATTGATAGAAACGAGAGAGATGAGGTGAGGTAAGGGGAAACAAATTAATTAAGTTTGGTGGTTGCTAAATACTATGCATTAAAAGGATTATTTCAAATCTTGTATCTATATGAGATAGTAAATTATATATATTGCTATGCAGCACTAAAAGTACTCTACATATTTAGCTTTTTCTGACGTAGCACCAACTTCTAAAGTTTATTTTGGTGACATATAATTTAGGTTTAGCATCTGCTTCTCTATCCGTTGATGTCAATATCCGTTGAATTTTCTCAATGCTACGGTATTGCCTTAGCTTGATCTCAATAGCATGGATAATTCTCACCCAGAAAATGCAACAAGTCGTTACTTAAGATTACAAAAACGACACAATCATGACATTTTGAACATAATAGAAATAAGAGCATTGTTTTCCTTATTTTCAAATATATGTTTAAGGTAAAAGATGTACCATTTATACTCTCACATATTTACTTACCTTTAATTTAACTAGAGAATACACATCTAGCCGTTACCATGAAGTCCGCCTTGCCAAACTTTGAGCATAAAAAGATCCCATGTCATAGATCTAGAGCTTGTACAACTCTTAACATCTAAACTATGTGTAAAGGAAGACATATCATCTCTCTATATGATATTATTGTTAGTTATTTTTACTTTAATTCCTATGGGCACTCTCAATGAAGTGATATAAACAGTATTCATAGCATGCTAAGTAAACAAAATGCTAATATAAAAGAGCAATTAAGGAAGAGATGATAATAGTATCTTATACAAGACATTGCCTATTTGAAAGGAAAAGCTAGTCTAAAGATTGTCAGATTGGTAGAAATGAGATAGATGAGGTGAGGTAAGAGGAAACAAATTAATTGAGTTAGGTATCGTCTTAGCAACTAGGATGCACGCTCCGTGGGAGGGCCATCAGGCCGTTGCGCTCAGAGCCGGTAATGCGCGCCCCGTTGGAAATGGGCGTTATAATCATTTGTGCTCTGGCAGACAAGAGAAACAAGTGGACAAAATCCTCAACACACCTTTCGCTCTCTCTCCCCTTCCCTTTCCCCCCACACACCCGGTGAACGAGATAACATTAACATGGACGTCCGGCTGACAAAGCCAGGCGATTAGGACTCGATTTAGACCAAACAAAACACCAACTTGCAGATATTCTTCTGAATCACAGCCCTGGGTATCTAGGCACAAGTGGAACCAGGCAGCTAGCTAGCTTAGCCACTAGTTCTCTTCTCCTTAAGCAAAATTCCGTAGCCTAACTGTCGTGCTCTTTTATGCTACGACTAATAACTTCTAACTATGGTTAATATTTTTTAGTTGTATTTTTTGAGATGACGATGGACGGTGTAGACGTATACATGATTTTAGACTTAGAGAGTTATTTAGAGAAACGGTTTTAAAAAAACTATCCTGTTTATTTTGCCTTAAGCCAAAGCCAAAAATCCACACACACACAAAACTAACAGGACCAACATGCAATCTTACAGTGTAAGTAGCTTTACCAACTTGTGTGGACATTGCCAAGGAATTCTGTCATCGTGCTAGGTGTTATGTATCTCAATCACTGGTGTAAATATAATTTTTTTCCTTTTTTCTGGAGTGTTTTTATATATACAGGAGGTCACGTCACCCAACTCTCACAAAGATATGCTGTGCATGGAGTCGTCGCATAAGGGCCCGGCTCCTTCAACCTGTTGCATTGCATGTCCAATTAATAAACTCGACATTGGTAAAAACAAAAGAGAAAACACTTTTAAGGTACACCGTTGATTTTTTTTTCGCCATTTTGTTTACGCGAGTTTGGGAATCTTGTTTTGCTGGGAGGATCGATGGAGACGCGTCAACCACCGTTCTCCAGGTAAAATTCCTCCCGTTTAATTTGCTCCGTGTTTGGCAGGAGAAAGGGTATATGTAGCCTGTTCATATTACTTTTTCGTTTTAACTTATAAATAATAATAACATATAGAAAGATATTTTTTTTATAATTTTGATCGATATAAATAAAGTTGTTGTAATATGTATTACAATCGACTAGTAGATTATGACTTAAAAAATATTCCATTTAAAAGTTAATTATTATAAAAAAATCATGTATCATAAAAAAAAATCTGTTTTTATAAGCTAATACGAACAGGACAGTATACTCTGCTGATCCAGCTGTACGCATTTGCCAGTATGTATATAACGTGCATTACTAGCTGCGTAGTCAGTACTGACGACATGAGCTAAGCCAATTAGGTGGGTTTGTTCGCGTGTCACACGTCCAAATCGATCCGGGTACAGCGTACATCGTGTTGAACAATATGCGATCTAAGCCAGAATTTAAATAAATTTTTAGAATTATGAATGAGCAATAAAGCATGTTTCTAGTAGTATTTAAATGACAAGAGCAATATTAAAATAATTACAAAAACATAATTCAATCCTAAGCCATTTAAATATGAAATCACGCTTAACAGGGCTACTCAAACTAAATGAACAATTAGTATAATACTCAAATTGTTATTTAGATATTTTACTCTAAGATGTTGGGCTACTCTTATTTAAAACAAAACAATACATTCTCGTCACAGTTGGTCTAAATCTAGTAATCAATTAAAATGACAACCTCTAAATATTCTGCTAGTCTTGAATTAAATTTTTTTACCGGAATAATCAATTGCAATTCAACATAATTAAGAGGCAATGAATTGCACTTTCCGAGGCTATGCTATAAACTCGTACTCCCGGGAGTACATACTCATACTTTCAATATACCATTTAAACAAATATATTATACTTATTTATCACTTTTGGTAGACTTGAATACTAATTCTAAAATACTCCCACGTGATTTGGTTGAAAATTTTTATCGGGGTTCTTTATTTTTGCTATATACACTTTTCCACATATACAAAGAGTATATACACAAATTATGCTTAAAAGTGGATTTTTATGAAATTTTTCATAGAACTTACTTTAGAGTATCTTATACTCATCATTAGAGTATACTCAAAAGGATAAAGAGCAACACATAAACCACAACTGAAACCACCGCACCAGAGCGAGCTCAGAATTGGCACAAGGTCTGACACAAATACATCATTGATATGAGACTTTAGATCAATACTTCAACATACAACATAATAAGAAAACATATGGCAAAACATAAACAATATAGCATATTATGCCCACACCATGGCATAACAAAAGTAAGCCACAAATGCATCATTGACATAAAACTTTAGCTTAATACTTCAACACACAATATAATAAGAAAACATGGCAAAACATAAAACAATGTAGCATAGTAGAGATATAATTTAAGTACCTAAATAACAAGATTTGCTCCCTATCCTCTTCATTTTATCTTCATCCTCTTTATTTTGCATCCCTAATTTAGTAATTCCTACATAGAAAAAATGCATAACACACACCATTCATTTAGATTTCAGTAGAAAGGATCAAAGTATCAAACATGAAAAGGGAAGGGAGGAGCTGAGGGTAGGGGGTAGTGAATACCAGATGGTCCAGATCGACGTAGCGGCACCTATGGGGCCCGAGGTAACAGGACGACAACAGCTGGCAGTGGTGAGCCCCAAGGTGTAGCGGCGGTGGAAGCCCGAATAGCACTGGCGATGGAAACTACACAACGCAGACACTCAAGACGGCGAGAGCGAGATAAGAGGGCGAGGTTGAGTGATGAGGGTGACTAGGTGAGCGATCGAAGGGAAGCGATAGGGTAACTTCTAATGTGTGCTTTCATGTTTTAGTGGCCCTTCCACATTTCAATGGGCTTGCTTGCCACTAGTTTGCGCTTTATCCCTAGGCTAGACCATAGGCCTCGAGCTAGACCACTACTATTTGTATTTACTTGGGCCACTACAAATGGGGATACAATTGCTAAGATTTACGGGCCTTGGGCTATAGTCTACCCAGCCCGAGGCCTGGATCCGCCCCTCGCCCTGGACGTCATGCACAGATAGCACTGTCGCAGCCTTGACCCGATGCAAGATTGGAGTCGACCCCGCCTAGACCCAGTCCTTTGACTCTGCCCTCACCAAGACAAAGCTTCAGGTTGTTGGAGAAAAGACCAAGCTATTGTCATAAGCACCGTCGTTCACCAGAGCTCAAATCCTAAGGCAATCACTTGGTGAAGGAGGAGGAAAAATATAAATGGGAAAACTCGATTGGATCTAAGACATCTAGGGAGGAGAGCCCAAACCCGTATATGAAGAGAGAGGATGAGAGCCATGCCGCTAACAAGCAGCGTCAAGGCTGCTGGAGTCAGGGAGGTGGGGATCGGATCAATCCCCATCTCCCTCTTATTTGGGCAAACAGAATGAACCAAAGGCTCCTTATCCTCTTCCTCTCTTAATGACAAGTGGGACCATCTTCTCCTCTCCCCATTTATTTAAAACAGAAAACAAATTAGAAAATCCTCAAATTGCCCTCAAGTCCAAGGCACCGTGTCTACTGTATATATCGGAACATTCAACCACCATGCACTGTATGTTGGGGTTTTGGCCCATTCGATATTCTAATTAAATCCTATAAAATGCCAAAATCCCACTCATGCATGGTGCAAGGTGTGAAGTTTAGTACCATATTGCTAGTCTAGGTAGGAGGAGACTAATTTATGTAGTGGAGTTGGTCTTACCTAGTTGAAGTAAGCAAAAGAAGATCACGTGCGTGCGCGCTCGCTTGCCACACCATGCTTGCTCGCATGCTGTGTGTGCGTGAATGATCCAGCGATTTCCTGTATAGTTGGGTGTGGAGCGATAGCTTCTTTTTGCACCTCAAAACCATGCATACAATTTAGAAACTGAAAGTTTGAATTACACTATTTAAATTGGCTTTCATGGCACGCATTAACCACGATTAAAATAGTAATGACAATAATGATACCAGTTTCTTCTGATGAGGGTGACTCTATAAATGAGATATCTCCTCTCAGAATTGGTATTATCTTGCTCCCCATTTTTCCTCTGTGTTGTGTAGCCTCGGCTTCTTTATTCCTTCTTCGGTGTGCACCGATGTGGGGAGAGCAGTGTCTCCAAGCTGGTGTCCCTCACAATCCTACATGGGTTAGGATGAATCAGATTTTTGGGAATCATTCACGCGACTGCTCACGGCTTCCTCTTTCTCCATCATCCTTTGCGCGTCGACTTCTGATGGACCATGTGGAGGTGACCACATGTGTATGATGAGTAATTGACAAGTATGTTGCAAAGATTGAGTTTGGTTTGAGTGATGTGTGCCAGGTCGGCATTTGGCGCAGTCGGGTTGTTTAGACGGTCTTATTGTGAGAGACCATGTGGTCGTGCTCCATGAGAGTGATGAGTAATTGACAAAGGTTTAGGTCAGTCGAATTTGGTTTGAGTGGTTCGGAGTCGAGTCGTTGCGTGGCGCAATCGGGCTCGGTCGGACTTTGGTCAAATCTGGTCATTTGGGTTTAGGATGCATATTCTAATGTTTTGACAGGTTTTGACTTCGTCTGTGATAAGTGTGATGGTATTTACGCTTTCATGTGTCGAGCGGTGTTTTTTGACGTGTTTCTTGTCTGTGTGACTGCAGGACGTCGAGTTGAAGTCGTGGCGAGACACGGTGGACCGGACTAGGCGCAGGTGGCGCTGAGGTCAGAACGGTCGGGATGTGTCGAAGACGACGTGGACTCGAGGGGGTTGCGAGGCGTGCGAGGCAAGGAGCGCGGAAGCTTCCCGGAAGGTGCAGAAGGGGCGAATAGGGAAATTCGCAAGGCTGCACAAGCGGGAGCGGGCTCCGTTGGACGTAGCGGGCATAACGGGGCGGAGACCCGTTAGCCAGGCGCTATAAAAGGAGAGGAGGGGCTGCATGCCCTCCTTGAGCACTTGGGTGAAGATTAGGGTTTTAGAGTCAAAATAAGCTTTGGTAGCTTGCTTTGGCTTTAGACTTTAGTTGGTGTGAGTTGGTGGTAGTGGCAGAGCAGTGCTCCCTCTGTTATCTACGATGTGTTCTAGGTGTGAGTCCTAGTGTGTGTGTGTTCTTCCTCCCTCATGTGTTCTTGAGTGGTGTTCTTGAGTAGAGAGGGAGAGGATGGATTGAGGAGTTTGTAATCTTTCCTTTTTGTATCAAGTCGGGGTATCGGGACTCCTCTGTATTCTTTTTGTTCCAAGAAATGAAAATCTGAAGTTTTTATTCACGTGCTCTCTGTTCTTCGTAGCTTCTGTTCTTCATTTCTCCAGTTGTGATTTTCGTTGATTTGAGTTCTTGCTTGCTGTGGAGGTGCAAAATGGGTTGCTCTATGATGGGATAGTACTTCAAGATCATTTGATCGATCTCTCAAAGAGCTAACTTCGTTTAATCCTCAGATTTCTCTTTTGAGCCCTCTGTGTTCTTGTTCTTCGTTTCTTGGTTTTGGTCCAGTTTTTGTCTCCCTTGTTAAAATGGCTTGAAATTTGGTATGAAGAGTCCAGAGGCTATTATTTAGTTTCCCTCAAAATTTCATAGCCAAAGGATCAACGGTTGGGGAGTTATTTGGTTTTTGGCTCGGTTCTTACAAGATTTCAGTTTTTTACCCAAATCTGAAATTCTTGATTCTTGGAGTGGATTTCTTGTTATTGACTTTTGGCTTAGTCTTCTGGGAGTGTTCCCTACCTATCCTCAAAGTATCCCAAGCCAAGAATCCAAGAATCGTTGCGAATCTCTCTTTTTTCTGAAAATCCTGTTTGCTGTTTTTCTCGAGAGGTACTACCGCTCCTGGAGAGGTACTACCGCTCAGCGGTACTACCGCTCGACCCAGCGGTACTACCGCTCAGCGGTACTACCGCTCGTCCCAGCGGTACTACCGCTTGAGGCCAGAATTGCGCTGAATTTGTTTTTCTTGAATGCTTCCTTCTGGGTCTAGCTTTTCAGTGTCTCTGTGATTTCCAGTGAGGACTTATTTTCTCCTTCGTAGCTCCCATAGCTACTGGAGAAGAAGATATTTGTTGGGGGCGATTTTTAAAGATCGACATTCCCCCCCTCTGTCGCCATTTCGGTCCATCAATTGGTATCAGAGTCGGTTAGCTCTTTTCAATAGATCTTAACCGGTCTCAAGAGCCTTGGCGACAGACAAGTACTCGACCAAGCCTCCCGTCTTTGATGGCCTGGATTACCCCTTCTGGAAGAGCCGAATGGAAACATACATCCAGGCTCAGGGGTATGCCATTTGGCGGAAGGTGAAGGTCAGATTTGTTGTTCCTGCCGATGAGAACATTAATGCTGGAAATATGCATGATGTTGAGGCAAACGCTAAGGCAAGGAACATCATAATCCAGGGCTTGAGTCGTAGCGAGTTTGACCGCATATCTCATCTTTCGTCCGCCTTCGATATTTGGTAGACCCTCGATGCTTACCATGAGGGCACCACCCAGATAAAGACGGTGAGACAGGACCAGTTCAAGCGAGATTACAACAAGTTTGAAATGCTCGCTGGCGAGTCCCTTGATGAGTGTTTTGCGCGCTTTCACAAGATTCTGAGCAACCTCCGAGCGGTCGGTCTCACATACCCCGACTCGGATAACGCTCGACAAATGCTCGCTGCACTCGACCTTCGTGTTTGGGAGATGAAGGTGACTACCATCAAGGACACTACGGACCTCTCGACTTTGACTCTTGATGCACTGTACTCGCGTCTCAAGACTCACGAGATTGACATTGTCTCTCGCAAGTCGAAGTCACAGTCGATGGCTCTAGTCACAGATCCCAGCTCGGCTTCTGGTCCCTCTTCTGATTCTTCTTACGGTTTCTCCCTTGCTGCTCTCTGTGACATAATTGATGATCAGTTAGAGCAGCTTGCGGATGATCAGCTGGCCCTCCTTGCTCGAAGATTCTCCCATGCTTACAAGGGGAGGAGGGACAGAAAGAGAGGAGGACCAGTGATTTGCTTCGAGTGTGGTGGCCCCAACCACATTCGGGCAAACTGCCCCAAGCTGGAGAAGGGCAAGAACGACTACGGCGGTTCGGGCAAGATCGACTACACCGACAAGAACCGCAACAAGAAGCCTCCTGCTCAGACGCCGGGAAAGGAGAAGTTCCGCGACTTCGGGAAGGCCAAGAAACTGTTTCACCGCGTCCTCACCGCCTTCGACGACCTAGACCTCAGCGAGGTGGAGGGATGGAGCGACGACGACGGGACGGGTGACCAAGATCCCAAGAGCGGCGACGACTTCTCCGGCATGTGCTTCATGGCCCTCGAGGGCGAACTCAGCGACAGCGAGCTGTACTCCGACTCGGACGAGGTATGTCCCTCCTATGACCAACTTAATGAAGCTTTTCTTAAGCTAGGAGGTTTTCATGCTAGAGCTAGGACTAGGTGTACCGAGTTAGAGAAGGAAGTAGATAGACTGTCACGGGAGCTTACTTCTCTTACATCTGCTCCCTCCCGTGACGACTGTGATACATGCTGTGCTTTGCTGGGTGATTTGGAGAAGTTAAGGACCTCACATGATAGTGTGTCCTCCGAGCTTGATTCTATTAAGGTGGAGAATGTTAGTCTGCTTGCTGAGTTAGAGTTGAGTAGGATGGCTGTTACCCTACTTACTACTGATGAGACTACTTCTCCCACCTCATGTGAGGATAAGGACATTGCTGCTAGAGGACCATATGCCATGCTCCTTGATCTGCCCGATCCTTGTAAAAATTGCAATAACTTGAAGATGAACTTAAAACGGGCAGATCATAAAATTGCTGAACTCCAAGCTTCTTTACTTGAGCCGATTGATTCATGCTTGAACTGTCCCAAGTTAACTGCTGAACTTGAAGCTGTCTCCAAACAGTTTCAAGAAATGATTGATCATGATAGGAAAATGGCTCAGTATGCTTCTAAGGACCCTGTTAGCTCACCATGTATTAACTGTAACAAACTAAAATCTGATTTGATTGCATTGGATGAGAAATATGTGAAGCTGACTAAGGACCTACTAGAGAAGCAACCTTCTGCTTGTATTGTCTGTGCTGAGAAGGGGGAGAAGCCCCAGGGTAAGGTGGAGACGCCTAGGAACGTGAACCAACTGACTAGCAGTAGGACTGTCCATTCAGAGTCGGCTGTGCGTGCACAAGCCATTCTTCTCTCTACTGTTGGTTCTTCATCTGCTCCCTTACCTCCTGCTGTTCCCTCTTCCCCTGCTCTTCTTGCACCTCTCTCTTTCGGGAGTGTCAGTACCTTATGAACACTCTCGAGAGATTTGTAGGTGGCAAGAAGAAGCTTAATCTTATTCTAGACCAGTCCAAGATTTGCAGATTTAATCAGGGTCTACGATATGACTATTATGAGGATATGAGGAAGCATCCACCTGCTGTGCTCAGACCCATAGCACCAGGTGTGATCGAGACCGAGCCCAGGACCGAGAAAGTCCAATTTAAGTCAGCGGGCTATGTCCAGGGGATTTCTGACAGCAAGGTGATTGCACCTGCTGCTTCGGCCTCTCAGAAGGCGAAGCCTGACCGTGCTACTTCTACCTCTCAGAGGAAGAAGTATCACTGCACCTTCTGTCAGAAGGATGGACACACGGTTGATCGATGCTTCAGGCGCGCCAAGATCGCGCGTAGAGACCGTGTTGAGTCTCTTAGGCGTATTCAGGGTCAGCCCCAGATCCTGAGTGCACCTAGAACCAGCACGAGGTCTAGGTTTACTGCTGTTGATGGGTTTGGGCAGCATCGAGGACTTGGTTTTTTTGAGTCTTCTGTTTTTCGTCCTCATGCTGCTCCTGTTCGTGACTTCCGCTGTCCTGAGGGTAGATCTCGTTTTCTCCATCGAGATAGCTACCCGCGGCGTGATCAGCATGTTGCCGGTGTTCCGACTCGCTCTCCCGTAGCAGTCGGACCCCGCAACAGCTTCAGGTCTGCTCACAGACTTTCTGCTTTGAGTGACAAAGAGCGTAGGGTAGATAGAGGTCAGTCGTGCTTGACTACTTCATCTGCTCGACGTGTTGTTCAGTATTGGGTGCCAAAATCTCTCTTGATTTACCCCAGTACTGAGACTTTACTCTCTGTTTGACTCAGGTTCGCCGGGCAGGGAAGGGAAAGGTTTGGCTCGTAGACTCCGGGTGTTCACGACACATGACCGGAGATTCCCGTTGGTTTTCTTCCCTTGCCCGTGCTCCAGGTGATGAGACGATCACCTTCGGAGATGCTTCATCTGGGCGCGTCATCGCCAAAGGTACTGTGCGCATTAATGATTCTTTCATTCTGAAAGATGTAGCCTTGGTTAGTAAGCTGCAGTACAATTTACTTTCAGTCTCTCAGCTTACCGATGACGGTTTCGAGGTAAGCTTTAAGAAAAATGCTTGTAAAATTCTTGATTCTTCGGGTAGTCTGGTTTGCGGGATTTCTCGTTATGGGAGGATCTTTCGTGCTGTTTTTTCTGAATCTTCTGGTGATCCTCTCAGGTGTTTAGTTGCTTCTGAGTCCCGCGACCTTTCTTTCTGGCATAGGAGACTTGGTCATATCGGATTTGATCATTTGACCCGAGTTAGCGGCCACGATCTCATTCGTGGTCTGCCGAAACTCAAGATGGTCAAAGACCTTGTTTGCTCTCCATGCCGGCACGGCAAGATGGTTGCCGCTTCTCACCCTCCGGTCAACAGTTACTATGACCGATGCACCGGGACAGCTGCTCCACATGGACACAGTTGGACCAGCTCGAGTGCAGTCAGCAGGAGGGAAGTGGTATGTTCTTGTTGTGGTCGATGACTTCTCGAGGTATTCTTGGGTGTTTTTCTTAGCCTCGAAGGATGAGACGTTTTCGCATTTCCGAGGTCTTTTCAGTAGGCTTTCTGTAGCGCTCCCAGGTGCCTTACGAGCGATCTGTAGTGACAATAGCACGGAGTTCAAGAATTCCTACTTTGAGAGTTTCTATGGTGAGACAGGTGTAGAGCACCAGTTCTCTTCTCCATACGTCCCTCAGCAGAATGACGTTGTGGAGAGGAAGAACCGTACCTTGGTCGAGATGGCCAGGACGATGCTTGATGAGTACTCTACACCGCGGAAGTTTTGGGCTAAGGCTATAGCCACCGCGTGCCATGTCTCAAATCGCGTTTTTCTTCGGGCACACTTGCATCGCACTTCTTATGAGCTGAGATATGGGCGAAAGCCTAGCGTCTCTCATTTTCGTGTGTTTGGTTGCAAGTGCTTTGTTTTGAAGTCCGGGAACCTAGACAAGTTCGAGTCACGTTCTTGTGATGGAATCTTTCTAGGTTACTCGCCTTCTTCGCGGGCTTATAGGGTCTGGAACTGCGAGTCTAGCAAAATGATAGAGACCTGTGAGGTGACCTTTGACGAGGCCAGTCCGGGGACTAGGCCCGATATCTCAGGTTCTTTAGAGCAGTCCGAGACCATCTTTGCGGATGATGAGGATGATGGAGACGACGGTTGTCTACCTGATCCTGTCTCTCATCCACCCCTTGAGGTGCCGTCTTCCACCGCACCTCGAGGTGATCAGCCCATGCCTTCTGCTTCTTCTGGAGCTGGTGGCTCTGTTCCTACCTCGTCAGCTCACGAGGTAGAGGTCACTTCTTCATCTTATCCTGGACCTCCTAGACATATCCAAAAAGCTCATCCTTCAGAGCAGATCATTGGAGACCTTTTCGAGCGTGTTACCCGCTCAAAATCTGGCTTATCTCAATTCTGTCTCCATTCTGCTTTCATTGCCTCCTTTGAGCCCAAAGATGTCTCTCATGCTTTATCTGATGAGTCTTGGGTCAATGCCATGCATGAGGAGCTAGAAAATTTCGAGAGGACAAGGTCTGGTCGCTTGTCGAGCCCCCGCGAGGTCACAATATTATTGGGACTAAGTGGGTGTCAAGAACAAGCAGAGCGAGGATGGAGTGGTTATTCGAAACAAGGCTAGACTGGTTGCTCAGGGGTTCTCCCAGGTTGAAGGTCTAGATTTCGAGGAGACCTTTGCCCCTGTAGCTAGACTTGAAGCCATTAGAATCCTGCTTGCCTTTGCAGCTTCTAAGGGTTTCAAGCTTTACCAGATGGACGTGAAGAGTGCCTTTCTCAATGGCCTTATTGAGGAAGAGGTCTACGTCCGACAGCCTCCTGGTTTCGAAAATCCCAAATACCCAAACCATGTCTTCAAGCTTTCCAAAACGTTGTATGGACTTAAGCAGGCCCCCAGGGCTTGGTCTGAGAGGCTTAAGTCCTACTTGTTGAGTCATGGGTTTGAAATGGGTAAAGTTGATAAGACCTTGTTCATCCGCCGGCTTGGCGCTGACCTTCTGCTCGTCCAGATCTACGTCGATGACATTATCTTTGGCGGCTCTTCCCATGCTCTGGTTTCACAGTTCTCGGATGTCATGAGCACCGAGTTTGAGATGAGCATGATGGGCGAGTTGACCTTCTTCCTTGGCTTCCAAATCAAGCAGACTCGGGAGGGTACCTTCTTGCATCAAGGCAAGTACACTCGCGACCTCCTGAGACGCTTCGACATGAGTGATGGTAAGCCGGTGTCAACTCCGATGGCTTCTACAGCCTATCTTGACCCAGATGAGGATGGCGAGCCAGTTGATCAGAAAGAGTTCAGAAGTATGATCGGCTCCCTTCTTTACCTCACTGCCTCGAGACCAGACATACACTTCTCCGTGTGTCTGTGTGCTCGTTTTCAGGCTTCTCCTCGCGTATCTCACCGTCAGGCGGTGAAGCGCATCTTTCGGTACCTTCGAGCTACCATTGACTATGGTATCTGGTACTCTTCCTCATCCTGTCTTTCCCTGAGAGCCTTTTCGGATGCAGACTTCGCTGGCTGTAGGATAGATAGGAAGAGCACTTCTGACACCTGCCAGTTCATTGGCACTTCTCTCGTTTCCTGGTCTTCGAGGAAGCAGTCCGGTGTTGCACAGTCCACTGCAGAGGCCGAGTACGTTGCTGCTGCCAGTTGCTGCAGCCAGGTACTTTGGATGGTTTCGACCCTGCGGGACTTTGGGTTAGTCTTAGACAGTGTTTCACTCTTTTGTGATAACACGTCTGCTATCAACATTGCTAAGAACCCAGTGCAGCACTCTCGGACCAAGCATATTGATATTCGCTTCCACTTCCTTAGAGACCATGTAGAGAAGGGTGACATAGTGCTCCAGTTTGTGGAGAGTGACCACCAGTTGGCTGATATCTTCACCAAGCCTTTGGACAGTTCGAGGTTTTCAGCTCTGCGGGGAGAGCTTGGGGTGGTTTGTCCTTATGGACTGTAGTGAGGGGGAGCTTGGGCTTTACTGCTTTATTATATTAATTATGCTTCTGTCTCATTTTTGTTGCATTGCATTTGCGGGTGCATTGGGTTAAGTCCTTCTAGCATAGGTTAGAGTGTTTCTTATGTTGAGTTGCTTAGACTTCTTACTCTTATCTTGTGCTTCCAGGATTAGCTATTTCTTATCTCACTAGGTTGAGCTCACTCACGTCTTGTAGGTTCTAGCGAGGGTTGGGCCACCCTCGGGTAGACAGGGTACGTGTTTGCTCTCTAGTGTGTGTTCGACGATCAGCTGTTAGTCCTGGAGTCATTTGGGGTAGATGAGAGTCAGTTTAAGCCATAGTTGCTTCTATATCTTTTCTATGCTTTAAGGACTGCCTGTTTGGTTTTCTTTGCCAGCTTCTCGATTTTATTCTTTTGGTTCAGGGGGAGTTCATTTGGGAGCTTCTGAAGCTTAATTTTGACATAACTCAACTTGAACTAAAAACTGCATCTATTGTTGAGGGGGAGCTGGACTTTCTTGCATTTTCAGCATTCTAGCATTTTAATCAATCTGCATTGAGCCTTGATTATTATCCTGTTATGACATGCTTCAGTGCTTTACACCTTGCCATGACTTGTGCTTAGCTTGCTAAATTTATCATGACTTCATATGTGTAGACTAGCGTTTGCCATGATAAGTTAAGTAAAATTGATCCACTTAAATTAAACTTGTCATGCTAGCATTTGAGTTTAGTCTTTCTTGAGCTATCCTTTTATGATTCATGCCATGTCAAATAGGCTGAGTTGAGCGTTGAATCTACATTGAGCCTTAGTTTGAGCTGTTTTAGTCTCCTGATGATACATGAGTTAGTACAATGTGTTTAAAAAGCAAAAAGATCTCTTTTGTGCGAAAAAACTGATCTCACCAATTCTTTCCTATAAGACGGCTTGCCATTGCACTTGGCATGAACTTAGGGGGAGTTTTGGATGACCTAGACTATCTTCTTAAGCTTCTTGCTTGGAGTAGTCGCATAAGGCTTGAGATCTAGCACATGACAAAACAAAATGTTGGTTGACAACCACCATATTTGTGCGAAAAAACTGATTTCACCAATTCTTTCTCATGAGACAGCTTGCCATTGCACTAGGCATGAACTCAGGGGGAGTTTTGGATGACCTAGACTATCTTCTTAAGCTTATTGCTTGGAGTAGTCGCATAAGGCTTGAGATCTAGCACATAAACAAAAATTGGGTTGAAAACAACCATATGCTTTCAAAAGACAATGTTTAATGTGCTCAATTTGCTTAATCTACAATCAGAACCAAGTATTTTAACCAATGTTTCAATCTTGAGCTTATAGCACTCTATTTGGACTCAATGTTAGCTTCTTTGTTCCGCTTAGCTTATTGACATGGCCTGCATCATCCTTGGATGTCTCTAGCTAGACTTTACTCATTGATGACGTGACTTGCTCACAAAATGTATTACATTTTAGATTGTCATCTATGTGCTCTAGCTGGCCTATATATATATGTTGTCATGATCTAGATAGCGTTTTATTGAGTTATGGCTTGGTGTATTACATTATGGTCATTATGGATAATTCTCATGGCTCCAAATGCTTAAATAAACAAACTTCAGCCATATTCATCCATTGACATGTCATATTCTCTCTATTGCATCTTGATGTGTTTATTGCCAAAAGGGGGAGAATAGAGGAGAAAAAGTCGTTTGGGAACAGTTTAGATCAATTTGCTCTTTCAGTTGTTGCTCTAGTGTTCCTTCTGTCGACATGGTCATTAGCTTCATTCTCTTCTTTGGACCATGTTGGATTCTTCAAAATCAAACTCAACTTCATGCTTTTTCTGAGTTTGTCAATATACTCATCAAGGGGGAGATTGAGAGACCCTGTGGTCGTGCTCCATGAGAGTGATGAGTAATTGACAAAGGTTTAGGTCAGTCGAGTTTGGTTTGAGTGGTTCGGAGTCGAGTCGTTGCGTGGCGCAATCGGGCTCGG
Organism: Dendrocalamus latiflorus; assembly: GCA_017311315.1. Lineage (NCBI taxonomy): Eukaryota > Viridiplantae > Streptophyta > Magnoliopsida > Poales > Poaceae > Dendrocalamus > Dendrocalamus latiflorus. Next base: position 31,507,618 of record CM029664.1, read on the forward strand.
TCGGAGATGTTTCCATGCTTATAAGAGGAGGAGGGACGGAAAGAGAGGAGGACCCGTGATTTACTTCGAGTGTGGTGGCCCCAACCACATTCGAGCAAACTGCCCCAAGCTGGGGAAGGGCAAAGGCGACTACGGCGGTGTGAGCAAAAACGACTACATCGACAAGAACCGCAACAAGAAGCCCTCAGCTCACTCCCAAGGCAAGAAGAAGTTCCGCGACCTTGGCAAAGCCAAGAAGCTCTTCCACCGCGTCCTCAACGCTTTCGACGACCTCGATCTCAGCGAGGTGGAGGGGTGGAGCGACGATGATGAAACGGACGAGCAAGATCCCAAGAACGGCGATGACTTCTCCGGCATGTGCTTCATGGCCCTTGAGGGTGAAGTGAGCGACAGCGAGCTGTACTCCGACTCCGACGAGGTATCTCCCACCTACGACCAGCTTAATGATGCTTTTCTTAAGCTAGGTAGATTCCATGCTAGATCTAGAGCTAGGTGTAGCGAGTTGGAGAAGGAAGTAGATAGATTGTCACGGGAGCTTACTTCACTTATATCTGCTCCCTCCCGTGATGATTGTGATGTTTGTTCTGCTTTGCTGGATGACATGGAGAAACTAAGGACCTCGCATGATAGTGTGTCCTCTGAGCTAGACATGATTAAGGTGGAGAATATTAGTTTACTTGCTGAGCTAGAGATGAGTAGGGTAGCGCCTTCTTCATCTACTACTGTTGAGGCTATTTCTTGCACCTCGTGTGAGGATAAGGACAATGCGTTTAGATGTCTTTATACTATGTTGCTCGATCTGCCCGAGACTTGTGAAAATTACAATAATCTGAAGATGAACCTAAAATGGGCAGATCATAAAATTGCTGAATTACAAGCCTTTCTTCTTGAGCCTGTTGCTTCATGTGTGAATTATCCCAAGCTTACTGCTGAGCTTGAAGCTGTCTCTAAACAGTTTCAAGAATTAGTTGATGACAATAACAGATTGGCTCAATATGCTTCTAAGGACCCTGTTAGCTCACCATGCATTAATTGTAACAAACTAAAATATGATTTGATTGCATTGGATGAGAAATATGTGAAGCTGACTAAGGACCTACTAGAGAAGCAATCATCTGCTTGTATTGTGTGTGTGGGGAAGAAGCATGAGGGTTTGGTAGAGACGCCTAGCGACGTGAACCACATGGCTAGCAGTAGAACTGTTCCTTCTGAGTCAGTTGAGCGTGCTCAAGCCATTCGTTCCTCTGCTGTTGGTTCTTCTTTTGCTCCCTTACCTCCTGCTGTCTCTTCTTCCCCTGCTCCTCTTGCACATTTCTCTTTCGTGAGTGTCAGTATCTTATGAACACTCTCGAGAGATTTGTAGGCAGCAAGAAAAAGCTTAATCTTATTCTAGACCAGTCCAAGATTTGCAAGTTCAATCAGGGTCTAGGATATGATTTTCTTGAGGATGTGAGGAAGCATCCACCTGCTGTGCTTAGACCCATAGCCGCAGGTGTGATCAAGATCAAGCCCAGGACCGAGAAAGTCCAATTCAACTCAGCGGGTTTTGTCCACGGGATCTCTGACAGCAAGGTGACTCCACCTGTTGCTTCGACATCTCAGAAGGTAAAGTATCACTGCACCTTCTGTCAGAAGGATGGGTATTTGATCGATCGATGCTTCAGGCGCGCAAAGATCGCGCGTAGAGATCGTGTTGAGTCTCTTAGGCTTATTCAGGGTTAGCCCCAGACCTAGAGTGCACCTAAGACCAACACGAGGTCTAGGTTTGCTCATGTTGATGGGTTGGGCAGCATCGAGGACTTGGTTTTTCCGAGTTTTCTGGTTTTCGTCCTCATGCTCCTTTTGGTCGTGACTTCCGCCGTTCTGAGGGTAGATCTCGTTTTCCTCGTCGAGATGGCTACCCGCGGCGTGATCAGCATGTTGCCGGTGCTCCGACTCGCTCTCCCGTAGCAGTCGGACCCAGCAACAGCTTCAGGTCTACACGTAGACCTTCTGCTTCTTTGAGCAACGGAGAGCGTAGGGTAGTTAGAGGTCAGTCGTGCTTGACTACTTCTGCTGCTCGACATGTTACTCAGTACTAGGTGCCAAAATCACTCTTGATTTACCCCAGTACTGAGACTTTACTCTCTGTCTGACTCAGGTTCGCCGGGCAGGGAAGGGAAAGGTTTGGCTTGTAGACTCCGGGTGTTCACGACACATGACCGGAGACTCCCGTTGGTTTTCTTCCCTTGCCCGTGCTCCAAGTGATGAGATGATCACCTTCGGAGATGCTTCATCTGGGCGCGTCATCGCCAAAGGTACAGTGCGTGTTAATGATTCTTTCATTTTGAAAGATGTTGCCTTGGTTCGTAAGCTGCAGTATAATTTACTTTCAGTCTCTCAGCTTACCGATGACGGTTTCGAGGTGAGCTTTAAGAAAAACAATTGCAGAATTCTTGATTCTTCGGGTAGTTTGGTTTGCGGGAGTTCTCGTTTTGAGAGGATCTTTCGTGCTGATTTTTCTGAGTCTTCTGGTGATCCTCTCCGGTGTTTAGTTGCTTCGGAGTCCCGTGACCTTTCTTTCTGGCATAGGAGACTTGGTCATATTGGATTTGACCATTTGACCCGAGTCAGCGGCCACGATCTCATTCGTGGTTTGCCAAAACTCAAGATGGTCAAAGATCTAGTTTGTGCTCCTTGCCGGCACGGCAAGATAGTTGCTGCTTCTCATCCTCCGGTCACAGTGACCATGACCGATGCACCGAGACAGCTGCTCCACATGGACACAGTTGGACCAGCTCGAGTGCAGTCAGCGGGAGGGAAGTGGTATGTTCTTGTCGTGGTCGATGACTTCTCGAGGTACTCTTGGGTGTTTTTCTTAGTCTCAAAGGAAGAGACGTTTACACATTTCTGAGGTCTTTTCAGTAGGCTTTCTGTTGAGCTCCCGGGTGCCTTACGAGCGATCCACAGTGACAATGGCACGGAGTTTAAGAATTCCTACTTTGAGAGGTTTTGCGATGAGACAGGTGTAGAGCACCAGTTCTCTTCTCCGCACGTCCCACAGCAGAATGGTGTCGTGGAGAGGAAGAACCGTACCTTGGTCGAGATGGCCAGGACAATGCTTGATGAGTATTCTACACCTAGAAAGTTTTGGGCTGAGGCTATTGCGACCGCGTGCCATGTTTCGAACAGAGTTTTTCTACGGGCACACTTGCATCGCACTTCTTATGTTTTGAGATATGGGCGAAAGCCCAGTGTCTCGCATTTTCGCGTATTTGGTTGTAAGTGTTTCATTTTGAAGTCCGGGAACCTAGACAAGTTCGAGTCACGTTCTTATGATGCTATCTTTCTAGGTTACTCGACTTCTTCGCGGGCGTATAGGGTTTGGAACCGCAAGTCTAGTAAATTGGTAGAGACCTGTGAGGTGACCTTCGATGAGGTTAGTCCGGGGATAAGGCCCGATATCTCAGGTTCTTTAGAGCAGTCCGAGCCCATCTTTGTGGATGATGAGGAGGATAGAGATGAGGGTTGTCTACCCGATCTAGTCTCTCATCCACCCCTTGAGGTGCCGTCTTCCACCACACCTCGAGGCGATCAACCCATGCCTTCTGCTTCCTCTGGAGCTAGTGGCTCTGTTCCTACCTCTTCAGCTCATGAGGTAGAGGCCACTTCTTCTTCTCATCCAGGACCTCCTAGACATATCCAAAAAGACCATCCTTCTGAGCAGATTATTGGAGACCTTTTTGAGCGAGTCACCCGCTCTAGATCCGGCATGTCTCATTTCTGTCTCCATTCTGCCTTTGTTGCCTCCTTTGAGCCCAAGAATATTTGTCATGCTCTCTCTGACGAGTCTTAGGTCAATGCCATGCATGAGGAGCTAGAGAATTTCGAGAGAAATAATGTCTGGTCGCTTGTTGAGCCCCCTCGAGGTCACAATGTCATTGGGACTAAGTGGGTGTTCAAGAACAAGCAGAGTGAGGATGGGGTAGTTATTCGAAACAAGGCTAGACTGGTAGCTCAGGGCTTTTCTCAGGTTGAGGGTCTAGATTTCGAGGAGACCTTTGCCCCTGTAGCTAGATTTGAGGCCATTAGAATTCTGCTTGGCTTCGGAGCTTCTAAGGGTTTCAAGCTTTACCAAATAGATGTCAAGAGTGCCTTCCTCAATGGCTTTATTGAGGAAGAAGTCTATGTGAGATAGCCTCCAGGTTTCGAGAACCCCAAATACCCAAACCATGTCTTTAGGCTTTCCAAAGTGTTGTATGGACTTAAGCAGGCCCCTAGTGCTTGGTATGAGAGGCTTAAGTCCTACCTGTTGAGTCATAGTTTTGAGATGGGTAAGGTGGATAAGACCTTGTTCATTCGCCGGCATGGCGCTGACCTTCTGCTCGTCTAGATCTATGTGGATGACATTATCTTTGGCGGCTCTTCCCATACTCTCGTTTCACAGTTCTCGGATGTCATGAGCACCGAGTTTGATATGAGTATGATGGGCGAGTTGACCTTCTTCCTTGGCTTCCAGATCAAGCAGACTCGGGAGGGCACTTTCTTGCATCAGGGCAAGTATACTCGTGACCTCCTGAGACGCTTCGACATGAGTGATGGTAAGCCCATGTCAACTCCCATGGCATCCACAGCTTCTCTTGACCCAGATGAGGACGGCGAGCCAGTTGATCAGAAGGAGTATCGGAGCATGATTGGCTCCCTCTTGTACCTCACTGCCTCGAGACCAGACATACACTTTGCTGTGTGTCTATGTGCTTGTTTTCAGGCTTCTCCTCACGTATCTCACCGTCAGGCGATGAAATGCATCCTTCGGTACCTTCGAGCTACCATTGACTATGGTATCTGGTACTCTTCCTCGTCTTGTCTTTCCTTGAGAGCCTACTCGGACGCAGACTTTGCTGGCTGTAGGATAGATAGGAAGAGCACTTCTGGCACCTGCCAATTCATTGGCACTTCTCTTATTTCCTGGTCCTCGAGGAAGTAGTCCGGTGTTGCACAGTCCACCGCAGAGGCCGAGTACGTTGCTGTAGCCTGTAGCCATGTGCTTTGGATGGTCTTGACCCTGCGGGACTTTGGGTTAGTTATCGACAGTGTTCCACTCCTTTGTGATAACACTTCTACGATTAACATTGCTAAGAACCCAGTACATCACTCCCGGACCACGCATATTGATATTCGATATCACTTCCTTCGAGACCATGTGGAGAAGGGTAACATTGTGCTTCAGTTTGTGGAGAGTGACCACCAGATAGCCGATATCTTTACTAAGCCTTTGGATAGCTCTAGATTTTCAGCTCTACGGGGAGAGTTTGGGGTGGTTTGTCCTTATGGACTGTTGTGAGGGGGAGCTTTGTACTTTACTGCTTTATTATATTGATTATGCTCTTACTCTTTTCTGCTGCACTGCATATGGGTGCATTGGGTTTAGTCCTTCTAGCATAGGTTAGAGTGCTTCTATCGTCTAGTTGTTTAGACTTCTTGCTCTCATCTTATGATTCTAGGATGCTGCTTATTAGCTGTTTCTCTTCTCACTAGGTTGAGCTCACTCACTTCTTATAGGTTCTAGCGAGGGTTGGGCCACCCTCGGGTAGACGGGGTACGTGTTTGCTCCTTAGTGAGGTAGATGATCAGTTGATAATCCTAGAGTCATATGGGGTAGATGAGAGTCAGTCTGAGCCATAGTTTTCTCTATATCTTATCTATGCTTTAAGGACTGCCCTTTCGGATTTTCTTTGCCAGCTTCTCGATTTTATTGTTTTGGTTCAGGGGGAGTTCATTTGGGAGCTTCTAGATCATAATTTTGATATAACTCAACTTGAACTAAAAAAAGCTGCATCACATGTTGAGGGGGAGCTGAACTTTCTTGCATTTTAGCACTCTGCATTGTAATATAACCACATGGAGCCTTGATTATTATCCGTTCATGACATGTTTACAATGCATTACACCTTGCCAAAACTTGTGTTTATTTGCTAGATTGATCATGACTTTATATATGTAGTCAAGTCTTTGCTATGATATGTTGATTAAAATGCACAACTTGAATTAATTCATGTGATGTTAAATTTTTTAAACTAGTCTGCCTTTAGTTATCTACTTGTGATTCATGCCATGTCAAATAGGCTGAGTTGAGTCTTGAATCTTTGTTGAGCTTTAAATTGAGCTATTCTAGTTTCTTGATGACACATGATTTAGTACAAGTCTTATGTTCATGAGAATGCAAAAAGATCTCTTTTGTGGGAAAAAACTGATCTCACCAATTCTTTCTCATGAGACGGCTTGCCATTGCACAAGGCATGAACTCAGGGGGAGTTTTGGATGACCTAGACCATCTTCTTAAGTTTCTTGCTTGGAGTGGTCGCATAAGGCTTGAGATCTAGCACATGACTAAAACAAAAATCTGGTTGGCAACAATCATGAGATTTCTAAAGAAAAACTTGTCAAATCTGGAGGTGACCACATGTTTATGATGAGTAATTGACAAGTATGTTACAAAGATTGAGTTTGATTTGAGTGATGTGTGCCAGGTCGGCATTTGGCGCAGTCGGGTTGTTTAGACGGTCTTATTGCATATTATGTCTTTCGTTTGGTCGTTTGGGCAATTTCGTGTCTGTGTTTGGTTTATTGATGCTATTTATGCTTACATGTGTCGAGCGGTGCTATTTGATGTGTTTCTTGTTTGTGATGGCTGCAAGACGTCGAGGCGGAGTCGTGGCGAGACACGAGGTGGCCGGACTAGGCGCATGTGGCGCTGAGGTCAGAACGGTCGGGATGTGTCGAAGACGACGGAGACTCGAGGTGGTTGCGAGGCTTGGACGACAAGAGATGCGGAAGATTCCCGAAAGGTGCAGGAGGGGCGAATGGGTAATTTCGCGAGGCTGCACAAGCGGGAGCGGGTTCCGTTGGATTTAGCGGGCGTAACGGGTTGGAGACCCGTTAGCCAAAGGCTATATAAGGAGGAGGTGCCTCCTTGTGGCTGCATGCATTCCAAGGGGTTTTTAGACTTTAGGGTTTGTGCTTTAGTCAAAATGGGCTTTAGAGGGTTGTTTTGGCTTTAAGCTTTAGTTGGTGAGGAGTTGTTGAGAGAGGCAGAGCTCTGTCCCTCTTGTGTGTTCCTGTGTACGTGAGTTCTTGGTTGTTCTTGAGGGAAGCATGTAGCTTGTGCTCTCAATCCAAGCATGTATGGGGAAGTAGAGAGGGTGTGAGTTGTTTCTCCTATGTAATCATGTATATCTCTTCCTAAATATCAATCTAAGATGGCTTTGTTTGAGTTTGATTAAGTTCTTGTCTCTCTGTTGCTTATTTTCCTTCGATGCTTTCTATGTGAGATTTTTGACTTTTTGAGATTTGAGTTGTTTCTTGTTGAGAAGGGCAAAAATGGGTTGCTCTATGATGGAATTGTATTTCTAGACCCTTTGGTCATCAAGTTCCAAGAGCCATTTGATCGTTGTACAAGAATCACATTTTTGGCCCTCCTATGTTCATGTTCTCATCTCTAGGGTTTTGGCAAGAATCTTGATTTCCTTCATGACATGGCGTGAAACTTTGTATCTAGAACCCTTAGGCTATTTATTAGCTATCCTCAAAGTTTCGTGGCCAAAGGATCAGTGATAGAATTGCAATTTGAGTTTTTAGGCATCTCTCTATATTTTTCAAGTTTTTGGCCAAATTCTGAAATTCTTGAGTATTTGTTGGTTTCCCTCACTTTCCAAACCTTCTTTGCTATTTAGAATGTTGTTGTGTTGTTTCGGGCTGGAATTGGGAGCAAACCCCTAATTTCTCAGATTATCAAAGAGCTGAAATATTTTCAAAGTTGCAGTTCTGTCAGTCTGCTCTCGGGCTGCTGGGATCAGGGGAGCGGTCTGACCGGCTGCACTTTGGCGGTCTGACCGGATTCGTAATACCGGTCTGACCGGCCACATAAGACCGGTCTGACCGGCCGGCCAACTGCGGTCAGACCGGCCCATGGCGGTCAGACCGGCTGGGAGCACCAGTTGTTGATTTCAGTCCTTTTCAGATGTGGCTTTATTCTTCTCTGTTGTCTGGGGTTTAGCTCTTTTTTTCTGGTAGGTTTTAATTCCCAAGGAGTATATGAACTATTTCTCTTCTTAAGCTTCTCATAGCTTTTGAAGAAAATAATCTTTTTAGTGGGTACTCTTTGGGGGTTAGTTTTTGAAGTCGACATTCACCCTCCCTCTGTTGCCATTTCGGTCCAACAGCTTCCTTGGATCACACTCTACCATGAACTCAGGGCTACGCCATTTGGCGTAAGGTCAAAGTACGGTATGTTGTTCCTGCCGATGAAAACTTCAACGCTGGAAACATGCATGATGTTGAGGCGAATGCGAAGGCAAGGAACATCATAATCCAAGGGTTGAGCCGAAGCAAGTTTGACCGCATCTCTCATCTTTCGTCGGCTTTCGATATCTGGGTGACCCTCGATGCATACCATAAGGGCACCACCCAGATCAAGACAGTTCGACAGGACCAGTTCAAGCGAGATTACAACAAGTTTGAAATGCTCGCTGACGAGTCCCTTGATGAGTGTTTTGCGCGTTTCCACAAAATCTTGAGCAACCTCCGAGCGGTCAGTCCCACATACCCCGACTCGGACAACGCTCGTTAGATGCTCGCGGCTCTTGACTTACGCGTTTGGGAGATGAAGGTGACTACCATCAAGGACACCACTGACCTCTCGACCTTGACTCTTGACGCGTTGTATTCACGCCTCAAGACTCACGAGATTGACATAGTCTCTCGTAGGTCGAAGTCGCAGTCGCAGTCGATGGCCTTAGTCACCGATCCCACTTCTGGACCTTCTTCCGAGTTGACTTGCGGATTCTCCCTTGCTGCTCTCTGTGACATAACTGATGATCAGTTAGAGCAGCTTGCGGATGAGCAGTTAGCCCTTAGGATATTTATTAGCTATCCTCAAAGTTTCGTGGCCAAAGGATCAAAGTTTCGTGGCCAAAGGATCAGTGATGGAATTGCAATTTGAGTTTTTAGGCATCTCTCTATATTTTTCAAGTTCTTGGCCAAATTCTGAAATTCTTGAGTATTTGTTGGTTTCCCTCACTTTCCAAACCTTCTTTGCTATTTAGAATGTTGTTGTGTTGTTTCGGGCTGGAATTGGGAGCAAACCCCCAATTTCTCATATTATCAAAGACCTGAAATATTTTTGAAGTTTCAGTTCTGTCAGTCTGCTCTCGGGCTGCTGGGATCAGGGGAGCGGTCTGACCGGCTGCACTTTGGCGGTCTGATCGGATTCGTTACCGGTCTGACCGGCCACATAAGACCGGTCTGACCGGCCGGCCAACTGCGGTCAGACCGACCCATGGGCGGTCTGACCGGCTGGGAGCACCAGTTGTTGATTTCAGTCCTTTTCAGATGTGGCTTTATTCTTCTCTGTTGTCTAGGGTTTAACTCTTTTTTCTGGTAGGTTTTAATTCCCAAGGAGTATATGAACTATTTCTCTTCTTAAGCTTCTCATAGCTTTTGAAGAAAATAATCTTTTTAGTGGGTACTCTTTGGGGGTTAGTTTTTGAAGTCGACATTCACCCTCCCTCTGTCGCCATTTCGGTCCAACAGCTTCCTTGGATCACACTCTACCATGAACTACGTTGGAGTGATTCTCTGTAAGTCACAGTAATATCATTTGATTTGGCTGGGCTTTGTTTCCTAGATATCTGTCCTACGATAATGTTGATACCTACTTCTGTTAGTAGCATTCTTGTTCTAGACTTTGTTTTGTTAGTGCATATATATGAGATAGATATATTTGAGTATATGATCATGTTACTATTCAAAGTAACAAATATGTCTAGTATTTATGCTGCTGATTCAATTATTATTTTAGGAATTATAATAATCACAAAAGTGTGCATATTCCTATCAATCCAAAAACCTGATAGGCACTTTGTGATGGCTGGTTTTGCTGAGGCAACGAAACCGAAGAAATTCACTAGAGTGAATTTCAAGAGATGGTAGACAAGGGTCCAATTGTGATTCTCGGCTATGAATGTATTTTGGGTCATGATACTAGGTCCTGCAGGATCTCGTATTGATACACAACAAATAGAGTACAACACGGCTATGACAATATTTGTCAGGTGCATTCTAAGCATGTTGTTTGACCAGCTTGTGATGTATATATGCACATGAAGAATGCTGTGGATATGTGGCATGCACTTGAATATAAGTTTGCTGCCTCAGATGTTGGACATGAATTGTATGTCATGGAGCAATATCATGATTACAAAATAGTTGATAACCATTATGTAGTCAAGCAGGCTCATGAACTACAATTTATTGTGAGGTAACTCGCCCACCTTGGTTGTCAATTGCCTGACAAATTGTGGCTAGGGGCATTATTGCCAAATTACTTCCAACTTGGAGGAATTTTGCCACATCTCTGGAACACAATAGGCAAAACATTTTCGTCAATGATCTAATTGCTAGTCTTGATGTTGAAGAAAAGGCCCAGGCAAAGGATGTGATGCCAATGGTGCAAGAGGGATAGTCTAGAGCGAACATCATGCAGCAGATTGATAAAGGGAAAAACAAGGTTGTTTGAACCACCAATTTCGAAAGGACCAACAACAATAAGAAGGAAGTGAACATGAAGGATATTACTTGCTTTGTTTATGGCGAGACTAGTCATTGGGCTAAGAAATGCCACAAACAGATGGGCAAGAAAAATCATCCAATGCAGAAGAAGTCTGCTAATGTGATTATTGGTGAGGCTGAAGCATCTGGGTATGGTAATTTACCATGTATCTTTTGGCATGTCAATATATTGATTGGTGGATTAACACAAGGGCTAATATTCAAGCATACATTAATGCATATATGTTTTCTTCTTACTAGGTCGCATGGGGTTCTTCCGTCCTAATGGGGATTGTGTCACATGCTTCTGTTCTTGGTGTTGGCATGATAGATCTGAAGTTCACGTCGAGAAACATCGTGTGCTTGAAGAACATATAGCATGGCCCTACAATAAATAAGAACCTCATCAGCGGTTCCCTTCTGTGTCGAGAAGGTTTCAAGTTGGTCTTTGAGTCAAATAAAGTAGTCGTGTCAAAATTTGGACTCTTTATTGGAAAAGGCTATGAATATGGAGGCTTGTTCCATTTTTCCTTTTAGATTTTTGTAATAAAGTTGTGAATCATATTTATGAATCTATGAATGGTGGTGAGGCCAATATATGGCACTCACGTTTATGTCATATAAATTTTGGTTGTATGCCTCAGCTTTCTAGTTTAAATTTCATTCCAAACTTTTTCATAGTCAAAGTTTCAAATGCCAAATTTGTGTACAAGTGAAACAACCTCAAAAGCCTTACTAGGCTGTGGAGGAAAAAAATTTGGCAAAATTGGAACTCATACATTCAGACTTATGTGAGATGAATGGTATATTGACAAAGGGAGGGAAAAGATATTTCATGACATTAAGTGATGATGCCACTAGATACTGCTATGTGTATTTGTTGAAAACAAAGGATGAGGCATTAGACTACTTTAAAACTTATAAGGCTAAGGTTGAGAATCAATTGGACAAAGAGTAAAAGAATTAGGTCCGATCGTGGTGAAGAATATTTTTTCTAATGAGTTCAATCAGTTTTGTGTGGAACTTGGTATTATCCATGAAAGGATACCTCCCTATTCACCCCAATCCAATGGGGTTGCCGAAAGAAAGAACCGCACATTGACTGACTTGGTGAATGCCATATTAGATATTGCGGGTATGTCTAGGCATAGTGGGGGAGGCTATATTGATTGTGTGTCATGTCCTGAATAGAGTCCCCACTAAACATAGTGAGGTAACTCTGTACGAAAGTTGGAAAGGGAGAAAAACAACACTCATATTTGCGCACTTGGGGGTGCTTGGCAAAATTCAATGTTCCAATATCTAAAAAGTGCAAACTTGGACCTAAACTAGTGGATTATGTCTGTCTAGGATATACTCATCATAGTACAGGCTATAGGTTTCTAGTAATTCAATCCATGATATCTGACATGCCAATCAATATGATAATGGAATCCCGAGATGCTATTTTCTTTGAAAAATCTATTTCCTATGAAGAATTCACATAGCTCTTCTAGTTAAGCAAATGGATTAACTCCTGAACCTACTACTCCAATTGAGTATATTGAACGCACACATGAATATGTTCATGAGGAGGATGACAATGTCGTAGCTCCTTGAAGGAGCAAGAGACAAAGGATTACAAAATCTTTTGTTGATGACTTCATTGTGTACCTTATGGATGATATTCCTAAATCTATTTTAGAGGCATATGCATCTCCTGATGTAGAGTACTGGAAGGATGCGATTCATAGTGAAATGGATTCCATTATTGCTACGGAATTTGGGAAGTCTCCGATCGTCCATTTGGTTGTAAGCTAGTTGGATGCAAGTGGGTGTTCAAGACGAACCTCAGGCTTGATGGTACAATTGAAAAATACAAGGCTTGGCTTGTGGCAAAAGGTTATACTCAAAAAGAAGGTGATGATTTCTTTGATACATACTCACCTATGTCAGATTAACTACTATTTGAGTACTATTATCTTTGGCTACCTCACATGGTCTTATTGTCCATCAAATAGACGCAAAGACAGTTTTCCTTAATGGAGAGTTGGATGAAGAAATTTACATGGATCAGCATGATGGATTATAGCACCTGCACAAGAGGGCAAGGTTTGTAAGTTATTAAAATCTTTATCTGGCCTCAAACAAGCACCTACGAAATGGCATGAGAAATTTGATAGAACTTTGACATCTACTAGGTTTGTGGTAAATGAAGGAGATAAATGCGTATACTGGCGCTATGGGGGTAAAGAAGTAATATTATGTCTGTATATTGATGACATACTTATTTTTGGGACAAACATTGATGTGGTTAATGAGGTTAAGTAATTTTTTATGCCAAAGTTTTGACATGAAAGATTTGGGAGATGCTGATGTTATTTTAAACGTCAAGTTGATCAAGGATGAGAATGGAATTACCCTATTGCAATCCCATTATGTGGAAAAAGTCTTGAGCTATTTTGGCTATATGAAAAGTGAGAGACCATGTGGAGGTATCCCCATGTTTGTGATGAGTAATTGACGGTCGTGTTAGAGAGTTTGAGTTTGTTTTGGGTATTCTAGGATTGAGTACCATTTACTTATGCTATTGTTGATATGTTGTTTCGTGCGGTGCTATATGACGGTTTGCTTGTCTGTGTGACTGCAGGACTTCGGAGCTAGGTCATGGTGAGGCGAGGAGGACCGGGACTAGGCACAGGAGGTGTTGAGGTCCAGACGATTGGTGATGCCGAAGATGATCGAGGCTACTGAGGTGGTTGCGAGTCGGGAGACGAGGAACCGGAGCTGGAGCTACCGGTGATGGACATGACGGGAAACGACGAGCGAACCGGGACTAGGCTCAGGGAGGAATCGGAGGTCTAGACGATTGAGTGTCGGTTGCGGTCGTGTGCGACGGAACAGACCAGGACTAGAGTCAGGTGGAGTCGGAGGTCTCGGTCGGAGTCAGGTGGACACGACGGGCAGCGGCGAGTGGATCGGGACTAGGCTCAGGGAGGAGTCGGAGGTCCAGACGGTCAGGATGCCGGGTGCGATCGTGTGCAGCGGAGCGGACCAGACCGGACTAGACTCAGGGAGGAGTCGAGGTCCAGACGGTCAAGGTACCGATTGCGGGAAGCTTCCGGGAAGGTGCTTGAGGGCAATTTGGAGAATTGACTCAAGTTTTGGAGTGGAGAGGCTGGTTTCCCTCCATTTCTATGTGTGTTGACTTTTTGCCTCAAGTGTGTGTGAGGCATGGAGTGTGTTTGGTATGACACTTCTTGATTTTCTCCTTTGGTGTGTGAGCTTGGAGATAAAAGGAGTGGTGTATGCAGTTGTAGATAGCTCAAGCAAGTGAAGTGAGCTAGGTAGCTGTGTTGTGTTCCAGTGAGAACTCCTGCGTGGGTGCATTCCTCTCAAGCATGTAGTGGGTTGAGTGGAGATGGCTGTAATGGAACCCTCATGTAATCATTCCTCTTTATGAATCATTCATGGGTCTGAATCCATCAGAGAATTCTTGGTTTTGAGTTGTGTTGTCCCTGCTGTGATGTGCTTCATTTTTCTCTGTTCTTCTCTGTTGGACTTTTGTTGATTTGATTCTTTTCTTAAGAGATGAAAATGTCTTTCTCTGAACTGGGATAGAATCACCAGGCCATATTGGCTAGTCAAGTCCCGAGAGAAAAGATTTAAATTGATGTTTGCTTCTCTTTTGACAATGGCAGCCTTTCCTCTGTTTCATTGATTCTAGGGTTTCATGTCAGGGGATGATGCACTCTCTTGATTTTTCTTTAATAGGTGACTTCAAATTTGTGTCGTCATGTTGTGAGATCACCTCCAGTTGAGATTCACAAGTACATGAGCAAAAGACTTGAGAATGAGGAGAGATTTGAAAACAAGTCTGGTTTTAATGCTCAAATCTTGATTTTATGCTCTCCTGATGTTTTCTCTAATTCCCTGAGAGCTCAATGCTATTTAGTTCACACTCTTGCTAGTTAGGCTTGAGGAGATTAGCAGCAAATCATCAATTTCACTGAAATCTGCATTTTCAGAAAACTGGGCAAAAAGATCTTCAGTCGGGCGCCTGTTTCTACGTAGCCTGGTCTGACCGCTAACCCTAGCGGTCAGACCGCACTTTTGCCGCCGGTCAGACCGGGGAGATAATGGCGATCAGACCGGTGCCTTTTATCCGGTCAAACCGGTCCAATAGGGGCGGTCATACCTGCCTCTAGCCGGCGGTCAGACCGGTCTTGAACCGGCAGTTTGACCGGCCGTAGCTAGGCGGTCTGACCGGCCCATGCATGGCAGTCAGACCGGCCGGCTGTTTTGGCTGTTGATGCTCTCTGTTTTCTGATTGCCTCTGCATGCTTTGCTTCAGTTTTATTGCCATGCTTCTTCCTCTGTAAGCTGAAGTTCCAGAGAGCATGAACCTTCTTCTTCATAGTTTTTCATAGTTATCGGAGAGAAGTGTTTTTAGTGGATACTTTTGGGGGCAAATTTTAAAGAGGCACCATTCACCCCCCCCCCCCTCTCTGTTGCCACATCCGATCCTACAAAAAGAAAGCCCTCTCCAATACCCTATGATCCCAGTCTAATACTTTGCAAGAATCGAAGACTAGGAAAGGATCAATTGAGGTACTCTCAAATTATTGGTTCACTCATGTACTTAGCTAGTGCTACTAGTCTTGACATGTCTTTTGTTGTAAGAAAATTGAGTCGTTTTACTGCTAATATAGGAGATGATCATTGGCGTGCAATTGAGTGGGTTATGCGCTCTTTGAAAGGTACAATAGGTTCTGGAATTCACTATAATGGTTATCCTAGTGTACTTGAGGGATATAATGATTCCAATTGGATTTTCTGATACTGATATGATAAAGGCTACAAGTGGATATGTAATCATTCTAGATGGTGTTGTTATATCATGGAGGTTTATGTGATGTGTGCCAGTGGATTAAAGCTGAACATCAGAGACCTGCCGGACTTTTGCAATCTTTGCAGATACCTGAGTGGAAATGGGAAGAAATTGGTATGGATTTTATAACTGGATTGCCGAGAACCAAATCAGGGTATGATTCAATTTAGGTTATTGTGGATCGTCTGACAAAAGTCGCTCATTTCATTCCAGTTAAGACCACATATTCTGGAGACAGACTCGTAGAACTGTATATGTCAAGAATCATGTGTTTGCATGGAGTTCCAAAGAAGATTGTGTCAGATCGAGGAACTCAATTCACCTCAAGATTTTGGCAGAAGCTGCATGGACTTTTGGGCACAAATCTAAATTTCAGCATAGCATATCATTCGCAGACAGATGGTCAAACAGAAAGAGTGAATCAAATATTGGAAGACATGTTGAGAGCTTGTGTCTTGGCTAATAAGACTAATTGGGATCAAAGTTTGCCATATGCAGAATTTTCCTATAATAACAGTTATCAATCCAGCTTGCAAATGTCTCCGTTTGAAGCATTGTATGGCAGAAAGTGCAGGACACCGTTGTATTGGAAAGAAACAGGAGAGGGACAAGTGTTTGGACCAGATGTGCTAAAGCAAGCAGAAGAGCAAGTTCGTCTGATCCAGGACAGGTTAAAAACATCACAAACCCGACAGAAAAGCTATGCGGACAATCACCGAAGAGCGTTGGAATTTGTACCTGGAGATCATGTGTATCTGAAAGTTTCGCCTCTCAAAGGAATGTGACGTTTTGGATTCAGTGGAAAGCTTGCTCCTAGATTCATCGGGCCATTTCCAGTTCTAGTTAAAAGAGGAGAAGTTGCTTATCAGTTGAAGCTTCCGCCTCAGTTGTCAAAAGTGCACGACGTCTTTCATGTGTCTCAGTTAAGAAAGTTTCTCAGAGTGCCAGAAGAACAGATGTCTCTAGACGAAGTGGATTTGAAGGAGGACTTAACATATCCAGAGTACCCAGTCAAAATTTGGATGAAGCAGAGCGTCGTACCAGAAACAAGGTCATCAAATTCTGTAAAGTGCAGTGGAGCAATCATTCCGAATCAGAAGCAACATGGGAGCGTGAAGAAGATCTAAGAGCAGAATTCCCTAGTCTTTTTCCCAGTCCGTCCGAATCTCGGGGTCGAGATTCTTTCTAAGGGGGGTAGGTTTGTCACATCCCAAAAATTCGCTTTCTGAACAATTTAATTTTAAATTAATTATTTTAAGGTATTTCGGCTTTATTTGGATTTATCTGGATTTTATTTCAAAAGTTAAAGCAAGAAAATGTATTTTAAATATTTTATTAAAGCCAAAAAGAGTTTATTCTATTTTTCCTAACCTTCCCTAAATTTCTAAATAAGTTTTGAGAATTTTTTGGAATTAGAAAATCAATTTTAAAAGTTAAAAAGTATTTTATAAAATTATTAAATGCAAATCTGAAATTAAAAATATAATGATTCCAATTGGATTTCTGATACTGATATGATAAAGGCTACAAGTGGATATGTATTCATTGTAGATGGTGTTGTTATATCATGGAGGTCTTGCAAACAGACCATACTGACAAGGTCAACCATGGAGGCAGAACTTACAGTATTAGATACAACAATTGTTGAGGCAGAATGGCTGCGAGAACTCTTGATGGATTTACCGGTGGTTGAGAAACCAATTCCAGCTATCATTATGTATTGTGATAACCAAACAGTTATCATAAAGGTGACAAGCGCAAAGGATAATATGAAATCCTCAAGACATGTGAAAAGGTGGTTGAAGTCTGTTAGAAAATTGAGAAACTAAAGAGTGATAGTTGTAGATTATATTCAAACAGCTAAAAATCTGGCAGATCTATTTACAAAGGGACTATCATGGAATGTGATTGAAATCGCAACGAAGGAGATAGGAATGAGGCCCATGTGAGTTACACACAGTGGTTACCCAAACCTATATAATGGGAGATCCCGTGAAATAGGCCTTAGGTAAAACAAACTATTTGGGTAACAATATAGTACATTCTTACTTTATAACTCACTCCATTGAAGATACAATACTCTAATTAATGTAAGGCAGAATGACTTTGTCTTAATGTGTTTTGAGGCTTAACAGCAAAATACCTTTCTACAGGGTATTTGTGTAAGAAACACACCTATATGAGCCTGACTGTTGGTCGCGGTCCATGAGATGTGGGTGATATTTAAGAAGCTCATAAAAAGATATAGGAGTATGACCTATATGCTCCACCCAAGGAGTAGCCAATCGGTGGCTAAGTATCAGCAAAGGCCTTGGGTGAAATTTGTCTGCACAAAACTGCCAATTCAAGGCTTAGTCCATTGTATATTTGTGGGCAAGTATAGCTTGAGGTTCTAGGTGGATGTTCAATGTCACATCCCAAAAATTCGCTTTCTGAAAAATTTAATTTTAAATTAATTATTTTAAGGTATTTTTGGATTTATTTGGATTTTATTTCAAAAGTTAAAGCAATAAAATATATTTTAAATATTTTATTAAAGCCAAAAAGAGTTTATTCTATTTTTCCTAACTTTCCCTAAATTTTTAAATAATTTTTGAGAATTTTCTGAAATTATAAAATCAATTTTAAAAGTTAAAAAGTATTTTATAAAATTATTAAATGCAAATATGAAATTAAAAATATTTTTCCTAAGTCTAAAATACTTCCAGGAATATTCTATGATTTTTCTGGAATTTGTAGGCATTAATTATTATTTTCTAAGTATTTATAAAGTTTCTAGTATCTTCTGAAATTTAATCCGAAAATAAAAATCCAATTAATCCTAGCCTGCCACGTGTCGCTCTCAGATTGAATCCATCTCTCTCCACGATTTAATCCTAGCCATACAAAGTCACTTACCTCTTCATATCCATCCAAAGGTCATAATCTATTCACTTGCACATGTCGCAAATCCGACGGCCCGTACCCCTTCACTTCCCCTCACTCTCACCGACGCATGGACCCCACATGTCATAACCTTCTTCTTCCTTCCCTTTCTTCTTCCTCTAGTCTTCTCTCTCTTCCACCATGGATGCCGAATAAAAGCTTGTAAATGCAACCGTTTCTACCACTTTAAACACTGTTTAAGCGTGCGTTTAAGCCCCCTCATCACTCCTCACTCACGGCCGGCCGCCTCCTCCCTTTATTTCCTCTCCAAAACCGCCGGCCCTTCCTCTTCTCTCTCTTCCTATAAATTCCCGAGCGCCGGCTCTTCTTTCTTCCTTTCGGCCTCCCTCTCACCGCCGCCTTTCCCCTCCCCTTCGGCCGCCACTCCGCCGCCGGTTGCCGCTGTCCTGGCCACCTCCCGCCGCCGCCCCCACTTCAACCGCGGCCGCCCTGTGCCCCGCCGTCGCCGCCGGTAAGCGCGCCGCCGCCCCTCCTCTCCCCGCCACCGCTCCGGCCGTCCGCCGCTGGCCGCCGGCGAGGCTGTCGGCCGTGGCCTCCCCGTGCTGTCGTGCGTGCACCCGCGTGGCCGGCCTCGCCCGCGTGGTCGCCCATGTGGCCGCCACCTCGCGCCTGCGTGGCACCACGTCATCGGAGCGCCACCTCAGCCCTATCCATCTCCCATGGACTTGGTCCACGGTGGACCCGGGCCCGCATGTCATAAAATTCAAAATTTGAATTTTCGCTGATGTCATAATTAAGCTCTTTCCGAATAAAAATAATTCCCGAAAATCGGCCTTTTTCATTTTTCACTCCTTTTAATCTTTCGGAAGCCATAACTTTCTCATTTTAACTCCGATTTGAGCTGTTCAAATTTCTAAATTTTTCTAAAATCATAAGCTATCCAAATAAGCACTCTTTTTGAAATTCTAAATTTTATTTAAATTTTGTTTGAATTTATTTATTTTTGTTTGTCTGTCTTTTCGCGCGTAGATTCCGTCGTCGCCGAAGAATTCGTCGAGCCGCAGCAAGAAGAACCAGTCAGCGCACAAGAAGGCAAGTCTCCTTTGAACATATTGAACCTATGTTTGTGAAACATTTTTAATTATTTTAAATTTAAGTGCATCGCTAATTGCATAGAACTATAATTTTGTTTTAGCAATTTAGTTAATCCAACTTTGTTATGCCCTCGATTGAAATTGAACGCCATGTACCCTTGTAACCTTAGGATTTCCTTTGTCTCAATAATGAGATTATTATTAAATCTTTGATAAATATTAGAACGGTAGTAAAATGCTTAGTCACGCTTTTTAACCTTTTGTAATCTTGAAATGGAAAATTATGTTTCATTACAATAATCTTTGTATTCGGAGTTTAGTGGCGATTGGTGTTGCCACTGTTCTTTTAAAATAAATTAAAATGTAAAAATTATTTTAGACCGGGGCGGATGGTTGGTTTGGATTGGTGTGGTAAGCACGAGATCTTGTAAAGTGTATGTTCCGCCCTAGTCAAATAAGGACTGACGCTTGTGATTGTCCAGACTAAGCACTACCGTACAACTCCATGTCTATATGGGTGCGACCTAGCTGACTAACTTACGATAGTTTAGTTTAGGTACCACCAGTGGAAAGCGGGTGCCAGGGATTTACTGGTTATTCGCAGTGAGGGACAGGAATTTACTGTACTCATATGGCGCAAGAGGGGGCTTCGGACTGGGTGGATTTAACCCTTCTGCGGTGAAACCTCAGCGGGTGGTGTCTAGCTAAACTAGAGTGAGGTAAAAGCTTTGTGATATTTTATCTGTGTCTCATGCCAAAGGAAGCGTGGTGACTAGTAAGATAATTTATCTCTTAGGGGTAAAGTTGTACAACCTCTGCAAAGTGTCAAACTATTCGAATAGCCGTGCCCACGGTCAAGGGCGGGCAAGGAATGCATTCACATGGTAGATTTTTTATTTTTGTTTTTTAAAATCAAAGTTTTGGTATTCCGAGAGTGGAGGGAACTCTCGGAAGGGTATCCTGGCGGTTGGAGCCAGTGCGGGTGGATGGAACCTGATGTTTTGAAACTTCATCGGTTAGAGTTGATTAATTAGTGATGGTGGATAGAATCTTCACTATAATATGCTTATTAGTTCAGTTAAAACAATTACTTTACAAAAATAAATGCCTTCGAAAATATTTAATGTTATTTGAAATAAAATATTGCTTTGTGCAAAAGAACCATATAGCCTTCCTTTGTTAAGCCTTGCATCTATTGCATTTTTTCCAAGACTTGCGGAGTACTTTATGTACTCACATGCTGCACTACAATTAACCCAGAGGAATACGAAGCTCAAGAGGGAGACTACGACTACTTCGCATGTGGATTCGATGAAGGATTTCCAGAGTTCTAGGCCGCGCTTCCCCAGTCAATTGCCTGTGGCGTATTGATGGGTCATCGCTGGATTTATCTTCTGCTTCCGCTGTGATTTGTGTGTGAGTGAGGCCTTAAACCTCATTTGTAATAATGAGACCTTTCGGTCAGTACTCTCTATTATTGTAATAAAGCGTTGTTGGTTATGCAATCATTTCTGTTTGACTGTGTGCACTAGCTTTGATCTGGGACTAGTGCTGTAGTACACAGAGGGTCTGGGTTCGGAAATCCGGGGTCCCGACATTCAACCTTAACCGATCTCCACCGAAAAATTGGTATATTAACAACACTTGATAATCATGGGCAATTTCGTGGTGCTTTTGGGATTATTAGAGTTTTGGCCCATTCGACATTCCAATTAAATCCTAAAAAATCCCAAAAGCCCACTCATGCATGGGAGAAGGTGGGAAGTTTAGTATCATATTACTAGTCTAGGTGGAGAGAGACCAATTTATATAGTGGAGTTGGTCTTACCTATTGAAGCAAGGAAAAGAAGATCACACGCGCTCGCTCACCACGCCATCACCCGCCCACGCGCTATGTGCGTGTGAATGGTCCAGCGATTTCTTGTATAGTTGGGTGTGAATCGGTAGCTTCTTTTTGCACCTCAAAACCAAGCATATAATTTAGAAACTGAAAGTTTGAATTACACTGTTTAAATTAGCTTTCATGACACACATTAATCGTGATTAAAATAATGTAATAACAATAATGATGCCAATTTCTTCTGATGAGACCGACTTTATAAAGGATATCTCTCCTCTTAGAATTTATATTAGCTTGCTTCCCCTTTTTTCTCTGTGTTGTGCAGCCTCGGCTTCTCTATTCCTTCTTCGATGTGCACCGATGTGGGGAGAGCAGTGTCTCCAAAGCCGGCGTCCCTCACAATCCTGCATGGGTTAGGACGAATCAGAATTTTGGGAAGCATTCATGCGACTGCTCACGGCTTCCTCTTTCTCCATCATCCTTTGCTCGTCGGTGTCCTTTGATCAGACTTCGTAGTAATATCATTTGATTTGGTTAGACCTTGTTTCCTAGATATATGCCATGCGATGATGTTGATGTCTACTTCTGTTAATAGCATTCTTGTTCTAGACTGTCTTGTTAGTGTATATATATGAAATAGATATATTTGAGTACGTGATCATGTTACTATTTATAACCCCAAATATGTTTAGTATTTATGTATTTATGCTGCTGATTCAATTATTATTTTAGAAATTATAATAAGCATAAAAATGCGTATATTCCTAACACTATCTGGTGATGATCAGTTGGGCTTTTTTTGGTGGCTTATGGCTGAAAACACTGTAGTTGGCTGAAAAAAATACTGTAGCTAACAGAGGCTTATTTAGCATAATTAAATTAAAAAATTTAAAAATATAAAAAATATGTTAGCCCATTACGTATAATACAAACACATACGGGAAAAAAAGAACCGGCAAAAAAGCTCAACAAAAAGCCAAAAGTTCAGAAAAAGACGAAATTTATAAATAGTGAAAAATAAGCCAGAAGCTGAAGCCCAACCGATCGGGGATATTAAAACAAGTACGTGAACGCCGTCTCTTTTCACCTCGTCGATCTATCACCTGCCATTAACGCTAGCTTAATTAGGAATTGAACAGTGT
Organism: Dendrocalamus latiflorus; assembly: GCA_017311315.1. Lineage (NCBI taxonomy): Eukaryota > Viridiplantae > Streptophyta > Magnoliopsida > Poales > Poaceae > Dendrocalamus > Dendrocalamus latiflorus. Next base: position 31,530,037 of record CM029664.1, read on the forward strand.
GTTCTAGCCAAATCACAATGTCGAATTGCACTTGGTAAGTTGCTATAGCAAATTAGTGTAGCGTGGCAGTTGATCCTTACCGTTTATGTAGTGGTAGGGGATAAGCGCATGCAGTTCCTTTTTTTTTTTTTTTTTTTTTTGAGCGTAACGAACGAGAGGAGAGAAGCAAGCTAGGTCGAGTCACAGACTCACAGCTCGCAGGCTGGTTTTATCCGTGCCGAAACTGAAGCACAACAGCCGAATACCCCTCTGAGCTTCACATCACCCCACCATTGCCTCCTCTTCCCCTGCCTCAACCGCGCTTTGCTGCCCGGAGCTCGCCACCGCCTCCGTCGAGCCTTCCCGCGGCCATCACCGTTGCCAGCTCCACTCGGTAAGCCTCGGGCCTCGAAAAGCATCTCCCTGTGCCCGCCTTGCCCTACTCTCCCTTTCACCTCGCCTAATTGGCCCCACTCCCCTTGCAGCTCGCCAAAACCTCCATCGTCTCCAACTCCGGCCATGTCCACTCACTATCGATTCCGAGCGCCATTGTCCAATTCGCTCCACTCAAAGCCTTCCTGCATCACCGTGAGGCCATCCCCGATGCTGTTGCAGACTGCCTCCACACCAGCTCTGCCGGTGCCGTGCCTTCCCTTCTGCCACACCGATCGCCGAGAGAGCAGAGGCTGCTGTACAGGGGGAAGGAGAGAGACGGCTGCGATCACCTGCACATGGTCGAAGTCCAGGACAAGGACAAGGTGCTGCTCTTGGAAGACCCGGCCGTCAAGGAGAGGAAGCTCCGGTCGACCACCTTGGCGCAGCTCATGGGGGTGCCTTGCCATTCCTTCGTCGAAGTGTAGAAGCAGCTAGCCCTCTTGATTTTCTTGCCGGCTTTTTGCGGTCTGTTTGCGTGAGTGACAGAGCAAAGATTCATTTCAGCTCTGTCTAACTGCATTGTTCAGAGTTTCTTGGGGGCTTGGATTCGGCCGATTGAATCGAAACATCTGCACCAATAGTATACAATATATGTTGTAAATTATTGTAAGGAGATAATGTCAGTGTGTGTTAATTCTTAATTTGTTGTTTACTGAATTTATATTCTTCTTCTGCAATTTCCAATGCATTTCATATTATGCTATCTACTTCTTGATTTGTTTATCAGACAGTACTAGCACCTCCATTTTTTTATGAGCATGTACTGACGTTTAATCAAGCCGTGCTAATTGGCGTTACCTGGTTCCTCCATTTTTTTTCCCATCAGAATGTGCTGATTGGCAGCAAGTCTGCAGAATTGTTCAGCTCGTGATTTGTTCCAATTTTGTCTGTTAATTTACGACATATATTGATTTCCACCAGTGACTAGTAGATTTATAGCTGGCGATCCCTTGGGTGTGGCTAGCAGGTCATGAAGCATTGCCAATGGAAAGAAAACCAACGAAGTGGAGTGATGAAAAAAATGTTAAACATGCTTTCAGCAAGCTGAACTAGCGAAACAAGGTGAAAACATGCTTTCCACTTCTCATGTGCAGAGTACCAAATGGGAAGGGCATATAAGCTGCTTCTCCATGAAGGCATGAACTACTAAGAATTGCCAAGCTAGCACTAGACTACCAAGCCCAACAAGTCCTATAACAGTAGCTAGCCCCAAAATAAAACAATTTTTACAGTTCCATCTCAGAAAGTCAGGAGGCCTGAAAGGTTGCAGAAACTTCAGTTCTTGCAAAATGCCTTAATCCAGTTTTCTACTACTGTCGTGTATGCAAGGATCCTCTCTAGCAATTGTGTCTGCAGCTGCGTCTCAATTGTATGCACTGGACATTGCCAGATTTGTACCCCTGACCTCTAAGCATTGGGCTTCGACGTTCTGTCGGTGTCTTCTGCCCCGTAGGTGATTCTCCAAGTCAGATTCAGATGTACAGTTAGCCTTGCAGATGCTGCAATTCCATTTTGACACAGATTTTTGGTTCTTCTCAGTCAACTTATTTCAGTTTCATCACCGAAAAATGCATACAACAAATCAATGGACTGATTAACTGGAATCAAGAACAAAAAAAATTTCGAAGTCTCAGCTAGACATGGCTGGCTGCAAGAAAACAACTAAAGCAAAGCTAATATTTGGGAGGTCACTAACGCAGTTTTTACTTGATGAAAACAAAGCTGACTTAGCAACAAAAACAAACATTTAGTAGTTTAGCAAGTGGATGGAGAATAATCTTGAACATGGCAGCATTCCAGCTATTTGAAACATATAGTCATAGATAATGGATGAATAAACCGGAGAGGAGAACAAGTAGACGATAAGCCGCTCACCCAATTGAATGATGCAAACTCCTCGTCTACCATCCTGTCATGCCATGGAGGCCGATACCATTCCTCAATCCGATCTTTAATGGACCGTCTGGACATCGATGCCCCTGCGTGTGTCGGCATGGCTTCTTCTAAGAAAAACTTAGGTAACAGGGTCGAGTGGCCGATCTTGCGGCACAGGGGATGTGTTACGGTGGGGCAATGTGATCGGCGGGAACTAGGCGTGGATGTGCGGGGGCGCGTCATGGTACAAGCCAAGCTCGCGCCGGACCTCGGCCTCCAGCTCCCGCCGCTCGGCCAGTTCTGCCGCGATGACCTCTTGGCGAATACTCTCCTTCAGGAGCTCCCGGAGGAGCGCGTCCATCGTCATCGCCGAGGCCCCCCCGGGGGCGGGGGGGGGGGGGGGGGGGCGCTGGGCTGGGGAGGGCGGCGCCGGGGAGGCTCACAAAAAAATCATCCACGGGGTCTTCTAAAAGATGAGAACCTTCCACCTCCTATATTTGAGCCACAGGACCAAATTAGACGGGATTTATTGAGCATATACCCTTCATTTGGATGGAAATTCAGGATTTACCCTCCTAGCTCACGTGTCAGTGACTTATGATAACCCCACATGTCATTGAGATGAGGAGGGTAAATCCTGAATTTCCCAACTAAAGGGAGGGTATATGATCCAATCCCCCAATTAGGCCCCGTTTGGCACAGCTCAGCTTCACTAGTGAAGCTGTTTTTTTTTTGTTTCAGCTTCACGAGCAGCTTCACCGGTGAAGCTAAAGCTGTTTTGGAAAACTGTTTGGCAAAACAGCTTCACCAACAGCTTCATGCATGGCTGAGAGAGGGCAATTGTCCAAGATGCCCCTGTCTACCTGACTTGTTCTAACATTTGGAGTTGTATGTTTGTATATGGTCATATGAATTAAAAAATAATATATTTGAATGAGTATGAATTAAAAAATTAAAATAAAAAAATAAAATTAAAATTAAAATCAGTGCGGACGGTAGAGAAGTGGGAACGGGAGGAGAGGAAACAGGCGTGGGGACCCAGTGGCAAAGTGCTGTAATTTCTGTCAACTACAAGGGCAGTGGGTTCCTAGAACTGCGAGCCTGAGGGAGAGTGCTGTGAAAAGCTACTATTTTCAGCTTCACCCCACCCCATTCCCTTGTGAGAGCATGATTTAAGGAGCTTCATCCATGAAGCAGTTTGCAAAAAAGGGTGTTTGGCAAAAAAACAGCTCACAACAGCTCATGAAGCTGTACCAAACAGGGCCTTAGACGGCTTTGATAAGTTTTAGCACTGAAAAGTTCTTTAGCATTAGATATGTTCTTATATGTGTATAAATGTAATATGCTGGGCAAATATGTTAATTCCACGTTTTCAAATACATTATTGCCATCATCTTTGTCACTACTAAGTACGATACACGTTATTATTATATAGTGTCCAAAAACCTCTAATAATCGTCTAGTATCTTTTTATATTAACAAACAAACTATAACAAAATTTTCAACGATTATCATTTTTTAAAGAAACAAAGGATTAGGTGGTTACCATATGTTTGCATGAGCTTAGCTTATAATTAAGCTAGATTAATACTACTCCATTGCACACTACTACAATCTCTAGACTTGCTAGCTAGTGATGTGTTTTGCCTTAATCGGCCTTGGAACCATAACTCAACACTTAATAACAAATATGAGTAGTATGATTCATCAAATAAGCCCAATAATATGTGGGGGGTAAATCCAAACTAATTAATCCATGCAGATCTACGAGTATATATAAACACAAGCACGTAGTTTTTATAGATCTTTTTTCTATTCTTTTTAAAACAGAAACACAACACAACTAAGTTATAGTTGATTATTGGTTCTAATTATATTGTTACTTGTAACAAAGCCCAATCAATGGGTCTAAGCGAGGCCCTGCTCGGTTGGGCTGAAAACTGTAGCTTATGGCTGAAAGTACACTGTAGTTACTGGAATTTTACTGTAGCTGAAGGTGGCTTATTGAGTGTAATTAAATTTAAAAAAAATAAAAATAGAAAAAATATGCTAGCTCATTACAGACAACGCAAACGAATACAGGAAAAAAAAGAACCGGAAAAAAGCTCAAAAAAAGCCAAAAGTTCAAAAAAGATGAAATTTATGAATAGTAAAAAATAAGCCCGAAACCAGAAGCTGAAACTAAAATGAACGAAGCCTAGTAAGCTAAGCCTGATCAAGATAAGCAAAACTACCCAGACACGGTGACAACAACCAATCTAGGGGTGGATAACGAGCTGGCTCGGCTTGGCTCGTGAAGGCTCGTTAGGGAAGAAGCTCAGTTCGGCTCGACTCATTAAGCTAACGAGCTAAAAGAGAGGCTCGGCTCAGCTTGTTAGGCCCGTTAGGTGGAATATGCAAATTGCATCAATCCTATGACTCGCTAGGCTCGGCTCGTTAAGCTCGTTATGTTTCAGGTTTGTTTTTCTGAATGATAACTTCTTTGATTCTCTAGAGTGATAGTGAAACCTATACAGTAGTAATCTTTTGACTGAAATTACATCAAAAAGGAAAGAACATCTAATGTAGTGGGTTTATAATAAAGTAAGAAAAAATTGTCAAGAAAACTCCAGTTCTAGTATGAGCAAATATGGCATCTGATGATTCCTTTCCATAGGTAAAATTAATAGAGAAAAGAGTAACGTGTACTTTAATAATACCTCTCAGTGACTAAAGAGGTGTGAAAATTGGTATGCATACATACTACTACTACTGCTGTACTAAGCCGTTCATGTCGTGATGGGCCGAAGACGCTGCCGAGCTAGGCCGACCGAGCCTACCGAACGGCTTGTGAGTCGGCTCGGCTCGGCTCATTAACGGACCAAGCTGAAACCCTGGCTCGATTCGGCTCATTTGTGTCACGAGCCGAGTCAAACCGAGCTGAGTCTTCAACGAGCCGAGTCAGCTTACGAGCCTCGAGCCTTTTTACCACCCCTAAACCAGTCCACAAGCCAGCCCTTCGAGCCCATGAATTAAGTAAGCGCCAACGATAACATGAAGTCCAATACTGTCTGCACAACAAACCTATGCAGTGTTCAGGCCTTTTTCCTCCGTGTACGTCTATCTATTTTACAAACGAATACTACATACCATCCCGAAATTGCGTCTGGCCTCGTCTCTACACCAATGGTTGATTTTCGTGTAATTTGTGCTTAATCTAGATTACCGTTGCCTCAATTTAGATTGGCCGTGTTTTTTTGACTTTTAGTTTTTGTCTTCTCCAAAAGTCAAAATAAACAAGACCTTTTTTAAAATAGATTCTCCAAACGACTTCCTTAGCCTAAAATCATGTATGTCGTCCTTGTTAATATCTCCGCTATCGGTTGTCATATAAAAAATACAGACAAAAATCATCAATCAATGGGATCTATTCTTTTTTGCTTTGATTTATAACTTTTGGATGCAGCTTATAGCTTTTGGGTTATTTATGAGAGAGAACACCGGATAATAGGAACTCGCGTGTGGTTTTAGCTGATATACATAAAATTATCTATACTACAATTAAATTATAGATTTTATCTTAAAAAGATACTATATTTAAAAGCTAGTTACTATAAAAAAAACTAAAAAATAACTTTTAAAAACTAAAAAAATAACCAAAAGCTATCTGTCACTGTAAAAAAAAGACCGATCACCATTACTCCTTTGTCCGGAGGCCCGTTCCCTGGCTGACAAGTTTGGCGTGGGCACGTGCGTTGTGGGAGATGATGGTTAACACGTGCAGGCGCTGAGCTGGTATGATGTTTTTCGTCAGGTGAAATCGAATTGTAGAATCATAATTTTATTAAATTTATATATATATATATATAATATAAAATTAGTTTATATTTTTAAATATAAAAATCTATAGTAGATTTTTTGAATTTAATTTTGTAATTTGAATACATTTATTCCTGTCATATTGAATTAAGGTAAATTTATGAAACTTATTTAATTATTTTTAATAAACTAATAATCTAAAAATGCAATATGTCAAAGATAATACCTTTTTACCTTAGAACAACATGTAAACAATAAAAGAAAGCAAATTAAACTAGTGTAACTTAAACTAGCAATAGATAATATGAAAGTTTATATGCTAATATAGTTTGTTATGAGAATTACGATTCCACCACGATCCTATCCAATCATAACAATTTTACAAGTAGAATCATTATTTCACTATGATAATACATGATTTCTATCCATATTATGATCTATACCATCTACCTCTGATAGAATCATATTATACATGATATGTATCATGATATTGGCAACCTTGACCACATGGAGGTTGTCGTCGCGTCACGAGAGGTGTTACGTAGGAAATCTCGTGCGCCACTGGAAGCTAGAGTGAGAGGATCTGCACTATTCAACCTCATTAGATTTGTCCACATCTCCTAAACTATGTGTTTGTCATCACCCGTCGCTCATCCCTAGCTTTGCTTTAGCTAGCTTGTGCTTATAACCTTGCCTTCTTAATTTCGTCCTTTTTAGCTTTTTTTTATCTTTTCTTTTTTTCTTATTCTTTTTGCATTGCTATCATACTATAACTTTTTATTTTTATTTTTTAAATTTAATTATGTTGAAAAACTAACATCAGTTATAGTATATTTTCAATTATTATGGTGAAAAACTAGAAAACTAGTTTATAAATCCAAATAATCACTAACTCATGCCTTGATTGACCCGTCTCTCCCTTGTTGGTCAAAAAATCAAAGCCTTTTGCTTAGCTATGACTGCTACTAGTATTATATATAGACGGGTTCTTTTAGGTTTAAAGTTAATTTATGTTTATACTGTCTATAGTAACTAGCTTTTAAATGGTGTGTTTTTTCAATGTAATGTTAATAGAAAAATTATAGTAAAAATGTACTAATTCAGCTGTACCACCTAAAATCGTATACAACTATTTTTCTCTATGTACTACCTCTCGCGAATAACCAAAATTCAAATATTTAACCTATAAATCATAAACCATCAGTCTAAAAGAATCTAGCCATATTATCACTCGCCCGGTGTGGAGAAGACTTAAGAGCAAAGACTTGACACTTGTGATAAAGGTGCACGGTACATCTTGTTTATGTGTATGCAAGGATCAAGATGAGTACTTAGTACATATAGACTAAGTTCTTTTTGTTTATAACTTATGGTTTTCTGACCTGATACCCTCATCAAAAGTTGTGCGTCTCTGCTCTTTGTTGGCCAGGCCAAATTGGTCTAGTGTTGGCTTTTATGGCAAAACCAAAGCAGTGGTTCAATCATTAAGGGCTTGATATCTAATCAGTCGGACAGGAGAACATAACAAGTTGCACTATAGCTAGATAGCTAGCTAATGGAGCCTGACTTCCTGAGGGACGGCTTGCTAAAAGGGACTTGACTCTGGTTTCTATGCTCCGTTTCAAATGGTTTCAATTTCTAATTTATTTTTAGCTTTCAACTTATTTAAATCAGAAGTTACTTTAAATACATCGCTTTCTAATTTCGACTTATTTTGGCTTTTTAAGGGGTGTTTAGCTTTTTTAGCTTTTCTTTTTTCCCCATATTTTTTGCATTGTTCGTAACGATATAACATTTTTTTTTCTTCATTTTTTCTATTTTTTCTTCTTTTTTCTAAGAAAAAGCTAATAGCTATTATAGTGTAATTTTAATTATAAATCAAAAGACACAACTAAAAATTTAAACCGTAAATCAATTGAAACGGGGCCATGTTTGGTAGTAGGTGTTTCTTACGTTCTAACCTGCCATTCCCTCCTTTCCTCCCGGGCTAGCATTTTCTTGGGTTTAGGTTTACCTCGTCGAGTAGTTGTAATAGCGATGCCAAATTTTACAACATACTAGTTGAATGCCATGTGTTGCTATGGATTTAAAAACTTTTAGAACATATTTATATATATATATTTTAAAAACTTTTAGAACATGTTTGTATATATATATTTTAAAAAAATTTACCACCCGTAAGTTTTAGAATATGTAGTATGATAAATTTTAAAAATCCGTAACAACGTACAGACATTTAGCTAGTAATAAAAATAATGATAAGTAACAGTAGGCTAACTACTCTTCTAGGATTCGTAACATGCCAAAATTCCCTGATCCTCTGGAACAATAATGATAAGTAACAGTATAATAACTATTTTTCTAGGATTCGTAACATACCAAAATTTTTACCACCTGTGACTAATAAAATAAACCAGGTGTTGGGATTGAATCACACAATCTTCTTTCTTTCTCCAACGCTTAACACTTAACAGGAATTACACGGCTTAAATAAGCCTAATACACACACACGACCTACACGCACCCACTAACTCCACTAACTTGGGACTATTCTCATGCCTCTGGAATCACTCTACGATCCGCACGAGACCGCTTCTCACGGCTACGACCGCTTTCACACGGCTATGATCACTTCACACGACCACCCACGTCTTCTAACTTCTCTCGTACCCGGATGTTCCGACTGCTACAGTGTTCTTCTGAGTACCTACTACGAACACTGTAGCTACTACGACCACTGTAGTTTCTACGACTTATGACCATGGTGCCTTACGACCACAGTTGCCTTACGACCATAGATGTCTTACGACCACGGCTGCCTTATGACCACGTTGCCATGATTACGTTCAAGCACCGATTGGGTTCTCAAACTTTTGACTGCTGCTTTGACCTTGACGCATCATCTCGATGCTACGACCACAGTACATCAACTCGAAGCTTCGACCGCAGCTTCTCGCGTACTCAGAGTCTTCAACTGACTTCATGCTCGATGTCTTCGACTGCCTCGTACTCGGAGCTACAATACTCGGTGTACAGTACTTGTAGTACTGTGCTCGGAGCCTCTGACTTCAACTTCCGCAGTTTCGACTGCTGCTTTGGGTACGGCTTTGACCACTGCTTCGACTATGGTTTCGACCACAGCTTTGAGTGTGGCTTTGCCCACAGCTTCGATACAGATCACCTGCATCTTCTTGTCGCTCACAGCAAGCTCTTCTAGCCACACATTGTGACCTTCTCTTCGCATGACTTGTAGCGATCTCACACCATTGTTGAGTTATGTCTTCATCTTGCAGCGACCTTACACCACCGTCTTCTCGTAGCAGCTTCACATCATCGACATTGTTGGTCTCACACTGACTTATGATTCGAGGATGATGGATTCACACCACCACCTTCAGCTTCACGTCGAAACTTCAAATAGCGACTTCACACCGCTGTCGTTGTTGGTCTCACACCGACTTCTCCTCATAACAGCATCACACTGCTATTGGCGCCGGCATCACACCGACTCTTCCTCACAGTGGTCTCACATCGCCACCTTCACTTCTTCTTGCAATGGCACCGCACTACTACCACTCGCCTTCACATCGAGGCACGCTTGTCGGCTTCCATCCACAGCTTCTACGACCACTTACAACTCATCAAGATTAAAATCTAACATTCTCCCTCTTGTAACAGTTAGGCACTATCGGAGGTTGCGGCGATGCGACGGGACGGACACTGTGCACGAACCTCAAAGCGATAGCCCAACCGTCAGGACAGTAATGGCGCTCCCTATAAGCCAGATCTGAGAGAGGGAGAGCCAAATTTGGAAGAGGGGGACATCACTAATGCAAACCGCATGCTAGTGAGCACTAGAAGGAGACCATCGTGGTGAGGGGGAAGGACGCCGTGGCGATCATGCAACCCATCGACGGGCTGCACAAGCGCCCGAGGGAGGTGAGATGACGTGGAACAACAGTGGGCACAAGGGAGCACACCGAGGATGTTGTCAGACCCAGATTTTGCAATCCGGAATCTACTGTGTTTAACTGCACTATTCCCTGGATCAGTAGATAGTGCACACAGTTACAGTTCTGATTATCAAAGTACATATCATGCGGAAACGTAAATATAATAGCAAACTTACACATGGGCCGATGAGGCCGAAATCAATAAATTGCAGCAGCGGAAGAACGAAGCACACAGGTGGGACCTTCAGGACATGCCCACAGGCAGCCAACTGGAGGTTCGCGACCTAGCCCTTGACATCTTCATCTTATCTGCCAGCTTGTCCACTCTTGTTGCTGAGGCGAGGCGATTTGACTCCTGATTCTGAATTTTGCCGCAAAAGCGAGCGTGAGCACTCCGACCCCGTGCTCAGCGAACCAATACACAGAATGCAAGTAGATAATATGCATGGCTTAACAAAGGAGAGGTTCGGGTTATTTTGTTTTGCAAAGAGTGCTTTTGAATACAATTATATAAAAATCCTTAAGACCTAGCATTTTGAACAAAAGCATATTGTTCAAGAACATGCAATATTAATAGTGATTCAGATTCCATCCACCTTTACATGGCATCTGCACCATATAGCAATTCTTCAGCGTTATAGCCGCTTAACTTACCACTGGGACGACACCCAGGACAATTCCAAACTAGGGCCTTACACTGCCCTTCCACTTTTCCAACCCATCATAAAGCATTTTGAAATAGAACTATATCTGGTTAAGTTCCCATATCCGCCCTTGACCGTGGGCACGGCTATTCGAATAGTTTTAGACTCTGCAGAGTTTGTACACTTTCACCACAAGAGACAATCAACTCATTGCCCCACACGATTCCTTAGAAGTGTGGTTGAGCAGACCATCACAGTGACTTTTCAAAGTATCTAGACCCTTTTGTCATCTCACATTTATGGGAAACTGCCCACTTGCGGTGGGTCCCATCTGTGCGCGGGATGTTTCCCCCAGCCACTACGCAGCCGGCTTCTTCCTCTCCGCAACGTAGGACAGCTGGGAAACTTCACCCTCCACTAGTGTCCCTTCAGGCCCCCTTGCCATAGCGTAGCCCCTTCACCCCCCTACCAGTGAGATGAGTCCGGAGTTTCGATAAATTTACTTAGCCAAGTTGTAATTTACAGACTTGTGGTTGTACTGTTTTACCCGGGAGGTCATGACAAGATTCAGTCCTTATTGGTATCTGGGCGGTCTATCACTAACCCATTTTGTGCATCCACTGCACCACACTCACACCATCCAACCAATCCGCCCAGATATTTAAGCAAGTTGGGGATTTTGAGGGTATAAAATAGTCATGTCAAATATACCAGTCATTCCCACCATGACTGCCCAAACCATTTTCTCATTATTAAAAGCGATCATGATGTATGGGGCATTTCAGCGCCCCCTGAGTATTAATGCAACACTAAGCATAGCATATCATTAGGGACTTATTTTAGAAATATTAGTACTATACTTTTGCTAGGGCGACAAGGTTTTCACATTCAATCATTCCAAAGGAGAGGTAATACTATTCAAGGTAAACATTGGCATATAACTAGAATATCAAGTTTAGCATGTATTTGCATAAAAATAACAGCATGCATTTTGTTAATTTAAAACAAAGTAATTTGCATGAAATGTAGGTTCAACATGATCAAAGTATTGACTCGTCTGGCGCGGTTTGCTGCGGTCTTGAGCTCACACAATGCTTGCTCTTGAGTTTCGGATCTTTTCTTCACTTCACTCTTGATCTCGCTTGATCCGTGGAATCTTCGGACTTCAGTTTCTAATTACGCGACAAACGACTGAATCCAAAAAGAAAGCAAATAACTTAAAAGATCCAAATAACTCGGAATAAACTCAATTTAGTTTTATTATGATTTAATGGGTGATTTGAGGCAATGCTGGTTGGGTGCAGAGGACTGACGGGGTTACACGAGGTTGGGGGCAAAGTGATGGTTGGGTTAAGCAGAGGCTAAGGAGGGTTCGGGATATAGGGATATTGACGATGTTATTCTTACTTTGGATTTGAGGATGGCACCGAATACCACGGGTTAACCCATCTTATTTAATAACTTCTTTTTATTACTTTTATATTTATCAAGGAGGTTCCAATAGCCATATTAGACCTATGGGCAGACGTAAGATTGTAGTGGAGTGTAGGGCAGTGCCTTGTCCAATATTAACTTTCTAAGAGTTAGGGCATGAGTTATATACACAATGTATATGATTTCTGGTTTGTCGAATTAATCTTATAGCTTATATTTTTAGCGGTTTGAGATGTATTTATTTATTTTTAGGTTGCGCTACTATTACCCTGTTCATTAAAATACGAGGCGGTAAAATTATTTTAATTACCGATTACATAGGGATTTTTGTAGGTACTCCAACATGACCTTTTTAATTAAAGAGGCTCTTCAGATTAGGTATCGTAGATATTCTGCGTATATTTTAATTATTATTACAGTGTTGACGTTATTATTATTGTTATGTAAATTTATTTATCTAGAACCAAGCATGCTATACTTAGGTCATACCTTACTATCAATATTCTACCGAGTCTACGGTTGGGATTTATTTGTCGATGGCACGCTTGTGATGATTACTAGTCACACCGTTACATTAGGTAGATTGCTTTTAACACCTGATGTCCTAAGGGTTACTTTATTATACTTGCCACGCATATATAGACATTTCTACTTAAAAGACACCATTTGATTAAAGGTTACTACCAATTTATGTATTTTTAAAGATATAGGAACGACAACCATATCTTAGTCGGCTACATTTATATGAATCAGAGGTACCACTAGAATTAAATTAGTAAATCTAGATTTGACGTACAGTAATCCCAGGCTGCATCTCTATTTTGCATAAATCTTAATTCTAGTGTTTTAACTTAATCTGCCCCTACATCATGTTTTATTTGTATTCTTATTTGCACTCTAATTAATTATTTAACTTTTACCAAACTATTTCCCTTAATCACTTAATTGTCCATATGCTCATAATTCTATATTTGATGTACAGGTAAATTTTATTTGAACTTAAATCAGTGATCTTATTTTCCTGAGCTTCGCAAGCTATTTTAATCGTATGCGAAAATTTGGATAAAAAGAAAATGTCAAAACAAAATATTACCAGAATTTCAAATGAACTCTAAAAATTATGATTTTGGTTCCACTGGACAGATCTTGAATTTAGATGAATTTAGAAATTTGTCTCATCCAATTTGGAGTTAAAATGAAAAAGTTATGATTATTTGAAGTTCTCAGTTCAGTAAATTCCAAAATTTATTAAATTTCTGACAGTGGGTCCCACATGTCATTTCTTTTTATTTAATTCTTTTTATTGCGGTGTCGCTGACAAGTGGGTCCAGGTACTGTTTACTGGGGTCCATCTGTCAGCAGGTGCTCAGTGCAGACGTGTCACTGACCCGTGGGGCCCAGGGGTCAGCGGCTGCTCCAGCTGCACAGGCTGACAGGTGGGCCCACCTGTCAGCGGGAGTTTTAAAAGAAATCGCTCGACCGCAGGCGCGGAGCCGGAGCTCGAACGCGCGCCGCGGGAGCGGGAGGGGGAAGGGATGCGCGCTGATAACCAAGTGGGCGGGGAGGCTTTGCCTACCCCATAAGGGTAACTCACCCTTTTGAGGTGGCTCTCGGAGGCGGCCGGGCAGAGGAGGAAGAAGGCGACGGCGCCGGCGGCGAGTGGTGGCCGGAGGGGTCCGGGTCGTTCGTGGAATATAATCCTGGCGCGACGGTGAGTCTTCTGGTGTAGTCGGCCGGGGTGGAGAAGCACGGTGGCGGGTCGGCGGCGTGCGACGGCGGAGGCTCGGGCGGGTGCTCCGGCGACGGCGGGCTACGGGCTTCGGGAGGTGCGGGGAGACCGGGGTCAGCTTCGCCTCGTTCCCGCGAAGCTTCAGGAGCTCGGTTTGGCTTCGGGGCGGCCGGAATCGACGGGGAGGGTGGCGCCGGAGCTCGGGAAGAAGAAGGGAGCCGACGGCGATTGGAGGGCTCTCGGGCCAATTGCTTATAGGGGAGGGGAGAAAAGAGTAGGGCGACGCGTTTGGGACTTCCGGGCGCAGCTTTTATAGCTGGGGGAGGCGCGCGACGAGGACGGCACCTGGCGTTCCGCCTTGCTCACGCCGGGAAGGGGAGAGGAACCAAATCTCGCCGAGATCCTGCAGGAGAGAGGTGGCGGGAGAGGTGAGTCCCCCCTCCTGTAGCTGGTTTTTAAATTCCCCGCGAGGTGAGAGAGAAAGCGGGGATTTGCTGCGCAGAGGGAGTGAGCGCGAGGGAGAGCGACGACGCGGGCGCGTGGAGGAAGAAGGAGCCGAGGGAGAAGGAGCTGACGGCTCAGGCCCGCTCGCAGAGGGAGAGGCGCGGGTGAAGGCGCGAGGGAGCGGTGAGGCTTCGGGCCCGCGGGCAGGGAGAGAAAGCGGGGAAGGGCGGTCCACCGCGCAGTGAGAGCGGGCGCGCTGCGCACGCGGGCGTCCGCGCGGCCACGCGGCAGCGGGAGGAGAGGCGCGGGCGGGATGCGGGCCCGCATGGCAGCGGCGCGCGCTGTGCCCGCGGAAGCTGGGCCGCGCGATAGAGGGCGCGGGTGACGCGTCGCGCATCGGGGACGGCCAGGTGGCGGCCCGAGAGTAGGAGGTGAGGGTTTTCTCCTTTTTATTTTTAAAGATTTTTAGAAATGCCCAGTTAATTGAATAAGTCTCAGAAAAATATGAAATTACTTCCAAAAATTTCAGGAAAATTCACAGAAGTTCCTGATGACATTTTGGACTTAACAAAAATATTTTCAACTATTGTTGATATTTACTTTATTTACTTCCCTTGCTACTCATGTCATTATTAAGAATAAGATTTTATATTTTAGGCTTATTTCTCTCCCCTTTATTTTCTGGATCATCTTTTCAGATTCTTTATTTAGATTTTAAGTTTCCTTTATTTGTATATTCCTATGTGTAGCATTGATTTCGTTTTTATCTTTCTTGAATTTCTTTAACTTTTGAGAGCTCAATAAAAACTTAAAAACACCATGAAAATCCAAATTCAAATATTATAATAGACAAAATAACTCAAACTCCATATTTTCAAATTTAAAAACTTCAGGATGTTACAGATGTGGAGGGCACGAAAGGAGGGAAATGGGGGAGCACTCATGGCGCAGGTGGTTCTGTCGGAGAGGCGAAAGAAGAGGAGGGTGGAGGCAGCGGTGTCTAGGGTTCGAGGAGGGAGCGGTGGGGGAGGAAATGGGGAGGAGGTGAGAGAGGGGAGGGGGACGGGGGTAGGAGAGGTTGGGGTCACGAGTGCGGGTTCTGGGGGCTGGAGAATGTGGGGCCGTGAGAACTATTATGTTTGTTGTGGGGTTGGTTGCGTCGGTAGTAAGGGATGGTCTAGATGCTTTGTGGTGAGATTGAACGATTGTAGAGAGTCGAGAGAGAACGCAACGACGACCACCAATTCATGCTTTTAAGGAATAAAGATAGTCCAAAAATAAACTTTGTTTCAGCAAGTCGATTTTAGTTTGTAAAATACTTGTAGTTTTGTTTTTCTTGGCAGCATTTTCAGTTAACCGCCGTAATTAAAGCCGTATAGGTAGTAGATAGATGATGCACAATCCATAGGCTTATTCGTCGCAAGAAAACGACTAAGACTTTATTAACTACTCAACCGAAAACCATTTTGCACCGGAGGGAGCAGTTTTTAGTAGAAATGGGCGTCCGTAGAATCTACTGGAGTAGTACTGCTAACCTGTAAAATTACTGATGGAAAGACAGTGTAGGAGAGGTAAAAGGAATAGCTCGGCCCTACTCTAATTGGCCTTAACTTTCAGTTTTTAGCTGTGACCGTTTGTTTTTAATTGAAATTATACTATAACAATAATTAGTTTTTTTTTCTAAATTATTCAATTAAAAAATAAAAAAGAATTATGAAAAACATGGTTATAAAAAAGAAAAAATATTGTTATATATCCGTGGACAATGCGAAGAAATAAGAGAAAAAAAACCAAAAGCTCAAAAAACCGAAATAAGAAGCCAACACATTCCAAGTGAAGCTGAAGCCACTTGGAGCGGCCTAATCCTGCTCATTTGAGCTTATGCAGTTATGCTTATGGCTTTTAGCTTTTAATTTCTTAATTTTATTTTTTTTGGCTTTTTTATTTTTTCGTATTATTTTGTATTGTCCGTGATGCGATAATCTGTTTTTTATTTTTAAAATTTTTTAAATTTAATTACGTCAAAAAAATTACCATCAATTATTGTGAAAAAAATCTTAAACTATAAAAAACATAAACATAAGTCAAACTGAACACTACCAAATAACCAACTTCGCACCTGCCAGCTTTGCATGATTAGCATACGATTCGTATCATGACAGAGATCCAAGCTCCATGCGTAAGTTACAGAGCGGGGCGGAGTTTAGTTATATTAAATACAACAAAGCGCCCAAAGCGAAGGAGGATGCAAGTGCAAAAGGCTCTAATCTTTTGCAAAAGGCGGCGTTTTATAATTTTTAGCTATTGTTAATGATTTTTATTTATATTTTTTGAGATAACAATAAACAGTAGGGATAGTAAAGCAAACAACATACATGATTTTAGGTTAAAAAGCCATTTAAAAAATTCGATTAAAAATCGTTCTTTGACTTTAAAAAAACAAAAGCACAAAAAAAAAAGGTAAAGGCCAAAGGAAAAAAGTCGGAGTCCAGCGTGACACGTCACGCGGCCCCCGTGGGCGGCGCGCGTGTGACTCGATCATGGCTGGCTCGGTCGTCTGCTTTCGCATCGACGGCCAACTTTCGGCTACCGAACGACCCGATTTGATACACACAGACGAGTGGATCCGGTATGTCTGGACCCACTGGTCAGTGGCACGATTACGGGTGCACCGATTTTTGCTGGTTTCCTAACACTTACTTCCTCCCTCGCGGCTTCAGGTCGGTGGAGGTGGGCCCCTCGACACCTCACCCGCGGTACAAATATACCCAGATATACGGACCAAATCTGTTTTCTTACGTGTCCTAATTTTGCGACATATTCTCGTACAGGCCCTTCTTACCGGAAAATTTATTTATTTGCCACCCTTACAACTCGGGTGGCAACAGATTTATCACCTGGGTCCATTGTCAGTGACTCAGGTAACCCCACATGTAAGTGACAGAGCCTTGGTGTCAATCTTAAGAGTAGCAAAAAATTGAATCTCCCCTTCTTACCATCTCGCTGTGCTACTTGGATGCAATTTAGTGACTAACAGTAAATTGATACGTGGTTAATCAGCGACGAAACTTGCACGATTTATTCCTTACACTTGTTTTTTTGTAAGGTCGCCATGAAAAAATGTGCATTAAATCAAATTTAGTGATTTTAATAATGATTTTTTAAGTGAAAGCTGCTTCCCTTGTCGAGTTTACAATGATTAGTAAGTTCAAATGACTTACAGGCATACAAAAACGAAAACCATGTGTTCAAATGAGTATATTAGAGCAAGACAATTGTAAACCAGTTTGCCTACGGACCATGAAAAATAATTGTGTTGCCCTGTACCAGATGCATAGCTGTAAGCCTATAGCTCATCGTAAAGCTGAAGCTTACGGTATACATACATATTTCCTTAACTTATAGCCCGTAACTTCCTTGTGCTAAGGACATACTGAGTTGGGATTTGCTAGCGCTCAAATGTTTGATCTGGACGTTAGCTTTATACGCTCGGTTGCAATATTTTAATTTCATATATGCAACATTTCGATTTCATATATGCAACAAAATAATTGATAAAAATCTCAATATCGCATACATGAAATCTCAATGTTGCACATATAAAATTGAAATGTTGCATACATGAAAGTAAAGTGTTGCACAGATAAAATAAAAAGTTGCACATATGAAATCAAACAAAATTCTCAATATTGCACATATGAAATTGAAATGTTGTATACAGGAAATCAAAGTGCTGCACAAATGAAATAAAAAAGTTGCACATACGAGATGAAATGAGAATCTCAATGTTGCATACATGAAAATCAAAATATCGAAATATTGCATACACAAAATAAAAATGTTGCACATATGAAATAAAAAATTGTGCGCACATAAATCAAATAAAATTCTCAATGTTGCATACATGAAATCGAAATATCGTACACATGGAATTAAAATATTGCATACACAAAAGGAAAACTATTTAAAAATGTTGCAACAAAAACATAGACTAAAAATGTTGCAAATATGGACGAAAAATGTTGCAAACATGTGCTCAAAATGTTGCAACCAAGCGTACGGAGCAAGCGGCTCGAATTGACGTCTGGGCGCTACCATTTCCCTACAGAGTTGTGTGTATTAACATCTATGTAAATGTAAAGCGCATAGCTTTACCCTTGAGAAACTACTCTTCCGGTTCACAAAAACGTGTTGCTTTATAAAATGTATAGCTAAAATTTTAAAACTTTGATTATTAGATTTGTCTCAAAAGTATTTTCATAATATTATAATTGGATTTATAAATATATTATAACATAAATGATCAAAGTTATGTTTTAGCGATGTATCGATATCTAAAACCATAAGTTTTTTTGAACCCGAGGAAGTTGGGTGGGTTCGGATGGCTTATGGTTTTCGCATGCTTTCGACGTTATTCCCGTAGTCCTAGTTATTTAGTGTTTTTTTAGTTTGTCGTAATTAATATAGTTTGTATTACGAAGTAAGTAGGTCGCAATAATTTTGACATAGTTTTTACTATTTTTGTGTACATACGAGTACCCATAATTTGTTATTGTATGGTAGTATATAATTAAGCAGTCGTAATTACTGTAGTGCCAATTAGCTATCATTAAGTAATGAGTTAGTACTAAGTAATTAAGTACTAAGGACAACGGAAATGAATCGCTCGTAATTTATTCGGACGGGTAATCAAATTGTCAGTAATTAATGAATTATTCGTATGTAATTACACGCATGTAATCACTAACTTGTATTATTTTATTGTCATTATCAATCTTCGCACTAATATTTTGTCTATCCCATTTGTTGCAAGGTATAGCTTTTACCAGAGCTTCTCGAACAGTTTTACAATGAGAATAATTGGTGCCACTCATGGATGACTGGTGACGCGGTTAGCCCTCCGCCCTGCAAGCTGCAGGAAGGGAGGGATCATCGGGAGCTGGACGAGCGCTACGTCCCAATCCCACGGGCCACAGGTTTGTTGCCCTTTGCAAGACTGCCATCAGACGTTAGTTCACCATTGACGATAGCCTGCTCATGGCACTGGTGGACATGTGGAGACCCAAGATACACACATTTCACTTTCAGTGAGGGTGAGATGATAGTCACTCTGCAGAACATCTTGCTCTTAACCGGTCTCCTTCTTCGGGGGTGACGCACTTTTTCCAGTCCCTGCACCGATGGACTGGAAGGAGAGGATGGTGGATCGGTTCGGCTTGCCTATATCGGAGGGTGCTCGTGGTATCTCCCACGCTTGGTTGAAGAGTTTCAGTGTGTACCCGCAGGATGCACCGCTTGAGGTCATCAGGATACACCTCATTGCGTATCTTATTCTGGTCTTTGGTTGGAGCATGTTTCTAGCCGCACACGGCGATATTTGCAACACCGAGTTTGTATGCCTCGCCGAGTCTTTGGTTGATGTGAAGTATTGGGCAGACTGTCGATGTGCTACTTGATGTGGCACAACGAGTTCGAGTTGTTGCACGACAGCGACATCATCTGGGGTTCATGGACTGTAGACTTCGTGGAGCGTGTATCGCCGTACATGCTATCCCTGCAATGCCTGTAGGACATGGCTCTATGGGCAATGACACACCATCTGGTGTTCTCATACATGGTGGAGGCTTACACGCTGCAGCACGTAATGCGATAGTTCAGTTTCCACCAGGTTGTGCCCCCTCCGGACGGCAGGTTCCTACCGTGAGCCATACACAGATGAGTCAAACTCCATCCGAGTAATGTTTATACTTTGTATGTCTTGCTCTCTAACATTGATGATTCCAAAAATGCAGGCAATCGAGGGCGGGTCGGCATGCTATGGACTGGTGGCCAATGCATCATGATTGGACAACAGCATGAATAGATAGGGCACACTCGGACATACAATGAGTACCTGGAGTGGACGTCCACCAGATCGCCCCGAGCAGATTACGCACGACGATAGCTACAATGCTCGATCAATCGCCACAGCGCTTCGCAGTAGTATGACAGCGTAAGACAGTTGCAATTTCTGATCATTTCATTTACGAAATTCATACTAGATGTTACTGAACCTGTTCCATATGTCACTTCAGTTGGAGCAAGCGTAGCACATTGCAAGCGCGTTTGAGACTGCCCTCACCAA
Organism: Dendrocalamus latiflorus; assembly: GCA_017311315.1. Lineage (NCBI taxonomy): Eukaryota > Viridiplantae > Streptophyta > Magnoliopsida > Poales > Poaceae > Dendrocalamus > Dendrocalamus latiflorus. The sequence continues at coordinate 31,550,452 of CM029664.1, forward strand.
CCTGGACACACCACATCCCGTGCAAAATACTTTGACGTATATCCTAAAGTAGGCCAAAAAATAGTGCACAACCTGAGCTGCGCTCGTTCGACGGATCATGCTGTGCACATTGGGCACCTAATGGGGGCACCATGCTCATCCACTAGGTCATCGCGACTTAGCGAGTCCGGCTGACCATCGCAAGCTACCGAGTCTGCCCAGCGTCGTAGTACTAACCGCCGATCATCCGCGAGCCATATCGATGAGGACGTAACTTACGTACAAACCTATATTTTATTTTTTTGTTAGGCCTTACGTTCCGCTAACATCATGGTGTTCTCCTGCTGCAGGTCTGTCATCGAGATGCATCACTTTTGACGTCCGCACCACCTACATAGAGTACCGCTCCCCATCGTTTATCTTCGCTGCACATTCGAAACGTACGAGATTCGCATTGTACATCTGGAATATTTATTGTGACTAACATCGTTTCATCTTGTAGCCTCCAATTCAACGTGAGGGTGGCGTCGAGTCCACCGATGACGATACAGGCCTCCTAGATGCTTCCAGGGAGTGGTACATAGCATCCGGGTTTGCAGCGTACGCAGGGCAGAGCTCAACGTTCATATCATACCTAGGGTTTGGAGACTTCGGTGGGCAGAGCTCCTCCGGCTTTGCTGCCACGCCATACGGTCACGGCGAGAGCTCCTCCGCACCACGAGGGGAATTTCTAGAGTCCTCCGTTCATGGTATTATTGCTGACAGCTCGCAGTTTGACCTATCTCAGCTGAAGCATATCGACACTTACCAGACTCAGCCTGCTGTACCTAAGCCTACTGGACCACCGCTGGCCACTCAACAAACAGAACGGTCTCCATACCTCCTCTGAACCGAGACGCAACCTCTGGACCGGCTGATGTACCCCTTGGGACATGATCGTGCTCAACGGAAGACAAGGCTATGCACGGGGAGGCAGACAAGGAGAGGAGATAACAGTAGCTCAGATAGGTGAGCCATATCGTGTGCGATGTATTTTTTGTACTATTATATGTACTTCTACAAATATTCGTAATGTATGAAATTCTCAAAAAAAAAAAAATAGAGGCCACGCACTGCAAAAGGTGTCTGAGCATCGCTAATTTCATGATTAAATTAACATAAATAAACATGACAAATTCGGAGCATATAAAATTCCCAAAAATTACTCAATTAGGTCGACTGTGTCAGGATGCTTTTCATAAAATTTCGTAATTTTTGGAACACATTTGTATATGTAACAATTTATACAAATATCAAAATCATACAAATTTTTGAGCAATATTCAGAGCGAATAACATTGTTAAAAATTACACAATCAAGTTCGTTGTGTCGGAAGGCTGCACATAAAAATTTATAATTTTTTGAACTCATTTGCTATATTTAAAAATTCGAACAAACAATAAACAAAATTAAGATAGGTAATTAAGCAGCTGTATTGCCACCAGACGGTTGATTGTATTACGGTGGGGCGGCAGACCACCTACCGTCTAGTGGCCGGGCGACAGGCGCCTACCATCAGCGGACAGGCCCTATGTCACCTGCAGACGGCTGCCGTCCGGTGACCAGACGATCGAAGAGCCATTTTTGTCAGTACCGGCCTATTTTGCAAAGACGAGTGTAAAACGGGCTATATATATACCAAAAATTCGCTACACATCATACGGTACATGGCGCTGTATTATCCGTCAGCGTCTGGTATCTGACCCTCAAAATACAAAATCCCAAACATTATTTTTCTTCCGCTTTTCCATTTGCCTGTGTATCTACTGTTCATACAACCTCTTCCCCTTCTCGGAAATTTCAATTACCCACTCCTCCATAAAAGGCGACGCCTCGTTCGTGCTCCTCCTGTCTTCCTCCTCCCCCGCCACCACCGCCGCCGACGCCGACTGCCGCGGGGGACCACCAGCGCCATCTCCACGGTCCGTATCCCTCCCCCTCCAGTCTCCCCGTCGATCGGATCGACGCTTCACGAATCGCTCTCTCGCTTCCCCCCCCTGGTTCCCGATTTGGATTCCTCCCTCGCTTTTTTCCTCGTGTTTTACGGTGATTCGCTGCGGAGACACGGCCAGATCCGGTCCGGCTCGGCGGCTGCCGGGGCCGGTCGATTCGGCTGGTTTGGCGTGCGGTTTGGGGGGGTTTAGGGTTGGGGGGGGGGGGGGGGGGGGGATTCGATTCGCCCTAGAGCTCGCCGCGCGTGCTCGGATCGCCCGCTGGATCGGCTCGAAAGCCTCTAGCTTTTTTTAGCTTTCCCACCTTTATTTCGTGATCTCCCGAGCCGTACGATCTGGCTAGGGTTAATGATGCGTGCGGTAGCACTTTCACTGCAAGCTGCCGTAGAACTCGCCTTCCGGTAACACACATGTTTAGGGATTGTGTGCTTCGCGTCTACGGTAACAAGTTTGTATCTCCGGGGGGTTGGATGGGAGCTCGTACCGTGTGCGATCTGTAGTATCAATTTGCTCCCCTTAGTACAGTAGCAGTAGACTGCCGCTGGCTCCCTCCCAATTTAATGCTCCTGTTTTCATTTTTTATTGGAATTTCAGCAATAATACGCTAATCATCAGCCAATTACTTCCAATACCTTTCCTTCTTGTGGCAAAATTTTCAAGGCATGGTCTAGAAGCTGCATTGCTTGATTCTGCTGTGCGGCAAGGACACGCTGGTCCTGCTGTACAACTTGATGGCCACTTAAAGCCCTAAATATTGTTGTAGTCGTGCCGACATTATGCGCATAGTACTTACGCTAAGATTTGCATGTTTATTTTATCCCATTTGGTTTTTTTGAGATATTGAAGCTAAATGCCCTGACAATCGTGTTCTCTTTGCTTTTGGTTCTTTGGTTTTACCTTTTCCTTTCCTGAGCTTTAATTGTGATGGTCTTATATGTTCCTGTCTTGCAGAAATGGATGCCTGTTTTTCGACACAGCTTATTGACGGAGATGGTGTTTTCAATGTTTCTGGATTGGAAAACTTCATAAAGGAAGTTAAATTAGGCGAATGTGGGCTCTCATATGCTGTAGTATCAATAATGGGTCCGCAAAGTAGTGGTATGGGCTTTCTCCTTTCTTCATTGTTTGTATCTTGTTTAATGAATGCTCTCTTATTTTTCTCAACCCTGTTGGTCCTCAATTCCCCCTTCCCCCTTTTTTTTGCAGGAAAGAGTACACTTTTGAATCATCTTTTTGTCACCAATTTTAGGGAGATGGATGCTTTCAAAGGAAGGCATGTTATTATTCATTTTATATTTCTATGCCTTTTCTCAGTAGAAACTTTCCTGGCTTTGTTGGAACAATTCTTGTTCTGTGAGTTCACTAGCATTTCTTGAAATTTTCAGGTCACAGACTACCAAAGGTGTATGGTTAGCGAAGGCTAAAAATATTGAACCATGCACCCTTGTAATGGATTTGGAAGGCACTGATGGAAGAGAGAGGGGAGAGGTAATCAAAAACAAGATTTCTCCAATTTGGAGTTGATTGGAACTTGTTTAGTAGTATACTATTATCGCAGAGCACACATGCGCAAATCTACTTTTTTTTTTGACGCATTGTTAATTGTAACAGAGATGTTTGTGCATTTCATAGTTCTGAGTTAGGGCATCTTGGGCCTACCTAGGGCATCTCCAATAAGCCAATAAAGCCCCTAGCATTTATTTCAGTTCAGCGTGTTTCTGACTTGTAGTGGAAGGAGAGCTCTAGCTTATTGAATAAGCCTAATAATGTGCTGCCTCATTGCATCCTGACTTCAGCTTGTAAACTCACAAGCTGAAGCCGAAATCTGTTCACTCTGATTCTTGCCATTTCTTATGGACATCAGGGCTATGAGATGGTTGTTAGTTTTTACATTTTGTTGTATGTAGCTTTTACACCATATTGTACTCGTCTAATTCATCTATGTTATTTCAGGATGACACAGCCTTTGAGAAGCAAAGTGCGTTGTTTGCTTTGGCTGTTTCAGACATTGTGTTGATCAATATGTAAGTTTATTTTGCTAAATGATGGATGTTGGACTTATTATTTCCTAATTGGACACTGCATTGAGTGATTGTTTTGTTTTCTTCCATAGGTGGTGTCATGACATTGGTAGAGAACAAGCTGCAAACAAGCCTCTTCTGAAGACCGTTTTCCAGGTCAGTTTGTTAATACTGCAATGTGAAGTTACCATATTTTATTTGTTTCTTATTCTTCTGTGGAGTGGGAGGCATTATCATGTCCTCATTTTGCTCCTATCTGTATAGGTCATGATGAGGTTGTTCAGTCCTCGCAAAACGGCATTGTTATTTGTTATTCGTGACAAATCAAAGGTGAGGGCTTGTTAGTCTCCAATTTAGGTTTTTAAGAATTATGATACTTTCCCAAGCAAATCTTGTATTGTCCAAACCTAATTCTGTGTATGGCAATATATGCCCCTTTTGGTTTCAGACACCTTTGGAAAATCTTGAACCTATTCTAAGGGAAGATATTCAGAAGGTATGTGTTTACTAGATAGTCCGTTTCCTGTTTGTGCCTGACCTTTCTTTGTGTGCTCAATAGGCTAAGCTGTTTTCTTTACTTCTTCTTTTTTTTTTTTGCAGATTTGGGATGCTGTTCCTAAACCCCATGCCCATAAAGAGACTCCACTTAGTGAATTTTTCAATGTAAAATCCATAGCTTAATCTTTCTGCTTGTTGATGTATTATGCTAGACTTACTATCAAGTGTGTTTGTTTTCTACATCCAGGTAGAAGTTGTGGCCCTCTCCAGTTATGAGGAAAAAGAGGAGTTATTCAAAGAGCAGGTTGGTTTACGATGCCATTACTAATTTTGTGCTCGTTGCTGATCTTTTTCTAGGACTATGTCTAATAGTAAATTAATTTTCTGAAGATTGCCAGTTTAAGAGCGAGGTTTCAACATTCTATTGCTCCTGGTGGACTTGCTGGGGATCGGCGTGGTGTTGTCCCAGCTTCAGGTTTTACTTTTAGTTCACAGCAATTTTGGAAGGTCATTAAGGAGAACAAAGACCTCGATCTACCTGCTCATAAAGTGAGCATCCTCCTCCATTTTTCAATTGAGCATATTAACATCATGTATATTGACATATCTTTTATGCATTAATTCAGGTTATGGTGGCCACTGTGCGTTGTGAGGAAATTGGTAATGAGAAAGTTGCCAGTTTTACAGCTGATGAGGTGATTATAGTACATATTGTGCTTGATAGCTGTTCCATAGATTTATGAAATCAACTGATACTATATGTATATATATAAAAAGGAATGGCGACAATTTGAGGAGGCTGTTCAACATGACTACATACCAGGGTTTGGGAAGAAGATCAGCAGCCTTCTTGATAGATGTTTATCAGAGTGAGTTCATTAACATTTTACCAGTCAGAAAACTTGGCAGGGACCAGCGGGTTGCTGCCATCTACCAGTAAGACTGGCGGGTGGTGGGATCGGCCAGTCTGTTGTAGTCGAGTTAGGTTGATTCTAGACAAGGTTATTTAAGTGAAAAACATAGTCACTTGTTTTCAATAAAATTGTAGAAATTGATCAATTACTTCAAACCAGCGGAGTCCAGTACCAGGTCCCGGTTTGGACTCCTGTGTATTCCTTTTCCTGCTATCTGTAATAAACTTTTCATGTCAAGTCAGATTATGTGTTAGCAAATGCAAAAACGGCAATAAAAGATATTCATCTGTTATAGACTAATTACATAGGTTATCATCCATCAGAGATGTGAGAACCATGCTTATTTCTTGGCATATGTTATGTTAAGGATCTGGGAAAAAAAATTCCTTGCATTTGATGATTTTGTTTTCTACAAATTGTAGGTATGACATGGAGGCTATTTATTTTGATGAAGGTGTCAGAACTTCTAAAAGACAGCAACTTGAGTCTAAACTCTTGCAGGTTCCCCATACTTCTTTTGAGCTTTTATGGCAGTCACATTTTCATCTGTTGTATCATATGATAATTGCCCTGCTCCTTACTTCCTAACATTAATCATGAGTTGACATGGATATTTTTGGTATGTACAAAATGAACCAGTCCATCTCCATTTACCATACTAGTACTCTGGAATTTTATGCTGGGGACAAATCTCGATGTTCATTCTTGATTACGGATTACCATATTTTCTGTAAGAGATTAGTTGAAGTGTTTTATAGCAAAACTGGAAATCAAACATCGAGTCCAAGAACATTCTAGTGTATTCATTTTCCTGCCACAAGTTGTGTTATTTTTCTAGATTTGCTTACACGATCCCAACTGAAATTTTTTGTTCATTGATCTTGTTTCATGTTCCGCTGATTGTCTCATTGTTGTTTCGTATCTTGCATTTGTTATTACCGGTAAGCATTCTCTTGGCTGAATTAATTCTTACACCAATGCCCATTTTGTCTCCTTCTAGCTTGTTAATCCTGCCTACCAATCTCTTCTGGGTCATTTACGGACTAGAACTTTAGAAGCATTCAAGGAGTCCTTTGACAAGGCCCTAGAAAAGGAAGGATTTGCTGTTGCTGCTCGTAATTGTACTCAGACTTTCTTGGAGAAGTTTGATAAAGGATCTGAAGGTATGTTTTCAGGAATGTTACTCATTTCTGTGCGCATTTTTATGTAGCGAATAGTGATCCGCTGTTGTAGCAGCAGACTTATGTTGGTAACCAGTCAGTTAACTCGGGGAACTGGTCATGTTATTAGCCTGGACTGGGAGTGGAAACCGGCTAGGTCATTAAAATTAAACTATAATCCAGTGGGCATCTTTCCAGAATAAAAAGAGCGGAAACTACTCAAAAGTAATGTATATTCCAATTCAGTCATCCGCCGAGCGCTAACCATTCACCACTGGTTACTGGATATTTTCTTGGTGGTTTCCATTTCTGTATGGAATTTAATTTTGGCATTTAAACGCCTCAAACGACCAGGTACATTTCTCGTTCCTGCTCAGAAATGGTACCAGCCAGCTGAGGTGGGAAACATACCATAAATACTAAACAGTGAGTTAAAACTTGTAATGAAACAACACTAAATTTCTGGTGGTGTTTATGCTTTTTAGAGCATTTATGATTAAGACCATATTGATTGTCTGAGCCTCTGAGGTACTTGTACTCAAAACACCAACTATAATATTAGCTACTACTGAAGATGAACTTCTGAGAAACCTTCTGAGAAACTCTTATTCTAAAGAATGGTACTTGTTAGTTTGCACTCCACTCCTTATCTGCCCAAACGCATGTCTTATCACATTAACACGTGTGGATATTCTTTGACAGATGCTGCTATTCAACAAGTGAAATGGGACCCCTCAAAAGTTAAGGATAAGCTTAAGCGTGACATTGAGGCACATGTGGTGTCAGTTCGTGCTACAAAACTGTCTGAACTTTGTGCCAAATATGAGGTTGCTCCCTATTTCCAGTTCGTATGTTTATCTGATCAAATGGCCGAGATAGCTGTCACGACAAAATACAGAGCTATTGTCTTATTTGAGATATGTTGTTTCAGGGGCAGCTTACCAAAGCTCTGGCAGAACCGGTTGAAGCTCTTCTAGATTCAGCGAGTGAAGATACCTGGCCAGCTATTAGAAAGCTTCTTCAACGTGAGACAAAAGCTGCTGTTTCGGGTCTTGAATCTGCTATTTTAGCTTTTGAACTCGATGAAGCTACGGAGAAAGAACTGCTTTTGAAAATGGAGAATCATGGAAGGAGTGTTGTTGAATCAAAGGCAAAAGAAGAAGCTGGAAGGGTCTTGATTCGCATGAAGGACAGGTGAGCAGATCTCCATATTGAAATCAAAGAGACATGTTTCTGTACAAAGACTAAATGGAGAAAAATGTTCAGGTTCTCGACACTATTCAGCCGTGATGCTGACTCAATGCCAAGGGTGTGGACAGGAAAGGAGGACATAAAAGCCATTACTAAAACTGCACGTTCAGCTGTATGTCAAATGTTAATACTGTCTATTTGAAACACAAAGGAATTGGTTTAGGAACTGAAACTTATTATTCCCCCCTTTTTTCTACAGTCCATGAAGTTGCTTTCTACAATGGCTGCAATTCGGTTGGACGAGGATGGTGACAACATTGAAAACACTCTATCCCTTGCTCTAGTTGACACTGCGAAGCCAGGGACTACAGATAGGAGTATCCAATCGTTTAATCCACTCGCCTCCAGCTCTTGGGAAAGTGTAAGGAAGTTGTGTGCTATGTGTCACATTTATCTATGTTTCTCTGCTGAAGCACCATGCGGTTTTTTTTTACTTCTTAACATCTTCAAGTACAAAGCATATGTTTTGCTCAATAGACGCCATTGTCATGCAGGTTCCAGAGGAGAGAACATTAATTACACCTGTCCAGTGTAAATCTTTGTGGAGGCAATTTAAGGCTGAAACTGAATATACTGTCACTCAGGCCATAGCTGCTCAGGTATCTCCACAAGCTCCATTTCAACAGTTATTCATTGCCATCTATTAAAACCTATGGCTATTGTCATCTCAAAGCCTTTGATTTTGTTTGTTACTTGAAATATTGTGAAGTGAGATTTATCCACTAGGTATAAAATGATGTATGTACTAACTGTGTACTATTACATTCATCAGGAAGCAAATAAGAGGAACAACAACTGGCTGCCACCTCCATGGGCGCTTGCCGCAATGGCTATCCTTGGATTCAATGAGTTTATGACATTGCTGAGGTATTTTCTTTTGCCTGCAGAGTCACATACACATTAGTGTTGGTTAAGGCATCCACACAATTTGACATGACTGGGTTTTCATTTGAACGACAGGAATCCGTTTTACTTGGCTGTCATATTTGTCGCTTTCCTTGTTGGGAAAGCCATTTGGGTACAGCTAGACATTGCCAGGGAGTTCCAAAATGGATTTGTGAGTATTGAAACCACAGTTTTGGCATGCTATTTTTCAAGCCTCATATCTTAAAACAGATATCTTATCGATTTATCGTTGCAATGTTATACAGCTTCCAGCCCTCCTTTCACTGTCCACAAAATTTGTTCCCACAATAATGAACATTCTGAAGAGATTAGCCGACGAGGGGCAAAGTCCTGCAGCCCCGGAGAGGCAAAGAGAAACGGAACTCCAACCTAAATCCACAAGGAATGGTTCATACAGCAATGTGACATCGGCAGGGTCATCCAGCATAACCTCTTTGGAGAATGGACCGGAATATTCAAGCCCAGTGGCACAATGATCAGTGGGTCTCTAGCATTTTGCTGTAAACCCTAGCAGTTGCTGGTGCAACGGCTTTGATCCTAGGAAATTGAAGCGCCTTGCGGTTTTTGTAAGCTCGCCCTTCCCAAACTGATGTACGGAAATTCCATGGCGCAGGCCACAGCAGTTATTTATGGAATTTTGGGTCTGGGAGTTGTTTGTAAGAAACGTTGTAGAATAGCTTTTATTTCATTTTTTTTGTAACAGCTTATATGATGGTTGTATAGAAGATTTGTGATTCTGTCGTCTCAACCTCATGGCCAGGGAGAGCACAGCAGTGCATTCTACCATACTATTATATATAGTTGGTTGCATAGATGTGAGAAGTACGTAAATGGCTTATAACTGCGACCATATTCCTTGGAGAATCACTGGTTTGGTAAAATAACAAAGAATGTGTTGCGATTTTGCGAGCTGTTTGTAAATGATTGTTGTTTTTCAGAAGGTATGGTTTGAGTTTTTTTTAAATTTTTTTTAGAAGATGGGTCGAGTTATTTTTTTGGAAAGATTTATACGAATCACATGTATTGCTGTAGACGCCATCTCGACGATCCCGTTGACGGAAGCATGCAGGCGAAGCCGAGCAAGTCGTATGCCGCTTGTCCCCTGTACCTGACCCGGTTAAAAAACCAAGCTAAAAGTCATTTAGTTGTGCTTAAGAAAGTCATTTAATTTGGGCAAAGCCAATAGCTGGGTGCCGGCCAAATTGCCAATGTCCGGTGATTTTTCGGTTGTGTCACCGTGTTATCCTTGTATCCTACTGAAGAAGCAACAATAAATTTACCAATAAACCGGTTGCTAGACACCATGATTGCCGTTGATGTTGCTGAAGAAGCAACAGCAAGTATTTCTTTTCGTTGGAAAAGTTGCTGTTTCTGGCTCACAAGTTTCATTCGGTCCTATATTTTTTAGATTATGATTGATAAATTTTGTCTATATTTTTTAAAACAGTGATAAACGATGCATACGATTTTAAAATTAAATAGTCGTTTGGAGAAATTGCTCTATTTGTTTTGGTTTATAGGGGGGAGGCCGATGTTCTTAGCTCTAAAAGAGGAAGAGACAAGCGCGTAGCTTTCGAATCGTTTTGCGTCCTTAATTCACGCGTCCTTTTCGCCTTGCTAGCTAGCTAGCTCCTCTCCTCCGCGTCCTCGCAGGGCTTCCTTTCTTCACCAACTAGAAAGTCATTTTTCGAAAAGGAGGTCGCGTAATCAAGTATAAAAAATCACCAAATACTTTGGAAGATAACCCACAATTACCCTTAATACACAAATAGTGAAATTTGAACCCTGGTCATGGCCCGAATAATCGAACTAAATGCCTTGCTAGTTGGGGTACTAACAGTTGAAATCATAGATGATGCTACTTCATTTGTTGACAAAAGGAATGGCAACGTCGACCTTGCCTGTTAGCTTACCAATGCCTCAGCGGAACATTACCAGGCGACAAGTTGCAGCTCCTTCACAACTATACAAAAACAAGCATATAATAGTCACAGAGTCAAAGAGACACGGTGAAAACTATCTTAATTCCAAGATGACAAACAATGATAGGTATCCCCCAATAGTTTTACTGTTCTACTGAACAAAAATTACCCCTGCAAATTAAACAGCAAAACTCAGTCGTAGTCTCAAAATAATAAAGGGAAATTTTTTTACCATCTATTTGGAAAAAAATCCATCTAACAACCTGTACAATCATCGATGACAATCAGAGAGAATGAATGGATGAATAATTATAATTTGCAGCATAAACTTTTTCTCAAATCGACCGTCTTCTAATTATCCAACCCGTCAATACAACACAAAAGCATAAACGAAAAAAAACAACAAAGAAATAAAAAATATTATTTCCCTCTCCCTCTCTGTGTACTGTAGCAGATAGTAAAATAAAAAAACGAAACATCGCTTTCACCTAGATGTATCTCCTGCGTGATGGATGATACAGTGGCAAATTAAAGAAAAAACCAACGTCGCTTTCAAATGGATGAACAGCGTCCTGTTGCTTCCTTCGCATGCGCTGCGGGACATGAAAATCAACAAAAGCGGTGCGCTGGACCTTGACGTGGCCCTTCTGGTCTTCTCCCTAGCTCACGTGCTGAAAGGAAAGCGCTGCTTCCTGGCTGTGTCTCCTCATGACGCGCCTTGCCTTGTTATCCTCACCTGATGGCGTCCTGTCAGAAATAAACAACGAAGCAAAACCAATCTACTGAGAGCACAGGTCGGTCTTCTGGTGTTCAAAGCAGAAATTTGGACACTGTTGGATCCTGTTTACTCAAAATTCCCGTTTTGGCCCCCTGTGCAAAAAATTCCCAAATTTGGACCCCTGTTGAGCGCGTGATTGCCAGGTGCTGCCACGTGCCCCGGTCGTGCGGTCTGGTACCGCACGACCGGACTGTTCACCGGGTCGTGCGGTACCAGACCGCACGACCCGCCTGCCGTCGCCCCCAGCGCGCGATCCAATCGCCCGAGCGCACGATCGATCGGCTGACCGCGCGTCCTCCCGCCCGGCCGCGCGACCTGCAGAGCCGACCGCACGATCAATTCGCGGAGCGCGATCAATTCGGAAAAACCACACTCGTGATAAACACTTGCTAGCACTGCTGAATCGCTGCATCAGATCTTTGGTGAACCTCTACTACAGTTACACACGAATAATCGCTGAAAGCATTATACTTCCCACAAGAATCATTAAACCGTAACTTTGATGAAAGCTACGTTAAAGGAGAATCGTCATTTGTAATTTTGCATGTGGGAGCACGTACAGATATAGATCAATGCTCACCAGACAAATCGTCATTTGTAATAGCATGAAAGATATTAGCAGACCCGAATTGATCGCGCGCTCCGCGAATTGATCGTGCGGTCGGCTCTGCAGGTCGCGCGGCCGGGCGGGAGGACGCGCGGTCGGCCGATCGATCGTGCGCTCGGGCGATTGGATCGCGCGCTGGGGGCGACGGCAGGCGGGTCGTGCGGTCTGGTACCGCACGACCCGGTGAACAGTCCGGTCGTGCGGTACCAGACCGCACGACCGGGGCACGTGGCAGCACCTGACAATCGCGCGCTCAACAGGGGTCTAAATTTGGGAATTTTTTGCACAGGGGGCCAAAACGGGAATTTTGGGTAAACAGGGGTCCAACAGTGTCCAAAATTCTTCAAAGCACTTCCGCTTTTTTTTCTCTTTCAAATTGAATCTAGTTTTTATTGTTGGATCATCATTCTTTCTACAAAGTGTTCTCTTACACCACATAAATCCTAGCACAAATATTATATCTATTCAGTTTTAGGGTTTGCCTCTAGCCCTGTCTTTGTTTATAGAGCCCAAATAAGTTCTTATCCAATTCTAACAAATACGGGACCTGAAACCCTTACGTAATATGAGGTTTTTTTTTTTATGTTTTTGTCATGTGTCGTAGTCTCCGGACAGCATCTTCGTAACTCTAACGCGCATTATCCATATTTGATCTCCACACACCCCAACTCGAGCATGACCGCCCCCTCCGACTTGCTTGACCCTCTAAACCGTAACTTTGCATCAATCCATCTTCCGGTCCTTGCTCGTAGACTACGATCGCCTCCGAGTTACCCTGCACATGCAAAGATCAAAGCAATATCTTTTCCTAACACAAGTTCCTTCCAACTTGAACGATATAAGTCCATACACGTCAAATAAACATCGATAAATAACATTATCAATTATTCATCATCACAAATATTCTAGATTTAGCCACATAGTCTAACAATATCCCTCTTTATGAATACATTGATAATACCTCAAGATAACATGACTTTAAATAGATCTAAGTAAAAAACTAAAACTGTAAAAGTGTTTTAAGCCACAAGCTATAAATCTCTCACAAAGCATACCGAAAAGCATTTAGAATTTCGAGCCACAAATCTCTCCTCCTTTGGCAATGTAAGCATTAAGGTACAAAAGGAAGAAACAGGAAAGAGAGAACTCACATTCACGTATCATTGATCCAAACAATGTTTAAAGAAAAACACACTATGAAAACTTAAAAAATTATTTAAACCAATTAAATTGATGTGTACAAAGTCATACTCTTATAAAACTTGCCTGATCATAAGCATACATATATAACAAAGCAGGCCAAAAGAAACTTATAATGTGATTAATCAAATAAATGTACATGACTGACCTTCACAAAAATGACCAGTTAAGCAAAAGATCTCACTAAACAAGGTAGTCATCTAAAAAGATTTAAATCTAGATGCTAGAATCAAGAACTAAGTGAGCCACAAGTGTTAAACTAAAGCACAAAGCTTAATATATATTTACATAACTCAACATATAACATTTTATTATTGACACTTGATTATAACTTATCTCAGTAAAACACATCCTAGACTAGGAGCCATCTATAACGGCCTCCTGAGTTTCAGCTCAAATTAATTTAAACACATTTATAATAATATTTTGAGCCAGCTTGAATCACATTTCGTTAATTGCAGCATCTTAAGTTTTACTTTTTGATCATGCCAAGCCAAAAAGCTTAAGGTTTTATGATTTCGGTCAAACAAAACTTTCTCCAAGTTAATACTTAGTGCAATGACAAACTGTCTCATAGGAAAGAATTATTGGGATGCATACAAAATTAGTAATTTCACCATAATTTGCTACATGTATCTCTAGAAAAGCTAACAATGATTCAAAAAGGAACTAAAATTGCTCAAACTAAGACTTGACATAAAATCAAGGTTTAACTAGGTATTTAAATATGGAACATCTCAAAAAATATCGCTCTAATCAAAACTTAGCTAAAAAAATTCAATCTTGTCATGTTGTTTGTTCAAGTTGACAAAATTTAATAAATAGCTAATCATGGCCTTGCTAAGCTACACATGTAAAATTATAATAAAAAAAGCTCAAAATACACATCATGACTTGTTTCATGATTATTGGCTTAAATAATAACTTAAATTCTCAAAAATAAAAATTAAAACAAGCCTTTACAATGATATACAAAAAGCACCTTCCCTCAGAACAATCCCATTGGATGACATACCTCCAACTCACTCCGTAAACGAACAAACTAAGAAGTACCAAGTGGCTCAGTGAGAATATCAGCAATCAAAGCAACGTCCTGGAGAATGAATTTATCATTAACACGTACTGTACCTTTAGACATCACAATACCTATTGAGGTATCCCCAAAAGTTATCAACGCAGCACTGGATGTCTTAGTGAGGGAGGACAACCATCTTGAATCATTAGTCATGTGCCTAGAACAACTTGAATCCACTAGCCGCATGTTCCTATTCCTCATCAGCTGTACCTACGTCACAGGAAACATTGGTGTCACAGTACTGGGGTTAGTGAAATAAGATTTAGGAATCCAGTACTGAGACACATGACGTGGAGGAATAACAACAAAACTTGAACTAAAATCATGAGCATATGGGCGATCAGAACGCCAAAAAGAACGTGAATTATTTGAATTATATCCCAGTCCAGCACGTAAAGAAGATTTAAAATCATCATAAAAGTTCTTGAAAAACCTAACTTCCGCGTTAGTTCTAAGAACAAAAGAGGTTGCATGTTTTTGTCTTAAAGCATTCAATATTTTCTTTTTCTCTTTCTTAGCATGCCTAAACAAAATTTATACAAGTGTCCACCTCTTCCACAGTAGGTGTAATAAAATTTAACACAATTAGAATTCTTTTAGAATGATGAACTAGCATCTACATCATTATTCAATGAACTTTGCACAAAATCAGTAGATTTAAACATAGTTTTATGAGCCTTACCTTTGGTTTCAATTAGCTCACTTTCAATGACATTAATAATCTTAGGTGGATTATTCTTGGAATAATTAGCAGCACAAAACTCTAGACCAGTATTTTTGATACTTATTTTTGACTTGTCTAGAATCATATTCAGATTTTTCTTGCTAAAAACAAATCTTTATAAAGTGTACTTAAGGTATTCATTTTTTAGCTAAAGTGAGACAAGTTGTGCATTTAACAGGTTCATTCATAAGATTCTTAGAAGTATTAGACTGAGTCAATATTTTGTTTTTCAGCAAAATCATTAAGTTGTCTAGTCTTTACTTTTAATTCTGTGCTAAGTTTAGGATAGTTAGAACAAGAAAATATCTCATGATAAAGTATCTGTTTAATTTATTCGTGAGAAGAATTAAGTCTACCTTCTAGTAATTCATAATTAGAGCAAGTTTTAGATTGAGCATTTGAAATATTTGACTCTAAACATGTAGAAGAACTAAACTTGAGTATTTTAATTTTATCATTTGCAAGTTTTAACTTTTCATCACAAGAGTCATGTGCTAATCTTAATTCATCAAGTATAGCAATTACCCCACTAAGTTGAACAAAGTTTGATGTATTAATTATTCTAGCAGATTCCAACTCAGAATGTAAAACTCGATAAGATTTATAAGATTCATCATAAGGAATAAAAACTCTAATGTAAAAAGGCGCGGGTGTGGCCGTTGTGCCGTTTGTCACGGCGAGCGGAGTTGATGGCAAACAAGGGAGGCGAGGGCAAGTGGGTGGACAACGAACGCAACACCGCCGCTGTGGATATCGAGCCAACTGCTCGTCTTATCGAGCTTTTTCTAAAATTGGCATATTTTGATTTAATATCATTTTACGGATAATTTAAAAGTATTTTTAGAAACGAGCCAACGAGCCGAGCCGAGCCGAGCTTGAGCAAAATTCAAATTCATTTGAAATCAACTCATTTTAATGTTTAACCAATTAACAAGTATAATTGAAGCAATTTTGAACCGAGCCAACGAGCCCACTAACAAGCTTTTTTTCCACCCTGGCGCTGAGTGAGGAAAGAAGCTAGGGTGGGGAATGTGCGAAAAGTGGCATGTTGGAACACCCGGCTTAGGGCTTTTGCTGCCCTGCACGAGGAGCCGTCCCGCTCCAACCGGCAGTCGGCTTACCAAAGCCCAAAGCCGTAAGTTGCAGCTAGTTAGAGCGGCCCCTTAAATTCAATGTTTCTTCCATCTCGTGTTACCCTTATATCCTACTAAAGCAACAGTAAATTTACCGATAAACCGGTTGCTAGAGACCATAATTGCCGTGAAACCGGCAGTGACTGTCCGATTCCAGGCGAGATTTTTATTCCTGGCATCAGGGGCAAAATCAACCCAAGTCTAAGCCCTCGGCTAGGCCAGCTGCTCTCTGGTTAACTCTATTTTTTTAAATAATTTTTTCATAAATTTCATATGAGTTTTGGTTGTCAGATCTCGAGCTATAGCTCAAATAGCTCGAGACTTAGTTCCGCCGCACGGAACAAAAGATGACGTTTCGTGTTTTTTCTTCTCTTCGTTGGAAAAGTTGTTGTTTCTAGCCCAGAAGTAAATGCTTGTAGCTCTAAAAGGGGAAGACACCAGCGCGTCTATCTCAACTTTTGAGTTTTCGAATCCTTTGCGTCCTTTTCGCCTTGCTAGCTGGCTCCTCTCCTGGGCGTCCTCGCAGGGCTTTGTTTCTTCACCCGCCAACTAGAAAGTCATTTTTTGAAAACGAGGTCGCGTAATCAAGCATCAAAAATCACCAAATAATTTGGAAGATAACCTACAATTACCCTTAATACACAAATAGCGATATTTGAACCCTGGTCGTGGCCCGAATAATCGAACTAAATGCCTTGCTAGTTGGGCCACTAGCTGTTGAAATCATAGATGATGCTGCTTCATTTGTTGACAGGAGGAATACCAATGCCTCAGCGGAACATTACCAGGCGACAAGTTGACTGAGTTTTGCTATTTAATTTGCAGGGGAAATTTTTGTCCATTAGAACAGTGAAACTATTTGCTGGTCTTTGCATAGTTGTGAAATCGTATTCTAAAAAATAATAAAGGGAAAATTTTGATCAACTCTTGGGGAAAAAAAATCCGTCTAACAACCAAAGTGAGAGTTTCACAGAAACATTATACTTAATTGAGTTAATGAGATGTTTAGCTTGGTCCCACTTGCCATGGTCACGCACAGGATTTAGGAAACTAGCATGGGGGAAAAAGAAGCAGTTTGTTTGTTTTCGATTTTTGTCTTGGGCAGTTCTGTTTAGCAAAGAAGATTTTTCATGTTTTTTTAAACATCTAATATTCGTGTGATTTCTAACAAGCATTAATACACATATAGTGCCTAATATGGGGATCGATGGAGGTCAGCTAGGGCCTACCCCCCACCCCCACCCAAAACGAGACTCCTAATTTTTTTTAATGTATTTTGTCGGGCCTGAACGGTTTATATGTAGTATAGTAAAAAAAAAATCTATATATAGAAACATCAATCGTGTTCGGATTGAAGGAATTTCACAGGATGCGGTATAAATCTCCTTTAAGATTTATATGCTGTGCACTCACACAAGTGACAGGAATTTCACAGGAACGGTTTAAGAATTTCCAAACAAATCTCAACAACACATGAATTTTAGTAGGGAACGTATGCTATGCACTCACACAAGTGGTGCACTCATGCACTCAAATGGTTTTTAGCCGTCCGATGATGAACGCGCGGCCAAGATTGACACGGGATGTGGCCAAGTGAACCGAGTGTCATTTTTGCGTCGCCCCCTTGCGCATGACAGTCGCTGAGCCATGCATCCAATCCTCATTCACAAACCCTAAATCCCCAAATTGGTGGGAGGAGGCGGCGCGCGACCGACCCCCGAGGGCAGCTACAGCGACGAGGGAGGTGGCAGACCGGGAGCTCCATGGCTTGCAAGCGAGCTAGCGGCCAGCGATGGCAACAAGGGAGCCGCTGGCACGACGGAGCTTGACGAGGGTCTAGTTAAGGTATGTCTTGGTCATTCACATCTGAGTTATGTGCTCCACCTGCTGAAGGCTTGGTCATTCACACCCGAGTGTAAATCAATCAATTGAAGCCCGAGTGTGAATCAATCAATCAAATTGTGGATCTAATTCAATGATTTTTTTTGCTATTGGTCTTTGTCATTCACATCCGAGTGTGCAGAGGAATTGAAGCCCAAACTTGTAGTTTCAGTTAATAGCAATTGGAGGCAGTAGCAATTTGAGGTAGCACCATAAGCATTTGTTTGCTAGCAAGAGGGCAAGCATTTTTTTGCCTGGATTCTGTGAACTGAATGTGTGTGCAAGAATTGTTGTATGCCTTGATTATGTCAATAACCTAGATTCTGTGAATTGAGGAATTGTTATATACAAGACATGTGGTGTGAAAGCACTGATAAATTGAATTTTTGTAATTAAAGTGGGGAAGAATGTGTCCTGAACTATTTGTGTATGCCTTATGTCATAATAAATTGAATGTGTGCTAGACCATTTGTGTATACGCTCCGCGAGTTTTGGCATATTTGGCACTACTTGCATCCATATTTACGAAAATAGCAGTATGCATGACGTATTGACAAAAATAGCGTTTTTACCGCCCGATGGCCGGGTGATGATGTCGCAGAAGACGATGCGTGGGTTTGCCACCAGCGCCAGCTGCCTGCCACCCCGACACTAGATGGTAGGTAGCCTACCACCCTGTGGGCAGACGGCAGGCAGCCTGCTGCCCCATGGGCAGATGGTAGGTAATTAAGCTGACTTAATTACTTGTCTTAATTTTTACATAATGTATGTTTTAATTTGTAAATATAGCAAATGAACTCAGAAAAATTACGAAATTTTATGTGCAACCTCTTGATACAATGTACTTGACTTCATAATTTTTTTGGCAATTTTATACACTGTGAACGTTGCTAAAAAATCATACTATCACGATTTTTGTAGGAGACATTACATGTAGCAAACAAGCTGCAAAAAATTTCAACATATTATATGCAGTCCCGATATAGTCATAGTTATTGTCTATTTTTTTAAGAATTTTATACATTACGAATATTTATAGAAGTACATGTAATAGTAAAAAATGCATCGCACGAGATGTGATATGGCTTACCCATATGAGCCACTGCTATCTCCTCGCCGTGTCTGCCTCCTCGTGCGTGGCCTTGTCTTCTGTTGAGCATGATCATGTCCTGTGGGGTACGTTAGCCGGTGTGGAGTTTGCGTATCAGTTCGAAGGAGGTATGGAGACCGCTCCATTTGTTCAGTGGTCGGCGGTGGTCCAGTAGGCTGAGGTACAACAAGCACTACAAGGTAAACCCTCATTTAACAACGGATACATACCAACACTTAGATAAAACCGTTGCAAACACTAGCCCAGCAACATTTACAAGATACTTACCAACGCTTGAGAGAAGCTGTTGCAAACACTAAACCAGCAACATTTTTCTTCTTCGTATCAGTTCTTTTTACTGATAATTTTTCCCCCGAAATCAGCTTTTTACCGATAATTTTTTCCCTCGAAACCAGTTCTTTTTACGGAGAAGTAGAAAACTCTCATTTCAAATAAAAAAATAAACGTCACCAGGAATCGAACCACCAACGTCTCAAGGCCTCAAGTGCGCACAATGACACTACCACTGAGGCCAACCTGCTGTTGTGTTGAATTATCTACATTAATTTATTTATAACAGCTATGAGACAACAACTGCCTCCACCTATTTCCCTCGGAAGCTCCCAGATCCCGCCGCCTTTCTTCCATCTTCCGTGGTTCCATCCCCAAATCCGCGTAGCCACGGTAATTTTCTTCTACCTCGTCTCAGCCACCGTACACGCGGGAGATCGGATCATCTTCCATCCCCAAATCCGCGTAGCCACGGTAAGTTTCTTTTACCTCGTCTCAGCCACCGTACACGCGGGAGATCGGATCATCTACTTGGTCAGGTGGCTCACCATGTTGCTCCTCAATTCATCCTTGTCATGCACAGAAGGTGTTTGCTGTTATGTCTCTGACAAAGTATATCTCACCTCAGTACAAATTTTGATTGCTGGTTCAATCTGAGTCAGATTTGTGATTGAGAATATTCAGAAAAGACTAAGGTATGGCATTCCATCTAAATCTTATTGCACTGTGCAAGGAACGTGGGTTTTTGCTTGCTTTTTATTTATGAATTTGTATAAAGTTTTTGTCTCAGTTGGGTAGAAGTATTTAGATGCTAATCCTGTTTCCACAATTGAATCTAATTGTTTAGTGCTATATATACAATCTATATTTTTAATTATTGAGCACTTCACTGTATACACATGTGTCAGGTAACCTTCACTAGTAGCTTAGAGCCATTGATTGGCTTGCCAGGCTTATAAATCTTTCAGTTTGCACTGACTTTGTCAAATTGGTTGTGATAATGTAAGTTAAAGAAATTCAGATAATGATAATCAAGTTCTTTTCAGATACTTACGATAGTATAATAATAAACATAAACCTATTAGTTTTTTCAAGTAATAAACTTTATTGGTTGTTATTTATTTACAGCAAATTAACAATAGCTTTCTTTCTAGTTTTGTGATGGATTTAGAAGCTCTCAAGCTGCTTTTGCGTTATCCTAAAGAATCCAATCAATACAGAGCTGGTGTAGTAGGATTTCTCGAATTTGCTTTTAAAGATAAGTCACCAGATGCTAGGATTTATTGTCCATGTGTTGTATGTGTGCATACTGCTCTACTATTGAAAGATGACATCTATGAACATTTGGTGTGCCATGGGATACTTGAGAATTATGATGAATGGGATTTTCATGGCGAGCCTACGGTGTAGCACATTGATAATACACAGCCACAGCCTCATGTTGAAGAAAGGCATGCCAACATGCACCAATTGATTAATGATGCATTCGGACATTTGTATGATGGCATACCTATGACTGATGGCAATGACATTCCAAATCCACCTGTAGATGGACCAAATTCAGAAGCACAAGAATTTTATAAATTGATTAAGGATTCAGAGAAGCCTTTATGGCCAGGATGTGAATTATCACAGTTATCTTTACTTGTGCTTTTATTTAATATTAAATCCATGAATAAATGGTCAGATAAATCATTTGGTGATATACTTGACCTTCTTCGTATTGCAATTCCAAATGGAAATGAGCTTCCCAAAATTTTTTATGAGGCTAAGAAAGTTATTTCAAAATTTGGCTTGGGCTATGAAAAAATCCATGCATGCCCGAATAACTGTCAGCTATTTTGGAAAGACAAGGTAGATGATGATTTTTGTTCAACCTGTAAGGCTTCTAGGTGGAAAGATAAGGAACCTGAAACCAAATTAACAAAGAAGCAGAGAAGAAAAGCAATACCAAGGAAAGTATTGCGATATTTTCCAGTTAAAGAGAGGCTGAAAAGACTATTCATGTGCAAACAAACTGCACCTCTCCTGCGGTGGCATGATGAAGAACGCATCAAGGATGGTGTACTACGACATCCAGCTGATTCTGAAGCATGGAAGGGCATCGATGAAAGGTTCCCGCATTTCGCAACCGATTCTCGTAATATTCGGTTTGGTTTAGCTACTGGTGGATTTAACCCCTATGGGATGCTGAGCTCTAAATACAGTTGTTGGCCAGTTGTTTTGGTAAATATATAACCTAGCTCCCTGGTTTTGCATGAAAGAAAACTACCTTATGCTATCTTTAATAATTCCTGGACCTAAAAGTCCTGGAGATAGCATTCATGTGTACCTTGAACCATTGTTAGAGGACCTAAAGGATTTATTTGTGAATGGGATTTCCGCATATGATGCTTCAAGAAATGAAACTTTTAATTTGCGTGCAGTTGTGCTGACGACTATAAATGATTTGCTAGCTTTGGGAATGCTTGCTGCTCATATGGTTCATGGGGAATTTGCCTGTCCACCTTGTGGTGCAAATGCATGGTCCAAACGTCTAGCACATGGGAATAAATCTTGTTTTATGGGTCATCGTCGATTTCTGCCTCTAGATCACGAATTTCGTTTTGATAAAAGTTCCTTTGATGGAACAACAGAGCTTAGAACAGAGCCTATAACATACTATAAGCACCCAGTTTTGGATGAGATAATTTCACTTGGTGATTTCAAGAAGTCTAAAACATATAAGGCAGTAAGTAGCCTTTTCACTTTGCCTTATTGGGACAGTAATCTTCTTCGGCATAATCTTGATGTGATGCACATAGAGAAGAATATATGTGAAAATATTTATGGTACATTATTAAATTTAGATGGAAAGTCAAAAGATAATCTCCAAGCTCGTCTAGATCTAAAAGAAATGAATATCAGAGAAGAGCTCCATCCACAACAAAGAGCTTCAGGCAAGTTCTACTTGCCACCTGCAAAATTTACTATGTCCAAAAGTGAGAAACAATTGTTCTGTAAAGTTCTCCGAGACATAAAAGTTCCCGATGGCTATTCAGGAAATATATCAAAATCTGTAAATTGTGCGGAAGGAAAAATTTATGGTCTCAAAACACATGACTGCCATGTCCTAATGCAGCAACTCATGCCTATTGCTTTGAGAGGTATTCTTCCAGATGATGTTACAGCAGTACTATTTGAATTATTTGCATATTTTCAAGGAATATGTTCAAAAGTGCTTCATGTTGATGAGCTTGATCGCTTGGAAGAATCAATTAAAATTACACTGTGCAAAATGGAGATGATATTTCCTCTTGGGTTTTTCACTGTTATGGTCCATTTGGTAGTCCATTTAGCCACTGAATGTAAAATTGGTGGACCAGTTTGCTATCGATGGATGTACTTTATTGAAAGGTACTAATTCTTCTTAATACAAGTTTCAGTGTTTGGGTTAAGTCATATATCACATATAAATGCATTAATTGATGCTTGTATCCAGGTATTTGGGTAAACTGAAGTCATATGTTCGCAACAAAGCTCATCCTGAAGGTGCAATGGCAAATTGTTTCTTGGCAGATGAGTGCATGGTGTTCTATTCAAGATATTTAGAAGGTTTTTCTACAAAACATAACAAACCATCCAGGAATGATGAGAATACATATCATTTTGAATCTAACGTATATTGGCATGAATCCTCTTTGTTTCCTCCAATAGGAAAACCATTGGGAAAACCATCTATTTTCTCTTTAACTGATTTAGAGAAATTGCAAGCCCATAGATACGTGCTATACAACTGTGAAGCTGTCATTCCGTATTTCAAGTAAGTGCTTAAGGTATTTCAACTGTGAAGCTGGTTGTACTTGTTAATATATTACATGAGATGTTTTTAACTTAATCATGTTTTTTTCCATTATAGAGAACATGCAGCTGATCTCAAGCGGAGAAATCGTAACCGCCGCCTAACTCTAAAAACTATTGAGCATATACAGAATAAAAATTTTTCAAATTGGTTCCGAGACCATGTAAGTAACATGATTTGTTTATATTTTAAATTAAAAATGAACTTGGCTTATGTATATTTTGGAATGATACAGATCATGCGGTTGGAGCAACAAAATGGCAGCAGTAGCATTGATGATGATATTAGATGGTTGGCCCGGGGTCCAATGGATACAACAAGATGACATAGAGCCTTTAATATCCGTGGATACAGATTTAGGGCCAAGCGCTATGACAAAGTGACTCAAAACAGTGGAGTTGTTGTGATTGCGAAAACATCAAGTTATGCATCAGCAGGTGATCCTAACCCTATCCTTGGAGATGTCATGTACTTTGGAAGGATTCTTGATGTAATTGAGTTAGACTATTACGGAAAATTTTCAGTGGTGTTGTTTAAATGTGAATGGGTTGATGTCACACAAGGAAAAGGAGTGAAAACTGACAAGTATGGCTGTACACTTGTGAATTTCTCGCATCAAATTCACACTGGTGATAAGATTGAGCATGAACCTTTTGTCTTTGCCAATCAAGTCGACCAAGTGTTCTATGTCGAAGACCATATAAATCCAGGATGGTCAATTGTATTGAAGATGAAGCCTAGAGATATATTTGAAATGGGAGAAGAATGGAATGAAGTAGAAGGTGAACCGTATCATGTGAGTACACTTGGGGACCTTTTTGACAATGCCCACGACAATCATACATGGGTAAGAAGAGATATTGAGGGAACAACAGTAGGTCCTAGTACAGCTTCAAATGAAGAAACTATGTAAAACACCAAAAGGTCAGTGAGTAGCAACAATCAAATCCTGGCAAACCAGAGGGAACCGTATCAGCCGAGTGACAAAACTAGAGGGATGCAGTCAATAAGTTGTAAATGCTTTTCTTGAATTTATATGTAACTATAAATGTTTCGGTACATGGTAAAGAGCCTATTAGTGGCTACATGATTCTGGAGCATATATGCTTGATATTTTGGGTCCTGAGTTTGATCAGAAACTTTTCTCTGAAGTTGTTTCCTCATTTTGTTCTCCCACAATTGAAATTGCAGAAATATATTTTGGAAAAAATAAATAAAAAGTGGCTACATGATTCTGGAGCATATATGCTTGATGTGTTGGGTCCTGAGTTTGATCAGAAACTTTTCTCTAAAGTTGTTTCCTCATTTTGTTCCCCCACAATTGAAATTGCAGAAATATATTTTGGAAAAAACAATTCAAAGCGTGAAGTCGAACCTTAGACCTAACGTTAGTTAACCAATCACCTCACCACTACGCTAAACTCACTTAATTGCTAAAATTGGGTTTTTGACTTATTTATCCAAGCTGTTGAAGTGGATACACAAATTCATTTGTGCCAATTTAAACTTTTGAACAACTTAGGATTCTTAAAGGTTTGTCTTATTTTAAAGGCATTGTTTAGAACGCAGGAATAAAACTCAATTTTTACGCGAATTGAACCGATTCCTGTGAAATTCTTATAAAATTCCTGTAAAATTCTTGCGTTCCAAACGAGGCCTAATTTTATCTTATTTTAGTTGGTTGGTTCACACCATGGCTAATAATGGTTATTATTGTAATTGTTTGATAAGAACCAATAGTTTTTGGGAAAATTGAATATATAGGACCAAGTTGAGAGTGCTTTGATAAAATAGGACGCGGATCTCGCCGCCGGTGAGGTGATGGCTGCCGACGGCCCCGACGCGATCCGCCGCGCCTTTGACAAGGCCCGCGCCGCCCTCACGCGCTTCGCCCCGCGGCCGTCCGCCTTCGCGCCAGCGCCCGACGCCGAGGCGGCCGCCGTCCGCGCCGTGCGCAACATGCGCACCTTCCGTTTCCACTATGTCGTCATCCAGTGGGCGCTCCTCCTCGCCTCCCTCGCGCCCCGCCATCGCGCCTCCATGCTCTTCCTCATGGCCGCCTCCAAGGGCCTCCTCCTCTACGGCGCCATCCTCAAGGCCTTCCCTAACTCCGCCCTCGTCCGCAGGGCCGTCTTAGAGGGGAGGGCAGCAAGTGCGACGGCCGGGGGCCCATGCCACAGAGGGGCCCATGAGTATATGTATGTATATAGTACTTAGTATATGTATTTGGCATATTGAAATGAAAATTTAAAGGCCCATACACTTAGCACAAGTCCAGCAATCAATCAGGAATTAGCTTGCCGTTGCTTCCTATTCTGATATTCGGCTATTCTCGATCGCCGACCAATGATCGTTTCGCCTCCCTATCGCCCAGCCCAATCGCCAGACGCGGCAATGCCGCTCCGTGAGGCGCAACACCGTGAAGCCACGACACGCCGATGCCGCTCGTCCGCATGCGACGAGGGATGGGCCCCACGCCCCCACGAGCGGACGGCGGACGGCTGGACAGGATCACCCATCACCGATTAGGTTTCTTAAAATGCACTGAAGCATTATTTTTTTATTTGAGGTAATCATAATAGTTATTTTACCGTTCTTTTAGTTTGTTTATTGTACTATCGTTATCTTTTATGAACTAAACATATGCTGTAAGTTAACTCTTATTAGTAGTACTATATACTTTATTAAAAATTAGATTGTTGGACCCTTGCCGTCTTGCTTGCCCAAGGGCCGTCTTCCTATTATGAAATTGTTGAACTAAACATATGCTTGCTTGCGAGGGAGCGGCGACGCGGCGCTCGGGGGCCAGGCGAGGGAGCGGCGGCACGGCCTGCAGCGCTCGCGAGGGCGCGCTAGGGAGCGGCCGGCGGCGGTGTATTTGGCTGATGGTTTATTTGGCGCAAAAGATAAGGCGCAAAAGATAAGGACAATAAACTTGATCCTATTTTATCAAAGCACTCTCAACTTGGTCCTATATATTCAATTTTCCCATAGTTTTTTTTGCTCCCGCCTTTCTTTCGCTCCTTTTCTTTTTGGTTTCCCACGAATTTTCCTCTCCTAAGTCTAACTCTCCCTCCGTGACAGCACCTTCCATAGGGATCGTGGGCACATAAATCGGATCTGATCACCTCCCCGTCCTCTCCTCTCCATTCCACGCAGCAAGCATTTCGTGGGGTTTCTCTCCCCATCGTAGACTCCTCTGTTCCCTTGATCCCTCCCCATCACGACGACGCCGGCCATCTGCTGGGGACGGCACCGTTGCAGTCCGACCACCCGATCGCACGACGCTATCTGCTGTGGAAGGCGGCTCCGTGGCTGGACGATCCTCACATTGCTGAACTCCTCTACTTTGAGGCTTCACTCGGTTCAGTTCCCTGATGCAATTCCCCTTTTCCCCCTCCTAATCTGTTGCTAATTTGTTGTGTAATTGCCTTCCCAATTTTTTCTGGTCCATCAGTTTATTTGTCCTCGGTTGTTTTTCTTCTGTCTTTTTCTTTTCTCTGTTGATTTAAGGATGGTTGTACGATGAATTGGATTATGGTGAGAAGGTTAGGTTTCAGTTATCTGTCCATACAGTCCTGCTGCAATGGATCTTCTCTTGGTTCCTAGAGAACGAATATGTGAATATGGGGTACTACTCAAAAGTTGTAGTTGACTGAACTATATTTCTTCAGAGTGCTTAAACTCCAATTCTTGATGACTATATCAACAGAGATTAATTTTTTGAATTCATGCTGTTTGCAAAAAAGCAGGAAGCCTGTTTGTTAACTTTGCAATTCAGATTATCCATATAAATGCAAAATTTAGATTTTCTGATGAGCAGACAAGGGTTATTTTTGTGGGGTAATTTTTTAACGTGTTTAGTACTGCATTGTGAGAGTGAAATTAGTTAGCGATAGAATACTATTGAGTTGTCATTGGAATGAAATCCATTTCTCATAGATGCCTCTGTCAGTAGAGAATAGTTGTTGCCTTGCATGCACCAATCAACAAAATTGTTCTGTATAGACTATAGATTAATATATCTAAGTTAACTTGTATCTTATATTAAACTTGGCTGTTATAGATGTTGAATTTTATTTTATTGATGCCATGGTACAGCAGAAATGGCAACGGGTAGAAGAGAACACATTATTCAAAGCCAAGATGAATATTTGGTAGAGAACCATGTCGAGCAAGAGAGATCCCTTCCACAAGATGTTGGTTCATTTGAACTACACCCTCCTACTGGAGATAGCTTGCAGGTAGAGAGTGATGATGATGTCGATGTTAATGTCCAAGGTGGCTACTAAGCAATTAAAATTAATTATCTCAAAAGTATTTTGTATTGATTACTATTTAACATACATCTTTCATGTCTATTAACTTTGGATAGATGCCAATGGAGAAAAAACAAAGAGGGGGAAGAATAAACTGAAAGATATTAGGAACCTTCCTAAAGGACTTAGAATTGTTGTTGCATGTAATGATCTTGATTAGCCAATTGGAGAAGAGGCAGGAGTATTAGGTAAATTCCTTGGCATGGTGGCTAGAAACGGGCTCTTATGCAGCTTGAGCTACAAGGACTGGAGGCTACTGATACACCAGAGGGAAAGAAATACCAATGAAGAAAAAAATAAGAAGGATATACTCAAACAAGTGAAGGTACATGCCATCCTTCGTACCTTCTACAACTCTTCATATATATATTTTTCTGAAATTGACTTTCTTTTACTGGTGTGCAGATGAGATTCCTTTACCCTTCTCACATGGAAAAATGGATATTACGTACTATTGGAGACAGATGGAGGCAACATAAGTCAAATCTGAAGTCAGTCTATTTTGATGCGAACAAGAGCATGGAAGTTAATTGCAGTAATGTTCCAAATGGTGTGATTGGTGATCAGTGGATTGCACTTGTGAATAATTGGATGAGCCAAAAATCAAAGGTACAATATACAATTGGTGATCAGTGGATTGCACTTATGCAACTTATTGCTTTGCTACATTTTCTTATTCCATGGTAGGAAATAAGTGACACAAATAGGGCAAATTGTGCGAAGAAGAAGTCAACGCACACAGCTGGAACAAAGAGTTTTGCTCGAAATAGAGAAGAGCTGGTAAGCATTTGAATTGAACAACTCTTGTTATGTGTACCTCTTCTATGTTGAGACATTAAATACATTCATACTTGACATTGTTAAACAGAGACAAAAAGATCCAGAGAAGAAGATTCCACACAGAGCTGTTTTATACATTCATACACACCAGCCCAAAAGTGACAAGAACATAAATGAACATGTGGTACTTAATTTTAAATGCTTGACCTTTGCTATCTACAATGATAATTGTATATATTGATTTAATTAACATTGTTGTTATGTCTAGGACAATTTGAAGGAACTTATAGTGCAGAAACCAAATTTAGCAGACACTAGTCATGGAAAGGTTGCTTGGAAAGGGGATGCACTTACTCAAATACTAGGAGAAGACAAACCTGGTCGCATACATGGTTTGGGCCTTGTTCCAAATCCTAATCAAGTTTTTGATCTGTCAACTTCACGACGCTTTAAGAATATAAATCTAAGTTCAGTTGACCCGACACCAAATGAAGATGTTCTATCCCTTAGACTTCAAATGGAAAAGTTTCAGAAGCATGCCCAGAATCAAGATGTTGATATTGTAGAATTAAGGCAGAAGACAACAATGTTGGAAAAAAGACAACTAGATCAGGTAAATTTAAATAAATCTTCTATTAATCATTTTGTGTACTAATATTTTGAATTGGTTTGCTAGCAGTGCTTAGATGATCATCCACGAACATCTCAGAATACTTTTTATGTTGATGGGCAAGATTCAAAACGAAAAGTATGTATCTCTATGCAATATGCTTATAAATGTGCTCAGATATTTATAGCGCTATCTCTGTTTTTTTAATGAGATGTAAGCCCTATTCCTTTTCCACAGCGAGTGTATGGTTACCATAGTAAAGGATTTAACATGATTGAGGAACCGGATAATACAATGGTACTGTGGAATTTACATATTTTCAACTAGCGTTTGTGCAAAAGCGTGCAATAATCTGTTGTACTTATGCACTACAGAGGCAAAATGATGATGACCATGTGGATTTGTTGTCACCAAACAAATATTCTTCTGGAGACCAGGTTTCTTCACATATTGTCAATATTACTCAACATGGCTTACCACCAATATAATGTCCATACTTGTTGAAAATATTAGTGTTTATTATTGTTTATTTCTACTATCTCATGACCTTGTTTTATCATTGTAGAACAAAAAGGCCATGATACAGAATAATAATGTGCAGCAAGCAAACTCAATTTCTTATGCATACAAGGTTAGTTTGCTTCAAAATTATTTCAGTTTAGACCATGGAGTTGCCTTAAATTTAGTATTTGTAATGGATGATTGTATATAACTGTAGAACAAGGAAACTATTGCATGTGGTGACAATGTGCAGCAAGACTCCAGAGCTTCTACTCAAGTACAAAATGTTAGTATTTATTTGCTGCCTCCTAAGAAAAGAACACTTCTATCAAATAATATTTTACACAAATTGAGTGGTTGTCATGAGTTATGACTGTATGACAGACCAATTCAAGATATTTCCAAGATGACAATAGGTTGGACAAACTCAAGCATACCAATATAACCAAGGTGACCAATGCTATTTACTATTATTTGACATGATTTTTCAGTGTACTGCGAAATGTGCCATTTGTAAAATTTCATGTACAGCAGGTTGTGGACCCAGAAACATCATCATATTGGTCAAATAATGAAGTTCTGCATCACCTGGTGAATATTTATTTAACAACAATGTGAAGTTTTGTTTTCCTAAGAATTATATGGTGAATTTTCTTAATTTTTTCAGAACAAAAGGAACCCAAAAGGAGCTTGTGCAGCTATGCGGGTTAGCGTATAAGACACATCTCAACTTTATGATACTTAACTTCTCCCAAGAATTGACTTAATTGCATACTGATGTGCATATAACTTTTTTACAGAAACAAAGTGCTACAGGAAATTGGATGCCTACCAATTCAGCAACGGTATAAGAGTATATTTGTTCATTAGCAGTGTTCTTCTTTACAGATTGTTAAGTTTCAGTTGTACAACTATTTTCTCATGCACTTTGTGTTAGGCTGGTACCAAAGTATTTTTGAAGAGCTTGACAAGTCAAAATAAGGATGTCGCATTTGCTACAGTAGTAAGTTGTGATCCAACATACAAGCTTGATGGGGTTCAAATAGGGAAAGAATTTTGGTTAGTGCGTGCCTCTATTCCACTAGCTGCAGATGAAGCATTGGTACGACCATACAAAAGCTACAAAGTTATTGGTGATGCTGTAGGAGCTCATATTGCCTGGCCTTCAACTTTCGTATGTTCTTCTATTGCCTTCACAATGAAAGTTTGTTTCTTGAGGATATTATATTAAAGCATCCAAAATTTTCAATGTAGGTTGAAAAGATAAATGGATGATGGACAAGTGATCGGCTCGGCAATAAGAAAAAGAGTGGTGGCATCCAAAAAGATTATTCCTCGCCTTAATATTTTATTTTGATAGGAAACAATGTTTAGATGAAAGTATTGTCAAGAATTATGGGATATTATTCGATGTAATGCAACAATTTCTATTTAATATAGCATTGCTTGCTTGCCATGTGTGGATGTTGCTTTGGTTGTTGAATTAATTATTATTGGAAAAGCAACAGATTCTATTATTGTGCTCCAAATAAAAAAAATTTGACCAATTAGATGATGAATCATTTGTTGCAACGTTTGTAAGCGTTGTAACTATGGAAAATTATATGTTGAAAGATACTAGAGAAGGCATCCACACATGGTATGTACCAACACATATATCTGTTGGACCAAGTCATTATATCCGTTGCAACCTTACAACGGTTTTTATAGCTTTTACCAACGCACATATATATGTTGCAACAAACCTTGCAACGCCACTTGCCGCAACGGATATTAGAAGCGTTGGTACAGATCATACCAACGCTTATTTGGACATCCTGCAACACACATATGTGTTGCAAAAGGGGGGTTGCCCTTGTAGTGAAGCTAGGTTCGGTAAGCGTCGATGTCCTCTAGCTGAGACATTTTGAACTGTAGGCCACCAGCAATAATGTCGTGAACAAAGGACTTTAGAAATCCTTCTCGTGGTGCGGAGGAACTCTCGCCTTTACTGTACGACGTGGCAATGAAACCGAAAGAGCTCTGCCCACCAAAGTCTC
This sequence comes from Dendrocalamus latiflorus, assembly GCA_017311315.1. Lineage (NCBI taxonomy): Eukaryota > Viridiplantae > Streptophyta > Magnoliopsida > Poales > Poaceae > Dendrocalamus > Dendrocalamus latiflorus. Next base: position 31,581,963 of record CM029664.1, read on the forward strand.
CAAATCCTAGATATGGTGTGAACGGTGAGCTCTACCGTGCATATGCTGCAAACCCTAGTGTTGTGTACCACTCCCTGGAAGCATTTGGTAGGCCCGTATCATCATCGATGGACTCGACATCACTCTCACGTTGAATTGGAGGCTGCAAGATGAAACAATGTTAGTTGCAATAAATATTCTTGATGTAGAATACGAATCTCATACCTCCCAGATGTGTAACGAAGATGAACGACGAGGAGTAGTATCTATGTAGGTGGTGCGGATGTCAAAAGTGTTATATCTTGACGATGGACCTACGGCGGGAGAACGCCATGATGTTAGCGGGCCGTAAGGCCTAATAGGGAAACAAAATATAGGTTTGTATGTAAGTTACTTCCTCGTCGATACAGCCTGCGGATGATCGACGGCTAGTATTATGACGCTAGGTAGACTCGGTAGATTGCGATAGCCGGCTAGACTCGCTAGGTCGCGATGACCCAGCGGGTGAGCATGGTGGCCCCACTGGTACCCGATGTGAGCGGCGTGATCCATCGAATTACCGCAACTTAGGTTGTGCACTATTTTTTTGGCTTGCTTTAGGATGTACTTGAAAGTATTCTGCAGGGCCGGTGGTGTCTCTGGGCAGCTGATGGCGGCCTTGAATGTGCTTGTGATACACGATACATGAAATCTACAGTCCATGGACCCCAGATGATGTCACTGTCGTGTAATGACTCAAACTCGTTGTGTCACAGTAAGTAGCACATCGATATTTTGCCCTCAGCCTAGTGCAGATGGGTACCAGTACACTGGAAATCCATAGTGGGCCCATCCATAGTCGAACGGGTGCTATGGCGTCACGATGACCAGACACCCGATAGGGAAGTGCTCCTAACTCCACAGCTATAGGAGCACATAGTAGACAACCAGGTTGGGTGGTGCACAGGACGGCTGATCCCTAGCTGTGCTGAGGCATCGCCGCAAACTTCACGTTAACCAAAGACTCGGCGAGGCGAATGAACTCAGCATTGCAAATATCGTTATGCGTGGCTGGAAACATGCTCCAACCAGAGAGCTGAATAAGGTATGCGACGAGGTCCTGACAATCTCGAGTAGTGCATCCTACGGGCATACACTGAAATTATTCAACCAAGTGTGAGGGACGCCACGAGCACCATCCGGGATAGCCAGGCTGAATCGGTCCGCCAGCCTCTCCTTCCAGTTTGCTGGTGCAGGGTTGGAACAAGTGTGTCACCACGGAGAGGGAGACCGGTCAAGAACGAAATGCACTACAGAGTGACGATCATCTCACCCCACCAAAGTGGAATGTGTGCGTCTCGGGCCTCCACCTATCCACCAGTGCCGCGAGCAGGCTGCCGTTGATGGTAAACTTGCGTTCGACGAAGACTAGCCTCACAGAGGGCAACAAGCATGTGGCCCGCAGGATTAGGACGTAGCAATCCTCCAGCTCCCACAGATCCCTCCCACCCTGCAACTTCAAGGGCGGAGGGCCAGCTGCATCACCCATCATCTATAAGTGGCATCGGTGGTTCTCATTGTAGAACTGTTCGAGAAGCTCCGGTAAGGCCATACCTACCAACAAATAGGATAGATTAAATATTAATGCGAAGATTGATAATGACAGTAAAATACTACAAATTAAAATTTACGATGCAATAAATAATATAACATAATATACATTTAGGACTAAAATGAACACTGCAAATGCGTATTGGTCCAAATAAATAGTGCATATGAACACATGCTCACAACATGGTCAAGAAAAACATCTGGTCTTGATGCTATTTGTCATAATTGTTTGTCAGTATAGTTTTGTTTTACTATATATTTGACCTTTTACTTTTCTCTACCTCAGTTGTCTTTTGATCAAAAGTAAGGAAATTAAGTGCTTAAGTTAATGAGCAATAGTGCGGCTTAAGATCTGATATATACATATATAGGCTTCTGTCACATCGTACGCTCCACTGGCTTTATGGACTAAGTAATATGATATGCTATCATAAAAGAGTAGTATAAGCATGGGTGATGCTTGTGTCCACAAACAACAGTCCGAAGGTAATGTGATAATAAACCCAGCTTTTTTTATACTATACGAGCTAGGAGTAGCACTACTCAGTATAATAGTACACAACATGCATGATACAACAAGAAGTTTTCTAGAGATTATTTTTTTATGTTTCTAATATAATCTTTCTCTAGCATCATAGTTTAATTAATTGCTACACTTAGTAATTACGATTTTAATGTCTGATACAGTCAACATAAAATCATATAAAAATATACAATTAAATAACATATACTTGGTAACAGAAAATTAATTAATATAAAAATTAATTAATTATACCTAAATAATTAGGACTAAAATAATTACACCTAAATAACTGCAACTAATTACGTACATATTTAACAAAGACAATTCATATGATTAAAAATTACCTTTTAGTATGACTGCTAATAACAACACTAAACAATATTTAATTGGTTGTGAAGAATCGTATAAAGAGTGCAGGCGAGGAGTGTAAGCGAAGAGACTGCGAGGCGTGGAGTGTCAGCGAAGAGACTGCAAGAATGGTAGTGCACGCGATTTGAAATTTATAGCAAGAGCTATAGTGAAGCGCGCGCTAACGATATGCCAAAAATGGTGGGAGTGAATTGCACGTGGGGAGATAGACGCGATGCAAGTGATACTTTCGATGGTCTGTTTCCTACACGAGTGCTCAATTTTCATATGAGCTAAATGTGTATGACCCATTGCGCTTTGTTCACATGCAAATTAAACGAAGCAAAGAAAACCAAAATGCGGATTAAACAAGGCAAAGAAAATAAAATGACCCACCTCTGCTGCACTTGCTAATCACCTGATCATTGTATGAATTTTTGATCAACATTCATAGTGGATAACATTGTCAAAAAATTATACAATGAAGTATGTTATCGCGAGAGGTTGCACGTGAAATTTTGTAATTTTTTGAGCTAATTTGCTGTATTTGAAAATTCAAACATTTCCTAGTAATTTTATGAATTTTTTTAGCAACATTCACAGCGGATAAAATTGCCAAACAATTACACAGTCAAGTATGTTATGTTGAGAGAATGCACATAAAATTTTGTAATTTTCTGAGTTTATTTGTTATATTTAAAAATCAAAATAAATAGTATAAAAAAATAAAACCGGTAATTAAGCTGTCTTAATTACCTGTCGTCTACCCTTGGGTCGGTAGACCGCTGCCGTTTGGTGGTGGAGCGCCAGGCTTCCTGTCAGCGGTGGCACACATATGCTTCAGCTTTGCGGTATAACTGCTCAGTCATCAGATTGCAAAAATACTACTTTTATCAATGCCATACATAAGTTAAATCCTTGCGGGACGAACGAGCAGCGCAAGCGAAACCGTACATAGTCCTCCGCCTGCCTCCGAATTTGACCTTCGACGCAGCTTCCCTCGCGTGCTCCCATGACTTTGACTGCGCGACTATTCCACCCTCAGTATTTTTGCCCCCACTTGCGCGAACCTTCCCAGGCCACCACCAACTCCCCCCCGCCCCCCGGGGAAATCTGCATATATAGCGGCTCGGCTCGGCTGCCTCGCTACCCATCACTCTCTCGCTCTCGCCGCCTAACGATCGGTATTAATTATTGAGGCTTCTTGATTTGCCCGGTTGATTAGCTCTTGCTGTGAGTTTCTCGAGCCCGATCGATGGACGAAGTGTGGTGCCTGGACATGGCCTCCGACATCACCGACCCCTTCTGGCCAGCCTTCACCGAGTATGTCCGTTGATTCGCTACTTGGGTGCTCATCATTTTTCATGCCGCATCCACCATGCTGTTGTTTGTAACATTGGTCAATTCGATGATCAGCTGTGCTGCCAGCTTCATCGCCAATGACGGCAATGCGTGCTTCGGAGTTGCCGACGTCGATCTCATGGCTTCGACTAGTAAGGTGAGTAATGTTCTGATGTTGGTTAATTACAGGAAACATATGCATAATATGTAGGAGATTGCTTATAAAGATTGGTGGTTTTGGTGCATATGTATCATGTATGTAGGTGGAGGACATGGTGGACATGGACGCGAGTTGCTTCTTGGGAGGAGAGGACGACCACCCCATATCGCAGCACGAGCCGATGCTCCCCTCGTCGTCGTCGCTGTCGTCGAAGCGGTCCATGTCCATCGACAGCGGTGGCTCCTCGGCGTCCTTCACGCTCGACGCCGCCCCCGCGGCGGCGGCGACGAACGTCGTCTCGCAGTACCCTGCGCCGCCCCCGCCGGTGGCGCACCACCCGCTCGCCGGTGGCGACCATGACGACGAGGCGATCATGCTGGCAATGATGGCCGTCATCTCCTCGTCCTCGGCGTCCCCCTCCTCCTCCGCGTCCGGTTCCACCTCCTCGCCGACGCCGTTTAGCCGGGACAACATGCAGCAAGCAGCCATGCCGCAGCCGCGTGCAGGAAACGGCCACGTGATGGTGAAGAGCAGCCTCGCCATGCCGCCAGAGAAGACTACTGCGTCGCTGAGCACCAGCGGCGGCGAACGGGGACAGCAGCAGGAGGAGCCAAGAACGGCAAGCGGCAACAGCAGCCAGCTCTATCACATGATGTCAGAGAGGAAGAGGCGGGAGAAGCTCAACGACAGCTTCCACACGCTGAGGTCGCTGCTTCCCCCGTGCTCCAAGGTATATCCATCCATTCAATCTCAAATCTCAAGTGTTATATCATTACCATTTTATTTGAAGAAATATCATTACCATTTTATTGATCGCTAGTTAAACACTATTTAGAGATCCCAATTAACCTCTCTCTTGGTGTAAGTTTTTCACTTTAATGTTGGTTGGCAATCTGTAGTAACAGCGTGCTTCACTTTTTAGACTATTCAATCAGGAATCAATGCTTGCGCCAAGAAAATATTAGTTTCGTGGCTATTAGTTTACCACCTGATGGTCGAAAATGCATGGCTAGAATAAGGTACGAGAGTTCTTACCATCTTTAAAAGATTTCAGATGGTATTGGTATATTTATATGTAATTTGGTGATAAGATATCGCTGTCTCTTAACAATTTTCTAAAAATGATAAAGACTCGTAAGTTCTATAGTCCCGCTGCTTTCGTAAGGCAGAGGATAGAACGATACATCCTCTCAGTTTGTTCGAATTTTCAAAGGAGACTTGGAAGAATGGAAGTCCCGATACTAGCATCCTGCCTTGTCAAGAATAGTGTTTGTTTAGTTACAAGAAAAGGACGTTGTCAAAAGAAGGTGGTTTGAAGGCAACATATCTTATGCACTTAAGTTTGTAGCGTACCGTACGTCTCAATTAAAAAGTCATAAAAAAATTATAAAACATTTCTACATATATTCTATGGTTTACTCCACTTATATATATATAATTTTAAGTTTAAATTTATCCTCTGTTAAAAGCAGCAAAAGGACAAAATTTCAATAAATTTGAACTCTTAACCATTGTCGGATTTTATCTTTTTTGTTACCGCTAACATATAATGAATTTGATCTTGAAAATTTATGCATAGTTAAAGTAAGTTTAGAAATACATGTACAAAATTTTTCATGACTTTTTTTTATTGTGCACTACAAGTTTGAGTGCAATATATTGCCTGGTGAGAGGGGCCACTGGATTGTATATGCGGACAAGTTGGAAAGGTACATGCATGGAAGCTTCCAAAAGAAAGTACACTTCGGAAGTTCATGCAAGGGTTATTGAATATATATAATGGCAAGATGAGGTGAATTTTTTATAAAAAATCATTTTAAAGTTTGTATAATAAACAAGTATGTTGAGTTACTATACTTACTATTTTATGCATTAAGTTGCAATAACTAGACCTCTAGAGCAAGAACTAAAATTTGCAACAACAAAAAAAGAGCATATGAAAACTTTGTTCTACACCATAATATGCAGTGAAAACCCCATACTGCAATTAGAAATTCTGGGAGTCCAAATTGATAAGCAGGAATAAATTCTGTTTTTTTTTAAAATAGAACACAACGACCAACTTGCAACCTGCAAGTTTAAATATAAAAGGATATGATATTTTTATCTTTTTAGTATATAAAAATGATTACATATTTTTATACTAGTGAGATCATGCCAATGTAACGGAGGACTTAGGAAGTAGTCTACGATAATGGCTGGCCAACTTTCAAGCTGTAGACATCAACAAAGGAAGGCCATTGGAAGTATCTTGCTGTCTAATGTGGTCCACAAATAGACAACTTGACAAGGGTAGGTGCGGAGGAAGAAGATAACACGAAAAGTAATCCAAAAGGCCTTTTTACTTATAGTTTTTGCCTTTAGTTGATGAATAATAGTGGTTAATAGAAAATATTTATAGAAATTGAGGTATTTGTATTAGTTTATAGCTTTTTGCTAAGTGCATTATGTAAGAAAGAGAGAAAATGACGATGCAACAAAAGGTAGTACAATATTCGGACCGTCATGTGACTTACGGAGTTGTAATATAATAAAATACAAAGTGCGTTACAGCATACGAAAATATAAAGTAGTGGCTGATTGAAACGACTTATAGAACCTAGAGCGTTTGTATTGGCTTTGATTTTTCTAAGTAAAAATCAGAAGCCAAGGCCAATATAAATGTGCCTATGTTCATTGAAAATCTTTAAAAATAATAAAAGGCACATCATTTTTACACTACTTTGGTGTTTTGAGTGGTTGCCAGGAAATATCCTGTTACATGGAACAGAAGTGCAAACATGAGCTGTCCTAATCAATTGAGCAAAGCAGATTAGCCATTAGGTAAAACCATCCTTTAAGGAAAATGACGGATTTCCAGGTTGTCTTTAGGCCTGTTCTTTAACGACTTTAAAAGCGGTTTTTGACTTTTACTATATTATCTAACTTTTAAATAGAGTATTTTCTCAAGACAGGATCTATAAATTAATTATAGTGCACGTTAAAAGCCTAAGGTGCTAAATCGTGAAGGCATTTCTTGCTTAGTACTTTTTTCCACAAGCTCAACGTGCTAAATCGTGAAGGCATTTCTTGCTTAGTACTTTTTTCTCATAGACCTCTTGCTCTGATACCAAGCTGAGCGCGTTTTTTTTCTTCTGTCAAACAATCTTCGTAAAATATGACACGACAAACTGTTACTCATATACTTGGACACTCCACCACGCACATTGTATCGCAGAAGGACAAGACGACGGTGCTCATGAACGCAGCGAGCTACCTGAAGATGCTGGAGGTGCAGATCTCAGAGCTGGAGGAGAAGAACACCAAGCTGGAGAAGTACATCCCCTGCGTTGACGGAGGCAGATCAGACGCCATGAGGGCTCGGGCGGCACACCAGAGAGCCAAGGTTAAGATCAGCAAGGCGTCCTCGGATCAGCAAGGTTCAGAGCTGGTTAACCTCACAGTGGTTGTCATGGTGGAGTGCGACATCATCGACCTGGTCCTGCACATCCTCGAGTGCCTCAGGTGGATGAAGGAGATCAGCGTGCTGTCGGTCGATGCAAACACCTACTCGCCGCAGGCGCTGCTCAAAGCCATCGCCAGCATCAAGCTGCAGATCATGGTAATGATTAAACTGATTATATTTATTCTTTTCTTGCATGGCGTTGCTTGCAACCGAATAGCGCGCCTTCCAAGTTCCAAGTAGGGTTTTGTGTAGGTTATCCACTACAAGACTTCAGACTTACAAGGCTCAGAACAAATCACCTCAGGCATAACCTAAACCGAGTAATTTTTTGAACCAGAACACGGACGAAAGTGTTTGTTAGCGACAAATCAACTGTTCTAGACCAGCTCTACCTGCACCCGTCAGGACTCGTTCGGGATAACCACAACCATAGTTATACTGCATCTCACGCAACATTTTGGCCGCCATTCTTATCCAGTGTGATCTTAATGAATTGTGCGTTTCTCCAAGTAACTTACTGAAGGATATCGCTGTCTATGATGACACAGGACGGCGATTGGAACGAGGCGTCGTTCCACGAGGCGATGGCGAAGGCGGTTAACGACGCGACTTATTCCTGCGCCCCGCCTGTGCTCGCAGCATAGTGGTGGCGGTGACCTCAATTTTGTGGACTCTGACCAGTTCATGCATCCTCGTGCAGTCATTGTTCAACATTGAAACGGCAAAAAATTGGAGAACACCGGACGGTTCACATGTGACTCTGGGAGATGAGGACAAGATATGCATGATGGGAGTAGAAAAGTTTAGGTTTTGGTTAGCAGCAATCAGCATGCATGTGCCCTGTTGCAGCTACAATAAGGTTGCAGATGATTGCACTTAGATTTGATAGGCCTGTGTACGAGAGATGTTGCGTGAATGATGGATAGTTAGCGGTTGGTAGTATCTTGGCAGTCAGGAGAAATAATAATGTTGTACATAGGAGGAAGAGGGGGGAAAAAATGCACCTCTCATCTTTGTAAATATGTTGTAGGATCGCGATATGGTGTCTTATGAAATCTTTTCTAAGTATTTTTAAAATTTTCACTTAAACAACCGCTAAGCTACGAAGATCAGAATTAGAAGCCTAGGATGAACAACACCTTCAGAGGGCGGTTTGACCGTCCACAGAACTATGGAGCCAAGGAGCGATCTGACCGTTTTCCTGTTTCCATAATAGAAAATCAGTCCGAGTTTAAACCACTTTTGGTGCAACTTATAAAATTCATAGTCAATAAGATAAAACTTTGCACACACATTATTTAAGATTTCGGAAACCTATTCCATCCAAAGATCATATAAATTCTTATCAAAGTTTCTACCTTTTCCAAAGATAAGAAAAATTGCACTAAAACCAAACAAAAACAAAAACTTGGGATATAGCTTTCTCGTAGGCAAATGATAATTAAGATGGCTTTAGATGTATTTCCATATGCCATAGCAAGTTAAATCTTCCAAAAATTCGAAACAAAAATCTTGAGATCAAGAAACCTCAAGAATAGACCAAAACCAAGTCAAACTATAAGCAACTTCAAAATCCTACAAGCCTTGCTGCCTAGATGAATGGGATTTTATCTCCACGAGTTATCTATATCACTTACATGTCCTTGGCATACAGTAAGATCAAGAAGGGGACAGAAAAGATCAAAACCAACACGAACAAGACCATATTAACCAAAACAAGGAGACTTCATTAGTGACGAACAAAGTTGATATATTACTATTTAAGGATGAATGTTTTATAGCCACTTCACCTAGAGGACAAGAGAGCACACCACAATACACTCTTCTCTAACTCTAACCTTAGAATACAAGGTTAGAATATTAGATATTTAGATGGTTAGCTTGCAAACTTCTATCCCAAACCGTTAAATAGATGAGGCAACCGGTCCACATTTAACCTTAATAGATACTATCCACTAGCATATTTAGGGAAAACCCGTTAACCCCACACAACACGGGTTTTACTCACACACTTTTCAAAGCACATAAGTCCGAATATACTAAGTCTTTAACCTTTGATCCACTTGATCTTCTCAGTATCTCCTTGATCTAAATCACTTTTCTAAGCATCACGGTTTTGATCCAACAAAGTTTTTGATATTTAGCAAATTACCATAATACCATCGCCTTGACTCGGTCTTCATTTTTTCTTACAAGCAATCACCATGCTTATCACGTGTAGGTACATCACTGGCTTACCACACATCGGTAAGTCTCTCCTGTTTTGGTTCCACCAGACCATACTCCACTTGGACAGACCAAGCCACTTTGTGCAGCCCATTGCTCAAACCTTTTCTTCAACATTTCTCACCTTCCTCGTGCCATGCATGAGCTCAACCATCTCATCCAATATTCTTAATCGTTATAGATCTTGGCTCCTCCATAAGTGTTGCTGTAGGATCAAGGATGACCGACTAGAGGGGGTGAATAGGAAATTATAAAATATCTTGCTTTTCAAAACTTAGAGCTAAGTAAGATTTCAATTGCAATTTAATACCTACTCAATTCTAATAAAGCTAAGGCACTACAAAGCAAGACTCAACAAATATATTTTACAAAGCTAGACTCAACATGACAACATAACATATATTAGGGAATAGCAAAACAGCATACAAATAGAAAACTGCGCAATAACATCTTTTGTCAGCCTAGCTTTGAGTACTCAAACCCACTAAAGCCAACCACGATCTAGCATTATTAAGTTATAGTGCTCAACGACTGAGAGAATGAAATGATTAAAAATCCTCTAACTTATTTTAGTAAAACTAAGACTTGTGTAATACAGTAATAGTGCCGTGTTACTCTACCCTTTCCGAGCATGCTCAAGGATAACTTGGGAGAGAGAGAATACAAGGGTGAGATGAAATCTCAGGAAGCAAACTATTTAACAAATTAATTAAACTGTGGATAATTAAGCATCAAATTATCGTCTTGTGGTACATCGATAAAGCATTAACAATTAATTCTCATCATACACATTGTAAGCTCATGCATATCCAAAACCACAACTCACACTAACAGCAACCACAACATAAGAGTGTGTATCATACTATGGCAATGTACGATGCTGTACCGGTACGGTCGCTGCTAGATGCGGCGACATAGCTTCAATGCAAATGACATGCTATGACATGCATGATATGGCCACGATTGATTCATTAGGAATATAACCACATGGACAAGAATATGTAAAATAAGACATTTAGCACAACAGGGCATCTTTATTTAAAGGTGGATTAATGATCAAATATCAACAATTATGGTGAAGGCAGTTAAATTAATAAGTTAAACTGTAGCAACAACCACTATGTATATTTGCCTCTACCGAAGGGACGAAAAGCTCAAGCACGGTCAGGAGCAAAGCCACCTGTTCACAAGTCACCACTCAGCACAAAACCTCAATATAATATTCATAACTAAAAGGTAAAGCGCCACTACACCCGAAACCCAACAACTCCCTCTCAAACTGTCGTTCCGACGCTTAACTCACTACAACAGTGTTGCCTGTCTTTTTCATATCTTTTTATCCACTAAACGAACTACAGAAATAAATAGCATTTTTGAAATCTACAGAACGAAAGCTACAACTTTTGTGAAGAACCATAATTTTATTCTTTCGGTAAAAGGGTGTAATTTGCAATGGAAAACAAAGGATAGAAACATCTTTGAGTTTTGACCAGCGAGTTTCTACAGACGGCCACCAATAGTACACTACTCCAAAAATTATAAAATTTTACCAACAACTATATAACAACATTTTTTTACAACTTCCTTTATTATGAGAACATTCATAAAAATCATTAGGGCCTCTGAACCTGCCTACGAACAGAAACTGAATCCTGAAACCAACTCTGCTACATAGCAGACTTCCAACCTCTATTACGCCCAATACACTCATCCAAAAATTATTAAAAAAATGCAGAAACTAGATCTCTTAGTCCTATACAACTTTACTATTCATGAGTTCTGCAGGAAAAATCATCTTATATTTTTAATCTGTTAATTCCCACCAACTGCACGAACTTGAGTGATCAGACCGCACAGCAACACAGTAATACTTATAACTCCTAAACCGTTCATTGGAATGACATGAATGACAACTCTACAGAAAGATAATGAAGTCCAAAATCTCTAGATTTCATACCAAAGGTTCCCTAATTCATAGAACATAGCAGACTATGCAGATCAATCAATTAACCGAAAACTAACCTGATCGAGAAAACGCAAAGAACGAAAAGGTAGAAAATTGTTTGTTACTCTTGGAGACCAAAGCAAGAATCTCTGAACACTAGCACAAATCTCCCTACTCCTCTTCTTCTCCTCCTTCCTCTTCCTCTTCCTCCTTCTCTTCCTCTTCTTCCTCTTCTCCTTCTTCTTCTCTTTTGCTTGGTTGCCAAGGGGTGGAGGTGCTGTAGATTGGAGGAGGGATTGCAGGGGAGAAGGGGGACATGGGGGAGGTGGGAGGTAGGGATGGGGCAGCAGGGGGGAAGGTGGCGGCCACAAGGGGGGCTAGGTTTGGGGGAAAAGGAGGCGGCTGGGCCTTACGTTGGGCTGGCCTGGGCCCAAGGTGGGAGGTAGGAAGTCCAGTCTCCCTCTCTGAACAGCCCACCAATCCTCTTCTTTCTCTTTTTTCTTTTTAGACAAATCCACATCCCACACCCGCCTTCGCTATTCATCAGAAGAAGGAGAAATCTCCGCGAATCCGTTAAGTACTTCCGGAAACACCGAATCGATGTATAAGGCATTGCATTCTCCCCTCCTAAAAAAATTCGTCCTCGAATCTAACAGCTCAGAACCATGGAACAGGAGTATGACAAAGGAGGGAGCAACAAAGATAAACAATAACTACGAGTATCCACTAGCCTCGAAGAGCTCAGGGTACTTCTTTCGCATTTGATCCTTAAATTCCCACGTCGCCTCCCGCTCAGATTGATTCGTCCAAAGGACCTTCATGTACCTGATGGTCCTCTTCCTCATGACCCGCTCTGACAAGTCTAAGATACACGCTGGTCGACACTCCATAGTGATTAGCTCCAGGTTGATCTTGTACATGAGGTCTCGTAGATACTTGCTAAGTATAGACACATGAAAGACATTGTGCACTCCACTCATTGAGCTTGGCAACTCCAGACAATAGGCCAGACTGCCCACGCATGCAACCACTGAAAATCGGCCAATGTACCATGGGCTAAGCTTCTCGATGGTACCAAAATGAATGCTGCCCTTGGTCGGCAACACCCTGAGGAGCACAAGGTCACTAACAACAAACTCCAACTTGCACACCGAACGTCCATATAACTCTTCTGTCAGCTCTGAGTGGTCAACAGGTTCTGTCCAATCTCTTGCACCTTCTCTACAGTCCGTTGAACAAAATATGGGCCAAGCAAATACCTCTCGCCCACAGCATCCCAACATAGGGGAGAAAAACATCTCCAGCCACACAAAGCCTTAAAAGGAGCCATCTTGATACTCGCCTGATAACTACTATTATATGCAAACTCTGCTAATGCCAGATGGTCCTCCCAACTGCCCTTCCAAGATAGAACATAAGCATGAAGCATATCATCCAGAGTCTGAATGGTCCACTCTGATTGACCATCCATTTGAGGGTGAAAAGCTGTGCTAAGTGAAACTGTCGTGCCCAACGTAGCCTGAAGACTTTGCCATAACTTGGAGTCGAACTTGGTGTCCCGGTTAGAACCCATCGACTTGGGCACACCATATAATCTCACCACCTCTCTAATATTCAACAGGGCCAGATCCTGAGCTGTGTTGGTTGTCTTCATCAGAATGAAATGCGCGGACTTGGTAAGCCTATCCACAACAACCCAAATAGCATCTTGACCATGAGGTGAGCGTGGCAAGCCAACCACGAAGTCCATAGTGATATGCTTCCACTTCCACTCAAGAATCTTCAAAAGCTGCACTTACGCTCAGCCTTCATTTGTTGACATATGCCCCAAGATGCGACATATTTAGCAATATGCACCCTCATCCATTTCCATCAGAAGACCTGCTTAAAGTCACAATACATCTTTTTCTCACCTGGATGTACAGAATACGGAGTTCGGTGAGCCTCACGAAGGATAACTGTCTTCACCTCTAATTTCTGTGGTACACAAAGTCGACCTCTGAAATGAACCGCACCACTCTCATCCACACTAAACTCTCAGGAATGCCCCTCTGAGATTGTCTTCCACACCTCTGAAAGAAGCCGATCGTGCTGCTGAACCTCACAAACACGCTTGGATATGGCAGACTGGATGATCATCTACATCCCTGCCTGAGCAACCCCAACGGAACAGAAGGAGATACTTATCTACTCAAACTCTGAGATCAAAGACAACACTGTTCGAGGAACTCCTGTCCTGCTCAAAGCATCAGCCACCACGTTAGCCTTACCGAGATGATACTAGATCGTCAGATCATAGTCTTTGATCAACTCCAACCACCTCCGCTGCCTCAAATTTAGCTTTCACTGAGTGAAGATGTACTTAAGGCTCTTATGATTGGTAAAGATATCACACGACTCCCTATACAGATAATGCCTCCATGACTTCAAAGCAAAGATGACTGCTGCCAACTTGAGATCATGAGTGGGATAGTTCTGCTCATGAGTCTTTAACTGTCTGGAAGCATAAGCAATAACTCGGTCCTCCTGCATCAATACACAACCAAGATCAATCTGAGAAGCATCCGTGTACACTGTGAAATGCTTGCCACTCTTAGGTAGAGATAAGATAGGCGCATTAACTAGTTTGTTCTTCAGAGTCTAAAAGCCGGCCTCACATTCATCTGTCCAAACAAAAGGAACCCCTTTTTGTGTGAGCCTGGTCATCGGCTTGGCAATGATAGAGAAATCCTGCACAAAGTGCTGATAATAGCCAGCTAGCCCAAGGAAACTCCGAATCTCCGACACATTGGTTGGCCTCTGCCACTTCACCACCATAGACACATTCTTTGGATCCATTGTGATACCGTGCTAACTGATAGTATGACCAAGAAAGCCCACCTCAAACAGCCAAAAAGCACATTTCTTTAGTTTTACATAGAACTTGTTCTTATGAAGGACATCCAGAACTAGGCTGAGATGTAACTCATGTTCCTCCTCTGTTTTGGAATATACTAAGATATCATCGATGAAAACCACCACGAAAGCATCCAAGTATGCATGAAGTATCCTATTCGTAGCTTCCATAAAGACAACATAGGTGTTTGTTAGTACAAAAGACATAACAACATACTCAAAATGCCCATACCTTGTGCTAAAAGCCATCTTCTCTATATCCTCATCACTGATTCGCAGTTGATGATAGCCAGACTGCAAATTGATCTTCGAGAATACCTTGGCACCCCTCAGCTGATCGAAGAAATCATCAATACGAGGCACATGATACTTCTTCTTAATCGTCACTTGATTAAGCGCTCGATAATCCACACAAAGCCTCTTAGTGCCATCCTTCTTTTCCACGAATAAAACTAGAGTAGCCCAAGGCGACGTGCTCAATTTGATAAATCCCTTAGCCAGGAGTTCATCCAACTGCTTCTTCAACTCCACCTACTCCATAGGGGCCATCCGATATGGGGCTTATAGATAGGCCGCGCACCTAGAACAAGCTCAATGCAAAAGATCAGCCCCCGCTCTGGCAGCAACCCTGGGAGCTCATTAGGAAAAACATTAGGATACCTACAAACCACTGAAATGCCCTCTACCCACAACAACATCCTGGACTTCTGCATCTACCGATTAGGAAACAATCGGCACAACCACGAGGGGGAAAATCGCGGGGCACTCCCTTGGAAAGGTGACCATCTTCCAAAAGCAGGAGATGACTGGCTGATATCGGGAAAGCCAATCCATGCCAAGGATCATATTGAAAGGCTCCAGAGAAAAAACCACCAGATTCGTGATGAACTCCTCATCCACAAGAACCACCGTACAACCTGGACAAATCCGAGAACTAGAGATAAACCCACTAGGAGAGCTGACAACCACTACCCTCCCGATCATCTGCATAATGAGACCTACCCGACCAACGAAAACCTCTGAGACAAAAGAGAAACTAGCACTTGAATAAAAAAGAACATGAGCATCAAAATAATCAATAGATATAGTACCTGTCACCACATCTCCGTGATCCCTGGCATCAGTCGTGGGCATGGAGTACGCCCAGGAATAGCTGGAGAAGAAGAAGAGCCTCCCACACCTAAGCAAGCTGGTGCAGAAGTCCACTGAGGTGTAGGCGCTGAAGGAGTAGCAGGCTACTGAACCCAGTATCCTTCAGGTGGAGGCGCTGGGACAGTCAACAAAGGTGCTGAGGGAGCTAGTAGGTAATGCAGTGTAGGAGCCACAGCTATCATATGCACGGTGCCACCAGGATGGGTAGATCCAGCTGGAGGTGCAGGTGCTAACTCCCACTGCAGCTTCCCCTTAGGATTCTGCTTGCACATCGCGTCTTTGTGGTTCTGACCACAGATGGAACACAACCCCTTCCAAGAGCAGTCACTCCACATGTGTGGATCACCACAGTGGAAACACACCAAGCCCATCACAGGCTTCACTGTGGCATGGTACTGCTGAGAACTCCCTCTAGAAGAGCTGGACTACCAGAACTGCCACGGTAAGGCTGGTAGTGGTGACTCTTTCCTTTCTTGTGAACAGGGCCACCAGAATGACCCTTCTTCTTGCTCTGCCCTCTAAGCTGATCTCCACCAAAGGCCTTATGGACGCCATCCGTGTAAGCCTATTGCATCTCAATCCCCAAGGCCTGCTAAACCATGGTGCAAAAGTCCATGGTTGGAAAAGCACCTAGCAAGTGGTGGATCGAAGGCCTAAGCCCCTGACGGATTGCCTGGCCTTCTTTGCATCATCATGTGCCACGTAAGGGATGAAGCGGACTATCTAGTTGAAGCCCACCTTGTATTCTACCATAGTCTTCCTGTACTGAGCATACTTACTCAAATCGATCTTCATTTTATCAAGGAACATCTCTGGATAGAACCTCCTCTCGAACTACCGGACAAACTCAGCCCAAGATAGCAGTCTATGTGTAGCCATGCGAGTTGACTACACCCTCTTCCACCAGATCTGCGCCTCACCTTTCAAGAGTTGTGCCATGTACCGCACATGATCTGGAGCAACCACCTCGAATGCCTCCATCTTGTCCTCCATGTGGGATAGCCATTCAACGGCCTGAAAAGGAGTGGCCCCACTGTCAAAGCTATCCAACTTCATCCTCACCCACTCTCCAAGCAAGATGCCGCTAACAGTGCCAGCTGCCGCGGCCTCGGGTGCTGTAGCAGTGCCAGCACCAGTTGCAAACTGCCCCTAACACAACGTCCTCAACTCCTCCTGCATGGCCCTCATGGCGGCCAATAGCTTTTCCTGACTACCACCCTCCGACCTAGGAGACTCGGCCTCCTCAGCCGCCAACTAGGCACCAGGCATAGTAGCACGGCCACAGCCGTTCGCCTTAGGCGGCATTCCTGTAGCCACCACTGTACACAAGCATACACAAACATTAACTTCAATCAATTAAGGCAAAAGCACTAACAGAACAAAATGACACAAGGTATATGCAAGGATATGCAACCCCTTTCCCATCCTACATGTGCAAGTGTGTCAAATTACTTATTATTTTCCTAGAATCTGAAGCCTAGGCTTTGATACCAACTGTAACACTCTAGAAATCGCATTACCCCAGGATGCTACAAACTACACTTACGACTAGCTGGGTTACAAAGAAAACCCGGCAGCACCTCCCTAGATAAATAAAAAACTACGCGGAAGCATGACAATATAACATATAGTAGGGAATAGCAAAATAGCATACGAATAGAAAACTATGAAATAACATCCTTTATCAACCTAGCTTTGAGTACTCAAACCCCACTAAAGCCAACCACAATCTAGCATTATTAAGTTACAATGCTCAATGACTGAGAGAAAGGAATGATTAAAAATCCTCTAACATATTATAGTAAAACTCATGAAAACTTGTGGAATGGTGCCGTGTTGCTCTGCCCTTTCCGGGCATGCTCAAGGATCACTTGGGAGAGAGAATACAAGGGTGAGATGAAATCTCAGCAAGCAAACTGTTTAACAAATTAATTAAACTGTGGATGATTAAGCATCAAATTATCGTCTTGTGGTACACTGATAAAGCATTAACAATTAATTCTCATCATTCACACTGTAAGCTTGTTCATATCAAAAACTACAACTCACACCAACATCAACCACAAGATATTACCTCATGCCACAAGTGGCTCTCACTAGCCAATTCCTCTTAAGATCTCAGAATAAGAATGATCCTCATGAAATGCTTATGTATGCAAATGATCCACTGAACTCTTACCTGGCAATGTAAGAGTGTGCATTATACTACGGCAATGTACGATACTGTACCGGTAAGGTCGCAGCTAGATGCGGGGACACAACTTCAATGCAAATGACATGCATGATATGACCATGATTGATTCATTAGGAATATAACCTCCAGAAACACCGAATCGATGTCTAGGGCATTACATATTTATACCCCTCACCAACCAATTCGACCGTTAGAGGCAAGTTCCTGAAATTTCCAGTACGAGCAGTAGTACCGCTGTTCCTCAGCTGAAACTACCATACCTGTACTGGCTGCACTGTAACGACTATAGTGGATGAATTTAATTCCTTTGAACTAGCCGTTAAATTTATGGCACGGTACAACCACCATTGTAAGTGCGGTAGTTTTGCCCTCCGGTAGTTCCGCTTTCATAAGGCGGCAGTACCGCTTCCCTTTGAGGTCCAAAACTTGTCGTCTCTGGATGTAACGTACCACCAACTAACTTTCAGTACTTCTGGTGTACGACAGTATCGCTCAGGATTTACGGTCATACCACGGTGCGGTAGTTCTGCCAAGTAAGCTCTGGTACTGCTGTGTATTTCTGGAAAATATGTACCACCAACTAAATTTCGATCCAACCGGGGTGTGGTAGTAACACACTACCTTCCCGGTCATATTCCTGTGCGGTAGTATCACCATGTAAACTTGGTACTACCGACTTTTCTGAGAAATGCATAATTATCTTTTAAATTAAATTCTAAGTGCATGCATGATCCTAGATTAATCTAATGGCACAAGAACTTGATGTCAAGCTACTAGTTATGATCCTTCTTAATAGTACGGCATCTAACCTAAAATCTGATCTTCCAACCTTTTCTCCTAAGACCAGTAAAATCAAAAAGAGATCCTAAGCTACTTATACCTTTATCTTGAATCATATTGATCTTCATGTTAACCTTTAGCATGCATCTCCAGGTTGTCACATTCGTCACTAAGACTAAACTTTTCAAACAGTCAATAAACATGTTAGTGTCATATCCACATATCCACATGATTGACTTCAAAGTTTCTCTGTTCATCTAAAAATAAAGACATCATTTTTATGTATAATTTTGTAACATCCCAAAATTTTGCTTTCCGAAAAATTTAAATTCAAATTAATTATTTTAAAGTATTTGAGTTTTATTTGGATTTAATTGGCTTTTATTTGAAGTTATGAGCTTTTCTGGAGTTTAAAACCTATTTTTGAAAATAAAAAGTATTTCAAGTATGAAAATTAAAATACCAACTTGAGTTGGAAATATTTTATTTAAGTCCAAAACTTATCCAGGAACTTCTGTGAATTTTTCTAGAATTTTTGGAATTTATTTCATATTTTTCTGAGCTTTATTGAATTTCCTAGCCCTTTTCTGAAATCAAAAATAAAAAAAACACAAATTCCCCCCTCTCCTCCGGCCGCCACGTGGACGGCCAGATGCCGCCCACGTCGCCCGGCCGATCCCGCCTCTCCCCTTCCCCCGCTCGCCACGTGGATGGCCGGTAGCCGTGCGCATCCCCGCCCGAGCCCATCTCCACCGGCCGCAAGCCGACGGCCCAGATCGGCCGCCTTCCTTCGGGTCGCCATCTCAGCCTCGCCCGTGCCCCGCTCTCTCTCTCCGGCCCCACCTGTTGGCGCGCCACTCCCTCCACCTCTCTCTGCCCCACGGGCCCCGCCCGTCAGTCGCTCCTCGCCTCCCTCTCTCGCTGACCGCCCGGCCCCACGTGTCAGCGCCCTTCTCCTTCCCCGCGCCCCTTCTTCCTCCTCCCGCTCGGCTGCGCCTTCACTGCCGCCATTTGCGCCACCACCCCGCCCGCCGAATCTCCTCCCTTCCTTCCTCTCTCTCCATCCCCGAGCGGTCGCGCCAGCCCCGCCATCCCCGCGCCCGAATCCCGCCGTCCCCGCGCCGTTTCCCCCTATTTCCCCGCACCGCCGCCTCTTCACGCCGCCGGCCGTCTCCGGCCACCCTCGGTGAGCCCGCGCCCCTCTCCCGAGACCCCCGTGAGCCCCTCTCCCCGTACCCCGCCTCGCCGCCGAGCCGCCGCCCGTCGGCGAGCCGTGGAGCCCGAGCCGGTCACCGGCCAGTGGCCACGTCAGCTCGGTCGGCCCAGGTGGCAGCCCGGTGGACGCCACCTCGGCCACCCCTGCCCCGTCAACGCCACGCCAGCACCAGCCCTCCACCCCGCCACCTCAGCGCCTCCCTGTAGTCCGTGGACTCGGTCCACATGGACCGAGGGCCCACCTGTCAGTCAAACCCCCTCAGGCTGATGTCATGCTGACGCAGTAAAATGGATTTATCAGTTGAAAAATAATCCAGCCGAAATTAAATTCCCTGCTGACGCAATAATTCAAATTTTCCTTTAGGAAAATAATTCCCAAAAATCCAGTTTTTCTATTTTTCTCTCTTTTTAAACTTCCCGGAGCCCGTTCTCCTTCATTTTAACTCCGTTTGAGCCCATTCAAATTTCTAAATTCATCAAAAATTCCAAACTATCCATTTCTTCCATCCTTTCAAATATTTGAAATTTATTTGATATTTCAAAATTTAAATGTCAAATTCCAATACCTAGTTTAATTTCAAAGCCTCAGTTCCAT
Source organism: Dendrocalamus latiflorus (assembly GCA_017311315.1). Taxonomy (NCBI): domain Eukaryota; kingdom Viridiplantae; phylum Streptophyta; class Magnoliopsida; order Poales; family Poaceae; genus Dendrocalamus; species Dendrocalamus latiflorus. The sequence goes on from CM029664.1 coordinate 31,602,351, forward strand.
TCCAAATTTCCTGTGCACTTTCAAAATTTAAATTCAAATCTTGCAAAATCTCCATAAAATCCATTCTATTTTCCTTGGTCCAAATATTGTCTTAGTAATTTCTTTTCCCAACCAATCTTCCAGATATTCGTTCTGCCTCGTGTGAACCCCAACTCCGCTGAATCTTTCTCCTAAATTCGTATGAAATCATAAACTTCCTTCCAGTATATATATTATATTTTTTTGTGATTTTTTTGTATTTATTTGTTTTGTTTGCTTCATCTTTTCGTGCGTAGATTGCACCGTTGTCGACGATCTCTCCACTCCGCAGCAAGAAGACTTAGAGAGCGTGCAAGAAGGCAAGTCTCCTTTGATCATCTTGAACCTATGATTTTGAAATGTTTTAATTATTTTAAATTATGTGCATTGCTATTTACATAAAACATTAGTTCAAATCTTAAGGTATTAGTTTATCCAACTTTGTTATGCCCTCAATTGAAGTTGAATGCCATGTACCTTTGTAACCCTAGAAATTCCTTTGTCTCAATAATGAGAGTATTATAATTATTTGTGAATAATAGAATAGTAGTATAATGCTTAGTCACGCTATTTAATACTTTTGAAATCTTGAAAATGGGAAATTATGATTTGTTGTAATAACCTTGTGTTTATAAGTCTAGTGGTGATTGGAGTTGCCACTGATCTTTTAAAATAAAATAAAAATATGGAAATTGGTTTAGATTAGGGTGGATGGTTGGTTTGGGTTGGTGCGGCAAGCATGAGATCTTGTAAAGTGTATGTTCCACCCTAGTCAACTAAGGACCGACGTTTGTGTTTGTCCAGACTGAGCACCACCGTACAACCCTAAGTCTATATAGGTACAACCTAGCTGATTAACTCATGATAGTCTAGTTTAGGTGCCACCAGTGGAAAGTGGGTGCCAGGGAGTTACTGGTTATTCACAGTGAGGGACAGGGATTTACTGTACTCATATGGCGCAAGAGGGGGCTTCGGATTGGGCAGATTTAACCCTTCTGCGGTGAAACCTCAGCGGGTGGTGTCTAACTAGTCTAGAGTGGGGTAAAGGCTTTGTGATAACTTATCTGTGTCTCATGCCCAAGGAAGCGTGGTGACTGTTAAGATAATTTATCTCTTGGGGGTAAAGTTGTACAACCTCTGCAGAGTGTCAAACTATTCGAATAGCCGTGCCCACGGTCAAGGGCGGGTAAGGAATGCATTCACATGGTAGATTTTTGGCTTTGGTTTTAAAATCAAAGTTTTTGTATTCCGAGAGTGGAGGGAACTCTCGGAAGGGTATCTTGGCAGTTGGAGCCAGAGAGGGTGGATAGAACCCGCAGTTTTAAACTTGATCAATTGTAATTGGTTAGCTAGTGTTGGTAGATGGAACCTTCACTATAAAGTTAATGATAGTCCTGTTAAAATATTTACTTTATTAAATTGATGCCTTTAAAAATAATTAGTAGTAATTGAAATTAAAACATGGCTTTGTGCAAAAGAACCATATAGCCTTCCTTTGTCAAGCCTGGCATCTATTGCATTTTCCCCAAGACTTGCGGAGTACTTTATGTACTCACATGCTGCACTCAAAAATAATATTCAGAAGAATACGAAGCCCAAGAAGGAGATTACGACTACTTTGCGGGTGGATTCGACGAAGGATTCCAGGAGTTCTAGGTCGCGCTTCCCCAGTCAATTGCCTGTGGCGTATTGATGGGTCTCCGATGGATTTATTTTGCTTCCGCTGTGTTTTATGATTGTGCGAGGTCTTGAAACCTCAAATGTAATAATGAGACTTGTTGGTCAGTACTCTTTATAATTGTAATAATGTGTTGTTGGTTATGAATCATTTCTGTTTAACTGTGTGCACTAGTTTTGATCTGGGACTAGTGCTGTAATACACAGAGGGTCCGGGTTCGGAAATCCGGGGTCCCGACAAATTTCTTCACAACTGATTATAGAGTGGAGACGAGAATATACACAACATAAGTAAATAAAAGTATAGGTGGGAGTATACAATTCCTAGAAAACACAACATGAGAAATATGTCTTACAAAAAGAAATAAAAGTACAGGTGGGAGTATACAATTCCTAGAAAACACTAGGTGGGTGCAGTAAGTTTCTCAGCATGGAAAAAATGTGCACACATGGAAGAGCGAGATTGTATAACTTAGTAGCACAAAACTTCCAGAGTTTCTCATACTTCATACAAAACGGCTGGTTTCACGAAACCAGAGCAGTCTCGCAGGGTAGGGCAATCAACCCTGAAAATATAAACAAAATTTCACGCGAAGCATCGGGACAGTTTTTGAGATTACAAAATTGATGGAACAAATAGAGTTCCTTTGTTATTTCTACACAGAGGACCAAAAAAAAAAAAAGACATACAACACCACATGGCCATTGCTATTTCTTTACATGAACAAACGACCTAGTATCGACTTAGATACTTGTGGTCACATCCCAAAGCCGAAGAAGCCATTGCGACCACCACTGCAGATTCTTTTCCTATCCAGGTCTGATGCTATACATCTCACCTATCAGGCTATCACGAGGAAAATTGTGGATTTAACAACAGAATCTCCCAAAATAGAAGGAAAAAAACAGCTGTAAGGTATCAATTTATTATAGAATTTTTTGTACGGATAATCCATTTTTTATTCGAAATTACATAAATATACCGCGGGAAATTTTTTTACAAAAATAGGCTCCAGTCGCCACCCCCATTGGGCGTTTGCCGCCTTTCGCCCAACCGGGAGGCGACAAAATTTCTGTCGCTCTACGTTCGAGCGACTGCAACCAGTCGCCTTCCTATTGGGCGACTGCCATGCAGTCGCCCAATGGATGGGCGACTTGCAGTGCAGTCGCCCAATGGAGGGGCGACTTTACTTTGTCCCCCGTGATTTTTTAGAGTTTTGTCAATTTTATAGTTTTAAACTGGGAAAAAATGTGGTGTAGTTGTAATAAAAGTTTATGTTCACTGTATATTGTAGGTGCATAAAAAATTTTGGAAATTTTTTTTAAGAACGATTGACTGTAGAACATTCGATACATACAGTGGTAAGTGATATTTTGATGTTACTGAGAATTAGTGTACGGAGAGAATTGGTATGTTAATATTGTTAAATGACTTGCTATCTGAATCATTGAATGCGAACAGACGAGATAATAACCTTATGTGAATAGAAATAAACTTCATAATACAGTTGGGAGTAACATGTCGCGTACATTTTTATTACATGCATAACATATAGCATGATATGTGACTAACCCACCCAACTGCTCGTACGACCTACTGTGTGGACCGGAGCCACTTTCCCTTCCTTGCCCGCTCAGCGTTGAACTCCTCCGCGGCCTCTTTTGCCTTAGCCGCCATTTCCCTCTTTCTCTCGCGCTCCCTCTCGCGAGCCTCCCGCTCTCTACGGGTGCACGCTTCGAGATGAGCTTGCGTCTTGCATTGTATACGCAGGGTGTGCTCGTTCTTGCGGTGCTCCTCCTCCAGCAACTCCTTCTCCCTTGTGACATTCCACTCCTCGAAGTCGAGGGTCCATTGGTCTGCAGGGTGGATTTCAAGATCGATCCATTTGCGGTAGCCACATAGGGGCTCCGGAGACTGTAAATAAAGGGAGATATTGTTAGTGCGTGCTGTGAAGGAGAAAAGGTAGGGGAAAATGGTGCATGTGGTTGTTACCGGCTGTCGATAGGTTACGGTGTCAAAACAGCGGTCGGGGTAGTCACAAGAGTAGTTTGCGCAACCCCAGTAACGCATACCTAGGCTGATGCGATGCTTAGACTTGAAGAACTTGCACATGTCCCCGCACCAACAAAGGGGGGTGTCTCCCCTCAGGTGGGAGTTGCGGCGAACGCTTGGTGGGGACGTTCAGGAGAGGGTTGTTGCTACGCGGTCGCTCATTGCGGGGAGCTGACCTCGTAGCACGCTGAGCTTGTTCTACCCGGGCCTGTATAGCCCTTATTTTCTCATCGCGGGCGGCAGCTGACTGTGCTAGGTCACGGGTCTCCTCCCAATCCTTCACCATCTTGTCCCATTGCTTCTTCTGGTTTTTGTCCATCCCGGTGGGGTGAAGGAAGCGCGGTGTAGTGTGGGGTTTGGAAGTGCAGTGTGGCCTACGAAATGGGATGCACACCAATTTATAGGGTCCATTTTCTCTCTACTCCAACGTGTAAAGCTGGTCCGCGTGGTCGTAGCACTGAATAAAGTTGCCCCGTGTTGTCATGTCAGTGCGAAAAGCTGGTCTCTTTTGTCATCGCACTGAGCAAAGCTGTCCCGTGTTGTCATGTCACTGAGAAAAGCTGGCGTCTTTTATCATCGCACTGAGTAAAGCTGCCCCGTGTTGTCATGTCATTAAGGAAAGCTGGCGTCTTTTGTCATCTCATTGAGCAAAGCTGCCCCGTGTTGTCATGTCATTGAGGAAAGCTGGCGTCTTTCGTCATCTCACTGAGCAAAGCTGCCCCGTGTTGTCATGTCACTAAGGAAAGCTGGCATCTTTCGTCATCTCACTGAGCAAAGCTGGCCCGTGTTGTCATGTAACTGCGCAAATCTGGCCTCTTTTGTCATCTCACTGAGCAAAGCTGACTCATTTTATTATCTCATTGCGCAAAGGTGGCATCTTTTGTCACATCTCTGCGCAAAACTGTCGTCTTTTTCGGTTTTGGTGACTGCAGTAAGTTATCTCGTTTGGTATAAATAGCACGGTTGGGGTTCCATGACATTGTAGCCAGATAACCATGTAAATCGAACAAAGAAGTGCCCTCTCTTACGTGGTGGAACTGATGGACCATGTGGAGGTGACCACATGTGAGTGATGAGTAATTGACATTGGTTTAAGTAAGTCGAGTTTGGTTTGAGTGGTTCGGAGTCGAGTCGTTGCGTGGTGCAATCGGGCTCGGTCGGACTTGGTCAAACTTGGTCGTATGGGATTAGGACGCTGATTCTTTGATTCGACAGGTTTGGACTTCATCTGTGGTAAGTATGAGGTAAGTTACGCTATCATGTATCGAGCGGTGCTATTTGATGTGTTTCTTGTCTGTGTGGCTACAGGACGTCGAGGCGAAGTCGTGGCGAGACACGGTGGACCGGACTAGGCGCAGGTGGCGCTGAGATCAGAACGGTCGGGATGTGTCGAAGACGACGTGGACTCGAGGTGGTTGCGAGGCGTGCGAGGCAAGGAGCACGAAAGCTTCCCGGAAGGTGCAGGAGGGGCGAATCGGGAATTTCACAAGGATGCACAAGCGGGAGCGGGCTCCGTTGGACTTAGCGGGTGTAACGGGGTGGAAACCCGTTAGCCGGAGGCTATATATATGAGGTGGTGGCTGCATGTCCACTAGAACACTTGAAGGGGTTTTAGGGTTTCCTTTAGTCAAAATAGGCTTTAGAGTTTGTTTTGGCTTTAGGCTTTAGTTGTTGAGAGTTGTTGGTGGAGGCAGAGTTGTGTTCCCTCTGTGTCTTTGTTCGTAGTGTTTCCAGAGTGTGTTCATCTCTCTTGTCAAGCATGTAATGAGTGCTCTTGAGATTGGAGAGGGTGAGGAGAGGGATTGAGTAGTGAATCCATGTAATCATTCCTCTTGTTCTAATGTTCATACGTATCGGGACGTATCTGTAATCATCTGGTTTCAATGAATGGAAATCTGAAGTTTATTCCTCTTTGTTTATGCTCTCTGTTCTTCGTTCTTCTTCTGGTGGATTTCTGAGCTTTCTGAGTTTTGAGTTCTTTCTTGCTGGGAAGGCCCAAAATGGGTTGCTCTAGGTTGAGATGATACCTCAAGATCATTTGATCAAAGTTTTCCAAGAGCAAACTTCGTTTAATCTCAGATTTCATGTTTGGGACTTCCTCTGTTCTTCATTTGCTTTTCTAGGGTTTGGTGCTATTTTCATTTCCCTTCACGAGATGGCGTGAAACCTGGCATGAGAGGTCCAGAGGCTATTGCTAACCTATCCTCAAAGTTTCATAGCCAAATGATCAAAGATGAAACGGGAATTTGAGTTTTTGCTCAACTCTCTAAATATTTTCGGTTTTGGGCATGAATCTGAAATCCTTTTGATTTTCTAGTGGATTCGTGATTTTGGCTCTTGGCCTTTTCTTCTGGGAGTGTTCCCTAGGTATCCTCAAAGCTTCCCAAGCCAAGAATCCTTGCGAATTTCTCAGATTTCTGAAAATCCTGTTTGCTGAAATTCTTCGTGCGGTACTACCGCTCCTGGAGATGTACTACCGCTCAGAGGTACTACCGCTCGGCTCAGCGGTACTACCGCCCATGTTCGGACCAGTCCGATCGGCAGCGATGAAACGTTCGGACGGTTCGAACGTCTCCGGCAAGAGGTACTACCGCTCGGCATAGCGGTACTACCGCCCAGCGGTACTACCGCACGTCTCAGCAGTACTACCGCTTGCAGTCTGACTTGCTCTGAAATTATTTTTCTTGACTGTCTTTTTTCGGATCTGGTTTATCCATGTTGCTGTGATTTCTAGTAGTGCCTATCTTCTTTCTTTATAGCTTCCATAGCTAGTAGATAAGAAGTATAAGTGTGGATTCTTGAGGGGTGAATTTATTTTAGAAAGCGACATTCACCCCCCTCTGTCGCCATTTCGATCCAACAGGAACATACCATGTTGGAAGCAGAGGGGCCAGTCGATTTTGGGTCACCGAAGGAAGACCTTCCCTTGGAAAGGAGGGAGATCTTTGGTCCACAGTACTGCTTGATACCAAGCCGACGTGCTCAACCAGCGTGGCCAAAATGCAGATACAATGAGTATGCAGTCGTGCAGGCCCTGGATGGCCCGTTCGATGGCGGGCGCCGTTTCTTCCGATGCCCACGCTATGGGGTACAAATTACTAATACTACCTTTTTTTGTTATTGCTTATGGACCCTCCATGTTTACCGTCCTTTCCCGCAGATGGCGAAATGCGATTTCTCCCGCTGGATTGACCCTCCTCATGAATGGTATATTGTCCGTTATGTGGATACATTATGGGATCGAATATTGGAGTTGGAGGACCAAATCGAGACTCTCAATGAGGAAAACAACGACCTTCGCCAACAAATGCAACGCGAGAGGGGCAACGAGGAGGTTGTCAACATAGGAAGCTCGTACGATCCGACATGTTGCTGTGCAAACCCTAATTGCATATGTGCGTGCCATTACAACAATGGCCAGCCCCGTCCGAGGCGTCCCCCTCAGCAATTCTCCATGTGGGTGCCACGAGGCTCGTTTGGCATATAGCAAACGAGGTGTATGGTTGTACCGTAGTATGTACGAGTGTCGATTGAAATAATGTGCAATGTTGTTAAGCATGTCATGGATTGGTTGTTATTGCATTTTAACGAACAACAAATACATCTAGCAAGTAAGCAATACTAAGCTACCAGCACAACACCAACTACATTACAGAAAATGGATGTAACATGCAAGTTTTACAAATGGTACATGAAATTTAGCTGTAGTCTCCAACAACTACTGATCAGGACATGCATTGCATCGTCTAGCTGTGTGCTCCTCTTGACCGCATCGCCCACAGCGTGCACGAGATGTTCCAGCTTGTGATTCCTCCATGTCATTTCTAATACGTCGGCTCTGTCGCTGACCCTTCCCACCCTTCAGCATGTTAATATCTGGAACCCAGGTCCTCGCTGAAATGTCCAAAGTGGCGAAGTTTCCAACCACCCTGAACCCCCGGAGCTCCGCACACCAAGCTTGCAGTATTCTCTCCTTAAAGAAGTACTCAGACATGAAGTTGGAAGGATTCATGCCCACGGTCCCGCATGCAACGAGGACATGAGAGCATGGCTTGTGTAACAACTTAAGCTTGTTGCATGTGCAGCTAGGTTCGTTTGCATGATCTCCAAGGCATACCTCGTGAGTAATAAGTGAACGAGCCGTCCCAAATCCGGCTCTATCATGGAGTATCACCTCGAAACAATGCTCCCTGTTGCCCATGACATGCACTGTGTGCAATTGACCCTTCTGTGCCTTCGTCTGCATGTACGCTGTAATTTTTGACGAATACAGGGCTCCAGGATTGGCCGCATGAAGTGCGGCACTCGCGTGCCTCTCCCTGAAGTAGCGGATTGTGCTGTGAAGAACACCTTCCACGATAGCGACAAGGGGCTGAGAACGGAGACCCCTGAGAACCCAATTGTAGACCTCGGCAAGGTTAGTTGTCATTATTCCGTACCTTGCGCCATCCGTGTCGTGCAACAGCGACCACTTCTCCAATGGTTCCCCCTCGATCCACTGCGAGAAGCACTTGATGTTTCGTGAGCTCCTCCTTCTTGGACCACTTGGGTTAGTGTAGAGACCCGAATATACAAATCCGGACTCTACTGTGTGTTCTGCACTAGTCCAGGATCACGCTAGTGCACACAGCGTAAACAAAGACAAACATCATCCATATCACGACATTCTAAAGAAAATCCAAATTATATTAATAACCATCAGAGTACGACCTTATGGCCAAGCTTACAATTATTTAGCCTGAAAGGGCTTTAAAGTAACTAACAGCGGAAATCCAAAATTTAACGTAGTAGCCATTCGACATGCCCACAGGCAATCGACTGGGGAGCGAAGTCCTAATCCGTGAAGTCCTCGTAGTAGCCTCCTTCTAGCCGCTCCTGCTGATCTGGTCCTTCCTCCTCAACTGAGCAACATGGGCATAAAGCCGTGAGTACATTGGTACTCAGCAAGTCGTTTGTAACAAATGAATGCAATATACTATGCAGGGCTTAACAATGGATGGCTGAAAGGTTAATTTTGCATAAAGCAACAATTTAAAGTAAATACAATAAACAGATTGAAAAGCAATTTAACAAAAGACACTAAATAAATAACCAAAGGAATTGATTATAACCACAAGTGAACTAACCATTCGCTTCCCAGCTCAAACCAACCAGGTTTTTATGAAAACTCTACCCCTCGTGTGAAATCACCGAGCATTGTCCATGACCGAGGACACGGCTATTCGAATAGTTTTACACTCTGCAGAGGTTGCACAACTGTACCCACACGATGTGATAATCCTCACGTTAAAGATAATCACAACAAGGCTTTTACAATGATCCATCTCCACCTGATCCCACTCGCTAAGGCTTCGCCGTCGAGTAGGGTAACCCCCTAGTCGATAATTGCCCCCTCTTGCGCCACAACAACATCGGTAGTAAAACCAAAGTGGAGACTTCACAAATTATTATGCCAAGTCTATCCCATACTAGACATGTGGCTTGCACGGTTAAGCTCAGATCAATGGCGCACAAAGTTAAGTCCTTAAGAATTACCCAGGCGAAACATCCACATCCCAATGTGCAACCTGCACCCCCTTTACTGCACGATCATTCGCCCAAGTGAAAGCCAAGTTTGTATAACCAATGCCCATGACACTACCCATGTCATGACAACAAGTTTTATAACCGTGGTTAACCACCACATTCAAGTATATCATTAAGTCAAGATTAATTAACCACATGTGATGATAACCCAACGTACTAGTGATAAGCATGGCTAAGCAATTAAACGCACAACCCATGTGACAGCTAAAATTGCATCACTAAGTAATTTCCCATTCTATGGTAACAATGGAATCAGGGCATTCAAATTTAACAAGGAGGGGATTACTCAATTGAGGTGATAACTACCAATTACAAGGTTTGTATAAAAGTAGCGATGCAATGTAATTTAAAACAAAATATTTAAATAATAGATTGCAAACTGGGTTCAACATGATCAAAGGACACGACTTGCCTTGGCCTTGCTCAGTTGACGGCTCTTGATCTTCAAATCCAACTTCCGCTTCTTCGAACGCGTGATCTAACGAGAGAGAACGCAAATCGAAACACAAAATAAAATCAAATAAAATTCAAATGAACTCCAAAAATTCTCAAACTTGAACCAAAAGATAGAGCTCAATTTTATATGAATTTAGGAAAAAGAATCGGGTCGATCGGAGCTAGGACGAAGGAGAACGGGCTCTGGGAAGTTTTAATTCAGAGAAAAAGAGACAGACAGGTAGTCGTTACGACCACAAAGGATCCCTACGACCACGCAGAGAAATTTACGACCACGAAGAACTTTACGACCACGAAGAACTTTACGACTACAACCACAAACCAATCTAAGACTACGAAGCCGATTACGACCACTTAGGCAGGCTTACGACCACGTAGTCGAGCACATGACTACGATCACTCAGTCGAGATTACGACTACGTAGTCGAACCTACTACTTCGACCACACAGAACAATCTACGACTACGGCCACACGGGCGGCTACGACTGCACAACGGCTACGACTACTCAGGCAGACTCACAACCATGAAGTCGTTTACGACCACATGATCGAACTTACCGGTGGCTTTACGACTTATGACTAAGGCTCTTCAACGTAATCGTAGAACCTTACGACTACACGGATCTACGACCACGGATGGCGGCGGGATCTGGTCGGCGGTGACTAGGGACGGTGGCGGGACTCACCGGCGACGGCGGATCGGCGAAGGCGAAACGACGGCGAGGACGACACGACCTCGGGATCCAGCACGACCACGGCAGCGGCTACGCGTATGACCACGGCCTCGGCGAGGCGCACGACCACGGCTTTGGCGAGGCGCACGACCACAGCGGCAGGCGGCACGACTTCGGTTTGCGGCTCAACTCGGAGGCGAGGCTTGACTTGGGACGAGGGAGACACCAGGGGTTCGGGCCCTTTTGTACCCGGTCGTAGAGGTGTCCTGGTCGGCCACGAGTACGAGTCCGGGTGGGATACGACCTGAGAGTCCCACTCGCATATGAGTACGACTTGCCAAAAGCGGGCGGCTGCGATGCGGGGCGGGGTTCTGGATGGCTGACACGCGGCGGGGGCGGAAGCGGTTGCGGCTCAACCGACTGGTTTTTCTTTCTTTTTTTTCTTTTTCCAGAAATTCAATTAAATCATTTTGAGCTCTAGAAAATAGCAAATAACTCCAGAAAAATCACATAAAATTCCAGAAAAACTCTTGAGGCTCAGGGAACTCAAATAAGATACTTTTGGCGTAATTTAATGTTTAACTTAATCATATTAAATCCTTTTAATTCATAAAAATTTCATTTAAGCTTTAATTAATTCCAGAAAAATTCAAATGGTGAATTTTATTTCGAAAGCTTCAAAAAGGCTCTGAAATTCAGGATGTTACAAACCTCCCCCCTTAAACGGAATCTCGACCCCGAGATTCTGGCTCTCTAAGGAATAGGTTTGGAAACTCCGCTCTAAGATCCTTCTCGCTCTCCCAGGTTGCTTCCTCCTCGGAATGGTTGCTCCATTGAACCTTGCAAAAGCGAACTGTCCTTCTTCTGGTTACACGCTCTGCCACTTCCAAAATTTTTATAGGATGTTCTTTGTAAGACAGATCCTCCTGAAGATCCACCGCCTCTACGGGCACTGCTTCCTCTGGCACTCTCAAGCACTTCTTTAGTTGAGATACATGGAAAACAGCATGGATCCCGCTCAAGGTGTTTGGTAATTCCAGCTGGTATGCAACCTCTCCTTTGCGCTTTAAAATTTTAAATGGCCCCACATACCTTGGCGCTAGCTTTCCCTTCATTTGAAATCTCTTAACACCTTTGAAGGGTGTGATCCTGAGATACACATAGTCATTTGGCTCAAAACTTAAATCTCTTCGGAGAGTATCAGCATAACTCTTCTGTCTGGCTTGGGCTGCCTTTAGCCTCTCTTGAATCAAACACACTTTCTCTTCTGCTTCCTGAAGACATTCTGGCCCGAAGATTTGACTCTCCCCCGTCTCTTTCCAATTGAGAGGGGTTCTACATTTTCTGCCATACAGGGCTTCAAACGGTGACATTTGTAGACTAGTCTGGTAACTGTTATTGTGGGAGAACTCCGCAAAAGGTAAACAACTATCCCATTTAGCTCCGTGATCCAATACACAAGCTCTTAACATATCCTCCAGGATTTGATTCACACGCTCCGTCTGACCATCCGTTTGCGGATGATATGCTGTACTGAAGTTCAAGTGAGTACCCATTGCCTCGTGAAAGCTATTCCAAAATCGTGAAGTAAACTGCGACCCACGATCCGATACTATCCTCTTGGGCACCCCATGAAGACTCACAATCCTGGACATGTATAACTCGGCCAATTTATCTCCAGAATAAGTTGTTTTGACCGGAAGAAAGTGAGCGACCTTCGTTAATCGATCCACAATTACCCATATTGAGTCGTAGCCCTCTTTAGTCTTGGGTAAGCCTGTAATAAAGTCCATTCCCACATCTTCCCACTTCCATTCAGGAATCTTCAAGGGTTGCAGCAAACCTGCTGGTCTTTGATGTTCAGCCTTCACTCTTTGGCACACATCGCAAAGTGCTACATACTCGGCTATCTCGCGCTTCATACCTGGCCACCAGTATTTGTCTTTAATATCCTGGTACATCTTGGTACTGCCGGGATGGATTGAATATAAGGACTCATGCGCTTCCTTAAGTAATAACTTCTTCAGTTCACCCTTGTTTGGTACGCACAAACGCGTCTTATACCACATGATTCCCTGATCGTCCTCCACAAAGCCGAGTGCTTTGCCTTCCTTTAAACCTTCTTTGATTCTCTGGATATTTTCATCCCCTGGTTGCTCGTGACGAATCTGACAATCCAGGGTCGGCTGCAAGTCCAAGGTAGCTAACATCCCTTCCTCAACCAACTCCAAACTAAGCTTCTGAAATTCCTCGTGTAGAGCTGGTTGGTTTTCCTTGACCATCACTGTATTGCAATACACCTTTCTGCTCAACGCGTCTGCCACTACATTGGCTTTCCCGGGATGATAATGGATTCCGATGTCATAGTCCTTTATCAACTCTAACCATCTTCTCTGTCTTAGGTTGAGGTCTGATTGGGTGAAGATATACTTCAGGCTCTTATGATCAGTGTAGATCTCACATCTATTACCCATCAGGTAATGTCGCCATATTTTTAGGGCATGCACAACTGCTGCTAGCTCTAAGTCATGCGTAGGGTAGTTCTCCTCATGTGGCCTTAACTGGCGCGATGCATAGGCTACCACTCTCTTGTCTTGCATCAATACGCACCCTAAACCTTTGCGGGATGCGTCACAATAAATCTCGAAATCTTTCTTGATGTCTGGCAAGATTAGGACTGGCGCTGATGTCAGACTTTCTTTTAACTTCCGAAAACTCTTTTCGCATTCTGGCATCCATTCAAACTTCTTTTCCTTCTTTAATAGCTGGGTGAGAGGTCGAGCTACACTGGAGAATCCTTCAATGAATCTACGATAATAACCTGCCATTCCCAGGAAGCTTCTGACCTGGGTCACTGACGTGGGTGCCTTCCAAGTAAGCACATCATGTACTTTACCTGCGTCAACGGACACTCCTTCTGCTGTCAACACATGACCCAAAAAGGCAACTTCCTTCATCCAAAATTCACACTTGCTGAACTTGGCATATAACTTATGTTCCCGCAATCTCTGCAATACCAACCTCAAATGCTCTTCGTGCTCCTCCTCATTCTTGGAGTAGATCAGGATGTCATCGATAAACACAACGACAAACTTGTCCAAGTAATCCATGAACACCTTGTTCATCAGGTACATAAAATAGGCTGGGGCATTGGTTAAGCCAAAGGACATCACGGTGAACTCATACAATCCATAACGAGTTGAGAAGGCTGTCTTGGGTATGTCCTCCGGTCGAATCCTCATTTGGTGATATCCCGACCTCAAATCAATCTTGGAGAACACTCCAGCTCCTTTTAACTGATCAAACAAATCTTCAATTCGGGGCAAAGGATACTTGTTCTTGATGGTAACTTCATTGAGAGCTCGGTAATCCACACACATCCGCTGGCTACCATCCTTCTTCTTGACGAACAGTACCGGTGCTCCCCACGGAGAGGTACTAGGTCTGACATATCCTTTATCCAACAATTCTTGTATTTGCTTCTTCAATTCTGCTAACTCATTGGCGGGCATTCGGTGAGGTCTCTTGGAAATCGGTGATGTGCCTGGTGCTAACTCAATTGCGAACTCCACTTCTCTTTTTGGTGGCATCCCAGGGAGATCATCAGGAAAAACATCTGGATATTCTCTGGCAACTGGCACTTCATTTAGGGCAATCCCTTTACTTTGGCATACCATCACTTTCTCTGGCTGCTTCATATCGGCCTCAAATCTCACTTTGCTTCCATCGGGACCGTCCAAGGTGACTGCTCGGCTTCCACATTCCAACACTGCTTGATGTTTCTTGAGCCAATCCATACCCAGAATTACGTCCAAAGACTGGATATTCAGCACAACCAAATCCGCGGAGAACTCTACTCCTTGGATGGCTATCCTAACCTTGGGGCATCCTAGGTTTGTACTCATCTCAGAGCCTGGGGATTGAACCAATAAAATGGAACCAAGTGCAACGACTTCCAACTTATGCTTTAGAGCAAAACTCCGGGAAACAAACGAATGTGAAGCTCCAGAATCAAACAAAACTGTGGCAGGAACTGAGTTTACTTGAAACTTACCGATCACAACATCTGGTGCTGCTTGAGCCTCCTCCATGGTGACATGGTTCACCTGGCCGCGCATCACGGTCTGCGATCCTCTGTTGGGTTGACTTGATGTTTGCGGTGCTCCACGTCCTGACCCTGCTGCGGGAGTCTGATCTGGTGTAGAGCCCAAGTTGAAACGAACCGGTGTCAAGGCTTGATTCTGCGGGCATTTGTTGGCATAATGTCCCGTTTCATGGCATTTGAAACAGGTAACTGCTGTCATGGGCTTGGTGATCCTCTGCTGTTGGCTTCCAACTGGAATTGGCCTTGGTCCTGATGAGAAGTGGCGAGGAGCTGGTGCAGGTGTTTTGAATCCTGACTGCTGTGGAACACGAGCGGGCTGAAACGTACTGAAGCGGGTCCTCTGAGCCTGGTGCATCTGTGATCCTTGCTGCATCATCCTCCGCTTGCGGGATTCCTCTATCTCACGACGACTCTCCTCAATGAGCATCGCTTTGTCCACCATGTTTTGAAGGCTGGCGTAGTCATTTCCCACCACTTGAACTTTCAGACCGGGGTTTAGTCCTTTCTTGAACCTCTTTTGACGGGCATCATCTGTAGCGACATCCTCCGGGGCATAACGGGCTAGCTGGGTGAATTTATTGAGATACTCACTCACTGACATGTTCTTCTGCTGTAACTCCCGGAATTCCTCCTTCTTCATCTCAATCACTCCGTCCAAAACATGGGTATGACGAAAAGCTGCGGCGAACTCCGCCCAAGTGATGCTATCTTGATCTTCATGAGCAGCATAGTAGTTTTCCCACCATTCAGCTGCAGCGCCTTCTAGCTGGTGGGCGGCATACAAAACCTTCTCGCGGTCCGTACACTGGGCAAGATTAAGCTTCTTTTCTGTTGAGCGCATCCAGTCATCGGCTTCCAAAGGCTCCGAAGATCGTGAATAAGTGGGTGGCCTTGTCCTCATGAATTCTGTAAATTTAGACTGTTGACGAACTGGTTGGGGCATTGCCATTTCTTGATTCTGCCGATTCATCATTGCGTTCATATTCTGCATCATGGTATTCATTAATTGGGTCTGGGCAGCCATGAACTGACTCAAGGTCGGATCTAAACCAGCCGGATTCGCATGCTGCTCTGGAGTTGCTTGGTTTCCATTACTGTCTTCCGGATCTTGGTTTATTTGACCGCGTCCCGCGGAGCTCCGGGTGTCAACCATTTCTGCTCTGTTCTGAAAGAAAAGCCCATTTGTTGAGAACTGACTCTTCAAGGCTCAATAGGTAAGAGGGAAAAGCAAAGGTAAGTGGTAAACTCGTCTAAGGGGGTAACTAATGGCAATCCTAAAACTAAGCAAACACTTAGCCGAAAAGGCTAACAAAAGAAGCAATAAACTCCACAAAAAGACTTTTGACATGACTGCATCATAATGCTAGGAGCAAAACTGCAGCTCACATCACACCCAACGGCAAATAAGAAGCGAGACGATTTACACGATACTAAAACTATAACAGGGTTCAAATTCAATGGCTCCTAATCTTCTCGGAAACCTTCATTCTTGTCTTGACATATTGAGGTGCTTCCTTGATCCAGACTTCACAGCATAGCTTGAAGAATTTCCATGCCAACTTTCACCTTGAGTGAGGGACACTCGAGACATCTATGGATATTATAGAGATAAGAAGTCAATTTGAGTTTCGAAAACCATATTTCAGAGGAGCCAAAGAGTAAGAATCCTAAGAATGGGGTAAAAGTAAGGAATTACTAGACAATCATTTGGTTGATTTGATTTAGAAAATAAATTTTGAAAATTTTGCTAATTCGACCACTCTAACCAGGGCTTCGTCCTACAGTCGATATGGCTCTGATACCATCTCTGTCGAGACCCGAATATACAAATCCGGACTCTACTGTGTGTTCTGCACTAGTCCAGGATCACGCTAGTGCACACAGCGTAAACAAAGACAAACATCATCCATATCACGACATTCTAAAGAAAATCCAAATTATATTAATAACCATCAGAGTACGACCTTATGGCCAAGCTTACAATTATTTAGCCTGAAAGGGCTTTAAAGTAACTAACAGCGGAAATCCAAAATTTAACGTAGTAGCCATTCGTCATGCCCACAGGCAATCGACTGGGGAGCGAAGTCCTAATCCGTGAAGTCCTCGTAGTAGCCTCCTTCTAGCCACTCCTGCTGATCTGGTCCTTCCTCCTCAACTGAGCAACATGGGCATAAAGCCGTGAGTACATTGGTACTCAGCAAGTCGTTTGTAACAAATGAATGCAATATACTATGCAGGGCTTAACAATGGATGGCTGAAAGGTTAATTTTGCATAAAGCAACAATTTAAAGTAAATACAATAAACAGATTGAAAAGCAATTTAACAAAAGACACTAAATAAATAACCAAAGGAATTGATTATACCCACAAGTGAACTAACCATTCGCTTCCCAGCTCAAACCAACCAGGTTTTTATGAAAACTCTACCCCTCGTGTGAAATCACCGAGCATTGTCCATGACCGAGGACACGGCTATTCGAATAGTTTTACACTCTGCAGAGGTTGCACAACTGTACCCACACGATGTGATAATCCTCACGTTAAAGATAATCACAACAAGGCTTTTACAATGATCCATCTCCACCTGATCCCACTCGCTAAGGCTTCGCCGTCGAGTAGGGTAACCCCCTAGTCGATAATTGCCCCCTCTTGCGCCACAACAACATCGGTAGTAAAACCAAAGTGGAGACTTCACAAATTATTATGCCAAGTCTATCCCATACTAGACATGTGGCTTGCACGGTTAAGCTCAGATCAATGGCGCACAAAGTTAAGTCCTTAAGAATTACCCAGGCGAAACATCCACATCCCAATGTGCAACCTGCACCCCCTTTACTGCACGATCATTCGCCCAAGTGAAAGCCAAGTTTGTATAACCAATGCCCATGACACTACCCATGTCATGACAACAAGTTTTATAACCGTGGTTAACCACCACATTCAAGTATATCATTAAGTCAAGATTAATTAACCACATGTGATGATAACCCAACGTACTAGTGATAAGCATGGCTAAGCAATTAAACGCACAACCCATGTGACAGCTAAAATTGCATCACTAAGTAATTTCCCATTCTATGGTAACAATGGAATCAGGGCATTCAAATTTAACAAGGAGGGGATTACTCAATTGAGGTGATAACTACCAATTACAAGGTTTGTATAAAAGTAGCGATGCAATGTAATTTAAAACAAAATATTTAAATAATAGATTGCAAACTGGGTTCAACATGATCAAAGGACACGACTTGCCTTGGCCTTGCTCAGTTGACGGCTCTTGATCTTCAAATCCAACTTCCGCTCCTTCGAACGCGTGATCTAACGAGAGAGAACGCAAATCGAAACACAAAATAAAATCAAATAAAATTCAAATGAACTCCAAAAATTCTCAAACTTGAACCAAAAAATAGAGCTCAATTTTATATGAATTTAGGAAAAAGAATCGGGTCGATCGGAGCTAGGACGAAGGAGAACGGGCTCTGGGAAGTTTTAATTCAGAGAAAAAGAGACAGACAGGTAGTCGTTACGACCACAAAGGATCCCTACGACCACGCAGAGAAATTTACGACCACGAAGAACTTTACGACCATGAAGAACTTTACGACTACAACCACAAACCAATCTAAGACTACGAAGCCGATTACGACCACTTAGGCAGGCTTACGACCACGTAGTCGAGCACATGACTACGATCACTCAGTCGAGATTACGACTACGTAGTCGAACCTACTACTTCGACCACACAGAACAATCTACGACTACGGCCACACGGGCGGCTACGACTGCACAACGGCTATGACTACTCAGGCAGACTCACAACCATGAAGTCGTTTACGACCACATGATCGAACTTACCGGTGGCTTTACGACTTATGACTAAGGCTCTTCAACGTAATCGTAGAACCTTACGACTACACGGATCTACGACCACGGATGGCGGCGGGATCTGGTCGGCGGTGACTAGGGACGGTGGCGGGACTCACCGGCGACGGCGGATCGGCGAAGGCGAAACGACGGCGAGGACGACACGACCTCGGGATCCAGCACGACCACGGCAGCGGCTACGCGTATGACCACGGCCTCGGCGAGGCGCACGACCACGGCTTTGGCGAGGCGCACGACCACAGCGGCAGGCGGCACGACTTCGGTTTGCGGCTCAACTCGGAGGCGAGGCTTGACTTGGGACGAGGGAGACACCAGGGGTTCGGGCCCTTTTGTACCCGGTCGTACAGGTGTCCTGGTCGGTCACGAGTACGAGTCCGGGTGGGATACGACCTGAGAGTCCCACTCGCATATGAGTACGACTTGCCAAAAGCGGGCGGCTGCGATGCGGGGCGGGGTTCTGGATGGCTGACACGCGGCGGGGGCGGAAGCGGTTGCGGCTCAACCGACTGGTTTTTCTTTCTTTTTTTTCTTTTTCCAGAAATTCAATTAAATCATTTTGAGCTCTAGAAAATAGCAAATAACTCCAGAAAAATCACATAAAATTCCAGAAAAACTCTTGAGGCTCAGGGAACTCAAATAAGATACTTTTGGCCTAATTTAATGTTTAACTTAATCATATTAAATCCTTTTAATTCATAAAAATTTCATTTAAGCTTTAATTAATTCCAGAAAAATTCAAATGGTGAATTTTATTTCGAAAGCTTCAAAAAGGCTCTGAAATTCAGGATGTTACAGTTAGGCTCATCGATTGCTGGCAAGCATTGCGGTTGTGCCGCCCCAGGAGTGACCGGCCCCTTGCTCCTCTCTTCGACGTTCTTCCTGGTGTGCTCATCCAACAACCCCCATAAAGTATCAAATTTCCTCTACTGGTTCTGCCTAGCCAGCCTCTTGAATAGCTTCATCAAAGAATGTTTCGGGAATTGCTTGAAAACGTTTGCCCCTAAGTGACGACTGAACCACCGGTTCCTCATATCCAGCCAAGGAAAGGTCTCCTCAGGGTCTTCTTGAAGTTTTCTTATAGCCTTTATAATACCGGCATGGCGATCATGGATTACACACACCAAGACGGGTGCCTATAACTCCAACCCTCACATGTCTGAGAAACCACAGCCAGCTCTCATAATTCTCACTCTCCACAAGTCCAATGGCCAGTGGCAATATTTGATTGTTACCATCAACGCCTATGGCCGTCAGGATCTGCCCTTTGTATTTGCCTGTCAAGAAGGTCCCGTCAACTGAGATCACTGGCAGCATGTGCCTGAATACTTCAATGCTAGCACCAAATGCAAACAATGCTCACTGCAACACTGCAAATCCCGGTGGACTTATGGACGGCTTCTCGTGCACGGCTATGTACGTGCTTGGGTTCCTTTGCTGTAACACCTTAAGCATACGAGGAAGGTTGTCATACGCTGCCTCGAAAGTGCCAAAACGTTTTTCCAACGCCTTTTGCTTGGCACGCCACGCCTTCGCGTAGCTAATCTTATACTTGAATTTTTCTCGATAGCTACCACAATATGTGTGGCCGCAATGTCTTTCTTCTCCACTATCTCCCCATACATCAAATTGGCTATAAATCCGAACGTCAGGCTACGATGCCTCGCTAAGACAGTGTTTAGAATGCAGGAGTGCGGCTCCACCTTGGACACAATCCAGTGAGTCTCATACTTGGGTCTACGTGCGTGCACCCTCCAAGGACAACCAGTCTGCTCGCACTTCACAGTGTAATGCTCCTGGCTTGATTTGATGACGCGAAATATCCGCTGCATTGAAAGGGCCCAAAGCTTGATGGCATCCTGCAGCGCTTCCTTGTCAGCAAATATAGCATGCAACTGAACCTCTGTCTCATGATACTCCCATGGTGATTCATGCTCATCATGTGTGGAAACACCCTCCGCATTAAATCGGTTCCATTCCTGGGGGATAGGAACTTCTTCATCATCGAAACTGCCCTCCTCGTCCTCCTCTACAGCTTCCTCTTCATCCCATGCCCTCTGGTCATCAGAGTCTATCTACTGCACGATATACTCATTATACTCTCCTTCATGGGCTTGCCCAGTTCCCTCTCTATGGCTTGACGGCTGTAACTCTCCTCCATGTACCGTATCGGCTTGCCCAGTTCTCTCTCTCTCTCTCTATGACTTGACGGATGTAACTCTCCTCCATGTACTGCATCGACTTCATCACGAGCAAGTTCATCATCTCCACCAACGTGCAGCCCGCCCGAGCTACTAGCACCTCCCGAAGCATGGGCGGACGCACGAGCTTGCGCAGCTGCTTGTAGTGAGCATGGTTGCACAAGCAGGACACACTCGTATCCACGACGCCGGCACCCTTGCACAAAGCCCCTCCACGAAGCAGAGCGCACCAAAGTCTTCAACTCCCGTCTGATGTCCGTGGGAGACCGGCTCCAAAGCCCTTGCACGACGACGCTGCACACCTCGGGGTCCAATGAAAAACTCTGGGTCAGCCAATGCTGCACATCTGTCATTCGAGCATTCTCGTCATCCGGAAGTACGAGAGTGACTTGCGGAAAATTGCTCAAATCCACACCATTCGGACCTTCACGAATAATTCCAGCACCGTAATACACTCTCAATGTAGTGGCCATTGATGATGTAGGCCTGCATGTATGATTGAAATTTACGACATGTCAAATAGCATCGTACAACACTAAACTAAACTTTCTATACTAAAAAGGGTGCTAATATTTCTATACTACAAAATGTTCCATACTACAAAATGTATACTACAACTTTTTGACACTAATATTTTCATACTAAAATTGTACTACATTTTCTACATCTAAAATTTTTACTAACACAAACATTTCATATAACTAATAGTGCAAATACAACATAATCAAAAAATACCTGAATCCAAATGGATGGAATAGCTTCCACTCCTCCTTCCTCCCTCACCTCCTCCTCCTCCAACCCTGTCCTCCTCTCCTCTTCTCCCCTCCTTTTCCTCCCCTCCTTCCTCTCTTCTCTCCATCCTTTTCTTCCCCTTCCTCCTCTCCTCTTCTTCTCTCGTTTCTTCTCTGTGCGCAGAATGAGTGCAAAAAGTGGTAGGTGGTACTGGGCGGCCGACTGTGCTGTCTTAAAAAATCCCCTCCCTGTCGCCCTGCCGTTGGGCGACTGCAATTCCAGTCGCCCAACCGTATAGCGACTAGAAGAAGTCGCCCAACGCTCAGGCGACAGCATTGATTCGCTCAACGGTTCCCACATTCCTTAAATGTTGCCTCCCGGTTGGGCGAAAGGCGGCAGTCGCCCAATGGGGGGGCGACTGGAGCCTATTTTTGTAAAAAAATTTCCCGCGGGTATATTTTTGTAATATCGAATAAAAAATGGATTATCCGTACAAAAAATTCATTTATTATAAGCATTCTCTTTAAGTTTCAACATGATGACAACTCAGAAGAACATTGAACATTCGTACACCTAAGCTAGCCACGAGCCTATAACCTGATATGACTAGACTTCTGCCTTTAACTCTAGTGCAATTGTTAACCTCAAGATCTTAAGCACAGTATGAATGTTGTGGCTACTGATCAAACAGTATATGTGGGGACTAGCTAGAGAAAGCCAACAATAGAAGAGAGAGAGAGAGAGAGAGCTCGTGTATGGAATGAGTGGATCCCCTCATACCTCTCTTAGGGGTTTATATACATGAATAGGGTAGGATGAAAAATTCTCATCCTACCCCTTAATAATTACAAAAGTGAGAGTATATTGGTACATTCCTCTATACTATTGGGCCTATTACATATTGCGCTAGTGGCAAGACCGAGTCACGAGGGGTTGGGCCACCTCTACAACAGTACTTCCTCGACAGCAAGCGCGAACGTCCTAATGGGCGAGCTGACGTGAACAATTGGCCCAGGCTGACCCTGCCCCATCCCCCGGCAGTAAGCATGCCGGTACTGATGGGCGAGCTGATGCAGCTGATAGCTTCCAATCCTCGGAGGTGTGGATGATGTAAACCTCCCAGAGCAGGATTGTTTGACCGATCTTGATGTGGTTGTGGCATCTCCCGCCAGAGGTAGAATCGGTGCGCGTAGATCGTGCCCTAGCCTCGGACAACTCATGGATGTGGGTGACGAAGTCCCACACCGAAAAGCTGGGTGCCTCCGACGCAGTTGGAGAAGGCCTGACGACTATGTCACTCTTGACATGGTAGCTGAAGGTACAACCACGTGGTGGTCGTAGGTAGCGACGACATCGTAGCACTGAAGCGGTCGGATGAAGTGTCAAAGAATTCTCGAGCATGAGTGGTCAGACGAAGTCCTGATGACTACGTCTATGACCACGAGGTGGTTGGATGGAGCCTATGACCATGACGTAGTTGGACAGAGTGTATGATCACGAGGTAGTCATACGCCGATGAGGTGTCAACGAAGTCAGCGGTGAGACGAATCTCCAATGCGTGTGGTCCATCCCGCATCCTTCGAACTCAGCGTCGACGAAGGCGGCAGCGCTCGCAGTCCATTCCGCACCCTTCAGACTCGGGGTAGACGAAGGTAGCTGTGAGACAAAGACTTGCTGGAGCGCGCAGCCCGTCCCCCACCCTTCGGACTAAGCGTCGCCGAAGTCAGCGGCGAGATGAATCCTTGCACGTGCGGCCCATGCCCTACCCTTCGGACTTGGTGTGGACGAAATCGGCGACGGATCGAAGCTTTGCATGTGCGAGAAATGTCTCTACTATGAAATGGTCGGACGAAGCATTTGCGACCACGAGGTGGTCGGACGAAGTATTGATCGCTACGCAGTTGGATGAAATATCTACGACCACGAGGTGGTCGGATGAAGCGACTATGACCACGAGGTGGTCAGATGAAGTCTCAAAGTTGGTGGCAGAGATGCGCTCCTTCCCACACAGCCTTCAGACTTGGAGTTGACAAAGTTAGTGGCGAGATGACGACTCGTGCACACGTGGCTCGTCCCCTACCCTTCGAACTTGGCATCAACAAAGGCGGTGACAGATGAAGGTACGACGCGTGTGGCCCGTGCCCCACCTTCGGACTTGATGTCGATGAAGTCGGCGATGAGATGAAATTGGCGTGCTCGGCCTGTCCCCACCCTTTAGACTAGTCATCGATGAAGTCAGTGGTGAGACGAATCCTTGCGCACGTGGCCCATCCACCACCTTCGGACTTGAAGTCGATGATGTCGACAGCGAGACACCGACTTGTGCACACGTGGCTCGTCCCCTACCCTTCGGACTTGGGGTCGACGAAGGCGGCGGGGAGATGAAGGTACGACGTGCACGACCTATCCCCCACCTTCGGACTTGACGTCAACGAAGTTGGTGGCAAGATGAAATTGGCACGCTCGGCCTATCCCCACCCTTCGGACTAGTCGTCAACAAAGTCGGCGGCAAGACGAATCCTTGCACGTGCAGCTCATCCCCTACCTTCAGACTCGCATTCCATCCTGCACCCTTTGGACTCAGGGTCGACGAAGTTAGTGGTGAGACAGTACTAGGAGGCGTGTGTTCTATCCCGCACCCTTCAGATTGGGGTCAACGAAGTCGGCGGTGAGACGAAACTAACGTGCGCACGGGCCATCCCCCACCCTTAGGACTTGACGTTGACTAAGTTTGCGGTGAGATGAAACTCATGAGCATGTGGTCTGTCCCTATCCTTTGGACTGGGCGTCAATGAAGTTGGCGGTAAGCCGAACACTTCCGCACGTAAGCGTCTATGACCACATGTTGGTCAGATGGAGCGTCCATGACTATGAGGTGATCAGATGAAGTCTCGACCACGAGGAGGTCAGATGAAGTCTCGAAGTTGGCGACGAAGACACACTCCTTCCCGCATAGCCTTCGCTCTTGGAGTCGATGAAGTCGGTGGGGAGACGACGACTCGTGCGTGCACAGTCCATCCTCCACCCTTCAGACTAGGCGTCAACGAAGGTTATGGCGAGACAAAGCTACGAGGCGTGCGGTCTGACCCCACCTTTCAGACTTGATGTCAATGAAGTTGGCGGTGAGATCAAACTGACTCACACACGGCCCGTCCCCACCCTTCGAACTAGTCATCGATGATGTCAGCAGTGAGACGAAACTAATGCACACATGTCCCGTCCCCCCTTCGAACTTGTGGTTGACGAAGGCAGTGGCAAGACGAAGCTCCAAGGCGTGCATTCTGTCTCGCACCCTTTAGGCTTAGGGTCAATGAAGTCGGCGATGAAACAGTACTGAGAGGCACGTGGTCGGTCCCCCACCTTCAGACTTGTGGTCGACGAAGGTGGCAGTGAGACGAAGACTTACTGGCACGCACGGCTCGTCCCCCACCATTCGGACTAGTCGTCGATGAAGTCGGCGATGAGAAGAATCCTTGTGTGGCCCACTCCCCACCTTCAGACTCATAGTCAACAAATGCGGCAGTGAGACGAAGCTGACACGCAACATCCGTCCCCCACCCTCGGACTCACAGTCAATGAAGGCGGCAGCAAGAGGAATCCTTGCACATGTGGCCCACCCACACCTTTGGACTCGTGGTCGATGAAGGCAGTGGCGAGACGAAGCTGACACGCGCGTTAAATCCCCCGCCTCGGACTAGTAGTCAACGAAGGCAGCGGCTAGAGAAAGCTCTGAGCGTGGCGAAGCTCTGAAGCATGTGTTTTGTCTCGCACGCTTCGAACATGGCGTTCACAAAGGTGGCGATGAGCCGAGGACTTCTGTGCATGAGCATCTACAACCACAAGGTTGTCGGACGAGGTCACGACTGCGGGGCAATCGGACAAGGTCATGACTATGGGGTGGTCGAACAAAATGTCAATGACCATGAGGTCGTCGGACAAGGCATCAATGACTACATAGTGGTCAGATGAGGCATCTGCGACCATGAAGTGGTCGGACAAAGTCTCGACCACGATATGGTCAGATGAAGTAACTACCGCAGGGCAGTCGGACAAGGTCACGACCGTTGGGCGGTTGGACAAAACATAAACAACCACGAGGTGGTCAAACAAAGTCTCGAGCGCTATGCGGTTGGACAAAGCATCTACAATCACGAGGTGGTCGGAGGAAATAATGACCGTGGGTGTTCAGACAAGGTCATGACCATGGGGTGGTCGGACAAAATGTCAATGACCACGAGGTCATTAGATGAAGCGTCTATGACCACCAGGTGGTCGGACGAAGTCTCGACCGTCAGGCAGTCAGATGAGGCATCTACGACCACAAGGCGATCAGACGAAGTGTCTACGACCACGATGTGGTCAGACGAAGTCATGACCGTGGGGTGGTCGGACAAAGTGTTAATGACCATGAGGTGGTCGGACAAGGCATGTACGACCACGCGGTGGTTGGACAAAGTCTCGACCATGAGGCGGTCAAACGAAGTGTCTTTGATCGCTATGCAGTCAGACAAAGTGTCTACAACCACGATGTGGTCAGATGAAGTCACGACTACGGGATGGCCGAACAAAGTGTCAATGACCATGAGTTGGTCGGACGAGGCGTCTACAACCGCGAGGTGGTTGGATGAAGTGTCTACGACCACAATATGGTCGGATGATGTCATGCCCATGGGGCACCTGGACAAAGTGTCAATGACCAAAAGGTGGTCGAACGAGGCTTCTACGACCATGCGGTGGTTGGACAAGGTCTCGACCGTGAGACGGTTGGACGAGGCATCTACGACTGCTAGGTGGTCGGACAAAGTGTTTGTGACCACAAGGTGGTAAGACAAAGCGTTGTGACCACGAGGTGGTTGGATGAAGTATCGACTGCTACGCCGTAGAGTTGCCTGGGATGGCTAAGTTCCCAGTGCTGTATACTCCTCAGAGTATGCCAGGGCGTGAGACTGCTATGCTTTTTTATACTCCATAGAGCTGCCTGGGACGGCTGAGCTCCCGGTGCTTTATACTCCGCAGAGTACGCTAGGGCACAAGGCCACCATGTGATTTTCACAAAATTATGGCCTCGTGGAGTTCAGGTGAAGCTACAACCATGAGGAGGTCGGACGAAGCCACGACCACGATGTGGGCAGATAATGTAACATCCGCGAAGCTATCAGACGAGGTCATGACTACGAGGCAGTCGAACAAAGTCATGACCGCAACGTGAGCGAACGATGTCTAGACCATGTGGATGGTTGAACGTTTGGCTAAACATGTACAACCATGAGTTGCTCACCCAAAGGTGCGGAGTCGAGGCCGATGGAGGCCGGAGGGTGCAAAGATCGGTGGAGGCAACGCAAGGTCCGACGGAGGCCGGAGGATGCGAAGGCCGACGGAGGTAACACGAGGCCCGGTGGAGGCAACGCGAGGTCCAGTGGAGACCTACTGTCAGGGACCCAGATTTTTCAATCCGGATTCCTTTGTGATTTTACTGCACTATTCCCTGGATCAGTAGATAGTGCTCACAGTTACAGTAATGAATATCAAGATACATATCATGCAGAAGCGTAAATATAATAGTAAACTTACACATAGGCCGATTAGGCCGAAATCAATAAACTGCAACAGCGGAAGAACGAAGCACACAGGTGGGACCTTCAGGACATGCCCACAGGCAGCCAACTGGAGGTGCGCGACCTAGCCCTTGACATCTTCATCTTCTCTGCCAGCTTGTCCAATCTTGTTGCTGAGGCGAGGTGATTTGATTCCTGATTCTGAATTTTGTCGCAAAAGCGAGTGTGAGCACTCCAACCCCGTGCTCCGCGAGCCAATACACAGAATGCAAATAAATAGCATGCATGGCTTGTCAAAGGAGAGGCTCGGGTTATTTTATTTGCTATTAATCCACCAAGTTGCTATTACTGCCTAAACTTCACACAGCGATTACCATAATTGACTTAATCCACCAAGGACACATTTACCTTACTGATTGCTGTCTAAGACCCCAAACAATGGGTGCCATCATTTAACTAATCCACCGATCTCTTTCTTCCTATATTATTTACTATTTAACCCCCGAAACAGTGAGCGACATCATTTAATTAATCCACCGATCTCTTTTGTATTCTAATCCCTAACAATCCAATCCTTTTTGTTACTGATCCACAACCATAATTTGCTCTTCCAGTTATTTTTTTTCTCGAACACGCAGGAGAGCTGCGTATCTTTATATTAAGAAGAAAAAAAGGGGGGAAAGAGCCCCAACAAAAGAACAACAAGCCAACAAACACCAAGACACACACTCACTCACGCCTGGGGGGAAGCTACAAAAGCGCCTCTAAAAAAGAACAAACGACCACACACACCCGAGACATGACCTAGACAACATTAAGAAGCGGAGCAATCAACGAAGTGATGCCCTTAGCTCCGGCCAAACCCCACAGACTCATTTCCTCAAAGGCCGCTACCAACACAATTCTCACATCAGGAGAAACCCCATCGAAGACACAACGATTGCGGTGATTCCAAAGGGACCAAGCTCCAAGAATAATTATGGAATTGAGGCCTTGCCAAACTTGCCCATCAACAACCTCGTCTGAATGTGACCACCATTCTTCAAAGGAGGAAACGCCCGGCTGAGGAGCAAGGTTCTGAAGACCAACTTTTTGCATCAGCTCAAACCAGAATTGCCGAGCGAAAACACAGGAGACCATGAGGTGGTTAATGCTTTCCTCTTCCTGGTCACAAAGTAGGCAGCTTGGGGGATGAAGCAGACCACGTCGAGCCAGACGATCAGCTGTCCAGCATTTATTATGAGCAACAAGCCACATAAAGAATCGGCATTTGTTTGGAGCCCAAGTCTTCCAAATTCTCTCACACGGGCTGAAATCAACAGCTCCTTGAAAAAAGCCAACATATGCAGATTTTGCTGTGTAAACACCAGAAGAAGCAAGCTGCCATATGTGTTTATCCTCTCTCTCAGGCTGCAGCACCACTTGCGAAATGATGTCCCACAGGCTCAAGAAATCAACTAATGCGCCAACAGAGAGTGCTCCTTGCAAATCAGTAATCCAAGTGTGATCAGTGAGTGCTTCTAAAACTGATCGTTTATTTGCTCTTCTTTTGGGGACCAAAGCAAATAAGCGGGGAGCAAGATCCATAATTCTTTGGCCATGAATCCATCTGTCCACCCAGAAGAGAGAGCGAGTTCCATCCCCAATCTCAGTGTACACTGCCATAGAAAAGAAGGAACGGACGCAAGGATGAACATGCACCGGGAAGGAAGACCAAGGGCGATCAGGTTCAGTTTTTTGTAACCAAAGCCAACGCATCCGAAGCGCCCAGCCCAACCTTTGGAGGTCAGATATACCAAGGCCACCAAGCTCAGGGGGGTGGGTGACCTTGGGCCAAGCCACTAGACAGTGCCCGCCTTTAAGATCTTTTCTTCCTCTCCACAAAAATCTTCTACGAATCTTGTCAATTTCCTTAACGGCCCATGGGGGGAGATCAACTGCCATGGCTGAATAGACCACCATGGAGGTTATAACATACTGCACAAGAGCTCTTCTACCAGCCTGGTTTAGCAAATCAGCTTTCCACCCAGGGAGACGGTCAGCAATCCGGTCGATGATGGGCTGCACTTCTTCACGTGTGAGCTTCTTCAAAGAAAGAGGTAATCCTAGGTACTTGCACAGCAACTCAAGTACCTCACAAGGGAGGTGTTCTTGTATGGAGACAACATCTGAATCAGCACACTGGATAGGAAAAATATTAGTCTTGATGAGGACATCCTTTCCATGCATACAACCATGCCGACTCCATATCAAACTGAAACTATGATACAAGGACCAATGACTAGAGCGCGAGCACGTCAGCTTAACCATCAGGTGAATGCGTTCCTAAGTTTGCATACAAATGTTTCAAAGAATGGAATACTACTTAATTCTTGTGATGATTTAATTGTCCTTAGGAACCATGGGGAAGAACCACATGAGCTCAAGTATAGAAGTGGAACCGTCAAGCGCAAACCAAGTCCTGTTCACGAGTTTGACTCGGATTCGGCCTTGTTGACAGCGCCTACTTCAAACGGCCGTAACTTTTGATCCAGAAGGTTTCTCGGGGCCCATGAGTACTTGTTGGAAAGATCTTGAAGTCTACTTTCAGATGGATCCGGCCTTACCTCCAAATTCCATCCGAGTCGACCAGAAACTGCAAAACAATTCACGTCGCTTTTCCAGTCCGAGTCAAAGTGGGCCTTGGGCCTTGTAATTCGAGTCCTATTCGGCTTCCTTGTGTTTTGGCCGACCCTCCACCTTCCGTGACCCTTAAATAGGCAGCCGCACCCTCTTCTAGGGTTTGGGTATTGTTTAGACTAAGTTAGCTTTTGCTGCTTTGCCTTGTACTCGCGCGTGTCGGCTAGACCGCCCGAATACTTGTCTTCGGAACCCCATCGTTTTCTGTTTTCGATTGAATCTTACTTCGTTATTTGCAATTGAGTTGCTGTTCATCTTGTTCTTGCTTGTTCTTCGATTGCTTGTAGGAACGAGAACCCTCGTGGTTAGGTTGATCGTGCGCCGACAAGGTCACGAACAATCTCTGGAGTTGGTGTATCGATCGCTAAGGCGCAACGTCCTTGGATGGTTGTAGTCGGGTCGTCAACGTCACCTCCTTCCCCAATCGAATCTACCACTCTCATCGAAAGATCGGGACCCCTAGTCCTATCAGTTGGTATCAGAGCTCAAGGTTGATCGGTGAGAGATCTTATCTAGTCTTTGCAATTTTTTTTACCTACAGTCCAGAAAACCCAAAAAAAATAGTAGATCTATTCCCCAAAATCCGAAACAATTTGTGCCTTTATCTATTGCTGCATAGTCTTTGTTCGTTGAGTCTTCGGTTGCATCGTCGTGTCCTTTGCTGGTCTTAGTGTCTAGTTCCTTTAGAGTTTCGAGTTCTGTTCACGTTTTGGACTCACCGTTGCAGTTAGATCCGAACTGTCATAGGAGGGTAGAAAAGGAGGAGGACTCGGTTGCTGCGTAGGCTTTGCCCTAATTGGTCTTGGAGTAGGGCACGAATTCGGATTCAACTGTATCGTGTGTGAAAAAAAAGAGCAAAAAAAAAGAAACAAGAAGGAACAGGCAGCCGCATCTAGAAGAGCCGCGGCATAAAAAAAAGAGAGAGAAAAAAGAGAAAAAAAAACAGAGGAGAGAAAAACTGGAGATTTCAGATCCGCGTAAGCCACCAGGCACACACGCGGCAGCTTCGACCCCAAAAAACATCGTTTAGGGCCTCAAAACGGGCCCGCAAACTGAGGAAAAATCAAGTTTCTCAGAATTCGCTCAAAATTGATAGAGCCCTTCTGCACGTGATTCTAAGGTACCCTGTGAAGACGGCACCCTTTTTCGAGCTCCAGAACTCCGTGTGCAGCGCCATCTAGTTTCTTTCTGCACGGTGTGTCTTCGTTTGTGTTCTAGGCTCGCGTCTCTAGTACGGTCTAGCCTAGGACCAGCACGGTGCCGTCGTTGAGCGATTATTCAACTTGCTTTGACTAATGTGGTTCTAGTTATCCTTTGTTCACTCTCAGCCCACCTATAGCTCCACAGATTTGGCTACCACCTCACAGGGACTAGCGACCAAGGCAGCGATACACCCAATTTCCAGGAGATATTGTCTTGACTTGTCGGCTGCCATCACCTCCTGCTCGCTGTGGTAAGAACTTGTAAGAGCTTGACAGAACAGGTTGAGAGTGTGCGACTTGATTTAACCACATCCCAGTAGTTGTGAGGGCATAACCTGCAGTTTTATTATTTTTATCTTCTTGGTTTGTTTCTTGTGTTCTTCTAACAATGTCAGGGGAATCGGAGGACCTGCGGGCAGCGCAACATTCCCCTCGGACTAGGGGCATCATACAACACTTTGAGCGCCAAATGAAGCTGCACACTGAAGGACTTGATGAGGATGTGCGGGTCACCAACGAACGCCTTGGCCAATTGGAGGCCGCGCAGATCGACACCAACACTACGCTTGCAACATTGGAGGCTTCCGTTGGCACCGTCAACACCTCACTTGCTGAGGTCTTGAGACGTCTTGATGAGAGGGGCAGTGCATCTCCCGCTGCACCGACTCAGCGTACTCGTGCCAACATTGGTGTCTTGGGCACCAGGGTGGACGAAAATGGTGGAGACGAATATGCGGCTGACACTGATATTGATGATGAGGACGCTCACCGTCAACGTCAACCACGCCGGGCTGAGGTACGTGAGAATGATGAATCGCTTGGTAAGATTAAGTTCACTATGCCACTTTTTGATGGAAAATATAACCCTGATGCTTATATCACTTGGGAATTGGCTGTTGATCAGAAATTTGCTTGTCATGCATTCCCTGAAAACAAAAGGGTTAGGGCTGCTACTAGTGAGTTTACTGATTTTGCGTCTGTTTGGTGGAGTGAATATTGTAAGAAAAATCCTTTCACCATACCACAAACTTGGGATGCATTAAAAAGAATCATGCGAGCTAGATTTGTTCCCTCATATTATGCACGTGATTTGTTACATAAGTTGCAACAATTGAGGCAAGGTAGTAAAAGCGTAGAGGAATATTTTCAAGAATTGCAAACAGGCATGCTGCGTTGTGACTTAGAGGAAACTGAGGAAGCCGCTATGGCTAGGTTTATGGGTGGTTTGAATCGGGAAATTCAGGATATCTTAGCTTACAAGGAATATAATTCTATCACTCGTTTATTTCATCTTGCTTGTAAAGCTGAAAGAGAAGTACAGGGACGGCGCGCGAGCACTAGGACTAACGTTTCTGCAGGTCGTGGAAATATTTGGTCTCAACGTGCATCTGCCGCACCATCAAGCCAACCCCCTGCACCTTCTTCCTCCAACAGCAAGCCACGGTTTTCATCATCAAATTCGGCATCTCGGGCATCCGAAGCAACAAAGGGGGCAGCCCAAGCACATGCAAAGAGCTCTTCGTCCGTTGCATCTACGGGACGAACGAGGAATATCCAATGTCATCAATGCAAGGGGTATGGCCATGTGAGGAGTGAGTGCCCAACCAAGCGTGTTCTGATTGTGAGAGATGATGGTGGGTATTCTTCTGCTAGTGATTTGGATGAGGATACATATGCTATGCTTGCAGCTGACCATGCAGGTAGTGGGAAGGAGCAAGAAGAAGAGCACATTGGTGCTGAAGATGCGGAGCGCTATGAGAGCCTCATTGTGCAGCGTGTGTTGAGTGCACAAATGGAGAGGGCGGAGCAAAATCAGCGGCACATCCTTTTCCAAACAAAGTGCGTCGTGAAGGAACGTTCATGCCGAGTGATAATTGATGGAGGGAGCTGCAACAACTTGGTGAGCTCCGATATGGTAGAGAAGCTTGCGTTGAACACCAAACCTCACCCACACCCTTACTACATTCAATGGTTCAATAACAGCGGCAAGGTGAAGGTAACACGAATGGTGAGAGTAAATTTTGCTATTGGTTCTTATCACGATGTTGTAGAATGCGATGTTGTCCCTATGCAAGCATGCTCTATGCTGTTAGGTAGACCGTGGCAATATGATAAAGATTCACTGCATCATGGTAAGACAAACCAATATTCTTTTGTGCATCATGACAAGAAAATTGTGTTACATCCTATGTCTCCTGAAGCTATTTTCAAAGATGAGATTGCTAGAGCTAGTAGAGAGAAAAATCAGGAGCATAATAGGAGTGAAAATCAGATTGTTGCAAGTGAACTTGAGCAACATAAAAAGAAAAACTCTAAATCTGTTCATGAGATGAAAAATGAGATTAAATTGAAAGGTGCATGTTTTCTTGCTACTAAGTCTGATGTGAATGAGCTGGATGCTAGTACTTCTATTTGCTATGCCTTACTTTGCAAACAAGCTTTATTTTCATTCGAGGAGGTACCTTCTTCTGTGCCTCCTGCTGTCACTAATCTTTTGCAGGAGTACATGGATGTCTTTCCAAAGGACGTGCCACCAGGGCTACCACCAATGCGAGGGATTGAGCACCAGATTGATTTGATTCCCGGGGCATCTTTGCCAAATCGTGCGCCATACAGGACCAATCCGGAAGAAACTAAGGAGATTCAGCGTCAAGTTCAAGAATTGCTTGATAAAGGTTATGTGCGTGAGTCTCTTAGTCCTTGTGCTGTTCCGGTAATTTTAGTGCCTAAGAAAGATGGATCATGGCGTATGTGTGTGGACTGTAGAGCGATCAATAACATTACCATTAGATATCGTCACCCTATTCCTAGGTTAGATGATATGCTTGATGAATTAAGTGGCTCTATTGTCTTCTCTAAAGTTGATTTGCGTAGTGGATACCACCAAATTCGCATGAAATTGGGAGATGAATGGAAAACAGCATTTAAAACTAAGTTCGGTTTGTATGAGTGGTTAGTAATGCCATTTGGTTTAACTAATGCACCTAGCACATTCATGAGATTAATGAACGAGGTTTTGCGTGCTTTCATTGGTAAATTTGTAGTGGTCTATTTTGATGATATATTGATATATAGCAGATCACTAGAGGAACACCTTTGCCATTTACGTGCTGTTTTTGATGCTTTACGTAATGCACGTTTATTTGGTAACGTTGAGAAGTGCACATTTTGCACGGATCGAGTCTCTTTTCTTGGCTATGTTGTTACTCCACAGGGCATAGAAGTTGATCAAGCCAAGGTTGAGGCAATACAGAGTTGGCCGACTCCTAAAACGGTCACGCAGGTGCGAAGTTTTCTAGGACTTGCTGGATTCTATCGTCGTTTTGTGAAGGATTTCAGCACCATCGCTGCACCATTGAATGAGCTCACTAAAAAGGGGGTGCCGTTTACTTGGGGGAATGCACAGGAAGACGCCTTCAACACATTGAAAGATAAGTTAACACATGCACCATTACTCCAACTTCCAGATTTTAGTAAGACTTTTGAGCTAGAATGTGATGCTAGTGGAATTGGATTGGGTGGTGTGCTGTTGCAAGAAGGTAAACCTGTGGCATACTTTAGTGAAAAATTGAGTGGGCCTAGTTTGAACTATTCTACTTATGATAAGGAATTATATGCTCTAGTTCGAACTTTTGAGACATGGCAACATTATTTATGGCCCAAAGAATTTGTCATTCATTCTGATCATGAGTCATTAAAGCATATTAGAAGTCAAGCAAAATTGAACCGTAGGCATGCAAAGTGGGTTGAATTCATAGAGTCTTTTCCTTATGTCATAAAACACAAAAAGGGAAAGGAGAATGTTATTGCTGATGCATTGTCTAGGAGATATACCATGCTCTCACAACTTGACTTCAAAATTTTTGGATTGGAAACAATTAAGGAGCATTATGTTCATGATGATGATTTTAAAGACGTGTTGCTGCATTGCCAAGAGGGAAAAACGTGGAATAAATTTGTTCTAAATGATGGATTTGTGTTTAGAGCTAACAAACTATGCATTCCAGCTAGCTCCGTTCGTTTGTTGTTGTTACAGGAAGCGCATGGAGGTGGGCTGATGGGGCATTTTGGAGCGAAGAAGACGGAAGACATACTTGGTAGTCATTTCTTTTGGCCAAAGATGAGACGTGATGTGGAACGTTTTGTTGCTCGCTGCACTACGTGTCAAAAGGCTAAGTCACGACTTAATCCTCACGGTTTGTATATGCCTCTACCTGTTCCTAGTGTGCCTTGGGAAGATATTTCTATGGACTTTGTTTTAGGACTGCCTAGGACAAAGAAGGGGAGGGATAGCATATTTGTTGTTGTGGATAGATTTTCTAAGATGGCACACTTCATACCATGTCATAAAAGTGATGATGCTACCAATATTGCTGATTTGTTCTTTCGTGAAGTTGTTCGTTTGCATGGTGTGCCAAATACAATAGTTTCGGATCGTGACACTAAATTCCTTAGCCATTTTTGGAGAACTTTATGGGCTAAATTGGGGACTAAGCTGTTATTTTCGACTACGTGTCATCCCCAAACTGATGGGCAAACTGAAGTTGTGAATAGAACTTTATCTACCATGCTTAGGGCTGTTTTGAAAAAGAACATTAAAATGTGGGAAGAATGCTTGCCTCATATTGAATTTGCTTATAATCGTTCGCTGCATTCTACTACAAAGTTGTGCCCTTTTGAGATTGTGTATGGCTTTGTGCCTCGTGCTCCTATTGATTTACTACCACTTCCATCTTCGGAGAAGTTAAATTTTGATGCTAAACAGCGTGCTGACTTGATGTTGAAATTGCATGAGACAACCAAAGAAAATATTGAACGCATGAATGCTAAATATAAACTTGCTGGTAGTAAAGGAAGGAGGCATTTAACTTTTCAACCGGGTGATTTAGTTTGGTTGCATTTGAGAAAAGAAAGATTTCCTGAATTGAGGAGGTCTAAGTTGATGCCTAGAGCTGATGGTCCTTTCAAAGTGTTGGAAAAGATTAATGACAATGCATATAAACTTGAGTTGCCTGCAGATTTTGGGGTTAGTCCCACCTTTAACATTGCAGATTTGAAGCCATACTTGGGAGAAGAAGATGAGCTTGAGTCGCGGACGACTCAAATGCAAGAAGGGGAGGATGATGAGGACATCCTTTCCATGCATACAACCATGCCGACTCCATATCAAACTGAAACTATGATACAAGGACCAATGACTAGAGCGCGAGCACGTCAGCTTAACCATCAGGTGAATGCGTTCCTAAGTTTGCATACAAATGTTTCAAAGAATGGAATACTACTTAATTCTTGTGATGATTTAATTGTCCTTAGGAACCATGGGGAAGAACCACATGAGCTCAAGTATAGAAGTGGAACCGTCAAGCGCAAACCAAGTCCTGTTCACGAGTTTGACTCGGATTCGGCCTTGTTGATAGCGCCTACTTCAAACGGCCGTAACTTTTGATCCAGAAGGTTTCTCGGGGTCCATGAGTACTTGTTGGAAAGATCTTGAAGTCTACTTTCAGATGGATCCAGCCTCACCTCCAAATTCCATCTGAGTCGACCAGAAACT
The DNA here is from genome assembly GCA_017311315.1 of Dendrocalamus latiflorus. Taxonomy (NCBI): domain Eukaryota; kingdom Viridiplantae; phylum Streptophyta; class Magnoliopsida; order Poales; family Poaceae; genus Dendrocalamus; species Dendrocalamus latiflorus. Next base: position 31,638,726 of record CM029664.1, read on the forward strand.
GCAAAACAATTCACGTCGCTTTTCCAGTCCGAGTCAAAGTGGGGTCGTCAACGTCACCTCCTTCCCCAATCGAATCTACCACTCTCATCGAAAGATCGGGACCCCTAGTCCTATCAAGTCTTCTGCATATTTGTCCTTAAGCCCGAAGCCTCCCCAAATAAGTGAAGAATACCCAAGGCTGTATCCATATCTGTAGCAACTGGACTGAGAAAAATGACAACATCATCAGCAAATAAAGAAATCCTATGTTGCAGTGCTCTTGTGGAAAGGGGTTGCAATAATCCTTCAACTGATGCCTTAGAAAACAAGTGACATAAGACATCCATTACAAGAATGAAGAGCATAGGGGAGAGAGGATCCCCTTGCCTCAATCCACGCCTATGGAGGATAATCTCTCCAGGAGTGCCATTCAGGAGCACCTGTGAAGATGATAAAGCAAGCAACCCGCTAAGAATGTCGCACCAAATTGTTCCAAACCCCAGTTTTCTCAAGACCTCAATAAGAAAAGGCCATGACACTGAATCAAAAGCCTATGTGATATCCAATTTGAGGAGAAAACGGGGCTGCCTTTGTTGATGGAGAAATCTTGTTGTTTGTTGCACAAGCATAAAGTTGTCTTGGATGAAACGGCCTTTTATAAAAGCACTTTGATTTGGGCTCACCATCTGATGCAAATGACCAGCCAATCTAGTAGAGAGGACCTTTGTCACCAATTTTGCAAAACTATGCACCAAACTGATGGGGCGATAATCCCTTATATGCACGGCTTCATTCTTCTTCGGGAGGAGGGTGATAAAAGCTGAATTGAGCAGTCCCAAATTAGCGAATTTCCTGTTCCAAACTGCTGAAATGGCTGCCATAACATCCAGCTTAATAATAGGCCAACAAACTTTATAGAACCGCCCTGTGAAACCATCGGGTCCAGGAGCTTTATCAGAAGGCAAATGGCAAATTGTTTCCCAAACCTCTTTTTCAGAAAACGGAGCCTCAAGAGCCGCAAGATCATGAGAGTTTACATTCAACTCATCAAGGTTAATTGTGTGCTCTCGATCCACACAAAGCCCAAGAAGATTATTGTAAAAATCATAAACAACTTTCTCCTTGTCATCATGGCTTGTGAGAACTTGATCATTGTCAACAAGCTTGGCAATGAAATTCCTCTGCTTGCGGTGTCTAGAATGGGCATGAAAGAGTGCAGTATTTGCATCTCCCTCCTTCAGAAATGTAATCCGCGACCTGCTCGTGGCAATGGTTCGCAAGAGAGAGGATAAAGCGAGGGAGTGCCTTTTAAGGTTGTTGCATAACCAAGTCTCCCCCTCCGATAAATTTCTACCGTCACGAGCAATTTCCAGTTGATGCAACACCTCTCTGGCTAGAGCAAGCTGAGACTTAACATGGCCAACATTCCTCTGACTCCAGCTCTGAAGCTCTCTAGTGGTTGCTCTGAATCTTCTGGCCAGAGTGTCAAAAGGACAGTGGCTCGCTGGGACTGAATTCCAAGCACATGCAACAGCATCCTGAAAACTGTCAATTTTGGTCCAAAAAGACTCAAACTGCAATCTCCTTTTACCCGGCCTGACACCATGCAACCCCAACAAGAGGGGGCAATGATCCGAGCCATCAGTGGAAGTGCTCTGCAGCAAGCAATGAGGAAAGAGAAGTTCCCAGTCTAGTGAGCATAACATCCTGTCCAGTTTGACCAAAGTTTGGGAATCTTGTCCGTTAGACCAGGTAAATTTGCGTCCAAGAAGAGGGATGTCATTTAAGGCAAGATCATTAATCATACGCCTAAATCTTCCCATCATTGCACGATTTGTAATATTGTTGTTCTTATCGTCATCCTTGTAGATTAAATTAAAGTCCCCCATTATTATCCAAGGACCTTGGCAAGCTGCTCTGATTTCCCTCAGTTCTTGCAGAAAAAGAATCTTGTCTTCATTGATTTGTGGACCATAAACACAAGTTAGCCACCATGCTTTATTACCGATGGGACAAAACTGAACAGATGAGCTGAAAGAGTCGTTCCTGTGAGCACCAGCAGGACCAATAGAATGCCTCCAAGCAATGAGAATACCTCCAGATGCACCGACCGAAGGTAGCGCAATATGATGATCAAAATCAGAGCCTAAAGTGGAGAGGATAGTTCCCTGAGAAATCTCTGGCATTTTCGTCTCCTGAATGCATACCACATCTACCCGAGCAGAAGACACAAGAGTATGCACAACATTTTGTCGCGTCCTGGAATTGAGGCCGCGAACGTTCCAACACAGGATGTTTGAAGGGTTCATTAGGAAAATAAAAATCGACCAAAGGGGAGGCATCACCAATGTCAGAGGTTATGCCAGAAGGACATCCTCCTCCGACGGCGCCCAACCAAATAGGGCAGTCAACGCCTTGATGTGTGCAGTGGATAGAGGTTGGCCAAACAGCTTGCTGTAATCATCCTATGCTTGCTCATCAATCCCATCCCATTCGCCAATAATATCCAGAGATCGCATCACCCGCTTCCTGACACGGGTAGGCGCCAAATCAACCGGGGATTCATGCCCAATGCCAGCGATCCTTCTACTACGCCGAGGAGGAGCACCTGGAGGGCGAGCGTGGGATTTCAATCTTGTTGCTCTTGGGGTGGGAAGGATCTTTGAAGTCTTACGTGTCAGCTTGGCAAAGAAAATCGACTCTGACTTTTGGGTCCCAGGGGACTGACCCAAGGTCCGTGCCTTTGGAGAGGGAGAAGCAGTGGCGGCTCGAGCAGCATCCAAAGAGCCAGCCTTTTGCTGTCGGAGACGACGCCGCGAATACGTCTTGGGGAAAAACGAGTGGTATCACCTTATAATCCATCTCTAACTACTTCACTATTGTACCTCCACCAAGAATATCATTGATCAAGTCTACGAATCGCTAGTATACCTCCACCAAAAATGTCATTGATCAGATCTAGAATTCTCTAATAAATATCCACCAAGAATATCATTGATCAAGATAAATCTCCCATAGTTATTTTCATACCTCCAAATTCCCAAGATTCAAATTATCCATCTAGTATTTGATCAAATCATATTAATCCCATCATTGTCAACATCTTCCAAGAATTTATACTAAGTATCAGTGTTGTGATCCAACAATTACCTTTATACTCGCTAAATCTCCAAAGATCATTTAAATCATCTATCTAGACTATATATTCATTTAGGCTCCACCAATTTATTTCTCCCAGAATTCATATTATCGTTATCTCTATTATGATCAACATAAATCCACCAACTTCTTTATGCAATTACCATAAACAACTATCTTCTTTTCTTACGACTCTATTTATTCTTCCTCTATTTTATCTTGTAAGAATAGAAATGCCACTATTTGAAATACAATATAAAATTTCCTGAGACCTAGCAACTTTGGAACAAAACATAATGTTCAAGGAATATTAACACGATTTTCCATACATATGGCATCACACCATATGCCTAATACCACCATAATCTTTCCATACATATGGCATCACACCATATAACATCCTTCAGCGTTATAGCCGCTTAACTTACCACTGAGACGACACCCAGGACAATTCAAATCAGGGCTTTCCACTGCCCTCCGCTTTTCCATTCCCATTTTCCAAACATTTTTAAATAGAACTATATCTAGTTAAGTTCCCATGTCCGCCCATGACCGTGGGCACGGCTATTCGAATAGTTTTGACTCTGCAGAGTTTGTACACTTTCACCACAAGAGACAATCAACTCGTTGCTCCCACACGATTCCTTAGTCATGTGGTTGAGCAGACCATCACAGTGACTTTTCAAAGTACCTCGCCCCTTCCATCATTTCACCCTATGGGTCGCTCCCACTTGCGGTGGGTCCCATACGTTGTGCGGGATGTTCTCCTTCTGAACGTCTAGCAGCTGGCTACATCCCCTGCTAGCCCGCCACAGCAGAACTTCACCCTCTGCGAGTGTCCCATTCAAGCCGTCGCCTAGACAGCCGCTTGCACTATCCCACACCTCATCCTGGAAGGATGACTTTCAGGGTCCGGTAAATCTACTAAGCCAAGTTGTATTTTACAGACTTGCGGTTGTACTGTTTTACACGGGTTGGCATGACAAGATTCAGTCCTTAGTGGCATCTGGGCAGTTCTACCACAAACCATACTCTCGTGCACCACTGCACCATACCCCCGAACCATCCGCCCAGATAAATAAGCAATTTGAGGTTTTTGGGAATATAAAATAACCATTTTCAACATACACCAGTCATTACCACCATGACTGCCCAACCAATGTTTCTCAGGATTAAAAGTGATGCTTGGACGCTCTTGCGCCCATGAGTATCTAAGCAAAACTAAGCATGACATATAATTACGGACTTACTTTTGAAAAGTTACCATTATAATTTTGCTAAGGCGACAAGGTTCACATATTCGAGCATTCCAAAGGAGGTGTAATATTAATCAAGCAAACAACAGGCATATAACTAAAATCTTAATTAACATGTATTTGCATATAAAATAATAGCATGCAATTTGATAATTTAAACCAAAGTAGTTCGCAGAAAACGTAGGTTCAACATGATCAAAATATTGACTCGCCTGGCGCGGTTTACCGCGGTCTTGGGCTCACTCAAAGCTTTCTCGTTTGATGGTCTTGAGCTTTTGGTCTTTTTCTTCACCTCGATCTTGATCTCGCTTGATCCATTGAATCTTCACGATTTCCAATTTCTAATTACGTGCTAAGCAACTGAATCCAAATAAATGCAAATAACTCAATAAGATCCAAATAAATCCAAACACTTTAAATACCCGATTTAATTTAAATTATACATTTATTATGATTTGAGAATAGAAGGATGTTTTTGGTTAGCGTGTTGTAAGCACAGCAGTAGCTGGACTTGAGCAGGAAGATAAGTTATCTGAATGCTTTACCGTGAGGGAAAATTTTAGAAATACGAGGGATCAAAAGTGAAGATGTACCTACAGGAATTATCTGCTTTTGGGAAAAGGAGGTGGCCAGACATGGCCGATCGGGGAAAAGCGAGGCTTGACCTTTTGCTTGATGACTTTCTTTTGATTTACATTTATCAAGGAAGTTCCATGAGATAGGATGGACCTATGAGTAGGTATTATTTTGTCGAGCATTACTTTTCAGGGCATTTTGACTTACCGAATTAATTTTAGAGTCTAAGGGTATAGCATTTTATGGTGGAATATTTTATGTGCCCTTAGTTGTCACTAGACATGTCTTATTTCAAATTAGGATCCGTTTATATGGGCACCAACTTGTTACATGCAATCATGCTCAACATATTTACTAAACCTAGTGTCAGGGCTTAATTAATGGCACCACTATTCTCTTGTCTATAGCTTAATTATTATTAGGCCTAGTTTTGGTTTCAGTTTGAGTTTTATTCCTATAGGTAAAGCTTGTCATATAGGGGTATATTATTAATAGTTGTTGTTTAGCAAAATCTTTCACTAGAATTTGTTATATGACAGCGTGTTAACTATTGGACATATATTTTACTTATAAGTAAGGGTATCTTTACTAAATGTGGATACTTAACCAAAACTACATGTTCTTATTAATGCCCTCAATGAGTATTTAGATGTCTACATAACTGTTTAAGCTACTTTAATTATTTACATACGATAACTAATCCGTTATTAAATATTCAACAACTATATATATATATATATATATATATATATATATATATATTGTGCCTTTAATTGATAGTTAGACCTTCTTTAAATATTAGGCTATATTAGTTGCTTACATATTAAATAATCAATGTTAACTCCTAAATAACCCTATGTTACACCTTGATTAAATTTATTAGTTTATATGGATCATATTCTAGCTTTCCCTGACTTTTATTCATCAATTTGGATTGACAAAACAAAAACAAAAACAACACCAAAATGTGTGGGCAGAGGACTCGAACTCAGGATCTAGCCGAAGACCCACGCACTGTCATACGCTCTACTAACCAACCGGGCAGCCGGTTCTTATCGACTCTACTGGAGGGTGTAATACAGAAGAGCAGTTAGGTGGAGGGGGACCCAAAACAGAGCATGCCGGCGGCGCGGGGTGCGGGTGTTGCCGGCGGCGGGTGGTGGCCGAGGAGGTCGGTCATGCCGGTAAAATGAGACCCCGAGGAGGCGAGGAAACTAACGGGGAAGGTGGCGCAGCTCGGAAAGGCGGCGGGGCGGGCGGCAGCAACCCAGAGCGGCCGGCGGCGGGATGGAAAGGGGCGGCGACGCCTGAGAGGAGGAAGGGGAAATTGCTTGTGCGCATGAGTTGCAGGAGGTCAAGGGGATACTTACGGAGGGCTTGGCCGTGCCGGTGCAGGGCCGAGGTGAGCCGGCGGCGTTGGCCGGTGGTGGCGCGAAGGGGGTCCACGTCGCCGGCGAAGTACACGCAAGGAGAGGCCCGGCTGAGAATGGGAACGAGTTTGCCTTACTCCAAGGATGCTTCCGGGGAGAAGAATCGGACCGGCGTGGCTCCGAGCAACCGTTCCCCTTCGCCGGCCGAAGTTGGGGGAGAAGCCGCCGGCGGCATTAGGGGCACAGGGAACCAATTCCTTTGGGGGGGGGTCAGTGGAGCAAGGCGGTTCAACTGGAGCAATCGGATGGGGTTTATAGCCGGAGAGATGGGTGGCATCAGAGGGGTGGGCGGCCGGGTTTCGCGCGAGGTGGGGGCGCGGTGAGGGCAACGGGACGGCGGGGCAGGCGCAGCGGCACAGAGTGATAGCGACGGGTTAGGCGCGGTGCATGGCTGCCACGGGGAGGCGAGAGAGCGCAGAGCAGCAGAGCGGAGCGGCGACGGGACGGCACGAGAGCAGGAGCTACAGGTACGCGCCCTGGAGAAAGAAAGAAAAGGAGGAAGGCGCCGCGCATGGGGGCCCGCTGGTAGGGAGAGGGGAGAGGAGGAGAGGGAAAAGGGAGAAAGCCACACTGTCAGTAGGAGTTGGGGCCCACATGGGAATGGGAGGAAAATGAAAGAAGGGAAAAATGAGAAGTTTTAACAGTTTTTGGTATTTTGATCCTTGGACTTGGACTTCTATTTCCTCTTTAAGATTATGGTTCCTAATTTCTGAACTTTTATCTCAAGTGTTCATTCAATTACTTATTATTTGATGTTCTTATTTCTTTATTTCTTTTATTGCTGCACTCATCGTAATATATGTTTAGTATGTTGTATATTTTGTTTTATGTATATGTACATAATTTCACATAATATTATCTTTTATGAATTTATTCAATTTTTAGAATCTCAACCAAATTCAGTAAAACACAATAAAATCCAAATTCCAAAAGAATATATTGCAAAAATAATTCAAAACTTCACATTTTTCAAATTTAAATTTTTAGGATGTTACACCTACGGAGGCCACATGAGGTCTAGCGGTGGCGACGTCTACGCGGTGTCCGATGAAGATCGTGCGAAGTCCAGCGAAGACCGTGTGGAGTCCGGCGGAGGCCGTGCGAAGTCCATCGAAGATGGCATCCATGTGGGGCTCATCAGAGTCGATACGAAGTCTTGCGAAGGTCGTTCAAAGTCCATCAGAGACGGCATCTGCGCGGAGCTCGACGGAGTTAGTGTGAAGTCCCACAAAGGTCGTGTGGAGTCCATTAGAGATGGCATCACGTGGAGCTCGTTGGAGTCGGTGTGAAGTCCTATGAAGGTCGTGCGTAGTCTCCGTGCAGACATTGTGTGAAGACCTCGGTGGTGACCGTGAGAAGTCTTCGTGTGGAGACGACATCCACGTGGAGCCCGACGGAGACCATGAGAAGTATTTAGTGGAGACCATGTGGAGTCTGGCGGAGGCCGTGTGAAGTTCGTCGAAGACGGCATCTACGCGGGGCTCGGTAGAGTCGGTGCAAAGTCCCACAAAGGTCGTGCGAAGTCTCCGTGCAGAGATCATGCGAAGACCTCAGTGAAGACAATGCAAAGTCCTCAGTGGAGAAGTTGGAGGCGGATGCTCCATGCCCAAATATCGACCACGGGATGGTCGTATCTGTCGGTGAAGACTTGACCATGGCGCGGTTGAAGGTGTCACCGAAGTCATGACTGCGTTGTGGTCGTGGGTGTTGACGTAGCCAGTGGTGGGGCAAAGGTTTTGGAGCACACGCTCCATGCAGAATCCCTGCTAGAGAGGCTCGACATTCATTGGTGTTGTTCGGAGGTTGACTCCCTGGTGTCGAGATGATGGAGCGGGTGTCACGGTCGATGGTCATACCGACGTAGGTGTCACAGTCGACGGTCATTCCGGTGCAGGCGTCGTGGTCGACAGTTGTACCGGCGCGGGTGTTGCCATGGGGTACCACCGGCCGTCGCGTGCTGGGCTCGATGGTCGCTGTTGCCACACCTCTCTTTCGCTTGGTTGCCATCGCTTTCTAGTGCCTTCTCCGGCTTCTTGCGCGTCCCCACGGACGGTGCCAACCGCTATGTCTACTAACCAAACAGCATATGAGGGGACTAGCTAGAGAGAACCAAATAGCATATGGTGGCTGATGCCCTTAGTAGGAAACGAAGTGATAGTGTTCCTATTCCAACATCAGCCCGGGAGGGCTTGAGGATCTCCAAACTACCTTTTGTTCGTGTTCTCAGTGCTATCTTTAGAGAAATCAGAAACTTCATCCCCTTTATTTGATGCCTTGCTAGAAGCTCAAGCCTTGTATTGGGAGATCTGGCACTCTCGTGGAGAGGTTATTCAGGCTAAACCGCATGGGCCAGACTTTTTTGTCAATGGCAAAGGGTTGTTATGTTTCTGTACTCACATTTGGGTGCCATTGATTCACAATTGAAGAGGGATATTCTTCGTGAGGCTCATAAAACTCCTTATTCTATTCATCCTGGCAAGATTAAGTTGTTCAAGGACCTTTAGTTGCAGTTTTGGTGGCCGGGGATGAAGGACATTACTAAGTTTGTGTCTCAATGTGTAGTGCGCCAACAAGTAAAAACATAGCACTGTAGTCTTGTCGGACACTTGTAGCTATTGGAGATTCTCCGATGGAAATGGGAAGATATAGCTATGAACTTCATTTTTGGTCTTCCTAGATCACCCCTGCATATAGACTCTATTTGGGTCATTGTCGACCACCTCACCAGGACAACTCACTTCATTCCGGTTAAAGCCACTTACTCAACTAGTGACCTTGCTAATATCTATATTAAGAAAATTGTCCATCTCCATGGCATTCCTAAACCTATTGCCTCGGATCGTGATGTCAAGTTTGTTTCCCACTTCCAGAAGAGCTTGCATCAAAATCTAGGCACGAAACTCAACTTTAGTACTGCCTTTCACCCTCAAACTGATGGCCAATCTGAGAGAACCATTCGCACATTGGAGGACATGTCGCATTCCTATATACTTGCATGTAAGGGCAGTTGGGAAAAAACATCTATCTCTTGTAGAGTTATGTTATAATAACAGTTTCCACTCTAGTATCGGCATGGCTCCTGTCGAGGCACTTTATGGTAGACCTTGTCGCTCTCCCCTCCGTTGGGATGAGGTTGGAGAGAGAGAGAGAGAGTTACTTGGACTTCAGCAAGTCAGTGATTGAAAGGAACAGATCGAACTTATCAGGAATAATCTGCTTTCAGCCTAGAGTCACCTGAAGAGTTATGATGACCATTCTCATTGTCCACTAGAATTTAAAGTGGGAGATCAGGGTCTTTTGAGAGTCTCTCCGACCAAGGGTGTTGTTCAATTTGGGGTTAAAGGAAAACTGAACCCTCGCTATGTTGGACCATTCCCTATTGTTGAGCAGATCAGGAAGCTTGCTTACCATTTGAAGTTACCTACTTTTTTGGCCAGTGTCCATAACGTCTTCCATGTCTCTATATTGAGGAAGTATCTAAATGATTTTGTTCAATTTTGGAGTTACCCACATTGGAGGTCTTAGAGGATCTGATCGTCGTTGCACGACTGATTCGTATCTTGAAGCATTTGGAGTGTCAACTGCGATGCCGAACCATCTCTTATGTCAAGGTGTTTTGATCCCATCAGACTGAACATGAAGTCACTTAGGAGTTGGAGTCTCAAATGCACGAGAAATACCCCGATCACTTTGACTCAAGTTTGGTTCCTATGTTTCCCTCCACTTAAATAATTTACCCAAATTATGTTCATCTTAAATCCTTGAGGTATCTGATTCGAGGCCGAATCTTTTCTAAGGGGGCAGAGCTATAGCACCCTGAAAAAATAGCAAGGGACTGCAGCATTCAAATCTCTCTCTCATCCGGATGAATCAATATACTCTTCCTCTCTCCTTCCAATCTCTCTCTCTCTCCAGCGTGGCAGCGGGCTAGGCGACCGCCAGCATCGATGGCATTGCCGGAGCCGTGGCTGGCCGAGGACGATGCCGACGCAAGGTGGGGTGGCGGCGCCAGCGCAGGGCGTGCGGGCGACGCATGGCGGCGGCTCAGCATAGGCCGGCGGCAGCAGCAACCGCTGGGCGGCAGGCCAGCGGCGGTGATGGCAACCAGTGGTGCAAGCATGTGGTGGAGGTGGCCACAAGAGGCAGCATGGCCACTTGGCTATGTTGCCGCGGCCGACGATGGCGGCAGTGGTGGCAGCCGGCGCTGGCTGACGGCAGTGGTCGAGTGGCCCAGTCACGGTCATGTGGTGCGAACGTGATTCACACGGGGGTTTTGCCAATTTGCATGGAGAGACGTTATTCTCTTGACTGAACGTCATTCGTCCGGTCGAATAGTGACGCGTTTTCTTCCAGCCGAACAATTTCTTGCTGTCCTTTCCACAATTTTACCATAACCCTTGTCTGATTCACCCTCATTCCACCGTGTAGGTTCTCACGCAGCTATTAAGGGAGCGCCTGTGCAGTTGCACATTCCAAATCCTTCATGTGGCGTGTTCGTCGAGTGTGCTCAAGGCAAGTACCTCACGACCGTAACCTTTTCCCGTTCCACATAGCACATGCTTCTAAATTACTTGTCACCTTTGCCATTGAGTACAATTATCATATCACTAATGCTTGCATGGCTATTATCAAATCACTAAATTACCTGGCTAATATCATGTCACTAATATTACTTGGCTAATATCATATCACCAAAATTAATTGGCTAATATCATGTCACTAACATTACTTGGCTAATATCATATCACCAAAGTTAACTGGCCAATATCATACCACAAAAATTACCTGGCTATTAGCATATTACTAAACCTTACCTGGTTATTATCACATCACCAATGCTTGCCTAATTGTTATCGTATTACTAATACTTCTCTAGTTATAAACGTCTAATATTATATTCATACCATGTTGTTCTAGATTATCTTGTTTCATATGCTTTTATGTTATTAGAATACATTGGTAATAATGTTCTAGAACTCATGATTTAATTAGTGTTTTAGAATTCATGCTTAAATCATTAATGAGGGTAACATATAAACATGTTTTAACTTAGGTTTAAATTATTAGCAATTGTTCGACATTAGGGACATTAGGGTTGCTATGTTGTAGTTCCTAATATCATGATCCATTAATTGTATGATGTTGTATATGAGCCATGAAGGATGTATATATTAAACCTGTTAATCTGACTAATAATCACTTATCATATGATAAAACTTGGATGGTTGATAACTTTGTGTGAGCTATGTTATAATATCTCTTTAGAATAATTCCTATATCACTATCACCATATTATCATTCCACATCGCCCTCTTATTGGGAATTATATTTCTCCATTTTCAACCTTAACAAATCCTTTCACTTCTCATAACATTATCTTAGTCTTCTCTCAGTTCCCAGAAATTCACACCATATAATCTGTTAACAATATCACAGTTATCTTCCCCAGGGTTATCCACATATATGGGAGATTTTCACCCACCTGATAACTACGAGGGGTCGTACACTTTTGTTACTCAGGATATTACACCCTGTCTGATGTTATACAGTCGAGGACATTGTTGTACTTGACTACTCTCATATAATCAGATATGTGGGAAGTAATCGCCACTGCTATTGCCATAACTTGTTATATAATAACTTTACCTTAGTTTACCCTCGATTCCTTAATTACATTCTGGATAACTCACTAATAAAGAAAATAATAGTTACCTAGCCCGAGATTACCCACGTATAGGGGAGATATGCACCCACCTAGTAACGTACGGAGGCCGTACATTCTCGTTACTCAGGATATTACACCCCGTCTGTGGTTATACAGTCGAGGACAAGGATGTGCCTGTTTACTCTCGTATAACCAGGTATGTGGAAGGCAATCGCCGATAGCTTTGTCACAACTTGCTATATAACAACTAACCTTATTTCCATGGTTCCTGTTACCTCTATCTCCGATCGGCATTAGTGATTTTAATAATCTTGTTTCATTGCAATTAACCTGTGTTTCTTAATCCGTAGACATTGTTTCGGTTAGAACCACCAATCAAATCATCCAAGATCCAAATTCACCAGTTTTCGAAGCCTGCTGATGAACTTCATTTCCAAATGGGAAGTCGTACCTTCGGAAGTCGGAGTACTAGCTGAAAACTAGCCATAACTGACCAACTGAACCGAGTCAACAAGGCGCAGAAAAACTGCTTTTGACACGCACCATCTTTCCCTTGGCTGCAACTTTCCAACCATTGGAGATGCTACCACTACAGCTGACCAACTGAACCCAATGCTCAGCAGCAGGAGTGTGCACTGAGGAAAGGCTGCATTTTACACACACTACATTTTTTTTATCATTGGAGTGGTAAATATCCATTGAAAATTTTAAGCTACATTATCTGAGATTATACACCTGGTAGCTAGCATATAAAATGATTTACCCTTCTAAACTCCAAGGACTCCATTCCAAACAACATATACTACTATTCTTACAAAATAAGCACAGTTAAAATGTACAGTCTCACCTGGGGTTTCACTCTTTTGGAGCTGTTTGTTCTTCAATGCTAGAATTTTATTGTTTGGTAGAGTCTATTTTGTCCAGCCCCTTAGCAGCTAGCATAAAATGCCCAGGACCACCTTGTACTTTTTTTTGCCTGTCAGATTTCATCAGCCTGTGTGATCACAAGGCTGGGCCAAACCATGAGCAGCAAAACAAGACAACACAACAATCTATGGCTCACATGCTTTCCAGGACTCTTGGCTCTTCCTCCCTGGATGGAGCCATCACAGGATCCATCCAAGCTGGTACACAGGAATAGAGGAATTGATGGTACACTTGGGAGTCACAAGGCTGAGCAAAAAGGGTTGCAAGAAATGGCTGCATTCACCTAACATGGAGGCCATGAGCACATCCAAGCTAACTATCGATGGACGCTTTACGGAGCAACAGTATTGATACAGCATTAGCATAATACAAGATCTCAGGATCCTAGGTCATTGGCACCTCAGATGCTTCTAAGATCAGTGATTAGTGATCCTAGATAAGTAGGGTTACATGTTCAGGGCACTGTCAGGCATGTGACTTGCATGATCAGTTACAGTGGATGATGCCCATCAGAAGGTGCCCAGTTCTTGGAGCAACTCTTCCATTGTAGGCCTTTGGTCTGGGTTTTCACTGGTGCAAACCAATGCAATCTTTGCCAGTTTAGCCGCTTCGGTTGCTGAGTAACATCCTTTTAGGTTGCCATCGATGAACTCCTCGGTGGTACCGGGCATGAAGGGCAGCTGCATTGTCTTCCTTTTACCGGTGAGTATCTGAAACACAATTACCCCAAATGCATAAACATCACTCTTCTCCGAGAACCGCCCGACAGTAGTGTACTCCGGGGCAAGGCATCCCATGGCGGCGCTTGCTTTGAGGGTCGAGAAGACTAGGTCATCGACGAGGAGCTTGTGCAAGCCAGAACCAGATATTAGAGGCTTGTAGGTGTAGTCCACCAGAACCTTGTCTGCGGATATGTTTTGGTGAACAAGAGGGGTCTTGTTTGCTCTAGCACTGTGCAAAAACTCAATTCCTGCAAAACAAGCAGCCGTACGCAAACTTTATATTCTTGCAAAAACTCACGCGTTGATCTACTACTAGTATACTGCAAGTTGTAAATATCAACATTTTCACACTGTAATTCCAATTACAATTAGACAATTGCAAAGCTACAAGTATCACAAGTTATTTCTCAATTTAGGCACAGCAGGCTAAGCCCTTGCAGTACCTACACAGTTCCAAGATGTGACTAGTGGTGCGCACCTATCACAGGTTTCCGCAAAACATATGAATTACCAGCACAGTGCTAGCATCGATAAATTGATGGACTTTCTTTTCAGTGATTGCAAAAAAAAAGGCAAGTGCCCATGCATCACATGTACACACTAGGCAAATTTGCAAAGATGAGAACAAATGTTGCATGCCCACAATGTGTTTTTCGGGCAAAGATGACAACAAGCTAGCACCAAAGAAACTAGAAGCATCATTTGGGCATTGCTACATTTATGGACAGTGTGAATGCAAAAGGATTTGGTCACTAGCACCAAGAACAGTGATGATTACTGATAACTAGACAGCGACAGGGGATGGAGCTCCACTATACCTTCAGCAATGCCCTTGATGATGGAAACCCTCGTGGACCATTCAAGAACGTGGCCATTGCTGCGAGCACGGTCGTCGTCGACGTCCAAGAACCGCGACAAACTCCCGTTCGGCACGAAGTCGTACACAAGGAAGCACTCCCCTCTCGCTCTGGAGCAGCAGAACCCCCTCAGGCCAACGATGTTCTCATGCTGCAGCTCGGCGAGCAGCTTCAGGCCCTTGAGGAACTCGGCCTCCTCCTGCTTGCAGCAGGTCTTGCCGAGCCGCTTGACGACGACGGACGTCCCGTCGCGCAATGTACCCCTGTATGTGGCCGCAAAGTTGCACTTCTTCCCCAGGAGGTTCAGCTCCGAGAAGTACTGCGTCGCGGACTCGACCTCCTCCATGTTGAACCAGAAGCACTGAGACACCTCCTGCGAGAACCCATCAACCCAAGGCCGCTCCTCCCATCGGCCAACGGATCCCAGCCATTCGAGTACTCGAGGCTCACAAGCGTGGACGACGCGCTCTTGCGGAACGACTCCTTAGTCACCTCGGTGCTGCATCGGCCACCGACGATCACCGGTGAGCCTGCGATCGTCTGCTTGCGCCACCGGTACCACGAGAACACGAAGAGACCAGCCGCCGTCGCCGCAAGAAAGACCACCGCAAGAAGGACGACAGCCGCGAGCGCCTTCGTTGAAGGGGGGCAATGGGTTCCACTACAATGCCCATGCCCATCTGAGGACCCCGGCGTGATCTGCGGCACGATACTGGCGCTGAACGGCTGGGGCCTGTCGGGGTTGATGAGGTCGGCCGGAGTGCACGGCCGGAGCGCGGGGAGCCCGGTGCCGCACATATCAGTGTTGTTCCCGTACTGGAATCCGCCCTGCAGCGTCGCCAGTTCTTGGTGAAGCAATCAAATCAAACAACCCCCAATTAGCCAAACTGATCGAGCTTACAGAATTAATAGCAACCGGCGCGGCATCGCTCGCGTGGATTAATTACCGGAGGGCACATTGCCGGTAAGGGAGTTGTTCCTGACGTCCAGGGCCACGAGCTGAGACAGCTGCGCCAAGCTGACCGGGATGGAGCCGAAGAGGTTGTTGAAGCTCAAGTCCAGCCGCGCCAGCAGTGGCAGGTCGCCGAGGCTTGCAGGGATGGCGCCGTTGAGGTGGTTGGACTGCAGGGCCAGCACGGTGAGCCTCTTGAGGACCCCGAGCTGCGTGGGGATGCTCCCGGTGAGCTGGTTGTAGCACAGCTGCACCACTGAAACACATCAAAATCAGGTCAGAGACACAAGGAACAGTACTCTGTGCTCCCATTTAGTTAGAACAGGTAAGATGGGAACAACATCTTATTCGATGCTTCATCTGATTCACTGATTGGTACTGCTGGTAAGAAGACAACAGTGATAAGTTTAAGCAAGAGTGTTAGGGGGAAGAGTACTCCATTAGAGTAGTCCCCCTCCCAGTACAGACCAGGCGGCTCAAGAGCAGTAAGCGAGTGACAAAAATGGCAAGCAAACGAAGAACAATAGTAAATCTATGACCAAAACATAGGTATCAGACAAGAAAACGTTGCAATCGAACAACATGAGCTGCTTGCAAGTTGTCCCGACAAATTAAATCCTCCCGAAAAAACCAACGGATAGGGAAGCCCAAGCACGGATTTTGGGATCAAGAAACGCCAAGGCTAGGAGAGGAGAGTAGAGAATAAACTAGAAAGAACCGAATCAATCCAAGGGATGCAACAATGCTTTATATCCTCGTGCCCGAGTCCACGGCGCCACATGCAACTATGCGAGCAAGAAGCTTCCAAGAAACGCGCCCGAAAAAAAAGAAATGGGCTCTGACTTCGCACACACCTTGCAGGGAGGCCATAGCGCCGATCTCGGGCGGGATGGGCCCGGAGAAGTTGTTGACGTCGAGGTAGAGGTCGGTGAGCTGGGTGAGGTTGGCGATCTCCCGGGGCACGCCGCCGCGGAGCGCGTTGTAGTGGAGGTACAGCCCCGTGAGCGACCGGAGCCCCGCCACGGCCGGGGAGAGCGTCCCGGACAGGCCCTTCCCCTGCAGCGAGACGTTGGCGACCCCGCCACGGCCGTCGCACGCCACGCCCTCAAACCAGCCGCGGCCGCACGGGTCCCGCCCCGGCGCCCACGACGGCAGCAGGCGCCCCGTCGGGTCCAGCGCCGCCCTGAGCTCCAGCAGCGCCCGCACCTCCCCGTCGTCCGCCGCCCCCACCACGCCCAGCAGAGAGCAGGCAACAATGGCAGCGAGCGCGACGAGGCGGGCGGAGGCCATTGCCGCCGCGGCCGATGCCGCTGTGAGAGGCGTGCGGTTCTTGGGAAGGCCCTGGTGCATGAGTGGAGAAGGAGACGAGAGCGTGCAGCATGATCGGTGGAGACTGGAGGGAGCAATAACGTGGAGGCCCCCGTCGGGTGCGACCGTGACTACGCGTGAGTATGAGGCGTGGGCCCCACTAGTCAGTGGGGGTGTGGGCACTGGAGGTGGTGGATCAGCTACGTACACGGAAGAAAACTATATGTGGAAGAGCCTCTAACTCCGGCAAGCGCTAACGGATCCCCCGCGGCGGCTCCGCATGCGACGCATCGGACGAGGCAGCGGTGCTTCGTGCGCTGCTACGGCGGGCGACGGCAGACTCAGGCGATGGCAGTGCGCGTCTGGAGGCGGAGGACCCAGAAGGGCGGAGGCGAATCCGGGTCTTTGTGGCGGGCCTGGCGGCCGATGCGCACGACTCAAGAGGCGCCTGTTCCAGTGAAGACGGCGCCTGTTTCGGGCGGATGTCCGTCCAGTAGAGGAACGACAGGAGGCGCGGTGGGCGAGCTCGGCGGTGGGCCAATCAGTGCCGACGGCGAATTTGCCATGGCGGTGCAGGCCAAAGCCAACGGGACTCTTGGAAGAGAACAAGGGATTTGTGTTGAAGGAGATGACTGAAATTTTTTTATTTTTCAATTATTTGGTGTTACACTCTTAATCATCTGAAGTTGTAGGTGATTTTTTGAGGGGGCTGCATACAGGTGTTTTTTTGAGGAGGGCTGCAACTTCAGTTGATTAAAATTGTAATTTCAGATGCCTGAAAGATAAAAAAATTTCAATCGCCTATGCAATAGCAAAACCGTAGTGGGGAATGTCTCATAGGTCCTGAGGAGCTGGAGTTAAAGAGGCCCTCTCTCCTGTATAATTTTCTTCCTACATGCACCCGGCCAAGGAGGCACTGCACTGTACATGGAGCAGCCAGCCACCGCCTTGTTATAAACCGCACGTAGATGTGAGCATGCACAGTGGCGCAGCTGCCTGTCAGCGTCCGATGTAATCGTGTCATGCATTTGGCTGCCTGCTAGCGAGGGGTTGCGCATGACCTGAGTCGTGTTAGCATTCTATGCTTGGCTATCCAAATGCCAAAATTGATGCTGCTCGATCGTCTTTATATTAGGTTCGTATGAGAACATCGTTTCTGGCTAGATAGTCTTTGGTACCTTTTTACTAGATAACTCGTTGTAGCCATGAGTTGCGAAGGCTTGAAGATCTGCAAAGTCTGATTTATGCGTTGCTTTTTTAAATGGAGACTGACGAGAAACAAATTAAGAGCAAGAAACGAACCGAGATGCTGGTTCTGTTGACTTTATGTGCCGGCCGGTGTTAGCTTGTTTATGATTTCTCTCAAACAAATAAATAGAATAGTTTTTTCATCGCCGTTTCGAAGCGGATTATTGGCTTATCAACATTCAATTCGTTAGCGCTAGAGCTAAAGAACCATAAACCACGGTCATAAGGCATAAGTCGCAGCCAAAAATAACCCACCCTTTGACATGCATGTGATTTATCCCCCTCCGTTATAGTATTAAGGTCCTATTCAAAAGTGTTGCGGCTTTTGACTTTTGGTTGATTGCGAGAGAGATTGAAAGAGTAAATGAGGCTCACGTTGAGAAATCCCTCCGTTCAAAATGACTCCTACAAACGGCTTACCATCTTAAAAAAAACTACTCCATTCAAAAACCAGCTTTTAGAAGCCGAAAGACAAGCTGTTTGGAACCGGAAAAGGATAGTTTATCAGATATGGTGTTTTCAGCTGAGAAAGGTGATATACATTATCTGTCTTGATAGCCCTCTTGTAGGACTAGGGATGAAAACGGAACGGAAATATCCCGTACCGAACCGCATCGTTTTCTACATTTGACCCGATCGAATTCGTATTTTCGGACAAATTCGAATTCGGTTCGAAATACGGAATACGAAATTCGAAAACGGAGCGGAAACGGTTTAGACGTTTTCCGACCGTTTTCTACTTTTCTACATTTTATTCGGAATATACCGTATTGTAAATACGGTTTAAACCGAATTTGGCCCACTAGAACTAGAAATCCAGATCTCATACTCTCACAGGCCAGGCGCCCAGCGCCCACAGCCCAGCGACGCGCCGGCCCCAGCCCAATGCCCACTTGCCTAGCGACGCGAGCGGAAACGCAATCCACTTGCCTAGCGACGCAAGCATGTGAATTATCGGCTGGAGTGGCGTTGCGTGATTGGCAGGTCAACATTGTAGGTGATGCTGGCTAGCTCCAAACTTAATTCATTCCGATTTGCTTCCAGACGACTGACTTCTTGGAGACCACCGTGCATGCATATATGGAGAGCACCACTACTCGAGTGCGTTCATAGTTTTATTAAATGGTATACTATAACTATTGAGCTTCTTTTAAAATATATAAATAGAAATAGAGAGAGGAAAAATTGAAATAACTATACTCTGAATTTTCTTAATGGATAAATATATTGAAATGAATATTCCTAGACCATGGACCGATACAGCGAAACGGAGAGAGAGAGAGAGCAGTTCATACGGATGGATGGATGGATGGATCATGCATGCCTAAACGACGACGATAGTATTCCCACATTCACGTGGTACATGAATAACCTCATGCATGCATGCGTTACATGATGTAGGATTTGTCAAATGAACTACTTATACAGGTGAAATACAACTCTCTGACAAAATCCGCTGTACGCAGGGACGGACGCACGCGAGAGCGGCAAAGGCGAAATGAAATATTCTGACGAAATCCGCGGTGCACAGCGAAGCGGGGGACGCTTCGCGCTTCCATGGAAAGGCGAGACGCATTAAAAGTATTTTTAG
This sequence comes from Dendrocalamus latiflorus, assembly GCA_017311315.1. Lineage (NCBI taxonomy): Eukaryota > Viridiplantae > Streptophyta > Magnoliopsida > Poales > Poaceae > Dendrocalamus > Dendrocalamus latiflorus. The sequence goes on from CM029664.1 coordinate 31,658,375, forward strand.
AAACGAGCTAACGAGCCGAGCCGAGCTTGAGCAAAATTCAAATTCATTTGAAATCAACTCATTTTAATGTTTAACCAATTAACAAGTATAATTGAAGCAATTTTAAACCGAGCCAACGAGCCCCACTAACGAGTTTTTTTCCACCCTCCGCAGACGGGCACGCTGGCCGCACACGCGTCGGGACAGCAGAGCTCCCCCGACCGTACGCGAATTCCACCGCCACGCGCCGGCCGAGGGAGCGCTGGGGGCGACGTGGACGCCCTCGCCGGCCGCGAATCCTTCCGCTAATACTTCGGCTACGATATCTTAGCATGTTGGAAGCAAAAGATATGGAAAGCGATCCTGACCTCATGGATGATGCTGATGAACTGTAGATGTTCTGCTAGCTGTTAATTACTTGTTTTAGACTTGTATTGTATTTGTGTCGGCTATTGTGTTAATACTTAAGACCAAGGGTCATACACTTGTTAAGTATTATATGCACTTGAACTTGATCATGCACTTGATAATTGTTATGTACTTAGTCACTTGTTAATTGTTATGCACTTGGTCCTACAGGTCGGTATTCCGTATTGAATTTTCGTATACCGACCGTGTTCGACATAATTCCGCTCGAATTGGTTCGTTTTCGAGATTCTCGATATTCCGTAAGTTCGCGTTCGTTTTCGTGTCCGGCTTTACCGCTTTCGCTTTCGTTTTCGTATTCTAATGTAGAAGTAGAAAACGGTTGAGGAGTTTTCCGACCGTTTCCGACCGTTTTCATCCCTATGTAGGACTGTAGGAAATTGAAGAAAAACATGAGCAATAACCTCCATCTTATTAGGACACTCGGAACGGTTAGATGCATACCTGACCGGGAGGATAGATCCTTACATTAGATCTATTTTGAAAATAAGGGGTACCTTTAGAACTAGATTCTTTCTTAGATAAGGACAATTAACTAGTGTATTTACACTTAGTCCCACAAACTCACAGATCACACGTTCAAACCTTAGAAAATCCATACAAATAGCATATCCAACCCATAATTGGTGCAAATCGAACTTTGGTCGTCACCTAGGGAACCAATGTGCCCTAACAATCAGGTTATGCCAAGGCTTGATAGATCCCACAAAACCTACATGTATCGACAACCCCTTCCTCCTCCAAACCATCCGAACAATCTTGTTCCTCTACATAAGGCTCCATTCGGGGTTACCGTACGCAGCATCATTCTGTTTATCACAAAATTCTAATGAGATTTCTGTGTCTCAAACTAACTAAGATTTCCTATGAAGGTGAACCTGATCCCTCCAGCAATTAACCACCTTGGAACTTTTCATGCTCCTGCCTACCCAGCTTCGCTTGATCGCTTCGATCAAGAAGAAAAGCTTCTGTTTGGCCGGGAACGGGGGTACCAGATGCCTTATGCCATATGCTTGCTTGTTTTCTCCCAACTTTTGAGTTCTTTCTTATCTAACTCCGGATTAGCTAGCAAAGCAGAAGACGGGATCGCGTGTAAAGACAGAATTAGTTAATAGAGGATTTGCTCGATCTGGTTGTTTGTGTTGACAATTTTGTTGCGGTGGGAGTGTACACCTGAGGTTACGCTGCTCCAGCTAGCCTTGGGTAGTGCTCCAAGGAATCCATTTCATTTAAAGACGAAGTTCCTCCACGGTTAGTGTGTGCTTAACTAGTACTAGCCTACTTTGGCATCTTGTAGGTGAGGTTTTATTGGAATTAAACCCGTTGCATTGCATATTTACATTTTACTGTGTCAAAGTTAGTGGTCTGAGACATGCTTTCGTTCACATCGTGGTTGTTATTCAGTTAACTAGTGGAGCTGTATTTTCGCTAGACGTAGGATGGCACGGCTGAAGCAGATCATGGCATAAGAATAGAAAATAAGTTTAGCCTTTGCTTTGTATTTGGATCCTATAAATTAGATAAAAAAAGCTGAGAAAAGCTGCACAGTTGAGCGCGGCACAAAAACCCCATTGTCTCGTAGTCGTGATCAAGTACAGGGATCTCCGAGTGTTTCAGTGCTCGTAGTTGCTATGAGTTTCCGTGCTCATAATCGAGTGCTCGTGGTCATATGCGTGGTTGTGTGTGCCGTGATTATAAACGAGCACCAGGTACTCATGGTCATATGTGTCGTAGTCATAAACGAGTACCACGTACTCGTAGTTATGTGCATGGTCGTATGTGTTACAACAAGTGATATCAGAGTGGTGTAGAGATCCTGTCGACAATGTCAGGCAATGGGTCAGAGTCTCCTGCAAGGTCCCTCACTCCACCGAGGATCCACGGGCGCAGCAGGACGACGGTGCGCCACCGCGAGGTGGTGGTGCAGCAGGTGACAAGGGAGAGTGGGGGCACGGTGGTCTGCCCCATACTAACGCACATGAACTACTCCGACTAGACTCTCGTCATGAGAGTCAACTTGCAGGCGCATGGCCTATGGCAAGCAATTGAGCCGGGCGATGCTGACTTCCACGATGATAGGATGGTGTAGTCCACGATCCTCGTCATGGTGCCACCTGACATGTTGTCAATGCTCGTCATGAAGGACATGGTGAAACAGGCATGGGACGTCGTGAAGGTGCAGCAGATAGGCATCGACCACGTGTGTGAGGCAAATGCGCAAAAGCTTCGTAAGGAGTTCAAGGACATCACGTTCAAGGATGGAGAGACCTTCGACGAGTTTTCAATGTGGATCACCGGCCTTATCAACAACCTTCACATCCTCGGTGACGCGATTGAGGAATTCAAGGTCGTGAATAAGTTTTTGCGTGTTGTACCCTCACAGTATGCGCAAGTGGCCATCTCCATCGAGATGCTCCTCGACCTAAGCACACTCTCGGTCGACGAGCTCACTGGGTGGCTCCGCGCGGTGGAGGAGCGATACGAACTTGACGAGAAAGGCGGCTCTGGAGGGTGCCTGCTCCTCACAGAGGAGGATTTGCTCGTGCGTGCCAAGAAACGGGAGTAGGGCGACGGCTCCTCAGGTGGAGACCGGAGAAGCGGCAGCAGTGGTGACAATCACCGCCGCGGAAGGCAGCAAGGCCATGGGTACAACAAAGCCATGCATGATGCCCGAGGCAGTGGCTCGTCCAGCGCGTGCTGTGACATGTCGCAAGTTAAGTGCTACAATTGTGACCAGATGGGGCACTTCTCTAGGAACTGTCACAAGCCCCGCCGCGAGCGTAAGGAGGAGGCACACCTGACGCATGCACAAGATGAAGAACCCATGCTGCTCATAGTTGAGCACTACGAGTTGTCACAAGCTGACAGCAAGGTCTAGCAGCAGTTAGTGCTCCTCAACGAGGAGAAGGTGATCCCGATGGATGCAAGCGACGGCGTTTGGTACCTCGACACGGGAGCGAGTAGCCACATGACTAGATCTTGAGCGATGTTCAAATCGCTTGATGAATCGGTGAAAGGGATGGTCAAATTCGATGATGGCTCGCTCGTGGACATCTGCGGCAAGGGAACTGTCATGTTCCAGTGCCAAAATGGGGAATATCGGCTTCTCACCAAGGTATACTTCATTCCCCATCTTCAAAGCAATATCATCTCCATCGAGCAATTGAATGAGAACAGTTGCAAGGTGATGATCTAGGACGAAGAGCTGCTCATGTTCGACCATGAGCACAAGCTACAAGCATGAGTGAAGCGAACCAGGAACCGGCTTTACATGCTAAAGCTAAAGCTTGCTGGCCCTATGTGCTTACTCACGTGCATGGATGACGAGGCATGGCTATGGCATGGATGACACAGCCACCTCAACTTCCGAGCCCTACGAAACTTGGCACTGAAAGGAATGGTGGCTGGAGCTCCACTGTTCAATCATGTCGAGCAGTTCTATGATGGTTTTGCTCTCAGCAAGCAGCACTTAGCCATGTTCCCACAGGCCACAACTTACCACGCCAAGCGCCCACTGGAGTTGGTCCATAGCGATTATGCAGATCAATCACACCAGCAATGGTGGGAGGTAACAAGTATTTCTTGTTGATCATAGATGATCACGGTAGATACATGTGGCTCGAGATGTTCAAGTCCAAAGATGAGGCATTCAAATTCTTCAAGAAGATCAAGGCATTAGCAGAAACTTAGCACGGTGGCAAGCTCATGGCGTTCCGCTCGGACCATGGTGGTGAGTTCCACTCCACCGAGTTCCACGAGTACTATGTCGAGCTCAGCATCAAGCACTATAGCATTGCGCCATATTCGCTGCGGTAGAATAGGGTCTTCGAGCACTGCAACCAGACTGTGGTAGAGATGGTGCATTGTCTACTGGGTATGGCACCTTCATCGCTCTTGGGCTTTTTCAAGGATAAACTAACTAAAAGACCATGGGTGTGCCAGCAACATTCTGGGGCGAGGCAATGAGAATTGCAGTCTACATCCTCAACAGGGTGCCGACATGGAGTCTCAACGGCAAAACTCCATACGAGGCATGGCACAAGCGAAAGCCGAAGGTGCATCATCTTCGAGTCTTTGGGTGTGTTGCGCATGTTAGGAACATCGGGCCAGGCGTGAAGAAGCTGGCAAATCACTCAACACCATGGTGTTCATCGACTATGAGGAAGGAGCGAAGGCGTACAGGGTGTACGATCCAGTGGCGAAGAAGCTTCATGTGACTTGTGATGTTATGTTCAAGGAACAAAAGTGATGGGACTAGGAGTCAAGCGAATGCAGCGCTAGACAGTGCCCAGCTGCCACATTCACCGTGACATACGCCACAGAGCAAGGCATGGCGGACATTGACACTGAAGAGGCAATGGCATCGACACCCAGAGCAGATTCTGAGGCACCATAGGCGACAGAGCCACGAACACCTCCACCGACATCTACAGGCGTCGAGTGGGCGACACCATCAACCCAAGATGACACACTCAACACTGACACTGGGCCACGTTGTTACTGGGAGCTGTCAAATGTCCACGACACCACGGAGAAAGTCGACATCGAATATGGCGGGCTCTACCTTCTGGCTGCTGAAGAGCTAGCCAACGTCAACCAAGCACTCAAAGAAGCATGCTGGAAGCAAGCAATGGAGGAGAAACTGGCTACCATTCGCAATAATGGTACCTGTGAGCTTGTCGCACTTCCAGCCGGACACAGGGTCATCGGGCTCAAAAAGGTATTCAAGGTAAAAAGAAAGGATCCCACAGGCAATGTGGTGAGGCACAAGACGTGTCTAGTCACTAAAGGGTACGCTCAGCGGCAGGGAGTGGACTTCGATGAGGTCTTCGCCCCGGTGGCGTGAATGGAGATGGTGCGACTCCTGTTGGCACTTGCTACGGACAGCGATTGGGAGGTGCACTACATGGATGTCAAGTCGGTGTTCTTGAATAGCGATCTAGCCGAGGATGTCTACGTGCACCAATCGCCTGGCTTCGTCGACCCCGACAATAAGCATATGGCGCTCAAGCTGCATAAGGCCCTATACGATCTTCGCTAGGCGCTGCGAATGTGGAACACCAAATTGGACACGTCGCTCATCTCCCTCAGCTTTGAGAGCAACCCTTTGGAACATGATGTGTACCAGAGGACCAGTGGCACATCATCGCTGCTGGTAGGCGTCTACATCAATGACTTGATCGTCATCGGCAATAGCATCGATTACATTGCCGCATTCAAAGACCATATGAGCAACCTGTTCGAGATGAGCGATCTTGGTCTCCTGAGTTACTACTTGGGAATCGAGGTTAAGCAAAATGCTGGCGAGATCATGCTCTGCCAAAGTGGAACCAGCCCGTTAAATAGATGAGGTAACCAACCCACATCTAACTCTAATGGATACTATCCACTAGTACATTTGGAAAAAAATCTGTTAATCCCATACAACACAGATTTTACTCACACAATTAACTCATGCACATTTTTCAAAGCATATGAGCCCAAATCCACTAAGTCAACCCACTTGATCTTCTCATCATCTCCTTAACATAAACCACTTTCCCAAACACCGCGGTTTACTTTTGATCTAACGTGGTTTTTGGTATTTGGTAAATTACCAAAATACTTTTGTCTTGACTTGGTCTTTATCTTTCGTTGCAAACTATCACCATGCTAGCCACGTGGAGGTGCACAAATGGCTTACCACGCATTGATAATTCTTGCACATTTCAGCTCCACCGGAAGCATTACTTGGACAAACCAAGCTACTTGGTGTAACCGTCACTTGAGTCTTCCCTTCAATATTTTTCGTCTTTCCTGCGTCATGCTTAAGCTCAACCATCTCACCCGATATTCTTTACCATTTTGGGCATTGGCTTCTCCATGAGTGTAGCTCTAATCCTCATTGTTGATCATGGTTGACTCCAAACATTTATGCATATCCAAAAACAAAAAAATCGTTTTAGGACATAAGTTTTTCACAACTTGACTCACGTTAGCTAAAATATGCACCATGAAACATTAATACACTAACTAAACAAAATTCAAATCACCCTACAACCAAATTC